>CM057472.1:98229850-100716100 GCA_030035585.1 Dugong dugon | reverse complement strand
GTTGGGTCCCTTCTGAGGCTGCCTGGAGGGGCTCCCAAGAGGGTCTGTGGCCTCAGTATTGACCAACTTAATGCATTCCTGTGAGCAAGTAGGAAAATGTTAAATACACTCATAGCTGTAGAAGGGGGTGATGGGTGCCCTCACTGTGGCGTGTGGGTTGGAATGATCTTAATCTGGAGCCTCCTGCAGAGAGCTGGGCTTAGGATGGGCTTCTGCTCACAAGAGCTCCTGCCTTCCCTGGCCTCTGCTCACAAGAGCTTCTGCCTTACCTGGCACCCTGATGGGCCAAAAAAAAAAAGGGGGGGGGCGGTAAGGAAGCCAGGGAAAAGAGAATGGAGAGACATAAGCCACGTTTCAGTGTCTTGGCATGTGACCTATTTGCAGATATTCTAGATGAATCAGAGTTGGCTGGCTGGTACACTGTCTTCTAAAATTAAACAAGTAAAGAAGTTGGAACAGTGCCAGACACATAGTAGGCGCTACATAAATGTTAGTTGCTATTATTCTAAGCATCTCCTGCATTTGACTTTCAGCGGCTTGCCCACCACCAGTGATGCCCAGCCCTTAATACAGTTTGAACCACGTACTATAACCAAGATGGCGGTGCAGAGACTAGCCCCTTCTCTGAGCCCATGATGGGGGAGGCCCCTCCAGGCCCAAAGATGGGAAACATCACTGCAGACAACTCCTCGTTCGGCTGTGCTATTGACCACACCATCCACCAGACGCTGGCCCCGGTAGTCTACATCACAGTGCTGGTGGTGGGCTTCCCAGCTAACTGCTTGTCACTCTACTTTGGCTACCTGCAGATCAAGGCCCGGAATGAGCTGGGCGTGTACCTGTGCAACCTGACAGTGGCAGACCTTGTCTACATCTGCTCACTGCCCTTCTGGCTGCAGTATGTGCTGCAGCATGACAACTGGCCACACAGCAACCTGTCCTGCCAGCTGTGCGGCATCCTCCTCTATGAGAACATCTACATCAGCGTGGGCTTCCTTTGCTGCATCTCCATCGACCGCTACCTGGCCGTGGCCCATCCCTTCCGCTTCCACCAGTTCCGAACACTGAAGGCAGCCGTCGGCGTCAGCGTGGTCGTCTGGACCAAGGAGCTGCTGACCAGCATCTACTTCCTCTTGCACGAGGAGGTCAACATGGACGGAGACCGGCACCGTGTCTGCTTCGAGCACTACCCCATCGAGGCCTGGCAGCGGAGCATCAACTACTACCGCTTCCTGGTGGGCTTCCTCTTCCCCATCTGCCTGCTGCTCGTCTCCTACCAGGGCATCCTTCGGGCTGTGCGCCGGAGCCACGGCACCCAGAAGAGCCGCAAGGACCAGATCCAGCGGCTGGTGCTCAGCACCGTGGTCATCTTCCTGGCCTGCTTCCTGCCCTACCACGTGCTGCTGCTTGTCCGCAGCCTCTGGGAGTCCAGCTGTGAGTTCGCCAAGGGCATCTTCAACGCTTACCACTTCTCGCTGCTTCTCACCAGCTTGAACTGTGTCGCCGACCCGGTGCTGTACTGCTTCGTCAGCGAGACCACCCACAGGGACCTGGCCCGCCTCCGCGGGGCCTGCCTGGCCTTCCTCACCTGCTCCAGGACCAGCCGGGCCAGGGAAGCCTACCCACTGGGTGCCCCCGAGGCCTCTGGGAAGAGCGGGGTGCAGGATGAGGAGCCCGAGTTGTTAACTAAGCTCCATTCATCAGCCTTCCAGACCCCTGAGTCACCGGGAATGGGAGGGTCCCCCACAGGCGAGTTGGCCTAGCCTGTGTCACCTGCACGTAGGACTGCCTGAGGCCTGAGCCTTCGGCCGACAGGCCTCAGTCCTGAGCTTGCTTACTGGCTGCCTCCAGCTTTGCCAACTGCAGGTGCCTCTTCCTGCTGGAGAGACTGTGGGCCTGCGCTGCTGGGCCAGGGCTGGGCCTCAGCAAGGCCTCTCTGATCTGGGAAGGCTACTCTAGCTTGCTGAGCTCCATGGGGTTGTTGAATGTCAGCTTATGGGTGTCTCTGCTGTCAGCTGGGATGCTGCAAGGCAGGGGCTGCTGTGGGAGGAGAAGCTGGGGTTGGGGGAGCAGAGTGTGAGGACATGGGGGTGGGGGAGGGGGAGATACCCAGGGCCCTCCCACGACATCGGTGTCACAGATGATGCCTCCTCAAATGCAGCAGTGTTATCTGAGGTGACACATGAAGCTGTATTGTCATCATTAACACGTGTGCCCCACCTTAAGACAGGGCAAGAAGAGAGATGAGTCGGACCCCGGGGGACAAGGAAGGTGGGGAGGCATTGGGGGCACTGTGAGTGTGTTGGGGGAGGGAAGCGACAGACAGAGGAGAGACCCGCAGCTCAGCCATTCCCCCTTTCACAGGGAGAGCTGAGCAAATTCTTTTTTTAACTGTGCTTTCTGAAGCCTGAGGGCTGATAGAATACAAGCTCTAGGCCTCCCCATGGTGAGTTCTGTAGTCCTGTAAAAAGTCAGTGCTGAAGCTCAAGTGTAAGACAAAGATCTAAAGACAATGTGTCCTTAACTGAGTTCCCTACACAGACTCGTCATAACTAGATTCCTGTTTCCATCTGCCCAGAAGCACCAGATCAGAAGCCTGGGAGTGTATGCTCACACGGTTGTGTGTGTCGGGGTGTGTGTATGCATGGGTGTGTGTATGTTGGAGTAGATGGGTATATATGGGTGTAGGATGTGTGTGTGTCGGTGTGGATGGGTGTATGTGGGTGCAGGGTACGTGTGTGTTGTGTGTGTATGTTGGTGTGGATGGGTTTATGTGGGTGCAGGGTGTGTGTATGTGGCTGGGTATGTGTGGGTGCAAGGTGTGTGTGTGTGGGGTGCAGGTGTGTGTATGTAGCTGGGTGTATGTGGGTGCTCACAGTTAAAATGCCCTGTGCCAAGACACTGAGGTGAGGGCCATGTGACTGCTGGTGGTGTCCCCAAGCAAAGGGGCTTGAAAGCCAGCTTGGACACTGGCACAAGGTTCCCACCTTGGCTTTGCCCCCTGTGGGCCCCCTCCCCAGTGTACACTGTGGAGTATCTAGCAGTCTCAGAGAGGAATGTGACATTCTTCCCGAGTTCTCAAATACAACACAACAAACATGGGACAAAACATGCAAAACAGATGCACTCTCTGGCCTCTTCCTGCCCCAAGGCCTGGGGTTTGGCTCTAGGTGGTTTAAATGCCCCTTTGACAAGGCAAGGAGGTAGCCCTGGGCTCACCTTGCCCCATTTGTTCTCCATCACTACTCCTCTGCCGATGTCCCACCTCACCCACCTGGAGAGTGACAGTGGTTTTGTGGGCCACATAGCACAGGGTACTGACCTGTGCTCTGTCCTGGAAGGCTGAGTACTGGGCTCATCTCTCCTACAACTTTGTGTCTGACCATGTTGAGGTATCCCACCTCCCACCCCACACACAGATTTCTCCTGTTCAATTTTGCAGCAAAGCTTCCAGCCTACAGAGCATCATCCTCTCAAAAGTCACTGGAGAGCTTTGAGAAGATCCATGGGGCCCTTCAGCCTCATCATACTCTTTCACTCCCAGGGACTTTGCTTCTGCAAAAGGACAAGAGGTGCTTGCTGCTTCAGGAGACCCGTCCATCTTTACAGAAATGCTGGCCCTTTGGATTTCCTGGTCGGTGGGCTGACGCCAGCTCTGACTTCCAGGGCATGCCCTCAAAGGCCTGGGAGTCTAGTTCCTCAGAAGGGGAAGCTGGCTTCAGTAGAATATTTTTGAAATCTGCTAAAGGGAGGACCCCCTTCCTCAACCTCCCTTCCCTTCTCCTCCCTACCCTCCAAGATGTTAATCCTTTACCCATGATCTTTTAACCCTTCTGTTGGGGTGCCCAGAGGCAGGTAGCCCAGGCAAGGTATGCCCCAGGGAAGGGTGGTTACTGAGGACCTCAGGGCTACGTTTGGCTTTGACTGGGCAGCTCCTGCCCCAGCTCCTTATGGAAGGCCTCCAATGGCCTGGGAAGGCTCTCTTCCCCTTTCTAGTGGAGGAAGTGATTGAGTTTGAACGTGGCAGAAATGGCCACAAGCCAGGGAGAGCCCACCCAGCCCCAGCCCAGGGTCCTACTGGGACAATGGCACTGGTTGAGTCATCCACTCCTCCTCATTCCACAGTCCCGTTGCTGGGGAGTTGATTCCGACTCATAGCGACCTTATAGGGCAGAGTAGAACTGCCCCATAGGGTTTCCTAGGCTGTAATCTTTACAGAAGCAGATTGCCATATCTTTCTCCCGGGGAGTGGCTGGTGAGTTCAAACCGCTGACCTTTCGGTTAGCAGCTGAGCGCTTAAGCACTGTGACACCAGGGCTCCTTCATTCCATTGTAACCTTATCCACCTGGCATTCCCACTGGGATGGACTGGGATGAGCTGAGAACAATTCCATTTACTATCAAGAGTTGTATTTTTGTGTTGTCCTTTCTTTTACGCCAAGTATGTATGTGTCGGACTGTGTAGTGAATTTATGTTGCAAATAAAGCAAAACAACTAACCAGCTACAGCTGGAGTACGCACAGTCCTTATGGGGGAGGGTGTCTTCCATTACAGGGGCATCTAGAGGGCCCCTGAAACACCCAAAGGAGCTAGGAAAGTCCAGGGATTGACCTCACAGAAAATTCAAACAAAGCAATTGAGAGCTTTGCTACTGATCACCCAGCTGGGGGCAAAGAAGGAGAGATCCCTTGAGTGAAGTAGAAAGCTTCCCTCTGTCTTCTGGAGATTCATGGTGTCATCCAGCTCTTCCACATGTTCTTGCAAATCCACTCTAGGATTTAACGTGTTCACCACCCTCTTGAGGACAGAGTCCAGCCCTGTGGTTGGAGATACCACTCCTGGCACATGGCCCCTTTTACCTGCTGGGTAGCTGCCCCCATGGCAAGGGAGGGCTTGATCAGACAGTCTCCTCCTCAGCAAAGATTTCCCAAACAGCCCTGGGAAGGGACTGTTGTCTTTTTCTCTTTGGGGCTGTCCTCAGTGACTGTTTAGTTTGGGGAGACCCACATTTGTTGACAAGCCCCTTTAGGCTGGAGCATCTTCTCAACAGTGACAGACTCCGTGTTTACTGCTAAGGATTAACTGAGTCATATTAAGATGTAAGTTTGATTTTGGTTGCTTAATCCCTCTCTGGGTCAGGCTCCTGGAGTCCTGGAATGTTTGGAAGAGTGGCTCCTTCTTCCAAACAGACTAAGTGAGGACATTAGTGGGGATTAATACTCCTTTTTCTCCTAAGAGAGTGGGTGGAAGAAAAGGTCCACATGGTTTGGACTGAAGGTGGCAGAAGCCATTAGGTTCCTTTCTTATTCACCAGTGTTGCTTAGTAAGATGAGGGTTCATCTTCCTGTTTACACGCACTGGTCTGTGGGTTGGCCAGATAAGGGTGGGAGAACATTTCATCACAGAATACATCTCCATCTACTGCATTTCTCTAGCTTGTTCAACCTAGAAAGAGCCAGAATCTGTTCCTCCTAGTTCAGTGCTTCTCTGGAAAACCTACCTCTCACAGCTGGTGATCCTGGAGCCTCCATTCTGGAATTCATCAGTGGAGTCACTTGGCCTTTTGGGTTCTGGTATTGGACGACAACTCTCATATCCTATTTCTCAGTGTTAAACCTTCCAAGCTCATGTTAGGAAAGACTGGATTATACTGTGATAAAACCCTCAAATCACAGTGTCTTAAAACAATAAAAGTTTATCCCTTGTTTATGCAAAGTCCAATGAGAGGCTGCTCTTTTTAGCAAGTCTTTCCCAAGCGATGAAAGTGATTCAGGATCCTTCCATTATCTTGGGAGTTTTCCCCTTCCATCCACATAGGAAGGTAAGGCAGCACCAAGAGAATCTCACAGGGGATTTATGGCCAGATCTGGAACTGGTTGGTATCCCTGCTACTCACGCTTCATTGGCCAGATCCCAGTCACATGGCCCCAACCTAACTGCAAAGGAGTTTGGGAAATTTACACAGGAATAGGAAGCGAAATTGGTGAGCATCTGGCCAGTCTCTGACAGAAACTGACAGGTTGTAAGCTCTCACCTTCCTGTACCTTCATCTGAACAAAATCCACTTATTCAAGTGTCATGCCCAGATCTGAGTGTCCTACACTGGGTTCTCTAGAGAAGCAAAACCAGTGAAGCGTATATGTAAATATATATGTTGTTGTTAGGTGCCATCGAGTTGGCTCTGACTCATAGCGATCCTATGTACAACAGAATGAAATACTGCCCGGTCCTGCGCCATGCTCACAATTGTTATGCTTGAGCCCATTGTTCAGCCACTGTGTCAATCCATCTCATTGAGGGTCTTCCTCTTTTTTGCTTATCCTGTACGTTACCAAGCATGATGTCCTTCTCTAGGGATTGGTCCCTCTTGATAACATGTCCAAAATATGTAAGACGAAGTCTTGCCATCCTTGCTTCTAAGGAGCATTCTGGCTGTACTTTTTCCAAGACAGATTTGGAGCCTTGTTTTTTGCCAATGCCTTCAGTGCAGCTTGGACCTCTTCCTTCAGTACCATTGGTTCTTGATCATATGCTACCTCTTGAAATGGTTGAACATCGACGAATTCTTTTTGGTATAATGACTCTGTGTATTGCTTCCATCGTCTTTTGATGCATTCTGCATTTTTTAATGTTTTCCCTGTAAAATCCTTCAATATTGCAACTCAAGGCTTAAATTTTTTCTTCAGTTTTTTCAGCTTGAGAAATGTTCTCCCCTTTTGGTTTTCTAACTCTAGGTGTTTTCACATTTCATTATAATACTTTACTTTATCTCCTCGAGCCTCCCTTTGAAATCTTCTGTTCAGCTCTTTTACTTCATCATTTCTTCCATTCACTTTAGCTACTCCATGTTCAAGAGCAACTTTCAGAGTCTCTTCTGACATTCATTTTCTTTCTTCTTAATGACCTCTTGCTTTCTTCATGTATGATGTCCTTGATGTCATTAAACAACTAATCTGGTCTTTGGTCATGAATGTTCAATGAGTCAAATCTGTTTTTTAGATGGTCTCTAAATTCAGGTGGGATATACTCAAGGTCATATTTGGCTCTTGTATACTTGTTCTAATTTTCTTCAGCTTCAAATTGAACTTGTATATGAACAGTTGATGGTCTGTTCCACAGTTGGCCCTTGGCCTTGTTCTGACTGATGATATTGAGCTTTTCTATTGTCTCTTCCCACAGATGTAGTCAATTTGATTCCTGTGTATTCCATCTGGTGAGGTCCACGTGTATAGTTGTGGTCTATGTTGTTGAAAGTATTTGCAATGAAGAAGTCATTAGTCTTCCAAAATTCTATCACGAGATGTCTGGCATCATTTCTATCACCAAGGCCATGTTTTCCAACTACTATTCCTTCTTCTTTGTTACCAACTTTCACATTCCAATCACCAGTAATTATCAATGCATCTTCATTGCATGTTTGATTAATTTCAGACTGCAGAAGTTGGTAAAAATCTTCAATTTCTTCATCTTTGGCCTTAGTGGTTGGTGTGTAAATTTGAATAATAGTCATATTAAATGGTCTTCCTTGTAGGCATATGGATATTATCCTATCACTGACAGCATTGTACTTCAGGATAGATTTTGAAGTGTTCTTTTTGAGGATGAATGCAATGCCATTGCTCTTCAACTTGTCATTCCCAACATAGTAAATCATATGATTGTCTGATTCAAAATGGCCAATAACAGTCCACTTCAGTTCACTAATGCCTAGGATATTGATTTTTCTGTGTTCCATTTCATTTTTTGATGACTTCTAATTTTCCTAGATTCATACTTCATACATTCCACGTTCCAATTATTAATGGATATTTGCAGCTGTTTCTTCTCATTTTGAGTCGTGCCACATCAGCAAATGAAGGTCTGGAAAGCTTGACTCCATCCACACCATTAAGGTCAACTCTACTTTGAGGAGGCAGTTCTTCCCCAGTCATCTTTTGAGTGCCTTTCAACCTGAGGGGCTCATCTTCAGCACTATATCAGGTACTATTCCACTGCTATTTATAAGGTTTTCACTGGCTAATTTTTTCATAGGTGACCCTGCTGGTACTTGAAATACCAGTGGCATAGTTTCTAGCATCACAGCTACATGCAAGCCACCACAGTACAGCAGACTGACAGATGCATAGTCACACTGAGTGAGACTAAATCTGCCTGACCCACACTGAGGAGAAAGGGACCATTTACCTCACATGTTTCTATGGATGCATTGACTTTTTGGCAAGCACTTCACATCACTGGCATACAGTGAGATTAGAAGAATTGCTGCTAAACCACATCTTCTCCATCTTGCCTAGGGCAGCTGGTCTTTTGAGTCTGAGAAAGTTCATTGTAGAGCCAATGAAACCCACATGTGATAGGCAAGAAGTTGCAGGGTGAAGTAGGCTAGAGGAAGTTGGAGCTGTTGTCAGCGGGGTCAGTGCCATGAGAGGGAGAAAAGGACCTCAGAGGAATGCCTTGCCCAGCTCAGTGATGGGGAGGCACTTGGCCAGAGGACAGCCAGGGAGCTAAGGAGACCAGATCCCCTATCTGGCTGGCTTGCCTTTGAGGGTCACTTCCTGCAGGGTCTCTGTGGCATGTGCTTACCTAGACATGTTCTAGGGCTCCAGCTCCAGTCTGCCCTTGAATACCCAGAGAGCATCTGTGTACGTTTACTGGGACTCCTCCCAGCTTTCCTGGAAATCCCCAGGATGCTACATGTCCCACAAATCCATCCTGGCTGACATCCCAGCCAGGCTCTCACCCGGGACCACCCCATCATTCCCTGGAGGTCACTCTTGTCCTCCTGTAACCAGCTCCTCCACACTCATCATGCCACCTCGGACAGGGACTCAAGCCCTTCCCCAAAGCACAGCCAAGGCTCAGGCAAACTTGAACAAAACTCTACCAAAGGCCTGAGATACCTGAGAGGAATAATCATAGGGTGGAACAGAAAAACTAAAAGCTAGGGCCTGGAAATCATCACTCCAAAGTGATGGGCCCTGCTGTGGGGTCTTCTCCTGGCCCTCCCTCACACTTTTGCCCCATACCTGCTGCCTTGCTGCAGGGTCTCCGGCTGGCCCCTCTCTGCAGAGAGGACTTTGGACACCCCAGCCTGGCGTCCAGGACCCCTTCCCCCAACCTTCTCTGTACCCACCCCAAGTCTCAGCCTCTTTCCTAGACAACTGAATTATGTCCTCATAAACTTCTGCCCGCGGTGAGGATAACCTATTACATGGTTATGTCTCCAACTTCATGCAAGAATAGAATTCTGCTCTTCCTATTGCAAAACTAAAGGCCCACGAGTATCTTCCTTCAAAATATGAAGAAAGGCTGAAAGACACTGATTTAGACACAAGGTTTTTCATTGGAGAGAGAAGTGTTAAATCAATAGAGCATTTCAAGCCTTTCATTTTGATACATTTATAAAATAGGCCTACAGCAAAACTTTTTATTCTGCCTTGTTCAAACAAGGTAGAACATAACATACAGTTACTGTTGCTAATTGCCGTAGAGCAGATGCTGACTCATGGTGACTCCATGTGTGCAGGAGCTGCTCCATAGGGTTTTCAAGGCTGTGACCTTTCAGAAGCAGATTACCAGGCCTGTCTTCCGACTTGGGGGTGGGAGAAGGTGTGGTTGTGAAGGGAGGCGAGGGGCAGGGGAGAGATGGTGATACATGGAAGGCTCAAGGGATTTTTTGCCCAAGTAAATAAAATACTATTTGAACCCGAGAGATTTTAAAGGTAAAAATTTTTTAGTTGGTGGTGCTGGTGAGTAAACCTTTAGTAATGCCCCAAAGCTTCATAAGTCTACATTACACCTTTACCTATTTACCATTTCTTAATTAACCCAGAGATTACCCATGGCTGTGATAATGTCTGCTCTTGGCCTCTGCCTGGCAGTTATTGTTTATGGGTGTCTCCATAAGTGATTGGTAAGATTTGGAGACCTCATGGTAGCCTGAAGAAACCTGGGGGAAGGAGGGTTAAGATCAATGCCTCTAGCACTTTAGGGTTAAAAGCAAAGACTTGAAACTCCAGAGAAATGTTTTCTGAGGCCCACATCATCTGCACTACCCCTTGCCAGGAAGTGGCCTGCAGTTTCCCCGGCTAGTGCAGAGTTCCAGACTCCCCCAGGCCAGTGCTTATTTGCAAGGCTGTTGTGGAAAGAAGCTGGGGACCCTCAGAGAATGGCTCCCTAGACCCAGGCATGGCCATCTGGTACACAATCCACACACATGTAATGTGGATGGTCATGGGCACACCGTGGTGACATCCACCAGCTTCTGGATCATCTGCGTGTGGGTGCCATGGAAGGGCAGCCCATCCACCTCCATGCCCACGATGCCTGAGACGCCACTCCGGACTTTGTGTTTCACCAGGATGCCCAACATTTTTTCTTCCTGGAAAAAAAAAATGGAATAGAGGTAGAAGTTGTGGTTGTTGTTGTTCGGTGCTGTCGAGTCGATTTTGGACTCATAGTGACCCCATGTGACAGAGCAGAACTGGGTTTTCTTGGCTGTATCTTTATGGGAGCAGAGCTCCAGGT
Organism: Dugong dugon; assembly: GCA_030035585.1. Lineage (NCBI taxonomy): Eukaryota > Metazoa > Chordata > Mammalia > Sirenia > Dugongidae > Dugong > Dugong dugon. The sequence goes on along the minus strand of CM057472.1, from coordinate 100,705,572 downwards.
CTTTCTCCCGAGGAGCCTCTAAGTAAGCTCAAATCGCCAACCTTTCAGTTAGCAGCTGGGCACTTAACACATTCGCCATCAGGGCTCCCTAGAAGTAGTGGAGGGGAAGGAAAAAGAAAATACATTTTTAAGCGGGGAAAGAGCATTTGATTCCATGTGCTCTCTTTTTAAAAAAATAAAATTTAGGTTAAAAATACTAATACCATTGAAAGCCTCATAATGAAAAATAATAGTGTTCTATATGACCCCTCATCAGCCCCTGAACCCACACGCCAGAAGCAACTGCTTTGAACAGTTTGGGCTGTTTCTTCTGATAGTTACCTTCAGGTACCTAAATAATATCCTTTTATGACTCTTTCTTTATTTATCAATTTTAGCCGTTATCTATTTACTTCCTGTATGAAAAAGATTTTGCCTTTATACCATCCCCACCTCTCTCTTCCATTCTCTTAATATACAGTAAAACCTATGAAAGCTGTAACCTGTGTAAGGTGGAAACCAGTCAGAGAAGGAAAACTCAAATATTTCCCACTAAAATGAGCAATTCAATCTATATGCTGAGCAAATAATCCAAGAAGCTGGACTATATGAAGAAGAATGAGGCATCAGGATTGGAGGAAGACTCATTAACAACCTGTGATGTGCAGATGACACAACCTTGCTTGCTGAAAGTGCAGAGGACTTGAAGCACTTACTGTTGAAGATCAAAGACTACAGCCTTCAGTATGGATTACACCTCAACATAATGAAAACAAAAATCCTCACAACTGGACCAATAAGCAACATCATGATGAACGGAGAAAAGACTGAAGCTGTAAAGGATTTCATTTTACTTGGATCCACAATTAACACCCATGGAAGCAGCAGTCAAGAAATCAAAAGACACATTGCATTGGGCAAATCTGCTGCAAAAGACTTCTTTAAAGTGTTGAAAAGCAAAGATGTCACCTTGAAGACTAAGGTGCGCCTGACCCAAGCCATGGTGTTTTCAGTCGCCTCATATGCATTCGAAAGCTGCACAATGAATAAGGAAGATCGAAGAAGAATTGACGCCTTTGAGTTGTGGTGTTGCCAAAAGAATGAACAAATCTGTTTTGGAAGAAGTACAACCAGAAAGCTCCTTGGAAGCAAGGATGGTCAGATTGTGTGCGTTGCACGTACTTTGGACGTGTTATCAGGAGGGATCAGTTCGTGGAGAAGAACATCATGCTTGGTAAGGTAGAGGGCCAGCAAAAAAGAGGAAGACCCTCAACAAGGTGGACTGACACAGTGGCTGCAACAATGGGCTCAAGCATAACAATTGTAAGGATGGCGCAGGACCAGGCAGTTCTGTTATACATAGGGTCACTATGAGTCAGAGCCAACTCGAATGCACCTAACAACAGCAACAACAAAATGAGCAATAGAAAAGTCTTGGTAAGACTGCACACTGTCAAAGGCAGAAAACTTTTGAGACCCAGAAGAACAAGGCAGTCCGCTCTCACAGGTTTCATTGTAGCTCTGTCATGATTTTAGTTAAATGAATGAATGGTGTGGTAGGCAGAATCATGGCCTCCCAAAGATGTCCATGTTCTAATCTCTGAAACACATGCATGTCTTAGGTTACATGACAAAAGGGGAATTGAGGTAGCAGATGGTATTGAGGTTGCTTATCAGCTGACCTTAAAATGGGGAGATTATCCGGGATTATCCAGGTGGGCCCTATGTAATCACAAAAAAAATAAAATAAACTCACTGCCATTGAGTCAATTCCAATTCATAGTGACCCTACAGGACAGAGTAGAACAGCCTCATAGGGTTTCCAAGGCCAAAATCTTTACAGAAGCAGACTGCCACGTCTTTCTCCCGTGGAGCTGCTGGTGGGTTTGAACTGCTGATCTATAGGCTAGCAGCCAAGCACTTAACCACTGTGCCATCAAGGCTCCTCATGTAATCACAAGGGTCTTTAAATGTGGAAGAGGGAAGCAGAAGAGTCAGAGTCAGAGCAATTAGATGTGAGAAAGTTTCGACCAACCAATCCTGGCTTTGAAGATGGAGGAAGGGGACCATGAGCCAAGGAATGTGGACAGCCACTGTTGTTGTTAGGTGCCATCAAGTCAGTTCCACCCATAGCGACCTTATGCACAACAGAATAAAACACTGCCTGGTCCTGTACCATCCTCACAATCGTTGCTATGTTTGAGCCCAGCATTGCAGATACTTGTCAATCCATCTCATCGAGGGTCTTCCTCTTTTTTGCTTACCCTCTACCTTACCAAGCATCATGTCCTTCTCTAGGGACTGGTCCCTCCTGGTAACATGTCCAAAGTACCTGAGATGAAGTCTTGCCATCCTCGCTTCCAAGGAGCACTCTGGCTGTACTTACTCCAGGACAGATTTTTTCGTTCTTCTGGCAATCCGTGGCATGGTATATTCAATATTCTTCGCCAGCACCGTAATTCAAAGGCATCAATCTGGTCTTGCTTCTTCATTGTCCAGCTTTCGCATGCATGTAAGGCGAATGAAAATACCACGGCTTGGGTCAGGCACACCTTAGTCCTCAAAGAGGCATCTTTGCGTTTTAACACTTTAAAGAGGTCTTTTGCAGCAGATTTGCTCAATGCAATGTGTCATTTGATTTCTTGACTGCTGTTTCCATGGGTGTTGATCGTGGATCCAAGTTAAAAGAAATCCTTGGCAACTTCAGTATTTTCTCTGTTTATCATGCTGTTGCTTATTGGTCCAGTTGGGAGGATTTTTGCTTTCTTCATACTGAGCTGTAATCCATACTGAAGCTGTGGTCTTTGATCTTTATCAGTAAGTGCTTAAGTCCTCTTAGGTTTTCAGCAAGCAAGGTCGTGTCATCTGCATAATACAGGTTGTTAATGAGTTTTCCTCGGATCCTGATGCCTCGTTCTTCTTCATATAGTCCAGCTTCTCGGATTATTTGCTCAGCATACAGATTGAATAAATATGGTGAAAGGATACAATCCTGCCGTACACCCTTTCTTATTTTAAACCACACGGTATCCCTTTGTTCTGTTTGAACAACTGCCTCTTGATCTATGTACACGTTCCGCATGAGCACAATTAATTGTTCTGGGATTTCCACTCTTCTCAATGTAATCCATAGTTTGTTATGATCCACTAGAAGCTGAAAAAGGCAAGAAAAAGGATTTGACACATTGATATTAGCCCAGTGAGACCCATTTCAGACTCTGACCTCCAGAACTGTAAGATAAGAAATTTGTATTATTTAAACAACTAAGTTTGTAGTAATTTGTTGCAGCAGCAATAAGAAACTAATACGAATGGTATTGACTTTGTTAGGACCATGTAATATTCACTGCAGTGACTACTAGTATATTCATATTATTGTTCCTTTCTTGTTTAATTTTTGTTTGTTTGTTTGCTCTTCTTGGAGTTTCCAAATGCCTTTAAAAAAACAAACCTGGGCTCACTCTGCAACTGATGTTGTGTCTTTTCCTATCGCTATCCCTTGCTGATGACAGAGACACTTTTGAAGCCAAGTCAATCTTCAAAAGATGGAAAATACATGGAATTAAGCAGGAGTATCTCAATACTAATCATTTTGCTGTTATTTAAAAATAAAACAAAATCCCAGTCCTTGAGTGGTGCCAACAGTTAAGGAGCTCGGCTAGTAGCTGAAAAGTTGGAGGTTCGAGTCCACCCACAGGTGCCTTGGAAGAAAGGCCTGACTATCTACTTTCCAAAAATCAGCCATTGAAAACCCTCTGACACACACAGGGTCATCATGAGTTGGAGTTAACTCAACAGCAGCTGACTGGTTGGTTATTCTCAAATGCGTTGATCTGATCTATGGAGCTGGAAGTCTGCTGAAGGGACAGGATTGAGTTTGGTCCAGACCCAGGCCTGGTGCCGTGGCTAGTTTCCACTCTTTGTCTCTCCAGCAGCGGTTCTCCAGCAGCAAGGAATATGGCTGCTCTGGGGAATACTTGCATTTTCTTCCCAAACACTGAAGATTCACTCCTCCCACATGGGCAGCGTGAGCTACTTCCTGCCCACCCACCACCCTGTCCAGCCCTGGATTACCTGCCAGTGGCCTGAGATCCCACCCACTAGCCTCCTGCACTGGATGTGCCTAGTCTTGCTGTTGCCACTGTCCAGGTATTACCTGGTGTGGATGTGGGAGCATCCGGAGGGAGCAGAGTCATGGAGAAAATGCAGCCCCATCCTGAAGCTGCAGTCCCTGGCCCACCAGGCAGAGTGGGATCAGACAGACCTGACTTGGGTCCTTCCTGGCAGGTGTTTCAACCTCTCTGTGCCTCAGTGTCCTCATCTACAGATGGGGAAGGTTAATGATAACCATAATAACAATGCCAACTTTAGAGGATTGTTGTGAGGATGAAATGAGACTATGCAAGTAAAGTGAGCACCTAGCATGATCCTTGGCACACAATAGGTACTCATGAAGTAAGGGTGATTGTTATTGGCAGGGCTGGGTCTCCTGGCCTCTAGCCTAGAGCTGTCTTCCTTTGACTCACATCTGGTTAAAAACTAAAATACAATAAGGTTTTGACTCCCCCTTTTTCCCTCTCCCTCCAAAAACGAGATCTCAAGAACCACTTGTCTAAACCACTGGTGTGTCTATCCCTGGTTGAATAGCTCTGGTCCCCCTGAGGAAGGTGGGTCTTAGGTGAAGACATAGGTGAGAGGACATGCCTCGGGGGTGGAACTGAAATACATCTTCCCCTTCCTCCTCCTGTCACAAACAGAAGAGGAAGATGAAAGGAGAGGACCAAAGAAATCTAGGAGCGTGAAGAGTAGGACAGATATGAGAAGGGCCCTCACCTTCCTATGGAGACATTTGCTCATTCATTCAATCATCCATCAAAGTTTTATTGAGCACCTGCTATGTGCCAGGCCCTGAGTCGGGATACAGGGTGAATGTGCCATGGTCCCTGCCCTCAGGGGGCTCACAGTTTGGATGACTAATCCAGGCAGTCACAGGACATGGTGATCCCAGCACAGAGCAGGGCACCCAGCCCAGTCCGTGGGGGTGGGTCAAGGAAGCCATTCTGGAGGAGGGGCATTGAGGATAAGAGGCGATGAAAGCGTAGGAATGAGTCAAGCCAGGGGCCATGAGGGGCACCCACTTAGAACTTTTGGAAACAATGGAGGAAGTGTTGGCAGATGTCATCTGGGACTGTCTCTACTCACAGCTGGCCTGAGAGCCTGCATTTCCGTTTGGCCCTGGGGGGGAAAGAGGATGGTCTCCTGTGGGAGCGGTGCCCAAGAGTGTTTCCATGCCAGCCCTTTGTCCAATAGGCCAGAATGGCATTTCCTGCCCTTTGTTTGGGTCTATCTCCTACTTTTCTTCTCCATTGGGTCATATCCTCTCTTTATGGGGAAATGCTTCTGAGATCATGGGGCCATTTCCTCCCAGCACACTGCCTGCTCTCACCATCTGCATTTTTCTGGGTCTCCTGGAGGGCCCTGGGGTCCTCAGGGTGCACATGATCAGTCAACAGTTCAGAAGCCAGCTGGTGCACTACTTGTCTAAGCTACAGGGACCAGGTGGGCCAATAGCTTAAAAAAAACCAAACCAGTTGTTGTGGAATCTACTCCAGCTTAAGGTGACCCCGTGTGTGTCAGAATAGAACTATGCTCCATAGGGTTTTCAATGGCTGATTTTTCAGAAGTAGATCACTACGCCTTTCTTCTGAAGTGCCTTTGGGTGGACTTGAACCTCCAACTTTTTGGTTAGTAGCTGAGTGTGTTAACTATTGGCACCACCCAGGGAGTCAGGCCAACAGCTACTGCCTGCAAATTTCCAGGAATCGCAGAATAACCATACCATCTTCTAGGAGGCCCAGGGGAGTGGGGTGGGGGGAGGCAGAATTGTCCAGGGTGAAGTTAGAGGAAGAACTTCTGGAGGCTGCTGCACCAGTCCAAGTTGTAGCAGTGGGGCAGGGGAGGAGGGGTGGGGGACCAAAATGAGGCATAGTGGACCAGGCTTGGAGCCTAGTTTGCTGTGGGTGGGGAAGGAAGACCCAAGATGACCTCTGGTTAGAGGCTAAGTGTATGGGTGGTCACTATTAACTCACACTGAGACCATGGTGGGCTGATGTTGCTGTTCAAAGTGGGGTACGACCAAGGAGCCTCCTGAAAAGCTGGACTATAGTGTATCTTGATCTTGGTGGTGGTTGCATGCAAGGGTGTTGTTGTTGTTAGGTGCCGTTGAGTCAGTTCTGACTCATAGTGACCCTATGTACAACAGAACAGAACACTGCCCGGTCCTGCACCATGCGCACGGTCGTTGTTATACTTGAGCCCATTGTTGCAGCCACTGTGTCAATCTACCTTGTTGAGGGTCTTCCTCTTTTTTGCTGACCCTCTACTTTACCAAGCATGATGTCCTTCTCCAGGGACTGATCGCTCTTGACAACATGTCCAAAGTATGTAAGACGTAGTCTCGCTGTTTTTGCTTCTAAGGAGCATTCTGGTTGTACTTCTTCCAAGACAGATTAGTTGGTTCTTTTGGCAGTCCATGGTATATTCTTCGCCAACACCACAATTCAAAGGCTTCAATTCTTCTTCAATCTTCCTTATTCACTGTCCAGCTTTCACATGCTTATGATATGATTGCAAACACCAGGACTTGGGTGAGGCACACCTTAGTCTTCAAGGTGACATCTTTGCTTTTCAACACTTTAAAGAGGTCTTTTGCAGCAGATTTGCCCAATGCAATGCGTCTTTTGATTTCTTGACCACTGCTTCCATGGGTAATTGTGGATCCAAGTAAAATGAAATCCTTGACAACTTTAGTCTTTTCTCCGTTTACTGTGTTGTTGCTTATTGATCCAGTTGTGAGGATTTTTGTTTTCTTTATGTTGAGGTGTAATCCACACTGAAGGCTGTAGTCTTTGATCTTCATCAGTAAGTGCTTCAAGTCCTCTTCACTTTCAGCAAGCAAGGTGGTGTCATCTGCATAGCACAGGTTGTTATGAATAGCAGTGGAACATTGTCTGATATAGTGCATGGGTGTATACACACATAAAATTTATCCAACTTTACACTTAAGCTTTAAGCACTTTATTGAATGTTAGTTGTACCTCAATTTAAAAAAAGGCAAGAAGAAAAGTGGGATGGGATGAAAGTGCTGGAAGAAAATGGGAGCTCAGGACAAAGCCAGAGGCCATGTTCCTGCCTCTCTACACTGATCCATCCATCATCCATCCATCCCTCCATCCGTTCATCATCCATTTATCCATTAGCATGTCCGTCTATCTACCCATACATTCATTATTCCATCCATCAGTTTGTCCATCCATTCATCAGTCTGTCCATTTATCCAGCCAGCCAGCCAGCCAGCCATCCTTTCATCCAGCATTTCCTGAGAGGCTTCTCTGGGCCAGGCCCTGAGGTAGGGGACAAATAAGTCATCATCCCTCTTCTCCAAGAAGCCACACTCTCTGGCCCCTCGCTCCCTGCCTGTCACTGGCTATGACGATAAAGAGGCCTTCTTCTGTTTCCCCAACCCACATGGCTGCTGTGCCCTGGACTTGGAATTTTGCAAATAGAGAGGATGAGGAGGGGCAGCCAGGCGCTGGCACAACTGCAAATACATGTGCTTATATGCATACACTTACCACGATGCTCGGTACCCTCCCTGGGTGAAAGATGGAGTAGACAGGTACCCCTTTCCCTCCCCCATTCAAGGCAGTGCTTTAAGCAAGTCCAGCTGCTTCATTCTCTTCTCCAGCTACTGGATTGAGGTGGGGAAGCCCAGAAAGCCTTTCCTTTTGTTTACCCCATGAGCCCGTTTCCCCTTAGGCCACTTTTTCCTGTCCAGGGCTGCCTCCTGTCCTGCCCACCCCTCATGGGGGGTGCCCTCCACCTTGTGCCCCTGTACTGAGGGCTGACACCAGAGGGGCTGGGATGCAAGGCAGGGTCTGAAAGCTAAGGCACTAGCTAAGCCCTTGTTTCTGGCATGGGCCAGGTGATGATGAGGCTGGGAGGAGCGTGGTGCTGTCAGTGGAGTAGAGTGGACAAGTGTGAGCATGGCCCCACTCCATGATAGTCAGCTGGCTAGGCTGGGCTGAGGAGTGCAGTGGCTGGAGAAACCAGCTCACCCTGCTTCCCAGGCCGCAGAAAGGAAAGAGTGACGATTCCATGTGATACCACACAGCATCTGGATGCCCAACTCTGTCGACCCAAGCTTGCTGGCTAAACTCTGCTCCTGGCTTTCACCCTCCATCTACTCTGACTGCCCAGGTTCTCCTTGGGACAGGCCACCTGTTGCCACCACCAAGCCTGGCTCAGGTCACCCTGACCCCTGCCCTGGTCTGACTGAGGTAGGGTAAGGACCCTTTTATGATACCAGTGATGACAACAATGATGATGATGATGATGACTAGCATTTATTCACCACTTAGCTACATGCCAGACACTAAGGAGCCGTGGTGGCAAAGTGGTTAAGCACTCTGCTGCTTACTGAAAGGTCTGCAGTTCCAATCCACCAGCGAGGAGAAAGATGTGGCAGTCTGCTTCTGTAAAGATTTACAACCTTGGAAACCCTATGCGGCAGTTCTACTTTGTCCTAGAAAGTCACTGTGTGTTGGAATCAGCTCAACAGCAATGGGTTTTGGGTATTATTAGCTCCACCTTCCATGAATAACTAAGGAATGCCGAGGTCAGGAACTTGTTCGAGGCTCAAGGAGAGGAGCTGGGATTTGAACCAGGAAGCCAGCCTGTGTTCTTCCTAACCACCCACTTCACTCACCCACGATGAGTTGAAAATTTTTACAAAGGTTTGGTCCTAGGAAATGGGGGAGAAATCCACAAGCTCTGGAAGTACAAAGGAAAAAACATCCCAGCCCAGTCCAAGTCCAGGCAGAGCTGGCCCCCCTGCTCCTGTCTGTGGACCCACAGGTGTAAAGGGGAGGTGGCTGAATGAATGAGCTTCTCTGAGTCTCACCCTCAGAGGCCTTGGGTCCCACCCAGGCCCCTACGCCAGAGCTCTGCCACCCTGCAGCGCCCGGGGCCTCCACGTGAGGAAGACCTGACTCCATAGCCCCCAGGCTCTGGGCCTTCCATACCTGAGCTTTCAGGTACCATCTTACTCCCTCCCAGAAGGTGTCACTGGCTCCAACCCCTGACAAAGCCTGGGGAATGAAGCCCAAAGGCACAGCCTCACCTGCTCTGCAGATTCCCTGGGCTGGGGACCAGAGTGGACCAGGTGTGTACTCTGGGTGGTGGTGGCCACCTTCCCTGTGGCTCTTCAGCATGGTGTCCACTACTACTACACTTACAGTGAGACCTGAGAATGGAATTTTTTCTCATGATTCCTGTTCCTGCATGTGGGAGACCCTGTCGTTGTTGCTAGGTGCCGTCAAGTCGGTTCCAGCTCATAGCGACCCTATATACAACAGAATGAAACACTGCCCAGTCTTGCACCTTCCTCACAATGGTTGCTATGTTTGAGCCCATTGTTGCAGTCACTGTGTCAATCCATCTTGTTGAGGGTCTTCCTCTTTCTCGCTGACCCTCTACTTTACCAAGCATGATGTCCTTCTCTAGGGACTGGTCCCTCCTGATAACATGTCCAAAGTATGTAAGAGGAAGTCTCGCTATCCTCACTTCTTTTTTTTTTTTTTTATTGTACTTTAGATGAAGGTTTACAGAACAAAAAGTTTCTCATTGAACAGTACACATATTGTTTTATGACAATGGTTAACAACCCCATGACATGTTGACACTGTCCCTTCTTGAGTTTGGGTTCCCTATTACCACCTTTCCTGTCCTGTCCTGCCTTCTAGTCATTGTCCCTGGACTGTTGTGTCCCATTAGTCTCGTTTTGTTTTATGGGGCTGTCTAATCTACGGCTGAAGGGTGAACCTTGGGAGTGACTTCATTACTGAGCTAAAAGGGTGTCTGGGACCATACTCTCCAGTCTCTGTCAGGCCAGTAAGTCTGGTCTTTTTTTGTGAATTAGAATTTTGTTCTACGTTTTTCTCCAGCTCTGTCTGGGACCCTCTGTTGTGATCCCTGTCAGAGAAGTCGGTGGTGGTAGCCAGGCACAATCTACTTGTACTTGACTCAGTCTGGTGGAAGCCATGGTAGTTGTGGTCCATTAGTCCTTTGGACTAATCTTTTCCTTGTATCTTGTTTCCTTCATTCTCCCTTGCTCCCAAAGGGGTGAGACCAGTGGAGTATCTTAAATGGCTGCTCACAGGCTTTTGAGACCCCAGATGCTACTCACCAAGGTAGAATGTAGAACATTTTCTTTATAAACCGTGTTATGCCAGTTGAGCTAGATGGTCCCTGAGACCATTTACCATCCTCACTTCTAAGGAGCATTCTGGCTGTACTTCTTCTAAGATAGATCTGTTCGTTCTTCTGACAGTTTCTGGTATAGTCAATATTGTTCACCAACACCATAATTCAAAGGTGTCAATTTTTCTTCAGTCATCCTTATTCATTGTCCAGTTTTTGCATCCATATGAGTCAACTGAAAAGACCATGGCTTGGGCAGGTGTACCTTAGTCATCAAAGTGACATCTTTGTTTTTTAACACTTTAAAGAGGTCTTTTGCAGCAGATTTGCTCAATGCAATGTGTCTTTTGATTTCTTGACTGCTGCTTCCATTGGTGTTGATTGTGGATCCAAGTTAAAATAAATCGTTGACAATGTCAGTCTTTTCTCCATTTATGATGATGTTGCTTATTGGTCCAGTTGTGAGGATTTTTGTTTTCTTTATGTTGAGGTGTAATCCATACTGAAGGCTGTGGTCTTTGATCTTCATCAGTAAGTGCTTCAAGCCGTCTTCACTTTCAGCAAGCAAGGTTGTGTCATCTGCATACCATAGGTTGTCAATGAGTGTTCCTCCAATCCTGATGCCATGTCCTTCTTCATATAGTCCAGCTTCTCAGATTATTTGCTCAGCATACAGATTGAATAAGCATGGTGAAATGATACAACCCTGATGCACACCTTTCCTGATTTTAAACCATGCGGTGTCCCCTTGTTCTTTTTGAACAGCTGCCTCTTGGTCTATGTACAGGTTCTGCATGAGCACAGTTAAGACCCTACTTCCAAGCAACGCACTGAGCAGAGATGAGGAACATTCCTCTGCCCCTAACCAATCAAGCCTTGCCACAAGCTCAGGCCACAGCTCTGTCCAGCATCTCTTGATAACTCAGAGACCCAATGGAATGACTCGTGGAACTCTAGTATTACGATTCCGGTTATTCTCCCCTGCACACTGCACACATGCCTCTGCACCTTTGCTTATGCAGGTCCTGCTGCCTGGAATGCCCTTCCTACCCTGCCTTACCTGGCTATTTATGTCCTACTCACCCACCAAGACCCAGCTCAGGTGACACCTCCTGGAAGCCTTCTGTGAACTCCCTGAATGAGCTCTGTCCTCTATGCCCTACAGCAACTCGCTGGTCCCAGTTCCTGAAATGTTGTGTCATCTTCTCCAAGGACCATGAGTCGCCTGCCCAGGGGCCATGTCTGACTCATCTTTGTTCCCCAGAGAGAGCCGGGGCCTGGCCCGGAGCAGGTGCTCCACAAACATGTGTCTGCACTTTTGCTTTAAAAAACTTCCTTTTTATTTTCTTTGTAAAGGTGGTGTATTATCTATATTCTTATGAAGGACTGGGTGGCCAAGGGAGAATTTTCCATCCCTGGAGGGTAAGTGTGTAGGCTGTGTATATTTGTTTGACTGGTTTCATTCTTTTGTGTCTGTGTGAGTCAGGAATCATGTGTGAGGCAGCCCCATGCGTGTTTTTTCCAGTTTAGATCCAGGAAGTGCAGAGAAAGCACTTAAGGCCCTCTGGGTCCCTCTAGGGCAGAGAGTTTCCCCTGCCAATGTCACCATAACCTCCCCACCCCCCCCCAGCATGGTACGCTGGCATCACCAGGAACTGGGAACTGCTGAGCTGTAGTGGGATCAGCCCACTGGGATCAGACAGACTCAGACTCAGATCTCAGCTCTGCCTTTTAGCTGAGTGATCTTGGGCAAGTTAGCTCATCTCTTGGGGACTCAGTTCTCTCTTTTGTGAAATGGGGATACCACTTCCAACCCAGGAGAGTGTTGGAGAGAAACAGGGAGGTAGAGCAGGAAGGAGAAAGGGACAAAGAAACAGAGAAGGAGACACAGGCAAAAAAAAAAAGGGAGCAGAAAGGGTACAAGACAACATAAAAGAAAGACAGAAAAGAGGCGGAGAGAGGCTCTCGATGTGGGCCTAGAAGCCTCTAGAACTGGTTGGCTGGGGGACTTGTAACAACTGTCCACTCCATCTTAGCTGCTGCTCTCAAGGGTCAATGCTCAGGACCCCTTTTTGCTTACCCTCCAATTTCCTCAAGCCAGTCCTCTCCCACACCACTGCCAAACCAACCCTGCAGTTCAGTGGTTCTCAAAGTGTGATCCCCTGGACCAGCAGCATTGACGTCACCAGGGACTTGTTAGAAATGCAGATTCTCTGGCCACCAACGGCCTGCTGAATCAGGATCTCTGGAGGTGGGCCAGCACGCTGGCTTAACAAGCCCTGAGGTGATTCTGATGCCTCTGAAGTTTGATACCTCTAATAAAGCACTGCTTCCATTAATTCATTTGTTCACTCATTCATTCATTCATCACTCATTCATTCATTCAGCAAGGATCTCCTGAGCACACTACTGTGTTTCCCTCTGAGTTGCCAGGAAAGCAGATACAAAAGACCTAGTTCCTGACCTCCCGGAGTTTACAATCTATAATTATGTGTTTGGGGAGGAGCCCTGGTGGTGCAGTGGTTAAGCGCTCTGCTGCTAACCAAAAGGGTGACTGTTCAAACCCACCAGCCGCTACGTGGGGGATTCTGTAAAGATTTACAGCCCTTGGAAACCCTCCCTATAGGGCAGTTCTACTCTGTCCTATAGGGTCCCTACGAGTTGGAATTGACTCGCCGTCAGCAGGCTTGGTTTTGTTTTTTTATGCCTTTGGAGAGACAAGATGAAAAAAAGTGAAGTCATGAGGTGTATAATACAGGTGCATAAGCAATGTCATCATTAAGGGGTTGGGGGGTTCAGACCACACTGGGGACACTGTCAGAGGGGGTGACACCAAAATGACTATCTATAAAATTTTTGTGCAGTGTTTCAGCAGAAATTTATTATTTTTTATAAAATATCCCTGTAGTTACGGTGCCCTGGTGGCACAGTGGTTAAAAGCTCGGCTGTTAACCAAAAGGTCAGCAGTTCGAATTCAGCAGCCACTCCTTGCAAACCCTATGGAGCAGTTCTAGTCTGTCCTATAGGGTTGCTATGGGTTGGAATGAACTCGATGGCAATAGATGTATAATTAGTTATAACAACAAAAACATTTTTCATAAGCCCAGCTTACATGTATCAATATACCTACAAGGTTAACACTCTATGCTGATTTACTTTTTGAACCTTCTCATGCACTCTGGAGCCCAGGTGGTGCAGTGATTAAGAGCTTGGCCAGGAACCAAAATGTCGGCAGTTCGAAGCCACCAGCTGCTCCTTGGAAACCCTACGGGGCAGCTCTACTCTGTCCTATAGAGTTGCTATGAGTTGGAATCGACCTGACAGCAGTGGGTTTGGTTTTGGTTTGGAACGTGCTCTGATCAGAGCTGTCATTATTACCCAGTTACAATGAGGCTTCAAATCCTGTGGTTTCATCTGCACTGGCTACAAGCATGCATTGCTGTTTTCATTGCTGCTGGTGTTTTTACAGTTGCTGATTTTGTCAGATTTTCTGGTATTTTAGCTACAATATTGTAGTCATTAGTATTTGTGAACTTATATCAATAACTTTTGAGAATGAAGTAGTAAAGGCAATGGAGAAAACTCCAAAAAGGCTTCCGCTCAGTTACTAATAATGTTCTAACTAATAATGTTGTAATCCAATGTAGAAAGATTTTACAATTTTGTTTTTAGTACAGTATTCATATAATCTAAAAAATATTACATGTAAGCAATTTACAACTATATCTATCACATATTATTCTATGATTAAAATTGATAACCAACATTCCTAAGGATTCTGTATGGTCTGGTACGGAAGGAGGGCCGTGGGGTGGGGGGAGTGATGCCATGAGTTACCACACTGGGTGACACCGACTCTCCGACACCAGTGTGCGTGAGGATGCAACAGCCAGAGTCCAGGCTGGGAGGGGCAGGCAGGAGGTCAATCAGCCTGGCCAGCACGGGGCCCCTCCCCACATCACTGACTGGGGGCCCTGTGCCATTGGAGAGCTTACCCCCTGCAGGGTGGGGCAGATGGCTGTAGCCAGGGGGCTCTTCCTGACACTGAACCAGAACCTGCTCTTAACATCTCTGCCTTTTGGCCTGCCCTTGTCTCTCAGAAGGCTGAGGGGGTTGTCTGTCCCCCTCACCCAGGAAGCCTTTTCTCCCAGAGCAAGCCAGGGCCTGGCCCAGAGGAGGCACTCAACAAACATGTGTTTGACCTTTTGCTTTAAAGCAAATGTGTGCAGCCTCAGGCCCTCAAGTCTTCTCTCCTCCAGGTCAACACCCCAGTTCCCTCCACTGTTACCACGGCATTTCCAGCCCTCCCACCCTCCTGCCCACTCTCCCATCTACTCGTAGGGGTAAGTCACATCTGACCTGGGTTTTAGATTAAAGTTGAGGCTTTCAATCCAATTTCCCATAGTCCAAATTACCCTGGAAAATTCCTCTAAGAATGTGTCCTGTTTGAGGGTGACGTAAGTCTGGCTCAGCCAGCTTCTCCTTCCAAGCGACTGGGCAGAGATAGATCGGTACTCTGCAGCGGCCCCGCAGATCGGGAGGTGGGCTTGTGTCTGAGATCCATGTCAGTGGGGTGGGCCTGCTCCATAAGCTCTGTGGGGACTGAGGCCAGCAGCTGGCACAGTCGAGGCCCGTCTCTCAGGCTAAGAACAGAGTCGCAGGCACCATTTATAGGACTAGTGTCTCTTGTTGGCATTTCCCGAGACTCTTGTGTTAATTTGCATAAGTTAGATGTGCACGTGCGTGCGTGTGTGCATGCGTGTGAGCAATGCCTTTTCTCTGCACTGGTCTACATGGGCTCACCCAGACTTGTGCACAACGCTTCAGACAGTCAGCCTTGCACTGTCAGAGGAGCTCAGCAAAGGCCACCCAGTGAGCTCCAATTCCCTTGCTCAAAGGCCTGGAGTGGTTCCTTTTTACCTCTCAAGTAGGATTCACGCTCCTCAGTGAGGGAGTCGTGGTTTTCTTGGCTCTGGCTAACATTGTCTTCCTCTTCCCGGGGGTTCTTCGTGGCCCCAGCCTACTCTGAGAATCAGATGAAACCATGGGTCTTTGCCCAGAAAAATACATGTACAGGAACAACATTACAAACTGTTTCAGGGGCCTCATGGACCCCTCCTCATGGATCCTGGGGTCTGAAGACCTCTTCTAAACCTATCACAACCCCTCCCTACTGCCGCACCTTATCCAGTCCCCTGGACCAGCACTCAGCTTTAGTTCCCATCATTCCTCCCACCTGGAACGTTTGCGCTTCTCCTATCCAATCTATTCCTTCCAGGTTCCCTCCCCTACACAGGATTTTTTCCCCCACCTCACTTCCGTCCTCCACAGCCTTAAGATTTTTGTACACGACACCTCTGATGTCTCTGATGGATTGCTAATTGTCTCACTCAGGAGGGTCTAGTTCTCTTGCTCGGTTGTAAACTCCTTGGAGGAGGATGACACCCACAGCCACACGTGTGAAGTGCTTGCCACGGGTCGGGCATTCATTTCTTCCAACAACAAAGTTGACTGCCTCCATTTTATAGGCAAAGAAAATGAGGCTCAGAGAGGTTAAGGAACCTGCCTACAGTCAAACTAGAAGGAATGGTCACTTGTATTAGGTCCCCTATAATGACATAGGACCACTAGTGGGTCAAAGGTGACCCAGTCCAGCCCATTTGCTGTCTGCTGGAAGGCCTTTGCTTTAAGGCAGGCTCTGCCTCACTGGTACTGGACCTGGCTTATGGCTTAGAACACCAGGCCTACTCCTCATCCAGGGAAAAAGTTGCTTCCATGAGAGCATGTGGGAAAGCTGGACAATAAATAAGGAAGACTGAAGAAGAATTGATGATTTTGAATTATGGTGTTGGTGAAGAATATTGAATATACCATGGACTGCCAGAAGAATCAACAAGTCTGTCTTTGAAGAAATACAGCCAGAGTGCTCCTTGGAAGCAAGGATGGCAAGACTTCGTCTTAAATACTATGGACATGTTATCAGGTAAGAAGTCCCTGGAGAAGTCCCATCATGCTTGGTTAAGTACAGGGTCAGGGAAAAGGAGGAAGACCCTCAACAAGATGGACCGACACACTGGCTGCAACAATGGTCTGAAGCACAACAAAGATTGTGCAGATGGCGCAGGACCAGGCAGTGTTTCACTCTGTTGTATATAGGGTCACTGTGAGTCGAAACTGACTCAATGGCACCTAGCAACAACAACATGGGAGTGACCTGCCAGGGTATTTTATCTTGGTGACGGATGGGAGGGCATGAGTCCACACCTGCTCCCCAGGTACTTTGGGAGGTCCAATTGCCTTCCTCAGGTAGCGTCCATGGACCTCACATGAGTTTAGGATGTACAGTGCACAGGCCAAGGCATAACCTCCCCAGTTAGAAACACCTAGAACAGAGAAAAGATTCCATCATAGTATTGAAAAGGTCATGTGGTCCACTCCCTGTCTGTAGGCAGCAGAACTCCAAACCAATGATTCTCGAGGATTCTCCAGACAAGCAGTACCATTATCACCTGGAAACTTGTTAGAACACAAATTCTAGGGGCCACAATGCAGAATTTCTGAGTCAAAAACTTGGGGTGGGGAGCAATCTGAGTTTTCATAAGCCCTCCAAGTGATTCTGATGTGAGCTAAAGTTTGAGAACCACTGTTCTAAACCATCTGAGTTGTGTAAAGACCATCAGACAAAAAGATTCAGGCTATAACTCTTGAGGAACCCATTCCAGAACTCTCATGAGACCAGAACTGGATGGTGCCTGGGTACCATTACTGAATGTTTTGATCAAAGATTCTGTAGAAGAATCCTGATCAAAAGAGGGAAAATGTACAACAGAATTTCAAATTTCCATGGAATCCAGACTTTCTAAAGCCATGGAGGCTGGATGAACCCCCAAAACCTTTGCCCTGAGATAATCTTTAAACCTTAAACCTAAAGTATCCACGGAAGTCTTCTTTAAACCAAACAAGTTGTTGTGTGCAGTTGAGTCAGTTCCAACTCATAGTGATCCCATAGAACAGAGTAGAACTGCCCCACAGTATTTCCTAGGCTGTAATCTTTACAACAACAGATTGTCAGGTCTTTTTTTCCAGTGTAGCTGCCTGTGGGTTTGAATCACCAACCTTTCAGTTAGCAGCCAAGTTCTCATCAAATTTGAATTTCAAAAGACATGGCTGAGTGGAGGGGCAGAGACCATCTTGTGACCTGTTATCTGCTGATCTCAATAAAGGAGGGGAAGGTAGGATTCAATCAATCATGTTAAGATTAGCCAATGGTTGATTTTCCATATTTCTCCCTCCTCTTTATAAGCCTCATTGTACCTAGCTTCCTTGAGCCATTTGCTTTTTCTAGAATCAAAATGGTCTCCTATATGCATATATTGCTCAGAATAAACCTTATGTTCAAATTTCTTGAGTTTTGATTATTTTTAACAATACAAAACTTTCTGTCTGTAGGACCGAGAAGCTCAGAACCTCTCCTGAAGGACCCCCTTCAGATCTCTTTTGGCCCCAAATACACAGATTTTCACCCAGTGCGCCCATCTCAAACAACAGCTCCTCCCCCTACCACCCGCAGGAATCACCCCTTCTCTTTTGGGGACCCCACTGTGTCAGGCAGCTGGCCAAGCTAACCCAGGGTGGGGACAAGAGCTCCAGGCTATTTTTAATCACAAACTGGGAGGGAGCCTTTCTTAGGTGTCTGTCAGTCTTCCAGAAACTTGTGGTGGCATCTGTCTGGGAGGAAGGGCAGGGCCTGGAAGCACTGGGACACAGGGAAGGTAGGTCTTGGTGGGGAAGGGCAGTGGTGAGGTGGGGGGTGAGGTAAGTGAAGGAGAGGTGGAAAGGCTCTGGATTCCTCCAAACATTTACTAGATTGTTCTCTTACTGTCCATGTGCAGGAGGCACAGTTGAAAACAGAGTTTCCATGACCACCGGTCTAAAGTGGCTGCCGCCATGTCTCTCACATCCACCTGTTCTATCACCCTCAGAGCTCTTATCACTATTTAGAACAGTCTGGTCATTTACTTGTTAGGTACTCATTACCCGTCTCCCAACAGGAAAACATAAGCTCTGTGGAGCAGGGACCACGCTGTTCTCTGTTATAACCCCAGTACCTAGAACAGAGCCTGGCATACCTTAGCACTCAGTAAATGTTTGCTGAATGACTGAATGAGAGCAGGGTTGCCTCCCTAGCCTGGTGCACTGCTGACCAGCTGGCTCTGGTCACTGAGGACAAGCTTCCCTAGGCCAGGGTCCAGGCTGGGTCCCTTCCCCTGGGCAGCCAGACTTGACCGACACCCTTGCACTCACCAGCAATGACAGCAAAGTTGGTCTCCATGTCACAGGCGATGACAGCCCCGTTTCGTATGTATCTCTTCACGGCCTCCTTGACTTTGCCCATCCCAAGCTCGTTGCCTCCATCACCAACCCCTGGAGGGAAGGGGAACCGAGTCAATGGGTAGGATTGGGGTGAAATGGGGGTGGCTATGGGCAAGTCAGCTCCCCCACCACCACACACGTGCCTTTGCCTCTGGCAGGAGGGATGTGGCTCTGGGTATGTTTTCAGAAAACCAGGCAATGGGCTTTGCCCTCAGATCTTCTAGAGACTTCTCTGGTTAAAAGTGAGTAGAAGTTTGAAACCCCCCAGAGTGTGGGCACGTCCCCTGTCGGGTCAAGTTCTCCTGTCATTTATGCTGATGGTGCCAGGTGCACGGGAGGCACATGTATGTGACACTCAGAACCTTTTTTCCAGTGGCACCCACTCAGGGAGGGGCCACAAGGCCCTGGGCCTGTTAGTGTGACCAGAGAGCATCCCGTTGACAGAGGGGAGCTGGCGTAGACTGTTAAAGTCATTTCTGTAATTAACTTTTAAAAGACTTCAGTTTAAGTCACAAAAGGACAAATAACTGTATGATTCCACTTGCATAAAATATCTAGAATAGACAAATACATAGAGACAGAGAGTAGATTAGAGGGGCTGGGGGAAGGGAGAAGAGGGACTTATTGCTTAATGGTGAGGTAGAGTTTATAAGTATTATGGAATCCAGATTTCTGGATTCTGTGGAGGTTGAGGTGACCCACCCAAGCTATCACCTGGGATGGTTTTTGAACCATGAGCCTCGAGAAAACTGGTTTCCTAAAAGTCACCTTTAAGTCAAACAATAAACCAAAACCAAACCAAACCTGTTGCCATCGAGTTGATTCCGACTCTGACCTACAGGGTTTCCAAGGCTATGATCTTTATGGACGCAGATTGCCATATCTGTCTGCTGAGGAGCCCCTGGTGGGTTCCAATGGCCAACCTTTTGGTTACAGCCGAGGGCTTAACCACTGTGTCAGCAGGGCTCCTTAAGTCAAACGATGGTCCAACTTAATTAGTAAAAGAATATTTTGCCTTGAGCATTGTGTTCTTTCCAGTTCTATTCCGGCCCTTTTTCCATGGCAGTGTATATAACCTACTAGTGATAAGCTGGAGTATAGGAATCTTAGAAAGATCTTCTTCTCTGGAACATTTTTGACCCTCTAGTGGAAACCCTGGTGGCATAGTGGCTAAAAGCTATGACTGCTAACCAAAAGATCGGTGGTTCGTATCCAACAGCCGCTCCTTGGAAACTCTATGGGGTAGTTCTACTCTGTCCTATAGGGTTGCTATAAGTCGGAATCAATTTGATGGCAACGGGTTTGGTTTTTTTTTGTTTAGTTGGAAATGTTTCCCTGATTTGCAAATTGTATGTTAAATACATTATGTGTCAATCAATTTCTATTGCTGGCTTAATATTATTTTTGTCAGGGCTTGGCACCAATTCATATTTGCATTTTCACCCCAGATATACTGAATCAGAATCTACAGCTTAAGAAGCTCTCCAGGGGATTCTTATGTATAGTACACTTTGAGAACCACTGCTCTGCTAGTGTTTCTTAGAACTGGTCTCTAACCAGCAGCATTATCATCTCCTGGGAACTGGAAAGAACTGGCTCGAAGCCCTGATTTTTGTTTAACAGCGGGTAGAGTTTCTGTTTGGTGATGAAATGGTTCTGGAAACACATGGTGCGATGGTTGCACAACATTGTGGATGTAGTTAATGTCACTGAATTGTATACTTAAAAACGGTTAAAGCCGCAAATTTTATGTTGTATATATTTTACTACAATAAAATAAATACAAATGATCCTTACGGCTTAGGAAGCCCTCTAGGGGCAGTTCTTCTCCATCAAGTGGGGCTGGTATTCGGACTTGATGGCACCTAAGAACAACAACGACAAACAGACATTATGCTGATTAACGAACCCTCTGGTGCTAATTACAACAGGGACCTCTAGGCAGCAGAGTTTTGATTAATCTCTTTAAAATGCTAACCACCCACCCCTGGTGTGCATATTCCTGTTTTAAAGAAAAAACAAAAAACCAGTTACCACGAAGTCCATTCCAACTCATGTCAACCCCATGTATTTCAGAAGCTGTAATCCTCACAGAGGAGCTCAGATGGCACAGTGGTTAAGAGCTCAGCTGCTGACCGAAAGGTTGGTGGTTCAAATCCACCAGCCTTGCCACGGGAGAAAGATGTGGCAGTCTGCTTCTGTAAAGATTTACAGCCTTGGAAACCCTGTGGGGCAGTTCTATTCTGTCCTATAGTGTCACTATGAGTCAGATTGACTTGAAGGCAACGGGTTTGGTTTTGGTTAATCTTTAAGGAAGCAGATCGCCAGGTCTTTCTCCCACAGTGCAACCAACCGTTGAAGTTAGAAATGATCAATGGCATCACTAGGGTTGGTGTCAACCAGTGTGGTAACTCATGGTGTCAGCCCCCCTCCCATGGACCTTCTCCTGTACCAGACCATACAGAATCCTTAGTAATGTTGATTATCAATTTTAATCATAGAATAATATGTAATACATACGGTTGTAAATTGCTTGAATGTAGTATTTCTTAGATTGTATGAATACTGTACTAACAAAATTGTTTTGTAAAATCTGTCTACATTGGATTACAACATTATTAGTTACAACGTAATTAGTAACTGAGAGGAAGCCTTTTTGGATTTTTCTCCTTCTTTTCCTTTAATTACTACTTCAGTCTCAAAAAAGTTATTGACATAGGTTCCCAAAAACTAATTATCACGATATTGTAGCTAAAACACCAGAAATTTTGGCAAAATCAGCAACTATAAAAACACCGGCAGCAATGAAAACAACAATACGTGCTTGTAGCTAGTGCAGAAGAAACCACGTGTTTCAAAGCCTCATTGTAATTGGGTAATAATGACAGCTCTGACAAGCGTCGGTTAGAAGGTTCAAAAAGTAAATTAGCATAGAGTTTTAGCCTTGTAGGTATACTGATACATGTAAGCTGGGCTTATGAAAAAATGTTATAACTAACTACATGGATATTTTTATAAAAAATAATAAATTTCTGCTGAAACATTGCACAAAAATTTTATAGACAGTCATTTGGGTGTCACTTCCTCTGATAGTGTCACCCAGTGCAGTGTGCACCCCCCAGACCTCGCTAGTGACGCCATGGGAAATGATTGACTTCATTGGTGAAATGGGTGGTGTTCAAGATAGGTGGATTGGCTAAAAATAATTAACAGGCACTTCCAACCTTGCACTGACAAGATGAAAACAATCTAGCAAGTCCCTTTGAGATGATGCTCTAAGCTTACGGGACACTATTTGGTCCTGTATCTAGGTATTTCTGGAGGATTCTGTAGACTAGAAGGTCAATTGAATCCTGCCTCTAGAAGATGGTGGCAACTGCCTTCAGGTAACTTTTCATGCAAGACGCTTGTCCAAGTTGTCACGGACGGAGAGCAGGCGTCCCAAGCCTGCAGAATGGGTGTATGATTATTTTTGCCCTTGCTTGCTAGAAGAGCTTGGAATATGTGGAAGTATTCCAACTGGAGCTGACTTTCATGGTGAGATGGTGATGGGGAAGGTCTAGAGCTGACCCACCCCAAGCATCAGAGACCTGGACTTGGCCAAAAGATTCAAGTAACTGTGAATGACCAGTGCCCCAGGTCAATTCACAGCCTGAAGGTTTTTCTCAGGTGTTTTCCACAAGAGCCCAGTGAGTGAAGGAAAAGTATACCACCGCCCAGCATTTGTATTTTGGCTATTTCTGTCTCTATCTCGCTTGTTTTGTTTTCTTTTAGCATTTTACTAAGTTCACCTCATCAGTCCTGTCTGGAATCTCTGAGAGGGGCGGTACCTGGGTTGTAAAAGGCAGAGACGTAAACCTAGGTATCTTGATTATCCACTGAGTGCTGCATCACAACATGGCAGCTGCAGTGGAAACTGAGGAAGAGGGTTTCTGAGGGAGCAGTAAAGAGAAATGAACATTCAGGGAGAGGGTGGCCCTGTTGGGCAGGGGGCTGAGGGAGCCCATGGGATGGGCCCAGGGATCCACAAAGGAGGCAGATGAAGCCCAAGAAGCCAGCTCCCTGTGCTTTCTCAGTGATCTTGGGGCATCACAGAGGAGGGAAGCGTACTCCAGCAGCTCCTTCGTCCCCTGACTGCCCCCCTGGGCTCAGAGACCCCTTCCTTCTCCATTCAGGGAGCCCCTCCTCCCAGCCTCAGGTCCTCTGCTGGCAGTAGGGAGAGACAGGAAGCTTGAAGCCAACCACATCCTGTGCACCACACCCACGGTGTCTTCTGGGAAAGGCCAGGGCGAT
This sequence comes from Dugong dugon, assembly GCA_030035585.1. NCBI lineage: Eukaryota > Metazoa > Chordata > Mammalia > Sirenia > Dugongidae > Dugong > Dugong dugon. The sequence continues at coordinate 100,682,667 of CM057472.1, read as the reverse complement.
TTGCAGAAGTTTTCTAACAGCCAGAAGGCTTTTATTGTCTTGTTAAAACCTCAGAAGTCAAAGGAGACTAATGAGTCTGGGAAACAGTGAAGTCATTTGGATGGGGAGAACAAAAACATAGAACAACAATCAAGCCTGAATTATCCCATGCTCAAAACCTACCCCGCCAAAGGAGATGCACTGACTCCCCTAAGGAGTTACACAAAGCCTTTTGGAAATTCCTAAAGGCAGTGTGATTACTGGAAAAGCACAACAGGTTAGGGCCCAGGAGTCTGCCAGTAGCATTAATTAGTTAGGCAACGTCGAAAAGGTCTTGGAACCTCCCTGGGTCTCATTTTTGGACAGTACACCTGCCTTGCTTACCTCACAGGTAATTAAGAGGCTTAAACAATGCAATGGATGTGAAAATGCTTCATAGATATTAAAGTTCTGTACAGACCGTAAGTTATCGCTATTATATTATTAACAATAGAAATATTGCACTAATCCTATATTTAAGTTATATTTTAAAAGGCACTTAATGCTGTGCGTTCTTGTCTGTGCCTGCATTCTCTGTTCTCCTTACTTACCAGTTGATGAGATGCAAGGAATCTTCTGTGCCGCAAGAAAAAGATCATCAATGGAGTCGACCAAGTGCTTGATGTTCATCTTCCTTGCATTGTAGTAGTTGGCGTCGGCGGCCCTTCCTGCGCGCGCTGTGGTCACCAGATGGTCAAACCTGCAGGGAAGCAAGGGCCATAGGGTCTTTACGGAGAGTTTGGCTACTTTGTTGGATTGACCCTTCCTGTGCTTGTGTGGTCGGAGCCCTGGTGGCACAGTGGAGAAAGACATGGCAGTCTGCTTCCTTAAAGATTTACAGCCTTGGAAGCCCTATGGGGCAGTTCTACTCTGTCCTACGGGGTCTCTATGAGCCGGAATTGACTTGACGGCAGTGGGTTTGGTTTGGGAGTTTGCGTGAAGGATCCTGTATTCTTTCTTTGATTCCTTCATTCCTACAAAACTTGACCAAATACCTACTATGGTCCAGGCCCTGTGCCAGGGGCTAACCTACCAGTTAGGTAATTAAAAAATAATAATAATAATAATAAAAGATACGTTTGGAATCCTTAGCAATTTCTTTATTAGAGTTAGAGGCTGTGACAGCAGGAAGGCCGGTGGTCTGGGTCACTGTGGTGGACACTACTGTTGCCCCACCCAGAGCCCCTTCACCCAGCAGGAGTACCCAGAGCCCCCAGTGGCTATGAGTATTGACTGCTAATGGCCCACAGCTGCTCCCTTCCAGGATCTTGTTCGGTATACAGACACAAAACAGACTGAAAAGGGTGTGAAGCAGAAGAGGAATTGATCTAACACAAGATGAGCTTTTTAGATAGAAAGAGATAGAGAGGTAAGGGGGTAAAGATGGCATGGCTGTCAGAACGTGGGCTGTGGAATCAGGTTGCCTAGGTTCGGATGCCAGGTCTCCTGTGACTGGCCTTGGGTAAGTCACTTAGCCTCTGCAACTGTAAAGTGGCATAATAACAGTACCTACTCATGCATTAGGCACTCTCGTGGCATAGAGGTTAAGAGCTAGGCCACTAACCAAAAAGTTGGCAGTTCGAATCTACCAATCGCTCCTTGGAAACCCTATGGGGCAATTCTGCTCTGTCCTGTAGGGTTGCTATGAGTCGGAATCGACTCGACGGCACCTAACAACAACAACAACTCATACATTAAGAAGTCTTGGTGTCGCAGTGGTTAAGCACTTGGCTGCTAGCCTAAAGGTTGGCGGTGTGAACCCACTAGCCATTCCGTGGAAGAAAAAACCTGGCAATCTGCTCCCGTAAAGATTTCAGCCTAGGAAACCCTATGGGGCAGTTCTGCTTATCATATAGGGTCACTGTGAGTCAGGATCTACTCAACAGCACGCAACAACATCTCATACGTTAAAGTCCCTGGGTGATGCAAACTGTTAAGCCTTCAGCTGATAACCAAAATGTTGGAGGTTTGAGTCCAACCAGAAGTGCCTCGGAAGAAAGCCCTGGCAATCTACTTCCAAAAAAAATCAGCTATTGAAAACCCTTTGGAGTACAATTCTACTCTGACACAAATGGGTCACCATGAGTCAAGTTGGTTGTTTCTATCTCATTATCGCTGAAACCTTAAATGGGAAAATACAGGAAAGGTGCTTAGTATAGAGCCTGGCACCTACTCAGTGCTCAGTAAATGTTAGTTGTTGCTGTCACTATGATTATTGACAGAAATATTTTGATAATCTAAGTGAAGACCATGAAAAATTGTACAATGCAGTTCTCCCAGGATGACATTCTGTAAGATCTTAAGTCTGAGAAATTCTTCTGCAAACATTTAAAAAAAAAAAAAAAACCGAGGTGCCTGTCCATATCCTTTGCTTTTGCTAGAATTTTATGGCATCACAAGTCTGGAATGAGTAGGCAGTGACTAGGTCTCGGAACATGATCCCACCATTGTTCCCAGTGCAGGAAAAGGAGGCCAGTGACAAGCAAAATCTCCAGGAAGAAGGAGCTTGGAGCCTGAATTCCCTCTAGACCTACATTAGTAGTGATGGAAAGGCAGTTTAGAGCAAGAGCTCTAATTAACATCAATATGTCCTCCTGTTCTGCAGGTAGAGCATGGTTATGGAAACCCCCCCAGACCCCCGGGAGAACTCAATTACATACTTTGTAGAAGTGGATTGATATTTTTCCAGGTCAGAAGACTCCATTTAGCTATAGCGGGAAGTAATTCACTCATCCGAAGCCTCTTCCCCAGGAAAAGTTAACACACCTCCAAAGAGAGCAGCATCTTCTCTCCCCGCCGTCGGATCCAGCTCACCTCTCCTCCATCAGGAATCAGAGTAATACCTATGTTACCCAGCATCAGAGGTCCCCCAAGAGGACTTTCTGGTTTTTCCCTTAGAAGACAGAGCTTTACTTTATGTTAGTCGTTTGGGGGAATATAAACCTTTCTAATATGCATCACGGATATTAAATCTTGCAGCTTTAAATAGCTTATCAGAGCCACAATCCAGCTTTTCCCTGGTGGCTCAGGGTCCTCATTATGAACACCGGATTCTGCTGTGACTTGCAATATAGTATACCCTCATGACCTATTAAACCACTGCTTTCAAACTCTATGTGGACACTCGTTAATGGGTCGTAAAATCAATTGATTGGGCCTGACCAGCATTTTTCTGAAAGATAGAAGAGAATAGACTGGAATAGAAAATATCATAGCACATGGCATAGCGGGAGTAAATATGGTTCTTTGAAACTTCTGTTTCAGTAACGTGTGTGTGTGTGTGTGTGTGTGTGTGTGTGTACCAGTTTGTAATGCAAGATGTATTTATTACTGTGGGTTGTTGTCAAAAAAAAAGTTTGCAAAACAATGATCTAAAGGTTATAAGACCTGAAACACATCATTACATATGATGAAGTGTTTTTCAAAATCTTTGATCACAATACACAGTAAGAAATACACACACGTACACACACACACAAGGTTTCACAAGACAGTGCTTACCGTGATTATACAAGACATAAATGGTAATTTCTGTTCTATTTATTTATCAAAAGTGCTGGTTACATCCCACTGAAATGATGTCACCACCTTCTAATGGGTTATGACCTACATTTTGAGCAACTGCTTGGTTTTTAGAAAAATAATTCTCCTATCACTTTCTTCTATCAGGAAGACATGCCATCTCTCCCTGTCAACTAGGGACCTGCTAATTCCAGAGACCCTTTGCAAAGCCCCCAGCACACCTTGAGATCCCCCAGTCTCATTTGTTAGTCTGCTCCATCAGAAACTCTTTACTCCTGGGCTCATGGCTTTGGTCTCTCTGGAGGGCTAAGGCGAGCAGAAAATTAGTTGGCAAAGTTAATAGCATGTGGGCTTTTCCGCCGTCACACAATTAAACCAGGATGGGATGTACCTACTTAGGTGACTTGGGGTCCCCGTCTTTGCACAGAAAAGCCTGAGCGGCTTCTGCTGATCCACCTTGGTAAGTTAATAATGGGATCTGAGTCTTCAGAACACCTTGGAAATACAGGCAAAGGGTGGACACATCAGCCCTAGTGTCGCCCTTTGGAAGTTCATGTTGACGTTTTAAGAGCTCCTTTGAAAAGCCATGTTCCAAACCCGTTGCTGTTGAGTCGATTCTGACTCATAGCGACCCTATAGAACAGGGTAGAACTTCCCCATAGGGTTTCCAAGGAGCTGCTGGTAGATTCAAACTGCCAACCTTTTGGTTAGCAGCCGAGCTCTTAACCACTGCGCCATGAGGGCTCCAGGAAAGCACGTTACCATCATCAGATGATGTCTACCTTTACAACACTTTGTTAGGGAAGCCAACACTTCAACACAGAGGATCATCACGTTACTTTTGATCCTTAGTAAACCTTAGGGTTGGGGATGGGGGCGAGGAATCAGGGTTAATGTCACAATATTGTGGGCCAGCAAATATGCTGCATGGAAGATGCCCATAATACAAGGTTAACAGAAGGTCTGTCTGGTTCACTGCCATCATGAGTGCTGGGTACACATTTGCATGCCTGTGGTGACAGTGTTCCACCCCTTTGCTAAGAACTCAACATGCACTCCCTCATTCCATTGTCTCAACAATCTGTAAGAACCAATATTACCCCTATTTCACAGAGGAGGGAAACCGAGGCAAAACCGAGTATGTGAATAGGTGTCATTGCTCACATTCCAAGTCCAGGTTCTCAACTACTGTCCCCTGCTGCCACCCTGCCTACTTCAGAGAAGTTTAAGAACAACCGAAGAGAGGACTCGGGTCTGGGCCTCAGGTCAGCTGCTTGCATCGAATTTGACCCTTAACAATTATACTTTTTAAAATTAAAAATAGTACATATTATTGTAGAATATGTGGAAAGTATAGGAAAATTCCAAAATAAAATAAAATAAATTTGGTTTTCACTAACTAATCCTCCTCACAGCAGCTGGGGTAGGATCCTTGCTTATTTTTCTCTGACCCGGAACAAATCTTCTCCTTGCAAACCTAAAGAAGGCAAACAGAGAGCCTGGGACAGGGGATCTTGGATCCTACACTTACGGTTCCCGACAGGAGCTCCAGACTGCTCTGGGGCCCAGGAGGGGTGCCAAGGGGTAGCTTTTGAGGGAGTTTCAGCCACTCCCATAATCTCCATCATCAGCCCCTCACATAAAGCCACCCGAAGTAAACATACCATCTATGTTCAAATCCTGCGCTTGTATTATAAGTGTGACTTCAAAACAGCTGCTTTGCACATATCCTCCTGTTTTAGTTCTCTAGTGCTGCTATAGCAGAAATACCACAAGTGGGTGGCTTTAACAAACAGAAGTTTATTTTCTCACAGTTTAGGAGGCTAAAAGTCCAAATATTCAGGGTGCTGGCTCTAGGGTGAGGCTTTCTGTCTGTCAGCTCTAGGGGAAGGTCTGTTTTCAGCTTCTGTTCTTTGGCCTGGCATCTATCCTCCCCATCCCTGCTTGCTTCTCTGTGCCTGTCTGATCCTTTTATATCTCAAAGGTGATTGGCTTATGACATACCCTATGATATGGCCTCATTAACATAACAAAGACAACCCATTCCCAAATGGGATTCCCACTATAGGACAGAGTAGAACTGCCCTACAGGGTTTCCAAGGCTGTAATCTTTACAGAAGCAGACTGCCACATCTTTCTATCATGGAGCAGCTGGTGGGTTCGAACCCCGACCTTTCCATTAGCAGTAGAGTGCTTAACCACTGCACCACCAGGGCTCCTTCCCCAAATGGGATTACCACCACCAATTTAGGGGTTAGGATTTACAACACATATTTTAGGGGGACACAAGTCCATCCATAACACCTCTCAACCATGTTGCCTCCCCCAAGCCCTTTAGGAGCTGCCCCCGCCACCCAGTGGGCCGGTGTGGCAACTGAGGGTGAGGAGGCAGTTGCCCGGGAGCCAGAGTAGTTGTCAGAGATCCTAAGTGCCCCCTCACCCCACCCCGCGGCTCCCTCTTGGCCTCTCTTCCAGCCCCACACCACATCTAGGAAGAAGAGAGGCAAGGAGATGGCAGTCCGCCTCTCTAGGGACACTCACTGAGCACTCCTACACGTGAAGACAGACCCAGTCCCTCCCTGTGCTCTGAGGGGCAGCCTGGTGCCTGAAAAGGGGATTGAATTTAGAGTCGCACGACCCTGGGTGTAAATCTTAGCGCTACTTTCCTAGCTGTGGCCCTGGGGCAAGCTGTGTAAACTCTCTGGTCTTCGGCTTCCTCACCTGCACAGTGGGGGTTAAAATAACATCCACCTCCCATGATTGCGGGGAGGACACGGTGACATCATGTGTGCCAAGAACCTAGTTGGGAGCTTGACACATAAGAAATCAAACTAAACCTGTTGCCGTTGAGTCGATTCCGACTCATAGCGACCCTATAGGACGGAGTAGACTGCCCCATAGGGTTTCCAAGGCTGGAATCTTTACAGGAGCAGACTGCCACATCTTTCTCCCATGGAGCAGCTGGTGGGTTCGAACCACGGACCTTTTGGTTAGCAGTTGAACCTCCAGGGCTCCTTACACTGTGGCTTAGAGGGTGGGATTTGCTCTACTGGATTTCACAGAGCTTTCTTTATATTTGGATGAAGAAAGTAAAAGTGATTTGGCCTTTGAAAATTATATCAGTCCTGATAACTGAAGCCTAGGGCATGATTTAAAGAAGAAAACGCATAGTCATTTCTTCCCTGCCTTGAGCACATCCCAGACAAAGCCCTTTCCTTGTGGCTCAGGAGCAGGGCGTCTCAGGTGGTCCCCAGACCTTTCTCTCCAGGTTTGTTCTCTTAGTGTGTGTCCTGCTTTAACCCATTGCCATTGAGTCAGTTCCGACTCACGGCGACCCTATATTCCCTGCCCTGTTTGGCTCCCTGGTGCCTCTTCTTATTGGTGCCCTATATCCTCCATCCAATTACAAGGAAGTTAGAAAGAATAGGGAGTCCCTAGGTGGTGCAACCCGTTAATGTGCTCAGCTGCTAACCAAAAGGTTGGAGGTGCAAGTCCACCCAGAGGTACCTCTAAAGGAAGGTCTGGTGATCTACTTCCAAAAAAAAAAAAAAAATCAGCCATTGAAAGCCCTATGGAGCACAGCTCTGCTCTAACGCTCACGAGGTTGCCATGAGTCAGAGCTGACTTGACAACAACTGGGGCTGATACAGAGAAAGAACAGACCTTTATTTAGCACCAGTGGCGCAGTGGTTAAGAGCTCGGCTGCTAACCAAAAGGTCGGCAGTTCGAGTCCACCAGCTGCTCCTTGGAAACACTATGGGGCAGTTCTACCCTGTCCTACATGGTCACTATGAGTCAGAATTGACTCGACGGCAACAGGTTTAGTTTAGAGGTATGTGTCAAGCAAGAAGCCCTGCTGACACAGTGGTTGCACACAACAAGCCTCAGTGAGGGCGAGATCCGGTTCTGAGTGTGAGTCCAGCGAGAGTCTCTGAGCTGAGCTCTCACACAAGCAGAGAGGCAGAGTTCCTTCTGGGAAAATGGGCAGCTGAAAAAACCTACCAAACCAGGTGTCAGGCAGGAGGCTGCTGGCCTGTTAGCGGCCTTGGACAACCTGGCCTTCCCTTCCTCTTGGATGCATGACTTACTTCAGTCCATGATAACACAGCTTTTTGTTTCATCTTGCCTCAGTGGCTGACCCCTTGCTGGCTTCCTCCTTCTCCTTGCCCTCTTACGTGGAGGATCCCAGGGCGCAATCCAGGGGGAAGGGGCTCTGCTCTGTCTCCACTTCTTCCCTCGGTGACCTCATCCAGTCTCCTGGCTTTAAGTGCCATCAAATGCCAACAGTCCTCCAATTTATCTTTCCAGCCCAGACTGCCCTCCCGAACTCAACCCATCTGTCTACTGCCTTCTTGACTCCTGCTTGACTTTTCTACTTGCGTGTCCAACAGGCATCCCACACTCACCAGGCTCAAGCCTGCACTCATGGTTTACCTCAAACCTGCTCTACCCACAGTCTTCCCCATCTCCCTTCACAGCAACACCATCCTTTCAGTTAAAACCAAACCTGTTGCTGACTCATGGTGACCCCATGTGTCACAGAGTAGAACTGCTCCATAGGGTTTTCGGGCTGTAATCTTTATGGAAGCAGATTGCCAGGCCTTTCTGCTGTGCATCGCTGGGTGGATTCGAACCTCCAACCTTTAGGTTAGTAATCAGTTGCAAACCATTTGCGCTGCCCAGAGACCTTGGCCAGAAACCTTAGCACAATCCCTGATTCTTCTGTCTCACAACCAATCCATCTGGAAATCACGCTGACTTTACCTTCAAAATATATACAGAATGTAGCTACTTCTCACACCCTCCCCCGGACCATTCATTGTCTGAGCTTGGGTTCCCCTAAAACCAGAGCCTGAGACAAAGACTTGGGTGCAGGTGATCTATTTGGGAAGATCCCAGGAAGCAGGACAGAGGGGACAGGAAAGTAAGTCTTGGAAGGAGGGAAGCTAATTGGAAAGTATGTGCATGTTCAGGGTCGTTGCTCTAGGCAACGGGGCTCAGTTCCATGGGACCTGTGTGTCCCCCAGAACTGTCAATCCAAAGGACAGAAGGCAGGGCACTTATCCACCAGCTCCTGGCCCCCATTGGTTGAGGGTTCCCTGAAGGCTATCCCACACTTCCGGGCTGCACTTGCAAATCCTGAGCTGAGTAGGTCCATAAAGCTTTGGAGAGGCCCTGGAGAGCACTGTCTTGAATGTGGCCCAGCCAGGTCCGCGTGACTCGAAACTTCACTCCAGATGCAGCTGAAATAGAGGTGGGCATTAGGGACATGCCATGAACACCACACCAAGTCACCCTCAACCCCCATCTACAACAGCCTAACTGGTCTCCTGTGTTCACCTTGCCCCTACAGTGACCTTTTAAACCCTAAGCCAGAACATGGCCCTCCCTCTGCTCAGTCTCCTCCCAAGGCCTCCTGGCTCCCCTAGAATAAAAGCCCAGACCCTCCTGGTGTTTCTCAAGGCCGTTCCGAGCTGGCCCCCACTGCCTCTCCTTCCTCGTGTCTGACTTCTCATTCACTCCAGGCCAGCCATTTCTTATACGTGCTGGACCCCTGCTCCACCTACAACCTCTGCATGGCTGCTGCCACAGCCTGGAACACACCTTCGTCAGCCAGCCACAGGCCCTACTCCCTCTTCAACTTCAAGTTGTCAGATGCCACCTTCTTGATGGGGCCTTCCCTGACCATCCTATTCAAAATAACCCACCCCCCAGCCCAGCACACCCCCTCCCTTATCGTGGTCCGCTGTCCCCCATAGCATCGTCACCTTCTGACATGCTATCTTTGTAAAAAATTGTTTTATTGCGCAGTTGTTGTTAGGCGCCGTTGAGTTGATTCTGACTCAGAGTAGAACTGCCCCGTAGGGTTTCCTAGGCTGTGATCTTTATGGAAGCAGATCACTAGGTCTTTCTCCTGCAGAACTGCCGGATGGGTTCGAACTGCCAACCTTTCGGTTTGCAGCCAAGTGCTTAGCCGTTGCACCACCAGGGCTCCTTTTTATTGTAGTAAAAACATATATAACTAAACATCTGCCAGTTGAACAGTTTTTTGCATGTACAATTCAGTGACACTGATTATGGTCATCATGTTATGCAACCATTATTCCTCCACCATTAAAAGAAACTCAGCTACCCCCCACCCCACTCCCAAGCAATGACCGCCCCTTTGCCCCTCCCTCCCACTTCTCGTAGCCACAGATAAACTTTGGTTCGTTTGCCTATTCTAGATATTTCATATAAGTGGGATCATACAATGTCTTTTTTAAATATTTCACTTTTTATTATATTGTTTATTATGTCACATTCCACTAGGATACATGCTCCATGAGGGCAGAGTTGTCACCAGTTTTGTTCATTGTTGAGTCCCCAAGAGCCTAGGATAGTGCCTGGCACATAGTAGTTCCTTTATACACATTTACTGAATGAAATGGATTCAGTCCAAACAGCTGTCTGTAGAGACACAGTTCTTTTGAAACTTCCAACGTAACAGGTGTGAAAGGGTCTGCCTTACCAGGGCTGAAGACCTTTTTCAACACGAAAGGGAAAAACTCTGAAAAACACAGAGGGATGTAGAGAGATAGGTGGTGGGAAGTAGATTCAGTTCACTGGGCTTCCAGATTATGCTGGAACGAGACTTCCAGCAGATTCGAAGGGAGGTGACGACAGCAGCATCACAGCTCACGTTTCTAACACCTGCAGCCCTCACGCCCACTGGGGTACTTGGGTAGAGTGGGGCATCCCTGCTCAGTGGGCCGCGTGGCATGCTGCTGTCTGAGACTTCATACCACTCTATACGTCCCCAGCTCGGATGGCCTAGAGCTGATCCAGGGAGCTGAGAGCACACAGCAGGTCTCTCCCCACCTCTGAGAGGGAAGGCAGCAAGTACACAGGCAGGATCATGGGCTTTGGGGCCTGGTGGACCTGGGTTCAAATCCAGCTCACCATTCCTGCCTGGGTAAATCACCTGGACCTCTCTGAGCCTCAGTCTCTTCATCTACAAAATGAGGATAAGGCTCTTACACCAAAGAATGGTTCTGAGCTTTAAGGAAGACGCTCTACCTAAAGACAGAGCACTGTGCCTGGGCACCCAGCAAAAGTCACCAACACTATTTCCCTCCAGCCTCCACCCACAGAGGCCCATTCAGGGAAATGGACAGACTTCATCTCACCCATGTTGCTCAACAACCTCTTCAACAAGCTTCCTGTGCAAGCTCAAGGCTCTCTGGTCGACAACCATGGAGACCTCCTTCTCCAATGTCTGCAAGAAGGCAGCCAGCGTGATGGCTCCTGGGGGGCCGTCTGTCTCTTCCAGAGGCTCATGGGTGAAATGCATGGGGAAGCTGGTGGTGAGGAGGACCGAGCGGGCATGGGACAGTGACAGAGAAGCCTGCAGCAGCTCGCCTTTGCAGAGGAGGTGCCCGATGCCTCGGTTGCCTAAAATTACGGAAACATGAAATCATACAATATCTGTGTTTAAAGTAGAAAACTGTGCTAAGTAGTTTTTTTGTTTTGTTTTGTTTTTGGAGGGATGTGGCAGAGACGCTAATTGTTCACCAAAACACGTTCTCTCTTTGTCCCTGAGTAGTGAGGTTGTGCAATGGTTAAGTGCTCGGCTGCTAACCAAAAGGTTAGCAGTTCAAACTTACCCAGTGGCTCCGAGGGAGAAAAGACCAGATGAGCTGTTCCCATAAAGATTACAGCCTAGGAAACTCTATGGGGCAGTTCTACTGTGTCACATGGGGTTGCTATGAGTTAAAAATCAATTCAACAGCACCTAACAACAACAACAATGGTGAAGGGCAGCTGGGTAGGTGGCTGACCAGCCTCCCTCACACTTAGGCGTGGCCACAAGACCAGCTTCTCTTTAACAGAATGTAAATGGAAGTAATGTGTGCCACCTCAGGGCCCGGCCAGAAACCTCCCTGGTGCTCCTCCAAGCTGTTTCCCCTCCCTGTGGCTGGAACGGTGACAACTAGAGCCTCCTGGGAGTTCTCGTGATGGAGACAGCAGAGCTGCTGGTTCCCCGAGTCCCTGGGTGGAGCAGCTCCCCCTTCTTGCTGCCCTAGGCCCATGCTGGACTGGTACATGAGAGAGACAGAAACTTCTATTGTATTTGAGCAAAGCCTCTTGGGGTTAATTTGTAACAGCTGTTCAGCCTACCCTAACTAATAGAGGGAGTCCCTGGGTGGTGCAAACAACATGCTTGGCTGCTAGCTGAGAGGTTGGAGGTTAGATTCCACCTAGAAGTGCCTTGGAAGAAAGGCCTGGCAATCTACTTTCGAAAAATCAGCCATTGAAAACCCTATGGAACACAGTTCTATTCTGACACACAGGAGGTCTTCATGAGTCAGAATCGACTTGACGGTGACTGGTATTTAATAAACACAGGAAATACATAATGAGGAAGGGCAATAGGACTGTCTTAGTTGGGGGTCCTCCAAAAGAAGCCCTTAAGACAAGGACTTGGGTGCAGGCATTTTAGTGGGAGGTGATCCCAGGAAGGAGCCCTGTTAGCACAGTGGTTAGGAGCTCGGCTGCTAACCAAGAGGTTGGCAGCTGGACTCCACCACCTGTTCCTTGGAAATCTATGGGGCAGTTCTACTCTGTCCTATAAGGTCACTATGAATTGGAAGCAATTTGACGGCAGCGGGTTTGGGTTTGGGTTTAATCCCAGGAAACATAAGTCAGAAGATGGGGAAAGTGGAATAGGAAAGGGAAAAGAGCTAAAAACGGGAGCGTTAGTTACTCTGAAGGCAACCGGGGCTCAGTCCTGCTTGGGATCCTCTAAGAAACCACGTGGAACACACCTCAGAATTGTCCCACCAGAGGACGGCAGGCTGGGTGTTTGTCCACTGGCTCCTGTCCACTATGGGAGAAATTTGCCCAAGAGGGTGCTGACTCCCCGCAATCCTGGACTGTGCCTGCTATGGCAGGGGGGGTCAGAGGTGCAGGGAAAGCCTTCAGGTGGAGGAGCAGAGAGATACTTGCTTCTAGGGTGGGAAGCTGTCGGTGTGCTGAGAACCACCCACAGCAGCTGCGGGTGAACCCAGGTGGGCAGAAGAGATATGGGCTGGGCAGCGGCACCCACTACAAACGCCCACCCGTGGCTACAAGTCAGTCCCAGCTGGGCAGCACAGCCTCCCAATCCTCATCACACACCATGTGCCTTTGTTCACACTCAGATCACCTCGGAGGGAAGAGGGGCCACGTGAAGACAAGGGGTACGCAGAAACAGTTCCAGACTTAAGAGTCCAGAGGCTCACATTCAAGTGCAGCTGCTGGCACGTCGTAGCTGTGTGACCTTGGCCTCATCCCTTGATCTCTCAGGACCTGTGTTTTCCTATATGGAGAATGGGGGTGGTCCAGGTGGAGGAAGGCTGTGGGGAAATGGCCTTTCACACACGCTGGTGGGAGTGGAAACTGGAACATTTGTCTAGAGGGTGATTTGTACCTTAGATTTGCACATTCCACCAAAGCTAGCAATTCACTGCTAGGAATTTATCCAGATGATGAAATCATGGGTATGTGCGCACATTGAGTCATAAGGATGTTCACTGCAGCATTGTTTATTTTGAAAACAATGCAAATGTCAAATGACAGGATATTGATAAAATGGTGGAACAGTTGCAAAATGGAATTCTATACAAATATTAAACAGGATGTTGTAGAAGACTACTTAACGACATGGAAAGATGTTCACAGTATAAAGGGAAAAAAAGCAAGGCCCAAAATAATATCACAGTATGATTCCATTTTTGTTTAAAAAAAAGTGTATGTGTATATATAAGCATAGGTTCAGACTAAAGAAAAAGACATTATTGGCAAACACCAAACAGTTAATGTTGACTAATTGTGATGGGAGTCTGCTCATTTTTATTGCCTCTTTGCTTTTGTATATTTTCTGATGCTTCTACAATGAACAGGAATTACTGTTGATAAAAGGGGGAAAGGATAATGATATCGTTAAGGGAAAAAAATTAGGATGTAACCAATTTATAGGGTGTCGTGAGCACCAAAGGAGAGAAGAAGGGAGAGAGCATTTTTGTAGACTGCAAAGCAGGACATGTGTTTATGATGATCTTATTGTTATTCCTGCAAACATCACCACTATAAAGCTCTGTATTCCTTCATGTTCTCCAGACATCTCAAATGCAAGCCAGTGTCCTCTCAATAATGATTGAGTGGCTCTGTTCTTACGCCCATGAGTAACGCTCAGTACATTGTCATTACTCTTCTATTTGCTTATTTAATATAGTAGCAATCAAAAGCACCCATTGTTCTTAAGGATTAAAGATGTTCCTTAATAGACATAATCGGCACATGCAGAGAGTCATAAATCTGTCTTTTTCCCAAGCCTCGTGCTTCAAGCCTGGCCATACCGTCCACACCAGCGTGAAGAGTGGTGGTGTGGGTGACCTCCTGGGGCATTTTTATTAAGCTGCGGGTGCACTGTCTCTGCAATCAACTTACTTCTCTGCTACTTTTTTATCTACACTAATGGAAGAGTTAATAATTCATCTTCCCTTGTGAGCTTCCTGCTGAGTGGGAGAGGACAGCCATCAGCCTGCGTGACGATGCTTGTGAGAAATAAAGGACTATGGAAATATAAAAAAGATAGCCACTCAGGAGATCAGGGTGGAGAAGACTCTATGTATACACAGCCATGACATTCACCTCTCCGTATGCATATGTCTAGAAAGGGTATCTGCGGTGGGCATATGAAACCAGTTACCACCGAGTCGATTCCGACTTATAGCCACCCTATAGGAAGAGTGGAGCCTCGGTGGCACAGTGGTTAAGCGCTACAGCTGCTAACCAAAAAGATGGCAGTTCGAATCCACCAGCTGCTCCTTGGAAACCCTATGGGCCAGTTCTACTCTGTTCTATAGAGTCGCTATGGGTCGGAATCGCCTTGACGGCCATGGATTCGGTTTTGGTTTTGGTATCGGAAGAGTAGAACTGCCCCACAGGGTTTCCAAGGCTGTAATTTTTACAGAAGCAGACGGCCACATCTTTCTCCCTCAGAGCGGCTGGTGGGTTCAAACCGCTGACCTTCCAATTAGCAGCCAAGCGTTTTAACGACTGCACCACCAGGTCTTCTTCAGAGGACATATAGCCCACGTTTATTGGGTGAATGTATGAAAAGGAAAGCATATTCTCTGCAGAATGAATGAACACAAACAAGCAAACAAAGAGGTATGCCCTGTGGTTCAGCAGGACGGGTTGCTACTGCAGACCCCCCTGTAATTGGGGGCAGCCGTTGCTCCCGGCCCTAGGGGGAGAGAGTCAGATATTTTTAAGGCTGGTTGCACACCAGATTCGCAGCCACCGCGACAGCCATCGTGACTAAAAGGCGCCAAGGCTGGCTGCTCTGTGGCCCTGCCCAGTCGCTGCTCTCTTTCAATGGTAATGACATCAGTGTCGCAGTAACCAGCTCTGGCTGGGTCCTGGAGTCTGGCCTGGAGAGTTGGCCTCCCCAAGCTGGCTTCACCCCTCTGCTGTCCATGACAGCCTCCCCACCATCGATCCAGGTATCTGCCCGGGAAACAGGAGTCAGGTGGGCCAGCAGGGAGGACACGTACACCTTCTCCAGCCATCCTAGGTACAAAGCGTTGCTAGCACCCCAGGGCTAGAATCAGTCCCCGTGAGAAGATGTAGAACAGGGAACGGAGTGTGACCCAGGAGAGGCCAGAGTACTCTTTTAACTTCCCACGTGAAAAGGTAACGTGTCGTTTAGACTCAGATTCCAATTTGTCCAACACTCACTGATCATGGGCTTTGGAGTCAGCAGATGTGGGTTCGAGTTCTGGCTCAACCATCTCCTAGGAATGTGGGTTTGGGCCAGTTTCTTAATCTTTATATGGTGAAAACTGTGAAAGCCGGAACTCGACGTGGCTGCCTGTTTTTCCGGGTCTCGCAAGTTTTCCGCCTTTGACAGGGTGCAGTCTTACCACTTTTCTGTTGCTCTCTATTAGCGGAAAACATTTGAATTTTCCTTCTTTGTCAGGTTTCCACCTTACGCAGATTCCGGCTTTCGCAGGGTTTACTGTATGCCTCAGTTTTTTCATCTGTTAAAGGGGGTTAGTAATAGCTGCCTCATAGGCTCTTCGAGAGAATTTAATAAGATGAAATATATAAACACTTTCAGGATAATGTCTGGCACAGAGTAAAACTCAGTGCTCTCATTACCTGCAACAGTCCCGAGATGGAGGTCTAATTCTTAGTACCCCTGTATACTGACTGATGAGGAAACTAAGGTGGAGCGAGGCTCTGAGGTCTTTACGCCACGCTTGCCTCGTGTGTGCCGGCAGACGGAGTGACTTTACCATGCAAACAGAGAGTGAAACAGCGCTCTCTGCTGGCCGACTGGGACAGGAAATTGGGCTCTGAAATCAGATACAGCTAAAGGAAGTTAAAAGCCCCTCAATTCAGGAGTCCTTGAGTGGTACAAATGGTTAACACGCTCAGCGGCTAACTGCAAGATTGGAAGTTCGAGTCCACCCAGAGGCACCTCAGAAGACAGTCCAGGTGGTCTACTTTGGAAAAATCAGCTACTGAAAACCCTCTGGAGCACAGTTCTACTCTGACACACACGGGTTGCCATGAGTTGGAGTCGACTTGACTGCCACTGGTTAACCAGCTTTCAGCAAACCTCCTCCTGATTGGAATCAGTAGAACCCCTAGTGGACTCCATCAGCCCCGTTCCATGTCCAGAACGCCAGCAGCTCGCAAACCACAGAAGGGTTGTCCTTTCCCTGAGGCACAATATACAATATGCAAACTGTTGTGAAGCTGTGGCTGCAGGGTCCTGCCCTCCGCTCTACCCCTGCTGCCCCAAACCAAAAAGCCCAGTGCCGTCAAGTCAATTCTGACTCATAGTGATCCTATAGGGCAGAATAGAACTGTCCTGTAGTGTTTCCTAGCCTGTAATCTTTATGGATGCAGACTGCCACATCTTTCTCCCAACGGAGCAGCTGGTGGGTTTGAGTGGCCGACCTTTTGGCTAGCAGCCGAGCACTTAACCACTGAGCCACCGGGGCTCCTTCTCCTGCTACCTAGTATATAACAAAATCTGTTCTATGCCCAATCCCAGGGCAATGATGAAAAAGGGAAAGATTAGGAGCATTATAAAACACGTGAGTAACTTTTTTTAAATGGTGGCAATTGCCTACCTAGAGATCATTTTTGTTTTCTTATTACCAGCCCCAATTTGGTTCTGGCTGCAATGTGCCCAGCTAATAAGCTCACTCTCCGAAAACTCCTCACATGATCAGTATTGAAGTTTAGGGAAAAAAAGAAAACAATCACCCATAATCCCAGTACTCAGAAATCATCAATGTCAATATTTTGGTGCATTTACTTCTAGGCTTTTTCGAGATTCATACATAGTGTAAACATTTTTTTAAGAGATCAAGATCATATAGTAGTTTGTATCCTGCCTCTTTCACTGATCATTACAACAGTTATGAATTTCTCCAGGTCATTCAGGTGTGAATGCTTTGGTTTTTACCCGGGTCCACGGCAATTAGAGTCTCTAGTTCTCTGATCTTCTGCACAGCTGAAGCTGATGCCAGGCTGTAGTGCAAAGGATCCTGGGAGATGTGATGGACCTCCAAAATGCCCTCAGGGGTGAGACAGGTGGCTGGCGTCTTTACATCCTTCAGGTCAGTCAGAATCATGTGACCTGGGGCACTGGTGAAAGCCAGTGGGGCCTCTAAAACACACAACAGGAGGGACCAAGCTGAGCCCTTCATAAAACCCAGTCCCTTCTCGTCTAGCTTATGAGCAAGATGGCGCCTGTGCCTCAGCTCTGCTTATAGTACTCTCCCCACTGCTTGTCGGCATCAGCTCAGCACAAACAGGCTTACGGACAAATCAAGTTTCACTTAAACAAGTGCCTCCAACTTTTGGGAAAGTGAAGATGAGTTGAGTGTGGGAAAAGAAGTGAAGTACAGCCACAGCCACAGTTACAGTTAGGGCGCTAGGATAGTCCGTCAATTTAATCCCGTGAATATCAGAAAGTCTCTACTGAACTCTAACAATGCATGAAGCCATCTTTATTTTGCAGAGAGAGTACTTTGGTACCCTCTCTGAACAGTTTCTATTTTTCTCAGGCTGTTGTTGTTAGTTGCCAGTTGAGTCAATTCCTACTCATGGCGACCCCAACTGCTCCATAGGGTTTTCAAGGCTGTGACCTTTCGGAAGCAGGTCCCCAGGTCTGTGTCTCAAGGTGTCTCTGGGTGGGTTTGAACCACCAACCTTTTGGCCAGTAGTTGAGCACTTAACCATGTGTCCCACCCAGGGACTCCTGTGTTTCCTCATGGCACTTACATTTTGCTTTGGATTATGCTAATTTTGTTCTTTAAAATAATCTCCCTGACTAGTTTTCAGGGAATGGGAAGCACGCTGGCAGAGTTTTTAATGCACGGCTTTAGTGTGGCAAATACACTTGCGTTAGAGTGTGACTTCAACCTCTCGAAAACTGTTTCCTCAGCTGTGAAACACTGGTAATGCCTCCTATGGTTGTTGTCAGACCAAATGGGAAAATGTATATAAGAAGGGTTTACGAAAGTATACAGAAGAAGCCCTCAGTAGATGATGGGTTGCTTTATTAGAACCAGGGGTTGTGTCTGACTCATTCTGTGTCCTTGTGCCTGCCTATTAGAAGTGTTCACTATACTTAATTGGCCTCTTCTGCCTTCTGCATAAAGGAGCCCTGGTGGCACAGTGGTTAAGTGCTTGGCTGCTAACTGAAAGGTCGGCAGTTCAAACCCACCGGCTGCCCTTTGAAAGAAAGATGTAGTAGGCTGCTTCTGTAAAGATCATAGCCTTGGAAAGCTTATGGGGCAGTTCTACTCTGTCCTGTAGGGTCGCTGAGTCGGAATTTACTTGATAGGCAATGGGTTCGGTTTGACCTTCTGCATTGTCGTTATGACGATTCAGTGTCATTATATCTTTCATTACTATCACCCACTCATCTGTGTGCTCTCCTAGAGAAGACAGCCCACTGCTTATTCACCTAAGGCTCCCACATGTTGCCTCGCACACGATAGGCACTCAGTGTAGAGGTGAACTGAGTAAATGACAATATCTTATCTGGGATTTCACAGAACCAGTAAAATTTCTCTGATCTGACAGAAAGTCAGTTCCTGGGTGTCGCAAACTGTTAAGTATTCAACCACTAGCTGAAATGTTGGTGGTTTGAACCCACCCAGAAGGACCTCAGAAGACAGGCCTAGCGATCTGCTTTAGAAAGGTCACAGCCTTGAAAACCCTATGGAGCAGTTCTACCCTGCACACACGTAATAGACTCCATGGCGCCTAACAACAGCAACTACAGAAAGCCAAAATCAGTCAACACTTCAGAAGAAAGACCTACCGGTAAAGCATTTTAAGTTAACTTTTTGATGTGATGTACAAGGGGAGGAACTAATGAATTTGATGAATGCAATGATTGTTTGTCTGTGTTTTGGACAACATCTAAAAGTGGTCCCTCTAAAGGCAGCCTGGGGTGTAAAATAGAAATTGAGATATTGAAAGTAGAGAATGACTTTCTTTTTTTTACTGTGCTTTAAGTGAAAGTTTACGGTTCAAGTCGGCTTCTCATACAAAAACTTATACACATATTGCTGTGTGATCCTAGCTGCTCTCCCTATACTGTGACAGCACACTCCTCCTTTCCACCAGATTTCCCATGTCCATTCAACCAGCTCCTGTCCCTTTTTGCCTTCTCATCTCGTGTCCAGACAGGAAGGAGCTTCCCGTTTAGTCTCATGTATCTACTTGGGCTAAGAGGCACTCTCTTCATATGTATCATTTTATGCTCCATAGTCCAGTCTAATCTTTGAAGAGTTAGTTTTGGGAATGGTTCAGTTCTGGGCTAACAGCAGAGTCCAAGGGCCATGTCTTCTGGGGTTCCTCCAGTCTCAGACAATTAAGTCTGGTCTTTTTACTAGAATGTGAGTTCTGCACCTCACTTTTCTCCTGCTCCGTCAGGGACTCTCTGTTGTGTTCCCTGTCAGGGAGGTCATTGGTGGTAGCCGGGCACCATCTAGTTCTTCTGGTCTCAGGCTGATGGAGTCTCTGGTTTATGTGGCCCTTCTGTCTCTTATTTTCCCCGTGTCTTTGGTGTTCTTCATTCTCCTTTGCTCCAGGTGGGTTGGGACCAATTGATGCATCTTAGATGGCCACTCACTAGCTTTTAAGACCCCAGACGCCACTCACTAAAGTGGGATGCAGAACATTTTCTTAATAAACTTTGTTATGCCAATGGACCTAGATGTTCCCCGAAACCAAGGTCGCCAGACCCCCGCACCTGCTACTCTGTCTCTCAAAGTGTTTGGTTGTATTCAGGAAACTTCTTAGCTTTTGGTTTAGTCCAGTTGTGCTGACTTCCCCTGTATTGTATGTAGTCCTTCCCTTCATCTAAGATAATTCTTATCTACTATCTAGTGAATACCCCTCTCCCTCCTCCCTACCCTGGTAACCATCAAACAATGTTTTCTTCTGTATTTAAACCTTTTCTTGAGTTCTTATAATAGTGATCTCATATAATATTTGTCCTTTTGCAACTGACTACTTTCAGTCAGCATAATGCCTTCCAGATTCATCCATGTTATGAGATGTTTTGCAGATTTGTCATTGTTCTTTACCGTGGCTTAGGATTCCATTGTGTGAATATACCATAATTTGTTTATCCATTCATCTGTTGATGGGCACCTAGGTTGTTTCCATCTTTTTGCTATTGGGAACAGTGCTGCAACGAACTTGGGTGTGCATATATCTATTCGTGTGATGGCTCTTATTTCTCTAGGATATATTCCAAGGAGTGGGATTGCTGGATTATATGGTACTTCTATTTCTAGCTTTTTAAGGAAGTACCAAATTGATTTCCAAAGTAGTTGTACCATTTTACATTCCCACCAACAGTGTATAAGTGTTCCAGTCTCTCCCCACCCTCTCCAACATTTATTATTTCGTGTTTTTTGGATTCATGCTAGCCTTGTTGGGGTGAGATGGTATCTCATTGTAGTTTTGAGTTGCATTTCTCTGATGGCTAATGATCGTGAGCATTTCCTCATGTATCTGTTAGCTGCCTGAATGTCTTCTTTGGTGAAGTGCCTGTTCATATCCTTTGCCCATTTTTTAATTGGGTTATTAGTCTTTCTGTTGTTGAGGTTTTACAGTATCTTGGAGATTTTAGAGATTAGATGCTGATCAGATTTGTTGTTGCCAAAATTTTTTTCTGAGTTTGTAGGTTGTCTTTTTACTCTTTTGGTGAAGTCTTTTGATGAGCACAAGTGTTTGATTTTTAGGAGCTCCCAGTTATCTAGTTTCTCTTCTGCCATTTGTGCATTGTTACTTATGGTTTGGATTCTGTTTATGCCATGTATTAGGGCTCTTAGTGTTGTCTCTGTTTTCTCTTCCATGATCTTTATCGTTTTAGATTTTATATTTAGGTCTTTGATCAATTTTGAGTTAGTTTTTGTGCATGGTGTGATGTATGGGTCTTGTTTCAGTTTTTTGCAGATGGATATCTGGTTATGCCAGCACCATTTGTTAAAGAGACTGTCTTTTCCCCAATTAACAGACTTTGGGCCTTTGTCAAATATCAGCTGCTCATAGGTGGATGAATTTATGTCTGGATTCTCAATTCTGTTCCATTGATCTATCTATCTGTTGTTGTACCAGTACCAGGCTGTTTTGACTACCATGGCAGTATAGTAGGTTCTGAAATCAAGTAATGTGAGGCCTCCCACTTTGTTGTTCTTCTCCTGTAATGCTTTACTTATCCGGGGCCTCTTCCCTTTCCATATGAAGTTGGTGATTTGTTTCTCCACCTCATTTAAAAATGCCATTGGAATTTGGTTAGGGATTGGATTATATCTAGATCACTTTGGGTAGAATTGACATTTTTACAATGTTGAGTCTTTCTATCCATGAGCAAGGTATGTTTTTCTACTTATGCAGGTCTCTTTTGGTTTCTTGCAGTGATGTCTTGCAGTTTTCTTTGTATAGGTCTTTTACGTCTCTGGTTAGATTTATTCCTAAGTGTTTTATCTTCTTGGGGGCTATTGTAAATGGTATTGATTTGGTGATTTCCTCTTCGAAGTTCTCTTTGTTGGTATAGAGGAATCCAACTGATTTTTGTATGTTTATCTTGTATCCTGATACTTTGCTGAAATCTTCTATTAGTTCCAGTAGTTTTCTTGTGGATTCTTTGGAGTTTTCTGTGTATAAGATCATATTATCTGCAAAAAGAGAAACTTTTACTTCTTCCTTACCAATTAGATGCCCGTTATTTCTTTTTCTAGCCTAATCGCTCTGGCTAGGACCTCCAGCATAGTGTTGAATAAGAGTGGTGATAAAGGGCATCCTTGTCTGGTTCCCTTTCTCAAGGGGAATGCTTTCAGACTCTCTCCATTTAGGATGATGTTGGCTGTTGACTTTGTATAAATGCCCTTTATTATGTTGAGGAATTTCCCTTCTATTCCTATTTTGCTAAGAGTTTTTCTCATGAATGGGTGTTGGACTTTGTCGAATGCCTTTTCTGTATCGACTGATAAGATCATGTGGTTCTTGTCTTTTGTTTTATTAATGTGATGGATTACATTGATTTGTTTTTCTAATGTTGAACCATCCCTGAATACCTGGTATGAATCTCACTTGGTCATGGTGAATTATTTTTTTGGTACATTTTTGAATTCTATTGGCTAGAATTTTGTTGAGGATTTTTGCATCTATGTTCATGAGGGATATTGGTCTATAATTTTTTTTTTTTTTTTTTGTGGTGTCTTTACCTGGTTTTGGTATCAGGGTTATGCTGGCTTCATAAGATAAGTTTGGGAGTATTCCATCCTTTTCTATGCTCTGAAATACCTTTAGTAGTAGTGGTGTTAACTCTTCTCTGAAAGTTTGGTAGAATTCTCCAGTGAAACTGTCCAGGCCAGAGGTTTTTTTTTTGTTGTTGTTGGGAGTTTTTAAATTGCCTTTTCAATCTCTTCTTTTGTCACAGGTTTGTTTAGTTGTTCTACTTCTGTTTGTGTTAGTTTAGGTAGGTAGTGTGTTTCTAGAAATTTGTCCATTTCCTCTAGGTTTTCATATTGTTAGAGTACAATTTTTCATAGTATTCTGTTATGAGTCTTTTAATTTCAGTTGGGTCTATTGTGATATCACCCATCTTACTCCTTATTCAGTTTACTTGTTCCCTCTCCTGTTTTTCTTTTGTCAGTTTGGCCGATGGTTTATCGATTTTGTTGGTCTTTTCAAAGAACCAGCTTTTGGTCTTGTTAATTCTTTCAATTGTTTTTCTATTTTCTATTTCATTTAATTCTGCTCTAATTCTTATTATTTCCTTTTCTCTGGCATCTGCTCTCTTTCTACTTTTTCGAGTTGTAGGATTAACGTTTTGATTTTGGCTCTTTCTTCTTTTTGGATTGTACATTTATTGCTATAAATTGACCTCTGAGCACTGCTTTTGCTGTGTCCCAAAGGTTCTGGTAGGATGTGTTTTCATTCTCATTTGATTCTGTGAATTTCTTTATTCCATCCTTAATTTCTTCTGTAACCCAGTAGTTGTTGAGCAAGATGTTGTTCAGTTTCCATGTGTTTGATTTTTTTTCCTTGCTTTTTCTGTTACTGATTTCTACTTTTATGGCTTTATGGTCAAAAAAGATGGTTTGTAACATTTTGATACTTTGGATTCTGTTAAGGCTTGCTTTATGGCCTAATATGTGGTCTATTCTGGAGAATGTTCCATGTGCATTGGAAAAGAAAGTATACTTGGCTGCTGTTGGGTGGAATGTTCTGTATATGTCTATGAGATCAAGTTGTTTAATTGTGGCATTTAGATCTTCCCTGTCTTTATTGAGTTTCTTTCTGGATGTTCTGTCCTTCACCAAAAATGGTGTGTTGAAGTCTCCTACTATTATCGTGGCACTGTCTATTTCTCTTTCCAATGCTGTTAGAGTTTGTTTTACATATTTTGGAGCCCTGTCATTGGGTGCATAAATATATATTATGTTATGTCCTCCCGGTGTAATGATCCTTTAATCATTATATAGTGTCCTTCCTTATCCTTTGTGGTGGATTTTACTTTAAAGTCTATTTTGTCAGAGATTAATATTGCCACTCCTGCTCTTTTTTGATTGTTGTTTGCTTAATATATTTTTTCCATCATTTGAGTTTTAGTTTGTTTGTGTCTTTAAGTCTAAGGTGTGTCTCTTGTAGGCAGTGTATAGATGGTTCGTGTATTTTTTGTCCATTTTTTAAATCAATTTTTATCTTTTTTTTTTTGCCACTCTCTGTCTCTTTATTGGTGCGTTTAGTCCATTTACATTTAGCGTAATTATTGATAGGTATGAGTCTAGTGCTGTCATTTGATGCCCATTTTTTTGTGTGTTGTTGACAGTTTCTTTGTCCCATTTAATTTTCTGTGCTGAGTTGTTTTTCTTTATGTATTTTCTTTTCATCTTTTTCATTGTTGTTGATTTTGTATTTGCTGAGTCGTTATGTTTTTCTTGTTTTTTATTTTGTTGTGTAGGATTGTTAGTTTCCTTTGTGGTTACCTTAATATTTACCCCTATTTTTCTAAGTTTAAACCAATCTTATGTTTCTTTATATCACCTTTGATTTTCTCTCCATAAGAAAGATCTATGACTACATTTTTTTAGTCCCTCTTTTTTGTTTTAATATTGTCATCTTTTACATATTGATGTCTCTGTTTCCCTATTTTCAGTGTTTTAGCTTTGATTTATTTTTGTGACTTTCCTATGTGGGTTAATATCTGGTTGCTCTGTGCTGTGTTCTAGTCATGGGTTGTTATCTGATGTTATTGATTTTCTAACTGGAGGACTCCCTTTAGTATTTCTTGTAATTTTGGTTTGGTTTTTTTGCAAATTCCCTAAACTTCTGTTTATCTGGAAATGCCCTGATTTCACCATTATATTCAAGAGACAGTTTTGCTGGATACATAATTCTTGGCTGGCAGTTTTTTTCCTTCAAGGCTTTATATATGTCATCCCATTGCCTTCTTGCCTGCATGGTTTCTGCTGAGTAGTCCGAGCTTAATCTTATTGATTCTCCTTTGTAGACGACATTTATCCCTACTCGCTCTTAAAATTCTCTCTTTATCTTTGGTTTTGTCAAGTTTGATTATAATATGTCTTGGTGAATTTCTTTTGGGATCTACTTTATGTAGGGTTCGATGAGCATCTTGGATAGATCTCTTTTCATCTTTCATGATAACAGGGAAGTTTTCTGCCAACAAATCTTCAACAATTCTCTCTGTAT
This sequence comes from Dugong dugon, assembly GCA_030035585.1. Lineage (NCBI taxonomy): Eukaryota > Metazoa > Chordata > Mammalia > Sirenia > Dugongidae > Dugong > Dugong dugon. The sequence continues at coordinate 100,657,836 of CM057472.1, read as the reverse complement.
TTTCTGTTATACCCCCTGTTCTGGTACTCCAATCACTCGTAGGTTATTCCTCTTGATAGGATCCCACATAATTCTTAGGGTTTCTTCATTTTTTAAAATCCTTTATCTGATTTTTCCTCAAATAAGTTGGTGTCAAGTGCTTTATCTTCAGTCTCACGAACTTTGACTTCCATTGCCTCAATTCTGCTCCTATGACTTTCTATCAAGTTGTCTAATTCTGAAATTTTATTGTTAACCTTCTGGATTTTTGATTGCTGTCTCACTATGGATTTTTGCACCCTGTTAAATTTGTCATTGTGCTGTTCTATAAGCTTCTTAAGTTCCTCTGTTGCTTTGTCTGTGTGTTCCCTGGCTTGTTCTGTGTTTTGCCTGATTTCCTTGTGATATCTTGAAGAGTTCTGTATATTAATCTTTTGTATTCTACCTCTGGTAATTCCAAGAAGTTCTCTACCTCCAGAAGATTTCTTGATTCTTTTATTTTGGGCACTTGCTGAAGCCATCATAGTCTGCCTCTTTATGTGATTTGATATTAACTATTGTCTCTGAGCCATCAATAAGTTATTACATTTATTTATTTTATGTTTGCTTACTGCGTCCTAGCTTCTTGTTTTGTTTTATTTTGATATGCTAAAATAGACTGATTGTGTGAGCTAGTTTGATTATTGGCACCTTTGAAGCTCTAACATCCTGTCACCAAGTGGTTAGATCTGTTACTAGGTATGTGAGCCCAGGAGTTTGTTTACTTTTTTTGTGTGGATTCAGCTCAGGTATCCAGGTAGTCAGTCACCAAATGTGTGGTGCAGGCTGTTACCTACAGTCCTAGATGGGCAGGGGTAATTGGAGTAGGCACAGGTACCTGGCTGCTGTAGAGGGGCACGCACTGAGCAAGGAAGGGGGCTGATGGCTGCCCTGGAGCATCTGGGAGGAAAGCATGTCCCTGTTCCCTAGAGCACATAGGTAGGTGTGTTTTGCAGCCAGACTATGGGCACCCAGTGCTGTTGGCTGTAAGGACTGGGAGGCACCACTTATTCTTGGACCCCTGTTGCAGGTGGCTAGGTGGTGTGGGTGGAGCCACCAGTCTTCAGGCCCCTGATGTGGGTAGGTGAGGACCCTGCTTAATGGGCAGAGCAGTATCAAATGTCACGAACCTGGCACTCCACCATATAGCTGTTACAGTGTAGTTAGGCTTCAGGTATATACCCTGTTGTACTGTGGTAATGAGGGTCTATGCTGTTGAAATGGGCTGACAATGGTCTATGCAGGGGTGAAAGGCATTCAAAGTCCATGGACCCCTTATGCCTGTGCCTAGGCAAAGGAGCTGTGCCTGCCCTGAGTTTCTGGCTTAGGGAAGCTGGCAGATTATTTTTTCCTGTTTGTTAATTTGTTCCCTTTCCACGGTTGGGAGAATGGCTCAGGGCACATGACAGGTCCTACTTCCAGCCCAGGAGATGTAGCAATTGCTGAAGCCAGTCCGGGACCTGGTGCAGAGCGAGGAGGGAGCAGATAAATGGGAGGGAGATTCTTCCCAAACGGGTTGTTTTTTAATTGCACGGTAAGTTAAATGCGTGTACTTATCTTTTGACAATTGAGCGCTGCTTTTCACTCTCTCTGAAGGCATAAGCAGACTCTCTGCAGCTCCGGTCTCTCCTGATGTGGAAGACGCATCCTGAATACCACTGCCCACCTCACCGTGCGCACCAGCCAATCTGGCCTGCAGGGTGCTGACTCCCACCAGGTCAGGTCTGACAACTCCTCACTGCTTCTGAACTGTCTCTCCCTCCCCTTGCTACTCAGTCCAATCCCCAAACTCTGCCTTTGATGTTCAGGGCTCCTAGATTGTCATACATATTCAGTTCATTTGTTTTTTTGGGTCTTTGTTGTAAGAGGGACCACTGGAAGCATCTGACTACCCCACCATCTTGGTCTCACCTCCTGAGAATGATTTTTAAAAAACCTTTCTAATAAAAAAATCACTCTCAAACTTCAATACTTCAATTTCTATTATCAGTAGATTATTTGTTGCACAAGATTGTCCCTGAATGAGGATGCTATTTGTTCTCATTTTCAATCAAACACGCTATCTCTAGTCAGAACTGAAAGGTGTGCTGGTGTAGTCACGGCTCTGTTGTTTGAGGCAGGAGAGGGGTGATACTCCGTGCAGGAGGATATTTACTGTACATATGTGAGTGTGTATATGCACACATGTGCACACACACTCAGAATTGTATGCCTGGCAACTGGGCCCATGCCTGGCACATAGTAGGTGCTCAATACATGTATGTCAACCAAGCAAATGAATAGAATTCCACGGGTCCTGGTACCTCTGCTTTATTGTCATATTAGAGATAATCTTTCCCTATCATGAGGCCATTCTAATATCTAAACTCACTTGAATACTTTTAAAGTAAACCAAAACCAAACCCATTGCTATTGAGTTGATTCTGACTCATAGTGACCCTATAGGACAGAGTAGAACTACCTCATAGGGTTTCCAAGGAGTGGCTGGTAGATTTGAACTGCCAACCTTTTGGTTAACAGCTGAGCTCTTAACCACTGTGCCAGTAAACTAACACCAAATTCTGTGCTTCAATGTTCGAATGTGGCTGACCTGGCCATAACTGTCCACTGTCTCCAACAGTGGGATGCAATTGTTTTGTTTTGTTTTTAATGTTTCTATCACATTCTTGAAGGAGTCCTGGTGGTGCAGTGGTTAAATGCTTGACTGCTAACCAAAAGGTCAGTGGTTTGAACCCACCAGCTACTCAATGGGAGAAAGATATGGCAGTCTGCTTCTGTAAAGATTTACAGCCCTGGGAATCCTATGGGGGCAGTTCTATTTTGTCCTATAGGGTCGCTATGAGTGGGAATCGACTCAACGGCAGTGGGTATACCATTCATATTGTACTGTGAACTAGTTAGGGCGCCCTCAAGTGTCTCCTCATTGTAATATCACTCTAGGTCTTTGAAAAAAAGGTAATAACAGTATTGGAGTCCCAGGGTGGTGCAAACGGTTTGCACTGGGCTGCTAACCGAAAGGTTGGCAGTTTGAACGCACCCAGCAGTACCACAGAAGGAAGGCCTGGTGATCTACTTCCGTAAAGATCACAGTCAAGAAAACCCTATTGAACTCAGTTCTAATCTGTAACACGTGGAGTTGGCATGAGTCAGAACTGACTCCATGGCAGCAGGTTTGGTTTCAGTGGTTCAAAGTTTAATGTACTTGGCAGCTAACTGAAAGGTTAAGAGTTCAAGTCCACCCAGCGGTACCTTGGAAGAAAGCCCTGGTGATCTATAGGTAGTCCTCAGCTTACGATATGTTCGAGTTATGACAAATCACACTTAACAACCGTCTGGATTTTTATTTTTATTTTTTGTACATCTTACTGTTAGTAATATGTACTACATACAGTGTTGCAGCTGATGTTATTATTCTCAGATGTTCACTCAGGTAGATCAGATTTATGGAAATACTGGTAATAGAAGGCAATAATAATGAAAACTAAGAAAAAAAAGAGGTATTCGACTTATGTCAGAACCGACTTACAGCGGAGTTGTCAGAACAGAACCCCATTGTAAGTTGAGGACTACCTGTACTTCCGAAAAATTAGCCATTGAAAACCTTATGGAGTACAGTTCTACCCTGACACACATGGGGTCGCCATGAGTTGAAATTGACTCAATGTCAGCTTTTTTCCAAGTAACAGAAACACTTTCAATCACCTTGCAAATACCGTTTGAAATGGGTTTGTTTATGCAGAACTCAAATTGTAGTAAAAAGACCAGACTTGATAGTTTGATTGAGACTGGAGGGACCCTGGAAGACATGGCACCCAGAATCTGTTAGCCCAAAACTAAAACCATTCCCGAGGCCAACTCTTCAGACAAAGATTAGACTGGACTATGGGACATAAAATGATACTCGTGAAGAGTGTGATTCTTAGCACAAGTAGATACACAAGACTAAATGGGCAGCCCCTGTCCAGAGGTGAGATGAGAAGGCAGAGAAGGTTAGGAGCTGGTTGAATGGACATGGGACATCCGGGGTGGAAAGGAAGAGTGTGCTGTCACAGTATAGGGAGAGCAACTAGGGTCACATAACAATGTATGTATAAATTTTTGTATGAGAGACTAACTTGAATTGTAAACTTTCACTTAAAGCACACAATTAAAAAAAATAAAAGAAATGGGTTTGTTTAGTTGTGTTTCTTGGTTTCATCTTTGTTTTTAAAGCCCCATCAACCTCCAAAATGTCTTTAAAGGTGGGTTCTTCTGTTAGAATAGGCTGTAAGGCTTCAGCAGATAGAAATATATTTAATCAAAGCATGTTTGAAATGAAAGACATGCTGCTCTGGTGAGGAAACCAAGATCTGGGGTTCAATGAGGAAGGCAGAAAGAGCTTAGCTGTGGGCTGTAGGCCTATGGTTTTTGTTTTATTTTTTTAAATGATCGTACTGTTGTTGTTGTTAGGTGCTTTCAAGTCGGTTTTGACTCATAGTGACCCTATGTACAACAGAACAAAACACTGCCCAGTTCTGCACCATCCTCACAATCATTGCTGTTTGAGTCTATTGTTGCAGCCACTGTGTCAATCCATCTCATTGAGGGTCTTCCTCTTTCTCACTAACCCTATACTTTACCAAGTGTCATGGTTTGAATTATGTCCCCCAAAAAATGCGTATATCAGTTTGGCTGGGCCATGGTTCCTGGTACTGTGTGATTTTCCTGTATGTTGTAAACCTGCCTCTATGATGTTAATGAGAGAGGATGGGTGGCAGTTGTGTTAGTAAGGCAGGACCTGAGCTACAAGACTGGATTGTGTCCTGAGGCAATCTCTTGGGATATAAAAGACAGAAGTGAGCAGTGAGACAGGGGGACCTCATACCATCAAGAAAGCAGTGCTGGGAGCAGAGCACGTCCTTTGGACTGGGGTCCCTGCGCCGAGAAGCTCCTAGTCTGGGGGAACATCGATGAGAAGGCCGAGAGAGAGAAAGCCTTCCCCTGAAGCTGACACCCTGCATTTGGACTTTCAGCCTACCTTACTGTGAAGAAATAAATTTCTCTTTGTTAAAGCCAACCACTCGTGGTATTTCTGTTATAACAGCACTAGATGACTAAGACACCAAGCATGATGTCCTTCTCCAAGGATTGGTCCCTCCTAATAATGTACTGTAAGCCTATGCTTTAAAAATCATCAGAGCCCACCTGAGGTCAAAGGAATTGTCCTCCCCTCCTCCATGCCCAAACATACTGCAGCTGCTGACAGCTTCAAGACTGGTCTGCTGAGAAGGCCAGAACACTGGAACATCCCCTGGCTGACACACCACAGGGTCCCTGTAGTCAGGCTGGGAAAGATCTTTGATTCCCAGCAAGTCTGCAGATGGAAAAAGAAAATGTAATTCAGCCAGATCCTGCACTGACAGGTACCATCCAAGTACAAGACATTGAATAGACATTCATGGTACTTTCTCCAAAAGGAATGCAAGTCATAGGATTATTTTAAATGGTACTTGAGATGGAGAAGGGGAAAAGGAATTGAAACGTCGACAATCCAGGCCACTTGATGTCTTACAATTCAGTCTGGGTGGTACCGTTTCAGAATAGGAAATCTCAAGCTCCCATGACATGCCCAACATCTTCACTGTACAAATAGCTATGGAGACAGACTGAGTCACATTACACTGACCCAAACTCTAATATTTGTCATCAATGGCGTCCCTAACCCTGGCCAGCCATCAAAGCCCCGACAAGCACAGCAAAGAAGAACGTGCTGGGTTCAACCCATCCCCAGTAATGATACAATTCAGCAGACACATTGCTGTTGGATGCACCTAAGATCATCTCCGTATGATGAAGGCAACAAGTGCTGATTGTATTTTTATAAAATTCAAGATTTTGTTTGTTACACAGCTGAGTCAGTTCAGTAACATTGGATTCTGACTCTCACTCAAGACCCAACCCTAAGCTCTCATCAAGCCTGTGAGAGCCTCTGCAAGGCCTGGGCAGCTTCAGATTTTTGGCCCCGGGATCTGCCCACTCACCCTCAGATTGAGCTAATGCCCTGGGCTCTGTGGTTTCCATCTGAATTAGCATTTGGAACAAAGTCTTCTCCTGCCCAAATATGCCACTGGACGGCAGTCCAAACTGAAGGTGGCTTTGAGCTCAAGTCTCAGGGCAGATAGCCCTGCCACCACGCTCCACCACCTGCTTCCCCCTCACCCCATGTTCACTAGAAGTTCACAGACCGCTAATGGGTGAGGCTGGCTAGTTCTGCCAAAGTCAGTATCTTTAAACCTGTAAGGCCCAGCCCTGATGCTACTGCTAGAGTATTAACCTTGTGTAATGCCTTCAGCCCTAAGACCCCTGGAAGAGAGGAGGACAGGCCATGAGAGCTCAGGAACATAGCAAGCTCCTGTCCACTTCTCAGGTGCAAGTCCAAGCAAGGCTGTCAGAATCAGGAAGGAGAGCGGTTACTGACTTGGGTGGCCAATGTAAATGGGTTGTAGATGCTCACCCCCCATGGAGCAACCAGCCAGCACCAGCCTTTCTAGCTTGTCCTTGGGGACGGGCCTCATTGTGACCATCAGAGGGCAGCAAAAGCGAGCAGTGGTGGAGCAAGGCACTGTTGTCTGACCAAAAACATTAAGTAAAAAAGAAAAAAATGGAATTAGCACCATTCCAAGCCCTGAGCACCAAGAGTTCAAGGCAGCAGAATGAAGGGGAAGGTCCCAGGAGCTGCTACGAAAGCATAGCTTCTACCTTAATGGGACATAGAGATGGGGAAGTTTGCTAATCATTATTGGTTTTAAGCAGGGAATTGTAACTTTTCTCGTGTGCCATGGACCCCTTTGTCAGTCTGGTAAAGCTATGGAACCCTGCTCAAGGTAATGCTTTTACATGTAAAAAAGGAAATGCGTAAGATTACAAAGGAAACCAATTATATTGAAATGAAGTTATCAAATTATGAAAAAATGTGATATGGAGATATATGTATTTCTTCACCAACAGTTTAGGGAACAAGACGCTAGATCTAATAATAACCTTGGTTATTTTGAAGTAGGCATCAGTATAAAGGGTATTTATGAGGTATCTGGAACAGCTGTAAAGTGATATGAAAATATCTGTGGTTTCTTCCAGCAACCACACCCTCACAGGATCTGCTAATACTACTGAAGTTTATCGCTTGTATTCATTATTAAAGGGAATGCTGAATTTCAGTTAGAGGCTATGAAAATCAAATTGTAATTTTTTTCCCATCCAAGTTCACGGATCCTTTGAATATTATCTACGGACCTCAAAGGGCCCGGGGCCACAGGTGCAGAACCTCCAGCAGAATCGCAGGCAGAGGGAACCAGGGGAGTAGGAGGAACTGGTGTCTCCTCTGGTCCCGTATCCACAAAGGGAGAGAGGTCTGTCCCCACGGCACTTAGCCCAGCCTCACTCCTCCTGCTTCAGTAGAAGTGGCCCAGGGCGACCGGCATGACTCACAGGCCCAGTTTGTTTGTTTGTTTTCTTGAATGGTTTCTGGTCCCTGCAGTGAGGCTTACAAAAGTTTTAGGACATGACCAGGGTTATAATCCACTGGGACAGTCTTGGCTGCTGCCTGAAGGGCTTGCTGTTACCACCCTGGCACCAGGATGAAACCAGGGTGTGCCTGCCAGCTCAGTGTCTGCACACGAGTCCTGGAAGAGGGCGCACGCCAGGGACACTCAGGGGAGACAGGCAGTGCTCCCTGAGGCTGAGGAGGTAGTATTATTAATATTGTCACATGTAATATTATACCATTAATATCTTACACAACAATATTATATTATTACCCTAATGCGCGCCTTCTACGTTTGTTTGCCAACAGCTCCCTCCCCCCCACCAGGGACTTTTGTGAGTGCGCTACACGAATTTTTTTTACAGCAACATGTAAAAAAATAATTGGTATAGTGATTACAAAAATACCTTGCAGGGGGAAGGAGCGGATGGCAAACAAATGTAGAAGGCACATGTTATTTGTGTAAGAATACAGTAATATTATTAATTATATATCATTAATATCATTACATAATAATATATTATTAATATAATTATATAATAATATTATCTCATTAAATAATAATAATTACATCATTATATAATAATAATATTATATCATTAATATCATATTGAGGAGCCCTGGTGGTGCCACAGTAAGCATTTGGCTGCTAACGCAAAGGTTGGTGGTTTGAACTCATCTAGTGGCTCCTCAGGAGAAAAGACCTGGCCATCTGGCCTGTAAAGATTATAGTCTAGATAACCCTATGGGGCAGTTCTACTCTGTCACATGGGTCACTATGAGTCAAAAATCAATTTGATGGCACCTAACAACAACATTATATTATTAATATAATTACATAATAATATAATATTATTAATATTGCATTTTCAAAATTATTACACAATAATGTAATGATATAATATCATTATATTATTATATAATAACATTATATATTAAGACATTAATATTTATTACCAATATTTCAATATAATTAATACATTAGCAGTATTATTATTAAAATAATAAGGCCTTGGTGGCTTTATTCCCTCAAGGTCCCCAGGTGAATCCAAGATGGCTGCCTGGCCATTCCTCCCAGGAGCCAATGGGCAGAGGTGTCAACATTTAACAGAAAGCTATATGGTAACCACTGGGGACAGCCGAGTGTCGTGGCAAAACCACAGCATGGCAGTAACATCGACTGTACTGAGCATTTAGGGTGGGCAGTGATGAGCATCATTCAATCTTCACAACTCTTAATTATTGACATTTTTTTGGTGGGAGCCAGGAGTCCTGGGTTCCAGTCTGACCTTGGGACTTGGGCAAGTCCCTTTCTCTCTCTAGGCCTCCGTTTCCTCAACTAAAATACCAGGCTGGTGATGAGCCACCAGGCCCTCCCAGGCCCTACAAGCTACAAACAGTGGTGTGTTCCAGGGCTGGAGCCTGGCCTGTGCCCGGGCCAACAGCGGCTGTTCAGTCTCTGTGCCCCAGCTTCTAGAAAACCACTGGGCACACACTTCCCACATGAAAGGACCATGCCATGGGCAGCCTTGTTTCTGATCAGAGGCTGCTCGGCCTCTCTGGCAAGAGCCTGGAACAGGCAAGTTTTAATAAATGTCCCCGAGCCTGAGATTAAATTTTTTGTCTGAGTCTTGCATAAATAAAGAAACCTGGAGGCCAGCTGTTTACAAACAGAGTGAATTCTACGTCTTTACAAAAGATGTCCAGGAACCCAGGGGCCAGTGGGGTGAGGGAGTCTAATTCTCTCACCTGGACAAGCAACGGCTGGAATAAACCCTCAGAGTCCCAGCAGGGAGGCAGCACCTCACCTCAGTGGCCCCAGGAGAGGTGGCTGCGTGGTGTCTGTGACTACCAGTGGCCACTGCCAGTCCAGAACGTGACCGAGCTTTCCTGACAGAGACGTAAAGCAGCCATGAACAGCCTGTCAGAGGCTCTGCCACAAACCCCAGAGCACTCACAGAGCCAGGCACACTCTCTCTGAGGTGACATTCACCCCAGCCAGGGAGAGTTTTCAAACATCCCACTGAGAGGCCCTAAGTTAGAAGAGACAGACAAATCCCACAGAGGTTTGGTTCACACGCCTTCAGTGCTCTATCACAAAGGGCTCAAATTCCACTTTCAGGGTCACCGAATGCTTCACTCTGAGTGCTCACACAGTCCCGGAGGTGGGCTGGGCAGAGGCTTCAGCTCCATTTGCCAGATGAGGAAATAAGCTCAGAGAGGTTAACTGCTTGTCCTGGGTTGCACAGCTGGAAAGTGGCTGAGCTGGGGCCCCAGCTGAGGTTTTCCGTCTCCTGTGCCAGTTCTCTCCCACCACAGGACAGTACAAGTTGATCTACATTTCCAAGGCATTCTGCCCTGGTGGCTTGCATCCCCCTACCTTGTATGCACCGGTGTGGCCAAGACCTGCTAAGTCTCTGCTGAGGAGCCCCGCCCCCTTGAAGGCCCCTTCTGGGGAGAAGCTGCAGCCCAGGACAAAGGCCATCATGTCCTTCAGCTGCTCCGAGTACTCCTCCAGTGAGGCCAGACTGCCCAGTGCAGACACCAAACTCATATTTCTGGAATTGGGAACAGCGCATCCTGGAAATACAAGGGAAAACTCACAGGCCCCCAGACTCTCAATATGGCCCCTGACGAAGCATTTTTTAAAAGGACTGGGGAAGAGGGAGGAGGACTTCTAGTGCTGAGATTTCAGGCACTGGCACTGAGGTTGGGGACATAGTTTTGAGCAGGGTCCTGGGGGCATCCTTCAAAACTTACCAGATTGAAGACTATTAAATCAGCTACATGTAATGCAGTTCTCACTCCCATCTCCATTATATTTCCTCTAACCTCAACCTGAGACCAGCCAAACCAGCAAGAAAAACCAATGGTGCCCTCTCTACCATCAAGGTGGGACTGGCAGACCAAAAGGGACAAAGGACACAGTCTCGAGAAATCTGTCCATGATATCAGTGGGTGGGGCCTTTCCTTCCTTAGAGAAACACTTCTGTGAGGCTGCAAGACTTCTTTTATTACAAGTTTATTCTTCATTCACTCCAAGATCATTTACTGAGCCAGGCCAGGCACATGCTGGGTGACGGGGCTGCAGTGATGGAGAGGATACCATCCCAGCCCTTAAGGAGCTCGCAACCCTACGTCAGTAAGTGAGACTGCAGTGAAGACAGATACTTGCAGTACAGAGAAGTAAGTGTTAACAGTCTAGGTAGAGTAATACACAGAGAAAGAAGAGTCCATTCTCCCTCACAAAGGAGGAGATGCTGGAGCTGGGTCTTGAAGGATGAGTAGGAGTTCATTGGGTGGACAAGGAGGAAAGCACATCCTAGGCAGAGGGAACAGGATGTAAAAAGCATGGAGGCATTAATCACCCTGGTACATTGGAGGGTCTTCTCTAGGGGTCTCCAAGTTGGCAGTGATGGGACATACGAGGGAAAAACATAAAGGACCCAGCCTTGGGCCCAGGTGGGGTCTCTGAAGGACCCTCCCTTCTTTGGAATCCACTAATGGGTACAGGAAGAATGTTCTTGGAGAGCTTTGTGTCTGGGGAGAGCACTGGGGATGGCTGAAGTGTTGTGGGGGAGAAACTGAGCAGGGGCCAGGTCACCATGGGTCTCGATATCAGGCTAAGGTGCAAGCCACAGGGAGGCACTGAACAATTATATGTATAAGAGTGACACAATCAGATTTAAAGATAGAAAAAGTCACTCTGATCAGAGAGTAGAAGATGTGGGGTGGGGAGGGGAGTGAGCCTGGGGCAAGGAGACCAGTTCAGATGTCATAGTCTAGATGATAGAAGATGTCAGCCTGAGCTAGGATAGTGGGAGAAGTGTGGACCCTCTGGAGAGGTATCAGGAAGCAGAGTCAGTAGGACCATTGTTAGGATTGAATTGTGCCCCCCAAAGAGATATGTTGAAGTTCTAACACCTGTACCTGTGAATATGACCTTGTTCAGAAATAGAGTTTTTCTTTGTTATCATTAAATGAGGTCATACTGGAATAGGGAGTAGGGTTGCTCCTAATCCTAATTTCTTCTGAATGGTGTCTTTTTAAACGGGGAGAACAGACATGGACACAGTCACATCCATGGGGAAGACATCATGTGAAGGTGCATCTATAAGCAGCAAAGAAGGCCAAGGATTACTGGCAGCCACTAGAAGCTCAGACGGAGGCATGGAACAGAACCCTCAGAAGGAACTAACATGGCCGATACCCTGATTTAAACTTCCAGCCCCCAGAACTGTGAGTCAGTACATGTCTGTTCTTTAAGCCACTGTGTGGCATTTTGTTCTTTAAACACCATGTGGTATTTTGTTACTGAAGCCCTGGAAACTAAGACAACTATTTATTCGAAATGTTATATTTTCGAAGTCCAGGAGAACAAATACCACAGTAGTAATGTCCACCTCTGGATGTTGGGACTGCAGGTATTTTTATTTTCTTCCTAATTCTGTGCTGACAGGTATCTGGCTTGGATGATTAAGTGCATGGATAGCAGTGCCAATGGGATTTCCCCAAAACTGGACTTTCTCAGTGGTTCCAAAGATTTTACCCAAGACAGGGGCAGGGGCTAGGGCTAAGGTAGGAGTGGAAATGGTGGAGACGACAGCTCTTTCCTAAGCAACAATCGTGAGTGAGGCCCCATGCCAGGCAGTGTAGGGTCCCTGAGGCTGGACAGACAGGTCCCTGATGACAGAGATACCCAGTTACTCACCTGGCCACCCCCCAGCCTTAACCTTAACCTATAACCCAGGCTTTCTACCTGGTGTCTGAGACTGCACCAGGGCAGACAATGTCCACTTGCCGGGCTCACTTCAGCCCAGCAGGGGCAGGGGACCACTGCCGGCCTGGCAGACACTCTCAAAAGCCGGAGCCAGGGACCTGTGCAGGACCACCATGTTGGCTTGTTGGGGCCCTGGGTTTGGTGAGAGAAGGGACAAGGTCACAGTCGGTGCCGCCTTGACAGACTTTTAACTTTTTATTGTATTGTAATACACACAGAGAAGTGCAAATATCCTAAGTGTACAGCTTGATAAATATTCACAGAATGAACACACCCACGTAACCACCGCCCAGATCAAGAACTACAACATTATCAGCATCCCAGAAAGATGCCTCTTCCAGTCATCGATTCCCGCTTCAGGGGAAACCACTATCCTGCCCTCTAACACCACAGATAACTTTGACCTGTCCTTGAACTTCATTGAATGGAATCATGCACTATATGTCTTTGGAGTCTTGCTTCTTTCATTCAGCAATATGTTTGTGAGATTTATCCACTATTGTTGCATTTAACAATAGTTGATTTCTTTTCATTGCATGAGTATATCACAATGTATTTACTCAATCAACTGCTGATGGACACTTTAGTAGTCTCTAATTTGGGATTATTACAAAGGGTGTTGCCACAAACATTTTAGTACCTGCATTTTGGGGGTACATATGTATACATTTCTTTTGGGCATATACCTAGGGTCATAGGGTATGTATATAAACATATGTGTTCAGCTTTAGTAGCTACTGCCTGTAGTTTTCCAAAGTGGTTGTACCAATTTACATTCTTACCACCAGTGTATGAGGCCTTGGTTGCTCTACATCCTCTCGGATACTTGGTACTGTCTGTAGCCATTCCAGCAGGTGGGATGGTATTTACACTGTGGTTTTAATTTATATTGCCCTGATGACAAATGCAGGTAAGCACCTTTCCACAGATTGTACTGACCTTTTGGAGATTCTCTTTGGGGAAAAGACTGTTTAAGTCTCTTGTCTGGGCAGACTTTTTTTTTTTTTAAATTTTTTTTTTATTGTGCTTTAAGTGAAAGTTTACAGCTCAAGTTAGTTTCTCATACAAAAATTTATATACACATTGTTATGTGACCTTATAATATGTCAGCACACTCCTCTTTTCCACCCTGGATTTCCCGTGTCCATTCAACCTGCTCCTGTCCCTTTCTGCCTTCTCATCTCGCCTCCGGGCAGGAGCTGCCCATTTAGTCTCATGTATCTACTAAGAAGCACACTCTTTATAAGTATCATTTCATGTCTTATTGTCCAGTCTAATCTTTGTCTGAAGAGTCGGCTTTGGGAATGGTTTTAGTTCTGGGTTAACTGAGAATCCAGGGACCATGTCTTCTGGGGTTCCTCCAGTCTTAGACCAGTAAGTCTGGTCTTTTTACTAGAATTTGAGTTCTGCACCTCACTGCTCTCCTGCTCCGTCAGGGACTCTCTGTTGTGTTCCCTGTCAGGGTGGTCATTGGTGGTAGCCGGGCACCATCTAGTTCTTCTGCTCTCAGGCTGATGGAGCCTCTGGTTTATGTGGCCCTTTTCATCTCTTGGGCTAATATTTTCCTTGTGTCTTTGGTGTTCTTCATTCTCCTTTTTGGGAAGACTCTTAACTGATCAGGCTTGCAGAGTCCTTGATTGTCCCTCCAAAATGACAGTTTAACAGAGCTATTGGTGCAATGGTTAAAGCGTTTGTCTGCTAAAAGAAGGTTGGCAGTTGGAACCCACTAGCCACTCCACGGGAGAAAAGACTTGTCCTTCTGCTTCTGTAAATATTACTCACTGCCACCAAGTCAATTCCAACTCATAGTGACCCTACAGGACACAATAGAACTGCCCCATAGAGTTTCTAAGGCTGAAATCTTTACGGAAACAGACTACCACATTTTTTTCCCATGGAGCAGCTGGTGGGTTCAAACCACCAACCTTTTGATTAGCAGCCAAGCACTTAAACCACTGTGCCGTCAGGGCTCCTTCCATAAAGATTATAGCCTAGGAAACCCTGTGGGGCAGTTCTACTCTGTCCAATAGGGTCAATATGAGTCTGAATTGACTTAATGGCACACATCAACAACAACAGCGCTATAGAGAAAGATCCCTACTCACACCCCACTGCCTCCACTGAACCCTCTGAAACAGGAAGTATTTGGCTTTGGAGGCAAACAAACCTAGGTTCAAATCCTGATTCTGCCTCTGACCAGCTCTGTAATCCTGGACAGTGGCTTTGCAATGCTCAGCCTCAGTTTTCTCATCTATAAAATGGCCTTAATTATGGTACCTACTTCAAAGAGAACTCAGTAGGTTATTGTACGTAAATTACTTACCACATAGGTGTTGCAGAAACAGGTGCTGAAATCCTACATGTTGTTGTTGTTGTTGTTAGGTGCCATGGAGTTGGTTCCTACTCATAGCGACCCTGTAGGACATAGTGGAACTGCCCCATAGGATTTCCAAGGAGCGGCTAGTGGATTTGAACTGCCCACCTTTTTGGTTAGCAGCCGAGCTCTTAACAACTACACTACCAGGCTCCAAAATATGGCACAGAAGAAATATTTAATGATATTAAAAGATGTTCGTGACATATCATGAAAGAAACAATACCAGGCAACAAAATAGTGTGTTCAGCATAATCTCCTTTTTATAAAATTGTTGAGAGAGAGGACTAGAAGGAAATACATCTACATGCTAATCGTGCTTACCTCCAGGGAACAGGACTATGGGTGATTTTAATTTTCTTCTTTGAGCTTTCCTCAGGGTTCTAAAACTTCCACAATAAACACGGATAGTTTCTGTAACTGGAGAAAAAATAAACAAGAAAAGTTATGTTTCAAAAAAAAGGGGGAAGGAGGCACTGTTTACTTTAGAAAGGGTATCCCAAAAGAAAACAGAATTATACCCTTTTGCAGAAAATACCCTGGGTGACAGTTCTAACCATGCCAGGTTTGCTCAGTCAACATGTGGACATTCTTTCCTGTACTAATATTGTTAGCTAATATTCACTGAGCACTTACTGTATGCCAGGCTCTCTGTGCTAAGTCATTTATACACGTAATCATTCTATTTTAAAGATGAGGAAAATAGGGCTCAGAGAGGTGAAGTGACTTTCCCAGGGTTGCACAGCCGGTGGGTGGTCCACCCAAGGTTCAAACTTGAGACAGATGAGCCCTGAGTCCTTCTCATGTCACCACTTCACCATATCTACCGGACTGGGGCACCAGGTCTTCCTAGGGTGGGTCCACCACCACCTACGGCCCCTTCCTCCTTGGGGACTGTGGAATGGAGTAGATGTTACCGTCCACTGGAAAAAGGCCAGGACCAGCACCTATTCTTACCAACGGGACATGGAACTCATTATCTTAAAACCCTGCAGTGCCTGCAGATGATGCCACAAACAGACCTTCAAAATGAGGACAAACAGGACATCCCAGGTGCTGAAAGCCCAAGGAAACTGACCACACGTCTTACACAAGCCCAGTGTGGCTCCAAAAACAATCTGGAGTGAGAAGGAAGGGAACACAGGCAGTCAAGGCCTCCAGTTCCTGGGCCACCCCCTCCTTCCCAAAGCCTGTTGTGAGAACAAGTTGGATTTCTAATACAGTAAATCAGGAAGGCATGATGTGAACAAAGCTTCGTTTCTTTTTTAATGAAATGTACTGCGGAGGGCACTGTTTTGGTTTTGTTCATCTTCACTGCCAGTCATAGAAAAGTCCCTGAGTCGTCTATATTAGTGACAGGACATGGCACAAAGGCCTCGGAGGTGGCTCTTTGGAGGGGTAGCAGTTACACCAGGGCGAGGATATTTTACTGTTGATGTGATTCACCGATCCCCTAGGTCCCTTGGGCTCCATCTAAAGCCACGACACTTTCTTTTCGTAGAGACAAATGAAGTGATCCCTCTGAGCCATTTTAACTGAGAAGTCTGGGTCTTTTTTTAACTTAATGATGAGATAAAAAAAAAAAAAACACCTCACTTTTTAATGTTTCGAGTCTGATATAAGGAGTCCCTGTGTGGTGCAAACAGTTTACGCACTCAGATAATAACTGAAGGTTGGAAGGTCGAGTCCACCCAGAGGTGCTTCAGAAGAAAGGCCTGGTAGAAACCCCGAGCTTATGGCCCCCAGGCACCCTTTTTAACTCATTACTGAAGTCACTCCTGAAGTTGACCCTTCAGCCAAAGACTAGACAGGTCTCTAGGGCCAACAATAATACACATAAGGGACCATGCTTCATAGTTCAATCATGTATATGAGACTAACGGGCACACCAGCCCCAAAGCAAAGACAAGAAGGCAGGAAGGAACAGGAAAACTGTAGAATGGAAACAGGGAACCTGGGGCGGAGAAGGCGAGAGTGTTAACACATCACGGGGTTGACAATCAATGCCACAAAACAATTTATGTATTAACTGTTTATTGAGTAACTAATTTGCTATGTAAACTTTCACTTAAATAGTAATAAAAATAAAAAGAAGAAAGGCCGGGTGATCCATTTCTGAAAAATCAGCCATTGAAAACCCTATGGAGCACAGTTCTACTCTGACACCTGTGGGGTCGCCATGAGTTAGAGTTAACTCGATGGCAACTGTTTTTTTCTTTTTTTCTTTTTTTTTTATTAATCTGATTTAAAGCCCCAGAAGACATAGTCCTAAACTGGAGTTTTCCAGCTGTTGAGTAAAGTGAGCTTCTCTTCTCACTGAGCATTCAGAAACAGCAGCTGGCATAGACTGAGCTCCTGCTTTGGACCAGACACTGTGCTGAGCCCTTAGTCGATGTTAGCTCAGTTACTCCTCTTGACAGTTCCATAGGGAAGAATCTATGGCTACTTTCATTGTGTAGATGAGGCGCCTAAGGCTGAGAGAGGTCACACAGTTTCCATGGCTGCATAGCTGGTCAGGAGCAAAGCTGGGATTCCAGCCCAGGCTGTCTGACGCCAGGGTTTAAGCCCTTGGCCACTTCACTCTATTACTTCCCTGAGGTTCTAGCAAGCAGCCATCTAGGGAATCACCTCATCACAGTGTCCTCATCTGGGCCAAAAGGAGCATTCACTGCAGCCTGGCCAGGAAGCAACAGGCGGTGGCAGACCCTGCTGGTTGACTAATTCATCAACCATTTCCAACCCCCTTCTTCCTTGGCCATCTCATCTAGAAAGACTGAAGAAGCTACTTACTTTCCCGACTCCCTTGCAGCTAGGCGGAGCCACATGACAAGTTCTGGCCAATGAAACATAAACAGAAGTATGACAGGACTTCTAGGAAAGCTATTCCATTCCAGGTAAAAGGGACAATGTGGCTTTCCCTTCCCTTCTTCTTCCTTCCTTGAAAGTGGTTGTGATAATGGAGCTGGCAGGGCAGCCATCTTACAGCTATAGAGGAAAGGCCAAGAGAATCACAGACGTGCTGGCTCTGACCACTGAACCAGCAGATGCCCACCTTCAGTTGTCTTATTATGTGAGAAAAATAAACACATATTTGTTTGAGCCATTGTTAATTGGGTTTTCTGTTGCCTATAGCTAAAAACATTCTTAATTAATGCTTATCCTTTGTATTCTCGTGGGATCCACAGCTACTGGGTACTATCTTCTGTGCTAGAACTTCATTCAATACACCTCATAACCCACAACTCCATCTCTGAGATGAGCAGCTAGGGCCAGGTGCAAAATAATAGGAGCAAATAAATAACATTTATTTCAGCACATACTCTGTGCTAGCCCTTTACCTATATTATCTCATGTAGTCTTCACAACAGCTATATGAAGTGGGTACTATTATTATCCCTGTGTTTTAGCCAAGGAAACTGAGGTTTAGGGAGGTTAAGAAAATTAAGGCCATAAAGACAGGGAGCAGCAGAACTAGAGTTTGAATCCATATTGGTTTGATTCCAAAGTCCATGCTAAACTGTAGTAGATGATCAGAGATTGTTCTGTGAGAAGTCAGTCAGGACAAATATATAAAATATTGGCATTTTCTATACATTACTGTGGCTAATTATCAGCATAAGACACTAACAGAACTCACTGACAGTCAGAAAGCTAGCAGAGAAAAAAGGATGATCAACCTGGTGTTAAGCTAGTGTTTGCTAGTATTAATAATAGGACTTGGTGGTTCCCTATGAACCATGCCTCCCAAATTCATGCCTCTGTGTAACTTGCTTTGCAAACAGGGCATTAGCAAGTGTCGTGCAAGCAGAGGCTTGATAAGTGCTGGAACATTAGGGTTTGACCTCTTGGAATACTCTCTTGGAGCCCTCAGCCAGCATGTAAAGAAGTTTGGTGACCACTGTTGGAGAGGCTACATGGAAAGAGAGATGCTAGGCCAGTCCTGGCTGTTCCAGCCATCTCAGTAGACACTCCAGACGTGTGAGTGAAAAAGCCATCATGACTGTTCTAACCCCAAAAGACACCACCTGGAGCAGAAGAACCACCCAGCAAAGCCCAGCCTCAAGGGCAGAATTCTGAGAATTATAGGCTTAAGCCACAAAGTTCAGAGGTGCTTTGCTATGCATCAATAGATAAGTCTGTTGGCCTGTAAATAGCAACAGAGGCCGGACACATCAATAAACTAAATGAAAATTGTTTTGCTCTAGTATTTTAAACAGCCCTGTGGTTTTTCCCAGAAAAACTTTGATTGTGAAATTTTGCTGTGTCTTAGGTCAGTGACAAACTTGAAATCTGTTTTCTCTTGTAGGGCCTCTTAGAGGCTTGGGTGTCCCTCCTGGGAATCAGTGGGACAATAGGTGCTATCCAGAGAAAAAAAATTAGCTCAGGGTAGGGAGACTTGGCTTGAATCAAAATCATATTAAAATGCAGTATAATCTGGGGACAGTTTTCCTAGGAGGGAAAATCCCTTTTATCATCTGAGGCTTAAAACACAAGCCCGGCCTCAGACTTGAGCTCATTTCAGAGATAGAGTTGCGGGTTATGAGGGTTTTGAACAAAGTTGTAGCACAGAAGATGGTAGCTGTGAGCCCCAGGAGAATATGAAGGACAAGTATTAAGAATGCTTTTAGCTATAGGTATCAGAAAACCCAATTAATGATGGCTTAAAACAAACATTGGCGGTCCTCCCATGGAGCTGAGGTGACCAAGCAAAACTGAGAGGTGTTAGACCTGTCTGATGAGGTTCCCATGCTTTGAATCTGGCCCAAGGTGCCATTTCTTCTGGAAAGTTAAGTAGCAACCAGCACTAATCATTCTATTACCTTCTGTCTTTCATGCAGAAATTAGAAGTCTTGAGAATTCCTGGTTCTATGCAGTTGGTCTTTCCAGGGAATTCTTTCTTTTCAATTTTGTTTTTGGTGAAAATATACATAAGCAAACATATACCCATTCGACATTTTCTACATGTACAGTTCAATGACGTTGGTGACATTCTTCACATTGTGTCACCATTCTCGCTATGTCTAACCATATTGTTTCACCACCATTAACTTAGACTCTATGAAGGGAATTCTTTCTTAATTACTTGACGTCACTTACCGCCAGCCATGCCGGACATGCTTCTGATGTTTGATTTCCTTTGTAGAATGAATCTCCTTATGGCAGAGGGAAGGCGGGATGTCAGGTGGGATGTGAGGATCATCATACGCCCTTGAATGGGCTGCAGAGAATCTGGGTGAGGGAAGAAGTGGAAGGGGACAAATTAGAAATCCCGGTCTCCCTAAAGGTACAGATACTCCCTCCTGGGATACCGC
Organism: Dugong dugon; assembly: GCA_030035585.1. Lineage (NCBI taxonomy): Eukaryota > Metazoa > Chordata > Mammalia > Sirenia > Dugongidae > Dugong > Dugong dugon. The sequence goes on along the minus strand of CM057472.1, from coordinate 100,637,830 downwards.
CTCCTGGGATGTCCTGGCCCTACTCTGGGTGGGGGGTGGGGGCAGTGGGTAGGGGGTGGGACAGTCTTATGAGTAGGTTTCCCTAGTCATGGCTCAATTTTTAATGAGAAATTGCTCATTCCTCATGACCTTTGCTCACGCCCTTCTTTTGGCCTGGAATGTCCTCCCTCCCCTCCCTGAAGGACTGTCCATTCCTCAGAGTCCCGCTCAGCATCTACCACCTCTGTGAAGTCGCTGATAGGTTCGCTCGCACTGGGCCCCCTTGCTTCCAGAAAATTCTTTGCACCACTAATTTTGGCCTGGAGTCATCAATGGCCTGATATTCTACTTCACTCTGAACCTTCTCTCTCCTTGGGTGACCCAAGTGCCTTGAGGGAGGGACACTTCTTAGGCTTCTCCCACAGGCTCCAGAATGCTTACCACATGCTAAGGATACAGGAAGTGCCAGAAATATTTATGATCAAATGAAGAAATGAATGAATACCACTTGCAATGACAGATGAAACAACAGGCTGATTTTCAGTCTACCTTTGACCTGTGTTATTTAGATTTAGGTCCCCAGAAAGTAGGAATTTTCTATTTTCTTCTTTATATCTTCTACCACCATCACTACCACTACTGTAGGCATGGTACCTTACACAGATTTTTGGTGAATGAATGGATGAATGAACATTGTAGATTTTTTAAAAAAAGAGAGAGAGTCTCAAAGTTCTAGGAAATTACTCTCAGAAAGGAATCCTATAAACAGATGTCTTATACTCCAGAGAGAGAAGTTTCAGTGTGTCAGCAAAAACTAGGGCTAGATAGTCACAGAGTCCCTAAGCTGTACAAATAGTTAATGTGCTCAGTTGCTACTTGAAAGGTTGGAGGTTCAATTCTACCTAGAGGTACCTCAGAAGAAAGTCCTGGTGATCTACTTCTGAAAAATCAGCCATTGAAAACCCTATGGAGCTCGGTTCTACTTTGACACACGTGGGGTTGCCATGAGTTGGAAGTGACTTGATGGCAGCTTGTTTAGGTAGCCATATTGTGTTGGCCTCCAAGGTACCAGCATGAGTGCCAGTTACCAGCTAGTCGATTCTGACTCATGGTGACTCCACGTGTGTCAGAGTAGTATTGTGCTCCGTAGGTTTTCCAACGGCTGATTTTTCAGAAGTAGATTTCTAGGACTTTATTCCGAGGTGCCTCTGGGTGGACTCGAACCTCCAACCTTTCAGTTAACAGCCAAATGTATTAACCGTTTGCACCACCCAGGGACTCTCCAAAGCATAGCCCAAGTCTTTTTCATCTAAGTATACCCAGGGCCTAGCATAGTGCCTGGCACAGAAGTGGGAGCTCTGTAAATGTTTGAGGAGTGACTGGTTGGCTGCAAAATGAACGTCTGTATGTTCAAGGGCAGTCTCCATAGTCTGGGTTCTGGATAACTCTTTCCATCCAAAGAGAAGAACCCAATAGGAGTCCAAACTGCCAATTTGTGTCTTCAGCTCTAATCTCATTGATAAAAAGCTTGTCCATCTCAGGACCATTTTAATGAAGAATCTAAGATTGCATAAAATCTCTAATAGACAAAGCAAAAAGATTATTGCCCTGGAAGGGGGAGAGGTTTTTTTTTTTGTTTGTTTGTTTTTTGGGGTTTTTTGTGTGTGTGTGTGCTTTAGGTAAAAGTTTACAGTTCAAGTTAATTTCTCACTCAAAAATTTATACACATATTGTTCTGTGACATAGGTTGCAATCCCCACAATGTGACAGCACGCTTCCCCTTTCCACTCCAGGTTCCCTGTGTCCATTCATCCAGTTCCTGTCCCTTCCTGCCTTCTTGTCCCGCTTTTGTACAGGAGCTGCCCATCAGGTCTTGTACATTTGATTGAACTGAGAAGCACATTCCTCGTGTGTTATTTTTGTTTTATAGGCCTGTCTAATCTTTGTCTGAAAAGTAGGCTTCAAGAATGGTTTCAGTTCTGGGTTAGTACAGCATCAGGGGGCCATAGTTTCAGGGGTTCCTCCAGTCTCTGTCAGGCCAGTAAGTCTGGTCTTTTTACATTAATTTGAATTCTGTTCTACATTTTTCTCCCATTCTTTTCGGGACTCTCTGTTGTGATCCCTGTAAGAGCAGTCGTTGGTGGTAGCCGGGCACTATCTAGTTCTTCTGGTCTCAGGCTGGTGGAGTCGCTGGTTCAAGTAGTCCTTTAGTCCTTTGGGCTAGTATTTTCCTTGTGTCTTTGGTTTTCTTCATTCTCCCTTGCTCTGGGTGGGGTAGGACCAAGAAATGTATCTTAGATGGCCACTTGCAGGCTTTTAAGACCCCAGGTGCTACTCACCAAAATGGGATATAGAACATTTTCTTTATAAACTTTGTTATGCCAATTAACCTAGGTATCCCCTGAGACTATGGTCCCTAGGCCCTGGCCCCAGCTACTCTGTCCCTCGAAGTGTTTGGATGTGTCTAGGAAACTTCTATGCTTTTGCTTTGGTCCAGTTGTGCTGACTTCCCCTGCATTGTGTGTTGTCCTTCCCTTCACCGAAGTTGATGGTTGTCTACTATCTACTTAGGTATTTCCCCTTCCCCTCCCTCCCCACCCTCATAACCATCAAAGAATGCTTTTTTTCTGTGTAAACCCTTTCTTGAGTTCTTCTAATAGTGGTCTCATACAATATTTGTCCTTTTGTGGCTGACTTATTACACTCAGCATAATGTCCTCCAGATTCATCCATGTTGTGAGACGTTTCACAAATTCATAGTTGTTCTTTATCGTTGTGTGGTATTCCATTGTGTGTATGTATCATAATTTGTTTATCCATTCATCTGTTGATGGACATTCAGGCTTTTTCCATCTTTTTGCTATATTGTGAATAGTGCTGCAGTGAACATGGGTGTGCGTATGTCTATTCATGTGATGACTCTTTTTTTCTCTAGGGTATTTTCCTAGGAGTGAGATTGCTGGATAGTATGGTATTCCTAGTTCTAGTTTTTTAAGGAGGCTACATATACTTTTCCAAAGTGGTTGTACCATTTTATATTACCACCAGCAGTGCATAAGAGTCCAATCTCCCCACAACCTCTCCAACATTTGTTATTTCGTGTCCTTTGGATTAGTGCCAGTGTTGTCAGGGTGAGATGGTATCTCAGTGTAGTTTTGATTTGTATTTGTGAGAGACGTATTTAAAGCCCACAGTGAGTGCTTTAATAGTGGCAGGAACAAAGTGCCGCAGGGACACAGAGGAGAGAATAGTTGGTCCTGCTGGGCTGGGGTAGGGGAGCCTGGAGGGGTCAGGGGAGGCTGGATTCTGTACCCCAGTTGAAGACGTGCTGAGGATTAAAGCAGCTGCCTTGGCAAGTCAAGCCCAAGCTTGCCTGCCAGGCTGAGAGGCCTGCCTGGCCTGGCAGGGTGGATTCCCTTGGCCAAGCAGCTGAGGCATGATTAAGGTTCTGAGTGTCTGTAGTCCCCAAGGTCACTGCAGAGGGCTTAGCACCTCAGTCTGGCACTCTGTGAAGGTTGGCCAGAGAACCATTCTATAGCCACATGGGGGACAGCAGCCAGACCCCTCTAATCACTGTCCTCACTTCAGATCTGGAAGAGAGAATGGAGTTTACCCCAAGCCCTCCAAAATGAGAGATTTCACAGATAGGTATTAGGCCCCAAATCCCATTATTACTCCTTAAGGCAGCAGGTACAAGCTGGGTGCTGTTTTGCCAATAAATTGTAGACAGAAGACCAGAGTCCTTTTATGTTTTTGATTATGTAATATATGTTGTATTACTTGCCTTTCATTCATTCGTTCATTCATTTAAATATAGATTTAAGTGGATTCTAGGTGGTTGCTGTAATAATGTTGCTTTCCTGGCAGGAGATGAATGAGTGCAGATAGAAATCGATCCCTGTGAAATACATGCTGGGTGTGTGCCAGGCATCTGAATGTCACCTGCAGTGCATGCTGGGAGGGAAGCCTTGCAGACTTCATCCCTCAAAGGCAGAAGTGAAATAGACTGAAGTACATGCTCACTGGCTCCTGCCAAAGAACTGGCCTCAATATACCAACCAGAGAATTCCTACTCAGATAACAAACGATTACAAACACCACCCAATATGGGGTACCCACTGTGTGTCCAGTGCTATGCTAGGCCCTTTACATACATCATCCATTGATTCCTTAGCTCTACAAAGATGTTGTTAATCCCATTTTAGACAAGGTAGCTGGGGCTCAAGGAGGTCAAAGAAGTTGCCTAACATCCCATACCTAGTAAGCAATGGAACCCAAATCCAAGAACTTGTTTAAGTTCATGCTGGCTAGATTTATTTATCTATCTATCCACCCATCCACCCAACCACCCACCCATCCAACCATCCATCCACCATCCAACCATCCGTGATGTTAACAGGAATCACATCCTTAGACTGTCTTAGGAATAGCATTCTCCTTACTCCCCACAAGGGGATTCTTGGGCTAGAGCCTCTTGGGCACATACATTTCTTTGAGGACTAAATCCTGAACCTCTCAGGCTTGCCACCAGGGCTTCCGGTGAACTCACTGTCTTCCTCTAGAAGTGGGGGGACATGGGATTCAATCAGTGAGCCTTGGCCTAACTCAGAGAAGCTGCCTCTCTGCTACAAGGTCTTGCTTTTCTCTTTAAGCCAAAAAAACCAAAAAAACCCATTGCCATCAAATCGATTCCAACTCATAGTGACCCTACAGGACAGGGTAGAACTGCCCTATAGGGTTGACAAGGTTGTAATCTTTACAGAAGAAGATTGCCACATTTTTCTCCTGCAGAGAGGCTGGTGGATTCAAACTGCTAACCTTTCAGTTAGCATCTGAGCTCTTAACCACTGCACCACCAGGGCTCTTTTCTTTTCTCTTTATAAATGAACAAACTATCAAAATCACAAATATCATTCCCTAACATTGAATCTACCAGAGAGGGGGCCCACAGGCAATCAACTCTTTTGCCGGATCTGACATGCCCAAAATCCTAGTGTAAAAATATCTATACCCATTGCAGATGACTAAAATTCCACCATTATAAAGTCATTCCTCTGCTTCACCGAGCAATCCAATTCTAGGAGTGTATCCTACAGATGTGCTCAAATGGTGGGAGGGCGAAATGATATGAGAACATGGCAGCACTGTTTGTAATAGAAACAATTTTAAAACGACCTAATAAAAGTTGATTAAATAGTTTGAGAATCGGTTAAGTAGAAGAGTAGCTAAATAAACTATGGTACATCCATACCAATAGGATACTATGTAGTTATTAAAAAGGATGAGGCAATTCTATATGCCCACATATGAAACGATCTAAAATCAACAAGGCAGGTGGAGAATCCTATGTCTGATAACACACACCCACGTTCTGTTCATATTCACATAGGCCATCTCTGGAAGGATAGAGAAGCGCCCAGAAACGGTGGTGCCTGCAGGGAGGGCAGCTGGATGGGAGCACCGGCCGCCACACTGTTTTCTATGCGAATGGCGCCCTCTGGAGTTGTGCAATGGGGTAGCCCTGATGGAAGAGAGACATTCTGCTCTTTATCCTTTCCGCACCTTTTGAGTTGTACAACAGGTATTATCTAATAAAAAATGGAAATTAATTTTAAAATATATTAAACAAACAACCAAACCAGTTGCCACTGAGTCAATTCTGGCTCACAGCGACCCCCTGTGTTAAGGAAGGTAGAATCAAGTCCTATTTAAAGAAATCAAATATTAAGGTAAAATAAATCATTTCCCACAATTCCAAAGATTTAGGTCTCTCACAATTTTGTTTTCATTCTTTCAGGAAATATTTATTTAGTTCCAACCATGTGGTGCAAGCTGAGTAGACAGAAGTGAGTAAAACAGAGCTTATCCCCATTGAAAACCTGGGAGTGTGAATACCAAGGTAATAATGCTAACAATAGCCCTTTCTGATTGAGTGCCCTACGTGATAGTTGCATCCTATACAGATGATGCTAACCCCTGGGTGTTGCAAATGGTTAATGTGCTCGGCTGCTAATCTAAAGGTTGGAAGTTTAAGTCCACCCAGAGGCATCTCAGAAGAAAGTCCTGTGACCTACTTCTGAAAAATCAGCCATTGAAAACCCTATGAGCACAGTTCTGCTCTGACACCCATGGGGTCGCCATGAGTCAGGACTGGCTCCACAGCAACTGTTGGTTGGTTTGTTTTAAAACCTGTGAGCTGGGCCATTTCTACTCCCAGTTTGCAGAGTTGGAAATGGAGCAAGAGAGGTCAAGCAGCATGGGCTGGGGTTTGTAGGCTGGATCGACAGAGCAGGACTGGAATCCAGCAAACTTGGCTGACTCCAGAGCCATAACCTGAGGGTTAACTGAGAGCTGCCCCATCCCTGGAAGGGACTCGGGGGACACCACCTAGGGGCCTTAGAGAAGTAGACAGATCCTGTTTATTTATTCATAGTATCTAGCTAACACACCCCCGGCACTGGCTGGAACCCTGAGTAAATGGAGGCAGCGAATGGGACCAGATGCCCAATCTCTAAAGGTGGCTCTCCAGCAGAGGAGAAGCCCATAGACAAGAAAACAAACACAAAGGTGATTCTAGGAAGGGGAAGCCGAAGGGGGAGGTAGGAGGTATCAAAGACTGTTATTGTTACAAAAACATTAGCCAACTCTTACACTGCCTGCTTCCCTCAGCACCACATTTGGTTCTCTGATATAAAAATCCTCTTAAAAAATATTGATTTCATTTGGCCAAAGTCAAACCTTAGCCTCTTTCACAATTTCAAACCCCAAGGACCAATGTTGTTTTGAGCTATATTCTAATAAGCACTAAATTACTCTCTCCTCTAAACCGTCCCCCCTTCCTACAGACTCTAAACCCCACTGGGTGGTGTTCAAGGCCCTTCTCTGCCCTTCCCCCACCCCAACCTCCCTATACCTGACTGTCTAGCCTCCTTTCTCTTTGTTTCCCCTACGCGGATTCTCCACTTTGGCCAAGTCCATCTGCTCACTGGCCTTCACACTATGCACACCTCCTACCTCCACCATGTCTGTCTCTAGGACACTCACTCTCTGCTATTCTCATCCCCTCTCCCCCATCACACCCACCTCCTCTCCCAGCTTCCCTTTCCACACATTCCCAGGGCTCTCCAAGTCTCTGCCTCTTCCACTCTAGCAGGCTCCAAGCAACAAGGTTTACCCAACCCTGCAGGAGGGGCCCAACTCCCCAGCAACTCCTCCAGCCCCCAGCCACACATAGTAAGTTTCCAGGCCTTATCTCATGCTGTTTCCTCATGCCAAAATGCTCTTCTCTCCTCCTCTGGTAGCTCCACTAACTTCATTTATTCTAAGGGACATACTAGCCCTCTCCACCTCTCTGTTTATTCTAGGGTGCTGGAAGCAGGAAGGAAGGTGGCCTTAGTGTGTGCCCTCAAAAGGGAATGAAGTAGGAGGCTTGGCCAGTGTCTGGGGCCCAGTCCCAAGCTCCCTCTGGTGAACCATCTCCATTTCCACCCTTACAAAGGCACCAAGCTCAAAACTACCTAGCATCCAGGCGTAATCTACCCCTCATCCACTTGTCTATCCATCATCCATCCAACCGGCATCATGGTATAGAGCAGATTCAGAGGCAGACCATCTGGATTCTAAACCTGGCTCTGCCGCTCAGGAGCGGATCATTAACCTCTCTGCCTGTTTTCTCATCTGTATAATGGGACTAATAGTAGAACCTACTGCACAGAGTTGTGGTGAGGATTAGATTAGTCAACACAGGTCAGGGTCTTAGACAAACCCTGCCACAGTCCACCTACACCATTAGCGCTATGGAAGTGTTGCCGATGTTTATTACAGTGGTGGATAAGGAAGCCACAGTCCACGCTCACAGGGGTTTATGGTCCCAGGAGACAGACGTTAAACACATAATTAGTACTGTGTCTGTTTCCTGGGGAGAGATAGAGACATGGTTAACTATAGCACCATGTGTTAAACTGGAGGTGGGAGAGAAGGGGCTGAGTCTAAAGGAAAAGTAGGGGTCACACTAGCAAGAGGGTTGGGAGGGAGAAGGCACTGTAGGTGCAGAGAACAGCATGAGCAAGGCAGAGAGGCCTGTGGATGGAGTACCAGAGGCAAGGTAGGAGTGGGTGGGAGCAGGGGCTGGGCAGGTAAGCAGAGGCCAGCTTGGGAAGGGTTCTCTATCAGGTTAAGGAACTTGGATTTATCTGAGAGCAGTGGGAAGTCACAAAGGTTTTCAGCAGCGGGGTGACTTGATGAGACTTGCTTTTTACAGAGACGTCTCTGGCTGAGATGGGCGATGGCTGTAAGGCAGGCAAGGTGGGAGGCTGGCAGACAGCAGGGGAGACCAGGGCTCAGAGGTGAACATCTAGAAAGCCTCCCTTCCAGAAAACAGTCTTTCATGGGGGAGACTGCCTTACCCTTTTGTGTGCCCTGCAAGTCCAGCCAGTGCTCAGCACCCTTGGAGGAGCGGCAGAGAATGTCCCCATGAAGCAGGGACAACTTAGAGGAGAGGAAGCTCACGTGAATGCACAAGGGAAAAGGTTTCCCTTGATTTCTTCCAGTTCCTGGGGGGCAGGAGTTTTCCTCTGTCTTATTCACTGCTGCATCTATATAGTGCCTGGCACGTGGAAGTCACCCAATAAATGGCCTCCATTGGGGGGTGGGCAGAGCAAGTGGCATGCACAAAGGAAGCTGAGATGAAGCAGCCAAGTGGGGAGGAGTGAAGCTATGTGGCTCAGAAGCCAGAGGAAGCAAGTGTTTCAAGGAGGAACTTGTGGTCCATGGAGGAGCAAGTGTCCATTGGATTTAGTGACCTACGTTCTCTCTCCCACGCTACCACGGCGAAGCCATCACAGGTCTGTCATCCAACAAACAGGCAAACAGTACCTTGTACATACACAGATTTGTGCTAAGGACCTTGAGGGGCACACATACACACCAACAGAAGATACCATCCATTTCCTCGAAGTTCATAGTTTAGTCAACACGTTATTCACGAGAATTAACAAGTCACAGAATTACAAAAACTCCATTCCTAGCTTCTGTAGATGTCCCCAGGATTATTTTCCCAGAGTCCTACAGCTTGCTAATGGAAGAATAGAGTAAGTAGGTGTACAGACCCTGTCTCCACTCATCAGTTTTGTGGTGGGAGTTGCTAAATGTTTGCCAAGAGAGTTGCTGGCGGCAGCCTAAACACAACTGCAAATTTGAAAATAATTGTTGCTGTACCTAAGAAGGCACTCTGACTGAGTAAACATTTCACAAATTCTTCTTTCACTACAACACCAGGGACAAAAGATTGGGAAAATGTTTGCAGTCATAATTAACCCAAAGCAAACCCGTTGCCGTCAAGTCGATTCTAACTAATAGTGACCCTATAGGACAGAGTAGAACTGCCCCATAGGGTTTCTAAGGCTGTAAATCTTTATGGAAGCAGAATGCCACATCTTTCTGCCTCGGAGCAACTGGTGGGTTCGAACCACCGACCTTTCAGTTAGCAGCTGAGCACTTTAACCACTGCACTACCAGGGCTCCCTCAGTATTGGAGGAGAATACAGCCATGGAAAGGAAGGAAACTAGAATCGACCCTGTGGTTTTGGAATGGATCCGAACATCTCCGTGTGAATTAGTGGTTTTCGATATATAGAAGTGGATATAAAAATATAGATCTAAGTGTGTGTAGGGGGTGCAGATAGTCTGTAGCTCTCCCTGGAAGCAGCAACACATCTTCAATAGCAATGAGCTCATCTAGTGCCCATATCTTAGATTCTAAGTACCATTGTCCATGAAAATGAGTCAAGACTCCTTGGAGAAATGGCTGATTCCAGGGCTGGGGCAAGGAAAGTATAAAATGAGCCTGGAATATCTTGTTGTGCCAGAAAGTGAGGATGGGGGTGTACGGAAAGAACACAGATTGAAAGGGCTATCATGGGTCAAATTTGGACCAGTAAACAATGATGGTATCCTACCCAATGGCTTAGGACTCATAACTAATATAGAAATCCATAAGTCCATACAGATATAAAAAATAATTAAAAGTTTGATGCTCAATGGGATATTTATATAGTTTTGACGTACCTCCCATAAAATACCTATTAATTACAAAGAGGAAAAGAGTAACCTTACAGTGGAGAAGCCTGGTAGACACCGCCTTAATCAAGTGATCAAAGTGAACATCATCAGTACAGGAACAAATCTAAACTGTGAGCCTAAATAGGATGCAATAAGAAGAATGTAGTGTCATTGTTGTGGTATTCTTACCAAGGATGCATAACCTGAATCTGATCATGAGGAAACATTGGACAAACTTTAATGGAGGGACATTCTACAAATGTCTGTAATTTTCAGTAGTGCCAAGGTCATGAAAGTTAGGGAAAGACTTCTATTCCAAACTGAAGCAGACAAAAGAGACTTAAGAACTCAGTGCAAAGCATACTTCTGAACTGGTTCCTTTTGCTATAAAAGACACTATTGGGATAATTGGCAAAACCTGCATGGAGTCTGAGGATTCGATGGAGTAATGTCTGCATGTCAGTTTCCTGGTTTTGATGGCTGTGTTGTGGTTAGGTAGGAGTGTCCTTTTAAGTAGGAAATATAAGTAAGTATTATGCTCATCAGGGACGTGTACATAGATCAAGAGGCGGTGGTTGGGACAGGACAAGGGGATACTGTATGGTTTAAAGTCAGGAAAAGTGTGCTTCAGGGTTGTATCCTTTCACCATACTTATTCAGTCTGTATGCCGAGCAAATAATTTGAGAAGCTGGACTACATGAAGAAGAACGGGGCATCAGGATTGGAGGAAGACTCATTAACAACCTGTGTTATGCAAATGACACAACCTCGCTTGCTGAAAGCGAAGAGGACTTGAAGCACTTACTGATGAAGATCAAAGACTACAACCTCAGTATGGATTACGCATCAACATAAAGAAAACAAAAATCCTCACAACTGGACCAATAAGCAACATCATGATAAACAGAGAAAAGATTGAAGTTGTCAAGGATTTCATTTTACCTGGATCCACAATCGACACCCATGGAAGCAGAAGTCAAGAAATCAAGCAACATATTGCATTGGGCAAACCTGCTGCAAAAGACCTCTTTAAAGTGTTGAAAAGCAAAGATGTCACCTTAAAGACTAAGGTGTGCCTGACCCAAGCCATGGTGTTTTCAATTGGCTCCTATGCATATGAAAGCTGGACAATGAATAAGGAAGACTGAAGAAAAATTGACACCTTTGAGTTATGGTGTTGGGGAAGAATGTTGAATATGCCACGGACTGCCAAAAGAACAAACAAATCTGTCTTGGAAGAAGTACAGCCAGAATGCTCCTTGGCGGCAAGGATGGTGAGACTTCATCTCACATACTTTGAACATATTATCAGGAGTGACCAGTCCCTGGAGAAGGACATCATGCTTGGTAAAGTAGAAGGTCAGCAAAAAAGACGAAGACCCTCAACAAGATGGATTGACCCAGTGGTTGCAACAACAGGCTCAAGCGTAGCAACAATCATGAGGATGGTGCAGGACCAGGTAGTGCTTCGTTCTGTTATACATGGGGTTGCTATGAGTCGGGACCGATTCGACGGCACCTAACAACAACATGGAAAGATGATGGAGCATCGAGACAACTTACTCTCAGGTAAAACCAATAACAAAACCCATTGCTGCTGAATCCATTCTGACTGACAGAAACCCTACACGACAGAGCAGAACTGCCGTTCCATAGGGTTTCCAAGGAGCAGCTGGTGGATTCGAACTGCTGACCTTTTGGTTAGTAGCCAAGCTCTTAACCACTGAACCAACAGTTTAAGAAAAAAAAAAAGGATTTTTTTCTTGTACTGCAATTTCTGTTACTTTATGATTGTTTCAAAATAATAATAATAATAATAAACTGTAGAAAAATAAATGGGAATTGCTAAAATACTTTCACATTAAATGTTCAGTATCAAATTGTTGGTGTGAAAAGTGAGGCCAGTGTATGTCTTGAATCGAATATTAAATATTCTGTACCCCAGAGTTCCTGCTCCAACTCCATGGAAAGGAGCGAGGGAAGGTTTTGTTTGTATGCTTAACAAAGCCAAACCTCAACTTTATGACTCTGGCAAAATTTGGGAATAACTCTGTCTGCCCAACATGATGGTAAGTGTCCATTCTTAGAGAATTATAGACTATTTGAGAACCTCATTCTTCAGAGTGAATCTGCTTTTCATTACTTAGCCGAATAAAGCAACCCAACCAAGTGGCAAAACCCCAAGGTATGACTCTGCTATGGGCAAGAAAGACAAACCCTTCTGTTTCATAGTTTGCTTGGCCTGTAAAACTAGAGCACGCATGTTTGCTTATTTAATGCTGAAGCTCTGCAATGGCTCTGTCAGACCAAACTCCTGTAACCACAAAATATATGACACACGGAATCCAGATGTAGAGAGCTCAGCTGCTAACCAAAGAGGCTGGCAGTTGGAATCCACAAGCTGCTCCTTGGAAACCCTATGGGGCAGTCCTACTCTGTCCTACGGGGTTGCTATGAGTTGAAATCGACTCAAAGGCAACAGGTTTGTTGTTAGTCGTGTTGAGTAGATTCTGACTGAACAGTAAATGCTGGGCCACCTGGTTCCATGCATAGATCTTAGGAATAAACCAGGCAGTTGCTTTAATGATGGCTAGTGACCTTTACATTGCCCAGCTCAACCAATGGCATTATCTACAAGGCTATTTCAAGGTCACCGTTAGCACCACGCCCCGGTTGGGTGTGCTGGAGGCTCCATGCCCCTTATTGCTAGGAAAGGGTTACCTGGTGGTAATGACCTGGAATCACTATCTGTGCAGAAGATAGGCTGAACTAATTGGCAAAGCACGTCCACTCTTCGGGCCTCAGTTTCTTCATCTGTAAAATACCAGATGTGCCGGAGTAGGCATTTCTTTAGCACATTTCACTTCTGTGATTTTCATAATCTGTAACTCATTAAGAAAGTATTTGTGGGTTGATGGTGGTACTGATTGTTAAGTCCATTTACATTATTCCTTTTTTGGGGGGTATATGTGTGTGTTTCTTTAACTCAGAGGAAACTTAACTCCCAGTACGTCAGTGCTTAGAATTACTGATCTTGGAACCACACATCCGTCCAGAATTATATGTACCCTGCCTGAAGAAGTATGCCACGTGACACGATAAATATATGGAAACAAATGTATATAATAGGGGCCTGTTACAGCAGCAGATATAAATGGGACAGATAAATAACACATGCCCTTTAAATTTAATCCTCTCGTGCTAGCCTAATATAAGACAATTAGAGTATGTGTATATACGGGTTACGTTCCAGAAGATATATGATCGGCTTAAATCCAAATAAAACTGAGCTAAGCTCTGACTGGGTTCACTTATATACATCTATCAAGAGCCATGCAGGGATGGTTACTTAAGTGCTGTCAGATGGCTCAAGCAATTGTTTCAAAGGGGCTTTCAGTCCATTAAAAGCTGTACCCAAAAATAGTTGAGGCTGGGCCTAAGACTGTACTGCCTGAGGTTTTACAAGCTGGAAACCACCATCTCAGACATGATCATGCACTACCTTGCTCTACTCTCTGATTTCAATCCCTTAGGGATTGCATTTTATGAATGTTCCTGAGCACCAATGGAACAATGGACTCAGCCCCTGCCCCGCAAGCCCTTTACAACCTATTGTATAAAAATAGGGACAGTTCCACGGCCAGGCAGGCTGTGGACCACACATGCGCCCAACTGTGCAGGCAGGAATGCTGACTGTGTTCATTCAGAGGCCCCTGTCAGCCCCTGTCAGTGAGATGATGGCTGTGTTGGGCAAAGGCGAAGCTCCTGGAGGGAATTCACCAGGAGGACTCAGAGAGGAGACCCCCGTGGGTGCCCCTCAGAGGGAGAGTGTGTGTTAGAAGTTGAAGTGTGTCCTCCAAAAAGGTATGTTGATGGATGAACCTTGAAAACATTATGATGGGTGAAATAAGGCAGTCACAAAAGGACAAATTTGATGCCACCTAAAATGAAATATCTAGAGTAGACAAATGGATAGAGATAGAAAGTAGATGAGAGATTACCAAGGGCTGGAGAGTAGACGGAATGGGTAGATAATGCTTAATGGGTACAGAGTTTCTGTTTAGAGCGATGGAAAAGTTTTGGAAATAGATGGTGGTGATAGTTGCACAACACTGTGCATGTAATTCATACCACTGAACTGTACACTTAACAGTGGTTAAAACAGAAAATTTTGTTACAGAGCCCTGGTGGTGCAGTGGTTAAGAGCTCGGCTACTAACCCAAAGGTCAGCAGTTCAAATCCACCAGCTGCTCCTTGGACACTCAATGGGGGCAGTTATATTCTGTCCTATCAGGTCGCTATGAATCGGAATTGACTTGACAGCAACGGGTTTGAGATATATATGTATATACATACATACACACACCACACATCTGTCAGTTTGTCATACTGTGGGGGCTTGTGTGTTGCTGTGATGCTGGAAGCTATGCCACTGGTATTCAAATACCAGCAGGGTCAACCATGGTGGACAGGTTTCAGCTGAGCTTCCAGACTAAGACTAGGAAGAAGGAACCTGCGGTCTACTTCTGAAAGGAATTAGCCAGTGAAAACCTTGTGAATACCTGCAGAACATTGTCTGATACAGTGCCAGAAGATGAGCCCCTCAAGTTGGAAGGCACTCAGAATAAGACTGGGGGAGAGCTGCCTCGTCAAAGTGGAGTCGACCTTAATGACACGGATGGAGTCAAGCTTTTGGGACCCTCATTTGCTGATGTGGCACGACTCAAAATGAGAAGAAACAGCTGCAAACATACATTAATAATCAGAATGTGGAATGTATGAAGTATGAATCTAGGACAATCAGAAATCGTCAAAAATGAAATGGAATGCATAAACATCAATATCATAGGCATTAACGAGCTGAAGTGGACTGGTATTGGCTATTTTGAATTGGAAGTCATATGGTCTACTATGCCAGGAATGACTACTTGAAGAGGAATGGCACTGCATTCATCATCAAAAAGAACATTTCAAGATCTATCCTGAAGTACAATTCTGTCAGTGATAGGATAATATCCATACGCCTATGCTTGGCATTTCTCAAGCTGAAAGAATTGAAGAAAAAATTCAAGCCTCGAGTTGCAATATTGAAGGATTCTACAGGGAAAATATTAAATGACACAGGAAGCAGCAAAAGATGGAAGGGAACACACAGAGTCACTGCACCAAAAAGAATTGGTTGACGTTCACCCATTTCAGGAGGTGGCATATGATCAGGAACCGATGGTACTGAAGGAAGAGGTCCAAGCTGCGCTGAGGGCATTGGCAAAAAACAAGGCTCTAGGAATTGACGGAATATCAATTGAGATGTTTCAACAAACAGATGCAGCGCTGGAAGTGCTCACTCACTTATGCCAAGAAATTTGGAAGACAGCTACCTGGCCAAGCGACTGAAAGAGATCCATATATATGCCTATTCTAAAGAAAGGTGATCCAACCAAATGTGGAAATTATCAAACAATATCATTAATATCACATGGAAGTAAAATTTTTCTGAAGATCCTTTAAAGGTGGCTGCAGCAGTACATAGACAGAGAACTGCCAGAAATTCAAGCCAAATTCAGAAGAGGATGTGGGAAGAGGGATATCATCGCTGATGTCAGATGGATCCTGGCTGAAAGCAGAGAATACCAGAAAGATGTTTACCTGTGTTTTATTGACTATGCAAAGGCATTGGACTGTGTGGATCATAACAAACTGTGGATAATATTGCGAAGAATGGGAATTTCAGAACACTTAATTGTGCTCATGAGGAACCTGTACATAGGTCAAGAGGCAGTCATTTGAACAGAACAAGGGGATATTGCATGGTTTAAAGTCAGGAAAAGTGTGAGTCAGGGTTGTATCCTTTTACCACACTTCACACATGTACACACACACACACACACATATATATATAAGGTTTATCAGGTAAACTCTAAAAAAAAATATGTTGAAGTCCTAACCCCCTAGAAGCTCCGTATGTGAGCTAATTTGGAAATAGGGTCACTGCAGATGTAATTAGTTAAGATGAGGTCACACTGGAGTAGGTGGGCCTTTAATCCAATGTGGCTGGTGTCCTTATAAGAAGGTGCACAGAGAGGCACAGAGGGAAGAGGATCAGGTGAAGACACAGGCAGTGACTAGAGGGATGTTGCCACAAGCCAAGGAGCGCCTGGGGCTGCCAGAAGCTGGAGGAGACCAGGATCTTCCCCTAGAGGTTTCAGGGAGAGCATGGCCCTGCTACACCTTGATTTCAGACTTCTGCCCTCCAGAACTGTGAAACAATAAATTTCTGTTGTTTGAAGCCACCCAGTCTGTGGCACTTCGTTATGGCAGCCCTAAGACACTAAGACAGGGTGCCATCAGGGACCTTGGACAATCACAGTGAGATGGTCAGAGACGCCAAAGGGCCATTCCACAGCGCTGTTTCTCCTTCCCTGGCCGGGGTGGCTGATGAGGCGGGGGGCTGTCCCTTCTCTGTCTGGGGTCTGGTCCTGCCTCGGTGGCAGCCCGGGCGCGCAAAGTTCAGGTTGTTTCTCTGCGCCCGCGTGCTCAGCGCATTTCCATGGGAACGGCTGCAGCCGTGCGCGCTGGGCCATATGCTCCATCTATTTCTATGGCACCTATCACCATGGCACCTACTTGCTCTGAAAAACAGGCTAAAAACAGAACACATGGAAAAGGGGGGTGATCCACATCTCCACCTCCCTGCAGTCACCTTCTCCTGCAGCTGTTGTTCTACCTTATGATTGCTCCCAACCGACCGTTGCCATTCCAAGTTTCTGATGTTTTGTTGTGTGTGGCCTTTAAAAAAAAAAAAAAAAGGCTACTGTTTGCAACCGCATCATCTTGGGGTGATGCGTCCTGAGGCTCCAGGGAATTCTCCCTCTACTTGCTGCGGGTATAGAATTCCTCTGGAGGGAATCTGGACAGGAAGTGGCTCCTCCCTTGACTTGTTAAGGCCCAATATTAGGCGTTTTGGGGAAGTGGGGAATGGAGGAAGAGATTGTGGTATTAAGTGCACAGGAAAGGATATGACCTTATTCCAACAAACAGAATCACTAGTTTTCCTGGGAATACATTGGAAACTCTTTTCAGGGAAATAGCTTCCCCAAAGATTTGCTTTAAGTTAACAATACCCTTCACAGCAGATCACTTAACCCAGCCCCTGGAATCAGACAGAACTTGAGTTTGAATCCTAGCTTAGTTACTTGCTAAGCATGTGAGATAATTGGGCAGCCTCTTGGAAGTTAAATTGACTCATCTGAACAATGGGAATAAGAATACACACCTCATGGGGACAAGCCACTTGCTGTGACCTCCAGCCTTCAAGCTTGTTCCTTGGCTTCCTCATCTATAAAATGGGGGTGATAACAGTACCTGCTTCAAAGGAGCTTTGTGATGACTGCAGGAGATAAGATATGAAAGGCACTGAACAGAGTATCTGGTCCATACAACCACTCAATACGTACTGCTGGAGATGAGGGTGTGAGGAAGAAGAGGAGGAGGACAGCGACACAGTCAGGATGTCTAGAGGCTGCCCTTCGTTTCCAGCCCTGCCTTGATTCTCCCAGGCCTGACTTCCTGTCTTCAGGCCTGACTTCCTGTCCTCAGTCCCGGAAGGGCAAGTACAAACAGGGCTCCCATTCATGAGTGGTCCCTTCTTACAGCCTCCCACATTCACCAATGCCTTTGGGCATAACAAATGTAGTTGAGGACAGTTTCATGCTTTGAAGCAGGTGTACCATGCAGAAGGACCACCAGCCTGGTGCTTGCTGGTAGATAATGGAATTCTCAGCTACTTGAGAAAACCCCAACAAGGTCGCCTGCTGTGGGCTTTGGAGTCAAGCAGCCCTGGGAGCCCATGTCTCCCCTCTGCCCATTTCTTAGCTGAGCGACTCGGGACAAGCCA
Organism: Dugong dugon; assembly: GCA_030035585.1. Taxonomy (NCBI): domain Eukaryota; kingdom Metazoa; phylum Chordata; class Mammalia; order Sirenia; family Dugongidae; genus Dugong; species Dugong dugon. The sequence goes on along the minus strand of CM057472.1, from coordinate 100,619,897 downwards.
CTTAATTTCCCTTTCATTCTCTGTGAAATGAGGTAATGCCACCTGTCTCAGAGAGACGTTGGGAACATTAAGAGAGAAAATGGAGGAAAAGGCTGTAGTCCAGGGTCAGGGATCTCAGAATTGTGGGCTCCCTTCTCCTCTAATGCCCACACTGAGCTTTGATGGCAGAGTAAATAGTCTACTTAATGAATAAAAGATTAGCCTTTATAATAGAAGGAAACGGGCCCATTTCCTCAATTTGCTGGCAGTGCTGGTAAATGCTGCAGTTAAACTCCCAGGCTCACACAAAGGCCAGGGGCTTTTGTGGGGGATGGAGGGAGGAAGTCCCCTCTTGTCAAAGACTGCCCCCTCCAGTGCCCACCTCCTCTCTCAAAGGCTCCATTTCTCACACAACTCACTCTTAAGAACACTATGCTGTAGGCAAACACATCTGTGGGATCCCTCTATCTACAACTTACTCATTCCTGCCTTTTTATTTTAAAAAAGCGATTTCTCTATTGTGATCATTGAGGCTGTCTCCCTGTCCCACTCCATCCCACCTCACTCTCAAGAGCTCCCAATTTCCATTTGGAGATCCCTGTGCTTCCAAGAAATGGGACTCCACACCAAGGCTCTAGGGATGGAACATGTGACCTAAACTAAGCCAATCAGCTTATTCCATCCCCCCAGATGCAGTGATTGGTTCATGTGACCTACATCCAGTTAGAATTACTCTCAGGACTCTTCCTGGGAATGGGGTACAAAGCTTATCATGAGGTATAGATGTGAGGTCTGGGACCACTGCAGCCATTTTACTATGATGACCAAAGCCAGCCAGTGGGCAAAATGACCATAGAAGAACACCAGCTAAAGAACTGCCAAGAACTATAGACGTGATGACATTATGAACGCCTAGATCACACTGCACCTAAAATTGTTGAAAGCAAATTATTTTAAAAAGTCACCTGAAAACCAAATTAATTCATGTCTTTGATTTTAAATTCCTATATCTTTAAGCTGTCCAATTTTCTGGTTTTTCAAAATAACCACGGAGAGATGTTGCATTTCTTTCCTTTAAGAAACTACCACCGAAGCTGTAATTGTTAAAATTAAACTTTTAAGCATTAGAAGCTATTATAAGGTGTGAAATTAAGAAATAAGCAAATCATTCTTAATAAAATAAACAAGCAAAGAAAACCCAAAACCCATTGCCATCAAGTCAATTCCGACTCAGAGCGACCCTATAGGACAGAGTAGAACTGCCCCGTAGGGTTTCCAAGCAATGGCTGGTGGATTTGAACTTCTGACCTTTTGGTTAGCAGCCAAGCTCTTATAACCACTGCGCCACCCGGGCTCCAAATAAGCAAATAATGAGTGTAAAATAATAAATGAGCAAATGATGTAAATCATTCCTAAAAAAAAGAAAAGAATGTGCCTTGGTGTGCATATATATGATTATGGTACTTATTCCAATTACTTTAAAAACGGCTTTCAGGATAAAGAACGAATATGAGAGCCATGCATGCATTATATCTGCATGTGTAATAGTTGCATTTGCAAATTTTCCATTGTTTAAATAGCTTTGTGGCTGACTTTCAATTTTAAGAAGTGAATTGACATGCAGCCCATTATTTTATAATGGGGCTCGTTTATTGTATCTTTCCATTAGTGAAAATGTACTTCAGCCTGACTGAGACTTGGAATGGTCTCTTTTATGTTCCATTCTCACCGCTGTTATAGACTTAGTTAATTGTAGAAGACCGTTAAATGTATGTCATACATATGTAAATAAAAGATGTTGACTCTTGTTCAAAGGCAAAAAAAAAGTTATGTGAGTTATATTGGTGATATGAGTCCATAAATTCCATTTGTTTAAACCAATTGGAGTTGGATTTTCTGTAACATAAGGATAAAAGCACCAGGAACACAAAACCTTATGAGATCAGTAGTGTCTTTTTTTTTTCCCATGAAGACACTGAGGCTCCACAGACATGAAATCCCTCTCCCCAAGGCTATTTATTTAGTAGTTGACATGGTCAGAACTAGAAACGAGACCCTGTGGGATACGTAGGCTATGGATAAGTTTCACTTCTTCTTCAAAGAATTAAATGATTTCATTTCCCCAGTTGGATTATAAATTTGAGTACAAGGTTATTTTTTCTTCCTATCGTGACCATCCACTGTAGTTACTTGATAAGCATTTGTTACCAAATGATCAACAGAACCTCCTACATCCAGGAACACCCTGGCTCAGGGGCCTGACAATGCCCGGAGGTCTACTGGGTACTTTAAAAAGTACCAGGCACTGGGCTAAGTGCTGGGCAAATGTAATCTCATTTGAAAAAAATAGCTCATTGTATTTGTGTTATTTTTGGACCCAAGGGCTGGTGGCCTTTCGCCAAAGCCTGTAAGTGGGACTTGTTTGGATGGGAAGCAGGGAATCTATTGGGAGAAACAAATGAAGGGGCAGTGGCCCCTTATGGTGGCACATGACTGGATGGAAGGGCAAGGACTCTGAGGTCCACACACCTAGGTTTGGCTCCTGGCTCAACTTCTTATTATCTGGGTGGTTTAGGGCATGCTACTTTGTGTATTTGTGCCCCGGTTTTCTCATTTGTTGAACGAAGACATAACCCCAACACCCCTTGGGGTTGTTGGAAGATTAAGTTATGCCAGTCAAACATCCAGGACAATGCCTGGCATAGTCTTGCTCTTTGCTCTGTTCCCACCATTCTTCTTCTTTGCTGGGCACTGCCCAATGGCCCACACGGGCATGTGTCCCCACCCTGCTCTGTGGATGATGGCCAGCCCTACTCAGAAGCCAAAGAAAGACACAGAAGTGCAAGAAAGCACTGATCACCAGGTGGAAAGAAGTTTCCATCCCATTCCCTGCCAAACATAAATTTGCTGCTGGAAAGCCAAAACGCCAAGGAATGGTTGCAGCCCTGGCCGCTTTGTTTCATTGCAAATTCATTGTGTTTACTTTATAACTAAGCCTTTTTCCTTTTGTCTCTGCCCAGCAAGACATGGACACTTCCACATCTGACAGGCTGAGCACCCAGGCCTGACTTCCAAAGAAAGGGAAGGGGGTTTGCCAGATTGCTCAGTACGGTTTTTCAATCCCAAAGTAAACTCATTCTTCTCAGGACAGCCAAAGCCTCTCCTCCATTCCGAGTGCTCTCAAATAACAGCATTTACTTGCTCAGGGCCTTCTGTCAGCAAAGGGAAATGTTAGGCCTCCATAGGCATGTTCAATTGAGCTGCACTTCTCTGGGGCTTAGATATGGGGTAAGGAGGGCTGAGGGGCAGGAAGAGGTAAGATGCCTTTATATTTTATCACCTTCTTATAATCCCCTCTTGTACCCTAAGAGGGAGGGTAGACCCATCATTTTGTTCCACTCCAGAATGAGGCTTCTATTGTTGAATAGCTACATCCTTCTTGATAAATATGCTGGAAGCAGTTCAGTTTCTGTTTATGGGAAGCAGTGTTCTCAAAGGAACCCTGGTGGCACAGTGGTTAAGCACTTGGCTGTTAACCAAAAGGTCAGCGGTTTGAACCCACCAGCTGCTCCGAGGGAGAAAGATGTGGCAGTCTGCTTCTGTAAAGATTACAGCCTAGGAAACTCTATGGGGCAGTTCTACTCTGTCTTGTAGGGTCACTATGAGTAGACCTGTGAATCAAATGCAGCAGCAGACTGTTTTTGGATCACATGTGAGCTAAGAATGGCTTTCAAATTTTTAAAGGATTGTTATTAAAAAAAAAGAAAGAAGATGAAGAAGAATGTACAACAGAGATGTGTGTGTCCCACAAAACCTATCTGACCCTTTATAGAAAAGTTTGCTGAGTCCTGATCTAGGATACTTAGGACTTGACTGTTCGGCACTTGGACTGCAAAGTCAATATAATTCAATTCATGCCTTCATAAAAACACAAATTCTCATATGCCACAGATGTGTCGATTAGGAACAGTTGGTAATGTAAATGCCACCTCAGCAATTATAACCGAGTTAGGATTATCCCAGGAATGCAAGGTTGGTTAAATATTAGAAAAGTGATTGATGTAATTCGTCATATTAACAGATTAAAGCGAAAAAAAGATCACCTCAATAAATAGAGAAAAATTAATATTTAACATCTATTAATAATAAATTTTACTTGGATCCACAATCAACACCCATGGAAGCAGCAGTCAAGAAATCAAACGATGCATTGCATTGTGCAAATCTGCTGCAAAAGACCTCTTTAAAGTGTTAAAAAGCAAAGATGTCATTTTAAGGACTAAGGTGCACCTGCCCCAGCCATGCTGTTTTCAGTCGCCTCATACACATGTGAATGCTAGACAATGAATAAGGAAGACGGAAGAAGAATTGACACCTTTGAATTATGGTGTTGGTGAAGAATGCTGGCTATACCATGGACTGCCAAAAGAACAAACAAACCTGTCTTGGAAGAAGTACAGCCAGAATGCTCCTTAGAAGCATATTTTGGACATGTTATCAGGAGGTACCAGTCCCTGGAGAAGGACATCATGCCTGGCAAAGTAGAGGGTCAGTGAAAAAGAGGAAGACCCTCAATGAGATGGATGGACACAGTGGTTGCAACAATGGGCTCAAGCATAACAACAATCATGAGGATGGCACAGGACCGGGCAGTGTTGTGTTCTGTTGTACGTAGGGTCACTATGAGTTGGAACAGACTCGACGGCACCTAACAATAACAACAATAGTAAAAACTCATTTAATTTGAAGTAGAACTTGACAAAGGATATCTAACAAGAAAAAGAACAAAAAGCCTACTGCATGAGGGGGGCCAAGCTGGCAGAGTAGCCACATGCTTCCGGTGGACCCTCTTACAACAAAGACCCGAAAAAACAAATGATTCGATTATATATGGCAATCTGGGAGCCCTGAACATCAAAGGCAGAGTTGAGGACCTGGACTGAGTAGCAGGGGGAGGGAGAGACGGTTCAGAAGCAGCGAGGAGTTGCCAGATCTGACCTGGCAAGAGCCTAAGCCCTTCAGGCCTGAGCAGCTCGTGGGTGAGCGGTGAGGCAGGCAAGCTCAGGAGGTGCATTTTCTGCACCAGGAGAGACCCAGCGCCAGAGAGTCTACACAGCCACCAAGAACCAGTGAGAAGCAACTCGGGCAGACACAGCTATGGCAGCATGCTTGTCCATTTTCCCATTCTTGCCTATTCTGTAATATTCTTTGGACTTGGACAGACATGGCTCTAGCAGCATGCTTGTCCTTTTTCCCACTTTTGTTTATTCTGTGATATTTCCTTGGACTTAGGCAGACATGGCTCTGGCAGAATGTTAATGGCATAGTCAGCAGGATTTCTGAAGCTAAGAATCCAGTCGATCTCGAGGAGACCTGGACTGTGGAGCAGAAGCTAGCAAAGAGAGATCCTATCTTCTGGACCCATGTGTTCTCACTCCATGTCCCTTTGACACCGACGGGATAAGTTTTTACTTTGCTGATTTGCTGAAAACATTTGAACAAAATACCTCAACAAAAAAAACAGACTATATTGGGCTTGTGAAAAGGACTGTGACTAGACTCAATCAAGATTTCCAGAACTCTTATGCAGAAGCCGAAGGATTCACAGACCGTGGCTGATCCAGAACCATGTGGAACAGAAATTAACTACATAAGAATGAGTAAACAAAAGGAAACTATGGGTTTTATGTGGGAATACTGCTGATGTTTTAAGGTCCTAACTTCTGGATATAAGAAAGTATTTTCCTTTCTCCTAAATTATCTAACTAATGGGTTTAGATATTGTAACTCTTGAGTTAGAAGTTCTTGCTGGTAAACTTAGCAAAGTTGTAAATATCAAAACCGGAGAATTGTCTGAAATTTGAGCTATGACTTTACAAAACAGAGTAGTGTTAGTTTTCCTATTAGTGTCTCAAGAAACAGTTTGTGCCTTAAAAGATAAATGTTGCTGTATTTATAGTAATACTCAGTCTGAGGTTTTACAGAATGTAGTTGCTGTTGAGGCACATGCAAAGCAGTTACTGATGCTGCTTATGTATAGACAAACACTTCGTGAGTTTTGTTTCCTTGGTTCAAAGACCTTAGGGTCATGGTTTCATTGGTTATTTCAGACAATTGGCCTAGTATTATTGTTAGTGTTTCTGTTTTACTTCCTAGTTTGCTGTATGGTGCCTGGGATCTTAAAAAACAGATGATGCCCTATTACCATTTATTGAGCATTTTTGAGAAAAGATTCTATAGCAAGATCATGACCCAAAGGAAAGAATGATGAGAGAGTTGTATGTAATTCTCCTGGAATCCAGATTTCTGGTTTTCATGGAGGTTAAGGCAACCCACACAGGACATCGCCTTTGGGTGTCCTTTTGAACCTTGAGCTTTGAGAATAAAAAAAAAGGTTCCTGAAGCCACTTTGAGTCAAACAGTGGTCCAGGTAAACTAGTAAGACAATTTTGCTCTGGGCGTTGTGCTTTTTTTTTTGAAGAATTCGGTCTGTTTTAGGAAACTAACTTTGAAGATCAGACTGAGAGTTATGTTTAAGGTAAATCAGTAATTCGTTTAATCAGTTTTTAAGACAGTGTCATATGAAATACCTGTCTAATGTTTGTAATCAAACTGTCGCCCTCTTAGGATGCAGAAAATTACATATCTTAAAGAAACCAACTTCTCAGAGGAGACCAACCTCATGGTTCAGACTCCATTTTGTCTTAGGTTCCACTTCTGCTTCTGAGAAAGTGACCCATGACTGTTAATAGGTAAACCAAGGAGGGGCAGCTTGCCCTTGAGAAGAACACTTAGTATGTTTTAAAGAGATTAACTGAAGACCTCCAACAGGAGAGGTCCATCCTGTATTATCTTGCTAATCATGAATTCTCTAATGGAAATTTTGTTGTCACATGTAAATTTTTCTGTATTTTCTGTTTCCTCTAGACAAACTTTGTGTGCTCCTTATGGATATATATTTCTGTGTGGTAGATCCAACTATACTAATTTAGATGATCCATTTCCAACTGATGGTGAATTTACATGGGCAATCTCTTGTTTAGATTCCTGACGAATGTGTGGGTAATGCACTTTGAGAACTTTAAGATTATCTTTGGATATTCATAGTAATAATGCTAGTAAATACTGAAAAGGTAATGTTAAAATTGTAAAATGAAAGTCAGAAGAAAACCCATTGGTCCAACATTCAGGGTATGGTTGGTAGCTTTAATTCCTACTTATGGTATATTTGAAGTGGAGAAATCTTTAAGAAATTTGTCGATTGCTATGGGACAAATAGCAGACAAAGTTGCTAAGAGGGATGGAAGCACAACAGCGATCTCTGACCTCATTAAGCCAAGCTGACATGAGATAACAGAATAACCTTAGATTTTTTTTATTAGTGTAGTCTGTGGTGTAGCAAATACCTCTTGTTACATTTGGATAGATAACACAGGAGAAGTAGAACAAGATATACATAGAATTGGACAGCAAGCTACTTGGTTACTTATTGTAACACTCTTACAAACACCAGATTTGTTTGGTTGGTTACTATCAGGAGTAAGTACATAGGCTAGATCAGTATTGCAAGGAATAGTAATATTCTTAGTCTACAGCCTGATAGTATTAGGCATAACAAAATTTATCCTCTAATGTCTTACACACCTAAAAGGCAAAAGAAGGCCTTGGACTAAAATGTTGATGTACATTGCTTCTGCTCACTCTGGCAATGCAATTGATGAGAGCATCACTCTTACTTAATAACCTGGTGAAGAACTAGATGGTATCCAGTGGAAAACCAACACCGTGAGTTTAAAGAGCCTGCAGTGGCCAACATCTAGGAGCTCAACTAAGTCCAGGTATTAATCATCGATGTGTTATCTCCAATCTCTGATCAAAAGGAAGGAATGATTTAGGAAATGATACTGGAGTTATTTTTCCCCGCCCTTGAGGATAGAGAATGTGACCCAGCTGGAGCTGGGCTCACAAGGGCTCACAAGGCTCACAAGCGCTCACAAGGACTCACAAGGACACATCAACTGGGCCCTGAGGTATAAAGACAATAGCTAAAATAATCTTGGAAAATATCTTATAGGGAAACTTTCACATAAAGCCGATCAATCAGAACACAAAAGACTTTCTACTCTTATATTTTTCTATTAGCATTTAGTGAATAGAAATTTGTTGGACCTCCTGACTGTTACTGAAACCTGTACCAATGATTGTTAAGAAAGATAATTCGAAATGTAGGATCACAATTTTTAGCCAATCTGTGAAAAGGTGAAGCTTTCAATGGTTTTGCCCATTTGTAATGTTAATATATACTAATGGCTCTGTAATGGTCTTTGGACTCAGGCAGACATGGCTATGGCAGCGTGCTCTTCCATTTTCCCATTCTTGCCTATTCTGTAATATTCTTTGGGCTTGGACAGACATGGCGGTAGCAGCATGTTTGCCCATTTTCCCACTTTTGTGTGTCCTGTGATATTTCCTTGGACTTAGGCAGACATGGCTCTGGCAGAATGGTTGTCCATTTCCCACTTTTGCCTTTTTGAATATATGCTGAATAAAACTTTCTTTTTGCTTTACTAAAAAAAAAAAAAAAAAAGAACCAGCGAGAAGCAGCCCTCATCGGCAAAAGACAAGTACTTGCGTACGGCTTACCGCAAGGATCAAAAACACTCCCCTTAGGGAAAAACCTCTCTCACATTTACTTCCCTGCTCCCTGCTCTGCACTGGGTCCTGGACCGGCTTCAGCAATTGCTGAGTCCCCTGGGCCAGAAGTAGGATCCGTCACACACCCTGAACCATTCTCCTGGCCTTGGAGAGTGAACAAACTAACAAACAGGGAAAAATAAACTGCCAGCTCCCCTAAGTCAGGAACCCAGGGTAGGCACAGCTCCTTTGCCTAGGCACAGGCATAAGGGATCCATGGACTTTGAATGCCTTTCCCCCTGCAAAGACTTGTGTGGGCCTATCTCAACAGTGTAGGCCTTCATTACCACGGTACAACAGGGTATATACCGGAACTCTAACTTCAACTGTTTCAGCTGTGAAGTGGCAGGTTCTTGACATTTGACACTGCTCTGCCCATTAAGCAGGGTCTTCACCTACCCATATCAGGGGCCTGAGGACTGGTGGCTCCACCCACGCCACCTAGCCACCTGTGATAGGGGCCCATGAATAAGAGATGCCCCCACCCCCCAGTCCTTACAGCTAACAGCATTAAGTGATCACAGTCCGGCTGCAAAACCCACCCACCTACGTGCTCTAGGGAACAGGGACACGCCTTCCTCCTGGACACTGAGGGGTGGCTGTCAGCTCCTGCCTTGCTCAGAGTGTGTCCCCCTGCTACAGCCAGTTGCCTGTGCCTACACCAATCACCCATGCCTCTTTAGGACTGTAAGTGACAGCCTACACCACACACTTGGTGGCTGTCTACCTGGGCACTGAGCTGAATCCATATAGGAAGAGTGGGCAGACTCCGGAGCTCACATACCTAGTAACAGATCTAACCAACTGCTGACAGGACATTAGAGCTTCAAAGGTACCAGTAATCAAACTAGCTCATATGAGCAGCCTATTTGGGCATATCAAAACAAAACAAGAAGCTAAGACACAGTAAGCAAACATAAAATAAATATAATAACTTATTGATGGCTCAGAGACAACAGTCAATATCAAATCACATAAAGAGGCAATCCATGATGGCTTCAGCAAGCTTCCAAAATAAAGAATCTAGAAATTTTCCAGAGAAGGAAAATTTCTTGGAATTACCAGAGGCAGAATACAGAAGATTAATATACAGAACTCTTCAAGCAATTAGAAAGGAAATTAAGCAAAACGCAGAACATGCAATAGAGGAAATTAAAAAGATTAGAGAAGAGCATAATGACAAATTTAACAGGCTGCAAGAATCCATAGAGAGACAGCAAGCAGAAATCCAGAAGATTAACAATAAAGTTTCAGAATTAGACAACGCAATACAAAGTCATAGTAGCAGAACTGAGGCAATGGAAGTCAGAATTAGTAAGATTGAAGATAAAGCACTTGACACCAACATATATGAGGAAAAATCACAGAAAAGGATTAAAACACATGAAGAAACTCTAAGAATTATGTGGGACTCTATCATGAGGAATAACCTACGAGTGATTGGAGTACCAGATTGGGCGGGGGGAGGACAGAAAATACAGAGAGAATTGTTGAAGACTTGCTGGCAGAAAACTTCCCTGATATCATGAAAGATGACAAGATATCTATCCAAGATGCTCATTGAACCCTACATAAGGTGGATCCCAAAAGAAAGTCACCAAGACATATTATAATAAAACTTGCCAAAACCAAAGATAAAGAGAGAATTTTAAGTGCGGCTAGGGATAAACGAAAAGTCATCTACAAAGGACAGTCAGTAAGAATAAGCTCGCACTACTCAGCAGAAACCATGCAGGCAAAAAGGCAATGGGATGACATATATAAAGCCTTGAAGGAAAAAAACTGCCAGCCAAGAATTATATATCCAGCAAAACTGTCCCTCAAATATGATGGCAAAATTAGGGCATTTCCAGATAAACAGAATTTTAGGGAATTTGCAAAAACCAAACCAAAATTACAAGAAACACTAAAGGGAATCCTCCAGTTAGAAAATCAATAACATCAGATAACAACCCAAGACTAGAACACAGGACAGAGCAACCAGATATCAACCCAGATAGGGAAGCCACAAAAGTAAATCAAAGCTAAAACGCTGAAAATAGGGAAACAGATGTCAATATGTAAAAGATGACAACATAAAAACAAAAAAGAGGGACTTAAAAAATGTAGACATAGATTTTGCATATAGAGAGGAAGTCAAGGCGATATAAAGAAATAAAAAACTGGTATAAACTTAGAAAAACAGGGGTAAATATTAAGGTGACCACAAAGGAAACTAACAAGCCTGCAAGTCAAAATAAAAAACCAGAAAAATATGAAGACTCAGAAAACACAAAATCAACAACAGTGAAAAAGATGAAAAGAAAATACATAAAGAAAAATGACTCAGCACAGAAAATTAAGTGGAACAAAGAAACTGTGAACAACACACAAAAAAAGGCATCAAAATGGCAGCACTAAACTCATACTTATCAGTAATTACACTGAAGGTAAATGGACTAAATGCACCAATAAAGAGACAGAGAGTGGCAGATTGGATAAAAAAACACAATCCGGCTATATGCCCTCTACAAGAGACACACCTCAGACTTAAAGACACAAACAAACTAAAATTCAAAGGATGGAAAAAAATATATCTAGCAAATGACACTCAAAAAAGAGTAGAAGTGGCAATATTAATCTCTGATACAACAGACTTTAAAGGAAAATCCACCACAAAGGATAAGGAAGGACACTATATAATGATTAAAGGGTCAATACACCAGGAGGACATAACTATAATAAATGTTTATGCACCCAACGACAGGGCTCCAAAATACATAAAGCAAACTCCAACAGCACTGAAAAGAGAGAGAGACAGCTCCACAATAGTAGTAGGAGACTTCAACACACCACTTTCAGTGAAGGACAGAACATCCAGAAAGAAGCTCAACAAAGACATAGAAGAGCTAAACGCTACAATCAACCAACTTGATCCCATAGACATATACTGAACACTCCACCCAAAAGCAGCCAAGTATACTTTCTTTTCCAATACACATGGAACATTCTCCAGAATAGACCACATATTAGGCCATAAAGCAAGCCTTAACAAAATCCAAAGCATCAAAATATTACAAAGCATCTTTTCAGACCATAAAGCCATAAAAGTAGAAATCAACAACAGAAAAAGCAAAGAAAAAAATCAAACACATGGAAACTGAACAACAGCTTGCTCAAAAACTACTGGGTTATAGAAGAAATTAAGGATGGAATAAAGAAATTCATCAAATCAAACGAGAATGAAAACACATCCTACCAGAGCCTTTGAGACACAGCAAAAGCAGTGCTCAGAGGTCAGTTTATAGCAATAAATTCACACATCCAAAAAGAAGAAAGGACCATAATCAAAACATTAACCCTACAACTGGAACAAGTAGAAAGAGAGCAGCAAAAGAAGCCCCCAGGCACCAGAAGAAAGGAAATAATAAGAATTAGAGCAGAATTAAATGAAATAGAGAATAGAAAAACAATTGAAAGAGTTAACAGACCAAAAGCTGGTTCTTTGAAAAGATCAACAAAATTGATAAACCATTGGCCAAACTGACAAAAGAAAAACAGGAGAGGAAGCAGATAGCCTGTATGAGAAATAAGATGGGTGATATTACAACAGACTCAACTGAAATTAACAGAATCATGACAGAATACTATGAAAAATTGTACTCTAACAAATTTGAAAATGTAGAGGAAATGGACAATTCTGGAAACTCACTACCTACCTAAACTAACACAACAGAAGTAGAACAACTAAATACACCCATAACGAAAGAAGAAATTGCAAAGGTAATTAAAAAACTCCCAACAAAGGAAAGCCCTGGCCCGGATGGCTTCACTGGAGAATTCTACCAAACTTTCAGAGAAGAGTTAACACCTACTGCTAAAAGTATTTCTGAACATAGAAAAGGATGGAATACTCCTAAACTCATTCTATGAAGCCAGCATAACCCTGATACTAAAACCAGGTAAAGACACCACAAAAAAAAGAAAATTACAGATCAATATCCCTCATGAACATTGATGCAAAAATCCTCAACAAAATTCTAGCCAATAGAATTCAGCAACATATCAAAAAAATAATTCACCATGATCAAGTGGGATTTATATCAGGTATGCAAGGATGGTTCAACATTAGAAAAACAATCAATGTAATCCATCACATAAATAAAACAAAAGACAAGAACCACATGATCTTATCAATCGATGCAGAAAAGGCATTTCACAAAGTCCAACACCCATTCATGATAAAAACTCTCAGCAAAATAGGAATAGAAGAGAAATACCTCAATATAATTATGGGCATTTATACAAAGCCAACATCCAACATCATCCTAAATGGAGAGACTTTGAAAGCATTCCCCTTGAGAACAGGAACCAAGCAAGGATGCCCTTTATCACCGCTCTTATTCAACATTGTGCTAGAGGTCCTAGCCAGAGCAACTAGGCTAGAAAAAGAAATAAAGGGCATCCAAACTGGTGGGGAAGAAGTCAAAGTATCTCTATTTGCAGATGATATGATCTTATACACAGAAAACCCCAAAGAATTCACAAGAAAACTACTGGAACTAATAGAAGATTTCAGCAAAGTCTCAGGATACAAGATAAACATACAAAAATCAGTTGGATTCCTTCACACCAACAAAGAGAACCTCAAAGAGGAAATCACCAAATCAATACCATTTGCAGTAGCCCCCAAGAAGATAAAATACTTAGGAATAAATCTAACCAGAAGCGTAAAAGATCTATACAATGAAAACTACAAGACACTACTGCAAGAAATCAAAAGTGACCTGTATAAGTAGAAAAACATACCTTGCTCATGGATAGGTAGACTCAACATTGTAAAAATGTCAATTCTACCCAAAGTGATCTACAGATACAATGCAATCCTGATCCAAATTCCACTGGCATTTTTTAACGAGATGGAGAAACAAATCACCAACTTCATATGGAAAGGGAAGAGGCCCCGAATAAGTAAAGCATTACTCAAGAAGAAGAACAAACTGGGAGGCCTCACACTACCTGATTTTAGAACCTATTATACCGCCATGGTAGTCAAAACAGCCTGGTACTGGTACAACAACAGATAGATAGACCAATGGAACAGAATTGAGAATCCAGACATAAATTCATCCACCTATGAGCAGCTGATATTTGACAAAGGCCCAAAGTCTGTTAGTTGGGGAGAAGACAGTCTCTTTAACAAATGGTGCCGGCATAACTGGATATCTATCTGCAAAAAACTGTAACAAGACCCATACCTCACACCATGCACAAAAACTAACTCAAAACGTATCAGAGACCTAAAATCAAAAGTGATAAAGATCATGGAAGAAAAAATAGGGACAACACTAGGATCCCTAATACATGGCCTAAACAGAATACGAACCGTAAGTAACAATGCACAAGCACCAGAAGAGAGACTAGATAAATGGCAGCTCCTAAAAATCTAACACTTAGGCTCATCAAAAGACTTCACCAAAAGAGTCAAAAGACAACCTGCAGACTTGGAAAAAATTTTTGACTATGACAAATCTGATCAGCAGTTAATCTCTAAAATCTACAAGATAATGCAAAACCTCAATAACAAAAGGACAAATAACCCAATTAAAAAATGGGCAAAGGATATGAACAGGCACTTCGCCAAAGAAGATAGTCAAGCGGCTAACAGACATATGAAGAAATACTCATGATCATTAGCCATTAGAGAAATGCAGATCAAAACTACAATGAGATATCATCTCACCCCAACAAGGCTAGCATTAATCCAGAAAACACAAAATAATAAATGCTGGAGAGGTTATGGAGAGACTGGAACACTTATACTCTGTTGGTGGGAATGTAAAATGGTACAACCACTTTGGAAATCGATTTGGCGCTTCCTTAAAAAGCTAGAAATAGAAGTACCATATGATCCAGCTATCCCGCTCCTTGGAATATATCCTAGAGAAATAAGAGCCATCACACGAATAGATATATGCACACCCACGTTCATTGCAGCACTGTTCACAATAGCAAAAAGATGAAAACAACCTAGGTGCCCATCAATGGACGAATGGCTAAACAAATTATGGTACATCCACACAATGGAATACTATGCAACCATAAAGAACAACGATGAAGCTGCGAAACATAATATGGAGGAAGCTGGAGGTTATTATGCTGAGTGAATTTAGTCAGTCACAGAAGGACAAATATTATATAAGACCACTTTTATAAGAACTCAAGAAAAGGCTTAAACATGGAAGAAAACATTCTTTGATGGTTATGAGGGTGGGGAGGGAAGGGGAGTGTTATTTACTGACTAGACACATAGTAGATAAGAATTATCTTAGGTGAAGGGAAGGACAGCACACACTACAGGGGAAGTCAGCACAACTGGACTAAACCAAAGCTAAGCAGTTTCCTGAATACAATCAAACAGTTTGAGGGACAGAGTAGCAGGGGTAGGGGTCTGGTGACCACACTTTCAGGAGACATCTAGGTCAATTGGCATAATAAAGCTTATTAAGAAAATGTTCTTCATCCAACTTTGGTGAGTGGCGTCTGGGGTCTCAAAAGCTTGCAAGCGGCCATCTAAGATGCATCAATTGGTCCCAACCACCTGGAGTAAAGGCAAATGAACAACACCAGAGACACAAGGAAAGTATTAGCCCAAGAGGCAGAAAGGGCCACATAAACCAGAGACTTCATCAGCCTGAGACCAGAGGAACTAGATGGTGCCCAGCTACCACCAATGACCGCCCTGACAGGGAACACAACAGAGAGTCCCGGATGGAGCAGGAGAAAGGTGGGGCGCAGAACTCAAATTCTAGTAAGAAGACCAGACTTAATGGTCTGACTGAGACTGGAGGAACCCTGGAAAGCATGGCCCCTGAATTCTCTATCAGCACAGAACTAAAACAGTTTCCGAGGCCAACTCTTCAGACAGGGATTGGACTGGACTGTGGGACGTAAAGTGATACTCGTGAGGAGTGTGCCTCTTAGCTCAAGTAGATACAGGAGACTAAATTGGCAGCTTCTGTCTGGAGGTGAGATGGGAAAGCAGAGAGGGTTAGGAGCTGGTTGAATGGACATGGGGAATCGGATGGAAAGGAGAAGTGTGCTGTTACAGTATGGGGAGAGCTATTAGAGTCACATAACAATGTATGTATAAATTTTCGTATGGGAAAAAAGAAAAAAAAAGCCTACTGCATACTTAATGGTGAAATGTTGAAAGCATTCCCTTTAAGATCAGGAACAAAGCCTAAGTGCTCACTCCCATTACCACCAGATTAGACTAACCTGTGTCATAGAACAAAAAAAAGAAAGCAAATTAAAAGGTGTAAGAACTGGAAAGAGAGAGAAAAAGTATCACTCTTTGCGGGAGCAATGATTGTCTACATGGAAAACCCAACATTATCTACAAATAAAGTATTATAATTAGTAAGAGAGTTCAGGAAAGTTTTTAGATATAAAGTCAATATGTAAATGTCAGTTGCATTTTTTTCACCTGTAACAAATAGTTAGAAAATATACTTTTAAAAGATACTATCTACAATAGCCCTCCGTCGGTCAGTTTGTCATATAGTAGAGGCTTGCATGTTTTTATGATGCTGGAAGCTATGCCGCTAGTGTTTCAAATACCAGTAAGGTGACAGGTTTCAGCAGAGCTTTCAGACTAAGACAGACCAGGAAGAAAGGTCTGGAGAGCTACTTCTGAAAATTAGCTGTGAAAACTCTATGGATCACAACAGAATATTGTTTGATAAAGCATTGGAAGATGAGCCCCCTAGGTTAGAAGGCACTACACAATAGCTGAAACAATGAACTCATGCATACCAATGATAATGAAGGTAGCTTAGGACTGGGCAACTTTTTGTTCTGTTATACATATCGTTGCCACAAGTTGGAGCTGACTCACCAGCAACTAACAACAACAACCAAACCAAACCTATTGCTGTTGAGTCGATTGCATTGAGTAGAACTGCCCCATAGGGTTTCCAAGACTGAAAATCTTACGGAAGTGGACTGCCACAGTTTTCTCCCCTGGAGTGGCTGGTGGATTTGAACCACAGACCTTATGGTGGGCAGCCAAACACTTAACCACTGATCCACCCGGGTTCCTCACAACAACATCTACAATAACATGACCAAATTTCAAATACCCAGGAGTAAACCTAACAAAACATGCAAGCCCATTATGGAGAATATGGCAAAACTTTAGTGAAAGGCGTTAAAAGAGACAAATAAATGAAGAAACAGCATGCTTATGACAGGAAGACTCAATATAGTAAATACATTGGTTTTTCCCGAATCGACATACATATCCTATACAATTCCAGTCAAAATCCTAACAAGGTTTTTATAAAGAAATTCAACAAGCTGATTCCAAAATGTATATTTATAAGCACAAAAGGCCAAGAAATGCAAGTTACTTTAAAAAACCAACAGACAAGTGTGTGGGGGGAGGCAGGAGGGTGGGCTGGGGGTACTTCCTCTACCAGATATCAAGACTTATTATCAAACCATAGTAATTCAGACAGAGTGATATTAGACCAGGAATAGACAAACAGATCAGTGGAGCAGGATAGAGTAGTACCACCCAAAGTGTGGCCTACAGACCAGTGGCATCTGCGAACTATTTGTTACAGGCCCTCGTTAACTGCAGAAATGAAGAGCAAACATTTAGAAACTTTTATATCAACTTGACAGATAAGCTTATGTCTGTTGAATGTGATCATATAAAATTGGGGGCTTTATTTTTACGTGTCTTTTTTTCATTTCATTTTTCTAGTATTAACAAAATTATTAGTTTGTGATGGATTGGAGCTCAAAATCGAAAGTTGGAGCGCGCAGGAAAATAAAACCCACTTGTATATATGGCAACTTGATTTCTGGCAGAGAGGACACTGCAGATAAGTGCATGAGGGGGGAATAAAATTGGAGGTCTATTTTACAACAGTCACAAAGAACCAATCCAGGTAGATTAAATACTTAAACATGAAAGACAAAATTAGAAACTCTGAATATATTTATGACCTCCTGTTGGGAAAGATTTCTTAGGCAAGATCAATTTGACATCAAAATTAAGAACTTCTGTTCAGGTTCACCATAAATAAAATACAAAGGCAATCTCAAACTGGGAGTAGATATCTGAACATATCAAATTTACATAGGATTATCATCCGGAATATATAAAAAGCCATTATGAAACAAAATAAAAGAAGACCAACAATTCATTAAAAATCAGAGGAAAGATATAAAAAAGCATTTCAAAGTAAGGGGAGGAACATGTGTTTCATAAACATGAAAAGGTTCTCCGCATCAATAATAAACAAATAAGTGCGCATTATAACCATAACAAAACACAGACCATCCCCATAAAATTGACAAAAATTGAGGTTGACAAGTATGAGATCAACCAAAACATTTTTATCTGCTGCTGGTGGGAATGTAGTTGTCATAACCACTTTGGGGAAAAAATGAGCATTATCTACTAGAGTTGAAGATATAAATACCCTTAAATCCAGCAGTTCCACTCATAGATATATACTGTAAAGAGTAGAATAAAACTCCATGAAAATCAGCCTGAAAATAAAGCCAAGAGAGAGGAAAGCAGAGAGGAGGGGTGGAGAGCCACAACAGAGTTGGGGTATGGGATATGATAGGCCAAAATCCCTATTGGTCATCTGAGTGTCTGGATCCAGCCATTCCTGATTCCCAGTTATGTAAGCTAATACAATCCCTTTTTTAATCCTTGTTAGCATCAGTTACAATCAAAAGTGCCCTAAGTAACATAGAATTTTGTATCGGGAACAGAGTTTTGCAGAGCATGTTGTTGTTGTGTGCCGTCTAGTTGATTCCAACTCATAGTGACCCTGTTGTTATTGTTGTTAAGTGCTGTCAGATCAGTTCCTATTCACAGTGACCCTGTATACAACACAATGAAGCACTGCCTGGTCCTGCACCATCCTCGTAATCGTTACTATGTTTGAGCCCACCATTGTAGCCACTGTGTCAATCCATCTCATTGAGGATCTTCGTCTCTTTCGCTGACCCTCTACTTTGCTAAACATGATGTCCTTCTCCAAGGATTAGTCCCTCCTGATAACATGTCCAAAGTACATGAGATGAAGTTTTGCTATCCTTGCTTCTAAGGAGCACTCTGGCTATATTTCTTCCAAGACAGATTTGTTCATTCTTCTGGCAGTCCATGGTATATAGAATATTCTTCGCCAACACCATAATTCAAATGCATCAATTCTTTTTTGATCTTCCTTATTCATTGTTCAGTTTTCACACGTATGTGAGGGGATTGAAAACACCATGGCTTGGGTCAGGCACACCTCAGTCCTGAAAGTGACCCTCGTATGTGGAACTGACTGCACTGGCCTAGGGAGCAGGGTATTGTAGAGTCCCCCCTCCCTCACTAGGAAGTGAGCAATACCTTTAGGTGAGCTCTTTTCTATTGTATTTTGTGAGTCAAACCACATGCCCACTGAGGCTGAGGACTTTGAGGTGTTGTTAAAAAAAAAAAAAAAAAGCCAGGTTACTGGCGTGTGTTGGCCACTTTTTCAGTGAAGTGTTCAGTAAGGACCTATAAGAAAAAGGCACACTTCAGTCCCACCTGATCTTTCTGAAAGCAGGGACAGGGAAAAACAAAGCCACGAGAGCCCTTTCTGCCTGTGGCCAGCAATGCGATTGAGCTGAGAACCAGAAAATCATTTCTGAGGATTGCAAAACTCAGATTCCCTGCCCCAGGTTAATAATAGTGCAAGCAAGGGCTGGGAGAAGGAACACATAGCGGAAGGTAGGACAGAAACCCCAAAGCAGCTTTCTTCCCCAGGCTCCACGTCAGTAACTCCTGCCCTGTACTCCCTGTCTGTCTGGGAGGCTATTCCCCCCATTGTAAATGGCTGACCACTGGGAACCAACCTGAGGGCAAGTGGGTAGTTAGCCCTGGCTCATTCCCCCAGCCCGATGCATCCAGGGCAGAGGCCAAAATGGCCGCAGTCTAAATGAAGGCTGGAGAAGAGCAAGCACAGAGCTGGTTGCCAGGAGACAGACATGGCAAGAACAGGGTCTAGATTCCAGAGTATGACTTGATTGGGTTTCCGGCTCTGGTTTTTAGCCCATGAAGTTATCAGAAAACTAACCGGCCAGCAATTCTCTAAGATTTTCAAAAAGTCATACTGCCAGAGACACCGAGCCTGGCAAACCACAGCTCAAGATTGTTCAACCGCCAAGGCCAGCCCAAGGTCTCTGTACTTATGTCTGCAAACAGTGGCCTGCTAAAGTATACGGTTTCCAGATTTCTATTCTCTCAGATGCCACCCATGGAGGGCAATAGATAGGGGAGAGGTTTGTTTTGTTTTGTTTTTTATCGTGTTTTTGGTAAAAGTTTACACAGCAAATTAGGTTCTCAGTTAACAATTTCTATACATATTGTAAAAACCTGGACAATGAATAAGGAAGATGGAAGAAGAGTTGAGGCCTTTGAATTATGATGCTGGTGAAGAATACTGAATATACCATGGACTGCCAGAAGAACAAACAAATCTGTCTTGGAAGAAGTACAGCCAGAATGCTCCTTAGAAGCAAGGATGCTGAGATTTCTTCTCACATACCCTGGACATGTTATCATGAGGGACCAGTCCCTGGAGAAGGACATCATGCTTGGTAAAGTAGAAGGTCAGTGCAAAAGAGGAAGATCCTCAATAAGATGGATTGACGCAGTGGCTGTAACAATGGGCTCAAACGTAGAACAATTATGAGGATGGAGCAGGACCAGGCAGTGTTTCATTGTGTTATACATAGGGTCGCTATGAGTTGGAACCAACTCGACAGCACCTAACAACAACAGCATACATACTGTTCAGTAATATTGGTTACATTTTTCACAACATATCAGTATTCTCATTATTTCTATTCTGGTTGTTCTGTTTCCATTCATCTAGCTTTCCTGCGTCCTCTCCCCCCACCCCACGCCTTACTTTCTCATCTTTAGTCTAGGGTAAATGTTTACCATTTGGTTTCATTTAAATGATTATTTAGAGGAGCACAGTACTCATGGGTGATATTATTTTTTTATGGGCCAATCTGTCATTTGTCTGAAAGGAGATCTCTGGGAGTGGTTTGAGTTCCAAGTTTAAAGGGTATCCCAGGGCGATAATCTTGGGGATTCATCTAATCTCTACCGGTCTAGTAAGTCTGACCTTTATTTTTAGGAAGACAAGGGAAAGTCTTGCAGAGAGCAGAGCCCAAGATAACCCTGGCTTATTGAGGAATATTAGACGTGAAGTGGCTCCCTGCCATCCGCTTTCAGTAGAATGTCGGATGAGTGATTGCAGTGTGTGATTTCCCTTTTCCCCTTGATAAAAGCAAGCGGTTTTATTGCCATTATCCTCTTTTTTTCTCCTCCACCATTAAATGCTGGAGTGTTTCAATTTGTCATTTGGCTATAGGCTGACAGATCATTAAGAGCTACAGCCAGGCCCAACCAAGAAGAATGCACGCCAGCCAGTTTTACTTACTGTGGGCAGCCTGCACCACGCTGGCGGGATGCATTTCTGAAATTGTTTGCATGCAGAGAGGGCGTTGGTGGATGCTGGGCAGCGAAGGGGTTCCAGGGCACAATGAGGCTTAGAGAAAGTGCTAGTGGAAGGCTATGTTTCCATAGCCTTGGTAGAAGCCTTAGTGCCAGGTTTTAAGACTCTCCCCGACTTGGTGGAGCTGTCAATCATTATCCCAGCCCCAGGTGACATATCAAAATACCCCATCCCCACAATTGTGTTCAGGGATGGTCAAGTGACCCAACGAGGCAGTTATCCTTTGATTTTTGTAGAGCTGTTGGGAAAGAAATATTTCTTGCATCTGAAGGTGCTAGATGCAAGGACAATTTAAACATGGATTTCCAGTAACCATTTCTGTCACCCGTTACAGAGAGCTGGCCTGAGAACAAAGCCAACAGAGAAGTAAGCAGAGCGAACGGGTTAAAAAGGAGAGACAGATCTTGATGTCATCCCCGGCCATAAAAACAACCATACCTAAATACAGATATACCTCCAGACTTTGCAGTTATATGAGCCTGGAAATTCTCCTTTTTTGAGCCACTTTGGGTTTGGATTCCATCACTTGCAAACCTTCATGATCTTTACCTATACTTTCATTGGAATAGTTTTGGTTCAAGGTTTAAAGAGTGTCTCAGGGCGATAGTCTTGGCGAGTCCTCCAGTCTCAACTGGTCCAGTAAGTCTGGACTTTTTAAGAATTTGAGTTTTGTTCCACGTTTTGCACCTATTCTATCAGGATCCATATATTGTGTTCCTGATAAGAACAGTTGGTAGTGGTAGCTGGGCACCACCTAGTTCTTCTGGTCTCAGGGTAGGTGAGGTCGTGGTTCTTGTAGACTATTAGTCCTCTGGATTAGTTTTTTCTCTGAGTCTTTGATTTCCTTCATTCTCTTTTATTCCAGAAGCATAGAGACCAATGGTTGATTGTTAGATGGCCACTCATATGTTTAATCTTTTGAGGAAATGCCAAACTGTTTTCCAGAGTGACTGTACCATTTTACAATTCCTACCAGCAGTGTTTCAATATTTCCATTTCTCCACACCCTCACCAACACTTTTGTTACTTTGTTTTTATAATAGCCATTCTAGTTGGTGTGAAGTAGTATCTCATTATGGTTTTGATTTGAATTTCCCAAATGACTCATAGGAGCCCTGGTGGCACAGTGGTTAAGAACTTGGCTGCTAACCAAAAGGTCAGCAGTTCAAATCCACCAGCTGCTCCTTGGAAACCCTATGGGGTAGTTCTATTCTGTCCTATAGGGTTGCTATGAGTTGGAATCAACTCGACGGCAATGGGTTTGGTTTTTGGTTTTGGTTTAATGACAAATGATGTTGAGAGAAACCAGGTTTTGAGTTACAACTAACTCTCTGCCACCAGCCCCTCTGTAACCCACTTCCCCTGGCCTGAAACAGCCTTCCACCAGCACTTTCTCAAGCCTCAGTGTGTGCATGGGTCAGGAAAGCCAAGCTGTTCATAAGAAGTCTAATCTGCCATGAGTCAACAAGCAGCTACCCCAAAAGACTGGAGGTTGGAGTCCTTCCAGAGGCAACTTGGAAGAAAGGCCTGGTGATCTGTTTCTAAAAGATCAGCCATTGAGGGAGTTCTGGCAAAATGGCGCTCTAGGCAGAAGCACCACGCCGTCCCTCCACAGCAAAGATCCGAAAAACTAAGCCGAACAGAGAATACAACAATCCTGAAATCCTAAAACACCAAATGAAGAGACAAAGAACTCAGCCAAGCACTAAATGGAGTGAGAAAACTGACAGAGAACGGAGAGCGAGGAGAGATTCATGGAGAGGTCCCCTACCAACTAACGCAGTGTGGATCCACCATCTTGGACTCCTATCGGAGACCAGCAAACAGGGGGTACAAGAAAGCAGCCTCACAGAGCTTCCAGCAGGAGACAAAACAACCGGTAATTGGTGATATACGCTTTCCCACCCCCCACCCTTCTTCACCCCGACTCGGCCTCCTCTGCTTCCCGCGGCCACAGTCTCTTGACCGGGAAGCAACGGCTGCTTGGATTCCACACACCCGAATGGGTGGCTCTCTGTGTGCCATTTGTTGGCTGTTGGTGTTGCTTTTTTTCCGCTTCTTTTTATTTCTTCCTTGCCTCTCCCCACCTCCCCCTCCTTTAGCTCAAGTACCTCGCTCCGTGCGCCACCTTTGATTCTTCCTGAGGGGCTGCAGAGCTCCAGTAATTTGTGATATACGCTTTCCCACTCTCTACCCTTCTTCACCCGCACTCGGCCCCCTCTGCTTCCCACAGACACAGTCTCTTGTCCAGAAACACCAGCCCGCAATAGCTGGCTCTCTGAGTGCCATTTGTTGGCTGCTACTGTTGCTTTTTTTCTCTGCTTCTTTTGACTTCTTACTTGCCTCTCGCCACCTCCCCCTCCCTTCGCTCAAGTACCTGGCTCCATGCGCCATCTTTGCTTCTTCCTGAGGGGCTGCGGAGCTCCGTTCCAGTGTGGAGCTGCTTCCCAGTTTGGGCTGCCGCGCTGGTGGGATCCCGGGGCTTTTATTTGTTTGTTTGTTTTAAATTGTTTGTTTGTTTTCTTTTCCTTTTCTTGAGTTGGGAGCCCTTTCTGGCCAGGCTGAGCTGCATGGCAGGGAGATGCCCCTTTGGCTTACACAGACGTGTAGAGGGATCCCTGAGGGCATTTCTTTTTATGTTGGGTTTTTTTTGTTTGTTTCTTTGGGGGCCTTTCTTGTTTTGTTTTTTTAAATTTGTTTTGTTTTCTTTTTCCTCTTTTTCCCTTTTTGTCTTTCTTCATTGCTCAGTTTCTCGTCTCTCTGTATCTTCCGTCTCTTTCTCTTCCATGAATACCTGGTGTTGCATACCTCTACACCTTCTAGCCAGGTTGTACTTCAACACCTGAGAGCGACTTCCCCAGACCTCATAGCTGCACCGGTGGGATCCCTGGAAACTTTGCAGTTCTTTAACCTTTCTGATTCTTATTTATTTATTCTTTTCTTTTCTTCTGCCTTCCCTTTCTGTGTTTCTCCATTTCATAGTCTCTCATCTCTCCACTCCAACGGCAAGCTCCCCTACCATTCTTTTTTGTTTGTTTGTATGTTTTTGGCTCCTGTTCCTCTCTCCTCTCTCCCATATCCATCTTAGCTCCACACAAAACAATCTCCCCGCTGCATCCTGCCTACCTGCACCATGCGCTTGACATCACACCACCAAGAAGCACAGGCACGGCCTACTGGAACCTGCCCTGCACTGATTACCGACCAGCTCTGGTGGCTGTAGTAAGTGCCACAAACAACCCATCACAGTAACTCCTCTTCAGCTAGACCTTCCCTGCTGTACCATACCTGAGTGACTGACCCTGCCAGTTGAAGAAGGAGGTGAAAACTATTGTGCCCAAAGACGAGCAAACAACAAAGAACGCACAGTCTGCCTGCTCAGACATAATCAAATTTTTTTTAAAAAAAGGGATGAAACAAACAAATCTACAATCAATAAATGAGAAAAATAACTACTGAATGCCCCAAAGACAGCAGACAATAACAAAACATTTACAAAAACAGGACAGGATGGTTCCAGTAGGAGTCCAAAATAAAACACCAGATGACTCTCCAGTGGAAGAAAATGCACTAGAACTACCTGATAGGGAATTCAAATCTCTAATACTCAGAATTCTCCAAGAACTAAGGCAAAAAGCTGACAAACATGAGGAAAAAGTAAACAAATCCATGGAAAATACGGACAAAAAATTGGAAGAATTCAGGGAAATAATGCGGGAACAAAATGCCAAAATATATTCACAACTAGAAATTATACAAAGACAACAATTAGAAATCCAAAAGATAAACAACAAGATTTCAGAAATGGATGATGTCATAGAAGGGCTGAGAAGCAGATTTGAAATGGTGGAAGACAGGATCAGTGGAATTGAAGACAAACACTTGGATACAACTCTTTTTCAGGAAAACTCAGAAAAAAGAACAAAGAAAAATGAAGAGACCCTGAGAGTTATGTGGGACACAATCAAAAGCAAAAATCTGCGAGTGATTGGAATTCCAGAACTGGGGGAGAAAACAGAAAACACAGAAAGGATCACTGAGAAACTGCTGACAGAAAACTGCCCCAATATCATGAAAGATGGAAAGCTGGCCATCCAAGAAGCTCAACGAACCCCATATAGAAGAGACCCCAAAAGAAAATCACTAAGGCATATCATATTCACACTCACCAAAACCAAAGACAAACAAAGAATCCTGAGAGCAGCTCGTGAAAAACAAGAAGTCACATACAGAGAAGAAACAATAAGACTAAGCTCAGATTATTTGGCAGAAACCATGCAGGCAAGAAGGCAATGGGATGACATATATAAAATCTTGAAAGAAAAAATTGCCAGCCAAGAATAATATATCCTGCAAAACTCTCATTCAAATTTGATGGTGAAATTAGGTCATTTCCAGATAAACAGAAATTAACGGAATATGTAAAAGTCAAACCAAACTTACAAGAATTATTAAAGCGAGTTCTTCGATCTGAGGACAAACAGCTTCAGCTCACAGGCAAAACCTAGGACACAGGATCGTGCCGGCCAGATACCAATCTAGGAGGTGAACTCTCAAGGACTATCCAAGACCAAAGAAATACAACAGGGCATCAGAGCAGTTAATCAGTAAATGAAAACAACATCAAAATAATAAAAGGGAATAAACGGCATAGGTATAGAACCTTCTGATGGAGAGGAAGGCAAGGCGATACCAAGATATGGTAGACTGCTTCAAACTTAGAAAGATAAGGGTAAAATTCATGGTAACCACAAAGAAAGTTAACAAACATACTCATTTTAAAAAAGAGGAAAAACATAAAGTCTCATGAAAAACAAAACCTACAAAAACAAAAGAAATGAAAAAAAAAAATCCAGAAACAAAAGTAACTCCACACAAGAGAGTAAGAAGAACAAAGAAAACGTCAGCACCACAAAAACAAGCACTACAAATTGACAACAACAAACCCACGTCTATCAATAATCACACTGAAGGTAAATGGACTCAATGCACCCATAAAGAGATGGAGAGTGACAGAATGGATAAGAAAACAGGACCCATCAATATGCTGTCTACAGGAGACACACCTTAAAAACAAAGACGTGAATTTATTAAAAGTCAAGGGTTGGAAAAAAATATATCAAGCTAACCACTACCAAAAAAGAGCAGGAGTGGCAATCCTAATCACAGATAAAATAGACTTTAAAATGAAATCTACCATAAAAGACAAAGAAGGACACTATATAATGATTAAGGGGATGATCCATCATGAAGACATAACCATAATAAACATCTACGCACCCAATGACAGGGCTCCAAAATACATAAAACAAACTCTAACAACACTGAAAAGAGAAATTGACAGTTCCACAATAATAGTAGGAGACTTCAACACACCACTCTCAGTAAAGGACAGAACAACTAAGAAGAAACTCAGCAAAGATACAGAAGACCTAAAGGGCACAATCAGCCAACTTGACCTCATAGACATATATAGAACACTCCATCCAACTGCTGCAAAGTATACATTCTTTTCCAATGCACATGGAACGTTCTCCAGAATAGACCACACCTTAGGCCACAGAGCAATCCTCAACAAGATCCAAAACACTGAGATAATTAAAAGTATTTTCTCTGACCACAATGCCATCAAGGTAGAAATTAACAATAGAAAGAGCAAGGGAAAAAAATCAACTACATGGAAACTGAATAATACCCTGCTTACACATCACTGGGTAAGAGAAGAAATCAGAGATGGAATCAAAAAATTCCTAGAATCAAATGAGAATGAAAACACATCATACCAAAACCTTAGGGACACAGCAAAGGCAGTCCTCAGAGGAAATTTATAGCAATACCTGCACACATCAAAAAAGAAGAAAGGGACAAAATCAAAACATTAACTACAGAACTCAAACAGAAAGAGAACAGCAAAAAAAGCCCACAACCACCAGAAGAAAGGAAACAGTAAAGATCAGAGCAGAAATAAATGAAACAGAGAGCAGAAAAACAATAGAAAGAATCAACAAAACAAAAAGTTGGTTCTTTGAAAGAATCGACAAAATCAACAAACCACTGACCAGGCTGACAAAAGAAAACAGGAGAGGACACAAATAACCCAAATAAGAAATGAAATGGGGGACATTCCAACAGACCCAACTGAAATAAAAAAGATTATAACAGAATATTATGAAAAACTATACTCCAACCTAGAGGAAATGGATAAATTTCTAGAAATACACAGCCTACCCAAACTACAACAAAGTGATGTTGAAAATCTGAACAGACCCATAACAAGAGAAGAGATTGAAAAGGTAATTAAAAAACTCCCAACCAAAAAAAGCCCTGGCCCGGATGGCTTCACTGGAGAATTCTACAAAACATTTACAGAAGAGCTTGTACCAGTACTACTCAAGCTATTTCAGAGCATAGAAGAGGAAGCAACACTTCCAAATTCATTCTATGAAGCCAGCATAACGCTGATCCCAAAACCAGGAAAAGATGTCACAAAAAAAGAAAATTACAGACCAGTATCTCTCATGAATATAGATGCAAAAATTCTCAACAAAATTCTAGCCAATAGAATTCAGCATCATATCAAAAAAATAATACACCACGACCAAGTAGCATTCATAGCAGGTATGCAAGGATGATTCAACATTAGAAACTCAATCAATGTAATCCACCACGTAAATAAAAGGAAAGAAAAGAATCACATGGTCATCTCAGTTGACGCGGAAAAGGAATTTGACAAAGTCCAACACCCATTCCTGATAAAAACTCTCAATAAAATAGGTTTAGAAGGGAAATTTTGCAACATAATAAAGGGCATCTATGCAAAACCAACTGCCAACATCATTCTTAATGGAGAGAGGCTGAAAACATTCTCCTTGAAAACAGGAACAAGACAAGGATGCCCTTTATCACCACTCCTATTTAACATTGTGCTGGAAGTTCTAGCTGGAGCAATAAAGCAAGAAAAAGAAATAAAGGGCATCCAAATTGGTAATGAAGAAGTTAAACTGTCCCTGTTTGCAGACGATATGGTACTATACACAGAAAACCCTAAAGACTCCATGAGAAATCTACTGGAACTAATAGAAAGATTCAGCAGAGTAGCAGGATACAAGATAAACATTCAAAAATCAGTTGGATTCCTATACACCGATAAGCAGAATGATGAAAAGGAAATCAGGAAAACAATACCATTTTCAATAGCCCCTAAAAAGATAAAATACTTAGGAATAAATCTGATCAGGGATGTAAAAGACCTATACAAAGAAAACTACAAAACACTACTGCAAGAAACCCAAAGGAATATACATAAATGGAAAAACATACCATGCTCATAGATAGGCAGACTCAACATTGTGAAAATGACAATTCTACCCAAAGCAAGTTACAAATACAACGCAATCCCGATCCAAATACCAACAACATTCTTCAAAGAGATGGAAAAACTAATCATTAACTTTATATGGAAAGGGAAGAAGCCCCAAATAAGTAAAGCACTACTGAAGAAGAAGAATAAAGTTGGAGGACTCACACTACCTGACTTCAGAACCTACTCTACAGCTACAGTAGTCAAAACAGCCTGGTACTGGTACAATGACAGATACATTGACCAATGGAACAGAATTGAGAACCCAGTTGTAAATCCATCCACCTATGGTCACCTGATCTTCGACAAGGGCCCAAAGTCCATCAAATGGGGAAAAGAGTCTTTTTAACAAATGGTGCTGGCAAAACTGGATATCCATCTACAAAAAAATGAAACAGGTCCCATACCTCACACCGTATACAAAAACTACTTCAAAATGGATCAAAGACCTGAATATAAAGCCTAAAACTATAAAGTTCATAGAAGAAAAAGTAGGACCAACACTTCAGGCCTTAATACACGGCATTAACAGGATACAAACCATAACCATCAATGCACAAACCCCAACAGATAAGCTAGATAACCGGGATCTTCTAAAAATCAAACACCTATGCTCTTCAAAAGACTTCACCAAAAGAGTTAAAAGAGAACCTACAGATTGGGATAAAATTTTTGGACAGTACAAGTCAGACAAAGGTCTAATCTCCATAATCTATAAGAAAATCCAACACCTCTACAACAAAAAGACAAATAATCCTATTTCAAAATGGGCAAAGGAAATGAACAGACACTTCACCAAAGAAGACATTCAAATGGCCAACAGACACATGAGGAAACGCTCGTGATCACTAGCCGTTAGAGAAATGTAAATTAAAACCACCATGAGATACCATCTCACCCTGGCATTACTGGCACGAATCAAAAACACTGGAAATAACAAATGTTGGAGGGGCTGCGGGGAGATCGGAACTCTTATGCATTGCCGGTGGGAATGCAAAATGATACAACCATTTTGGAAAATGATATGGCGCTTCCTCAGAAAGCTAGAAATAGACATACCATTCGATCCAGCAATCCCACTCCTAGGAATATGTCTTAGAGAAGTAAGAGGCGTCACTCGAATAGACATATGCACACCTATGTTCATGGCAGCATTGTTCACAATAGCAAAACGATGGAAACAACCTAGATGCCCATCAACAGATGAATGGATAAACAAACTACGGTACATACACACAGTGGAGTACTATGCAACGAGAAAGAACAACAATGAATCTGTGAAGCAGCTCACAACATGGATGAAACTGGAGGACATTATGCTGAGTGAAATAAGTCAATCACAAAAGGACAAATATTGTATGAGAACTCTATTGTAAAAACCCATGAAAAAGTTCACACAGAAAATGTAACAATCTTTGCTGGTTACCAGGGATGGGAGGGGTGGGGGGAGAGAAATACCAAATAGGCAATAGGTAAGTGGTATCTTGGGTGAAGGGTGAGACAGTACACAGTACAGGAGAAACTAGCACAACTTGTACAAGGAAAGGTCATGGAAGCCCCACAGACACATCCAAACTCCCTGAGGGACTGAATTGCTGGGCAGAGGGCTCTGGGGACCACGGTCTTGGGGAACATCTAGCTCAATTGGCATGACACAGCTTATAAAGACAATGCTCTACATTCTACCTTGGTGAGTAGTGTCTGGGGTCTTAAAAGCCTGTGAGCGGCCATCTAAGATACTCAGGCTGGTCTCATCCCTTCGGGAGCAAGGGAGAATGAAGAGAACAGGATACAAGGAAAAGATTAGTCTGAAGGACTAATTGTCCACAGCTACCAAGGCCTCCACCAGACTGAGTCCAGTACAGCTAGATGGTGCCCGGCTACCACCACTGACTGCTCTGACCAGGATCACAACAGAGGGTTCTGGACAGAGCTGGAGAAGGATGTAGAGCATAATTCTAACTCACAAAAAAAAGACCAGATTTACTGGCCTAAAGGAGACTGGAGAAACCCCGAGAGTATGGCCCCCAGACATCCTTTTAGCTCAGTGGTGAAGTTACCTCCGAGGTTCACTGTTCAGCCTGGGAGTGGACAGCCCCGTAAATCCAAATGAGACTCACGAGGTATGGGAGTCCAGTGACAAGGGCCAGAAAGCAGAAGGGGACAAGGAAGCTGGTGATAGGGAACCCAAGGTTGAATAAGGATATTGTTGATGTGTGTGAGATTGCTAACCACTGTCATATGGCAAGATTTGTAGTAACTGTTAAATGAGAAACCATTTTGTTCTGTAAGCCTTCATC
The DNA here is from genome assembly GCA_030035585.1 of Dugong dugon. Lineage (NCBI taxonomy): Eukaryota > Metazoa > Chordata > Mammalia > Sirenia > Dugongidae > Dugong > Dugong dugon. The sequence continues at coordinate 100,588,998 of CM057472.1, read as the reverse complement.
TTAAGTGAGAATAACAGCACAATTGGAAGAGCGTAGTCAATGTCACTGAAATGTGCATGTAGAAATTTTTGAAATGGTGTATCTTTGGCTATGTGTATTTTCACCAAACAAAAAAAGAGGTTGAGAAGTTAGAGGTTTAATATGTTGTGGGGTTGTTAACTAATGTCATAAAACAACATGTGTACTTCTGTTTCATGAGAAACTATTTGTTCTGTAAGCCTTCACCTGAAGTACAATAAAAAAAATAAATTAAAAAAAAAAAAAAAGATCAGCCATTCAAAGCCCTATGTATCACAGTTCTAGTCTGACAACACATGGAGTCGCCATGAGTCAGAATTGACTCCACAGCAAATTTTTTTTTTTTTTTTTTTTTACCCCACGAAGACCTTGTTTCCTACTTCAAGCCTTAAATCCTCCTGAACTCTCAACCCCCCAGCCAAATGCAATAATACAATGAATGCAGAGACCCCAGGGCTTGCAGAGACAAGAGGAGGCAGCAGGGAGGAGGGACCTATTTCTGTTTCCTTTTGCTTAGCTCCTTGGGGGTAAATTAGTAAGGAGCAGCTGTTTCATCCCCAGTTGCCTGGGTGTGCAGTTTTAAAATATCTAATTATTAAAGCCAAATTATGCTTCTACTAAAAATTGAATACACCCTGATGAGTTGTTACAATGGACTTTAACTTGATGCCTCTGGCTCTGTGATCACGAGTGAAAATTTTCTGGAAAAAAAAAACGTTCATTCCAGTACTATTTATGGAGTACCTTCTGTGTGTAGGCAATGAGCTTGAGGTTTGGAGCTGTTCATGGGGAAAGAGTCAAGTACAAGTTGTCATTACAGTACCAGGTAGGCGGGCCACTAGACAAGAGAACATCAAAATCAGGCTGGGAAGTCTGGGAGGCTTCCTGGAAGAGGTGTTGCATGATCTAAGTTTTGATGGACAATTGGAAATTAGCACTAGACAGGGTAAGAGAAGGCACTGCAGGTGAAGTCATGACCCAGGACATCAACCGGCAGCACTGGAGGGAATGGCACACCTGGAGTAAAGATGGAGAGGGGCTGGAAACGTAAGCAAGAAATTGCTCAGGAAGGGTGGTGTGATTAAGCTACAGGAGCTTGAGTTTTCTCAGAGCATTTTGGAAGCACTGAAGAGGAGGATGACATGATCAGACAGCCTTGGAGCGGTGATCCTGGGGGTACTCCTGTAGAGGATGGAAGTGGAGAAAGAGGTCACGCAAGAGGTTGTCACTGCGTGAGAAGCAATAAAGACCTTCCCCCATTGCAGGGGAATGGGAAGAAACGGGGGATGCAAGACATTGGATGCCTGATTGAATGTAAAGGAAGGATCCAAAATAATTACCAGATATCTTTTTTCTGGCATGAGCAACTGGGTAATGGTGACATTCATAGAAACAAGGGATACCAGAAGAGGGGCAAGTCTTGGAAGAGACCAATGAGAAGTTCGGCTTTGGAATGCTAAGAAGGAGGAGCCCGTGGGACATCACAGAAGAGGGTCCATAAGAAGCTGAACATTCAGAACCAAATGTCAGGGGAGTACTCTGCACGGAAGAGGGAGAACTGGGAGCCCTTAGTTTATAAATGGGTGAGGACAGCAAGAGGAAGAAGACCAGATGGGTGGGACACAGAGACACGGGGGATATTTAGGGAGTGGAACAGGAAGCCTCTGTGCAGGAGATGGGAGAAATGGCCAGCAACGTAGGGTGGAAACCTAAAGAGAGCAGAGCCCCAACTAGAGAGAGGCTCAAGGTGTGGAAATGTACAACAGTATCAACACTCCAGAAAGATGAAGTCACATCACGGCTGAAAAGCATCACCTGGAGCTAGAGTATGGTCATGTTTAATGCCTTTAGCCTGGGCCTTTCATTACGGAATCAGAAACCAGATTGCAATGGGTGGCGGAGGACTGAATGGGCAGGGAGTCTCTGTAAACACTCATTGTAGACAGTTCTTTCAAGAAGCTTGGCTGTGAAGGGACAGAGAAAGGGGAACTGAAGATAGAAGTGAGACAGAAATATGAGATCAAGGATAGTATTTTTTGGATTGGAGAGAGAGAATATGTTTGATACTGATGAGACATGTTGGTAGAGAAAAAGCTAGAGATGTGAAAGAGGGAGAACAATGAATGGAAGAAGGTTCCGGGAGAGATGGGCGGGCATCTGGAGCACATGGGGACAATCAGCCTTGGGTAGGAGCATACCTCTTCCCTGGCTTGGGAGAGATGGAGAAGAAAAGGAGATGTGCCGGCTGGTTGCCAGGGAGGATCTCAAGAGAGTGTCCTGGGGCTCAATTTTGTTCGGTTAATGCAAAGGATTCTCTGTCAATGACAGTGAGAGACAATGAAATGGAAGTTAAAGATAGGGTGGAGGGAAGAGGGACAGTCAAGAAGAAATGCCAGAGATGATGGGACAGGGAAGTGTCTTGGAACATCTGGAAGGGTATCCGGACAGCCTTGGGGACCCAGCACTGTAATGGCCCAAATGGCAGGATGGGCCAAGTTCCTCCAGTAGCAGTCAGCACTCTAGGAAGGAATGGGGCAGAGGAATGACTGAATTGTTCCAGAAGTGCGGCTTATCCAGGTACATTCGCGTAGAAGGATAAGCAGACAAGAGTGATGCAGGGTACAGAGGAAAACTGACCACCACAGCTGAACAAAAGTCCACCCTCAGTTAATAGTAGTCACTGGTTCAGGTGTTTAGCAGAGGGGGTCAAAGTCACTTCTGTATATAGACTGGATTCCCTCTTTAACAAATAAAGTGACTAGAGGCGGATGGGGTAATGGGAAGAGGTTTTAGAATCAGAGAGACATGGATTCAAATCCAACCTCTACCATTTCCCTCGCTGAGCTCAGCTTCTTTTTGTCTATAAAATATGAAAACTGCATGCTATGCAGCACTTGTAAGGATTAAATGAGAAGATTAATGTAAATTACTCCTGTTAGGTTGTAAACTCCACTAAGTGCCTATCTTGTTATTTAGTGCTCCAACTTCTACCTCTAGTAGGTACCTGGCACTTCGTAGGCACTCAGAAAATATAAATTTTCTTCGGCGTCTGTTAGATAATACTCATCAAAGCCCCTTCTCTGACTCCAAACTAAGCTCTTCTGAGCCAGTTGGCATTCCCTTCTTGACCCATTCACTCTTAAGTACTTGCAGTAATGAGAATAGAACGTTGATCCGTACATCATTTATTGCAGCCAGGCTGTTACTTAATTTAAGGTCAAATGGTTTGCCCTTGACTACTGTTATGGATTGAATTGTGTCCCCAAAAAATGTGTGTCAACTTGGCTAGTCCATGATTCCCAGTATTGTGTGATTGTCCACCATTTTGTCATTTGATGTGATTTTCCTGTTTTGTAAATCCTATCTCTATGATGTTAATGAGACAGGATTAGAGGCAGTTATATCAACGATGAAGGAGTCAATCTATAAGATTATGTTTTGTCTAAAGCCAATCTCTTTTGAGATATAGAAGAGAGAAGCAAGCAGAGAGACATGGGGACCTCATGCCACCAAGAAAGAAGTACCGGGAGCATAGCGTCTCCTTTGGAAGCTCCTCAACCAGGGGAAGACTGATGACAAGGACAGACAGAGAAAGCCTTCCTCTGGAACTGGAGCCCTGAATTTGGACTTCTAGCCTCCCAGACTGTCAGAGAATAAACTTCTGTTTGTTGAAGCCATCCACTTGTGGTATTTCTGTTATAGCAGCACTAGATAACTTAGACAGCCCAAGTGCTCACAGCTTCTGAATGGCCAAACCAGCAGTCACACAGACATTCTGGATTGAGTTCATAGTCTTAGCCACTATGTTTTTCAAAGCATAACGTTTTACAATAGCATGCAGGAAAAGGAACTCTGGGCTTAGTTTTCCAGAGAGCTGTACCTGAATATTAACTTTTCTTCAAAATTACTGGAGCACCAAGGCAAGTCATTTAGCTCCTCTACAAGTCAGTTTCCTATAAGAGACCATGGAAAGGAGACCCAAACTATCAACTTCACAGGCTACTAGAAGGATAAAATGAATTCATGTATGTTTAAGAAATGCTTTGAAAGCTATAAAGTGTGGCATAAATGAAATATTGCCTCAAGGCGGGCTGGGAAATCCTTTAAACCAAAATAACAAATGAACTCTATTTTTTATTTTTTAACGCAAATACCATCTAGCAACTTGGCAGCTCGCCTGCGAAGGCTGTGAAATCTGTCAAGGAGAGGGGTACGTTTGGTTTTGTGCATCTGTCATTCTCAACTGAAAAAGGGAGCTATTAATTGAATTTAATTGAATGGAGCTTACCTGTGTGCCTAGCACCAAAAAAGGCTCTCGATTAATGAGAATCATTATTATCAAGACCAAGGGTAGCAGCAACCTGCAATGCCTATGGTGGCCAGACAGGTACAGAAGCTGGGGTTTGGGTGCACAGTGCAAATTCTTCCAGTGTGAGCCGGGTGGGGAATTTGGTCAACAGGCAGCTCTAGCTCCAGCTGCCCTGCTGAAATGGGGTGGCCAGACCTTCCAGATTCATGTGTGAAGTTTTCTGATTTTCCAAGGATGCTCAGTTTTATGAGTAAAGCACGTCTGTGGGCTGCCCATTGATCCCTTAGGATCTAGCCCTGCAGCCCAAAGTCACATCTGACTCCTCCAGATGCTGAATCAGAGATAGAAATAGGCTGATGATCAGATGACCTTAAAATAGGGAGAGGATCCTAGATTACCCAGGTGGGCCCGATGTAATCACAAGGGTCCTTAAGAGTGGAAGAGGAAGGCAGAAGAGGAGGTCTAGAGATGTGACGTGAGAAGAACGTGACCAGCCTTCTTTGCCAAGGAATGCAGGCAGCCTCTAGAAGCTGGTAAAGGGAAGGACGCAGATTTTCCCTAGAGTCTCCAGAAAGGAGCACAGCCTATTGATGTCTTGATTTTATCCCAATAAAACCTGTACTGGAATTCTAACCTACACGGCTGTAAGGTAGATGTGCATTGTTTTACGCCACTGGGGGAAAAAGAAAGATGCTGCATCATAACTATGTACAAGGCACAGGCCAGCTTTCTCTCCCCTAACCCTACCCTGCCCTGCCTCGGCTCAAGCACCACCTTCCCCTTCCTTGTTCCTCAGTTTAACTCCGCCCCCCAGTGTAGCCAGTTTTCTCTTCGTTTCCTTCTGCATCTCTCCTTCACTTCCTTTTAGCTTTTATCCTGTTTTCTTGTTTGTTTAATTTTATTGTGCTTTAGGTAAAAGTTTATAGCTCAAGTTAGTTTCTCATTCAAAAATTATATCCTGTTTTCTTAAAGACACAAAGTAGCTTCCCTCCTCTGCATGCCAATCAAGGCCGATGTTCTTCTACCTGCCAACATTATCCCAACCTGCTGCCCCTTCACCAACAGGCGGGTACGTTTGCATGCGTGCTCATGAAGTAAAGTGGATTAGAGTTAGTTCTCCATCACCCATAATAAAGAAGAGGGGCTGAGGGCACAGATAATCTGAGAGAGAAGACACCTAACAGTCAAACAGATTTGCCATTAGCATTTGGTGGTACGTAGGTCAGAAGCAGCCACTGTAGCTGTCTGGGCCACGTTGGTCCTGGCCAGACCCCATTGCAGACTGAGACAAGCTGACCCATGACCCAGAGAACATCTTGGGAAGGATTTAGAGAGCTCTGCTGACAGTTAAAAGTCCCTAGGTGCCACAAACAGTTGGTGCTCGACAAACCCACTGCCGCTCGACACACCCACTGCCATCCAGCCGATTCTGACTCATAGAGACCCTATAGGGCAGACTAGAACTGCCCCGTAGGGTTTCCAAGGCTGTAAATTTTTAGGCAAGCAGACTGCCACATCTTCCTTCCCTGGAGCAGCTGGTGGGTTTGAACAGCAGACCTTTCGATTAGCAGCCAGTGCTTTAACCACTGTGCCACCAGGGCATAGCAGTGCTAATGAAAAACCTGGAGGGGTGAGAGCACAGTTGGCAAACAAACATAGAAGGAGCACGTTATTTGTGTAAAATACGGTACTAACCTAAGCGTTGGTGGTTTGGATTTATCCAGTGGTATGCAAAAGAAAGGCCTGACAATCGGCTTCCAGTAGGATTAATTCTACCATGGAGCAGTTCTACTCTGTAACACATGGAGTTGCCATGAGTCGGAATCAGTTCCATGGCAACGGGTTTGGTTTTTGGCTTTGGATGACTGTTCGGCTGCCTGCCTCGCTCCACCTTTCATTCCTCAAGGAGCCTTTGAACCCTGTGGGAGCCCAGGAAACTCCAGCAGACCTGCTGGCCCTGTGTCTTCTACTTAAATAAAGTTGCAAAGCATGCAAAACTAAACTAAAGTGTTAGAAGCCGGGAGAGTAGTTACCTGGAGGGTGAGGAGTGGCCCTTCACCTGCCCTGCTAGCTTCATTCTCTTATCCCTAGCAAGCCCCGACAGCAAAGGCTGACAGGTACCTCCGATATGTTTTACTTTTACTTTCTTTGCTTTCACAGGACCCTGGAGTTCTCCGGAGAAGTGACATAGACCAAAAGGCCCACACAGGAAGGGGGACAGAGGAGAAATGCTGCCCACCCCTGATGGGTCCAGCTAGTCTGCAGGTGCTCCCTATGGAGAGCTGAGCCCTGACTTTTCAGAGAGGAAATGCACCCCAGTGGAGAGTGGCTGTGTGGAATGTTCTGCCCTGCTGATTAGTTGGCTTTGACCTGCCGGCCCCCAGGGATGGCTCTCCCCTGACCTTTCTGCTCCTCGGATGGGGCGGGGTGTGCACATGTCACCCCAGGCGGAGGGAGGGGGCTGTGCCGTGTCTTGTGCCCTCTGACTTACTGTTTGTTTGGTACATCTAGACTAGAGCTACAGACAGCTCCTCTCTTTGTTTCCACGGCCTTGCAGAATGTGTGCTTCCCTCAAAAAAGCCATAAAGTTCCCCTTTCTTCAGCTCGCCTGTGCAACTGGTGCGGGTCTGCAAGCCCAGGCCAGCCCAGTGCTGAGTGTCGCAGCCTTGCTCCCTGCAGCCAGCCCTCACGTGGCCTGTACCGTGGCAGTGGCCTCCCGCCGGGCCCCAATTCTTAGAGCCACAGAGCTGCCTGTGAATGCAGTAGACCGTGCAAGCCTGTGCCAGTCTTCCCTGCAGGAGTTAGCCTGCTTTCCTGGGGGCACAAATGCAAGGGCTTGGCTGGCATCACCTGAGTGACTTTGCAAAATCCTGATGCCTGGTCGCAGCCCCAGAAATTCTGATGCAATTGATCTGGGGTGCAGCTTCGGCATCAAGGATTTTTTAATCCGCGGTTGATTCTTACGTGTAGCAACATAGAGAATCACTATCAGTGCTTCTCAGACTTCACTGTGCGCGGGATCACTGGGGGCTTTTCAAAATGCAGATTCTGATCTAGAAGCTCTGCTTACTTTGGACATGTTGTCAGGAGGGTCCAATCCCTGGAGAAGGACATCATGCTTGATAAAGTGGAGAGTCAGCGAAAAGGAGGAAGGCCCTCAACAAGATGGATTGACACAGGGGCTGCAACAATGGGCTCTAACAGAGCAATGAGTGTGAGGATGGCGCAGGACACGGCCGTGTTTCGTTCTGTTGTGCATAGTGTCTCTTTGAGTTGGAACCGATTTGATGGCACCTAACATCAACAGACTGGTGTTTGACCAAACAACGGACGGAGCACCGTCTCCCAGCCAAGTTGACACATCAAGTTGACCATCACATTGCCCTTCATGCTGTCTGGCCCCAGCTTGCCGGCAGATCCCTGGGGAAACTAGCTGGTGCTGAGGTTGCTCTGTTTGGTGTTGTGTTAAAGTAAATCAGAGGTAGTTAAGTTGGTCTTTGGTCACAGAGGAGCCAGGGTCCAACTATTATCTTAAACTTATTGGAAACCTAAACTGTGGCAATATCCCCAACTTGCACGCCTTAGAGGCTGATTGTTTATAAAGAAGAGGAGCTTCTGGGGCTGAAACATTCCCCGGCCTTGCCTTTCCATGTTTCTTGAGTCTTGGAGCTGAAATGCAGAACCCCAGATGGTTCAACTGTGTGGATAACCAGAGGTGCGAGGAATGCCAAATATTTACAGCTGGTTTCTTCTGTGGGTGAGATTCAGGCAGAATTGCAAAGGGAGAGAAATATTACAATATTCAGACGGCCTCCGAGTGTGCTTGGAAAAGAGGCAATTGCTTGTGTCAAAAGAACTTAGAAGTATAATCAACCTATTGTTTGCAATTCTTAGCTAAAATGAGGCTCCCTCCAAAATCAAAAAAATAAATTACACCCATATAACTATTATGTGCCAGGTAATTGCAGCTATTTAAAAGTTAAGGAAAAGGAAGGCAATTGAAGAGAGAGAGTGTTAGAAATATGAATTCAAGGCACTTTTCCCAAAGAGGTGCCTCAACCTGAATTAGATATGAAGCTTCCAGAAACAGCAGGCCCTAACAAGGGTGGGGCTGAGGGTTTGTCCTCAAAAGTTGATTTGATCCCTTGCTGGAATTGAGGCTTCTGCAAATGGCTAAAAGGAGATCAAAGTCAATTTCTTGTTTCATCTTCACTGTGCTGGTGGATCCAGGCCCTGCCTGCAACACTGAGGAGAAGCCATCAGCCATCGGCCAACACCCTCAGCCCAAGGGAGTGTGAGGGCAGGAATAATGCAAGTTCCTATCTGCTGGAGAGTCCCTGGGTCATGCAAACAGTTAACGCACTTGGCTGCTAACAGAAAGGTTGGCGATTCAAGTCCACCCAGAGGTGCCTTGGAAGAAAGGCCTGGCTGTCTGCTTCCGAAAAATCAGCCATTGAAAACCCTAAGGAGCACAGTTCTACTTTGACACACGTGGAATCGCCGTGAGTCATTGTTGACTCCACTGCAGCTGGTACTGGTCCATCTGCTCCAAAGGTGGACAAAGGCCGTGGGGAAGGACTTGGATCCTGGTTTCTGGGGCTCTCCTGTTCTGTCCGGGTCTTCACCTATGTCTTGGAGTCTGCAGGCTTCACACCAGTTTCCCTTTTTGCAAAGTGCATTTGGACTTCTGATCTCCTCCAATCTACTGGACCTCTCTGCAGGAAAGGAGGAGGGAACTCACTGACTGCTATAATCCAGCCTTACACCTGGAGGGTGAGGCCCCAAGAGTCAGAAAGCCAAGGCAGGAGGGCGGCCAGGTCTCAGAGCCCCCAGAAGGTCCAGGGAGGGCCCCAGGGACAGGCTCAGCCCTGCGGACTCATCTTCAGATCTCAAATCAAGTTTTACTTCCTCAGGGAAATCTCCCTGACCCCCAAACCCAACCAATACTTCCCATTATAAGTTCTCATAGCTCCTGAACTTTTCCTTCAAAACATTCATTTCTTTATGGAATTTGGAATTTATAAAATGGTTTTATTGTCTGATATTCCCACTAGATAAGCTCTAAGAGGCCAGAGAATGTACTTGCTTTGCTCTCTGCCATGTTCCCTGTGTCTGCCATAGTGACTGGCACATAGTAGGTGCTCAGTAAATACTTGTTGAATGAATGAACCAATGGAAGCCAGAAGAGATGAAAAGGGAGTTCTGATATGTTTATCTGAGGTCCTGAAAGTTAAATTTGCTTCTCTGTTTATTTCACTTTATCCCAAAGTTATGTTAATAATAGGTACCATTTCCATCTATAATAATTATTGCCTACTGCCGGCAAGTTGACTCCAACTCATAGTGACCCTATAGGACGGAGTAGAACTGCCCCATAGGGTTTTCAAGGAGTGGCTGGTGGATTTGAACTGCTGACCTTTTGGTTAGCAGCCAAGCTCTTAACCACTGCACCACCAGGGTTCCAATAATAATTATAATTACCATTTATTGAGTGCTTACTATATGCCAGCCAGGTTCATGGTTTATCTAACTTAGGGGCTTGTTTCAGTTGAACCTGACAACTCCACTGTGGAGTAGGCGCTATTATTATTCCCACTTCAGACACAAGAAAGCTGAGGCTCTGAGGGGTTGGTTTAGTGTCTTGCCCAAGGCTATACAGACATCAAGTAGCAGAGCAGGGACTGGACTGTTGCTGAGTCCCTGGGTGGTGCAAATGGTTAACCCACTTGGCTGTTAACTGAAAGGTTGGAGGTTCAAGCTCACCCAGAGGTGCCTTAAAAGAAAGTCCTGGTAATCTACTTCCAAAACATTAGCCATTGAAAACCCTATGGAGCACGGTTCTACTCTGACACACATGAGGCTCTATCGCATAGAATTGACTCTATGGCAACTGGTTTATAAAGAATTGCATTTCATCCTCACATAAATTTCATGAGGGAATTGAGGCTCAGACAGGTTAAGCAACCTGCATGAAGTTACACAGCTAGGAAGCCACAGAGTCAGGATTCAAACCAGGGTCTGATTCTAAAAGACTGCTCTGTCTTCTCGTTAAAGCAGAAACTATTTTAGAAAATGGCTAGAAAAGGCTGGGTAAGGGAGGTGAATCACAAGCAGAAATTCTGATTTAATTGGACAGAAGACTCAAAGTTCCTGCTGAAGGAGCTGGTCTCCGCACTTCAGGTCTGTGTCCACTGCACATTCTGGTGGGCTTCTCTCTCTTGGGGAATTACATTTCTGAGTTCCCCCAGCTTGCAGCTTCCACCTCTGTTGCAAAGATTCCTCTGGGATCAAAGCAGGGGAAGGTGGGGAGGAGGAGGGTTTCCTGTCACCTCCCCATAAATCTTCCTGCCTTGACAGTGCCCTGGAGGGCACCCCAGCCAGCCACTCTCCCCTACAGTGCCAAACCTCACACAGCTGGGGTTCTTGAAAGGCAGAGCAGCAACACCGTCCCTGTCTTAGAACACAGCCGCTCTTGAGTCAATCCTGCTGGCAGATTAGAGGGAAGTCATGGCCCCTGCTGGAATGGGGCCCGCCCGCCGGGGAGGCCTGATAAGTGTAGCTGAGCTTCAGTACCAGGGCCTAATGGTTTGCAGAGTTTTCAGAATTACACGTTTTAACCACAAATAATGCCATTGTCACGGTAGCACTTCCTGTTTTGCACAAATCAACCATATTAAAAGCAGAGAGAAGCAAGGGGCTGGCATCCATTGCGTCTGATCGGTTATTTGAGGAGAGCAAACTGGATTCTAGGGATGGTTTAGAGGCAAGCACGAACAGTGGGGAGGAGCCGTCTTTTCCTTCCACTGTCTTCTGTTCCAACACCTCGGGCGTGGGTCATTGTAGTAAGTTCCCCGGCTGGTCCTTGTGCACTGATCTCTTCTCCACGCTTTGGAGTCTGTCTTAGTTATCTAGTGCTGCTATAACAGAAATACCACAAGTGGGGGGCTTTAACAAACGGAAATTTATTTTCTCACAGTTTAGGAGACTGGAAGTCGAAAATCAGGGCACCGACTCTAGGGGAGGGCTTGCTCTCTGTTGGCTCTGTGGGAAGGCCCTTTTCTCTTGGTCCTTGGTCCCTTGGTAATCTTCAGGTGGCATGGCATCTCTCTTCCCCCATCTCTGCTTCTCACTTGCTTGTTTAATCTCTTTCACATCTCAAGACACTGGCTTAAAATATACCCTACACAATACTGTTTCTTTAACATAAGAACGAAAACCCATTCTCAAATGGGATTATAACCACAGCTATAGGGGTGAGGATTTACAACACATTTTTGGGGTCCACAATTCAATCTATAGTAGGGTCCATCATTTATTTGCTCAGAATCCTTCAGTAACCTTTCCACTGGCCACAGAGTAAAGTCTGAAGACTTACCAGGTGTCCAAAGCCTGCCCCTACAGCCACAAGTGTCCACAGTCTCTGCCCCTGGAGCTGGGAGCAAGATATAAGGGGCACCAACAAATTCAGTAACCAAGATAAATGCTATTATTTTAAAACCAAATTAATGCAAAAAAATCCATGATGAACAAAATATCTAAATGTTTAATAGAGACAAAATTTAAATTTTAAATAACAACCCTGCACCTCCCCAACTCATTTCCCCCATCCCCCACCCCCTATCTCCCCCAGCCCTGGCCCTGCTGCTCCCTCCCTGAGCCCATCCTTGGTCCCCAAACCCAAACAGACCTTCCCACCTTCACACATGTTCTCCCTTCCTCAGTCCTCCTCACTCGGAAGATCATTCCTGTTCTTCTCTGCTCACCTAGGCCTTTTGTTTCCCAGCTCCCATCTGCCTCACAAACACTCCGGGCCTTCTCCCTTCTCTGAGCTTCTCTGGTTCTTATTGCCTCTGGTGCAAGGTTGTTAACGCTTCTTTAGCAGCAGCCCCAGTGACAAGGCTCCCTCCTGGATTGTATCTTTGCTCAAAACCTGCCTTCCAGTAAGGCCTCCCTGCCCTCCTTCTTTAAGTTGCTCCCTGTTCCCTGTCTCCTGCCCCCACCCAGCTCCTGACCCCCAGTCTGCTTTATTTTTTCATAGCACTTATCTGCTGTGCCATTCAGTTTATTTCTTTATAGTGTATAGTCTATCTCTGTGAACTAGAATCTAAACTTCACAAGAGCAGTCTTTGTGTCTGTCTGTTCATGGCTGTGCCCCAGAGCCTAAAACAAGGCCTGGTATGTGGTTTATATCTAATAAATATTCGTCAAATCAAATCTCCTTAACTCTTAGGTGCAATCTCAATATGTAAAGCAGATAAATGGAGTTTTTAAGAAGTCTGAAATTGTTTTATGCATTCAAATGTATATAATTTACCTAGAAATGCAACCAAAGAGGATATTCTAGTTTGCTTGAACATAAAAACAGAAAGGTTGGTGGTTTGAAGAACCAAGAGGTACCCTTGGAAGAAAGACCTGGAGTTCTGCTTCCAAGAGGTGACGGCCATGAAAACCCTATGGAGCAGTTCTACTCTGCACACATGGGGTCGTCATGAGTCGAGACTGACTCGACGGCAACGGGTTTTGGGTTAGCATTGCCGTGTGCTCCTCTGTGTTTCTCTCCTATTCACTCACTGCACGGAAGCTCTCCAGGGCAGAAACCCTGCCTTACACCTCCATGAATCCCCAGTCCTTAGTACTGTCAAATTAAAAAGAAATCCAGATTTTGATAAGGAGAAGCTTTATTTAGAAAGGAAAAGGGACTATTGTGGCAGTGGGGGAGGGAGACAGCTACAATAGGTAAAATGCTCTGACCGTAAGAGCTGTGAGTGTCTCCAAGAGTTAGGGAGAAAACGTTTTCTTTTATAGAGACTGTAGGTCCTGGGGTGGTGCAAACTGTTTGCTCTCGGCTATGAACCTAAAGGTTGGCAGTTCAAACCCACCCAGGGGCACTGCACAAGAAGGCCTGTCAATCTATTTCTGTAAAGACTACGGCCAAGAAAACCCTATGGAGCAGTTCTACTCCATAACACATGAGGTCACTATGAGTCAGAATTGACTCAACAGCAGTGGTTTTTTGTTTTGTTTTGTTTATAGAGACTAGGAGTAAACAAGAATAGGAAAAATCCAGGTATGGGGTAGTGAGATGAGTGGGGGACATCATACTGTAGTAGTAAATCAGAATGTTTCTCCAGGAGGGGCCCTTGAAGAGGGGCAGTGTGTTGGCTCAGGTTGGGGCAGGGGCGGGGTGTCAAACTTCAGGGACTTGGGGGAAGGAGAGAAGCTTAACCCAAGTTTAGTTAAGAAACAAAACATTTTCTTTCTGATTATCAGTGGGGATAAGCAATTCAGTTATTTATCATGCCAGGAACAGGAATTTGGAGGGTTTGTGTCTGGCCTTGTCACAGGTGAGCAAGAGGGCATCTGTGAGTCTTATCTAAGTCCTGTGAGACGGCGGTTATTTGCAGCAAACTCTTTTCTTGAACACAGAGGATGGCGGGATTTCTTAAACCATAGCTGTTTTCCAATATCACAGGGCTGAGATGAAATTCAGTATTAGCAATCCTCCCGTTTGTTCCTGACATTCATTTGTTGCTGAACAGCGTGGGAGGATTTTAGATTTCTTGACTAGGAGGAAATAGAGTTCAAGAAATAGTCTTTCCAATACGTTGTGGGGTTGTTAACCAATGTCAAAAAACAACATGTGTACTACTATTTCATGAGAAACTATTTGCTCTGTAAGCTTTCACCTGAAGTACAATAAAATATATATTAAAAAAAAAAAAAAAAAAAGAAATAGTCTTTCCATAAAATGATACTTGTGAAGAGTGTGCTTCTTAGCTCAAATAGATACATTAGACTAAATGGGAAGTTCCTGTCCAGAGGTGAGATAAGCAGGCAGATAGGGTGAGGAGCTGGTTGAAAGGACATGGGAAATCAGGAGTGGAAAGGAGAAGTGTGCTGTCACAGTACAGGGAGAGCAATTAGGGTCACATAACAATGTATATATAAATTTTTGTATGAGAGACTAACTGGGATTGTAAACTTTCACTTAAACTACAACAATAAAAAAAAAAAAAAAAAAACCTAGTCTCTCGAGAACTCTTGTCGGCATTGCGTCCACAAACTCAACTGAACCATGTTTTGAAAGGTGGTGCCAAAGGTCAGTCATTTTAGAGTTAGGTATCTGAAAAGAGGGATGGCTAAAATGAAAAAGAAAAACATAAATATGAAAGATTGTATTAAAGTCCAAGAGGTCAGTGGATGGAAACCTTGCAGTACCATGCCTGGTACACGGTCCGTGCTCAGGTACTCTCTCTCTCTCTCTATATATATATATATGTATTTTTTTTTAATGAAATTGAAATAACACTTATCTCAGTTTGATCTGGTAAGTCCTTGGTGCCTGTTCCTGAGCTCTCTGGGGAAAAGTAAAAAGATAGACAATTTTTGTTTTTTTTTTTAATTGTACTTTAGAAGAAAGTTTACAGAACAAATAGTTTCTCCTTAAACAATCAGTACACATATTGTTTTATGACATTGGTTAACAATCCCACGACATGTCAACACTCTCCCTTCTCAAACTTGGGTTCCCTATTATCAGCTTTTCTGTCCCCTCCTGCCTTCTAGTCCTTGTCCCTGGGCTGTTGTGACCCATTAGTCTTCTTTTGTTTTATGGGGCTGTCTAATCTTTGGCTGAGGGTAGTGACTTCATTACTGAGGTAAAAAGGTGTCCGGGGGCCATACTCTTGGGGTTTCTCCAGTCTCTGTCAGGCCAGTAAGTCTGATTTTTTTTGTGAGTTAGAATTTTGTTCTATATTTTTATCCAGCTCTGTCCGGGACCCTCTGTTGTGATCCCGATCAGAGCAGTCAGTGGTGATAGCCGGACACTGTCTAGTTGTACTGCACTCAGTCTGGTGGAGGCCATGGTAGTTGTGGTCCATTAGTCCAAAAGATAGGCAATTTTTGTGTCATAGAGTCAAAAGTAAAAATAATGACTGCTAACATGAATTGAACCCTGTGCCATGAGATTTACTTGGATTTCCTCATCCAGTTATCACAAACCCGTGCCGTAAGAACTATTATCATTCCCATTTTACTGAAGAAGAAACTGAGGCTGCTAAAGAGCAGAGAAGAAATGGTCACTGAGAATACATAGCTGGGAAGCTGAGAGCTGGGGCTCACACAGACAGCCTGGCTTCAGTGCCAGCTAGGAAATGACATAAAGCCAGTGGATGGACCAGTTAGGTAGAGAGGGAAGAGAAACACGAGAAGAAACCCCAGGACCGAGTCAGGGAGAGGAGGAACATGCAAAGGAATGGCTGAAGTGTAGGAGGAAAGCCAGGAAAGATGTGTCGTGGGCATCAAGAGAGAAGGCCTGGGAGGATGAGCATGCAAAATAGCATACCACACTTGGCACCATGGAAGCTATTGGAAACTGTGACAAAAGCAGTCTCTATATCAAGCTTTCTCAACCTTGGCACTATTGACATTTGTAGCCAGATAATTCTCTCTTGCGAGGGGCTGTCCTACGCATTGTAGGATATTCAGCAGCATCCCTGGGCTTACCCACTAGACGCCAGTTAGCACCTCCCCCTGCCAATCATGACAACCAAAAATATTTCCAGACATTGCCAAATGTCCTCAAGAAGTGTCCCCTGGGCGCCCACAATTGCTCTGGGTTGAGAATCACTGCTCTGCAGTGATGGGGTCAGAAGCCAGATTGGAGTAGGTAGAGGAGAGAGTGGGAGGTGAGGGAGAGGAGAAAGCTTGCACAGACATGCAGAAATAGGGTAGGAGCTGGAAGGGGTGGGGCCAAGGGAGGTGTTTGTGGTTGCTCTTTTAAAGCTTTCTTTTATGTATATTGACATGTGTTCAAGATGAATGATATTCATATATATATAATGAGAGATAGCATAACAATGATATCATATATATGTATGATAGATATATAATAATGAGAGATAGCAGAGAAAGTCTGTGGGTTGATGGGATAGATCTAGGAGAGAGGGAAAATTTGCTGATGAAGATGTGAGAGGGAGAGCAAGAATGAGAAACAGTAGGTGTGAATTCCTGGGGTAGGCAAGAATGAAAAGGATCTAGACCACAAGTTGAGGGATTAACCTTGGAAAGGTATAGAGACACTAATTCGTATGTAAGAGAAGAAAGAGGAGCCTGTTGCAGATGTAGATGTAGGAAGGTGTGTACATTTGGTGGTGGCGAGAGGAGGGAGTTCCCATCTGTTGGCTTCTATTTTCCCAACCAAGCATGCAGCAAGGTCACCCGTTGAGCTGGGGTGGACATGGGGGAGGAGGAGGAAAAGGCATAAAGTGCTGCACTGGGGAGTAGCTAGCTAAAAGGAGAAGAGTGGTAGGAGAGCTAGGCAGTGCTGATAGCCCATTTGCAGTCTGAGGCCAGGAATTTGAAGTCAAGCCAGCCCACGGCATGTTAGGATTTTCTCCAGCAACTTCATCTGCTCAGGACCAGCAGGGAGCAGGTGGATGGAGCCTTGAGGACTGGCAGCAATGTCCCCAGACAACCTGCACAAGCAGGACCCCAAAGTCTGGTTGCTCTCCTTGTGGCCAGAGGGAACCACTGGGGTGTCTCTGCAGCTTGGTGTGAAGGCCTCTTCTGCATCAGGATCTCGGGCCACAGGGGCCCTCCTGTCCCCAGGAGCAGACACACAAATCTCCCAGACCATATCCAATTCCCCGAGTCCACACTCTATGTGGACATGACTGCGAGCCTCTAAGCCACCAGGCTATGACCAGAGTCCACTGACCCTTGACATTCCCCAGCAAATGCCCCTGTCCCTCCCTCTCCCAGGGACCCCTTCCTGTTGGTTTCTGTCCCTAGATCCAGAAAGAGGGGTCAGGAAGAAAAATGAACTTGGGCTCATAGGATGTTGGCACTGAAAAGGCATGAGCAATGGTTCCAGGAATCAACATGCAAAATTTTAGACATTATGGTTTCCTCATGTTAAAATAGGGCAGCTTTGCCACTGGACGTGGAGGAAAAAAAGGAAATTTCAATAAGAGGAATTTAAATTCACCACAAGACCTCCTTCTGGAATCCGTCCATCCTCTCCCAGAGAATGTTAAGCGTAAGAGAGACACTCAGGAGCCTGGAGCACTTTATTGGAGCCAGAAAGTCAAATTAGAAAAACAATCTGGTGGTTTCTTCTGACTTGACTCAAGAATGCTTCGGAATAGTGTCTGGGGTTTCAAAAGCTTGTGAGCAGCTAAGATACAGCTATTGGTCCCATCCCATCTGGAGCAAAGAAGAATGAAGAAAACCAAAGACACAAGGAAAATATTAGCCCAAAGACTAAAGGACTACATGGACCAGAGATACCACCACCCTGAGACCAGAAGAACTAGACGGTGCCTGGCTATCACCAACAACCACTCTGACAGGGATCACAACAGAGAGTCCTGGGCAGAATGGGAAAAAAATGTAGAAGAGAATTCAAATTCACGAAAAAAGACCAGACTTACTGGTCTGACGGAGACTGGAGGAACCCCGAAACTATGGCCCCTTGACAGTCTGCTAACTCAGAACTAAAACTATTTCTGAAGCCCGCTTTTCAGACAAAGATTAGACAGGCCTGTAAAATAAAAAATAATAAACATCCGGAATATGCTTCTCAGTTCAATCAAATATACCAGGCCAAATGGACAACTCCTATCCAAAAGCAAGACAAGAAGGCAAGAAGGGACAGGAACTGGACTAATGGACACAGGGAAACCAGGGTGGAAAGGAGGAGTGTGCTGTCACATTGTGTGGATTGCAACCAATGTCACAAAACAATATGTGTATAAATATTTGAATGAGAAATTAACTTGAGCTGTACACTTTCACCTAAAGCACAGTAAAAAATAAATAAATGAAGACAACTTTATGATTCGTGTAGCATTTGGAATATCACTAAAGTGTTAGGATGTTGTTGCTAGGTGCCGCCAAGTCGATTCCGACTCATAGCGACCCCATGTGACAGAATAGAACTGCTCCATAGGGTTTTCTAGGCTGTGATCTTTCTGGAAACAGATTGTCAGTTCTTTGTCCTGCAGAGCCACTGGATGGATTCAAACTACAGCCAACTGCTTAACCACTGTGCCACCAGGGCTCCTTGTTAGGATGTTACCCCCTAGCAACGGAGTAGATGGTTTTCAATGTCCTAGTGGAAATGTTGGAAACCCTGGTGGCATAGTGGTTAAAAGCTATGGCTGCTAATCAAATGGTGGGCAGTTCTAATCCACCAGGGGCTCCTTGGAAACTATGGGGCAGTTCTATTCTGTCCTATAGGGTCGCTATGAGTCAGAATCAATTCAACGGAAATTGTGTGTTTTTTTTTTTTTTTTGGTGGAAATGTCATACCGCAACGGCATTAGCAATACTGGCTTCCTTAGGATCACCACAGTGTGGCCAAAGACAAGCTGTTGCCAAAAGGCAGCCTAACATATACAGGAGTTCTCAAACGTGAATGTGCACTAGAATCTCCTGGCTATTGCCAAAAGGCAGCCTAATGTGTGCAGGGGTTCTCAAAAGCAAATGTGCACCAGAATCTCCTGGCCATTGTCAAAAGGCAGCCTAATGTGTGCAGGGGTTCTCAAAAGTGAATGTGCACCAGAATCTCCTGGCTATCGCCAAAAGGCAGCCTAATGTGTGCAGGAGTCCTCAAAAGCGAATGTGCACCAGAATCCCCTAGAGAGCTTGCTAGGACACAGGGTCCTGGGCTCCTTCCCCAGAGTACTTGATTAAGTAGGTCTTGGGTAGGGCCTGAGAACTTAAGTTTCTAACAAGCTCCCAGGGATCCTGATGCTGCTGGTCTGGGTCTTTGTAACCACAGGCAGAATGCAAAAAGACAGGCTTTGGTGCCAGGCTTGAGTTCGAATCATGGCTCCACGGAGCTAATGAAACTTGAGCAAATTACTTCACTGGCCACATGTGCAATGGGGCAAGTACTGCACCCCTTGAGAAGTTGTTTTGAAAATTGGAGAGAGATTAAGTCAAGTCCCAGGACCCAAGGAGGCACTCGGAAAATGAAGGCTGTCGCTGTTTTTACCACTGTTCTAACACACCTCCACAACCCACAGCTATTCGGGTTAGGCACTCAAGACAAGCATTGATTTGGCCTCAAAATTCGTGAGGAGGTTACTGAATTGGTAATCTCTCCACCTTCTCTTCCTCCTCTTCTGAACAGCCAGGCACCAAAATAGCCCCCGACACCCACTAATGAACTGCCAGTAATGACATCTTCAAGCGGAGAAGATAGCTGATCACTTTCAAATTTTGTAATATTTTAAGTACATTATCTTTAAAATCTAGGTCAGGATGAAAAATGAACTTGGGCTCATAGAATGTTGGCGCTGAAAAGAAACTTCAAAACCATCTAATTTTCTCATTTAAGGTGAGAAAGTTGAAGGTGAGGAAACTGAGACCCAGAGAGGGACAGCGACTTACCTAAGGTGGCACAGCAAGTTACATAGCAGGTGAAGACCTGGAAGCCAGGTGTGCTGGCTGCCAGCCCTGCACTCAGTCTGTCACACCCATGATTCTCAGCCTGGGGTGGGATGGGAGTAGGGTATTGAAAAAACAGCCCAATCAACCAAAAAATGTTAGGCTTTCAGAAGTCAAATTGTAAATCCCTTGGGCTAGTGGGGAGACTAGAACTTCTCAGTACTGATGATTCTCATCCTTAGGCAATGGATACGCTGTAGGAGCTGGGCTGCTTGTACCAGTTGCAAGAGCCGAGCATTATATTTTCAGGAATTTTGCAAGTCTGTTATTAAATGCTGCCATTATTAAAAATTAAACTGCATACACTTACAATTAAACTGCATTAAAAACAAAGGCAATACTGTACATAGTCAAAACACATCACTTCTTGATTATTTTACTATGTTTTATTCTAATCTACGCTCTTGAGGTTATTATATCCATATGGGGAAACGTTATATAATAGTGCACTACTAAGCATCTCTTTCCAACTCTGCTCAGTGCCATCATGTCACTGGCTTGAAACTGGCCATGGTGGAAGTATTTACATCACTGAAATCAGCAGATGCTACAAACTAGGGCTTTTTTGTTTGTCTTTGTTGCTGTTGCTTTTTCTGAGAGCAAGTTGGTTGTTAAACATTTACTAGCACACCACTACATACAAGTGACATAGTACAAGGCAGGAAGAACCAAATGAGTAACTAAGAACATCCACATGGGGTGGCATTGCATTGGTCCTTGAAGCCAGGTAGAAATGGAGGTGAGGGGGATGATAGGGTAAAAGTGGCCTACAGGCCTGTCTTGTGGAGACTGTCAATGGTGAATTGCTTTAGGAAGGAAAGATAAGGCTGTTTTTGTTTTTTTTTTTTTAATAACAACTTTATTGAGATATAATTCAAATGTTAGGTTTCTGGATGGTACAAACGGTTATGTGCTCGACTGCTAGCCAAAAGGTTGGCAGTTCGAAACCACCCAAAGGTGCCTTGGAAAACAGGCTTGGCAATTTGCTTCTGAAAGATCACAGCCTTGAAAATCCTATGGAGCACATTTCTACTCTGCACGCATGAGGTCACCATGAGTGAGAATTGACTCGATGTCAACTAACAACAACAATTCACATGTTACATAATTCACCTATTTAAAGTGCACAATTCAGTAGTTTTTAGCATAGTCATAGAGTTGTGCAACCATCAGCAACACCAAGTTTAAAACATTTTCATGACTCTAGAAAGAATCTGTACCCATTAGCAGTCACTCCCCATTTTGCCCAGCTCTCTTCCTCCCACCCCGCTCAGCCCTAGGCGACCACTAATCTACTTCCTGCCTCTATAGATTTAAGGCTATTTTGTTAAGCTGACACAGATGTCAGAAATTGTATGAGCTAATCTTGGAGAGAATTTCATGGGTATTACGCACTGTGTCAGCCCAGCAATTTATCCAATTTTCTCAGCGTGAGCTCAAGAAAATTGCCTCCAGACTATCGCTGACCCGCCCCTCCTAGTTGGCCAACTGGTTCCCCTGGGAATTATCAAGCAGAAAAAGGTCATACAGGTGAGCTGAATTGTCACTAGAGCTAGCCCCAGGCTAAAGGTGTGAGTGGCAATCTTGGTGGTTGAGGAATTCAGGGAACCAAGCCAGATGGCTGCCTACCTCAACAGTGAGTGTGGACTTGAGTGTGGGTTGGACCCAGAACATTCCAGGGGCAGACAAGCCTCTCTGGAGAACTGTACTGTGGTCAGTCTCCAGGCATTTCTGAGAAAGTCCGGAGCACGTACACTGTACAAACTGCTCCATCACTGACTAGCCCCCAGACAGGTGGTGAGAGGGTCTCACTTTACATTTTACAACCAGAATGTTCCTTAGAAGCTAGAATGGTGAGATTTTGACTCCCTTACTTTGGACACATCATCAAGAAAAGACCAACTGCTAGAAATGGACATCATGTTTGATAAAGTAGAGGGTCAACGAAAACAAGGGAAATCCTCGGTGAGATGGATTGACAAAGCAGCCGCAACAATGGACTCAAACATAAAAATGGACGTAAAGATGGTGTAGGACCGGGAAATGTTTCATTCTGTTACACATAAGGTCACCATGAGTCAGGGCCAATTCGACAGCAACCAACAACAATCGTTCCACTGGTTCAGTTGACAACTTCTGCAGAATAACTTGAGGACATGATGAAGACCCACCTATCTCGAAATATTCCCACCACCAGCCCCTAACAGCACCTGAAATCCTACTCATTCCTCTAGTTATACCATCATCCCCCGAAGCCAGAGGTGAAATTCTTGGGATGGAGGTTGGGGTGGGTGTGGCAGGGCATAAGCGCTTGTAGATATATTGACTCAGGTTAGAGTCTCAGGTTAGCAAGATTTCTACCTTGGAAAGCAAGAACTGGATCCTGTGGGCGGTGGGACATTGGAGAAGTGAGTTTTGGATTTAAGCGGTTGAGCAATAGTGATAGTTCTAGATTATAAAGATGCTGTTGTTAGTTGCGGTCAAATAGGCTCCAATTCATGGCAACCCATATATAATAGAACAAAATGCTGCCCCATCCTGCACCATTATCATGATCGCCAGCATTGTTGCCTTCCAACCTACTGGTCTCATCTTTCAGGACTATATCAGACAATATTCTGTTGCGATCCAGAGGGTTTTCATTGGCTAATTTTCCAAAGTTGATTACCAGGCCTTTAATCCTTCTCTGTTTAGTCTGGAAGCTCCACTGAAACCTGTCCACCACAGGTGACCCTACTAGTATTTGAAATACCAGTGGTACAACTTTCAGCATGATAGCAACATACAAGCCACCACAGTATGACAAACTGACAGGTGGGTTTATAAAGACAGAGGTGTGCTTTTGGGAAAGGGGAGCCCAGATAAGAAGCTGGGGAGGGAGAAGTAGGGTCAATGGAGAGTATCACTGATGAGATAGAAACGAAAGGGCCCCAACATTTGAGGAAAATTTGGTAAGTTTGCTCAGAGTTTGTCCCTTCAGTCACCATTTTTTCTCCCCCATATTTACATAAGTTTCTTCCCCTCATCTTTCTCTCATCCCATCCCACACTGCAAATAATCACAAGCGCTTGTTCTTTGCCTTGGGAATAGATTCTCCAACTGTTGCCTATTTCTGAACCGAATAAATCATCTCCTGAAATCCACAAAAGAAATTGATCGAACTGTGGGTATACTTTTTTGAAGAGGCTTGACTCCTTAGGGGGAAGAAAGTTCCCTTGCAAAAGAAAGAACGTGTAGTGCATCTACAGACACGTTCTTTCCTGTGCAAAGATGCAATGACAAGCAGCCTGTCGGGTGAGCTCTTGCTAATTCCTGGTGGCGGCCAGAGGTGAGATAAGTAAGTGCTGGCAGAAGCAGACGCAACCTCTGCTGATCCTGAGCTCCAGCCCTCCTCTCCCTCCCCTCACCCCCAGGAAACAGCACTTTCTAACCACTTCCCTTGGAAGCTCTTCAGGCACGGGTGAATTAATTTCTCAGCAATAATCACTGCTTTCATGATATTACGGAAAGCAGTTCTAGAAGCAGAGCCGCTGAGGGGTGACAGTCTTCTCTCCTGCTGCTGAGAAGAAAAGCGTGTAGTGTATCCGGTCTGCTTTTAGGGCCAAATTAATTGGCAAAGACCTGTGGAAGGGGTGTTTCTCATGGGTGCCGTCTTAGGAGGGGAGAAGATGGTAGGATGCTGTATGACTAGAAGGGTGACGACAGCATATTTATAATCTAGAACTATCACTATTGCTTCCAGACTTAAACGAGGGAGTGGCCTGTGTCTTAGAACTTGTGTGTACAAGGCACAAAGTAACAACAACAAAATAAAACAGTTGCTGGGAGTCAACCCTGGCTTGTGGCGACTCCAACTCATTGCAACCCCAACTCATGGCAATCCCATGTGTGTCAGAGTAGAACTGTGCTCCATAACGTTTTCAATGGCTGATCTTTTGGAAGCAGATCACCAGGCCTTTCTTCCAAGGTGCCTCTGGGTGGACTCAAATCTCCAACCTTTCAGTTAGCAGTCGATTGCATTGACTCTTTGCACCATCCAAGGACTCCACAAAGTGAGTAGGATTCACAAATTAAAGCAACTTGTGGTGGATCCTTGTACAAAATCTCATATCCTCTATACTGCTGCCCACACAGGCCAGATGATGGCTGGGGTCACCCAGTCTCGAGATCACAGCTTCAACTCTCACTTGAGGTGTCAAGAGTATCAGAAACCCTCCCACCGATGTCTGCAGGCTCCCAGAGGGCTTCTGTCCGCACGGTCATTCCTGCTTCTGGGATCCTGTTTCCATGTGGGCTGGAAACATGTTCCATGTTGTTGCTGTTTTAATTTTTTTATTGTGGTAAAATATACATAAATAAAATGTATCGTTTTAAGCATTTTAAAGCTTACAGTTAATTGGCATTAAGTATGTTCACAATGTTGTGCAACCATCACCACCATCTAGTTCCAGAAGGTTTTCATCATCCCAAATGGAAACCCTGTACCCATTACGCAGTCACTCCCCATCTCCCCTCCCCTCAGCCCCAGGCAACCACTAATCTACTTTCTATCTCCATGGATTTGCCTATTCTGAACATTCCGCATAAATGGAATCATTTGTGTCTGGCTTCTTTCACTTAGCATAATGTTTTCAAGGTTCATCCCCATTGTAGCATGTATTATTCCTATTTATGGCTGAATAATATGCTGTTGGATGGATAGACCACATTTTGTTTATCTCTCGTTGCTGTTTTTTGCAACTCATCTACCCAAACACAAAGCTCAGCCCCTTCTTCTATTTCCACAATGACCCCCACTCACAGTTTCCTTGTGGGGATAATGGTACTTCATAGTATTCTGTGAGGGTTAAATCATACGCAATATGTAAAGTGACCCAAAGCACCTTGCAATTTGGGCTCAATGGTATAATGATAATATTATCATTATGATTACATGAATTCCTCCTAACCTCTCCTTTTTCATTATATCCATTTATTTGTTTCGCAAAACACTTCAGTGCAATCAGGGTTTGACAGCAGCAGAGAGAGAAGATGCCTGGATTGTTGTTGTTAGGTGCCTGGGGTTGATCTCCCACTCATAGGGACCCATGTGACAAAGTAAAACTGCCCCATAGGGTTTTCTTGGCTGTAATCTTTACGGGATCAAATTGTCAGGTCTTTCTCCCTCAGAGCCACTGGGTGGGTTCGAACTGCCGACCTTTCGATTAGCAGCTGAGCACTTAACCATTGCGCCACCAGGGCTCCTTGTGCCTGGATCAGGCACTTGCAAGAAGTGTGTTCAGTTGCATGCCCCAGTGGTTCCCCATCTGGGGCATGAAGTCATGCAGTCTGAGCCATACCTTTGCACCAAGGAGTTTCTGAACCACGTCTGCAGCAAGCACCCTCCAATACTCCAGGGCCGCCCTTTCTCTCCCACATGTTCAGGCACAGCTATTTCTCAAATGCATGTATCAGCATGCATTTGGGATGAATACAATGTAAGTTTGTGTAAAAGACTTTTATCGTTATGGATCTTCTTCATTTAACAATAGTCAGAATACCGGCCTTCTCATGTGGAAGTCTTCGTATTTGAGAAGACTAGAAACCACTAGCATACAGCAACACTAAAAGAAACCAAAACAGTTTAAGTCGGTATGGAAATTAAAACAATTAACAAGAGTTTATTGAACTATGAGTACTGTACTACGTGCTGTGGCAGAGGAAGGAGGATATAAATAAGCAGAAGGTAGTCCCTGAGTAGTACTAAAAGTTACTGTGTTCTACAGCGAACCAAAAGATTGGAGTCCAACCAGAGGTGCCTTGGAAGAAAGGCCCGGCGATCGACTTCCAAAAAATCAGCCAATGAAAACCTTATGGAGCACAGTTCTACTGTGATACATGTGGGGTCGCCATGAGTCAGAATCAACTTGATGGCAAGCGGTGGTGTTGGAAGTAGAGTTTCTGTTCTGCATATTCTGTAACTGTGAAGACCCGATCCATACAGTACAATAGTAAAGAATGTGTCAGCATGAGAACAACTGTTGTATCTGTCATTATGGATGCTACGTGAAACAAAAAACCCATTGCCGTCGAGTTGATTCCAAGTGGGCAGGAGGAAAGGCTTCAAGGAAGAGCCTGTCTTAAAGGATAAGCAAGGTTAGAATGGGGCAGGGGACTCCCAAGTACAAAGAAATAGGAAGGAGGAAAGGGCATGAGAATATGATATTGGCTTGCCTGGAGTAAAGGATTTGATTTGGGAGATATGATCAATTTCCACGGTGGCATAGTGGGTAAAGTGCTCAGCTTCACCAAAAGGTCAGCAGTTCGAACCCACCGGCCACTCAGAGGAGGAGAAAGATGTAGCAAGCTGCTTCTGTAAAGATTTACAGCCTTGGAAACCCTATGGGGCAGTTCTACTCTATCCTATAGGGTCACAATGAGCTGGAATCAACTCAGTGACAGTGGGTTTGGTTTTTTGGTTTAGGAGGTCAGACGACAGGGCACCAGAGTTGCAAGGGCGATTGATGGGCAGTCAAAGACCACTGAAGTTTTAGAGCAGATTGAAAGTAGTGTCCCAGGAAACTCAGCCTGGCTGGGGTAGGACAACCTGGAGCCAGAGATGGGCTCAGGGGACTCGAGGACACTTATTCCAGGGTATGATCATTACACAGATTCCACCAGGGATGGAACAGGGGTCTGTACTCAGAGTGGCCTTTGTGACAGGACCTGGGTGTCTTTGCTTTCTGTACCAACCATCCTCAGCTCCAGACATGCAAATTTGAATTGCCCAGGCAGGCTATGGACATTTGCCCAGTTGCCAGCACTTCCTGCATTTGTTCCAGTTTCAGGAAATGGCCTATGCCCTCTGGGAATAGACAAATCGACCTGGAATTTGCCAAGCTGGCTTTAGAGATATCTTCCCACCCTCAACACTCTGTAAAGCAACAGCCCTTCCTCTGGTAAAGTCCACACTGGCCACACCTTCCTCCCACTCTTGTTGGGAGCAAAGGGTGGAAGACCAAGAGACTGGGTTGTTGAGAGAAGCCAGAGTAATTGGTGGACTTAAACCTGAGGATACAGCTTCTGGGAGTGAGCCTGGATTAGTCCCTGCCAGCTCACCCTAAGTGACTTTGGAGGATGGAACACCGCCACCCTCACTGGTGCCTTTCGTGGCATTCTGATAAGGGGAGTATAGAGGAGACACCCAGGCTCCATAAGAATCCATGGGCATCTCCTTCTTCCCACCTGTCCTGGGAGCACAGGAGCGAGAGGGACTTCTCTGCTTCTGAGGGGGAGGTCCTGAGGAAAGGTGCTGCTTCCCAGAATGTACATGGCTTTAGGTTGGTCCTTCCTTCACCCTGGGGGTGAAGTGTGTGTGGTGCGTACGTGTGTGTGCGCGCGCGCGCGCACGCGCACAGATCCTAAAAGAGGGACCAGCAGATTATAGCACCAGAAGCTCAGGTCCACTGTGGCTGGGAGCAGCCCCCTTTGAGGAGACTCTGTGGAAAGGGGCTTCTGCTTCCCCTCTCTCCCTGACCACAGGACACGTCTCCCTCCCAGAAGCCCTGTCTTTCCTGGACAAGCGCTGCCCCAGGCTGTTTCCACACAGGCGCTGCTGGCAGCCGCAGTAGCAGCAATAACAGCAGAGAACACAACTCTCCAGAGGGTTCGTCAACTCTCCTGATTTTCTCTGCAAGAGGCGGGAGTCACTAGAACAGCCCCATGATCTAAGTAGGCCCCTGGAGTTGTTGGACTCACCATGGAAGAAGGAGGTGCCAAGGAGGAAAGAAATGTGATCTCAAAATATCAGGTGGGGGCTCAGAATCGTATCTAAACCATAATCTTATGAAGTACCCCTCAGGGAGGTGAATTAGAACATAATACCCCGAATTATTAATTGTTCCACTTCTCATGAATCTTTTACTGTAAAATTCCTTGAGGATAGGGTCTGGATTTTCTATTTTGTTGTAACCCAGGAGCTTGGAGCAGTGCTTGGCGCATACATTGAATTCTCAGTAACTACTTGCAATTCTCAGCGGGGCCCTGTTCTCCTGGCTTCTGGCTTGCCTTCTCTGCCTGGAACATCTTCCTCTGGCCCTTTGCCCGCCTAACTCATCCTCCTTCTTGGAGACTCCCCTCAGCAGCCGCCTCTCCAAGAGGCCCCTCACGCTGGGTTAGCTGCTCCTCCCCTGGGCTGCCTCCCAGGCCAGATCACACTGCACTGTGGCGGCCAGTTATAGGCCTGTCTCCCACACCAGCCAGGGGACTTCTTTTTTTTTTTAATTAAAATTTTTTCCCATACAAAAATTTATACATATATCGTTATGTAACCCTAAGTACTCTCCCCATACTGTGACAGCACACTCCTCCTTTCCACCCGATTCCCTGTGTCCATTCAACCAGCTCCTAAACCTCTCTGCCTTCCCATCTCACCTCCAGACAGAAGCTGCCCATTTAGTCTCTTTTATCTACTTGAGCTAAGAAGCACACTCCTCACAAGTATCACCTCATGTCCCACAGTCCAGTCCAATCCCTGTCTGAAGAGTTGGCCTCGGAAACTGTTTTAGTTCTAGGCTGATAGAGAATCCAGGGGCCATGCTTTCCAGGGTTCCTCTAGTCTCAGTCAGACCACTAAGTCTGGTCTTCTTACTAGAATTTGAGTTGTGCACCTCACCTTTCTCCTGTTCCATCCGGGACTCTCTGTTGTGTTCCCTGTCAGGGTGGTCACTGGTGGTAGCTGGGCACCATCTAGTTCTTCTGGTCTCAGGCTGATGAAGTCTCTGGTTTATGTGGCCCTTTCTGTCTCTTGGGCTAATACTTTCCTTATGTCTCTGGTGTTGTTCATTTTCCTTTACTCCAGGTGGTTGGGACCAATTGATGCATCTTAGATGGCCGCTTGCAAGCTTTTAAGACCCCAGACGCCACTCACCAAAGTCGGATGCAGAACATTTTCTTAATAAGCTTTATTATGCCAATTGACCTAGATGTCTCCGGAAAGTATGGTCACCAGACCCCTACCCCTGCTACTCTGTCCCTCAAACTGTTTGATTGTATTCAGGAAACTTCTTAGCTTTGGTTTAGTCCAGTTGTGCTGACTTCCCCTGTAGTGTGTGCTGTCCTTCCCTTCACCTAATTCTTATCTATTATGTGTCTAGTTAGTAAATAACACTCTCCCTCCCTCCCTACCCACATAACCATCAAAGAATGTTTTCTTCTGTGTTTAAGCCTTTTCTTGAGTTCTTATAATAGTGGTTTTATGCAATATTTGTCCTTCTGTGACTGACTAAATTCACTCAGCATAATAACCTCCAGCTTCCTCCATATTATAAGATGTTTCACAGCTTCATCGTTGGTCTTTATGGTTGCATAGTATTCCATTGTGTGGATGTACCATAATTTGTTTAGCCATTCATCCACTGATGGGCACCTAGGTTGTTTCCATCTTTTTGCTATCGTGAACAGCGCGGCAATGAATGTGGGTGTGCATATATCTGTGTGATGACTCTTGTTTCTCTACGATATATTCCAAGGAGCGGGATAGCTGGATCATATGGTACTTCTATTTCTGGCTTTTTAAGGAAGCACCAAATCAATTTCCAAAGTGGTTGTACCATTTTACATTCCCACCAACAGTGTGTAAGTGTTCCAGTCTCTCCACAACCTCTCCAACATTTATTATTTTGTGTTTTTTGGATTCATGCTAGCCTTGTTGGGGTGAGATGATATCTCATTGTAGTTTTGATCTGCATTTTTCTAATGGCTAATGATCACGAGCATTTCTTCACGTGTCTGTTAGCTGCCTAAGTATCTTCTTTGGCGAAGTGCCTGTTCATATCCTTTGCCCATTTTTTAATTGGGTCATTTGTCTTTTTGTTGTTGAGGTTTTGCAGTATCTTGTAGATTTTAGAGATTAGATGCTGATCAGATTTGTCATAGCCAAAAAGTTTTTCCCAGTCTGTAGGTTGTCTTTTTACTCTTTTGGTGAAGTCTTTTGATGAGCCTAAGTGTTTGATTTTTAGGAGCTGCCATTTATCTAGTCTCTTTTCTGGTGCATGTACATTGTTACTTATGGTTTGTATTGTGTTTATGCTACGTATTAGGGCTCCTAGCATTGTCCCTATTTTTTCTTCCATGATCTTTATTGGTTTTGATTTTATATTTAAGTTTTTGATCTATTTTGAGTTAGTTTTTGTGCATGGTGTGAGGTATGGGTCTTGTTTCAGTTTTTTGCAGGTGGATATCCAGTTATGCCAGCACCATTTGTTAAATAGACTGTCTTTCCCCTGCCATTTAATGGACTTTGGGCCTTTGTCAAATATCAACCGCTCATAGGTGGATGAATTTATGTCTGGATTCTTGATTCTGTTCCATTGGTCTACGTATCTGTTGTTGTACCAGTACCAGGCTGTTTTGACTACCGTAGCGGTATAATAGCTTCTAAAATCAGGTAGTGTGAGGCCTCCCACTTTGTTCTTCTTCTTGAGTAATGCTTTATTTATTCGGGGCCTCTTCCAGACAGGGGCCTTCTTGAGAGCAACACAATTCCTGGCACACGGTTGTTGTTAGCTGCCTTCTAGTCGGCCCCCAACTCATGGTGACCCCATGCACAATGGAATGAATCACTGCCTGGTTCTGCACCATCTCCATGATCTGTTGTAGATCAAATCATTGTGATCCATAGGGTTTATTCATTGGCTGATTTTTGGAAATAGACCACCCAGTCTTTCTTCCTACTTTGTCTTATTCTGGAAGCTCTGAAACCTTTTCAGCGTCACAGCCACATGCAAGCCTCCACTGACAAACAGAGGTGGTGGCTGTGCATGAGGTGTATTGCCTGGGAATCAAACCCAGGTCTCCTGCATGGAAGGCAAGAATTCTACCACTGAGTCACCACTGTCCCCTTGGCACACAGTAGTTGATCAATAAAAATTTTTTCAGCGGACAAAGAGGATTTTGTAAGCAATGTCTGATTCTAGGCACTAAAGCCCAAATCAAACCTGTTGCCATCTAGTTGATTCCGATTCATAACAACCCTATAGGACAGAGTAGAACTGTCCCATAGGGTTTCCAAGGCTGTAAATCTTTACAGAAGCAGACTACCACACCTTTCTCCCACTGAGTTGATTCTGACTCATAGCGACCGTATAGGACAGAATAGAACTGCCCCATAGAGTTTTCAAGGCTATAAATCTTTACAGAAGCAGACTGTCACATCTTTCTTCCACAGAGCAGCTGATGGGTTCAAACTGCTGACCTTTCGGTTAGCAGCCGAGTGCTTAACCATTGTGTCACCAGAGCTCCATCGATTCTGTGCACAGATAGATGAATAAGACACTGACTGAGTCACTTGAACATCTTCGGGGTATGACTTTTTCGATCTGTGAAAAGAAGACCAGGGGACAAGATCAGTTATATCACAGACTGTAACAAATTGCTAGACTCACTCTGTGCTCTGACTTTCAAAGGGGGGTTCCATGAACTACAGCCGCCTGTAGGTGCAGCCCTGCTTTGGACCTTGGGACTGGTCCTGTCCTTGGTCAGGAGGAATTTAACATTTGGCTGATAACATAAAGGTTGGCAGTTCGAACCCATCAAGTGGGCCGTGGAAGAAAGGCCTGGAGTTCTGCTTCCATGAAGATTACAGACAAGAAAACCCTATGGAATGCAGTTCTACTCTGTAACACATGGGATCACCATGAATCAGAATTGACCATACACCAAAGGGTTTGGTTTTTTTGATTTAGGTCCTTTATTTATTAAAAAAAAATGTTGAGTATCTTGCCCTCAAAAGCCACCCAGTCTGATGGGGGATCAGAACAAGCATAAAATCATGGCCTATCAGAGCTGTGGACACAGCACTATGGAATCTAGGGAGTGGGCAGTTAATTCTACTGGGGGAAGGGAAAAAGATGTGAGCTAGCTTTTCAGGAGTGGCCTTTGAACTGTCCCTTAAAGAGAAATAGAGATTTCTAGGCACAGATCGGGAGGGAGGATTAGCAAGGGCAAAGGCACTAAGGAGTGAGATTCCACAATCTGTTTAAGATGGTAACAACCTACAGATCTCTTAGCGTTTTCAAAACCATGCTCTAGTTGCCCTTGATGAATAGAAAATCTCAGGCCCTCCCTTTACAATAATTGACATAAAAATTAAATATTGTGAGTACCGAACAAAGCAAAGCAATGGGAGAAGGCATTGCTTCAATTTCAATCTACATATCTTTTCCTCCACCCCCAACTGCAAAGTATCTCCCTGGGGGTGCCCTTTTCCTCCACCATACTGGAAATTGGTCCATTGGTTCGCAGGAGGAGCAATAAAGAAGCAACATGTTGAAACCTGGGAGGAACACTTGGAGGCAGGGTGAGATAGAGACTGGAGCACACAGTTATTACCATTGTAATCATCTTAGGGCTGAACATTAGTGCTGGGGAGGGGAAATAGAGAGGAAGAGATGGACTAGAGATGGATGATGGAGGGGAGAACTGTTAAGACTTGGAACTGGATAGATGTGGGGGATACAGGAGCTCAGGGCCTTGGCCCAGGCAGCCGACTCACTCACCAGATGGGATGTACTCCCAACCCTATGAGTGCTAGACACTGTGCTAAGCACTGGGGTTATAACAGTGAACAAGACAGGGAAGCTCCCTACTTCCACAGAACTTGCATTCTTGGTGGGGGAATTGTTATTATTATTAGGTGCTGTTGAGCTGGTTCTGACTCATAGTGACCCTATATACAACAGAACAAAATGCTGCCCAGTTCCGTGCCATCCTCACAATCGTTGCTGTGTTTGAGCCCGTTGTTGCAGCCACTGTGTCAATCCATCTCGTTGAGGGTCTTCCTCTTTTTTGCTGACCCTCTATTTACCAAGCATGATGTCCTTCTCCAGTGACTGGTCCCTCCTGATAACATGTCCAAAGTATGTGAGATAAAGTTTCACCATCCTCGTTTCCAAGGAACACTCTGGCTGTACTTCTTCCAAGACAGATTTATTCATTCTTCTGGCAATCTATGATATATTCAATATTCTTCACCAACACCATAATTCAAATGTGTCTGTTCTTTCTTCTTTGTCTTCCTTATTCATTGTCCAGCTTTTGCATGCATATGAGGTGACTGAAAATACCATGGCTTGGGTCAGGCGCACCTCAAACCTCAAGGTGATATTGTTGCTTTTTAACACTTTAAAGAGGTCTTTTGCAGCAGACTTGTCCAATGCAATGTGTCCTTTGATTTCTTGACTGCTGCTTCCATGGGCGTTGATTGTGGATCTAAGTAAAATGGAATCCTTGACAACGTCAATATTTTATCCATTTATCATGATGTTGCTTATTAGTCCAGCAAACAAATATACGAACAAGATCATTTTAGATGGAGGTCCATGACATAAAGACAATAAAGCAAGGTGATAAGATGGAGTATGACAGGCATTGGAAGGGGTAGAAGTAGGCTACATTAGATTGGAGGTCATGGAACTGACTCTAAGAAGTGGCAGCTGAGCTGAGCTCTGACAATGCTCTAGCAGTAAGTGACGGGAGTTCTGGAGGCAGGGCACCCAAGGCCCCAAGGTAGGAACACGTATTTCTTACATATTAAAAAAAAAAAAATTGTTAAAAAAAAAAAGCATTGTTGGTATCCCTATTCTTGGGTTGACATAGAAGCAAGAGGACTTCTCCATTCCCCAGGAAGGAACTCCAAAAGAGCATATTCTCTTGTTCCTTACACTAGTGCTTTCCTATAATAGGACATCTGGGTTGGGACCTGGGGGCTTACTTTTTTCTGGATCTTTCTCTCTTTGTTCTGTAAGTGTGAGGCAGACCACAACCCTCGGTGTGGTGGAGGTATAGATGTGCTCAGAGGAGTCCCACTCCTCTATACTGTCCCCAACACATAGATTTAGGATTGGAAATAGGGCAGGGCATACGGTGACCATAGATGTTCCTGACCTAAAGACGCACAGCCTGCAACTCCAACAAAGTTCGCCAAAGGACTGTGCTTGAGACAATAAAACCAATACTGGATGTGAACTTCATCAGGGTCCTTGGGTCTATCTTTAATTGATTTTCAACACTGAAGGGAAGAGTGGTGTGATGAATTGGCACCCTCAGGTCTCTGAGAACTGGCCTCGATCTTACAGAATATTAAGAAACCACCATAAGGGGTGGGAAATGGTGAGTTACAGGAATCACCACCTCTAGAAGTTGAAAGTAAGCCCCATAAACTTATAAGAATTGCTGGTATTCCTGGTACTGAGACCTAAGAGAAATTTCCTGCCATAAAGGGCATGATAAGGTGGACTTTGTTCTCAACAGGGTCCCTGAAGTAATCACAGTAACGAATTCCACATGGCTGTTTGCTCTTGCTACCTCCTCTGCCTGGAATGCCTCCTCCATCCCCCGCGCATGCCCACTCATCTCTTAATACTTAACCCAAATATCACTTCTCCTATAAAGTTTCCCTTATCTTCTCTTCCCAGTGGATTTGAGCACTCCTCCCTTTTTATCTCCTCCAGATTCTGAACAGGCTCCTGTTAGAACACGCAAGACTATTGCATATAGTCTAGGCCATGAACTTCTTAAGGCCGGCACTGTTTGCGATTCATCTTTATAACCCATGTAGCCCTGGCAAAAGCGTTCAGTACGTGCTGTTGAAGGAATAAGCACACTACCCACTGGGCAAAGGCTGACTGTTCTTTGGTGGTAGCAGGAACTGACTTAAGAGAAGATATTATAAGACACATTTGGTGCACAAGAAAGAGGCAGCCATCTCTCTCCATTTTCTCTTCTCCATTCCTAAAGGGGGGCCCTCCTGTGTCCTAGAATCAATGAGTTGTCTCCCCATTAGTCACTCCACCACCCACCTCTGTCCTCTGACAAATCACCCCAATCACCTGCAATCTCTCCTGCGCACACCCTAGGGGCGATACGAAATAGCACCCGACGGTAAGTTGAGGACTCTTGTTATCCTCTCCTCATTTTAAGTTCATCTTTGTTGTGCATGAATTAAAATGTTCATAGTACTTACTATGTGTCAGGGTCCCTGGGTGATGCAAATGGTTAACGTGCTCAGCTGCTAACCAAGGCCCAGGGATGCACTGGAAAAAAGGTCTGGCAATCTACTTCCAAAAAATCAGTCATTGAAAACCCTATGGAGCACAAGTCTACTCTGACACACATGGGATCATCATGAGTTACAGTCAACTAGATGGCAACTGGTTACTGGTTACGTGTCAGGGACTGTTCTAAGCACTTTAATGTATATTAACTAATTTAATTCTCACAACAGTACAATAAGATAGACATTATTATTATCCCTATTTTTCATATGAGGAAACTGAGACACAGAGAAGGTAGGAAATTTACCTAATACCTAAAGCTAGTAAGTGATGTGTCTGGGATTTGAACTAAGGCAATTTGACTTCATAGCCCTAACTATATTCAGAGCCCTAACTATATTGCTTGTATACATTAGTAGTGCAGTATACAATATACATGAAATAAATCTGTATGTATAAGACATTCACAGTCAAATGTTTTATAGGTGAGAGTGTACAATTTAAAAGAATTATACTCTATGACTTTTTTTCATATCATTACTCCACTCAATTTCGCTGATTATGCCAGGGGTTGGCAAAATTTTTCTGTAAAAGGCAAGATAGTAAATATTTTAGGCTTTGTGGCCCAAGAAGCAAAATTGAGGATATTATGTAGGTACTTACATAAAAAGAGAAAAAACAAATTTTCACAATTTTTTATTAATGAAGTCAAAACAATACAATAACTGAGTATAACATTTTGCAATACAGACCTACTACTGAGCAGAAAGAAATTCTTTTTTATGTTATAACATTTCTCTTAAGTGGGATTCAAAGCTAGTGTTCCATATCATCAAGTCAAGGGCAAATGTTTTTCTGTAAAATCCATTCTTAGCTTGTGGGATATGAATAGGTGGATCTGGCCTACAGGCCATAGTTTGCTGACTCCTGGACTATGCCACTATGGCCCAAATCAGTGCAAACTCCTCCACGATACAGTCCCAAATATCTCTCCAACCTTACTTCTTGTTGCTCCCTTGTTTTTGTTTTCATTCAAATGGATTACTTGTGTTTCTTGGAAATTCCCTGGCTTCTTCTGAAAGGCCTCATGGTCCAATAGAACAAGCAGGACTATGGAGTCAAGAAGACCTGGGTTCAAGTCTGAGTTCTGCCGGTCACCAGCTCTGTGACCTTTGGCAAGTGATTTGGCCTCTCTCTGCTCTCTATGCTCTGTTTCCCCATCTGCATGTGACCTGATGTTCTCCAAGCCTCAACATCTTGGTGCTTAGCCCCACATTTTCACATAGGACCCTTGGTCCCCGGCAAAGCTTCCCTTAGTGACACCTGTGCTCCTGGACAAGCCCCCTCCTGCTGGGAACCACTGTTGTCCAGACAGGCACCACGGGCTCTGCCAGTGCTGCTGAGGCTCCATCAGGTGCTGGCACCAATGCCCTGGGTCCAGATCCCACCCATGCCACTGGAGCAGTGCGGTATTCTCAGGTGAATTGGGAGAGAAAATTCCCTATCCTAGGTCAGTGTTAGAGGGGCACCAGAGTAATGCTACTTCTGGCCCAACACTTAAGAGAGTTTCTGGTAACAGAATCTTTCTCACGCCACCCCCACCCCACAGAGGGGAGATCCTGGGGACTAAGCCATGAGAAGTCTCAGATGCCCAGCCAGGAGATTAACCTCAGAACCGCCCTGCCTCTCCAAAGACCACAACTTTCTTATCAGGGAAATCTCTTTGTTCTCAGCTCAGCTGCTGCTTCTCCTCAGATATGTTTGCTTCAGAGGGCTCCTCAGCCCCTCTGAAA
Organism: Dugong dugon; assembly: GCA_030035585.1. NCBI lineage: Eukaryota > Metazoa > Chordata > Mammalia > Sirenia > Dugongidae > Dugong > Dugong dugon. Next base: position 100,552,390 of record CM057472.1, on the reverse strand, counting down.
ACAGTGCTCTGTTGAGCCCATCCAACTCATTGACTTGGATTCAAGATGAGACCCACCATTACATGTCCCAGCATCAAGAAGAAAAGCAATGACTCAATTGCAAATTTTGCATTAAAAGATAACTAACAGCCTTAGAGCAAGCATACAGACCTTTATGTCCACTGATGCATACAGTTCAGTTCCTCCTGGATCTCTCATTACATGTCCTGGTGACCTGTTTCTTTTCACTCAGGAAGACATTTCCCAAGTGCAAGTGTGCCTGGATCATGCAGGGGGTGTGGCATCCATTTCCCCTTGAAGTTTGCAGATGTGAACAGTTCCACATCTGACAGCTGTAAACCTCACCTGCCCATGGGCCATGGATGGTCGCCAGCATTGCACAACTGTGCTGCATTGTTTAAAGTCATGTGTCTGTGAAGTCTCAGCTGGCTTGTATTGGGCAGTAGAAGTAGAGTTTCCCAGTCTGACTTGGTCTAGTCCAGTAGAAATACATCTGTGGTGCTACATTCCCCCAGTGGTAATTGCAATGTAAATTCAATTTTTTAACGGCTGCATAATCCTTCATCATAAAAAGATGTCATTTATTTAACCATTCCCCTATTGTTGAGCATATATGCCATTTTTAATTGTTTGCTCTTATAAAATCTGCTTCAGTGAGCATAGTTATGCATGAATCTTTGTACCTTCAATATGAAATACATCTTGTACACAACAATAATGAAACTGAATGACAAAGCAGATATTGCCTGTTTAGTGGGTATGGGAGCAGTAATGGTTCAGTGGTAGAATTCTTCCCTTCCATGCAGGAGACCTGGGTTTGATTCCTGCCAATGCACCTCATGCACAGCCACCACCTTTCTGTCAGTGGAGGCTATGTTGTGTGTTGCTATGATGTTGAACAGGTTTCAGCAAAGCTTCCAGACTAAAATGGGCTAGGATAAAAGGCCTGGCAATCTACTTCCAGAAATCAGCCAATGAAGACCCTGTGGATCACAATGGTTTGATCCTCAGTTGATCAAGGGGTTGAAGCAGGACTGGGCATTTCCTTCTGTTGTTTACAGGGTTGCCGTGAGTCAGAGGCCAAATCTATGGCAGCTAACAACAACAACAATCTCCCAACCAAAGGAATTTTAGAAGTTCCCGCTCTTCTGATAGCTGAGTTGATGTAGACTCAACATGGCCTTGGTGTCACAGTTCTGTCAGTTTCCCCAAAACATGGTAAGCCATAAGGAGGAGTCTCTGGATGCAGCCCAGCACATGAATGAAGTTCCTGAAAACCAAGGAGTATCCAAGTCTTCTGGAAGTCTTCTTCCTGTTTCATTATCTGGACATAGGAGTCAGGATATTCCAAGGACTTCTAATGACACAGTCTCACCTTCTTTTATAAGTGTCTTGATATTTTAATAGGTTTAATTAAATAAAATAAGCTGCAGTCCATTGCCTCAGACAGGATGACGCCAACCCTGAAGTGACTGGAACTTCCATCACAAAGTAACCTTGGGATATTTCTGAGGTTTCCTCTCCCACCTTGTGCAATCCAAATGCAGTCTTAATTTCTCCAACAGAGGCAAGGGTTTATTTGAAATCACAATACCACCACCTTACACATTATCTCATTGGATTCTCTGGACAATACTCTGAAGCACAACCAGCAATTTTTATCATCCCAGCTTTATAGATGCAGCGCAGGCTCAAGGATGTTAAATGGTTTCTGGTTCATTTCCCCATGTCAAGGCAGGCCTAATGGCTTCAATGAAATGAGCGTCTCTGAGACAGCAATGGTAGGAGGCAGTATTTCCTTCTCTCAGTCTCCCCCAAATCCACTCAGCAACAGAGCTGAGTGCCACCAGAGTATGCAAACGTAGCACAGCAGCTACAGACACAACATCCATATCTCGGGGTTTCTAATCTTAGCTCCCTCCCCATCCCCTTCCACACTACAGTACTTGTCTTAGTTTCCTAGTGCTGCTGAGACAGAGTCCCTGGGTGGTGCAAACAGTTTGAGCTCCTCTACTAACATAAAGGAGCCCTGGTGGTGCAGTGGTTAACCGCTTGGCTGCTAACCGAAAGGTCAGTAGTTCGAACCCACCAGGTGCTCCTTGGAAGAAAAGCCTGGCGATCTGATCCCGTGAAGAATGTTAGGTGTCATCAAGTAGGTTCCGACTCATAGCAACCCCATGTACAACAGAACGAAACACTGCCCAGTCCTGCGCCATCCCCACAATCATTGCTATACTTGAGTCCATCGTTGCAGTCACTGTGTCAATCCATTTTGTTTAGGGTCTTCCTCTTTTTCTCTGACCCTCTACTTTACCAAGCATGATGTCTTTCACCAGGGACTGATACCTCCTAAAAATGTGTCCAAAGTATGTGAGATGTAATTTTGCCATCCTTGTTTCTAAGGAACATTCTAGTTATACTTTTTCCAAGACAGATTTGATCATTCTTTTGGCAGTCCATGGTATATTCAATATTCTTTGCCAACACCACAACTCAAAGGCATCAATTCTTCTTTAGTCTTCCTGATTCACTGTCCGGCTTTTGCATGCATATGAGGTAACTGAAAATACCATGACTTAGAGCAATTAGGCTAGAAAAAGAAATAAACCGCATCCAAATTGGTAAGGAAGAAGTCAAAGTATCTCTGTTTGCAGATGATATGATCTCATACACAGAAAAACCTAAAGAATCCACAAGAAAACTACTGGAATTAATATAAGATTTCAGCAAAGTATCAGGATACAAGATAAACATACAAAAATCAGTTGGATTCCTCTATACCAACAAAGAGAACTTTGAAGAAGAAATCACCAAATCAATACCATTTAAAATAGCCCTCGGGAAGATAAAATACTTGGGAATATATCTAACCAGAGACGTAAAAGACCTATGCAATGAAAACTACAAGACGCTACTGCAAGAAACCAAAAGAGACCTGCATAAGTAGAAAAACATACCTTGCTCATGAGTAGGAAGACTCAACATTGTGACAATGTCTATTCTACCAAAAGTGATCTACAGATACAATGCAATCCCAATCCAAATTCCAATGGCATTTTTTAAGGAGATGGAGACAAATCACCAACTTTATATGAAAAGGGAAGAGGCCCCGGATAAGTAAAGCATTTCTGAAGAAGAAGATCAAAGTGGGAGGCCTCACGCTACCTGAGTTTAGAACCCATTATACTGCTACGGTAGTCAAAACAGCCTGGTACTGGTACAACAACAGATACATAGGCCAGTGGAACAGAATTGAAAATCCAGACATAAGTTCATCCACCTATGAGCAGCCGATATTTGACAAAGGCCCAAAGTCCGTTAATTGGGGGGAAAAGTCTCTTTAACAAATGGTGCTGGCATAACTGTATATCCATCTGCAAAAAACTGAAATGACCCATACCTCACACCATGCACAAAAACTAACTCAAAATGGATCAAAGACCTAAATATAAAATCTAAAACGATAAAGATCATGGAAGAAAAAATAGGAACAACGCTAGGAGCCCTAATACATGGCATAAACAGAATACGAACCATGAGTAACAATGCACAAATGGCAGAAGAGAAACTAGATAACTGAGAGCTCCTAAAAATCAAACACTTAAGCTCATCAAAAGACTTTACCAAAAGGGTCAAAAGACAACCAACAGACTGGGAAAAAATTTTGGCTACTACAAATCCGATCAGCATCTAATCTCTAAAATCTGTAAGATACTGCAAAAACCTCAACAACAAAAAGACAAATAACCCAATTAAAAAGTGGACAAAGGATACGAACAGGCATTTAGCCAAAGAAGACATTCAGGTGGCTAACAGACACATAAGGAAATGCTCATGATCATTAGCCATTACAGAAATGCAAATCAAAACTAAAATGAGATACCATCTCACTTCAACAAGGCTAGCATGAATCCAAAAAACACAAAATAATAAATGTTGGAGAGGTTGTGGAGAGACTGGAACACTTATGCACTGTTGGTGGGAATGTAAAATGGTACAACCACTTTGGAAATCGATTTAACGCTTCCTTAAAAAGTCAGAAATAGAAGTACCATATGATCCAGCAATCCCACTCCTTGGAATATATCCTAGAAAAATAAGAGCCATCACACAAATAGATATATGCACACCCATGTTCACTGCAGTACTGTTCATGATAGCAAAAAGATGGAACAACCTAGGTGCCCATCAACAGATGAATGCATAAACAAATTATGGTATATTCACACAATGGAATACTACGCAATGATAAGGAACAATGATGAAGCTGTGAAACATAACATGGAGGAATCTGGAAGGCATTATGCTGAATGAATTTTATCAGTTGCAAAAGAACAGATACTGTATAAGACCACTATTATAAGAACTCAAGAAAAGGTTTAAACACAGAAGAAAACATTCTTTGATGGTTACAAGGGTGGGGAGGGAGGGAGAGGGGTATTCACTAGCTAAATAGTAGACAAGAATTACCTTAGATGAAGGGAAGGACAACACACACTGCAGGGGAAGTCAGCACATCTGGACTAAACCAAAGCTAAGAAGTTTCCTGAATACAGTCAAATACTTTGAGGGACAGAGTAGCAGGGGCGGGGGTCTGGGAACCATGGTGTCAGGGGACATCCCGGTCAATTGGCATAACAAAATTTATTAAGAAAATGTTCTGCATCCCACTTTGGTGAGTGGTGTCTGCGTTCTTAAAAGCTAGTGAGCAGCCATCTAAGATGCATCAATTTGTCCCAACCCACCTGGAGCAAAGGAGAATGAAGAACACAAAAGACACAAGGGAAGTATGAGTCCAAGAGAAAGAAAGGGCCACATAAACCAGAGACTTCATCAGCCTGAGACCAGAAGAACTGGATGGTGCCCGGCTATCACCAGCGACTGCCCTGACAGGGAACACAACAGAGAGTCCCTGAAGGAGCAGGAGAAAAGTAGGATGCAGAACTCAAATACTAGTAAAAAGACCAGACTTAATGGTTTGATTGAGACTGGAGGAACCCCAGAAGACATGGCCCCTGGACACTCTGTTAGACCAAAACTAAAACCATTCCCAAGGCCAACTCTTCAGACAAAGATTAGACTGGACTATGGGACATAAAATGATACTCATGAAGAATAAGCTTCTTAGCTCAAGTAGATACATGAGACTAAATGGGCAGCTCCTGTCCAGAGGCCAGATGAGAAGGCAGAAAGGGTCAGGAGCTGGTTGAATGGACACGGGAAATCCAGGGTAGAAAGGAGGAGTGTTCTGTCACAGTACAGGGAGAGCAACCAGGGTCACATAACAATGTATGTATAAATTTTTGTATGAGAGACTAACTTGAATTATAAACTTTCACTTAAACACAACAATAAAAAAAAAAAAAAAAAGAAAATACCATGGCCTGGGTCAGGCACACCTTAGTCTTCAAGGTGACATCTTTGCTTTTTAACACTTTGAAGGGTTTTTTTTTGCAGCAGATTTGCCCAATGCAATGTGTCTTTTGATTACTTGACTGCTGCTTCCATGAGTATTGATTGTGGATCCAAGTAAAATGAAATCCTTGAGAACTTCAGTCTTTTCTCCGTTCATCATGATGTTGCTTGTTGGTTCAGATGTGAGGATTTTTGTTTTCTTTATGTTGAGGTGTAATCCATACTGAAGGCTGTAGTCTTTGATCTTCATCAGTAAGTGCTTCAAGTCTTCTTCACTTTCAGCAAGCAAGGTTGTGTCATCTGCATAATGCAGGTTGTTAATGAGTCTTCCTCCAATCCTGATGCCCCGTTCTTCTTCATATAATCCAGCTTTTTGGATTATTTGCTCAGCATACAGACGAAATAAGTATGGTGAAAGGCTAAAACCCTGACGCACACCTTTCTTGACTTTAAACCACACGGTATCCCCTTGTTCTGTTTGAACAACTGCCTCTTGATCCATGTACAGTTTCCTCATTTTTTGCAATGTTATCCACAATTTGTTATGATCCACACAGTTGCGTGCCTGTGCATAGACAATAAAATACAGGTAAACATCTTTCTGGTATTCTCTCTTTTTCAGCCAGGATCTATCTGGTATCAGCAGTGATATCCTTGGTTCCACGTCCTCTTCTGAATCCAGCTTGAACTTTTGGCAGTTCCCTATTGATACATGGCTGCAGCCGCTTTTGAATGATCTTTAGCAAAATTCTACTTGCATGTGATATTAATGATATCGTTCGATAATTTCTGCATTTGTTTGGATCACATTTCTTTGGAATAGGCATGAATATGGATCTCTTCCAGTCATTTGGCCAGGTAGCTATTTTCCAAATTTCTTGGCATAGATGAGTGAGCACTTTCAGCACTGCATCCATTTGTTAAAACATCTCATTTGGTATTCCATCAATTCCTGGAGCCTCGTTTTTCCCAAGGCCTTCAGTGCAGCTTGGACTTCTTCCTTCAGTAGCATCGGTTCTTGATCATATGCTGCCTCCTGAAATGGTTGAACATCTACCAATTCTTTTTGGTACAGTGACTCTGTATTCCTTCCACCTTCTTTCGATTCCTCTTGCATCATTTAATATTTTCCCATAGAATCCTTCAATATTGCAGCTCGAGGCTTGAATTTTTTCTTCAATTGTTTTAGCTTGAGAAATGCTGAGCATACTCTTCCTTTTTGATTTTCTATCTCCAGGTCTTTGCACATGTCATTATAATACTTTACTTTGTCTTCTCAAGCTTCCCTCTGAAATCTTCTGTTGAGTTCTTTTACTTCATCATTTCTTCCTTTCACTTTAGCTACTTGACACTCAACAGCAAGTTTCAGAGTCTCTTTTGACATCTATTTTGGTCTTTTCTTTCTTTCCTGTCTTTTTAATGATTTTTTGCTTTCTTCGTGTTTGATGTGCTTGATGTCATTCCACAACTCACCTGGTCTTTGTTCATTAGTGTTCAATGCATCAAATCTGTTCTTGAGATGGTCTCTAAATACAGGTGGGATATACTCAAGGTTGTACTTTGGCTCCTGTGGACTTGTTATAATTTTCTTTAGTTTCAACTTGAACTTGCATATGAGCCGTTGATGGTCTGTTCTGAAGTCAGCCCCTGGCCTTGTTCTGACTGATGATATTGAGCTCTTCTATCTTCTCTTTCCACAGACGTAGTTGACTTTATTCCTGTGTTTTCCATCTGGTGAAGTCCATGTGTATAGTTGCGGTTTATGTTGTTGAAAAAAGGTATTTGCAATGAAGAAGCCCTTGGTCTTGCAAAATTCTGTCATGCAATCTCTGGCATCATTTCTATCACCAAGGCCATATGTTTCAACTACTGATCCTTCTTCGTTTCCAACTTTCGCATTCCAATCACCAGTAATTATCAATGCATCCTGATTACATGTTCAATCAATTTCAGACCACAGAAGTTGGTAAAAATCTTCAATTTCTTCATCTTTGTCCTAGTTGTTGTACATAAATTTGAATAATAGTCATATTAACTGATCTTCCTTGTAGGCGTATGGATATTATCCTATCACTGACAGCATTGTACTTCAAGATAGATCTTGAAATGTTCTTTTTGGTGATGGATGGAATGCCATTCCTCTTCGAGTTGTCATTCCCAGCATAGTAGACCATATATGATTATCTGATTCAAAATGGCAAACCCCAGTCCATTTCAGCTCACTAATGCCTGGATATTGATGTTTATGCATTCCATTTCATTTTTCACAATTTCCAGTTTTCCTAGATTCATACTTCGTACATTCCACATTCTGATTATTAATGGATGTTTATAGCTATTTCTTCTCATTTTGAGTCATGCCACATCAGCAAATGAAGGTCCTGAAAGCTTGACTCCATCCATGTCATTACAGTCTACTCTACTTTGAGGAGGCAGCTCTTCCCCAGCTGTCTTTTGAGTGCCTTTCAACCTGAGGGGCTCATCTTTAGGCACTGTATCAGACAATGTTCTTCTGCTATTCATAAGGTTTGCACTGCCTAATTCTTTTCAGAAGTAGACTGCTGGGTCCTTCTTCCTAGTCTGTCTTAGTCTGGAAGCTGAGCTGAAACCTGTCCACCATGAGTGACCCTGCTGGTATTTGAATACTAGTGGCATAGCTTCTAGCATCACAGCAACAAACAAGACCTCACAGTACAACAAACTAGGAAACCATAAGGGGCATTGCTATGAATCGGAATGTACTAGACGGCACATAACAACAACAACTAACATAAAGTTGGCGGTTCGAACCCACCCAGTGGCGCCATGGAAGAAAGTGTCTCATCCATAAAGATTAGAGCCAAGAAAACCCTATGGAGCAGTTCTACTTTGTAACGTGTGAGGTCACCATGAGCCAGAATCAAGGTGACAACTCAATTGCAAAGGGTTTAGATCTTGTGTGTGTGTGTGTGTGTGTGTGTGCGTGTGTGTGTGTGTGTGTGTGTGTGTGTTGCTATAACAGAAATACCACAAGTAGGTGACTTGAAAGAACAGAAATTTATCTCTTCACATTTTAGGAGGTTAGACATCTGAATTCAGGGTACTGGATCTAGGGGAAGGATTTCTCTCTCTGTTGGCTCTGGGGGAAGATACTTGTCTTAGCTTCTGTAGCCCCGAGGCTGGTTCCTTGGGGATCCTTATATGTGCTTCTGACTTCCCCAGTTTCACTAGCATCTCTGTGTCTAATCTGCTTATATCTGTGTCTAATCTGTGTTTATATCTCAAAAGTGATTAGGTTTAAAACACACCCTACACTGATACGGCCTCATTAACATAACAAAGGAAGGCCTATTCCCAAATGGGATTACATCTACAAGTATAGGGGTTAGGATTCTAACACATACTTTTGGGGGACACAATTCAATCCATAACAGCACTTCAAACAAACAAACAAACAAAAAACCTAAAACCAGTGGCTGTGGAGTAGATTCCCATGTGCTGCAGAGCAGAAATGTGCTCCATAAGGTTTTCAAGCCTGTGACCTTTCGGAAGCAAATCACTAGTCCTTTAAATGTGCTATTGGCTCTGTCATCCCAAAGGGGGAAAGATTACCTTGAGAAAAATGACTCAAGAGAAGAAAAGAGAGAAACTTAACTAGCGTAGGATCTAAGTGAGGCAGCGGGCTCGTTAAAGTTAAGAGGAGTTGGAAATGATAAACAGACCCACCTCCTAGAATTAACCCACTGCCATTGAGTCAAATTCGACCCTATAGGACAGAGTAGAACTGACCCATAGGGTTTCCAAGGCTGCAATCTTTACAGAAGCAGATTACCACATCTTTCTCCCACAGAGCGGCTGGTGGGTTTGAACTGCTGACCTTTCAGTTAGCAGCCAAGTGCTTAACTACTATGCCACCTGGGCTCCTTGACCTCCTAAAGTTACTGGGGCTCCAAGAAGACACATTGCCCTGGTTTGTCATACACAAGGCTTCTGTGATTGGCTGGGTGGCCCTGTGACGGCTTTCACTTTCTGTTACCTCCACAACCTCATTTCGGGGTTTTCTCTCCCACATGCAATGTCTAGAGGTGGCAAACTAGTAGCCATGACTGATCCACAGTCATATTTGAACTTGAATCATTAGCCAACTTTTAAAATCATTACTTAATAATATGAATTTTGATGTTTCTTGAAAAATCCGAAGATTAGGCTATGGTAGGCCAGCATTCCTGAATGGCAGCAACTGGCTGTGGCTGAGGAGGGATGCCATGTTTGAATGAGGAAAACATATCTCTCCTTCCCTTTTGTTCCCCTTCCTCCCCATCCCTAGCTGTTTTACCCATATACTTTATCTCTCTGTCCTATGTTAGTATTTGAGTTTGAAATCTTTGAAGGAAAGAATAATGTGATCCTAAGTTACTGTAAGCACTTAAAAGTGAGCAAATCTATGACGTTTATTGAAAGATATGCCCAAATTTCTCATCCTTCTTTTTTTTATGATTTTTTTTTACTATTTGTTGTTGGTGTTGAGAATATACACAGCAGAACACATACCAATTCAAGAATTTCTACATATACAATTCAGTGATATTGATTACATTCTTTGAGTTGTACAAACATTACAACCCGCCTTTTTCAAATTGTTCCTCCCCAATTAACATAAAATCAGTACCCCCTAAGTTTTCTGTCTAACCTTTTGAGTTGTTGTTGTCAATTTGATCCCATATAGATAGTTCTTAAAAGAGCACAATGCTCAAGGCAAACCAAAAAAAATAAAAACCAAACCTGTTGCCCTCGAGTTGATTCTGACTCATAGCAACTCTATGTTGTTAATTAGTTAGGCTTAACTATTGTTTGGTTTTAAGAAGACTTTAGGGGACAGTTTGGTTTAAAGTTTAAAGATTATCTCAGGGCAATAGTTTCAGGAATTCATCCAGCTTCCATGGTTCCAGAAAATATGGATTCCATGAGAATATGAAATTCTGTTCTGCATATTCCCACTTTTAATCAGGATTCTTGTATAAAATCTCTAATCAAAACATTCAGTAATGGTAGTTGGGCACCATCCATTTCTTCTGGTCTCATGGCAAAGAAGGAAGTTATTTATCATCCTTCTTCATGGGTCCTTAACCATGCAGTTACTAGATTGATTACTGATTAGTGGCAGGGACCTTAGCATTGGAATTAAAGAGTGGGTTTGAGTCCAGGTCACTGTCATCTGGCACTCATTATCTTTATCATACCAGGGAAGAAGAGACCACCGCATGCATAGGTGGTTCCCCAAATGGGGTATGCATCCCTCAGAAGGTACAACAATCCAAGGAATGGCAGGGGAATGGGGATCAGTGTCTGGAGTACACATGGAGGGATGTAACACAGGAGGAAGCTAAGCTTCTCATCTGAACCCCAGAGGCTCAGGATGCTACAGTGTCAATGTGAAGGAGGGCATGAGATGAGGGGCTGAAACGGGATTAACTGAAAGTCTGCATATGGAACAACTGGGCCTTCCCACCCTATTCCCATTGCTGAAGCTCCCAGGAAAGATGCTGTCAGATTCCACTCTAAAAATAAAAACTGAATATCTCCAGAGGGGGTGAAATCAGCAAAGTCTAGTATTCAGGATTCCTAGGCATTTGAAGCCTTCCAGTCAACATGCCCTGCCTGGGCACACAAAATCCTAGTTAGCTTTTTTTGGCTGCACTTTTAAATAAGAATGGATGATAAAGAATCTCTAGGCTCCCCAGAAACAGCTTCTATAATAAAAGAAAAAGACTAAAATAAATAATCAGAGGAAAAAAAAAAAAAAAAAACCCACAACAACCCTGGAGGAAATAGTTATTTTGAGGAAGAGAAGATAACCCAAATCAAAGCAAACCCAAGAAAAATCCTCCAATTAGTATCCTCAGACTCAAGAAGATATTTCATCCATAAAAGAAGACTAGCACGTTCTGGCAAAGGAGAAACAAGAAGAGCCCTTACCAATTAAAAATATGACAGTTAAAATATAAAGGAATTGATAGAAAGTTGGAAAGATAAAATTGCAGTACTTTCCTGGAAAGTAGACTCGAAAGACAAAAAGATAAAGTTAAGAAAACTACATACAGGAGGTCCAACATCCAATTCATAGCAGGTTTAGAAAGAGAGAGCAAAGAAAACCAAGGGGAGGGCAGTATCAAAGAAATACTACATTAGAATTTTCCAGCACTGAAGGCCACATGTCTTTAGACGGAAAGGGTCCATTGAGTGGCAGATATGGAGTTTGAAAAAAAGACTCAGATAGTCACATAACCTGTGAATATTTAAAACACCAAAGATGAAGTGAACAATTGAAAATCTTCCCATGGGGAAAAAAGGGCCACCTATAAAGGAATGAAAATCGAACAGGCATCAGACTTCTCACTGGCAAACTGGATGCTAGAAGGCTATAGTAGAATGCCTTCAGTGTTCTGTGAGAAAGTGATTTTCAATCTAGAATGTCATAGTCTGCCAAACTATCACTTAAATGTAAGCACAGAATAAAGATATTTTGAGACCAATAAGGCTCAGAAAATTTATTTCTCACACATTATTTCTTAAGAAGGTACTTGAAAATGTGCTGCAGCAAAACAAAGGTATAACCTTTGTTGATTATAGTTGGAAGATGGAAGACGTGGATCTTGGAAGACCAAAACTGATCCAGGAAAACCATGAAGGGAAATCCCATGATGCAGCAGGAAAGTGGTGGGTGTCAGGGAGGAGGGTTTAAAAACTCAACAGATACGTGATTGGATGAAAAGATTAAAAAAAAAAGGAAAGAGATGTTAAAGAAAAATGCAGCAAGATAAAATAAAGGAAAATAGAAGGTCCAAGGGGGAAAAATTTTGTACAATAAAAGGGAGGGCAGTCCTTATAAACTTTTTGCCTCTTCAGAGAACAATATTTACAGAGTCAAAGCAATGTAAATGCTGTTTAAGTGATTTTTATTTTTTAGAATCAGTCTATGGAAGAGTTAATCATGGTTAAGAATAGAAAGTAAATGTTCTTATCCTTAAAATTATAAATGGCAGATGTTGGGAGGTAGATGAGGCAAAGTATCTGAAAGGAAGGGGAAAGAGGCTATTACCTTCATTAAAAAGTAAGGAGTCAAGGGATACTGTCCTTAGTTGATAGATCAAGAAATAAAGGTGCAAGTGTATCCATGTAACAAAGGCAACCTACAGAGAACCAAAGAATGGTATAACTCTACTAAGAGAAAGAAAGGGGGCTGATGAAAATGAGCTAAATCCTCATTTAACCAGAAAGGAGAAAAATAGATAATATATAAAGTCAATCAATAATAATACAAGAATATTAGTTAAAGATACAGAGCTGTTGTTGTTGTTGTTGTTAGGTGCTGTTGAGTCAGTCCCGACTCATAGAGACCCTACTTACAACAGAACGGAACATTGCTCGGTCCTGCGCCATCCTCACAATCGTTGTCACTCTTGAGCCTACTGTTGCAGGCACTATATCAATCCATCTCGTTGAGGGTCTTCTTCTTTTTCGCCGACCTTCTACTTTGCCAAGCACAATGCCCTTCTCCAGGGACTGATCCCTCCTGATAACATGTCTAAAGTATGTGAGACGAAGTCTTGCCATCGTTGCTTCTAAGGAACATTCTGGCTGTACTTGGAAGCTTCCAAGACAGATTTGTTCGTTCTTCTGGCAGTCCATAGTATATTCAATATTCCTCACCAACACCATAACTCACAGGTATCAATTCCTCTTTGGTCTTCCTTATTCAATGTCCAGTTTTCACAGGCATATGAGATGACTGAAAACACCATGGCTTGGGTCAGGTGCACCTTAGTCCTTAAAGTGACATCTTTGTTTTTTAATACTTTAAAGAGGTCTTCTGCAGCAGATTTTCCCAATGTAATACTTCCTTTGACTTCTTAACTGCTGCCTCCAGAGGCATTGATTGTGGATCCAAGTAAAATGAAATCCTTGACAATGTCAGTCTTTTCTCCTTTTATCATGATGTTGCTTATTGGTCCTGTTGTGAAGATTTTTATTTTCTTTACATTGAGGCGTAATCCATACTGAAGGCTGTAGTCTTTGATCTTCATCAGTAAGTGCTAAGATATAGAGATAGCCCAGAAGAAACATCTAAAAGAATTAAAACTGTTGTTTCTGAGGAGTAGGGTTGGGGTAAAGATGAGGTAGGGCAGGAGTATTTTCACTCGCATCTACTCAGCCCTCCTGCCCCATGTTGCTCTCCTTCCTACCAACCCCTCTTTCCTTTTCCAACCCCTCTTTCATCTCCAGCTTGTTGGATTTCAACTTCTCTGGTTATTTATTTAAAACAATTTTTTTGTTTGTTTAAAAAATTCAACTAGTACAAAAGGCAACATCTGATTGAAAGTCTCCACAAATGTCTAATTTCAAGCTAGGGTCTTCTAGCCATTCCACAAAATGGTCCATTTTCTCACAGAGCATTTGGGGCTTCCAGACATATTCTGAGCTCTGCAGATCCAGGAGTAGTAAGGAGTTGCAACAGGGTGAGGATGGGTTGAGGATAATGATGATAACGATGATTCCAATTCTGTATGTCTGGCATGGAGAAAAAAATAGTTTACTACTTACATTAGTTTCTACTGCTATGTAACAAATGACCACAAACTTAGCAGCTTAAAACAACACTCATTTATGATGTCATAGTTCTGTAGTTTAGAGTCCACAAGGCTCAGGGTCTCACAAGGCTGAAATCAAGGTGTCAGCCAGACTGGGCTCTTATCCAGAGGCTCTGAAAAAGAATCCACTTCTAAGTTCATTCAGGTTGTTGGCCGAATTCAGTTCCTTGTAAATCAGCCAGGGGTTGCTCTTAGCTCCTAGAGGCCGCTCCCAGGTCCTTTCCCTGTTGTCGCCTCCATCTTCAAAGCCAGCAACAGAATATCTCTGTTGCATTGAATCCTTCTCATGCTTCAAGTCTCTCTGACTTTCTCTTTTGCTACCAGTTGAAGAAAACTCTGCTTTTCAAGGGCTTATGTGATTAGGTAAGGAGCCCTGGTGGCACAGTAGTTAAAACGATCGACCGTTAACTGAAAGGTCGGCAGTTTGAAACCACCAGCCACTCTGAGGGAGAAAGACGTGGCAGTCTGCTTCCATAGAGATCTACAGCCTTGGAAACCCTATGGGGTCACTATGAGTTGGAATCGACCTGATGGTAATGGGTTTGGTTTTTGGTTTTGTGATTAGGTTAGGCCCACCCAGATAATCTCCCCATTTTAAAGTCAACCTTAATAATACATCTACAAAAAAAAAAAAAAAAAAAAATCAACAGACATCAGTGGTTTTACTCTGCAGATTATTCTTAAGTAAAATTGTTGAATTTAATTTTACTTGAATTTAATAGAAAAAAGAAGTTGAAGTAAAATAAAAGGAATTGCTGAACTTCAGCTAAATGTTTTATACCACAAGAATCCTTACAATATCTCCTTTAGATATATAAAAAACTAATAAAAGATAAAGAAGTTGGGATCATGCTTGCTTAAAAAATCTGCATTTAATTTTTTAGAGTGGATTATTTTGCTGCTATTAAAGATGAATAAATTTATATGCTTAGAATTCCTCTCACTGCTCTTTCCTTCACCTCCCAATTTTTGTTATGGATATGATCTTTTTTCACATTGTAAGAGTTTGTAATGTTTACCTTTTGTTCTTCAACCATAAATTCCACAGATATTTAGTCTTAATTCTCCTATTGCTCTATGTGTTCTGATTGCTTCTTTAGGAATGCCAATTATGCGTGTATTGGATCTCCACTGTTTATTTTCCATAACTATCAAATTCTTATAATTGTTTTATTTCTTTGTTATTTCCCATATTGTTCCTTTGTGTTTTCAATTGCATTTGTTCTGTTTTTGGTTGCTTCTAAAGTGGCTTTCGTCTCTTTTCTTTCTTGAGCTCTGCCACTTATTTTTTATCCTCTTTTGTTATTCTGTAATTCCTTATTTGTACCCCTGAATCTCCTCTTTGAGATCTTTTTTATTTTAAAAACAGGTGGCTTTGTTGGTAATTTCTCTGATGTGATGAAGAATTGTTAAAGAATAACATGCAAAGGGGTAAAAGAAAGATGCTGAGGTAGTTGACAGTTGTGCTTAAATGTGTTGCTTAAACTCCCTCTTTCTAAATTCTGTTTATTTCCTTTCTGTGAGAGAATGTCCCTGACACTCTCATATTCTGGCACTCAGGAGACTACTGAGACCCCTAGCAAAGCCTTCTTAATCTAGGCTCTCTGGGTTATACTTAGAAATTGCCTTCCCTCATCCTCTCATCTCCAGGAGACTCCTTTGTCTTTGTCTTAGTCATCTAGTACTGCTATAACAGAAATACCACAGTGGATGGCTTTAACAAACAGGAGTTTATTCTCTCACAGTTTAGGAGGCTAGAAGTCTGAATTCAGGGTGGTAGCTCCAGGGGAGGGCTTTCTCTTTCTCTCAGCTCTGGCAGAAGGTCCTTGCCATCAATCTTCCCCTGGTCTAGGAGCTTCTCAGCACAGGGACCCCAGGTCCAAATGATGCACACTCCTGCTCTTCTTGCTTGGTGGTAATGAGGTCCCCATGTCTCTCTGCTGGCTTCTCTCTTATATCTCCAAAGAGATTGACTTAAGATACAAGCTAATCTTGTAGATTGAGTACTGCCTTATTAACATAACTGCTGCTAAATTTGCCCCATTAAATTCATAGAGGTAGGATTTACAATACATAGGAAAATCACATCAGATGACAAAATGGTGGACAACCACACAACACTGGGAATTATGGACTAGCCAAATTGACACACATTTTTGGAGACACAATTTAATCCATAACAGGCTTAGAGGCTAGGTCATAGACACTTGAAATAAATGACTGCCTGGTTTCTCTTGAATTTGACCTCCCCTGCAATTCTGGATTATCATACTGGTTCTTCACAGGAACACTACCTGTTTCTCCTGTGGAGTCCTTAGATCTTGTTACTTAAATCTAAATTTCAGTTATTTGAGTACACTTCCACAATTTTTGCCTTATCTTCACATTACCCCTACTAGAATCAATACTTTTCTTTAAATCAATTAACAATTTTACTTATCTAAAAAGAAGGCATATCACTGTCATAAATAAAAGCCAGTATCACTAGCTATAAATTGTTGCTGTTAGTTGCCATTGAGTTCTGCCTAACGGTGACCTTATGTACAGCAAGTTGAAACACTGCCTTGTCCTGTGCATTCTTCACGATCGTTGGTATGTTTCAGTCCATTGTTGTATCCTTTTCTAGTGATTGGTCTTTCTGATGTCTGAGTTATCTAATGCTGCTATAGTATAAATACCACAAGTGGGTGGCTTTAACAAACAGAAACTTATTTTCTCACAGAAGTCCAAATTCAGGGAATTGGCTCTAGGGGAAGGCTTTCTGTCTCTGTGGGCTCTGGAGAATGTCCTTGTCTCTTTTGAGCTTCTGCTCTTGGGAGATCTTCATGTGGCTTGGCATCTATCTTCCCCCATCTCTGCTTGCTTGCTTACTTGTTTAATCTCCTTTATACCTCAAAAGAGATTGACTCAAGACATACCCTACACTACTCCTATTTCATTAACATAACAAAGACAACCCATTGCCAAATGAGATTATCATCATGGGCATAGAGATTAGGATTTACAACACATATTTTGGGGGGACATAATTCAGTCCATAACACCTGATGACATGTCCAAAGCAAGCGAGTCAAAGTCTTGCCATTCGTGTGTCTAAGGAGCATTCCGGTTGTATTTCTTCTAAGAAAAATAAATGCAATGAAACAAAACGATGATAGTATGTTCTAACTATATACAGTTGTCTGTTGGAAGTTGAGCCTGAGGTCTATATTTTCCTTGTTAAAAGAGTGATTAGTACAAATTAGAGAAAAGTTAAAGACTACTGGCATCAGATCAAGAGTTTCTTCTTGATGTAATCAGGAATGATAAAATTTAAAAAAAAGAATCATTTTTTCATTATGTTATTTGGTATAATTAAATGACTGTTCATGTACCACCTACACTTATCTAATGATTCCCTCTTCCCCTTTGAGAAACATCACTCCAATCCAAGGATCATTGACTTGGTCTCTTAAGACTGTGACATTAACGTCTAGCGAAATATGTTTTCCTGCTCAAGGATGGAGGCAGTGTGTGTCAGCTTTCAGCATTCTCCAAATTCAGTACATATTTTGCAGTATTTGGCAGGCATACTTCATGGTTTGTAATTTGAAGTTCTGAGAGTTTCCTTGTTTCATTAAAAATGGGACTTCCTTATATAAATAAAAGTATATAATAAATTACATAAAATTATATAATTAAAAAACAAAAACACAGTAACCAGTTGCTGTCAAGTGGATTCTGACTCATGGTGGCCCAATGTGTTATAGAGCAGAACTGCACTCCATAGCGTTTTTAATCGTTGTGACCTTTCAGAAGTAGATCACCAGGCCTTGCTCCCAAGGTGCCTCCTGGTGCGTTTGAACTGCCAACCTTTCAGTTAGTAGCTGAGCTCTTAACTGTTATGCCACCCAGGGACTCCCTAGTTAAATAATTATCCCATATTTGATCAACAACTGGCAAAACAGAGAATCTCAGAAGTACCCAAGAGCCTAAAAGCTCAAATAAAATATAAGAAAATTCCTGTTGAGTCCAATTGGCAATTTTGATTAACAGGGATAAATGAATTAGTAGATAACCCCTCACTACCCTACCCTATTTCCAACATTCTTTGCAGCACAATAAGAGTAACATTTATAAGTATAAACTGTTCTTCAGCAATTCAGTTTGAGTATTGGGGGTAAAACTACATTTTTCTAATATTATCGGACTAGTATACAATATCTCGGAGCCCTGGTGGTACAGTGGTTAAGAGCTCAGCTGCTAACTAGACGGTTGGCAGTTTGAATCCACCAGCCACTCCTTGGAAACCCTATGGGGCAGTTCTACTTTGTCCTATAGGGTCACTACAAGTAGGAATCGGCTCCACAGCAACGGGTTTGGTTTTTTCTTTTAACACAATATCTCTCTTTTCTGAATTTTTCTGTGGCAAATAAATGGCCTGTCAGCAATGTGAAGAAAAAAAAAAGGGAGGGCTTTCTGTGTGTTTTTTGTTTGTTTCCAGAAGATTCCAAGGGAGGGTAAAGGAAGGAATCAAAAAATGTCTTTATTACCTTCAACTGAATATATATGTTGTTGTGCATCCCTCTACGGTTCCACCTATCTGTGTAATGGTTGGCACAGATTTCACAGAAGTGGAGCACATCTCAGACGAGGTTCTTTCAATTCAGCCTACTGCTCCATATCTGCCACATTTGGTGGGTTTCTAAGCTTTGTGGGTACTATTTGGGGTGTGAGAAGTTAGAGTGAAAAAACTGTTTAGATGCTGCTGTCCTCTTCACAGGACTTCCGTCCTGTTTGTGAGCTGGGTATGTGTGTGTGTGCCCTCCCAACAGCCTTACTTCACAGCGGTGGCAATATGTAGACTTCAGCCCTGAACAGGCATCTTCAGCTCAGTGTGAACTTTACATACTCCCCCAGCTTACTGGATCTATGTAACTCAGGGAAGGTTCTGACAGGGTCAAGAAGAGTAGCGAGGTGTTGATAATGTAGTTTTTTACTTCTTTAAAGATGTTCTTTCTCACCTGAGTACACACATCTGAGTGTTTTGATAGAGATAATTATGGGGAATATAACGTGGCAAGCCACTGGTGTTCCCTTATTTTTGCAAACCCAAAGGTGAGGGGCTTCCTGCTCACATTGCACAAATAAAGAGATTAATCAAGTCCTAATAGCTCACACCATGAGGCACTGTGGTTCAGTGGTTCACTTCCCAGCCAGTGCACCTCATGCACAGCCACTACCTGTCTGTCAGTAGAGGCTTACGTGTTGCTCAGATTTCAGCAGAACTTCCAGACTAAGACACACTAGGAAGAAAGGTTTGGCAATCTATTTCCAAAAATTAGGCAATGAAAACCCTGTGGAACACAATGGTCGGATCACAACTGATCATGGGGATGGCACAGGACGGGGCAGCATTTCTTTCTGTTGTGCACGGGGTTGCCTGGAAATGGTGCACATCATGTCTACCCACACCCAGTTAGATCCAAATCCTATGACCCTTCAGTAACCACTGCTGCTGTTGTTGTTAGCTGCCATCTAGTTGGCCCCCAACTAACGGCAACCCCCTCATGCACAATGGAAGGAAACACTGCCCAGTCCTGCACCATCCCCACGATTGATTGCTGATTGGGCTGTTGTGATCCATAGGGTTATCACTGGCTGATTTTCAGAAGCAGATTTCCAGGAGTTTCTTCCTACTCTGTGTAAATCTGAGGCCTTGCTGAAACCTGTCAGCATCAGAGTAATAAACAAGCATCCACTGGCAGACAGGTGGTGGCTGTACATAAGGTGCATTGGCTGAGAATCAAACCTGGGTCTCCTGCATGGAATGCAAAAATTCTACCACTGACCCAAAGGAGGAGAAAAACAAACAAACAAAATCTTCCTGTGTGTTCAGGAAGAGGAAATGAGATTGGTAAGCATCAGGCCAGCTGCCGCCACATCCTGGTTAAAACCCACTCATTTTGCAGGACTCAGCTTAACTGTTACTTCCTTTGAGAGGCCTTCCGGCTACTGCAACCTAAGTTAGCACTCGCTGATATATTTTGTTGGCGCACCCTATAATTTTCCTTTACAGCATGATCACAATTGGAAGTTTCTTTATGTGATTTTAAATATTTCCGTTTCTAGAGTGTAGGCTCTATGAGAGTAAGGATTGTATGTGTTTTGCTCTCACTGTGTCTCCAATAGCATTAACCTGCTCAGCAGATAACTGAAAGGTTGGAAGTTCAAGTCCACCCAGAGGCACCTCAGAAGAAAGATCTGGTGATCTACTTCGGAAAAATCAGCCATTGAAAACCCTACGGAGCACAGTTCTACTCCAATACACATGGAGTCACCATGAGTCAGAATAGACTCGATGGCAACTGGTACTGGTACTGGTGCCTCGGAGGCCAACCCAATGTGGCTATCTAAACCAGGCAGTAAGCCCAGAAGGGGCTCCCAAGGCTTCTCTGCTTTCTCTTCCACAGCTGTCTAATCCAGTGGTTGGCAAACTATGGCCTGTGGGCCAAATCTGGCTCACTGCCTGTTTTTGTATGGCCCATGAGCTAGGAATTGTTTTTACATTTTTAAATGGCTGAAAAAGAATTCAAAGAAGAAGAATACATCATGACATGGGAAAATTATATGAAATCCAAATTTCAGTGTCCATAAATAAAGTTTTATTGGAACACAGCCATACTTATTGTCTATGGCTGCTTTTGAGCTACAATGGCAGAGTTGAGCAGTTGTGAAAGAGACCATACAGCCTGCCAAACCTAAACTATTTACTATCAGGCCCCTTACAGAAAATGTTTGCCAACCCCTGATCTAATCCACGCTTAGTTTCAAAGATTACTTCCATATGAATTATGTCTAAGTGTACATCTTTAAGCCTCTCCTTTCTTATTTTCACATCCATTGCCAGAAATCAGACCCTGTTAGTTCTATCTTTGCAATAGTATTCCTGCCCTGCCATCTCTCTCCCCCTCCCTTTAGTCCATCCTTTTCACTGTAACCAAAGTAACTTCCAGGAGAACAGCTTTAATACTGTAACTATTCTTTGAGGTTTCCCAGTGTGGAACTAAATAAAATCTGCACTGTTTAGTATGGTATTCAAGTTTCTCCATTTTCCTACCATACCATACCTTTTCAGTTGTATTTCTTACATCATATTTTCATCCAGCCTCACCAATCACTTAACCCACCCTTGCCTTCTCAATCTCTAGGCCCAGGCTGACAGTTACCATCTCAGTATGTAATGTCTATGGAGCCCTGGTGGTACAGTGGTTAAGTGCTTGGCTGCTAACAGAAAGGTCGGTGGTTTGAATCCACCCAGCATCTCCACAGGGGAAAGACCTGGCAATCGGCTCCTGTAAAAATTACAGCCTAGAAAACCCTATGTGGCAGTTTTACTCCATCCTGTAGGGTCATTATGAATCGGAACCAACTTGACAGCAATGGGTATAGGGTCATTGAAAAGCAGAGAATACCAGAAAGAAGTTTACTTGTGTTTTATTGACTGTACAAAGGCATTTGACTGTGTGAATCATAACAAATTATGGATAACACGGTAAAGAATGGGAATTCTAGAACACTTAATTGTGCTCGTGAGGAACCTGTGTATAGACCATGTCTTAGGCTGGGTTCTCTAGAGAAGCAAAACCAGTAAAGTGTATAAATATATAGACAGATTTATATCAAGGCAGCAGCTGACACGACTGTAGAGGCTAGAACATCCCATGTCCGTGAATCAGGGTAGAGGCCTCTCCCAATTCACGCAGCTGCGGAAGCTGATGAACCCAATACCGGCAGGTCAGAGGGCAGGGCTCCTGCTCTTAGGCTGTGAAGGTCAACGAATTCTAAGATTGGCAAGGTTTCTACTGATTTATCTAGCTGCAGGGGCTGGCGAACCCAAGATCAGCAGGTGGGAAGCAGGACTCTTGCTAGCAGGCTGTGAAGATCAACGAATCCCAGGATTGACAGGTAAGCTGCTAGCTCAAGTCCCAAGAACCAGAGGTGAGATGACAAGGGGCAGCTGCTGGGTCTGGAACAAACCAAAAACCTTGGCAAGGCAAGCAGGAAGGAAGTAGCCAGCAGAGGGCAGAGAAGTGAAGGCTGAGGGGCTGGTAGGCAGCCACAGGCCCTGCTCCCGCCAGTACCACTCAGCAGATTCCATCATGGGGGGTGATCACATATCACATTTCAACAGGGAAGTGATCACAACATTATACAACTGCCAAAACACTGAGAATCATGCCCTAGTCAAGTTGACATACAATTTTAACCATCACAGACAAGAGGCAATCATACAAACAGAACAAGGGGATACTGCATAGTTTAAAACTGGGAAAGATGTGCATCAGAGTTGTATCCTTTCACCATAATTATTCAATCTGTATGCTTAGCCAATAATCTGAGAAACTGGACTATATGAAGAAGAACACAGCATCAGGATAGGAGGAAGACTCATTAACAACCTGCGATATGCAAATGATACAACTTTGCTTGCTGAAAGGAAGAGGACTTCTAGCACTCACTGACTCACTGATGAAGATCAAACACCACAGCCTTCAGTATGGATTAGACCTCAACATAAAGAAAACAAAAAAATCCTCACAACTAGACCAATAAGCAACATCATGATAAATGGAGAATCGATTGAAGTTGTCAAGGATTTCATTTTACTTGGATCCACAATCAACAGCCCTGGAAGCAGCAGTCAGGAAATCAAATGATGCGTTGTATTGGGCAACTGTTGTAAAAGACCTCTTTAAAGTGTTAAAAAGCAGTGATGTCCCTTTGAGGACTAAGGTGTGCCTGAAACAAGCCATGTTCAATCACTTCATATGCATGCGAAAGCCGTGAAATGAATAAAGAAGACCAAAGAAGAATTGATGATTTGAATTATGGTTTTGGTGAACAATATTGAATATGGACTGCCAGAAGGACCAACAAGCCTTAGAAGTACAGCCAGAATGCTCCTTAGAAGGGAGGATGTCAAGACTTCATCTCACATACTTTTGACATGTTATTAGGAGGGACCAGTCCCTGGAGAAGGACATCATGCTTGGTAAAGCAAACAATCAGCGAAAAAGTGGAAGACCCTCAACCAGATGGACTGACGCAGTGGCTGCAACAATGGGCTCAAACAGAGCAAAATTGTGAGGATGGTGAAACATCCTCTCACTTAACTTTGGTTATGTTTTCAGGAGGGACCAATCCTTGGAGAAGGACATCATGCTTGGTAAAGTAGAGGGTCAGCAAAAGAGAGGAAGAGGCTGCAACAATGGGTTCAGATTGTGAGGATGGCGCAGGACCCGGCCGCGTTTCCTTCTGTTGTACATGAGGTCGCTATGAGTTGAAACTGACTCGACAAGGGCACCTAACAGCAACAACAACATAGGGTCACTATGAGTTGAAATTGATTCCACAGCACCTAACAACCCCCTAAAACAAACTCATTGCCATGGAGTTGATTGCGAATCACAGCGACCCTATAGGACGGAGTAGAACTGCCCCATAGGGTTTCCAAGGCTGTAAATCTTTCTCCCGCTGAGCGGCTGGAGGGTTCTAACTGCCGGCCTTTGGTTAGCAGCCAAGGCTCAACCACTGCGCAACCAGGGCTCCTGCACCTAACAACAACAACACGAAATTCTGCTGCTATTTCTGTCTTACCTACCCTTTAAGTTGGTTACCTCAATTGCCTCCTTGCCCTAAAAGCTTTCCTCGGTTCCTCTACTGGGGATAATTGCTGCCATCTGTGCGATTCTCTAACTCTTTGTGTGACCACTTTATTTCAAATTCTATCTTGTATTACAGTTTCCTGTGTAGATACACAAATCATTTGTTTCTCCCACTCTATTGAAAACTGCTTGCGGGTAGGGATTGTATTCTACTTTATTAACCTTTGTAACCTTTTGGCGCCTAGGAAGTGCTTGTATGAAATGGATGTCTATCCTTCGCAAATTTCCTAATAGGGAATTGGGATTGTGACTTTTTGTAATGTCTAAGAACTACCTGTATTTAAGCACAAACTCCACATAAATTTCTTAGGCTCACTAGAGCGAGTCACACCTTTTTAGGGCATGCTGTCGTCCAGTTGGTCACACACCTGTGGATCGCTATCTGGGACCCTCAGAAGTCTTGAGACACGTGGTTGAGGAGCGCTTCCCTCAGGCCCCTCCTCCCTCCACGGTGATTGGCGGACCAATCGTTCCAATCATCCCTCCCCGCCTCTTTCAGCAGTAGCCAATCACAGACTCCGAGCGCCTCCTGACTACTAGATACTGTTTACTAACAGATCGAAGCTGGGGAATAAGGGGTGTGACCGTTCTGGGAGGTCAGGGAAGGGAAGATCCTGACTGCGCGTGCGTACCAGAGGAAATAGGCAGGGCAGAATATCGGCTCTTGCCAATCGGAATGGTCGCGCTCTTCCCTCTCCTGCCTCCCCGCCAAGCAACAACAATTCGAGCAGTGGGGCGGGGCGGCCCGTGAAACGTCAGAGAGAACTGCCCAATGGGAGCCGGTGTTGGCAGATGCGCGCGCCCTCGGCCCAATGAGCGATAGCGGCCCGAAGGGCTGCTTGGCTTGCTGGCTGTGGGCGGAGCGGCCTGACGCAAAGAGGCGGTGGAGCAAGGGGCGGTTTGGTTGCGCGGTACTAGCGGGCCCCCCGGAGGGGGAGGAGGCAGAGGAGGGAGTCGTGCGGCCAGAGCGGGAAAGCGAGTCGTCTCGGCGTCCGAGTTCAGGAGCTGCAGCAGCCCAGCTCCCGGGGCGTTGTGAGGGGCCGGACGTCGGCTGGCTTTTGGGTTTCCCTCGTATCGACCCCGCGGGATCGGAAAAGGGAGAAGATGGAGGAGGAGGGAGGCAGTGGCGGCGGCGCGGCCGGGACCAGCGGGGACGGCGGCGGCGGCGGCGGCAGTGGCGGCGGCGGCGGCGGCGGCGGGGAGCAGCTCCTCACCGTCAAGCACGAGCTGCGGACCGGTGAGTGGCCCCGCCTTCAGCCGGCCGGCCTGGCGCGGGGCGCGTCCTGAGGCCCCGGGGTCGCGCTGCAGCCGAGGACGCGTGGCCCGGGGCTTCCGGGGGCGGGGGTCGGGGCGCGGGGCGCGGGGCCGCGGCGGGAGAAGGGGTCGCGGAGGGGCGAGCCCGGGGCGGGGCATCACGGGAGGGCGGGAACTGGGGGGATCCGGGTAGAGGAGGGCGCGCCCGCGGGCCAGGCGGAAAGTTTTCGGGAGCCGGGGATGGAGCGGCGGGCATGGGGCGAAGGGGGTCCTTGGAGCAGCCGACAACTGTCTGCTGGCCCTGGCCCTCTGGGGATGGTTTCGCCCCCTCTTCTCGCGCAGGTGACACATCTGTCACTGCATCCTGTCGGGTAAAAGGTGCATCTTCCTCAACGTGGGATGAGCGACGCTCTGTTTTGGAACTTGACTCACTTCTCCACCCATCTGCCTCCCTCGAGGTGGCCCCGGTGGGGTTTGGGGAAACAACCCCAAAGGTGCTGTGTCCTGTACTAGATCAACGAGTGGTTGTCCCCAGGGCTTTAATGAGTCCAGTCTTTAGTGAGATATAGAGGGATTGAGGGCTTTTATTTGCAATTACCATGAAATACTACCCTTGGCCTTGAATTTCTTTCAAAGGTCTCCTGAGATGAAGGCTCTGGCAGTTTAAAGCTGTAGCTCAAGCGTCTAACAGGGGCTTTTGTCCTGAAGCTTGAGATCCCTAGAGTTGTTCTAAGCTTTAGACTTGCTCTTTTATCGTTGTGTGGGTCGGAGTTGTTCATTTTGGAAAATGCTGATTTGGACTAAATCAGTACAGTTTGGATTTATATGTGGGGAGACCAGTTTCGTGTTAGAGATATTTTTTCATTTGTGAACAGAAAATACATTTTAATGACTTGTTCATTAGTAGTATGTTTTTGTGAGCGTTTATTCAGGGTTTGACACAGCTTCTTTGGCATATTGGGATGTTCTTTTATTATGTAGACCCAAAGCTTATACAGCAGGTTTCAGGTATACACCTGGTACACTTGGTTTCTCTTTTGAAAAGACTGTAAAGTTAGCTCTGTCGCCAGTTCTTTTAGGTTTTGTTATTTCTAATGAGACTGCCGATTGGCATTCCATTGGGTGCCAGTGAGGTGGCTTAAGAGGGATATCAAATTCATGGCTACTTAATTCGTTTTTTTTATGTCATTGTTCTTGAACATTGTGAATCGGTTTTCTGTCTTGAGCCAGTTACTCCATAATCTTTTTGAGTTCCTAACAACCCGTGTGGGTTTAGTTGATTTGATTTTTCTCTGTCAATTTAGTAGGCAACTGATGCTTTCAAAAAGCTATTAAATCATTTACTCAGTAAATGTTTGCTGAGTATTAATACCTGATCGATGCCAGTTTCTGTGCCAGGTGCTTTCTATAATAATCTATTCAGATTATTTTCCCATTTTTTAAATTGGTTAATTTGTCTTTTTATTATTGAGATATGGGTTATGTATTCTAGATAATAAGTGCCTTATAAGATACGTGATTTGGAAATATTTTCTCCCATAAATTGATTTGTCTTTTCATTTTCTTTATGTGTCCTTTGAAGCACCAACATTAGTTTTGATGAAGTTCAGTTTATCTTTTTTTTTTTTCCTTTTATTTTTTTGTGCTTTTGGTATTGAATCTGATAAACTACTACCTAATAAAAGGTCAAAGGATTTACACCTATTTTCTTCCAAGAATTTTATGATTTTCACTCTTACATTTAGATCTTTGATTCATTTTGAGTCAATTTTTGTATGTGATGTAATCCAGATATATTTTCCACGTGGATCTTCAGTTATCCCAGTACCATTTGTTGAAAAGACTATTTTTTCCTTATTTTTCATCTTGACACCCTTGTAGAAAATCAGTTAACCATAAGTGTTTGAGTTTATTTCTGGACTGTCAGTTCTATTCTACTGATCTATGTGTCTGTCCTTGTTGATACCACACTGTCTTTATTACTGTAACTTTTTAGTTAGTTTTGAAATCAGGACGTGTGAGTCTTCTACCTTTGTTCTTTTTCAAAATTATTTTGGCTAATCTGGGTCCCTTGAATTTTTAGAATCAACTTGTCAATTTCTGCAAAGAAGCCAGGTGGGATTCTCATAGGAATTGTGTTGAATCTGTAAATCAATTTGGGGAGTATTGCCATCTCAACAATATTAAGTTTTCCAGTCCATGAACATGGGATGTCTTTCCACTTATTTAGGTTTTCTTTCATTTCTTTTAACAATGTTTTGTCAGTATTTGTTTTGCATTTCTTTTAATAAATTTATTCCTGTTTTATTATTTTTGATGCTATTGTAAAAGGATTTTTTCTTAATTTCGTTTTCAGATTGTTCATTGCATCTGTATAGAAATACAATTACATTTTTTTATATCAATCTTATATTCTACTACCTTGCTGAACTAGTTATTAGTTCTAATAGTTTTTTAGTGGATGCCTTGTTGTTGTTGTTAGTTGCCATTGAGTTGATTCCAGTGCTCCATAGGGTTTTCAAAGCTGTGACCTTTCTGAAGCTTTAGGATTTTCTATTTATAAGATCGTTTAACCTCTGAGTAGAGGTAGTTTTACTTCTTCCTTTCCAATCTGAATGCCTTTTATTTCATTTTTTTTTGCTTAATTGCCAAGATTAGAACCTCCAGTACAATGTTGAATGGAAATAGTGAGAGTGAGCATCCTTGTCTTGTCCTGATTTTAGGTGAATAGCATTCAGTCTTTCGCCGTTATGTATGAGACTGCTTGTGGATTTTTTTAGATGCTTTTTATCAGGTTAGGAAGTTCCCTTTTACCCCTAGTTTGTTGGATATTTTTATCATGAAAGAGTGTTGGGTTTTGTCAGATGCTTTTTCTGCCTCTTTTGAGATAATCGTGGCTTTTGTACTTTCTTCTAATCGATATGGTGTATTACATTAAATAATTTTAGGATAGTAAGCCAATCTTTCATTCCTGGGGTAAATTTCACTTGGTCATGGCATATAATCCTTTTTATACGTTTCTGGTTTCAGTTTGCTAGTATTTTGTTGAGGATTTTTGTGTTTATATTCATAAGAGATAGCCTGTGCTCCCCCCCCCCCCCCGGTAATGTCTCTTTCTGGCTTCCCCAAAATATTCTTGATTGGTTTCTGTCACCAACTAAAGATTGTACCTGTTGGTTACTGGTACCTATACTCAGGGACCTTTAAGTAAAGATTTAACAGAGGTCAGGAGATAGGCTGTAGTTTTAGTTCTGCTCCTAACTTGGTGTGTGAGCAGTCATTTCACCTTCCTGAGCCTCAGTTTTCTCATCCATGAAGCAAGGGGGTTGGGCTACTTTGGGGAGTCGTATCCAGAGTACTTACCAGTATTAAGCTGATGTCGTATGTCATTTCTGTGGAAATCCTGGTATAGAAAAAGTCAGGGGTAATCATTTATCTAAAAGATTGGTCTGTTTAAGTGAAGGATTCATGATTGAATCCCATTGGAAAACAACAGTTCCTTGATGCTTTTTTTAATATAATTCTATTTATAATGATTTAATTTATCATTAGCTCTTCAGGAACATAACCATTACTTACAGTAGGACACTTTGAAGGATTTCAGTGATAAGCTTAGTTGTCTGTGAATACAATGCAGCTCTTCCTGTTAGACTTAAACACATAAAAATGTATGTGTGTGTGTTTATAGTGCTTGTCCTTTGTTTCACGTTTTCCTCACTTTGCAAAGAATAGGCAAAACTTGTGCTCCATCTGTAGTTTTATAGGCTACATTGGAAAGGTTAAAGATATGAATAGGTTATTGAAATAACTTAGTTTCCTGGAGCCTAGACCTTAAAAGAAAATCTGACTTTCTACCACAAATTTTAGAGGTTAGGAAAATGATCTATTAGGGCAAAGGAGGTGACATGTCAGTCCTTAAGCCAAGGGGGATTCAAATATATTTCGTATTTACAGTCCATAGGTGGAGACTCCTTAGATGGTGTCTTAGTTTCCTAGGGCTGCCATAACATGATACCACAGAGTGAGTGGCTTTAAAGAACAGAAATTTATTTTCTCACAGTTCTGAAGGTTAACCACCAAACTCAGTGCAGTCAAGTAGATTCCAACTCCTAGCGATGCTATGGGACACAGTAGAGCTGCCCCATAGGGGTTCCAAGGCTGTAATCTTTATGGAAGCAGACTGCTACATCTTTCTTCTGTGGAGTGGCTGGTGGGTTCAAACTGCTGACCTTTCAGTTAGCAGCCAAGAGCTTAACCACTGTGCTACCAGGGCTCCTTTTCTGAAGGCTAGGAGTCTATAATAGAGGCTGTTGGCAGGGTATTGCTTTAGGGGGAAGAACTTTCCTTGTCTCTTTCAGCTTCATGGTAGCCCCAGGCATTCCTTGGTGGTCCTTGGTTTATAGATGGATTCTCACATGGTGTCTTCCTCTTTGTCTTAGTCATCTACTGCAACTATAACAA
The DNA here is from genome assembly GCA_030035585.1 of Dugong dugon. Lineage (NCBI taxonomy): Eukaryota > Metazoa > Chordata > Mammalia > Sirenia > Dugongidae > Dugong > Dugong dugon. The sequence continues at coordinate 100,522,926 of CM057472.1, read as the reverse complement.
ATACCACAAGTGAATGGCTTTAACAAAACAGAAGTTTATTCTTTCACAGTCTAGGAGGCTAGAAATCCAAATTCAGGGCACCAGCTTCAGGGGAAGACCTTATCTCTCAGTTGGCTCTGGAGGAACATCCTTGTCATCAATCTTCCCCTGGACTAGGAGCTTCTCTGCATAGAAACCCTGGGTCCAAAGGACGCGCTTTGCTCCTGGCACTGCTTTCTTGGTGGTATGAGGTCCCCTTGTCTTTCTGCTCACTTCTCTCTTTTATATCTCAGAAGAGATTTGCTCAAGACATAGTCCAGTCTTGCAGATTGAGTCCTGCCTCATTAACATCATAGAGGTAGGATTTACAACACATAGGAAAATCACATCAGATGACAAAATGGTGGACAGTCACACAATACTGGGAATCATGTCCTAGCCAGATTGATACATAGTTCAATACGTGTCACCCTATAACTCTCTTTCCATGTCTATACTCCTGTTTATAAGACACCACTTAGAAGCATTAGTATTAGGATCTACCCTATTCCTGTATGACGTTGTTTAACCTAATAACAAAAGAAAACCCCTATTTCCAAATAGGTCACATTCACAGGTACAGGAATTAGGATTTCAGCGTATCTTTTGGGGGGATGCAATTCAGTCTATAACAGGTGGCAGGACTAACGTATCAGACCCAACATTAACCCCTACTCCAAAGCAATGAAGCATCTTGAAACCTCGGCTTCTTGGAGACATAAGTGGTTTGGTGGGCAGGATTGAATTCTTCCCCATAAAAAAGAAGCTAAAGCTTGGGTGAAAACTCCTCTAGGGACAATCTGTCATAGTAACATTATGTGTTGGCTGAGGCTTCACAATTAAATACACTGCTGAGAGATGTCAATCCCAAAGCTCAGTGGGAAGGAGGGATTGTCACAGTTATCTTCTTTGAGCTCCCATAATGATTTCCAGATCTCTCCCTGTACCCAAAGGTATGATCACTCCTACATCCATCTTGTTTGGCAGGGAAGATGAATTAGATAGAGTCTAAAATAGAATCCTGCCCTCATTTTCTTTGTTTCTAGCAATGCCCCTCTGGCTTAAGGAATAACTGTTCCTCCAAAAGTCAGATGTGTTCTTCAGACTATACATTCTCAAAGTTGTAAGTAAGCTGACTGACTTTTTTTTTTTTTTTTTTTAATTCTGTAGGTGCAGGGAGAATAGAGAGGTAAAGTTCCCAGTGTTCAGTACGGTACTTGGTATTGCAGTTATTTTATTTCACACTCAAGTTTTTGTGTAGGTCTGCTTCTTTTTATATCATCAGGATAATCAGTGTGTTCTTGATAAAAAAAATTGTGTAAATAATATAGTTGTATATCAGGTTATTTAGATTATAGAAAGTGAGCTTGGTATTTAAAAGAGTTCTATGGTTAATTCTCTTATAAAGAAAAAAAACTTTGTTCTGTAAGCCTTCACCTGAAGTACAATAAAAAAAAATTAAAAAAAAAAGAAAAAAAAACTTTGATTACGTTCTCTATTTGTGGCATTTACTGATACTATGTAGATTTGATCTTACATGCTATTTTCTGACATCATCCTTAGAGACTAGCTAGCTGCAAACAGATGAATGATGAAGTCTTATGTAGTAGGCTAATGCTCCCCCACCCCCAAAGATGTCCACGGCCTAATCCCTGGAACCTGTGAATATGTTATCTTACACGGCAAAAAGGACCATGCAGATGTGTTAAGTTAAGGGTCTTGAGATGGGGAGGGTACCCTGGATCATCCAGGTGGGCCCTGTGTAATCACAAGAATCCTTAATGAAAGTGAGGCAGGAAGGTAGAGTCAGAAGGCAGTGTGAGTATATGAAGAAGAGGGAAGGAAGGAGATGTGATGCCAGTGCTGAAACGCTGCCGAGAGTCAGGGAATGCAGGCAGCCTCTAGAAGCTGGAAGAGGCAAAGAATGGAGCCTCTCTTAGACTGTCCAGAAGGAATGAAGCTCTACCTTGATTTTAAGCACTTTAAGACCCAGTTGCAGACTTCTGAGCTCCAGAACTGTCAGAGAATCAATTTTTGGTGTTTTAAACCACTAAGTATGTGGTAAATTTTATAGCAGCTATGGGACTCTAATTTTTCTTGCTTAAGATTGGATGAGCCAAGAGAGAATTTTGCCCCAGGTACAGGTATAGGTTTCCCCTGCAATCTGAAAGTAGAGTGTTCTATGAAACCTTCTGTAAGCAAAATGGTGTAAAGGGAAGAAGCAGTTACCATTAGTTTATATGAGAGATTTTTTTGAGCGTTCCCAAAACCAAAACCAAAAAAAAAAAGAAACATCAAAACCACTGCCATCAGTCAGCTCCGACTCACAGTGACCCTGTAGAGCAGATAGAACTGTTCCATGGGGTTTCCAGGGAAGGTGACTGTCACATCTTTCTCCTGTGGAGCAGCTGCTGAGTTCAAACCGTGGACCTTTTGGATTAGCAGCCGAATGCTTTTAACCACTGCGTCATCAGGGCTCCTTGAGTATTCCCAGACCCCAAAAATAACATACTACATGATACCAAATAATGCATAAAACCTGAAGTAACACTAACAAAGCTATAGCCTCTTGGTGCTGAAATGCTGAGTGTAGTTCTCAGGGTAGGAGCTTGGCGACACCACTCGCTGCTCCGGGTGTGCACTGCCTATTTAACGGCTCGCTGCAAAACAAAACACTGAACGCTGTTTACACTTTTTGTAAAAGTGAAAATCCTCTTCGTGTTTCTTTGGGTTAGCGAAAACAGGTACTAATATAGGTCTTTCGTAAAAGCAAAGTGGCGTAAAGTGAACTTTCAAAAAGTGGGGGATACCTGTAACTGAGTGTGATTAACAGCAGTTAAACAACTGTTTAGATAGAAAATGGTAACAAGAAGTATCCTCTGGAGGAGTAGAATGGTGTTCTCTTTAAGGCATCCCAAAGGAGACATTCCTTTCTGATCTTAGTATCAAGCCTAGCCCAGCTACTTTGGACCAGCTGTTCTGTTTTTCATAGGAATGTCCTGAGATGGGTCCCTGAGTAGACCTCTTTTGTCAAGTTGGTGGCTAGGAAGCTTCAAATCTCAAGTCTACACCACATACAGGCATAGTTTAGCATGCATCTTGAGCCTCTTCCTGCTGCCATTTTATGTCCTTATTTTTCTTTTGTCTTTTTTATGCTTTTATTTAACCTTGTAAGTTGCCTTAAATCTTTTCTGGACCAAGACAGGGATTGGGTAAATATATAACTGAAGAAATACATTTATGTATGGATACGTGTGTGTATACATATGTATATATATATATATACGTATACATACACATGTGTATATATGTATGTATATATATACACACACACAGGCATATGGAGCCCTGGTGGCACAGTGATTAAGAGCTCATCTACTCTTTGGAAACCCTGTGGGGCAGATCTGCTCTGTCCTATAGGATCACTATGAGTCAGCGAGGTGGATTGGCACAGTGGCTGCAACAGTGGGTTCAAACATAGCAATGATTGTGAGGATGGCGCAGGACTGGGCAGTGTTGTGTTCTGTTGTGCTCTGAGGCAGAACTGACTTGACAGCACCTAACAACAATATACACATATATTTCATAAATAATATGAAAAATATGAAGATGTTTGACTTTCTAGCTAGTGTTTTTGCTTCTTAGATAAAATCTCTGTCATACGGTGTTTCATGCTATTTTTATATTTCTCTTTAAAAATAAAATGAGGTCTTTGATTAATTAGTATCACTTCTAATTTTTTTAAAATACATAAAGAGAAATCAATAAAACAGAGGCATACTTAAAAGAATTCTAATGGCAGAAAGATGAAGATTGTACACAGGGCTGTCTTCGTATCAGGCAGCTTTCCTGCATAAATGGAATAACCATGAATCCACAGTCAACACCCTTGGAAGCAGCAGTCAAGAAATCAAACAGCATATTGCATTGAACAAATCTGCTGCAAAAGACCTGTTTAAAGTGTTAAAAGCAAATATGTCACCTTGAGGGCTAAGGTGTGCCTGACCCAAGCCATAGTACTCTCAGTCACCTCATATGCACGTGAAAACTGGACATTGAGTAAGGAAGACTGAAGAATTGATGCCTTTGAATTATGGTGTTGCCAAAAAATTTTGAATATACCATGGACTATGAGAAAAACAAACAAATCTGTCTTGGAAGAAGTACAGCCAGAATGCTCCTTAGAAGCCAGGATGGTGGGACTTCATCTCACGTACTTTGGACATGTTATCAGGAGGAACCAGTCCCCCGAAAAGGACATCATGCTTGGTAAAGTAGAGGGTCAGCAAAAAAGAGGAAGACCTTCGGAATTGACACAGTGGCTGCAACAGTGGTCTCAAACACAGCAATGATTGTGAGGATGGCGCGGGACCAGGCAGTGTTTCGATCTGTTGTATATAGGGTCACTATGAGTTGGAATGCACTTGAAGGCACCTAACAACAGCAACGGGAAATTCAGTCAACTGAAGCACTCTGTCCACTAACCATATCAATAATCTGGAGTGGAATTATAAGTTTTTCCTAAAGAAAAAAATGTTTAAAGGATAATGTTGCACTTAAATCTAAATATGATGCTGCATTAAGAGGTCATGAGCAGAGTCTTAGCAGTAGACTTGAACTCATCCATTCCTATGATCTCGCCCCTGTTTTTTTTGTTTGTTTAAGACCAATGTCATGTATTTGTGAGGAAACATCATAATTATGGCTAGAATAGAGCAAATCATATGGAACTACACACAAATCAAATGTGTAACTTTGACCTAATTTTACCATGTACGAGTAGGGCAAAACAGCTACAGTTTTATTCATTCATCAAGGACTTCCTGAATTTCTGTTATATGCCTGGCAGCGTACTAGATGCTGGGTTTTAGTAGATAACAAATTAGACGTGGCTTCTACCCCCATTGAACTATACCTAAGAGAAAGCCGCAAGTCCATAATCACACAGCCAACTTTGTGATTACGATTGTGATAAGCTCTGTGAAGAAGTACAGGATTCCGTGAGAGATTCTAACAGGGCGACCTCACGTGTGAAGGGCAAGAGAAGCCTTCTGTGAAGCAGTAATGTTTAAGGTGAGACCTGGCCATCATGGGGTAAAGAATGGGAGGAGAAAGCATTTCTGTCAAAGGAAGCAACACAGATGGCTTTAAAGTGGGAAATGGTTTGGCACACTAGGTCACTGGAAGGAAGGCCTCTGTAGCTCAGCATCAGAGCCAAGCAGGAGAGTAACAGGAAATGGGGCTGAAAAGGTAGCCAGGGCCATTTCATGCAGGGTTTTGTAGGCTATGATAAGGAGTTCTGGCATTATCCTGAGTGCAATGTGAAGCCATTAAAGGATTTTAAGTTGGAGAGTGCTGAGATTAGTATTGTGTCATAAAAAAATTACTGTCCTCCCACTGCCACGAGGAGAATGGGAGAGAAGAGTATATGAAGGGAGACCAGTTAGAAGGCTATTGCAGAAGTTCACATGAAATATAACGATTTGGATTAGGTAACAATTGAGATTAAGAATTGCAAATATATTTGAGTTGTAGTTAGGAGGCAGAATCAACAGAACATGATGTGGTATTGATATGGGGTTTTCTGGCTGGGACAAATGTGTGTTTGAAGGTGCTGTTTGTTGAGATGATGCATTAGTTTTCTACTGCTTTGTAACAAATTACCACAAATTTAGTGGCTTATAACAGCACTCATTTATTAGCTCACAGTTCAGTAGGTTAGAAATCTGTACGGTGTGGCTGGCTTTTCCGTTCCGGGTATCATAAGGCTGAGATGTAGGTGTCAGCCAGACTGAGTCCTCCCCTGGAGGCTCTGGGGGAAAATCCACTTCTACGTGCATTCTTGGTTGTTGGCAGAGTTTGGTTCTTGTGGTTGTTGACCGGGGGTCCCAGGTTCCTTGCTCGCTGTCAGCTGGGGGCTGATCTCAGGTCCTAGAGGCCATCTGAATTCCTTCTCATGTGGCTCTTCCATGTTCAAGCCTGCGATTGCATGTTGCATCTTTCCCACGCTTTGACTCTCTGACTCTTTCTTCTCTGACCTCTAGACCCAGATTTAAAAGGGATCATGTGATTAGGCTGGGCATACCTGGATAATCTCCCCATTGTAAGGTCAACTGATTTGGGACCTTAATTATATCTGCAAAATCCCTTTTGCCATATGATATAGTCACAGGAATGATATCTCATCGTATTCCCTAATTCTTGGGGAGGAGAGCATACAAAGGTTAGGGTCATTGGGGTCATCTTAGAATTCTACCTTGGAATTCACTGATGGTGAGCCAGGGCAGACACATGTAAGGGTGGGCAGGAAAGATAGGATCCAAGTCTATACAGATCAGAGTAAGTTTGTGGTGCCTTCAACATATCCTAATGGACATTTGTGGTAATAGTAACCTTGAATAATGAAAGCTTCCTATGTGCTACATAGTAAGCGCTTTCATCAACTCATTTAACCCACAAGATAGCCCTGTGAAGTGAATACTATTGTTACTATCCCAATTTTAAAGGTGAAGAAACAGTCTTAGGGAGATCAACACTTGCTCAGGGTTATCCAGGAAGTAGAAGAACTCTGATTTTGAAACTCAAAACAGTCTGGTCCCCGGGCCCACCTAAACCACCATACTTTGTTGTCATTAGTGGGATGTGGGTGTGGAGCTCAGGAAAGAGATTTGGGCTTCAAATAAAAATCGTAGAGTCATTGGCATTTAGATGGCACTTAAAGACAAGGTAGATAAAAATCCCTCAGGAGAGATTGTAGAACAGAAAGAGAGGAAGCAAACTCAGAATTGAGCCCTGAAAAACTCCAAAACTGAGAGGATAGATAGAAAATGAATTGCTAAGAAAGAATACAGAAGAGAAACAGCCACAAAGGTAGAGAAAACCTAGGAGAGTTGTGGTGCCATGGAAGCCGAACAGAAAAGTCCTTCAAGGGGTGCGTGTCACATTCAACAGACTGGCTGATGACCTTATCCAGAGCAATTTTGGTGAAGATTTTAGTGGACATGTCTGATTGGAATGGGTTGAGGAGTGAATGCAGTGAAGACAACTTTTCAGAGGCTTGGCTCTGGAGGTGATTAAAGAGACTTCACCAGAGGAATGCAGGGTTCAGGAAGGTTTTATTTTTTGTTTCCTAGTTTTAAGATGAGTCGTGCTAAAGCATGCTTAAATATCACTAGCCCGGATCCAGTATAAAGGGAGAGATTGAAGCTGCACTGAAGGGATAGCTGATGGTATCAAGGTACCTAAGGAGGGGAATGGGATGTAGAGCTCACAGAGGGGGCCCGGGGGAGACCGGCCCTTGACAGAAAAGGCCCATTGCTTCTATTATAATAGGAGGAAAGAGGGAGAGGATAACCATGCATTTGTAGATTTGGTGGCAGGAATGTGGGAGTTTTGAACTTCTGGCTTTTTTTTCTTCTCTGTAAATTACAAGAAAAGTCAATTCTTTATTCAAACAGAAAAATAGCCTCATTGTTTTAAAAAATTCTGTTATTCTGGTCTTTTAAAAAATTCTTAGATACAGAAAAACACAGAAAGTTGACACAAATTTACCCTGGTGGTGCGTGGTTAAGTGTTTGGCTGTTAACCAAAAGGTCTTCGGTTTGAACCCACCAGTGGCTGTGCAGGAGAAAGAGGTGGCAGTCAGCTTTTGTAAAGATTACAACCGTGAAAACCCTCTGAGGGCAGTTCAACTCTGTCCTTCCGGGTTGCTATGAGTCAGAATCGATTAGACAGCAGTGGATTTAAGGTGAAAGTTTATAGAATGTTGTAGAACAACTTACAGAAAGATGTTTGAAATACTTCTGTGCTTTCCACAGAGGTCAGTTCCCTGAGCATGTTCTCTGAATCCTGCCAGAATTCTTAGTAAGCTTAATGTTCTGTTTCTTCTTTTTGAAGTGTTTTTATATTTAGTGCAGTTCTTCTAAGTTAAATTTATTTTGTACATGTATAGGAAAAAAGGCTATTTGTTACTGCTTTATAAGCATTTGTTTTCTTACTGACTCAGTTTTCATATTGGCTCCATCATGTAATCCCAAAATCAGTTGGATAAGTAAACACTGCTGTTTTGTACACCAAAAGTACAGCGAGTCTCCAAGGTAAGCGACCTCGGCATTAAGGGAAAAGTGGGCTGCATTGTTTTAAAGCACACAGATATTAAATATAACTTTGTTCTGCCTCCAGCAGAATGCTGTCCAGAGACATGGTTTGAGGCCCAACCACAAATCTAAACAGCTTCAGAATAGCTTACCACCGGCAATTGAAAGGAACCTAATGTGCTAGCTATTTAGTTTATTTTTGAGCTTGCGTGAATTCCATAGAATTGGGCTAGTTGGACATTGTAGATGGGGGTAGAGATTTTAGATTTCAAAGGTGTGTATCAGCTGTCAATACGATACTGAATACCCCTAAATTAGAGTTTTTCTGATAGTGCTTTATAAATAACTTATTTCCTCCTAACAAAAGGAAGAAAAATTCAAATAGAGAGAAGTTTTTTTTTCTCTCTGCATACAGTTGTCACCTTTTGACTGAAACTAAATTTGTCCAAGAAGCTTATGTTTTGTAATGCTGAGTAAGAAAATATAAGATTTTATAAGAAAGTTATTTTACAACTTTAACTGTTAGGTCAGTCCCAGTAAATGAGATGCTCAATATTTTCTCGTTGGTATATTAAAAACAAACCGAAGTGTATTAAATAAAGGTGACTGAGTCATATTGTGCTCTACACCTATTTTTTAAATCTTCCACTTTCTCAGAGACTTTACTACAGGTTTTTCTCCCCTTTCTCTGATCTTCAAGCTCTCCTTCCTCCAAATATGTTTGAGTCTTATTGTAAAAATAAAATAACAACGAAAAAAACCTCTATGGCCTTTAGTTATTGCTATCGCTCCCTTTTCCACCCCTTTTTTTTGTGTGTGTTTTAAGTGAAAGTTTACAATTCAAGTTAGTTTCTCATACAAAAATTTATACACACATTGTTATGTGACCCTAGGTGTTCTCCGTTTATTGTGACAGCACACTCCTTTCCACCCCGGATTTCCTGTGTCTCATCTGGCCTCAGGACAGGAGTTGCCCATGTAGTCTCATGTATCTACTTGAGCTAAGAAGCACAGTCTTCATAAGTATCATTTTATGTCCCATAGTCCAGTCTGATCTTTGAAGAGTTGGCCTTGGTAATGGTTTTTGTTTTGGACTGACAGAGAGTCTGGGGGTCATGTCTTCTGGGGTCCCTCGAGTCTCAGTCAAACCATTAAGTCTGGTCTTTTACTAGAATCTGAGTTCTTCATCCCAGTTTTCTCCTGCTCAGTCAGGGACTCTAATGTGTTCCCTGTCAGGGCGGTCATTGGTAGTAGCCAGGCACCATCTAGTTCTTCTAGTGACAGGTTGATGGAGTCTCTGTTTTATGTGGCCCATTCTGTCTTTTGGGATGATACTTTCCTTGTGTCTTTGCTGTTCTTCATTCTTCTTTGCTCCAGGTGGTTTGGGACCAATTGATGTATCTTAGATGGCTGCTCGCTAGCTTTTAAGACCCCAGACACCACTCACTAAAGTGGGATGCAGAACATTTTCTTAATAAACTTTGTTATGCCAGTTGACATAGATGTCCCCTGAAACCATGGTCCCAGACCCCTGCTCCTGCTACTCTGTCCCTCAAAGTGTTTTGATTGTATTCAGGAAGCTTCTTAGCTTTGGTTTAGTCCAGTTGTGCTGACTTCCCCTGCAGTGTGTGTTGTCCTTCCCTTCATCTAAGATAATTCTTGTCTACTATCTAGTTAGTGAATAACCCTCTCCCTCCCTCCTCACCCTTGTAACCATCAAAGAATGTTTTCTTCTGTGTTTAAACCTTTTCTTGAGTTCTTATAATAGTGGTCTTGTACTTTTTGTGGTCCTTTTGTGACTAATTTCACTTAGCATAATGCCTTCCAGATTCATGCATGTCATGAGATGTTTCACGGATTCATCATTGTTCTTTATCGTTGCATAGTATTCCATTGTGTGAATATACCATAACTTGTTTTTCCATTCATCCATTGATGGGCACCTAGGTTGTTTCCATCTTTCTGCTATTGTGACCAGTGCTACAGTGAACATGGATGTGCATGTATCTATATGTGTAAAGAGTCTAATTTTTCTAGGATATATTCCAAGCAGTAGGATTGCTGAATTGTATGGTACTTCTGTTTCTAGCTTTTTAAGGAAGCGCCTAATCGATTTCCAAAGAGGTTGTACCGTTTTACATTCCCACCAACAGTGTATAAGTGTTCCAGTCTCTCCACAACCTCTCCAACATTTATTATTTTGTGATTTTTGGATTCATGCTAGCCTTGTTGGAGTGAGATGGTATCTCATTGTAGTTTTGGTTTGTTATTTCTCTAATGGCTAATGATCCTGAGCATTTCTTCATGTGTCTGTTAGCCACCTGGATGTCTTCTTTGGTGAAGTGCCTGTTCATATTCTTTGACCATTTTTTAATTGGGTTGTCTTTTTGTTGTTGAAGTTTTGCAGTATCGTGTAGATTTTAGAGATTAGATGCTGATCGGATTTGTCGTAGCCAAAATTTTTTCCCAGTCTGTAGGTTGTCTTTTGACTCTTTTGGTGAAGTCTGTTGATGAGCCTAAGTGTTTGATTTTTTAGGAGCTCCCAGTTATCTAGTTTCTCTTCTGCCATTTGTGCATTGTTGCTTATGGTTTGTATTCTGTTTATGGCGTGTATTAGGGCTCCTAGCATTGTCCTTATTTTTTCTTCCATGATCTGTATTGTTTTTGATGTTATATTTAGGTCTTTGATCCATTTTGAGTTAGTGTTTGTGCCTGGTGTGAGATATGGGTCTTCTTTCAGTTTTTTGCAGATGTATATCCAGTTATGCCAGCACCATTTGTTAAAGAGACTGTCTTTTCCCCCCAATTAACGGACTTTGGGCCTTTGTCAAATATCGGCTGCTCATAGATGGATGAATTTATGTCTGGATTCTCAATTCTGTTCCATTGGTGTATGTATCTGTTGTTGTACCAGTACCAGGTTGTTTTGACTACTGTGGTGGTATAATAGGTTCTAAAATCAGGTAGTGTGAGGCCTCTCACTTTGTTCTTCTTCAGAAATGCCTTGCTTATTCGGGGCCTCTTCCCTTTCCATATGAAGTTGGTGATTTGTTTCTCTATCTCCTTAAAAAATGCCATTTGAATTTGGATTGGGATCGCATTGTTTATCTGTAGATTGCTTTTGGTAGAATAGACATTTTCACAATGATGAGTCTTCTATCCATGAACAAGGTATGTTTTTCTGCTTATGCAGTTCTCTTGGTTTCTTGCAGTAGAGTCTCATAGTTTTCTTTGTATAGGTCTTTTACATCTCTGATTAGATTTATTCCTAAGTATTTTATCTTCTTGGGGGCTATTGTAAATGATACTGATTTGGTGATATCCTCTTCGAAGTTCTCTTTGTTGGTGTAGAGGAATCCAGTTGATTTTTGTATGTTTATCTTGTATCCTGATACTTTGCTGAAATCTTCTATTAGTTCCAGTAGTTTTCTTCTGGATTCTTTGGGGTTTTCTGTGTATAAGATCATATCATCTGCAAATAGAGATATTTTTACTTCTTCCTTACCAATTTGAATGCCCTTTATTTCTTTTTCTAGCCTAATTGCTCTGGCTAGGACCTCCGGCACAATATGGAATAAGAGTGATAATAAAGGGCATCCTTGTCTGGTTCTCATTCTCAAGGGGAATGTTTTCATAGTCTCTCCATTTAGGATGATGTTGGCTGTTGGCTTTGTATAAATGCCCTTAATTATACTGAGGAATTTCCCTTCTATTCCTATTTTGCTGAGAGTTTTTATCATGAATGGGTGTTGGACTCTGTCAGATGCCTTTTCTGAATCAGTTAATAAGATCATGTGGTTCTTTTCTTTTGTCTTATTTATGTGATGGATTACATTGATTGTTTTTCTAATGTTGAACCATCCCTGCATACCTGGTATGAATCCCACTTGGTCGTGGTGAATTTTTTTTTTTTGATATGTTGCTGAATTCTATTGGCTAGAATTTTGTTGAGGATTTTTGCGTCTATGTTCACAAGCGATATTGGTCTATAATTTTCTTTTTTTGTGGTGTCTTTACCTGGTTTTAGTATCAGGGTATGCTGGCTTCATAGAATGAGTTTGGGAGTTTTCTATCCTTTTCTTACTCTGAAGTACCTTTAATGGTAGTGGTGTTAAGTCTTCTATGAAAGTTTGGTGGAATTCTCCAGTGAAACCATCAGGGCTTTTTTTTTTGTTCAGAGTTTTTAAATTACCTTTCCAATCTCTTCTTTTGTTGTAGGTTTATTTAGTTGTTCTACCTCTGTTTGTGTTAGTTTAGGTATGTAGTTTGTTTCTAGAAATTTTTCCATTTCCTCTAGGTTTTCAAATTTGTTAGAGTACAGTTTTTCATGGTATTCTGTTACGATTTTTTTAATTTCTGTTGGGTCTGTTGTGATATCACCCATCTCATTTCTTATTTGAGTTATTTACTTCCTCTGCTGTTTTTCTTTTGTCAGTTTGGCCAGTGGTTTATTGTTTTTGTTGACCTTTTCAAAGAACTAGCTTTTGGTCTTGTTAACTCTTTCAATTGTTTCTCTATTCTCTATTTCATTTAATTCTGCTCTACTTGTTATTATTTCCTTTCTTTTGGCGCCTGAGGGCTTCTTTTGCTGGTCTCTTTCTACTTGTTCGAGCTGTAGGGTTAACGTTTTGATTTTGGCTCTTTTTTTTGGATGTGTGCATTTATTGCTATAAATTGACCTCTGAACACTGCTTTTGCTGTGTCCCGAAGGTTCTGGTAGGATGTGTTTTCATTCTCATTCGATTCTGTGAATTTCTTTATTCCATCCTTAATTTCTTTGGTAACCCAGTAGTTTTTGAGCAAGGTGTTGTTCAGTTTCCATGTGTTTGATTTTTTTTTCCTTGTTTTTTCTGTTATTGATATCTACTTTTATGGCTTCATGGTCTGAAAGTGCTTTGGATTCTATTAAGGCATGCTTTATGGCCTAATATGTTGTCTATTTTGGAGACTATTTCATGCGCTTTTGAAAAGAAAGTATACTTGGCTGCCATTGGGTGGAGTGTTCTGTATATGTCTATGAGATCAAGTTGGTTGATTGTGGCATTTATGTCTTTTGTGTCTTTGTTTCACCTTCTTTTTGGATGTTCTGTCCTTTACTGAAAGTGGTATTTTGAAGTCTCCTACTATTATAGTGGAACTATCTCTCTCTCTGTTAGAGTTTGTTTTATAGATTTTGGAGCCCTGTTGTTGGGTGCATAAATATTTATTATAGTTATGTCCTGCTGCTGTATTGACCCTTGAATCATTATATAGTGTCCTTCTTTATCCTTTGTGGTGGATTTTCCTTTAAAGTCTATTTTGTCAGAGATTAGTATTGCCACTTCTGCTCTTTTTTGAGTGTTGTTTTCTTGATATATTTTTTTCCATCCTTTGAGTTTTAGTTTGTGTCTTTGAATCTAAGGTATGTCTCTTGTACGCAGCATATAGATGGATTGTGTTTTCTTTTTTTTTTTTAATCCAATCTGCCACTCTCTGTCTCTTTATTGGTTTATTTAGTCCATTTACATTCAGTGTAATTATAGCTAGGTATGAGTTCAGTGCTGTCATTTTGATGTCCTTATTTTTGTGTTGTTGACAGTTTCTTTGTTCCACTTAATTTTCTGTGCTGAGTTGTTTTTCTTTATGTGTTTTCATTTTTTCATTGTTGTTGATTTTGTATTTGCTGAGTTTTTATGTTTTTCTTGTCTTTTATTTTGATGAACAGGATTGTTAGTTTTCTTTGTGGTTACCTTAATATTTACCCTTATTTTTCTAAGTTTAAACCACTCTTTTATTTCTTCATATCTCCTTGACTTTCTCTCCATATGAAAGATCTGTGACTACATTTTTTAGTCCTTCTTTTTTGCTTTAGTGCTGTCATCTTTTACATATTGATGTCTCTGTTTCCCTGTTTTCAGTGTTTTAGCTTTGATTTATTTTTGTGACTTTCCTATGTGGGTTAATATCTGATTGCTCTGTCCTGTGTTCTAGTCATGGGTTGTTATCTGATGTTATTGATTTTCTAACTGGAGGACTCCCTTTAGTGTTTCTCGTAATTTTGGTTTGGTTTTTGCAAATTCCCTAAACTTCTGTTTATCTGGAAGTGCCCTGATTTCACCATTATATTCGAGAGACCGTTTTGCTGGATACATAATTCTTGGCTGGCAATTTTTTTTTTCCTTCAAAGTTTTATATATGTCATCCCATTGCCTTCTTGGCTGCATGGTTTCTGCTGAGTAGTCCAAACTTAGTCTTACTGACTCTCCTTTGTAGAAGACTTTTTGTTTATTCCTAGCCGCTCTTAAAATTCTTTGTCTTTGGTTTTGACAAGTTTGATTATAATATGTCTTGGTGACTCTCTTTTGGAATCTACGTTATGTGAGATTCAGTGAGCATCGTGGGTAGGTATGTTCTCATCTTGCACAATATCAGGGAAGTTTTCTGCCAAGAAATCTTCAACAATTTCCTTTGTATTTTCAGTTCTCCTCCCCTGTTCTGGTACTCCAGTCACTCATAGGTTATTCCTCTTGATAGAGTCCCACATAATTCTTAGGGTTCTTCATTTTTTTAAATTCTTTTATCTGATTTTTCCTCAAACAAGTTGGTGTCAAGTGCTTTATTTTCAGTCTTACTAATTCTGACTTCCATTGCCTCAATTCTGCTCCTGTGACTTCCTGTTGAGTTGCCTAATTCTGAAATTTTATTGTTGATCCTCTGCATTTCTGTTTGCTGTCTCTCTGTGGATTCTTGCAGCCTGTTAAATTTGTCACTGTGCTCTTCTATAATTTTCTTAAGTTCCTCTATTGCTTTGTCTGTGTGTTCTTTGGCTTGTTCTGTGTTTTGCCGGATATTCTTTCTGATCTCTTGAAGAGTTCTGTATATCAATCTTTTGTATTCTACCTCTGGTAATTCCAAGAAGTTCTCTTTCTCCAGAAAATTTGTTGATTCTTTGTTTTGGAAGCTTGCTGAAGTCATCGTGGTCTGCCTCTTTATGTGATTTGATGTTGACTCTTGTCTCCGAGCCATCGATAAGTTATTCTATTTATTTATTTTATGTTTGCTTACTGTGTCCTAATTCTTGTTTTGTTTTGATATGCCCAAATAGGCTGCTTGTGTGAGCTGCTTTGATCATCGGCACCTTTGAAGCTCTAATGCCCTGTCACCAGCTGATTAGATCAGTTACTAGATATGTGAGCCCAGGAGTCCATTTAATTTTCTGTATGTATTCAGCTCATGTGTCCCGGTAGTTGGTCACTAAGTGGTGCAGGCTCTCACCTACAGTCCTAGATGGGCAGGGTTGATTGGAGTAGGCACGGGTATCTGGCTGCAGTAGGGCATCTCACGCTGAGCAAGGCCAGGGTCTGATGGCTGCCCCTGAGTGTCTGGGAGGAAAGCGTGTCCCTGTTCCCTAGAGCACGTAGGTGGGTGAGTTTTGCAGCTGGATTGTGGGCACCCAGTACTGTTGGCTGTAAGGACTGGTAGGTACTGCTTATTCTTGGATTCCTGTCTCGGGTGGCTACATGGCGTGGGTGGAGCCAGCAGTCCTCCGGCCACTGATGTGGTTAGGTGAAGATCCTGCTTAATGGGCTGAGCAGTGTCAAATTTCATGAACCTGCCACTCCACCATATAGCTGATACAGTTGAAGTTAGGCTTCAGGTAAATACCCTGGTATACTGTGCTAATGAGGGCCTATGCTGTTGAAATGGGCCCACACCTGTCTGTACAGGGGTGGAAGGCATTCAGAGCCTGCGGACCCCTATGCCTGTGCTTAGGCAAAGGAGCTGTGCCTGCCCTGAGTTCCTGGCTTAGGGGAGCTGGCAGATTATTTTTTCCTGTTTGTTGTTCCCTCTTGAAGGCCAGGAGAGTGGCTCAAGGCAAGTGACGGATCCTACTTCCAGCCCAGGGGACACGGCAATTGCTGATACTGGCCCGGGAGCCGGTGCAGAGTGAGGAGGGGCTGTGTAAATGGGAGAGAGATTTGTCCCAAAGGGGGTGTTTTTTGATCCATGTGATAGGTCAGGTGCCTGTACTTATCTCTTGCCGATTGAGCGCTGCTTTTCACTGGTTCTGGAGGCCTGAGTAGACTCTCTGCCATTGAGTCTCTCTCAATGTAGAAAACACCTCTCAAGTGCCACTGCCTGCCTCACTGCACACGCCAGCCAGTCCAGCCTGAATGGGGCCAGCTCCCACCAGGTCAGGTCTGGCAGCTCCTCGCTGCTTCTGAACTGTCTCTCCCTCCCCCGCCACTCAGTCTGATTCCTCAACTTTGCCTTTGATATCTAGGGCTCCTAGATTGCCATATATAATTAATTCACTTGTTTTTTCAGGTCTTTGTTGTAAAAGGAAGAGTGTGACTACTCTGCCATCCTGACCCTGTCTCCTTTCCCACCACTTTTTGAAAGAGCAGTTTATTTCAATTTTTTCTACTTCTTTATCTCCCTTTCAGTCTTTGATGTCCTGTAACATCAGGCTTCCATCTCAACGACTCCACCGAAACAGTTCTCACTAAAGTTACTAATGTCTTCCTGTTTTCCAAACCCGGTGGAAATGTCTCTGTTTTGATCTTACATAACCTCTTTAGAACAGTAGGTGCCAAGCATTGGTACTGTTGTCCCTTTGCCCAGTGGCAGATTGTACCTTCCCCCCGGTTCTTCTCCATCACTGACGGCTGCATCTTCCTTTCTCACCTGCCGCTATCCCTCTGATTATGTGTTAAATATTGGTAATCCATTGTCAGCCCTCTTTTCTCTTTTATCTGTCAGTATTTTTCCTAGGAGATAAAATATTATTATGGCTTGAACTACCATCTGGATCTCTGCTTTCAGCTTACACCTCTTTCTTGAGCTCCTTATCAGTTATTTCCAACTGCCTACCCAACAGAAAGCATTTGGATTAGTCACAGGTACTTATTCTCTAAAGTTGAACAATGCTTTTTCCTCCAGCTTTCCATGTTTTATTTAAGGACATTACCATTCTCCAGCCAGCCAGGAGCCTAAACTAGAAACATCCTGGACTTCTTCCTCTCTATATTTTCCCTGCCCAACTGTCTGCTCTCCCAGTTGTGACAATTATAATTCTGAAATACCTGTTTTATCCGTTTCTTGCTCACCACTGCCACTGCCACTGCCACTGCCACATTCGTAGTTCAGTGTCTAACCTAGTGATGATAGCTATCATTTATTGAGCTTTATATGTCAGGTACTCCCTCAAGTATTTTGCATGTTTCGTTTAATTCTCACAGCACACCTATGTGATGGATATCGTATCTGACTTCTCTGTTGCACAGTCTTACATCCTATCTGCCTCCCCTCTGGAGTCCACCTATAGTGGTAGCACACAGTTCTGTGTGGGCTTCAACTCCCTTCAGGTTGAGGGCATCTAGCTTCAAACATACATGCTGTACAGTTTTCACTTGTGCCCCAGGACTTTGACTCCTACTCCGAAGCTTAGGTGGGAGCTAGCTCAGCAAGCACAAATGCGCATCCCAGAAGTACAGGGGTGTTAATGTTCTCCTGGAACCACCCTCAACTGATGGAGCATGGGAGCTGAGAGATAAATGCTTCTCTATATTGATCCTAGAGTGGAAAATTCTGAGAGGCATTCTGTATATTCCTCAAAAGTTCCAATGAGATTGAATTGATAACGCATCCTTGTATTGGCTTTTCTTTCTTCCTGTTTTTCTCTCCTCAGTTTCTCCCCACTCCTTCTCACTGGGATTACCTTACAAATAAACCACTTGCACACAAGTCTTATCTGAGGCTCTGCTTTTGGGGGGAACCCAGGCTAAGACAGTTAGTACCTAAAATGGCTCTAGAAAGCATACGGTTAGATGGGATATTGGGGTAGATCACTTAGTGGTGAGACTGCAACAAGGACCCGATTGCTAATGGTAGTCGGTGGTGATAACACTTCCATATATGACAGCCCAGTTACTAAGACTCACCTGCAGTACACTGGGACTAGCTATCAATGAAAGGAGAAGAGTTGGGCTATGTAATAGCTCTGACACCTGAGTGGTATGTGGCCTATGGTAGTTATAAGGATTCCGAAGTTGACTGAGCTCTTTTACCTTTGGAAACCTTGAAAATAAAATGACAGGTATAGGTCAGCCAACTATCAGTGCAAGGTATGCTGTGAAAACTAGAGTGCCTCCATGGCAGCATTGAAAAAGGCCCTTATCGCCTGCAACCGCGGAACAGATTATGCCGAAAATCAGGCCCAGGATTTAACATAAGGGTGGTAGTGTTGTATACCTTTTTGGTAGGTTTGTACCATGTCATCTGAGCTGAGCTGGAACTAGTCTCCCAGAACTCTCTTTAGGTTCCAGGTTGCACTTGCCACAAGAGACATTTGAGTGAGATTTCAAAGGCAGAAGTGAAGCAGCAGCCATATTTCTTTTATTTCTGAAGGGTGGTGATGGTACTAGGCGGTGTTGCAGGCCCGACACATTGTTGCTGCTCTGCTGTGTCATATCTGCTCCGACTGGTGGACCTACATCCATCAGCGTCTTGGAATCCTGGGCCAGTGTGTGCGGTTTTTCTGCAGGTTATCCAACTCATCAAAGTTGGAGGTCTGAAGTTAGAGATAGACATGGGTTCCTATTTATCCTCATTGGTTCTAGTTTGTCTTTGGGATTCCAGTTTATCCTAGCTTCTTCCCACTTCATATCCATCTTTCCTTTCCAACTTCATGCCCTGCTGTCTTCAGGCCCACCTCCTGATGCAGAAGCAAGTTTTGTATCAACTATTTAAACAAAGCCCTACGTAAGTCGTTTATATCACTTATAGGTGGTTCTGCCTCTCAGCTACACCCTTGACAAATATTCTATGCCAGAGTTAGGACTGTGATATGGAAAAAATAGGAAGGACTCTGAGACCTCAGATGGGGACATTTGGGTGGATAAGTCTACAAATCTTAAACCGCTCAATTTCCCTAAATCCTCTGAATCACTCCACTTTGCCCCTCGTTAGAAGAAAAGAGTCTCCTCATGGAGACCATGCAAAGATCCCGTGGAGGTGGATGACTCACAAAATGATGCTTGTCCTCCTTAAAGATCTGCCCTATCCCTACCCCTCTTACTCTAGAACAGTAATTAGGTACAATCTCAGCATAGTCCAAGCAAAGATTAAGTCTTGCTCTGGGAAAAAAACAGCTTACTTAGGCAAATAATTCCAGGACCTGGCTAGTACGTACCAGTAGGGAACATATGGGGGAGTGGATCTTTTTATTCAGTGGTGACAGAATAATAAGGCTGGATAGGGGAGAATTTATTGACATGGGAATGCTAGCAGTAATTCAGGATCTGTTATCCTAGTATCTTGATCCTAATATGCTGCTGGGATGGTTCTCGAAGCTTGGACATGAATATGGCTTACGATAAATTAGACAAATATGCAAGAACTACTTTGTAGAGTATTGAGGTCAGACGTCTCAAACGAGAGAATATTAAAATGGATTTATTATATGAGGCTGAAGAACACAGTGTCTGACCATGTTCCCTAGGACAACACTTTTTTCACTAAGGTAATAAAGATGGCACCAGTGAGAGGAACACTGAGGCTAGGGTTGATGTTTTCATGGATTCCCTCGTATCCATAGCGATGATAGAATTCTGGAATGCAGAGGCCAGTTGGTAGTACTTAACCATCAGAGGCAAGGTGGATGGAATTACTGTAATGGACCAGACTGGCATTCGGGGTGTCCCAACTCACAGAGATCTGTGGCAATGGCTAATAGGCCATGGGGCAAGATAAACGGACAGCCAACCATTATGTTACTTGACTTGTGTGATTCAGGCCTTCATCCTTGAGGAACCTGAACCTTTAGTTACCTTGCCTTTTCTGGGCTGTGGTTGTTGCAATTGCCTATTTATCAAGCAGGGGAGCAACAAGAAAAATCTTAGTAAATTTCTTGAATTCAAAACGAATTCCTCCCTATCACCATAAGGTAGTAGCAACCCTAGCTTTTCCTTGAAGACTCAGTGATGGATTTGTTTTTAATGGAGGGCTCGAGGGGATTTGAACTGTATTCTATCAGTTGCCTCTTAAACACCACGTCATACCATCTTCAAAACTTGCTTTGCATTGACAGTGCCTTATCTCAAGTATGCTCACTTTGTATCTTCTCCAGTGCCTGGTATGAGATACACATCGGAGGGCACATAGGCACTTGCAGCGTGGAGGTGCTGGAAGTTCTTTTCCCCTCAGGATAACTCTTAACAAGAGAAATGCTCTCCCTGTCTTTGCACAGACAAGTCTAAGAGCATTCTGAATGTTCAGAGAGCCCTGGCAAGATTGAGCTCCAGTTACCCTCAGCACTGACCGTCTCAGTAAAGGGCCCTTGTATTAGTTTATTCTCCTTTCCACCTCCACTCTCCTTTCCTTGGTCCTTTACTTCTCTTCCTTTTCTGGGTGTTTTGCTTTTGGGAGGAACACAGACTCAGACAAGAACAGTGGTTGTGTGTATGTGTGCGTGCACATGTGCACGCATGCGACTACCTGCCTGCGTACCTGTATACTTACCTACCTATTCATCTATCTGTCCATCTGTCCGTCCAATCAGAAATTACAAATGAGGGGCTTGGAGTGGTAAAAACAATTGCTTAGCGCAGTTCTAGTAAGTGGCAGAGCTTGAGTTCTACCCTGAGTACATTTGAAGCCAGACATGTTCTCTTCCTCCTTGATTATACGGCTCTCGTGTCGACAATGATGATGACATCATTAGGCCTTAGTCAGCTGTCCCTCAAAGTGCTCAGTGATGTAGCCCTACCTACCTGTTCATACAGGTAGCTTATAGTTCACCAGTCTACAGGTAGTGCCATGCACATGCTCATTCCTTTGCCAGTAACTTCTTTTCCTTCCCTTGAATTTGGGGGCGGGGGGGCAGAAGGGAGAGGGTAGCTAGGGAGTAAGGGAAAACACGTGCCCACAGTCTATTTGGAAAATGTATACTTTTTCTTTTCTGGGTTCAATCAACTGTTACTTCATTTCTTCCTGTTTTCATTTGCTTGTTTGCTCATTTCTGTTCTTAGGTTTTGTATTTCTGATTCAGGATTTTTTTATTCATATCCCAAATGCTTGTTTGAGGATATTTAATTCAGTTTGAAGTGTTGTGTTACCATTTTCTTCAGTCTTTTGGGGGAGGGGACAGCGAGGAGAAGGGAAAGTTTCAACTGAAATGCTTTGATTAGCATTTTCTGAGTCTTTTACAGTCGTTTTGTGTGTCTGTGGTCTACTTTTTTATATATCTGTTCATTCCCAAGTTTGAGAATTTGATGGCACCCTCTTCTGTGCAGTTTCTTTTATGGTTGGTGTTGGGGACTGGGGCTGGTGTATCTTGTTTCTCTTCCATTTCTCTGGGATCCTTAATTTTTCCTTATTTCCTTCTTTGCCTTCACTGCCGTGTTTACAAGGACACCTCCCTTCTCTGTGTCTTGTTGTCCCTCAGAAGCCTTGCTTCTTCCGAGGCTACCATTTCTGTCCAAGTCAACTCGTGTCCAGCCTTTTCCCTAGCTGATGCATTAGAGTACCAGGTCCTGACCTGTGTTGTCTTTGGGCTTTCTTTTACTGTTGGACTCTTCTGTGGATGGTTTTCTCTGTGCTTTATCTAAGTCCTCTGTGCCCCTCCATTCTTTCTTGATGTCTCCTAAGCCTCCCTTCTCCTGTCTCCAAACCTGCAGACTTGCTGTGGTGGGTGGCAGGAACTCTGTTGGAATTTTTTTTTTTTCTCTTATGGGTAATTTGAATTTTTAGTACTTACTGTCTCCCAGTACTACCAAAGGCATGGGTCAGATATGATTTTATTTGATTTCTTTGCTAGTTTTATGGGTTTGTTTTTTGAGGGTGATTGGGGAGATTTGAAAGCAGGCAGCCTTCGTTCTCCAAACTCAGAAATCCTTATGTACTTCTGAAGACTGAGTTCACACCTTTCCATCTTTGTTTCTTTGAAGGCTTTCTTGATACTATTTTGGTTTCCATGTTTAGACAATTGCTACTTCTTTTTGTTCCTAACAACTTTTTACCTCTCTCTAACTACACTTGTTATGTTGCATTATAATCCATTATAATTATATTTTTGTTTGTTCCCCAACCCACATCAAACTGTGCATGTCTCTAAACCAGCAAACTGTGACCTTTTTTTTTTTTTTTTTGGTGATACATAGTAGATAACCAGTAAATGGATTGATTTACTTAAAGCAGAATAGAGACATAAGGAGTAGATGAATGTCCCCTCCATTGGCTATGAATAATGTAAATATTATTGGGTCATGTTGATCTTCATTTTAAAAGAAGACAGATAAGTAGAAAATTTGAGTAATAATCAGATTTATATTACAATAATAAGGTAATAAGACAAATTTGCATTCTTAAATGTACAATGCAGAAGTTCTCTGATTGACTGTGGGTATGGGTGTGCCAAACATCCCATCTTCTGTTCTGTTAATGCTACGTTTTAGCACCCTGGAAAGGTCTGCTCTGTGCTCTCTTGTAACTGGGTTTGAAACAAAGAACTTGACAATATGGGTGTGTATCCTTAAGGGTATATGTGAAAATTCATACTCTTTACATAATAATTCTACAATATTATACTGAGAGAATCTTTTTTTTCCTACCCAGCTTTTCATAAACAAACAACTCTCTTTGTGAAGGCTGTTTCTTCTCAGACCAAGGGATCCATCTAACCCATTTGTTGTTTACAATACTCTGTTTTGTATTGCTGGCCATGATTATTAGACACAAAAATCAAACACAATTTTGGAAGATAAATAATTATGGTTCACAGGATTTTTAAAAAGCTATTTTTTATCCAGAATTCCCTATAGGAAGAAATTGTTGTAAATAACAGAGGTTAGTCAAGATATTACTGCATTTATTTACTGTCATACAATACAGAAGGGAAGCTTGTCTGTGAATGAATTTGTTCAGAAAATAAATTTTTTAGTTTTTTCCTGTATTCTGAAATTAATGGGAAAAAGAGAAAAACAGAATGGACAGGCATCTGATATTGGTGAGACATAAGGCATAGGCATTCTTTTCACTAATATTTTAATTAAAGGATCATTTTTTTAGTTCTACTATCTGTATGATAATTGTTTAATTGTACCATTGTATATTTTTACTATATTTTTGTTCTGTTCAAAAGAAATACTAAGTAAATCACATGAAGCTAGAATTGGGGTGTAATTTCTTTGGAAACGTTTTAATTCCAGGTGGACGTTATCCCTGATAAGATATTTGACCGTACTGTTTTTGAGTGGTGCCACCTATAAGCCATTCAAAAGATTATGAACAAACCACTTTGATCTTTTGAGGCAGTGCATGAGATTTACTATACTATTACTTGGTTATGATTACTGTTAGTAGTAGTATAATTTAAGCAGGTGCCTTTTGCTTTACCTATGCATTCTTATTAAATCATCCCAACCACCCTATGCGGTAGGTGTTGTTATTATCTTTGTTACAAAATGGATGAAGCTAAGGTTAAGGGCTTTACTCAAATTCACGTAGTTTGTAAGTGGCAGAACTGAATATGAATCCAGATATTTGGACTCTGTAAACTGTGCCCTGACCGAACACTTTTTCCACGACTGATTTTTTCACCAGCCTGAGAACAACTTCCATTCGTTCATTCATTTTCAAATTAGGGGTGGTGTATAGAGTCACAGTGGGTCACAATGAGTGAGAATCAACTCTATGGCGATGGTATTTTTAAGGGCAAGGGCTGTGGAGAGTGAAGGAGGTGAGCCAGGAAAAGAAACTAGTGTTTTTTTCTCTGCAGGAATTATTACTTAAGTTTTTGTTTTGTTTTTCAGAGATCATTTTTAAAAATGTGTGTTTTGTGATAGGTGTAGAGTGAATGCCCATAAACCTACCCAGCTAGCTTTTAATATTTTGTCATGTTTAGTTCATGTCTGTTGTTTTAAAAAATAAGTAAAACATTACTATTTCAGTGGAAGGCTATGTACCTTCCCTGGTCCCATTCCCCTTTCTCTTCTTTTCCAGAAATAACTACTGTCCTTAATTCAGTTTTTTCATCCCAATTACGTTTTTATACTTTTATAAAATAGGTTTATATCCAGAAACTACAGTATATAATAATGTTTTGCATGTTTTTCTCTTTGTATAAATGACATGTTATATGCACATACTTACTATACATATACATATCCTTATTATCTAAGTTATATATATCCTTGCTTGCTGACATGACAAGTGGGAGTTTTCTATGTAGACGTCTGTACCTTTTATTAATTTATTTTCACTGCTCTGCAGTATTTCGTTGTATGATGATACCATAATTTATCCATTGTTCTGTTGGACATTTCGGTGTTGAATTTTTTGCTGTCATACAGTGATGTTGACTGTGGCATTGTATTTGTCTCTGAGCGTATATGTGCAACAGTTTCTCTATGAATGGAATCATTCTACCTAGGAATGGAAATCAGTGGGCTGTAGGATATGCACATCTTTAGCTTCACTTGATACTTCCAAATTGCTTTCCAAATTGATTGTACTAATTCATATCCGCACCAGCAGGACCCAGGAGTTCTTTTTGATTCATTTACCAACTCTTGGTATTGACTAGACTTTCAAATTTTTACTGATTTGTTGGGAATAATGTAGACTTTCTCTTTTAATTAGAATTTCTCTGAATACTGAGAAGTGTAACAGGTTTATTAACCACTTGGTTTCTCTCTTCTATGAAATTGTCTGTTCATATCATTTTTATCCCCATAGTTAAAAATTGTATTTTCTGTTGGATTATTTGTCTTTATTTTGAAAGGATTTTTTTTTTTTTTTTTTAAATGCCATATGCCTGTGATTACATGCCTTAGGCCCTTAACTTCTTAAACAGAGTATTCTGGATGTACTTTATCTTTTTTTCTTTTAAAATGACTGGTCAACATTTATTGCTGTGTGATTTGATAGCAATGCTCAAGGTGTGTGGGACTGTTGACTCCTCCATACTTATTAGTCCTAGACTGCTGTACATTTTATAGTTAGTCTGTTAACTTTTTATAGTTTTTTCTTATTTGTTAGCTGCTGCTTCTTGATGCTTCCAGTGTATTTCATTGCTTTTTCTCCACTGTCTGATTTTACATAAAATTATCTGGGTGAGGCCCTAAGAATTATGTTATCTTTTATGAAGTGAATGTGCTGTGATACAGCCATTTTCTCAAAACTTGGTAAGTTGGGGGTTGTATTTCAACTCTGTTGTTGTTAGTTGCTGTCGGGTTAATTGTGACTTACAGAAACCCCAAGGTGGTGAGATTTGCCAAACTCTGACCTCTGGATTAGTGTCAGCACTGCCATACCCTAGTTAGTGTGTGATGGTAACCTTTTGACATTGGCATGTATTATTGTAAATCAACCTAAAAATTACCATCTTTTAAAATTCTAAATTACAGCTTTCCAAAGTCAGCTTTCTTTTTTAGATTTTTGAGTGTTGCTGGAAAAGTAATGAAATCTTTTTGATTTTATGTGTTTGGCTGGGCCCTCACTCTGCTTACCGTTGCTTGTTGAGTTTTTATGTTCACATTGGCTATTCTAAAGCTTTTTCTTATTCTCCTATTGCTTTGGACTCCCCACTGGCATTAAAGTTCTATGGCGACAGGGATTTTAACCTTTGTCCACAGTTGTATCTCAACACCTCAACAGTGTGTAGAATCTGATAGATACTCATATATTTGAGTGAGTGAGTAAATGAACAATGGTGTGAATTCCACCTCCTTTAATTTTAGTGATAAACCCTGATTCAGTTGACTGAAAAGAGTAAGGCTGTTTTACATTTGTTTCAGTGGCTTTTTTTTCTATCTCAAATTATCTGCTTTTTTTTTTTTTTTTTTTTGGTCTTTTCTGTTTTTTTGTATTGTGGTTAGCATGACTCTTTTTCAAAGTGTATCCCATGTGGCTTTTTCAGAAGTTATTTTTATTAACTGTGCAATTGACTAAAAATAATAATTATAAGATATATGTAAGTAATAGAGGATAATGGCACAGTGATTCAGAGCTTGGCTGGTAACCAAAAAAGGTCGGCAGTTGGAATCCACCAACCACTCTTTGGAAACGCTATGGCACAGTTCTACTCTGTCCTGTAGGGTCACTGTGAGTCGGAATCGACTTGATGGCATCAGGCTTGGGTTTGGTTTTATATTTTTTTATATGTGTGTGTGTGTGTGTGTGTGTGTATGTATGTATACATATATATATATATATACTTGTTGTTGTTAGGTGACGTTGAGTTGGTTCTGACTCATAACAACCCTGTGTACAATGGAACGAAACACTGCCCGGTTCTGTGCCATCCTCACAGTCGTTGCTATGTTTGAGCCTATTGTTGCAGCCACTGTGTGAATCCGTCTTGTCAAGGGTCTTCCTCTTTTTCGATGACCCTCTGCTTTACCAAGCATGATGTCCTTCTCCAGGGACTGGTCCCTCCTGATAACATGTCCAAAGTACATGAGATGAAGTCTCACCATCCTCGCTTCCAAGGAGCACCCTGGCTGTATTTCTTCCAAGACAGATTTGTTTGTTCTTTTGCCAGTCCATGATACATTCGGTATTCTTTGCCAACACCATAATTCAAAGGCATCAATTCTTCTTCGGTCTTCCTCATTCATTGTCCAGGTTTCACATGCGTATGAGGCAATTGAAAATATCATGGCTTAGGTCAGGCGCACCTTAGTCCTCAAAGTGACATCTTTGCTTTTGAACGCTTTGAAGAGGCATTTTGCAGCAGATTTGCCCGATGCAATACGTTGTTTGATTTCCTGACTGCTCCTTCCATTGTCATTGATTGTGGATCCAAGTAAAATGAAATCATTGACAACATCAATCTTTTCTCCATTTATCTGATGTTGCTTATTGGTTCAGTTGTGAGGATATATGTGTATATCATCTGTCTGTCCGTCTATCTATCTGTCACATTGTTTAAAAAAAAAGTCCTTTTGAAGTACCCTGTAGACCCCTCCCCAATCCAGCCTTTTCCCCTCAGAGGAAGGATCACTATCTTGGATTTTGTGTTAGTCATTCTCTTGCTTTACCCTATAGTTTCACCTTATGTAGGTCCCTAAACAATATCAACGTGAAATACTGCTGTATGCATTCCTCTGCAACTTGAATTTTTTCATTTAACCTTATATTCTTGGATTTATCGATGTTTTTTGCATGTAGGTATAATTTATTCGTGATCATGGTTATAAACTATTCCATGTATGAACACTATAATTTCTTTATTCATCTACTGTCAGTAGTCTTTTGGGTTGTTTTCTTTTTTCCTATTAAAAATAATATTTCTGCAACCATTTTTTTGTTACATCTCTCCTGATGCATATATATGAGTTTCTCTAGGATATATACCTAGAAGTCAAATGTTTGGTCATGGGGATATACATACCTTCAACTTTGCTGGATAATACCAATTTATTCCTCTAAAATAGTTGTATAAAATTATACTCTTACCAGTAGTGTATAACTATTCTGGTTTTTCTTATTTCTGTCTAGAACTTTTTATTGTCAGTTTAAAAATTCTTTTTACAAATCTGGTAGGCATGGAGTTTACTGTCATCTTATTAGGATTTTAAAATTTACATTTCCTTGATTAATAATGAGATAAAATTTTCTTCATGTTTGTTGGCCTTTTATGTTTCTTCTTCTGTGAAGTGCTTGTTTGTGTCTTTTGCCTTTTTTTTTCCTATTGAGTAGCTTGTCTTTTGTTCTTTTTGTTTTGTAAGAGTTCTTTATAAATTCTGAATCGAAATCCTTTGTCAGTTATATATGTTGCAAATACAGCATGTGCTCCAGGGTCATAAACATAGTGAATATGGTTGTGATTTGTATCTTTTCGACTCAGAAGCCCTTGCTTTCCTTGAAAATACTCTGTACTTCCCCTGCACATTTGTGTTTGCTCTTTCTTTATCATGGAGTGTACATCTCTGTTAAAACCCTCTCAATTTTGCAAGACCAAAGCTGTCAGCCCAGGAAGCTTTTGCTGGTCTTCCAACTAGGTGTGATCTCTCCCCCCTCTGAATTCTCAAAGCACCACGTTTGTGGCTGTAGTGCATTCTGTTTGTTATTATAGTTGTTTATTGTTTATGATTAGTAGATAAAAAAGCTTTTGGGGACTGTTTTCTTCATCTGTTTCCCAGTGCCTATCATAGTAACTGGTATGCTTTTAGCTGCAAGTAAACAAAAACCTCAACTGCAGTAGCTTAAATAAATAGTATAAACAGTCACATAAAAAGGAGTCTGGAGTTAGACAGCCCATGCCCCTAAGAATCCAGGATCTTCTGTCTTTATGCTCTGCCAACCTTAGTTTTAATCTTGAAATAAAAATAGGGAATTTGAGCCATTTAATGTAACTATTTTTTAAATTAGCCATTGTTGGAGCCCTGGTGGCACAGTGGTTAAAGGGTTTGGCTGCTAATCAAATCGGCAGTTCGAGTCCACCAGCCGCTCCTTGGAAACACGCTACAGGGCAGTTTACTCTGTCCTGTAGGGTTGCTATGAGTCAGAATTGACTCGATGGCAGTGGGTAACCTTTTGGTTAGCAGCTAAGCTCTTAACCACTGTGCCACCAGGGCTCCAGCCACAAAGGCTACTCAATAAATATTCTTTAAGTTTAATTTTTAAATGTTTATCTAAATAATCCATGTAGATACCTAGTCAGCACTATGAGGCTTATACCAGAAACAAGCAGCAACAGCAACAAAATCAGCAGTCCCTGACCCTCATCTGCCATTCCATTCCCAGTTTCTGCTTTCTTCTAATATTATCTATCAATTTTAAGTGACATTTTAAAGCTCTTAAGTCATCGATTTTAGGCCCCTATTATTTCCCTGACCATCTGCTTAGTACAGTTATTTTATAATTCTGGTTAAATCTACATTCAATCTTTTCTTATTATGGTTGTTTACATATTCATTGTTGAGCCAAGTAGTCTGTATTTTTGTCACTGGTTGAGAGCTCAGGCTGCTAACCAAAAGGTCGGCAGTTCCAATCGACCAGCTGCTCCTTGGAAACCCTTATGGGGCAGTTCTGCCCTTTCCTATAGGGTCGTTATGAGTTGGAATTGACTCAATGGCAATGGGTTTTTTTTTTCCCTTGTATGAAGTTTTTGTTTTTCCTGGAGTTAAATTACCCAGTCTTTTTATTTGCTTAGTTTTCTTTCAATCTCTGATTTTTCATTGATAAGATAACCAATGAACTCTACTTTTTTTTCTTGAGGACATTTCTTCCGGAACCCTCTATTATTATCTTCTACTCTGGATTGGTTGCTCTTTCAGCTTCTGCCTAATTGTAATCAAGAGACTTTCCTTTAATATTACCCCATTTTCCAGACGCCATGACCTTTTCTTCTGTGGTAACCTATCAGTGGAGTACTTCTTCCAGTAAGTTACTGAGAAACTGTGCATGAGAGATTAAAAAAAAAGACTTTTTAATATTAAAATGTCTATTACGTTCTCACACATTTAATAGTTTAGCTTGATACAGAATTATAAATTGAATTTTCGCCACAATTTTGGAAGTGTTGCCCCATTGTCTTCTAGCTTCCAGTGTTGCTAATGAGAAGTTTGATGCCATTCTAGGTCCCAGCATTTTGTATGTAAACTTTTTTTTTCTTTTAATTTCAAGGGGCTTTAGGGTCTTCTCTTTATCCCTGGTGTATTGAAATTTCACATTGACATTGCTTGGTGTGAATATTTTTTCATTCATCATGCTAAGCACTTAGTGGGCCCCTTAAAAATCCCTCGATCCTGGGAATTTTTTTTTTCTTTCTTTAGGTGAAAGTTTACAGCTCAAGTTAATCTCTCATACAAAATTCTATACATATATTGTCATGTGACACTAGTTGTAGTCCCTAAAATTTGACAGCACACTCTCCCTTTCCACCCAAGGTTTCCCATGTCCATTCAGTCAGCTCCTGTCCCTTCCTGCCTTCTCATCCTGCCTCCGGACAGGAGCCGCCTATCTGGTCTCCTGTATCTGCTTGAACTAAGAAGTACACTCTTCATGAGTATTATTTTACGTTTCATAGTCCAGTCTAGCCTTTGTCTGAAGAGTGGGGTTCAGGAATGGTTTTAGTTCTGGGTTAAGAACGTCTGGGGGCCATGGCTTCAGGAGTTCCTCCAGTCTCAGTGAGATGATTAAGTCTGATCTTTTTATGTGAATTTGAGTCTCTGTTCCACAATTTTCTCCTTCTCTACCAGGGACTCTGTTGTGTTCCCTGTCAGGGTAGTCATTGGTTGTAGCCGGACACCATCTAGTTCTCCTGGCTTCAGGCTGATGAAGTTTCTGGTTATGTGGCCCTTTCTGTCTCTTGGGCTAATATTTTCCTTGTGTCTTTGGTGTTTGTCATTCTTCTTTGCTCCAAGTGGGTTGGAACCAATTGATGTATCTTAGATGGCTGCTCGAAAGCTTTTAAGACCCTAGGCGCCATTCACCAAAGTGGGATGCAGAACATTTTCTTAGTAAACTTTGTTATGCCAGTTGTCCTAGGTGTCCCCCAAAACCATGGTTCCCAGAACTGGGAATATTCTTTGGATGATTTATTTGATAATTTCCTCCTCTTGGTTCTTTTGTTCCCACTTTCTAAAATTCTATTAGTTAGTCATTGGATTTCCAAGATTATTCAGTAATTTTTAATGTTTTTCTCTCCTACTTTTTTGGCTTATTTCTTTAACTTTATTTTTCAGATCTCTTATAGACATTTTATTTCAGATTTTTAAAATTTCTAAGAGTTCTCTTCTGTTCAAACTTAATCCTTTTTAATCGTACCCTCTTTCTATTTTATGGATGAAATATATCTCTTGGATGTTAATTATATTTTCTATAAAGTTTTATTTTCCTTGTACCCTAAATTGCCTGTCTTTCTTCTCTGTTCCTTCCCCTGTACCTCCATATTTTAGTTTCTTTCATACTAGGGATTTTTCTCAATTGTCTGAAAATTTTTGACTGCTAATATGAGTAAGGCACTAAAAAGTTGTTAGAAGCTCTACGTGAGGGATACATGCTTTGCCAGTTGGAGGCTTACACTTTAGAGGCTTTTTCACTAAGACCCAACATGTCAGTGTGAATAAGTATTTTACCCAAGTTGTCCCATTTCTCCAGAGAAGGATCCTCCAGAGTCTGTTTTCTGAAGGCAGCAGGAGATGTTGACTTTCACTTAATTCCATGTTTTCAGTTTCCCACTTCATCCTTGCCCTTTTCTATGCCAGAAAAACAAACCTGTTGTCATCGTTTCGATTTCAATTCATAGCGACCCTATAGGACAGAGTAAAACTGCCCCACAGGGTTTCCAAGGAGACCTGGTGGATTCGAACTGCCGACCTTCTGGTTAGCAGCTGAGCTCTTAACTACTGCGCTACCAGTGCTCTAATTCTTCGTCTCTTGAAATTATTAATCTTGTGTGCTCTGAGTGTGGGAACCTGGGTAGTAAACTCCTTAAAAGGCTTTCAGACATTTCCCGTTTTCAGCCTTCATATCTCCATAACTATCTTGTAACGTAGATGCTACTAATATCCTCATTTTACAGATGAGGATATGAAGGCACAAAGAGGTTAAGTAATTTGTCTGAGAATGCAGAGCTAGTGAATGGAGCCTAGATTCCATCCTAGGTAGTGAGACTCTAAACCACTACTGTTCTGTATAGCCATACTCAATGCTTACATGTAATTGGAACTTGTTAACCATTTGTAGGATCAATATTTTAAAGTATGCTCTGAGTTTTAATTTTTTAATTAAAATGGTTTTTATATATTCTTTTTTTAGCTATTGCCAATATGTTATACTTTTTTATGTGAATTCTTTTTATTCTGCCATTATTTTCAAATTCAATTTCAATCTTATCGTAAATTAGGACACCTTAGTAAAGTAGAAGGAACCCTCGTGGCGCAGTGGTTAAAGCACTTGGCTGCTAATCAAAAGGTCGGTGGTTCAAACCCACCAGCCACTCCATAGGAGTAGATGTGGTGGTCTACTTCTGTAAAGATTTGCAGCCTTGAAAACCCTGTGGGACAGTTCTGCTCTGTCCTACAGGTTCACTATAAGTTGAAATTGACTTGACGGCAGTGGGTTTGATGTTTTTGGTTTTGGTAAAGTAGAGACCACGTTTTAAAAACCAGTATGTTTTTCCGTGCACATGTTAATAGTTATAGAAAATGCAAATAATGGGGAAGCAAAATTGAAATTTTTTTAATGTCCTTTCCATGAGGAGTCTATGAGTGTTCCATTTTTATTATTCTAATAATTCTTTAAAGTTTTTTTCTAGAGCCATGCAATGGAGAAATAATAAGTCCCGTTCTATTGTTAATCTTCTTTCCCTATGGATGTCCTTGAGGGTGTTGCTTTTTTGTTTGGGGTTTTTTTGGTATAGTTTTGATATATCAGTGTACTATTGTATAGCTATTATACATAGGTTTAAGCTTGTCTTTTTGCTGTCCAAATGTGTAGCCCAAATTAAAACAAATAATAATAAATAAAGTTAAATAATAAGTAACTTTCTTCCTGTTAGCCACCTCTTCAGATATTACCTCTGATGTATTTGTGCTAAGTAAACAGGTAATAAAATATAAATCTTCTTGTATATAAATGTTTCTGTGTATATTCATGTAAGTATATGTGTGCATATTTTAGTTGTTCTCTTTAGGAAAAATCATGCAAATTTTCTTCATAAGAGTATTATGGATACACTCATCTTTCATAATTTAAAACTCTTTGTTTTCTAGGAACCCTAATTAAAGCATTTTAGTCTTCATCATTTGGCCAGCTAAAATGTATGTATTTGACAGGTCCTATTTGAATTCTGTGCATGTCATTTGAACTTAATTAGAATGCAATTTATTTGATTTTGATGTTGAGTCAGTTTAGTTTTCACATACTAAGTAGTACATTTTCTTGTTGCTGTTAACAGAAATATTTTGGGCTTAAGATACAGTTTCTGTGGTAGGGATTTGTGGTTTTCCTGGTACAAGATAGGCGGTCCATTTGTAGTTGGTTGGAGTCATGTGACTAGTTCTAGCCAATGAAATGGGGAGCAGAGTTTACATGTAAAAGACTTCAGAGCTGGTGCGTTTAACTGCTGGTTTGAGGTGCTTCAGCGATTCCCACTGCTTTAGCAACTGGCAGTACTCTAGATGGTGGCTTCGCTGTGAGCCTAGACTGTATAGTGAAGAGATATGGAACAGAGTTCCTAGACTACCCAAGCTGGACATGTAGAATGAGTAAGAAATAAACCGTTATTTTAAGCCACTGAATTTCAGGGTAATATGTTACTGCAGTGTAACCTAGTTGATTCTGAGTGATGAAACGTCCTTTTCTTAGTTATCTAATGCTGCTATAACAGAAATACCACAAATGGGTGGCTTTAACAATTTATTTTCTCACAGTTTAGGAGGCTAGAAGTTTGAATTCAGGGCACCAGCTCTGGGGGAAGGCTTTCTCTGTCAGCTCTAGGGGAAGGTCCTTGTCTCTTTTCAGCTTCTGTTCCTTAGCTCCTTGGTGATCTTCATGTGGCATGGCATCTGTCTCCCCCATCTCTGCTTGCTTTCTTCATTTGCTGTTTTATATCTCAAAAGAAACTGGCTTAAGACATACCCTACATTGATACCGCCTCATTAACATAACAAAGAAAATCCATTCCTAAATGGAATTGTAACTACAGGTATAGGGGTTAGGATTTACGATGCATATTTTGGAGACACAATTTAATCCGTAACACTTCTGGAGGGAAAGTCTTGCATGAAGTCTCTCAGAAGTTTTAAGACTATATAGATACAAGAGAGCCACCAATTTTTAAGGGAAAAAAAAAAAGGATAGTGGAAATTAGTTTTCCACTGAGGGCCAGATGGAGATGCAGATGCAATTTCAAAACCTTGTAACACCTCTAAGAGACTCCCACATAAAGCTGGAAACTTCCAGTTTGCCTTGAGGATTTTTTGTGGTTTTGGGGAACTCCAAAAATGAAATTAACAACGAGCAAGGAGAGAGATTCTGGGTCTGGAGGACTATGGCAATCAACATGCACATCCTTTTCCACAAAAAAACCATAATATCAACAAGGAGTCCAAATAAAACCACAGATGACCCGTGCCTTTAGCATTGCTAGGAGGTAAGAAATACCATAATTTTGCAATTACATGTGAATAGAGAAGGTCAAAGAGCACTGAATCAGCAGAGCTCTTGCTGCAGCAAGCCTGCGGGTGCACGGAGTGGGGAGGGGAGTCTGAAGAGGGTCTGTGAAAAAGAGGAGAGAAGAACAGAAAACGTAGACAAAACACAGGCAAAAATCACCCTTAGAAAGTTCATCTGTATGTGCCAAAATACTGAACCGAGCCATGGGACTTGATAGTTCACAACTTTGACTAAAGAAAAAGGCTTGAAAATGAACAGGATAAGAAGTGGCAGAACATTTTTTCTAGAGGACAACGAGATAATTAGGGAAATGGTGGTGAACCTTGGAGATGTGGCCAGTGAAGGGAAAGAAATAAGAAAATATTATTGATTTTCCTGAAAGAAGAAAAATTACACATTAATTCTTTTCCATCATCCATCAAACAAACTGAACATCACTAAATTGATAGGATAAACTTATACTGCCTTGTGCACCAAATGTCCAGAAATAGAAGAAAAAAGAATCCAGTAAAAATACTGTAAAAAGAAAACATAAAATCCAAATCAAAACATTCCCTCTGTTGAAAAATCGCCGCCCCCCCCCCCCCCCATCTACCATTATACAGAAGAAAAACAGTAACACAACACTCCAAACTGAATAAATACCCTCAGACAAGCATTAGGTGGTATAGGGAAAAAACAAATGAAAAAAAACTTTGGATCAGATATTAAAAAACTAAGACTAGAAATGGACAAAAAACAGGAGGAAGTATAGTAATAGATGATTAAATTCAGGGGAAAGAAATGAAGGAAAAGATAGAATCATATGAGAAATGAAGACTAAATAACAGGGTGCCCAAGTTAGAATAGATTCAAATGACAATTTAATAAAGGGCATTGAAGAAAAATAGGGAAATACTATTTTAAAAATTATATGCAGAATGAAAGGAAAAAGATGAGAGAAAGCAGTTGAAACAGAAGACAGGAAAGAAGATATAAAATATGTACAACTGGAGTTCTTGAAGAAAAATAAGCTATAATCCATGAAATATAATTCCAAAAACATAAAAGAAGACTTGAATCTACACATTGAAATGGTCTACTGGGTACTAGGGAAAATTAACCCATACAAATATCTCTGAGACATATCCTAGTAAAACTAATAGACTTTAAAGGAAAAAAAAAAAAATCCTTAGGGCTTCAGGCAAGAAGATTAAATAAATTACACAATGGTAGGATAGTTAACTGGAATTAGACTTCTCAAAAGCAATGTATGAAGCAAGAAAAAAGTGGAACAACATTTTTAAAGAAACTTAAGGAACGAAAGCACAAATTTAGGATTATATCCAGCCAACTGCTTTTAAGATTAAGGCTATAGAAAAGTTTTGACCATGTAAGAACTCAGAGAATACTCTATACAAGTAGTTTTCCTGAGGATCTATTAGACTGTGAGTTTCACCCAAAGAAGAGATGTCTGGGGAAAAGAACTGATGATGAACATTTAATATATCTTTTTTAAGAGCTGAAGCTAAAACAAGGATGAGGCTGTGGATAAAATAACAGTATGTAAACCTTAAATTATACTGTATATGATAGATACTTATAATTTGTATTGTGAAGTATGCACAGAGCATAACTGTGTACATGTTTGTTCCCAATTTTAGTATCAGAAATTTCAGTTTTACTTGGGGTCACAGCAAAAAAATACAGTTCTTTGAGATACAGCACACAGAAGCAGAATTACAGAACCACATAAACCACTTAAACATTTTCAAATTCAATCATTTGTTTCCTTAACAATCTAAATAGCTAAGCAAGCTAAAAAGGTGGTGCAGAATGGGTATAGGACCAGAATTCTCAAATTGCTCAGCCTCTTTTTCTACTTTAAGTGTCATGAAGTGTCCTCTAGTTGCTAACATTCTGATGACACAGG
The DNA here is from genome assembly GCA_030035585.1 of Dugong dugon. Taxonomy (NCBI): domain Eukaryota; kingdom Metazoa; phylum Chordata; class Mammalia; order Sirenia; family Dugongidae; genus Dugong; species Dugong dugon. Next base: position 100,486,791 of record CM057472.1, on the reverse strand, counting down.
GAGGTGAGTATACAGATTGCTTGATGAGAAAGGATGGTGTGGCACACCAGGCTTTTATGTTAGAGACCTGGGCATTATAGATAGACTTCACAATCCATTGGTTTAAGCTTACAATATTTGAGTTTCATCATTCAGAATTAGATCATTACTCTTTTACTCATCATATTCTTATCTGTTCTGGATGAAGTGATGATATGCTTGCTAGTTCATTTGGGATGACTTAAACCAGTAAACAAGTTTAAGGTCAAATAATTTTACATACATGTAATATTCTACATGAAGAAATTGTAAGTGAATGGTTATAAGTCAACTGGATGAGGCATCCTTGACAGTATTTTGAAACACACATACCACTTATGTGTACAGCATAAGTCTGCATACAACAGATTTAAATATACATCAAAGATGGTATTAAAACAAACAAACAAACCCATTGCTGTCAAGTTGATTCTGACTCATAGCAATCCTGTAGGACAGAGTAAAACTGCCCCATAGGGTTTCCAAGGAGCAACTGGTGCATCTGAACTTCCGACCATTTTGTTAGCAGCCTGAGCTCTTAACCGCTGTGCCACCAGGGCTCCAAAAGATGGTATAAGTATACATCAATATATGATACACATCTTCTAGGTCTTTTCAGGGAAGAGCTCAGAAACAAAGATAACAGTAACAATGAGCACACCTGGCACCCAGACTTTGGTTTCTAATACCATTTCTCACTAAACGGAACCAAGATTACTTGTAAGAGAAAGCAAGAAAGAAAAAAAAAAAGAAGCAGCAGGTCAGAAGGACACAGAAGCCAGCCTGAAGGTGCTCCCACTGTTCAAATCTGGGACAATTTGTGCATCAGAATAATTAAAGACAGGAATGAATTCTAAACCACTGGAAAAATAGAAATTCATGAATACGCTAATAGATAAATGGGAAGAAGGACTCTTTCCCACAATACAGTACTGATTAATAACTATGGAGGAACAAGAGAAGTTGGAAAATTACCATTTTGTAACCATTGTAGTAAATATTGGTTCAGGCAAGACTCATGAATGGATGCTAAATCGAGAATGGGAGTTTGATGAGGAGCAGGATATTTTCATGGCCCTATACTTTCTTCACCACACATTATTATTGCTTATTCCAAGGGCAAAATTAGTACCTATCCAGTGTAGAAACTGGACAGCCCCTCGACTGGGTGATCAAAATAAACATCACCAGTGAGGGGCAGACTGAGATTGTATGCTTCTTGTTGTGATACCCTGAGAGACACACAACATCACTTAAGTAGTATTCCAGCTGGAATGCATAACCTGAATCTAATCATTAGGAAATTTCAGAAAAGCAGAAAATTCTATTTGATGAAAGAAAACAAACAGAAAACATTGGCCTTTATGTCAGTCATAAAAGAAAGACCAAGGAACTGCTCCAGGTTAAAAGAGACTAAAGACAAATGACAAATGCAATATCTGATTATGTACTGGATTCTGTAATGGAGGAAAGGATGCTATACAAGACATTAGAAAATTGACAAAATTGGAATAGAGATGATAGATTAGGTCAAATACTCTTATCAGTGTTAAACTTTCTGATTTTGATAGCTTTATTGAGGTTACTTAAGAGAGTTTTTAGGAACTAGACACTGAAGTATTAAGGCGGTAAAGAGGCATGGTGTATGCAAACTACTCCAAGCAGATTAGAAAAAATAAGTTAAATTTTGTGAGTGTGTGTATGTGCATGAGTATGAATGAGAGAGAAAGCAAACATGGTAGAATGTTAAAAATTGATGATTATGAATAATGGGTATATGAGAGTTCTTTTATTTTTGCATCTTTGGATTTTGAAATTATTAAAAAAAAAAAAGTTAAATGACTGGGGAGCACTATAATTGGATTTAGAAACACGATCTGTCACTTTTTGTATGGCAACAGAATTGTGCTGATACCATTTGTCATAGTATAACTAGTTGCCATTGAGTTGATTCTGACTCAACGGCGACCCCAAGTATATCAGGGTAGAACTGTGCTCCAGGGGTGTTCAGTGGCTGATTTTTCCAGAAGTAGATCTCTAGGCCTTTCTTCGGAGGAGCCTCTGGGTGGATTTAAACCTCCAACTTTTCAGTTAGCATCTGAGCACGTTAACCATTTGCACCACCCCGGGACTCCTGTAATAACATAGAAGGCGTTAATTGCTTACTTTGGTTTCAGGGAAATGGGTTACACAGTTCATGCTTAAAATGAGACAAGGAGGGGCAGCAGGGAGCATGCCGCTGTGGCTTCCTAATGCCTGTATGTCCCTCCAGAGCACTCCTTGACTTTTTCTTCTAAGTCACAGAATTGGGTTTGGAGCATGGTTGTGGTGGAGATAACACAGTTAGGATTGAGGTAGAAGAGGCAGGATGGGACAAGATGGGATGGATCTAGTTTCTTTGGTCCCCAGTGTTCCTAGCTTTATATTTCAGTTCACTGTGAGTTAAAAATTAACGTTTTTTAAAAGTAGCACTGTTTTTGAAAAAGAAGTTGGCAGTAGCCCCATGAAAGTTAAGAGCTGTAAGGACAAATTATTGCAAACTGATATTTTATTCAAGGCTACTACATTTAATGTTAATAGAAACCAAATTGGCACTATTAGCTGCATGTAGTCTGGAAAATAGAAGTAGGAAAGGGTGTTGATAAAGTACTTTCTCACAGTGGAATTAAGTGTTGAGGTATCAGTGGAATTGTGGTAGGAAAATGAGGTTATTATGACTTAGGAGGAGCAAAGTGCTGCTGTAGTTTCTCACATCAAATTGAAATCTGATCCTTGGGAATATTACTTTGGACTATCAAAAACCATTTTATACCTTGCATTAAAGGTATAATTTAAAACATATTGATAAATATCAAAACAATTTTGCTGGCACTTTGGGAGATGGATTGTTTGCATTGCTATAATGGTTTAATCTTTTATTATTCACAAGCTATCTAATTTTTGCTTGCTAAAATACTGAAGCACGGCTTCTGTTGTAAATGAAGCTGTAACTTGAGAAAAGGAATGCTGTGCTGAGTGTCAACAGAGTGCATCTGTTCTTTTTCTATCTAGCTTCCATGATGAGGTATAGTTGCCTTTAACCTGTCTGTCATATAATTGGTGTTACATAAACTAACTCTGAGGTAACTTGCTTTTGAAAGTAAGTCTTTTAAAAATCTCTACACATTCCTTTTGATGTGCTATATCAAAAGCATAACCATAAAACCAAACTCGTTGTCGTCGAGTCAGTTCCAACTCATAGTGACTCTATAGGACAGTAGAACTGCCCCATAGGGTTTCCAAGGAGGGGCTGGTGGATTCAAACTACTGACCTTTTGGTTAGCAGCAGTAGGTCTTAACCACTATGCAACCAGGGCTCCAAATGATCTTCTATCACATTTTTGTGCACATTAAGTTAAATTACATGACTTAGTCAGAAAATGAAGTATTTCAGTTAACTCTTCCTTTTAAATAAAGCTATGATGCAAAAGACTCTTTAAATTGTTGAAAAGCAAAGGTGTCACCTTGAAGACTGTCATGGATTGAATTATGTCCCACCAAAAATGTGTGTATTAATTTGTCTGGGCCATGATACCTGGTATTGCGTGATTTTTCTCTATGTTGTAAATCTTGCCTCTGTGATGTTAATGAGGGAGGATGGGCTGCAGTTGTGTTAGTAAGGCAGGACTCATTCTACAAGATTGAATTGTGTCCTAAGGCAATCTTTTGAGATATAGAAGAGAGAAGTAAGCAAAGAGACAGGGGAACCTCATACCACCAAGAAAGTGGTGCTGGGAGCAGAGCGCGTCCTTTGGACCTGGGATCCCTGCGCAGAGAAGCTCCTAGTCCAGGGGAACATTGATGAGAAGGCCGACAAAGAGAGAAAGCCTTCTTCTGGGGCTGATGCCCTGAATTTGGACTTTTAGCCTACTTTTCTGTGAAGAAATAAATTCCTCTTTGTTAAAGCCGTCCACTTGTGGTATTTCTGTTATAGCAGCACTTGATGACTAAGACAAAGACTAAGGTGCTCCTGATCCAAGACATGGTATTTTCAGTCACCTCATATGCATGCGAAAGCTGGACAGTGAACAAGGAAGACTGAAGAGGAATTGATGCTTTTGAATTGTGGTGTTGATGAAGAATGTTGAATATACCACGGACTGCCAAAAGAACCAACAAATCTGTCTTGGAAGAAGTACAACCAGAATGCTCCTTAGAAGCAAGGGTGGCTAGACTACATCTCACGTACTTTGGATATGTTATCAGGAGGGATCAGTCCCTGGAGGAGGACATCATGCTTGGTAAAGTAGAGGGTCAGCGAAAAAGAGGAAGACCCTCAACGAGATGGATTGACATAGTGACTGCAATAATGGGCTCAAGCCTAACAATGATTGTGAGGATGGCACAGGACTGGGCAGTGTTTCATTCACTTTGAGTTGAAACCACCTTGATGACACCTAACAACAACAACAACAACAACGTGTTTTATAATAATTGTGAATTTTTAAATAATTTGACTACAATAAAATTGTTAACTACTGTGCTGGCCATTTTCATTTGGAAATCCCACAGACAGCATGGACAACATTTGTTTTAGGCATTCATAAAGTGTGTGTTCACCACATCCACACACACAGAAAGCTATGTATTATATAGTGATGTGCTGTTAAATCACATAAGCAAGGACATAAAAACTTGCAGCATTTGAGAATAATGTATTGGTGAACAAATAATTTGTTTTTAGAAAATGAAGAGCAAGTTGTTTCTGAAATAATGCAGTGTGTGATGTATCAAAAGTGTGTGCATTTAGAAAAATAAGTGTTAGAAGTTTTATATTGCTGTTTAGAAATATATGACTTTTCTAAAAAGTAAGGATTAACCAGTAAATAAATAGGTATGTGTGCAAAAACAATAAGCAGATTAAACATTAAGAAAATCTTTGTTGAATCTGAAAATGTCTCCTGTATATTATTCCTATTTAAAAAATATTTTCATGATTCTTACCCATGTGGTCTGAATTTTTTAAATTGAGTTATGATTTACATACAGCCAAATTCGTTCTTTTTGGTATACGGTTTTATAAGTTTTGACAAATGCATACAGTTCATGTACAACATTTTTTAAGTTAATTTCAACTTGTTTTTTTACCCAGAATGCTTTATGATCTCACAGTCACTTAAGGATTGTCACTGTGAACTTCAATGATTTCACTATAGCTATAGGGTTGTTACAAGTTGAAATCAACTCAATGGCAACTTTTTTTTTAATTCAGAATTTAATAATTTTAGTGATTTCAAACGTTTTCACTTTGTGCTTAGTAGTAGTGTTGTTGTCATTATGTGTTGTTGAGTCATTTCTGACTCATGGCAGCCCTATGACAGAGTTGAACTGCCTCGTAGGGTTTTTAAGGAGCAACTGGTGAATTCGAACAGCCGACCTTTTGGTTAGCAGCCAGGCTCTTAACCATTGAGCCACTAGGGCTCCTTAGTAGTATTAGTGAGTAACATATTAATAAATTTACTTTCCCTCTCTTTCCCAACTTTCAGTGCCTTAGTTTAGCCTTTAGCATTTCTGGCCTTGACTGTTGCTGCAACCTGTGTATTGGCTTTTCTGTCTTCCAGGTCAGTTCTTTTCTAATTCATCTTCCACAGTGCTGCGCATGGTTTCTCTAAGGTACAGATCTGATCATCCTAATCCTCCACTTAAAATCTTTCACTGCCTCCCTGTTGCCTTCAGAACAAAATATATGCTGTTTCAAATCTAACACAAAGTCTTTCATGAATGGGTCCCTGCCTCAGGTCTTGCTGTGCTTTCTCTTCCCCTCCTTCCCTTGCATCTAACTGGGGATTCCCAGATTGCTATCTTCTCTGTCATCTCGGTGCTTTTGTATGTTTTTCCTTCTGGCCTGCAGACTTTTTTCCTACCCCTCAGTCTGTCAGCTGCCTGACTTACCCAAACCTTCAGATCTCGCAGGATGCTGTTTACTTCATACCTCTGTGATAGAGTGGGCTCCTGGGCTGGTTCATTTGCCTGAGTCTCTCCACTGGACCCTGAGCTGCTTGTGAGCAGGGAGTGTGTCTGCTCCATTCTTGCCAGTGCTTTGCAAAATATCACATCCATAGTAAGCATTCAGTATGTTTGTCCATTTAGTAGACTGTAGACTTATACGTAGAGTATGATGACAACATAACACCTATGCAATAGGTAAGGGGAAGAAAAATATCACAGCAGTGAGCACCTGAATTCCTTATATGAAGGGAACTGCATTGGGGCATTACCTTGGTAGCTCACTTAGGGGTAGGGAGCCCTGTGTGAGTAGGGGTGTCAGCTGGTGCTGAGAGGTCAGAGAAAGGAGGAGGCTGCTTGACAGGAAACAAGGGAAACGATTTGTTGGTTTTATTCCTAATAAAGAAGGGGAGAGCGAAAAGGAGGAGAGAAGTCAAAGACAAATGAAGCGAGGCAAGGGGATAGGTGATTCAGTGGTAGAATTTTCACCTTCCATGTGGAAGACCCGGGTTTGATTCCCGGCGAGTGAACCTCAAGTGCAGCCACCACCTGTCTGTCAGTGGAGGCTTGCCTGTTATGATGCTGAACAGGTTTCAGCGAAGCTTCTAGACTTAGATGGACTAGAAGAAAGGAAAGCCTGCAATCTCCTTCTGAAAATCAGCCAATGAAAACCTTATGGATCGCAACGATCTGATCAGAAACTGGGTATTGGCACAGGACCAGGCAACATTTTGTTGTGTTGTACACAGGGTCACCATGAGTCGGGGGCCACTTGACAACAAGGATCGGTGATGGAAAGACAGATTAAGAATGTTCCTTCTAGCAGTTCTTTTTGAGGAAGTTGTTTTCATTGTCTTGATAACTCCCCTTTCTCCAGAAATCTTCACTAAAGTCTATCATGCTATGGAATGTGTTCAGTTTTTGGTTTTATCTTTTGTGGAACTCAAAGAAGGACCCACATTTCATGACTGGATTTGTTCACTGCAGAATTGAGATGGTACCTGAGTAGCTCAGAGGGTTCTGAGAATGTCAGGCCTCCTAGTAATTCAGAGAAATCTTGAGTTGGTACGTGGAGGGCAGGGGGTCTTTGGACTTCCGCAGGCCATGATGTAACAGGATTTAATCTAGATAACAATGGGCTGGGAAGCCCCAGCTAACGACTAGCATACATATACAACAAGAAAAGACTTGCTTTTTTTTTGTGAAAGGAAAACACAAACGTGAAAGTACTAGCACTAGTATTAGAATGGTGGAGTCACAGTCCCCTCTCCTGAGATTTTCTCTGTTATAGTTCATAATAAAAGAAAAGTTTGAAAAGGGAGAAATGTCTGCAACCTAGTGTCATGACTTATTCACACCAGAACTTGGAAATTACAGGTTAGTATTCAGATTGCTTTAATATTGAAGGTGCCAGAAAGGGGAAGATGAAACTAATTATTGAGGAATAGGGAATAAGGGCCAGGACGGAAACTCCTTTCTTTACGAAAAACAGGAACTTTTTAATTAACCTGTTAAACTCTGTTTTCCTCTTTTTTTTTTTTTAAATTGATGAGCTAATGTCTCAAAGAGAAAAATCTGTTAAATGCCTGGAAATTGAACAGGTTTTTGAGTAGATAATGTTTAAGTTTTACAAGTTGATGGTGTTCTAGGGCAAAGATTTATAATTTATGGCTTAATTATTTCCATTTCAGCTGCAACAAGCGTAGGCTTCTATACTTCCTAGTGCATTCACAACTAAATCTCAAAGTGTTGCTTTTTGTAGTTCTCCTTTTCTTTTTTTTTTTTTTTTTTTACTGTTGTGCTTTAAGTGAAAGTTGACAATTCAAGTTAGTCTCTCATACAAAAATTTATACATACATTGTTATGTTACTCTAGTTGCTCTCCCTATACTGTGACAGCACACTCCTCCTTTTGACCCCGGATCTCGTTTTCTTCTGAGATTAAAAAGAAAAAAGAAAATCATTGGCAAGATCCCAGTACATTTACTGCAATGTCCTTAATAGTGGCAAGTAGGATTCAATGCTGGATCATTATGCTGTGTGTTTTCTCTTCCTGCCCTGGTTTCAGGCATACAGCTGTGGCTCTAAGCACAAATGACTGATGGATAAACCGAAATGACACCTTACCAGTTTAAGCTGGGAAAAATAAACAAATAAATGAAACATTTGTGTTTCCCGGACTAATGCATTCTTCCCTCGTGGGAAGTTAAAATTGGATTGCTCAGTGAGCATGAAATTAGAAAAAAGGGAGTCAGTTGTGTCTTCTAATAGCCAAACCCATGCTACATGCACGCTGCAGCCATCTTCTGATAGGGATGTTTCTTCCTAGGGAACCTAATGTTTGGATTGACTTGTTAGGTTGTCCTCTGGAGAGTGCTAGAAACATACTACCCAATTTGGAATTCTGCTTTTTGATTTTCATTTTGTCCAGTCTATCTTCTGTTGATCTATTTTGTAGATACCTCACTTCTTTGATTAAGATAGTTCGTGTCCTTCTGTCTTGCTTACAGTGATTTTTTATCTCTGAAGGTAACTTTGTATAGATCTTACTTTATCCTTCGTTGTAAATATTTTAGCTACGCATCGATTTCTGAGGCATCCTCCCTTCACTTCAATGCACTGCCTCCCTGGTACTGCCTTCAGAGAATATCTGTGTCCATTAGAAAAGCTATGTATACTTTTTTTCATCCTTGAACCTTAACATACCCTTATCCTTCCTTCTGTTCTTTGATCCTTCTCTCTAACTCCTTCGGTCCTGGATCCCGTTATTTATTACTTCCTGAAGGACCTGCTCCCTTAAGAACCATCCCTTCAGTCTCCCTTTTTTTCCAGCCTTTCTTATAGTCCCTTTGTCCACAGACCTTCTCACCTATCTGGCTTCTAATTTGGAAAAAAAAAGTTTCTTATGATTCTTTTTCACCTTCCCTCTATTCCTTCCTTTTATATCTCCATTTCTTAAACAGAATTGCCTATATCTGTTGCTTTTAAGGTGTTGTTTTGTTTTTCCATACCTCCCAACCCCACCCCCAAAGATTTGAGGCTAAGCCTTTGTTTATTTATATAATTTTAAGGTTGGGGCTTGGATTTTTATTGTGGGCAATTAGACGCCCATTAGGTTGGATGTGATTTGGATTGCGTAGATGCTGTTGAACAATTTGATGATCCAGGATATTATGGTTCTGTAAGGTTTTGCAAATCCCATACTTCTCTCAGCTAGTTTGTTGTTTTGATCCTGGCACAAACCTTCTAGCTCCCCAGCTTGTGGCCGTGACTGCTTGGGTTTGGCCAATGCTTTGTGACTTTAGAGTTCAAAGGGGAGTAAGATCATTAATGGTTACTGTCTATATGGCAGTCATGCTGTTGTCTGTGCTAAAGATAGGTGATCATGCAAATAATTCACCTGTTTTCTCTTCTGACTATTTGTTTTAATTTTTTTAACCCTTTTCTTAAACTTTAAAAAATACAGAAAATTACCGTTTCCTTCATTATGCTCTTGGAATCTGACTTTTGCTCTCATCCTTCCACTATTAATGATTCTTTCAAAAAATCACTGTTGACCTAACTGAACTCAGCGTTTCTCGATCCTCATCCACTTCCACCTTCCTGCTACATCCGACTTCATTGATAATCTCTTTTTAAAATTAATATTCTGTCTTGCCTTGGTTCTATACACTGTTAATTTTGTAATCATTTCTCTGGCTCTTTTTCTTCTTGCTTCCTAACTCCAGGTAATCATCAAGACTCACCTTTCTCTTTGTGTAGTCTCCTGAAGGGCTTTCTGCTTAATAACTTGGTGCAGGATTTCTCTGTAGAATTTTAGTTCCTTGTCTAGAGCTGCCTACACAGCAGCCGTTTTGGGATGTCCTGCCATCACTTTGAAATCAGTGTTGAAATCCAGAAACTTCCCTTTTCAACTTCTATATTCTGTCAGTAACACTGCCATTCACCAGACTTGCCTTTCTTGTACTTTAGATAAGAGGGCAATGGGGGGAAAATTGAACAGAATTTCAATTAAATTTTCTTTGAAAATGGGAACCCTGTCTTGTTTGCTTTTGTAATCTCAGCACCCAAGACAAGTGTTTAGTGAAAGTTTCTTGAGGTGAACATTACAGTGATTCTTGGGTTCATCCTTCCTCTTTATTCTAGTTTCTACTCAGACCAGACCCTGGTCACCACACATGTATTTATTGTAATAACCTCCTCCCCTTTTGGCATTAGCCTTTCCTTGCTTCCATCCCCACGGCACACTGCTGCCAGAGTAATTTTCCTAAAACCTTACCTTCGTTATGTCAAGAACCATTATTGCTTATGGATTCAATTAAAACTAATTATCCTGGCATTCCAGGCTCTGAATCAGCTAGTTCCATGTAACTACTTGTTGTTATATTTTTTACTGTTTTCCCCACATAAACCCATTATGGCTAATTAAAACAATCCTCTTATTATTCTCTACTAGGAAAGTACTCATTCTCACTTATGCCTTTGCTCCTACTGTTCTTGTCTAGAAGTTCCCAGCCAGCTCCTCATCTTTTCCAGGTTAAATCCTATAGTTTGTTAAAGACCTAGCTCCAAACTCAGGGCCTGGCACCCAATGAATGTTTGTTAAGTGAGTGAATGAAGAACTATATTCTCAGGGAGCTTTTCTAACTAGCTTCATGTAATAATGATATCCCCCTTGTCATCAGCAGACTCCAGTAGCCTGTGTATTAAATTTCTTATACCGTATTACAGGTTTAATAAATGATTAATTCATTGAGTAAAATCTCCTATATGAGTGTTTTAGTCATATGCTAAGAAAAGTATTTGAAATGGCTTCAAAGGTATTATCATTCTCTTTATTTCTACTTTAATTATAAAAGTGCTTTTAAATTAAGCCTTTCCTTAGCTTTAACACAAGTGAATCATTGGCTCTAATCAAAAGATTTCAGTACATGCTCTGTGCAGTTACATTTGTGTAACTTAGCAGAAACTATGGCAACAGCATGAAAAATGTGTTTTTACTGATTGTTTTCCTCCATAAGAGTGCAAAGTTCCAGGGTAAACATCTCACAACTTTTGAAAGAGTGATCATAGATAATATGCATTTCCAATTATGTTTGGTAATAGAATTGTCTAGAAAGTTAGGTTAAAAAGCCATTTATCAGTCATCGGTTTATGGCTAACATTCTGGAAGAATATGCCAAGAATTAACAGTAGTTATCTTTGAGTGGTTGTGATTATGGGAGATTTTTCAAGGTCTGTTTTGCTGATGTTAGCAGCTGTCAAGTCAGCGCCCTACTCATGACAACCCCATGCACAACAGAACAAAATACTACCTGGCCCTGCACCATCCCTATGATTGGTAGTGGATCAGACCATTACAATCCATAGGGTTTTCATTGGCTGATTTTTGGAAGTAGATCTCCAGGCCTTTCTAGCAACACAGAAACCACCACTGACAGACAGATAGATGCACATGAAGCGCATTGGCCAGGAATTGGACCTGGGTCTTCAGCATGGAAGGCGTGAATTCCGCCACTGAACCACCACTGCCCCAAGGTCTACTTTAGGACTATGTATATTGTCTAATCTTTTTTATTTTTTAAAAAATAAATGAATTATTTTTACAATAAAAAGCTTTTTAAATTTTGGGGAAAAGGTAATTATCTTTTTGGTATAAATTTGCTGTTTTTAAAATTACATTGGTCATATTTTTCGACACTGTACATGGCCATATTTTAAAATCACTCTTTATGTATGTATATATACATATATTCATTTATTGTAAGAGGAGCTTAAGAAATCCAGTCAGAGTATAAGGAACCAAGTATTTTATATATATTGGGTAATATAAGAATTATCCTCTAAGAACTGTTTTTCTAAAGTGAATTGTTTATGATATGATACTGTACATAGAAAACTCTAAAGACTGCACAAGAAAACTACTGGAACTAATAGAAAGATTCAGCAGAGTAGCAGGGTACAAGATAAACATTCAAAAATCAGTTGGATTCCTATACACCAATAAGGAGAATGATGAAAAGGAAATCAGGAAAACAATACCATTTTCAGTAGCCCCTAAAAAGATAAAATACTTAGGAATAAATCTGACCAGGGATGTAAAAGACCTATACAAAGAAAACTACAAAACACTACTGTAAGAAACCCAAAGGGATCTCCATAAATGTAAAAACATACCATGCTTATGGATAGGCAGACTCAACATTGTGAAAATGACAATTCTACCCAAAGCAATTTACAAATACAGTTCCATCCCGATCCAGATACCAACAACATTCTTCAAAGAGATGAAAAAACTAATCATTAACTTTATATGGAAAGGGAAGAAGCCCCGAATAAGCAAAGCACTACTGAAGAAGAAGAAGAAAGTTGGAGGACTCACACTACCTGACTTCAGAAGCTACTATACAGCTACAGTAGTCAAAACAGCCTGGTACTGGTACAACGACAGATACATTGACCAATGGAGCAGAATTGAGAACGCAGATGTAAATCCATCCACCTACGGTCACCTGATCTTCAACAAGGGCCCAAAGTCCATCAAATGGGGAAAAGACAGTCTTTTTAACAAATGGTGCTGGCAAAACTGGATATCCATCTGCAAAAAAATGAAACAGGACCCATGCCTCACACCGTATACAAAAACTACTTTAAAATGGATCAAAGACCTAAATATAAAGCCTAAAACTATAAAGTTCATAGAAGAAAAAAATAGGACCAACACTTCAGGCCCTAATACACGGCATTAACAGGATACAAACCATAACCGTCAACACACAAACCCCAACAGATAAGCTAGATAACCGGGATCTTCTAAAAATCAAACACCTATGCTCTTCAAAAGACTTCACCAAAAGAGTAAAAAGAGAACCTACAGATTGGGATAAAATCTTTGGACATTACAAGTCAGACAAAGGTCTAATCTCTAAAATCTGCAAGAAAATCCAATACCTCTACAACAAAAAAACAAATAATCCAATTAAAAAATGGGCAAAGAAAATGAACAGACACTTCACCAAAGAAGACATTCAGGTAGCCGACAGACACATGAGGAAATGCTCATGATTGCTAGCCATTAGAGAAATACAAATTAAAACCACAAGAATACCATTTTACCCCGGCATTACTGGCACGAATCAAAAATACTGGAAATAACAAATGTTGGAGAGGCCGTGGGGAGATTTGAACTCTTGTGCACTGCTGGTGGGAATGCAAAATGATACAATCATTTTGGAAAATGATATGGTGCTTCCTTAGAAAGCTAGAAATAGATATACCATACGATCCAGCAATCCCACTCCTAGGAATATATCCTAGAGAAATAAGAGCTGTCACACGAATAGATATATGCACAGCCAGGTTCATTGCAGCATTGTTCACAATAGCAAAAAGATGGAAACAACCTAGATGCCCATCAGCAGACAAATGGATAAACAAACTGTGGTACATACACGAGGTAGAGTATTATGCAACGATAAAGAACAATGATGAATCCGTGAAGCATGTCGTAACATGGATGAAACTGGAGGACATTATGCTGAGTGAAATAAGTCAATCACAAAAGGACAAATATTGTATGAGACCACTACTGTAAAAAACTCATGAAAAAGTTTACACACAAAAAGAAACAATCTTTGTTGGTTACAAGGGATGAGAGGGATGGGGGGAATACTAAATAGACAATAGATAAGTAGTAACTTTGGTGAAGGGTAAGACAGTACACAATACTGGGGAAGCTAGCACAGCTTGTACAAGGAAAGGTCATGGAAGCTCCATAGACACATCCAAACTCCCTGAGGGACTGAATTCCTGGGCAGAGGGCTTTGGGGACCATGGTCTTGGGGAACATATAGCTCAATTGGCATAACACAATTTATAAAGAAAATGTTCTACTTCTACCTTGGTGAGTAGCGTCTCGGGTCTCAAAAGCCTGTTGGCAGCCATCTAAGATACTCCACTGGTCTCACCCCTTTGGGAGCAAGGGAGAATGAAGAAAACAAGATACAAGGGAGAGATTAGTCCAAAGGACTAATGGACCACAACTACCACAGCCTCCATCGGACTGAGTCCAGTACAAGTAGATGGTCCCAGCTACCACCACTGTCTGCCCTGACAGGGATCACAATAGAGGGTCCCAGACAGAGCTGGATAAAAACGTAGAACAAAATTCTAACTCACAAAAAAAAGACCAGACTTACTGACCTGACAGAGACTGGAGAAACCATGAGAGTATGGCCCATGGACACTCTTTTAGTTCAGTAATGAAATCACTCCCGAGGTTCACTGTTCAGCCAAAGATTAGACAGCCCCATAAAACAAAACGAGACTAATGGGGCACAACAGTCCAGGGACAAGGACTAGAAGGCAGGAGGGGACAGAAAAGCTGGTAATAGGGAACCCAAGATTGAGAAGAGAGAGTGTTGACGTGCCATGGGATTGTTAACTATTGTCATAAAACAATATGTGTACTAACTGTTCAGTGAGAACCTTTATTCTGTAAACCTTCATCTAAAGTACAATAAAAAAATAAAGTGAATTGTTTAAATATTGAAGTTAATTTGAGTTTTGACAAACATTTTTAAAAAATCAAATGACTTCTTGTAAAGTGATTACTTAAATTTGGTATTAAAATTGAATTCCTAACCAGGCAGTATTCATTATAGGATAATAACATTGATCAACAACTGAAGTATTTTCAGTGGGATAATTTTTAATATTTTAATAAGAAAAAGTTTAGTTAAAAGTGCTTTGTGAAAGCATTAAAACTACTTACATTATCTTTTCTGAATGTTTAAACTTAGTAATACTTTAATGTAAGAAACTATAAATGCTGTTGATCAGAGGAGACTGTCTAAGCTGATTAGAAATATTGATAGGCCTGAAGTAGACCTTGAAAATATTTAAAATGTTTACTGGTATGGTTATGGGTCACTTAATGTCCACTGTACGTTCTATGAAATAGGACATTATGTGATTTGGACTTTGTGCAAACAACAGCGCTCATGCTGCTGTAGCTCCTGTCCGTGCTGAAGGCCCTCATTCTTGTGCCCCAAGCCATACCTGCGTGTACCGGTAATGGTGGCTGTCCCTCTGCACCAGGAAGCTCCACATCTGTGCGCTTTGGGAAGGGTGGGAGGGGTGCACATGGGCTCGGGTGGCAATCCCAGGTGGTGGAGACTAGGGGTTAGTTTGCCCTCGGCCCCTCTGCCCTCCCGTCCTTATGAAAAATCCCACACCAGGGAGCCCACCAACCTGGGGTGAGCAGGCCTTTAGTCACGCATGAGCTTTGGTTCAGACTTGGGAGCCATAAAGGATGTTGACGATCATTGAGCCCAACCCCTTCTTTGTGCATACCCAGGGAAGTAAGTACTTTGTAATGCAAAACACTCATGATAGAACAAAGATTAGAATCTCAGACCTCTTATTATTCATTGCTCTGTACAGAATAAAGTAAAGAGTATAACCTTATGGGACCATGGACGTATGGGCAGTCGGACGTTGCCTGAACGGATGTTATATGGCGCATGACCGTGGTTAACAGCTTGTATGATGTGGGCAAAATTTACCCATTGCCGTCGAGTTGATTCTGACTCATAGTGACCCTATAGGACAGAGTAGAACTGCCCTGTAGGGTTTCCAAGGAGCGGCTAGTGG
Organism: Dugong dugon; assembly: GCA_030035585.1. Taxonomy (NCBI): domain Eukaryota; kingdom Metazoa; phylum Chordata; class Mammalia; order Sirenia; family Dugongidae; genus Dugong; species Dugong dugon. Next base: position 100,471,135 of record CM057472.1, on the reverse strand, counting down.
ATTCGAACTGCCCACCTTTTGGTTAGCAGCTGAGCTCTTAACCACTGCGCCACCAGGTACACCTGACCCAAGCCAGGGTGTTTTTCAGTCACCTCATATGCTTGCACTGAATAAGGAAGACTGAAAAAGAATTGATGCCTTTGAGGTATGGTGTTGGTGAAGAATGTTTAATATACCATGGACTGCCAAAAGAACAAACAAATCTGTCCTGGAAGAAGTATAGCCTGAATGCCTCTTAGAAGCAAGGATGGCAAGACTTCGTCTCACATACTTTGGACATGTTATCAGGAGGGACCATTCCCTGGAAGGGACATCATGGTTGTTAAAGTGGAGGGTCAGCGAAGGAGAGGGAGACCCTCAACAAGATGGATTGACATAGTGACTACAACAGTGGGCTGAAGCATAACAGCGAGCGTGAGGAGGGTGCAGGACCAGACAGTGTTTTGTTCTGTTGTACATAGGGTCACTATGAGTCAGAGCCAACTTGATGGCACCTAACAAGAACAAGAACATGATGTGGGCAACGAAATAGATGCTAGATGTAAACAACTGACGTGATCATACTACCATGTACCAGCTGAATAGCTCTAGTCTAAGTCTTAAAGTTTTGTTGATATTCTTCTTTATTTTTAAAGAGTTTTCATAAAGCATTGTTTCTGTAATAAGGAGTTACGACTTACAGGGGCTGAGGGTGAGGTTTTGATGCTATTTTGATGCTATTTATTACAGCCAGAAACCCAGAAATGCCCAAATCCTACCCTGCCAGTTTACATCCTTTTCCCTCACAAGTCATGAGGGAACCATCAGCAATGAATGGTAGCTAGTAGCAATCAGAGTACCACTTTAATTAGAGTTATGCAGATTCCCCCACACGTCAGTGTACAACTCTTCTGTAAGCTGGGTTGGTGAACATAGTTTAGGTGTAAGGCCTAAGTGAAGCTTCCAACTTCCCCCGACCCCATCTCATCAGAATCTTGAGACTGGCATGTTCAGGTGTGTGACCAAGAAGGGTGAGGGGAGCGAACAAACAACTAGTGAGAGACCAAACAAGAGAAGCCCTGAATCTGCTTAGCTAACCACTATATAACATGGTGAACGGTGGAGAAGTGCAAGAGAATGGCCATTCTGACCCAGGGGGTCTGACCATGCCAGAAGTCTAAGACACAAAAACAAAGAGACCTTGTGTGAAGTTTGATAGCTTAACACAGTGACTCCACCTACTATTAACTGAAAATGAAACCTATCCCAACTCTGCAAATCAGAGTTTTGGACTCTTGAATAATTAGATTAGTAATCTCTCTTACCTTTGGGGACAACTAAAAAGAGAGTTTCACGGAAACTTTTACCTGACACAGAAAAAGGAGCGAAAGTTCTTTTTCTCCTACAACCACAATAAAGTACCATATATTTGGGTATGAAGAAAGACAATGAACAATTCTAATGATCTCCCAATACTGTAGGCCTCTTTCTGATACAATCTGGTCTCAGGCATGCAAGTAGCTCCAAGCCATATGATTAATATATCATTTTGTACTTCACTAAGGAATGTCATTCAGGAGTCCTTGGATGGTGCATACTGTTAAGTGTTTAACTACTAATTGAAGGGTTGGTAGGTTGAACCCATAGAGAGGAACCTCAGAAGAAAGGCATGGAGATCTGCTTCCTACAGATCACAGCCTTGAAAACCCTATGGAGTACAATTGTACTGTGCACACATGGGGTTGCCAGGAGTCAGAATCACCTTGATAGCAACAGGTTTGGTTTTGGTTTGGTTTGGTAAATGACTCACAAATACAGAAGATTTCTGCCATTGCCTGAAATTTATTTTACCTCTAGAGGAAATGAAATATGTGAATATTTTAAGTCTTATCCTAATAAATGTTAAAATTGTTGTGGGGAGTTTAAGCTCTTGTTCTTAGGTTAGCAGTTTAAGTAAGAGAAATGTTTATTTTTATACTTTCATGCTCAAAGGCTTGTAATAGCAATGACAAAACAATAACATCGAAATGAGAACCGTTTAGACACCTGGACTCACATACTTGGATATGTGTTTCCCACTGCTTGTGATTCTGTGTAGTATGATATTTACCATTTGCTTTTTTGTGTTTCATTATTGACACAATTATTAAAATATTTATAGTAAACAAATACTCCTCCATGACAAAATGTGATAGATCTTCCTGTTGATTTGCTTCTGTACATGTGATCACTTACTTTACCTAATAGGCAGTTCTCCTCTGTCATGTGGGGTCACTATGAATTGAAATCGACTAGCCAGCACCTAACAACAGTGGCCTACTGTACTGGTGGGGGACGGGAGTATGTATGTGCAACAATTTCCATAAATGATTTTTTGACCTGGGAATAGGAGGTTAGAGAAGTTTTGAGTGCCTCTTGCAGGCTAAGTATTAATTTATGTCAGAAACAAAATAGTAGAGGTAGTTGATTATGAGCGAAAATGGCCCTTTACAGATCACCTAAAAGATCTTTGTGAATTACAGGGTTTCCTGGATGGTATACTTTATACAACAAAGCATAATTTCTTTGTGACCTCTTTTAATTTCCTTTGAAAGTGATTTTATGGTTAGTGAAGAAAGGTGATTTTATGGTTAGTGAAGAAGGGCTGAAGTGGCTGTGTATCAAAAGATATTTTCATATCTTCCTAGTCTTGCAGCAGATACAGATATGAGAGAAATATAATATATGGACAGTGTTTTTGGTAAGTTGGACCTTTACATATAGTAAATAATGCATGGCTCCTAATAATGAGAACAAAGTAATAATTTTTAACATTTTCAACATATGACTCCTTAATAATGTCTTAAACTTTTTTCATAATAAAATAACAGAATTTAGCATTCAGTTAGAATAGAGCCAAATTATTATTTCAAAAGTAGTTGCCTCCTCTGAGCTTGACTTTTAATGTAATTTGCTTGACAGGCTAGGGGAAGATATAGGCTTTTGTGTTTACTTGAAGATAATACCTGTGTTTTTAACATTTATTTTAGATCTGTGTTGATGTCAGTGTGAACTGCAGGAATAGGCCACATGCATTGATTTGTTCCCACTATAAAATCATGCATTTAAACTTTGGAAAGACACCAGAGTTACTTATCTTCTGAAACTTAATTTTAGAAGTTTTTCGTCAGGTCTAAGTTTCTTTAAATTGTAGTCCCAAAGTATGAATTCATTTACAAATACTTGTAATCACTGTATAAATTTAACTCAGATTCTTGTCACAGTCCCATGAGTTAGGTATTTTATTTTCTATCATTTTATTATGGGAATTTTCAAATATACAGAAAATCGGAAAGAATTGTGTATTGAATACCCTTAAACTCACTATCTAGGTTCTGCCATTAACATTTTGTTATATTTGCTCTATCACATATCTATCTATACCTCTATTCATCTATCAATCTATCTTATTTTTTAAAGCATTTCAGAGTAAGTTGCTGACATCTGTACACTTTGAGGGTGGGTTTTTTTAAATCATCCCCATTTTACACTAGAGAGAACTGAGACACAGAGAAGTTAAATGATTTGTTCATGGTCCTACAGCTTGTAAGTGGTAGAACTAAGATTTGGACAAAGCCTTTTTTTAACCACTTTCAGAGAATGCTAGTTCACATACTGTTAATAAGTGTTACGATTAAAAATAATTTTGTGGTCATATAAATTTGACAAATACTAGATTTCAGTCTTGGAGATTGACCAGGCATGTTTTCATAGTACAGGATCTATGAAGTTCGTCAATAGAGACGTCTGTTTAACTTTGTTTAAGCCAGCCATTTCCAAATTTATTTGACCAGGGCACTATCAATAGGATTGGGCTAGGATTCAGTGGAAAATATTCCGGACAATGGTCATTCAGGGGATATCCTAATTTTATTTATTTAGAAGAATATATGTTTTTGACGAGTTTATATTTGTAAATGTAGTCCTAGAATTTTAGAGTTGGAAGATATCTTAGAGATCATTGAGACCAACGCCTTATTTTAGAGATGAGGGAACTGAGATACAGGGAGGTGAAATAATTCAAACCAAGAGGTGCTAAAGTACGTAGTGGCAGAAGTGAGACTAGAATGCAGCCTAGAACCTGAGGGTGGCATTTAGTAGACACTCAGTATATATTTGTTGAAAAAAATGAACAAATCTGTCCAGTTTTCTTTCCACTACATATCTACAGATTAGAATTTTTGTTTATTTACAGTTTATATTGATCAATACAGTCTACTAACATTTTTTATTTTTGTTACATATGAAATATAGTTACTAAATACTTTTTTAAAAGTTTTTTTGTAACATATAACATACAGAAAGTTGCATAAAATATAGCTGGACAATTTAATAAGTAATTTTAAGATATACCAGGTCAAGAAATAGAGCATGGCTGGTACTTCAGAAGACCCTGTGTTCCCCTTCCTATGGCTGATCACTTTAATTACCTCCTTTTTCTCTTTCTTTTTTAGCTAATTTAACAGGACATGCAGAGAAGGTGGGGATTGAAAATTTTGAGCTTCTGAAGGTCCTAGGAACTGGAGGTGAGTTTTGGGTTAATTGGTTTTAAGGGAAAAAATGTACTCATTATTCATATAACAAAGGATTGATATCCTCAATACAGAAATCAATTAAAATTTAAAAAGCACAAGGAATCCAGCAGGGGAACTGTCAAAGAACATGAACAGGCCATTCACAGAGGAAGAAATACAAAAGGCAAAAATTTAAGGAATTAGCAAGGATTTAGGGAAACCAAGCACTCTTACCCTGCTTTGTGAATGTAAATTAGTTCAATCTTTACACAGGGCAAATTGACATTGTTATTTTAAAAAGCAAAAAAACAGAACAACAAATCACTAACATTTGTGGAGAGCTTGCTATTTGCTAAGTACTCTGAAGTGCTTTATATTGATTGACTCATTCAATCCTTGTTCAACTTTATTGCTATCTAATGCACATTGTTTGGAGTAATAAAAAATTCAAGACCCTTCAGACACCCAATAGTAAGGGTTTAGTTAAGTGGAACATGGAACCTCCATACACTAGAATTGATTTATGTTTACTAGTATGAAAACTCTTCAAAATGAATAAGTTTGTTTTAAAAAGTCTACAAAAGAGAATGTACAGTATACCATTCCATAGTATAAAAATATTGTATGAATATATGTTTCCATATGTGTATGTATATAGAAAAATCTCTGGGATAGACACCAAAATGAGAACAGTGGTTGTCTTTGGATGGTGAGATTTTAGATGATCTTGATTTTCAGCTTTATACTTTTCTATGACTTCTGAATTTTTCCTACCACTGTTCTTGCTGCTGAGATGTCAGGGTAAACTTCATGGGTTTATGTCCTGTTCCATCACACATAGCCCGTGCTTAGAAAAGTGTGTTTTGTTTAATGCTCTGCTGTCACTGTTTTTGAAATTCATGAACAAGGTGCCCTATATTTCATTTTGTACTAGGTCCCACAAATTACATAGCTGGTCCTATGAGGAATGCACCTTGCATCTTCAACTCTCCCTTTGGAATGTGTTGCTTTGTAACTACCACTTCTGTGAGAACTGGCTTCTATCATTTTCCTTCCTTTTAGTTAGAAGTGAAAACCTCTCAAGAAAACTTTTGCCTTTTTCCACCAACAGCAGTTCTATAGGTTCTTTCCTTGGCAGTGGAGGGAGAACCTCAGAGGACAGAGCATTTTTTCTTTCTGACTGAAGTTTAACTTTACACTCTCTGCAAGGCTGGTGTACCTTCCTAGATTTCCAGCTCCTGGCAGGATGGATTGCAATTGTCCATGTTAGGATTATCTGCCAATATCTTTCACCTTGCCAAACCTTCTAGCAGGAGAAAAATCCTTTCTCCTGGGCTTCTACAGTCAATCCCAGACACTACCCTAGCTTCATATGTATATGTGTAAATTTGCATATGTACATTGTCTTTAGGTCATTCAGTAATAAGCTTTCGTTCCTAGGGCTTTGCCATTCAAGCCTTCATAACTTCTCTCAATATTTTAGCATCCCATGTAAGAGCCAAACTTTACAGCTACCAGTGAATATGCCCATGAGATTTTCTCATTCTGTACAATTAGCCCGTTTAAAGTACACAGTTAAGTGATTTTTAGTATATTCAGAGTGCGGCCATCACAAGGAATAAGGAACAAGACATGCTCAAAAATGACCAAGTCAGTTTGAAAAGAACCAATAGAAATTCTAGAAATTAAAAAAGGAATTCAAATTATAAAATCAGTGGATGATTTAATAGCAGATAAGATGTAGCTAAAGAGAGAATTAGTTAATTGGAATATAGATTTGAGGAAAATATGCAGACTATAGACTGGAGGAAAAAGAGATGGCATATATAAAAGAAGATTTAAAAATAGAGACTAGGTAGAGAAGATATAACATGTTTAATCAGAGTTAAGTCTAATCGGAATTCCAGAAGGAACTAGTAGAATAGGGGAGAGGCACTATTCAAAGAGATAGCAGCTGAGGATTTACTAGAATTGATTAAAGGTATTCATCTATGGATTTAGGAAATAAAACAGATGCCAAGCAGATAAAATAAATTCTTCTATTAAATATATCAGAGAGAAACTGATGAACACCAGAGACAGAGAAATACCCTAAAAGAAGACAGAAAAAGTACTTATTTATACAAGAACAACAGTGAGACTAATAACTGACTTTTCAACAGCAACAGTGGAAGCCATAGGAGAGTGGAATATCTGCAAAATGCCCAGAGAAAATAACCACCAACCTGAAATTGTATACCCAGGAAAACTATTTTCCACGAGTAAGGGCAAAATAGACATTTTCAGATACACAAAATGTGTTTGCCACCAACAAATCCTCACTAAAAGAATTTCTAAAGGATGTGTTTTAGGGAGAAGAAAATGATCCCAGGAGAGTTGCTGGGATACCAAAAGTATTGGTGAACAAAGAAGATATAAACATTATTTAACATAAAATCATAATCATAATGTCTGGTTTCTGAGGTTAAAAAAGAAGACTGCAATATTGAGCAAAAATAGAACATAGTTTGAGAGGTGATAGGAGTTAGTGTTCTGAGGTAGTGTTCAGACTTTAACATGCACGTGAATCTTGAAATTTGTAAATTATTGAACTGATTGAAAAATAAATAGGAAACTGGAATAGTCCTTGTTATGGATCAAATTGTGTCCCCCAAAAATAAGTGTTGTAAATCCTAACCTCTATGCCTGTGGTTATAATCCCACTTAGGAATGGGTTGTCTTTGTTATGTTAATTAGGAAGGATTAGTGTAAGGTGTGTCTTGAGTCAGTCTCTTGAGATATAAAAGAAATTACCTAAGCAAGCAAGCAAGCAGAGATGAGGGAAGATAGATGCCAAGCCACATGGAGATCTCCAAGGAACCAAGAAACAAGCTGAAGAGACAAGGACCTTCCTCCAGAGCTGACAGAGAGAGAAAGCCTTCACCCAGAGCCAGCACCCTGAATTCAGATTTCTAGCCTGCTAAACTGTATGCTGAGCAAATAATCCGAGAAGCTGGACTATATGAAAAAGAATGGGAGAAGAGTCGTTAACAACCTGCATTATGCCGATGACACAACCTTGCTTGCTGAAAGTGAAGAGAACTTGAAGCACTTACTGAGGAGACAACAGCCTTCAGTATGGATTACACCTCAACTTAAAACAGAAATCCTCACAACTGGTCCAATAAGCAACATCATGATAAACGGAGAAAAGATTGAGGTTGTCAAGGATTTCATTTTACTTGGATCCACAGTTGACACCCATGGAAGCAGCAGTTGAGAAATCGAAAGACACATTGCATTGGGCAAATTGGCTGCAAAAGACCTCTTTAAAGTGTTGAAAAGCAAAGATGTCCCCTTGAGAACTAAAGTGTGCCTGACCCAAGCCATGATGTTTTCAGTCACCTCATATAGATGTGAAAGCTGGACAGTGAATAAGGAAGACTGAAGAAGAATTGATGCCTTTGAATTGTGGTGTTGGCGAAGAATATTGAATATACCATGGACTGCCAAAAGAAGGAACAAATCTGTCTTAGAGGAAGTACAACCAGAATGCTCCTTAGAGGCAGGGATGACAAGACTACGTCTCGCATACTTTGGACATGTTATCAGGAGGGATCAGTCCCTGGAGAAGGACATCATGCTTGGTAAAATAGAGGGTCAGCAAAAAAGAGGAAGGCCCCCTGTAAGATGGATTGACACAGTGGCTGCAACAGTGGGCTCAAGAATAGCAGCGATTGTGAGGATGGTACAGGTCACTGTTTCGTTTTGTTGTGCATAGGGTTGCTCTGAGTTGGAACCGACTCAATGGCACCTAATAACAACAACAAACTGTGAGAAAATAAATTTCTGTCATGAAAGCCATCCACTTGTGGTATTTCTGTTATAGCGACACTAGGTAAGTAAGACTGTCCTGTAACTATTAAAGAAATCAAGTCCGTAAGTAAAAATATTCCCACCAGGAAAACACTTGGTGCAGACAGTTTTGAATGAGTTCTGCCAAATTTTCAAGGCATAGATAATTCTAATCTTCCGCAAACACTTTCAGAGAATAGAAAAAGAGGAATTATTTTCCCCAATTCATTGTATGATGCTTATATAATCTTGATATCAAAAATAAAGTGTGAGAAAAAATTATAGGCCAGTTTCACACATGCAAAATTTTTAAATCAGATTTATAAAATCAAACCTTGTGTGTATTTTCTTTCAACACATGTAATACTTTGTCTCATTATCTATCTCATCTTCAAGTGGTTTGATCACAGGTGTTAAAGACAATTCTACAAAGGCAAGGAAACAATTTACCGGTCATGTTTTACTCTTCCTTTTCCTTTTCATGCTTGTTCACTGTCCTGTAATTGGTCTGTTGTTAGCCATATAGATACTGCTTTTCCTTTTTGTCATATGACAGTATACTGCTCTTATGAGAAGACAGAATAATGAAATGTCAAACTGTAGGTATTTCTGTATTTAAAATCACAGTTTTGATGACTAAATGGAGTAGGTGGAAACTTTTAATATGAATATAATAAAATCTCAGTTTTTATTCAGAAATTTTACCACTAAACTTTCAGTTTCATTACTTTTAAAGATAATTTCTTTCAGCACTACTTAGAATAATAGAAAGACCTTATCAGATGTCTTTATACATCATATAAGGTTTTCTCTGGAAGTGAAACTGAAAATTCTTCTGAAGAATAAATTTTTATTTATGATGTACTAAAAAAAACACTATCCATCAAATGTCTTGAAGACTTTGTGGAATACTTTAATATGAAAGATGTATTTTTTGATCTCATACTTAAAGTACACGTGACATTTTCATGGAAAATCTCGCTTTTCCTACAGAGTATTGGTTTGTTTTCATTTCCAGTGATCCTGTTTCCTTTGGTCTATTACTGATCTGTTGATCGGTTTACTAAACTGACCAACCAGTTGCCATTGAGTTGACTTTGACTCATGACGACCCATGTGTGCTAGAAACTTTGAAATAATTTATTTTTAAATTTTATTTTATTGTGGTAGAATACCTATAAAAAAACATCTGCTACTTCAACCGTTTTATGTGTATAATTCAATTACATTAATTTATGTTCACCATGTAGCGTTACCATTACCACTATCCATTTCCATTTTTTTTTCATCAACCTTAACAGAAACTCAGTACCTCTTAAGCAATAAGTCTCCCATTCCCCCCTTCTACCTGCCTCTGATAACCACTGATAAACTTTGGTCTGTATGCATTGTCTATTCTGAATATTTAATATAAGTGGGATATTAAAATATTTGTCCCTTTGTGTCTGACTTATTTCACTTACCATAATGTTTTCAAGGTTCATCCATGTTGTAGCATGTATCAGAACTTCTTTTCTCTTTATGGATGAATAATAGTTCATTCTCTGTATGTACTATATTTCGTTTATCCATTTATCTGTTGATGGGCACTCAGGTTGTTTCCTACCTTTTGGCTATTGTAAACAGTGTTGCAATGAATATTGGTGTACAAGTATCAGTTTGAGTCCATGCTTTCAAGTCTTCTGGATATATACCTGGGAGTGGGATTGCTAGGTCATATGATAATTCTGTGTTTACTTTTCAGAGTTCTTACAGAGTTGAGATTACAAATTTCCAGTTACTTTTCTTAGTGCTTGTGTGGAATGGTCAGGATCTTAAGACCTACTCACATCGCCATTTTACCGCAAGTCCCTGAAGTAATATTTTGATTCTTTTATTTTTTGGCTCTTTATTTCTGATTTGTCACGAAGTCCTATATAATTTTTCCCCAAAAATGACTTCTAGATTTACCTTTTCTCTTCTGTTCCTACTGCCATCGTTCATATTACCTTATATATGGATTGCTGTAGGATTTTCTTAACTGGTCTGCTTTTGTGCAGGCCTCTCCTGTTTTATTCATTTTATACAAATAATATGCAGTCTTATTAAAATAGAACATTATTGTGCAGTTCTCCCATTTTAGAACCTATAAAAAGTTCCCTTTTTTCAGTTAATGAGTAAAATCTAAATTCCTGCCTTGCTTTCAAGCTTAACTCTGTTTCTCCTGTCTTTTTTCTCCAGTTACCCCAATATTCCACCTACTTGCTAGTCCAATTGATTTTCTTTTACTCCCCAACTACTTTGCTATCCTTTGATGCCCTGCTTTATCTCGTTTCTCCATCTGTAGTGCTCCTCCTGTTTCCAGCTGTCTAAAACCTGCCCAAATTGCTTTGTTCTCTGTACTGTTGCACTGAGAGTTCTTCATAGAGAACATAGCACTGAGTTCGTCCCTGAACTGTTCATTCATATCTGGTGCTTCTAAAGTGTAAATTCTTAAGATCATCCTTAATATTTTTCCAACCCTACTGCTCCAGAGTCCGGCACAGTATGAAGTGTATTAATAGTCTAACAAGTATAATATTTATGCTCTAGTCTCTAGCATTGTTCTTCAGATTAATACTACTCTCAACTCTAGGAAATATCTTTGATTTATGTTTTAAGAATTACTTTGTTTCATGATGAAATTTTAGATTATTTATGGGAGTGATAATTCTGTTTGAATTTCTCTCATCTTGCTGCCTTTCTTTTGGCCTTTTTTACTATCTTTGGTATATCTGTTTGAGTATGGGGAGGAAAAAGTCTTTAAATGTACCTGTTGTGCACATTTTTAATAATTCTGATACTTAGTGAAGTAGAGCATGAATGTATCAGCTAAAAGACTTTAGTAGTCTCTTTGAATTTCCTTTATTCATAATATATGATCATGTACTTTGGAGATCTAATGTCTTGTCTCATCATGACAAAAAAGAAAAATCTGGCCGTGTAATTGTAGAGGGCACAGCTGAGTTGATTTGCTCTTCCAGCTTTGTACTTTCACAGTTGTGAAGTAATTGGGTATTGAGGATGACTTAGAAGACTCAGGTTTGAATCGTGACACTACCATTGCCTACTTATGTTCTTTAGCTAAATCACATGAACTCTATGAGCCTAAGTCCCTATTCAGCATAAGTTAATAATGTCTACCTCACAATGTTGTTTTAAGGTTGAGGAGATAATGGATATGAATTGCCAATCACTAGATAACCATCACTTGTGATTATTTATTAAAGAAGGACGTCCATTGTAAAGCTGTGCCCTAAATTGGAAAAACAAAATAAAGATCGTTTATGACTTACTCATAAGTATAGATTATTAGTTATTTGATATAGTCACTAACTCCATTTGCATCTCTAGGAATAATCTCAACTAAAGTACTACTTCTATTAATCAAAATTGTACAAATGAAAAAATATCTCAGAAATGAGATGTTGGTAGTTGAAATTTTATAAGCATTTATAAGAGGTTGGTTTGTACATTGCCTTAAAAACGATATATCAAATGAAAAGATCCAGTTTCTTATTCTTTGTTTTCTTTTGTTAACTTTTCAGGAATTTTAGATTCTGAATTTCCCTTGTGTATTTTAGATTAGCAGTCTTATACAAAGATATATATAAAATGAGTAATAGTACAGTTAGATTACCTGATAACATAGTAAAAGCTGTATGTTTAAGCTGAGAGGGAAAGTAGCCCAGCTTCTAAAAGAGCTAATATAATTAATTACCAAGTTCTCAGAGTAGTTTGACATATAAATGAATAGCATTTCTTAACAAATATTTATTGTAAAGCCTAAAAAATGTCCAGCAATGGAGAATTACAACCACCAAAATGTCTTCCTGGTTTCATGCTTGTTTCATGATCTTTCTTAAGTTCAAATTTGATCGTGTCACTTCTCTATTTAAAAGCTTTTCAGTTCATTCTCATTGCTTTTAGGATTTGTTCATCCCTTGTATTTACTGAGGGCCAGCCACTGTACTGGGTGCTGGGAATAGGGTAGTGAATATTTAAAAAAAAAAAAAAAGATACAGTATGATACATATAAACTTGCAAATTGAGTCATACAGACCTGGTCTTCATTTAATGTAGAATTATTTTCTGGGCTTATGAAATTTAGAAATGAGTGCTGGCAGGGTATAGGAATTCAGAGTCCCTTGCCTTACAGTAATGTCTAATGGGCAGTAACCACTGGTGCCTACCCTGGTGCCCTCTCAAGAAGGTCACTTTTTCCTTGTCATGTGGGTTGTTTTGTTATCTAATCAGCTGCAGACCTTGCAAGTTGTTCTGTGGAAAGTACTTGTTTATCAAGCTGAGAGACTGTCATTGGGCTGCTTACTCCAGCCTTAAGTGCCATTCTAGAAATATAGGCAGTGATATTTCTTTGCTCCTTAAAAATCATCTCTGTGAAAAGTATCCCGGACAGGACAGTCTTTTTTTTTTTTTTTACAGCAAACTTTTCAGAAACACATTTCATTTATTAAATAAGACATGCTTCCATTTATTCAGGGCAATTTGCCACTAGAGGGTGCTGGAAATTGCACTAGGCAATTTAAAAACACAGCTGCTTTTTGGTGACATAATAGAGGGAAGAAAGTTTGGTTGAGTCATGCAAAAGACTGTTGTTAAAAGTATGATGACTTAGTCATCATTTGTCATTTTATTCTTTTAGGCGTTTGTACCTTGAAAAGCATGTATTCATTTAAAATGTCAAAATTGTCACTCAGAAAAGTTTATAATTTTATAATTTTGTATGTATGTGGACCCACTGCACCTTATGCTTCCTTGTAAGCCTACAGCATTTATGTAAATCTTAGAGGTTAAATGTTTGTGATGTTTCATGGCATAATCAAAAGATGAGTCCCCACAGAGGCTTGATTGACATTGTCTCCCTGGTGTAAACACAGTTTTATTGTTGATACTGTCTTAGGTGTGGTGCCCTTGAGCCAAAGCCCAGGACAGGGATTGGGTGCACATGATTTATTGCGGGAGTGCTGTTAGGAGAAAAAGTGAGGGAAACAGGATCAGGCAGGGGAAGGGCCTGAGCAAGCATGGGGTCTAAGATGGAGTCTAGATTTAGTTCATGGGAAGTTTTGCAGCAAGAGTGAGGGAACAGGCCTATTGTCTCCATGTTAGTTAATGGCTGCAAGCTGCTTGGGTGGGATAGGATAGGGAATGGTGGGATGGAACCTCAGGTGGGGCAACTCCTGTTGTACATTGGACACTTCTCTAGAGAAGAGGACAGCTGTCAGCCATTCACAAAGAATACTCCTAGGGGTACACCAGCCCAGAAAGGAGATCTTGGTGGGGTGCCATCAGTGGCCACTACCATGCTCATTAACACCTGTAGTTAAAACCGAAGTACTTAGTTAAGCGAACAGCTTGTTTGTTGAAAGTATACACAGAAAATTATGTGTGAATATGCTTATTAGTCTCCCTTGCTTTCAGGTTTTCTGCATTTTTCTTTTAGTAAGATCTGTTGGTAATCAAAGCCATGGTTAATCGTCTCCCATTCCATACCTTACAACAGGGCATAATTTCCTTTGCAGCTTTTTCTTCTTCTCAGATGAACCAGAACTCTTTGGTTTTTAAGTCACTTGGAACCATGGGTAAGAAATGGCCCGTGAATTACACGGATCATCCATACGGAGATAGGAGTTGCCACAGCCACATACATACATGCGATTAGGAGCTGGTTTAATGTATGTAGTCGCTCAGAGCTTTCTCTGAAACTTAGAAAGTGCTGTTCCAGAAGCATTACTATACAATGTATTTTTAATTTTTCAAGCTAATGCAATATGCATAAATAGAATCCAGAGCTAGTTAGTCCCTTAACTGTTTTTATTTTCAGCCTTCTTATATATTAAGTCTTTTTTCAGGAGCTACCACCATCCACAAGAAAATGTACTGATTTGTGTCCCTGATTCTTTTCTGCTGGGCAGTTGTTATTGAAAATTAAAGTTGTCAACCAATGAGTCAAAAGGCCCTAGTTAATTTAAAATCTAGAAAATGAATTAAGTTTAGAGAATACAGATGTTTATGCACAGAATAAATGGCCCACCCCAGGCTTCTCAGAAAAATTATTGCTTGTGATTTTGTAAGCTTTTACTGTCTCTTTACTTTTAGCATCTGTTTATTTAATCAAGTGTGTTTTGAGTTCCTAGCTTTTCCATGTATGTTAGAAGGATGATCTATTTTTAATCAGTTTAACTTTTTTAATCTTAAAAATTTTGTTTTTGTGATTTTACACCTCCTAGCAACAATGGCTAACTTAAAAAATAGGTATATTAAATGACTCAAATTCTCCGTTTTTAAGGTTATATTGAACTCTTTAGCTTTATAGGTATGTAATTTTTTAATATTTGAAATGTAGTGTGCAATTGAGATACCTGTGGTGTTAAGAAATTTAGAAATCAATGCTTCTGTCTGATAAATATGTAAAATCAAATGCATTCTATTTATTTTAAACGTGCTTTAAAACTTTCCTATTTTTAAAAAGAAATTTAAGGGAGTTTGCAAAGATAGATACCCCTTCCCCTCAAAAAAGATACTTAAAATAGAAGAGTAAGAAATGAAAGCAGAACAAAAGCCAGATAAAAGGAAAGTGAAATAAATGTGGTAGACATCTGAGATGAGATAGTCATTGTAATTGTCGTAAATTTAACTCTGAGGTTACCAAGAGGTAAGGCAAAATGTGAAATTCTTTGGCCTGTGTGATTTGTATTATTTCTTTTAAAGGTGAGTGGCATATAAGTTCATCTAGAGCAGTGGCTTTCAAGCTTTTTTTTTTTTTTTAACTGTTACCCATAGCTTGAAATAAGTATACTTTTAATATTGCAACCCAGTGTATGTATTTATACGTATACACGCACACATTCTTTTTCACTAACACGTTGGTTATCTGCCAGACCCGGTTTTAGATGCTTATACATATTAACTTATTTAATTCTCAAACTCTATGATGTAGAACTATTACTATCCTCAATGAGGAAGCTGAGACACAGATATGTTAAATACTTCTCCCAAGATCACACAGTAAGTAGCATTTTTAGAATTCAGGCACAGGCAGCCTGACGCCAGAGTTTATGTTTTTAACTGTTGCTCTCTACTGTTCCTCCTTTTCTACCTCACGTGCTCAGATTTGTTTACAATTGTTCATGTGCGCACGCACGCACATGTATATAAAGAGGTAGAGAGCTGCATGAAACACGTTTTTTTTTACTTTAGGTGAAGGTTTACAGAACAAATATTTTCTCATTAAACAGTACACATGTTGTTTTATGACATTGGTTAACGACACCGCAACATGTCAACATGCTCCCTTCTCGGCCTTGGAGGACCTTTTTTTTTTTTTTGTGAAAATATACATAGCCAAAGATACACCATTTCAAAAATTTCTACATGTACAATTCAGTGAAGTCAATTATGTTCTTCCAGTTGTGCTGCTCTTCTCACTTTAGATGAAGGTTTACAGAACAAAATAGTTTCTCATTCATGAAACACTTAATGTATTTGGTTCTATTTCAGTTTTTTAGATGCTAGTTAGACCCACTAAACTGACATCATCGTCCACTGTTGGGTCATAGCCCACTGTTTGAAAAATAGCTGGTCTAGAGAGACTTTTAACAAGCATGGGAGTTATCACATGTCTCCTACATCAGGGGTATTAAGTAATGTAATGAGAACAGCATCTTTGACAAAAGATACATTCTTGAAAGGACATAATTTTTATTTTATGTCATCTCAAAAAAAAAGTGAAGCACGTAACGATTAAATCTCAACTTGACTGAGACTGGAGGCACCCTGGAAAGCATGGCCCCTGGATTCTCTGTCAGCCCAGAACTAAAACAATTTCTGAGGCCAACTCTTCAGACAGAGATTGGACTGGACTGTGAGACATAAAGTGATACTCGTGAGGAGTGTGCCTCTTAGCTCAAATAGATACAGGAGACTAGATGGACAGCTTCTGTCTGGAGGTGAGATGGGAAGGCAGAAAGGGTTAGGAGCTGGCTGAATGGACATGGGGAATCGAGTGGAAAGGAGGAGTGTGCTGTCGCAGTATGGGGAGAGCTATTAGAGTCACATAACAATGTATGTGTAAATTTTTATATGGGAAAAAATAAAATATATTTGGAAAAAAAAAGAGCTAGGCTGCTAACCAGAAGGTCAGCAGTCCGAATCCATCAGGCGCTCCTTGGAAACAGTATGGGGCGGTTCTGCTCTGTCCTATAGGGTCGCTATGAGTCGGAATCAACCCGACTGCAACAGAATCACCCTTGAGTTGGATACCATTATGTCTGCTTTATATATGTGAAAATTGGAGACTTTGGGACAATGACATCAAATCACTTTTCTGCCATAAAATCACGAAATTAATGTGTGTGTGACATGGCCAGGACTTGAATTCAGTTTATATTAACAAAACAAGGATCTGATGGAACGAAATCCTGTAAAAAGAGACCAGAATCCACACAGCCGACCTGCAGAGGAGAAATGAAATCCTTTCCCCTGTTACCTGAAGGTGCTAGTGCTTATTTAAGGCCTCTCGAAACACACTGTCTGCAACCTCTGAGCTACCTGAGATCACCATGCTGGAAAGACCACGTGTAGGCCCTCTGGTGGAAGTCCCAGCAGAGCCCAGCCTTGCAGTCATCTCCATCCAGGCAGACATAAGAGTGAAGCCATCTTGGGCCCTCCAGACCAACCCATCCACCAGCTGAATACCATTCAGGGAACTCTGTTGATGCCACGTGGAACAGAAGAAGAGCCTAGCCAAGCCCTGCTGGAATTCCTGACCCTTGAAATTGTGATATAATAAAATGATTGTTATTTAAAAAAAAAAAGATTAAACCTCAACTTACTGAAGTCTTTTTGACTAGAACTTAGCTTCTATGGTCCAAGTGAGGTGCTTTCTGTTGATCGGTCTTAATGCAAGGTAGATTTTAGAGAATTTACTGAAACGGACAGTAATGTTTCTTAGATTTTGTGGATAATTAGATGTTTCAGATGAATCTTTAGAAGTACCAAATTATGGTCAGTCAGTTTCATGGCTGAACTCTTGAATGGTTTTGTTTGTGTTTGTGTGTGTGTGTGTGTGTGTACTGATTGTGCTGCAGTAACACTGAAAAGAAGCAACTTCTCTGAGAATCCTTTCAATGATGGTGGTTTTATTGGAGCATTGATACATACTACTCTCCTAGTTGTACTATATACATACAGCTGGCCTCTTAGCAAGGATACCAATTCCCGAAGGCAGGACAAGTGAAATTAGAGTTCCAGGGGTATATTTCTTCTTTGGTTCCATTTCTGGCACTGCTGTCTTGGGGTAAATAGGGGTCTTCAGGGGAAGCGGGTTGGGGGTAGGCAGGTTAATTGATTATCAGAGTTGAGAGCTAGTGCCAAAGACATATCTATTAACGTGGAAAAATGGAAAGCTTTCCGCACGTTAAATTACACATGGGAAAGGTGTGTGACTGAGCATTGTAATTAGTTTTCCATAATTGTGGCAGATTACAAAGCAGTGGCTATCTGTAGATGTCACTATGTTAAAATATTTGTAGATGTCACTATGTTAAAATATTTTTCTTTTCTAGAATGGTGGCAGGTAAGTTTCCCTAGTTCACTTCCACCTGGGAATGTAGTCAGGACCCACATTTAATACCAAAATTAAAAGGGATTACTTTATGAAAGCTCATTGTTCCTTCCTAAAAGAGAAAGGGTTGGCCAGCTATGGCTCTGTATATGAATCTGAAATGCTAGATTATTTTGCTAAAGGTCCGTCTTCAACTTTAGGTCAAAAATGAGAGTATTTGGCAATATGCTGCAGAGCTCTTTCTTTGATCTTATCATGTTTTCTTGTTTGTTCATTTTTTCATGCATTCAGCATTATTTGAGTTTCTATGATGTGCCCATTCCAGAATTCCTTGCTATTGATATAAAATGAGTAAAATCAGACATAGTCTATAACTTCATGAAATTTACAGTCTTGTGGGAATTAGACAGTCAAGCAATCACACAAATAACATGTAAAATTATGTTTCTGATCATTTCTATGACAGAGAAATGATGGTGTGTGAGAGCATAAACTGAGAGGAATTGACCTGGTCTGAGAGGTCAGGAAAAGATGATTGAGCTGAGGTCTGAAGAAGTTAGCTATGTGGGAAGGTGAAGAGAGGGAGGTAGAGGCCAGATAATTTAGAAACTTGAAGTTATCTTAAGAATGCTCTTTATCATGATCAGACTTACTGGTCTGACAGAGACTGGAGAAACCCTGAGAGTATGGCTCCCAGACACCCTTTTAACTCAGTACTGAAGTCACTCCTGAGGTTCACCCTTTAGCCAAAGAGTAGACGGGCCTATGAAACAATAATACATGGAGCTCATTCATATGTATGAGACTAGGTGGGTCCACCAGCCCAGGGGCAAGGACGAGAAAACAGGAGGGGACAGGAAAGCTAGACGAATGGAAATGGGGAACCCAAGGGCAAGAAGGGGAGAGTGTTGACGTGTCGCAGGATTGGCAACCAGTGTCACAAAACAATATGTGTATTGTTTAAATGAGAAACTAATTTTCTCTGTAAACATTCATCTAAAGCACCCAAAAAAAAATGCTCTTTATCAAGAGCAGTGGGAAATCAAGTGTTTTGAGCAACTTAGAGCATAAAAGGCATGCTCACCAGATGGAGGATAAAAGAAAGCTGGGAGGCACACCTAGTGTGATCGACAGCCATCTCACCACTTGAGAGGTTTGCAATAACCTGGAAAGACGAGAGGACTGAAGCTCAACAGCGATGAGTATGATCCTTTAGTTAGTGGAGACTCATACGATACAGCTGGAATCGTAAAAAATGGTATGTATGTAATTTGAACATATTTTCCGCTTAAGATGTATAGATATACATTTATTTGCCAATCTTTGGATGTAGGTACAAGGCCCTTTATTTGAGGATGGGTTCACTGATTGACTGTTTTGCCTAAACCGACTTGTAATACATCCTTTATAGTAGGTTCGATTCTTTAAAGTGGAGTGAGAATTAGACACATTTGAAGTAATCTGAGTGCAGAATCCTTTTAGATTTTTGCAGTTTTTCCCCTAGACTTTTATAGTTGTTTCACCCACACCTGCTTTTTCAGCAGTTGCTTTTTTTTTTTTTTTAAGTGTCTGGTTTTTATCTTGTTCTTCCAAAGTATTCAACCTCATTTTTGTAGAAACCACAACTCTTTTTTCACAGTCACATTTCAGTAGTTTATGTAATATTTAGTTCAGTTATATAACAACAGCATATACAAGCATAAACAGGTAAGGCAACAAGTATCAGTGACTGGTGCCAAGCATACATCTGATCGCACGGGGCAGAAGCGCCTGGGTAAACTCGCTGTGAGTGGTTCTCGTGCCCCTTGTGTGTTTTACAGAAGGGAAAGGAGAGAGTATCAGTTAATATTGGGAGTTGGTTAAGTGGAAGTCATGTGTGAGACTTTCTATTTTATTCTTTTAAAAAGCAGTAGTTCAACTACAGTTGTTTATGCTACAAGCTTGGTAAGAGCCCAAAGTAGACATGGCTAGTAAATAGTATATATAATGTATTCAGTTTTTAGCAGCATTAATAAAATCTGAGTGACAGAAAGCAGTAGTCTCAGTGATTGAGCCATTCGGATGCCAGTGAGAGCAGCATGTCCTAGTTGAGCACTATGACAAAGGACATAATGGAGACACCTAGAACAGTGGTTCTTAGCCTTTCATGGCTTGTAGCTGCTTTCTCCAGAATAATACATGTAAAACATACACACTTGGGAAGTCTTGCATGCATTTAATTATATTGCATTATAAGCTGATTACTTTTAGAGACAGACTGTAAAAATACTTTTCTAACAAATTGATCTCATTCTGATTTTAATACAAAGATTAAAGGCTACTTCCTGACATTTTTTATTAAATTCAGATTTTACAAATAATATGAAAAAATCAGCTTACTCATGCTCAAAGTAAATTTCAGTGAAAAGACTGCTTTTGCTTGGCTTGAAAAAGAAGTTGAAATTGTGGAGTGGTTTTTGGCATGGCAGCATAAATATACTGTTTTAAAACTGTCAGTTTTAACTTTATTATGGCAATAAGTGCTGCAGACCTGATTTGTATCAATAATATGGCAAATGAAATAAGAGTCCCATGTTTGGAGAAGCAAGTTGAGAAGAGACCTACTCTAAGGAATCAGAAATTTCTCCATTTAGTTCATTTTATATTTCCTTTATCATCAAGCCACTGAGATCATTAGTAACAACGTTTGTCAGCATCATTGTGCTGACACAATGTGTCTGCGTCAGCTAGAATAGAATTATAAATCCACATTTCAGTTTGAATAGAAATAACCTTTATAATATCTGCAGTGTTCTTCCAATCTATGGAAGTTTTTCCTGAGCTTTGGAAAAGTTTAAATAGTTGTCTTGATCCAATTCTCTTTTCTGAAATGGCTGCTTGGCTAAGAGAACACACAGGTTTTCAGCAACATCCGAACTGGTATCTGTAGAGTCTTGAATTTAAAGATTTACCTCATTCATAATGCTCACAGATATCTGCCAAGCTAATTCAAGAATTAATCCTCCTTGTCAGTTGTTCTTAGAATGTATTTTCCCTCAGTCTCAAAATAACTAAAACTTCTACTTCAAGCTCTGTCAAGTGCAGCAAGACTGCTATAGTTGTTGGGTGCTGTCAAGTCTATTCCAACTCATAGCGACCCTGTAGGACAGAGTAGAATTGCCCCGAAAAACCAGTCCTCTGGAAAACCAGTGAACTCCGTTCCCTATTTTGCTCATGTTTCTTGACAGGGCATTTTGAAAAGGCCCTGGCTTTGATGAAGTTGATAAGGTTCTCAGCAGTAGACAAGACTTCTGGAAGATTACTAGTAGAGCATGCCATTGCATGTTGATGTAGAAATTAAAGAGTGATGGTAAGGCTTAGTCTCTTCACCTAAGCAGCAAATCCAGATACGTTGCTAAACACCCATCTTAGGGGCTCCAACCAAGTAGCAAGTACTGTTGTTTAGCATTTTTGGCCAAAAAGTTTTCACTGTCAGTAGCCTTTGCAGTTTCCAAAAGATGCTTTCAAAATAGGAATTCTTTAATGGTTTCAGCACACACATAATGGATGCACACCTAGAGTTGGCTACACTAAAGACTGTCTGTCATCCATCTAGTTGAAAACAGAAAGGAAAAGATACAGCCACCGATTCCAGTTCTGATGGCCTCTCTTAAGGTATTGGATACCGGTAGGCAAGGGCTACTTCACTTTTCTCCCTCTGCTCCAAGCTACAAACAAGCTTAACCAGGGAATGTGGTCTCTTCAAGGTCTCTTCAGTAGTGAATGTGTTTTCTTCCCACTTGCCAGTGTGATAAACAGCCTTATGGGGTGCTTCACAAACAAGCCTGTTTGGAGTCAACTATTTTTTTTTTAGCTCTACAGACTACTCTTAAGTAAGCTCCTCATTGGCTGAAATATTTGTTGTTTGGATAGTTGTAAGGAGTCCCTGAGTGTCACAAGTGGTTAAGCATTTGCCTATTAACTGAAAGGTTGGTGGTTTGAATACACCCACAGGCACCTTAGGAGAAAGGCCTGGTGATCTACTTCTGAAAGATCATAGCCATTGAACACCCCTGTGGAGCACGGTTCTGCTCTGAAACACACAGGGTCGCCAGAGTCAGAGTTGACTCGACAGCAACTGGTTTGGTTGGTTGGGTGGTAGTTGTAAGATACTCCTTCTTTCACTTTTGCTGACGTAAGCCATCAACTGGCATTTACCATGTAACTGAAGTGCTGTAGCTTTTGTGTTCATCATGGCAACTATAAAGGTAAAAACAAGATTTACGAGCTTCATCATACTTTTTTCTTTGACATTTTCTGATAGATGATCATAATTGTATTAGCTGTGTGATCTTTAACTCATTATTGGAAAACTTCTGGACATTATCATATGAAAAGGAAGATGACTGTGTTATTTAGCCATAACTGTATAATGGGAAGCATGGCAATAAGGATGATGTTATATGACTTCACCATATAATCAGCATTCTATGCTCCTTTGCACTTATTTAGAGTAAAATACTATTTTTTTTAATAACAGGAAAGAATCAAATAAAAAATATTTTCTTGTACTTGCTTTACAGACTCACAGAACACATCACTGGACCCTGCTAGTGGTGACAGGTCTTAAAGTCATATCACTTTTAAGATTGGTTTAAGGAATAAGGACATTTTACCTAGGTGAGATGGCATGATAGTGCTTTATTTTTTTTTTTAAGTATATTTCTATCAGTTTATTTTTTATTCCTTTTTTTAGTAGACTTTATTTTTCAGAGCAATTGTAGGTTTACAGAAAGGGTGAATAAAGAAAACCAAAGATACAAGGGAAAGATTAGTCCAAAGGACTAATGGACCACACCTACCACAGCCTCCACCGGACTAAGTCCAGCACAGCTAGATGGTGCCCGGCTACCACTACTGACTGCTCTGACAGGGATCACAGTAGAGGGTCCTGGACAGAGCTGGAGAAAATGTAGAACAAAATTCTAACTCACAAAAAAAAAAAAAAAAAAAAAAAGACCAGACTTACTGGTCTGACAAAGACTGGAGAAACCCTGAGAGTATGGCCCCCAGACACCCTTATAGCTCAGTAATGAAGTCACTCCTGAGGTTCACCCTTCAGGCAAAGATTAGACAGGCCCATAAAACAAAACAAGACTAGATGGACACACCAGCCCAGGGGCAAGAACAAGAAGGCAGGAGGGGACAGGAAAGCTGGTAATGGGGAACCTAAGGTCAAGAAGGGGAGAGTGTTGACATGTTGTGGAGTTGGCAGCCAGTGTCACAAAACAGTGTGTTGTTTAATGAGAGCTAGTTTTCTCTGTAAACCTTCATCTAAAGTAAAATAAAAAATTTTCAAAAGACAAATTGCACAGGAAGTACAGTTACCATATGCCCCCCTCCCCAGCTCACAGTTTCCCCTGTTACTAACATCTTGTCATGGTATTGTACATTTGTTAAAATGGATGAACCAGTATTGATACATTATTAACTAAAGTTGGTAGTTTGCATTAGGGTTCACTGTTTGTGTTGGACTGTTCTGTGAGTCTTGACAAATACATAAAGTCATATATCCACCATTATAGCATCATACAGAAGTTTCACTGCCCTACAAGTGCCTTTGCCTTATCCTCCTCCTGCTCTCCCTGGCAACCACGGACCTTTTTATTGTGTCCATAGTTTTCCTTTTCCAGAATAACATGTAGTTGGAATCTTACAATATGTAGCCTTTTCTGACTGGCTTCTTTAGCGAAGCAGTATGCATTTAAGGTTCTTCCATGTCTTTTCATGTCTTGATAGCTCATTTCTTTTTATTGCTGAATGATACTCTGTTGTATGGAGGTACCACAGTTTATCCATTCACCTATTCAGGTACGTCTTAGTTGCTTTCAGTTTTTGGCAATTATGAATAAAGCTCCTGTAAACATTTGTGTGGTTTTTGTACAGACATAGTTTTCAATTTATTTAGATAAATGCCTAGGAACATCTCATGGTAAGCCTGTATTTAGCTTTGTAAGAAACTGCCAAACTGTTGTCCAAAGTGACTGTACCATTTTGCATTCCCACTAGCAATGAATGAGAGTTCCTGTTGCTCTACATTCTCACCAGCATTTGATATTGTCAGTGTTTTGGACTTTAGCCATTCTAGTAGGTGTGCTTTTCCATATGGACTTCAGAATTTTGTCAGTACAGGCAGTCCCTAGATTATGGACGAGTTTCTTTCCTAAGTCTGTCTTTAAGTTGAGTTTGTACCTAAGTCAGAAGGAACAGTTAGGTATAGTTTGTACCTAACGTCAGTCAGATGTTTGTCTTAGTATATTGTATACCTTTCTATGCATAAAAAACATTAAAGAAACATTTCCAGATACACTAAAACATCTTTAACATAATGTAGTAATAATGATAATGTTTTGATGCATGTCGCAAAGTAGTGCCCACTTGTTATTACAAACCATTGTTATGTACCTCAAATTTTTAATAAAATAGGCTTTACGGGGGTTGATTTGTAACTACAGGTTGAACATAAGTCAGACATTTGTACCCCAAGGACTGCCTATGTCCACAAAATAACTTTGGGATTTTGATTGGGATTGCATTGAATCTGTAGATCAAGTTAGGAAGAATTGACATCTTAATAATATTAAGTCTTCCTATCCATGAACATGAAATATCTCTCCATTTACTTAGATCTTCTTTGACTTCTTTCATCAGAGTTTTTTTTTTAATGCTAATGTAAATGATGTTGTGTTTTTAATCTCAGATTCCAGTCATGCATTGGTGGTGTATAGGAAAGCAATTGACTTTTGTATATTAACCTTGTATCTTGCAGCCTTGCTATTATTGCTTATTAGTTCCAGGAATTTTTTTGTTTGGGTTTTTTTTGTTTTTTTGGTCTATTCGGGATTTTCTTCATAGACAATCATATCTGCAAAGACATTTTTGTTTTTTTCCTTCTCAATCTGTGATTTTTTTGGTCTAATTGCATTAGCTAGAAATTCCAGCATGTTGAACAGGAGTGGTGAGAGGAGACACCCTTATCCTTGTCTTTTTCCTGATCACTGGGGAAAGCTTCTAGTTTCTAACCATTAAGTGTGAAGTTAATGGTGGTTTTTGGTAGATGTTCTTTATCAAGTTGAGGAAGTTCTCTCTAGTGTGCTGAGAATTTTTATCATGAGTGGGTGTTGGATTTTGTCAAATGCTTTTTCTGCATCTACTGATATGGTCAGATGATTTCTCTTCTTCAGCCTGTTAATGTGATGGCTTACATTGACTTCCAAGTGTTGAACAAATCTTTTCATACCTGGAATAAATGCCACTTGTTTGTAGTGTATGATTCTTTTTATACATTGTTAGATTCAATTTTGGTAGTGTTTTCAAATATTTGAAAAATTATAGAAAAAGAGTAACATTCTTCTTTTGTAAGCCCAGAGAGGATAGAAGTAGGACCAGTAGGCTAATATTATAAGGAGGCCTAATGCCACTCACTATAAGAAAATTTTTCTAATGTTTAGAACCCTTCATCAGTAAAATGGGCTACTTTGCAAAACTTCCTCGTCTTGGAAGTGTAGCATTCCACTGTTATAACACCTAGCCTGTATTGTGACTTCTCGTTAATGCCTGGCTTTTTGTCTATTTGTCTATGAGGTCAGTCACTTAAGGGAGGTGGTGGAACACAGCCAAGAGTGTGGGCTGAGGAGTTGGGCCGCTATATACCTGTAGTGGCTTGCTCTGTTGAAAGATAGAGTATGCTTCATTAGCATACTTTCAAGCTCCATTCCCTTGCTTCTGAATGGATGAACTTTTTTCATTTTTATACCTTAATTTGTTAGAGTCTATGCCTTAATAGTTAATACCCCCCCCAAAAAAAAACCCTGAAACCCATTGCCACTGAGTTGATTCCAACTCATAGCAACCCTATGGAACAGAGTAGAACTGCCCCATAGGGTTTCCAAGACTGTATATCTTTAGGGAAGCAGACTGCCACATCTTTCTCCTGCAGAGCTGCTGGTGGGTTTGAACTGCTTAACCATTGTGCCACCAGAGCTCCTCTAATAATATTAATAAGCATGCTTATTAATATCTCAACTTATAATTGCCTAGTGTGTCTTGTTAATATCACTTCTACCTTATTAATATCCCAGCCTATAATTGTCTGGTATTCTTTGTTAATACCACTTTTGCCTTATTAATATCTTAGCCTATAATTGTCATATTCAAATGAGAGAAAACACAAACCTTTGTAAACTTTTTCTGCCTTCCAGAATGTGTTCAGTATGTTTATGATATGGCTTTTATTAAACTCTAGAACATCCCATTTTTAGTATTCATGAAAAATCATTTTGTTACTCATTTATGGATAAGAGTATGGTCCCTGGAGTCAGACTACTTGTGTTTGAGTCAGTTCTGCCACTTCCCATCAGAATTCTTTAGTCAGTTCCTTATTATTCTGAACCCACTTGGGGCTACCAAAAATGCTAACTTCATTGGGCTGTTGTGAGGGAAGGGCTCATCGCAGTGTCTGATATAGACAGGTCCTTAGTGTTGGCTCGCCTCCTCCTGATGACTGTACAGTAGTCATTCACTGATCCAGTGTATGTCACCTTTACTTACGTAGTTCCTGAAATACTGAACTCAGTAACGTACAGGGTACAAGGGCCCTTCCTTTAAAGCTCTCTTATTCCTGCCCTGGTAGCACTATGGTTAAGAGCTTGGCTACTAACCAAAAGGTTGGTAGTTTGAATCCACAGAGTGCTTCAAAGACCAGGCTGTCTGCTTCCATGAAGATTACATGCAGCCTAGAAACCCCTATGGGGCATTTTTGCTCTGTCACATGGGATCGCTATGAGTCAGAATCGACTCCATGGCATCTAACAACAGCAATTCTAGTGAATAGAATAAAACAATTATGTGCTAAATACTTCTAAAGTGGGACTGAACTAAACCATTCCAGGTATTTTAAAAGAGACTCTTTACCAAAACCCGTTGCTGTCCAGTCGATTCCAACTCATAGTGACCCTGTAGGCCGGGGTAGAACTGCCCCATAGAGTTCCCAAGGCTGTAATCTTTACGGAAGCAGACTGCCACATGCTTCTCCCATGGAGCAGCTGGTGGGTTTAAACCACTGACCTTTCGATTAGCAGCCCAGTGTTTAAGCACTATGCCACCAGGGTCTATAACTTGATGGGATGAATTGGGGACTTGCCTTTTCCCTTGTAAAAAGTGTGTTTTTTGCCTGCCCTCCCTCCTCCTCTTCTTTCCATCTCCCTCTTTCCTCCCCCGCCCAATAAATGCAGAGGACCTACTCTGCCCAGTGAAGCAGTGTGCCCACATGGCCCCCACACAGGATTGTGCCAGACAGAGCCCTTACTTACGGAAAGTATGACGAGGTTGACCCAGTGAGCCATGAATGACTGCCCAGAGATGTAAAGGGCAGTATTCTGTCTTATTGCTTGGAATTTATGGTCTTTTGCTGGTCATTCATCTGAAGACCTGTTGTGTATATAATACCAGCTTATGTTACTTTCAGGCTTTTTTTTTTTTTTTTTTTAAAGTGTATGGGAGTACTTGAGGTGCATGCTTTATATTGGGTTATGGAATTCTTGTTAAGAACTGTTTTTATTTGTCCATATCGACAGCAAACATATATACCTAGAGGTTTTATTTGATGTCTGAAATGTCCTAGTTGTGCTAGAATTAGATCGTGGTTATTTGACCATAATAACAGCTAGTTTCCTACAGGTAAAAATACTGAGGAGAGAATAACAGTACAAGAGTGAAGAAGGCCTAACCGTGTCAGCAGTGGTTAGATATATAAACACAGGTTACACCTGGAAATATATTTGGTATAAAATTGAAGAAACCCATCAAAGAACTGTTTGAACCAGCACTAAGGATACTGTTTTCTTCAAAGAGTGTTTTTGTGCCTTGTAACTTTCAACTTGCAATAAATTACCATTCTGCCTATGTAGCATTTTAATTTTTAATTTTTTTTCTCTTATTTTCAGCTTATGGAAAAGTATTTCTAGTACGTAAAATAAGTGGTCATGATACTGGAAAGCTATATGCCATGAAAGTTTTGAAAAAGGCAACAATAGTCCAAAAGGCCAAAACGACAGAGCACACAAGGACGGAGCGACAGGTGCTAGAGCACATTAGACAGTCACCATTTTTGGTTACATTGCACTATGCTTTCCAGACGGAAACCAAGCTTCATCTCATTTTAGGTAAGTTTGTCCACTGTCGTCAGACTTTTTATGAAAGCATTTATCCTTGAGTCTTGAGCCATAATGCACTCAAAGGGCAATACACTTTGGACTTAGAAGAAGTGAAATATTTTGACTCTAATTCTTCTCTGTGGTGGCATTTCCTTGAAAATCGTACATTGCTCTCATGTGGGGTCTCCTAGCCTAAACGGATTTATCTACTTCTGTTGTGTATTGCTTTATTCATCTTAAGGAACAGTTGACTCATTAGGAGGATCTTCCTCCCTGGCCACGGTGCTTCCATTTACGTGGAGGTGCTGAGTGGTGCAGTGGGCACAACTACTGTTTTAGGAGTTCTAAGAAACATGAAGGTCAATGACTTGGGCTAACAAGGGGAAATTTATGGAAACCAGTAATGGGGAAAAATAAAAAAGAATGACAGAAAAGATTTCTATTCCTAGAGATGCTTTGCTTTTCCTGGTGAAAAACCTGCATATAATGGAGATAGCCACTAATCAGTCCACCCTTTAATCACTTCCATCTCCTGAACAGGCACTTTTGAATACTTCCCTTTCCCAAATAAAGTTAGATCATTGTGTTTGGACTTTGGAAAGGTCCACAGTACACATTGCCAGATTACTTTGCAGAAAAGTTGCACCATTTTCTGTTCCAGAAGTAAATGGCAGTACTTCCAGTATCACGCTCTGTCGCCATTGAATATTCCATCTGTTACAATTTTGATCCCATTCTTGTGTTAATTTGCATTTATGTATTATGATTCTTTCCTAGAACTGTTGTGAGGATTAGATAAGGTAGCATTTTGCTTAGTGCTCTGTAAGCATTAGCTATTTCCTGAGTGCCTGCAGTGTTACCGGTAGTATCACTGACTAGGTGTTATCCATAGTATCACTAACCCTCACAGCTGTACTGCCAAGGTCCCCTCATTTACGGTGTCAGATGTTCTCAGAGGCTGCTTGTCTTGAAATTATATACTTAGGATAAGTTTGAGAATTAAGATTAGAACTCAGAGCTGACTCATTCCAGAGTCTGTGTTTTGTTGTCCAAAAATGTTGCCTGTAATCTTTGATTATTGGTAGTGCAAACAGGTTTTTTTGTTTTTAATATGTTTGGCAATTTTATTGAATTCTCTTATTTTGGAAATTGTACTTCTGTTATTGTTGTTGTTCGCTGCCATGGAGTTGGCCCCCCGACTCATGATGACCCATGTACAACGGGATGAACCACTGTGATCCATAGGCTTTTCATTGATTTTTTTGGAAGTAGATTGCCAGGCCTTTTTTCCTAGTCTTAGTCTGGAAGCTCCACTGAAACCTTTTAGTATCATAGCAACATGCAAGCCTCCACTAACAAGATGGGTAGTGGCTGCGCTTGAGGTACATTGCCTGGGAGTCAAACCCAGGTCTCCCACATAAAAAGCAAGAATTTTACTGCTGAATCACGACTGCCATTATACTTTTTTTAAGGATACCTAAAATTGCATTCTCTGTTTGAGCCATGAAGTTATGCTTCAGGCTTATGTTGCAGTGCATGTTTATCATTAACTAACAATCCTAAATCTTTTATGTACATAGGGCACGATCTCTCCTGTTCTGTCAGAGACCCCATGAATGTTATCATCTGTGCATTGTTCCACTGGGTCAGTATCTTCTGGCCCTTGATTCTGCCTCCTGTGTATACTTGCTGTCCTGCTAAGCATGTTTGCTGATTTTAATCTGCATGCCTTTCTTACCTGATGTTGTATGAGACAGAATATTTTAATACAGTAGTTTTGAACATTTGTAGCAGCAGAACCCTTCCATCAAATGAAAACGCGGAAATTCAAATGGAAAACAAATAGAAGTGGCTCTGCTTGAATCTGAGTTTAAGCGCACTGCGTCCTACTGGTGTGTTCTGTCCTCACCCTCCCAGAATCCCCAAGGAACCCTAGGGAGCCCACAGAGACTGAAATAATTATCTTGTTCAAGCTTCTTCCTTTACAAGAAACCAGCTCATAAAGTTAAATCCTGTGCCTAAGGTCACACAGCTAGTACCAGCCAGAAGCTAATGAGAACCCAGGCTCCTGGGCACTGTACCACTATGCCACAGCTTCTCTCTCTCCTCTCTCTTTTCTCTTACCATAATGGTACTCAGTATGGTTTTTATTGTTTATTTTAAAAGTAGATGAGCGAAATATTTTGTGTTTGATTAAAAAGTAATAGTCCTTTATTACGTTGCTTTGTAGTTGTTGGCTCTCCATTATTTTTGCTCTTTGTCAGTGGTCCATAAATAAACAAATACAAAACAAGAAAACCCATTTCTTGCACCAACTCAAGAGTAGAACGTGGAATAAACAGAATATTCATTGCGTAGTAAGTAAGGCATTGCTTTTAGAAAGCATGCCCTTCTGTCTCCTGCCTATATAGATTTATTTAATTTATTTTTTCTTTGTGTACATTTACAATCCTTATTTGACTTAAAGATAAAATCTTTTTAGAAATCTAGGACAGGATTCTGTTATAAATTATTTTATGTTTTAAGTATTTGCAGGGGCCCTGGTGGCACAATGGTTATGTGCTCGGCTGCTAACCAAAAGATCAGCGGTTCAAACCCACCACTCCCAGGGAGAATGATGTGGCAGTCTGCTTCTGTAAAAATTTACAGCCTTGGAAACCCTGTGGGGCAGTTCTGCTCTATCCTACAGGTTCACTATGAGTCGGAATCGACTGGTCAGCAATGGGTTTGGTTTTTTTGCGTGTGATTTTTTTTTTTTTTTTTAATTATTTACAGAGCTTGAAACACATACTAGGTCAATCTTGTGAATATTGGGCTATGTACTTAGATATATTGATTGATAGGTTTTATCCAGTTTTTTTGTACTGCTAGAGTTTGTAACAGAGCCCTAGTGGCAAAGTGGTTAAGAGCTTGGCTGCTAACCAAAAGATCAGCAGTTTGAATCCACCAGCCACTCCTTGGAAACCCTATGGGGCAGTTCTCCTCTGTCCTGTAGGGTTGCTATGAGTCGGTATCAACTTGACAGCAATGGGTTTGGGTGTTTTTGTTTGGTTGGTTGGTTAGAGGTTATAGTTAGAATTTACATTTCCAGCTTTTCAGGGAACCAGCTGACCCTTCTGTCTGATGACTAGACCTCCCCTTTTTTTTTTTAAATGACACATTTTAAAATATATTTTATTATAATAAAACAATCTACGTACATACAGAAAAGCTATAAAAATAAGAAGGTAAAGACACCATGTTTTCACTACCTAGAGTTTACCTCATTATCAGCATCTGTTATTACTTAGTATATATCCTTCTATATCTTTGTGTCTGTCTGCATGTGTGTGTTTTATCAGTGAGATTGTCCTGTACATATTATTTATAAACAGGCTTTTTGATTTACTAATGTTTCCCTTTCTAATAACCACTTGTACAAATTATTTATGGCTGTATAACAAACCACTGCAAAATTTAGTAGCTTAAGTAACAGTTTATTTTTCTCATGATTCTGTGAGTTGGTTGGGCAGCTCCCCTGCTGGTTTAGCCTGGGCTCTCTTGTGTGGCATTCACCTAGAGGGTTCGCTTAGCTGGAACAGCCACAATAGTTTCACTCACATGTCTGATAATTGGTGTGGGCTGTGGGCTGGGACACCTGTTCACCTCCATGTGTCTTCTCATCCTCCAGTACAGTAGATTAGCTTCATGGCATGGCGGTCTGAGGGCAACCCATGAAGATTGCCAAGAGGGCAAAGGTGGAGTCTACGAGGATCTTGAGGCTAGACTCTGGAACTCACACAGGGTCACCTCTATAACAAGACTAGCCCAGATTCAATGGATGGGAAATAGACTTCACCTCTATATTCAGATTTCACTAATTGTCCCAGTAATATCTTTCACAGCTGATTTATCCAAACCAGGATCCAATCTAGGAACATTAACTTATTTTTATGTCCTTAAAATCTCCATCTAGAACTTTCCCTTTTTTATATTCTTGGTTTATTGACCTGAAAAATCTTGCGATGTCTTTTAGCGTATTCCTCTTGTCTGCTGAATTTTCGTAATTGAGAAATTAGCTCTGAAGACTTAATAAAGTTAAGCATTTTGACTGGAATACACCATAGGTAATGTTGAATATTTCATATTCTGTCACATTAGGAGGAACCTATTACCTGGTTGTTCCATAATTGGTAATGCTAAGATTGGATTTCGGACACGACAGCCTGATCCCTTCATTATACAGTTATGTTTTTTCCCTTAGAAGTGGAAGTAATTTGTGTGGTGTTTTGACACCTTATGACTTTGATAACTCCTTGCGTAAATCAGTAGTTTCGTTATGAGTTGCAAAATGTTAATTTTCTAAAACTATCATTCCTTCTGTATTTATTAGCTAACATTCTTCTGTAAAGGATGGCTTTTTGTCATCAACTGCAACTCTGGTTATTCTGAAATACAATTTGATGGAGCAGCAAGATAAGTGCTTACTTCTTTCCCTTTAATTATCAATATTCAAAGCAAGAAGGTAACGAGCTACCTCATGTATTGCTGTATTTCAGGGTCCCTGATGCTATCATCAGTCATAACCAAAGGTAGCCTACTCTATGCACTATTCTGCACCTTTCTTTTTTCACTTAACAATGTGTCCTAGAGATCACTCCACATCTGTTCACAGAGATTTTCCTCACTCCTCTTATTCCTGCACAGCACTCCATTCCATTTATTCCTCACCGTATTCCATTCCATTCAATAGTGTACTTCACCAGTTCTCTATGACTGGATCCTTGGGTTGCGTCTAATCTTTTATTATTGTAATGTTTCAGGGTATAACTTGTACGTATGTCGTTTCCCACTTGCATGGAAAAACTGTAGGACTGATTCCTGGAAGGGAGATAGCTGGATCTGTTTTTTCTGCCATCTGTAATTTTGCCACATTCCCTTCCATAGTAGTTGTACCATTTTACACTCCCACCAGCATTGTACTAGAGCACCTTTTCTCCACGGAGTTATTGTCAGACTTCTGGATAGTAGCCTGTCTAGTGTATGGGTAGTGTCTCAGTTACATTTTTTTCTCTGAGAGGGGTTGAGCATCTTTTTATATGGTTAAAGCACCGTTGTCCAGTATCACGTGGTGGGATTTTCTGGCCTAGCCAAGCCCCCACCCAAGAGTCACCTCATTAGCATAAACCCTCAGGTCTGGAGCCCCCTGATATAACAAAGACATTTCAGTCACTGGGGAAACTCCAAGGTTTTAGAGATTATCTCTCAGGAACCAAGAACAGAGTCCAACTTCTTTGGGTAAAGTTAATTGTAAACCCCACAGGACCCTTTGCCCATTTTTTTCTCTTTAATTTCTGTGAGTTCTTAGATGAACCATTTGTGATATGCATGATAAATATTTTTCTCTGTTTTCCATTTGTCTTTTGACTTTGCTCATGATGTTTTTGCCATATAAAAATTTTAAATTTATGTGTAGTGAGATTTATTTAAAATTTTTTTTTTTTAACTTATGGATTTTAAGTCATAGTTAGGTCTCTCCAACTGCAAGGTTATAAAGGAATTTACTGATATTTTCTCCCAGTACTTGCGTGGTTTTATATTTTAAATGGAGAACTTTGATCCACGTGGGGTTTTTCTTTGGGTATGATGTGAGGTAAGGATTTAACTTTCCCCCCCCCCAAAAAAACTGCTTAGTAGTTCCAACACCATATATTTAAAAGTCCATATTTACACTGACTTGAAGTACTGCCTTTTTCATATATTAAATTCTCTTACGTATTTGGGTCTGTTTTTAGACTTCCCGTTCTGTTTGGTTTGTTGAATCCTGTATCAGTACCATACTGTTTTAATTTGTTGTGATTCTACAGTATGTTTTAATATCTGGCAAAGCTAGTCTCCCCTCATCCCTCATTGCTGTTATTTGGCAGAGCTTTTTGGGGAATTCTTCCTGTTTTTTATTTTCCACGTGAACTTTAAAATCCAATGACCTGGTTCGGAGAGGAGGGGGCTTGTTAGAGTGTTTTTATTGGAATGGTTTTAAATTTAAAAAGTTAATTTAGGGAAAACTCACATTTTTATAATATTCATTATTCCTCCTCAAGAATATGGTACGTCTTCTCATTTGTTGAAATCTACTTCTGCGACCTTTAGTACATAGCATTTTAGCATTTTCCTCCTAGGTTTTCCACATTTCTTGTTAAATTAATCATAGATATTGCATCATTTATTGCTATCATAAATGGGGTCTCCTCTTCCATTGTGTCTTCTAGCTGAAGGCGATTAATTTTTGTACATTAATTTTATATCCTGCTCCCTTACCAAATTTCCTTACTTTCCCCCAGTACTTGTGTCCCTCCCTGTTCCTTCTTAGCCTGCCCACAGCATGTAGTTTGGTGTGTATGAGTTTCCTTTGTCTCAGTTTTGCTATGGGAGTAGATCATGGATGTCTGTAGTCATTCTTCTTGCTGTTCTTAGAAATGTTTTTGGAGCAGAAGTGGGTATTCAGATCGAGACAGCCATCACGCTCATACTAGGATCCATGGCTCCCTGCAAACTTCTTGACAGGGCTTGCTTGCTTCATTCAGAATGAAATTGGCCTGATTGGCACAGGCTTCTCCGTGTGATAAAATTATTATAATGTTAGTATTATCTTGCCTAATACTTGCCTGTGACATTTGATTTTAGTATCCAGATATGGAAAAGACTAGCATTTCTGTCAGAACTGAGTATGTATGATTGTTTCCTACAGTATGCTTCGTTAGTTTTAATAGCCTTCCATTCATTTCTGTTGTTTCTGCCATCCTCTAAACCAGGGTTGTCACTTTTTCTGTAAAGGGTCAGATGGTAAATATTGCAGGTTTTGCAGGCCTAAAGGTCTTTATCACCATAGACAGTAGACATAGACAGTAGTAAACAAACTGTATTTACAAAAACAGTAGGACACTGCTTTTGACCACCAGGCTGTAATTTGTTGAACCCTGCTATTAGCCTATTGTAAGTCACATTTCTGTTGCGTTTGTGTTTTTCTTTTTTTTATACATTTTCTACAGCTTTATTATCTTTTTAGGCTTGTTTTAATGTATATCTAATGGCATCCTATGGATTTCATGATTTTTTTTCTTTGTATTTCCTTTAACCTTTCCAAGCCTTATAACATGGAGACCATATCTCCTTTTATAACTTTTTCTGTACCTGTGCATGGTTACAACAAGAAATATAAAAATATTTTTGTCTATTCTCTTTCTCTCATATTTCAAAACTCATATTCATTTCAACTAACAGTGAGTGGGAGTTCTATGTGGAAAATAATCTGTGAAAAACAATTTTTCTTTCAGTGTTCTCTGATCTTGGTTAGTGGTGATTTTGTCAAAACACCAGATGATGTATGACTCTATAAACTGTCAGATTAATCAGTAGAATTCGTAAGACACTAAAGAAGCAAATCACAAAGGTATTTATAAAGGTGATGCCAAGGAGCATTCTCAATAATGAATGCCAGCCCAGCCTTGTAGACAGTCTGTCATCATGAGTCATCCTTTTAACATGAGTTAAAAGGTATTTAAAATTTTACTTTTGAGTGGTAGTTTTATCTAAAAAATTGCCAGGGTGAGAATACTTGCTGAGATGGTAACAGACTGGTTCATGATACATTTTACTTGGTAGTATGGCAAAACAGTAACTGAGGGAGCTTTGCTGCTTTGAAGTAAATATTACAATACTGATGAATAGATATGTGTCTTAGTTATGTAGTGCTGCTATAACAGAAATACCACAAGTGGATGGCTTCAGCAAAGAGAAATTTATTCTCTCGTAGTCTAGTAGGCTTGAAGTCCAAATTCAGGGTGTCATCTCCAGGGGAGGGCTTTTTCTTTCTGTCAGCTCTGGAGGGAAGGTCCTTTTCATCAGTCTTCCTCTGGTCAAGGAGCCTCTCCGCGCAGGAACCTCCTGGCATTGCTTCTTGGTTGGTATGAGGTCCCCAAAAATTCATGTCCTTGCCGCATGTAAAACATATTCACCCCATCATATCATAGCAAAAGTTTTAAATCAACTCTAAGTCCAGAATACAAAAATCATCTTCATTTGTGAAATCTAGAATACAGGTTATCTGCTTCCAAAGTACAATGGCAGAACAAGCACAAGCTGGACATTTCCATTACAAATGGGAGAAGTTGAAAGGAAAGAAGGCATAACAGGCACCAAGCAAGTCAGCGGAGCGCATTACATTACCCTCAAGGCTTGAAAATAATCCTCTGTTCTCTGAGACCATTCACACAATGGCCCTGCCTTCCAGACTCTAGGTGTTGGCCGCACTCTCCAGATTCTGAGTGAAGGCCCCTCAGCCCTGAGCTTCAGCTCTGCCTTCCGGGCCCTCTGGAATGGCAACTTTGTTCCCTTGGCTTTAGGCACACCATTCTCCTAGCCCATCTCAGTGGTCACTCCACCCTTAGAAATACCGGAGGCCATGGCTCCGCCTTTCGAAACCCCAGAGGTTGTGGCCATACCCTTTGAGACTGAGGCAGTTCTGCTTCCCATGTTCCTTGAATCTTCAGCTTCTGCTTCCTGGTTCCTTGGCTTCTTGGCTCCTCAGGCCTCATGCCCGCATCTCCCCTGCTGGGGCAAGTGTTCAAAGCTCTGTAGTTCCACCAATAAGTGCCTAGAACCACCCTACTCTGCCAGGAAGCCTCCTGCACACAGACACTCAGCTCTCTCTCTCCATGGGTTGGCTCCAGTGCTGTCTGGCGCTGGTCTTCTGCTTCTGCTTCTGCTGCTGCCATTCCTCTGCTGCTGCCGGTTCTCTGCTGTTGCTGGTTCTCTTCCGCTGCTTCTCGAGGTCTGTGCCATCTCTGGTGTACAGCCTTCTTCATTTCCTTCTGAGTCCTCTATCCATTCAGTTTCAAAATCGTTTCCACATTTTAGGTTTCAGTTAGAGCAGCACCCAACTCTTGGTACCAAATTCTGTCTTAGTCATCTAGTGCTTCTGTAACAGAAATACCACAAGTGGATGGCTTTAACGAAGAGAAATTTATTTTCTCACAGTCTGGTAGGCTACAAGTCCAAGTTCAGGGCATCAGCTCCAGAAGAAGGCTTTCTCTGTTGGCTCTGGAGGAAGGTTGTTGTCATCAATCTTCCCCTGGACTAGGAGCTTCTCTGCACAGGAACCCTGGGTCTGCTTCTGGAGCTGCTTTCTTGGGGGTATGAAGTATTCCCACTCTCTGCTTGCTTCCCTTTCCTTTTATTTCTTATAAGGTAAAACGAGTGCAGGCCACACCCCAGGGAAACTCCCTTTATATTGGATCAGGGATGTGACCCTAGTAAGGGTGTTACAGTCCCACCCTAATCCTCTTTAACATAATCCAGTCTTGCCTCACTAACCACAGGCAGAGATCAGGATTTACAACACAGGAAAATTACAGTCACAAAATGGAAGACAGCCACACAATACTGGGAATCATGGCCTAACCAAGTTGACACATATTTTTGGAGGACACAGTTCAATCCATGCCAATATGCCTTAGTCAGAGCTTTGTAAGGATTTTGATAAGCTGGAATGCATTTGCAGGAGGTTCTATTATAATGTTCAGCTAAAACCAAAAATAAAAGTGAGATGATGTTGGCATGATATTAAAAAGAAATCACTTTCAGATGTGTGTGGAACATCATGTTAAGTCTATATTTTAGCAAGATTAAAAGTAAAAAGGTGGTCCAGAAGAGGAAGAGCGGGTAGGAATGAGAACCAGAATGTGTGGGTGTTGATGCATGTGAAGCATATCTGAAGGAGAGAAACACTTGGGGGTGGAGCGGAGAAAGAAAAGTAATTGCACAAAAAATAAAAAACAGAGAGATTTATGGTCTGAATTATGGGGAAAATAGGGAAATAACAGGTAGCGATTTGGGAGGTGCCAGCAGAAGTGTCACTGTGAGTCAGAGTCAACTCAGCGGCTGCAGGTTTGGTTTTTGGTTTTTTACCAGAAGAAGAAATATGAGAGAGAGAGAGAGAGAAATTCTAAGAAAGAAAATTGGAGATAGGAAGGTTAGATGTCTAGAAGTCAGCCAGAGTATTACTAGAAATAAGTAGGTGTTTGGAGAGTGAAAGCAGAACAGAGCATCTTTCCTTGAAAGCAGGAGATAAAGGATATTAGCCTTTCTCTCAGTTAACTCTACTCCCTCTTCTACCAGCTGACTTCCATGAGGTTGCATGAATAAGACACAGCCTTAAAAAGTTCACCAGATCTCATCAAGGTTATCCTCTTGCATCCTCAATGGATAATAGTCCTGTTTAGATAGTTTCTATACTTTTCAGTAATCCTTTAGTTTATCTAACTCAGTATTTCCAGTAGATTTCTGTTTCTCTTTCTGTTAATAGCTCATGAAGTACAGAACGATGGGGAGATTTCTGGGTTCGCTATTAAGTCAGATTTGCGAAGGTCTTGAGCTGCTGACACGCTTCTCTACCAAGCTAACAATGTATCTTCCTTGTCAACAAAGCTAACTTCTTCATGTTCTTAGGCTGTAATATGGCTTCTCAACAGTGATGTCAGTAGCGTGAATACAGATTACCATTGCAAATACTTATAAGTGACTTTGAACACCTAATCTTTTTGTTTTGAAATGTTCTGACATAAGTAAATAGTCTATGCTTAGAAAGTAATAATTTTGATTGAGAGCAGATGCTATTTGCCCTTATGTTAATCCCATAAAATATTACTTCTCAGAATTCTATGAGTAATTTTAAGTCTTACAGAATTGTAGAATCTTGAAGTTTCATGGTGATCTTCAGTTCAAGATCTCAAGATTTTAATTCCCTGTTTTAAAAAAGCAGATTTATAAGTGTCAAGGCTGCTTCTCTCCTCCAGTCTTCACCCACATTCCCTTAAATATACACACACACGCACACACATGTGTGTGCTGTTCTGAATCCATGAAGGAAGTGTGATGGAGGGTGGGGAGACTCTATAAGAACAAAGCAGAATCCGCTTGCTATTGTTAAATATCTGTATAAATTAGGTGTCACTGAAATGACATATAAATTGAGTCCCTAATATGACAATAAAACCAAAAAAGACCAAACCCATTCTGTCAAGTTGATTCCGACACCTAGCAACCCTATAGGACAGAGTAGAACTGCCCTTTAGGATTGGCTTGTGGATTCAAACTGCTGACCTTTGGATTAGCAGCCAAGCTCTTAACCACTGTGCCACTAGGGCTCCATCATGACAATAATGTGACCTAAAGTAAAGGAACATCACCCTGGTAAAATAGAGAAAAAAATAGGTTTTTTAATTTAAAAAAGGAACAAGAAAGAATCTGATGTTGTAACATTGTGATTTTTAAGTTATTTTCTAAAAGGACAGATTATTGTGTTACAAAACTAGAATGACTGCATATTGGGAAAAGTCCTGTGCATTCTAATTAGCTGCTTCTCTAGACATAAGCTGTTGACTAAACTTTCGTGTTACGCAATTTTTCTACAGTCGTAAGCCTAATACTCGGCCAGTTTAGAGGCACAGGACTCCTTGCAGGACTCTGGAAGAACCAGTGACAGCTCATCTGAGAGATACTACCTGTCTTCAAGTTATTCATGTAGTTTCTTCAAGGTCTCTTTGGGATATTGGCCCCTTTGATACAGTAGATGAACCACATCAAGTTATTGTCAGCTCTAAAACTTTTCATTTATTCTACAAATATTTGCCTCCTTAAGTATGTCAGGTGCTTGGATATAGTAACAGAGAAGCTGGACATGATTCTCGCCCTCAGGGTCTTATAGTCTAAAGGCAGGGGGCAGACGTTAAATAAATTAGTACACAGGGGTAAGTAATTGCCATTGAAATAAGTGGAAGGAAACACAGAAGGCACTAACGAGAGCATATAATGAGAAGAACTAAATCTAGTCTGGATTATCAGCCACGAGCTTTCTGGAGAAGTAATATTTAAACTGTGACTAAGAGGAGTTAGACAGGCAAAAGGGTGGGGTAGGGAAGAACATTCCAGGCAGGGGGATCCACCCAGCATATGTGACAGCCTGAAGACAGGAAGGTGTATGGAGCAGTAGAGGACTACAAAGAATGCAAGGTTGAGCAGTGCAGAGTCCTGGGCAGCATGATAGTAAGGTCAGATCGTGAAGGGCCTTTAGATTCTGGCGTAGGGTTGACTTGGATTTAATTTCCATCTTTGTCACTTACTGTGAGCGGGTCACTTAGTTACAAACATGATCCACAAGTTACTAATGTATCTGTTAGCCTTTTCTGCATAACAAAACAAAAAAGAAACCCGTTGCTGTTGAGTTGGTTCTGACTTATAGCAATCCTATAGGACATAGGAGAACTGCCCCATAGGGTTTCCAAGGAGTGGCTGGTGGATTCGAACTGCTGACCTTTTTTGGTTTTCAGCTGAGCTCTTAACCACTATGCCACCAGGGCTCCACAGCTACCCTCAAATTTAGTGGCTTAACACAGCCAATTTGGGGCCTTGCGATTTGGGCTGGGCCACATGGGCCATTCTTCTGCCACTTTTCCTTGGGGTGATTCATGTGACTGCAGTCCCCTGGGGGTTGGTGCTGGTTTAGGGTCCACAGCTTGGATAGCTCATCTCTGCTCCCCATGGTCTCCTTCTGCACTAGGCTAGCCTAGCCTTCTCCACATCACAGTCTCGGGGCAGCAAGAGAGAGAGTGGATGCTGCAAGGCCCTTGAGGCCTAGGCTCAGAAGTCACATAACATTTCTCTGCGACATTCTGTTGGTCAAAACAAGTCACAAGGCTAGCCCAGAGTCAAGGGGTAGGGAAACAGACTCCATCTGCTGAGAAGGAGCTGCAGAGAATTTGTGGCCACTTTAAATCTACCACCCTAAGCCTCAGTCTCCATCTGTAAAATGAAGTGATAATAGTATCAGCTTTATAGGATTGTTGGTAGGACCTAATTTTTAAATACATGTAAAGCTTTAGGCACCTAGTAAAAAAAAACAATATGCATTAGCTAGTTCAGTTGTTACTATGTATCAGAAGATTAATGGGACCGCCATTGATAGACTTTAAGCATGGGAGTGTCTTGGTCAGATTGCCATTTTGAAAAATCACCCCGGCTGCAGTGTCAGAGACAAGCATGGGTGCAGGGAGACAACCTAAAAGGCTGTAATAGTGTCTGCGAGAGAGATGGGCCACAGTTCTAGGTGGCAGTGGAAACAGAAAAGTAGGAAGCTGTTGCAGTAGTCCTGGGTAGAGAGAGTGATGGCTTGTATAATATCCTGAGGACACAGTAGAGCTGGAGAAAAGTAGAGAGGTTCAAGAAATATTTAGTAGATAAAACAAGATTTAGTGATGGAGTGGATGTAGGATATGAGGGAAAGGGAAATGTCAAGGTAACCCTGAGGAATTTCTAACCCAGGAGTGTCTGGCAGATGTGGGTACCATATAATGAGATAGGCAACACTGAAGGAGATAAAGGCTATGAAGTTCAATTTTGGATCTGCGAGCAGAGAGTTCAGAAGAGAAGAAGACCTAAGATAAAGCCCTAAGGAACATCCAGAATTTAAAGGTTAGGTACAAGAACAGAAACTAGGGAAAGAGTCTGAGAAGGAGCAGCCAGAGAGGTGGGAGGAAAACCAGGAGAATTCACGATAAGGAAAACCAAAGGAAAGAATGTTTCAAGGAGATCAAAGCAGTTATACAGGCAAATGTAAAAGGGCAACTGAAAACTCAGATAATGTGAGGACTGAAAAGTATCCATTGACTTTTGTAGTGTGACAGCACTACTTAGACTATGGTGATATCGCCTGGTGGCGCAGTGGTTGAGAACTTGGCTGCTAACCGAAACATTGGCAGTCTGAATCTACCAGCCACTCATTGCAAGCCCTCTGGGGCAGTTCTACTCTGTCCTGTAGGGTCACTGTGAATCAGAAAGGACTAGAAGGCAATGGATTTGGTTTTGTTTTTGTTGTTGTTGTTATAGAGGTGGAAGTTGTACTATGGTGTGTTACGGAGTGAATGGAGGTGTGGTAGGCAGAATAATGCACTGCCCCTCAAAAATGTCCACATCCCTTACAGAAGAGCTTGTACCAGTACTACTCAAGCTATTTCAGAGCATAGAAGAGGAAGCAACACTTCCAAATTCATTCTATGAAGCCAGCATAACGTTGATACCAAAACCAGGAAAAGACGTCACAAAAAAAGAAAATTACAGACAAATATCTCTCGTGAATATAGATGCAAAATTCTCAACAAAATTCTAGCCAATAGAATTCAGCATCATATCAAAAAAATAATACGCCACGACCAAGTAGGATTCATACCAGGTATGCAAGGATGGTTCAACATTAGAAAATCAGTCAACGTAATCCACCACATAAATAAAAGGAAAGAAAAGGATCACACGATCATCTCAATTGACACAGAAAAGGCATTTGACAAAGTCCAACACCCATTCCTGATAAAAACTCTCAATAAAATAGGTATAGAAGGGAAATTTCTCAACATAATGAAGGGCGTCTATGCAAAACCAACTGCCAACATCATTCTTAATGGAGAGAGGCTGAAAACATTCCCCTTGAAAAAAGGAACAAGACAAGGATGCCCTTTATCACTACTCCTGTTTAACGTTGTGCTGGAAGTTCTAGCTAGAGCAATAAGGCAAGAAAAAGAAATAAAGGGCATCCAAATTGATAATGAAGAAGTTAAACTGTCCCTGTTTGCAGATGATATGATACTATACACAGAAAACCCTAAAGACTCCACGAGAAATCTACTGGAACTAATAGAAAGATTCAGCAGAGTAGCAGGATACACGATAAACATTCAAAAATCAGTTGGATTCCTATACACCAATAAGGAGAACGATGAAAAGGAAATCAGGAAAACAATACCATTTTCAGTAGCCCCTAAAAAGATAAAATACTTAGGAATAAATCTGACCAAGGATGTAAAAGACCTATACAAAGAAAACTACAAAACACTACTGCAAGAAACCCAAAGGGATCTACATAAATGGAAAAACATACCATGCTCACGGATAGGCAGACCCAACGTTATGAAAATGACAATTCTACCCAAAGCAATTTACAAATACAACACAATCCCAATCCAAATACCAACAACATTCTTCAAAGAGATGGAAAAACTAATCCTTAACTTTATATGGAAAGGGAAGAAGCCCCGAATAAGCAAAGCACTACTGAAGAAGAAGAATAAAGTTGGAGGACTCACACTACCTGACTTCAGAACCTACTCTACAGCTACAGTAGTCAGAACAGCCTGGTACTGGTAAACGACAGATACATTGACCAGTGGAACAGAATTGAGAACCCAGATGTAAATCCATCCACCTACGGTCACCTGATCTTCAACAAGGGCCCAAAGTCCATCAAATGGGGAAAAGACAGTCTTTTTAACAAATGGTGCTGGCAAAACTGGATATCCATCTGCAAAAAAATGAAACAGGACCCATACCTCACGCTGTATACAAAAACTACTTCAAAATGGATCAAAGACATAAATATAAAGCCTAAAACTATAAAGTTCATAGAAGAAAAAAATAGGACCAACACTTCAGGCCTTAATACATGGCATTAACAGGATACAAAACATAACCATCAATGCACAAAACCAAATAGATAAGCTGGATAACTGGGATCTTCTAAAAATCAAACACCTATGCTCTTCAAAAGACGTCACCAAAAGAGCAAAAAGAGAACCTACAGACTGGGAAAAAACTTTTGGACAGTACAAGTCAGACAAAGGTCTAATCTCCATAATCTACAAGAAACTCCAACACCTCTACAACAAAAAGACAAATAATCCTATTAAAAAATGGGCAAAGGAAATGAACAGACACTTCACCAAAGAAGACATTCAAATGGCCAACAGACACATGAGGAAACGCTCGCGATCACTAGCCATTAGAGAAATGCAAATTAAAACCA
The DNA here is from genome assembly GCA_030035585.1 of Dugong dugon. Lineage (NCBI taxonomy): Eukaryota > Metazoa > Chordata > Mammalia > Sirenia > Dugongidae > Dugong > Dugong dugon. The sequence continues at coordinate 100,427,089 of CM057472.1, read as the reverse complement.
CAATGAGATACCATCTCACCCTAGCATTACTGGCACCAGTCAGAAACACTGGAAATAACAAATGTTGGAGAGGCTGTGGGGAGTTAGGAACTCTTATGCACTGCTGGTGGGAATGCAAAATGATACAACCATTTTGGAAAATGATAGGGCGCTTCCTCAGAAAGCTAGAAATAGACATACCATTCGATCCAGCAATCCCACTCCTAGGAATATATCCTAGAGAAATAAGAGTCATCACTCGAATAGACATATGCACACCTATGTTCATGGCAGCATTGTTCACAATAGCAAAACGATGGAAGCAACATAGATGCCCATCAACAGATGAATGGATACACAAACTATGGTACATACACACAGTGGAGTACTATGCAATGAGAAAGAACAACAATGAATCTGTGAAGCAGCTCACAACATGGATGAAACTGGTGGACATTATGCTGAGTGAAATAAGTCAATCACAAAAGGACAAATATTGTATGAGACCTCTATTGTAAAAACCCATGAAAAAATTCACACACAAAATGTAACAATCTTTGTTGGTTACCAAGAATGGGAGGGGTGGGGGGGAATATTAAATAGACAATAGATAAGTGGTATCTTGGGTGAAGGGTGAGACAGAACACAGTACAGGGGAAACTAGCACAACTTGTACAAGGAAAGGTCATGGAAGCCCCATAGACACATCCAAACTCTCTGAGGGACTGAATTGCTGGGTGGAGGGCTGTCGGGACCATGGTCTCGGGGAACATCTAGCTCAATTGGCATGACACAGCTTATAAAGACAATGCTCTACATTCTACCTTGGTGAGTAGTGTCTGGGGTCTTAAAAGCCTGTGAGCAGCCATCTAAGATACTCCACTGGTCTCATCCCTTCGGGAGCAAGGGAGAATGAAGAGAACAGGATACAAGGAAAAGATTAGTCCAAAGGACTAATTGTCCACAGCTACCAACGCCTCCACTGGACTGAGACCAGTACAGCTAGATGGTGCCCAGCTACCACCACTGACTGCTCTGACCGGGATCACAGTAGAGGGTTCTGGACAGTGCTGGAGAAGGATGTAGAGCATAATTCTAACCCACACAAAAAAGACCAGATTTACTGGCCTAAAGGAGACTGGAGAAACGCCGAGAGTATGGCCCCCAGACACCCCTTTAGCTCAGTGGTGAAGTTACCTCCAAGGTTCACTGTTCAGCCTGGGAGTGGACAGCCCTGTAAAACCAAATGAGACTAACAAGGTACAGGAGTCCACCGACAAGGGCCAGAAAGCAGAAGGGGACAAGGAAGCTGGTGATAGGGAACCCAAGGTTGAGTAAGGATATTGTTGATGTGTTGTGAGATTGTTAACCATTGTCATAGGGAAACATTTGTAGTAACTGTTAAATGAGAAGCTATTTTGTTCTGTAAGCCTTCATCTTAAGTGAGAATAACAGCACAATTGGAAGAGCGTAGTCAATGTCACTGAACTGTGCATGTAGAAATTTTTGAAATGGTGTATCTTTGGCTATGTGTATTTTCACCAAAAAAAAAAGGTTGAGAAGTTAGAGAGTTGATACGTTGTGGGGTTGTTAACCAGTGTCATAAAACAACATGTGTATTACTGTTTCATGAGTAACTATTTGTTCTGTAAGCCTTCACCTGAAGTACAATAAAAAAAAATAAAAATTAAAAAAATGTCCCCATCCCAATCCTAATCCTGTGAATATATTAGGTTACATAGCAAAGAGGAATTAAGGTTGCTAATCTGCTGTCCTTAAAATAGGAAGGTTAATTTGGATTATTGCTCATAATAAAAAAAAAAATGCCATCAAGTCAATTCCAACTCATAGCGACCTTATAGGGCAGGGTAGAACTGCCACATAGGATTTCCAAGGAGTGGCTGGTGGATTCAAACTGCCCATCTTTTGGTTAGCAGCCGAACGCTTAACCACTGCACCACCAGGGCTCCTTATTGCCCATAGAATCCTTCAGTATTGCAATTTGAGGCTTGAATTTTTTCTTCAGTTCTTTCAGCTTGAGAAATGCCAAGCATGGTTATCTCTTGGTTTTCTATCTCCAAGTATTTGTGCATTTCAAGCCGCCCTTTGAAATCTTCTGTTCAGCTCTTTTACTTCACCATTTCTTCCTTTCGCTTTAGATACTCTGTGTTCAACAGCAAGTTTCAGAGTCTCTTCTGACATCCATTTTGGTCTTTCATTCTTATCTTTTTGATGACCTTTTGCTTTCTTCCTGTATGATTTCCTTGGTATCATCCCACAATTTGTCTGATCTTCAGTCATTAGTGTTCAGTGTGTGAAATCTATTCTTGAGATGGTCTCTAAATTCAGGTGGAATACACTCAAGGTCATGTTTTGGCTCTCATGGACTTGTTTTAGTTGTCCTCAGCTTCAACTTGCATATGAGTAATTGATGGTCTGTTCCATAGCCAGCCCCTGACCTTGTTCTGACTGATGGTATTGAGCTTCTGCATTGTCTTTTTCCACAGATGTAGTCAGTTTGATTCCTATGTATTCCATCTGGGGGAGGCCCATGTATATAGTCACTAGTTTTGTTGTTGAAAAAGGCTGTTTGTGATTAATTAAGTCATTGGTTTTGAAAAATTCTATGATGTGAAGTCCAGCATCATTTCTATCACCAAGGCCATATTTTCCAATTACTGATCTGTCTTCTTTGTTTCCAACTTTTGCATTCCAATCACTAGTAATTATTAATACATCTTGATTGCATGTTTGATCAATTTCAGCCTGCAGAAGTTGGTAAAATCTTCAGTTTCCTCATCTTTGGCATTTGTGGTTGGTATGTAAATTTGAATAATAGTCTAATTAACTGGTCTTCCTTGTAGGCATATGGATATTATCCTATCACTGACAGTGTTGTACTTCAGGATGGATCTTGAAATGTTCTTTTGGATGATGAATGTGATGCCATTCCTCTTTAGTTTGCCATTCCTAGCGTCGTAGACCATATGGATGTCCAATTCAGAATGGCCAATACCAGTCCATTTCTGCTCACTAATGCCTAGGATATTGATCTTCATGCATTCCATTTCATTTTTTGACGACTTCCAATTTTCCTAGATTTATACTTCGTACATTCCATGTTCCAATTAATAATGGATGTTTGTAGCTGTTTCTTCTCATTTTGGTCATGGTATATCAGCAAACGATGATCCTGAGTTGACTCAGGCTGGGCTTGGGCACCCCCAGGTGCACTGCTATGCAGCCTCCACACTCCCTGCGTTCTCCAAGTTCACAGTCTCCAAGCCCCGACCTACATTCTGATGAACTGTGGCAATGTTTGCCCCCAGGCTCCGAGATTTCTAGAAGACCACCTACGCCAGGTTCATGAACCACAGAGTCCCTGCCCCCAAGAGGTACCACTCCACAGAGTAAGAACATGTGGCCAGCTGTGCCACTCGTGCTTTCTGGATCATTCCCAGCATCTTCAGCAGTTCCAACCTCTACTTCCTTTCGAATGATGACTGGGAAACCGTTTCTGCCTGGATCTGTGGCTTCAGCCTCTGCGGCCTCTTTGTGGTATCCACTCAGTTCCACACCATGTCTTAGAAGACGAGTCAAGTGGTGGAGCACTGTCTGCACATGTTCTACTGGATGGTCATCTGCTTATTCATAGCAGCCTCCTACGCACCGTGGCTGAACCCTCGAGAGCTGGACCCCTGGGCCTCCTACCTGCATTGGCTGGTCTGGATTATGGCCTCTGTGGGCACCATCTATATCTTCTCCTTCCATGAGCAGTACAAACTCCTGGAGCTGTTCTGCTGCATAGTAATGGGATTTTTCCCCACCCTGGTCATCCTTTCAATGCCCAACACTGAGGGCATCTGAGAGCTGATGACTTGGGGGTTCTTTCTACTACTTGGGCATGGTATTCTTCAAGAGTGATGGGAGGATCCCTTTCACCCATGCCATCTGGCATCTGTTTGTGGCATTTGGTGCTGGTACTACTACTATGCTATCTGAAGATACCTCTGTCTGCTTAGTACCCTACAGGCCAAGATTTCCAAATGAAGTGGTTCAGACCCCATGGTACATTTGGGCTCTTGGAGCAGAACATCATGGAAGTGTTTCTGAGAACTTTGGTCCAGACTACAGTGCCCACACCTGTCTGCCCTCCCATGGGTAGAGCTGTTGATGGGTCCGAGGTTATAGCCAGCCAGACCATCACTCTGGTCTCAGGTGAGAAAGAAGACAGTCACTTTTACCAAAGAGAAATTAATTTGTAATTTCTTTTTATTTTAGACAACAGTTTCATAATACAGCAGACATTAACATCTTAAAAAAAAAAAAAGAAGAAGAAGGTCCCGAAAGCTTTACTCCATCCACATCATTAAAATGGATTTCACTTTGAGGAGGCACTTCTTCCCCGGTTGGATTTTGAGTGCCTTCCAACCTCAGGGACTCATTTACCAGCACTATACCAGACAATGTTATGCTGCTGTTTGTAAAGTTTTCACTGGCCAATTGTTTTTTTTTTAGCAGTACATCACCAGGTCCTTTTCCCTAATCTGTCTTACTCTGCAAGCTCCACTGAAACCTGTCCACCAGGGGTGACCCTGCTGGTATTTGAAATTCTAGTGGCATAGCTTCCAGCATCACAGCAACACACAAGCCACCACAGTACGATAAACTGACAGATGAATAATTGCAATATTGAAGAATGCTTTGGGCAAAATATTGAGCAACACAGAAAGCATCAAAAGAAAATGGAAGGAATACACAAAGTCACTCTACCAAAAGAACTAGTCGATGTTCAGCCATTGCAGGAGGCAGCATATGATCATGAACCGGTGGCACTGAAGGAGGAAGTCTAAGCTGCACTGAAGGCGCTGGCGAAAAACAAGGCTTCAGGAGTTGATGGAATACCAATTGAGATGTTGCAACAAACAGATGCAATACTGGAAGTGCTTACTCATCTATGCCAAGAAATCTGGAAGACAGCCACCTGGCCAACCAACTGAAAGAGATCCATGTTTGTGCCCATTCCAAAGAAAGGTGATCCAACAGAATGCGGAAATTATCGAACAGTATCATTAATATCACATACAAGTAAAATATTCCTGATGATCATTCAAAAGCGGTTGCCTCAGTTAATCAACAGGGAACTGCCAGAAACGATGTAGAACAAATGATATCATTGCTGATGTCACACGAATCTTGGCCGAAAGCAGAGAATACCAGAAAGATGTTTACCTGTGTTTTACTGACTATGCAAAGACATTTGACTGTGGATCGTAATAAATTATGGATAACATTTCGAAGAGTGGGAATTCCAGAACGCTTAATTGTGCTCATGAGGAAGCTGTACATAGACAAAGAGGCAGTCTTTCAAACAGAACAAGGGGATACTGTGTGGTTTAAAATCAGGAAGGGTATGTGTCAGAGTTGTATCCTTTCAACCTGTATGCTGAGCAAATAATCCTAGAAGCTGGGCTATATGAATACGAATGAGGCATCAGGATTGGAGGAAGACTCATTAACAACCTGTGATGTGCAGATGACACAACCTCGCTTGCTGAAAGTGAAGAGGACTTGAAGCACTTACTGATGAAGATCAAAGACTACAGCCTTCAGTGTGAGCCTTCACCTCAATGTAAAGTAAACAAAAATCCTCACAACTGGACCAATAAGCAACATCGTGTTAAATAGAGAAAATATTTCAAGGATTTCTTTTTAACTTGTATCTACGCCTGTGGAAGCAGCAGTCAGTAAGTCAAACAACGTATTGCACTGGGCAAATCTGCTGCAGAAGACTTCTTTCAAGTGTTACAAAACAAAGATGTCACTTGAAAGACTAAGGTGCACCTGACCCAAGCCATGGTGTTTTCATTCTCCTCATATGCATGTGAAAGCTGGAGAATAAATGAACAAGACCGGAGAAGAATTGACACTTTTGAATTATGGTGTTGGCAAAAAATATTGAATATACTATGGACTACCAAAACAATGAACAGATCTGTCTTGGAAGAAGTACAACCAGAAGGCTCCTTAGAAGCAAGGATGGCGAGACTTTGTCTCATGTACTTTGGACATGTTATCAGGAGGGATCAGTCCCTGGAGAAGGACATCACATTTGATAAAGTAGAGGGTCAATGAAGAAGAGGAAGACCCTCGATGAGATGGATTGACACAGTGGCTCCAACAGTGGGCTCAAACATAGCAACAATTGTGAGGATGGCCCAGGACCAGGCAGTGTTTTGTTCTGTTGTGCAGAGGGTCGCTATGAGTTGGAACTGACTCTGTGGCACCTAACAACAAACAACAACAATCTGGATTATCTGAGTGGGTCCAGTATAGTCACAAGGGTCCTTTAAAGTGGAAGAGGAAGGCAGAAGAGGAGTCAGAGGAAGATGTGACTCTGAGAGAGGTCATAGTGATGCAATGTGAGAAGCGACTCAACCACTTTTGCCGGCTTTGAAAATAGGTGGAAAAGGCAAGGAAACCGACTCTCCCCTAAAGCCTCCAGAAGAAATGTAACCCTGCTAACACCCTAATTTTAGCCCAGGGAGACCCATGTCAGACTTTTAACCTACAGGTAATAATAAATCTGTGTTGTTCTAAGCCACCCAGTTTGTGGTCATTTGTTATAGCAGTAGTAGGAAACTAATACAGAGTAGGTGAGGAGAGTCAGCTGTGTAGACAACTCTTTAAAGAAATTTTGCTGTGAAAGAAAGAAGAAAGACTGGGACATGCAGGATTGTGTGTTTTGAAATGCGAGCAGTTTTGTGTTTTCGAATTTTCACGTTATTTGTGTGATTATTGTGTTATTTTTATGCCTCTCAGAGATGCAGCATCAGAGTGCTTCATCTGGCACTCCAAATACCATCACATAACAATTTTTTGAAAGCAAGTTAATTGCATTTGAATAAAAATCGGATGTATCTGTAATTTTAAAACTTGAGGACTGCACTAAAACATCAATTATGTAAGAAAATTTACATTGTCTGTAGACAGTTGTATAGCAGCACACTTAATTTCTCTTTAGCTTAATCCTGACTGAAACTAACTGGATACTGCAACATATACATTTTAGAAGTATCTGTTAAGCATATAACATATATGTTATAAATCTTGAAAATATGCTTATATTGAAAGAATAGGTAAGTCAGGACACCATAAATTTTATGTTTATTTTTAAATCATTAAAGTTAAACCTGGAAGTATTTTTGAATTCTATAAATTGTAATTGATGTCTATTAGTAGTTATATAATGATGATGATAATAGTAACAAAAAAAACAGTTGTAGTTGAGTCAGTTCCGACTCATGGCAACTCCAGGTATGTCAGAGTAGAACTGTGATCCACAGGATTTCGATAGCTGATTTTTTGGAAGCAAATCACCAGGCCTTTCTTCTGAGGTGTCTCTGGGTGGACTCAAACCTCCAACATTTTGATTAGGAGCAGAATTAGTGCCTTAACCATTTACACCACCCAGGGACTCCCATAATAATAGTAAGCACCGCTATAGGACAGAGTAGAACCACCCTATAGGGTTTCCAAGGAGCGGCTGGTAGATTTGAGCTTCCATCCTTTTGGTTAGCAACTGTAGCTCTTAACCATTGCGCCACCAGGGCTCCATAATAATAATAGTTACCATTTAATAAGTGCTTACTGTATGTCTGACTTAGCCTTAACCTTCGATATCTCATATAGTCCCCCAGACAGTCCTATATGAGAAATTGAGTCATTATATGCATAAAGAAGATCATTTAACAAATCAAAAGAATCGAGATATAATCATTTTTATATAACAAAGAAATTTCTTTTAAGCTAATCAAGTAACCAGTAGTCTATACAAGGATTATATAGGGTATTCTGTTGTATGAACTGTAAATAAATCTCAGTATAATGATAAAATAATTTTTTTTGGAAGAGTACATTCATGAAATTTGGCTAACAGCTTCCAAGAACATATATCAGATTTATTCCCTACCTGTTACTTCTAAATATTGTCATGAAACTGTTCTTCAGTTATGAACCCAAGTTTTTAGAGTTACTCTGAACCTTCTTGGCAGAGGAGAGGAGATCAGAACTTAAGAGATGTGTCCATCGAGAAAAGTGCCCATACTATGTTATTACTGGTTCCCTTTGCCATTTTCCCCTTCTTTCCTGCTGCCCGTTGGCCCATTTCAGTAGCTGCAGTTTGTAGCGATTGCAGTATTCACCTATTTCTTTCTACTCTTTATTGATGCTAAAACTTGAAGAATCTACCCTAATACTGCTATGGGGCTCTAGTAGTCAGTTATTGGAATGTTACATTTATTCATCTCTTCCAACAAATATTAGTGAGCACATTATATTTACTAGTGTTAAGCCCTGTAACTAGCAGGGAAATTGCCCTGGGACTTTGATCTGCCTCCTTGGTGTCAGACTGCAACTTCCCTGCAGCATACACTTAAATTAGCTTCTGGAATAAAATATGTAATAAGAGAGGTATGCATCTGTTTACGGACTGTACTTTCTGTAAAGTACAGTCCATAATTTTGTACATACCTACTATTTTGTAAGCTTTGGAGTTTCTTTTTAATAACTTTAGGAATTTTCTTATGTTCTTCCCCTACTCATCTTCCTCTACTAACCCTTTCCATTGTTCTCTATGAGCAACCTTGCTGTGCACAGGCTCCTTAAATCTTCACCAAGGCTGCTTTATTTATTCTCTTGTCTTAAGTAAAATCTCTTATTCTAGAATGTTACTTCTCCAGCAGCCCCTTTCAGAGAAGACCATCTATCTTCCCATTCTTTTCTTGTACTCAGCAAAGTGATGATAGTTAAACATCACTTTAAAAAATCATTTCTTAACATAGTTTTGTTTTTGAAAGAGCTTTTTAAATCCCCTTTCCTCAATCTTGTAGTTAACTGACTTCTAGGACACATGTGGAGCCACCACCCGGCTGTCAGTGGAGGCTTGTCTGTTGCTGTGATGCCGAACAGGTTTCAGTGGAGCTTCCAGATTAAGATGGACTAGGAAGAAAGTCCTGGTGATCTACTTCCAAATATCAGCCAATGAAAACCCTATGGAGCACAACAGACTGGGGCAGCATTTAGTTCTGTTGTGCATGGGATTGCCATGAGTTGGAGGCCAACTCAACGGCCGCTAATAACAGCAAGGACACATGCTTGTCTTTTCCAGTGATTTATTCATCAGGCTTAGTTTCCCTCCCCCGTATCCTTCCTTCACCTTCCACAGTTACAGTAGTTACATTGATGAGACGCTGTACACTTTGCCAACTTCTTTGACTTCTGTCCCTTTGCCCTTTCCTTCATTTTAGCCATTTACAAGGACAGCCACACATTGGGCCTTACAACTCTAAGACCTCAAAATCAGATTTCTTCTTTGACCATGATCTTCCATTTTCCCTCTTCCTCACTCCCCAAGCCTGTTCTTTAATCCCCTTTGAGCCCCGCCTTCCCGCAAGTCTTTCCTGTTCCTCTTCATCGCTTCCTTTGGGTTTCGCTTGTATCCTCCTTGGCCTGGATTCAACCACCTCGAGTCTGTCTTGTCTGGCACACTACAATTGCTTGCCCTCCTAACCTTCCTCCTCACCTGACATGGCAGTCACTTTGTTTACTCTCTGAATTTTCTTTTTCCAGTACCAGGTTTCTAAGCTTTGCTCATATGTCATCAAAATGTGTCAGCTGCATCTGGCACAGAATTTGTGCTGACAGTCTCAACAGAACTTTGCAGGAGATTAGCACACGTCTTACTCCTCTCTTGCAGACTGCATTTGAGCTTTCCCAGCCTCCTCCTGGTCTGAAGTGATCTGAGATGACCACTGGTCCTACTTCCACTGAAGGTACATCAAGTCCAGCTGCTGCAAACTCTCAGATTGTCTTCCCCTCTTCTTTTTTCTACATCTTAAAATTTCTCTCTCTTGGAGATGCCTGTCAGATTGGCAAACATTAAAATATTGATCGGCTGCTAACCAGGTTGGCAGTTCAAATCCACCAGCCGCTCCTTGGAAACCCTACGGAGCAGGTCTACTCTGTCCTGTTGGGTCACTATGAGTCAGAGTCGACTTGATGGCAGTGGGTTTTTTTACAGTAAGAACGTTATTTTTAAAAAGAAAAAGAAAACATTCACTCACAGTTGATGAGGGGTATAAATTGCTCCTTTTTTGAAGAAAGTCCTTACCGAAAATTGGCAGCAGTTATCAAAATTGAATATGTAAGTATGTTTTGACTTAGCAATCCAGTTTTAAGAATCTGTCCTACCAGTCAGTACCTGCCCAAGTGGACAAATGCCTATATAAAGGATGTTTCTTGCAATGTTAAGTGCTTACGTTTAGTATCATCCCTGGCAGATAGCAATCCATCAGTGGTGGTTATATTAAAATAAAGCCTAGAAAAGTATAAGATGAGACTGAAACATCTTGTTGTGCCAGAACCAAAACCATTCCCAAAGCCCACTCTTCAGACAAAGATTAGACTGGACTATAAAACATAAAATGATACTCGTGAAGAGTGTGCTTCTTAGTTCAAGCAGATACACAAGACCAGATGAGTAGCTTCTGTCCGGAGGCAGGATGAGAAGGCAGGAAGGGACAGGAACTGATTGAATGGACACAGGAAACCTGGGGTGGAAAGGAGGAGTGTGCTGTCACAGTATAGGGATTGCAGCTAGTGTCACATAACAATATGTGTATAAATTTTTGTATGAGAAATTAACTTGAGCTGTAAACTTTCACCTAAAGCACAATTAAAAAAAAATACAGCCAAGAAAACCTTACTCTGTCACACACGGCATCACCATGAGTTGGAATTGACTTCATGGCAGCGAGTTTGGTTTTATGTCTAATTTTGAGCATCAAATCTGATGAGCCTTCCAACACAAATTAATTGTGAAAAGCATGCAAGATAGATGAATAACTCGAGCAAATATATGGCATTATTGACTCTAAGCCATTTAAATAATTGAAGGACAGAATAGTTGATTTTGAGGCAGTTTTTCTGATAGTAATTAACAAGACCAACTGCCTGCTGAGGCTGCTCCTGGTAAATGACAGTAAAACCATATGGAGGAGGAGGGAAGCAACTGTAACATAGCATTTGAAATCACTGTCTTTGGAGACAGGCTGCCTATATTCATAATCCATATTCTCCCACTTACTATTTGTTTAACTCTGGATAATTTATTTAGCCTCCCTGAATTTCTCTTTTCTCTGAGGATAATAATAGTACTTGTCTCTTGGGGTTATTTATGAAGATCAAATTTGTTATATCTGAATGGAATAGGCACATAGAAAGTGCTCAGTATCCATAATTGTTGTTATTACTTCTTTGTCTAGTCTCGGTAGCAGTGAGCTGTGTTAAAATACATGATTTAAAGGATGGCAGCCAAACCCTTGTTTTACATCACTTCATTCTTATCTGTCGGAAGCTTTTTCCTACTTACTCTGACTGTCTGGGGCTATTAAGATGCTGCTTCTGTATAAACATCAGTAGCCAGGATGTTTTCCTTAGTCTGTTTTCCTTGCATGCGCACAGAGGCAAAAAGTTGAAGAAATATCAAGAAAAACTGAACAACCGCATGTTGTTTCTGACAATTTTCCCATAATAAAGAGAATAAAAATAGTCAGTATTGGCTTTAAAAAAAAAAAAAACTTAGACTAGCAATTTGTTGTAGAAGAAATTGGCAGAGATGTGAGAAGGAATTTCCAAAAATCGGATGGATGCATAATTTTAACAGAAGAGTTATTCATGGTAAACCAGTTGGCATGGATCAAGAGCCTTCCAGACAAAGTAGACCTTAAATAATTTGAATAGTAGGCAGTTTTCACTCAGGTGCTTTATTCAGTCTGAGCTTTTAAATCAGTCTTTTATATGAAGAAATGTAATTCATGCCCAATTGGAAAGGGGCTAGTAGTAAAAAAGGTAGAGGGGATTTTTCTTGAGTTACAAAGCTGGGAATAATTGTCCTCTCAGGTGTCAGTAAGGATATGGGCTTTCATGATGTCACTCACCACATTTATACCACTGGTAACTATCTCAGAATCTGCCTCCATTTCCCGATTCTGATGCGTCTTTCGAGAGAATAGAAATTTTGTAATTCAACACAAATTTAGTAATATCCATGATGGTCTTTTCCAAAGTTTTCTTTATTTGTTCTTTCACTGCCTGGCTAAAATTTTTTTTTAGTTTCAAGGGTGAGCCCCATCCTTACCTTAGTAGAGTTGCTAGGTCTTTCTTGATAAACAAGCAGTGTAAAGACCCAGAGACAGAGTTTCAGCATATCCTCACTAGTCACAGATCTTGTTGAAAATGAAAACCCTGTTCCATTTCACTCTTTTAAGCTCTGAATTCCACCAGTCCAATTCTAAATACAACTAAGCTCTAGGGTACCTTTGCCAAGCAAGGGTAAAAGTCAGGGAGAAGTGCTGTAAGTGCTCGGGGGAGCATGGCAATGGGTGTGTATGCGCAGGCTATGGTGAAGTTACGGAGCTGGCCCTCAGGGCAGAGCTGCAGTACTTACCCAGGTGCTTCCCCTGTGCTGTCACTTAGCACTGATTGGTTTGTAAATAATATGATGGGAACTCTTACATTCAAATTAATGATGTTACCTTGAGGGTGCTGTTGCTTCAACTTTTATTTTGGCTCACAACTCCTCATCTGAATCTGATAAAAGCTGTGGACCCTCTCTTCTCAGGAAAAATAATGTTTACATGCTTACATATATTCAAAAAAATAGCACATAATTTCAGGAGATTTACATGAAGCACTTTCAGGGTGGTTCATGGAACCTCCTCTTAATGCTTTAAAACTGGCCACAGGAAATCAATCTTCCCTTTCCTTAAACGGACCCAGTAGGGCTCTCTTGAACTTCCTACCAGTCTTAGAATACATGTTTCAGGATGATGATGATGATAACTACCATTTATTGAGGTTTTACTATTTGTAAGATGCTGTGCCAAGCATTCCTCATATCCAAAAGTAAACTCTGGATCAAACCTATTCTCACAGCCTTCCCCATCTCAGGGTAGTACTAACTCCCATCTTTTAAGTTGTTCAGACTAACTGAATCAAACCAGTCCTTACCACCATCACTGTTGTCACAAAGGTGACACCTAACCACCATCGTATCTCACCTTGTTTATTGCAGGTGATCTCCCTACTTCTACCCTTGCTCTTAACGCGGTAACTAGAGTGAGTGATCCTATTAAAATGAAAGTCATCATACCACTCTTCTACTCCGAACCCTCCAGTGACTTCCCTTTTCGTTCAGAGTAAAAGATGAAATCCTTACGATGCCCAGGGCTTTTGTGCTGCACAGCCCAAGGGCCAATGTTAACATAGACCACAGTATATGTTACAGTGTATGGCAGACACAGCAGCCCTAATGATGATGTACAAGGCCCCACATACTCTGCCCTCCTGCCCACCCTCTAAGTCATGTATCTCTGTGACACTGGCTTTCCTATTTTTTTCTTATTCATTCTACTGTAGCCATATTGGCCTTTTTCTTGATCCTTGAATACACCAGGCCCACTCCTCTCTCAGGGTCTTTGTACTGATTGTTACTTCTGCTTGAAACAATCTTCCCCCAAATATCTACTTAGCACATGTCCTCACCTTCTTAAAGTATTTGCTCAAAAGTCACCTTGATGAGACCTACACTGACCACCCTTCTTAAAGCACAATCGCCACCCCCTACCGGGGCAACCCTTATCCCTCTTTCCCTGCTCTGTTTTTTCCATAGCAATCATCACCTTCCAACATACAAATAAGATTTAATTTACTTGTGTTTCTCTCCTCCCACTGGAATGTAAGCTTCACTGGGATAGGGCTTTTTTTCCTGTTTGGTTCAGTGCTATATGTATAGTGCTGAGGGTTCAAATGTCTTTTGAATGAATGAAAAACCATAGGAAGATCTACTCTTGTTTTATAAAAATGGATTTAGATTCAGAGACGTTAAGCAGCTTGCTCAAAGTCACACAATTAGGAAATGGTATAGCTAGGATTTGGGACTTGGTTCTTTCTGACACCAAAAGCCTGTGTTCTTACGTACTGCATTGGTTTCCCTTTCTACAGAGAAAAATATTTCTCTCCAGGAATATACAAAAATAAGAAGTCAAGATATAGTACCGGAGTGGCAGTTTTACAGGGCTGAAGAATCAGGTTTGGGGCTAACCAAGTGACTACAGACTGTGGGGAGGGGAAATCCTAGAAAGAAGGGAACCACAAGTGAGGTAGTTCAAAAATCTATGTGCAGACTTCCAGCAAATCTTTGACTGATATCTCAATAGTGAATGCATAGGGCTGTAAGTAGCAGAGACAAAATCAGGAGCCAGAAAGCTGAAATCGCTGAGTAAAAATTTCAGCAGTTCCCTCCCTCAGAGAAGACAAGAGTTTGGAGTTAAATTACTTCCAAAGTAGAGGAGCTTGGTAAATGTCTTGTGTTTTCCATGATAATCCTAGAAGGGCTGCACCTTAGCAATAAGAACCACACCCTAGACTAAGGACTGCCTCCTAAAATCAAGGAAATACCCTAAAGTAAAACTGAAAGAGAGCCACCCTAACAAAACCTAAGGTGAGCTACCAGAAATGTAACTTTCTGCAAGAATGAAACTCAGTATTCAAGAGGAAGATAACAGAATGTATCATTGACAGTGTCCAGATACAGTAAAAAATTATTAGACATGCAAAGAATCAGGAATTAATCACAAGGAAAATAGCAGTTAATAAAAAGCAAACCCATAGATTATGTAGATGTTGGACTTAAGCAGATAAGGATTTAGAAATAACTTATAAATATGTTGAACAGTCTACACAAAATGATGGATATAGGTAAATATATAGAAAATTATAGTTGCAGTATGGAAACTTGAGAAAGAATCAAAGAGAAATCATCGAACCGAAAGACATCATACCTGAAATAAAAAATTAATTGGGTGGTATTATTATCAGGTTGGACACTGCAGAAGAAAGAAACAGGGAATTTGAAGACAGGTCAGTGGAAATCATACAGGCTGAAGCACAGAAAGAAAATTAAAAATAGGACAAATTAACAGAGCCTCAAAGATCTATGGGACAGTATCAAACTCCTAAACATGGATGTAAGTGAAATCCCAGAAGAAGAGGAAAAAGAGAATGGGACAAAATGTTTTTGAAGAAATATTAGCCAGAAATTTTTAAAAATTTATTCAAAAAATCAACCCAGAGAACTAAGAATCTCAGTGAACTCCAAGCAAGATAAATAGAAAGAAACCCACACCTAGGTACATTATAGTCAAACTGCTGAAAACTAATGATAAAAGAGGAAGATCTTAAAAGCAGCCAGAGAAAAACATTCCATAAGGAGAACTGGAATACAAATGAAGGTGTGACTTCTAATGAAAAAACAATGAAGGGCAGATTACATCCGAATCATATTTTTAAAATTCTGAAAGAAAAACAAACAACAACAACAAAAAAAAACTCAGCCTGCAGTTCTGTAATGATCAGAAATATCTTTCAAAACTGAGAGTGAAATAAACATTTTCAGATAAACTAAAGCTGAAAGAATTTATTGACAGCTAGGTACTACAAGAAATGTAAAGGAAATTATTCAGGCTGAAGGGAAATAATGTCATTTGGGGGAAAAAAAGAGCAGTGGAAATGGTAAATATGTGGATAAATGGAAAATAATCTTTAAATGGAGTTCCACTTTTGCTTAGGATGGAGCAGCCATAAGAGATCATTGCTCTCTCCTTTAACAATGAGAAAAAGGTGGATAATCTACAAAATTGTATTTTTTAAATTTATTGGAGAGCTGAGGTCACAAGGCACCAAATAAACTGAATTCCAAATGATGAAAAGTCCCTCAGAAGAGATAGAACCTACAAACTGTTTCACATTCAGTGAAACAAAGGAGGAAGAACTGGGTAGCCATAAAAATGTGTAAGTAGAAAATAACTGGTTTTGTTGAATTTTTCAAGGACTAACTAGCATGATAGCTTAGAAACACAAGAGGAATCATCACCTGCTTACCAGCTTTACCACAGGACTCCACCATAGTGCTCATGAGAAATTTAAAAAAAATATTGTAACTCTTTATCTATTCCTAGTCCTCTTTTCCTTCCCCTTTCTCTCATTCTCTTCCCTTTTGGGCTGTAAAATTCATATGCAAATCAAAGGACCTGGAATAACCCATCGGCTCTTAAAAATGAAGAACAAATGTAGAGAATTTAACTATCTAATTTCAAACTTACTATAAAGCTACAGTAATCACGATAGTATGATGTGAGACATACATATCAATGGGGTAGAATTTGGAGTCCAGAAATAAACTCATGTATCTATGGTCAATGGATTTTCAAAAACAGTTCCAAGACCATTCAGTGCGGGAAAATTCAGTCTTTTCAACAAATGGGGCTGGAACAAATTGGTGTCCACATGCAAAAGAATGAGGTTGGACCCCTACCTCATACCATGTATTAAAAACAGCGCAAAATGGGTCAAAAACCTGAATGTAAGTGCTAATACTATAAAACTCTTAGAAAAAAACATAGGAGTAAATCTTTATGAGCTTGAATCTGGCAGTGGTTTCTTAAATATGACACCAAAAGCACAAGCAACAAAAGAAAAAAATAGATAAATTGGGATTTCTATTTGAGATGATGAAAATATTCTAAAATTGATTGTGATGATGGTTGCATAACTGTGAATATACTAAAAACCTTGAATTGTACACTTGAAATGGGTGAATTGCATGGTATGTGAATGATAGCTCAAAAAATAAAATGAGCAAAAAAACTTTTTAGTAGATACTTCTAAAAGAATATGTAGAAATGTCTTGTATGCCCATGAAAATAGGCTCAATATTATTAGTAATCAAGAAAATACAAATTAAAACCATAATGAGATGCCGTTACGCACCCATCAGAATAGCTAAAATTATAAAGACTGAGAGTACCAAATGCTTACCATATAGGAGAGTCCCACTAGCTTCTCAGATCCCTGCCATTGTTTATAATACTTTCCCAATAATCACACTCTAGGTACCATAGTTTCTGTAGTTAAAGTTCTTTGGCAGCCTTGGTATCTGCTTTACCACTTGTATAACCAGGACCATTGGGTAGAGTTGGTTGTTCACCTTGTTAAATATGCAGTCATGTACCTACAAGTAAAACATGTGTTTTATGACTATCAAATCATCTCATCTTGGACTGTCAGGTCAATCTATTCCAGAAATAGGAAGTGTGTTACTTGATGTTGTATTAGCTTTATCTCCTTAGATTTGCAGTTGCTTTTTCTTAATCTCTCCAGGAAATAGAAAATAAATCCTTCCTATGTTCTGGGCAACAACAGTTCATAAATAGTTATTACTCCCATTTTATAAAGCACCAAAGCTCAGAGAGACTTAATTTGCTAAGGCAGGATAACAATGAAGCCAGTGTCTAGTCCAGGACTATTGGTTAAGAACCCCAGGTTCTTTTGACTATATCATGTTGCCTCAGAGACACAAGTACACTGGATTCTTTTACAAGGGACTTGCCTGTTAAGTTTGAGAGTGACTTTTCAGAGACCCTATTTAGTATTTATTCCAATATAAAGAATTTCTATTCACATAAGATTTACTTAATCGATTTAATAAGCATCTATTGAGTGCCCACTGTATGCAGGCACTATGTTAGATATGCAGAGATGAATACGTTGAATCTGACTTCAGAAACCTGAGTTTAGCAGAGAAAGCAAGTAAGGAAATAAAACATGTGCATTACAGCAAAATAATTGCAGTGGTAGAAGTCTTTCATGAGTACAACGGTAACATAAGAGGTAGTGGTCAGTTCTTCTGGAGTGGTCCTAGAGGAGAAGAGCATGGAATTGGACATTCAAGGATGTGTAGGAGTTTACCAGTTGATCAGTGGGTGTCTATTTCTGTATTGTGGCTGACTATGCATGCCATTTATGCATAACACCAGTATTAGGTTTAAGTAAATAACTACTTAAAAAGTAGATAAATAATTCATTGTTAGTTTTCAGGAATGCTGTGTTCCTTTACACCTTTTTAATAATTAGCTTTGTGTTCGGATATAATTAAAACCCTTTGGCAAAATGCAGCTTTAGAAGGGAAATGCTTTTTGCTGGAACATCCTTGTAAATAAAATACATTGTAAAACAACCAGCTATTTGCACTATTTCATTCTGTTGCATATGCTTTTTGGAATTTAAAATTATATAGGCAAGATAAAAGTAAAATTCGTGAGTTTATGAAGATTTTGCTTTGTGTTTTTGTGGTAGACTTGACAAGGGAATAAACTTGGGATACATGCTTTTCAAATTTGTCAGGAGAAAAGCTTTAAACTACATTTGTGACTACTTTCTAAAAGTAAATTATTTCTCACACACAAAAAGGTTTTTGTGTGTTAATGTAGCAAGGATTAGCTTCTGATGAAGATTTTTTAGTTTTTTTAGTAGTATTTATTTGGCAAAGAGTTTATCATCCTGTGTGCTTTTGAGCAATTTCTAGTATTAATCTGTATAGCTTGTTGCCTAAAATACTGAGCAATCATTTGATTCATTTATCAGTATATGTTTTATTAAAACCATTTATCAACTTAATTGTGTTCTTTGTTTATTTATATTATCCAGGTCCTTTATTTATTTCTTACTCTAGTCTTTTTGTCTCCTATTTCATTAATCCCCTTGGGATGAATAGGGCAAACTGAAAGGGAAATAGGAACCATCTGGTTTCAGGCGCTTTGAATCTGGCTCTTTGGGTCACTGTTACATTTGAGCTGTATATGGAGCAATAAGAAGGCTACCTACTGCCTAATACACATTTTTGGTAGTGTGCATAGACATTTCTGGAAAATAGAAAAACTGGTCAAAGTTCGTCAAAATAGTGACTAGCAACTATCACAAAGGAAAGGCCGGATTCTTTGTGGGTTTTTTTTGGGGGGAGGGGTGGTTATTGTAATGGCTGATGTTTTGGTACTGCATATTTATTATGCAGTGATGGCAGAGGTTTCTGATATGCTGTATACAGATATGCTATATCTAAACTTATACAGATGTTATCTAATAGTTTTAATGGCAATATCTGTTATGCAGATTCATTTCATTGTAGTTTAGGGTAATCCTTACCTCATGAAACTGTATTACTGATGAATCTAGTAATATATTTTTATGGAATTGTATTCTACAGACTAAGAGTTGTACCCAAAACAACAATGTATTAAAATCATTGCCTTAGGCTTAATCTAAAGTGATTAAAAGGAAATACTTCCCTTAGTTTATGAATATGTCAAAGAAAGAAAAATATATTTCATTTTTAGATTATATAAATGGTGGAGAACTTTTTACTCATCTTTCTCAAAGAGAGCGTTTCACAGAGCACGAGGTGCAGATCTATGTTGGAGAGATTGTGCTTGCCCTCGAACATCTCCACAAGGTAAGATGCTTCATCTTTGGGGTTTCTTTTGTAAAAAAAATCTATGAACTAAAGTAATGACAGAGATAAAAGAGCTGATGTTTTTACATGTCAGTGTCTTACAGAATGTTACCCAATTTTCTGAATTTTTTATTTCCCTTTGTTTTAAATCTAATTTCCTATTGTAGTTCCTGTGCTTCAGATTAAAAACGATGAATCTGAGCAAGATTTTGGTTTTGTAAATAGTTCATGAAAAATCCTTAATGCTTAGGTATTACAAAATAACAATAGGACGAAAGCTTTTAATTCTTAAATAGCCTTTAAAATGAAATCACAAGTCCTCATTCATATTTCTATATTGTGGCTTACTCCACTGCAGACTCTGCCTGTACATCTCCAGGGTACATTTTCCCGATTAGGTTGGGGACTATGAGTAACTTGAAAGAGGCACCTACTTATTGTACCCAACTGTCCCACTCTCCCATTGGGACTTCTTCTCCCTCCCTTCTCCTCCATTGCTCCCATGTATCGTGAACCAGCTACTAAAAATTTTAAATGGGATGCATGTTCATAACACTATTTTGGACTCTATAAAACCATCTTAAACGTTTTTTATATTACTGCAGATACCATTAATCTTGATCCGAGAAGTTTTACTTTACAAATTTTTTTATTTAAAGAGCAATCATTATTGTGGAAGCCAGTAGTCATAGTGTAGCCTGGGCTTGTGCCGAAAGTATGTGAGGCAGGAAGGAGACAGCCTGACTTGAATCACTGAATTAGGACAATACATGTACATATAGAAGCCACTGTTCTACGTCATGTTGTATTCAGGGCCTACCACTAGATCACAGGTGAAAAGAGATTAAGGTGCTGATCATGGAGCATAAAAAAGAAAGGAGAGAAATGGAGGGAAAAGGCAAGAAAGAAGGATGACGTTTTGAAAGGGGAGGGCGATTAGAAGAGCAAGATGGAGGCAGTGGATGGGAGTGACTGTGCAAAATGGTGATGAGATTTATGAAAAGACAGGTGGAGATCAAGAAAAGGGTACCTCTAGCCTAGAACAGAAGGAAGACTGGGCAGGTAGAGGGAAATGGGGATTAGAGTAGAGTGAATGAAAAAAGGTATAAGAACAGGAAGGAAAGAGAAGAGTTGGAGTTGGGGTGGAGGGCTGCAGTGCAATGGAGAGAAAAGGAAAATAAGAATCAAGTAGGGAGCTGAGCTGAAAGTGAGCAACAGATGTCTGTTCTGAGCGTAATAGCATTTTTGACATGGTGACAAACTTTCATAGAGCACCTATGATTATTTTCATGGAGTATAAATTTCTTTATACATGAATCAAATTAGACCCAGTAACAGGCTGAAAAGACCATTGAGTTTTATTCTAAGGAGTAATTTGATGTAATTTTTTATAATATAAAAATGATAGTGAGATCACTGCAGATAACCAGAGTAAAAACAAACAAAATTCAAAGCCCCGAGGAGTAAGCTAGCTAATGCAGTTTTTAATTTGTGTGAGAGCTTTAACTCTGTTTATTAAAGGAAAATCCATGAACATTCATTATTACTGAAACAAGATAATTAGAAATACAGAAGCAGAAAACAGTAAATAACCCCATGGCCGTCGAGTCGATTCCAACTCACAGCAAACCTATAAGACATAGTAGAACTGCTCTGTGGGGTTTCCAAGGCTATAAATCTTTATGGGAGCAGACTGCCACATCTTTCTTGCGAGGAGCAGCTGGTGGGTTCGAGCCACCGACCTTTTGATGAACAGCCGGCTGCTTAACCACTGCACCACCAGGACTCCTATAGAGTATAAGTAATACAGCAAATCAGATCTCAGCTGAGTTTCTCCTAATCTTACTACTCTAAAATGATAAATACAGATAAGTATGACACAAAGCCAGCAATATCAACCTTGATACAGTTACTAACACTGGATTTCACAGGAAGAGACAAAAATGGGAGTTTAGTTGGAAGTAGATAATAAATGATTTGTTCTTAAAATCTTTTCCAAAGAGGTTGTTTAAAAAAAAAAAAACCCACTGGTTCCTAGATGCATCTAATGTTCCAAGTCAGTTGTCTCTCCAATATAGACTAGACATTTTCCTTCCAATTTTTCTTGTAAAACTCTGAAATACTTGAAGGAAAAATGCTTAGTTTTTTTCCATGTAATTTTTATTTCAGTTTTAACAGATTATCAAGAAACTGCTTTTCCATATGCTTAATGTTAAGGAAAGCAATGTCTCTGAGTTTAAAAACATTTATTTCAGGCTGACGTAATTAAAAACAAGTCATAGTGAAAAGCAGAGTTAGGGTCTGGTTACATTTAGGCAAACAGGAAATACCTAGAACACATCAGTCATTTATAGGTAAGTACAATGGTGGTACAGTGGTTAAGCATTTGACTGCTAACCGAAAGGTTGACAGTTCAAACCCACCAGCCGCTACACAGGAGAAAGATGTGAGTCTGCTTCTGTAAAGATTACAGCCTTGGAAACACTACAGGACAGTTCTACTCTGTCCTATACGGTCACTATGAGTCTGAATCAACTCTGCAGCAATGGGTCTGGTGTGGTATGGACAATGAAAATAGAGGTGCTGTAGGATGAGAAACAACAAAATGGCCAGCATGGGATCTGGTTAGTCAGGAAAGCCCTCTAAAGCCATCAGGAAGTGATGGGCGTGGATTGGCTAAGAAGCACCTGAAGATCATCTGGAGTGAAGGTGAACTATATTCAGAGAAAGAGTCAGGAAGCAGTAGTAGTCCGGTGGGACACCCTAAAGGAGCTGTTCAGACAGGAGCGGACCCTCATTACGTAGAGAATGGGACATAGTTGGAAAGGTCAAGGGAACCCTGCAGATGAGCGCCAAGACTGAGGGATTTACGTTTGCCCTGGCCAGTGACTAAGAGACTTCCTAGGATCCTGAACAAGAGAATGCTTTCTTTTTTTAAGGTACATAAGAAAGGCTGTCCTAATTTATTTTTTGGAAATTGTTATTTTAAAATGCATATTTGTTTGTTTTTACAGTTGGGGATTATCTACCGTGACATTAAGCTTGAGAATATTCTACTTGATTGCAATGGCCATGTGGTGCTGACAGATTTTGGTCTGAGTAAGGAGTTTGTGGCTGATGAAGTGAGTATGACATTTTCATTTGAAGCTAGTAATAACTTGAAGTTATTAATAACAGCATGTAAACAGTGATGAAAATTTAACTATAATGGAATAGTACTGTATGGAATAAGGATTTCTGTACAAGTTTGCTCAGAGAAGCATTTCAGAATGGATGACTGTAATTTTTTTTTTTTTTTTTTTTTTTTTACTTTAAAGTTACCAATGAACCAGCTTGTTAGAATTGCAGTAAACCTTTCATATATATGTCAGAATTCCTCGGTTTAGGAAAATAACTCTAAACTTTCCCCATAAAATACATAAAGTTTAACTGAAAAATTTAAATTACCCTTTGTACCCTTTAGATGAATTATGGCTGGGATGATGGCCAGTAGAATCACAAAACCAAGCACATACAGTGTATATTATAATTACTAAGTAGGACATGTCACAGTGAGTTCACTTGACAAGAATGACAAGGATCTATTAGACCCAACTCTTTAATAATCTTGCTACCTTCTGCTTCAGATGAGCTAAAATTTGTTAGCTAGTGTGCACATTTTAAATACAGAGGCCTTTGCATTTTCCATATTGATCAGATTTTTAAAAATAATGCAAATGCATTTAATAACATTTAGAATTGAACATCTATTAGTTATAATTAAATACTATTTATGAATCAGTTGTAATAAAATTTTTTATTTTTATACTACTAGTTCCTCAAAATAAATGAATAAATTTGATTGCCAATTCTTTCTGTTCGGGAAATATGTTGGTATAGATTAAACAATCACAGTAAAATTTTTGTAGTAAAGGACTTTGTTGTTACAAAACACATCATCTTGGATTCCAAATTAGGTGTGTCTATTTATGATTGTTTGCTTTTTGGAATATTGCCAAAGCAATCATGTGAGTTGAGTAAGTACTGAAATTATGAAAACTAAAGATTCCAAATTTTATCATACCTCTATTCATTCAATTTGTTTATTCAAGAAGTATTTATTAACCACCTCTGTTATGCTAGGAGCCCTGGTGGTGCAGTGGTTAAGAGCTCGGCTGCTGACCAAAAGGTTGACATTTCGAATCCACTAGCCACTCCTTGGAAACCCTATTGGACAGTTCTAATCTGTCCTATACGGTCACTATGTGTTGGAATCGACTCGAGGGCAATAAGTTTGGTTGAGGTTTTTTTTAATTATTATGCTAGGTAGGAGCCCTGGTGGTGCAGTGGTTAAGCGCTCAGCTGTTAACCAAAAGGTCGGCAGCTCGAACCCACCAACCACTCCACAGAAGACAGACACGGTAGTCTGCTTCTGTAAAGATTTACAGTCTTGGAAACACTGTGGGTCACTGTGAGTCGAAATTGACTCGACAACAATGGGTTATTATGCTAGGTACTGGACAATATCTGTTGAGCAAGCTTCCCTACCTATACCTTTTCTACCTTACAAATATTCTCATATTAAACAAAATGTGGTGTGTATGTATACAAACACACACACATAGTGGAATATTACTCAGCAATAAAGAGAAATAATGTCCAGATACATGCTACAACACGGATGAATCTTGATAACGTTATGCTGAGTGAGGTAAGTTAGTCACAAAAGGACAAATATTGTATGATGCCAGTCATATGAAATAGGCAGATGTATAGAGACCAGAGGTTATTACTTGTTACCAAGGGTGGGAGGGAGGAGGGGGAAGGATCTCTTTGCTTAGTGGGCACCAGGCTTCTACTAATGATAGTGGGATACTTTGAAAACAGGTAGTGGTAACGGTTGCAAAACATGATGAACATAATCAAGGTCACTGAATTGTACAGGTAAAAATTGTTGAATTGGCAAATGTTTTGTGACATACATATTTTACCACAATAAAAGAATTTTAAAAAACTGAAATTTGTTGAGCTGCACAATTATGGTACATATACTTTTCTGTATGTATGTTAATGCGTCAGTAAAAATTTTAACAAAATAAAAAATATTTCCATCAGACCATTTCTATTTTGATTAGCTAGCATTCCTTTTTGTTTTCACATGCCAGCCCAACTCACTTATACCAGAATGTCATTTTTCTTGGAACAGGTTTCTTTTGTTCACCATCCCTTTTCTACTTTCTCTAGTTTCCAGCTTAAATATGTGTCTCTAACTTCCCTCTCTCCTCTTCAACGTCATCTTCTTCTGCTTGGACTCTTCCTATGACCATTTAAGCATGCCTAGTCTCTAAAACTTTAAAGAGATCTTTTGCAGCAGATTTGCCCAGTGCAGTATGTCATTTGATTTCTTGACTGCTGCTTCCACAGACATTGATTATTGATCCAAGTAGAATGAAATCGTTGACAACTTCAATTTCCACTCCATTTATCATAATATTGTTTGTTGGTCCAGCATGACGATTTTTGTTTTCTTCACATTCAGGAGTAATCCATAGTCTTTGATCTTCATCAGTAAGCGCTTCAAGTCGTTTTCATTTTTGGCAAGCAAGATTGTGTCATCTGCGTATTGCAGGTTGTTAATGAGTCTTCCTCCAGTCCTGATGCCACGTTCTTCATACGGTTCACCTTCTCAGATTATTTACTCAGCATAGAGATTGAATAGGTAATATGAAAGGATACGACCCTGCCACACGCCTTTTCCAGTTCTGAACCAGGCAGAATCCCCTTGTTCTGTTTAAATGACTGCCTCTTGATCCATGTAATAGGTTTCTGCATGAGCAGCATTAAGTGTTATAAAACTCCCATTCTTCACAATGTTATCCATACTTTGTTATGATCCACACAGTCAAATGTCTTCACGTGGTTTATAAAACACAGGTAAACATCTTTCTGATATTCTTTGCTTTCAGCCAAGATCCATCTGACAACAGCATCAGTATCGCTCATTCCATGTCCTCTTCTGAATCCAGCTTTAACTTCTGTCAGTTCCTAGTTGATGTACACCTGCAATCATTTTTTAATTATGTTCAGAATTTTGGTAGCATGTGATATTAATAATTATTGTTCGATAACATCCGCATTCTGTATGATATCCTTTTTTTGGAATGGGCACAAATATGGGTCTCTTCCATTCGGTTGGCCCGGGAGCTGTCTTCCAAGTTTCTTGATATAGACAAATAAGCGCTTCCAGTGTTTACATTCGTTGAAGCGTCTCAATTGATAGAATTCTTCAGGATCAATGATGTATTCATCGGAAATATTTTTTTCAACAACATAGTCAGTAACTATACACGTGGACTTCACCAGGTGGACTACACAGGAATCAAATCAACTACATCTGTGGAAAGAGACAATGGAGAAGCTCAGTATCACCATCAGTGAACAAAAAGCCAAGGGCTCACTGTGGAACAGACAGACCATCAATTGCTCATGTGCAAGTCCAAGTTGAAGCAGAGCAATTCCACAAGATACAAAGTGTGACCTTGAACACATCCTGCCTGGATTTAGAGACCATCTCAAGAATAGATTTGACACCTTGAAAAACAGAGGTAGCTATGTTAAGTATATCCCACTGCACTGGTAGCTATAGTTAAAAGGAAAAGGTTTAATGGATTTGTGACTTTTCTTTTTCCATAAATACAAAATTTCAACCTTTGCTCAATTCAGATAATGTTACGGATTAATTTTTTTTTAATATTTAAGAGATGTTTTGAAGTTAGATATTTTTGAATTACTTGTCCATCTCTACTTCTGGTTGTGTGAAACTAGGCAAGTCACTTAGTCACTTAACCCCTCTGAATCTTAGTTTCTTTATCTGTAAAATAAAGGTGATAATATTCATCAAATCTAATTTGTAGGATTGTTGTATGGACACAGTGAATTAATCCACATGAAAGTACTTTTTAAAGTGTACCAGTTGCTGTCGAGTTGACCCTATAGGACAGAGTAGAACTGCCCTATACACTATATAATTGTTAATTTCTACTTGTAGGGGGTACTGTTCAGATTACTATGAGGAAAATTAAAATACACAATTGAATTACTCTCCCTTTATTTTCTTATTTGTAGAAAAGTTTTAAATTACATCGTTCTCTAATAAATGCTTAATTAAATTGTCATTTGCAAGTCTCTGCTGTTATAATGTACATATCTCAAGATGCCTAGTTGAGGTTCAGTATGCAGAGAGCGTGTTTGTATTGAGAATCAGATAAACCAGCTGTCTAAGGCAGCTCTGTAGTTCCCTCTTTCTCCCTTCCCAATTGATCTGTAGTGACACACATCCGTGATCATTTCCATCTTCATGTGCACCTAAAGAACTTGTTCTCTATTAATAAGTCCTATCAATCTTTTGCCAAAATCAGTGACTCCTCTCTAGGTTAATTTTAATTAAACTTTTATTTGGAAATGTTAAGAAAGTAAAGAGATCTAGAAAATAAGAGATCTAGAAACCAGTCAAAGTGTTACTCTGCTGCCCCCATTTTTCTTCTGCTTAAACAAATGACACACTATTCAGATACTAACACATTAGTTTCAGCCATTTGTTTGTGGTTTTTTTTCCCAAATATCAGAACAGACCTTTGATCCCCTGCCTTTGGACTGAGGGCAAACAGATGGCTTTGCCCTCCCGTGTCTGCTTCACAGACCCCTTTTAGTTTTTCTTACGGCACAAAGTATTGGCTCTGTTAAGTGGGGCCAAGAGCTGGTGTTTTGTTTTTGTTTTTCTGTTTGTTTTAAGATGGGAGAAATAACAGTATATCATATGCTTGTTGCCACAGTCCTGAAAAGGGAGAGAGGGTAGATGTAACAATGATGCAGGAGAGAAAGGGAAAAATTTGACGGAACACTGTCCTTGAGAGGAATCAATCAAGTGCACAGTGGAGGTGTGATCCTTCACTGGTAGCACAGTCAGTTCATCCTTAGAAATAGGGGAGAAGGTTGAGTTACTGGACACAGAGTTGGTGGATGGTAAGAAGTGGTAGCAGAGTTTATTTGTAGAAAGTCTTTTCTTATTGCTTCTGTTTTCTCACTGAGAATGAGGAAGGGCAAGGAAATACTGGAGATTTGAGAAGAGAGAATAAGATGTAAAGTAGACACCTAAGAAAGTGGGAGAGTGAGTGGATTAGGGAAGTAAGAGTTATGTTTGCAAGGCAGCAAAGCGTGGGTGGTGGAGTGGACTTAATCTTGTTTTAGTATCTTTACTTCGTATGTATGTATCTATCAAGAATATATATTATTAGCTTCTGTGTTTTAAAAATGTATGTATGGCATGTTGCAAATTGCTTTTTTATTTATTTTTAAAATTAATCCATGTTGATAAATTAGGATCTGTTTTTCATTCATCTAAACTGCTGTGTAACACTCTGCTAGTATATTATTTATCTGTTCTCCTATAGAGGGATATTTATAGGTTGTTTCTCTATTTTCTTATTACATTGCTACAGTTGCTTTTTTTCTGATTTTATTGATTTATTGGAGTTCTTTAAATATTCTACTCATACTTCGTGGGTTATATACTTTGTAAATATCTTTTCCAAGCCTTTAACTTATCTCAAGTTTTTCACTAAGCCTTCCACTTGATGGTGTTTTTGCCATTATGAGATCTGACATTTTAATATAGCCACATTTACTAATCCTTTATTTTAAGGTTTACATTCTTTAAATGAAGAAACAAGCTGTCTTCCTTCTCAGAGTAGTGAAGATATTCTCTCTAATTTTCCTTTAAAATTAAAAGTTTTGCATTTCACATTAAAATCTTTAATTCACTGAGAATTAATTTTTCTGTATAAAGTGAGTTGGGAATCTTATTTTATCCTTTTTCGTATAAATAGCCTAATTGCCTCCAAACTGTTCATTGAATACCCAGTCCATCCTTTCCCTACTGGTTTGAAATGCAACTTTCTTTATATACCAAGTTCTTATGTACAGTTGTGAGTCTATTTATAGGCTCTTCATTCAGTTTCATTTGTCTGTTTACCTCTTCCTGTGTCAATACCACAATATCAAAGCCTATGACTTCCTAGTAAGTCTTGAATCTGGAAAGATGAGATCTTTCTCCTCTTCACCCTTAACCTCTTTGTACATATTTTTTTTTCTTGTTTACCTATTTTTTGTTCTTGTTGCTGAAGTATAGGAATGTTGTTTATCTTGTACATAGGAACCTTGCTGAATTCTTACTAGTTCCACTAATGTATAGATTAACCTGGCTGTTTTATGTAGGTAACTATATTAAAAGAAAAAACCAGATGCACTGTTTGTAAGTAATGATGGCTTTGTTTCTTTTCAGTTCTCATTCATACCTTTTATTTTGTGTGTGTTTGGAGAGTGGGTATTTTGGTTTGGTTTTATTGCTCTGGATACTAAGTTTTATACATAGATGCGTGTATTCTTATATATGTGTATTAAAAGAGTATGCATCTTAGGGTTTAGTCACTTACTATGGCATTTGCTCTAGGTTTTTGATAGATAAACTGTTTTATTAGATTCTGAGAATGTATTGACATAAAGAAATTCTTATGATTTTTCTCTTTAATCACCTAATGGTGCAAATTTTATAGATATATATGTATATCCACACACACACTGTTAAACCATCCTTGAATTCCTGGTATGATTTTTGCTTTACATATTTTTTATGCATCGCTGGGTTTTGCTTGCTAATGCTTTATCTCCATTGGGCTCAGACATAGTGACGATTGTGAGGATGGCGCAGGACTGGGCAGCATTTCACTCTGTTGTACATCGGGTTGCTATAGGTAAGAACCAGCTTGAAAGCACCCAACAACAAGAATGCTTTATTTAGGAAATTATTGTCTAAGTTGACTTATAATCTTCCTTTTTAATATTATGTTTGTCTGATTTTGGTATCAAGGTTATACTAAAATCATGAGATGAGTTTGAAATAGTTTATATAAGATATTCTTTTCCTCTAAAGGTTTGGTTGAATGCACTTCCTTATCTGTCTGAACCTTTTTTTTTTTTCCTTCTTCTTCTTCTTTTCCCTTTCCTTCTTGGTGAGTGTGAATAGCTTTTAAAATATTGAATTAATAAGAAAAAATATGTAGTTATATTTAAGCTTTCTATTTCTTCTTGAGTCAGTTTTGGTAGGTTATATTTTTATAGAAAGTGTTATGTTTTATCTTTTTCATTTCATTGCCATGAGGTTGTTCATAGAATTTTCTTTTTTTTTTTTTTAATCGCTTTTGTAATTGTAGTAACACTCCCTTTTAAATTGCTAATATTGATTTGTAACTTTCTACTTTTTCTTTAACCAGTCTTACCAAAGGTTTGCCCATTTTATTAATCTTTTGTAAGAAACAGCTTTTATCAAGCCCCTCCAATTTCTTTTTCTATTTCTTTGATGTCTTTCCTTTATCATTTCCTTCCATTTAGTTTCTGTAATATTCTTTTTCTGAACTTTTGAGTTGAACATCTAACTGATTAATATTTAACCTTTCTGTTTAAATAAAAGCATTTCAAACTATAGATTTTTTTTCTAAGAATGACTTTAGTTTCATCCCACAAGTTCTGATACATCCTATTTTTATTGCTGTTTTAATATTCTACTTCTCATTGTGATTTATTCTTTGGGCCATGAATTATTTAGAAATTGGTTTTAAGTTTTCAAATATGTAGGCTTTTTTTGGTATTTTTTCTTTGTAAATGAGTTCTAATTTTATTGCTTTGTGATTGGAGAACAAAGTATGTATGATTTTCGTTCTTTAGCGTTTGAGATTTGCCTTGTGACCTAGTACACGGTTAGCTTTTGTAAATGTGTTATGTGTGTCTGAAAAGACTGTGTTCTACAATTGTCAGATACAAAGTTTTATATGTGCTCATGATTAGCATTTAAATCTTCTGTATCTTCACTAATTTTTTTCCTACCTGATTTGTTGGTTATAAGAGATACGTTAAAATACCCACTATGATTGTAGATTTGTCAGTTTCTCCTTGAAGATCTCTCCCATTTTGCTTTATATATTTTAAGGCTTTTCAAAATATTTTGATATATCTTTTTCCCTCTCTTTACTTTCAATATTTCTTTGTCATTATGTTTTAGGTGTGCCTTTTGTAAATAACATATAGCTAGATTTTGTTTTTGATCCAGAAAGTTTCTGTCTTTTAACTGGTGAGTTAAATCTGTGTATTATGATTGCTGATAACGTTTTTATTTCTCCTGTCTTATTTTGTGTTTTTCTTTATCATACTTTGCTTCTTTTTTCCCTCCTTTCCTGCCTCTACTTTATTAAGATTTCTTTATTTCATTTTCTCCTGATGGTTTAGAAGTTAAATATATTCTCTTTTCTTTTAGTGGTTATTACCCTAAAATTTTTAACTTGTATGCTGACTTAACAGAGTCTAAAATGAACTGTTTTCTCTATTTGTCATGACCACACAAGAGAGTTTTAACTTCAGTTATCCATCTCATTTAAAATTATTGTTATTTAGTATTTTAGTCCCACCATGTGTTATTTTCTCCAAATGAATCATTATTTTGTAATTTTTATTTTTGTTTTATAAATTCAGTGTTTGTTTAGATTTACTAACATGTTTACCTGTTTCTCTGCTTATTAGTGCTTTTTGAATCTTGCATTTTTCTTCCGAGTTCAGTTTCTTTCCTTTTTTTAATTGTACTTTAGATGAAGGCTTACAGAGCAGATTAGTTTCTCATTTAACAATTAATACACATACTGTTTTGTGACATTGGTTGCCAACCCCATGACATGTCAACACTCTCCACGTCTCGACCTTGAGATCCCAGTTGCCAGCTTTGCCGTCCCCTCCTGCCTTCTCATCCTTGCTTCTGGTCTGGTGTGCCCATTTAATCTCATTTTGTTTCATGGGGCTGTCTAATCTTCAGATGAAGGGTGAACCTCAGGAGTGACTTCAGTACTGAGTTAAAAGGGTATCTGGGGCCCATACTCTTGGGGTTTCTCCAGTCTCAGGCTGGTAAATCTGGTCTTTTTTCATGAGTTAGAATATTGTTCTACATTTTCCTTCACCTCTGTCCAGGGCCCTCTATTGTGATCCCTGTCAGCAGTCAGTGGTGGTAGCCAGGCACCATCTAGTTGTGCTGAACTCAGTCTGGTAGGAGGCTGTGGTAGTTGTGGTCTGTTAGTCCCTTGGGCTAATCTTTCCCTTATGTCTTTGGTTTTCTTAATTCTCCCTTGCTGCAGACAGGGTGGGATCAGTGGAGCTTCTTAGATGGCCACTCACAAGCTTTTAAGACCCCAGATGCTACTCATCAAAGTAGGATGTAGAACATTTTCTTTATAAACTATATTATGCCTATTGTGCTAGATGTCCCCCAAGACCATGTTCCCCAGTCCTTAGTCCAGTAATTCCATCCTTCAGGGAATTTGGATTTGTCTGTGAAGCTTCCATGACCTTGCCTTTATCAGCTTGTACTGACTTCCCCCTTGTTGTGTTCAGTTTCTTTATTTCTGAAATACATCCTTTAGATTTCTTTTTAGCAAGAGTCAGTGAGTAGTTAACTCTGTCTTTTTATTAAAATGCCTTTATTTTGCCCTGCCTATTCAGTGATAATTTATCTGGGTGTGGACTTTTTTTAAATATACCTTTTTATTAATAAATAAAACACAGATATAAAAAGCATATAAAACAAATATATAACTTGATGAATTATTAGAAGGCAAACACTCTTGTAACCACCGCTTAGGCCAAGAAATAGAATTCTACCATCCATGGATATACTTTTATTTATTCTACTTGCGACTCTTGTAACATTCTGGATAATTTTCTAAATTGTATGTTCTAGATTACCAGTTCTCCCTTTAGCTGTATCTCATCTGCTGTTTAATCTGTCCATTGAGGTTTTTTAAAAAAAAAAAAAATTACTTTTTTTCATTTATAAAGTTCTGTTTGGTTCTTTGTCAAATTTTTAAAATCTTTCCTATGTTGCTATATTTTTATGGCTATTTTTCTTCTTTTATGCCTTTTATCCTTTACTACATACTTTCTAATCTTTTACAAATTGTTGTTCTAGTATTACAAGTAAGTCTTTTGTTTGTTGTGTCTACTGAGTCCAGTTCATTTATTTAGTAATTTTAATTCAGGTCTTTATCTGTGGGAATCCTAGGTAGCTAAGTTGTAGCAGTGTCTCTGGTTCTGTCATGTAACCCAGGGTATCACAATGTTGAAACAGATTTTCTCACTTTCCCATACCATGTAGGGAGGTAAATTCAGACCTTGAGTCTACAAGAGGCACAAGCCTGGGATTTGCTTTCACAGGAGAACATTTGTTTGTTTGTTTTTAGGTTAGGGCCCAGGCAGAAACAAACCTGTGCTAGCGAGTAGATTTATTTTTCTAGGCTTCATTTTCTCTGAGAGTTCAGCTTTCTTAAGCTCCAGGATTTATGCATGAGTGATAATTCAGTGCCACCTAGTTTGAGATGAGGGCTTTATCTTCTGTCCTTACAAGGGTGTTAAAACTCAAGTTTCTCAGTTACTAACACCTATAAAAATTCATCTTCCCTTTCTTTGCGCAGCCACAGCATGAGGTATTATGCCTGCCTCTCTGGCTTTCAGCACCCTCCTCATTGCTGACACTTAGGGATTCCCCTTTACTTCTTGTGAGCTTAGCCTTGGCTGATTAACAATACAATATTTTCTTCTTCTTCTTTTTTTTAATCAAACATTTCTAGATATTTGTGGTGGTAGAATTTTCCAAACTAGAATCCAAATGCAGGATGGACAAAAGTCCCACTTTTCAATGGTTATTTTTATATTTAACTCACAATTTTATTTATCATAAGCAGGTAAGATCAGAACAAAACATTGGCAAATAAAGGCTAGAACTGATTTAATCGAGTATTTACCAAGAAAAAAACGAGAGTTTAGCAGTTGATTCCTATTTGGAATTCTTACTTACAAGGAGACCAGTTTTTTGTCGAATGTTACCTGCTCCTTCTTTCTAAAGAACGATGAAATCTTCTTAAACAGCTGATCACTTAAGCATGTGAATATTCCGTATCATCTGCTAGGATGATGCTGCTTTTTGCTATTTTTATATTCAAGTAAATTCTCGTTCATAAGCTTTTAACTGTGTGGTTGCTTGAATAATAAATAATATTGCTGATGAAACAGTATAGACTTAAATGTTAAATAGGTTTATTGCCTATCTCCTTGAGAAAAATATTACTTCACAGGTATTTTGAACAGATAATATACCATAATTATAACAGAGTTTAGCTGCATTTAACCTAGCCTTTTAACATGATAGTTAAGAAAATGTTACCTTGAAGTTTTCCTGATCCTATCAGAGACACTTTGGAATCTGTTTTATAGTGAACAATAAATTTTTGTTCTTGCCTTTTCTCTGTCACGCTTCTTTGGTTTGTTGGCTTCCATCATCCTAGGCAAACACAAATTCAGAATTTTAAATTGGGGATATTTTTAAAAGCAAAGTAAACTCTTAGGAAAGCAAGGCTGAGACACTAAAAGATAGAACCTAGAGGGAGTACCACCTCCATTGGGGCATAGGAAGAGGAGACAGATACAGAACTGAAAGGACTAAAATGATCACATTTCTCAAATAACAGAGATGCTTTGTCTTTGTTGACCATCCTTCTTCAGTGACTGTAACTTCCCAACACTTAAGCTTTTAGGTCTCCTAGAATTTCCATCAAATAATTATTAATTACTTAGTAATAATTATTTTATTAGTTATTATTAGTAATTATTTAGTAGTAATTATTTGCCAAGTAATTATTAATTGCTTAGTAAACCCTACCTACAGTCCCTAAACAGGAGGGAATATGCTATAAGTAAAAAACAATCACACAGAGAAGCTAAAATAAAAAAGTTCAAAAATCACATGCAGAAGGCGGAGGAGATATCTTTAGGCACTTAATTTGGCTCTGAGCTTGTTCTAAGTCAAGACAATAAAGAAACGAGGTACATTATTCTCATTGTCAGATGAAGCAAAACATGGTAAGTGGTGGATACTACCAAACCTTTCTGGCACTAATCAATAAGACATATATTTAATACCCTTTTTAAATTAAATCTATGAATATCTCAACCACGCGTCTGTCAATTTGTTGTACTGTGGTGGCTTGTGTGTTGCTGTGACGCTGGAAGCTTTGCCACCAGTATTTCAAATACCAGCAGGATTACCCTTGGTGGACTGGTTTTAGCAGAGCTTCCAGACTAAAACAGACTAGGAAAAAGAACCTGGTGGTCTACTTCGGAAAAAAATTAGCCAGTGAAAGCTTTATGAATAGCAGTCTGATACGGTGCCAGCCAATGGGCCCCTCAGGTTGGAAAGCACTCAAAATACAACTGGGGAAGAGCTGCCTCCTC
Organism: Dugong dugon; assembly: GCA_030035585.1. Lineage (NCBI taxonomy): Eukaryota > Metazoa > Chordata > Mammalia > Sirenia > Dugongidae > Dugong > Dugong dugon. The sequence goes on along the minus strand of CM057472.1, from coordinate 100,392,345 downwards.
AAAGTAGGGTCAGCCTTAATGATGTAGACGGAGTCAAGCTTTCGGGACCTTCATTTGCTGATGTGACACAATATGAGAAGAAACAGCTGCACACATCCATTAATAATCAGAATGTGGAATGTACGAAGTATGAATCTAGGAAAATTGAAGGTCATCAAAAATGAAATGGAACACATAAAAATCAATATCTTAGGCATTAGTGAGCTAAAATGGACTGGTACTGGCCATTTTGAATTAGACAATCATATGGACTACTGTGCTGGGAATGACAACTTGAAGAGGAGTGGTGTTGTGTTCATTGTCAAAAAGAACATTTCAGGATGTGTCCTGAAGTACAGTGGTGTCAGTGATAGGATAACATCCATACGACTACAAGGAAGACCAGTTAATATGACTTTTATTCAAATTTATGTACCAACCACTAAGGCCAAAGATGAAGAAATTGAAGATTTTTACCAACTTCTGCAGTCTGCAATTGCTCAAACATGCAGTCAGGATTTGTTGATAAGTACTGGTGATTGGAATGCAAAAACTGGAAACAAAAAGAATCAGTAGTTGGAAAATACGGCTTTGGTGATAGAAACAACATTGGAGATCACATGATAGAATTTTGCAAGGCCAGTGACTTTTTCATTGCAAATACCATTTTTCAGCAACATAAACTGACTGTACACATGGACCTTGCCAGATGGAATTCATAGGAATCAAATCAGCTACATCTGTGGGAAGAGAAAATGAAGAAGCTGAGTATCATCAGTCAGAACAAGGCCAGGGGTTGACTGCGGAACAGAGCATCACTCATAGGCAAATTCAGGTTAAAACTGAGGAAAATTAGAGCAAATCCACAAGAGCCAAAAGATGACCTTGAGTATATCCCATCTGAATTTAGAGACCATCTCAGGAATAGATTTGACACATTAAACACTAATGACCAAAGACCAGACGAGTTGTGGAATAACATCAGGGACATTATACATGATGTCTTAGGCTGGGTTTTCTAGAGAAGCAAAACCAGTAAAGTGTATAAATATCTATATAGAGAGATTTATATCATGGAAATGGCTCATGTAGAGGCTGGAATGTCCCAAGTCCACGGGTCAGGCTGGAGGCTTTTCCTGATTAATGTAGCCACAGGGGCTGGCAAACCCAAGATCGGCAGGCCAGACAGCAGGGCTCTTGCTTACAGGCTGGGAAGACTGACGAATCCTAAGATCGGCAGACAAGACAGCAGATAAGCTCAAGTCCCAGGAAACAGAGGTCAGACCAACAAGAGCCAACTGCAGGATCCAGAGCAATCAAGAGCCTGTCAGCCTTGCCAGAAAGTCCACCTATATAGGATGCAGGCCACACCCCCAAGGAAGCTCCCTTTCAACTAATTGGCTACTCACAGCAGATCCCATGATGGAGGTGATCGCATTATATCAAATCTCATCATGGAAGTGATCACATCATCATAACTGACAAACCACTGAGAATCATGGCCCAGCCAAGTTGACACACAACCTTAAAGATCACACGTGAAGAAAGCAAAAGGTCATTAAAAAGACAGGAAAGAAAGAAAAGACCAAAATGGATGTCAGAAGAGACTCCGAAATTTGCTCTTGAACGTAGAGTAACTAAGGCAAAAGGAAGAAATGAAGAAGTAAAAGAGCTGAACAGAAGATTTCAAAGGGCAGCTCAAGAAGACAGAGTAAAGTATTATAATGAAATGTGCAAAGACCTGGAATTAGAAAAACAAAAGGTTAGAACAGGCTCTGCATTTCTCAAGCTAAAGAACTGAAGGAAAAATTCAAGCCTCATGTTGCAATTTTGAAGGATTCTACGGGGAAATTACTGAACAAGAAGCATCAGAAGCAGATGGAAGAAATATACAGTCACTGTACCAAAAAGAATTGGTCAATGTTCAGTCATTTCAGGAGGTTAGCGTATGATCAAGAACCAATGGTACTGAAGGAAGAAGTCCAAACTGCACTGAAGGCATTGGCAAACAACAAGGCTTCAGGAACTGACAGAATACCAGTTGAGATGTTTCAGTGAATGGATGCAGCGCTGGAGGTGATCACTTGCCTATGCCAAGAAATTTGGAGGACAGCTGCCTGGCCAATTAACTAGAAGAGATCCATATTTATGCCCATTCCAAAGACAGGTGATCAACAGATTGTGGAAATTATTGAACAACATCATCAATATCTCATGCAAATAAAATTTTGCTGAATAGCATTCAGAAGCGGTTGTAGCAGTATGTCAACGGGGAACTGCCAGAAATTCAAGCCAAGTTCAGGAGAGGATGTCATTGCTAATGTCACATAGATCTTGGCTGAAAGCAGAGAATACCAGAAAGATATTTACCTGTGTTTTATTGACTATGCAAAGGCATTCTACTATGTGGATCGTAACAAATTATGGATAACATTTCAAAGAATGATAATTCCAGAACACTTAATCATGCTCACGAGGAACTTGTACATAGATCAAGAGGCAGTCATTTACAGAAGAAGGGGATACTCCATGGTTTAAAGTCAGGAAAGGTGTGTGTCAGAGTTGTATTCTTTCACCATAGTTATTCAATCTGTATGCTAAGCAAAATGAGAAACCGGACTGTGTGAAGAAGAGCATGGCATCAGGACTGGAGGAAGACTCATTAACTACCTTTGATATGCAGATGGCACAGCCTTGCTTGCTGAAAGTGAAGAGGACTTAAAGCACTTAACTGATGAAGATCAAAGACAACAGCCTTCAGTAGGGATTGCACCTCAACATAAAACAGCAAAATTCCTCACAACTGGACCAATAAGCAACATCATGATAAGTGGAAAAAAGATTGAAGTTGTCGAGGACTTCATTTTACTTGCATCCACAATCAATGCCTATGGAAGCAGTAGTCAGGAAATCAAACAATGTATTGCATTGGGCAGATCTACTGCAAAAGACCTCTTTAAAGTCTTAAAAAGCGAAGGTGTCTCTTTAAGAACTAAGGTGTACCTGACCCAAGCCATGGTATTTTCAGTCGCCTCATGTGCATGCGAAAGCTGGCCAATGAATAAAGAAGACAGAAGAATTGAAGCCTTTGAATTATAGTGTTGGCAAAGAATATTGAATAAACCATGCACTGCCAGAAGAACAAACATAACTGTCTTGGAAGAAGTACAGCCAGAATGTTCCTTGGAAGTGAGGATGGCAAGACGTCTCACATACTTTGGACATGTTATCAGAAGAGACATCATGCTTGGTAAAACAGAGGGTCAGTGAAAGAGAGGAAGACCCCCAATGACATGGATTCACCCCATGGCTGCAACAGTGGGCTCAAGCATAACAATGATTGTGAGGATGGCACAGGATCGGGCAATATTTCGTTCGTTCTGTTGTATGTAGGGTCACTATGTGTTGGAACCAACCGAACAGCACCTAACAACAACATGAATATCTAGTGTTTTGGTGAAGAGATTCCACTTTTTCATAACTTTCAATTTATAAAATTTAATTATTATCTCATACTAAGAAGGAGATCTACAGAATTTCAAAACAATGTGTGACATGGAGCTGCCTATGAATGAAAATGAAAATTTATGTTTGTTTGCTAAATAACAAAAATCTAGAGAAGTAATAACTCAAAAACTCATCATCTTTTTACTCATAAGCCATTTGGAGAATTATTTTTATGTGTTTTCAGTATTAAAACTTGATTTAAGATATACTGTTTTCAGAGTGTTTTAAAGATTTTAAGATGAGATCAAATGACAAATACTATGAATTAGTAATTTTTATATATTTCTGTATCTCAGCTAAGTAATTATTTTCACTTCGTGTCCAAAAACAAGGCTGTAACGTAATAAATAGTATAGTAATGGAGAACCCTGTTTAGTTACAGGAAGTTTGGGGTTTTTTAAATTAATTGTTGAAGAATTTCATTTTTAGTAATTCAGTTAACAGATGAATGCTTCCTAATACACATTTGTTTTTTCCTAAGCATGTCCAACAAAATGTTAAAAATTATTCATTGCTTTTTGTACATAAATTTGTGTTAAATCAATTTTATTTAGCATTAATCTTTCCAGTAGTTTGCCACACAATCAGCATTTGGTGACGCAAAAGGATAGTGACATTTGATATATGATTTATATTAGCTGTTTATTAACATTACTCTGACAGCTAACAAAAAAAGAAAATTTCCTGTAGTTTGAAACATAAATGAATTCTTTCTTTTCATTTTAGGGGGATGGTAATCTTTCAAGTATCTGTAACATATTAAAATAAATACGTTATATCCACTGCCTCTGTGGGCTTGCTTAACTTTGAGCCAATAAAGCAGGGGACTTCTACTGCTTCTGAAACATTGCTAGAGCAGTGTTCTTTATGGTTAAAATTTGTAAATGAAAGGAGTGCTGATTTTTCTTGAAACCTTGCCAGTGGAAAAAGAGTAAGGTATACATTGGAAAGTTTGCTCTAAAATAGTTTTGTAAAATGTTTTAGTGAGAAGTACCTTTAAAAGCCTCAGATACAGCCATTGAATGTATATTATTAAAGAATTTTTTTCCCTATGTAACGTATCTACATAACAACTTAGATATTTATTCTCCATTACTATGTTGGGTTGAGTGGTATGACACAGTTGGCCATTTTAAAAATCAGTGTACTTTAGGGGTATCTTTAATTAACTTTCAGACCTAACATATTAGTCTTTTTGATTTTTTAAAGTTGTACGAGAGAGAAACAACTGTTTTTAAGAGACCCTCTTTTTTTAAAAGACTGGTTTTTTTATCATGACAGAGCATACCATTGGCATTGCCAGACATGCAAGAAATAAGGTCTAAGACATGTTTTTTCATATTTTTTTCCATCTTTGGTTTCCCAGTTCCCCTTCTTAGCAGTCAGGCTTCCTTCCCCCTTCAAGTTTCCCAGTGTTTTCCCAATCTTGCACACATGGAAATAAAGTAATTTATGCTAAAATGTTATAGAGGCCATGTTGCCTTACTAGGACTCTTTGCCTTTTTTAAAAAAGAATGGTTAAACCAACCAATAATTAGCATACCAAAAAAAAAAAAAATCCACCAAACCCCTTGCTGTTGAGTTGATTCCAACCCATAGCAACCCTAGAGGACAGAGTAGAACTGCCCTTAGGGTTTCCGAGGGGTGGTTGGTAGATTTGAACTGCCGACCTTTCGGTTAGCAGCTGTCTTGCTTAACCACTGCACCATACACAAACCAAAAAAAACAAGGAGAGGGAGGAAGGGTGGATGGATGGATGGATGGAGGTAGGGGTTCAGGCATCACAGGAGAAGTCTTCCGGACAGGACATTTACCCAGAACTCATACTATGTGGGTAAGTTCTGTCCTGGTGAGGAGATGGTCCATCAGTAGACTCTACCAATACTTTGTGTATCCCAACCACTGATTTGTATTTATTTACTTTTTCTTTTGTCACTTGTACTAGCTTGAAATCAAGTCACTCTTTTTTTGTTTGTTTAAGGCTGAAAGAGCATATTCCTTTTGTGGAACTATTGAATACATGGCACCAGATATTGTCAGAGGGGGAGATTCAGGACATGACAAGGTATGTCCTATTTCTGAGGCTTCTTTATATATCTCCATAAGATAATAGGACTCCCTAAGTACAGTGTCTCTTCAGCATTTCTCTTTCTGGTGTTGACTGTCTTACTTTGATTTTCTTTCCTTTGCTTTGTATACCTGAACACATTAGAATGTATAGAGTTTTGGAGAAAAAGAATAGAAAGATTAGCAAATTCTAGATTCTCTTTTTTAAGGTTTTATTGGTAAGGATTTTTATTTGTTTTATAAAGTAACACTCTTGTTAAAGTGAAACGTCGAACTTGACTAATTTTTCAAATTTTTATTTTATTTCCCTTAAAAGAGCCTATATCTTGAGCCAGCATCAATTGTAACTCCTTTTTATAAAAAGATCATTCTTTTTCTGTCGCATGGGACCTTGGTCTTTTAGGAGCAGCCGTGCCGCTTATAATACAGTGGTATCACCAAATACGTAACTGTGCACATTGTTCCCATCTGCATCAAGGTGAATGATTTTGGACGGTGCTTATTGGCATTATTGATTTCTGCTAGAAAAACATAGGAGTCCCTGATTGGCACAAATGGTTAAGTGCTTGACTACTAGCCCAAAGGTTGGTGGTACAAACCCACCCAAAGGTTCCTTGGAAGACAAGCCTGGCAGTCTGCTTCTGAAAGGTCACAGCCTTGAAAATCCTATGAAGCAGTTCTACTCTGCACATTCAGAGTCGCCATGAGTAGGAATCAACTTGACGGCAACCAACAACCCAGAAACCTGTTGTGTGTCCCTTTAATTGATACTTGCTTTCTAGGAGGTCACTAAGAAAGCATATGAAAAGGGGTTCACTCATATTTTCTTATTCCCAATTTCTGCCTTAAACTTTGTAAGGAATATTGCAGACTTTGTTGAATATTCCTTTTGTAAAAATAACCATTGTAACAATCCTTGGAGGAAAAGAACAATCCTGTATTCAAAATAGTCTAAGTTTGTATTCCTGCCCTCTCAGATTCTCTGCTTTTTTCCTCTCCACTTCTCCTCGTATGTGCAAAATGAAGATTGTAGCAGAGGCTTGCTAAGTGATTATGTTATAAAATCTAGGTCACTTTTTTCTTCTTCCTTTAATAAAAGGTACAGATTTGCTCAGTTTTTTCTTAATGCTTCTACTTTATTAATAACTTTCTCCAAATAAGGAATTGACTGTTCTTTGCTCCTCATTTTCTCCTCTCCTTCACCCTTTTCAAAGTCCCACGTACACATCCAGGTAATCTGGCTGTGGAGAAATCTTTGGTGTCCTTCCTAGTGACTAATCATATGTTGAAAAGCCCCTTTCTTCAAGTTTGTATAGTGTTGATTTCAAACCTATGGCTAAACTCTGATTATTGGCCTGTATTGGTTTAAGAGCATCATTTCAAATCCAGTGGCAAAGCATGCTGAGAGTTCTGGCTCAAATGGCAGTGAAACTGCTTCTATAAATTAAAAAACAAACAAACCAGTTGCTGTGGAGTTGATTTCAACTCACAGCGACCCTATAGGACAGAGTAGAACTGCCCCATAGAGTTTCCAATGCTATAGTCTTTATGGAAGCAGACTGCCACCTTTTTCTTCTGTGGAATGGCTGGTGGGTTTGAACCACTGACCTTTCGATCAGCAGCCAAGTGCTTAACCACTGCACCACCAGGGCTCTGCTTGTATAAATAGAAGGATTGAAATGCTGGATTAATCTGCTTAATGGTATTCTTTGAAGCTATGGAGGAATTTGGTAGGAATTTATGACTGTTACAATGTGAAAATTACCTTCTAAGACCTAATGAAACCAATTTTTAGATAAGAAAACCTTGTGTTACTTCTAGAATTTCTGCATACCTGAGGTCTAGAATAGAGTCAGTCAATAAATGTTCTTTCTCATACATGGAAGACCCTGATGACTTTGAGTTAATTTAATGAGATTATTGTTGTTGTGTGTGTGCCATCGAGTCAATTCTGATTTATAGCGACCCTGTAGGACAAAGTAGAACTGCCCCACAGGGTTTCCTAGGGTATAATCCTTATGCAAGCAGATCACCAAGTCTTTTCTCCTGCTGAGTGGCTGGTTGGGTTGGAATGCTGACCTTTCAGTTAGCAGCCAAGTCCTTTAACCACTATGCCACCAGGGCTCATTTTTAAGTGAGATGATGTGTGCAAAGTGCTCGTCACAGTACCTGGCATCAAGGGAGCATTCATTAAATACTCTCCCTCTCAGGTTCAGACTGCCTGTTCTTGTTTTAGATGTCAATGTTACACATTTTCTTTAAAATAGCTCTAGACTCACAAACTTCTTTCTTCTCATCTCTCAGAAACTTTGACCCAAAATGAATACACTTAAGCTAGTATATTTAACAGTTATTGAAATTTTGATTTGCGTAATTACAGAACTAATTTTTAATATATCAAGATCCTAAACCGTATATAATTTCTGTGCTCTCAATTCAGATAATTGCATTTGTAAATTCGTTTCCAATTTAGAAGACATTTTATTTTATATTATTTTAAATCTCTTCATGCTTCCCACCATTGAAGATTCTTAGATTTCTGTGATAGAGTCTATAAGAGAAATTGTTTTAGGTTGTTACAAAAAATAACACCCTTGGATTTTTTTTTCCATTTTCTTCTTCCAAGATATTTGTTTTTAAGGAATTCCCTAAGTCTCATTGGAGTTAAATAATTAATAAGAATACTGATAGATACTTTAAAAAAAAAAAAAGATTTTTTTCCCAATCATAAATCCAAAGATTTGACTTATTTGAAATGTAAAAAATTTACTTTAAATTTTAAAAAATTTAGTTAACCAAAGTAAAACTGTTACTAGTTTAGGAAATAAAACACTTTTAGCTCCTTGATTGACTTCACTATGTTTAAATTCTGTGCTTAGGATATCTTATGTTTGTTCCCTAACTGTCTGTCTTACATGTGCTAATTTAATACTCCTTGCACAGAAAGCTACGTACAAAGTCTTTCTGTTAAAATATTTTCCAAGTATATTGCATTATTTTTCCATCTTTTTGTTTGTTATAAAATATATTTTAGATAATAATTGTATAAAATGAAATTATTGTTGTCTTGTAGGCAGTTGACTGGTGGAGTTTAGGTGTTCTAATGTATGAATTACTAACTGGAGCATCTCCTTTCACTGTTGATGGAGAGAAAAATTCCCAAGCCGAGATATCTAGGTAAGCTTTAACTAAATAAAATAAATGTGCTGTTTTCTCAAAGAAGTTGGTCAAATTACTGCAATTAGGCTGATGAAAAAAATACATATTTTTTTTAACAAGGATAGACAGAATGATGTTTACATGGTAAATTTCCATGTTAATCTAGTAGGCAGATATGTAACTTTTGTATTTCTTTATATTTTATGGGCCAGATTAGAACTTACGTTTCATAGGAAAAGTGTCCTAAAGCACATATCACATTGTCTTATACCTAGTTGTTGTTGTTGTTAGGTGCCATCGAGTCAGTTCCAACGCATGGTGACACTACATACAACAGAACGAAGCACTGCCCGGTCCTGTACCATCCTCACAATCAATGTTAGGCTTGAGCTCGTTGTTGCAGCCACTGTGTCAGTCCATCTCATTGAGGATCTTCCTCTTTTTTGCTGACCTACTTTACCAAGTATGATGTCCTTTCCGGGGACTGGTCCCTCCGGATAACATATCCAAAGTATGTGAGACGAAGTCTCGACATCCTTGCCTCTAAGGAGCATTCTGGCAGTACTTCTTCCAAGACAGATTTGTTTGTTCTTTTGGCAGTCCATGGTATATTCAGTATTCTTCACCAACACCACAGTTCAAAGGGATCAGTTCTTCATTATTCCTTATTAATTGTCCAGCTTTCACATGCATATGAGGCTATTGGAAACACCATAGCTTGGGTCAAGCGCACCTTAGTCCTTAAAGTGAATTCTTTGCTTTTTAATACTTTACAGAGGTCTTTTGGCAGTAGCTTTTCCCAAAATAATATGTCATTTATTTTCTTGACTGCTGCTTCTGTGGTCATTGATTGTGGATCCAAGTAAAATGAAATTTTTGACAACTTCAATCTTTTCTCCATTTATCATGATGTTGCTTATTGGTCCAGTCGTGAGGATTTTTGTTTGCTTTATGTTGAGGTGTAATCGATACTGAAGGCTGTGATCTTTGTTATTCATCAGTAAGTGCTTCAAGTCCTCTTCACTTTTAGCAAACAAGGTTGTGTCATCTGCATATTATTATTATTAATATTATTAATGAGTCTTCCTCCAGTCTTGATGCCCCATTCTTCTTCATATAGTCCAGCTTCTCGGATTATTTGCTCAGCATACAGATTGAGTAAGTATGGTGATAGGATACAACCCTGACACGTACCTTTCCTGACTTTAAACCACTCAGTATCCCCTTCTTCTGTCCAAATGACTGCCTCTTGGCCTATGTACAGCTTCCTCATGAGCACAATTAAATGTTATGGAATTCCCATTCTTCATAGAGACTGACCATACCAAGTGTTGATAAGAATGTTAGAATTCTTATATATGCTGGGAAGATTGTAAACTAGTTACAGTCACTTCGGAAAACAGGCAATTTCTTAAAAATTAAAGATCACCTACCATATGATCAGTCATTCCACTCCTTGGTATTTACCAAGAAAAGTGAAAACATGTCCGTACAAAAGTTCGTACACAAGTGTTCATAGCGGCTTTATTTGTAATAGCCCAATACTGGAAATAACCCAGATGTCTATCAGCAAGTGAATGGTTGAACAGGTGCGGTTTATCTGTACAAATGGAATACCATTTAGCAGTAAAAAAGAAATGATCTATTGATGCATGCAACAAATGTGGATGAATCTCAAGATAATAATTCTGAGTGAAAGAAGCCAAGCAGTACAGAGTGCATACTGTATAATTCCATTCTAGAAAACGCAAACTAGACAGAAAACAGATCAGTGGTTGCCTGGGGACCAGAATGGAAGAGAGATTACAAAGGCACAGGAGGAAACTTTGGAAGTGTTGGGTATATTCATTATCTTGACTTTGGCGATGACTTCACAGGTGTGTACGTATGTCAAAACTATCAAATTGTACACTTCAGATGTGGGCAATTTATTATACATCAGTTGTTCTTCAGTAAAACTTTTAAAGTTATTGAAATGTTCCTTTTCCAGGGCAAGGTTGGAATAATTTCTCATTATTCTAGCTTATTTAAGACCAAAGTTAAGTGATCAGGAATACTTTTTTTAAAAAATCATAGTGAGTTTAAGTCATGCCTGTTATGAACAATTCTAAACATGACTGCTTATTTTTAACCTTTTGTTTTGCTTGACAGTTTGAAAATCCCTGAGAATTATAGGAAACCTTGGGCGTAGTTTTGAGACTTTGGTTCTGTTGGCAAAGTCATACCTGTCATGGTGACAGGTCCAAAGAGCAGCCTTAGCCTGACAACATTAAATAGTGGCCCCTCTGAATAAACTCTCCTCTTTCTCATTCCACATACACAGGAAATCTTCATTTTGTCATTTTCCTTTCCACTCTAGGTCTGCCTATAGTAAGATAGTATATTGCTTGTTATAATGGCAGGAATATTCTGGACCAAGTGATGTTTAACTTTAAATTGCTCTTGTTGCCTTTATATCGATTAGTTGACATTCTGGTTTTAGAAAAAGCCTGAATCAGATTGTCTAAAATCTTAAACTAGAGAAAATGAATTTTTCAAGAATTTAAATAGGATTCTTGTCTCTTTAATCAATTAATTATCCCCTTTTGCATTTTGTTTAAAAATTGATATTAACCTGTGATTCCATGTTTAAAACTCAGATTTACCAACAGTATAATTAAGGAATTAATCCTTCGTTACCTTTTCCTTTCGAGATAATCATTCTGATTGTCTTTCCTGGTGTAAAATCTTTCATAATCTGTTTTTCTTAAAATATATACCATTGAGATAGATGTGTCATTATCTCATCCCTACATGCCTTAATTAGCCAAGGCTTTTTTTCATCATTGAATTCTTCTATTCCTTAATTTTGATGATCTTCCTTGAACTCTACATTTCTTTTTTTTTTTTTTTTAAATGGTTCAAAATAATGTATCATCCAAGTTATCTGCTTGCCTCCTGTTGTCTGCAGGTAGCCTAAAATCAGAATAAAATTTGTTTTTGAATATCAAATTTCAATATATAATAAGAACTTAGAATGAGAAGAAAACTTAAGAGTCAGACTCTCTCTGTAGAATCTCTTTATCAGTCTCCCTGATAAATTGCCATCTCCTTTCTGTCTGAATGCCACCCATGGAAGGGTGACATTATTGTATAAGGTATTTACAAGGAAGCCCATCCTGTTATTGAACAATCTTAGTTGTTAGAGAATTTTTTCCCCCTTAAAATGAGCTAAAATTAGCCACCTCTAATCTCTGCAGTTTTGTTGTGGTCTTCCAAAGAACACTGACTAATTCTGTTGTTTCTTTCAGACATTGCTTCAGTTGGTTGAAGATAGCTTTATCTAGATAAGCCTTTCCAGTTCCTTTAACTGTTCTCATGACTTAATTTCCAGATTCCTCACATCTTGGTACCATTTTGAACAAATATAAAATTGCCAGCATAATAGATTTGAATGATTGGTCTTTAGTGTTTCTGTGAGTTTGTATCTTAATTTTACTTCGTGTATGTAGCGTGTGCTTTTCTTGTGTCTTCCACTAGCTTCCCTTGCCTTTCTGTGTAGAACTGTGTCTTTTAGGGTGTGTGTTACCACTGCATGAGAAGGTATCCCTCCAAGAAGGGGCCCTTCACTTACCTGGGGCTTTCCCTCCCTAAACCACAATAATTGAATATTCCCTCACTTGAGAATCAGGATGTAGAGGTTCTATGTGCATCTCTTCCATCATCTCTGACAGGCTTGTGTCTTGGTCTCACTTTCTCTGCCTTTGAAATGTAGAAAGAGATGATTATTATCCGTCAATAAAATGTGCTTTATTAATTTGTTTCACTGTATTATTATAATATTATGTAAATCTAGGTCTAAGTATTATCAAAATAATGGCATTAAAAAGAGCTCTAGTTAGTACTGTTTAGATCAGGGGTCAGCCAACTATGGCCTACAGGCCAAATCCATTCTGCTGCTTGTTTTTAGATGGCCCACAAGGTAAGAATAGTTTTTATACTTTTAAATGGTTGAAAAAAATATCAAAAGAAGAATATTTCATGACATGTAAAAATTATATGAAATTCAAATGTCAGTATCCATAATGCTCATTCATTTACATACTGTCTCTGGCTACTTTTGTTCTGTAATAACAGAATTAAATAGTTACCATATAGCTTGCAAAGTCTGAAATATTTACTGTCTGACCTTGTATTGTATAAGAAATTACCCCAAAATTTAATAGCTTAAAACAACATACATGCATTATGTCACAGTTTCTGTGTGTCAGGAATCCAGGCACAGCTTAGCTGGGTCCTCTACTTCAAGGTCTCTCACAGGCTCCAAGCAAGGTGTTGACTGGGCTGTAGCTGTATCAAGGCTCCACTGGGAAAGGATCTGTTTCCAAGTTGACAGGATTCAGTTCTTCTCAGGCTCTTGAGCTGAGGACCTCAGTTCCTTGTCGGTGATTGACTGAAGACCACCCTCCGTTCCTTGCCATGTGGACCTCTAACATGTCAGCTTGTTTCGTCAGTGTATGCAAGCTGAGAAGGCAACAGAGAAGAATCTGCTAGCAAGATGGAAGTCACGTTTTGTAACCTAGTCATGGAAATGATATCATTTTTAGTGTATAATATTGGTTATAAGCAAGTCACTAGGTTTAGTCCACCCCAACTCATGGTGGCTTCATGCACCATGGGATCAGACTGTTGTGACCCATAGGGCTTTCACTGGCTAATTTTTGGAAGTAGATCACCAGGCCTTTCTTCTTAGTCCATCTTTGTCTGGAAGCTCTACTGAAACCTATTCAGCATCATAGAAACACACAAGCTTCCACTGACAGATGGGTGCTGGCTGCACACGAGGTGCATTGGCCAGAAATCAAACCTGGGTGTCTGCATTGAAGGTGAGAATTCTACAACTGAACCCACCACACTTGGGGAAGGAAATTCCACAAGGTGGTGAAGAAAGGAGACAGGGATCATTGAGGATTAGAGTCTGCCTACCAGACTTCTTTACAAAAAAGTTTGCCAACTCCTGATTTAGGTAATCAGTTTATTATTTGTCCTGCCAATGAATAGTTCCCTTTAGGTAATTGATTTTGTGCAACTTTCTACAATCTTCTGAATACAAAATCAAGACTAACTCTTGCATTTTATCCATGTTGACTAGTCAGTTAACACCTTGAATTAGCCCAGTTGTATTTTTTTTTCTTTAATTTTTTCATTTAAAGGCGTCTTGGGTTTAGGGTTATATATAAAATAATTACAAATATTACTTCTTACCCTGTCTCAAGAAGAGAACACAATATATTTTCCTTGGCTTTCTTATCCTTCTTACGTCTTTATGATAGCATCTTTTATCAGCATACTTTATAAAGCCTTCTTGATTCCCAGTATGCTATTCATTTTTTTTCTTCATCATTTTAGGTATTTTTGTATCCAATAGCAGCATCTACGTTTCCCACTTTTGTTTTGTTTTTTAACTTGTGGTGAAAATATACACAGCAAAACATTCATACCAAGCTTTTTGACTAGTTAACCCAAAATCTATTAATGTTTGTCACAAAAGCTGTTCATCTGTACGTTCTTCTGCATGTCCTAACTGCAACAGCTTCAGACTAGAGTCTAGTAACGGGAGGGATGTAGCAGGAAGAGGAACACTCTTAGTCCTCAGCTTTGTATCTTCTTTCTTTTCATCATCCTTTTAATCTTTCTACTCCTACTTCACTTGCGTAACACGTGGGGGTAGGAGTGAAGCATGCTAAGCATTAGTAATAATATATTACTAATGTGCCCTCAAAGCCACTCCCTAGGGAGGTAGAGGGTTAGGGGCTCTGGATAATCCTTCTAGTTATGGAGAAGATCCGTCAGAAACATGATCAGTCTGGTTATCAGTTCTTGTGTTTCCCTTATCTGTCACTGCTCCACCTCACTGCTCTGGCCTTCTCTTATTTCCAGGATGATGGCCTGTGTAGGCAATTAACTGCTGCCTCTGGTCACTACCCTAGCCAGTTCCTCACTATTCTTATCAACTTGACTCCTCAAAGATCAGCCTCATACATCCTAGGGTCATGGAGGGAAGAAGACGGTCTTGGGTGTTCGTGGTTCTGTCATTTGTTTTGGTCGCTGGAGTGCCCTATTGTCCTTATGAGCTCACTGTCATATATGTTACCATCCTTGCGTATTACATGGCCTCCTGAAAGGGCCTCATTCTTTTGGACAATAAATGACCTTGTCTCTGTACTGCCTCTTGCTTTCTGCCTCTGGCCCTTTTCCATTTAGCCATCTCTCTGAAATACGTTGCATTCTTGGCTCTTGGCTATGTACACTCCTTTAATTTGTTACCTGCAGCCACTTGGCCCCAAGAGACCTCCAAGATCTGAGTTCTCTGTTGCCCATTTCTATCACCCTGCCCCCAGAGATAATCAGTGGGTGGAGAAGTAAAAGCTTTGAAAACATTGACTGGGCCACAGAAAAGAGCATAGAAAAGAAGAAGGACAGAGAAGAGGTCTGCCAATAAAAGCTGTAGTCAGTGTAAAAGGGTCCCCGCTCTAGCCTAAGCTGTGGCTACCTCTGAGCAAGGTGTAGTAAATGGAAAACAATTAGACATTTATTTATTCAGTAAATACTTGTTGAGTACTTGCTATGTGCTAAGCAATGTTCTGGGCTCTGGGAATAAAGCAGTGAACAAAACAGAATCCTTGCTCCCTTAGAGTTTACATTTTAGATGGGAGAGATAAGTAATCGACAAATAAATATATATAATATGTTATAAATGTCATAAAGAAAAATGAAACAGTTTTAAAGGGATAAGGAGTGGGGGGACAGCTATTTTTTATAAAATAGTTGGAGAAGGCTTCTCTGATAAGGTAGCACTTGGGTAAAGACTTTAGTGGCGTGAAAAGTGAACATTGCCCATTATTGCTAATTCTTTTGTGTTAACTTTTAACTTAGACAGTTCTTTATTATATTTTAGTGAGCATACAAAACACATGTATAAAATTTCACAGGTTCGCTTTTTACCCCAATATTTTATTATGAAAATTTCAAGCATATAGAAAAGTTGTTTACAGTGGACACCCATATACTCAACACCTAGATTCTCCATGAGTATTTTACTATCCTGTGTATTTACATATCTACCATCTATCCATCCCTCTCTCCATCAGAGGCTTGGTTTTAATCTTGATGTCCTCACATTGTTCAATCTATAAATCCTTAAGTTAATTATGAATTTCTTTTACCACAGGGGTTTTCAGAAACATAACATTCACGAATGGGAAGAAATGTTATATTCATTTTTATATTATAGATTTTAATTTTCATTTTGTATTTTACATGTAACTCCTCAGGCCATTTGGAGCTAATGTGGGGATGTGATATAAGGCAAGGATCGAACCTGTTTATTTCCTGCATAGCTGGCTTCCCCAGCACAAATGTTGAACAATACAGTCTTTTCTGTGTTGGTTGGTCACTTTTAAAAAATATACTAAGTTTTTTTGTATGCCTGGGTATTTTTTTCAAGTTTTCTTTTCTTTTCACTCTACTTGACTGTTGATTTGTTTTGCTATCACCTCAATTTTACTGTTTTGTTTTATAATACATTTTAATATGTAGTTAGGCAAAGTCTTCTCTAATTACCTTTTTTTCAGAATTTTTTTAGCTGTGTTGGTATGTGCTTATTCTTGCATATAAATATTAAAATCATTCATGTTCTAAAACAGGATGTTGGAATTTTAATTCATATTTATATTTCTTGCTTTTTTGAAAGGGATCTTTCTTCATCTGTAAAACGGGGATAATGAGAGCAGCCTTTTGATAGGATTGTTGTATGGATTAAATGAACATATATATACACCTGAAGTGTTTAACGTGGTATATCAACTCAAAGCTGGTTCTGATTTTATAGAGGGCTGTAAGATTGATTTGTGTCCTACCCAGTTGCAGTTCTTTTCTGGAGTTTCCCAAGCCCATTTGGAAGCAAGAGAAAAATAACTGGGTTATTACTACTTTAGAAATCAAGCCATTGGCATAAGTGAAGTGGCTGCAACACCCTAGACATCACTGTCTGCCTTGTTGCAGGATGTTCTAGTATTGTTAGGACTACAAGTCCCACTTGTGCAGTGCCCATTCTGCATAGCCAGCAGTGGTCTCAGGTACAGATGGACATTCACACTTGCAGGTCAATAGGCTATAATCTGGCACCAGTTTTACTTTGCTTTATAGAAGCGTACAGGACAGGAAACATAATATATCAGCATGACAGCATCAAACACATCTTTATCAGTGTCCTTCCAACAACCTGGGCAGGACTCCCCAGCCCACAGTGGACACCTTCAGTGATAGCGATGAGACCATGTGGGTAGATGTGGACTGCCCCAGCACGGGGAGGCCCCAGCGCAAGAACTGTGTCTCATAACTGCCTGTGGGCATAGCTTTTCCACAAGGATACCCTTAGGTATAAGAGAGAACACAGAGTGGCTTGTGTTTTCTAAAAGTCTTTTAAATAGTCCTGGACAAGAAAACCCTCAGGACCTACATGCCTACTCACAGACCTCCCAGTCCAGATGCAGTTCACTTGTCGGGTCACTTACATAGTAACCTGGTACAGCCGACGTTTCACATTTATTTTAGCCCAGTGCAGTTCAAGGAAACAGTGTAAGAAGAAGGTAAATCCAAGATCATCTTTTCATGGAGAACAGGTTTAAGCCTGCTATAAGCCCTTTCTCCTCACCACCCAACCCCAAATCTTTGGTCCCGTTCCTGAAATTGCAGTTTTTCAACAGGAATGGACTTCAGAGCTTCTCTACCCTGCTAAGGAAGCCCTGTGCCACCCCATTTACGGGGACAACAGGGAGCCCATGGACCTTCAATGATTCCCTTCTTGGACCTTCTACTTGGCTCCACTCTTCAGTGTTTGAACTCAGTCTGGCTCCAAGCCCATGCTCTTATTCACTGCAGTATACTCTCTCTTACACATTTATTATCTGCTTTTGTTTCATAACAGTTGTTGGTATTTTCATGCACAAATATTTATGCAAACTCAGATAATTGAGTAACTGTTTATCTCCATGTATACTGTATTGCTTCTTAATTTCAGTCTTTCTCTTTTATTCTTTATTTCTTATTAAATTATTGGCCTGGCTTTTAAGAAAGGAGAAAAGTACATTTGGATTAGATAGTTTTCTTCTGTGCCCTTGGAATAAATTCAGATATCTCATCAGGAAATTTGATTATCTGAATTTTTTATTTTCCATAATAAGTAATAGACTTTACTCCATCTCAGAGCTCTGCCTGCTTCATAGAGCTTACCCTGCCTGTTTTCTAGTAGAAGTAGTGAAGCAGATGCTTTCACCCCATGAAAAGCTCCCAGCTCTAGTGCCCATTTTCAGATATCAAGAGCTGAGTCATATGCAAGTGGTTCTGACTGTCCTGGTCTCAGTCTTGCTTCCTCTGCTCTCCTGCTGGCTCGGTGTGTTTGCTGGCACACAGGGAAAGATGAGTGAGGTGGGTTTGTTGGGTTCTCTCCTGTCCTTTTAAATCTGAGTGCTGAATTCACTGCATCTGTTTTCATTGTAAAATCTTTAATCATAGAGTCTAATCCATGGATAGGAGGTCTAATCTAGCCCTAACCCTTTCCTTTTTTTTTTTTTTTTTTCCCCCCAATTAGATATTTGGGATGGTAGATTTATACTGAAAAAGATCTAAAACTTTTTGTTTCTGTTTATTTTAAATTTCAGAAATTGGTTCCATGGTACCTTATTTTAACTATTTTCATTTCCATTGTTCACATGTAGTTCAATTTCAAAGTGTTTTTCTCTATACTTATTTTTGTTTTAAAATGCCATCGCTATGAAACTTAGTCCTCTGGTTGTTTTAACAGCAAGTTTTATTTGCCTACAGGAGAATATTAAAAAGTGAGCCTCCATATCCCCAGGAAATGAGTGCTTTAGCAAAAGACCTAATTCAGCGTCTTTTGATGAAAGATCCCAAGAAAAGATTGGGATGTGGTCCACGTGATGCGGATGAAATCAAAGAGCATCTCTTCTTTCAGGTAAAATGTACTGAACAGATGGTTTCATACCCCTGCTGTTTTCACGGTGCTTCGCATTCTTGGTGGACTGAGTGAACGCAGTGCTTCTTGGAGTCTTTCCCCTGATTTTCACACACAGTTGTGCTTTTTATAGACAGAGACCCTTTAGGAAGGACCAGAATTCTACTTGTGAAGACCTAAATGGTATTTTTTTCTTTTCTAAATGGAACAGAGGTGGGGAAGACCATAATAATACTCAGTTTCCTACATACCCAGTGTTTTCCTGTTAGCAGCATATTTCTGTAAGCGACCTGTTTACTCTAGAAGCCTCTCTTAGTGTATGTGTAATAGCCAGGCGCAAGTGATGCGCTGGTGATGGAAACCATTGCAACCATGAGGGGAAAGAAAGTAACCTGAAAGTCAAGATCAAACTGTTCTAATCAGGACTCGTCCACCAGCTCATCTTCAAGTGAAATGGTCAGTTCTTATTTCGGGGCTTCAGTTTCCTCTTGGATCAAAGAAGAAAAGTTGGACTAAATGATCTTTTAAAACCCATTTTAGCTGAAAAATCTGAAGGCTATGATTTAATGAATTTATCTCCATTGCATCCACAAGGGGGCATAATAGAAACATTTTACGTTGATTAAACTTACAGAATTTTATCAACCAAGAATTGCAGGTTTTCACATTTTATCATCCTTGAAGTCTGTTTGCATCTTGCAATGGACAGCATCTTGCTATTCTCATTGGTAATGCTTTCTTCTTAGTGATACATAATGGCAAATCTTAGAATCACTGATGTAGATTCAAAGACATAGGATAGCTATAGGATTTAATCCAGTAAGTATTACCTGAGGTTGTTTTTAAGTGATTTGAAGTAACATAAAGAAAACAGAACAGAGGGTTGGATTTGAATAATATAAAACATAGCAATTAATCAGACAATGAATGTCTGACATGAGTGGAGAGGGGCCTGGGATTGTCCTATGGGGAAGATCAGAGGCAGTGTTTAAAAGGCATGAATATAATGAATAAGAAGAGAGTGATTGCATCAGTGTGATAGTCGGCATCATTTAAGATTACAGACATAAACAGTTACATGATTTATAGTGAATTTGCTTATTTTCTAATCTTTCCAGATGACCAGGAGGAAAAGAAAGAAAGAGGAAGAGCTAAGTAACATTGCCTCTAGAAAATAGAAACATTCATTTAAAATCAGTATTCATATTCATGATTGTGAGGATGGCTCAGGACCAGACAGTGTTTCCTTCTATTGTACATAGGGTCACTGTGAGTTGGAACCAACTCGACAGCACCTAACAACAACAACAACATTCATATCCATAGAGTATTTTAAAGCCCTTTATTGCTTCTTTTTAACTTAACACCTTTCTCAGGAATCTCAGGACAAAAATATTTTTTCTTTGATATCCCTAAGGGCAAACATGGGTGTCTCGGTGTCCCCACCCCCTTCGCAGAGGACACCAGATCCCACAGTGATGTCAAGTTGTAGCATCTTCCAGACACAGTGGGTTGGGCCTATTAGCTGCAGTCAGAAAACGTGCTCTTGATTGAATGCGTTTGAATCATGGTGTTGGTGAAGAATATTGAGTATACTACGGACTGCCGGAACAATGAACAAAGCTGTCCTAGAATATATACAACCAGAATCCTCCTTAGAAGCAACGATGGTGAGACTTCGTCTCATGTACTTGGGACATGTTATCAAGAGGGAGCAGTCCCTGGAGAAGGACATCATGCTTGGTAAAGCACAAGGTCATTGAAAAAGAGGAAGATCCTCGCTGTGGGGACCATGGTCTCGGGGAACATCTAGCTCAATTGGCATAACACAGTTTATAAAGACAGTGTTCTACATTCTACCTTGGTGAGTAGCATCTGGGGTCTTAAAAGCCTGTGAGCAGCCATCTAAGATACTCCACTGGTCTCACCCCTTCGCGAGCAAGGAAGAATGAAGAGAACAGGATGCAAGGAAAAGATTAGTCCGAAGGACTAATGGACCACAGCTACCAAGGCCTCCACTAGACTGAGTCCAGTACAGCTAGATGGTGCCCGGCTACCACCACTGACTGCTCTGACCGGGATCAAAACAGAGGGTTCTGGGCAGAGCTGGAGAAGGATGTAGAACAAAATTCTAATTCACAAAAAAAGACCAGATTTATTGGCCTGAAGGAGACTGGAGAAACCCCAGGAGTACGGCCCCCAGACACCCTTTTAGCTCAGCAGTGAAGTCACTTCCAAGGTTCACCATTCAGCTGGGGATTGGACCACCCCATAAAACCAAACGGGACTAATGAGGCACAGCAGTCCAGGGACAAGGGCCAGAAGACAGAAGGGGACAGGAAAGCTGATGATAGGGAACCCAAGGTTGGGTAAGGACAGTGTTGACATGTAGTGGGGTTTTTAACCATTGTCATAGGGCAACTTGTGTACTAACTGTTTAATGAGAAACTGTTTTGTTCTGTAAACCTTCATCTAAAGTGAGAATAGCAGCACAACTGGAAGAACTAATTGATGTCACTGAATTGTGCACGTAGAAATTTTTGAAATGGTATATCTTTGGCTATATATTTTTTCACCAAAAAAAAAAAAAAGTCGAGAAGTGAGAGGGTTGACATGTCATGGGGTTGTTAAACAGTGTCACAAAACGGTATGTCTACTGACTGTTTAATGAGAAACTATTTGTTCTGTAAACCTTTCCCTAAAGTACAATTTAAAAAAAAAAAAAGAGGAAGATCCTCAATGAGATGGATTGACACAGTGACTGCAACAGTAGACTCAAGCAGCAATGATTGTGAGGGTGGTGCAAGACCTGTTGAATATGGGGTTTCTATGAATTGGAACCGACTCGACGGCACCTAACAACAATCATTGGTTTGAAATGTGTGCCCTATTTTTAGCCACTCTTCCTACTAATCAATTAAAATCCTAAATTATAGTTGTTATTTTTAGGAAATATGAGTCCACTTTGTTAATTTCTACTTTGTACCAATTTTTTTTCCTCTCCTTTAGAAAATAAATTGGGATGATTTAGCTGCCAAAAAAGTGCCCGCACCATTTAAGCCAGTCATTCGAGATGAATTAGATGTGAGTAACTTTGCAGAAGAGTTCACAGAAATGGATCCCACCTATTCTCCCGCAGCCCTGCCCCAGAGCTCTGAGAGGCTGTTTCAGGTAATCTCCGAGAGTGTGCGTGCATACATTGGCCATATGTGCTTTGAAAGAAAGGATTACTTTTCCCCTATTGAAATTGTTCTTTGGCAGCATAAGAAAAGAGTTCTTTAATCTTTTCACAATTATTAAATACAAAGATATTGCAAATTGTTACTGAAGCTTATGATTTGCTAAATAGCAAATATTGTTTATGGTTTATTGTTTATTTAAATAAGTGTTGATTTTGTACCACAAGTTTTAATTTTTCAGGCTTTTTTGGAAAATTCAGTACTTATTTATTTCACCTGTGTTCATATAAAATGTTCTTTAGTTAATCAAGTGTTAACTGATTCTTTATCTTCAGTATATAATCTTAACTGCTTTCCAGCTATCAAAAAAAAATTAGAAAGGATTTTATTTTTAGGAAAGGATTTCCTATCAGGATGCCCTATTTTATCTCCATTTAAGATAAAATATTCCATCAAATGGCATCATGCCTTCACTTCTTTGATTCTTTTAAGTGTATCTGTAGAATGATCTTATCTGGCCACATTCTGTTTCACCGATGTCTGGCACAGGGCCAGGCTCATAGTAGATATTAGAGAAACGTTTGTTGAATGAACTAGTGAATGTTGTAGCTTGAACTGATCCATCATTATACCGCTCTTGGTTCAGCATATCATTCCACCAGTAGATGTTATTTCTTTTATAAACCTCAATTTTAAATTTAATTCTGCAAAGGTAAAATAAGAGTCAAATAATTGCTGAATTAGGAACTAATTGTAATGAAACTTGCTATTTTTCTAGTTTGAAAACTAGTTGCACTGGACCATTTTATTTAATAACTTAGCCATATCTTTTTTGAGAAGATAGCTGTGTTTATAAGCGAACTTTTATCAGCAGTGCTAAAGAATACAGCTATGAGTCAGATTTTGGGGGTGGAGTGGGGAGGAAGTATTTTTCTGCCTTTCATTTTTTAATTGGTTTGATTCTACCAGAAGATGGCATTATCTCCTTCTGAAAAATATTTTCTATTGATTTCAAATGACCCTACATTTTGAATTGCAAATACAGTTAAATTAGATTCATCTCAACAAATATTCCAGTGTTTTCATTCTTTTTTCTTGATGTAAGGGAAAAAGAATATCATCACTGTCTAGTCTGTGCTGAACTGGGAGATGTCAAGTCTTTCTTCTCTACTTTTCTTTTTCTTTTTTAGGGCTATTCTTTTGTCGCCCCTTCTATTCTCTTCAAGCGTAATGCAGCCATCATAGATCCTCTTCAGTTTGACATGGGAGTTGAACGTCCTGGAGTGACAAATGTTGCCCGGAGTGCCATGATGAAGGTATACAGATGTGGTTCCTTTAATGACATAGTTTACATGAGTGTTTAAATGCCAACACTAATTAACATCCTCAAGTCTGTAGAGGTAAACTTAATAGACGTACCATCCCACTAAAGTGCAGTTTAAAAAATGAATATAAGGAAATAGCAATGTTTGCCGTGGAGTATTACCAACATGATTTGCATGAGCTCCTTTTTACAGAGATATGAAACTTCATATGTTTAATAAATGATATAGGTAAAAATTCAGATGAGCTAAAAGAAGATACATTTTGGAGTATTATAAATTTATTCAAAAGATGAATTTTAGAGTATTATAAATTTCTTCAATTCATATTTACTAATATTGATAATTTTCGATGACTATACAATTTTATATTTTCTTAAGTAATGTTGATTTCTTAACAGGACTCTCCATTCTATCAACACTATGATCTGGATCTGAAGGACAAACCATTAGGAGAAGGAAGTTTTTCAATCTGTCGAAAGTGCATACACAAAAAAAGCAACCAAGCATTTGCAGTCAAAATAATCAGCAAAAGGTGTGACTATTTTTGGTAGTCTTTCTTCTGTATTCATGCTAGTCAATGAATTTTGTAAATGAAGATATTTATTTAAAAGGAAATCAAAAGTATATGTTAAAGCTTTTTACCTATGAATTTAGCCACATGGCTCATCAGGTGACCATTATACTCTTAGCTGTAATAGTTGTTTTCTGATAAAGTAATCCATTTTAGGCCTAAATCATGGCATGATATGCTTTTGGGTTTATTAGGAGAAAACTTCATTGTGGCAGTGTTGTTTAATCAGACTTGCTTAGTGGTTTCAGCAGCTGTTGCCATGCCTGTTAGTTGTATATTTGAAATAGTTTTCTCTGAAATTTTTTAGCAAGCTCCTGGTAACTTTGAGAGCCAGCTAGTTTTGTGTTTTGTTTTGTTTTTTTTAATTGTAATTGATTATTACCACCGTGATTGTATATTCTTATTACCAAATTGTCGGGCAAGTAGAACATCCATTTCTTCGTATAACTAGCTCTTTTCTGACTCAGATATAATAATTTTCTCCATAATAATGTGTTACTTGTTCTGGTGGGTAGAATGATTCATTACTTTCATAGAAACTGCATTCTGATATTTTGACACATATATTCTGAGTGCACTGTAAATGAAAACAGAATTAGCTTTGGGGCAGTACTGACATAGACACTTACTTGAAGAGATATGTAGAGGCTAACTACTTCATCTTGCAGGATGGAAGCCAATACTCAGAAAGAAATCACAGCTCTGAAACTCTGTGAAGGACACCCCAATATAGTGAAGTTGCATGAAGTTTTTCATGATCAGGTATTACACCTTTATTCTGTGTGCCCTAATTCACATACAGGGTTCCCGTATGATGTGGAAGAAGGACAGTGGGGCAAGCGCTTGACAGCACTGTGCTTATTGCCACATCAGCTGCTGCCTACCATCGCTTAATTCCTGCATGCCTCTCAGTACCCAGCTTTCAACTTTCTTTCTAGAATGGAACTGAGCGTCTTAGACCTAATTCCTGCTAGCTAAAGAGCAACAAGCAGCAGAAAGGCAAGAATACTCATCTTTCACCTTCTTGTTCCAGGTGGCAAATTCTCCTCAGACCACAGGCCAGGTCACACTGCCCCCCCATAGGAACCTGGCACAGAAGCATGAAACTTTGGATGTGGGGAGGATGCTTTTGTGTCAGGTCCTTGTCTCCTTCCCAGCCCCTCCCACTGCCACCTTCCATGGCAGAAATGCTCCATTACAGTTTTTTCCCCTTCAAGTCTCGATGAGATGACACAGTCCTGCTCATGGCAACATGCTAGGCACAAGGGCTAAAACCTAGCCTGGGTATGGTTTGCCCTAATTTTACCAGTGAAGAAATTGAGGTTCAGAAGAGTCATGAGACTTGTCCAGGGTTACACAGCAAGCTGGTAAAAATCTAATAGAGAGAACCTAGTCTTCAATTCTAGGCTGTCTTCATTGTGCTACTTGACCTAGGATAGCTGCAGCCGGGTTCTCTACCACATTGAAATGTCCCAGAGTACTATGACCAAGAATGATCTATCATGATGAAACCAGGTAGAAACAGCAGTAGCGTCATAATTACAATAAATGCTGCCATTTGTTATTGCATACCTTAGGTGATCCAGATACCATACTAGACGCTCTCCATGTATTATCTTATTCAATCCCTATAGTAACCCTGAGGATCCCTGGTGGCATAATGGTTAAAAGCACTCAGCTGCTAACTGAAGAGTTGGCAGTTCAAACCCACCAGCTGCTCCACAGGAGAAAAGACCTGGTGATCTGCTCCTGTAAAGATTACACCCTAGGAAACCATATGGGACAGTTCTACTCTGTCCTGTAGGGTCACTATGAGTCAGAATCAACTTGACAGCACACAACAACATAGTAACCCTATGAGGTAAGAAAATGGAACTCACAGAAGTAACAGTCTCCCAGCTTGTACATTGTGATGCTGGGATCTGAACCTAAGCAGTACGAATTCAGAGCCCGAGCTCTTAATGCCATTGTTCTACTGCCTTGAAAACAAAACCGAACCCATTGCTGTCAAGTGGATTCCCACTCATATATATCTACTGCCTTAAGGAGATAAAAATATGGTCTGGTTTTCACATCAGGAAAGTGAGCACCCAAAAATGACATCATCCTCTTTCTCTTTGGTTCTTAGTCAGAAAAGGAATGCCTGTTGAAGTAAGGGCTCGGGGGTAGGGAGACTTCTCTGCCTGCTCCTCTGCCATCTCCTACCCCATGGAGCTACTCAGCTATAGTGGAGGTAGTGAGTCGAGTCCCCTATGCACTGGAGGTATTTAAGAAGAGTCTGGATAAGATAATATAGAGGAAATTCACTTAACAATCAAGGAATAGGTAGGTGACCTTAGATATCCTGCTCTGTGCAGCTGTGCCCCTAGCTATATACCAAGACAACCTTTGATCTCTAACCTTCAGACTGATATCAGGTGTCAGGAACTACATCTTCAATTTTTTATTTGTGTTGCAGGTTAGATTTATTATTATTATTAACTACTTTTATATTTAAGAGTTACTGGAATATAAATTGTCTCCTGATGTAATCCTGTACATTCTAGTATAAATTATTATCACTCTAATATGAAGTTGTTGAAATATACCTTGGGCTGTTTTTTCTTTCTTTTTTTTTTGGAATGGTGACACGGTTGCTTAGATCATCCACATATCCATGCAGTCTTCAACTAATGGGTGAAATTGATTGAAGATAGATCTTTAGCTTTTGACTATGCGGTAGTACAGTTCATTTTGGGTACCGAGATTTGAGCTTTACATGCTCATATTAATTTCCTATTGCTGGTGTAGCAAGTTACCCAGATTTAATGGCTTAAAACAGCACAAAGTTATTCTCTTACAGATCTGGAAGTCAGAATTCCTACTGGTCTAAAGTCAAGGTGTCAGCAGGACTACTTTCTTCTGGAGGCTCTAAGGGAGAATCCACGTACTTGCCCTTTCTGGCTTCGAAAGGCCACCGCATTTCTTGGCTTGTGAACCCTTCCACATATCACTCCAGCCTCTGGCTTCCATAGTCACATCTCCTACTACTGACTCTCATCCTCCCGCCTCCCTTTGATAAGACTCTTGTGATTACATAGGACACACCTGGATAATCCAGGACACGCTTCCCATCTCAAGATCCATAAATCATATCTGCAAAGGCCCTTTTGCCATGTAAGGTAACATTCACAGGTCTGGGAATTAGGATGTGGATATCTTGGAGGGGCCATTATTTGGCCTACCATACATACATTTTCTCATTGTTCTCTACATTTTATTGGTGAGGATGCCAAAGTTCAGAGAGGCAAAGTAACATCCTCAAGGTCGTAAGTAGCAGAATTTGCATTCAACTCCAGTTTTGACTCTAAAAAACCAGTTACCCTTGGGTTGATTCTGACTCATGGCAATTTCATGCGTGTCAGAGTAGAACTGTGCTCCACAGAGTTTTCAGTGGCTGATTTTTTGGAAGTAGATCACCCGGGCTTTCTTTTGAAGTGCCTCTAGGTGGACTGGAACCTCCAACTTTTCGGTTCACAGCTGAGCGTGTTAAAACCATTTACACCACCCAGGAACTCCTTGACTCTAACACCTATACTTTAAACCACTGTAGATATTGCCCTCCACTTTTTTAAAGCTCACTGGCCAATGCCTGTAGCAGACCTTCAACTCTGACCTTTTTTATTTGTTTGATGTAGAAACGCAAATTAGCTCGATCTTCAGTAGCCTGAGAGCAATTCTGTGTTCACCCTTATAGTTTGTCCAGCATGTACAGCTTTTGCTAGTTCAAAGGGAAGCATTTTACTTTGTTGAGTAACGTTGGTGCTGTAAAGCATAGCACTTAAATCTGAGTATTGTTTTGATATCTTTTTCTAAACCATTTGTGTTCGTTTTAGAATAGCTGTTATGTTATTTTCTTTATGGAAATATATGCAAAGCATAATAAGTATATAACTTATAAAATAACTAACTTAGATAATGCCATTGAGATCAAAAGCAATTATAAAAATAATAATAATCACAGTGAATTATGGGTATTTACCATGAGTATTTAACAGGAAACCTGAAACTAATCTGTTGAGCCCTAACAAGAGGTTTCAAAATGTCATCAAACAATGCCTTTTTTAAAAGGGAAATTTGCCATTAAATGGACCTCCCAAGGCCAGTTGCCCGTAGTTAGTCACAATCTTCTGTATTAATTAAAGCAGACGATTTCACATTATTGTCAGCACTAGGTCACACTTTAAAAAGAAAGATGTGTAAATTTGATACAGAGAGTTGGAGTGGAACTAAAATGAAAGAATTAGTCAAGGAAAAGATATATAAAGATTTCATTGCAGTACTTGAAATTTTCCATTACCGAAATAGAATTCTAAAACAGCCGCATCGTCCTCCAGCTCTTTCCTCTAAAATACAAGGATTGCTTTTGATTATTTTAACAGGGGCTCATTTAAACTTATTGGTGATAAAGAATTGTTTTCTGATAGAGAAATGTTGTCTATGTTAATAGACTTCTGCTCTTCGCAATTGCCTTCCACATTATTCTTTTCTTTTCTAGCTTCACACGTTTTTAGTGATGGAACTTCTGAATGGTGGAGAGCTGTTTGAACGCATTAAGAAAAAGAAACACTTCAGTGAGACCGAAGCCAGCTATATCATGCGGAAGCTTGTCTCAGCTGTAAGCCACATGCACGATGTAGGTGTGGTGCACAGAGATTTGAAACCTGAGGTATAAGATAACACTGTCTCTTATAGAATCCAGTCTTAGCATCATTATTAAATATTCCTGCAATATGTGTGAAGTTTTTTTGTTATTTTGGTTTTTTTTTTTTTTTTCACTTTTAGGGCTTCCTACTATATAGATACTTGCAAATATCTTGTTTTTTGTATCTTTTTTCTTTTTGTATTTCAGTCTAAAATAAATTTGTCTCTTTTTTGCCAGCTGATCATCTTGAGGTTATATTTGTAATTGTGAGAGCCTTTTATGGAAGAAATACTTTATGCAACAGTTGTGGACTAAAAATAGTAATGGAAATTTTTGTAGCAGAAAATAATCCTTCTCAATATACCATTTTAGCGGATTTTTTAAAATGATATATTTTGAAATCTTATTTTTAACATTTCTGATCAAATTGATTAGTTCATGAATAAGGATGCATATAATTCTAAATATTTAAACATAAAGAATTTTCTTGGTTTAATTAGTTATGCCATCTTTACATGTGCTTTGCTATGTACATGTACTGTAATATGTATTGAACTGTGTAGCATGCAGAAGTAGCAGCTTCTTTTATCTTTCGTCTTTTGAAAGGGTAATAAAGAAGGTTCTAAATCTAAAATGATCTCTTTTTTGTATCAAAAATGCAAAAATTTCTCCCTTTTAGAAAACCAGCAAATAATAATGAAAATTAAAAACCAGGAACCAACAATTTATAAAATGATAATAGTGAATCATCCTTTACTATATGCAAAATTATACATATTTTCTCTCCAAAATAGCACTTCATTTTAATCACCATGTGATTATAATACATTTTCAAGTACAGTTAAGAGGATGGTTTACTTGATGTTTATTCCTTGTGTGCTACACCACAAAAGGACTTTTTTCTGAAAACACCATTTTTGCCTGTTATTTAAGTATCTTGAATTATTAGAAGAAGATGTTTTAAAAATGGAATTCTTTGCATTTAAATATAATTGATTTATTCTTTTAAAGCATTTAAACTTATGTCTGCGTAATTTCTATTATGGTTGTTCATATTACTTGCAACTAATCAAAAGTGAATTGTCTTATGAACTTGCAGCTCTGATAGCTGCCCCTCTGCTTCTTCCAGCAGAGTTCTCACTCGCCTACATAACGCCCCCTGAAAATATGGTGCTTTGTATATTGGAGAGTAGCTGTCTATTTTTAAATGTGAAAGCACACCACTTAAATGTTTTCTCGATAGACAAGGAAGAAGCATGTAATTTTTTTAATTGAAAAGATCTGTTCCATGACTGTACAGAATTCATTTTCACATGTTTTAGTCTTTGATAACTGGCCATCTGTCATCTCATGAGTTTCAAATGATACGACTGCCTCGAGCAAAATTTACATTTCTGCTCCTACTTTACCAACCAAAAGGCACTTATGTAGCTTAATTCTTCTTATTTGTGAGAAAGCTGTTCTTCTAAATAATCATTTGAAGTAAAGCAGAATCATCAGATTATTAAAAACATTCTACTACAAGTTTTAGTCCTAAATCAAACCTTCATTTGGAGAAATGAAAATGTACCTTTGCATTAACATTTTCATAATAAAAAAGCTTTCACATTGACTTTTAAATGGCAGAGTACATTATTCCCAAACAAAAAAGTTTAGTCTCTTCCCACTGATGTAGCATTTTAAGATTTGCTTATGTATCTTTTGGTAGATATTTATGTGGTATTCATTTCCTCATAGACAAAATCCTAAATTCTAGGTGAAATTCAGATAAAAATTGCTCATTCATCAGTACAGTTAGCAGTTATTAAGCATGTGGTCAGTACAAAAGTGTAGTATAAAGCCTTAGCAATCTAGAAGCTTGAGTGGGTGAATGATTCAAAATAATAATGTTTTCTGAATAATTGAGGGGTAATATCTTTAAGTGTCAAAAAATGTTTAATTATTAACTCTTTTGGAGGAAATATTTCTGAAATGTAGTACATACGTCCATGTCTTCTTTAACAGACTATACTAGATATTATGTAATGATTTTTTTACTTTATTTAATAAACAAATATTTACCAGGCACCTACTATAGGACTGTTTCTGTGCCAGGCCTTGGGAATACAGTCATAAATAATGTAAACATAGCCCTGCCCTCATGAAATTAGGGTCTAATGGGTGATGAAGGTGTTAAACTAATGAAACAAAAGTGATAAGTGCCAGAAAGGAAAAGTAAATAGTGCTAGGAGAAAATATAAGAAGATCTAACATTAGTTTGGTGGGATGCTTAGAGTAGTATCTCTAAATAAGGTGTAGGTGTACATGAGCCAAGTTGGAAGGGAGGTTGGTTGGGGAAATAGAAACCAAATTCAAGCAGAGGAAAAAGCATAGACAAAGGGCCTGGCATTAAAAGCGGGAAATGCAGAACAGAATTTCAAATTCTCATGGACTCTTGACTTTTTGGATCCATGGAGGCTGGATGAACCCCTGAAACTATTGTCCTGAGATAATCTTTAAACCTTAAACCAAAACTATCCCCTGAAGTCATCTTAAAACCGAACAATAGTTTAGCTTAACTAGTAAAAAAGGTCTGCCTTGAGCACTGTGCTCTTTTAAGAACTGTCTATATGGGATCAAACTGATAACAAGCAACTCAAAAGATCAGCTGGGAACCTCAGAAGGTAGTGAGTTTGTATTAGTGAGGGAGGAACAACTCAAAAAAGGAGAGTAAGAATGGTTGCACAACTCAAAGAATGTAATCAGTGTCACTAAATTGTATGTGAAAACTGTTGAATTGATATGTTTTGCTGTGTATGTTCTCAACAACAAAATAAATAAAATTTAGGAAATAAAAAAGGGGTCTGACATCAGATGAGGCATGGAGCAGTTGAAAAATGTTTCCTATGACGTTGTAACATTGGAGCAATACAAAAAAAGTTAACACAGAGAACAACAGTACACAGACATCCACCTCCCAGATCTTCACAATCAGACCTTGCTCTGCGTAAATCAAAATATCAGTCTACAGATAAATAATGTTACATAAATGGGATCACCAGATTTTGTGACATTTTAACAAGCAGCCTAATTTAAGTATTTGTATCTTGCAGAATTTATTGTTCACTGATGAAAATGACAATTTGGAAATTAAAGTCATTGACTTTGGGTTTGCACACTTAAAGCCACCTGATAACCAGCCTCTTAAGACGCCATGCTTCACCCTTCATTATGCTGCCCCCGAGCTCTTGAATCACAACGGTTATGATGAGTCCTGTGACCTCTGGAGCCTGGGTGTCATTCTGGTGAGTTATTTTCAGCAGAGCCATTCAACCTGGTCAGTTATTTGCTGTTATTTGCTGTCTTGTGTGCTTATCTCTCCATGCTGGTTTCCTTAAACTCATGAAAAAATTGGTGGATTGATTTCTGTACAGCCAGCTAAAGGCCTAATGGAAGAATATTTTCCTGTCTTGAAAGTTACATTGGAGAAAATGTAAGAATTTCTGTTTTGGTTTATTTTGTCAGTATTTAAGGCAGCTATATTTTATGTAAATAAAAGAGTTACATGTTGTTTTCTTGAGAGAAACTATAGTATATGTTCAAAAGATGTGCGTATTATACTGAGTATAACATGAAAATAGTAAAGTGACTCATTAATAGAAAAACATTTTTAAAAAACTATTCTGTGAAGGTTTCTGGCTAAAAAATATAAATCATCAAATTAATAGAGAAAATTAGAAATATTTATAATAACTTATTGAGGTAAAAATCATAGTGAGCATGCTTTTCACAAAATGTCCTTGGCTGCCATGGTCAAAAACAGAACATTTAATCTGGAAGAATCCAGGATACATGTTTGTTTGTTTTTTTTTTTTCTGAAAATATACTTTTACTTTTTCTGCATGTAATTTGTAATGCATGATCTTGGGGAAAACATTTCAGACAATACAGAAAGATCTAAGAAAGACTCATAGTCTTAACCACACTAAGATGGTATTTGTGCACATGCTCACTCCCTCCCCTTCCCCATCATCTATATGTATCTATGCTTTTTATCTTCCTACAGATTTTTCCTCACGTATATGTATTTGAGTTTTTTAAACAGACGGTATTATACTGTACAGGTATTTAACCATTTTCTGAATAATGGGCAGTTAGCTCTTTTTTTGTTGTTATTTTTTGTTTTTCACTAATTATAAACTACACGACTGAATATTTTTTATATATGTGTTTGCATGTGTCTCATTATTTCTTTAAGATAGATCCCTAGGAGAAGGGTATGCACATCTTTTATCTTGACACATATACCTAGATTTTCTTCTAGAATGTTATACCAGGTCATGTTTTCATCAAATATATGCAAATACATTGCATACTATTCAGTGATTATGTTGATGGTCTAAAATTATATCCCACTGCTGTTAAAATTTGCATACATTTCCTTGGTGAATGTTCAAGGTGAACATCTTTAGATGTTTTTGGACACTTGTATTCTCTCTTTCATGAACTGCTGTTTGTGAGCTTTGCCGATTTTCCTCTAGGGTTGTTATTCTTTTTCTTATGAATTTTAAAGTCCTATTATTTTACTCATAGCAACCCTATAGGACAGAGTACAGCTGCCCCATAGAGTTTCCAAGGAGCACCTGGTGGATTCAAACTGCCGACCTTTTGGTTAACAGCGGTAGCTCTTAACCACTACACCACCAGGGTTTCCATTATTTTAATCCTTTGCCAGGGATATTATAAATGTTTTTCCTGGTTTGTCACTTGTTTGAAAATTTTGCTTATATGGAGTTTTGCTTTTGCTTTTAGAGAGGTTTAAATGGAGAAGTTTTGTTTTGTTTTAATGTAGTAATAAGATATGTCAGTTCTTTCCTTTCTGGACCTGGCCTACCCCCAACCCAAGATTATAAAAATATTCTCCCAAACTTCGTTCTAAAGTTATTCTGTTTTATTGTTATACTTAAGTCATATTCCATCTGGGATTTATTTCAGTGTCAGGCTACCTCCCCAAGGGCGAGCCTGTTGTCCCTGCAGAATGGCACTTCTTTTATTTTAAAGCTTCATATGGATTTCATTTCAGCAACTTTAAGTCAAGGTTTATATAATTTTTAAATGAACTTCCATATTTATGAATAATATCATTTTAAATAAAATATTTTTTTTTTAAAACTGACTTCTGTAGGTTGGAGCGTTCTAAGGACTTAACGTTGATGACATTTTCATTAGTAGCACTGTCCTAAATAGTCTAAATAAAAAAGTCATTTATTTTTAGTAATAATATAATATTACTCATGTTGAAAGAGATCTCTCTTTAAATATAGGCCAATTATGACCATCACACTCTTCAAGTTTTTACAAGGCAGTCTTAGACTTGCAGACATGTATTTTAGAAACTACAGATGCCACATCTAGGGAAGTAACTTTGTGTAATGGCATGGTTAGAAGCAGTGCTTCCCTCTTGATCTAACAGCCAGAGTTTTTAGAAAAACTGGGGACGAAAAACAGGTTAAATGATGCCACAGAAGTTCAGTCAGCAATATCCAGACTGTGAGGAAATTCTAAAGGAAAAACAACCCAATTTTTCCAGCAAATAAATTCTAAGGGCAAAATGGTGTGGGAAGTGTTCAAAAGACACTTAAGAGACAATTTGTTTGCATCGTGTTTGAATTCTGATTCAAACTAATTTTACAGATATTATTACAGTATATATACGGTGCATACCACTCTTGGGGAAATTGGAACATTGGTCGGATATTGCATGATGTTAGGGAATCATTGCTAATTTCTTAGATGTGATAATGGTGTTGTGGTTAATGGTTTATAAAAGTCCTTGCCTTTTAGAGATACATAATAAAATGGCTACAGATTAAAAAACAAAACAAAATTAACAACTGCACTAAACTACCCTCCCCAAAAAGAACATATTCCAAATTTCTCCACCTAAGTGAATGCGTATTTCCAGAGGATTTAGGTACAAAGCCTGAATTATCCATAGTAAGTATGACATTGATTTGTGGCTCTTTACATGTTTTACCTAATAAATATGGATGTGGATATTTTAATATGAAAATATATTGTCCTCATTGAGTAAAAGTAAATACTCCAGGAAGATGCAGCATGTTGTATCATGTGCCTTTAATTACAGTCCTTAACTTCCTGCCTTCTCTTCACAGTCTCATGCCTCTTCCCCACCCCCCACCCCCCACCCACCCCCACTCACCCCATCCCTGCCCATTATACTCCACGGGTATGCATTCCGTGTCTGAAAAATGCAGGACTTGAATTAAAATAGAGTTGACACACTATCTAGAAAATAAGACATATACCCATGGAGTGGCATGTAATTCCATTTAAAACACGTTTTCTCCAAGCGTTTTATTCTGGAGACTTTAGTTTTTCACTTTTTTCCCAAATTTTTATTTTGAAAATGTTGGAACCTAGAGAAGATTTGAGAGAATAATACTGTAACCATCTGTACACCCAACCTAGAGTTACCGTTTAGATTGCCTTCTGGACCTCCTGGGGTTGATTCTGAGTGTGCCATTGCCGTCGTACAGTGGATTGCTGCTGCACCTGCCTGATTTATGATGCACCTGCCTGATCTATGAATCAGTGATCTGCTGACGCCAGCTTAGGATGGACTGCTCTTAGTATCACTTGTTTAGGTGCTCACAGTCCTCAAGGACAGTGCTCCAAGGACAGCTGTTTTTCTTCAAGTCTGCTCTGTGGCTCTCCTGTTAAAGTTCTTGAGCCCAGCATCCTCATCCTTCAGATGCGTCTAATGTAAGCAGATCTACTGCATCCTATGGCCGAACTAGCACGACAGCTTGTAGGGCAGCTTGGATCTGCAGCAGAGCCCTCTCTACTCTTGTCACATGAAACCAATAGCCTTCCAAGTCACTCAGTAAATGAGTTGGGCAGTATTCTCAAGTGTGACCTGTGCTGCCTCCAGAATCCAAAGAGGCCCACTAAGTGCTGTGCCTCTGCCTCAGTGGTACCAGGCACAGTGTTTGTCTTTAGAGGGGAATGTCTCAGTATGCACCTGACCACTGGAGCCCTGAAAACTTTACCAGTATGATAGTCCACAGAACCTGGGTGCAGTTTATCTCCCACCCTCTGACATACATGTAGAGTATCTAGGATACCTGCCAGTTCCTGCTCACTAGGTCTAATTTAATGAAGATATCAGTATAGAGAACCAGCAGGGTGTTCTTAGATTGCCCAGATGATCAAGGTCCTGCAGACTGTATTATAATGCAGAGCAGAATAGTTAACATAGCCCTGGGCAAGACCGTGAATGCTGTCCTTGCCATGTAAAGACTTCCTGCTTTAGTCCTTCCTGTTGATGGAAATCAAGAAGAATACATTGTCCAGATTAATAGGTGCTTATCAGCACCAGCAGCTATATTGACTTGTACCACATCCAGCAGGGCAGCTGCATTTGGGACTCCCAGCTGATTGGGTGGTGGTAGCCCTCCATCATTCACCACAATCCATCTGGTTTTGGCAGAGGCCTAACAGGTGAATTGAATGGGGATATGACAAGTGTAGGAGGGTACCTACTGCCTCTATATCCTTCAACTCTTGTGGCATGAATCTGAGATGAGGTCTTCTGTTTTACAGTCTTGGCCAGGAATAGTTTCATGGGCTTCCACTCGGCAGTTCGTCCCATAATGACTCTTACTCCACAGGTCAGGGAACCAGTGTGAGGGCTGTGACAGTGCTAAGAATATCTTTCCCAATCATATCATCGTGGTGGGTCTGCGGACCAGTTAGACCACTGCAAGATGGACTTTAGCCAAAATTCCATTTACCACCTGGGTAATTAAGTCCCACTCCCCACTAGAGGACCATGGGAGTGTTTTGGGTCCCCTGGTGTCAGCGCTTGGACCTTGAACAGGTCTCACTAAGCCAGGGCTTTCCCCTTCCCCAGTACATCCTGGCAAATGGCCACAGGTGCCTTTGTGGAAAGGTTAGGGAAACGTTTATATACTTGCTGTAGCATTGTCAGGCCTTTCTTCAGAGACCTGTCCTCCCATTTATCAAGAATGGTGGGTCTGTGATCTGACTTAGATCTAGAAACTGGGTCAGAGGCTGATTTTCCTTTTCCGTGGCAGATGTCACCCTTCTGTTTATTAGGGGAAATATTATGCAAGTCTAGCAACACTAGTTAGCTGTCCCTTTCTCTTACCTCCGTGAACACCACGAGTTGTTAGCCATAGCCACAGATCATTCTAAGTCAAGGCCCAGCCTTGCTGCATTACCCCTGATAGTTAAGTGATGCCCCCTGGGCTCTGCTGTGCCCTAATCCCATCATCTCATTGATGGTGGAGAGCTTGGTTCCACGACATCCTCTTCCACCAGCACCTGGCCACGGTGAACATCCATCATGGGACTCCTGAGAGATG
This sequence comes from Dugong dugon, assembly GCA_030035585.1. Lineage (NCBI taxonomy): Eukaryota > Metazoa > Chordata > Mammalia > Sirenia > Dugongidae > Dugong > Dugong dugon. Next base: position 100,355,469 of record CM057472.1, on the reverse strand, counting down.
TATTCCTCCGCTCACCAGGGTGCCCCTTCCTGCCTCTGTGAAGGGAGTGTGCCCTGGGCCTCCCAGAGAGTACTGGCACGTGGTGAATTCTCGGGTCTTACGTGGTACATCTCTTCTAACAGTCTCTCTTTTCTGCACCTTTTGACTCCTTCCTCAATCCTATGCCAAGGAAGTTCCAGCATCTCAACTAATTTACCCTAAGCCATTGTGTCCAAGCTGCGAGGAGCCATCCCAGCAGCCCCTAGCATTGGCTTCAGGTGTCCCTTTTGGAATGCTGAATTTCGAGTCCATGACAATGGTTTCTTACCCATCAGGCCTCATGTTACGCATCCCCACCCCCACCCCCACCCCGAGGTCCACTCTCACATGTTCCCCAGATCCCTGTTGGTACATTTTAGCCAGATCCTGCAGTTCCTTAGCATGTACGTCATTCCCCATTCCCTCCATCCCTTCTCAGGGATTGCGCCCCTTAATTTTATAATTGCAAATAAACTTTTGCTTCAGACTCTGGGGAACCCAGGCTAAGATAGTTGGTGTCAGCAGTGGCCCAGAAAGCAGACCAAAAAAGGAAGGGGTTTTGAAGTTAGATTACTCACTATTCTGACACTCCACTTTCCATCCAGAAGGGTCCCTTTTGCAGTCTGACCAGAGAAAAGAGGAGGGGGAAACAGCAGAGGGAGGCAGGGATGGAGGGAGGCTGCATTACTGAGCAGGCCAGCTAGTTACCAAGTACACTGATTGCCAGATCCTCTGGGACCATCTTCCACCAGCTTGTGTGGCCTCCTAGTCTCAGGTTAGCCTGAGGGAATCAGGGGAAAGAAGTTAGCCACTGACTCCTAGCTCCCTTTATAAGAGGTTTGCCCAGAGTTCCCCTGCACTCCTGGCTTGTGTATGTGTGGGTGCAAAAGGCACCCACGATATCCCTCACCTCCATGGCAGCCAGAGAATCCCAGAGCAGGAGGCAAGACATCTGCAGAGTGGACATGAGGCAGGCATGAGGTGAGGCCCTGTCGGCCTCGGGAAGAAGGTGGATCCTTCTCAGAGTAGATTCCTCTCTTGATAGCAGGGCCCCAGAAAAAGGTGAGATAAGAGGATGTGAAGTGGTGCTTCAGAGGTGTCTGGATCAAACGGACTAATAAGCTGTGGTGCAGACAAATGGTGCAGTGCCATGCAATAATAGACAAGAGTGGAAAACTGCCATTGCAGCAGCAAAGGTGAACCCCACAAACGACACTGACTGAGTAAGAGAAGCCAGACAATTGATGCTGTAAGCTTCCGTTCATATAAAGTTCACCAGCAGGCAAAACCGTGGTATTGGAAGTCAGGAAAAAGGCAGCATCCGGGCCATGGAGGAACTGTGGATGTTGGGAGTGTTCTGTTTGTTATGGATAGTAGGTTACAGATGTGTCTACTTTGTGATAAATCATTATTTGATACTTTTCTATGTGCATGTTATACCTGAATCAAAGTTTATTTTTAAAAAATCAGTCTGAAAAATAAAAGAGGAGCAGGGAGAAGAAAATAAAAGAACTGTGTCCTTAGAAGCGTAGGGGTGTATCAGGAGGACTCAAGAGTACTTCACCATCTACAAAGACTCCTAAAAAAACAAAGTGAGAAAGGTTGTGGACATTCAGACCAGAGAATGAATATGAAGATGATCTTGTTAAATTTCTGGAACATCACGACTTTCTGTCTAAGGGTTAGTGAAACAAGCGTTGGTTTGCTGTCGCACACACGGAGTTTAGACTGGACTCACACCCTCGCCTGCCACTGACCAGCAGTACAGCTTAAAAAAAAAAAAAAAAAAACTGCTGCTGTCGAGTCTATTCCAACTCACAGTGACCCTGTAGGACAGAGTAGAACTGCCCCATAGAGTTTCCAAGGAGCACCTGGTGGATTTGAACTGCTGACGTTTTGGTTAACAGCCATAGCACTTGACCACTATACCACCAGGCTTAGGCAGCACTTATCAAGCCTTTCTGTGTCCCAAGTTTCTTTCTGGGAGAATGGAAGTAATAATAGTACCTATCTCCTGGGGCTGTTTGGAGGATTAAATCAGTTAATATACATAAAGTGCTTAAACAGCTAGCACAAAGTAAGCTGTTGATAAATATTAGCTCTAATTTTTATTACTGTCAGCACCACCACTAGTAAGTGCCTCTTTCTGGCTGGATATTGGGCATGTTACTAACTTGAACTGATACTCAGTTTTCTGGTCTGTAGAATGGTGATTATATTATGTCACTCACAGGCTTCTGAGAAAAATAAAATAAAATGAGCATAATGACAAACAGATTAAGAAGGCTTAAATAAAGTAAAAATTTTAGAGTGTTTAACCATGGTTATGTGTCCCGGGGAGAAGATGTATGGAATCGGATAGAAAAGGTTGTTAGTAAGGGGTTTTACTGCCTTTCAATTTTCTGTTAATATTATGTCATTTTTTTCTGAAGCAGCTAGATTATCTTTTTTGTTCTTCTTGCTCCGCATATAGCTGTAAAAATATTCTTAAACCTTGATATCATAAATCAGCTGTGCCACTTTGTTTATGTTGGGTTTTTGAAATGTGTTGATTGCTTCATTAATAGAAGTCAAATAATCTGTTAAACCCAATAATCCTGGTTGTAACATTTGGTAAATTATACCAACTAAATTTGTAATACGATTATTAGAGTGACTCTGGAAGTTGGCAGTCATTCTGGTTGTGACTCTTTTTCCTGACAGTACACAATGCTGTCAGGCCAGGTCCCATTCCAGTCTCATGACAAAAGTGTGACATGTACCAGCGCAGTAGAAATCATGAAGAAAATTAAAAAGGGAGATTTCTCCTTTGAAGGAGAAGCTTGGAAGAATGTGTCCCAAGAGGCTAAAGATCTGATTCAAGGTAAGACTCCAAGGACATTTTACATTTTATATGATGTAGTGTTGAAGTGGAATCACACCCATTACACACATATTTATTAATTACTCAAGGAATTCATGTGGGCTCAGAAAGGTTTCCAGGGTACTTTTCCTTCAGCCTTATTTTCTTCTTACTGGAACATGTTCCCTTCTTAATTTTATCTACATTTCCAGCACTGGCATCTCAAATCCAACGCATCCAAAACCAACCTATACTTTGTTACTGTCCTTTCCCGCAAGTGTGTTCTTCCTCCTGTTTCCCCTCATTTGGACATTGGCACAGCCAAGAAGCTGGATGTTGAAACAGAGCCTAGATGTCATCCTAGATGTCCTCACTCTCCTCATCTTCCTTGACCATCACTAAGTCCTACAGACTGGGCATCCTTAATATCCCTCTACCTATCCCCTCCTCCCCATTCACATGGCTGCTGTCTTGGTTCTTGTCATCATTTCTCTCTTAAAATCCTGCAGACCTTTCAGCTTGTCTCACTTCTTCTGGCTTTACCTGTCCTTCCTACACTCGATGGGCAGAGTGACCTTTCCAGTATCCAAATGTGGTCATGCCTCTCTACTGTTAAAAATCCTTTGGAGTCCAGAAGAACTAGATGGTGCCTGGCTACATCAGTAACTGCCGTGACCGGGAACACAACAGAATCCCTGATGGAGCAGGAGAAAAGTGGGGTGCAGAACTCAAATTCTAGTAAAAAGACCAGACTTAATGGTCTGACTGAGACTGGAGGAACCCCAGAAAGCATGGCCCCAAGACTCTCTGTTAACCTAGCACTAAAACCATTCCCAAGGCCAACTCTTCAGACAAAGATTAGACTGGAGTGTGGGACATAAAATACTTGTGAAGAGTGTGCTTCTTAGCTGAAGTAGATACATGAGACTAAATAGGCAGCTCCTGTCTGGAGGTAAGATGAGAAGGCAGAGAGGGTCAGGAGCTGGTTGAATGGACACGGTAAATCCTGGGTGGAAAGGAGGAGTGTGCTGTCACAGTATAGGAAGAGCGATTAGGGTCACATAACAATGTATGTATAAATTTTTGTATGGGAGACTAACTTGAATTGTAAACTTTCACTTACAGTACAACAATAAAATAAAATTTCAGAAATTTAAAAAAAAAAAATCCTTTGGAGAGTCTCTGTTAGCTTCAGGCCAAACTCCTTAGTGTAGCATTCAAAATCCAAAGCCCTTCATGACTTGGCCCCTGCCTACCTCTGCTTCCTTATCACCCTAGCTCTGCCACAGCAGAATTCTGGAATTCCACAAACATGCCATGCCTTACACATGCTCTTTTTCTTCATTGTACTTCAGGTGAACGCTTACAGAACAAATAGTTTCTCATGAAACAGTAGTACACATACTGTTTTATGACACTGGTTAACAACCCCACAACATGTCAACCCTCTATCTTCTCAACCTTTTTTTTTTTTTGGTGGAAATATACATAGCCAAAGATATACCATTTCAAAAATTTCTACATGCACAGTTCAGTGACATCGACTACGCTCTTCCAGTTGTGCTGCTATTCTCACTTTAGATGAAGGCTTACAGAACAAAATAGTTTCTCATTTAACAGTTAGTACACATGTTGCACTGTGACAATGATTAACAACCTCACAGCACATCAACACTATCCTTACGCAACCTTGGGTTCCCTATCACCAGCTTTCCTGTCCCTTTCTGCCTTCTGGCTCTTGTCCCTGGACTGCTGTACCTCATTAGTCCCGTTTGGTTTTATGGCGCTGTCCACTCCCCAGCTGAACGGTGAACCTCGGAAATGACTTCACCACTGAGCTAAAAGGGTATCGGAGGGCCATACTCTCAGGGGTTTCTCCAGTCTCCTTTAGGCCAGTAAATCTGGTCTTTTTTTTTTGTGAGTTAGAATTTTGTTCTACATCCTTCTCCAGCTCTGTCCAGTACCCTCTGTTGTGATCCTGGTCAGAGCAGTCAGTGGTGGTAGCCGGGCACCATCTAGCTGTACTGGACTCAGTCTGGTGGAGGCCTTGGTAGCTGTGGTCCATTAGTCCTTTGGACTAATCTTTTCCTTGTATCCTGTTCTCTTCATTCTCCCTTGCTCACAAAGGGGTGAGACCAGTGGAGTACCTTAGATGGCTGCTCACAGGCTTTTAAGACCCCAGATGCTACTCCCCAAGGTAGAATGTAGAACATTGTCTTTATAAATTGTGTCATGCCAATTGAGCTAGATGTTCCCCAAGACCATGGTCCCCACAGCCCTTCACCCAGCAATTCAGTCACTCAGGGAGTTTGGATGTATCTGTGGAGCTTCCATGACCTTTCCTTGTACAAGTTGTACTGGTTTCCCCTGTATTTGTATACACTCTCACCCTTCACCCAAGATACCACTTATCTGTTGTCTATTTAATATTTCCCCCCCCCCACCCCTCCCATCCCTGGTAACCAACAAAGATTGTTACATTTTGTGCGTGAACTTTTTCGTGGGTTTTTACAATAGAGGTCTCATACAATATTTGTCCTTTTGTGATTGACTCATTTCACTCAGCATAATGTCCTCCAGTTTCATCCATGTTATGAGATGCTTCACAGATTCATTGTTGTTCTTTCTCGTTGCATAGTACTCCATTGTGTGTATGTACCATAGTTTGTTTATCCATTCATCTGTTGATGGGCATCTGGGTTGTTTCCATCGTTTTGCTATTGTGAACAATGCTGCCATGAACATAGGTGTGCATATGTCTATTCAAGTGATGACTCATTTCTCTAGGATATATTCCTAGGAGTGGAATTACTGGATCGAATGGTATGTCTGTTTCTAGCTTTCTGAGGAAGCGCCGTATCATTTTCCAGAATGGTTGTATCATTTTGCATTCACACCAGCAGTGCATAAGAGTTCCGGTCTCCCCGCAGCCCCTCCAACATTTGTTATTTCCAGTGTTTTTGATTCGTGCCAGTAAAGCTGGAGTGAGATGATATCTCATCGCGGTTTTAATTTGCATTTCTCTAATGGCTAGTGATCTCGAGCATTTCCTCGTGTGTCTGTTGGCCATTTGAATGTCTTCTTTGGTGAAGTGACACGTGCTCTTCTTAATCCCTGGAGCACCCCTCTTCATCTAGTGAACTTCTGCTCACCCTCCAGGACCCAATTTCTGGAAGCCTTCCAGATGCTTCTGGGCCCACTGACATACTGCATTTTCATTTTGCTACCACACTTGGCTCCTGATGTTACAGTAACTGGGTGCCTGTCTCTCCCAGTATCTCCTCTTCGAGTCTCCATCCCCATATGTCTGGTACGTTACTACGCTACCCTCCTGACGTGGAGAAGGTGCTCAGTCAATGTTTGGTACATGAGTAAAATCGATCTGGGAGCTCGTTGTCATTAGAAGCTTACCAAGTCACCAGCGGGACTCTGTTTTGGGTGGTTATTTTCTCCTGGTTGATCAGCGCACAGCCTCCTAGAAATAAGTTATCGTGGACTTTATCATTAGCATTCAGTGTTCACTGACGGTTTAAATGTATATGAAAATATGATTACCTTTGTAGAAGGTTGAAGCCTTATACAAACCTTCGTGTCATGTGAACATAATTGAGTTTTATGTCTGAGGTTGAGTTTAAACTGTGTTTTAAGTGACAAATCATAAACTAAAAATGTTTATTTTGGCAGGCCTTCTTACAGTCGATCCAAATAAAAGGCTTAAAATGTCTGGCTTGAGATACAATGAATGGCTTCAAGATGGCAGCCAGCTGTCCTCTAATCCTCTGATGACTCCAGACATTCTAGGATCCTCAGGAGCTGCTGTGCACACCTGTGTGAAAGCCACCTTCCATGTAAGGCCCCTGTGCTGTGACCTGTAGAGTGATTTGAAAAGGAATTATAACCAGATGTTTTTACTCTCTAACTTCAGAGACATACTCTTAATAATTCATTTAAAGAAATATGTGTCCTTTTAATTTTAGGCATGTTTTTATAAATTGCTTTATATTATGAACAGAAAGTCCTTAGGGGACCAGAGTCACTGCTGACCCACAAAATACTTACTTGATGTCTAGAATGAGCTTGTGAAATGGGAAAATAGTCTGATAATGGAACAGTTAAAAATTTTCAGCACGTAATGAAAACAACATGCATGATAGAACTTGTTTCTTTCAAATAAGCTAAATCTTTCTCTTTAAACACCATAAACAAACATTAGGAACTTAGGCACATGTGAAAATCCAATTGTTCAACAACTATTCTCTGCATAACTTATTCTAGGCTGTGAGGGAGAATGAAAGAGTTTGCAGACTGGTCAGAGAAGTACGGTGTACATCCAGAGAATAACTGAGTAACAAATTTGAGACAATGTTGACGTAAGTTAATTGGTATTGAGTATAGATTGTATATTTGAGCGACTGAGACTATGTAGGAATAACTGTAGATTATGCATATTTGTGCCAAGCAGATGCAAATAAATTAAGATGATTAGTATATGGAGTAGATGAGTTGCGGATAAGTAAAATTCCCTCTAAGGAATTATCTTGATAAAGGAGAGGAGATTACTGTTCCTCTTACTTCAGTTTAAGAAATGGATTTTAAAAAAATTAATAAACTAGGATATAGTGAGGTGAAGAGCTGTAACTGCAAGAACTTGTACCAGGTGGTCCAAATCTTCTCAGCGACAAATGATGCAAGGTTGTAAGGGGTAACCAGCAGTGTTGCCGAAGCTGGAGACTGAGAAAAGTAAAGGCAGGCCGCTCTGAGGAGGAAGCCAGGGTGAGGTTCGTAGGGCTAAGTTTCTTGATATGTTTTAAGCACCCAGGATACCCTCAAAGTACATTTAATTGGAAAGGAAGAGCAGGGACCCATAATGGCTCAGGTCTCCTCTGTTTTGATACTTTGTGATTAGAATTTTAAGTCTTAAACACAGAACCAGAGAAACTAGTGAGGGTTTAGATTGTTGATATTCTTCAGGAATTTCTGTCAATCAGTGGTTTCTTACTGGGATATAGGTGCTTTCTTCAAAGGATTTATTAGAACCATGACTGCTGGACTGCCTGGCTGGTTTGATTTAAAACAGAGCCTTCAGAAATATTTTCCTGTGAACTTCTGTACCCTGCCAGGAGGTTTGGATATAATGGTTTTAAGAACTTTCTTCCCAAATCAACCTGGAGCTATGGTTGCCAACCAAAAGTTGTCTTCTACTATAACAACTTGTAACTGCCAAGAAAACTTAAATACTTTTACAAGTGTTCACTTTTTTTTCTCCCATAGGCCTTTAACAAATACAAGAGAGAGGGGTTTTGCCTTCAGAATGTCGATAAGGCCCCTTTGGCTAAAAGAAGGAAAATGAAAAAGACTAGCACCAGTACGGAGACACGCAGCAGCTCCAGCGAAAGTTCTCATTCTTCTTCCTCCCATTCTCATGGTAAAACTACACCTACAAAGACACTGCAGCCAAGCAATCCAACTGACAGCAGTAACCCAGAGACCCTCTTCCAGTTCTCAGACTGAGTAGGAATGTAATTGATGATCCATTGCACCTTACAGTTCCCTCAGTGTACGCCTGAGGCTATGTTCTGTGCTTTTACAAATGTGTGGCATTGGTCTCATTTGAATCTGCCTCTTGGTGAATTTTTTCAGGAAAACCTGTTTGGTTATCCTCGTCCGAAAGCACTGGACAGAGAATGTTACTGTGAACAGAGCAGCCGTCACGCTATGTAGAGATCTGGGATGATGCCAACTGGACCATTCTTGAAAGAACAAAGGTTTCTATAAATTTAATTAGGGACTAGTTAGATTCGAGCTGCTTACAAAATAAGTCACAGATTTTTCAGATGTCTGCCAACAGCAGTTGACTTTACTGTACTGGTAACTTCTGCTTCGCTTTGTGGACATTGTGGAGTTTTCAAGAGATTTGCACCCTTTGAACCAGTGATCTGTCAGAGGAAAAGGTCGTACTGTTTTCAAAAAGATTCTGTAATGAATTTTATGTATGGCATATACTTATTTCTTGAGGGAAGATTTTAACTTATTGTTTTTCTCTTATGGTTATATATGATGATAACCTGCTATTATTAATCTTTTTCTAAAAAGTAGAAAAATAAGAACTTAAGGCCCCATAGTCTATATTTGGGTCCGTATGAAATGCATGCTAAGCTGCATATGTTTTTAATTTTGCACTGCTCTTTCCTGGCAGTTTGTTTTAATGGTTATTGCAAAATATTAAGGTACATGTCTCTCTGTTTTCAGTAATATTGCACTTTATAAAAGAGTATGAATAAAGCAAGCTAGTTTGTAAAGTGCACTGTTTAAAGCATATGTACTGTATTTTAGCCATTTTTTTCCCCATTATCTACTTTAAATGAGTCCTCACATCCCTCTTCTACTTGGTATGCAACAAGTAGAACAGGGCATGTTGTATAACGTAATCATTAGCCACTTATGCACTGATGTGAGGAAAACTAAAGGGAAATTATACTGAACACTGTGCTTCATCTTTGTACACTGTGTTGTGCTGCAGCGAGGCATTTCCTCCTGGAGTCGTATCTTATGTACATAATATTTTAGAATCATAACTATGACTTGTTTTGAAATTTTTCTGTTAAATTTTAAATCTGAAAAGCATATTTTATAAACTTACGCCGAGCACTTTTATTGCTCAAAAGGTCTGACTTCATACAGAAAACTAGTGTTATGTGATAAAGACATTTCATTGAAAGATTGCTGCATTTTCAAATAAAATTAATTCATTCCCTATGCAAAAAAAAAAAAAGTAGTAGGGTATGTATGTTATATTTTCTTTTAAAGCCATCACATGAAATGTCAGGACTGAGAAAAGTGATTTTTGCTATGTTTACAGGAATCATGCTTAAAAAGATAATGCCCAACATGTTTGTTTTATAGTTTTTGTTAATGATAACCTCTTGAGCATTCGTTTGGAATTTGGGCATGATATTTATTTATTCCTTTCTTGGGGTAATAGCAGCATTAATTTCAACCAGTTAATGAATACTAAAAAAGTTGCACTCTATGTAATAATAGAATATTTATTACTAAATCAATGTATATATTAATAGCACAGGCAACAAAAATAGCAAATATTAAAATATTTTCAAAATATTGTATTATTCCTGTTCACATTTTTGTCCACAGCGGTTATTGGGAATAACTTTTTATACTTTCAGTGGCCCACCAGGCTACAATAATTCTCATTGAGTCAATGAAAGTTTTATACTTCTAGCTTTCACTCATTCTTAGTAATGATGAGAAATCTTACGTGAATTATTACCAAACGATAGCTAATTTACAGAATGTGATTCCATCAGACACAGATTTTTAATAATCAAGAAAATGTCTGTGTGTATCTGTAGCTGTGTTGAATATGTTGGGAAGTGTGTCAGCTCTTTAAGTGACTTTTAAAACTGGTAGAAAATGCCAGTTGTAAATTACAAACCAAAGGGACACTCTTGCTCTAATAGAAAATGATCCAGAAAAACAGTCGAATAGCATACCCTAGTGATTGATGTCATTGATTCCTTATGTATATTGGAAATTGATAAATTTCATTTTCATTTCTTCTCCTTGCCTCCTCTTCAGAGGGACATGACAGACAATGAAGTGGGTAGAAGGGCAGGCAGAGCAAGAAGAGGAAGGAAAGAGAAGGCTAATCCATCAGCTGATGAGCCTCCCTGAAGAACCTCAGCACCGCTCAGAGTGGTGTCCTCGGTCAAATATCCTCATCCTCACCCTACTTATAAACACCAGAAAGACAGAACTTGATGCTTAGGAAGTTTGCAGTAGTTAAGTTGTTTGCAGACTATTAGTGTACAGTGAATTATATTTTAAAATTCACTAAGCTTTCATTTAGTCCCATCAAAAGTAAAGAATAAAAAATACTTCATTTAAAATTGTTAAATGAAAGACAGGACTTTCTGGCATTAGGAGTAAAATAAAAGTAGATGTAAGAAAAGCCAGTGCATACCTGAAATTCACTTTATAACGCTGATTTTAGGGGTAGAGCCAAATCACCCCTTCCCTTCTTCCCTTATTGATTTTATTGTATGTACTTTTCATACTATCATAAATCCTGATTCGTATAGTATGTTTTGTAGCTAACTGAGAGGCAAGAACAAGAAAAGGAAGAGAATACAGGAAAAAAATTAAGAAAGACCTGTTTCTTTCTATTACTATGCCAGATCCTGTGGCTGAATGAGTTCCTTCCTGAGTTAAATTAGCTCATTTGCAATTCATTAATTCTTCCAAATCTGTGTAAAATAAGAAACCACTGAAACAGAAAATTAGTATCCTGAGTTAATTTCAACATGCTTCTGTCTTAGAGCCACAGATTCGTCCACCCAGGACAAAACACCTTTTCTGTTTTGTTTTGTTTTTTTAAGATTGCTGCCGATTTCCTAAATATGTAAATGCCTGCATTTTAACTATAAATGTATTTTAAAGAAGGCTACTAGGATAGCAGTGGCTCCTTGTTTTAATAAAGAAATTCCTTCTGTATCTCATTTATTTTTTTAAGTATGTACTCAAATACTTTATAAAGGCATACAATTTGCTTGTTCACCTTGCTCTGTTTAGAACACCTGTTATTGTCATATTTATTAAGAATAGGGTATCACAAAATGGTGAAAATGTCTAAATTATTGGCCCTGTTGGTGCCTTAGACCACCTGATTCCTTTGGAGGGTCTCCCATTGACTAGTAATACAAACACAGTTTGGGAATTTATGTGATCAGACTTCTAGTCATCTTTAATATCTAAGTAAATAATGTAAATTCTGTTATGTCACTTACACACTGTCAAAATAATTGTCTTACAGATGACTTAATTGTAACATAATGAAATATCTTAGAATTATATAACTTTTTGGCCACTCGGATATCATTTTTAGCTCCTCAGATGTCTTACACCGTAGCACCCCAGTCTGTGACCTTTAGTTAATTACATTCCCCACATGAATGTCCCTCTTCATTTGATAAAGGGTCTGGCACTAAAATGAGCATATTACTGGCCTCTAAAGTAATTTGGAATTTAAACGTGAGTTACTGTTAAGACTCAAAGAACTGCAAAATAATCATAAGATAAACAGGAAGTATGTATCAAATAAATATTTCAAGTAAACTCTACCCCAAGAAAATAGCTGCTACAGCAACATAAAGGTTTTATTTGCTGTCTTGTTAAGTAACTTCACTCCCAGTTGTGGTTTTCCTTAGGGAAAGATACTCTCCTCAAGAGGTGATACTTGATTTTGTTTATGTGGGGAGAAAGGTGTATTTCAAGAACATTTGACTAGTCTCATTGCAGTCTTCATCTTCAGCTTTTCTTATATTTGAGCTTTTGAGATATTCCTTTGAACCCTTTTCTTTCTGTGCCCAACTCCTGATTATATTTTTAAATTAAGTAGTTGATTACTATTCCAAATGCTTCCCTTGCTATTGTCCTTCCGATTTCCTGAATTTGTGAATTAGGCAGGCGCCAGTAGTTTATATTTTTCTACTACTAGACTAAGAAGGGGAGCCCTGGTGGCACAGTGGTTAAGAGCTACAGCTGCTAACCAAAAAGTCTATACAGTTCAAATCCACCAGCCACTCCTTGGAAAACCCTATGGGGCAGTTCCACTCTGTCCTATAGGGTCGCTATGAGTCAGAATCGACTCCACGGCAATGGGTAGACTAAAGAGGAGTAAGAAACTAAAGTGGCGCCCAAATAGATCTGCCTTGGCTTTTTCATATTAGTGCAGAATAGGTACTGTTTATTGCTAGCCGTTTCTTTATTATTATAACTCCTGATCACATGGTAAAAAGCCTGATATTGGGTACTTTGAAGCAGACTTGGGTCAAAAGGTAGGACTCTTAGTAGCTGTTCATCAGTCTTAACTTTCCTGGTGTATTTCTACCGGGGTGGGTGGAAGGACATTTTTTAATATTTTGTTTAGTTAAAATGCTGTTAGTGTTATCAGAAGGAATTGAATGCTTCGGCTAGGTCAAGTTAGTATTTAATGCAGCAGTTGCTCTCCAGAGCGCTGGAAACTGGGATAATACTTAGCATTATGTTGTTTTCACAATCTTTTCCATTGCATAACACTTTTAATTTGTTTCATTTTATGAAAATTTGCCTAATTTGTTTCTTCACTAAAACATCTAGTTTCATTCTTGCTGCTCCCTATATTGAGCAGTTTTTATCTTCTCATGTATGTTTTGAAGTCTTCCCATATTAAAAAGAAAACAGAAATAAAGAAATGACATAACTTAGAAAAATAAATTTAAGTGTTGTGAGTAGAATACTACAGCTTTATTTTCTGGCATGTCTGCTTATAGATAGATTGGAAAATCATTATTTCGCTTATTTGTTTTGGTTTAAAAACCTGTAACGGTGCACTGTGGAACATTTGACATTTTTAAATGCAGTTTTATTTTTAAATTTGTAAGAGGCTGGTCATGTAAAATGTGTTTTGTTGGGACGGATTTTGTGACACGCATCCTCAGTAAAGACGTGCCGCTGTGTAGACATTGTATTATTCACGACGGTTTATTTTAGGTACGATTGTGCTCTCCATTTGTTCCGATTATAAATACTGATAAAAAGAAATATTTTTATATGTTAATTCTTGTTATTTTGATACATAAGAAGGGGAAAATACAAGCTATATCACATATAAAATTTGCGTGTTAAAATTTGGAAAACTTACCCTTAAAAACTAAATGTGAATTTTAAAAAAGAAGAATAAGAAACCACATATACACACACTTAGAGGAATTTTTAAAAGATGGGCATTTTAATAGCTGGGACACTTCTATCTAAAATGGTATGTATCCTTAGGTTCAGAACTGAAAACTTGTTGAAAATCATGTAAGGCACAATAATCTCAGTAACTATGTGGATTTTTCCACCACTTTACATAAACATAAGGATTTGTCTTACTAGAAGAAAATGGAAGATCAGAAGATGAAAAACAATTATTTTTCTTCTGTTCCCCTGGAGAGCTGAAACTATAATGCAAACTTCAGCTCAATTAAATGCCATTCGGATCCACTGCCATCTGTGTTGTCCTCATCAAAGTACAGCAGTTGGTTTCATGCTCACAAGTAGGTGTACTTTTCACACCGTACTTCTCCTTGCATCGTTTTTCTGTTTTCCCACTGTGTGTGCATAGACATTAATGTATCCCTCTACTAATATTTCACTCACTAATTCTCAGTGTATCCATGTATTCACTAACATTTATCGATTGTAATTAAGATCTGAGAAATAAAGATAGAAAAGATTGGGATGAAAATTATTTAGGAACAAGGAGATACTGATGCTTTGTGAGAAGATGAATAGCTGTACAGCTCTGAGATACAAACATTCAGTATGAACATAGAGGAGGCTACTTTACAAACATACTATTCCAGTGGCCATCTAGATAAGTCTCTTTTTTTAAATTTTTCTACTCTGTGGGTAAAGGAGATTATTTAACATGTGTATGTAGGCTTTACACCAAACCAAACCCATCGCTGTCGATTCCGAATCATAGTGACTATATAGGCTTTGTAAGGTGGTTATTGTCTCCTAGCAGGCCTGTGGACTGACGTTCTCCTGTCTTCCCCCACCTTCTCCTCAACGTTTCCTGCTGCCTTCTTCCCAGACCATGAACATTCTGTGGCCAAAGAGACCAGTCCAAATGGAGCACTAAGACAACATGTAGGTAGTGACATCTTTTTAAAAAAAAATTATGGTGTGTAAATATAAATTGCACACATCTGAAGTGTACGGTTGATGAATTTTTACATGTGTATGCACCCATGAAGCCATCACCCAGAATCAAGATGAGGGTCCCAGTCAGTACTCAGAGATAACCACTATTCTGACTTCTGTCGCCATAGATTAGCTTTGCCTGTTCTTGACTTTCCTATAAATGGAATTACAGTCTGTAGTCTTGTGTCTGGTTTCATTCGATCAGCATTATGTCTGTGAAGTTCATCTATGTTGCAAGTAGCAATGACAATGGTTTGCTCACTTTCATTGCTGTAAAGTATTCCATCACATGAGTGTACCACAATTTATTTATCCGTTCTACTGTTTATGGACATTTGGGTTGTTTATAATGCCTAGCTGTTATTGCTAAAGCTGCATGAACGTTCTTGTACATATCTTGTAGTGGACATGTATACTCATTTGTCTTGGATTTATACATAAGAGTGAAACTACTAAGTCGTAGGATGGATGTGTACTTAGCTGTAAAAGATACTGCCAAAAGTTTTCAACACCAGTAATGTATAAGAGTTCCACTTGCTCCATATGCTCATCAGTACTTGGACCATCAGCCTTTTTAGTTTTAGCCATTCTGGTGTGTGTGTATGTCATTGTGGTTTTAATATGCATTTACCTAAGGAGTAATGATATATCCTTACTAGCCATTTGGATATCCTCACTAGTGAAATGCCTGCTCAAGTCATTTGTCCATATTTGTCGAGTTGTCTGTCGTTTTCCTATTGATTTGCAGGTGTTCTTTATATTTTCTGGATAGGAGGCTTGTGCCTGATATTGCAGATATATTCTCTTTGGTTTGCTTTCTAAATAATTTCCTTTGATGACCAGAAATTCCTAATTTTTATGAAGCCCAGTATTTCAGTCTTTCCTTTTTGTGGTTAATGATTTTTTTCCTGTTTAAGAAATATGCCTACCCCAAGGTTATGAAGATATTGTATTCTTCTAAAAGTTTTATTGTTTTACCATTCACATGAGGCCTATGATCTACCTAGCATTGATATTTGTGTATGACATATATCGTGTAGCCAAAGTTCTTTTAATTTCATATGAGTATTCAGTTGACCCGGTGCAGTGTATTGAAAAGCTCAGTCCATTGCGGTTGTACCTTCTAGGTGACTCTGTGGGCTAGTTTCTAGATTTTCTATTCTGTTTCGTTGGTCTATTTGTCTATCTCTGTGTCATTACCATGATGTTTTAATGACTGTAATTTTTATAAAGTCGTTCATATCTAGTAGTGTAAGACCTAACTTTGATCTTCTTCCGGATGTTTTGACTATTCTTAGATTTTTGCGTTTCCACATACATTTTAGAATCAGCTTAACAATTTCTTCAGGGATGGGGAAAAGATATCTGTTAGGATTTAAGTGATATTGTACTGAATATATAAGTCAATTTCAGGAGAACTGATATCTTCACAGTTTTGAGTTCTTCTGTCCATTGTTGTTGTCATTTGCCATCAAGTTGGCTCCCATTATGTATAACAGAACAAAAGGGGACCTTGTGTATAACAGAACAAAACGTTGCCTGGTTCTGCAACATCTTCATGATTGTTGGTATGTTATTGAGTCCATTATTGTGGCTGTTGTGCCAATCTACCTCATTTAGGGTTTTCCTTGTTTTCACTAACCCTCTACTTTACCAAACATGATGTGCTTTTCTAGCAATTGGTCTTTTCTGGTAACTTATCCGCAAACTGAAGTCTCTCACCATCCTCACTTCTGAGGAGCATTCTTGTTGTATTTCTTTTAAGACTGATTTGTATGATCTTCTGGCAGTCCACAGTATATCCAGTATTCTTCATCAACGTCACAGTTCAAATGGTCAATTCTTCTTCAGTCTTCCTTTTTCATTGTCCAGCTTTCCCATGCATGAGGCCGTTGAAAAGAGCATGGCTTGGGTCAGACACACCTTAGTCTTCAAAGTGACATCTTTTTTAAAACTGTAAAGAAGTCTTTTGCAGCAGATTTGACCAATGGAGTACAGTACATTGTTTTATTTCTTGACTGCTGCTTACATGGGCATTGATTGTTAATTCAAGTGAAAGAAATCGTTGATAACTTCAATTTTTTCTTCATTTATCATGATACTGTTTTATCAGTCCGTAGACATAGTATATCCCTAAGTATATCCCTCACTTAGGTCTTCTTTAATTTGTCTCAGTAGTGTTTTATAGACTTCCATGTAGAAGTTAGATTTATTTCTAGGCTTTTGATGTTTTTGGATGCTATTGTAAATGATATTTTTTATTTTATTATCTAATTTGTTTAGTGTACATAAATACAGTTGTTTTTTATATATTGTCCTTGCATCCAACATCATTGCTAAATTCACTTTTTAATTATATAGATTCTTTTGAATTTCCTTATAGGCACTGTTATTATCTTCTGCAAGTGATGATAGTTTCATTTCTCCCTTTCCAGTTTTTACATTTCTTGCCTGATTAAGCTGACTAGGACTTCCATTAAAACGTTGAATAGAAGTGGTGATAATGGACCTCTTCGACTTGTTCCTTAACTTAAAATAAAAATTTAGTATTCCATCATTCAATATGATGTTTGCTGTAAATCTTTTTAATAGATACCATTTACCAGATCACTAGTTTTCTGAGAGTTTTTGTTAAAAGCTTTTTCTGCCTCTATTAAGATGACCATGTTATTTTTCTTCTTTATTCTCTTAAAGTAATGAATTACACTAGTTAGTTTTCAAATTTTATATTCCTGGGGTAAACCCTGTTTGGTTATATTATTATTTTCATGTATCAGTGCATTCAATTTGCTAATATTTTGCCTAAGATTTTTTTAATCTAAGTTCATAAAAAGCATAGAGCTATAATTTTCCTTTCTTTAATATCTATCTTTGTCAGGTTTTAGAATCAAGGTTATTCTGGCCCCATAAAATAAGTTTGGGATATGTCCCTTCTTTTTTTATATTCTGGAAAGTTTGTATAAGCCTGGTATTATTCCTCCTTAAATGTTTAAAAGAATTCACCAGTGAGGCCACCTGAATGTGGAGTTTTCTTTGTGGGAAAGTTGTCTTTTAATTGGAGTATTTAGTCCATTTACAGTTAATGTGATTATTGATACACTGTTTTTAAATCTACCATCTTAACATTTGTTTTTAATTTGTCCCATTTCCTCTTCGTTCCTGTATTTCTCCTTTTCTGCCTTTTTTGAACCAAGTACTTTCTGTTGCCGTTTTTACTCCTATGTTAACTTGTTGGTTTTTGTTTTTGTTTTAATTTGTTTAGCAGTTACCTTAGAGACTACAACACACGTCTTTGACTTACCACAGTCTACCTTAAATTGGTACATTACCACTTCCCTATGATGCAAGGACCTTATCACAGTTTAAATCTGTTTACCCTTCTCCTTCCTTTTGTGTTACTACTGTCATGTATTTTACTTCTACATTCTACATATATTTTATGTATTTATTATATTTATTATTATTATTATTATTACTGCTACTATTGAAGAGTCAGTATTCATTTTTGTATACCCATATATTTATGCTTCCTGATGTTTTTATTCCTTATTGCCTTTCCTTCCTTCTATCTGGGATTATTTTCCTTCTGCCTGGAGAACTCTCTTTAGTGTTTATTTTAGTGCAAGCCTGCTGGCAATGAATTCCCTTAGCTTTTGTTTTTGTGAGACTTCTTTTACCTTTACTTTTTCTGGAACACCTTTATTGAGATAAAATTCACATAACATATAATTTTCCTATTTCAAATGTACAATTCATTATTGCCTTTATTTTTGAAGGATTTTTTTTGCTGAGTGTAAAATTCTGGGTTCAACACTTTCAGTATATTCCATTCCTTAGGTTCTGTGGAAAGTCATCCATTAGTCTTACTGTTGCATCTTGTTTTCCTATGACCGCTTTTAAGATTTTCTGTCTTTGGTTTTAACAGTTTGAGTATGATGTGTCTAGGTGTAGTTTTCTTTATCTTTCCTAAGGATAATAGAATTTGAAAAAGTTGAATCTTTTGGTTGATTTCCTTTCTCAATTTTGGACATTCTTAACCTGTCATTCTTCAAATAATTTTTTCTGATCCACCCTTTCGTCTTCTCTCTGTCTCTTTCAGTCTTCTCTGTTTCCCACCCATCTTTATTTCTCTGTGCATCAGTCTGGATAATTTTCATTGACTTGTCCTCTAATTCACTTATTCACTGTTCTGCTGGGTCTAACAAATTTTAATATTAATTTCATACATTGTCTTTTCAGCTCTAGAATATACATTGACTCTTTTTTATAGATACCAGATCTCTGCTGAAATTCTCAATCTTTTCCCTGTATTCTTGAACGTATTAATCATAGTAATGTTAAAGTTCTTGTCTGATAAATGAATATCTGAATTACCTATTACTTTCTGTTGTCCTTATTTTCTTTCGGTTTTAAGTCATTCCGTTTTGCTTTTTGGCATGCTTCTTAATTTTGACTGAATGCCATACATTGTGCATTAAATATTGTAGAAGCTCTGAATGATGTTATCTTCCTCCTAAGCTGATTATGTTTCCTTCTGTCAGGGAGGTAAAGTAAAAGCAGTTCACCAGAATCCTATTGACGGTTGATTTTAGACTTTGTTAGGGCTTGTATATTTCAGTTTTGCCCTTAAACTCTTAGACTATGGCCTGTCTAGATTCCCAACTGAAAATCTGGGTTGTTTACCAGGGCGACTTCACCTTAGTGGCCTTGAATGCCAACCTCTATCTCCTTAGCAGCAAGGGCTACTAAAATCTCTGCTCAGCTCTTTGGCCTCAAAACTGCTGCTTTTTGCTGGGTTTCTTGAGGGCTCACCTTACACAGAGAAGCTAGTTTGGGATTGGCAAACATTTCAAGTAGATATTGCAACAGTATTTGGGGCTCACTTCTCTGAAGTTTTTGCCTCTCTGGGATTTTGCCCCTCAATTCCTAGCCACTTTGGCAGCCCAAACTCCAACCTTTGTCTCTTCAATCAAGAGGGATTGCCACTTTTCTGCTAGGCCTTTCGTTACCTGTGTTGTGAATTTGCAGTGCCTTCAGAGAAGTCAGAATGCGGGTGGAGTGCTTCCCTTCCTTCATGGATCATAGCTCACATTCTGCCTGCATTCGTTTGCTCCCTAATGCCTATAAACAGATGTTTTATATATCTTGTCTACCTTTTATAGTGTTTTCAGTGAGAGGCCTAATCCAATAACAGATCACCCTGTCATGACCAAAGCAGAAATGTGGTGGTGATCACCTTTAGTCACCATTGTTGATTTCCCCACTGTGACTTCTGGCAGTGATAACTTGGTTGTCATTAGTTCACAGCTATATGAGAGGGCACCAGGTTTATTCATTTGTTATTGCTTTGTTCATTGAATATTTTTTGAACTCCTGCTTCAGGCCAGGTACTGTTCTAGACACAGGCAATATAACAGTTGATAAGATTAGAACTCTTACCATTTTGGGGCATATAGCCTGTTGTTTTTATAGAAAGGCTACTAAGTGGTTTCTGTGTCGTACTTGTATTAATTAAACATACACTTGTCTTGGGAGAGGGATGCAAGAGAGAAAGACAGACAGACTGAGACCTTTTGGATGATAACACCTTCTTACTTTATACAAATATTTTTAGCCTTTTAAAAAATTCTCTTAGCGATTAGACCAGTTCACGGTGTACCCACAATACGTCAATACTTGGCCCGCCTGTAGAAAGCTGAGACATTATGCTTATTTCCCTATCTGTGAGTTTCTACATCACACAGACAAGAGAAACACATGAAAAACTCACTTTGTATTATTTAAAATTTTGAATTAAAACTCCAGGAACTGATTTATAGAGAAGAAACTTAGCTCTGAAATCAGATCTTCCTATGGTGTCAACATGAGATCTGATCAAGAATCAGCCTACTCGTGGTTTCCTGTTTTAACTTCAGTTTTTAAAAAGCATTTCACATGTTACAATGCACTTACTTATTAAATGCTTTGAGATACTAAAAAATGGCTGGGTGTTCTCAGTCTTCCAGAATTGCTTAAATGTCACTGTTACCAAGAGAAAAATATAATCTGGACATAGATCACTGTTAAAATATTATAGTCAAGTCAAGAATTTTACTCCTCTGTTCTTTGTTATTCTTTCCCACTTTAGAAGCTTCATCCAATGGATTGATTAGTTTTCTATCCCAAGGACATATACCAAAGATGACAATTTGTACTTCTGATTACAGTCCACTTTTATGTGATCAAAAGGCAATCAAAGGACTAGAATCTTAGCATATATGGTAGTTCCATAGAACCCAGGGGGCACTGAGAGGACCTGTCGAGAATCTTCAACACCTGTGGCTTGGTGCTCTTGAAATTGTAAGCCCTTTTGGAATGGTCAGAAACAACAGCTAAAGTGAGAGAAGCAGACAGATGCAAAAGGCGACATAGTGCATGTTCCATTAATATAAAATGTCCAGAATAGGCACATCCATAGAGACAGAAAGATTAATGATTGCCATGGGCTGTGGGTGAAGGCATTGGAGGGAGATACGGGATTTCTTTTGGGAGTGATGAAATGTTCTGAAATTAGATAGTGGTACTTGTTGTACAACATTGTGAATATACAAAAAGCCATTGAATTATACATTAAAATGGTACATTTTATGTTATGTGACTTTTATCTTAATTAAAAAAATCAAAACGCACACACCAAAAGCTAGAAAGAATATAATTATTTTGAGGAAGTCAGTTCTAACACCTTACTCCTGAGAGAATACCATCCCCAACCCTCTTTTCTTCGGCAGCAACTCTGTTTGAAGCATGATCGATATGGTTGGAAAACCTTCTTTTACAAGCTCTTGGGGAGAAAATGAATTTGTGTTTTGCAAATAACACCAAAGTCCCAGCTTAACTGAGAGAGGGAGCCCTCTTTGGAACATGTTTTTCCCAGAGTTGGGCAAACTTCGGCTAGATATCAAGGAGCTATATATTTTAATAGTGACTACATCCAGTTTATCATTACTTTCATCTCTGCTCGAAAGGTTAATCCCTTACCTTTGGCCTCATTGTCATAATGGGACCACCAGGCTCTTGGTTTACATACAATTTTCTTCGCTGAGTGCTTCTCAAATCTCTTTTCTCCTACCTATATTAACTTTCTTTCAGAGCGGGTTCATTTGAGCAGTTAACTGGAATATTATTTTATTTATTCTTGAAGTCAGTTGCCTTTTCACCAAACACAATACCACCGGAATACCAGAGAAATATGCTACTTATGATTTTGTTATTTTACTAGGTAACAACAACAAAAACCTGTTACCGTCAAGTCGATTCCGACTCATGATAAGAAGCAGTGTTGTCTCCCTTAACTCCAGTGTATACGTTTAAAATTTCTTTGTCCAAGGTAATTTATTCTCATTGAATGCAAATGTTTTATCAACGTGGGAGGAACTTACAAACCTTTTTATTCACTGATTGAGATATCACATGAAACTTTGCTTTTGTTCCTGGCAAAGACAAACATTGAAGAAAATTAATTAGATTTTGGAAAACTTCAAAGTGCTTTTATAGCAAATGTAAATAAATTTGTTTCAAGCTGCAGCTTTACATAAAGTCTTTATATGAAGAAAATATTTTGCAGCACAGTCAGATCAGTACTTTTTCTAAATTTTGAAATGGTGAACGGTTTGGTGGTATTTTATAATAGTCACTAGTTGTTGAAATTTTTTTTCTTAATAGATTTAGAATAAAGCACCCCTAAATGTATAAAATGGTATAAATATTTTATTGCATCATTAGTCTGAATGGTGTATATTTTTAAAACAGGAAAAATGGGCTGGGAAGGTACAGATTTATTTGTAGTATATATTTTACTGAGTGTTTATGTCTGATACCACGTATCTTTTAGATACTTGAGTAAAGTCTACTGCCCAAGTATTCTGGATTTTTTGTTTCAGTGTCCTTGCTTTTCAATCTAGTGTTGGCTTTCTAAAATGTTATAATAGTCAAACCTACTCACCTAAAAACCAAAAAATCTTTTTCTAATAATGAAGACATTCAGCAAAAACCTGGAGTCTTTAAAAATTCTAATCAGAGTTTGCAGTGACTTATTTGAGCCGTGTGTTTATTAGAAAACCTAAAAGGATGACTGTTTGTAACTTTTCTACTTAATGTGTAATCTTTATTATATAAGGTTGAAATTAGTTTCTGCTCTGGTTTCATGTTAGATTTATGAAATTAGGCATTTTTTTGTGTTCTCTTTGGATGTTAGCAGATTATGATGGATATAGTAAAGTGTTTTGTTTTAAATCTGGTAGCATATTTCGGAATTTTTAAATTATGAGTTACGACGTCGACTTTCCATACTTAAGATCTGGCTCCTTGCAGTCCAGAAACCCATTGCTGTCAATTCCAATTCACAGCGACCCTATAGGACAGAGTAGAGCTGCCCCATAGGGTTTCCAAGGCAGTAATCTTCTCAGAAGCAGACTGCCACATCTTTCTCCTGCAGCCTTATGTAATAATTACTTAAAATTTGGTTGCATTAATATTCTATGTAATGTATGTCTTAAGTTTGGAGGAAAAATTATTATTCAGTTTTCTAGTTCCTTAAAAAGTAGCTCGGTGTTGTGAAATGTTTTTATATGTATGTGTATACATACACATGCATATATTTGGGGCCTGTAACACGTAAGTAATAAGACCCATTCCTTAAAGTAACTACCTGCCAATGACCAATACCTGTATAGAAATACTTTCTAGTATAAATGTTCAGTTAACCAAAAGGATATGAGATATCCATGTTAGTTTCTTTTTAAATAAAAGATAGAAATACAAATAGTCCAAATTAGTAATGCCATATTCATTTCCTTAAGACTTCATGTAGCTGAAACAGGCAATAACATCCCAGAGTTCCAGGGTTATTTTAATTTAGCTTTAAAGATAGTTAGGATTTTGATTCAATACAGAGACTTTAGAGGGCTAAACTTTGAATGTGTAAAACATCCATAGTAGTAGGTGATTTTTTTTAAAAAGATTAAGGAATGCATTTTATTTTCTTGGTTGCTTTTATCTAGACATTATAAATATGTTGTTTACTTTTTTTTCCTTTTAATTGTGCTTTAGATGCAGGTTTACAGAGCAAAATTAGTTTCTCATTAAACAGTTAATACACATATTGTTTTGTAACATTGGTTACCAACCCCACGAGGTGTTAACACTCTCCCCTTCTTGACCTTGGGTTCCCCATTTCCGTTTGTCCAGCATTCCTGTCCCCTCCTGCCTTCTCGTCCTTGCCCCTGGGCTGATGTGCCCATTTAGTCTCATATACGTGATTGAGCTACTAGTATTGTTGTTTTATGGGCCTGTCTTTTCTTTGGCTGAAGGGTGATTTTCAGGAGTGACTTCAGTACTGAGTTTTAAGGGTGTCTGGGGGCCATGCTCTAGGGGTTTCTCCAGTCTCTGTCAGACCTGTTGCTTATTTTTTTATTAAACACTTTGTTGTTGTCTTACTGGGAAATTTCAGTTTGATTAGTCAAGTCAGTGCTCGCTTTTGATTTTATTGTGACAGCCTATGTTTCTACAGTGGAAAATGTCACAAAAACGTACATGTCCCTTATAAAGTTGTGAAATTCAGGGGAATTTTTCAAAGCCCAAATTAGGAGATAGACCAATTAACTGAAAACACCATAGGGAATTCATTTTACATATAAAATGGCAAGCATGTTTAGCACTTTTTGCTAACATTCTAGGCTTCTGTTCGTTGTGACTGCTTTGCACACTTTGCACACTTGATAATGTTGCTTCCGGATAAGAGGCTGACTGGAATTTATTTTTGTTTAGAGGTAAGTATTTTTTACATGGGGATAAGAGGCTGACTGGAATTTATTTTTGTTTAGAGGTGAGTATTTTTTACATGGGGATAAGAGGCTGACTGGAATTTACGTTTGTTTAGAGGTGAGTATTTTTTACATGGGGATAAGAGGCTGACTGGAATTTATTTTTGTTTAGAGGTAAGTATTTTTTTACATGGGGAAAAGAGAAGTTGCATGTATGCGTCTCAGATGGCAAACTCTGAATTAGCAATACTACATGACAGCATTACATACCCACTGAACGGAAGCATGTCAATGTCATATGCTGTCTTTCATCTAAACTTAGCACTTTACATTACAAACTGTTTTCAAATCAGCTCTTATTTTCGTGAGTTTCACATGACCGAACATACATAATACATACATTTTTGCTTCCTTTGAGGCTATTTAGACATTTTTTTTTTTTAAATAAGATTTCTTAAGCATTAGTTTTCTTGTAAATGAATTGCTTGGGCATAATGACATATTCTGGGACTATTAATGAATGATTCTATATATTTCTTTAGATCAGCCAACATAATTGTTATTAAATGGTTTTTTGTTGTTGTTGTTAAAAAGAGCACTGAGGTGATTGGGAACACTCTGTCGGAGTGAGATGAAAGGTTGAATATTGTCCATTGAGCCTCTTCTTGTGAGAACTGAAGTCACAAGAAGCTGTGACTAATGAACATAAAGCCTGTCATTCGTATCTGGCTCAGTCAGGGCCCCGGTATTGTTCTCCAGAATTTGGTTTTTATTAGTTGTACTCATAGCATCTTAAGAAAAGAACATTTGTCCTCCAAAAGGAAACAGAGTTACCAAAAAAAGTTCTGTTTCTTCCTTCTTTCTTTCCTGAGCTCTTGGCTTTAATGGAAGAGTAAAATGTATTATGTGTGGCACTTGCCATGAATATTACCAATGATTTTGAGAAAAAGATGTGGGAAGGCAGTCTGAGGCTGTACTTCCAGACTGACCACAGACTTACTGACCCTGGGCAAGCCACTCAACCCTCTATCCCTCCATTTCTTCATCTGTAAAATAAGGGTAATTATGCCCACCCTTCCTTGTCTCACCAAGATGCTGGAGGATTGGTTAAAGAAGGAGAAAAATCTATGAAGTGCATTGATCCCAAAGATAGTTAGAATATCAGAATAGTAGCTGACAATAAGGAAGTCTTTCAGTTTAATTTAAATAGTGTCTTCATCTGATTCTGTATAGTCACGAGAGTAAAGGAGCTTTAAAATTAAATAGATTTGTAATAGTTATGATCATCCAATATATTTTAGTAAAAATTTATATATTATAGGTCTCAGTTTAAAATATATCATTGCACTCAGCTAATTTGTAGGCGGTCTTGTTTGAGTCAACTTCATGTCTTTCAGAGGACTGCACAGATGGCCAGATTAAAACCATAGTCATAACAGTATTTCTAGCATGTCTCTTGGGAACTTTAGAGCTCAGCCGGTGCGGTTTCCTGCTGGAAGCAGGGTTCCTTCCTGGTAACATCCCTGACAGGTACTTGTGCCATCTTTTCCTGAAAGCATTTTTTGGAGTAGGGAAGGCTGCTACCTCACCACTTTGATATGTACCTTTTGTTCAAGAACTGCCTAAAACTTGGAACTGGTTGTGTGTTATTTCAGGAGATGCAAATAGCTTAAGTTTTGTGTTGAATGCCATCTTTCTTTAAAGGGATTAGTTAGGCAATATTTTCTGGAATTTTCTGTATGGTTTCTCCCATTGTTTGAGCTGTTTTCTCCATTTTTTTTTTTTTTTGAATAATTTGAAAATATTCTCGTTTTTATTTGTATCTTCATCTAGTTAGTATTTGTGGTAGCAAGAAGGGAAAGGATGTCTGTTTCTAGAGGGGACTGAATTCATGACTTCTGTTCCTGCCCCACCACAGCAGCTGGACTGATGGTCATCTCTTATTTAAAGGTCCTGCGTAAGAGGTAGTAGTGATGGCAGGACCTCTGGGAAAGGGAAGGTGATGGGAGCCCAGAGGAGGAATCCAGGTTGTCCGCTCCCTTGTAGAAAGCCCACAGAGACCTTCAGGATATCCTGAAACTGTGTTTCTGCCTAGGGAGCATACGTCAGAGGGACACGGGATTCTAGTGCAGCACCAACTGACAGATCAGAAGGCTGTGAAACATCGTGTAGCTTTCCCCTTATCAGGTCAGGTTTGGAGACTTCATCTAGCATAGATTTTAAACTCTACCCTTTGTTCCATCTTTGGGAAATGGTAGTACCTCGGTTTTGATCACTGGCCCCAAATTTGCATCAACAAAGTCATCACTTTATCTTTTTTTTCCCTAAATCATTTCGTGACACACACACACCATGGTGTTTCTTCTTTCACCCACCTTTCTGAAGGAAATTGTCTTGATCTTGCCACAATCCAGGTTACCATGTTACCATGGATCACCATAGACTCCAAACTATTTAGCAGTGATTATCTGTGTGTAGCCACCAAACTATTTTAGACCGTTATAAACAGCTATGAGCCCTAGTGGTGCAGTGGTTTAGTGCTCAGCTGCTAACTGAAAGGTTGGCAGTTCGAACCTACCCAGCAGCTCATTGGGAGAAAGACCTGGCAATCTGCTTCCACAAAGATTACAACCAAGAAAACCCTGTGGAGCAGTTCTGCTCTGTCACATGGGGTTGTTATGAGTTGGAATCCACTTAACAGCACCCAGCAACAACAACAGTGTAGCAGTGGCCTTTTGGGTAGAAGAATCACCAACCAGAGCGGAAATGTCTATAAAAGTCACTGCCCCTTTTTAAAACTTCTTTTCAGCATGTGGGCGCCTGCTCATCTCTGGCCAAAACTATTTCCATTTTCAAAGAGCTGGTTCTGAAGGTGTCTTTGTAACCTTTGTGTTGCTGGCTCTGTTAGTTGCCTGATAAGCGGTAGCTAATTCATCGTCATTTCCAAAATACGAGAGGAGCATCTATTAGACTTCCAGGCTGCCTGTGTAGGTTCTCCTGATGAGGGCTGAGCACTCATTCATCGCCAAGAGGTACACTATTCCATTTGCAGAAACTTGCTTGCATTTTCCTTTTGTTGATCTTTGCCGTACTCTGCCTGACTTAATAGGTTCTTTACTTGTATATATGCCTCTTTTTCTCTCCCAGTCTCACATGCCCCCAGATTTTCCAATATGGAAAATTCCTTTTTATTCAAGAAAGGAAAAAATGCCATTAAATAGTGGAAGTGATACTATGAAGCCCAGAGATAGGGTCTGCTTTGGGAGCAAATGGTTTCTTCTTATTTTAATGTAAACATCAATTTGAATGGCAATTAGATGGAGTCTTTAACCTCTTTGAAAAAGCCCCTTCTGGGACAAACCTTTGACAAAGTCATTCAGCTAGCATGCAATTGGGATTTTATTTGCATGTCTTTTTTCTAAATCTCTCTAGAAGAAATAATTTTTTAAATCCAAGAATAGAATTATTCTCCCATCAAGGATCAATTTTATTTTATATCTGCATTTTATGCCATGTTCCATTATTTTATTAATAGTAA
Source organism: Dugong dugon (assembly GCA_030035585.1). NCBI lineage: Eukaryota > Metazoa > Chordata > Mammalia > Sirenia > Dugongidae > Dugong > Dugong dugon. The sequence continues at coordinate 100,327,523 of CM057472.1, read as the reverse complement.
TATAGTGTTAAATCCCTGCAAAGGGAGTGACTTTTTTTGCTTGATATCTTGCATTTAGTTCTTTACCTACCTCCCTAACTCCCAAGTTTATATAATTTATGGTAGTTTTTTGTTTTGTTTTGTTTCCTGAAATTGATTAATTCTAGCTGGGCTAGAATCTTCAAGCATTAATTTATAATGAACTTTTCCTCTTCTGGGATTATTTCGAAGAGCTGAATGCTACATGTTCCTATTGTTGCTGTAAATATGCATAGTTATTTTAATGTTCTTTGAATGCTTTGTTATAGTGATGATTGGTACTGCCACTGATTAAAGGTAAACTATATGGAGTTAAGAATTTTTATACTATGAACTATTTATTGAGAATTTTCAGAATTCCATAGCTACTTTAACTGTTGTAAGAGGCATGTATTTTCTCCCTTCATGGTCTTGAAGTTAGTTTTCCCTTTGTTCAGGCAGATCTGAATGAGTTGTATCGACTCAAAAACACATATTGTGGAAATGTGATGTTTTCTTGCTTTGTGAGTTTGGCCAGAAAGCTGTATGTATGAGTTTTATTTTTAACAAAGCAGTAAGGACTTACTTTTTACCCTCTTCTTCATGCGTAAAGATGTATTTGTTCAAGCTTTAAGAAAAGAATAAACCTGTCAGTGTACAAACACCTGATTTCCAATGGTTTGGATTTGTTGGGGTAGGGGAAGAGTTTGGGGAGAGGAGAGTTTATACTGTGTTGCTTTTTGGAATCAAGATTATTCAAAAAACACTGCCATAGGTATCAGTAATTTTACTTCTTAGAAAAAGGCCTCAAATTAACTTGGGCTTGAACTGAAATTGTATCTAGATAACTGAGTTTTCTGTTGTACCCTTCACTGCACTTGTCTGCTCTGCTCCAAAGAGTCCCTTCAAGGGCGAGGGAAGCCACCCCCTTCCAGCGTTCTCTAAGGGCCTTGTCCTCTAGTTGCCCACTCATCGCTTCTTCCCAGAAGTCCTGTCATACAACCTGAGGGCTCCAGAGGAAGCAAGCCCCGGAGGAGATCGTAAGAGAGGGAACACCTGGGTCTTCATTACCACAGCTCTTGATAGCTGGTTCCGCCTCTCCTGGGCCACTGCCTGCCCAATCTTCTGGGACCCAGTCACTCCTTGGTCCTTGCTCCCTTACTTTGATCTTCTGAAACTCACCCACCTTCCACTCCTTGAGAACTGCTTCTCTCAGCCTTCCAAAGAAAGTCACCTAATTTGATTATTGGAGGCAGCATTAGTTGATGGAATGAACATAGACTCAAATGCTGCCTAACAAATAACCCAAAAACTTAGTGACCTAAAACAATAGCCATTTATTACTTCACAATTTCCATGCATCAAGAGTTAGGCAGCAGCTTAGCTAGATGTTTCTGGGTCAGAGTCTCTGGGTTACAGTCAACATAGAGCTGTTGGCCAGGGCTACAGTCATTTAAAGTCTTGGCTGGAGCTGGTGGGTATGCTTCTGTCATGGATTGAGTTGTGTCCCCAAAAAATATCGTCAGGTTGGCTGGGTCATGATTCCCAGTGTTGTATGATTGTATAGTCTGATGTGATTTCCTTATGTGCTGTAAACTCTATCACTATGATATGATTATATGTGATCTCCTTATGTGTTGTAAATTCTGTCACTGTGATGAGGTTATACTGATGAGGCTGACAAGATTAGATAGTGTCTTAATGCAGTCTCTTTTGAGATATAAAAGAGAGAAGCGAGCAGAGACCCATGGGAACCTCATACCACCAAGAAAGCAGTGCCGGGAGCAGAGCACGTCCTTTGGACCTGAGGTTCCTGCACAGAGAAGCTCCCAGACCAAAGGAAGACTGATGCATCACCAAGACCTTCCTCCAGAGCTGACAGAGAGGGAAAGCCTTCTCCTGGAGCTGATGCCCTGAATTTGGACTTGGGGCTACTGGACTCTGAGAGAATAAACTTCTCTTGTTAAAGCCATCCACTCGTGGTATTCCTGTTAGCGCAGCACTATATGACTAAGACAGCTTCCAAGATGATTTACTTGGCAGGAAGCTTGCCATGTGGGCCTCTCCATAGGGCTTCTTGAGTGTCCTTACAATATGGCAACTGGTTTCCCCAGTCTAGTGATTGATGAGAGAAAACAAGGAGAAAACCACAATTCCTTTTATATCCTAATCTCAGATGTCACAGACCATCACCTCCACCACATTCCATTGTCTAGAAGCCAACAACCAAGTACAGCCCATACTTACAGGGAGGAAAATTAGGCTCTACCTTTTGAAGGGAGGAGTATCAAAGAATTTGTGGACACAGATGCAAATCTCCTTACTACCCCTACTTTACTAACCACATGATAGTGGTCAGGTTACACTCTTGAGCCTTAATTTCTTCATCTCTAACATGCTTGATGAAAGTGAAGAGAACTTGAAGCACTTATTGATGAAGATCAAAGACCACAGCCTTCAGTATAGATTACGCCTCAACGTAAAGAAAACAAAAATCCTCACAACTGGACCAATAAGCAACATCATGATAAATGGAGAAAGGATTGAAGCTGTCAAGGATTTCATTTTACTTGGATCCACAATCAACACCCATGGAAGCAGCGGTCAAGAAATCAAAAGACGCATTGCATTGGGCAAATCTACTGCAAAAGACCTCTTTAAAGTGTTCAAAAGCAAAGATGTCACTTTGAGGACTAAGGTGCTCCTGTCCCAAACCATGGTATTTTCAGTTGCCTCATATGCATGCAAAAGCTGGGCAATGAATAAGGAAGACCGAAGAAGAATTGATGCCTTTGAATTATGGTGTTGATGAATATTGAATATACCATGGACCGCCAGAAGAATGAACAAATCTGTCTTGGAAGACATACAATCAGAATGTTCCTTATTAGCAAGGATGGCAAGACTATGTCTTACATACTTTGGACATGTTGTCAGGAGGGATCAGTCCCTGGAGAAAGACATCATGCTTGGTAAAGTACAAGGTCAGCAAAAAAGAGGAAGACCCTCAATGAGATGGATTGACACGGGGTCTGCAACAGTGGGCTCAAGCATAACGACGATTGTGAGCATGGCGCAGGACCAGGCAGTGTTTTGTTCTGTGGTGCACAGGGTCACTATGAGTCGAAACCGATTTGACAGCACCTAACAACAACAACATGCAAATAATATTGTCTCCTTGAGAGTAGTTATGCAGATTCAAGATGCTGTTTAAAAAGCTAGCACAACCATGCCTGACGTACAGTAGGTGTTCAATAAATGGTAGTTACCATTATCTAGGCTCAGGGAGAAGACTAAAACAAGAGCCGCTGCTGACACTGCAGGTGAAGATGGAAACCCAGCAAGACAGTGAAGGAGTGTTTGGGGAGACACCTTAGCTGAAAAAAATTTGGGAAACTCACAAATATGTGGAAAATTAAACAACACATTCCTAAATGACCAATGAGTCAAAGAAGAAACCAAAAGGGAAGTCAGAAAATGCTTTGAAATGAATGAAAATAGAGATACAACATACCAAAACTTACAGGATGCAGCTAAAGCAATATTAGAGGGAAATTTATAGGTATAAATGCCCATGCTAAGAAAGATCTGAAATCAGTTGACCTAACTGTCCACCTTAAGAAACTGGAAGAAGAACAAACTAAATCTAAAGCAAGCAGAAGGGATGAAATAATAAAGATTAAAGCAGCAGTTAATGAAATTAAAAAAAAAAAAAAATAGAGAAAATCAATGAAACCAAAAGCTGGTTCTTTGGAAAGATCGACAAAATTGACAAACCTTTAGCTAGATTGACCAAGTAGTAAAAGAGAGAAGACTCAAATTACTAGAAACAATTAAAAGGGGCAACAGTACTGCCAACCTTACAGAAATGAATAAAACCTTACAAAAGTAAATAAAACTAAAACTCTTAGGGAAAAAAACATCGGGTAAATCTTCATGACCTTGGATTTGGCAGTGGATTCTTAGATATGACACCAAAAGTACAAGGAACAAAAATAAATTAGACTTCATCAAAATTTAAAACTTCTGTACTCCAAAGGACACTATCAAGAAAATGCGAAGACAACCTACAGAATGGGAGAAAACATTTGCAAGTCATATATCTGATAAGGGACTTGTACCTAGAATATATTTTTTAAAAAAACTATTTCAACTCAATGATAAAAACACAAATAACCCAATTTAAAAATGGGCAAAGGACCTGAATAGACATTTCTCCAATGATGATGTATATACAAATGGACAACAAGATCTCCAGGTCTTTTCACCCACGCAGCTGCTGGGTGGGTTCAAACTGCTGACCTTTTGGTTAGCAGCTGAGTGCTTAACTGTTGCACCACCAGGCTATAATTTAAAAAAGTCAGATAATAACAAGTGTTAGCAAGAATGTGGAGAAATCATAACTCTCATCCACTACTGGTGGGTATATAAAATGGTGCAGCCACTCTGGAAAAATTTGGCAGTTCCTTAAATGGTTAAACATAGACTTACCATTCCACTGCTAGATATATACCCAATAGAAATAAAGACTTGTCCACACAAAAACTTGTACACAAACGTTCACAGCAGCATTATTCATAACAGCCAAAAAATGGGAACAACCCAAATGTCTACCAACTGATGAGTGGATAATCAAAATGTGGTATATCCACACAGTGGAACATTGTTTGGCCCTAAAAAGGAACAAAGTACTGATACATGCTCCAGTATGGAAGAAAACATTATGCTAAGTGAAAGAATCCAGTCACAACAGACCACATATTATATGATTCCATTTATATGAGATGTCCAGAATAGATGAATCTATACAAACAAAAACCAGATTAATGGTTGCTTAGGGCTGGGGGTTTTGGGGAAATAAGGGGGTGATAACTAAAGGATATGGGTTTTTTGGTTTTTTGAGGTGATGAAAATGTTCTAAAATTGACTGTGGTGATGGTTGTACAACTCTGCGAATATACTAAAAAATGTTAAGTTACACGCTTTAAATGGGTGAATTGTATGGTATGTGAATTATATCTCAGTGCAGCTGTTTAAAAAAATTGAATGAAAAAAATAAATTTGAGTTGTTTTAAGCATTGGGTTTGTGGTAATTTGTTACAGCAGCAATAGGAAACTAATACACCCCCATCCTATCCCACACCTACCTGTGGGTTTGGCAACGAGATTACTGAGCCCTCTGCTGGCATTCCCCACTGTGCGTCTGTGCACTCTCCTAGAACTGGCTTTATTGCTCTTCAGTATTGCATAGAATTTGGGGAAGATGTATTTTTTACTTACCGTGGGGGAGACAAGGCTTGCTTCACCCCAAAATGAACAACACTCAAAGGAGACTCATCTTCTCAAGCCAATTAAAAAACCAGGGACAAAGCCGTGCCCTCCTCTGGTGCCCTTTGGCAAGCGAAATCTCTTTTACTTTCCACCCACTACAGAGAGTGGCACCACTTAGGGCCAGTGCCCCGAGAGCTTTTCTCAAGACATTGTGATCTTGAGCTCAGCTAGCTAAAACGGAAATGGAGAGTGAAATAAATGTTTCCCCCGCCTAGGAGCTGAGGTCGTTACTGGGCCCAAGAGTAAAAGCTTCGGCGTTTCCTGGAGAGTTTCCGCCACCTGCAGCTTAACTGTGTCCTGGGCGCCTATTTGTTTACATTTTGCATCAAGTTTGAAACTGTGTGACATCTTTTTTTTTTTTTTTTTTTTTTAATCGTACTTTAAGTGAAAGTTAACAATTCAAGTTAGTCTCTCATACAAAAATTTATACACACATTGTTAGGTGATCCTAGTTGCTCTCCCTGTACTGTGACAGCACACTCTTCCTTTCCACCCCAGATTTCCCGTGTCCATTCAACCAGCTCCTGACTCTCTCTGCCTTCTCATCTGGCCTCTGGACAGGAGCTGCCCATTTAGTCTCATGTATCTACTTGAGCTAAGAAGCACATTCTTCACGAGCATCATTTTATGTCCCACAGTCCAGTCCAAGCTTTGCGTGACATCTTTTCTATGGCTTTGTTTTCAATTGAGGTGCATGAAAAAGAGCGACGGGGTTTCTTTTTTGCCGAGGAAGAAGCTTGCTCATCACTGTTTTTCTGGCATAGCTCTTTCTGCTCTTAAAACCAGTTGCCGTGGAGTTGATTCCGACTCATGGCAACCCCAGGTGTGTCAAAGTAGAACCGGGCTCCACAGGGTTTTCAAGGGCTGATTTTCCAGAAGTAGATCACCAGGCCTTTCTTCCAAGGCACCTCTGGATGGACTCGAACCTAAAACCCTTCCGTTAACAGCAGAGTGTGTTAACCATTTGCACCACCCAGCGTTTCCTTTTGCACTCTTAATGGTCTTATCTTTTTCAGAAGCCACAGCTTGGACATCCCTGGCTCTAGATCCTATTCCCTTCTCCTCCCTGTCTCCCAGCCCTTAATCTCTGACCATAGAAGTTTACTTTCACCACAATTACCAGAGAGAATGGAGGAGCCTCCACAGCCCAAGGGCTTATGGCAGAGAGAAAGTGATTAAGGGGTAACATAAACAGGATTGAGTCTGAGGACTGTTCTTAGACTGTTTTCATCTTTGATAGATTCTCAAATCCAGCTGCATACTCAAAACTGGACTTACGCTTCGCATTTTGTGTTTCTTTCACTTTGCTCAGTGACGATGTGTGTGTGCTGTAAGCCCAAAGTGAGGTAAGAGTGATTTAGGAATCCCAGAGCCAGCCACACGGATTAACAGCTAACCCAGGCACGGGTTTGGCTATTTATAAACCAAGGAAGAAGTAATCCCCAGGTTCAAGCCAGGCGAAACTGAAGGCCAGGGACTAGGCCCCATGTAGTGATGTGGGGTGACGGGGCTATTTTCAAACCTCCCCCACCCCAATAACTTGCAGAGGGGCAGTGCTGGCTCACCACTGCCCCATCTGGCAAGTTTACTTTGTAGAATGTTGTGTTGCAAATGATGCTGAGCCACCTTCTTCGATTGAGTCAAGAATCATTTTTGTAAGATAATAATATATGTAAAGCATCCACCGATGTTTCTAGTAAATAGTGTTTATCTCATAGTCACAGATGATGCAGCTGAAAGGGGCGCAGCCGACCGAAACTACCAGTCAGAACTTTCCAGACTGTCCCCTTGTGGAGTCTGAGGCTGCAGCCGGTATTGACATGTGTAATAAGAACTCAGAGGAAACAGGTCCCTGGGTGACGCAAACGGTTTGCACTCAGCTTGTAACCAAAAGGTTAGTGGTTGGAATCCACGCAGCAGCACCTACTCTGTAACACATTGGGTCTCCTAAGTCACAAATCAACAAGAACCCACCAGAAACACAGATTAAGGCCACTTTGGGGCCCTCCTTCTACTAATGCAGCATAACCACACATACCTAAAAACTAATTGGAACAGTGGGTAGACCAGCCTGGTAAAAAGCTAGAATCAGCCTGTGGTAGATGGTCTGGGGAGACCCCTGCCTCTAAACAACCGCAGTTCTCAGCAAGTCTGATACCACCCCTCAGTATTGCCTGAATTCTGACCGCTAGATGGTCGAACCTTGGTGGGCCTCAGTTACCTCACCTGAAAAATAGAGACACTGTTATTGTCATTCCCCAGGCACAGTCTCTGCGTAACAGGTCCTCAGGCTATAAAAGACTGAGGTAATTCTTTATAGTTCTCTGTGGTAATTCTTTATACTGTAAAGTCTATATAAAGTGATACATAAAAAATTATAGTAGTTAGTAACAGATTACAAATACTGGGGAGGGTCTAAGGCCAAGGATAAACTATGTGACTGTGAAGGGGGCGCCTGGAGCGGGAAGAGGCAGCATGGCTTGAAGAAGCTGGATACAGTGGCCCCTGAGGGGGTTAGGAGGAAAGAAGATCATGGGCCTGGGCGATACTTTACAAGTCGGGCCTGATGGACACCTCCTCGCTCTACAGTGTGGTCGGTTTTGAGTTCATTGGAATGAGAAGGGGCACAGTGGACTGAAGTCAAAATCCTCAACTCAACACACAGGGCTTCCCATGTTTGTCCTGGACACTGGTGATCCCTTTTGAATCTCTGTACCTCTCCTCCAGGTTGTGTCAAGAACTGGGCAGCTTTTACTGGTGGGACTAGGTCTATTTTGTGCTTTAAAAAATCTTTATGAAATATTTCAGATGTACAAAAAAGCATAAGGAGTGATAATACAAACACCTGTGCGCCCACCACTACGCTGAAGAAAGAAAACATTAGAAATTCTGTTGGAACCTCCTGTGCAAATGCCTATTTAAAGAGCCCCAGACTCTAAACTGTAGCATTTCAGTTGGTTCCTATGCTTGGGATCAATGGCCATTCAAGGTGGGCCGAAATGAAACACAGCCGTGTCTGATCTGGTTTACACTGGGGAGTTGCTCTGGGTTTGTAGGATTGCTAACAATTATTCTTGCTGTTACCATGTTTATCTACCTCCAAAAGGGATTACCAGCGTCGAAATTTGCATGCCTGGTAGTTTCATTCAAACTCATATTAAAACCTTCCCTGAACCAGTAGTAAGAGAGTCCACCCTGAGCGTGTTGGATAGGGAGAGGAGGCCACCCTGGGATTACAGTTTTAACCCAGAGCATCCCCAGGGTGAGTGGGCAGAGTGTATGAAGGTCAGTTTGAGGAGCTGGGTGTGTTCACTCATGCAGGCCGCCAGGTCTGTGGGCTTGTGGACATGGCAGAATGCATGGCTCTGGTCCTGAATCCGTCCACAGACAGGCCGCTCGCAGTGAGTTTCCGCCACGTGGGACGCCCTACACTAAACGTGCCAAGGGAGGGGAAAGCAGGGAGGAGATCTAAGATCTCTGCTCATCTGACCCACGCAGGTGGGTTTCCCCGCTCTGCATTGTCAGGGCAGCCTTGCTGCTGTTCTCAGAGCCATGTGCCGTGTGTGGTTAGGTAGGCCTCCATGTAGAGAAGGCCAGACCAAAGTGCTTCTTGGAGCCAAGAAAATCCCTGAAGCTCAGGGTTAAGTGTCTCTCATTCTTAAGTAAATTGAAGTAGGTTGGGGCCATTGATCTGATCAGAGGAGGACAGCAGGCCTCCCAACAGCTTTCCTGGGTGGCCGTTCCTGGGCTGAGGGCCTGGGCCTCGGTGGTAGACCATGGTCGTCAGAGTCAGGGGTGTCAGAGGTGGGAGTCACCTCAATGACCATCTAAAAATTAAAATCTGATCATGCTACATTCCCACTTAAAACCCTTTTAGGGCACCCCACTGCTCCTAAGAGAAAGGCCTTGTCTGGCTCTCTCCCTCTGAACCTCACATGGGCAGTCCCCGGCTCACCCAGCTCCTTGCTCCTCTCACTCTGCCTCCTAACTCCCCAGGCCCCTTCCTGACTGAGGCGTTCACCGCTGTTCCTCTGCACAGGGTGCTTCCTTCATGCCCACCCTCAGCCCTGGGCCTTCAGCTTAACAGTGTCCTCCTTCCGGGGCCTCCTGGACCCCAGTGAGGTCGGGGAGCCCTGGTGCAGCACACTGCACTTCTCTTTAACAGCACTTGTCATCATAGGTCAATGTTTCTATAACTGTCTAATGACTGGCTCTCTTCCCCATTAAACCAAGGGCTGGACTGTCCCTCTAGTTGACCGTGTGTCCCCAGCATCAAGCCTGGTGGCTGATGCCAGAGTAGACACTCAGTAAATATGGGCCGAATGGCCTGTCTGAGGCAGCAGTGAATTGTCATGCAGAGAAAAAGGGAAACGGGTCCTGCTCTAGCCCTGCCTGGCACCACTGTCTTCCAGACTGCAGACAGGTCCCTTTAACGCCTTAAAGGCCTGGTTTGCTTCTCAGTGCTGTCTGGCCCCCTGCTCTTGAAGCCCTTCCCTCCAGCCCTAACGCCCCTACCTGCCATGAACTAGTGCTGGCCTGGTCTCAGGCACATATGGCAACCCTTTCCTTTCTGGCCCCTCCCACAGGCAGGAGGGCCCCGGCTTCTTCCTTCCCACCTTTGCTTCTCTCGAAGCCCACCTACCAGGAGCAGCTCCCTGCAAAGGCCAAAGGAAAGGGGTATAAGAGACTAATGTGAACTAAGGAGACGCAGCGTCGCTATTATCTTCAGGCACACTGGCGTGTTCGGAGGCACCTGCCACAGCATGAATCTCTAAGGATGGTGGGCAGCAAGGGTGAGGCTTTAGGGTGGAAGCCTTTTTTGGTGACCTTCAGACAGACCCTGGGAGTGATTGTTTCCTGAGTGACTTCATCATTTATCATGCAACAAAAATATGTGAGGGCCTACACGTAAAAGTCCGCCTATGGGTGGCTTTGTTAATATGGTGAAGATTTCCGAGGCCTCAGTTGGGAGCATTCGTTGGAGGGATGCCCTGGCAAATTGCATCCAGACCTGGGCCCAGGAATCCTGGTGGTCATGCAGGAGATGATTCCGCCAGGAGCCAGGAGCAGAGCCTTAGCTAATCTCCAGGGGAATCCTAGAGAAAGAGCAAGGCTAACCTCAGGATCCAAATGCCCTGGCGGCCTCTGGAACCCATTAGATCTGGCTCCCTGAAGTCTCTCAAACACTAGCAGCTCAGCAGAGGCAAGGCACAGGCAAGCAAACAGGAAGAGGTTTCAGGCTAAAGGCGGGAGGCCTCAGAGAGAGCCTTCCAGAAAGTACATAAGTAGTATTCACATAGGCCAAAACCCATTGCCTTTGAGTTGGTTCCAACTCATAGCAACCCTATAGGACGGAGTGGAACTGCCACATAGGGTTTCCAAGGAACAGCTGGTGGATTTGAACTGCTGACCTTTTGGTTAGCAGCAGAATGCTTAGCCACGGCGCCACTAGGGCTCCACATAGGCCAAAAGGCAGGGGTTAATCCAGGCTGTGAGGAGCCGGAAGTTTATACAATTTGAGGGAACTCTCTTTAAAATAAAGAATACAGAATTACTTGTAAGTTCTTGTTTAGAATGAGAAAAGAAATCACAACTGAGAAAACTGACAAGACCACAAAATCCAGAAAACTACCATAATCCTTTTATGAATTGCCTGCCTGACATACCTCCATAATACCTTTTCCTACATTTTTGGCTACTTACTCATTGATCAGGAGTCCCTGGGTGGTACACGTGGTTAACGCACTCAGCTGCTAACCGAAAATTTGGGGGTTCGTGTCCACCCAGAGGTGCCTCAAAAAACCTGGCAATCTACTTCCAAAAATTAGCCAATGAAAACCCCATGGATCCACAACAGAATATTGTCTAATATAGTGCTGGAAGATGAGCCCTCTGAGCTGGAAGTTCCTCAAAACACATAGAGGCTGCAACAAGGGACCCGGGCAGACAAACGAGTGTGCAGATGGCGCGGGACCAGGCTACTTTGCCTTCTGTTGTACACGGGATTGCCATGAGTGGGAGCCAACTTGGAGGCAACCAGTAACAATAATCAAAGGTATAAATTGAAGAGTTGTGTTGTGTCTGGGGAGGTAGTATTTTAAGCCTTAGAAAGAAAAAGTTCTTCACTCGGGGTGAAGGACTTAAGTTTTGTGGACAGGGGAGGAGGAAGCCTTCTAATCAGACCAGGGAAAGCTGCCTATGATAAGGCTGACGGGAGCCTCCTTTCTTCTAACCCTAACCTCCCTTTCCACTGAGAGGGAAAATAGTCCCCTTCAATATTCCCGTGACCCTTTGCACCTCTCCTGCAAGGAGACCAAGCTGCTCCTAACTCCTTTCCCTCCGCACAAGTCGCGAGGGGTTGAGTACCCGCCAGAGGAGGAAGCTACTTCAGGGCCTCCCCCTTCTCCTCCCTCCCTGTGACCCCAGGCCTTGGCCCAGTACCAGCTCCTACACCCAGGGGCCCCTCCCTCCTCTGGGAAGCCTCCTCCATCAGTCAGGTTCTCCCTTACAAGTGACAAAAACCATCCCTGGCTGATTTAGGCAGAAAAGGAATTGATCACAGGTGGCCCACAATCTTGGGGGGGACAGAGACCAGGCTGGGAAGCTAGGCAGCCAGAAATCAAGGCTGGGACCATCCTCAGGACGGGTCTGGCACATGGAACACTGCCGCCACTGCTGGGCACAGACATTAGGTGCTGGCCAGCGCCACCTACGCAGCTGCCCGAAGGACTGTGCCCTTGGGGGCTTCTGAATCTGTCACCCCTGCCCCCTAGGTTGTGAGCGGTGCCCCACCAGCAGAGCTGAGACCACCTGTCCTCATCATAGCCACAGAGAGAGTCTGGCCGTGAGTACCTGGCATTTCCAGCTTCTCCAGTGGGGGGGGGGGGGGGGGCCCTGCCTCATCAGGTGGGGGATTCCTCAAATACATGTGCCCAGGAAGCATGACAAATGGCCAGTCCGCCCCCATGAGTCAGGGCAACACTCCACTCTCCCTGCTCCCTGCCGTCCCTGGCCAGCACGCTCTCTGAGTTGGATGGCAGGCTTCAAGCAGTTCATGGCTCAGCCAGCCACTCAAAACATACTGGCTGAGGTCCCAGGCCAGGTGCAAGGGCCCCACTCTTTGGAAGAGCTCCTTAGAAGAGTGTTCTGCACGCAGCAATCAGGGCTGTTTTCCTCTGGGCAAAAGGATCAGCTTCCCTGGTCTGTGACAAAACAGGGCTGTAACCCAAGGTCCACACCATCACCCGTTGCCAATGAGTCAATTTCTATGCACGACAACCCCTTGCGTGTCAGAGTACAACTGTGCTCCATAGGGTTTCCAATGGCTGATTTTTTGGAAGCAGATTGCCAGGCCTTTCTTCCAAGGTGCCTCTGGGTGGACCCAAACCTCCAACATTTTGGTTAGTAGCTGAGCGCGTTAACGGTTTGCACCACCCAAGGACTCCAAGGTCCTAGATATACCTTAATAAAGATATCTGGCATGGCGAGGAGGAACAGTGTAATATCTCCTTCAGCGATGGAGATATTCAAACCATCCATTCCCACTGTAGGTCATCAGAAAATAAAATAACCACCTAGAATACACAGTGCTGTCAGTATCTTTGTGCTGACCACAGGCTATTCTGGGGAATGCTTTTGAAAATGAAACTGCTTTATTAAAAGCTTGCAACAAGAGGCAAAAAGACCTGAGGTTGACCTGACTTCCTTGCTGTTGGTACATCCCTGGGCTGTGACCCAAAGTCATGATCTTGAGTCCCCAGGGGATGCAGCAGTGACCCAAGAGCTCATTTCTCTTGTCCCCACTGTCCCACCAATTGGCCACATAACCTTGGGCAAATCACTTGGGCCTCAGTTCCCTGTATGTAAAACAGAGCTGAAGCCCTTACAGATCCTCAGGTGGCAAATAATAGAAGCCTGCATAGACCAGCTAGGAGGTCTTTGTTGTCCGAGAACACAGCCTGGGGTGTCCCCTGCAACCTGAGGGCAAGAAGACAGGTGAGCCTCAGAGTGGTAGGAAAAGTCATCTTTCCTTCAACTCATGTTTATTGAGATACCACTACACATGCTAGGTCTTGTTCAAAGCCAGGAAAAAACCAGTAAGATTTCCGCTTAAAGGAGCTTATGATGAACCAGTTGGTTGTTGTCATTAGGTGCTGTCAAGTTGATTTCAACTCAGAGTGACCCCATGTACAACAGAATGAAACACTGCCCAGTCCTAAGTGATTGGCACAGTCTTGCTATGTTTGAGCCCATTGTTGCAGCCACTGTGTCAGTCTATCTCATTGAGGGTCTTCCTCTTTTTTGATAACCCTCTACTTTACCAGGCATGATGTCCTTCTCCAGGGACTGGTTCCTCCTGATAACACGTCCAAATTATGTGAGATGAAGTCTCGCCATCCTCACGTCTAAAGAGCATGGCTGTACTTCTTCCAAGACAGATTTGTTTGTTTTTCTGGCAGTCCATGGTATATTCGATATTCTTTGCCAACACCATGATTCAAATCAATTCTTCTTCCGTCTTCCCTATTCATTGTCCATCTTTCGCATGTGTATGAGGTGATTGACAATACCATGGCTTGGGGCAGGTGCACCTTAGTCTTCAAAGTAACATCTTTGCTTTTCAACACTTTAAAGAGGTTTTTTGCAGCAGATTTGTGCAATGCAATACCTTGTTTGATTTCTTGACTGCTCCTTCCATGGGCATTGATTGTGGATCCAAGTAAAATGAAATCCTTGACAACTTCAATCTTTTCTCCATTTGTCATGATGTCGCTTATTGGTCCAGTGTGAGGACTTTTTCTTTATGCTGAGGGGTAATCTGTACTGAAGGCCGTAATCTTTGCTCTTCATCAGTAAGTGCTTCAAGTCCTCTGCACTTTCAGCAAGCAAGGTTGTGTCATCTGCATATCAAAGGTTGTTAATGAGTCTTCCTCCAATCCTGATGCCACATTCTTTTTCATATAATCCAAATTCTTGGATTATTTGCTAAACATACAGATTGAGTAAGTATGGTGAAAGGATACAACCCTGATGCACACCTTTCCTGATTTTCAACCACTCAGTATGCCCTTGTTCTGTTCAAACAACTGCCTCTTGGTCCACATACAGTTTCCTTATGAGCACAATTAAGTGTTCTGGAGTTCCCATTCTTCCCAATGTTATGATCCACACAGTTGAGTGCCTTTGCATAGTCAATAAAACACAAGAAAACATCTTTCTGGTATTCTCTGCTTTCAGCCAGGATCCATCTGACATCAGCAATGAATCCGGCTTGAATTTCTGGCAGTTCCCTGTCGATGGACTGCTGCAGCCACTTTTGAATGATCTTCAGCAAAATTTTACTTTTGTGTGCTATTAATGATACTGTTCGATAATTTCCACATTCTGTTGGATCACCTTTCTTTGGAATGGGCACAGATATAGATCTCTTCTAATCAGTTGGCCAGTTAGCTGTCTTCCAAATTTCTTGGCATAGGCAAGTGAGCACCTCCAGCATGGCATCTGAGATGTTTGTGGAAACATCTCAATTGGTATTGCATTAATTCCTGGAGCCTTGTTTTTCACCAATGCCTTCAGTGCAGCTTGGACTTCTTCCTTCAGTACCATCGGTTCTCAATCATATGCTACCTCCTGAAATGGTTGAACATCTTTTTGGTACAGTGTGTATTTCTTCCATCTTCTTTTGATGCTTCTGCATCGTTCAATATCTTGCCCATAGAATCCTTCAAAAGTGTAACTAGAGGCTTGAATTTTTTCTTCAGTTTTTCTACTTAAAAAATGCTGAGCATGTTCTTCCATTTTGGTTTTCTAACTCCAGGTCTTTGCTCATTTCTTTATAATGCTTTACTTTTGTCTACTGGAGTTGCCCTTTCGAAATTTCTGTTCAGAAGATTTCATCATTTTTACTTTATCATTTCTTCAATTTGCTTTAGCTTCTTTATGTTCAAGAGAAAATTTCAGAGTCTCTTCTGACATCCATTTTGATCTTTTTTTTTTCCCCTGTCTTTTTAATGACCCTTTGCTTTCTTCATGTATGTTGTCCTTGATGTCATCCCACAACTTCTCTGGTCTTTCGTCATTAATGTTCAAAGCATCGTATCTATTCTTGAGTTGGTCTCTAAATTCAAATGGGATATACTGAAGGTCATACTTTGGCTCTCATGGACTTGTTCTAATTTTCTTCAGCTTCAACTTGAACTTGCATATGAGCAACTGATGGTCTGTTCCACAATTGGCACCTGGCCTTGTTCTGACTGATGATATTGAACTTCTCTGTCATCTCTTTCCACAGATATAGTCGATATGATTCCCATGTATTCCATCTGGCGAGGTCCACATGTATAAGTCGCCGTTTATATTGTTGAAAAAAGGTATTGGTCTTGCAAAATTCCACCATGCGATCTCTGGCATCATTTATATCACCAAGGCCATCTTTTCCAAATACCAATCCTCCTTTGTTTCCAATTTTTGCATTCCAATTACCATTAATTATCAATGCATCTTGACTGCATGTTCGATCAATTTCAGACTGCAGAAGTTAGTAAAAATCTTCAATTTCTTCGTCTTTGGCATTAGTGGTTGGTGCATAAATTTGAATAATAGTCCCATTAACTGGTCTTCCTTGTGGATATTATCCTATCACTGACAGCATTGTACTTGAAGATAGATCTTGAAATGTTCTTTTGGACAATGAATGTGACACCGTTCCTCTTCAAATTTGTCATTCCCGGCATAGAAGACCATATGATTGTCCAATTCAAAATGGCCAATACCAGTCTATTTCAACTCACTAATGCCTAGGATATCGATCTTTATGTGTTTCATTTCATTTTTGATGGCATTCAATTTTCCTATATTCATACTTCGTACATTCCACTTTTATAAATGGATATTTACACCTGTTTCTTATCATATTGAGTTGTGCCACATGAGCAAATGAGGTTCCCAAAAGCTTTACTCCATCCACGTCATTAAGGTTGACTCACTTTGAGGAGGCAGCTCTTCCCCAGTCGTATTTTGAACGTCTTCCAACGTGAAGGGCCTATCTTCTGGCACTATATCAGACAGTGTCCCGCTGTTATTCATAGGGTTTTCACTGGCCAATTTTTTTTTATAAGTAGACCATCGGGTCCTTCTTCCTAGTCTGCCTTAGTCTGGAAGCTCAGCTGAAACTTGTCCACCATGGGTGACTCTGTTGGTATTTGAAATACTAGTGGCATAGCCTCCAGCATCACAGCAATGCAGATGCCAACGCAGTACGACAAATTGACAGACAAGTGGGTAAATAGCAATAGGTACATATACAAAATTAATTATAAGAACTCAAGAAAAGGTTTAAACACAGAAGAAAACATTCTTTGATGGTTACAAGGGTGGGAAGAGAGGGCGAGGGTTATTTAGTAACTAGATAGTAGATAAGAATTATCTTAGGTGAAGGGAATGACAGCACACACTACAGGAGAGGTCAGCACAACTGGACTAAACCAAAGCTAAGAAGTTTCCTGAATACAATCAAACACTTTGAGGGACAGAGTAGCAGGGGTAGGGGTTTGGTGACCATACTTTCCGAAGACATCTAGGTCAATTGGCATAATAAAGCTTATTAAGAAAATGTTCTGCATCCGACTTTGGTGAGTGGCATCTGGGGTCTTAAAAGCTTGCAAGCGGCCATCTAAGATGCATCAATTGTCCCAACCACCTGGAGTAAAGGAGAATGAAGAACACCAAAGACACAAGGAAAGTATTAGCCCAAGAGACAGAAAGGGCCATGTAAACCAGAGACTTCATCAGCCTGAGACCAGAAGAACTAGATGATGCCCGGCTACCACCAATGACCGCCCTGACAGGGAACACAACAGAGAGTCCCGGATGGAGCAGGAGAAAGATGGGGTGCAGAACTCAAATTCTAGTAAGAAGACCAGACTTAATGGTCTGACTAAGACTGGAGGAACCCTGGAAAGCATGGTGCCTGGATTCTCTGTCAGCCCAGAACTAGAACAATTTCCAAGGCCAACTCTTCAGACAGGGATTAGACTGGACTATGGGACATAAAGTGATACTCCTGAGGAGTGTGCCTCTTAGCTCAAGTAGATACAAAAGACTAAAAGGGCAGCTTCTGTCCGGAGGTGAGATGGGAAGGCAGAGAGGGTTAGGAGCTGGTTGAATGGACATGGGGAATCAGGGGTGGAAAGGAGTGTGCTGTCACAGTATGGGGAGAGCAATTAGAGTCACAGAACAATGTATGTATAAATTTTTATATGGAAAAAAAAAGAAGGCTCATTAAACACCAAAAAAAAAAAAAAAAAAAAAAAAATCCCAACTGAAGTCAGAACGAGTCTGGTTGTTTATTAGCTAATTCCGTGTAATTCAGGACTGGGGGGAATCATGAATAAAGGAGCCCTTGCTGGTGCAAAGGTTAAGCGCTGGGCTGCTAACCAGAAGGATGGCAGTTCAGATCAACCCAGCTGCTCAGTGGAAGAGAGACCTGGCAATCTGCTTCCATAAAGATTATAGCCTAGAAAACCCTATGGGGAAGTTCTACTCTGTTGCATGGGGTTGCTATGAGTTGAAAATCCACTGGACATCACCTAAAAACAACTATGAATAACAAGATGATGTATGTGATAGTTGAAAATGATACAATAAAGATACTATTGTATGCCCTCAAGTTGATTCCAACTCATAGCAACCCTGCAGGACAGGGTAACTGCCCCGTAGAGTTTCCTAGGCTGTAATCTTTACAGGAAAGCCCTGGTCGCTCAGTGGTCAATGCTCAGCTGTTAACCGAAAGGTCAGTGGTTCAAACCCACCCAGCGGCTCGGTGAGAGAAAGACCTGGTGATCTGCTCCCATAAAGATTAGAGCCTAGGAAACCCTATGGGGCAGTTCAACTCTATCCTATGGGGTCACTATAAGTCGAAATCAACTCAATAGCAATGGGTAATCTTTATGGGAGAAGATCACCAGGTCTTTTCCTCCTGTGGAGCGGCTGGTGGGTTCGAACCACCGCTCATTTAGTTAGCAGCCGAGCACTTAACCACTGTGTTACCAGGGCTCTAAGCGGGTTGATGTGATAGGGCGTGACGGGGAGAAGAGGGCTGCTTTAGGGCGTGAGTCTCTGAGGAAGTGACATTTAAGTAGTTCTTCTCATCGGAGTCCTGGGTGGCACGGTCAGTTAAGGGCTCAGCTACTAACTGAAAGGTTGGCAGTTTGAATCTACCCAGAGGTGCCTCTGAAGAAAGACCTGGCAATCTGCTTCTGAAAGTTACAACCTTGAAAACCCTATGGAGCAACTCTACTGTGCACACATGGAGTCGCCATAAGTCAGGATCGACTCCATGGTGATAGGTTTTTTTTTTTTTAAGCAGCATTAAGAACTGGTTTTCAGGAATGGCCAGCATGGGGAAGAGCTCCAGATAGAAGGAATAGCAGGTGCAAAGGCCTGTGGGGGGCGGGGGAGGGGGAGATGGAGGAGGGGCTTGCCTGCCTGAGGACCACTGTGCCTGGAGTCAACTGAGCCAGAGAGTGGTAGGTAAGAAGTCTGAGAGGGAGGCAGGGGCTTGCTCTCACACTGCGCAGGGCCTTGCCAGCCATCTTGGAATGGATTCTCTCCCTGTCTCCCATCTCTGGGCCCCTCTGTGTCTGCTTCATTCCTCTTCCTTCTGCATACTGGCTTCCTCTGCTTCCCAGGCTGCACTGCAGAACAGGGCTCTTTAGGGTACTAAGTTTACCCTTAGGGTCCAGTCACTCAGAGACTGTCTCAGTCAATTCCTAATTTCCAGAAAGGATAGGTCCAGCTTGGTCGCACGTGCACCTCTGGGCTGACTCTTGTTGTTAGGTGCCATTGAGCTGATTCTGACTCACAGCAACCCCATGTGACAGAGTAGATCTGTCCCATAGAGTTTCTAGGCTATAATCTTTATGGAAGCAGATCGCTAGGTCTTTCTTCTGCGGAACTGCTGGCTGGATTTGAACTGCCAACCTTTCGGTTAGCAGCCGAGCACTTCACTGTTGCCCCACCAGGGCTCCTTCTGGTTTGATTGACCGTAGCCCAAATCATAGCAGCATTGGTAGCCCCTCCTGGACAGGCATCCCATAATTATCCACCCCAGAAGGCTCCTCTCCTAGCCCTCAGAAGCTGAGAAGGCAGAAGTGGACAGCAGAATAATTCTCCACAGGGTTCTCCAGAAGCAGTTTCAAAGGTCAAAGGGAGTCGATTTACATCAGAAGTTTTCAGACTTGAGTGTGCATCAGAATCACCTGGAGGGCTTGTTAAACCATAAATGGCTGGATCCCACCCCCAGGAGTTTCTAATTCCCGGGGTCTGAAATGGCAGAGGCTGAGAATTTGCATTTCTAACAAGTTCTGGGTGATGCTACTGCTGCTGGTCTGGGCTCCCCCCTTTGAGAACCACTGCTTTATATCAGGGGTTCCCAAATTAGGGGTTCCCCAAATATGGTCCACGTACCCGGCCCTGCAAGTTTCTTAAACCTGCAGGTTGCAAAGTCAGACTGGCTAGAGACAGGGAGTAGGGCACGGTGCGCGTAACCATCTTTCTGGGTTTGAGAACCACGGCTTTAAGATGTTTCAAAACATCAGAAATGTCTTTGATGCCAACACTAAGGGTCACCACAAAGAAATAAACGGTGACCAAACATTAGACGTTTTCTGTGTCCTTGAATGGTTAAAGTGAGTATTTAATCAGTGTGTTTGACTGGGTTAAAATGAAACAAAACAAAAGCAACCAACCAACCCTCCGCTTTCACCAAAGAAAATGCGGATTCCCCATTATAAGTACACCTAGCCTCTAGGGTGGGTAAGAGCTATTGGGGAGGGGAGAGCATTTCCATTCCTCCTGATTTAGGCCCTGTCCTTGAGCATAGAGAATGTGACCCAGCTGGAGCTGGGCTCACAAGGACTCACAAGGACTCACAAGGACCCATCATCTGCGCCCTGAGGTATAAAGACAATAGCTAAAATAATCTTGGAAAATATCTTTTAGGGAAACTTTCACGTAAAGCCAATCAAAGAGAACACAAAAGACTTTCTACTCTTATCTGTTTCCATTAGCATTTAGTGAATAGAAATTTGTTGGGCCAATGACGACCCTCCTGACTGTCATTACTGAAACCTGTACCGATGATTGTTAAGAAGGACAATTCAAATACAGGATCGCAGTTTCTAGCCAATCTGAAAAGGCTAAGCTTTCAATGGTTTTGCCCATTTGTAATGTTAATATATACTGATGGCTCTGTAACTGTTCTTTGGACTCGGGCAGACGGCTGCGGCAGCCTGCTTGTCCGTTTTCCCACTCTTGCCTGTTCAGTTAAGGACTCCGGCAGACGTGGCTCTGGCAGCATGTTTGTCCGTTTCCCGCTTTTGCCCCTTTGAATACATGCCGAATAAAACTTTCTTTTTGCTTTACTCAACTTTGTGATGTTTTTCCCCCTACAACACTCCCTGAAGGGAGGTCTCCTTTCTCCTCAGGATAAACAGAAGCTGGCAGAAGGTTTAAGGAATCGCCCTCCCAACCCAGGTCCTTAGGGAGGACCCCTCCCCCGGGTTGCGCCCCGCCCCTCCCCTCCCGCCGTTGGCGCCAAAGCCTCGCGGAAGATCCACCAATGAGGCGCAGAGGGACTGCATGATCTCATCAGGAGACTGTCTCATTGGCTGCCGGCCGAGCCCGCCCCTGTCTTTAGCGCCGGCGAAAGCTGCGCGGGCCGGTCTCCCTGGCTGAAGGCAGATCAGCCCCTAAACCTCCTTGCAAGCCTTTGAAAGCTTCTTTTCAAACAACAATCCCTCAGCAGGAAAACTCTCTTTCTGACAAAGAATTGAGTATTTCCTCCAGCCAAAATCCTAGCTTCCTGCGCTGACCGTTTGACTGGGGTGTTACTGAGTTTTAGCTGGTTAGCGCCTTCATCGTCCCCGTTCCTTCCCTAACTACCTGGCACATCACACTGACTTCCCACGTATTTTAGTCATGGCTTTTAATGAGTTTTCCCTTTCTTTTCAGAGGATGAATTTTACAAGCCCGACCAGATGCCAGCGACCATCTCCCTCACGCTTAATTCACTGGCGACCAGAGAGGGGCCATGACTTTCACAAGGTCACACAGCAGGTTAGTTACAAAGATGAAACCCAAATCCAGGTCTCCCAACTCTATATTCATTTTAGCACGCTTTTTTTTTTTTTAAATATGCTGCCTGGGAAGTGGCTCAGAGGGTTGGCTATTGACTACAAACTGAAGATTAGTAGTTGGAACCCACCCAGCTACGCCGTGGAAGAAAGGCCTGGTGCTCTGCTTCCGTAAAGACTGCAGCCAAGAAAACCCTGTGGAGCAGTTCAACTCTGTTACACGTGCGGCTGCCATGAGTCAGAATCTACTCTGGCACCAGTTTTTTTTTTTGACTGACAGCTCAGAGCTGAAGCCAATGCACTAAATGACCAACGTAATCCAAGAAACACAGCTCATTGGGAAAACCCACATACCAAGACAGGATAACCTGAATTTCCTCACACTGCAGGAACTGCCTAACTCTCAACTTTGCCAAAATAAAATCATGGGGAGGAGCCCGGTAACCCCTTAGCCCAGCACGCTCAAATTACAGATGAAGATGCTGAAAGGTACTGATCATAAAGCAGTTGGTGATGGGTAGAGGCAGGTCTTGACCCAGACTGTCTGCTCTTCTTCTTACCGAGTGATGACCCCCAAATGCCAGAAGGAACTGAAGGCTATCTGAGTCCACAGGGAAAGGGCCGTGCCGTCGTCAGCATGGTTTTGTTGCTGCAACCATTTGATCTGGGGGTAAGAAAACAATCAGAAGTGTTTGTATGCTTTGCTAACCAGCTGGCAGGTCAAGTGAACACCCTCCCCCATCTTTCTGACCTTGTCACAGGCAAGGAGACGAGGCTGTGGGTTTTCTCTCACCCAGTGGTGGGGGTGATCTGGGACTTAATGTGTCTCAACACTGTGACCCTATTTTGATCCAGGGTTTTTGAAAACTCACTTCATAAGATGGTGGGTGCTGGTGAGCAAACTAGACCTGGAATCCTTTTTCAAGACTTGGCTCAGGGGCCACCTCCTCCAGGAAACGTTCCTGGAGCCCCCTCGGGGAGCCAAGGGCTCCCCCAGCCCCTGGTGATCATCTCAGCCCAACTGCTGCCCCACTGCAAAGCTGTTTTTCATTTAGTTATCCCTTTTCCCAAACAGACTGAGTTCCTTGAGGGATGGGATCCTACCTTATACAATGGTGCGTCCCCAGAGCCTAACACTGTGCCTGGCACAACTGCTCAGTAAATGTTGGTTGAACTGAACTGTGGGAACCTTGCATGCTAGTGGCCCTATGCAAGGGGAAAAAAAAACAAAAACAAACCTGTCATTGTGTCAATTCTGACTCCTAGCGACACATAGGACAGAGTAGAACTGCCCCCCAGGATGTCCAAAGAGCGGCTGGTGGATTTGAACTGCCAGCCTTTTGCTGCAAGGGAAGGTCACCCACAATTCCTAACAGAAGCAGATTCTGTCTCTGAGACTTCTTCACCCAGAACGAGAATTAGCTTCTCCTTATTAGTGAAGTGCTTAAAATGGAAACTTTAGAACTGTTTGCTAATACAAATCCTGAGGAACAACCCGATCTCTTGTGCTTGCCTAGTTCTTGATTTCCCTTTAAAACTCCAGATGTGCAAATCAATTGCATTCTTCACACCAAACTGACTACTCAGTGTGTTTTCCTTTGTGCCCTGTCTGCTAGGAAGCTCAGAATTCAGTCTGGGCTCACTCTTAGGAACGCTCTCCTACCCGGTGGCAGGTACAGCGCCCTCCTCTGTACCAGTAGAGCTTTTGATCTTGACTTTGATGTTCATTTACACATATAGGTGGATGTTTTATCACAAGCCCACTCTTCGCTTTTCTGGAAGAAGGTAGGACAGATGGTAGTACATAGCATAACAGGAAAGTGTCCCCAGATCTCTGAGTTTTAAGAAAAATGGTCATGAAGACCAGGGAAACCCAACCTGACTGCTATTATGGTGTCCAAAGCCTCAGGATCCGCATGGATGGAGATGAGACGTGGAAATTCACACAACTGGTCCAGCATCCTCCTGGGCAGGGTCCACAGGTCTGGGATGTATAGATATTCTCAGTTCTGGAGTGGTGGGCTCAGAGATGGAGCCAAATGGCTCACAGAGCTTTTCCAGGACCTGGGTGATGATCTTCTTGAGACTTTCCTTTCTCTAGCTCTGAGTCCATGTAATCTTCTGTTGACAATTTCAACTTTGCCTGCATCCTGACCCCAGAAATGGGGTCTCCTGGGCATTGGATGCTAGGGGAATGGCTTTCCTCATAAGTGAAAGTTGGCACGGGACTTAAACAACAGTCTCTGGTGGGCTTTGTTAATGAGAGTAGGTGGAGCACTGACATTGCTCGGCCTGCAAAGCTGAGGGCCACTTTGGATCATGGTTTCCACCTGGGGGTCATGTCATGCCAGTGTCCTCCCTGAGCAACCAGCCTGCCTCCTCTATCTAGCTATGTCTCTCAAATGGCAGCAGGTGATAAATTAGAAATTACAGCCTTTGGGGTCTGCAGCGGAGTTGCCCAGCAAGGTTCCCACCAGTTTGTTCCTATAATGGGAACCACGGCTACAGGCAACAGCTGGTGGCCCTCGGGAAGAAAGTCAGGGGCCTTGGGTGCTTCAAGCGGGGAGGGGGCTCAGAGCCATCTTGGACACCTCCTCAGAAACCCTCCTTCCAAATAGTGGCACGGATGCAGCATTTATGAACAGCAGCCTAGCTCATAAAAGCAAACCTGGGCACTGACAGGGATGCATAATTCTCTTCTGGTATAGTTACACTATGGAATATTACACACCAGAGAAAAGGAACCACTGCTACCCACAATACCAAAACCCAAACCCATTGTCATTGAGTCGATTTCTGGCTCATAGCGACCCTATAGGACAGAGTGTAACTGCCCCATAGGATTTCCAAGGAGCAGCTGATGGATTCACAATGCTGACCTTTTGGGTAGCAGCCAAATGCTTAACCACCGGGCCACCAGGGTTCCCTACCCACAATAATGGAGATAAATCCAGGAACATAATGAGTGAAAAAGCAAGTGGAAGAAAACTACATCAAACCTGACACCATTTTTAGAAAGCTCAAAACCCTACCAAACCAAACAATATAATGTTTAGGGTTACATAGGTGATAAACCAAGGTCCGTGGGTGGCATAAACAGTTTGCAGTCAGCTACCAACTAAAAGGTTGGCAGTTCAAACCCACCCAGCGGCACCATGGAAGAAAGGCCTGGCAATCTGCTTCCATAAAGATTACAACCAAGAAAACCCTATAGAGCTCAGGTCTACTTTGTAACACAGGGGTTTGCCATAAGTCTACAGAAGCAATTGTTCTTCCTTTTTCCACACTCAGGGCCTTTGTTGTTTCCCACAACTGAACTTCTGTCCCCCCTTAAACCTGACCCATTTGCTTCAGTAAGTCAATTCCAACTTTTGATGGCAACAGGTTTTTATGTGATAAAACTACTTAAAAAAACAAAGCGAAGGTATAATTAACACAAAAATCAAGTTGGTGGTTAATTCTGGGGATAGTCAGTAGATATTTATAGGTATGTATCACTGGTATTTTATTATATGAGAGCCTCTTGATTTACACGCATACTACATGTTTTTTTGTATATGCCAAATATCACATAATTACAACCCAACCAAAAGCACTGCTGCTTTCATTACTCAAGCCCCAGGCCTGCAAGCTGGCATGGTTTCCAGGTTCCCTATGAGCATGGCTGCAGAGTCCACCCACAGGGCCAGCTGCCGACGGCTCTCGCCTCCCAGGGCTCTGCAGCGTCTCCCTGGCTTAGACAGCGAGAAGACGGGGCTACTGCCCCAGCATGGCAAGGCCCACAGTTAGAAGCGATTGTTCTCTGTTTTTCCACACTCAGGGCCCTTGGCTGTGCCCCATGACCGAACTTCCGTCTCCCCTTTAAGCCTATTTGCTTCAGTAGGTTGATTCCCACTTTCCTGTGGGCCTGTCTGTTGGGATGCTCAGGCCTGGAGTACACCTGTCCAACCCGAGCCCCACCACCTTCCTTCTACTCACTCATTCATTCATTCAACAAATATTCACTGAGCACCTACTATGTGCCAGGCGCTGTTGTCAGTGCTGGCGGTGCAGCTGTGAACAAAACCACCCCAAAATCCCTGTCCTTGTGGAATATACGTTGCATGAGACAGACAAAAAAACCAAAACCCATTGCTGTTGAGTCGATTCCAACTCATAGCAACCCTATAGGACAGAGTAGAAGTGGCCCAAAGGGTTTCCAAGGAGCAGCTGGTAGATTCGAACTGCTGACCTTTTGGTGAGCAGCCAAGCTCTTAACCACTGCACTACAAGGGCTCCTTATGAGACAGACAATAATACTAAATAAACAAATGTAAATCAGGTGACAACCAGAAGAAAACTACAGCAGAGTAAAGGGATAGGTGTTGTCTTAGTCATCTAGTGCTGCTGTAACAGAAATACCACAAGTGGATGGCTTTAACAAAGGGAAATTTATTCTCTCACAATCTAGCAGGCTACAAGTCCAAATTCAGGGAGTTAGCTCCAGGGGAAGGCTCTCTCTCTCTGCTGGCTCTAAAGGAAGGTCCTTATCATCAATCTTCCCCTGGTCTAGGCGCTTTCCTGTGCAGGAACCCCAGGTCCAACAGACGCACTGTGCTCCCAGTGCTGCTTTCTTGGTGGTATGAGGTCCCCCATGTCTCTCTGCTCACTTCTCTCTTTTATATCTCAAAAGAGATTGGCTCTTGTAGATTGAGTTCTGTCTCATTAACATAACTGCCGCTAATCCCATCTCATCAACATCATAGAGAGAGGATTTACAACACCACGAAAATCACATCAGATGACAAAATGGTGGATAATCACACAATACCGGGAATCATGAGTAGCCAAGTTGAAACACATATTTTGGGGGGACACAATTCAATCCATGACAGGTGGGGAGTGAGATGGGATACAGTGGTCAGGGAAGGCCTCCTTGAGGGGCTGACCTTGGAGCAGTGATCTGAAGGAAGAGAGGAAGGGACCACATCAGGATCTGGAGAAGAGCCTCCCAGGCCAAAGGGGCAGTAAGGTTAAAAGGCCTGACTCCCCCCTCTCACCCAGTATCTCCTCTTCCTCTTGAACTCCCCTCAACTCCACCCCAGCCCGCAATCTCTCTCAAGTCTCTCCCCTCTGCTCACCTCCCCACCCCTGTTCTGTTTGTTCAGGAACCCTGGCTGGGGAGGGGTAAGGGGAGAGGATGAGGACTGGGAGGTTTGCAGACCACACAGCGTTTCCCCCCACTTCACACACACCTTCCATCAGCACTGACTTTTGCTCTAAGCCTTTAACCTGTCTGAACTACTTCTGGCAACTCAGCATCTCTCAAGGAATTAGCCTGGAGTCAGGCTTCCCTGCTATCTTCCATTTACTTGGCTCCGTCCCTGCCAGCCAGCGCCAGGCCTACAGGCTGGGATTTTTCCCATCCTTGTTAGACCTGTAATACCTGAATGCCTGGAAAAAAGACGTTGGCTTAATTACTGTTAGTATAGATGACCTTCTACTTCCAGATTTATTTGAGTGCCACCTGCAGGTAAATTCACCTGGGAAAAAGGGGACCTTCTCCTCATGCTGTCGCCTGGGTGTAGTGTCAGCCACCTGAGCAGCCCAGGCACTGGGTGAGGGTCAAAATATTGCAGAGGTGGGAATGAGCCCAAGGTCGGGGCCTAGCTCTCGGGCTGCATGTGGTGAAAGCTCAGTTCTCCTGTGCCAGGCAGAAGGTTCTTTCTCCCTGCAGAGTCAGGCTAACAATGTTTTGTCAGCCTTTGCTCCCAACCCCCATCTATGCCCCCAGCAACCTCAGCGCTCAAGCAAATGGGCTGAAGAGTACTCTGATTGGTACTGGCCGTTCCCAGGGTAGCCTGCAATTTGTGAATGTGGAAGCCTAGAATGTAGTCACATATATTTATTATCATCCTGGAGTCCCTGGGTGGTACAAATAGTGAATGCACTTGG
This sequence comes from Dugong dugon, assembly GCA_030035585.1. Taxonomy (NCBI): domain Eukaryota; kingdom Metazoa; phylum Chordata; class Mammalia; order Sirenia; family Dugongidae; genus Dugong; species Dugong dugon. Next base: position 100,300,128 of record CM057472.1, on the reverse strand, counting down.
CTGCCACCCAAAAGTGTGGAGGTTCAAGCCCACCCAGGGGTGCCTCAGAAGAAAGGCCTGGTGATCTACTTCCAAAAAATCAGCCATTGAAAACCCTATGGAGCACAGTTCTGTTCTGACACACATGGGGTTGCCATAAGTTGGAATCGATTTGATGGCAACTGGTTTGGTTTTTGCATTAAATCCTAAAGAAAAGCATTTGCAGGCTGATTCTAGGCCCTGGAGATCTCCAGCCTCATTCATTCATTCATTCAAGCTCTACGCTGTGCCAGGCCCTGTGCTGGGTGCAAGGGGTACAGAGACACAGAATCATGGCTTACATTTATTGCACATTTACTGTGTGCCAACACCATTCTAAGTGTTTTACCTGTATTTCCTCATGTAATTCTCAACCAACTCTACGGTGGAGGCCTTACAGGTGAGGAATGTAGGCATGGAGAGGTTAAATGCCACTGCCCAGGCAGCACAGCTGAGGCAGGGTTCACGCCCACTCAGCCCTCATGAAGACACAGGCCTTGTCTCAGGCAAGTGGGGAAGACAGACGGACACCAATAATTTACATTACAGTGTGGCAACTGAGGCGGTATAAACGTTAATCATCACTATGAGAATATTTGTTATTAGGAGTGCTATCACAAAGAAAAATCAACTGCTATGGAATCACACAGGGTCTGTCAGACACTGAGGGATCCTTTGGACTGGGTCTTAAAGAATCACAGGAATTTGCGTCTGGAGGGGTGGGGAGAACATTCCAAGCAAATACCTGGAGAGATCCCTGTGCTGGAGATGGGGGGAGAATGTGAGGGGCTGAGGACTTAGGGGAGAGGGGAAATATTTCCCGTGAAGATTTCTTCTTTTTTCCATCCCTGTTCCCTCTTGATGAAGCCAAAGGATGCCTTGTGAAAGGCTAACATTCTATTTCCTCCTTACATTTCTTAACATCTGAGTCTCAGCTTCCGCATCCATAAACTGGGGTCAGCCCAGTCTCTTCTGCATGAGCCCCAGGGCTGCTAGGGGATGAGAGACAAATTTGCATGTGAAAGCTCTTGGAAATCCGGAGTAACAGACACCTAGGAGGGGTGATGATACTGACTTAGTGCTTCCTCATACCTGGTGGTAGGCTACTTAACCGTTCGTTCCAGGCTGTTAGCTCCATCCTCAAACACAGTATCCAGAATTCAAACCCTCACTACAGCCACAGCTGTCACTCTGATCTAACCACCACCATCTCCCTCCTACATTACTGGCAATATTCTAAACAATACACTCGTGATCTTCCTAAAATGTTGGACAGACAGACACTTCATTGTTTAAAGCCCTGCATGGATGTTCCATTTCACTCACAGTAAAAGCCGACGTCTTTATAATGGCCCTGCATGAACTGCAACCCCTACCTCCATCTCTCTAAGCTCATCTCCTCCTTTGCCCTTCCCCAGCTTTCACTCCATTCTAGCCACTCTGGCCTCTTGGCTGTTTCTCCAATTCACCAAATAGGCTCTCACCCCAGGGCCTTTGCACTGACTGTTCCCTCTGCCTGGAATGCTCACTCCCCAGAGATATCCTATGGCTCTCTCACCGTCTTCAAGTCTGGTGTCGAATGTCACCTCAGTGAGGCTATCCCTGACCATTGCATTCAAAACTGCAATGCCCGCACCCCTCAGCTCTTTCTCCTCCATACTCTCCATCCTGCTCTGTTTCTTCAAATAGCTATTTTAACCATCTAATTTACTACTTTGTTTTGCTTAATTTTTTCCTCTGGCTCAAGTTTAAGCTCCACCGGGAATTTTGTCTTAGTTGGCTGCTGTATCCCCAGCACCTAAAACAGTGTCCAGCACATAGAGGTGATCATTATACAGTTGTGGAATAACTGACAAAATGCACAGCTCCAACACCTGCCCCCAGTTCTGAGTCTACAGGCTCAAGACAAGGAATCTCCACTGATAACTTTGTAATCTCCTCAGAGGGAAAAGGGAGGCTGGCAGTCAAGCTGGAAGTAATCTTTGCCTGGCTCAATTCATTTCAACTCAACAGACATTTATAGGCCATGTGTCTTAGTCATCTAGTGCTGCTATAACAGAAATACCACAAGAGGAAGGCTTTAACAAACAGAAATTTATTTTCTCACAGTTTAGGAGGCTGCAAGTCCAAATTCAGGGTGCTAGCTCTAGAGGAAGGCTTTCCTCTTTGTGAAGGAAGGTCCTTCTCTCTTTTGAGCTTCTGTTCTTCGTGGATCTGTTTCCCCGCCATCTCTGCTTCCTAGCTTGCTTGTTTAATCTCTTATATTTCAAAAGAGATTAATTTAAGACACACCCTACACTAATCCTGTTCATTAACATAACAAAAACAACACATTCCCAAGTGGGATTATAACCACAGGCCTCAGTTGTTATGTGCTGGCCCTAGGTTCCGACTCTTAGCAACTCATAGAGACCCTACCTACAACTGAACAAAACACTGCCTGGTCTACAGGCACAGAGGTTAGGATTTACAACACATATTTTTGGGCGACACAATTCAATCCATAACACCATGCCTGCCTGAGATGGATGAATCTCCACCCACCTCAAACTTGGGGGCAAGGGTAACTAAAGGTACCCAGTGCAGAGGGGAGCCTGCTAAGGAGACACGGGCCAACCCAGGCTCAGCGGGGTCCGCCAGAGACGGCGGGGCAAGTACAGGTAGTCCCTCCACCCTCCAATACTAGGCCCCAGGCCCACTAGTCCTGCCTGGCTAGTGCCCTTCCCCAGGGTCTTTGCCCTCTTCCTGAGGGCCCTCCTGCAGCCTCCCCCCACCTCTCCTGCCCTTCCTCACCTACCCTGCCCCCTTAGGCCCTGGGTCCCTCACCAGCCCTCTATCCAACCCTCTTCTCCGGCCTAGGCGAGCACCCAGTTGTCTCCCTCCCAGCTACCACCCTCCCCCACTACCGACCCCCTCCTCAGGCCTCCCCGGCCCCGGCCAGGCCCGCGCTGCGGCTCCGGCCCTGGCCGGCAGGGGCCGCTCCTCGCGGCGCCCGGGGCCCGCCGCCCGCCTCCCGCCCCTTCCCCAGCCGGCGCTCCCGTTACGCCGCGGAGCCGGGAGCCGGAGCCCGAGCCCGCGGCGGCGGCGGGAGGCGGCGGCGGGGGCGCCCCGGCGGCGGCGGCGGCGGCGGCTGGGCCTGCGGCGGGCGGGGCGGGCCCGGCCAGGCCGCGATGGCGACCAAGAAGGCGGGCTCGCGGCTCGAGACGGAGATCGAGCGCTGCCGCTCCGAGTGCCAGTGGGAGCGGATTCCCGAGCTCGTGAAGCAGCTGTCGGCCAAGCTCATCGCCAACGGTACGCGCCGGGCGCAACGGCGGGAGCGGCCTGGGCTGCGGGGGGCGCCGCGGCCTCTCCTGGCGGCCGGGCTGGGCCCCCGGGCGCAGCGGGCGCGGGGCGCGGGCAGGGGCGCGGCCGGGCCGCCAGGGTGCCGCGGCCCAGGGGATGTGTGCGGGCCAGGGCCTCGGGGAGCCCGGGTCCCCGGGAGTCACGCGGTGTGGGGGACCAGGGAGCGAGGCGCTGAGCCCGGCGTCCCAGAGTTCAGGCGTGCAGGGCGGGCTTCCGTGGAGTCAGGGGTGGAGGGGGATCTCGAGGAATCGGCTGCTGTACCGGGGTCCTAGGGGGTCAGGGGCCGACCTTGGGATTCCGAAGAGTTGGAGGTGATGGGGGGGGGGTCCCTCAGGATGTGAGTGCCAGTGTATGGTGGTTCAGGTGTGTGTACGGAGTGCTCAGGGGGTCAGGATGCATTAATGGGGAGTCCTGAAAATGGAGGCATTGAACAGAGACCCCTGGGAAATATGGTTTGTAAATATATCGTGTTCACGGGTGTCCAGGTGATAGCTCAGGCTTGGGGTGTGGAAGGCAGGCTGGGATGTGTGTCGTGGGGTTCAGAGAGTAGATTTTCAACCCCACAGACCTAGAGAGATTGGGTTTGGGAATGTGGGGGAAATAGGGGAGTCAGAATATTGTGGGGAGAGTTGGGAACCATAGTCGAAGAGTGCTGGGAAATGGGGTTGGGTAGGTGAGACTTGGTGCCGAGACTGAGGAGGGAGGGTGAGGGAACCAAGTAGGAGCTTGGTGCCTGGAGTTGGTACATGACCGGGTTAACTGAACTGGTTTTTGTACCCCATTGAATCAAAATTGCATCCAAAATCCCATTTCAGAGGGAAACTCCATGTGGCCTTATTTGTTTTGGAAACAAGTATCATTGAGATTTGCTTGTCTCTTAGTACCTGTCAAAACTGTGGGCACCAGTGGATTGGCCAGAGGACAGAGGTTTTGTCTTGTTTTGTCTCTGGCTTCTGGAGTTGGGGTGAGCACATGTTGACTGAACAAATGAACGAAAGAATGAATGACACTGCTCTGAGAAAGGACATCTGCAATATTTTCAACCATCTCACTTTCTCCAACTGCCTAGAAGTGAGAGGGATGTCTCGGGCCCTTTGGAAGAGTGGTTGATGTTTGTGTCTTTTATGGTATTCATGTCTTGAAATAAGAACTGGGTTTTGAGGACTTTCAACTATGGCACCTGGCTTTGGGCAGGTATTTTCTGAGCAAATGCAGGTGCCATGATCGTGCCAGGGGCATGGAGGAAGGACAGACCCACTCTGGGCTCAGCTTGGTGGAAAATGTTGACTCTTCTCAGTTAAGTCTGCATCTGAGGAAAAGGCCTTCAATCCCATGGGCCCAGAGGCAGCTTGGCCTCCCCTGCTCTGTAAGGCTGACAGGCTTGTCCCCTCTCTTTTCCTTTCCTTCCCTGCAGCATTTTCTGTCCCTCTCCACATCATGTAGCGGAGGATTTGGGCTGTGGGCTTGGATGGTCCATGGTCGACTCTGCCACTTCCTAGCTGTGTAAAAGCATACAGTAATAACATCTTCATGCAGGTTGATGTTAAGTGTTAAATGGGTTCATGGGTGAGCTCCCTGCATTTTCCTCCAGAACCTACTTGCTTTGTGCTCTACTCGCTCATTCATACAACCAATGTTTGCATGTCCACCTGGTGTCAGGCACAGGATGGTGGTGAACAGCGCTGACCAGCCCCTGTCCTCATGCACTTACCCTCCTCTCAGAAGGAGACAGATAGTAAGCAAATACAGAAATAAACAAACAGGATCATTTCAGATGGTGAGAAGTGACTTAAAGAAAACAAACTAGGTAATGTGATGGTGATTGAGAATGATGGGTAGGGGAGGAGAGGAGACTTCAGCTGGGGTGGTCTCTGGAATGAGAAGGTAGATGAACATTCGATGGGCATGGGTCCATGTTACCCACCTTCCCAGTCCCTGCAAGGTGCGACCCTCTTCCAGGGCCTGGTCCCTGTGGCCCAAGCTGTGGTCATTAATGTCACTTGGGGGGAGAGGGGTTGTACAAGGCACTGTGGTCCCTGGGTCTGTGTGCACATTTGAGTTTGGGAGACTTACAAGAGACTGATTTCTGTCCCAGAGACCTACATGGTAAGCAGTGGCCATTGATGGCAAAAGTTTTCCCAGACTTGGAAAGGTCAAGGAGCTTGCTCAGGAAATTAGGAAAAAAAAAAAAAAATAATAAAAAGATGAAACAAAAACAAAATTATCGTGGCTCTCCTTTAGGGTTCAGAGAAGCTTTTGAAGGAGAGGCCTTCCCTTCCCTTGATGAGGGCTTCCTGGTGCTGGAGGTGGGACTCCCTCCTGGTCTTGGGGGCACCAGCTCTCTTGTAGACCCTCTTGGTGCACTAGCCCTCAAGTTTTGGGCAGGTTGGGAAAATCCTGACGTTAAAGCATTTGCTACTTAGAATAAGGACAGCAAGTTAATGCCATAATTGTCACACTCAGACAGTTACCTTGAAAGCAGCCCCAGGCAGAAAAGAGCACAGTCTTTGGAGCCAGCCTGAGTCCTGGCCCTGCCACCTCCTAACTCTGTGACCTTGGCCAAGTCATTTAACCACTCTGAGCCTCAGTTTCCTCATCTTAGAATGAGAGTTAAAAGATTTACCTTGCAGGGGTTGTTATGAGGATCAAAAGAGCTAATGTCTGCCAGGGCTAGCTATAGAACCTGGCACCTTCATTCATTCAGTCATGTAGTCTACAAATATTGAGTACCTGCTATGTGGTAGCCAGTGTTCTGCGTGCTGGGGATATACGAGTGAATGAAACAGACAAAAATCCCTGCCCTTATGAAGCCCACATCCCAGTGGGGAAGGGGCAGGGAGACGGATAATAAATAAAATCATTAAATAAACTTTATTTTGTCAGAGGGTGGTAAGTGCTATCAGGAGAATAAGGAAGGGAAAAGGGAAAGGCATTTTGGGAGTGGGGTCCTGGGGGTGGGGACACAGGGACTACTAGTTTAGATACGGTGGTCGGTGGTCGGGGAAGGCCTCACAGAAGGCACCTTCTGAGTACAGACCTGAAGGAGGTGGGGAAGGTCCCCAGGGAGGGGACTTCAAGGGCAGAGGCCTGGTGAGGGCAGAGCGGTGGCAGGGCCAGGTGGGGCCTTGGAGGCTGTGGTGAAGGCTTTTACTTTTCTCTAAGCCAGATGGGAGCCCTGGGAGGGGTCTGAGCATAGGGGTGACCTGATCGAACTTGAGTTTTCACAGGATCACTTAGTGGCTCTTTCTCCTTCTTGAACGCTGTGCTGTGCAGCAGGCCTTTCCGCTCAGCAGCGTTCACTTCTTCTGGGAAGGGAACGGGCAGCTCCTCCCCGTGAAGGCCTTTAAATAGTGGATGCTCTCAGAGCACGCTGCTCCAGCCAGACTCTTAGATAAATTGCTTTGGATGGTTTTGCCAAGAGGTGGATAAGAAAGGGCAAATGCCAAGGTGAGAGCAGAGTCTAGAAATCCGTCCTCTGTCTCATACCCTACCGCAGTCACCATTTTACTCCCTTCTTCTGAAAAAACCAAAATGTAGCTATATGCCAGGCCCTGGCGAGTCCCAGCAAGAGAGTGATCACACAAGTTAAGGGCCTGTAAACCAAACCCGTTGCTGTTGAGTGGATTCTGACTCATAATGATCCCGTAGGACAGAGTGGAACTGCCCTATAGGGTTTCTAAGGAGTGGCTGGTGGACACAAACTGCTGACTTTTGGTTGGCAGTTGAGCTCTTAACCACTGGCCACCAGGGCTCTAGGTTAATGGCAGTGGGAGAAAATTCCACTGAAGCCTAGGCTCTTGGTACCCAAAGTGTGGTCCAGAGCCCAACGGCATGGAGTATGTGAGGAATGCAGCTGAGGTCCGCAGTCCAAGGCATCACAGGTAAAGAAGCAGAACCACAGTTTGGCTTCTTGTTGGTTCACAAGTCAGCCCTGGTCGCCCGGGAGGGCAGTCCTAATTGCCCTCTGTCTCCAGAATGGTACCCTCCAGCCCCCCAGTAGCAAGGTTCACTGCTACATGTGACAGTGTATGGGTCTGGCACCTTGGCTTAAATTCTGACTCTACCTATAATTGGCTGGGTGACATTGAGCCACTCACTTAACCTCTTGGAGCCTGCGCTTCCTTATCTTTAAACCAGGGCTAATAATACTTAACTCCACTAGGGTGGCTGAGAGGGTTAAGCCAGTTGATAACGAAGCCTTGGTACATGGTGAACACTGGTGTTCCGTCCCTCTGGGTATGTGGTAAACACTGGTGTTCCGTCCCTCTGGGTATGTGGTAAACACTGGTGTTCCGTCCCTCTGGCCAACTCAGTGTAACTCTGGTCAAGGTGGGTCACATTCTGGATATCAAAATACTTGGCAGAAAAGGGGAGGAGACCTAGAAATTACAAAACCGAGCTTGTGTCTGGTCAGGACTACCTCCATATTTCAGTGACAGAAACAGGCATTTTGGAGGCCGTGCTGCCCGAGGTCGTGTTGGCTTCTCTTCCTTTTCCTCACTCTTCAGCTTTTTAGTCAGCTCAGTTATCGAGCTCACTTAGACCACTTAGGCCCCAGACGGTAGTTTCTCCTTTAAGGGACCATCGCCCTTCCAATTTAGATCTGATTTTGAGACATTTTAATTACTTTTTGGTGATAGATTGGGAGATGGTGCCTGAAACAAAGACTATTTCTGGGGCAAAGTTTGGTTACAAAATGTGTTTAGACCATGAAGTGGGAGTGAAGGGCTCGCCTTTGCCAATAGCTGGTCGGCCTGTGTTGTTTGGAGAAGGGGCATGTTTGGGCTTGTGGCCTCCAGCCCCCGGCAACCCCTTCTGGAGGAGGACCGGCTCCTGCAGTCCCCCTGGTCTCACTCATGACTTTGTAGCCTTCTCAAGGAGGAGGTGGGGTAATAGTAGACTAGGGGCCTCACTGGCTGGCCCAGAGCCCTTTTTGGAAACAAGGCTGAGGTTGAGCTGAGAATCTCTGTTGTGAGCTGAGAAGGTGGGGTGGTTGTTTAGAGAGGGCCTCTTTAGATATTCCTGGAGCACAGCAGACTCCAGGACTAAGTCCATCTGCCCCAGAGGATGGGAAAGATGCCAGTGAGACCCCTGGCCACCCTCCATCCTGGCCCTCCCAGGCGAGCCGTCTTACGTCCAAACACTCTGTTCTGCTGTCCTCTGAAGGACACGCCTTTGTGTCAGACCGTATGTCCTTATTTTTGGATTCAAAAGAGTCACTCAGTCGACAGTGATTTATTGATGGCCACTGAGCTAGGCATTGGGACCGGTGGTGGTTGTAGTCAAGGCAGCAGGAACAAGGCCTGGAGTTCCTGCGGCTCCCTCAGCGGTGCTGGGCCTGCTCTTCCTCTGGCCTCAGGTTTGGAGGAATCTCTAGGCTCAGAGCTGGGAGGGAGGAGGATTCCTGACATTCATCTGCTTGATCCAGCCAAGCATTCCAGCATGTCCAGCCCTCGCCTGGGCATTCTCACACACCTTGCTTATTGTCTTTCCACCTGTGCTTAGCTGCCTCGTGGTGGAGTCCTCCCTGCAGATCAGAAGCCTTCCTGTCTCTCAAGCTCTGGTTCAAGTTCCTCCCCATGTCCTTCCTTCGCAGAAAAGGCTGTTTGCCTCAGAGAAGGCAAGCAGTGTTAGAACCAGATGGGACCTTAGCAATCACATTGTGTAGCAGTTTTCAAACTATGGTGTCAAGGAAGCTCTCTTGGAACATACTTTAGGGGCCTGCAGCTGGGTGGGAGCACACTTCACTCCCTGGAGCAGTTTTGCTTTTGCTTAAGATTTCCTTTGAAGGAAGAGCTGAAATACTTAAAACTTTGAACCCCATCGATTTAGCCCAGTCTCCTCATTTTACGGATGAGAAAACAGGCTCAGAGAGGGAGGGGCTCTTCCTTAAGACTGCCAGCAGCGAGGGGCAGAACCACTTAGAGTGCTGGTGAGAGCCCAGGCCCTGGAGTTCAGCTGCTTGAGTTCAAAGTGTAGTTCTGCTTCCTAACTCAGAGTGACTTTACCATGCGAAGCCCCCGTCCTCACAGCTGTAAAGTGCTGACACACATCCAAATCTTCTTCTGAAACCCTTGGGGCCAGATGTGTTTGTTTCAGAATGCAGAACTTTTCAGCACGTGATGCGTATGTGTTCATTATGTGACATTCCCAATGAGGTCTGGGGCAGCACCTTGTAGTCACCACGTCACTGTTTCTGCATCAAAGCATATGAACAATTACTTCAAACGGGATAGACTAAAAATAGCCTCATGTCAGTTCAGTTCAGGTTTTGCTGTCCAATAAGTTAACAACAAAAACCAACTTTTAGGTTTTAGAGAGTTCTGAGTTTTGGAATTAGGATTGAGAACCTGTAGTAATAGTGTTGAATTTGTAGGGTGGTTGTAAGGATCAAGTGAGAAAAAGCCATCCCAAAGTGCTCAGCCTGGTGCCTGGCACAGAGTGAGCCCTCAGTAGACACCAACTCGTCTTGAGGTGGTGGTGGGTGTCATCATCATCCACCTCCCAGTTCAGGACTGTTTCCTCTCTCCTACATTGCCTCTCTTGGTGTGTCTTATCTCCTCATCAAGGTGGTCAGCTCTTAGAGGCCATGGTTCTACTTTATGGCTGCCATATCATGGAGTTGGGCTTGCAGCACATACTTGGTGTGCTGTGTTGAATTGACCCACGGGTCGAGGCCTCTGAGTGATTGGAACAGGCCTAGGGAAGTAAGGCCAAGGGTCCCCATGATGGACCAATGATGACTCCCATCCTTGAGAAGTGATGTCCTACAAGGACTGGTGTTTACTTTTGGATCTGGTAGGGTCAAATGAGATGGGGCCAGCCAACAGCCCTCATTTTCCTCCTTCCTGATGGAGCCCCAATTTTGTTCATCCATCAGCCCCTCCACGTGCCTTGTGCTTTACTGTAGGTGGGCCCTGGTCCCAGTGCGTCTACTCCCCTTACCTGTGATTGGTTTAGGTATGAGCATGTGACTTAGCTCTGGCCAGTGAGACACCAAAGGGCGTTTACTTAGTTGGTGGAGCTTCTGGAAAGATTTATTCGTGCTTAAGAGGAAGATACTAACCAAAAAGGTCTGCAGTTCAAATCCACCAGCTTCTCCTTGGGACCCTATGGGGCCGTTCTACTCTGTCCTTTAGGGTCGCTATGAGTCATAATCAACTCGATGACAACAAGTTTAAGAGGAAGATACAGGAAGGGTGGGTCTCTTCTTCCCCTGGAAATTGTTGGTCATGCCTAGGAGGCCTGGAGCTGTGGCCATCTTGTGGCCCTGAGGGCAGCTGGCCAAGGAGTGAGGCTGATGACCCCCTGAGGATGGCAGAGCAGAGAGACAAAAAGAACATGGGCCCTTGATTGTATCACTGAGCTGCTGATGGCCTCGCCTACAGTAGCTCTCTCTGGACTTCCTCTTGTGTAAGATAATAAATTCCTCCTTGAAGTCACATTGAGTCGGGTGTTTCTTACTAGCTGTTGAAGGCATTCTAACTGGTACCCCAGAAAACCCCAAACCAGACCGTTTGCTGTTGAGTTGATTTTGACTCATGGCGATCCGATGTGTGACAGAGTAGAACTGCTCCATAGAGTTTTCTTGGCTGCGATCTTTACAGAAGAAGACTGCCAGACCTTTCTTTCATAGGCTACTGGGTAGGTTCAAACTACCACCCTTTAGGTTAGTTGAGCGCAAATCGTTTGCACCACCCAGGGATCTAACTGGTACACCTTCTCACTTACCCGGAGGGTCCCCAGCCCCAGCTGTACTTGGGAATGCTGTTGCTGCCGATTTACATTGAGCTCACGTGGGCGGATTCCTGTTCCTCAGGGTGACCTCATGCATAGCGGTTGGTGGAGGGTTGCAGGCCCTTGATGTGTGTGAAAACCAGTGTTTCTCATCTGAGAAGGTAGGAAGAGGGAAAGGGTTTTCTGAGACCTCTCAAAACCTTTATATAAAATATAAAGGAAAGCCACAAGCCACAGAAAACCTAACTGGGAAGTGGCCACAGCCCCTGCCGCCCTCTAGGTTTGTCTGTCCCTATTTGTCAAGCGTAGTGGGTGGTGGAAGTGCCAGAGCGCTGCAGAGCAGACCTTTTTTGGTTCTTTCTGAGGCCTGGCAGGCCTGGAGTCAGAGCCCCATGCTTTTGCCCTACGAGTGACCTTCTACACACAAGTTGATTTTCTGAAGCCTTGGTTTTCCTGACTTCACGGCTGTTGAAACAGTGCCTGTAGGGAAGAAGAATGAGCAAGCATTTCTTGGGTTTCTGCTGTGTGCCAGATTCTAGGCATGAACTTTTTCATGGGTGCTATTTAATCCTTACAACAACCCTGTGAGTTCAGGGATTGCATTTCTCATTCAGGGAGTGAGTAGAGCTCAGAGATGCTGATTGAGCCTGGATTCTAGCCCACTTCTGACTGTAGCTTCACCATTCTTTCTATAACATCAACGTTTTTCTAAACTTGTTGGGTCAAAGAGTCGCCAAGATAGCTTGTTAGAACCTGGATTGCTGGGCTCCACTCACAGAGATTCTGGTGGGTCAGGTCTGGGGCAGGGCCTGAGGTTCTTCATTCTGAACAAGCTCCCAGGTGGTGCAGGGGCTGGGGGTCCATAAATATTATAGATTCGTAGAGCTCTCCTCTGGAAGTGGCGATTCTTTTGGTCCAAGATGGGTCCTGTAAACCTGTGTTTTTAAACAGAGCTTCTGAAGAGTTACCTGATCAGGCAGGTCTGGAAGTACTGCCCTCCACCACAGTTGTTAGCATCCAGTGAGCACCTTCTTGTGGGGGCGTAGCACCAGGTGCAAGAGGGGCATCAGAAGAAATAGAGCGAGCAAGTCCCCAGCCCACAGGAAGCTTACAGTTCAGGGTAGCCACTCAACTTCTGGGCATTCATGTCATCTGGGGCCTTGTTAGCAACTCAGATTCCCGGGCTCAGCCCTAGCTTCTGATTCAGGAGGTCTTGGTGGAGATGGCGTTCAGGAAGCAGGATTGTTCACTAGGGCCGTGGGTACTTGTGGTGCAAGAAGCTGTAGGGCCATACTTTAGACATGATTGTCCAAGTGACAGGACAGACTGTGACCCTGCAGCCTGAGGAGAACAACCACAGCAATACCTGTGAGACTACAGAGGGCACCTCCAAGACTATCGAGGGCAGGCGGGCTGAGGTGGTGGCGGTAAGGCCTTCCAGAGTGCCGGGGCAAGGGGACCTTAGACAGGGACATGGTTTTAGGGTGACTGGCCCATCCTGGTTGGCCTGAGACTGTCCTGGTTTAGCAGTGAAAGTCCTGCGTCCCAGGAGCCTCCTCAGTCCTAGGCAAGCTGGGGCAGTTGTTCTCCCCATCAGGTAGATGGAGGTATTTAGCAAAGGTGATGGACGGGAAAGGAGCTGTGGTGCAGGAGAAGCCTGGAGTGCCACCTGGTACTATCACTTACCACTTGTCTAGCTTTGGTGAGTTCGTTCTCTGAGCCTCACTCCTTGTCTCATGGGCTGTGCTGGGGAGTGAATGAGATAAGGCAGTTTCCGGCTCCAGCAGCATCTGAAAGCAGCCCAGCTAGATTGGAAGTATTGTGTTTGGGAGGAGGATAGAAAGGTCCAGATGCTTGGTTCTTTTCAGAGGGTCAAGGGGGTGGGCAGGAAGATAACAACAATAACAGTCCATAGCTAATGTAACAAGATGTGTGTGGAGTGTTTCCTGTTGTACTGAATTGTGGCCAATGCACAGAGCTGAGGACATTCAAAGTTCTGAGAGTGCAAGCTTGTGGGTGAGCCTTCTCCTCCCTGATGCTGGATGAGGGGTGTCTAAGGGGATCGTGAGTTTGGTGGTGCTGACATCTCACTTTGCAGCAGGATACATACTAGGCCACAGAAACCGCAGGCCCCCCAGTGTCACTGTCAGAACAGAACAAAGGGGTAAGAGGATATTCTGGGAGTCCAGGAGAATTGCCCGTTGCCCTTTCATTCTGCCTTTCTCTACACGGGGAAGAAAGGAATAAGATGGACATGTGTCCCCTGGAGTTTAATTTGAGGACACATGAAAGCTGGTGTGCAGCTCTGGACTAGAGGTTCCTAAAAGTCAGATGCTTGTTGGTTGATTGGTGTTTGTTGTTAGCAGCCCTAAAAGGGTGCCATGGTCTAGTGGCCCCCACCCCATCCCAGCTCGCTTCAGGGCTTGGAGGGGGAAGAAAGAGGATCCCAGCGGCAATTTGGCTCCACAGAGAGGACTAGAGAGGTTAGTGGGAGACCACAGTGGTCCATTCGGTCCAAAGCGGGGCCATGCGATATGGGCATCTGGGGCAGGGCAGCAGGCAGAAAAAGGCTGACCCTCTGAGGGGCTTCTCCGTGAGGCTGAGGGTCTGGGAAGCCAGACACCACGGAGGAAAACTCTGCATGCTGCCTCTCAGCAACCATGGCACAGCGCTAGCCACAAGCTTCATGGAACCAGAACAAACCCCGGGAGGCTGGGACTCTACCCTGGAGCAGCAGTGCCCAGATCCCTCCTCTCTGCTTCCACACCGGGCACTAGTGCCTGGATGAGTGGGGGAGGGGTGTCTCAAGACCAGGCCTCTCTCGGGGAGGCGACAAGCCTTGAATGAAGCCAGAGAGAAAAGTTTTAAAAAATCAACAGCTCAGAGTTTTAGTTATTGAATGAGATGGTTAAAATAATTGAAAGTGACTGAAGAGTAAAGAATTGGGCCAAAATATCGTGCAGGGAGTCACCACCCAGAGGCAGTGAGTGATTTGATGTTGAATGGCTGAGGGGAGGACAGTTTTTGCCAGAGTGAAACCATCTTGTGTTTATAACGTAATGAGAGTTGATACCTCTGACTGGGTACATTAAGTATTTGTTGTTTTTAACTGTGGGCAGTGTGCATTATTTTATTTAAAAATCATCTATTTTAAAATATTTTACTTAAATGTTCTTTAATATTTCATTTAAAAATCTTCACAGCAACCTCAAAAGTGAGGTGCTCTTATAAATCCTCATTTTACAGAAGAGGAAATGAAGGTGCAGAGAGGTCAGGTAACTTGTCCCAGAGCTAGTAAATGTAGCAAACTGGGGCTTCAACCTAGGCCTGACAGTCTTCCTCTTCTGGTCATTCATTAAGCAATTGAGTGAGCCCAGGATAGAATGTGGGGTACATGATGTGTAATGGGGATACGGAGGTGAAATGGAACCACCCAGCCGTCAGCCTGGTAAAGACAGGGCTTTTTTGCCTGTTTTGTTCATTGCAGTATCCCAAGCACTAATAACAGTCACTGGGACATAGTAGGTTGTTGATGTTTTTAGTTGCCATTGTGTCAATTCTGACTCATGGCGACCCCATGAACTGCTCCATAGGGTTTTCAAGGCTGTGACCTTTTGGAAACATAGCCAGGCTGTCTCCTGAGGTGCCTTTGGATGGGGTCAAACCACCAACCTTTTGGCTAATCATTGAGCACTTAACCATTTGTGCCACCCAGGGACTCCTTACATAGTAGGTACTTGTCTTAGTCATCTAGTGCTGCTGTGACAGAAATGGATGGCTTTAACAAAGAGAAATGTATTTCCTCACAGTAAAAGTAGGCTAAAAGTCCAAATTCAGGGCATCAGCTCCAGGGGAAGGCTTTCTCTCTCTGTCAGCTCTGGAGGAAGGTCCTTGTCCTCAATCTTCCCCTGGTCAAGGAGCTTCTTAGGCACAGAGATCCTGGGTCCAAAGGACGCACTCTGCTCCTGGTGCTGCGTTCTTGGTGGTGTGAGGTCCCCCCCACTCCAGCTTCTCTCTTTTATGTCTCAAGAGACTGCCTCAAGACACAATCCAATCTTGTAGATTGAGTCCTGCCCCGCTAACACAACTGCCTCCCATCCTTCCTCATTAACATCACAGAGGCAGAATTAACAACATATAGGAAAATCACACAATACTGGGAATCATGGCCCAGCCAAACTGATACACATATTTTTGGGGGGACAGAATTCAATCCGTGACAGTACCTGATAATTAATTATAAAATGAATGACTTGGCTTCTGCCCTTGAGTTTACGGGGATTCATTGATTTGCTTCTCAAACACCTACTGTGCGCCAGCCACTGTCCTGAGATCCTGCAGTGCAGCAATCTCTAAGACCCGTCCTTATGCTCAAGTCTAGTACATAGAGACTTAGCAAGCAGGTGGTCAGGGTCAGGAGTGGTGGAGGGACAATGAGCTGTGGAGCCCCAAGGAAGGGAGTGTCTCCAGACATCTGACTCCCCACATCAGACTCTTGGTTTTATACCCAGGGTGACTGTATCTGACCCTGCCTGCCTGGGGCTGTAGGTGTGTCCCAGCTAATGAGTCCCTGCTAGAGCTGACTGAATGCGTATGACCATCCCTTCTTGCATCTCTTGTGGAACTTCAGAGTAGATAACTTGCTGAGTATCTTCCGAGGGCCTCAAGGTCCAAGACTCACTGGAGAGCCAGTTCTGGGTCCCTTCCACTGCCCTTCCTTGTCCCTCTTCTTTCCACACATGAGCTGGCTCAACCCCTTTCCGAGGTCTGGCTCCTTTGAAGAACTGGCCTCTCTGGCCCTTGTAGGTTCTACGTCATTGAGCCTGAAAAGAATCAGTGTTTTCCCCTGGGTTAGCCAGCCTTGGAGGAGTGTCCAGTAAACCAGGTCATGTTGCTGGGGGTGCCAAGCCTAGGGACCCGCAGTAAATGCCAGTTTCCTTTCCCTGGCCCACCAGATCAAGGTAATCGGCTCTTCAGTGAGTCTTGGGCGTTGCGGACTGGGAAGGTGGGTCTCTCAGGCTCTTCATAGCTAGTCCCACCTCTTGTGGTGGCCTTCTCCTGCCTCTGCCCCACCACATACACCAATTGTGTCCCGTCTACTTTCCGTCTGGCATCTCACTTATAGAAATCATGCCTCACTTGGACAAATTCCTTAGTTTTCACTTGCTGTGACACTCTTCTGAGGGTCTGTGGTGGTCTTTCCACACCGCGCCAGGATGTGGCGGTGCCTGTCTCCCTACAGACCATGCTCCTTGAGGACAGGGACTGGATTGGGGCTTTGAATCTTCAAGAGATGCTTGTTGACTCTGTAGGTGTGTTTCACTTGTCTGTGTGGAGCTGCTGCCTGAGAGAGCCATTTCCATGCCGTCTGGGCTGGCCTGATAACATCCCCTCCCTATTAGTCACTTCCTGCCCTGCTGAGCTCGGGGGACAGACCAGGCCAGACCAGCTCTGAGGGTCAAGCTAATGACTTTCAAGTTCCTTTTCTTTTCTCAGTCTAGGTTTCTCTAGAGGAAGTGTGTGTGTGTGTGTGTGTGTTTTAAACCAATTTAATTGTCTATTCTGCCAATGTGGTAGAAGTATTGTCTTCTCTTCCCATCCTGTCCTTCCAGCTTCTGCAGTGTGTGTGGATGTGGGGAGGAGTGTTTGGCATGAAGCCTGGACTCCGACTATCAAGAGTTTCCCAGAATATTATTTCCACCAACTTCTTTTGAGCTCCTTAATCTTCAGCTTTTGCCATCTTTGCCTTTCAGTCAGGAGTTCCAAATAGGCCCTCTGGACTGGGTCACAGTTTCAACAAAGATAGTGGGGTTCAGTGGGGGCCCTGAGGTAGAAATGGGAAAGCCTGAATCTTGGTTCACAATCGTGTCCAACTGTGTCCCAGGCCCCGGTAAGCTTGGGCTCTTCTGACCAAGGGACTTGGTTGAGCCCTGTCCATGAAGAGAGAACAGATTGATTGATTGCATCATTCCAAAAATGTCTATTAAACACCTACTGTGTACCAAGCACTGAGGATATAGCATGAATGTGAGAATGGTAAGATGGAAATAAGAACTGAGGAGATAAGTTACAAGGATTTTGGCTTTCACTTTGGGTGAGGGGAGCCACTAGGCAGTTTGAGGGCATGGGTGACAGGATATGACTCAGGTATTGGAACAGCTAATCCACACTTTCTAGCAGAGGCGTGTGCCCTTCTCTTCTGCACTGTACTGCTTGATAAATGCCCTTATCCTGGTTAAACCCAGCCATCTTCCTGCTCCATGCTGACACCTGTGCAGCTAGCTGCAGGCTGCTGGTGCAGACCCCCAGCCTTGCTGACCACTTGCAATTGATGAGCAAAGACCTCAAAGGGCACTACCACTGTCGTCCAATATGTTTGTGTTCCTGCTTTTCAGAGGGTCTGTCACACATTCTTCTTTCCTCTCAGACCTTTTACATCCTCCGATTGCCACCATCATAAGGTATGATCTGGCCTCATATTTTATTGAGAAAATAAAAGCAGTTAGGGAACCCCCTCACTTCCTACCACTGAACCTCCCAGCCTTGCCTCCTGTCACTGTGCTTGGGGGCTTTGGTTCTTTTCAAAGGCCAGCAAACCCTTTCACCTTTGCTTAGAATCCCTTCAGTTCTTACCTTCTGAGGACTTCACTACTGCAGCCATCTCTTCTTCTCTCCTGGATCAGTACTCTCATTCTTTCTCTCACTTGCTTTAGCTCTCGGAGATCATTCCCTTTAGCCTACAAAGATGCCCTAGAATCTCCTGTTAAAATGGAAATGTCCTTAACCCCACATTGCCATCTAGTTCCTGCCCCATCACTCTGTCTCCTTTCTCAGCAGTGTCTTCTAAGAATTGTCTATCTCCCCAGCCCCTTCTAGTTGGACTTGTGTCCCCCTCCACTCCACCGAGACTGCTCGAGTCAATATCACCCTCCGATGTTGCCTCCAGTGTTGCTAAATCTAATGGTTACATCTGTGTCCTTACCTTGCTTGATGTTCCAGCGGCTTCTAACCCACTTAACCACACCTCCTTCTGGAAACACTCCCTAATCTCCATTTCTGTAACAGACGTGGTGCTGGTTTTTCTTCTCCAGTCCTTCCTGCTCAGTCTCCTCACCTTGATCCAGACCTCCATCTACCAACTTGATATCTTTACTTGGATGTTGAATGACACCTCACATTTAACCCTTTCATTACCAAATTTTTACTTAAAAAAATTTTTTTTAATGGCATGTGTTTTCTGCATTGGAATGCGTGCTTACTAATTGAGCGTGTTTCAATTTTTGGTTGGTAGTATGGATTTTGAGAAAAATGATCTGGTAATACAATCCACCAATGAGGTGAGTGCACTTTGGTGCCACCTATCTGTGGTATGATGGTATGCCACTGAGAACTAGGTAGATAACTTATTGCTGGTGCCTTTCCATTAGGTTACATGGGGAACCTCTGGTTTCCGAAATATGACACAGAAAAACCAAAACAAACCCATTAGGGCTCCCTAACTATCACACAGGAAAGCCATATGTATGCTTGCAAGCCTTATCTCACAGAAATAAAAGGAAAAAAGGCAAAAGTTTCCAAAACTAATGCATCCAGGAAGCATCACCTAATAGAATGCTCAACCTACACAACAGTGAGGCTCCAACTCTGGTCTGCTGAGCTTCATGCATTTCAGAAGGGATCCACCTTGCCCCTAAATGCATTAGACCCTGAATAATACCTTACCTCTGAGGTCCAGAGGCATAAAAAGTGGCTGGCATACTGTTTAGACCAATGGTAACAAAAGAGTTTAACTTGGCCAAAAGAGAACTCTTGTTTTTTTTCTTCCTAGTCTTCCCTGAGGAGTCCCTGGGTGGTACAGATGGGTACACTTAACTACTAACTGAAAGGTTGGCGATTTGAACCCACCCAGAGGCACCTTGGAAGACTGGCCTGGTGATCTGCTTCTGCAAGGTCATAGCCTTGAAAACCCTATGGAGCAGTTCGACTCTGACACTCATGGGGTTGCCATGAGTCAAAATTGACTCAATAGCAACTGTTTTTTTTTGGGGGGGGTTTTCTCTTACTTCAGTAAATGATAAAGAGGTGCCATTATCTGCACCATTGTACAATCTAAAATTGAGGATTTATCTTTATTCCCTCTCTTTCCTCATCCCTCATGTATTACTATTCTATTGCTGCTGTAACGAACTGTCACAAGTTTACTGACTTAACACGAATTTATCCTCATACATAGTTTTGGAGGTCAAGTTGGGACTGGTCTCACTGGGCTAAAATCAAGGTGTCAGCATGCCTGAGTTCCTTCCGGAGGTTCTGGGGAGAATCTGTTTCCTTTCTTCTAGAGGCTGCTCTCATTCCATGGCTTGTGGCCCCTTCCTCCATCCTCAAAGCCAGCAGCATCACATCCTTTGATTTCTTTCTGACTATGACTCCTGCTCTGTCATCTGTCTCCTCCTCTGACTCTGACCTTCTACCTCCCTCTTTAAGGACACATCGGGCCTACCTGAATAATCCAGGATAATCTTCACATCTCAAAATCCTTAATTTAATCACATTGCAAAGCCTCTTTTGCCATGTAAGGTGACATATTCACAAGTTCTGGGGATTGGGATGTGGACATCTTTTTATTCTGTCTAAGGAGCCCTGGTGGTGCAGTGGTTAAAGCACTCAGCTGCTAATTGAAAGGTCAGTGGTTTGAACCCACCAGCTACTCTGTGGAGAAGGATGTGGCAGTCTGCTTTTAGAAAGATCACAGCCTTGGAAACCCCATGGCGATGGGGGCAGTTCTACTCTGTCCTGTAGGGTTGTTGTGAGTGGGAATCGACTCAAGGGTAATGGGTTTGTTTTTTTTAAATTCTGTCACACCTCAAGAGCCCTGGTGGTGCAGTGGTTAAGCATTTGGCTGCTAACCAAAAGGTCAGCAGTTCAAATCCATCAGCTGTTCCTTGAAAACCCTATGGGACAGTTCTATTCTGTCCTGTAGGGTTGCTATGAGTTGGAATCGACTCGACGGCAACAGGAATTTTTTTTAACCACATCCCAAATCCGATCCATTAATAAATCGTGTATATTTTACCACCATATCTCATCCCTCACCCCCCACATTTACTCTCCACATAGCAGATAGAAGGAGCTTTTAAAAACCTAAATCAGATCATTTCATTCCCCTGCTTAAAACCCCCAAGGACTTCCAAATACTCTTAAAATGAATACCCAACTCTTCACCACAGTCTCTGACAATATTTGCTGTCTGCCCTTCCCCTCTCTTCTGACTCCCCTAACTTCCCTCCAGACACACTGTCTTGTTTCCTCTGCTCCAGCTGCACTGGCCTTCTTGCTATTCCTTGAGCACACCAGCCATGCTTCCACCTCAAGGCCTTTACCTGAGCTGTTCCCACTCTAGAATGCTCTTCCCTCAGATCTCTGCATGGCTGACTTTATTTAGTCGTTTAAGTCTCCTTGGAGAGTCCTTCCCTGATCTGACCACCCAGTCTGAAGTCGCCACCCAGTCACTCAACTATCACATCCCCCTGTTGTAATTCTCTGCACCTCTCTTACCACTGACTGGCCTAGTTCTGATTTATCTCCTTGCCTCCCCTGTCCAGAATGTAAGTATTTTGAGGGCAGAGACTTCATCTGTCTTGTTCATTGTGAGCCCCTAGTGCTGGTAGATACCCAGTAAATGCGGGCTGATGAGTGAATATGCGAAGTGCTGTGAGGAAAGGGTTAGCTCAGGCCAAGGGAGCTGGGGAGAGCTTCTCTGAGGTGACCCTGAGATGTGTCTGAAATGATGCTGGGATTTTGGCAAGAGAAGAGATGGAGGTACAGCGTGTCCAGGCACCCTCAGGTGAGATGGATGCCACGGCCTCAGGAGAATGCTGAGGATGTGGAGTGTGTGCTTGAGAGGTTGGTGGCTGGGGGGAGCTGGAGATGGGCTTTCAGGAGTAACCGTGGACTTAAATTCCATCACTTGGTTCTGAGATGCTGGAATAGGTCCTGTGAGCCCCTGTGGTGGCCAGACCAGCTGCTGTACAGTACATTCAGACCACACTGTTAATACAGATGTTTTTTTCTTTTTCTAAAATTTTTTATTTTTATGAAAATATGCACAACAAAGATATACCAGTTCAGCAATTTCTACATGCACAAATCAGAGATGTTGGTTACATTCTTCAAGTTGTGCCATCTCTTTTCTTTTTGAATTAATTGGTTAATGTTTTGTGTGGCTGATGAATGTACATGATTATAAAATTCAACTTATACAAAAAGGCATACAGTGAAAGGTTACCTGGTCCTGCATTGGCTCTGCGTCCTCTTGCTCCCTTCCACAGACACAACCACTCTGACAAGATTCGGGGGAGCCTTGCAGAAGTATTCTGTACATTTATTAGAAAGTATGTACATTGTGAGAGTCCTTGGGTGGTACAAACAGTTAACGTGCTTGGCTGCTAACCGAAAGATTGGCGGTTTGAGTCCACCGAGAGGCACCTCAGAAGAAAAGCCTGGAGATCGACTTCTGAAAACTCAGCCATTGAAAACCCTGTGGAGCACAGTTCTACTCTGACACACAGGGGTTGCCATGAGTTGTAATCAGACGACAGCTGGTTTGGTTTTTGGTTTATGTGTATTGGTTTTTGTTTTATACACAGTGGTGACACACCACACACCCTGTTTTGTATCTTGGCTGTTCCAGCCTTCACTGTGTCTTAGAGATTGTTAGCTATTGCTGTGTCACAACTATCCCAAGACTTGGTGCCTGAAAACAACCACCGTTTATGATTTTTCAGGACCCTGGGCTCTCCAAGGTATGCTCATGCATCTGTGGTCAGCTGTGAGTCAGTGTGGTGATTGCCATTCTCGGCTGGCTCTCTTGCATGTCTGGGGCCTTAGCTGAGATGGCTCAGCTCTGCTCCATGTGGCCTTTCATCCTTCGGTAGGTTGGCCCGGGCTGGTCCCAGGCTTGCCCAAGCGTGCTCTCGTGGTGGCAGAGAAGCTGGAGGGAAGCGGAAGGGACTGAGACTTCTCCAAGCCTCTGTGTGCATCATATTTGCCACTGTCTTATTGGTTAGAGCAAGTCCCCTGGGCAAGCCCGGGGTCAGTGTGGGAGGGCATGAAGCCTTGGACTTGGGAGGCCTGAAGACACGGGCCATTCATGCAGTCAGGCTGCCTGAGTCGGACTTCGACCTGTCTCCTTGCTGTGATGGATGCACTGTCCCATTGTATGGAGTGCACCATAATCCATTTAACCCCCTCGAGGGTCCTTTGCTGTCACCAGCAGGGCTGTATGTAGCACATGTCCCTATATGTACGTCTTAGTGCTAAGAGTGCATGTAGCCACAGGGTAAGGTCCCCAAACTGGAATTTCTGGGTCAGATGGTATTGTTGTATACATCATTTTATAAATACTGCTAAATTGCCCCCCATAAACACTCATACCAATTTATACTCCACCAACACTATATGCCAGTGTCTGTTTTCTCATCAGCACTCTTGGGGAGCAGAGGGTCACGAGTACTACCAGTGTTAAGTTACCTGTGACTTACAAGAATCCACATAAATGAAGGGGTGAAGTCCACTGAGGTCAGACAGAGACCTGAGAAGCCAAGCACTTGGCTGCCTTTGCTGTGTAACGGAAGGGGATGCTGGAGAACCCGTTCCAACTTGAATGGAGGTTTGTTTTTTCCTCTTGGATCCCAGCCGCTGCAGGAATGGTTTGAATAGACCTAAGTACTTCTCTATTGACATAGAAACCGAGTTGTTGAGATTTTGTGTGTTGATATCGAGTCCTCACTGGAATAGAGTAGAATCTGGAAGGTTTTCCTTTTCCATCCAAACAGATCTCCACGTCAGCCACTTGTTCTGCCAGGAGGGTTGTGAGGAGAAGGGGCTGTGACTTCAGGTGGCAAAGGCCACAGCCTCTCTTTCTCTGAGGGGTCAGGAAGGCTAAGTGCTCCCTGTGCATTAAGCTGTGCCAGCTGTGGGGCTCCATGCGATTGTTGGTTTAGAGTAAACCGGGGGACCAGGGCCCCCTCCTGGGCTAATTCACCCTTACTGTTCTCAGTGAGGGCTCTTGGGCTGTGTCTGTTTGGCCTGAGTCACTGGGGTTGGTTCCTGCAGCCTCCCTTAAGCCCTGAGAAATGCCCATGGGAAAGGTGGAACCAGACCCTGCACCTCTGATCGCCTCCTGGGTCACCTGAGAATCCCAGCGGGTGGAGCAGGAGCGGGTCAGAGAAATGTGCTGTCCAGTCCCTGTGGCAGAGGGTCATGTGGCTTGGCCAGCGTCTGTCACCCAGCTGGTTAGGAGGGAAGCCAGGCCCCTTCTCTGGATGTCGATGCCCAGATGGTTTGTACCTGGCATGCTGGGGAGAGAGCACAGGGTGACTGCCTGGGTTCAATTCCCAACTCAGGGGAACGAGCTGTGTGACCTTTGGCACATTACTTCACCCTCTCATGTCTGCTTCCCTGTCTGAGGTGGGGATGAGTGGTATCGCCTTCCTAGTGTTGTTCTGAGGACTAACAGGGTTATTGTAAACTGCTCAGCACGCTGTGTAGCACTCAGTGAGAGCTCCGCCTGGCTTGGTTGTTAATGAATGTTGCATAACATTCATATTCTCCTGCCAAATTGCAGGCCCCTTGAACACATGGATGTGCCTTGTAGAGCTTTCTGACCCCATAAGATCCAACATAATTGTTCTGGGAAATGTGTGTGTTGTGTGCTGTCGAGTTGATTCCAACTCACAGCGACCCTATAGGACTGCCCCATAGGGTTTCCTAGGCTGTAATCTTTATGGAAGCAGATGCCACATCTTTCTACCACAGAGCGGCTGGTGGGTTCAAAGGGCTGACTTTTCAGTTAGCTGAGTACTTAACCATTGTGCCACCAGGGCTCCTTGTTCTGTGAAATAGTAAGTCCTGAATGAATGAAGAGAACAGTAATAGTAGTTAACCTTTATTCACACCTGCTTTCTGTTAACTGTGTTATGTATGTTATCTCTAATCCTCACAGTAGCCAGGTGAGGAAACTAAGGCTCTGAGGTCAAGTAATACAGCTAGCATGTGAGTGAGCTGGAATTCAAGCCCAGGGCCCCCTGAAGCCAAAGCTCTTTCTTTTCTCCATATTGTACTGCCTGGGCTTCTCCATTCTGGAAAACCAAGTGCCTGACCCCAGTTTGCAGTGCTGCAGCCCCATCTGCAATTGTGGAGCCCCCAGCTGGGCTCTGCTAGCCTGGTGGGTGTGAGCCCCAAGTGGAGGAAGAGATACTCAGATTTAAGTCTTTCATGAGGTGGAATTGTGATGGAAGGCACTTGGCACATGGTAGGGGCCTCAGCAAGTGCTACCTCTCTCCTTTCTTTCCTGCTTCCATTCCAACAAGTGCTCATGGATGCATAATAGTTTCAGCTGAGGGGTGCATATCGGATACCCCTGAATTTGGTGGCCATTCCCAGCTGTGACCTCCTGGGCCTTGAGCGTCTCCTACTCCCGGCCTTGGGAAGTTTCCTTGCCCGCATGTGCTGAGCAGTGCTCTGCTGGACGTTTGAGTGGGACCCTCCACATGGCTCCAAAGTTTGCTGTCTGCGCAGCCCTCTCTCGCCTTGCTGGTGCTTGTCCTGTGAACTCCACCACCGTGGTCTCCCTGGACCCTGCGCTCATCTCATCTTGGGAAGCCTGCTGAGCTTTACCTGGGCTCCTGAGTCTTGGCATTGAAACTCTGAAGGCGCAAGCTGGGACAATTGTAGGGCTCACCTTGTTTGTTACCGAGCTCTCAGGGATCACCGCCCATTGTTGTCTGATGTCCATTGTCTTGAAAACTGTTGTTTCCTAGATAATGTCTGGTTTTTATGGTTGTTTCAGATGGGAGGGGAAATTCGGCCCCTATTACTCCATCTTGGCTGGAAGCGAAAGTCTATTTTTAGTGTTTTGATCCTCTTTTTATTTTATATTTAATTGTTTAATCTGTTTGGAATTAATTTTTCTTGTATGCCCTGAGGTACCTTTTTCTTCATTGTGTCTCACTGTTCTAGCATGTAGCACTTTTCTTTGACTATGAGACCCTTTGTTTAAATACTTTTTGCAAGCCTGGGATGTAAAACCAATGAGATAGGAGAGGCGAAGGGTCTGGGGTTTTACACAAGCCCTCAGCTGGGTTCTGTGAATTCTGTTTGCAAATCAGTGAACGTGGGGATGGATGTTGGCAAGGTGTTCTCAGATAGTGGTCGTCAACTTGAAGCCCGTTAGGGAAATCTAGTTAGGGTACTGTAGGCTGCTGTAACAAAGGTCAGAATAACGGTGACTTAAGCAAGAATAAAAAGGAGCCCTGGTGGCGCAGTGGTTAAGCACTCGGCTGTTAACTGAAAAGTCGGCAGTTCGAACACGCCAGCTTCTCCACAGGAGGAAGATGTGGCTGTCTGCCTCCGTAAAGATTATAGTCTAGGAAACCCTATGGAGCAGTTCTGCCCTGTCCTGTTGGGTCACTATGAGTCAGAATCCACTCGATGGCACACAACAACAACAGCAAAGCAAGAACAAGGTAGAAGTTTGTTTCCCTCCTGTGTAATAATCAGTCATAAGCAGTCTGAGACTCAGTGGCAGCTCCTGGGTGTTGGGACCATTTCCTTATGTCTTGTTGCTCTGCCATCCACAATAGATGGCTTCCATCTCATGGTCTAAGATGGATGTGCCATTTTCCATTAGCATAGCCATATTCCATTCAATAACTTAGGGTGAAGAGAAACTGGAGGGTAAGCTCGTTCCCCCTTGGCCTAACCCTGAAGCTGCACATAGCACATCTGCTCACATCCCATTGGCCATCATTTAGTCACATGGCAGCATCCAGCTACAGGGGAGGCTGGGCAGTATAGGCAGCCTGTGCCCCAGTAAAACTCAGGGGTTGTAATACTAAAGGAAGAAGGGGAGAACGAATATCTGGGGACAACTATCCAACTCTGCTACAGGCAGGGACAGACCTAACCCTGTATAATGCAGTCCGGTTGCCTTGGCCTGCCATCGAATTAGGAGCCCTGGTGATGCAGTGATTAAGCACTTGGCTGCTAATAAAAGGTGGGTGGTTCGAACCCACCAGCTGCTCCGTAGGAGAAAGATGTGGCAGTCTGCTTCTGTAAAGATGTACAGCCTTGGAGATCCTATTGGGCAGTTCTCCTGTGTCCTATAGGGCACTATGAGTTGGAATCGACTGAACGGTTTTGTTTTTAGCCATCAGATTGTTCTATCATTTATCAAGCACTGACTCTGTGCAGCATTGGGCTTGGCCCTGGGATTCTCAAATGAATTTTATACAGACTCCTCTTTCAAGCCTCTGAAGGGGCAGACGGATATATAAACACCTAGGTGTTGTGGTGCTCCTGGGGTAGCTTGGGGTGGATTGGGGCAGGACACATAGGGGGAGATGTCAGCAGCACTTGAAAGATTAGTAGTTCCCACAAGTAGTGGTGTTGTCGGTAGTGGGAAGGTGACTGATACATATGGAGAACTTGGGGACACCGTTCTGTGGGTGATGGGACCTCGCAGTGGGGAACCATTAGTGCTCTATGTTCTGATCCCAGCCAGATTCTCTGGCCTTGTTCTGCTACTCCCTCTCCATACCCTGTTCTCCTGCCTCTTTGCTCTGTGTACTTTCCTTGCCTTTGCACCTTTGTTTATGTCATGCTCTTCCCTCAGCTGTCTTGTCCTTCCCACTGTTACCTGCCAGTCCTGGTCCTACTCATCCCGGAAAGCCCAGTTTAGAGGTGTGATTGCTCTAGGCCACTGCATTTCACCGCTGCAGAACTCATTAGATCCAGTCCACAGTCTTGCAGGGGTGGTCGTGTTGTCCCCATTTTAGAGATGAGTGCATTGATGCTTTGAGAGGGTGAGTAATGTGTCCCCGGTCTCACAGGTAGAAAGAGGTAGCAGGGGCCTTGATCTACTGTGGGGCCAGAGTCCTGATCTGCTCTCCTTTCTGCTCTCTGGCCTGGGGACTCTGCTCAGAGCAGCCACGTTCAGATGCAGGCACGTGGGAGACCAGTAGCAGGGAGGCGAGCTGCAGGGGCATGGGATAAAAGGAGAGAAAAATTCTCCACTCAGGTGTACAGACAGTTGCCCCCCAAAATTCTCTACTCAGATGTACAGTTGCCCCCCAGAACACTGAGGCTAAGTCATTTCACCACAGTCACACAGTGACAAATTGAGATTTCATTTCATTAAAAAAATGTTAAATTTATTTTATTTTATATTTTTTCAAATTATTTTTTCTGAAATTTAAAATACGAAGAAAAGAAATTTAAAGTATACTGATAGTCTTACCACTTAGGCATAACCACTGCCATATGTACTTCTAGTTTTTAAAGAAGAGTTAAAAAGTATTTTCTTTGGAAAAGTAGTATGATAAAATGATTCTCCACCACGTGTCTGTCAGTTTGTCTACTGTGGTGGCTTGCGTGTTGCTGTGATACTGGAAGCTTTCCCTCCAGTATTTCAAATGCCAGCAGGATCACCCTTGGTGGACAGGTTTTAGTGGCGCTTCCAGACAAAGACAGACTAGGAAGAAGGTCCTGGCAGTCTATTTCTGGCTAGTGAATTGGCTAGTGAAAGCCTTATAAATAGCAGCAGAACATTGTCTGATATAGTGCCAGAAGATGAGACCTTCAGGTTGGAAAGCACTCCAGATAAGACTGGGGAAGAGCTGCCTCCTCAAAGTAGAGTTGACCTTACTGATGTGAATGGAGTCAAGCTTTCGGGACCTTCATTTGTTGATGTGGCATGACTCAAAATAAGAATAAACAGCTACAAACATCCATTAATAATCGGAATGTGGAATGTACGAAGTATGAATCTAGGAAGATTGGAAGTCGTCAAAAGTGAAATGGAATGCGTGAAGATCGATATCCTAGGCATTAGTGAGTTGAAATGGACTGGTATTGCCCATTTTGAATTGGACTGTCATACGTTCTACTATGCCGGGAATGACAAGTTGAAGAGGAATGGCATCATGTTCATGATCAAAAAGAACATTTCAAGATCTATCCTGAAGTACAGTGCTGTCAGTGATAGGATAATTTCCACATGCCTACAAATAAGACCAATTTGTACAACTATTATTGAACTTGACTCACCAACCACTAAGGCCAAGGCCAAAGATGAAGAAATTGAAGATT
The DNA here is from genome assembly GCA_030035585.1 of Dugong dugon. Lineage (NCBI taxonomy): Eukaryota > Metazoa > Chordata > Mammalia > Sirenia > Dugongidae > Dugong > Dugong dugon. Next base: position 100,271,883 of record CM057472.1, on the reverse strand, counting down.
TTAACCAACTTCTGCAGACTGTAATTGAGAAAACGTGCAATCAAGATGCATTGATAATTACTGGTGATTGGAATGTGAAAGTTGGAAATGAAGAAGGGCTGGTAGTTGGAAAATATGGCCTTGGTGATAGAAATGACTTTGGAGATCGCATGATAGAATTTTGCAATGCCAACAACTTCTTTTTTGCAAATACCTTTTTTCAACAATATAAACGGTGACTTACACACGTGGACCTCACCAGATGGAATACGCAGGAATCAAATTGACTACAACTGTGGAAAAAGACGATGAAAAAGCTCAATATCATCAGTCAGAACAAGGTCAGGGGCCGACTGTGGAACAGACCATCAGTTCCTCATATGCAAGTTGAAGTTGAAGAAAATTAGAACAAGTCTACGAGAGGTGAAGTATGACCTTGAGTATATCCCGCCTGAATTTAGAGACCGTCTCAAAAATAGATTTGATGCATTGAATGCTAATGATCAAGGACCAGATAAGTTGTAGAATGATATGAAGGGCATCAAACATGAAGAAAGCAAGAGGTCATTAAAAAGACAGGAAAGAAAGAAAAGACCAAAATGGATGTCAGAAGAGACCCTGAAACTTGCTCTTGAATGTAGACTAGCTAAAGCAAAAGGAAGAAATGATAAAGTAAGAGAGTTGAACAGAAGATTTCAAAGGGCAGCTCGATAAGACAAAGTAAAGTATTATAATGAAATGTGCAAAAGCCTGGAGATAGAAAACCAGAAGGGAAGAACATGCTTGGCATTTCTCAAGCCGAGAGAACTGAAGAAAAAATTCAAGCCCTGAATTGCAATATTGAAGGATTCATGAGGAAAATATTAAATGATGCAGGAAGCCTCAAAAGAAGATGGAAGGAATACACAGAGTCACTGTACCAAAAAGAATTGGTCAATGTTCAACCATTTCAGGAGGTAGCATACGATCAAGAACCAATGGTACTGAAGGAAGAAGTCCAAGCTGCACTGAAGGCACTGGTGAAAAACATTGACAGAATACTAATTGAGATATTTCAACAAATGGATGCAGCATTGGAAGCGCTCACTTGCCTGTGCCAAGAAATTTGGAAGACAGCTATCTGGACAACCAATTAGAAGAGATCCATATTTGTGCCAGTCCAAAGAAAGGAGATCCAACAGAAGGCAGAAATTACTGACCAACATCATTAATATCTCATGCAAGTAAAATTTGGCTGTATATAATTTAAAAGCGGTTGTAGCAGTACATCAACAGGGACCTGCCAGAAATTCAAGCTGGATTCAGAAGAGGATGTGGAAGGAGGGATATCCTTGCTGATGTCAGATGGATCATGGCTGAAAGCAGAGAATACCAGGAAGATGTTTACCTGTGTTTTATTGACTATGCAAAGGCATTCAACTATGTGGATCATAACAAATTATGGATAACGTTTCAAAGAATAGGATTTCCAGAACACTTAATTGTGCTCATGAGGAACATGTACGTAGACCAAGAGGCAATCGTTCGAACAGAACAAGGGGATACTGTGTGGTTTAAAGTCAGGAAAGGTGTGTGTCAGGGTTGTATCCTTTCACCATACTTAATCAGTCTGTATGCTGAGCAGATAATCCGAGAAGCTGGACTGTATGAAGAAGAATGTGACATCAGGATTGGAGGAAGGCTCATTAACAACCTGCGATATGCTGATAACACAACCTTGCTTGCTGAAAGTGAAGAGGACTTGAAACACTTACTGATGAAGGTAAAAGACCCCAGCCTTCAGTATGGATTACACCTCAACATAAAGAAAACAAAAATCCTCACAGCTGGACCAGTAAGCAACATTATGATAAACAGAAAAGATTGAAGTTGTCAAGGATTTCATTTTACTTGGATCCACAGTCAACGCCCACGGAAGCAGTAGTCAAGAAATCAAACGTTGCATTGCATTGGGCAAATCTGCTGAGAATTGATGCCTTTGAATTATGGTATTGGCAAAGAATATTGAATATACCATGGACTGCTAGAAGAATGAACAAATTTGTCTTGGAAGAAGTACAACCAGAATGCTCCTTAGAAGCAAGGGTGGTGAGACTTCGTCTCACATAATTTGGACATGTTATCAGGAGGGACCAGTCCCTGGAGAAGGACACATGCTTGGTAAAATAGAGAGTCATTAAAAAAGAGGAAGACCCTCAGTGAGATGGATTGTCATAGTGACTGCAACAATGGGCTCAAACAGAGCAATGATTGTGAGGATGGTGCAGGACCGGGCAGTGTTTTGTTCTGTTGTACATGGGGTCACTATGAGTTGGAATCAACTCGATGGCCCCCAAGATCAACAGAATGATTCTGCTCATTATAAATCATTCAAACTACAAAGATGGGAATTTAAAATGCTTGCAAATCCTGTTATTCAGAAACTCCTATTGTTTGCACTAACTGGTAATCATTCTAGATATTCTTATAGTTAGACATACTCACAGTGATCACACTCCTATCCAGTATGATAACCACTAGCTACATGTAGCTTTTGACCACTTGAAATATGGGAGGTTCGAGCTGAGATGTGCTGTAAGTGTAAAATACACACTGGATTTGGGAAATTTAGTGTGAAAAAGGAGTCCTGGTTGCCTAGTGGTTAAGTGCTAGGCTGCTAACTGTGCTAACTGAAAGGTTGACAGTTCGAACCCACCGCTAGGGGTTTGGCAGCCTTGGTTTGACTGCTCAGAGGACTTTCAAAGGCTCTGGTTACAGCTTTCAGCCTTTGATGAACCTACCACCCAGAATCTTACCATGGGTTCTCAGTGATTATTTTTTGAATTAATTTTTTTAAATTGTGCTTTAGGTGAAAGTTTACAGCTCAAGTTAATTTCTCATACAAAAATTTATATACATATTGTTATGTGACATTAGTTGCAGTCCCTATAATGTGACAGCACACTCCCCCTTTACATCCTGAGTTTCTTGTGTCCATTCAGCCAGTTCCTGTCCCTCCTGCCTTCTCATCCTGCCTGCAGACAGGAGCCACCCATTTGGTCTCATGTATCTGCTTGAGCTAAGAAGCACGCTCTTCCCATGTATTATTTTATGTTTTATAGTCCAGTCTAATCTTTGTCTGAAGAGTAGTCTTCGGGAATGGTTTTAGTTCTGGGTTAACAGAGTGTCCGGGGTTGAGTTAATCTTAAATTACACAAATAATAGACAATTCTATTCTCCTTTCTAAGACAGAATGTTAAAGATAAAATTAAAGTCCATTTTGGCACCTAACCCAGCTGAGGTCCCGTCTCCTGCACACCAGAGTTAACTACTATCATTGGCGTGAGGTATATCCTTTAAGACCTTTTGAAACTGTTTTTATATTTTAATAAAATTGTATTCTGTCCCATCACAGGAAAGTAGACTGTACGTGGTGCATGAATTGTTCTAGGCTTATTCAGAACACTCTGGGCGTATGGATTCCAAAGAGCTGCTCCCAGAGTGAGTTTTTTTTCCTAATTAACAAGCCAGCATAGACATCAGCGAAGTTATAAGTGTAAGCAGTGTACTTTTAGGAGTAAAAACATGCAAACATTCCCAGATATTAGCGTTGGTATAGTTAGAAACAGAGTCCCTGGGTGGTGCAAATGGTTAACATGCTCGGCTGTTAACCGTAAGATTGGAGGTTCAAGTCCATCCAGAGGCACATGGGAAGAAAAGCCTGGTGATCTGCTTCCAAAAAATCAGCCACTGAAAACTCCATGGAGCACAGTTCTACTCTGACACACATGGGGTCACCATGAGTCGGAGTCCACTGGACAGCAACTGGATTTTATAGTTAGAAACATCCTAAGAATCTGACTGTATGGACATTCTACTAGCTCATCTCCATGTATGAGGGCATTCAACACCAAAGTCCACTCTTAGAAAATACATAGTTTGTTTTGTGTGTATTTTATAAAGATCATACTGACTATATCATAAGACAGCTTTCTTTTTTTCTACTGAACTTGAGCTCTCTCTGTGTTAACATGTATCCATTCAATAAATGTGTGGCAGAAATGACTGAATGCTTGAGCCAACAGCTGTTGGAGTACATGTGACTAGAACGTTCTTTTTTTTTTTTTTTAAATTGTTGTGCTTTAAGTGAAAGTTTACAATTCAAGTTAGTCTCATACAAAAATTTATGCATACATTGTTATGTGATCCTAGTTGCTCTCCCTATTCTGTGACAACACACTCCTTCTTTCCACCCTGGATTTCCCGTGTCCATTCAACCAACTCCTGACCCTCTCTGCCTTCTCTTCTCGCCTCCGGACAGGAGCTGCCCATTTCGACTAGAACAGTCTTTACTAATCAATAGAATTCATGTAAGATGGTGCCTGCTTGGATCCCATATAAGGCTATGAAGTTCCAGGAGGGCCTTGCTGGGGGTCTGGAGCCTTAGGGTGTGGTGGTCCTGAGGTCCTTGGAGGAAGGGGTTCCCAGCACACAGACCAACCCTTGCCCCTGTTTATCTTCTTACTTTGTTTTTTGTAGATGACATGGCAGAACTCCTCCTTGGGGAGTCGAAGCTGGAGCAGTACTTGAAGGAACACCCTCTGCGGCAGGGGGCCAGTCCCCGAGGCCCCAGGCCCCAGCTGACCGAGGTCCGAAAGCATCTGACCGCTGCCCTGGATCGAGGGAACCTCAAGGTACCGTGGCCCTCTTTGCGGGGGTGGGCAAAGGGGAAGATGCTAGCACCCTCCTTCTCAGGCCAGTGTGTGGTTGCCATCCATCTTCCCATTACAGCGTGGAAGGATGCCCAAGGGCCAGCTGGGGGCGCTTGAGGGCATCTGCACTTTGCCAGCTGGGGGCGCTTGAGGGCATCTGCACTTTGCCGTAGTTTGTTAGGAGCAGGCCAGCTTGCTGGGTGACCACCTGAGGGAGCTTCAGGTCCAATAGGGTTTCTCTAATGAGCGTCTCCAGTGACACATTATCCTGAAAAATGACACTAATCTTTCCCAGGTGCTTGAGGCATTTGGCTCAGAGCTTAACCCGACACTTTCTCCCTCAGTAGAAGTAAAGAAGCGTCACTTAACACGCAACTTCCTGCCTGTAACATGTGGCTCATCAGTGTACCAGGCTGCTCTGGCCCGGAATTGTGTAGGGTATTCATACTGGTGACGGCTGGCCTGGCACCTCAGTGTAGGAGGGAACCCAGCGGGGACCTTCCCTCTGTCTGAGCCTCGACCCTAATGCTCATGGCACAGGAAACCTTCCCCACCGCCCTTCTATTTATCTATTCTATACTCTAGTCTCACTGATACTCAGCTTTTCCTTCCCTTCTCAAGTCTTTCCTTTCTTGCTTCTTTTTCATTTCCTTTTGCTTTGCCCCGGAGCGGTGTCTCCTTTGCTTGCCCTGTTCCCTCCTCCCCACCCCAGCTAACTCAAGCTTACTTGACTCTGGACACTTCTGACCCCTGAAGTCCTGCTCTTACTGCCTTCTCAAAGTGACTCATTCAGGTAGCTGATGGCATCCCAGCCACTTCCTGGTCATCTTCTCTGGGGTCCTTTGTCTCCCCATATGTATCTCCTACTGAGGATGGGCAGTCTTTGGTTAGCTGTTTTTTTTAAAAATTTTATTGTGATGAAATATATATAACAAAAAACGTGCCGTTTTAACCATTCTTTGATGAACTTTTGACACCCTGACTTCTTTTTCCTTTTAATCTTGATTTCTCTCTCGTTTTTCTTCTCTTCCCATCTCAGAATCCTCTGGGGCTATTTGTTTGGTTCTGTCATCTGTTTGTGCATATTTCCCCAGAGATGCCATCTTTTCTTTGGCTTTACCTCTCATCTCTGTATTGGAAACCCGCACCAGCTTCCAGTTTGCTGTGTGACCCTGGGGCAGTCACTTCCCTCTCTGGAACTCAGTTTCTATAGGTTTGAATGGGGTGGGTTATTAGAGGGCTGAGTGCGGACCCTCCCACTACCCTCATATGAGCTTTCATTTTGAGACATCCTTCCTCTTTGTCATCTGGCCACCTCCCTGGCCCTTTCACAACTGGGAGCTTAGGCAACGTTTGAATAAGTTAGTATTTATCTTGGAGCCCTGGTGGCACACTAGTTAAGAGCTCAGCTGCTAACAAAAAAGGTCAGCAGTATGAATCCGCCAGCTGCTCTTTGGAAACCCTATGGGGCAGCTCTGCTCTGTCCTATACGGTGGCTATGAGTTGGAATCGACTCAGCAGCAATAGGTTTGGTGTTTTGGTTTAGTGTCTGTCTGACAGCCCCACGTGCTACAGAGCAGAACTGCTCCATAGGGTTTTCTTGGCTGTAAACTCTACTGAAGCAGATCTCCAGGCCTTTTTCCCTGGTGCTGCTTCGTGGGTTCAAACCACCAACCTTTAGGTTAGTAGTCAAGAGCAAACTGTTTGTGCCACCCAGGGAGCTGGGGTCACCATGAGTCAGAATTGACTTGATGGCAATGGGTTTGGTACTTTTTTGTTTAGTGGCTGTCAGTTATATAGCCATAGGCTTCTGGAAACCCTGACAGAGAGCCACCTTTCACGGTGGGCTCTGTGTATGTCTGTCTCCACTGGACACAGCCCCAGGTCCCTGAGAGGTCGGCTTGACAGTATCTCTTTAACAGAGGAAGCCCAGGGTCTTAGGGAGGTGGTGCTGCATTTGGGGCTTTAAAAACCAAGTCTTCTCCCTTTTCCTGCTGCCTTTCTTTCAAAGGGCTGTGTCACAACTTTGTTCCAAGGTGGGGAACAGTTGTCTCCATATCAACTGTTCTTAACCAAGGGGTGTGAAAAAAACAAAAAATGAAGTGGGGGTGGCATCTGACCTCCTCTCTCTTCACAAGGGAGAAGGAGAATTAAGAGCAGCAGCCCAAGGCTGATTCCTGTGAGACAGAGGTCAGACAAGCCTCCCCTCTCTGCCATCTTTACCATTTCTGACACTAACCATCCCTCTCACGGCACTCTCTACTTCTCTGCTTGGTTCGATAATTCATTGCAATGGCCACATAGAACTCACAGACCATACTCACAATTATGTGGTTATTAGTGAAGTAACAGGTTACATTAGGCTCAGGAACACTCAGGATACAGTTCTTCCATTAGGATAGTCTCTTTTCAGCTGTGCTTGCAGGCATATCACTCTCTGGCCCTAGGCCTCTGCTTTGCTCAGGCGAGTGTTGCAAAGCTCTTTTAGCCCCTGCCAGTAAGTGCCCAGAGGCACCCTACTCTGCCAGTAAGCCTTGGACCAAAGGCACTCAGCTTTCCTCACTCTGTGGGCTAGGAAGCCCACTGCACAGTCTCCTGCTGATCTCTCCTGCTGCCACTTTTCGCTGTCTGCAGGGTTACAGCTCGCTTTCTATCTCCTGAGTCCAGGAGCTTCTCAACTCAGGGATCCCAGGTCCAAAGGACATGCTTTCTGCTCCTGGTTGTTCTTCCTTGGTGGTGGTGGGATCCTCTCTTTCCTGCCTCTTGGATGGCTCATTTCAAGCCCAGCTGGATGGCAAATCTGACCAATCCCCTTGAGAAACGCCACACAAAAGTGATCTGTCACACCACAAGGGGGTTCTGACGACACTGGTGGGTCTTGATCGACTATTGTGGGTGGAGGTACAGTGGGCACATAGGGTCACAGCTCCCAGTGATAGACAGGCAAACGCAGGTGTCCTGCTGTGCAGGTGTGACTATGTGAAGGGGAGAAAGGTTGAAGATCACTGCTCCAGGCCTGTCATCTAGCTAGTTTCTTTCCTACTTCTCACCCTGTTACCTTCATCTTGAAAAAATGAAACTTTTCTTTCTCCAGATGCTGATAGATTTCATTTCTTCACCCCTTTTGTTCTTCATACACTCTAACTCAGTGCTGTGCAAAGAACATTGAATTTAAAGTTAGCATTGCTGAGTTCGAGTCCTAGTTTTGGGCTTCTAAGCTGTGTGACCTTGGGAAGTTACTTACCTGCTCTGAACTTCCTGCTTCTCATCTGTGAGTCTGCTTAGCTCAGGGTTGTTCTGAGGCTCCAATATAGAAGTTCCTTCAGAACTATACAGTACTAGATCTGTGTCATTTCTTTTCTTTTCTTTTTTTTTTTAACTGGTTCTACCTAGGGAATTTGTCTCCTGTTGCCATTTCTCAGTTTCCTCATAAAAACGGTTCCAGAGTCGCACAGCTTTTGCATGAGTGTACCACCCCACTCATATGAGTTAATATGAGATGTCCTCTTTTTTTTCCAAACATTTTTCATTTTGTTGTCATTGTTCAGAATATATACAGCAAAACATACACCGGTTCAATAGTTTCTACATGTTACCACTTAATGATATTGAATACATCCTTCTAGTTGTGCAACAATTCTCACCTTCCTTTTCTGAGTTTTTCCTCCCTCCATTCACATAAACTCTGCCCCTAAGGTTCCTATCTAATCTTCTGAGTTGCTGTTGTCAATTTGATCCCATTTAGATAGTTCTTAAAAGAGCATAATGCTCAAGGCAGACTTTTTTTCATTAGTTAAGCTAAACTATTGTTAGTTTTAAGACTTCAGGGAATATTTTGGTTTAAGGTTTAAAGATTATCTGAGGGCAGTAGTTTCAGGGATTCAGCCAACCTTCATGGCTCCAGGAGGTCTGGAGTTTATGAGAATTTGAAATTCTGTTCTATATTTTCCCTCTTTTGATCAGGATTCTTTTATAGAATCTTGATAAAAATGTTCAGTTATGGTAACCAGGCACCATCCAATTCTTCTGGTCTCATGGCACAGGAGGCAGTTGTTCATGGAGGCAATTAGCCACACATTCCATTTCCTCCTCTTGTTCCTGACTCTCCTTCTTCTTCTGTTGTTCCAGGCAAATAGAGACCAATTGTTGTGCCTTGGATGGCCATTTGCAAGCTTTCAGTACCCCAGGCACTATACAATGAACTAGGAGGCAGAACAGGTGTCCTCTTTTCTTGACCTTAGGTCCAACATGTCTCCCAGCTGGGAGCTTGCTAAAGCCCCATGCAAACATAGGTGCCCACAAAACACAAATGAATTGAGCTGGACAGACCAGAGTAAGCTAGCGGTGTGGCGTGGGAGAAAGAACCCTGGACTAGGAGTCAGGTGACCTGGTTTCTGATTCAAGTCAAGAAAATCATGCTTCTCATGGGCAAGGCAGCTGTGGGCACCATGTTGGTGCAGCCCCCCCACAGCGCAGGCAGCCCAGGGGCCTTCGCCAAGCAGTTTTCTTCTCTGAATGATGCTGTAATTGGACTCACGTAGCCAGGTTCTCCAAGTGCACCTGTTCTGTGCCTCTAGACTTCTCATTTTCTTCAAGCTCCTGCTTATTTTCCATCTGATCCTTCAGTTTGCTTTTAAGCCAGTGGTTATCAGATGCTGGAGAGCTTGGGGAAGGAGAGAAGATGCAGCAGAATCTCCTATGAAGCCTTTTCCAAATACCCAAGGCTGGCTTGTCCCCAACCCTGGCAGAGAACGCTTGTGGTGGGTGCTGTTTTTCATACCTCTTCTTAAGTCTGCTTTGATTTCTCTGTTTCCAAATAGAATTCTAATTTCTTGCATTGGTTCCTTGCCCTCGAGCCTCTGGGTAGCTTGATCCTCTGATCATGGCCAAAGTGTATAAAACCTTTTTCTCCCTTTGGTCCTCTCTGTCCATTTCACCATCCTCTCCAGTGGTCCCTCTTGCCTCTGCTCCCTTTCAGGAAATGCTCAGAAGCTGACCACCTTGGCTGAAACCGCTGCTTTGCCATGCTCTCGCTGGTCACCTGGCCTTTTCCCCCTCCCTGCCAAAGCTGTAGATTGCAGAGTAGTGCAGCTTCATGCTTGCTTCTGGAAGCTGGAAGATGTAGCCTTGAATAGCCTCAGTTTCAAGGAGCAGGCCCGAGTGAGGGTGATATATCTGTTTCCTTATATAGATGGCTGCATCCACTCTTCTTTCCCCAGCTGAGAAGGGGTGGGGGAGGAAGAAGGGCAGAGGCTGAGGCTGGTGAGGGTGGGCTGGGGAAGCAGACGGCTCCTGACTGGAGATGAGAGGGAGGAGAGCAGTCAGAGGACCGGTACAGCCTGGGCCTCTGGGGAGGGGACCAGAGCTCAGTAACCTCAGCTTAACAGGCTGCAACGGCTCCGAAATAAAGTACCTCCTGATATTTGCACCAATTTAGAAAGACCTCTCTCCTTGGGTTATTTGGACTACAGCCTTGCGGGGCACCCCCAGGGCAGTAGGCAGCACCCCCCAGCATGGTCAGTGGCAGCTTTCTCTTTTTGAGGTGAATATTTGTACGTTTTACTTAGGAAGCCTTTCTTCCATCCTTGGCCCAGCTCAGCCCAGGGGCCTGAGGAAAGCGGCAGGGTTTTTGTTTTGTAACAGCCGTATTGAGATATAATTCACATGCCATGCATTTCCCCCATTTAAAGTGTACAATTCAACGGTTTTTCATATATTCACAGACTTGTGTAACCATCACCACAGGCAATTTTAGAACATTTTCATCACTCCAAAAAGAAACCCTGTATCCTCCCAACGTCCCCTAATCCCTGGCAGTCACAAATTGCTTTCTGTCTCTATGGATTTACTTGTTCTGGACATGTCATACCAATGGAGTCATACAATATATGGTCTTCTGTGACTGGCTTCTTTTACGTAGATTCATCCACGTTGTAGCATGTACCAGCACTTCATTTCTTATTATGGCTAATGCTCCATTGTGTGGATAGACCACGTTTTATTCAGCCGTTCACCCACTGATGGACATTGGATTGTTTCCACTCTTTGGCTATTCAGAGCAGTGCTGCTGTGAACCCTCGCACACACGTTTTTGTGTGGAGAGCTCTGGGGTTTTGCAGCAGCAGATGGCTGTGCCTTGTGTAAGAATCACGCGTAATAGTGTCGGAAAATGGTTTTTTCTCTCCTTTTCCTTCTAGTCAGAATTCCTACAAGAATCCAATCTGATCATGGCCAAGTTGAATTATGTGGAAGGAGATTGTAAAGAAGCACTCAACATCTATGCCCGGGTGGGCCTCGATGACTTGCCACTGACGGCCATCCCCCCCTACAGGTTGCGGATGATTGCAGAGGCCTGCGCTACCAAAGGTGAGGCCAGTGCTTTCTCTCGTGGGGGGGGATTTTCCCCCACGTCACGTTGTGTGGAGCCAGGCGAGTCTCCCTGGAGCCTGCCGTTTGACCCGTGCCCTCGGCTAGTGATTAACTCTGGGTCAGCCCCACTGCACACGTTGGGCAGTTTTAAGCCCAGGAACACGTTGTTTCTTCAGAACCTCAGTTCTTGAGTTATCACTGAAGGATATGAAGGAAAAGCATTTCAGTAATGTTTCCTGGTAATTAACATGCAATGTAAGCTGGGACTTTTTTGAATAAGGTACTGCACAGCTATACTCGGGTTCATATCATGTGGTCAGTTGGCCACATGGCCAACCATGCTTTTGTTCATTAATACCACATCTGTGTTAAATTAAGGCTAATTGGTTGATACATGTGGTAGCCCCTGAAACAGTCAGTCATTCAGTGTTTGACGACGTGCCCAGGGACTTGGGGCAGAAGAGAGTGCAAATACTATCTTTGTTGCCATGACGGAGCTTGTCATCTGTGTGAGAGAATGCATCCCCATGGAAAGAAAACTGACTGAGAGGCAGGACACATGTATTACTTGACCTGCCCAAGCTGCCATCTCCTCATCTGTAAAATGGGTTTAATCACATCCATGTTATAGAGTTACCTTGAGGATTAAGTCAAATGATTTCTGTAAAGCAGTTAACACAGCACCTGGCACATCCCAAATGCTTAATAAATTATATTTTACAATGTCATCCCCAAACAAGACAGCACATGGTAAATGCTGGGCATGAATAACAGCTTTTCAGAGGTGGGAGAGGTCACTGCAAGCCAGCAGGGCCAGGAAGGCTTCCTGGAGGAGGAGGGCACTTTAAACTGGACTTCTAAAGGGCTATGGCAAGAAGGGGCCCATTTGAAGCAGGCAGCTTCTCTCCTTTCTGCCACCTGCTGCCCAGTCCACGCATTGTGACTGACTGTGGCTGGCACAGAGGCCAGAGGCTGGGTGGCCTGACCCTACAGACAGGTAGTGAGCTGACCACTGGTGTGCTGCCAGTGCTTTCTGGCCAAGATGTGGGGACTGCAGGTGGCCCAGCCTGTCTGACTCAGTTGTCCTATGCAGTGTGAACAAAGACCCAGCTGGAGGCACACTTCCTAAGAGTTTTGTGTTGGGGATGATGTATTCATCCAGGTCCTTAGGGAGCCCTGAGTGCTGCCAGGTTTGTCTAATTAATCTTCTCAACATCCCTGTGGCTTGGGGGAAGATGCCGTGGCTCTTACAGTACTCTGGTTGTTCAGACGGCCCTTTGAGGCTGTCTCGGGGTCCTGAGAGCGCCTGGCTTGGGTTTGAATCTCTCTCAGCAAGGGGTGTTCTGGGGTCTGTACCACTCAGCCACCTCACATGCCTTCTGCTGCTGGGAGCTGATTGGGGTGTGTGTGTGTGTGTGTGTGTGTGTGTGTGTGTGTGTGTGTTATTTCAAGAATGATATTCTGGAATGAGAGCAAAGCTTCATTTGGCAATTTCCAGTTACTCAGTTGGCCTCTCCAGGTGAGAGAAGACCTGGTAGATTGTAGTTGTGGGGGAGTGGGGAGGATTCTGGGACTGGCTTAGCACCAAGACAGCGCTCAGGCCTCAGTACTGGCTCTGAGGCAGCCCACTGGAGGCAGACTGTCTGCAGGTGGCACTGCCAGCTCAATCTTGTGGCTGCCATGCAAGGCGGGCAAGGAGGACAGGAGACTTGGTCCTAGAGTCTGGCTCTGGTGTGTGGTTACCAGTGGGGCCCCAGCCACGGGGCTGAGGCACTTGGCTCTTGGGACGCTCTGACTGGCTCAGGGGAGATCTGGCCCTGGCTGGTTTCTGACTTCTGTGAGTATGTGCAGAGTCGCATGTGTACAGGGAAAGTGAAGGTGGCTTTTGCCTGGAGGAAGTGGCCTGCAGCATAGAGGACCTGGACTCCTGAGAGCCTGTGGCCAGGTGGGAAGCAGTCTGAAGTGCTGGTTACCAGCACCAACTGTGAAACATCTGCCTGGGCTCACCTCCCGCCTCTGTCACATACTAGCTCTGTGACCTTGTGTGAGTTCTTTGACCTCCCTGTCCCTCAGTTTTTCCATCTGTAAAGCTCTCACTGGGTGTCATGAGGATTACATGAGACAGTCTATGTAAAATGCTTAAAACAGTGTCTGGTATATAGTGAGCATGAAGCGCACATGTTAGTTTAAAGATGTTTGGGGGTAGAAGGGCCACTAGAAGTGACTTAAAATAATGGAGAGAAATTGCCAACCTAATTCCCAGAGATACCCAAAGACACACAAGTTCTCTGAGGTGTTTAGGGAGCCATGGTCTTAGGTCTGGGTAGAAATATTCTTGGTTTTTTCCTTTCTTCATCAAAATTCTCGAGAATTTTCAAGAAGAGATTGCCAGTAGGGATTAGATGAATGTTAGTGTACAGAGAACCCTTAAATCAGAAGTTGTGAACTGTTGGTCTGCAGGCTGCCTGAACAGCATTTGTCAAGTCGGCTCCGTCTTTCCAACATTTCTGAATTAGTTGCTAACGTTTCAGAATTGAGACCATCCAGTTAAATATTTGGCTTTCTGACTTCTTTGGAAAGAAGAAAAGAACTGTCTCCTCATTCCTGCCATTAAACACCAGGCTGGAGGTGAGTGGCCGCTGCCCCTTGGAAGGGCATGGACCCAGCCCAGATCCCTCTCCTGGGTTACCTGGGTGCTGATGTAGACACTGGAATGACCCTGGAGTGTTTTGTAGGTCATTTAAACTTTTCCATAGTGATTTGAGGTCTGGCTTTCAGCCAGGGCCCGGAAATGTCACTGAACTCACGTATCTGCTCTTCCTGCCACAGCTGGGAGCATTTTCTACTGTCCTTCGCTTATTGGGAATCTAATACCAATGCTATTCAATTATTGAGACTGTCCTGTGGGCCAGCACCTTGCCAGGGGCTTTACTGTCTCTTTAACCCCGCCAAGTTCCTATTCTATTTTATAGATGAAGGAAATGAGACGGGAGAGATTACTAGGAATAGCATCAGTAGCTTATGTAGTTTATGTGCCAGGTACTATGCTCTTGATTTGAATATCTCATTCAGTCTTTACAAGCACCTTATGAGGTAATCACTATTGTTGTTGTTGTTATTAGTTCTGACTCATAGTGACTGTTTGTACAATGGAACGAAATACTGCCTGGTCCTGCACCATCCTTACAATTGTTGCTATGCTTGAGCCCATCTGTGATGGTTAAGATTGTGTGTCAACTTGGATGGGCCATGATTCTCACTGATTTGGCAGTTCTGTAATGTTGTGATCACTTCCCTGTTGAAATTTGATCACCCCCATGATGGAATCTGCTGAGTGATACTGGTGGGGCCTGTGGCAGCTCACTGCCCCCTCAGCCTTCATCTCTCTGCCCTCCACCGCCTACTTCCTCCCTGCTTGCCTTGCCAAGGTTCTTGGCTTGTTCTGGATCCTGCAGCTGCCTCTTGTTCATCTGACCTCCGGTTCTTGGGACTTGACCTAGCAGCTTATCTGCCGATCTTGGAATTTGTCGATCTTCACAGCATGCAAGCAAGAGTCCTGCTCTTTGACCTACTGATCTTGGGTTGGCCAGCCCCTGCAGCTACGTGAATCAGGAAAAGCCTTGTGGTCATGCCTGCTGATCTTGGAATTCATTGACCTTCACAGCCTGTGAGCTGGAGCCCAGCTCTCTGACCTGCTGATCTTGGGTTGGCCAGCCCCTGTGGCTGTGTGAATTGGGAGAGGCCTCTATCCTGATCCACGGACTTGGGATGTTCCATCCTCTATGATGGCGTGAGCTGTGTCCTTGATAAAAATCTCTCTCTCTCTCTCTATATATATATATATTTATATGCCTTACTGGTTTTGCTTCTCTAGAGAACTCAGCCTAAGACACTATCATTGCAGCCACTGTGTCGGTCCATTTCATTAAGGGTCTTCCTCTCTTTTGCTGATCCTCTACTTTACCAAGCATGATGTCCTCCTCCAGGGACTGGTCCCTCCTGATAACATGTCCAAAATACATGAGCTGAAGTGTTGCCATCCTCATTTCTAAGGAGCATTCTACCTGTACTTCTTCCAAGACGGATTTGTTCATTTTTCTAGCAGTCCATGGTATAGTCAATATTCTTCACCTACACCGTAATTCAGAGGTATCAATTCTTCTTCGGTCTTCCTTATTCATTTTCCAGCTTTCGCATGCATATGAAACAATTGAAAGTACGATGGCTTGGGTCAGGCTCACCCAACATCTTTGCTTTTCAACACCTTAAAGAGGTCTTTTGTAGCAGATTTGCCCAATGCAATACGTTGTTTGATTTCTTGACTGCTGCTTCCATGGGTGTTGATTGTGGATCCAAGTAAAACGAAATCCTTGACAACATCATTCTTTTCTCCGTTTATCATGATGTTGCTAATTGGTCCAGTTGTGAGGATTTTTGTTGTCTTTATGTTGAGGTGTAATCCATACTGACATTGTGTTCATTGTCAAGAACATTTCAAGATCTATCCTGAAGTACAGTACTGTCGGTGATAGGATAATATCCATACACCTACTAGGAAAACCAGTTGACACGACTGTTATTCAGATTTATGCACCAACAGCTAATGCCAAAAATGAAGAAATTGAGATTTTTACCAACTTCTGCGGTCTGAGATTGATCAAACATGCAATGAAGATGCATTGATAATTCTAGTGATTGGAAAGCGAAAGTTGGAAACAAAGAAGGATTGGTGGTTGGAAAATATGGCCTTGGTGATGGAAACAACACTGAAGATTGCATGATAGAATTGTGCAAGACTATTTATTCATTGCAGATACCTTTTTTCAACAATATAAACTGCGATTATACGTGTGGACCTCACCAAACGGAATACACAGGAATCACATTGACTACATCTGCGGAAAGAGACAATGGAAAAGCTCAATATTATCAGTCAGAACAAGGCCAGGTGCCTACTGCAGAACAGAACATCAATTGCTCATATACAAGTTCAAGTTGAGGCTGAAGAAAATTAAAATAAGTCCATGAGAGCCAAAATAGCATCTTGACTATAACCACCTGAATTTAGAAACCATCTCAAGAATAGATCTGATGCATTGAACATTAATGACCAAAGACCAGATGAGCTGTGGGATGACATCAAGGATATCATACATTAAGAAAACAAAAGGTCATTAAAAAGACAGGAAAGAAAGAAAGGACCAAAATGGATGTCAGAAGAGACTCTGAAACTTGCTCTTGAACATAGAGCAGCTAAAGCGAATGGAAGAAATGATGAAGTAAAGGAGCTGAACGTAAGATTTCAAAGGGTAGCTCAAGAAGACAAAAGTAAAACATTATAATGAAATGTACAAAGTCCTGGAGATAGAAAACCAAAAGGGAAGAACACATTTGGCATTTCTCAAGCTGAAAGAACTGAAGAAAAAATTCAAGCCTCTAGTTGCAACTTTGAATAATTCTATGGGCTAAGTATTGCATGATGCAGGAAGCATCAAAAGAAGATGGAATACATACAGTCACTGTACCAAAAAGAACTGGTCGACATTCAGCTGTTTCAGGAAGTAGCATATGATCAAGAACTGATGGTATTGAAGGATGAAGTCCAAGCTGCACTGAAGGCATTGGCGAGAAACAAGGTTCCAGGAATTGACGGAATATCAATTGAGATGTTTCAACAAACAGATGCAGTGCTGGAGATGCTTACTCGTCTATGCCAAGAAATTTGGAAGACAGCTACCTGGCTAACTGACTGGAAGAGATCCATATTTGTGCCCATTCCAAAAAAAGGTGATACAATGAAATGTGGAAATTACTGAATAATGTCATTAATATCACATGCAAGTAAAATTTTGCTGAAGATAATCCAAAAGTAATAGCAACAATACATCGACAAGGGACTGCCAGAAATTCAAGCCAGATTCAGAAGAAGGTGTGGAAGGAGGGATATCATTGCTGATGTCAGATGGATTTTGACTGAAAGCAGAGAATACCAGAAAGATGTTTACTGAGTTTTATTGACTACGCAAAGGCATTCGACTATGTGGATTATAACAAATTATGGAAAACATTTCGAAGAATGGGAATTCTAGAATACTTAATTGTGCTCCTGTGGAACCAGTACATAGACCAAGAAGCAGTTGTTTGTACAGAATAAGGGATACTGTGTGGTTTAAAATCAGGAAAGGTTTGTGTCAGAGTTGTATCCTTTCACTATACTTATTCAATCTGTATGCTGTGTAAATAATCCAAGAAACTGGATTTAATGAAGAAGAATGTGGCATCAGGATTGGAGGAAGACTTATTAACAACCTGTGATATGCAGATGACACAGCCTTGCTTGCAGAATGCAAACAGGACTTGAAGCACTTACTAATGAAGATCAAAGACTACAGCCTTCAGTATGAATTATACCTCAACATAAAACAAAAATCCTCACAACTGGACCAATAAGCAATAAGCACTGTTATTCTTTCCATTTTATATATGAGAAGACTGGGGCACGGGGAGGTTAGATAACCTGCCCAGGGCCCTACAGCTAGGAAGTGGTAGAGCCAGGACTTAACCTTAGAGGCTGGTTCTGGAGCCTTCCCTCCCCTGCCAAGTGACAGAAGTGGGACACAATCTGCGGAGTGTTCAGCTCCAAAGCCCATGTTCCTAATCACTCTGCTCTGTTGGCGGGTGGACCGGAACTTGCTTTGGCCAGCTAAGGTTTCCTCAGGTAGAAAACATCTAGGTCATTCGAGACTCTCCTAGACTTGTATCTGCACCCTGCCTTCTCCGCACTACCCCCATGCTCCTCCAGCTCTAACCTTTGCCCTTAGCCAGGTTTCTGCCGGTAAGGATCCTTTCTACTGTTCAAGCTCACATGTCTCAATTCTGAAGCCCTCTGAGGCTTACTGTGCAGAGAGACATTCATTGTATCCTTTCCTGTCACAGCACAAAAACCCTTTGTCGTCAAGTGGATTCTAACTCATAGCGACCCTATTAGACAGAGTAGAACTGCTCCATAGGGTTTCCAAGGAGCAGCTGGTGGATTCAAACTGCTGACCTTTTGGTTAACAGCCGACCTTTTAACCACTCCGCCACCAGGGCTCCCTGTCACAGCACAGTAGACTAGAATTATGTGAGAATCATATTAAAATCAGCTGTACTGCTATCAGACACCCCTGCCAGTCGTGCACCCTCTCAAGGAAGAACTCTGTCTTGCTCATCTGGCATCCCTGGGACTTAGCAGAGTGTCTGGCACATAATTGGTGTCTTAGTCTGGGTTCTCTAGAGAAGCAAAACCAGTAAAGCCTATAAATATATATATAGAGAGATTTATATCAAGGAAACAGCTTACGTGATTGTAGAGGCTAGAACATCCCAAGTCTGTGGATCAGGGTAGAGGCCTCTCCCAATTCATGCAGCTGCAGAAGCTGACAAACTCAAGATCAGCAGGCCGGAGAGCAGGGCTCCCACTCACAGGCTGTGAAGGTTGACAAATTCCAAGATCGGCAGGCAAGACCACAAGGTTTCTCCTGATTCACTTAGCTGTAGAGGCTGGTGAACCCAAGGTCAGCAGATCGGGGAGCAGGACTCTTGCTTGCAGGCCGTGAAGATGATGAATCCCAAGATCGGCAGGTAAGACCACAAGAGGCAGCTGCTGGATCCAGAACAAGCCAAAAATCTTGGCAAGGCAGACAGGAAGGAAGTGGGTGGTAGAGGGCAGAGAGATGAAGGCTGAGGGGGTGGTGAGCTGCCACAGGCCCTGCCCCTGCTGGTACCACTCAGCAGATTCCATCATGGCAGTGATCACATAATCACACTTCAACAGGGAAGTGATCACAACATTATACAACTGCCAGAACACTGAGAGGCATGGCCTAGCCAAGTTGGCATACAATCTTAACCATTACAATTGGTGATCAGTTATTGAGGGAAATTTGTAAAGGTTCCCTTGCTTGGGTTTCTACCCAGATGCCCATGTGTAATTCAGGTGACTCTGGGTTGTTTTTTTGCTAGCCTATCATGGTCAGATGGGTTTTCTTTGCTTGTAGGCAACATGCTGAGCTTTTTTGGTGACTTGGGATCATTCTCTGTGAACTATGGGAGAATTCCTGTAGGAGCATACCAATAGCACACCGTAACAGCCTGGCATGGATCCCTTTCCCAAAGGTGGGACATTTCAGTTCATTTCCTTCAGTAGAGAGCTTCTAAGTGAATCGCAACTGTTTTTTTTTTTTTTTTTTCTTTTCTCCTATCTTTTAAGCCTGAGTAGAGAAACAGAGAATAGGAACAGAAGAAATGGAGAAACTTTTTAGCTTCTGGTAGTACATATTGGGTTAATCAAGTGAGTAGAGGACTTTGCTCTGGGATACAGTTTAAGATGTCAGATGAAATCTCTGGGACACCAAGTGGCCACAGATCTTCTCCTAAAGTGGCAACTGGGGACAGGGGAAAGTCATACATTGGCACTTGCATCTGCTGGAGATGGGGTAACTTTCTGCAGCTAGGACAGTGGGGTGGGGGTAGATGTGGCTGGAGGGTGTCATCACTTCCTGGAGATGGCCTTTATGAGTAGCTGCAGCATGGTACCTTGCTGTAACAAAGGGATGAAAGTACACCAGCTCTCATACGAGGGAACTTGTTTTTTCTTTAGTGTAACAGTCGAACTGGTCAAGGCTAGTAGGGCAGCTCTGTTTCCTGAGGTGGTCATTCCACCACCATCTGCTGGGGTGCGGTCCTCCTCTGTGTGATTAAAGCTGGGTTGCTGGCACATCACATTCATGGAAAGAGAAAAGAGATGTTTCAGACAAGCTGAAGTAACACACATCAATTCTGCTGACACTCTGTTGGTGAGAAGGTACCCACAGGACCATAGCCTCCAGGCAGCCAGGCACCTGGGAAAAAGAAGAGAAGAGACTAGGGGCTCAGAACCTTCATAGTCATCTCTCATGCAAACTTCTTATTTTCCAGTGGGGGAGAATGTGTCAGAGAGGGGAAGGGCCTTGCCGGATGTCACACAATAAACTGGGGCAGGACCAGGACCAGAGGATGTAGACCATGGTCCTCACTCTTGGTTGGAAGCTCTTCCATCCAGATGCAAAAGGTAGCACCATGCTGGGGAGCTTTGTGGATCCTGCTCCATCTTCTCTATTCCTTCCTTGCTCCTGGGCTTGCAATTGCTGCTTTGATTAATGCAGTGGTTAAGATCATGGGGCTTTGAACCAGTTTGCCCAGGTTTGATCTCTGGCTTTGTCACTTATTAGCTCTAGGATGTTGGGAAAATTACTCTTACTTCTTTGGGTCTCAGTTTCTCCATCCGTAAAATGGAGATAATAATAGTATCTATATACAACATAGATTGTGTGTAGATACTATGATTATCTCCATTTTTCAGAGGGTTGTTATAGGGAATGAGTGATTGCATGTAAAGCACTGAGTGCAGTGCCTGGCAGATCAACAGATATTAGCTAGTTTCATTCTTTTGAATCCTTAGGGTTAACTCCTAATGCACAGACCTCTTGAACTCTTGAAAAGCATTTAATTATGAGGAATGAGAAGCTGAACACACCGGTGCCGATTTACGTATTCTAGTGAATTTGCAAGGAGCACTGCTGCAATTGTTAAATGCTTGTGCTAACTGAAAAGTCAGTAGTTTGAACCCACCAGCGCCTCCACAGGAGAAAGACCTGGCTATCTGCTCCCATGAAGATTAAAAACCCAAACCCAAACCCATTGTCGTCGAGTCGATTCCCACTCATGGTGACCGTATAGGACAGAGTAGAACGGCCCTATAGGGTTTCCAAGTCTGTAAATCTTTATGGAAGCAGACTGCCACATCTTTCTCTTGCACAGAGGCTGGTAGGTTCAAACCACTAACCTTTTGGTTAGCAGCTGAGTGCTTAACCACTGTGCCACCAGGGCTCCTCCATAAAGATTACAGCCTAGGGAAGCCCTATGAGGCAGCTCTACTCTGTCAACTTGATGGCACACAACAACAGCAACAACAACAATGGATCTGCTGTATCCGGCAGAGGGCGTGGTTCTCAGGGAGATGGGACCTGGAACCAATACGTTTAGAGGGAGATCTTTAAGGGAAGATGGAGGTAAGATCTGAGTCCTGAAATGCTCCTTAAGGAGGGAAAATTGATGGTGTAGGAGGATGGGGAGTACTCAGTGGTCAGGGACTACTGGAGAGGTCACCTTAACAGGATTACTTGAGGGTGGGGCTCAAGACAAAGGTACACTTTATCAGTTTTGGAAGGTAAGAAGTCTTTGGAATTGGGCTCACATTAATGGTTTGATCACAAAATGCCATTCATATTGGGATGATCAATTGATGCAAGTAGTGTTTCTTAAAGAGGCAAGAACAACTCACACAGCTCTCAGGCACAACTCTGATTTTATAAGGGACATGCTAAATGCATTGGCTGATTGTTGTTGTTAGTTGCCATTGAGTCAGCTCTGATTCAAGGTAACCCCTTGTACAACAGAACAAAATGTTTCCCAGTATTGAGCCATCTTCAAGATTGGTGGTATGCTCGAGTTCATTGTTGTGGCCACTGTCTATTCTGAGTGCCTTCCAACCTAGGGGTCTCATCTTCCAGCGCTATTAAACAATATTCTGTTGTGATCCATAGGGTTTTCATTTTCAGAAGTAGATCACCAGACCTTTCTTCCTAGACTGACTTAGTCTGGAAACTCTTCTGAAATCTGTTCACCGTGGATAACCCTGCTGGTGTTTGAAATACCAGTGGCGTAGCTTCCAGCATCGTAGCAACACACAAGCTGCCACAATATGACAAACTGAAAGAAGTGTGGTGGCAATGGCTGATAAGAAGGGAGATATCAGAGGAGGAGAAACCATCTCTTGATGGGGCTCCAGGGAGGAGGGCTTGTCCTTTCTGTCTGTACTTCCTTCCCTGGCCAGAGGCCAGGAATGGTTCCAAAGGCCCCACCTCCTCTAGAGTCTGCAGAGCTCACCAACCTCTGATGCTTCTCACATGGGTTTGATGAAGACTAGCAGTGGGAGGTGGTAACTAAATTAATAACAGCCTCCCCTTGGAAGGCACTGCATCCTCTTTTGCCTTGGTTGTTGTGTGAAGCTGGCCTGAGAGCTCTCTTTGGAGTGCCCATTGTGTGTATTATGAGCGTCAGAGAAGGAACAGAGACGCCTGTCTTTCTAAATAGGCAGCGTGAAGAGACAAGGGTACTCTCAGGAGGGGCTCTTTAGAGGTGCTGCCTGTCCCCCCAGACCTTATAAGCGCTGGTGTGTAAATACAGAACCCACCTCCACAAAGGTTTGACTCTCAGCCCTGCTTTCCCCAGATGGATAACTCAATGTCTTCACACACCCACAGATCTCTGCTGAGCATAATCAGTTTTGAGGCCAGAGACTTAAAACATTCACTGAGAAAATGTTTTGGGAAGAAGCGCCTGGGAATTGCTTACTGTCTTCTGTGGGCTTCTAAAAAAACAAAAACAGTTGCCGTTGTGTTGACTCTGACTTATGGCGACTCCATGTGTGTCAGAGTAGAACTGTGCTCCATAGGGTTTTCAATGGCTGATTTTTTGAAAGTAGTTCCAAAGGCCTTTCTTCCAAAGCACGTCTAGGTGGACTCTGTTGTGGAGTCCAAATTATAGGACACTCGACCAAGGTAAAATGGCTGATCCAGAGTCTGGTCTCTGGCCCATCTTAACTTCTGCTTCTTGCTAACAGGCTAATAACTTCTTACACAAATCCAAGCCTGTAACTCAAGGATGTTTGCCCTGTGGTTAGTTAAGACAGGAGGTGGTTCGTTAAGTCAGGCAGTGCCAGCAGGTGGCCAGCATGTTCCATTAGGGCTTTTGACACAGATAGCTATCACAGCCCTTTGTGTTAGATGCTCTCAGGAAATGTTTGACCAAAGCAAGACATTTTAACAACCTGTTCTAAAATCCTTGGTTTGTAATCATTTTATAACTAACGACCCCTTCCCCAGCACATCCTCCTGCAATGTAGGCTTGTAGCAATCACATAATGCCACCTATAGCATTATGCCACCAATCATAGGAAAAACGTCACTTTGAGATGTCCTGCCCCAATCTTACTGACAACTCTTAGACCGATCTGAATATTGTATCTGAACTTCTTCTGTTAGCTTAATAATAACGGGTTTAAAACTTTTTGGTTAGTAGCCAAATGTGCTAACATTTACCCCACCCAGGGACACCCACCAGAGCTAAATGTAGATACATCAACACAAGGGAAACAGTATGTTGATAAGTGGGTTTATTGGGGGTTGCTTATGTGTTCTTCCACCACACACCCTTTGCTTAGTCCTGGGCATATGGGTGGTGTCAAAAGAAATACTTGAAACAAATTGAACTGGAAGTTCTTCAGATAGTGGGTGATTATAACTTGAGTATTGTCTTGCTTCCCAAAGGCCGTCATCACGTATTGCATCACGTATTGAGACTACAGAGAAAGCATATATCTTTCAATATAAAGGAAAGAAGGGAGAATGAGAGTGTATCTGCTTTTTCTCCTTAGGGCGAGTTCTAACAACACTGTATGCCAGGGTGAGGTCAGAACCCTGACAGGTGACTTAGGGAATGAGTTTCTTAGAAGGTGGTTAGCTTTCCTACTTCAGAGCTCATTTTTCCATTCTGGAATATCATCTCCAGACAGCAGCCTACTTCCCCTCTGAAAATGGAAACATGTTCACTGGGGGCTCACAGGCTGTCACCAGTGGTGGCTCCATCCTCAGGGATGTTAGTATGCTGGTCCCAGGAGAGCCTGTGGGTGGCGGGTTGGCCCCAGTCCAGCTATGCTTGATCCCTGCCAAAGGCATCTTGTGGGTAGGCAGTGCTGGTCCAGTCACACCTCCTGGGGCACCTGCCTTCACCAGGCCATGGTCGAAGTCTTCTGGGCCAGTTGGCTCCTTTGCACAGCTGGCACCTTCAGGCGTAAGCATGGTGGCCAGGGTTTGTCTCCTGAGCCAGTTCACATAGACTGGTAGAAGCTGCTGGGGCAGGAATGGGGGGAGTCCTGAGGGAATTTGAGACTTCTTTGGGGCTCTGTGGGAGAGAGTGCTGTGAGAGAGGCACAATGGCTGCTGAGGGTGTAGGGGTGGGGACAGGGTGAACGGTGGCAGGGTGCCCACGTCATCTCCCTGCCCCAGCCCCAGCTAGCTGCTTGGCAGATGTGGTGAATGAGTGTGGTGTTCTGTTGACAGAGGGTTGATCAAGAGAGGGTGGAGGGGCAGTACAAATCCAAGGCAGCAACTAAATCCCCATCCTACAAGGCTTCCTGGTGGTGAGGACAAAACTCTTGCCTTGGGCATAAAGCTGAAGGCTCATTTTGAAGTTTTGCCAAGGTCTGTGCGTTAGGACCCTTTCCGTTGTAGGTGAAAGAAAACCCAACTTAAACTGGCCTCAGTTGCAGGTGGATTGAGGACTCTTTCTCTCTGTATCTTGGCTCACCTTCCCCTGTGTGGGTTCCCTTCTCAGGCTCCAGGTGGCTGGAGCAGCTCCAGACTCTGGTTCTCTTAGTTGTAAGTCCAGTGGGAAAGGAAAAAATGTTCTTCCTCCGAAATCTCGGCCAGATCCTCATTGTGTCCTGTTGGCCCTGCCTGAATCCCATTCCCTTCTGTGATGTAGTTGGGGTGGTCAGTGGCATGTCCTGTGACTGACTTAGGCCTGCCATGAAGGCTGTGATGAAGAGGGTGTCCTGTGAGAGGAATCAGGGTCTGGTCACCAGAGGAAGGGCTAATCCATGAAGGATGTCCATAACAGTGACTCCTTGACTAGAAGCCCTCTCATCAAATGGGCCCCTGGCCTTTAGTCTCTTTTCTTCTTTGTGGCAATCCTTGAAGGGGAAAAGGAGAAGGGGAAGTTGAGGAGGAGCCAGGAGACTGTTCTGTGATAGAGTCACTGCATTACCGGAGATGGCCTTGGGCACAGACCACATCACATGGGTAACTGCTGAAGGGTAGGGCTTTTGGGAGGAGAGCGGTCTCCAGGGTGGGAAGAGCCAGCCTCACACATATGGAGGACTCTTGGGAGAAGAAAGACTCATCTGTTCCAGCCTTGGTGGATCGAACCAAAGCCAAGTAGTGGAAACTGTGTGATGTCTATCTTTAGTACCATTTATGGAAGTTCTCCTAACAGTCACAGCTGCCCCAGGTTCGGCCACACTGGGACACGAGAGTGAGAATTCGATTTGGATTAGCATCTGTTGAGCCCTGCCCACAGAGTCAGGCATGATGCCAGGTGATTCACCTGTGTGAGTGCACTTTGTCCTCAGAACAGCCCTGAGCCCTAGGGATTATCATTCCCTGCAGAAGGGTTGAAGACTGCATTTCTTAGTGAGATGAGTCACGTCCAGGCCCGTGGGCTCCAGGATCCATACTCTTCCCACTTTATCAAGTTGGAGCATGGGCAGTGAATGGAGATGGTGTTGAGGAGATTCTGGTGTCAGATAACCTGCTGACCCTGTGATTCTCTCAGTCTGTGATTCTTGAGTAATTTCATCTAAGTCACACTTTTCTTATCTACAAAAGGAGGATAATGATACTTTGACAAGATTGCTGAGAAGACTGAATGAGGCAATGGGAAAATGCTTGGAAACATAACCCGTTCAAGGTCAGCAGAAGGGAATTTCTGTAGTCTGACCTCATGCATACCTGAGGTAGGGGGCAGCAGGTAGCTGTGATGGCCTTACACTCCTCTCCGCCCCTTGTCCCCAGAGGCCCTGCCTGCCATGCTTCTGCTTCCAGCTGTCTCTGGGGTTGACTTCCTTCCTATTCTCCCACGATTTTATTTTTCTTCTTAATAGCTGCAAAATATATGTACACTCTGTGAGCAGTGGTTAAGAGCTCGGCTGCTAACCAAAAGGTCAGCAGTTTGAATCCACCAGCCAGCCACTTCTTGGAAACCCTATGGGGCAGTTCTCCTCTGTCGTATAGGGTCGCTATGAGTCAGACAGCAACAGGTTTGGTTTTTTTTTTTTGGTATATCAAAATCAGAAAATGTAGCCAAGTCAAAAAAACATTAAAATATCCATTACCCCATCTACCCAGAGGTAACTGCTGTTAAAACGTTAGTGCATTTCCTTCCAGGTCTTCTCTATGTTTATGCTTATGATATGGGTGAATAACTTTTTTTTTTTTTTTCTTAATAAAAATGGGATTATAACACATGTACTGCTTGGTGACTCACATTTTCCACTTCACTACTGATCACAAGAAGGAGCCCTGATGGCACAGTGGTTAAAGCTCTTGGCTTCTAACTGAAAGGTCAGTAGGGTTTAAACCTACCAGAGGCTTCATGGGAGAAAGATGAGGCAGTCGACTTCTGTAAAGATTACAGTCTTGGAAACACTATGGGGCAGTTCTACTCTGTCCTACAGGGTCGCAATGAGTCGGAATCGCGTCAGTGGCAAGGTGTTACTGGTCACAAACACTCTCCGTGACAGCAGATACATTTCCGAAACATTTCAAGCATCTGTGTAGCATTTCATTTTATGGATGATGTATAATTTATTGAACTAAAAAGCCTCTTTTCAGGTATTTAGGTTGTTTTCAGCTTTCCACTGTTCCACACAGGCTGTGATGAACACCCTCTCAGCCTGGTCTTTGTGCTAGTACTTGATGATTTCCCTAGGAGAGGTTCTCAGCAGTGGAGGTTCTAGGTCCAAAGAGAAGTATTTCCAGACTGCCCTGCAGAATGCCTGTACCTGTGCTTTTTTCCTGCCTGCAGGTGAGGGGTCAGCTCCTCATCCTGGCCAGCACGGACTATAATCCCATTGATCTCAAAGCAAACGTTTATTGTTCAGTGTAGACTGTTTCAAAAATAAAGTATAAAATAGACAATAAAATCCATCACCATGCTCCCACTTGAGCTCGTTGTGTTGTTGTTAGGTGCCGTTGAGTCAGTTCCAACTCATAGCGACCCTGTGTACAACAGAACGACACACTGCGCAGTCCTGCGCCATCCTCACGGTCGTTGCTATGCTCGAGCTCATTGTTGCAGCCACTGTGTCAGTCCATCTCGTTGGGGGTCTTACTCTTTTTCGCTGACCCTCTACTTGACCAAGTATCATGTCCTTCTCCAGGGACTGATCCCTCCTGATAACATGTCCAAAGTATGTGAGACGTAGTCTCGCCATCCTTGCTTCTAAGGAGCATTCTGGTTGTACTTCTTCCAAGACAGATTTGTTCATTCTTTTGACATTCCATGGTATATTCAATATTCTTCACCAAAACTACAATTCAAAGGCATCAGTTCTTTTTTGGTCATCCTTATTCATTGTGCAGGTTTCACATGCATATAATGCAATTGAAAACACCATGGCTGGGGTCAGGCGCACCAGTTTTCAAGGTGACATCTTTGCTTTTCAACATTTTAAAGAGGTCTTTTCCAGCAGATTTGCCCGATGTAATGCGTCTTTTGATTTCTTGACTGCTGCTTCCATGGATGTTGATTGTGGATCCAAGTAAAATGAAATCCTTGATGACTTCAGTCTTTTCTCTGTTTATTATGATGTTGCTTACTGGCCCAGTTGTGAGGATTTTTGTTTTCTTTATATTGAGGTGTGATCCATACTGAAGGCTGTGGTCTTTGATCTTCATCAGTAAGTGCCTCAAGTCCCCTTCACTTTCAGCAAATCAAGGTTGTGTCATCTGCATATTGCAGGTTGTTAATGAGTCTTCTTACAATCCTGATGCCCTATTCTTCTTCATATAGTCCAGCGTCTCGGATTATTTGCTCAGCATACAGATTGTATAAGTATGGTGAAAGAATACATCCCTGACGCACACCTTTCCTGGACTTTAAACCATGCAGTATCCCCTTGTTCTGTTCGAACGACTGCCTCTTGATCTATGTATAGGTTCCTCATGAGAACAATTAAGTGTTCTGGAATTCCCATTATTCGCATAAAGTTATGGATAACTTGAGCTCGTTAACCAGTGTTAAATACCTACCTACCTACACACACACACACACACACACACACACACACACACACACACACACACTTGGGATTGTGCTATGTACTATACACACACACACCATTTTATATTGTACTTACATATACATGTAGTAAAAAAGTGTATATGATTTTTATACGTCATTAAATATTTGTTGAAAACAGTTTTTAATGGCTTCACAGTAGTGTGCTTTATAGATATTATTAAGGCAATCGGTTATAATCCATTTGGGTTATTTCAGTTTTTCATGTTATAAATGTCCTCACATTTTTTTTTTTAATAGCAGCTTTGGTTTTTGAGATATAATTTGCATGTAAGTTTTTGAGCAGAGATATGTGTTCAATTCTCTTGGGTATATACCTAGGAGTGGAATTACTACGTCATATGGTAACTCTCTAGGGCTCTAATTTCTCCACATCCTCACCAACTCTTGTAAATGTCTTTCTTTTTGATTATAGCCATTCTAGTGTGTGTGAAGTGGCATCTCATTGTGGGTTTGATTTGCATTTCCCTAATGACTAATGATGTCGCGCAATGTTTTATGTGCTTATTGGCCATTTGTCTGTCTTCTTTGGAGAAATGTCTACTCAGATACTTTGCCCATTTTTTTTTTTTGCACCTTAGATGGAAGTTTACAGAACAAACTAGCTTCTCATTAAACAGTTAGTACACATATCGTTTTGCGACACTGGTTAACAACCCCACAACATGTCAACACTGTCCCTTCTCGACTTTGGGTTCCCTATTACCAGCTTTCCCGTCCCCTCCTGCCTTCTACTCCTTGCCCCTGGGCTGGTGTGCCCCTGTAGGCTCGTTTTGTTTTATGGGCCTCACTGATCTTTGGCTGAAGGGTGAATCTCAGGAGTGATTTCATTACCGAGCTAAAAGGGTGTTTGGGGGCCATACACTCGAGATTTCTCCAGTCTCTGTCAGGCCAGTAAGTCTGGTCTTTTTTTGTGAGTTAGAATTTTGTTCTACATTTTTCTCCAGCTCTGTCTGGGATCGTCTATTGTGATCCCTGTCAGAGCAGTCAGTGTTGGTAGCCGGGCACCATCTAGTTGCACTGGACTGAGTCTGATGGAATACTTTGCCCATTTTTTACTGAGTTGTTTGTCTTTTTATTATTGAATTGTAAGAGTTCTCTATGTATTCTGGATATAAATTTCTTATCAGATACATGATTTGAAGATATTTTTCAGCATTCTGTAGGTTCTTGATGGTATCTTTTGAAGCTCTAAAATTTTTAATTTTGATGAAATTCAGTTTATTTTTTTCTTTTGTCACTTGGGCATTTGGTGTTTCCTTTATTTGAAAGATCTGGATTTACTCCCATGTTTTCTTCTAAGAGTTTTTTAGTTTTAGCTCTTAATTTAGGTCTGTGATCCACTTTGAGTGGATTTTTGATTATGGTGTAAGGAAGGGATCCGACTTCATTCTTTTGCATGTGTATGTCCAGTTGTTCCAGTACCATTTGTTAAAAAGACTATTCCTTTTCCATTGAGGTGTCTTGGCAACCTTGTGGAAAATTGATTGACCACAAATGTAAAAGTTTATTTCTGGACTCTCAATTCTATTCCATTGATAGACAATTCTATTCCATTGTCTATCCTTATGGCCAGTGCCACACTGTTTTGGTTATTGTAGCTTTGCAGTAAGTTTTGAGATCGAGAAATGTGGGTCTTCCTAGTTTTTTCTTCTTTTTCAGGACTGCTTTGGCACTTCTGGGTCCCTTGCATTTCCTTATGTATTTTAGGGTCAGCTTGTCAATTTCTTAAAAAAAAAAAAAAGCAATACAAAACAGCTGGGATTCTAATAGGGATTGCATTGCATTTGTAGATCAATTTGGGTAGTATTGCTGTCTTTACAGTATTAAGTCTTCTGATCCATTTATTTAGGTCATCTTCAGTTTCTTTCAACAATGTTTTGTAGTCTTCAGTATACAAGTCCTTACATACTTTTTGCTAAATGTATTCCTTAGTATTTTTTTCTTTTTGATGCTATTATAAATGGAATTGTTTTCTTAATTTTAAGATTGTTTATTGCTAGTGTATAGAAATACAAATGATTTTTGTATCCTGCAACCTTATTGAATTAGTTTATTAGTTCTAGTGGGTTTTTTTTTTTTTGGTATGTGAATGTTTGTGTGGTCTCTTCAGGGTTTTATGTATATAAAAGCATATCATCTGCAATAGACATAGTTTTACTTCTTCCTTTCCAATCTGGATGCCTTTTATTTCTTTTTATGGCCTAATGGCACTGGTTGAACTCCAGTACAGTGTTGAATAGAAGCGGTAAGAGTGGATATCCTTGTCTTGTTCCTGATCTTAATGAGGAAAGTCTTTAGTCTTCACCATTAAGTACAATGTGAGCTGTACGTTTCTTCGTAGATGACCTTTATCAGGTTGAGGAAGGTCTCTTTTATTGCTAGTTTGTTGAGTGTTTTTATTATGAAAGGCTCTTGGATTTTTCAAATGTTTTTCCTGTTGAGATGATCATGTAGTTTTTATCCTTACTCTTTTAATATGGTTTGTTACATTAATTGGATCCCTGGGTGGCTCACATGGTTAAGTGCTTGACTGCTAGCCAAAGTGTTGGCTGTCTGAACCTACCCAGAGGCACCCTGGAAGACACGCCTGGTGATCTCTGCTTCCGAAAGGTCACAGCCTTGAAAACCCTATGGAACAGTTCTACCCTGCAGACATGGGGTCGCCATGAGTCAGAATTGACAGCAGCTAGCAACGACAACATTATAATAGTTGATTCCTGTGTTAATTAAACCAACCTTGCATTCCTGGGATAAATCCCACTTGGTCATAGTCTGTAATCCTTTTTATGTGTTTTCATGGGTTGGGATTGCTAGGATTTTGTTGAGGATTTTTGTATTCACATAAAGGATATTAGTCTGTAGTTTTCTTTTTTTGTGATGTCTTTGTCTGATTTTGGTGTCAGAGCAATACTGGCCTCATAGAATGAGTTGGGAAGTGTTCCATCCTCTTCTGTTTTCTGTAAGATTGTGTGAAGCATTGGTTTTAATTCTTAAGTTTTATAGAATTCATCAGTGAAACCATCTTATCCTGGGCTTTTCTTTGTTGGAAATTTTTTGATTATTAATCCAGTCTCTTGTTATTGTATTGTTTTAATAGATTTTAATAACCTTTACTTTCTCTCCACTTTTTTCTAGACAGCATTGTTTTATTGGGGCCCTTGGCCTCTTGACTGTGGCAAACCGTCACGGTCAGAAAGGAATCATCTTTAACTAGTTCCCAGTTTCAGGGTTGATGAGTTTGAGGAGTAATCTCTTTTCTGTTCTACAGTAATACCTTGAGTAGCAGCTAATCCCATGTTTCCAAAGAAACCCAATAATTGTCACAGTCTAGAGAAGAAGCACTTCCTATATTTGCAATCTATTGACAAAATCAGCCTGGTATATGACTCCTCTTTTTTCTTGAAGTAGCCAAATAGCTACTGCCAGTTTTTAAGCATGAGGCATACTTAACTAACTTTGCAATCAGAAAAGATCTTTCTGGCACAGAGTTGATAATAGATTGTTGATGCTGTCAAGTTGGCTCCGACTCGTGGCAACCACTTTACGTTTAACAGAACGAAACATTGCCTGGTCCTATGCAGTCTTCATGATCATTGGTGTATTTGAGTCTGCCATGGATTGAATTTTGTCCCCCAAAAATATGTGTCAACTTGGCTAGGCCATGATTCCCAGTATTATGTACTTGTCCTCCATTTTGTGATCTGATGTAATTGTCCTGTGTAAATCGTAATCTCTGCCTGTGGTTAATGAGTCAAGATTAGGTTATGTTAAAGAGGATTAAGGTGGGATGCAACACCGTTACTCAGGTCACAGCCCTGGGGATGTGGCCTGCATCACTTTTATCTTACAAGAGATAGGAGAGGGAAGTGAGCAGAGAGGAGAGAGAACTTCTACCACCAAGAAAGAAGCGCTGGGAGTAGAGCATGTCCTTTGGACCTGGGGTCCCTTTGCTGAGAAAATCCTAGACCCAGGGGAAGATTGATGACAAGGACCTAGCCCCAGAACTGGCAGAGAAGGCCTTCTCCTGGAGCTGGTGCTCTAAATTCGGACTTCTAGCCTCCTAAACTGTGAGAGAATGAATTTCTGTTTGTTAAAGCCGTCCACTTGTGGTATTTCTTACAGGAGCACTAGATAACTGAGACGGAGTCTAAGAGAATAGAGTTGAAGGAATTAAAAATTATAGGCAAGGAGATTGACTGGAGGGTGAGCTGGCTTTGAGCTTTTCCCCTCTGCTGCTCTGCCTCTCAGAAGGCTTGACTGCTACAGGCTGTTTCCCAAGGTGCCGAAGTCATTTGGCTTCTGCCTGGGTTTGGCCAACAGAGGCATTGGCAGAAGACTGGAGGGCAGGAAGAGAGAGAAGCCAGGGTATTTTTCCCTCTCTCTGCCTCAGGTAGCCCCTTAGTAGGAATTACATCTCTTTAGTTGCTCCAGCTTCCATCACACAAACCCTCCCTCTGTGGATTCAGCTCCCCCCACGGAGCCCCTCCTGGATTCTAGCTCCCACCCCATATTTGACATTCTTTTAACTCTACCTCTTCCCTTTGTTCCTCCATCCCCCCTGGATGTTAGTGGCTTCCAGCTGTTGCCGGTCTCTACTGTCCCTCTTGCCCTCTCATATTTTTCATCCCCAGTGCAGACAATTCCTCTCATTAAATTCTCTTTATTTGAAAGACCTAGAATGGTCCCTCTGTCCTGGCTGGACAGATGTCAGAGGTGCTACAAAAGCCTGGATTACAGGTACAGGAGGCAGGGGTAGACAAGAAGCGTCAGAATCAAGAGGCATTTGAAAGAGAAATAGTAGGGCTTAGAGGCTGGTATGTTTTGCAGAGTTAGTGTGGGTAAGGTGGTTGAGAGAGGAATCAAGATGACTGTGAGGTTTTTAATTTCGCTCACTGGGCAGGTAATAATGTGTTAAGCTGTGTGTGAATTACAGGAGGAGTAGCCAGTTTTGGGGGAGGGGTGGTGGTTGTTGTTTTGTTCCATTGAGTCGATTTCAACTCATAGTGACCCTATATGACAGAGTAGAACTGCTCCATAAAGTTTCCTAGGCTGTAATCTTTAAGGGAGCAGATCCCCAGGTATTTTCTCCCGTGGAGCCTCTGGTGGGTTTGAACCACCATCCTTTTGGTTAGCAGCCGAGTGCTTAACCATTGTGCCACCAGGGCTTCTTCTTTGGAAGGTAGGGGGAAGATACTGGAGTGGAGTTGAACATTGTGATACTTCTGTGACCACAAGGGGTGCTGTCCAGGGAGCCATTGGAATTCCTGGGCTCGTGCTCAGCATAAGGGTCTTCAGGCTGTTGGTTGTTTTTGGAATGCATAGGAATTGTCTGCGTATAGGGTTTGATTACTGCGTACGGATGGCTGAAGCTCATTCAGAGAACCACAGAGATGAGGAGGGCAAGGACTGAGCCTGGAGCCCCGTACGGCCTCCGTCTGCAGTAGGGGAGCTCTATCTGTAGG
Source organism: Dugong dugon (assembly GCA_030035585.1). Lineage (NCBI taxonomy): Eukaryota > Metazoa > Chordata > Mammalia > Sirenia > Dugongidae > Dugong > Dugong dugon. The sequence continues at coordinate 100,238,378 of CM057472.1, read as the reverse complement.
CAGAGCGCCCAGCAGGGCCCTGGACCAGTAAAGGGGAGGAGGAACACAGGTGACACAGAGCTTTTTCTCTGGGGTCTACAGTGCCTGAAACACACGAGCATTTCTACATTTGTGGCAGATTTATCTTCTGAAGTAAAATGTGTTTAAGGAAGTAATTTGTCAGTGGCTCTGAATATTAGGACAAGTCAGCCCGAGGTTTAAAATATACCGTGGAAGATTCACATTGAGATAATCAGGAGGTGACAAAAAAGCGTCATCTTTCCTCTTACTGCTTAGAGGTCAGTCCTCCAGTGACACTCCAGCTGACCACACATTTCGAGGTGTGGCCGTCTGTTTCTCCAGAGCTGGAGGTTATGTCCTGGTCTTCCCAGGCTGGCCACTTGTCCTGCTCTGTCCCTCTCACTCTGCTCCAGGCTGCCCGCCCGCCTGTCTCTCTTCATCTCTACCAGTCCCACTCGCTACCTCTGCTTGTCTTCTCTCTCCAGCTTGGAGTCGTCCTCTTTTCCCTGTGCTGAGTCCACCCTTGGTGACATCCGGCTGTCGCAGCCAAACCTTTCCAGCTCCATTTGTCCACTCCAGTCTCTTCCCTCTGATTCCACCTCTATTTATAGTTAGTACCATCTAATTTGGCATTCAGGTTTTGTCTAATTATTTCACATCTGCCACTTGCCTCTCTCAGAGTGGATTATATAAACTAATTAATTAATTCATTAAATCAGCAAATAAGTGAGTTCCTGCTCTGGCGTGGGCTCTCAGGGTGTGCCGTGTTGAAGCTTCTTGCTTTGTGTCCCCGCAGTTGTAGCAGGGACAGTATGTGCCACACAGGGATGTTTGCTATGGGGCTGTTCTTTAACATTTTGCCCCGGCGTCCTTCTCCCACCACCTCCCCTTCCTCGTGTGCCTTGGCCAATACTGGTGCTGGAAAGTGAGCTGGGAGCTAGGATCACCTCCCTGGGAGATGACTTTGTCAGACGACCACTGTTTTTTGTTTTTTTAAATAATGGTTTTCTGTTGTTGTAGTTTAAATGAAGTTTACATTTCAAGTTAGTCTCCCATACAAAAATTTATACATACATTGTTCTGTGACCCTAATTGCTCTCCCCATACTATGACAGCACACTCCTTCTTTCCACCCCTGATGCCCCGTGTCCATTCAGCCAGCTCCTAACCCTCTCTGCCTTCCCATCTCACCTCCGGACAGAAGCTGCCCGTTTGGTCTCTTGTATCTACTTGAGCTAAGAGGCACATTCCTCACAAGTATCACTTTATGTCCCACAGTCCAGTCCAATCCCTGTCTGAAGAGTTGGCCTCGGAAATTACGACCACTGTTCTTGAACTTTCAGCGTCCCCTGGCCCTGTGTCACCTGAACATTCTTCCCTGAGGTTCCAGGGGCACACTACTGATAGACCATACCCGAATAACACAAGTTGCTTAAGCAAAAGGCAGGCGTCATGTTTTTAGTATATTCTGTTGCTCCATTTTAGATGAAAATAGATTTTGCTTTGGCCTTGAGATAAGACAGTCTTGTCTCTAACACCTCTGCTACCCGCACTCACCTTACGGTTAGTTCATCCCCATTTGTGGACTGTGTTTCAGGCTTTGGGTCTCTGCGGCGCCTGTCTCCCACGGCTTGTTTTCTTTGAGGGCCAGTGACTGCCTGGGCCTCCTTACTGGTTTTCTCCCTGGCATTGTGTTTCTAGCTACTGCACTTTTCACTCTTAAGATTTGGGTCCTTACTTCCAGGCTCTTGTGGGGCCTAGATTCATAGCTGGCCAGGTTATAAAAGATCACCCAGTCCAGACTCCCGTTTCATATTTCGAACCCAGGACTTCTGACTCCCAGTGTAGTGCTTGTTCTGCTGTCACTGGTTGCTTGGCTTCTACCGTTCCCAAACCATCTCTGGTGTTCGGTTTCTTCCCCCAGTGTTTGTGATGCTTTGGGAATGACAAAAGCACCCATATTTGGAAAGCTCAGACCTCTCTTGCAGGTGGGAGTGGAGCACAGACTGTGTGCCTCTCCATCTCTCCCCCAGGCCAGTTGGGGACTGGTGCTGAAGAGCAGAAGCAGGGTGGGCACTGGCTGGGCTGCCCTGCAGGGCACCTGTGGCCCCTCGGGACAGGGACTCCTTAACTCCCTTTACTCTCCCAACAACCCGGTGAGATAAACTCCAGGAGAGTCCCCATTTTAAGAGGGGGACTGAGGGGTGGAGCCCCTATTCCAGCCCTCTGTTTCCTTTGCCGTCAAGTGCTTGCTTGGCAGATTGGGGCTGGCATGCCATTCGTGTAGGAACTTCCAGGTGCAGATACTAACTGCCAACAGACCGAAAAAGGATTAGTTTATCCTGGTGTGCAGTGAGGCGCCTTAGCGCATGTTCAGCGGCTCACAGAGCCAGTGTGCACCTTGCCGCAGATCTTGGAAAATACCTTTGTTCTCAACAACGCAGAGAGTGCTTGGGCTTCTTTATTTAAACAGTAGGGTACTTTTTTTCTCTGAACACTTTCAAAAACTGGAATTCCACACAAGGCCTGTGAGCGAGTTGACACGGTAGTGCTCTGTTCTGAAGCCACAGCAAGGTCGTCCTGTAGCCGCCGCCAGGGGTCGGCGTGGGCCGTCTCTGCGCGGAGCCTCGCTGGGGCCGCGCATGCGCTGAGCCTCTCCCGGGCACTTGGCCGGCGGAGCCGCAGTGGCCAAGCCTCACAGGTCGCGGGTCCCGGGTCCCGGGTCCCAGACGAGGCCACCTCTGGGTAGGCTAAAGCTGTGGCTTCGGGGCCGGCGGCCTCCCCAGGGCCGACTTGTCATTTGCAGTGTCTCAAATTTGGTTCATTGCATGATTCAGTTCGACTTCAGGGATCAGAGGGGAAAGATGAGCCTGCCAGCCTTCTTTATTAACCTTGAATTAGCCAGTCTCCTCTGGAGACCCATTGCTCGTTCCTAGGTGGAAACTCTGGAAAGCGGTGCCTGTTTGCAGGCATTTGCCGGCATGGGCCTCCCTGGCTGTTACTAGGCGGTGGAGCTGAACCTTTACTGATGAGCTAATATATTGTTCTCTGTGACATTTATAGAGCCTCTCACAGGAGTTGATGGCCTTTAGTACATTAAAGCATTCAGTGCATGGATCGTTTAAAACGAGAACGAGTTTAAGAGGATGTATTCCTGTAATGGACCTTTAGCAGGAGTTGAAGTGCCTCATTTTCTCATGGACAGAAAATCCCTGGTAATAAAGACTGTAGACACCCGGGGAGGATTTTCCTGGTAGATTGAATGTTCAGGTCTTGAAGCGACACAACTGAATTCCAACCTCTATGCATTGGATATTTACTAGTGACCCTTTCTTGGTCCTGGAGCTGCAGGACAGAGAAGTAACCTTGGCCATGCATCTTCCTGGCAGGAAGATTCTCCAGTCTTTTGGGGGCCTGTGTCCCAAATACCTGTGGACCTGTTGTGGTTGGCTCTGCCAGTTCTCTGTGGCCTAGGGCAAATCATTAACCCTCTCCAAGCCTGAATTTCCTCTTCTGCAAAGTGAGAGTAGATAAGGGCTCCAATTTCCTTTCTTTGAGAAGCTGCTTTTCATTGCCTTGAAGCTTTGCTATCCCTTGAGGTACAGTGAAAAACGTAGTTTCAGAGAGAAGTCCATGAGTGGGGATCTTAGGGGGTAGAGGAGACTTTCCTCATTTAAGCCCTGGGGCCAGGGTAGCTCTTGCTGAGTGCTTGTTTCTACCTCACTTTGAAACCCAGAAAATGTGGGATTAGGGGGCATGGGAGAGGGGGCTGTGTGGCCTAGCTTGGTGGAGATCTGTTGAGTAAGCCTTTGGCTAGCTGTTTACCTCCGACTCAGTGATCTCTTGGCCTCATCCCATCCTAGATTTCATGATTCTGCGAATGCTGGGAGGCTAGATGCTGTATTGCTTGTGGCCACTCGGCTCAGGTTGCTGGTCAAAGCTTCCTGTTTATATTTAGATGGTGTAAGAAGAGTAAGAGCCCTTTTATTGCAGCTGACCTATATTCATATTTAATGTTGGTTGTTTCAGTAGGCTTCTCATTGGTTCTGTTTTTGGAAGCAAGGAGAGACTTAAACGGTACAGAGAAAGTTTTAGGGGTGGAGTCTTAGGTTGATGTCGGCTGATGTGCTTGTTCTTAGTTCTTCTGTGATGCTGTGTCTGTCTCAGTCACTGCACTTTTTACATTGTTTTGAGTGTCTTTTTCCTCTACTAGAGGTGGAGCTCCTTGAGGTCAAAGGCCATGCCCTATTCTCTGAACCCCAGCCCTAACCCAGAGCATTGACATAGTTGGTACTCAGTGAGAATTTGTGAAATGAAGAAAGGACAGACACTCCTATGCACTGACTGCCCTCATTCCATGCTACAGTTGGGGCTATAGTAGGGATCCCCCAGGGTGATGGGTCTACTCTTAGGAAGGAAACTAGAACCGAGACCAAAGTTTACATGACATCATAGGTTATTAAAGGCTGAAGGGCTGTGCCGGATGCTCAAAAAGCCAAACCGGTTACTATTGAGTCGATTTCGACTTATGACGACCCTGTGTGTTCCACTGTAGAACTGTATGCCACAGAGTTTTCAATGGCTGTAATGTTTTGGAAGTAGATCACCAGGCCTTTCTTGTGAGGTGCTTCTGGGTGGATTGAAACTGCCAGTCTTTCGGTTAGTAGCTGAGCGCCCAACTGTTTTGCCACCGGAGGACTCCTGTGCCAAATGTTGTTAGGTGTTGTCAAATCGATGGCACCTAACTTATAGCAACCCCATGTACAACATAACGAAACGCTGCCCGATTCTGTGCCATCCTCACAATTGTTGCCATGTTTGAGCCCATTGTTGTAGCCACTGTGTCAATCCATCTTGTTGAGGCTCCTCCTCTTTTTTACTGACCCTCTACTTTACCAAGCATGATGTTCTTCTCAGGAACTGGTCCTTCCTGATAACATGTCCAAAGTACGTGAGACGAAGTCTCACTGTCCTCATTTCCAAGGAGCATTCTGGTTGTATTTCTTCCAAGACAGATTTGTTTGGGGACATCTAGGTCATTTGGCATAACAGAGTTTATTAAGAAAATGTTCTGCATCCCACTTTGGTGAGTGGCGTCTGGGGTCTTAAAAGCTTGTAAGCAGCCATCTAAAATACATCAATTGGTCTCAACCCACTTGAAGCAAAGGAGAATGAAGAACACCAAAGATACAAGGACAATATTAGCCCAAGAGACAAAAGGGCCAGAGACTCCATCAGCCTGAGACCAAGAAGAGCTAGATGGTGCCCGGCTACCACCAATGACCACTCTGACAGGGAACACAACGGAGAGTCCCTGAGGGAGTGGGAGAGAAGTGTAGAACAGAACTCAAAATTCACATAAAAAGACCAGACTTAATGGTATGACTGAGACTGGAGGAACCCCCAGAGCCATGGCCCCCAGATGCTACGTTAACCCAGAACTAAAACCATTCCTGAAGACTACTCTTCAGACAAAGATTAGACTGGACTGTAAAACATAAAATAATACTCGGGAAGAGTATGCTTCTTAGTTCAAGCAGATACACGAGAGCAAATGGGCAGCTCCTGTCCGGCAGCAGGATGAGAAGGTAGGAAATGACAGGAGCTGGTTAGATGGACATGGGAAACCCAGGGTGGAAAGGGGGAGTGTGCTGTCACATTGTAGGTATTACAACTAGTGTCACATGACAATATGTGTATAAAATTTTGTATGAGAGACTAACTTGAGCTATAAACTTTCACCTAAAGTACAATTAAAAAAAAAAAAAAAAGAGAGATTTGTTTGTTCTTCTGGCAGTCCATGGTATATTCAGTATTCTCTGCCAGTACTGTAATTCAAAGGCATCAGTTCTTCTTCAGTCTTCCTTATTCATTGTCCAGCTTTCACAGGCATGTGAGGTGATTGACAATACCGTGGCTTGGGTCAGGTGCACCATAGTCCTCAAAGTGACATCTTTGCTTTTTAATATTTTGAAGAGGTCTTTTGCAGCAGATTTGCCCAATGCCATACATCATTTGCTTTCTTGACTGCTGCTTCCATGGGCGTTGATTGTGGATCAAAGTAAAATGAAATCCTTGACAACTTCAATATTTTCTTCGTTTATCATGATGTGGCTTCTTTGTCTAGTTGTGAGGATTTTTGTTTTCTTTATGTTGAGATATAATCCATACTGAAGGCTGTAGTCTTTGATCTTCATCAGTAAGTGCTTTAACTCCTCTTTGCTTTTCAGCAAGCAAGGTTGTGTCATCTGCATGCCGTAGGCTGTTAATGTGTCTTCCTCCAATCCTGAAGCCAGAACAAAATGCTCTTCATATAGCTGGACTTCTCAGATTATTTGCTCAGCATACAGATTGAATAAGTATGGTGAAAGGATACAACCCTGATGCACAACTTTTTTGATTTTAAATCACCCAGTATGCCCTTGTTCTGTTGAAACAAGCAGAGACTCAAAGGGTCCAGGTTTTTGGTCTGTTTACACGTTCCACATGAGCACAGTTAAGTGTTCTGGAATTTCTGTTCTTCGAAATGTTATACATAATTTATTATGATCCACACAGTTGAATGCCTTTGCGTAGTTAATAAAACACAGGTAAACATCTTTCTAGTATTCTCTGCTTTCAGCCACGATCCATCTGACATCAACAGTGATATCCCTCGTTCATATCCTCTTCTGAATCCAGCTTGACTCATGCACCAAATGTTATCTGTGATTAATTCTAAATGGTGGGAATATGGGTGATTGTTATTTTCTTCTTGATGCTTTTCTGCATTTTTCAGATACCCCTCCAGAAAAATTGAGGGATACTGTCATTGCCCTCAGGAAAGGTACATGTTGATAATAGTAATTACCATTGAGTACTTGCTGGGCTAAGCGTAATGCTAATCAGTTAAAGCAGGTGCTGTTATTCCCATTTACTTGATGAGGAAAAAGAAACTCTGAGATGTTAAGTAACTTGCTTAAAGTCACAGAGCTGGTAAATGAAGAAGCAAGGGTTTGAATCCAGTTCTGTCTTCTCAAAAGCGCATGTATTTTCACCTCTTCATATTTTACCCAGCAGTTTGGCAGTTAGGTAGTAGATATGATTTTAAAATAACAATAAAACGTAGAGTTACCCTTGTTGTTGTTAGTTGTTGTTAGTTGTCACCAAGTCAGCTCCAACTCATGGCGACCTCACGTATAACAGAACAAAACGTTACCCAGTCCTGCGTCATCTTCACGATCATTGGTATGTTTGAGTTCTTTGCTGTGGCTGTCGTATCCGTCCATCTCAGTGAGGATTTCCCTCGTTTTCACTAACCTGTCAACCATGATGTCCTTTTCTAGCAGTTGGTCTTTCCTGATGATATGTCCAAAGTAAGCAAGCCAAAATCTCGCCATCCTTGTTTCTAAGGAGCATTTTGGCTGTACTTCTTCTAAGACCGATTGGTTCGTTTTTTTGCTAGTACATAGTCTGTTCAGCATTCTTTGCCAGCACCACAGTTTGAAGGCACCAGTTTTTGTTTCCCTTTTTTGTTGTCCGTCTTTCGCGTGCATATGACACAATTGAAAAGACTATGGCTTGGGTCAGCCTCACCTTAGTCAACAAAGTGACATCTTTGCCTTTTAAAACTTTGAAGAGATTTTTTGCAGCATGTTTTCCCAGTGTAATACATTGTTTGATTTCTTGACTGCTGCTTCCATGGACGTTGTTGATCTAAGTCAAATGAAATCATTGACAACTTCATTTATCATGGTATGTTTATCTGTCCAGTTGTGAGAATTTTTGTTGTCTTCACATACAGTTATAACCTATATTGAAGGCTATAGTCTTTGACCTTCAACAGTGTTTCAAGTTGTCTTCATTTTTGGCAAGGAAGGTTGTATCATCTGCATATCACAGGCTGTTTGTGAGCCTTTCTCCAGTACTGATGCTGTGTTCTTCTTCATATAGTCTAGTTTCTTGGATTATTTTTTCATCAAACTAATTGAATAAGTAAGGTGAAAGGGTATAATCCTGCTGCACACCTCTTCCAGTTATAAACCATGCAGTATCTCCTTGTTTTGTTCTGTTCCACTCCTAGGTGTATATGGTCAAGAAACTGAAAATATATGTCAACACAAAAACCACTAAATGAAAGTTCAAAGCAGTGTTATTCCTAGTAGCCAAAAAGTGGAAACAACCCAAATGTCCATCAACTGATGAATACATAAGTAAAATGTGGTATATTCATAAAATGAAATGCTATTCATCAATAAAAAGAATACACATCAGTTTGAATGAACCCTGAAAACATTATACTAAATGAAAGAAGCCCATCACAAAAGGCCACATACTGTGTGATTCGTTTTATATGAAACATCTATAATAGGCAAATCCATAGGCAGAAAGTAGTCTAGTAGTTGCCAGGGTTTGGGGGAATGATGGAATGGGGAGTGATTGTGAATAGGTATGTTTTTTTTTTTTTGGTTGTACTTCTTGCTCTGTCCTGTGTTCTAGTCGTGGGTTGTTATCTGATGTTATTGATTTTCTAACTGGAGGATTCCCTTTAGTATTTCTTATAATTTTGGTTTGGTTTTTGCAAATTCCCCAAGCTTCTATTTATCTGGAAATGCCCTAATTTTGCCATCATATTTGAGAGACAGTTTTGCTGGATATATAATTCTTGGTTGGCAGTTTTTTTCCTTCAAAGCTTTATATACGTCATCCCATTGCCTTCTTGCCTGCATGATTTCTGCTGAGTAGTCCGAGCTTATTCTTATTGACTCTCCTTTGTAGATGACTTTTTGTTTATCCCTAGCTGCTCTTAAAATTCTCTCTTTATCTTTGGTTTTGGCAAGTTTGATTACAATATGTTTTGGTGACTTTCTTTTGGGATCTACCTTATGTGGGGTTCATTGAGCATCTTGGATAGATATTTTCTCATCTTTCAGGACATGAGGGAAGTTTTCTGCCAACAAATCTTCAACAATTCTCTTTGTATTTTCTGTCCCCCACCCGCGTTCTGGTACTCAGATCACTCATAGGTTATTCCTCTTGATAGAGTCCCACATAATTCTTAGGGTTTCTTCATTGTTTTAAATCCTTTTATCTGATTTTTCCTCAGATAAATTGGTGTCAAGTGTTTTATCTTTAGTCTCCCTAATTCTGACTTCCATTGCCTCAGTTCAGCTCCTGCGACTTTCTATTGAGTTGTCTAATTCTGAAATTTTATTGTTAATCTTCTGGATTTCTGATTGCTGTCTCTCTGTGGGTTCTTGCAGCCTGTTAAATTTCTTATTATGCTCTTCTCTAATCTTCTTAAATTCCTGTATTGCTTGGTCTGTGTTTCGCCTAATTTCCTTCCTGATGTCTTGAAGAGTTCTGATATTAATCTTTTGTATTCTGCCTCTGGTAATTCCAAGAAATTTTCTTCCTCTGGAAAATTTGATTCTTTATTTTGGGAGCTTGCTGAAGCCATCATGGTCTGCCTCTTTATGTGATTTGATATTGACTGTTGTCTCCAAGACATCAGTAAGTTATTATATTTATTTATTTTATGTTTGCTTACTGTGTCCTACGTTCTTGTTTTGATATGCCCAAATAGGCTGCTCACGTGAGCTAGCCTGGTCACTGGCGCCCCGAAACTGCAGTGTCCTGCCACCAAGTGGCCAGACCTGACACTAAGTTATGTGAGCCCAGGATTCTTCCCACTCCTCCTGTATGGATTCAGCTCAGGTGTCCAGGTAGTTGGCCACCATGTGTGTGGTGCAGGCTCTCACCTATAGTCCTAGACAGGCATGGGTGATTGGTGTAGGCATAGGTATCCGGCTGCAGCAGGGGGTCACACGCTGAGCAAGGCAGGGGTCTGAAAGCTGCCCCCAAGTGTCTGGGAGGAAAGCATGTCCCTGCTCCCTGGAGTGCATAGGTGGGTGGGTTTTGCAGCGGGACTATGAGCACCCAGTGCTGTTGGCTGTAAGGACTGGGGGGCACTACTTATTCTTGGGCCCTTGTCACAGGTGGCTAGGTACCGTGGGTGGAGCCACCAGTCCTCAATCCCCTGATGTGGGTAGGTAAAGACCCTGCTTAATGGGCAGAGCAGTGTCAAGTATTACAAACCTGCCGCTTCACAGCTGAAACAGTTGAAGTTAGACTGCAGGTGTATATACCCTGTTGTACTGTGGTAATGAGGGCCTTTGCTGTTGAAATGGGCCCATACAAGTCTCTGCAGGGGAAGAGGCACTCAAAGTCCTTGGACCCCTTATGCCTGTGCCTAGGCAAAGGAGCCGTGCCTACCCTGAGATCCCGGCTTAGGGGAGCCAGCAGATTATTCTTCCCCTGTTTGTTAATTTGTTCTCTCCCTGTTTTTAATTTGTTCTCTCTCTAAGGCTGGAAGAAGGGCTCAGGGTGCGTGATGGGTCCTACTTCCGGCCCAGGGGACTTGGCAGTCGCTGAAGCTGTCCCAGACCTAGTGCAGAGCAGGGAGCGGGGAGGTAAATGGGAGAGAGGTTTTTCCCAAAGCGGGGTGTTTTTGATCCGCGCATAGGCCAGGTGCAAGTACTTATCTTTTGCTAATCAAGGGCTGCTTCTCACTGGTTCTGGATGGCTGAGTAGACTCTCTGCCACTGGGTCTCTCCCAGTGCGGAAAACACCTCCTGAGTGCTGCTGCTTGCCTGCCTCACCAGGCACCTTGAGCTGATCTGACCCGAAGGGCTCATCTTAGGTTCTTGCCGGGTCAGGTCTGGCAACTCCTTGCTGCTTCTGAACCGTCTCTCCCTCCCTCTGCCACTCAGTCTGATTTCTCAACGTTGCCTTTGATGTTCAGGGCTCCTAGATTGTCATATATAATCAACTCAGTTGTTTTTTCAGGTCTTTGTTGTAAGAGGGACCACTGGAAGCATCTGACTACTCTGCCATCTTGGCCCTGCCTCCTGGTTTGTTTGTTTTTTTTTGGGGGGGGGGGGAGGGGGTAGTGAAAATGTTCTGGAATTAGATAGTGATGACAGTTGCACAATATAATAAATATACTAAAAAACCAATGAATTGTGAATTATATCTCAGTAAAACAGTTATCAATATATATAAACAAATGAATAAAATTTTCATTCTTGGAAATCTTCTAGCCTACTGCTACCTAAAGTTAATACTCATATAAATAATAATCATCACAGTTATTGTTATTTTAGTGCTTACTATGTGCCAGACACTTTTCTAAGTACTTAGCATTTTCCATATAAAGTCAGCTGTGGGTTAGAAACCCGGGAGTCTGGCTCCAGAACCCACATTCTTAGCCACTGTGTGGTATGTATAAAGACAGATACATCAAAGATATGAGAGTGTGTAATGTCGAGGTCAGGAGCAAGAACTTAGGAGTCAGACTCTCTGGGTTTGAATCCTGTTCCTGCCACTTACTAGTTGTATAACCTTTGGTGAGTTATTTAACAGCTCAGAGCCTCAGTTCCCTCATCTGTAAAATGGAAATGATAATAATAAATTCTCCCTGATGTCAGTCTTGTGAGGATTAAATCAATTAGTTCATGTCAGACTCTCAGAGTGTCTGGCATGTAGGTAGCGCTCAGTTTGTGCTGTGATTTATTGTTATATAGTTACTAAGGAGAGACTTAAACAGCAGAAATCCCAACAGCACAGTCTCATTTAGTGAGCATTTCAGGTTGGGTTAGCATTTCATTTGCTCACAGAGTTATAGAACCAGAAGGGACATTGAAAGATAGTTGTTCCAGCAGGTGAATGTCTAACCCAGAGCCTAGCATCCTCTTATTTTATGAGGGGTCTGTATGTGTGTGTTGTGTGCACATGTGTGCCCCATCTAAGAAGGATATACTGATCTGGAAGGAAGACTATTAACAAAGCACCCAGAAGGGACTTTCTGTGGCTTCCAGCCCAGAGACCACTAAAAATCCTAGAGCTTCTAGGGACTTCACAGGACACCCTTCCCCTCCCTACGATTTGGTGGTTTCCATTGACTATGAACAGTAGCTTGTCCTTCCATTGGGCTGAGTACATCTGACACCTATGGGGATTGGAACACTCTACAGGTAAGAAGGCAAGACCAGCAGCCTTTGCCAGGGCTTTGCTTTGAGTACCTTGAATCTCTTTTCCTGAGTTTCTTCTGAGCCTTGGAAATTGAGATCCCTGGAAATTGTCTTACTGCCTTTGAAGTCTATATACCACAGGGCTGGGTTATCAGAGACATGGTATTATAATAAAGTTTTTCTGGTACTTCCAGCTATAAATTCCCCTGTAGATCATATTACAGCAAAGCATCAGAGTGTACTTGTCATGGCCTGGCTTCCAGAGATGTGGTTTAGATAAATGAGGAAACAGTGCTTAGTGGTGTAGTACATAGTTCATATAATTATATTTTATACCTTTTATCGTGTTGCGTAACTTTTTAACAAATTAATTTGCTATTCATTTTAATGCAGTTTTCCAAAATCAAAATATTTGTTTTGGCTGGTAGTATGTCAGAGTAACCAGTTTAATAGAATAACCAGCTTAAAGTGGTATCCCAGTAGTTCAACTTTCAGGACACAGACAAAGAGTAAGAGGCCCAGCAATCGCGGGTATTACCTCAGGTGATGCAGCTCTTCAGCAGAGAGAAAATTACTGCCCTAAGGTTTTGGACTTTGAGTTAGGCCTTTGCAATTAGAAACTCATTTTTATTGGCATTGCTGTTATCAGGCACTGAATATTCTGATGTCATGTCTCAGTGAGGAACAGGAGATTGTGAGCAGGGCTTTGTCATTTAGTAGCCTCTGAGCCATAACATCTGTCTTATCTGTATGGTGCTGTTAACACCTTCCTTGCATTGTGGCTGTGGGGATTAGACAGGATGCATATCAAACCTCAGACATAGTGCTGGGTGCCAGGTAGGGCCATGATGAATGAACCTTTATTTTTATTGAAACTGTTCATTTTTGCGTACCTAGATAGGACTCCTGGCTGAGGGATCTCAAATTTAGACAGACCTGAAAACACTTGGGATGATCACCCTTCCTGTGATCTGGATTTTATGGCCGTGAGATATGGATCTGTTCACTTCACTAAACCTCCAGGGAAATAAAGTGGAGCTCCTTGTCAGAGGTGATAAAACCTTGATGTGGAAGAAAGCAAGGGGTGGAGAGTCAGTTGGCCATTCTATGTTGTGTAACTCACACCTAAATAGAACGATTCAGAGGCTGGGCACATTTGTTACATTTCTTTGAGCTTCTCAGAGTGTCCAGGGTCATCAGCCTACTCCTCAGCCGCCCAGCAGCCCCTCCCAATGTGATGTACCCCTGGTCTGCTGGCCTCTGTGTGATGTACCACTGGTCTACTGGCCTCAGTATACCACCTTTGCTTCGACAGTTCTGTTTCCTCGCTTAGAACTTTACGTAGGGCAGGATACACTTTCTTCAGCTCATGGGCTGCCTAATAATTTCCAGTTCTGGCTCCTGCACACACCCTGGGCAAAGTCTCTCGACTTCTCTGAGACTCTATTTCTTTTTCCCTGAGGTTGGGAGGAGGATAGTACCTGTTGAATTGGCCCAGAAGTGCTAATGCACCTGGAAGAGATTTGAAAGCAGTCAAGTGGGATCTACATGGTTTTATTATTAATATGTTTAAAACATATTACCCTTCATAGAAAAGACCTTTCTGAGGTGAGTCTAGTGGTGGGAATTCCCTCCTGTGGCAGGGAGATAAATTTTGGGTCTGGTGGCTACTCAGCATCCTTCAAATCACAGCTCATGGTCAACCATTTTTTTCACCCATGATTTAAAACTGGCCTTGATGCTTGGTCAGAAGTACTTAATGTCCACTCTTTTTGTACACAGCTTTGATTTTGGAGATGCAGATGTTACTGAGATGTTCATTAGACATTGCTATTGCACCAGCTATCTGTCAAGTCTGTTTTTTATTTTGTCATGCATTTCTCTGGGGAAAAAAAAGTAACTAAAAACATTATTGATGAGGTAAGTTTCCAAACTGAAAAGCCATCGTCTGGCATTTTAGTGGGAGCCACGTTGGGGCCATGGCCACAGGACTCAGCTTTCCAGACAGCTGTTGATCTGTTCCCAGACACTTGAAAATTTATAGGCAGTCCAGAGGGCCCGTAAGCAGCTTTTGACAGAGAAACATTCTGGAACTGTGCTGCATAGTCACAAATTCACTGTGGCAAATCAAGACTCTGCCATTATTTTGAGATGTGTCCATGGAATGCATATCATAGCCTTTGGGAGAACAGAAGAAACAAGACTTCTCAAAAAGGGCCTCCTACACAAGAATGGACTCCTTACCAGGGACCTATTTGCCAGCCCAGACCTTGGGTGTCCACAAACCTGCCTAATTAGAATGTGAACCCACCCAAAACACCAGTCTCTTCTGATGGTGGAGGGCTAAGTTATGTAACTGATATAAGTATTCTTAGCAGTCATCCATGGAAATGGATTGCAGCCCTAGAAGACTGGTTTTAAAATATTTTAGAATTCAGTAAAATACAAATGCTATTCAAACTGTTGAACTGGATTTGGCCTTACTTTTATTCAGTGGGCTTTTCAGGTCCCTCAGGGCCTTGGTCATCTTCATGAGAATTAGTGGTCAGAGCTCCATCTACAGTGGTTCAAAGTGCCAAAGATAGATCCAGTTTTTTCTGACCCTTTGACACTTTAGAGGAATTTGTTTCCTTTATATTAAGTCCCTGGTACCAACTTGTATGTTATTTCGTTGCTTCTCATACAAACAGAGGGCAGAATCTCTTTTTGTTGTTTTCTAGTGATTTTAATTTTGCATAAATGAGCACTTAAAGCACATTTAGAAAGCCCTAATCAAGAGCTAGCTTTTGAGTGGTCCGGGAGCTTTTCTACCAAATGGTGAATTTGTTCAGTTTATCTTATATCCTCTCCCAGAGAAAATGTCAAGAGGTTATAATGGAGTTCACACTGGAGAAAGGCTGCTTAGTGATTTTTGTAACTGCATAAACAAGTTTGACTTTAAACAGAAGGTCATTAAAACAGTTTTTATAACTATATTTCTTATGTTCAAAAAGTTAAGTAGAGACATGAAAGATAAAAATAGACCTCAATAAAATTTCCAGAGATGGAAACTACAATGTTTGAGATGAAAAATACACTAGATGAGATTAGTGGCAGATTAGACATTGCAGAAAAAAGACCAGTGAACTTGAAGATACAGCAATAGAAACTATCCAAAATGAAACACAGAAAAAATAATTTACTAAAAAGTGAAAAAGCGTTAGTGAGCCGTGGGACAGCTTCATGTGGCCTAATTTGTATATAATTAGAATCCCCTAAGGTGGGTGAGATAAAAAAAATTGAAGAAAGAATGGCTAAATTTTTCAAATTTAATGAAAACTATAAACCCTTAGATCCAAGAAGCTCAATGAACCCCAGGCACAAGAAACATGAAGAAAACTGCACCAAAGCACTTCACAATCCAAATTTCTCACAACCAGTGATAAAGAGAAAATCTTAAAAGCAGCCAGGAAAAAAAAAAAGATGTTACATACAGAGAAACAGAGGTAAGGATGATGGCAGACTTATTGTCAGAATCCAGGCAAGTGAGCATACAGTGGAGCAGTATCTTTATAGTACTAAAAAAGAAAAGAAAAACTGTTAACCTGAATTCCATACTCATGAAAATATATTTAAAAAATGAAAGCTACATAAAGCCTTATTAAGACATACAGTAGCCGAAAGAAATCAACATCAGTAGAACTGCTCTACAAGAAATGTTAAAGGAGATCCTTCAGGCAAGGAAAATGATACCAGAAGGAAATACAAATCTAAACAAAGGAACAAAGAACACTGGAATTGATAACTATATTGGTGAATATGTAAGAATTTTCCTTACTGTTTAAATGTCTTTCAGAGATAATTGACTTTTTAAACAAAAATAATAAAAGGTAGATTGACACAGTGGCTGCAACCATCAGCTCACACACAGCAATGATTGTGAGGATGGCACAGGATCGGGCAGTATTTCATTCTGTTTTATATAGGGTCAGTATGAGTTAGAACCAACTTGACGACACCTAACAACAAGGGTGGGGTTATAACATATTTAAAGTTGAAATATATACAGTAAGAGAATAAAAGCAGAGAGGGGAGAAATGGAAGTGTGCAATTTATAAAGGTCTTATATGTCAAGTGGTATAATATTACTTGAAGTAGACTATGATAAGTTAATGAGGTATAACATAAACCCTAAAGCAACTTCTAAGATAATGAAACAAAGTTTTAGCTAATAAGCCAACAACAAATAAAATGAACTAAAAAGTGATACTCAATCCTATAGAAGATATAAAAAGAGGAAAAAGGAAAGCGACTAGATGGGACAAATAGAAAACATATAGCAACATGCTAGATTTAAATCTAACTATATCAAAAATTGCATTAAATGTAAATAATTTAAACACCCCAATTGTAGAGATTTTCAGTTTGGTTAAAAACGCAGACTACAAGAACACACCTTAAATATAAAGACACAAACAGATTAAAAGTAAAGGGTGGAAAAAATATACTAGCAATAATCAAAAGAAAGCTGGAGTAGCTACATTAATATCAGACAAGTACATTTTAGAGCAAGGTTGTCAATCCTAAATGTTTATATACCAAATAACAGAGCTTCAAAATACACAAAGCAAAAACTGATAGAACTGCAAGGTGAAGTAGACAAATCCATAGTTACTCTTGGAGACTTCAATACCCCTCTTTCAATAAATGATAGAACAAGTAGATAGAACAAGCATTGGAACAACACAATCTACCTACTTGACCTAGTTGGCATTTATACGATACACCATCCAGCAATGGCAGAATGCACAGTCTTTTCAAGTGTAAAAGAACGTTTACCAAGATTGACGATATTCTGGACCAGAAAAAAAGTATTCCAACAAAATTAGAAGGGTTCAAGTGTGCTCTCTGACCTGTGTCAGAAATTCCCAAGACCACTTTCAGGTTCAGTCATTTGCTAGAAGGAGTTACAGAACTAAGGAAAGCTGTTACACTCATGATTATGGTTTATTACAGTGAACAGATATAGATTAAAATCAGCAAAGGCAAAAGACACATTGGGCAGGGTCCGAGAGAGATCAAGCTCAAGATTCCAGTTGTTTTTTCCAAATGGAGTCATAAGGACGGTGCTTATTTCTCCTAGCAATGGTGTGACAATGCATATGGAGTATTGTCATCGAGGGAAGTTCAAATGAGCCTTGGCGTCCAGGGTTTTTACTGGGGATCTGTCACAAAGGCATGGAGCACCCATGTGACTTTAATTAATTACTCAGTCTCCAGCTTCTCCAGAGGTCAGACTGACACATTGTGGCCCAAGGCCTCCACCATAAATTGCAGTGTTAGCAAAACATATTTAATGTGGCCCATGGCCACAGGTATACAAAAACGCTGTTATGAGGTAGGATATTTCAAGGACTTAGAGGTTGTCTTCTTGGAGCCAGTCAAGGAACAGTCCTTTCTTTGGAATGTGCAGGGTTTGATCATCCCAAGCATGCTGAGTTAGCCCTTTACTACGTAGACTGTAATGGAATCAATTTAGAAATCAGTTAGCAAAAGATTTCTGGAAAATCCCCATATATTTGGAAACTAAATAACACGTTTCTAAAGAAGAAACCAAAAGGGAAAATTAGAAAGTACTGTGCAAAAATGAAAATAAAAAAAACAGTATATCAGAATTTGTAGGAGGATGCTAAAGCAGTATTAGGGGAAAATTTATAACACTAAATGCCTATATTAGAAAAGAAAAAAGGTCTGAAATGAACACCTCAGCTTCCATCTTAAAAAACTAGAAAGGGAAGAACAAATTAAACTCAGTGTATACAGAAGAAAGGAAGTAATAAAGATCAGAACAGAAGTAAATGAGATAGAAAACAGAAAAACAATAGATATAATTGATGAAACTAAAAGATCTTTATTGAGAAGATGAATAAAATTAATAAACCTCTAGTGAGACTGATCAGGAAAAAAAGAGATAAGCTACAAATTACCAATATCAGGAATGAAAAAGGTGCCATCACTACAGACTCTACAGATACTAAAACGGGTTAGGGAATATTATGAACAACTCTATGCCAATAAATTTCATAATTTAAAAGAAATGGAAAAATTACTTCAAAGAAATAAACTACCAAAGATACTCAAGAGGAAAGAGATAATCTGAATTGAATATATCTATTAAATAAATATATAATATAGCTATTAAATAAATTTATTAAATAAAAATATCTATTAAATTGAATTTATAGTTTAAAAGCTTCCCATAAAGAAAACTTCAGGTACAGATGGCTTCAGTGGTAAATTCTACCAAACATTTAAGGAAGAAATATTACTGGTTCTACACAAACTTTCAGAAAATTGAAGAGGAGGGAATACTTTTCAAGTCATTTTATGAAGCTAACATCTTAATACCAAAACCAGACAAAGACATTATAAGAAAACTACAGATGATTATTCCCATGAACATAGATGAAAAAATTCTGAACGAAAATTTAACAAATCAAATCTAACAATATAAAGGATAATACATCATGACCAAGTGGTGTTTATCCTAGGAAAGCATGGTTGATTTAACATTTGGAAATTAGTCTGTCATTTATCATGTTAAAAAACTAAAAAAGAGAAAGCCATATGATTATCTCAATGGATGCAGAAAAAGGATTTGAGAAAATCTAACATCCATTCTTGATATAACTCGGAGCAGAATCGACATAGAAGGAAACTTCCTCAACCTGATAAACAGCATCTATGAAAAACCTACAGTTAATATCAAACATAGTAGTGAAAGACTGAATGCTTTCTCCCTAAAATCAAGAATAAGGTAAGGATGTCTGCTCTTACCACTTGTATTTAACATTGTACTGTAGTTTCTTGCCAGTGCAATAAGACAATGAATAGAAATAAAAAAGCATCTGGGTTGGAAAGGAGGAAGTAAAACTGTCTTTATTTGCAGATAACATGATTGTCTATGTAGAAAATCTGATGGAGTCTTTTTACATAAATGGTAGTAGAACTAATAAGTGAATTAGCAAGCTTGCCGGATTTAAGATCAGTATTCAAAAATCTATTGTATTTCTGTAGTCTAGCAATGAACAATGATGGTAAATTGAAATAAAAAACATTTTCGCAATAAATATGAAATACTTAAGGTTAAATCTGAGAAAAGATTTGCAAGGCCTGTATACTGAAAAGTACAAACCATTGCAGAGAGACAATACAGTGTTCATAAATCGGAAGACTCAATATTGTTAAGATGTTAGTTCTTACTAAATTGATCTGTAGATTGA
Source organism: Dugong dugon (assembly GCA_030035585.1). NCBI lineage: Eukaryota > Metazoa > Chordata > Mammalia > Sirenia > Dugongidae > Dugong > Dugong dugon. The sequence goes on along the minus strand of CM057472.1, from coordinate 100,219,105 downwards.
ACACAATCCCAATCAAAATTCCAGCAAACTTTTTTTTTCTTTAGTAGAAATTGACAAGCAGATTTTATGTGGAAATGGGACCGGGGATAGTCAGAATACTTTGAAAACAAGAATAAAGTTCAAGGTCTAGCACTACCTTCAAGACTTATTATAAAGATGCTGTCTAATATTGGCATAACTATAGATAAATAGATCATTAGGACAGGATAGTGAGTCTGAAATAGACCCACATGTATATGCCCATTTGATTTTTCGCAAAAGTACAAAGGCAATTCAGCGGAGAAAGGAGAACTTTCAGTAAGTGGTACTGGAACAGTTGGATATCTGTTTGCAAAGAAGGAAACTTTGATACATACTTCGCAATATATATGAAAATCATGTCAAAATGGATCATAGATCTAGATGTGAAACCATTGAAGTTCTAGGAGAAAACCTTTGTGACCTTGGGTTACGCAGAGATTTCCTAGATATGAAGTCAAAATTACAATCCATAAAACAGAATGTTGATAAATTGGATTTCATCAAAATTAAAAATTTCTGTTTTTCGGAAGAAAAATAGAGAATGAAGAAAGCAAACCACAGACTGAGAGAAAATATTTTCAAATTGTTTATCTAATAGAGGTCTTGTATCCAGATTGTATAAAGAACTCTCAAAACTCAGTAATAAGAAACAACTCAATAAAAATGGGCAAAAGATTTTAATAGACACTTCATCAGGTAAGATAGATGGGTAGCAAATAAGTAAGTGCATGAAAAGAGGGTCAATATTGTTACTCAGTTTGGAAGTGGGAATCAAAACCGCATTGAGATATCACCTCATGCTCACTGTTGTTGTTAGGTACCATCGAGTCGGTTCCAACTCATAACGACTCTGTGTACAACAGAACAAAACACTGCCTGGTCCTGCGCTATCCTCACAATCGCTGTTGTGCTTAAGGCCATTGTTGCAGCCACTGTGTCAGTCCATCTTGTTGAGGGTCTTCCACTTTTTCACTGACCCTCTGCTTTACCAAGCATGATGTCCTTCTCCAAGGACTGATCCCTCCTGACAACATGTCCAAAGTATGTAAGACGTAGTCTCGCCATCCTTGCTTCTAAGCAGCACTCTGGCAGTACTTCTTCCAAGACAGTTTTGTTTGTTCTTTTGGCAGTCGGTGGTATATTCAATATTGTTCTCCAACACCATAATTCAGAGGCATCAATTCTTCATACTCACTAGCAGGGCAATAATAAGAAAGTCAGACAATAAGTGTTGGTGAGTATGTGAAGGAACGAGAATCCTCATACGTTACTAGTGGGAATGTAAAAAAGTGCAGTCACTTAAAAAAAACAGTTTGGCAGTTTCATAAAAAGTTAAAAATAACATTTACCATCTGACCTAACAGTAATTCCACTCCTAGGTACCTGCCCAAGAAAATTGAAGACATACATCCATACAAAAAATTATACATGAATGTTCATAGAAGCATTATTCGTAATAGTCAAAAAGTAGAAACAACTCAAATGTTTATCAACTTATGAATAGATAAACAGTATGTGGTATATCCATACAGTGGAGTATTATTTGGCAATAAAAAGAAACCAAGTGCTGATACATGCTGCAACATGAGTGGACCCTGAAAACACTACGAAGTAAAAGAAACTGAACACAAAAAAATCCATGACTATATGATTCAATTTATATGAAATGTCCAGAAAAGGCAAATCTATAGAGACAGAAAGCAGATTAGTAGTTGTCTGAGGCTGGGGTGGGAATAAGGGATTGATTATAGTTGGGCAAGAAAGATAACATGGAGTAATAGGTATGTTCTAAAATGAGATTGTGATGATGGTTGCACAGCTATAGTTTTACTAAAAATCATTGAATTATGCACATAAAATTAGCAAATTTTATGGAATGAGAATTATACCTCAATTTAAAAAAACCAAGATCCATTGCCATTAAGTCGATTACGACCATAGCAACCCTGTAGGACAGAGTAGAACTGCCTCATAGTGTTTCCAGGGAGCGCCTGGTGGATTCGAACTGCAGACCTTTTGGTTAGCAGCTGAACTCTTAACCACTATGCCACTAGGGTTTCCTTACCTCAATAGAGTGGTTTTAAAAAATGGCATACAGTAATCAAGACAACATGGTATTGGTGAAAGAAAAGACAAATAGATCAGTAGAACAAAAAAGAGAGCCCAGATATGTACAACAGATATTTCATGGGATTTAGTTCCTTGGTTTGGAAGTTTAGGGTCATGGTTTCACGGGCCATCCCAGTTAATCAGCCTAATGATGTGTTTAGTGATTCTGTTCTACCTCCTCCTTCGTTGTGTAGTGCCTGGGGTCTTAAAAGTTGCAGGCAGCCATCCAAGGCACAACAATTAGTCTGTATTTGCTTGGAGCAACAGAGGAAGAAGGAGAGTCAGGAACAGGAGGAGGAAATGGAATGTGTGGCTAATTGCCTCCATGAACAACTGCCTCCTTTGCCATGAGACCAGAAGAAATGGATAGTGGCCAGCTACCATAACTGAACATTTTGATCAAAGATTCTATAGAAGCATCCTGATCAGAAGGGAGAAAATGCAGAACAGAATTTCAAATTGTCATGAACTCCAGACTTCCTTGAGCAATAGGGGGTGGATGAACCCCGAAAACTATTGCCCTGAGATAATCTTTAAACCTTAAGCCTGAAATATCCCCTGAAGTCTTCTTAAAACCAACACGAGTTTAGTTTAATTAGTAAAAAATGTCTCCTTTGAGCATTAAGCTCTTTTAATAACTATATGGGATCAAAGTGACAACAGCAACTTGAAAGATTAGATAGAAACCTTAGGGGACAGTGAGTTTATGTTAGTGGGGGAGGAACAACTCAGAAAAGAAGGATGAGAATGGTTGCACAACTTGAAGAATGTGATCAGTGTCACTGAATGGTACAAGTAGAAACTGTTAAATTGGTGTATGTTTTGCTGTGTATATTCTCAACAACAACAACAACAAAATAAAATTTAAAAAAGAAGAAGAGAGCCCAGAAATAGACCTACTCAAATATAGCCACCTGATCTTTGACAAAGGAGCCAAGGTAATTCAATGAGAAAAGATGGTTTTTTCAACAAATGGTGCTAGAAAAACTGGTCATCAACATGCAAAAATAAAATTCTAGATACAGACTCAGACCTTTCACAGAAATTAAAATGAATCATATCCCTAAATGGAAAACACAAAACTATAAAACTTCTGGAAGATAGCATAGGAGAAAATCTAGGTGGTCCTTCTGTGGCAAAGTGGTAACCTCTGAGCTCCCAGTTACACTGTCCTCCATTGTTGGCTCCCTGAGAATAGAAGTGGTTTCTCCTTCGTGTGAAGTACATCTCCTATGGCTTTCTTCAGCCTAGAGGGACTATCACTGATCAGAGCCACTTGGGTGAAACCATTCTCAAAGGGATGTGCATGAGGCTATGGGCCATTTTCACATGTTTAGTGTGTCCGGTCCACTCTCTGTAGTGGTGTCTGCTCTGAAATCAGCAACCAACATGATAGGTGTTGTCTGGGAGGCCAGAGACCCAAGTTCTGGTCTCGGTTCTCCCATTAACTGACTGAGATTTTGGACCCTGGCAGATCTCAGTGTCTTCATCTGTAAAATGAGTGGGTTTGGCCAGGCAATCTCTCTGGTCCCTTCTAATTCAGTACCCCGTTTCTGTCAATATTAGATCTCTCACACTTTGACATGGAGTGGAATGTGTGTAATATGTGTGTACGTACACCACAGAGGACTTTCTCTGTTTCCCTTTGTGGGTGGTGACACAGAGCCTGACCTGCTGCAGGTTGATTGCTGGGGTCAGGGGCAGAGGTTGGTTTGGTGCTGGGTTCAGACCACAGCTGCTTCTCTCAGCATTGTTTTTCCAGCGTTTCGTGCTTTCCTGCATCCCACCCTTGAAATCTCTCTTTACAAGGAGTTATCTCCTCCGTCTCCAAAGAAATGCCCATAAAATAGGCTCTGGGTGTTTCTTTGGCCCAGAACTAAGAGTTGGTCCATGTGTTCCTGCAGAACTCCAAGATGGAGAGTTGACCTATTGCTGGAAGATTTTCCTGGTAACTGGGACTCTCGTTATAATTGATTTGATTAAGTGTACGTTTTAGGTTAAAGATATTCCTTTAGTTAGTATTTTTCTGTGACCCTAGCTTTACTTGTTTTAAAGAAATTCTTTAAGACCTTGGACATATTTGAATGAAAGTCTTTCTTAGGTCTGAATGGGGTCATGGTGAAGTACCTGGTCAATTTCTCAACCCAGATATCAAAGTCACATGGAGCTTTCTGTATATTTAAGGTTCTCTTTCTTCTGTAACTTACGTATATTTCTTTTGGGGCTCTATTTTAATGTTCTATTTTGTCCCTAAAGAGAGTGGGTGGAGAGTCTGCTTTTCTGACAGCCTATGATATCCTGGGACCCTTTTCTGGCCTTCTATTGCAATATTAACAATTAAGCCCCAAGAAAAAGAACTTACTCAGTTTTTGTGTCTCATATTTTTTAGGACTTTGTTTAGAGAAGTTGCCTGTTTCCTCTTCTACCAGTAACCTCCATGTGGACCGGGAACAGGATGTCATCACCTGTTATGAGAAAGCAGGGGACATTGCACTCCTGTACCTTCAGGAGATAGAAAAGGTAAGTGAAGACCATGTGTTCATTCCACCTGATATATATAAATTCTTTAATTCAATTCAGATTGTAGAAAACTGTGGTCAACTTCTCTGCAGAACCTTCAGCTTGTCTGCCTCTGGGTGCGAAGCTTGAGTTCTTTAATGTGAAGGAGAAGATGGTGGTGATTGTGGCACCTTGTGAAAATAGATGTTTCAATGTTTGTGAAGCATTTTCACATTCCCTGAGCAGAAATGACAGTATGCATCTGTTTACACCCTCAGTAGCCTGAAGCTGGCTAATCATTCCTACTAATCCTAAACAAAAATGGGCCAAACTTCATTTGTACTTGCATGGACAATATGATAAAACTGCTGATGGGGTTTGGAAGGCATTACCTTGGTAGGTATGGCAAAGTTCTGCTGGGGACTCACGACTGATGTGCATGGAGCAGGTTATGTATCTCCTGACAGTATCCGGGATGGTTTCCTCCCAATTGTCAATGGTTTGCCTGTGATGTGGGCAGGGGAAACCAGCAGCTGACGAGGGCCACTTGAGCAGAGAATGAGTAAGAGGCCCTGAGCTCACATGCCCAGGTAGAGTAGCTGGAGGCTGGATAGGGCCAGGGAGGTGTGGACAGCTTGTCTGTTTAGAAGGATTACTGTCTTTTGGTTCTGCTCTTTACTAAGTTCCTTCACCTCTCAGCCTTGATTTTCCCATCTGTAAAAATGGTATAATAATAGTTTCAGCTTCCTGGAGTCCTTGTGAGGATTGTATACCCCTTGCCATCAGGTGGATTCTGATTCAGAGTGACTGTATAGGACAGAGCAGAACTGCCCTATAGGGTTTCCAAGGCTATAATCTTTATGGGAGCAGACTGCAACATCCTTCTACAGAACGGCTGGTGAGGGATTAAATAAGGTCATGCAAATAAAGGCACTTAGCCTAGTTTCCAGAACATATTGGATTCTTGGTAAATGTCAATTATTATTATTAATAACACACAATAGCTCCTAGCAGTCCCTACCCAAGCTTGTCTTCTGTCAGTTCTATGGGTTCTCTGTTTCCATAAGAATTAGAATAAAGAAACCAAAAAACCAAACCCATTGCCGTTGAGTTGATTCCGACTCATAGAGACCCTATAGGACAGAGTAGAACTCCCCTATAGGGTTGCCAAGGCTGTAATGTTGATGGAAGTAGACTGCCACATCTTTCTCCCACAGAGCAGCTGGTGGGTTCAAACCACTGACTTTTTGGTTAGCAGCCAAGTGCTTAACTACTGCGCCATCAGGACTCCTTTGGAAGAGAGAGGGACTACTAAAATCTTGCTAGTTTTTGTTATTTTATAGATGTAGAGATGAGCTACTTTTAGCCTCATAAACCTTTCTTGCATATGTTGGCCTATGCAGTGAGGATCAGAGTTGCCTTTTAGGAGGGAGGCAGGACGAGTAGAGTGAAAATTACAAGAGAGGAAGAAGTGGATGAGAATGATGGGGGTGGTGTTTGACCTGGCTTAACCCAGAATGGATTATAAATCATGGTTCATAATGTCTTGGAATTCAGGAAGATATTTGGCTGTCTTGCTAAAATGTTGTCTATTCCATCAGAAGGCTGCCATGAGAAGGGATGTTTTTTCTTTTTCTGCTATTCAGAATTTATGATGTGATCTTCAGCGAAATGATCACACAGTCTGCTTTTAAAATCCACATTATTTTCACTGTCTGCCTCCGTGATGGCGAGTGCTTGACAGCAGAGAACCTACTTACCCACCTCAGCTGTTCTCGTTGACCACACCGAGGGGCCTCACTACCAAAGGCCCTTATTTTGCACCTTACTCTGCTGTCGTCCAGCTCTTTCATGTTGGGCTGCTTTCTCCTGGCTACAAGAAAGGTGGTTCATCTGTTACATGGATCTTCAGTGATGTAGGAATTGGCAGATCCGGGAGTACTTCCTGTTGTATTCATTCATAACCACCCCTCACTGCTGGGTTCTTTAGCTGGACCATCAAGGAGATGCGTAGAATAATAGGAGTTAAAAGAAATATTTTTCATGGTTTTAGGGAAGCGATGATCATAGGATGTTAGATGTGGAAGGGATTTCAAAGATTGCAGAAGAAGTTAAGGACACACAGGAAGTTAGGTCCAAAGCTGAGATTATGACTCAGCTCTCCTGACAGATAGCTTAGTGCTCACTCACTGTTATCCCAGAGCACCTCAAACAAATACAGAACCCCACACCTTTACATATACAAGATGCTCAATAGGTATTTGAGCAAGTGAGCCATAGATGTTAGTAACACAGGTAAGCTACTTTGGCCTAGAGTTAAATCTCAGGATATGTGGATGACTTTCAGATTTCTGTCTCTGATTTTACAGTGTGGGTTTTCCTTTATGGGAAACCACTTTGGGCCTCCCCAGATTCCAGCAAGCTGGGATATTAGCAATGAAAGAGTTGAAAGAGCCAAACATTTATTTTGACAGTAACAGGTTCTGGGAATGACAAATTGAAAAGGAATGTCATTGCATTCATCATGAAAAAGAAAATTTCAAGATCTATCCTGAAGTACAGTGTTGTCAGTGATAGGATAATATCCATAGCCTACAAGGAAGACCAGTTAATATGAATATTATTAAAATTTATGCACCAACCACTAAGGCCAGAGATAAAGAAATTGAAGATTTGTATCAACTTCTGCAGTCCGAGGTTGATCAAACATGCAATCTAGATGCATTGATAATTACTGATGATTGGAATGTGGAAATTGGAGACAAAGAAGACGGATCAGTAGTTGGAAAATATGGCCTTGGTGATAGAAAGGACACTGGAGATCGCATGATAGAATTTTGCAAGTCCAATGACTTCTTCATTGCAAATACATCAACTTGTGGTATTTCTGTTATAGTAGCACTAGATAACTAAGACAACACCCTTGATGTCATTCCACAACTTCTCCTAGTCCGTCTGAGTAGTAACTCCACCCTTTGAGACTTGAGAGTTCCTAGCCCTACCCTTTGAGACTGAGGCAACTCTGCTTCCTGTGGTCCTTGTCTCTTCAGCTTCTGCTTCCTGGTTCCTTGGCCTCTTGGCCCCTTGGGCCTCGCTGCCCGTGTCTGCCCTGCTGGGGCAAGTGTTCCAAAGCTCTTTACCTCCACTGTTAAGTGCCTGGAGGCACTCCACTCCACCAGTATCAAGGAAGCAGAAGCCGAAGAGACAAGGAACACAGGAATCAGAGCTGCCTCAGTCTCAAAAGGTGGGGCCGTGACCCCTGGGGTCTCAGAAGGTGGAGTCACCACTTCGATGCACTAGGAGAATGAGGCCGCCCAAATTCAAGGGAGCAGAGTTGCCATTCCAGTGGGCCTGGAAGGTGGAGCTGAAGCCCAGGGTCAGGGGACCTCCCCCCAGAATACAGAGAGTGTGGCCAAAACCTAGAGTTTGGAGGGCAGGGCCATTGCCCAAGTGGTCTCAGAGAACAGAGGGTTATTTTCAAGCTTTGAGAGCTAATGTTATGTGTTCTGCTGACTTTCTTGGCGCGTGTTATCCTTCCTTTCTTTTCAGTTTTTCCCATTTGTAATGGAGATGTCTAGCCTGTGCCTGTTCCACCATTGTGCTTTGGAAGCAGATAACTTGTATTCTAGATTTCACAGATGAAGAGGAATTTTTAGATTTTGGACTTGGAGTTAGTTTAAGACTTTTGCTATGATATGATGGGGTGAATGTGTTTTGCATGTGGCAAGGATATGAATTTTTGGTGTCCAAAGGGTGGCATGTTATGAATTGAATTGTGTCCCCCCCAAAATGTGTGTCGGCTTGGCTAGGCCATGATTCCCAGTACTGTGTGATTGTCCATGATTTTGTCATCTGGTGTGATTTTCCCTATGTATTATAAACCCTGCCTCTGTGGTGTTAATGTGGTAGGATAAAGGCAGTTATGTTAATGAGGCAGAACTCAATCTACAAGTTTAGGTTGTGTCTTGAGTCAATCTCTTTTGAGATATAAAAGAGAAGAGCAAGCAGAGAGACACCAAGAAAGCAGCACCGGGAGCAGAGCATGTCCTTTAGATGCAGGGTTCCTGCGGGAAGCTCCTAGGCAAGGGGAAGATCGATGACAAGGACGTTACCCCAGAGCCGACAGAGAGAGAAAGCCTTCCCTTGGAACTGGCACCCTGAATTTGGATTTCTAGCTTTCTAGACTTCGAGAGAATAAATTTCTCTTTATTAAAGCCATCCACTTGTGGTATTTCTGTTACAGCAGCACTAGACAACTAAGACAGACATTGTACATGAAGGCAGCAAAAAGTCATTAAAAAGACAGGAAAGAAAAGACGACCAAAATGGATGTCAGAAGAGACTCTGAAACTTGCTCATCAATGTAGAGTAGCTAAAGTGAAAGGCAGAAATGATCTTGGAAAGGAACTGAACAGAAGATTTCAAGGGGCAGCTCTAGAAGACAAAGTACGTATTATAATGAAATATGCAGACCTAGAGTTAAAAAACAAAAAGGGAAGAACTGCTTAACATTTCTCAAGCTGAAAGAACTGAATTAAAAATTTAAGCCTTGAGTTACAATTTTGAAGGATTCTATGGGGGCAAAATATTGTATGGCACAGGAAGCCTCAAAAGAAGATGGAAGGAATACACAGAATCACTGTACCAAAAATAATTGGTTGATATTCAGCCTTTTCAGGAGGTAGCATATGATTAAGAACTGATGGTACTGAAAAAAGAGAGCCAAACTGCACTGAAGTCATTGGTGAAAAACAAGGCTCCTGGAAATGACAGAATACTAATTGAGATGTTTCAACAAACGGATGCAACACTGGAAGCACTCAAGAAATCTGGAAGACAGCTCTACCTGGCCAACCAACTGGAAGAGATCATATCTGTGGCCATTCCAAAGAAAGGTGATCCAACAGAATGTGGAAATTATCGAACAATATCATTAATACCACACAAAAGTAGAATTTTGCTGAAGATTATTCAAAAGTGGTTGTAGCAATACGTCGACGGGGAACTGCCAGAAAATCAAGCCAAATTCAGAAGAGGTACGTGGAATGAGGGCTGTCATTACTAATGTCAGATGGATCTTGGCTAAAAGCAGAGAATCCCAGAAAGATGTTTGCCTGTGTTTTATTGACTATGCAGAGGCATTCAACTGTGTGGATCATAACAAATTATGGATAACATTGTGAAGAATGGGAGTTCCAGAACACTTAATTGTGCTCAGGTGGAACCTGTACATAGACCAAGAGATAGCCCTTCGAACAGAACAGGGAGATACTGAGTGGTTTAAAATCAGAAAAGATGTGCATCAGGGTTGTATTCTTTTCACCATATTTATTCAATCTGTATGCTGGCAAGTAATCCAAGAAACCAAAGTATATGAAGAAGAACGTGGCGTCAGGATTGGAGGAAGGCTCATTAACAACCTGCGATGTGCAGCTGATACAACCTTCCTTGCTGAAAGTGAAGAGGACTTGAAGCACTGATGAACATCAAAGACTACAAGCCTTCAGTAGGTATTACACCTCAACATAAAGAAACAAAAACCCTCACAATTGGACCAATAAGCAACATCATGATGAACGGAAAAAAGATTAAAGTTATCAAGGATTTAATTTTGCTTGGATCCACAAGCAACACTCATGGAAGCTGCAGTCAAGAAATCAAACAACATACTACATTCAGCAAATCTGTTGTGAAAGGCCTCTTTAAAATGTTGAAAAGCAAAGATGTCACTTTGAGGACTAAGGTGCTCCTGTCCCAAACCATGGTATTTTCAGTTGCCTCATATGCATACGAAAGCTGGACAGTGACTAAGGAAGACCGTAGAAGAATTGATGCCGTTGAATTATGGTGTTGATAAATATTGAATATACCGTGGACTGCCAGAAGAATGAACAAATCTGCCTTGACAACCAGAATGCTCCTTAGAAGCAAGGGTGGTGAGACTTTGTGTCATGTACTTTCAACTTGTTATCAGGAGAGACCAGTCCCTGTAGAAGGACATCATGCTTTGTAAAGTAGAGGGTCAGTGAAAGAGAGGAAGACTCTCAAAGAGATGGATTGACACAGTGATTGCAACAGTAGGCTCAAACATAGCAACTATTGTGAGGATGGTGGAGGATCTGGCAGTATTTCCTTTTGTTGTAGGTAGGGTTGCTATGTGTCAGAACTGACTCGACAGCACCTAATAGCAACAACAGGTGCTGAAGAAGTTTTCTGTTGAAAGATCAGAATTAGGGGAGGAGAGGGCTGTGGGGACCATGGTCTCAGGTAACATCTAGCTCAATTGACATGACATAGATTATAAAGAAAATGTTCTACATTTTACTTTGGTGAGTAGCGTTTGGGGTCTTAAAAGCTTGTGAGTGGCCATCTAAGATACTCCACTGGTCTCACCCCTTTAGGAGCAATGGAGAATGAAGAAAACCAAAGACACAAGGGAAAGATTAGTCCAAAGGACTAATGGACCACAACTACAACAGCCTTCACCAGACTGAGTCACCGCTATATGATCATAGTCATCTGCTTATGGAATAATTTTTTTTCAGGAGAATTTGACTCCCCGTCTCTTGTACTGAAGCTAATGGGCGCACATCTTGCGAGTCCCTGTGTCTGGATTCTGTTCACCCCTGGCTATGTGACGTTGATCTACTCATTTGTTTCTGTGTGCTTCAGTTCTCCATTTTCATGGTGGGCTAATAATGCCCGGCTTGCCTGATTTCCCGGGGCCAGAGAACCCGCATTTACTGAGGACTAGTGTGTACCAGGCACAGCACTGGGACCTTTCCACATGCTGTTCTCCCTCTTTGTGCCACCTGTAGATACAGAACCAAAGAGAATTTGAATACAGGAACGCTGCGTGCATTAAGTATTTGTCTAGTGTTGTCCTTGTTATAGTAGGGTTATAGACACCTACTCATAGTTTTCTCTTACACTTTGTTCTCTGAAAGGGAATAAAAGATACCTCTAAAACTGTGCGTATAAAAATAATCTAGTCAAATAAATCAAATTGGAGCGGATAGAATTAGGAATGGCGTCGGATGGCCTTGATTTGTTTATCTACAGATAGTGGCATCATGCCAACAGGAAATAAAGTTATCTGCCCCACAGGGACCTTCTAGAGGCGCAGTGATAGGAATAAAGATGACTTCATCCTTGAAGATCATAATATGAGCCCTGCTTTTGGCCCATGAAGTCATCCCACCTCTGTCCTTTGCATGCACCAGCCACCCAGCTGCTTGTGGCTTCCTTGAGGCACAAGCAGCGCCAGGCTGGAACTTTACCTTCTGCTGACAGTTCACTTCTATACACCCTATTTTAGAAAAGAAGTTAATGCTAAATTACAGGGCATCAGTAGACTTTTTATTTGCTGTTCTAGTGCTAAGCTCTCAAGAAGAAACAGCAGGTCTTCAGAGAGTTCAGTGCCCAGTCCAGATTGACGATCATCAAGGCATGAGGCCCCCCAGTTGTTCGCTGGTCAGCGTGGTTGTGCCTTGTATTTGTTACGTCCTCTCGACAAGAAGAACTTGCGGTGACAGCTGAGATGTTGCGTTCAGAACTGGATTAGATCAAGGTTACTGTGTTCAAACCAGGTGTCCTAGGAAAGGTACTCAGTGTTGCTGATGAGAAGGGTAGGGTGTGACTCTAGAGGCCCATGTGGCCGTGCTTTTGACTTTAAAATGTGACACAATCAGGAAAAAAGTTTCTTCTTTCCCTCCCCCTTCCCAGGCTCTACCTTTTGACCCAAGCCAAAGCAGGAGGTTACAGTTCATAGCTTAATGTAATCGATCTAAATAAATACTTCCTTAAAGAAATGTCAAGAAACTGACTGTCCCGGCAGTGTGTTCTGCCCTAGGCACCTGGCTTTGCGTCGGCCGGCCATCTGACTCTCTGGGGTAGGAGGCTGCAAACCGCTTAAACTGAATTATCAAAGTCTGGAAATCAGAAAAGTAGCTTATTTTAATTTTTGTAAATTCCCTGCCAGTCTTTGTCCTATAATTTTATAGCATTTAAGTTATAAGGAGCTCTGGTGGTGCAGTGGTTAAGCACTCGGCTGCTATTCAAACAGTTGGCGGATGGAACCTACCCAGAGGCTCCACAGAAGAAATACCTATCAATCTGCTTCCGTAAAGATTACAGCTTAGAAAATCCTACGAGGCAGTTCTCCTCTGTAACATGGGGTCGCTATGAGTTGGAATCGACTCAACAACACCTAGCAACAGCAACAACAGGAAGTCTGTATCTGGCTTTTTTTCACTTAACATTATGTCAGAACTTTAAAGTGTTTTCCTGGCTACATAAGATCTCATCAAGTGTACACACTGTATCTTTATGCAAATAAAGCACCCGTACTTTTTTGCCAACCGTGCAACCCCCTTGCAGGTTATTTTCCTAGGTACGATATTTGTGTTGTGTGTGTGTGTGTGTGTGTGTGTGGTCGTGTTATTTGTGAAAAAATATGGTAATTAACCTATTGCTGGGTATAACCTATTGTTATAAATAATGTTGTGATGCCAGCTTCCTTCCGGTAGGTTTTTCCTTGCTTTGCGTTATTTTCTAAGGGCAAATTTCCAGAAGTGGGGATATTTTTACCATTCTAGTTACTATATATTGTGTACAATTGCTTTCTGCAAGTTATACCAGTGTCTTCTAACTTTGAAAGTACATGAGGTTAGTGGTTGCCTTGCAGCCTTGAGAGAATTGTTATTGTTTAAAAATTATTTTGCTGATTTGTAGGTGAAAATGGCACCTTGCAGTTTTAGCTTGCATTTCTTTGATTATCAGTGAAGTTGACAGTTTTTCCAGTTTGCTTAGTAGTTAGTGATATTTCTTTTTTTTTTTTTTTAAGTTACAGCACAATTGGGATGTGATTAACACATCGTACAGTTCACTCATTTACATTGTTAAATTCAGTGGTTTTTAGTATATTCACAGAGTTGTACGATCATTACCACAGTTGATTTTAGAATATTTTTATCAGCCCAAAAAGAAACCTGTACCCACTTCCCATTTCCCAACATTGCTCTCCTAGCTCTAGGCAACCACTAATCTCTTTCTTTCTCTATAGATTTGCCTATACTGAACATTTTATATAAATGGAGTTATATAATATGTGGTCTTTTGTGACTGGCTTCTTGAGCATAAACAAGGTTTTACAGCATGGTTCATCCATGTTGTAGTATGTATCAGTACTTCATTCCTTTTTATCTCTGAGTAACAATTATTGTATGGCTAGACCACATTTTATTTATCCATTCATCAGCTGATGGACATTTAGATTGTTTCCACTTTTTGGCTATCATGAATAATGCTGCTGTGAACATTCTGTACAAGATTTTGTGTGGACATATGTTTTCAGTTCTTTTGGGAGTATACCTAGGAGTGGTATTGCTGGATCATGTCCCAACTCTGTTTTTAATCTTATTAGTTTTTGTCTGTTTATACCTTCTGTCCAATTTTTGGAAGTAGTGTATTTCTTACAACTTGAATAAACTCTTTGTATCATGTATTTGTTAATCCTTTATCGTATTTGTTCTGGATACTTTGCCAATCCATAGTTTTCCATTTTTAAGTTGCCCATAAAGTTTAAATTAATGCATAGTTGAAATGATTATCTTTATTTTTAACGTAGCATCTCAAACTGTGTATTTATTGATCATACCTGTAAACTTAGATTATTATCCCTCTGTGGAGAAAAAAGAACCAGTTTTGCCTAAGAGTCAACTGTATCTTGTTTATTTTCAGTATTACTTAAAGTGATAATCTAAAAACTAATGCTAATTTTTATAGCATGTTTCTTAACAGCTTTCAAACTAGAATTGTCTTAGCAGCCAGCTGCTTGCTTAATGTTTGTTTGGAGCCACTTACTAAATGAAACTGATTGGTATTGGATAAAGAGGAACATGCTAAGTAAATCTTTGAAAAGTTATTTGTTATTAAGTTATAATTAATCATCCAGAAAGGGGGAAACCCCAGCAACAACTCTGTGGCATCATTGCTTGGGGTCATATTTCTTTTTTTTATTTTATTTTATTGTACTTTAAGTGAAAGTTTACAATTCAAGTAAGTCTGTCATACAAAAATTTATACATACATTGTTATGTGACCCTAATTGCTCTCACTGTACTGTGACAGCATACTTCTCTTTTCCAGCTCTGATTCCCCATGTCCATTCAGCCAGCTCCTGGTCCTCTCTGCCTTCTCATCTCACCTCCAGACAGAAGCTGCCCATTTAGTCTTGTGTATGTATTTGAGCTAAGAAGCACACTCTTCACGAGTATCGTTTTATGTCCCACAGTCCAGTCTTAATTATCTTTTTAAATTAAATTAATTTTATTGTTTTAAAGCTTAAGTATTGGGATGTATCCCCTCTAGGGATTTGTGATGATTAATGTTATGCATCCACGTGGCTAGGCCATGATTCTCAGTGTTATATAATTATCCTCCATTTTGTAATGTGATGTAAGGGGTATTTCCTTGGGGATGTGGCCTGCATCCAATACATATGGCAGAGCTCACTGGCTCTTGATCTGACTTGTGATACTCTGACTTCTGGTTCTTGGGATGTGAGCCAGCAGCCTGCTGCTTGACCTGCAGATTTTGGGATTCACCAGCTCCCACAGCCCCGTGAGCCAGTAGTCTACCATCTGACCTGCCGATTTTGGGTTTGTCAGCCCTGCAACCGTGTGAGTCAGGAGAATCCTACAGCCTAACACCTGACCCACATATTTGGGACTTGGCAGCCTCCACAACTGCATAAGCCGTTTCCTTGAAATAAATCTGTCTCTCTAACACATGTATGCTTCACTGGCTTTGTTTCTGTAGAGTACCTAGCCTAAGATAGAATTTGAAAAGTTTTCAACCATTTTCCGTTAAAAAACAAATGAACAAACAACTTTTAGTTTCCAAATATACTTGAGATTTATTTTGGGGTATGATATTAGACATGACTCTAATGTTTTTCTCACATTCCAGTGCCACTTTAAAATGATCTTCTCTCTCCTTTTCATATTTTCTATCATATATATTTTTAGTCATTCATTAAAATTTTGGATACAACAGTAATTTCTGGCTTTTCTGTTTTGTTCTGCTAATCTTGTATTGACCTAGTGGCCACAATGATGGGCTCAAGCATAGTAACGATTGTGAGGATGGTGTAGGGCTGGGCAGTGTTTCATTTTATTGTACATAGGGTCACTATGAGTTGGAGTTGACCTGACGGCACCTGACAACAACAATCTTGTATTCCACCAATATGACAGTTTAATAATTATTTCTTTTATACTGAGTTTCAACATCTGAAAGGATTAGTAACCACTTATTACTCTTATCTTTCAGAATATCCTTTGCTCTTCTCTGTTTATACTTGTAGATGAATTTGAGAATAATTTTGTTATGTTCCAAGAAAGATTCTGTTGGGAGGTGGTTGAATTTTCATTAACCCTGCACATTAATTTGGAAAATGGAGGTAGACCTTTGGTAAACCTTCTCTCATCCATGACCATGATATCTTTTTCCATTTGCCAGCACTTTTTTCCTTCAGTAAGTTTGTTTTATTTACAGATCTTTTCTATTTTTGTTGCTTTGTGAATAGGATTATTATTTTTTCCATTATATTTTCACATATAAGAATGCTTTTGATTTTTAAATTCACTAACACAAGCATTTATTGATTGCCTCCTATGTTCCAGACACTGTGCTTGGCACCAGGGTCACTAAGATGAGTAAACCATGGAAAGTGCTCTTAAGAAACTTACGATCTCGTGAGGACACAGGTCATAAACAGTATGAGGGCCACGTTGGCGGAGAAACACCTAGAGAACTCTGTGAGCCTAGAGGAAGGGTCTTTTCAGTGTGGAAGTTCAAGGACAGCTCCTGGAAAATGCTACCAGAGCTGAATCTTGGAGGCTGACAAGGATAGCAATATAGGACTATTAGCTACTGTACTGAACTCCTTAGATGGCAGATAAATGATTTTTTGTTGTTGCCATTTCTTCCTTTCTAATATTTTTTCATCTTCTATCTCTCTCCTGCTCTATTGCCAGCCCTTCCAAAACAATGTTAGAAAATAAAGGAGGTAATGGCAGATATCCTTATTTTTAAAAGTAACCCTTTAATATATCTCCATGAAAGACTGTAATATTTATATGCTTATTAAGTTTCTCATTTGCAATTTAGTGACGTAGGTATTATTATCGCCATTATATAGATGAGGACCCTGAAGCCCTGAGAGATCAAGGGGGTTATCTTACAAATGGTGAGGTGTAGTAAAACCAGAGCTAGAACTTGAGTCTTTTGACCTAAAATCTTTGGCTCTGTCCTCCATGCTATCATGCTTCCTCAGTCGGGGAGCATATGCTTTTGCCAAAGTCCTCTCACGGGGAAGTGTTTATCCACAGGATAAGGGCGGCTTCAACACTGCAAACAATGCTCCCACCCAGCCTGTGTGCCAGAGGCCCTTTGTGAGGAAGGAATTAAATTCAAGATGCTTGGACTTCAGGGTAAACCCTGAGCTATGCCATTCCCTCTGCCTCCCCCTTTATGTCTTTTTCCTCCCGCATTTATAACTTAAAGCCTCATCTTGGCAGCTCTGACCCCTCATCTTTTGGACTTTGTTCTACAAGCAGAAACGGACTGATGGGACAGAGAGGAGGAACAAGGTGTGAGTCAGGTGGATCTCAGGTTCCGCACCAGCTCTGATACTTGCTAGTCATGTGATACGGGCGACTCAGTCTGAAACCAGCAACATATAAAAAGGGTTTCAGACTGTGACTAAGTGAGATTCATTTCAGGAATACGAAGTTGATTTAACATCCAGGAATCAGTTAATGTAATACAGTGTAATAAAGGACAGAACTACATGATCATCTCAGTAGCTGCAGAAAAAACAGTTGACAAAATTCAACACCTTTTTGTGATAAAAACACTCAACAAACTAGGAGCAGAAGGGAACTTCCTCAACCTGATGAAGAGCATCTATGAAAAACCCGCATGTAACAACATATTTAATGATGAAAGACTGGTTGCTATCTCCCTAAGACCAGGTACAAGGCAAGGACAGTTGCTGTAGCTACTTCTGTTCAATATTGTATTGGAGGATCTAGCCAGTGCAGTTAGGCAAGAAAAAGAAATAAAAGCCATCCAGATTGGAAAAAAAGAAGTAAAACTCTCTCTTTTTTCCAGTGATATGATCTTGTATATAGAAAATACTGAGGAATTCACTGACAAAATAACTACTAGAACGAATAAATGAATTCAGCAAGGTTATTGGATAAGAGATCAATATATATCTAAATCACTTGTGTTCTGTATACCAGAATTGAACAGTCCAAAAATGAAATTAAGAAAGCAGTTCCATTTATAATAGCATCAAAAAGGACAAAATATATAGGAATAAATTTAACAAAAGAAGTGCAAAACTTGTGTAGGTAAAGCTACAGAACATTGCCAAAGGAAATTAAAGAAGACCTAAATGAAGTATAAGGAAAACCAAAGATGAATTGATGCATTTGAATTTATGGCGTTGATGAAGAATATTGAATATACCACGGACTGCCAGAAGAACAAACAAATCTGGCTTCAAAGAAGTTCAGCCAGAATTCTCCTTAGAAGTGAGGATGGCAAGACATGTTACTAGGAGGGACGAGTCCCTGGAGAAGGACATTATGCTTGATAAAGTAGAGGGTCAGTTAAAAAGAGGAAGACCCTCAAGAGATGGATTGACACAGTGGCTGCAACAGTGGGCCCAAACATAGCAACAATTGTGAGGATGGCACAGGACTGGACAACGTTTTGTTCTTTTTGTACACAGGGTTGCTGTGAGACTGAACTGGCTCAACAGCATCTAACAACAGCAAATAAAAGGTAACACATCTTGTGTTCATGGATCAAAAGAGTTAACATTGTTAAGATGGCCAAAACCAAAACTAGACCAGTTGCCGTTCAGTTGATTCTGACTCATGGTGACCCCATGTGTTTCAGAATAGAGCTGCTCTATAAGGTTTTCAAGGCTGTGACCTTTCAGAAACAGGTTGCCAGGCCTTTCTTCCAAGGTGCCTCTGGGTGGGCTCGAACCACCAACCTTTTGGTTAGTAGTCGAGTGCTTAACCACTTGCACCCAATACTCTCCATATTAACCTACAAATTCAACCTAATCCTTTCAGAATGCCAGCTCTCTCTCTCTCTCTCTCCTTTTTTTTTTTTTTTTTGCAGAAATTGAGAATGTGATCCAAAAAATTAACATGGAAATGCAGGGAACTCAGAAGAGCCAGAACGGTCGTGAAAAAGAACAAAGTTGGGGAACTCATACTTCCCATTCATAAAACTGACCACAAAGCTGCAGTAATCAAGACAGTGTGCATAATTTAGTATTTCTGAAAAAGAAAACAAACAACAAACAGAAGGAATAGAAAAAATCTAAAATCATGCAGTCTAAGAAAGCTTCTTCAACAAAGTAAAACGTAATTGAGCACTAGTTACGTACTGTGCTGAGTGTCTTGTCCGTTCATTATTTCACTTGATCCATAGGCCCTACCTTAAGAGACAAGTTCTGTTGCCATCTCCATCTTGCCTATGAGGAAACGGAGGTTTAGAAAGGTTGTGACTTGGCCGAAGTGCTGGAGCTGGCGTGCATTACTCTATACTGCACATCTGAATTTGTGGATTCAAGAGTACACTCTGTGTTCCAAGAAAAGCTGATGCAGAATGATGAATAGTAAGGTAAATCCTGATGGATTTTACTAGACTTCAGGGAAGAAAGAATTGCTCTTTGCACATCATCTATAGGGAGAACAGTTAGGCTGGCCTCTGAGTTCTTCACAGCAACTTTCAATGTCAGAAGCCTGTGGGGTACGAATCATCTGTCTCCATGTCCTGAGGGAGGTAAGGTGTGAAATCCAAGCATGTCATACTCAACTCAGGTTCAACTCTCAGGAAGAGAGGCACGAGGCAGACATTCTCAAACATACAAGAATTCAGGGAAGACAGCAGCCATAAGCCCTTTTTGGCACTATTCTACCAATTGAGATGAATCCAGATAAAGAATTCAAGAAACAGTGAATGCATTTTGAGATAGAACTGATGGAAAAACAGTCACGAGGTAGAATGTAATTGTTACAAACTTTGTCAATGTTAAAATAGTAATGTAACAAAAATGGGGGGCGGAAGGAGAGTGCAAAGTAGGGTATGTTAATTTCTTCATCTTTGTAATGAGTCAGTAGATACTCTGTAAAGTTGAAGTATGTAGGTAAAAATAATGACCTGCCCTCTTTGTATACACACATACATACACCATATACACTTATCTATTATATATGTAATAATACAGCATATATTTTTAGCTTTAGAGGAACCTTATGAACTATGTACAAAAAAACCACACTTTTCTACAGTTGAGTGATTATTTCGATTCAATTTTAGTTTCTTCTGTTAAATTTAACTAAAATTAAATCTAATAGTTTAAATTTAAATCTTGCATAGATGACATTATCTCAGTTTTTGTAAAATGATGTTTGCCTTTCTGTTCTTGATACACATTTACACAGAGATATCTAGATTTGTTCAAAAAATGTTAACTGTGGTTCTTTCTGTGTGGTGGAATTTGGGGGTGATTTTTAACTTTCTTTTTTGTACTTTATTGAATTGTTTTTCCTTTAAAATAATCATGGCATTTTTCATTAAAAACTACTTTCTAAGGCAAATGAGGAGCCCTGGTGGTGAAGTGGTTAAGAGCTCAGGCTGCTAACTGAAGCTCGGCAGTTTGACTCCACAAGGTGCTCCTTGGAAACTGTATGGGGCAGTTCTACTCTGTCCTGTAGGGTTGCTATGAGTCAGAATCAACTTGATGGCAGAGGGTTTGGTTTTTGGTAAGGCAAATGAAGGATAATTTTTAGAAGTTTTAGTGTTGGGCCTCCAAGTGAAGATGTCAAGGAAGCTGTTGGTTAGATGAGTGTGACCTTCAGAGGGAAAGTCTGGGTTAGAGACATAAATTTGGGAGTTGTCAGCATATGGATGATTTTTGAAGCCCCATAGGAATGGACGAGGTCATCTAGAGAGAGACTTGAGAAAGGAAAAGTGCCTAGAACCCTGCTCTGTGCATCTTCAGCATTCAGAGGGTGGATGGAGGAGGAACCTACAGTGGAGGGGAAGGTGTGGGGACCCAGGAGTTGGAGGAATACCTGGAGATGTGAATGGTGCAGACAAGTGCTAGGTCATGAAGGAGCCAGATGTTTTTGTTAAGATGATGGAATATAGTTCAATCAAGGGCTGCCCTGAGTTTCATTTCATTTCTCAACTTTTTGTCCATTGTGTGCCTTCTACTTTTGTTTCCCAATAATCATGAGTTAGAAACTAGCAATTAATTGCTTCAGCTCCATTTGGAGAATAATTTCAAGACGTCTACAATACTTGGGGTTTGGCTAACAACTGGTTGTTTTGTGGAACTGCTAACTTACAGCAAACATGGATAGCAGTTTGGAGACATTGTTATGACTTTTAAATGGGCCTCAAGTTGGTTTCTGTTTGATAGATGCTTTATTTGGCTTGTGAGTTTAAAGGAGTAGCCTCTGTAATAGCAGATATATATTTACGCTTCACTATAATATGCACAACTTGGAAGGCTTTCTTCTGATTAATTGACAGTCTTTCTTTCAAGGCTAAAATTTTAAACTTTTAAAGCCTCATTATCTGTTGAGCAAGGGGTCAAGTTTGGTGAGAGAGGGAACAGAGGTTGTATTTCTCAGTCCTTCCCTTGAGAATAGATGCTCAATCCACAGGCCACAGCTTTGTAGCCTGGTGAGTTTGCCTTGTCTGGGTAGCTCCAGGGCCAGCTCTGATCACAGCAGTTCTTAGCTTCTGTTGGAGCTCAATCAAACTCATGTTGGGGCTGAAGTTACAGCCCACCTGTCAGTGACCTCGGCCATTGATGGGCGATGACTGTGTCTGTCCTTTGCTGGGACCTGATTCTGTGTCCCTCAGCCTCTCTGTCAATATCCTGGCAGTCAGCAGAGCCACCCCACCTCTAGTGCTTTTCCTGGCACCGTCTACCCATCAGCGCCTTTCCTTCCTCAGCTGTGGTGCCAGGAGGGCCATGTGTGCCCCTGGGTCTCTTGGTAGCTCTCTGTCTAATTGGAGCCACTGTCTACTTTTCTAATACTTGCAGCTGTGCCTACGCACTGATGTTTGCATTAGGAAGTTGATTTTTCAAGTTTTGTGGTACATTTAGAGATAGGGTCTGAAGGGCGTGGGCGTGGATGTGCATTTGATTAGTTTTCCAATTTTCTCCCCTTCTAGGTAATACTTTCTAATATTCAAAACAGAAGTCCTAAGCCTGGCCCTGCTCCCCACGATCAAGAACTAGGTTTTTTCCTAGAAACAGGACTTCAGAGAGCCCATGTCCTCTATTTCAAAAATGGGTAAGCTTTCTTTATTTTTTAATCCACTTTCTAAAGATGGAAAGTAGAAAGCCTTATAGTGCTGTCTCTAGTTATTATAATATCAAACAATTTTAAATATGAACTAGAATTGAAAATTTTTTTTCGAAGAATGAGCATAGGCCCTTTTTGTCTCCTGTCCACCTGGAGACTTGGAGATGGGAGGAGGGGAAGGAGGAGGGTGTCTCAGTGAACATGAGTCACAAGTATGGAGGCCCAAGACAAGGTGGCGTGGAGTTGATGGGAGCTGAGCGTTAGTGATGCCCTTTCTCCATGACAGTGGTCCTGCCTCAGTTTCATGAATTGGAAACTCTGGCACACAAGGCCATCTCCCTTTCTGTGGCTGATCATTTCAGAGAATTGGATTTACCAAATCTCAGACAGTGTTCCTGAAAGTAAGCGTGGCTATAATGCCACACGAGAACACTTTATATTTGAGTTGCCTTTGGAAAGGGTTTAAGAAAGTCTTAAGAACCTGAGTGTAAGGGATAGCTCTCTAATGCATTTGATGTTTGTTTTCCTGGTTGTGTTGCTCTTGTGAGAAATGCGATGATTCTGTTCCAAGTCTCCTCAGTTGTCCCTTGTTTTGACATTGTGCTGCAGGATAGATGTGCATGACGACCAACAGTAGGTATCTCGTTCCTTTGGAGGCCTGTTCCCCTCCTTCTAGAATAGTCAAAGAGTGCTTTGAAAGGCAGAAGGGACACGGGTCCCAACCTTTGGAAAATGAACAAAGTTGTTCATTTCCCTCTTCATTTTTAAGAGCTTCAAACCTTGGGGCATAGCTCATTGAAGTGGGATTTCATCTGCCTGGTGGCCCAGAGCCACATGCATCCATTTTCCATTTGTTCAGAGTAAGTGCTTATTTTTCAAGTCCTATTAAACTGTTTGTGGGTGAAAACCTTCTTTGTTCCAAAGGCAACCCAGCAAAGGCTGCCAGATTGGCATACCCCACAAAGGCTGCAGTAAACACCCCAAGGTTTGGAACGGCTTGGTAGTTTTGGCACAAAGATACTCTCTTTTGATCTCATCTGCCTCTGATTGAGATCATCTGAGCAAAGATGCATGTCCCCTAAGCT
The DNA here is from genome assembly GCA_030035585.1 of Dugong dugon. NCBI lineage: Eukaryota > Metazoa > Chordata > Mammalia > Sirenia > Dugongidae > Dugong > Dugong dugon. The sequence continues at coordinate 100,195,971 of CM057472.1, read as the reverse complement.
GAGATTTAAATCCCATTTTCTTTGCTGTTGTAAACAGAGGGAAGGGTGGGAATGTAGACTGTTTTGCTAGTGATCTGTTTCTTCTCCCTTCTCACAGTAAATAATAGTTGTTACAGAGGAACGCCCAACCATGCTGTCCTCCCTCTAACCAGTGAGCATGTGAGGTTGATGTGGAAGTCCAGAGATAGGCGTTCATTCCCTTGGAACTCCCTGAGGTGCCAGACCAATACATAATAGTGAAAATGTCTTGTGTGAGCTTGGCAAGGGTGGGCTGGATTACTTATTTTCATCTTTGAAACCTGTTCATTGAGGTGAAGGAAGCAGCGCTGCTGGGCCCTGGCCTTCTCCCCTGAAACGTTGGCCACCCACTGGAATCCAGCAACAAAAATAATGATGAGAGCTTTGCGCTAGATGATGGATTACATGCTGTGGATTGCTTACTGACTCATTTCCCATTTTATTGTAACCCAAGTTCATGGAAATGCCCACTGATGTAGCCTTAAAGGACTACTTAACTTTGAAGCCTTTCCTCCTCTCTTCTTGTCTTCTCGCTCTCCTGTCTGGGCTCTAAATACCCCAGTGATGGTATTAGAGGGTTCCTGCTAGCTAGAGTGTACTAAAGGCTGGGATTATGCAGTGGTAGCAAGAGATTACTTTTGGATAGGTGGAGGTGATTGCTGGTTTGGAGACCAGAAAACGTGGATGAAAGGAGAGAAACCAGTGGGTGGTTTTGGATATGTCACATGACAGAAGTCATTTGTGAGTGGGCACTTACAGCCAGTATCTCTGTGGAAAAGGTGGGGACAGAGGTGGCTCCTATTCCGTAGTTCCATCTTCTGGTGTATTTATTCCTTCACTTCTGTTTTGTTTTTCTGCAGTTTTCTTATATGTATCTGGAGGACAAAGTTTGACCAATTTTCAGTGGTAGGAAGAGATGGAAATTAATAAAGTGCATCTTTTCCTTTAGAAATGTACTTAAATATATACTCAGCTCTTTGGTTGTCCCAAATCCCCGAGGATTTACTGAATTACAGTAATTAATATTACTATTATTTTATAACTCTCCTATCTTTTCAGGGGTGACTGCCAAACTCGTTAACTTTGGCATCTCTTTCAGAAAGAACCCGACCCCAGCACCAGTTCCTGGGCCCCTCCTCATCCCTTAGATCCGAATGATGCTTTTATGTTTACCACGCACTTTTTCTTCCTCTTCCGTGACGGTCACAGCATTATCTCTTTCATCTCCACAGCCACCCTGCGCAGTTGGCAGTATAAATCATATGGCCCCTATTTTACAGGACAGTCTAAGCTCAGAGAGCTGACATGACTTCCTTCAGGTCACACAATGACCTGAATTCCAGGTTTCTGACTTCATTCCTTTTCCTGTCATGTCCTTACAGGGGAAAGGCTGGAGCTCTGTGTGGAGGGGCTTGACTGGACCCTTACACGGCCGCCTTGTCCATACCCCCAGCTCTCTGTGAGGGAGCATTTGGCCTCCCAGGATGAGGTGTTGCCAGATGACAGTTCCCTTCTTCTGCTGGTTTGGTGTTCTCTCATCAAACTTTTCCTCATGGCTCATCTACATGATGTTACCAAACATCTGTTTCTTCTTCTCTCCCTTCTCTCCCCCTTCTTCCCTCTCCTACCCCTCCTTTCCCTCTCTCTCCCTATCCTCTCACCTTTACCCCTCTTTCCCCTTTTCTTCCTCCCCCTCCCCCCTCTCCTTCTCCAGCCCCTTCCTTCTAGCCCCCTTCCATTTCTCTCCCTTTTCCTTCTCTTCCTCTCTCTCCTCCTCCCACCCCACACCTTTCTTCGTTGGAAGGAGTGAATCACTGGCTGTAGCCCGCATCTGTAACATCCCCACCCCAGCCCTGTGATTCTCTGGGCATGATCTAACCTGGAATGTACCCACATCTATTTCTCTCCTCCCTCTGGGTGGCAGCAGCAAGCCTGCTAAGCATGAAAAAACCTGTTAAATCTACACATTGGGTGAAATCAGAGCGTTTTATGCTCAGAGGGCCAGGACTGCTGCCTCTGAGGGCTCTGGGAATTGCCTCGCAGGAGCTCACATGAAAGGCAGTGAGGACATTCCAGCCAGAGGACTTGCAACCAGCCCGTCTCCTCTGGGAGCCTCAGTTTCTTTATCTGTAAAATAGGGCTAAGACCACTTGCCTCGTAGAGTGCGGTAAAGATCAAATAAGAAACTGCACAGGGAAGCCCTTCTCAAAGTATCAGGCAAACAGCAAGTGGTAAATTGTGATTCCCAGTGAATATGATTCCTGGTGGACTTACCAGTGAAAGTGGGGCCACACTCAGGTCAGATACCTTTGAATTGGAAGCTGGTGGAGAAGTAGGCATCACTCATTTGATTGTTGAGTCTTGAACCGCTGGGATTTGTGAGGAAGGGCTTTTATTGACAGTGACTGCTTCTCTAACCATCTGCTGGTTTAAGTGAACTCATTTCAAGATGGGTAACAGTTAGCGTGGGTGACATCTGATAACCAGTCACGGAAGTTGGTTTTTCAGGGACGGGAGATGGGGCTGACTGGTTTGACTGCAGTAGTGTTGGGGTATTCAGTCATTGGGAGCACAGCCAGCGGCAGAGAAATGACCTCATTCCGCGGTTCCTGCTGAGGAGAAGGGAAATCTTGCTTTCTACCTGAGTCGTTGCAGCCAAATTTCCAGAGAAGCATGGCTTTGGAATGCCAGTTATTTATCATGTGTTGTTTTAGGAATATTTCTTCATCTCATAAACAAAGGTAGCAAAGGCATTTCAAGTAACTGTGCTTCTTGTCAGCCATGTCAGATGTTCTGGGTGAGCAAAATGGATTGTGTTGTGTGTTTTTCTTGGCTCTGAATTGGTTTTATTTCAAGGATAATATTGAAGTGAGTAGGCAAATGGCCATCAGCACCTGGGAGATATGACTGTTGGATTGTCATTTTCTACTGTGCATCACTGAGTTCTGCTTGGAAGGCCCTGGCCCAGAGAAAGTAGCAAGTGAGGCAGGTATGGTTCAGACTTTGGGCTCCCCTGGTGTACTTGCAGGCAAGCTAAGAATAAAGTTTTATGGAAGGAATTTTTATGTTTTTGAACATTGTATTGTGCTTTAGGTGAAAGTTTATACAGCAAATTAGTTTTCCATTCAATAATTTGATTCAAAGATTAAAAAGAAAGGGGCCTTGCATTCTGGAAGGTAGTAGGAGAAAAGGAAAAAAGGTAAGACATGAACATAAGGAACTTTAATACAGGTTACAATACAGTAGTATAAAAGAGTAAAGAAAACTCAGCCATTTTATTTATTTATTTATTGTATTTTAGGTGAAAGTTTACAAGTTTACAGGGCCAATTAGTTTCCCACTCAGTAATTTATACACAAAGTGTTCTGTGAAATTGGTTGCAGTCCCCACAATGTGTCAACACTCTCTCCATTTCAACCCTCAGTTCCCAGTTTCCATTCATCCAGTTTTCCTGCCTCTCCCTTCCTTCTCATCTTTGCTTTTGGGCAAATGTTGCGCTTTGGTCTCTGTATAGTTGATTGTTCTAAGGAACACATTCCTCATAGATGTTAATGTTTATTTTACAGGCCAGTCTATTATTTGGCTGAAAGATGGCCTCTGGGTTCCGAGTTAGAAGAGTGTCTTAGGACAGTAGTCTCGGGGGTTCTTCCAGTCGCTATCAGACCAGTAGGTCTGGTCTTTTTTGTGAATTTGAATTTTGTTCTACATTTTTCACCCGTTCTAACCTGAACCTTCTATTGTCTTCCTGGTCAGAGCAGTCACTAGTGGTAGCCAGGCACTGTCTGCTTTTTCTTGTTCATGCTGGAGGAGGCTGTGGTTCATGTGGGCCATTAGTCCTCTGGACTAATTGCTTTCTTAAGTGTTTGATTTTCTTCACTCTCCTTTGCTCTAGACAGGAAGACACCAAAAGCTGTATTTTAGATGGCCACATGCAAGCTTTTAAGACCCCAGATGCTGCTCACCAAACTAGGATATAGAGCAGTATCTTTATGAACTGTGTGATGCCAGTTGACCTAGATGTCCCCCGAGACTATGATCCTTACCCTTCAAGTCTTCCTCTAATCCCGATGCCGTGTTCTTCTTCATATATCCAGCTTCTCTGAGTATTCGCTCAGCATACAGATTGAGTAAGTATGGTGAAAGGATTTACCATAGTTGCCCTTTATTCTTGCACACTTGTCAGTGTCTATCTTTGCCTTAGTCACACTGTACTCATTTCCCCCATATTGTGTGTTGTCTTTCCGTTCGCCAGAATTAACACATGTCTACTAGCTGGTTGGAAACCTTGATGGCATAGTGGTTAAGAGCTATGGCTGCTAACCAAAAGGTCAGCAGTTCAAATCCACCAGGTGCTCCTTGGAAACGCTATGGGGCAGTTCTACCCTGTCCTATAGGGTCGCTGTGAGTCCGAATCAGCTCAGTGGCAACAGGTTTGGCTTTTTTTTGGTTTACTATTTAGTTAGTAATTCTCCCTCCTTCTCCCTCCTATCCCTGGTAACCATCAAAAAATGTTTCTTTCTATTTGTAAACCTGTTCTTGACTTTTTATAATAGTGATCTCATACGATATGTGTCCTTTTGTGGTTGACTTATTTCACTCAGCATAATGTCCTCCAGATTCATCTATGTTGTGAGATGTTTCAGCATTATGGTTTATCATTGCGAAGTATTCGATTGTATGTATGTGCTACAATTTGTCCGTTCATCTGTTGATGAACACTTAGTTGTTTCTCTCTTTTTGCTATTGTGAATAGTGCTGCACTGAACATGAGTGTGCATATGTCTATTCGTGTCACAGCTTTTACTTTTCTAGGGTATTTACCTAGGAGTGGGATTGCTGGATCATATGGTATTTCTGTTTCTAGGTTTTTAAGGAAGCGCCATATCATTTTCCATAATGGTTGTACCATTTTACAGTCACACCAGCAGGACCTCGCTAGCATTTATTGTTTTCTGTTTTTTTGATCAGTGCCATTATTGCCTCGATGAGATGATATCTCCTTGTAGTTTTGATTTGCATCTCTCTAATGGCTAATGATCATGAGCATCTCTTCCTGTGTTTGTTAGCTGCCTGAATGTCTTCTTTGGTGAAGTGTCTGTTCCTGTCTTTGGCCCATTTTTAAATTAGATTATTTGTCTTTTTGTTGTTGAGATGTCGATGTTTGTATAAATGTTAGAATTTAGAACCTTATCATATATGTCACTGCCAAAAATTTTTTTCCCAGTCTGTAGGTTCTTTTTTAAACTCTTTTGGTGAAGTCTTTTGAAGACCATAAGTATTTAATTTTTAGGAGGTCCCAGTTATCTAATTTATCTTCTGCTGTTTGGGCATTGTTAGTTATGTTATGTCCCTGTGTTTTCTTCCATGAACTCTATAGTTTTAGGTTTAACATTTAGGTCTTTGATCCATTTTGAGTTAGTTTTTGTGTATGGTGTGAGGTATGGATCCTGTTTCATTTTTCTGCAAATGAATATCCAGTTTTGCCAGCACCATTTGTTAAAGAGACTACCTCCTCCCCATTTAATGGTGGAGGGAGTTTTTAGAGTTCTGTTCATATAGTCAAACAAGTAGATCATTAATCGCCACTATGTATAGGCTTTAAAAAGTTTTAAACCTCTTTAGTAACCTTGTTGACCTTTGCTACTGTTCAGCCCTGCTCAGTATAACCTAGAATTAGAAGGCAGAAAAGGGACCTTGAGGCCCATGTAGTGTCCATGGGCTGCTGAGTAGGGTACTGCCTGGGTTTACTGTCTCAGAGACAGCAGCGGCAACAGACAGGCACCCCCAGCCCACATAAGGTGATCATGGGGAGGCTGCCGACCAGGACTGAGGGGGCTTTGCTCCCAACACTGGTCTCCCCAGGCAGTGGAGTAACTTGGCCTTTGCCTTTGCATTCTAGCACTCAGATGGTCTTCCATCTTGCAGTGGTAAGAAATGTTTACCTTTTACACTGCACTCTCCTTTTTCACGTTGTGAGTCCAATACAGGAAACATGACAAATTCAGACACGCTTTCAGTAAGCATTTAATAAGTATCTGCTTTCTGAACATGATGCTCTTCAGGCGATTCAGAGATTAAAAAGGAATGGGCCTTGCTCTCTGGAAAGTAGCAGGAGAACAGGAAAAAGGGTAAGACATGAACATAAGTAACTTTAATACAGGTTTCAATGCAGTAGTATAAGAGTAGAGAAAACAATAAAAGAAAGCCCAGCCACTTTTATTTTTATTGTGCATTAGGTGAAAGTTTACAGAGCAAATTAGTTTCCCATTCAATAATTTATATACAAAGTGTTCCGTGACTTTGGTTGCAATCCCCACAATGTGTCAGCACTCCCCATTTCCACCTTGAGTTCCCCGTTTCCATGCATCCGGTTTTCCTGCCCCTTCCTGCCTTCTCATCTTTGCTTTTGGGCAAATGTTGCCCTTTTGGTCTTATGTAGTTGATTGTTCTAAGGAGCACTGTCGTCACCGGTGTTATTGTTTATTTTACAGGCCAGTCTGTTATTTGGCTGAAAGGTGATCTCTGGGAGTGGCTTCAGATCCAAGTTAGAAGGGTTACTAAAGGCCATAGTCTGGGGGGTTCTCAGCCACTTTAAATAAACTGAAGTTGCCAGGCCCATTTTTTCATTCAGTCACTAAGGTCATTTAACAAGAACTCATCGCACACCTATTAGGTGGCAGACCGTATGTTAGGCTCTGGGGATATAGTGGTGAAGAGGATAGATGAAGTCCCTGTCTTCATAGAGCTTACAGCCTCATGGGGAATTAAGAATTAAAATGAGCCATTTCAAGATAGCTTGGTGAAAGTGACAGGGGAAGTCCAGGTTGCCACAGGAGCAACGAGGAGAGCTACCGTGCTGGAATGGGCATGTGGATTGGAAAGGGGAGTAGAGCTGTGGAGAACTGAGCCTGCAGTGGTGCAGACGTAAACAGATTAGGGAGAGCTAGGGGGACAGACGTTCCAAGTAGTTGGTAGGAATATGGAGTTAGAACTGTACACAGTGTTGTGTGTTCTTCACGGTATGAGGAGACTAGAGTGAGGATTTATGTAGAAATCAGAGGATTTCTCAGCACAGGGCCAGGCATGCAGTAGGTTCCGTCAGTTTTCTAGCAAGTATTTATTGAGTTCTGCTATGTGCCAAATACTGGGCTCAGGGCTAGTATACATTGGCAAATATAGAGACATAGTGCAGGCTCTCTGGGACGATACAGTCTAGTAAAGGAGACAGATAGTTAACAAGTAAACTAATGTATATAGTTACCAATTATGATAACTGCTAGGATGCAGTGAAAGCAAATAACTGGAAGTGGGGGGACACCTGCTTAGATAGGGTGGTCAGGGCAGGCCTCCCTGAGGAATGACGTTAAAACCAAGACCTGAAGGATGACAAGGCACTGACCATACCAAGAGCAGGAGAAAGTACATTCCAAGCAGAGGGCCCAGCATATGCAAAGATCCTGACCCAGCAAAGAGCTTGATGTGTTCAAGAATCTGAGAGGAGTCTAGCGTGGCTGGAGCATAAGAAGGGAGAGAGTCATGACACTCTTGGTTTGGCTTACCCTGAAGAAGGCAGATCTACTATGGTGGCATACAGTGGTGGCTGTCTAAAGTCACCAGAAGAAAGGGAAGTGATAGGTGGGTGTCATGGATTGAATTGTCAGTTTGGCTGGGCCATGATTCCTGGTACTTTGTGATTTTCCTATATGTTGTAAATCCTGCCTCTGTGATGTTAATGAGGGAGGATGGGTGGCAGTTGTGTTAGTTGGATTGTGCCCTGAGGCAATCTCTTGAGATATAAAAGACAGAGTGAGCAGAGAGACTGGGGGACCTCATGCTATCAAGAAAGCAGTGCCAGGAGCAGAGCGTGTCCTTTGGACCCGGGGTCCTTGCGCGGAGAAGCTCCTAGTGAGGGAGATCATTGATGAGAAGGCCAACAGAGAGAGAAAGCCTTTCCCTGGAGCTGATGCCCTGAATTTGGACTTTTAGTCTACCTTACTGTGAAGAAATAAATTTCTCTTTGTTAAAGCCATCCACTTATGGTATTTCTGTTATAGCAGCACTAGATGACTAAGACAGTGGGCAAGACATTAGACACCCTTTTCAGAGTTGACAGTGGTAGTAGAGACCAAGAGAATTGAATGGTTTTGAGATATATATTAGATAGTTAGGACTACCTGATGCATTGGATTTGGGGTAGTGGTAAGGGAAATGGAAGAATCAAGGATAAGTCCCCAGTTCAGTGTTGAGCAATTGGTTGGATGAGGTGGGAGCAAGGGAAGGATCAGATTTGGAGAGGGGACATCAAAAGTTTGTCTTTGGGTATGTTATGTTTGCGATGCTTGTGAGATTCCTAAGTGTAAATTTCAACTAGGTAAGATACTTGAGCACAGAGAGAATGTTTGGGTTCGAGTTATAAATTGGGAGTTTCAGCATGTTGCTTATATTTAAATCCTCGGGACTGGGTGAATTCAGTGAGGGACAGAGAAGAGGAGACAACCCAGGACCCAGCTCAAGAGACCTGCAAGAGATAGAAATTGAGTAGAGGAGTAGGAGCCAGCAGAGGAGCTGTCAGGGGTCAGAGAGAAACCAGGAATGTGTATCCTCATGAAAACCAAAAGGGGAGAATGTGCTTGAAAGGAGGAAGTGATCACCCATGTTGAAAGTTACTGAGGTGTTAATAAAGAAGAGGACGAAAGTGTGAACATTGGATTAGATAACATGGAAGTCATTTGTGATCTTGAAAAGACCTTTGGTTGGATGGTAAGGGCATAAGCTAGATTGGGGAGGGCGAGAAGCAAATGATACAGGAGGACGTAAATGATACGCCCGACGTAAAGTTGGAGACTACCTGTAGTTCAGCTGATAGTGGTGTATAGAATCTGAAAATCCTGAAACTCAAATGACAGAGAACGTTTCTTTCAATCACTGAACTTTATAGATGAGGAATCTGAGACCTAGAGAAATCACGTTCAATAATCATTCAATAGATATTTCTTAAGAACCTTTCTAGGTTACTTACTAGTGTCAAGCCCTGGGGATGTAGCTGTGAACAGGTCAGACCCAATCACCACCTTTATGGAGTTTACATTTTGGTTGAGGGAAACAGTCAATAAACAAGGTAATGTGATTTATTCAAGGTCACACAACTGGCTGGGGGCGGAACTGGGACCTGTGCTTCCTTCTTCCAACACCCAGATCAGTTCTCTTGCCACTTGTTCGTGTTGACGACACCGTCTTCTTGAAAGTGGAGACTTGAGCAGCTAGCTTGAGGTAATACTTTATACTTCAAAAATAAGGACTTTCTATAACCAGTCTAGATAGTAAAATTAATTTTAACTCCCCCAAAGTAACTTTTATCCATGATTTAATTAATTTGTGTAATAAAAGGCATTAACTCAAATCTTCTCTTTTTTTAAAAATGTGAGCTAGGTCTGGCTCATCCTTTAATGCCATTAAAACTTCAATATGGAAACAAAGGAATGTTTGTCAGTTTTAAGTATGGAACTCCAAAACCACTCTTTTCAGTGACTGATTATGGGGAATGAATTACGGGGACAGATAATTGCTTTCACTGTACTTTGTAAATGCTAGCACCAAGTGAACTTTAGAATCCCGTGCCTTCTGAAGGCTTTATCAGCAGTTAACAAGATAGATGCATCCCTGTTGGTATGTCCTTGGCTACAGCAGAAGAATGGGGTGGTAATTTTAGGCTTTCAAAAGTGGAGGGGGGTGTGAGTGAACTAATTGTTAGCTTCGTTGCATTCACAAAACCCCTCTCCATGTGATTTTGCAAGCTGCAGTTCCTTTAGCCACCATTTAGCGGTTAGAATTCTCTTGAAGATGAACTGGTACAGGAGTTTGTTCTAGTTCTTCACATTGGATTTATCAAGAGTATGATTTTCTGTTTTAATTGGGGCAGAAGAGGAGGGGGAGATGCTTTGTTTGTTTATTCATTCACTTATTTATTCACCCATCAGATATTTATGTGCTAGGAACCTAGGTCACAACAGCAAATGACCCAGTCCCTGCCCTGTGGCATTTCCAGTCCAGCAAGAAATGAAGACACAAAACAAATAATTACAAGTAGACTCAGCCTTAGGAAAGGGGACGGAGACAGTGCTATGTTTTAATGTTAGTCTTTTACCTTGCTGATCCTCCTAAAAAAGAGATGGTACCTCATGATATAGTTGGAGATTGATCCCCTGGGAATTGCTGATATAAGACCTTACTCAGGTGGTGGCATTTGCAGACCAACTCTTGGGTCATGCACTGGATGGGAGAAGTGTGAATAAAATACATAGCGGAATCATACAGTGAGGTATGAGGAATACTGCCTGCCTGTCTTTGGTTTCAGATTATATGTTATGACATTCAGTTATTCTATATTATCTGTTCAGTTTCTGCTCAGTGCTGGCATTCTTCAGGTGCTAAGGATAAAATGGTAAGCAGCCAGACATACTCCCTACTTTCAGAGAGAAATCAGATCATGATGGGCCTGGATGTAAAACTACATGCTGAGACAGTGCTCAGGAAGAAAGGGACCCATTTCTAAAAGTACTTTTGAAAAATAAATTGACCTAGATTTGGTGGTTAGGGGAGGTTTTCCTGAAAAAGTGACTGAGCAGAAACCTTGAAGATAAATAGTTGAATAGGAGCTAACCAGTAAAGGCCAGGTAGGGTGGGGTGGGAAAGGTGTCATTATTGTTTAGATCTGAAAGGATCCTCAGAGGCATTTTGTCCAACCAGCCCATCCTTTTTCTCTGCTTTATTTTTCTCCTTAATCTTTAACCAGTATCGAATACACCATGAACAACATTTACCAGGAGTCTTCTTCGGTTCAGTTAAACATTTCGACTCACAAGACTTTCATAGGCCATACTTGGCACTCATCTGTTTAGAAGGATGTAGAACAGAATCACAGACTGCCAGCAGGACGCTGTCTGGGGTCATTCCTTCATGTGCGTATTCTTCTCACCAGTCCTTACTGCCATCCAGGAGCTATTCTCTTTGCCTCCAAACGCCCCACCCCAAGGTGACATCTCAGGTGCTAGGGAATAAGACTCACATTGAGTAGGTGGTATCTGCCCTGGCATAAGTCTTACGCCCTAAGTGTTCAGGGCCCTCAAGGGCTATACTTGATTGTTAAGAGTCATTGCACTCAAGGAAGCCCACAACTATGATGTCCTTGTCAGATATAGTTCTTCCTAGTCTAGATGGAAGCAATCAACAGAGATAATTTTATCTAAGAAATGTTGCCTTTCCATCAGCAGCTGAATGGATAAACAAAATGTGGTATATACTTACAATGCAGTATTTCCCAGCTATAAAGAGAAATGAAGTCCTAATGCATGCCACAGCGTGGATGAACCTTGAAAACATCATGCTGAGTGAAATAAGAGAGTTGCAAAAGGACAAATACTGGATGATCTCACTTATATGAAATAAGCAAATATATAGAGACCAAAGATTATTAGTGGTTACCAGGGGTGGGAAGGAAGAGGAAAGGGGGAGTTTTTGCTTAGGGGGCATTGAGTTTATGTTAATGGTGATGGAATAATTTGGAAGGGGATAGGGAGAATGGTTCCACAGGATGAAGAATGTAATCAATATCATTGTATTATGCATGTAGAAATTGTTTGAATTGGTGAATGTTCTGTTGTGTTTCTTTCACCACAGTTAAAAAATAATAATAAAGAAATGTTGACTAGTAACATAATTGATGGAGTCCCTGGGTGGTGCAAATGGTTAAGCACTGGACTACAAGTCGAAAGGTTGGCAGTTCAAACCTACCCAGAGGTGCTTCAGAAGACAGGCTTGGTGATCTGCTTCCAAGGGGTTACAGCTTGAAAACCCCGTGGAGCAGTTCTACTCTATACACATGGGGTCATTGTGAGTCGGAATCAACCTGATGGCAACTGACAACAACATAATTGGCATTTTACCTTTGTTAGGTTTCCAGGGAACAGAGCTAGAAAGTTAACCTAAGGTCAAATTCTTAGGCAGAAGAGAAAAGGGATTTGTTAGCCCTTTGCCAACATTTTCTTTTTTTTTTCTTATTTAACTTCTTTATTGTCTGACTCCCATCTCTAAAATGTAAGCTCCATAAGGGCAGAGATTTTTATGTTTCATGTGGGAGGAATCTGTACCCTGCACAGTGTCTGGTATAGAGTTGTGCATGAATGAATGAATGAATGCACTTCTCATTTTCAGCTGAGATTGCTGTGGCTCATAGATGCCTACCCGACAGTTGTGTGTTTTCTTTAAAACTAGACATGTTTATTGAGAGTCTAACTATGCTGAGCACTGTGTTAGGTGCTGGGGATATAAAGATGAACAGGACAAACATAGACTGGCATCGTGGAACTTGACCTCAGCAAGAAGAACCTTTTCTAGGAAGATCATGGGGACCTCTGCCTACTATCCGCTCTCTGAGATTGGAGGATATTTATAATAATGGTGGCTTTATTATAAGAAATTCCTCAAGCAGTCCCTGGCAGAGTCTTTTCTTTCTAAGAAGTTCTTGGCTTGGTGGAACGTTGGTGGTTGTGGGCCTCCTTACTTAAGCCCAACATGTACACATTGAGATGGGATTTCAGGAAAGAGAATTATCATCTTTGCGGTTTAGTTGTTGAGAACATTTGCCCCCCAGAGCTTCCCAGACCTGCATTTTTTTAAGATTTCAAATGTGGAGCTCTCGGAGTTGAAACCTCATGAGGCGAAGTTGGACACAGAGCCATCTGAGAGTGTAAGTGTGGCCTCCATAGGCAGCGTCTCAGGGGCAGACCGTTGAAATGACGTGTATGTGTTGGGAAAGAGGAATTTGCATCCTGTCTGGTCAAGCAGGAAGCCAAGTCTCACCCTCTCTGAGCCTGTCAGGCTGTGGTGAGCTCTCTTGGTAATTTAGTGATGTCTGGTCACAGAGCAGGTCCAGATGTATGCCCAGAAGCCGGGTGGCTGGGACACAGTGTGGGGAAAGCACACAAAGGCCTTGTTTTGGCCCTTGGCCAGAGCAAAGCTCACTAACCTTTGGTTTTCCTTCCCTGGTTTAGGTGGCAAATGCATTAATACTTTACACGGGGGCTAAAAGGGGCAGGGGGAGGTACCAGTTCTTTTCAAGGGATGTGTCCTACCTTTTTTTTTTTTTTTTTTAAATCATCATTTTTCTCTCCATTCTTTTTTGCAGAGATATTTTTAGTCAGTTCTGACTAAAAAACCCAAAAACCAAACCCACTGCTGTTGAGTCAGTTCCGACCCATAACAACCCTACAGGACAGAATAGAACTGTCCCATAAATCTTACAAAAACAGACTGCCACATCTTTCTCCTGTGGAGCAGCTACTGGGTTCGAACCGCCTGACTTTTCGGTTAGCAGCCGAGTGCTTTAACCACTGTGCCACCAGGGCTTCTCCAAATTCTGGAGAGGAGGAGCCAAATGAATGAGGTGTTATATGATGAAAGAATTTGATCTAGAAGCTTATCCTAACAACTTGTGGACAGGCTCACTTGTATATTATCATCATCTTATCAATGTTAACCTGTTTGTCTGACACCATTTTACTTCAGAGTTCTGTTTCTGCTGTGAAGTTCAGACTACTCAACAGAAGTTCTCTGCCATCCCTGTCACCCATCCCCACAATGGGAGGGGTCATGAATCCTAGTCCGCCCATCTTTTTTTAAAATTTTATTTATTTATTTTCTTGTTGTTGTTGTTGAGAATATACACAGCATAGCATACATCAATTCAGCAGTTTCTACATGTACAATTTAGTGACGTTGATTACATTCGAGTTGTGCAACCATTGTCACCCTCCTCTGAGTTGTTTCTCCGCCATTAGCATCAACTCACTGCCCCCTAAAGTTCCTATCTAATCTTTTGAGTTGCTGTTGTCAATCTGATCCCATATAGGTAGTTCTTAAAAGAGTGTAATGCTCAAGGCAGACTTTTTTTACTGGTCCTTTCTTTAGAGCCTGGTACATCAAGGTACAGGAATTTGATCTGGCCGGCACTTCTCTGGCCCTTTCCTAGCTGCTTTCCCGTCTGGTGGAGTAGTGGTTAAGCGCTATGGCTGCTAACCAAAAGGTCAGCAGTTTGAATCCACCAGGTGCTCCTTGGAAACTCTGTGGGGCAGTTCTACTCTGTCCTTCAGGGTCGCAATCGACTCAACGGCAATGAGTTTGGTTTTTTTTTCTCCTGTCTCTGTGAGGCTTTTGTTTTTGTTTCATGGGAGTTAGTCAGTTTGTTTGCAAACTTCTGCATGACAGGAATCATCTTCAACTGTTCTGGGCGTTGGAATCCGATTGGGCCTCAGTTCTTTTCTATTTGTGGGCTGTATCATCACGGGCATGTAACATAATCTCTCTGAGCTTGTGTTTTCTCGTGTGTAAAACTGCCCAAGCCCATTGCCCTCAAGTCGATTCCGACTCAATATAAAACTGCAGAAGGTATTAAATAAATACTTGTGAGTTGAGAAGACATTTTTGTCATAGTATATAATTGAAAATAGTTCTGATTTTGCACTAAAACCCAGAAAAACCCAGTGCTGTTGATTCGATTCCAACTCATAGAGACCGTATAGGACAGAGGAGGACTACCTCATAGGGTTTCTAAGGCTGTAAATCCTTATGGTAGCAGACTGCCACATCTTTCTCCTTCGGAGCAGCTGGTGGGTTCGAACTGCTGATCTTTTGGTTAGCAGCCAAGCGCTTAACCACTGCGTCACCAGGGCTCCTTGGTTTTGCACTGTTCTCTGTTAAACCAAAGGTTCACACACATACCACTGACTGCCTTTGGCTATTACCCAGTAAATGTTTATATATGGAATGAAGGGCCAGGTGGTGAGTGGTGGGAGGTAGTGGGGATGAGAGGATTGACACGTTTTTGAGCAGTGAGTTGGAGTTCTATAGGTGTCATCTCATTCAGGCATTGAAGTTAGTGTTATTAATCCCATTTTATAGATGATGAAACAGACACCTGAAGGTAGCGTCTATTGTCCAAGTCTCTGACCCTCCTTAGTGCGTGCCTAGCATCTGGTATTTTTTGGCATCCGGTATTTTTTTCCCTTTGCCATGTTTCCAGATGTCTCACATTCCATTCTCCCTTTACTGTCCTTCCTCTCCTCATGATCACTGTCAACCTTTGCCCTTTTCTTCTTCTCTATCCCCAACTTTTTAGCCTTTCCCAGGCCCAAGCAAGTTATCTGGCATGACTCACGAGAATGTGTGAGAATACTGTACAGCGCCATGCTGCCTCAAGCCCAGCTGTACTGCTGTATTTGTTTCCCCAAGAAAACAGTTGGAGGCTTTTATCTACCAATTAATGGCAGAGATTCTCCTTTCCCCATTGAGTTCATCTGCCGTGTTTTTGAATTGGATGCCTGTAGTCAGGGCCTGGGGCCTGAGACACCCAACCTCAAAGTTAGTACCACTTCCTGTTGTCTCAGAGCATCTCTTCACCCACCTCTGCTACCTGCTTGGCCCCTGAGGGCATTTGGACCAGCAACCCCTATACATTTAAAGGGCTTTCTTCCCCACCTCAACTGATTCTCTTGGATTTTTTTCTCACTTGGCATAGCTTTTGAAATATTGTTCCTGGAGGTTCTTTTAGAAATGCAATTCTCCTGTTGGCCTGCTAATTGAAATGGAAGTGAACATTGCCCTCTCATCCTTGCACTTAAGCTCAAGTACTTGTGGTACATTTGGAAGCACTTTCCTCCTCTTGATATCCTTTCTGCCTTTCTCTTTCTCCACAGCCCAATTGACTGGATGATTAAGATGGTTAAAATATCTTTGTTTCTATGAGACTTAGCTGCTGAGAATTGATTAATGTTTGAAGTCATATTGTTAGCAGAATATTTCCACCTTCTAGGTTGTCTTCTACATTATTATTAACTTCTAATATGAATATTAAATTGGCCTGGTACTCGTCAATGTTCATGTAATTAATTGCACCCCTTTTATGAGGCCCTTTGGAACCCCAGGTCCTTCTGCTCTCCTCATGCTAAATGTGCATGTCTTCCAGGTTGGGCTGGATCTGGAGCAAAGACTTCTCTCAGTGCAAGTAAATTATGTTGGTGTTGAGCTTTTCCCTTTTCGGATTTGTATTCAGATCTCATAACTCTCGATGGACTCAACAACAAAAAGAAAAACTACCCAATTAAAAAATGGGCAAAGAACTTAAACAGACATTTCACCAAAGAAGATATCCATATGGCCAATAACCACATGAAAAGATTCTGTCTTAGTTATCTAGTGCTGCTATAACAGAGATACCACAAGTGGGTGACTTTAACAAACAGAAATTTATTTTCTCACATGGCTAGAAGTCCAAATTTAGGGCACCAGCTGTAGGGCAAGTCTTTCTCTCCCTGTCAGCTCTGGAGGAAGATCCTTAGCTCTTCTGAGATTCTGGTCCTAGGTGATCTTCATGTGGCTTGGCATCTCTCTTCTCCCATCTTTCTGTCTCTTGCTTGCTTGTTTAACCTCTTTTATATCTCAAAAGAAATTGACTTAAAACATACCCTATACTAATCCTGTCTCATTAACGTAACGGACAGCCCATTCACAAATAGGATTATAACCACAGATATAGTGGTTAGGATTTACAACACATATTTTTAGGGGACACAATCCATAACAGATGCTCAATGTCATTAGTCTTTAGGGAAATGAAAATCAAAACCTCGATGAGATACCGCTTCACCAATAGGATGGCTATCATCAGTAAAACAGAAAAGCAAATGTTGGCAAGGATGTGGAAAAATTGGAACCTTCATCCATTGCTGGTGGAATTGTAAAATGGTACAGCCACTGTGGAAAACAGTTTGCTGATTCCTCAAACCTAGAACTGCCATACTAAACCAAACCCATTGCTGTCAAGTCGATTCTGACTCATAGCGATCGTATAGGACAGAGTAGAGCTGCCCCAAGGATTGGCTGGTGGATTTGAACTGCTGACCTTTTGGTTAGCAGCTGTATTATCTACTGCACCACCAGAACTACCATATGACCCAACAACTTCACTCCTAGGTACATTCCCAAAAGAACTGTAAGCAAGGACTCAGACAGAAATGCCTACACCAATGTTTATTGCAGCATTAGTCACAATAGCCAAAGGTGGAAAGAACCCAAATGTCCCTCAACAGATGAATGGATAACTAAAATTTGATACATACATACAATGGAATATCATTGAGCCGTAAAGAGAAATGAAGTTCTGATAACGTGCTATGATATGGGTGAACCTTGAAAGCATTATGCTGAGTGAAATTGTCAGACACAAAAGGACAAATAGGATCCCACTTATATGAAATATCTAGAATGGGTAGATACATAGAGACCAAAGTTTGTTAGTGGTTGTCAGGGGCCGGTGGAGGGGGAAATGGGGAGGTATTGCTTAAAAAGCCCTGAGTTTCTGTTAAGGCTGATGAGAAAATTTGGAAACATATAATGGTAATGGTTGCACAACATGGTGAATGTGATTGTCACTGAATTGTACACGTAAAAATGGTTGAAATGGCAATGTTTTGTTATATATTTTCACCACAATGAAAATAATAAAAATAAAACATTTCTTATATCTTCCCTCCGAAAAACTAACAGAAAAACTGTTGGTGGCCCAGCCACTCAAGTTTGCATTTTTTAATCTGGCCCAGTTCCTTCTGCATTAATTCAGAACAATCTCCAAGTGTTAGCTGTGCTGTAACTGAGATAGAAGAGTGAGGATTCAGTTGTCAAACACCCTCGAGTCCCCTCCTTCCTCAGTGTTGCACTTGCCTGTGCCTTCCCCCACCCCCTGTAGCCTTTGGGGGAGATGCTGCACTCCTCCCCATAGGCCCCTGCACTCTTAGATGTCCCCATCTGTTTCCCAGGAGAGTGAGCCCCAGAGAAAGTTTTTTTACTATCCTCACCAGACATCAGTTGTCATCTTTTGTCATTGTGGGACAAATCTGTGAGTTAGGTGGGGGAGTTCTTGGGACATTGTAGGCTTTTGATAAATAGCAAAATGAACGAATGAATCGAATTAGGGAATGCCTTTTTTATTTCTTCAAAATTAAATTATCCCAAAGAAGTAAAACAGATCATGTGCTATAAGTTGAATGAAAGGTAGGTTCCAGAATTTTGAAAGCATTTTGAGCAATGGCAGAGATTTGAGGATAATCATAGTAATAATGGCAGATACTTAAGAAGTACTTGCTATGGAAATTAACTTGTTTAATTCTCACAACAAATGTATGAGGCGTGCAGTTATCCCTATTTTACAGATGTGGAAACTGAGGCACAGGCACTTGTTTAAAGTCAACTAGTAAGTGGTGAAGGTTGGATTTGAGTACAGTCTGGCTCCAGAACCACAACTCAGTTTTGTTTGTGTAAGTTTAAGTATATAGATAAGTATATGGATTCCCAAAGGAATCCTGGTGGCACAAATGGTTAAGCATTTGGCTGCTGACTGAATGGTTGTTGGCTCGAATCCACCCAGTGGCTCCACAGGAGAAAGACCTGGCGATCTACTTTCACAAAAATTACAGCCAAGAAAACCCTATGGGGCAGTTCTGCTGTGTCGCATGGGGTTGCCGTGAGTTGGAATCAACTCGATGGCATCTAACAACACAACACGGATTCTCAGGTGATTACTTTGAAGGACATTCCTTATGTGATAGATAAGTTCTGGTTTGGTTTGTTAAAAGATTATTAGATTGAGGAGTCTGAATGTATATTGAACACTGTTTGGCTTGTAGGGTTACATTGAATATCACTGAACTACAAGTTCATGAGGAAGCACGCTCTTGGTTGGCTCACCATTGCATTCCCCATGCCTAGATCCTTTCCTGGTACATGGTAGGCACTCAATGTATTTAATTTTTGAATGAAGAATAATTTCCTTTGAGCCATTCTCAAAGGTTGAAAAGGAAGAAGGACATGAGACTAGGCAAGCCTTTCCATATTTCTGTATCTCAGCAGAGACTTGGAGTTTGGATGAGTGGAAAGGAAGAGGTAGAAGGATGAGTTAGTTGTTCTTTCCCCTGAGTTCTCATAGCAGTTTGCCCACTTTGCATTTATAGGCCTTAGCACGCTTTGTTGAAAGGACTTGTTTATGTGTCACATAAACTGTAACTCTGAGAAACCACTCTCTGTGACTCCTTTGACTTTGTGTATCTGGTGCCTAACATGCTTCGTGATACATAATGCCTTCTCAGTGTACTCTTTGCTACCTGGCTGGCTGGCTGACCAAAACGTTTAATTTACTCAGCTTTTGTCATGAGGAAGCCTTAGTTGCTAAGATAGTCCAGAAATGTTGTTAAGCCTAGTACAACTCTCATCAGGTTTGAAATGAGACTTCCTGAAGCTTCGCCTGTTTGTTCACATCCCAGCGTGGATGGTTGTCATACCCTCTGTCACTGTATCTAGGTTGCAGCTGGCTTGCACCATCTATCAGAGAGAGTCTTTTGCTAACGAGGCCAAGGTTGTGAGTTTGATCCCAGGCCCCTGACTGCAACAAGCTATCTGTCTTCACAAATGCATATCATTGGATATGAGGCGAAGAGTGTACACAGAAGGAGAAGCTGGAATCCATTCTGGGAAAAACAGCTCTCTGACAGCCAGCCAGAAGTGTCCTTTTGGACTGTGAAAGATGTCTTTTTCTTTTCCCACTTTCCGAATCTGGGTATCTGGTTTTGATTTCAGACTTTTTCAAAATAGATGATACTAAGGGTTATATAAGTGAAAGGGAAGCAATTCCCAAGCTTGAGAACTAGGAGAAGTTGACCTAGCGAGTACATGGTATATTTCTGGTTTTCTGAGGTTCTAAGTGTTGGCAGTGTCCAGAATACTGATGGCGTAAATGTCATAGCGTAAGAACTGTCTGCTTCAGTTGTCTCCTTTGTAATCAAGAAAACTGTTTTTCACTTGGGGCATGTCTAGTTCAATTGGCATAACATAGTTTATAAAGAATATAGTCTGCATTTGCATGTGAGTAGTGTCTGGGATCTTAAAAGCTTGTGAGCAGCCGTCTAAGATACACTTACTAGTCCCACCCTGTCTGGAGCAAGGCACAATGAAGAAAACCAGAGACACAAGGGAACGATTAGTCTAAAGGATTAATGGACCACAACTACCACGGCCTCCACCAGACTGAGTCCAGCACAACTAGATGGTGCCCAGTTACTACCGCTGACTGCTCTGACAGGGATCACAATAGAGGGTCCCAGACAGAGCTGGAGAAAAATATAGAACAAAATTCAAACTGACAAAAAAGTCCAGATTTCCTGGTCTGACATAGACTGGAGAAACCCTGAGAGTATGGCCCCCGGACACCCTTTTAACTCAGCACTGAAGTCACTCCTGAATTTCACCCTTCAGCCAAAGATTAAACAGGCCTATAAAACACAATAACACACATAGGTCAACCATGTATACAAGACTAAATGGGCACATCAGCCCAGGGGCAAGGATGAGAAGGCAGTGGGGGGGACAGGAAAGGTAGACAAATGGAAATGGGGAAACCAGGGTGGAGAGGGGGAGAGTGTTGACACATCATGGCGTTGGCAAACAATATCGCAAAAACAATATGTGTATTAATTGTTCAATGAGAAACGAATTTGCTCAATAAACCTTCACCTAAAGCACAATAAAAAAGAAAAAGAAAATTCTTTTCGGCAAAGGGGTGGGGAATGGGACTTCTGGATATAAGATGGTACAGCCCTTTCTTTTGGGGTATATAGCGTACTGTTTCCTGGGTACTTGACTGGCTGTGTGAAGCTGTTGGGACAGGAGAGATGGGTACAAAGAGGGCCTTTGCCCTCAGAATGACCCCAGTTTGGTTGGTGGACAAACATAAATACAAAACAAAAATTAGTGTGTTAAGTGCTGTCTGTACTCAAAATATGTGCAGAGTTGTTGGGAGCATTGAAGAAACACTGCCTGTCTTTTCCAGGGGAAGCGCGGAAAGTTTTCCAAAGGTGATCTTTGACATGTGTCTTGAAGGGTGACTAAGAGTTAGTTCCCCAGGACACTTCAGAAAGAAAGGAGCAAGTGTGAAGGCACGTGAACAGGAAGGTGTGATCTTTTCCTGAAATGAAAGCCTCTAAACCCTCATTATCCACACAGCCGTTAGGCCCGGTGTACCCAAGTATATCACCTGATGTGCAGAGGTGTATCGCTTGGGGCAAGAGTGCTGCTTGCTCAGGCACTCATGCTGTAATGCCTCTGAGGGCTAAGGAGATGTATTCTGCTTACGAGAGGGCTTGGCTTTGTTGCCTGCCAATCCGCCTTCCGTGAGAAAGAAGGAGACAAGAAACAGGTAGAAAATCCTCTATGGTCTTGATTCGTATGGCTCATGATGGTTCTAAATTTCAGTCATTGCACAAATATTTACC
This sequence comes from Dugong dugon, assembly GCA_030035585.1. Lineage (NCBI taxonomy): Eukaryota > Metazoa > Chordata > Mammalia > Sirenia > Dugongidae > Dugong > Dugong dugon. The sequence continues at coordinate 100,174,582 of CM057472.1, read as the reverse complement.
GGGTGCTTCCTCTATGCTAGGCTGTGTTCTAGGGGCTTGAGATATGTCAGTGAACGAGACAAAGACCTGTGCCTTCGAGGCACTTAGATTCTCCTGGAGGATGTGGAGCCACCCACACTTCATGAGGCAGGGATGGTGGTTCTTGTTCACCAGTGTATCCTCGGGGACCAGCCTGGAACTGATACATAATAGTACTCAAAATTGTTGGAATAACCTACTGCTTAAGAGCTTTGGAAAGTGCTAGTTGGCTTTAAGACTTTCCTGGATTTCCATAGGAAAAATAAGAGAGAGAAAAAAAAAAAGGCCAAATGATTTCTTAGTGTTAAGAGATCTGTTGTGTTGATATGTTCTGTAATTGATCTTTAGTTATAAAGTTCTCAACCACAGAGAAAGAGAAAAACATTCAACGTACTCTAGCAAGGGTGCCTTTTCCTTATTGCCCGGGAATCTGACTTCCAGTATAAAGAGTGTTTTGTTCACGTTACAACTTGGAGTTCACATGACAACGATAGTTGACGTTGAATTTAAGTGTATTGGTGGCTTGGGCCAGAAGGTAGTTTGGAAGGATAAATTAAAGGGAGGAACTGTCTCTTCCCACCCTAACCCCAAGAAACGAAAAGAGAAATAATAAAAAGAAATGTATTGATTTTGGCATTCAAGTCATCATCCATCACGAAGTGAAATGGTGCTCAAGTCCCCAAGTTTCTCCTCAGCCTTGGTTTTCCATTACCGTTTTTGATTTTGTAGCCCTGGCTTCCTTCCCATATTCGTTTCCCCTTGGTTTGATAGGTAAAGGTGACGACAGTGTTGTTCAGAGTTGTAGACTAGAACAGGACAGAACCAGGCATTGCTGTGAGCTTATAAGAACATAGATTTCAGAGACCAGCAGTCACAAGTACTGCTGCAGGGCCCACTGGGGGCCTGGAGCTTGTTGCAAGGATCAAGGCTAAGAGGAGGGCCAAGTGCCGGTGTGCTGTGGGGCCAGTGCCAACCCCCAGGAAGCCATGCTTTGCACTGACATAAGGGCCAGCAGACAGCAAGGCCTGAAGGAGGAGACTCAGAAGGAGGATGACAAAACCAGAGAGAAAAGGAAGAAAGAAGAAAAAATAGAAGTAGGTCGAGTGAGGAACAGAATGTGTCTCTGTGAAAAATGGATGGATTTTCCTGCCAAAGCAGAGCACTAGGTCATGGGATCTGAGCAAGAACAAGGCTTGGGACCCTTGTCTGAGGGTCTCTCTGGTGGGTCAGGGATGGACCACACTGTTGGCGAGTGAAGGCAGGGTTTTGTCTGCCTGTCAGTCTGAACAGCCAGCTGGTGCCCAAAGGACTTGAGGCCCTTTCTCCTTGACAGCAGCTGAGCTTTTGGGAACTGTTCCCTGTGGAAGGAAATGCACCCAGCATAGGAAGCTTACCGAAGCAAGGTGCAGGAGATGAACCCCAAGTCCTGACAGCTTGCCAAAGTGCCTGGCACTTGACTGCTGGCAGCAACACTGGTTTTGAGAATAGTTTACCATAATGAATTCTGACATCATTGCACTGTCTCAGTCAAGGGTGTTGAGATGGAAGAAATGACATAATGTCAAGGGTCTGTGGAAACCCTCAGAAACAGGGAAATTCTTGGCTGTTTTGTCTCTCTTGGAGTAGAGTTTTTAAGCAACAGTTCATTCTAGATATTTAGTGGACCTCATTAAATGTAAGAATAAACTAATAGTTTAGAGACACAAAAACAATTCTATGGGTTTTGTTTATTCCCCTCAAATTGGAGTATTTTATAGCATTTAGAATGTAATGCTTGCAGGTTAATTTCCTTTTTTTTGGTTCATTTCTAGCCTTTTTTGCTCCTTTTCTATTATGGCTATAGTGGAAATGATTGGTTGAATAAAATTATGTGATAAAAATGTCTGAATGGCATAGGATTTGCAGAACATTTCAAGTTTTCGCGTTTGGGGAATTTTTTGCTTTTCTAACATTTGAAGTGTGTAATCTTTTCCCTCCAGTCCCTTCTTCCTACTGCTGTCAGAGTGCTCTCTGGTTGGACTGGGACCAACCTCATGGGTGTCTACACCTTCCATGGTGCCACATACATTTGAGTAGGTCACAGCCTCAGGCTTTCTCCATTCCGTGTTTACGGTGGCTTCTTTGCAAGCAGGATTCTTCTGAGCTTGAGGAAGAACTTGATTCTAAATGCTACGCTCTGTCCAGAAGTAAACTGGAAACAGTTTAAGAGAAACTTATATTTACTTCCAAGGCCTGGTTGGGAGCGTGCTGGTTTTGCACCATTGTGTGTGACACCCTCGGGTCTGGAGACTTCTCCCATTCCTCCACCAGAGGGCCTCGGTCCTGCACGGGAGAAACCATCTCGTGCCTGAGAGAGTTGAATTTCTCCATCCATCATTTATCATCTGAGGCAGTCCAGGGCATTGCCCTCAGACACCAGACTTCTTCCCTGGGCCAACTGATTTTCCTTGCAATTTTGAACCAGAATCTAGGAGTATCTCATCTCTGATCACTGGAATGCATAAGATTTATGCTATATGTATATTGATCATTTGCATGTTAATGGGACAAAAGATCACAGACTCTTTTGCCCAGAAAAGTGATAGTGTAGGTATGGTAGAAAGCTGCCAGCTCGCCCTCTCACTAGTTTTATGAAGCTGGGTAAGCCATTTCACTTCTGTGTCATAATGGACTAGGTTGTGTTGGGTCACGTATACTAGAAAATTCTGTGCTTTTGTAACTGTAGCTCATTCTGGAAGGAGAGCGCGGAGGCATTCTGAATGACCAATTCCTATCTGTAGTGTTCCCTGGGTTACAATATTTAGAGTCGATACTGCTATTCAAGGCCCAATTCCCACCCTGGTAAAGCAGCATCTCCAGTTATGCTGCCCTAGACCCACCCTTATTTCATACAGTTCAAAATGCCCTTCTTTTTGTGCATGGTGTTGTTGTTAGGCACTGGTGAGTCAGCTTTCTACTCATAGTGACTCAGTGTGTCAGAGTAGAACTGCCCCATAGGGTCTTCTAGGCTGTAATCTTTACAGGAGCAGATTGCCAGGTCTTTTCTCCTTCAGAGTAGCTGTGTGGGTTCAAACTGCCAACTTTTCAGTTAGCAGCGGAGCGTTTGACCATTGGGCTCCTATTTTTGTGCATAGTGGGAGCTTAATCAGTGATTCTGGAGTAAAATTAAATAGCGTATCCATACCCATCCCTTTTTTAGCTGTGGCACTTTCCTTCTCATGTTACTTAGGAGAACCGAGCTTCAGCCCAAAGCAAATATTCTTATTGCCTGTGAACACAGATCCATAAAAACAAACGAAGTGAAAAGCAGAGTAGATTACACGTCCCAGGGCCTGTTACCTAGTTTTTATCCACGTCTTCTGCTAGATTTCCCTTAGCGTGGCTCTGACTCCTGAGCATACGCCTCTCTTTATGCCACCATAAAGCTTCTGATCCGGTATCATCTGATGTGTGTGGGCGAAAGGAATATGGGATTGTTTATATATCTGTGCCTGTAAACCATTATCTTAAAGATCTGGGGCTGTTCTTGTGAATGAGAGTCCTGGGATGTCATGTAGGTATAAGATACGAATTGATAGCCCTTGTGAGTAATTGTAATGTACAGAAACCACATTCAGTTTGATTTAATACCTTTGCGTGATTTAAAATGTCATCCAAAAAGAGAGCCAAATACCGAGAGAATCTGCCACCCGCTGCAGCAGCTGGCTGACAGGTTCGCACCGGCTGACCTGCTCTGTGGCTGTTTGGAAAGATGAGATGTGCTCTAATGAGCAGGTTATAAATATCACTGAGTTATGTCAGAGGTGGTGGCAGGGCTCAATGTGAAGGGACCGTCTGTGAAACCTACCCAGCTGAGCAGGCTGGGCACAGTTTTCAGAGGGACAACAAGTGGGGCCCAGATAGATGGATCAGGATGTTCCTAAAGACTGATTTGTCCTTAAATGAAATATGTCACCAAACATGTCTCTGTGGGGTGTGTGGTGCAGGTGAAGGAGAATCGTTCTGATCACAGGCAGGCGGCTCTGGGCCCCAGCCATCACACACTGGCTCTCAGAAGGGGCCTTTGACCCTTTGTTCTTTTTCTCAGCGCAAGATTGGGAGGAGGGTTGGGTTGATGGATTTCTCGGGCAGTGATTTATGTTCTCAGAGATGCAGAGTGGTTGCTTGATGGAGCCCCCTCATTCTTCATACCCTTTTATCTTGTTTCCTGCCTATATAAATACAAGTTACAAGAAGCTTTTACCTGCATTACATACGGGGCCTTGCTGATATTCCTAAACTCCTTTTGGCCAAGTGCTAACACTCACCATGTAAATGAAAAGATAGGTTTCGGTGCCACTCAGCAGAGCAGGAAATATGCAGAGTCATTCAAAGAATGGTAAGTTTGAGGCTAGGCTCTTGTGTCTTGTGATTGTTATTATTTTTGGTTTGTTCTTTTTTTGCCTCGGAACTTATTTTCATTCTTTGAGAAATTTTGATTGGGATAGTAAGCACATAAGATCATCAATCCTAGGTCAGATTTTTCAGAGTGACCAAAGATGGATAGACATATGCAGGATAATTGTTAGCTTAAAATCTAGCTGACAACTTTTACATAGACAAAATGCATTGAAATACATGTGTAAAGTATTTATTATTAATACACGTGAGATGGAAACCCTGTCAAATTCTGTGTGCACACAGGAACTTGACAAGAGGAGTTGGGAGATTTAGAGAGATCCTCAGAGCTGTTGAAACAAGGACAACTCAAAACCTGCGAATGGTAAGTGCAGCTAATGACTTGGTTGAGGACAGCAGGACACTTGCAGTGTTCTCCCCTCTGTTTATATATGTGTGTGTGTATATATATATATGTATAAATATATATATATATATGGTGTAAAATTTGATAGATTTTAGTATATTCTCAGAGTTGTACAGCCATCACCAATATTTAATTCTTGAACATTTTGACTCCCCATTTCCTTCTCTCAATCCCCCCAAGCCCTAGGCAACCACTAATCTCCGGTCTCTCGCCATAGATTTGCCTATTCTAGGCATTTTGTGTAAGTGGAATCATATAATACATGCTCTTTTGTGACTGGCTTCTTTCACTTAGTGTAATGTTTCCAATGTTCATCCACGTTGTAGCATGTATCGGTACTTCATTCCTTTTTTATGGTCATATGATGTTCCATTGTATGGATTTACCATATTTTGTTTGTCCATTCATCAGGTGATGGACATTTGCATTGTTTTCACATTTTGACTATTATGAATAAGTCTGTTGTGACCATTGTGTACAAGTTTTAGTGTGGACATATGTTTTCATTCATCTTGGGCATATACCTAGGAGAGTAATTGCTGAGTTACATGATATCTCTGTGTTTAACCTTGTTTTTTTTCCTTTCACATTTCTTTTTTTTTTTTTTTTAATTATTATTCTACTTTAGATGAAGGTTTACAGAACAAACTAGCTTCTCATTAAACAATTAGTACACATATTGCTTTGCAACGTTGGTTACCAACCCCAACACGTCAACACTCTCCCTTCTTGACCTTGGGTTCCCTATTGCCAGCTTTTCTGTCCTCTCCTGCCTGCTAGTCCTTGCCCCTGGGCTGGTATGCCCCTTATAGTCTCATTTTGTTTTATAGGCCTATCTAATCTTTGGCTGAAGGGTGAACTGCAGGAGTGACGTTGTTACTGAGCTAAAAGGGTGTTGGTGGCCATACTCTTGGGGTTTTTCCAATCTCTGTCAGGCCAGTAGGTTTGTTTTTTTTTTTTTTTTTTGTGAGTTAGAATTTTGTTCTACATTTTTCTCCAGCTCTGTCTGAGACTGTCTATTGTGATCCCTGTTAGAGCAGTCAATGGTGGTAACCAGGCACCATCTGGTTGTGCTGGACTCAGTCTGGTGAAGGCTGTGGTAGTTGTGGTCTATTAGTCCTTTGGACTAATCTTTTCCTTATGGCCGTGGTTTTCTTCATTTTCCATTGCTCCAGATGGGGTGAGACCAGTGAAGTATCTTAGATGGCTGCTCACAAGCTTTTAAGACCCCAGACGCTACTGACCAAAGTAGAATGTAGAACATTGTCTTTATAAACTATGTTATGCCAGTTGAGCTAGATGTTCTCTGAGACCATGGTCCCCACAGCCCTTGGCCCAGTAATTTGGTCCCTCATGAAGTTTGGATGTGTCTATGGAACTACCATGACCTTGCCTTAGACTCTATGTTTAACCTTTTGAAGAATTGTCAGACTGTTTCCCAAAGTAGCTGTACCATTTTACATTCCCACCAGCAATTATGAGAGTTCCCAATTTCTCCACATCCTTGCCAACACTTGTTATTATCTGTCTTTTTAGTTATAGCCATTCTGGTGGATGTGGAGTACTCTCTCATTGTGATTTTCATTTTCATTTCCTTGATGGCTAATGACATTCAGCATTTTTTCATGTGCATATTGTCAGTACTCTCTCTTAAAACATATGAAGTACATCCTGTAAGGCAGATAGGCCCTTTGGAAGACCAGTGTGGTGAAAGATTTACGCTGAAACTCAGAGAGAGCAAAGCATAGTAGATGCCGAGAAGTACTTAGTTGTTTGGCTAACTATACTGACTGTAAAACTTAGAAGAGAAATATGAGTAAAGCGAGTTAATCAGCAGCTTAGCTTTCCTGTTGTCTTGAATTGTCTCTTTTCTGTTTTAATCTTTTCACCTTCCTGTCTGGGGAGGTTCCTTAATGACACCCATGTACTTGCCTGATTGAGCTAAAGCCATTGGATGTTTGGGTGAAGGCCTAAAAGCTAAGCAAGTGTCACATGTCATAATCACTGTTGCAAGCCCATGTGAGATTGCAGTTTCTTTTGTCTTTTACCATACATGCCGTTGTCCTCCATTTATCATGAATCCTTTCAATGCTGGGGGAGAATATTCATTTGGAGCAAGGCTAAGAGATTCTTGTCATGGGAAAGGATTTCTAGATGAAGCTATGGCATTTTGGTGTCTCCAGAGTTTTTAGACATAGACACACAACTTGTGGGGCTCAATGGCTAAGGGGTAGGACTTCCTAGAATTATGGGGTTGAGACAAGACGAGCAACGACACACACACACACACACACACACACACACACACCTACCACCACAGAGAACTCATTTGGTCTTAGATATTTATTTATATATTGATGTGATTTATAGGTGCCTTAAGATGTTCAAATAAAAATTTTTGATATGTAGAATTCTTTAAGGAAAAATCCTGCAAAAATTATTGCCAAATGTCTTTTCTCTCAAATTGACCTAATCCCAGCATTCCATAATAATTCTCAACTGGTCAGTGTGAACAGCTCCTTCCAAGATTTGGAAGTACAATGGAGGTAACTGATTAAATTGGCAAGTGTTTTTTATAATTGTTTTAAAAACACATATGTAAGCCAGTCTTTCAAAATTGCTTAAATATAGAACATGTGTTCATTTTTGTTGACTCTCAAAAGTATGTTTCATTAAGGAAATGCGTAATTTTTCCCCATTAGAAGGTGGGAGTACACTGAATTCACCATGGGAATCTGCCTGCTGCTTACTTCAACTTTAGTTTTCCAAATTAGGGAATATCTTCCATTATTATCTGAAGTTCATGATTTTCAAATCAATGTATTTTAACTTTAAAAAAACCCCTGAGATAGGATTCTAGATAGAGATGTGTGAAGAAGGAAGGGAGGAGGGTCTCTTCAATTATTTCTGATGACAGTGAAGGAGTTCTAGAAGGCCTGGGTGGCCTGGAACTGCCCTTGAATGTTGTCAGCTGTTAACTGGTTAGTGTTGAATGTTGGTAGGGTGGGAGACACTTTGTACTTCATGTTGCATGAGGTGCAGGTATGCTTTTGGCTTGGTTGATGATCTTCAAGTGACTTAAGTTAAAATGTTCCTGATTCCTTGATTGTTTAATTAAAAGTCTGCATCAGAATCATCTGAGGAACCTTGAAAAAATACATATCCCTATCCCTGCCTTGGGACCCTGGGTGGTGCAAGTATTTCATGATTGGCTGGTAACCTAAAAGTTGGCAATTTGAACCCACCCAGTGACATCCTGGGAGAAAGGCCTGGCGATCTGCTTCCATAAAGATTACACCCAAGAAAACCCTATGGAGCAGTTCCACTTTGTAACACGTAAGGTCGCTGCCATGAGTTGAAATCAACTCAATGGCAATGGGTTTGGGTTTTTTTTGTTGTTGTTTATACCCTACCTCAGAATTCTGACTGAGTAGGTCTGGGGCAAGGGCTGAGACTGTATTTTTTTGAAGATTCCACAAGTAAGTCTTTGCCTATCCTAGTTGAGAAGCACTGCCTGGGTCTTTTTTATTCACTCGTCTCCTAGTTTATACTGGAGATCAGAAAGCTTCAGCTAATGCCATTCATAAGACAGGTTTCCATTAGCCTTAAAAACTATATGATTTGTTTTAGATTAGCTGACAATTGCAAATTTATAGTATTTCTGTGAGATAGAAAAGTTGCCTTATAAACTTTCTCTGCCTTGAGAGCATAGCAGAGAAGGATTTCAAAGTATGTTTAATGGCCAGGTTTGTACACACTCAGGCCTTCTTGCTTCCCTCTACTCTTTTAATTCCAAAGTTATTTGGTAGTTACCAACAAGTTTTAGGCATTTAAACTACAAGCTAGATATAACATGAATATAAAAAGGAAAAGCTATCATAGGATATTGGTGATCTTGTTGGTAATTTCTCATATGTATTCTTTTTATGCTGGGAATGACATACTGAAGAAGAATGGCATTACATTCGTCATCAGAAAGAACATTTCAAGATCTATCTGAAGTACAGTGCTGTCAGTGATAGGATAATATCCACACACCTACAGGAAGACCAGTTAATACAACTGTTATTCGAATTTACTCACCAACCACTAATGCCAAAGATGAAGAAATTGAAGATTTTTACCGACTTCTGCAGTCTGAAATTGATCAAACATGTAATCAAGATACATTGTTAATTACTGTTGATTGGATTGTAAATGCTGGAAACAAAGAAGAAAGATTGGTAGTTGGAAAATATAGCTTTGGTGATAGAAACGATGCTAGAGATCACGTGATAGAATTTTGCAAGACCAACGACCTATTCGTTGGAAATACCTATTTTCAACAACGTAAACAGTGACTCTATGTGTGGTCCTTGCCATATGGAATACACAGGAATCTAATTGACTACATCTGTGGAAAGACAATGGAAAAGCTCAATATCATCAGTCAGAACAAGACCAGGGGCTGGACTGCAGACCATCAATTGCTCACATGGAAGTTGAAGCTGAAGAAAATTGAAACAAGTCAACGAGAGCCAAAGTACGACCTTGAATGTATCCCACCTGAATTTAGAGACCATCTCAAGAATAGATTTGATGCATTGAACACTAATGAGCAAAGATGAGACAAGCTGTGGAATGACATCAAGAACATCATACATGAAGAAAGCAAAAGGTCATTAAAAAGACAGGAAAGAAAAAAAAGACCAAAATGGATGTCATAAGAGACTTGGAAATTTGTGCTTGAACAAGGAACAGCTAAAGCAAATGGAAGAAATCTTGAAGTAAAACAACTGAAGAGGAGATTTCAAAGCGCAGCTCGAGAAGACAAAGTAAAGTATTATAAAGAAGTGTGCAAAGACCTGGAGTTAGAAAACCAAAAGGGAAGAATACACTTGGCATTTCTCAAGCTGAAAGAACTGAAGAGAAAATTCAAGCCTTAAGTTACAATATTGAAGGATTCTATGGGCAAATATTGAACGACATAAGGAGCATCAAAAGAAGATGGAAGGAATACACAGAGTCACTGCACCAAAAAGAATTGTTCATCGTTCAACCATTTCAGGAAGTAGCGTATGATCAAGAACCAATGGTATTGAAGGAAGAAGTCCAAACTGCACTGAAGGCATTGGTGAAAAACAAGGCTTCAGGAATTGTTGGAATACTAATTGAGATGTTTCAACAAACAGATGCAACATTGGAGGTACTTACCTATCAGTGCAAGAAATTTGGAAGATAGCTACCTGGCCAACTGACTGGAAGAGATCCATTTAGCTATGCCCATTCAGAAGAAAGATGATCCAAGAGAATGCAGAAATTATCCAACAATATCATTGGTAGCATATGCAAGTAGAATTTTGCTGAAGATAATTCAAAAGCAGCTACACCAGTACATTGACAGGGAACTGCCAGAAATTCAAAGCAGATTCAGAAGAAGATGTGAAACAAGGAATGTCTTTGTTGATGTCAGATGGATCTTGGCTGAAAGCAGAGAATACCAGAAAGATGTTTACTGTTTTATTGACTATGCAAAAGCACTCAACTGTGTGGATCATAACAAATTATGGATAACGTTGCGAAGAATGGGGATTCCAGAACACCTAACTGTGCTCATGCGAAACCTGTACATAGACCAAGAGGCAGTCATTCAAACAGAACAAGGGGATACTGCGTGGTTTAAAATCAGAAAAATTGTGTATCTGGGTTGTGTCCTATCACCGTACTTATTCAGTCTGTATGCTGAGCAGATAACCTAAGAAGCTGGACTATATGAAGAAGAGTAGGGCATCAGGATTGAAGGAAGACTCATTAACAACCTGTGATATGCAAATGACACAACCTTGCTTGTTGACTGAAAGTGAAGAGGACTTGAAGCACTTACTGGTGAACATCAAAGATTACAGCCTTCAGTATGAGCCTTCACCTCAACATAAAAAAAAAAAAAACAAAAAACTCACAACTGGACAAATAAGCAACACCCTGATAAACAGAGAAAAGATTAAAGTTGTCAAATATTTCATTTTATTTGGTCCACAGTCAGCGCCCATGGAAGCAGCAGTCAAGAGATCAGAGGATGCATTGCACTGGGCAAACCTGCTGCAAAAGACGTTTTTAAGGTGTTAAAGCTGGGCAATGAATAAGGAAGACCAAAGAAGAATTGATGCCTTTGAATTATGGTGTTGGCAAAGAATATTGAATATATTATGGACTACCAGAAGAATGAACAAATTTGTCTTGGAAGAAGTACAGCCAGAATGCCCCTTAGAAGAGAGGATGGTGAGACTTCGCCTCACGTACTTTGGGCATGTTATCAGGAGGGACCAGTCCCTAGAGAAGGACATCATACTTAGTAGAGGATCAGTGAAAGAGAAGAGGCTGCTCAAGGAGATAGATTGACACAGTGGCTGCAATGGTGGGTTCAAGCCTAGCAATGATTGCGAGGATGGCTCAGGACTGGGCAGTGTTTCGTTCTGTTATACATACAGTCACTGTGAGTTGGAACTGACTCTCTGGCACTGAACAGCAATAATAATTCTTTTTATGAACTTCATTTGAGCTTTCAGTGGACACAGTCAAGCGTCCTTCATAAATGATAGTACACTGATAAGATGGTATCTTTAGAATATGCAGTCACCTCAAAACCTCATTTAAAAAAAATGTCTCTGGAGGGTTAATATCCTGCAGGAAAATGAAATCTAGCATAAGCTGTCTAGTGATGGACAAGCAAACGGATTCAGGCAGAGATTATTACAACTTTAGAATCCCTCCGTGGTAGATATATCCAGGAAGTGAAGCCCCTTGTTCATTTTTTTCTTCTAACATTTATTTCTCAACTATAGTGAGTGGAGGTTATTTTTGCTAGTTGAAGCTTCCAGCAGAACTCACTAGCTCATATGACTGAAATGAGATCATAATGAAACTATAATGGAAGGTTTAAGAAAACCGTTCCTGAACAGTTTAGGTCCTGGAAATTGTGTTCTTGGGAGATCTTTCCAGATGGCTGTGTTGGGGATGAGAGGAGTGCATTTAATTTCACATTTTTATAGATACTTAAAAGCCAGTGGATCTTGCTTGGAAATAATCCAGAAAATTTGCCTTTACCTGGTAGTTGTCAGAAACCACCAAGCTAGTGATTTGGGTGCATTTAAGTTTCCTTGTGGTGTTTTAAGAGATTTCACATGGATGAAAGCCTAGCAAAGTTCTCTTCTGGAACATATTTATTAAAGATGGCTCATTCTGAGGGAAGATCAGCGTTCTTTGTCCATGTCTTCCAGAGAGTGCTAAAACCTGGTAGAAATGCCTGCTGGTTGAAATTTTATTATCTGTCTGATCGTGAGGAGGCCTGGACTATCCCTGAGGCTCTGTACTTGTGTTTTCAGCGGGTTTTATTTATTTGTTGGTTGGTTTGTTTTTATTTCTCTTCTGTGTCACTGGAAGTTTATAAGGTAAATGAACAGACATGCATCAGTCACAAAATACTTCTTAGGGTATGCCACCACCACCTCTCCCATACATGGTGCTTTTTTAGCATGTGGAATTACAGAGGGTTTTGAAAAACATCTTAGTCTGCATCCAACTCAAGAGGACAAGATCCACCTATTTCTTTGTTTGCCCAGTGGTCAAGGAGATACCCATGTAGCCTTGGAGGAAGCCCTTTCCTGATCAGTAGCCGTAGCCCCCTACTTTGTCTCTTCCACTGTACAAGACAAGACCAGTGGGAGCCTCCGGGGCTGGGAGGCCCAGGGCACACTGAGAACAAGACACTTGGACTGTGTCCCAGGGGTAGAGCCATGGTAGAGCTGGCCCTTGGTGCTTCTAAGAAGGAAGACATTCTAAAAATCTATAGTGGATATCATCAGCGAAGAGATTTTTCCAGGGGTGATATCATCTAGGTCGTTTGGGTTTTAGCTGGCATCAGTTGGGCAGTAATGAAAATCTCTGCAGTTTACCTGTTATTTGTAAGAACTCTGGGGAAAACTCTTAGCTTAAAGTTTTAGGTGTTTCAGGTATAAAATATTTAGTGTTCCGAAGTCTAACTGAGGCAGGGCAGCCTTTGAAGTACATGAATTTTATTTTTAAAAAATGTTAAAATACCTTAGTGTATGATATTTTCTTTTCTTTTGTGTCATAGACTGGTACAATTTTCATCATAGAAATTTAAAAAAAAAAAAAATCTCTAATTCTGCATCCTGGAATAATGCCTAGCACAAAGTGATGACTGATAAACGTTTATTGACTGAATGAATAAAAGAAAATAGGTTCATGGCTATGTCTTTCCTCCTTTGTGTTCCCAGACAATAGCCAGGCAGTTGGCAGAGATCTTGTTGCGGGGTATGTGTGAACAGAGCTACTGGAACCCCCTGGAGGACCCACCATGCCATTCACCCCTGGATGATCCCCTCCGGAAAGGAGCAAACACAAAAACCTACACCCTCACCCGGACACCCCGTGTCTACTCAGGAGAGAAGTATGGAAGTTGATGTCCTCATTGTAGATTAGGGGATGGGAGGGAGACTTTGGGAAAATTCTGGGATGAGGAGAAGATTTTCCCCCTAAAAGAGAATCAGTTGAATAAGTCTTATTTACCAGTCAAGTAGGTTGACAGATACTTCATTACTTTTCATAACTTCGGACAATATCTCTGCTCTAGTGGGGACACTTGAAGTAGGAAAATGCTCTTGTCTCAGTGCTTGGCTGCCATTCTCAGCAATCATTATTGGTCTTTGGGATTCTCATTCCATTTATTATAAGAACCCCAGTGTCAAACAGCAATTGATGACAAAGCTATTTGCAAGCCAGAGCTAACATTTTTTCTTTTTTTCACCAACTCCTTCATCCTTTTGTTGAAAAAACTCGTTTTAAACTGAGCTAGCTGTAAGGACAGGGCAATAATTTGCAGGAGATTAGGTATCTCTTTAGAACTTTCTTTTTTTTTTAAACTTTCAAATTTGGGACTTGGGGGAAAATGGGCCAGAGAAGCACTATGCCTTAGCATAAGCTGAGGTCAGGGAGGGAGGAGGGAGAGATACAACAACAAGGGCTGGGAGACAGCAACGATTGTTGGCTCATTCCTGAGTCTTCACAGCAGAGCCTTTGGTTCCCATCTTTGTTCCCAGAAGGACAAGCCGTCATGGCCTTTTCAGAATCTCCCCATGAAGTAACAGGGAACATACATGAACAAATATGAAAAATCTCTTGGGTTGTTATCAAATTGATAACATGGTTGAGAGACTGCAGGCTGCTGTCCCTGAAGCCACGGAGAAGTCACTGATAGAGATGGGGATGCCCAAATACTTACTACACGTGTAGCATCTGAAAACGATTGTTGCATTTTCAGAGGGGGCAGCATTGCTAAGGCAGCTGCCTCCTAACCCTCTTCAGTCAACTCTGGCATTTCTCTCCCTTGTCGTCATCTTGTTCAGTTTTTATTTCTTGCATTGATTCAGACAAGCGAGCATTTCTTAGCTTCTTCCCTAGCCTGGTTTAATTTGGTTTTCATCCCCTTTTTCGGTGGCCTTGTTGAGTCATACGTTTGCTTAACTGACAGTCCATGTTTGTTCCTTAGTGCTTATCTGGATTCATTAAACATCTTTTCTAGCAGTCCCCAAACTCTAACTTGAAAAATGCTGGCCCCCTCAGTATGAGCTGTTCGGAAGCAGATTTGGGGTTCATTTTTTAAAAAAAGTATATTTATATCTTAAAAATAGACCCTAGATTATTATTATTTTTTTTTTTAGCCTCAGGTGCTTCTTAGTATTTAAGGTTCCAGATACAGTGAGGAGCTCAGTGCTCTCTACCCCTTCCTCCCAAGTCAGTTTGACACTTGAATGGAGCTCTGGGTCCATCTGATGCTACTGCAGTTTGGCCTCACCCTTGATGGCAGAAAATCTCAAGTTCTGGCCACTGCTCTTTTATTTCCTGAACCACTCAGACTTTGCTACTTTTCTAATATCAGCTTCCCCATCTGACAGGAGAATTATGGAGGCAAAATGCAGATCTAGAAAATGCAGTCACTAATAAAGGGGGCATTCCCATACCAGGACTGGTTGCTGAGTCACAAGTTGCATTTCATACAGATACCCAGTTTTTTGTTTTTTCCCTTAAACGATTTTATTGAAATGTAATTCACACATCATATACTTCATCCATTTAAAGTATACAGTTGAATAGTTTTCAGTGTATTCAGTTATGCATCCATTGCCACAACTAATTTTAGAACATTTTCATCACCCAAAAGAGAAACCCAGCACTGCTACCCTCACCTCACCTGCCCAGTCCCTTATATTTCCATATGAATTTAAGATCAGCTTGTAACTTCTGTAAAAAAAGGCAGCTGGAATTTTGATAAGGATTGCATTGATCAGTTTGGAGAGTACTGCCGTCTTAACGATATTAAGTCTTGTGATCTGTGAACATGGGATGTCTTTCCATTTATTTAGGTCTTCTTAATTTCTTTTGGAGCCCTGGTGATGCAGTGGTTAAGAGCTTGGCTGCTGACCAAAAGGTCTGCAGTTCAAATCCACCGGCTGCTCCTCGGAAACCCTATGGGGAAGTTCTACTCTTTCCTGTAGGGTCTCTATGAGTCGGAATCCACTTGAAGGCAACAGATTTTAATTTCTTTCAGCAATGATTTGTAATTTTCAGGGGATAAGGCTTGTACTTTATTTGTTAAATTTATTCCTAAGTATTTTATTCTTTTTTATAATACTGTAAACGGAATTTTCTTATTTTCATTTTTGGTTTGCTCATTGCTATTATATAGAAATATAATTTATTTTTGTATATTGATATTGTATCCTGTGACCTTGCTGAACTTGTTTATTAGTTCTAATAGTTTTTTAGTGAATTCTTCAGGATTTTCTGTATGAAAGATTATGTCACCTGCAAATAGTGATAGTTTTAGTTTTTCCTTTCCAATCTGGATGCCTTTTATTTACTTGCCTGATTGCATTGGCTGGAAGCTACAGTACATTGTTGAATAAAGGTGATGAGATCAGACATCCATATCACGTTCCTGATCTTAGGGAGAAGGCATCTAGTCTTTTCACCATTAAGTATGTGTTAGCTGTGCGTTTTCACAGGTGCCCTTTATCCAGTGAGAAAGTTCCCCTCTACTCCTAGTTTGTTGAACGTTTTTATCAGAAAACGGTGTTGAATTTTGTTAAATGTTTTTTTCTGCATCTATTGAAATGATCATATGTTTTTTGTACTTTATTCTATCAATACGGTGTTATTACATTAATTGATTTTCTGATGTTAAGCCAAGCCAACCTTGCATTCCTGGGATAAATCTCCAGTTGGTCATGGTGTATAATTCTTTTTTTTTTTTTTTTTGCTGGATTTGATTTGCTAGTATTTTGTTGAAGATTTTGCACCTATGTTCATCAGAGATACTGGTTTATAGTTTTCTTGTGCTGTCTTTGTCTGGTTTTGGTATCAGGTGTAATGCTTTTATAATAGGCTTTCTGACCTCCATGAATTGACAAAAAAGAGTTGTGGAGAGGCCTAAGCAGTTCACAGATTGGGCCACCTTATCCCTAATAAGCAAGAGGTGCCCTAAATTTTAAATTTCTTTCTTGGTACGCCCATCCTTCTACACCATCCTTGGACTGACAGTAGATTCTGCTTTGTTATGTTTAATAGACAGTGCGACTTGGGGGCAGGTGTTGGCTTTCATTCTTCAGCTCTTATGTGGTTGGCTGTGGTTCACAGGCTGTATTTCTCTAGGAATTTCCCTAGTGGTGTCACAGCCAGGCATATTAAAATGATGAAGGCACCATTATTGGGCCTTGATGTTGTAATTATATAGAAATCAGCTTTCTTGGAGGTTGGCAGTGCTCAAGGCCCTCTTTGCACCTAAACTGAGTTTGCTTTGACTTCTAGATTGTGTAGCTGACTCTTAGAATCCCACTCCTCACTTAATAGCTAGAGAAGAAAGAAGAGATGAAATGCAGTTGGATAAAGTTGCATTAATTTCTTTTATTTAATTGTTTTTATCACATACAGATATTCCTAAAGTTTTTTTTTTTTTCCTATCTAGGGAAAATTTTAGAAACAGCTATTATCTGGGAGCTATGGCAAGACCATGATTATTACTTATAACTGAGGATTCTCATCCATGTTCCCTGTGTCCTCTGTAAAATCAGATGTTTGAGTTGGTAAATTCAGCCAAAGCGAGACAATAGGTGCCTCGCCTAAAGACAGCCAGTGAGTTAGTAGCATGGTCATCAACACTGCCCATCCCTTGTTAACCCAGGGCACTGTCACTGCACTTCCCCGCCAGCCTGCCGTGGAGCTTGTCCTCACTGTCTGTGGATCCCTGTTTTCTCCCTGACCACTTTTATTTTCCGCTCTGCCCTTTAATAGCTTTCTCTGGGTCTGTTGTTATTAGTTGCCATTGAGTCAGCTCCAACTCATGGCGACCGTATGTGTAACAGAATGAAACGTTGCCAGGTCGTGTGCCATCTTCTAGGGCCCCCCTTTTCCTACTCCTCAAGGTTCAAGCCTGGCACCCCAGGATCTCTCCCCACTGAGGCTCTTGGCTGCTAAAGAGGAGAGTCACAAGAGGAAGGCCCCAAACAGTTTTGACCGTTTACCCTGAGCTCCACACTCCCCTGAACAGGGAAGAGGGAGGGAGTGGCCATAAGTGGGTCTAGAGAGTTCGTAATTATCCAGAGGGAGCATTCCAGTGGGTAATTTTTCAGGCATGTCTCTTAAACTACCCTCTCCTTCCCCTACCTCCACTTCCTCTTCCTGCCAGCCCTGGGAGCTTTGTAGTGCTCATGAGTAACCATCTTGCCTACTGTGAAAGGGAGAGTAGAGGAAGTGGAATTAGACCCAGTTAATGTGAGACTTGTTAGCACCTCTGGTCAAAATAACACAACCTAGCATTTAGGCAGGCCGGATGGCTCCAATGGAATTTGGGGATCATCCATGAACTGAGTTGGCCAGTGTTAAGTCACAATTAGCATGGGTTCCCTCCCTTCTCAATTAGTCTGGGCAATCCAGAACTTGCTAGCTATGAAGAAATGGTTAATGTTACTGCTTTATTTGCAAGGTTCCAATTGCATGTAAGCACAAGCCAGGATATCAGGAAATGAAATCATTGTTGGGTATATGAAAGTATATATGCACATTAATATACATAGAGAGAGAAGGTAGTTCTTTATATGCAGAGAACTCTTAATTCAGAGCCTTTTAGGCTATATTCTATATTTCCAGATTTAAGGGGAAAGAAGTGTTCCGTCTTTTGAGAAACCCGGGTCACCTCAAGCTGACTCCTTAAAGTCAATGCCAACCCCAGAGTCTCACTCCTTGTTCTCAGCCATAGCCTTTTCATAAAATGTTAGCCCTGTGAGAGTACTAATGGGTGCCGCAATGCAGGTGTTTCCTTACCTCTAGCCTTGCAGAGTTGTAATGAAAGTACCAGGCCTGTACCTTTTCTTCTTGCTCTTCCTCATCCTGATGCAGTACAAAGACTGCCTGCACTTCAGAGAGTATGAGTCTTTCTGATGATCTGGAAAACATTCGTTTCCCATATTTTTGGAAAATCATCCCATCCTTTAAGTTAAATAATTGTAATATTGCCCCTGGGAAGATGGAAATGTAGTCCTTCTCCAGTCATCTCCAGGACATCCAGGGCTTCTTAACCATGTTCATTTTTAGTACAAATTCAAAGTGCTCAAGGCACAGAAAAATAGGATACAGAGAAGGGAGATTGGGGTTGTGTTTGGGTTTTTATTGCTCTGTAATTCCGAGCAACATTGAATTTAAAAGCTTTATCTTTTAACCTAAGATTTTCGAGTTCAGCCAAATTCCAAAAAATAGATTAATAAGACAGACAGCTCTTGACATGCCACCCCATGATAAAATGTGTGTGTTAAAGTAGGATAAACTGCACTAAATTCTTGTAGTATTAGAGAAATTTTTCAAAACTTACTTCCAATCTTTTATTTCATCTAAATGACAATACAAGATACACCAGTTAGGAAGTAAGGAGAGTACCATTTAGTGAAATGTCTACAATTTATATCTCCATAATGGGTTTAAGATAAACCTTGTATTATTTAGATAACACTTAAAAAAAAAAAAACCCAAAAACCAAACCCATAGCTGTCAAGTCGATTCCAACTCATACAGACCCTGTAGGACAGAGTAGAGTAGAACTGCCCCCATAGGGTTTCTGAGGAGTGGCTGGTAGATTCCAACTGCCCACCTTTTGGTTAGCAGCTGATTTCCTAACCACTATGCCACCAGGGCTCCAAATAACACTTTGTAGTGATCTAAATTTCTACCTCTCTAATAGGCACGTACATTACTTGGGCTTTTAACTTGATTTTTACAGTTTTACTTCACCCATCTGCCTGCCATTAAAATGTATAGCTAAAAAGTATAAATTCCATAATAGAAATAAGCAAATCAATTCAAGCTTCCAGAGTATACAGTATTTTTCATGGGTTATATATAAAAATCTAGAAACTTTAAGCATTGATTCCGTTCTACACGTAGTCGTATATTTTGTGTTATTTTGGAATTGCTATATATGAAAGTCTTTTTTTTTTTATATACAGCATTTTTTGTCCTCAAGAAAATACTGAAGAAGCCCTGTTGTTATTGCTGATTAGTGAATCAATGGTAAGTGGAATGTGTTTTTACATTTTTCTTTCTCTTGTCCCTCTAGTCCCTTTTTCAGTATGGCGACTCCATAGTATTGTTACTTTGTTCTTGGGAGAAGAATACTTTCTAGAGGGGACCCCTGTGTGAGAGAAACCAGTAAAGGTTTAAAAAGAAGAATGTTTCTTCTTGCACTGGCTAGCCATGCCCCTCGGTCAGCCTGGAGCCTGGACACTCTCCTCGCCTAGCAAATAGCAGGCATCATACTTCATTCATTCATCCACCAAGTATTTATTGAGCACTGACACAATTGTGGAGCCCTAGTGGCACAGTGGTTTAGAGCCTGACTGTTAAACAAAAGGTTGGCAGTTTGAATCCACCAACTGCTCCTTGGAAACCCTATGGGGCAGTTCTCCTCTGTCTTACAGGGTCACTATGAGTCGGAATTGACTCAACAGCAATGGGTTTTACTGACACGATTGTGTGTAGTCAAACTATAGCTAGGGTACCTTAAAAGGAGAAAGAAGCCTCTGAAGGATAACCTTTATATGCCTTTTCAGTTTGCCTTGGTGGGAGGGAGAATTGGAGGATCAATCCCTGGCTGTATATATGAGCCTCTACTTTTTATAGCATGAGCTGATGAAACTGCCTTCTCCTCCTGCAGAGGTGGTCTCTCTGAGCAACCACCTATCCTCCAGGTGTTGCAAAGTCTCAGGCTTTGAGAGCTCACTCCTGTCACCTGGCTCTGCTGTTGTGAGGGAGCTTTTGCCAGACCATCAGATTCCTTTGAAACTTTTTCTTAGTTTTTGGCCAGGACATTAGATTTTAGGTTTAAAATTCTGTCACTCATCACTTATTGGGTTTTCTTTCTGCAGAGCACTAGGCATCACAGCCCTGGCTTAAAACCTTGTTGTTGTTAGGTGCCATTGAGTTCGTTCTGACTATAGCAACCCTACGTGCAACAGAATGAAACACTGCCTGGTCCTGTGCCATCCTCACAATCATGGTTACGCTTGAGCTCATTGTTGTAGCCACTATGTCAGTCCATCTCGTTGAGGGTTGTCCTCTTTTTTGCTGACCCTCTACTTTACCAAGCATGATGTCCTTCTCCAGGGACTGGTCCCTCCTGATAACATGTCTAAAGTACATGAGACAAAATCTCACCCTCCTCGCTTCTAAGGAGCATTCTGGCTATACTTCTTCCAAGACAGATTTGTTCTTTCTTCTGGCAGTGCATGATATATTCAATATTCTTTGCTGCACCGTAACTCAAAGGCATCAATTCTTCTTTGGTCTTCCTTATTAATTGTCTAGCTTTCATATGTATTTGAGGTGATTGAAAACACCATGGCTTGGGTCAGGCACACCCTGGTCCTCAAAATGACATCTTCGCTTTTTAACACATTGAAGAAGTCTTTTGCCCAATGCAATAGGTTATTTGATTTCTTCACTGTTGCTTCCATGGGCATTGATTGTGGATCCAAATAAAATGAAGTCCTTGACAACTTCAGTCTTTTCTCTGTTTATCATGATGTTGCTTATTTGTCCAGTTGTGAGGATTTTTGTTTTCTTTATGTTGAGTTGTAATTCATACTGAAGGCTATGTTCTTTGATCTTCATTATTAAGTGGTTCAAGTCCTCTTCGCTTTCAGCACCCAAGGTTGTGTCATCTGCATATCACAGGCTGTTGATGAGTCTTCCTTCAATCCTGATGCCACATTCTTCTTCATATAGTCCAGCTTCTCGGATTATTAGTTCAGCATACAGATTGAATAAGTATGGTGAAAAGATATAACCTTGATGCACACCTTTCCTGACTTTAAACAACACAGTATCCCCTTGTTCTGTTCAAACGACTGCTTCTTAATCTATGTACAGGTTCCTCATGAGCACGATTAAGTGTTCTGGAATTCCCATTCTTCACAGTGTTACCCATAATTTGTTATGATCCATGCAGTCGAATGCCTTTGCATAGTCAATAAAACACAAGTGAACATCTTTCTGGTATTCTCTGCTTTCAGCTATGATCCATCTGACATAAGAAATAATATCCCTCTTTCCACGTCCTCTTCTGAATTCAGCTTGAATTTCTGGCTGTTCCCTGTCAATGTACTGCTGCAACTGCTTTTGAATGATCTTCAGCAAAATTTTACTTGTGTGAGATATTAATGATATTGTTTGATAATTTCCATGTACTGTTGGATCTCCTTTCTTTGGAATGGGCACAAAACGGGTATCTTCTAGTTGGTTGGCCAGCTAGCTATCTTCCAAATTTCTTGGCATAGACAAGTGAGCACCTCCAGTGCTGCATCTGTTTGCTGAAACATCTCAATTGGTATTCTGTCAATTCCTGAAGCCTTGTTTTTCACCAGCGTCTTCAGTGCATTTTGAACCTCTTCCTTCAGAGCCATCAGTTCTTAATCATATGCTACCTCCTGAAATGACTGAACATAAGGATTGACTGTTTTCTTCAGTTCTTTCAACTTGAGAAATGCCAAGTGTGTTCTTCCCTTTTGGTTTTCTATCTGCAGGTCCTTGCACATTTCATTATGATTCTTTACTTTGTCTTCTCAAGCCACCCGTTGAAATCTTCTGTTCAGCTCTTTTACTTCATAATTTCTTCCTTTCTCTTTAGCTGCTCTATGTTCAAGAGTAAGTTTCAGAGTATCTTCTGACATCCATTTTGCTCTTTTCTTTCTTTCTTGTCTTTTTAATGACCTCTTGCTTTCTTCATGTATGGTGTCCTTGATGTCACCCCTCAACTTGTCTGGTCTTCGGTCATTAGTGTTCAGTGCGTGAAATCCAATCTTGAGATGGTCTCTGAATTCAGGTGGGATATACTCAGAATTGTACTTTGGCTCTTGTGGACTTGTTCTGATTTTCATCAGCTTCAACTTCAACTTGCATATGAGCCATTAATTGTCTGTTCCACAGTTGGCCCCTGACCTTGTTCTGACTGATGATATTGAGCTTTCCCATTGTCTCTTTCCACATATGTAGTCGATTTGATTCCTGTGTATTCCATTTGGTGAAGTCCATGTGTATAGTCACTGTTTATTGTTGTTGAAGAAAGATATTTGCAGTTAATAAGTCATTGGTCTTACAAAATTCTATCATGCAATTTCTGGTATCGTTTCTATCACCAAAGCCATATTTTTCAACTACCAATGTTTCTTTGTTTCTGACTTTCACATTCCAATCATCAGTAATTATCAATGCATCTAGATTGCATGTTTGATCAACTTCAGACTGCAGAAGTTGATACAGATCTTCAATTTCTTCATCTTTGGCCTTAGTGGTTAGTGCGTAAATTTGAATAACAGTCGTGGCTTAAAACCTTAGGGAATAATATGTGTTGTAGTAGTTAATTCCTTGCCAGGTGCATGATGTGTGTTGAGCACCTGAGCAAAGGGGCAGCTCGTGGAGCTTGGAAGAACCCGAGGTCCTCAAGTCCATTTACCTCATTTGATGAATGAGCGATCTGAGACTCAGAGCAGGCAAAATGTATACGCTCTGCAGTGGGCTATTGCTCTTTCTAGTAGATCATACTCCGCCCAGTGCCCTTTCCATCAAGGAGGCAGGAGGAGAGAGGGGGAGAAAAAGGAATGGTGATTAAAGCAAGAGCAGCATACTGCTTAATTGGTAGTGTGAAGTACACTCAGGTGAAAAAGACTTGGATAGAGTGCACGAAGAATGTGCTTGTGCTGAATAAAGGAGTGATCCATGGAGGCTGGGGTTAGTGAGGGAAGGTAGCATTCTTGCCTTCGCTTAAAACTTTGGGTTGTCTGGGTCTGCAAAACGGCCCAGAGATGTTTACAAGAGCAAGACTGCTTGAGTTACCATGTCTTTTTATTTGGAATGTCTTTGATGTCACTGGCCTTACTTCCTCTGAAGGAAATAGGTTGCTCCCTTGGCTCATCTTTCCTTAACAGTCAGCTGATAACTCAGGGATGGTGTCATTTACATGCTCTACTCTGCCTTGGCACAATCGGGAAGGCATATATGTGGACAGGCCTGTCATTCAGTGGCATCAATAACTGTTTTTCAAATGAACAAGTCTCACCACACTTCATCACCAGTATTTTGATGGGGGCCAGCTCAAGTTGGTTTGCTGGCTAACCTTCCCTCATCGTAAGCTGGATCCTTCACAACTTGGTAGTTAGTTTCCTTTGAGTAAACTGGTCAAACTCCCTTGATGGGTTACATTGTAAAAGTTCTGAAAGCATGGTGACCAGACATTTTAGATTTCTTGGATAATTCTGAGTGAAAATATTTGTTCCATTGTCAGTTCACGTGTTCTAGTTTGGAATTCGGAAAACATGACCAACCACACATCTTAAATGCTTCTTCTACGTGTAGATATCTTGGAAACATTGGCTCTACAGCTGCTTGTCTCTAATGCTGCTGTTCTGTAATTGAAGCGATAGAAACGAATCATACTCAGAGTTTGAGTATGATTTTGAGACAGTAAAATTTGCCTCTGTGGTATTTAATTTTCCAGAAATCTCTTCAGGGGATAGTGAAATCCAATGACATCATTAGTAAATATGAAGTACTAGGTTTCTAACCAAAATGATTATGTTCTGCCTGTAAATCATTCCATAATTATGTAGGGAGAAATCTAAATTGTCTTTGGAAGCCTCTTTATGTCCTTTGACTTTTTGAGTTTTCAGTTTTTAGCAGAAGATGAATTTGCCCAATTTCAGAACCAAAGTGAAGATTGCCTTTTTTTTGATGTCTAAGAAAATTGTATTTTTCATTCGTTCTAACTTTAACTTAGAAACAAAGATTTGTCTGTAGTCTGTCCACCCACAAGAAATCATTTGCAAGTGTACTGTTTTCTCAGTGCAAATAAATTAGTTTTCCCCAGGAGAAAGGGGTTATCAGAACTCTATTTGCACAACTACCACCAAGACAATATTATTTATCATTTGTGGATCTGTTTAAGTTTCTATATTATACCTTTTAAAACAAAAGAGACTGGTAGGCTTTCTCTAAAGATT
Organism: Dugong dugon; assembly: GCA_030035585.1. Taxonomy (NCBI): domain Eukaryota; kingdom Metazoa; phylum Chordata; class Mammalia; order Sirenia; family Dugongidae; genus Dugong; species Dugong dugon. The sequence goes on along the minus strand of CM057472.1, from coordinate 100,150,162 downwards.
TAAAAATAAAAAAAAAAAGGACTTGCTATAACTTGTAAATCTCTTATAAAAGTGTAATTGCTCTATTTTGCTCTCTTCCAGGCATTGGTCTTAGTATGGAATGTTTAGAGCCAATAAATAAAGCAAGCCCACTCTCAGCAGCCCCTGGTTCCTTCAGACCTGCTTTTATTATTGGGCTCAGAAGTCACTCCTGACATGAAAATCTTAGAATACAATCTTCAAAAGCAGGCTTGTTTCCATAGGAGATGACTTACTTTGTAGGAAGTGGCCTGTCTTACATATTCATATTTGTCTTTGACATTTAAGAGCAAGGAATTCTAAAGTGAATAAGTACTGATGGGTGGCTGAAAGGAAAGGCCTTGGACTCCATGCAAAGAGAGAGTGTTTTGTCTCATTAGTGAGAGGGAAGGCGTGTGCGTAGCCTTTCTGAATGTCAGGCAGGAAGATAAATATCAGCCTGCCTGGACAAGTGACCCCTGTGCCCCATGTCACAGTACAGGCTGAGGGGCTCTTTCTCTGCACCTAGAGATGGATGAATCTGGAGACTTCTGTTAATTAGCAGGGAGAAGCAGGCAGGTGAAATCTAACTTTATTGATTCTGAGCTCCTTATTAGGGAAAAGGGAAAATGAGCTAGCTGTTGAGTCTCTAATACATGTGATATGTCTACAGGAATCTGTAGAGAAATTAAATTTCAAAAGCAATGAAAACAAGTTGCTGCAAAGAACATTTGATTTCTGGCTAGATGAGATTAATAAGCTTGAATATGCCAGATGCATTTCTGTGCTAAGCAGTGGAGATGTGAAATTAGCAAGGTATTCTCTTGAGTCCTCTGTGGTATTAACTTTTAAAATACAGCCTTGCTTGCCTCTTGCTTCCCCTCATACATCTGTTTTGTGCTTCCCTAAACAAGGTTGAATTAATCTTTGTGGTCTGTTCTAGCGAAGATGTCATATAGGGATTTGAAAGTATTAAACCTCTCGGTAGGGCCGAAGGCACTTGATGACACTGCTTGGCGGTGGGAAATGTGGGGCTGGGAACGTTCTCCCCTGTTTAATGTAGAGCAGAAGCAGGATCTGAGAGTGAGACGCAGCAGGGCCCCCCTTAATGTATGATTTTGCTGTCCCAGAGCACAGCTCGGTTTGCAGCGAGGTTGTCTGTGAATCCAAGCCTCAGTGAAATCACCCTGCTTTGCATTGGTTTCCAAAGTTTCCGACAGGTACAGGTGCCCTCTGGGATGACACCTCCAGGAGTCAGTATATGGAGAATACCACGTGCGCTGGTGCTCTGGGGATCTTGAATAAATGACCCAAGGTGACAGGCCCCTTGCTCCCTCCTACCCTCATCTCCAGACCGTTGGTGAACTACGAGAGGCAGCAGAACATGTATGACTTCCAACCATGAAGTGGTGGCTGTGTGCACGGGCTGGCTCACCATCTGCTTCTCTCTTCCATGTTTCAGGCCAACCGGGACGCTGTGCTGAGCAGGATACCTGAGCACAAGAGCGACCGCCTCATTAGCTTGCAGAGCGCGTCTGTGGTCTATGACTTACTGACCATCGCTCTGGGAAGAAGAGGCCAGTATGAGATGCTGTCTGAGGTACAGTGCTGAGTCTGGTTGGCTTTTGGCGCTGGGTGGTGGTGGTGGGGTAGAGTGTGGAGCATGTGGAAGAGCCCTGAGCCGTGGTCCTGGCCTCCTCCTACCCCTCCCCCCAACCTCTGTTGCTGGCAGCCATGTGACCTTGGGCCAGTCACTTTAGTTTCCTTCTCTGTAATAGAAGTTTGAGCTAAATGAGCAGATGGTGGGATTGATCGGCCATCTTTCATTACAAGTGGATTGACGCATCTACCATGCTGAGAGTTTCTGTGTGAGGGAAGGCAAGCATTTCTCAGTTTCTCTGTCAGAGTAATTTCCATCATAACCCAAAATCTCCAGTCTGTGATACTCATTTTCTTATAAAACAGTTTCATTTAAAGTATCAATGCATCACTCTTGTAAAATGGAGTTTCAGGCATTTCAGGTTAGCTGTATTATCAGGTCAGCTGCTATAGACTGCTTCATGGAGAGTAAACACTGTCTCCCTTTAGCCTTTTACTGGTTCAGAGGCCTAGTACACTCTAGATCCTGGGCCAGGTGCTGTGTATATCCACCAGTCATCTCCTCACCCCCAGCTTCTAAGAAGCATTTAGACTAGAAGCTTGACTGTTCCACATGTTTCAGAAGAAGCTGATTAATCTTGGGCTGTGGTAATGCATTATTAACACTACTGCCCAGAATATCAAATGCCAGTACCATAAGGGCTAAATAAGTAATGAGATCATTTTATTATTTCTTTAGCAAAAGAAAAAAGAAAACAACAACCTATTTTGTTAAAATGGACTTTTCCATGTTATTTATCTTTCTCTTTCTAAATTTATACCCATTGCAACAGCCCCTGGGCATGAGGACAGGGAATGAAATGCAGTAACAGATTGGCTGAAATCAGATAAGCACCGACTCACCCTCTAGCCTGCTGGTGCATTGCCACATTAGGCAGGAGTTCGGGAACAGATGAGCCACCGTGGCATGAAGCTTTTTTTAGTCTTTGGTTTGGTGACTGTACAGGGCAATGGTTACTCAACCTGCAAAAAACCCCTCACAATCCACCTAGATGAAGCTGTGTGTCCAGATGCCCCTGTCACGCACAGCATACCCCCTGGGACTCTGTCCAGCCTTGGGATCAGCGCAGATAATGATCCTGTGGGGGCCTTGATTTTCTGTACTGTGGAAGGTCCCCCTCCTGCCGACCAGCTTAGTTCCTGTCTACTACATCCACCACGGGGCCCATCTGTGGGGACAGTGCCACCCAGCTCATAGCTGTGTTCTTTTAAGGTGAAGCTTTTTCCCACAGACAAACCACTTACCATCTTTCTGGGCCCAAAGTTGGGTAAGGTTTGAATGTCTACTTTTATCCCGTCATTTAGCAACATAGCCTTTCCCCGCTTGAAATTTGCCTGTGTCTGAAACAGGTGTGAGGAGCTTGAGGTGGCTGGCTTGGTTGACAGGCTGAATGGCCCCTGCCCACAGCCTTCTCGTCATTCCATGACTGACTGGGGGGATGGCTGTCATCTTAGCGGCATTCCTCCGCAAGCCGGCAGCTCCACGGCATGTGCCTCCTCCCTGCACGGAATGCTCGGACCTTGTTTCCACCCAGATGACTTTCGTCTTGTTACCAAATGCATCTTCCATCTTATGCTGATGACCTGCACTCGAGTCATTGGATAGTCTGGCTGGTTGCCTGAGCCTTTGTAATTCAGAATTTCACCACACGAGTCACATTCAAAATGGTGGACGCAGCACCAGAGGTTACCTCAAAGGTGTTGTAGTAGAAGTGTGAGAGAAAGAGGAGTTTATCTGCATTTTTCTCTATTAAAAATATAAATCAATTGATAAAATATATAGAATGGAGATGTTCATTTCTTCAGTGCATATATATGCTGTTGCCTGTTCTGTGCAGAGCTGTGATTAAGTGCAGGGATACAGCCATGATAAGGCCTAGCTCCTGCACTCAAGCAGCTCCCAATGCAGAGTAAGGCCAATAAGCACACAGGCCGTTACTGTAGTATGGCCCACTTGGGGGAAGGCCCAACAGAGGTTCTCCAATGGCTAATAAAGTGTTTGAATACTTGGCTTCAGCCTTTCTTTCTCTTTCTATTTTGCTATGCAGTTGGAGCCTCCGCCAGCAAAATTCGACCGTTGTGTTGTCTCAGATTTTCTAACTAAAACAGGAGGTGTCATATGAGAAAGATAAGAGCTTGAAGCATCTCGAGGTGGCCTGTTCCACATTTGAAAAACTTGGTTCCTGGGTGCACCTTTTGCTGAGCATGGGCCCTCTTTGTCTTGGTTCCAGACTACATCAGGGTATCCTGTTTCCCTCGTTTGCTGGGGCTTTCTTGACTCCAATTGACCCTTTTTTGGTTTTCTTTTACTTCTCATTTGCACTTCTGTTTTCTCAGGACTTTAGGTTAAGAGATTCCTGGGTGGCACAAAGGGCTAAGTGCTCAGATACTAACTGAAAGGTTGGTGGTTTGAACCCCATCCAGAGATGCCTCAGAAGAAAGGTCTGACAATCTGCTTCTGAAAGGTCGCAGACATGAAAACTCTATGGAGCACATTTCTACTCTGCAACATATGAGGTCGCCATGAGTTGCAGTTGACTTGATGGCAACTGGTTTGGTTTTTGCTTTTTTTAAGGTTCAGATGGTAACTGGATTTTATACTTCCTATATTCCTTTCATTGGGCCCTACAAATGTTAGTGACAGTCATTCATCACAGTAGAATGCCATATTTCCCTGCTGTCAGCTCCTGCAGTGTCACCAGAGTCGTCTAAAACACAGGCACGGCATGCTGCTCTTCTGCTCAGAAACTTTGGAAGTCTCTTTTTTTTTTTCCTGCCTTCCCCCCCACCTTTTTATTTTGTTTTGTTTTGTTTTTCTTCTCATATTGAAATTGACTTCATTGTTTATCTTTCTGTCATATGCATTAGCCCTGCATGCTCCTTGAAGAATCAAACAATTTCTACAAATACAGAAAAGAAAAGTCACTTAGGATCCCACTGCCCCGAGAGAACCACCATTGGCATTTTGGAGGCCATCTTTTCACGTATCTTTTTATGAATACACGCACACACATTTATGTAACACTTGCTGTTGTAATGTGGCTATTCCCTACTGCTCTCCTCCTCTCCATTGGCAACGTGCCCCATTCTAGCCTCTTCAACCTCAAATACCAGGTCAACAACCCAATATGTCCTGGGGAGTAGGCCCTAGAGTCAGAGAGCTTTGGGTTGAGTTCTGGATCTTCCACTTAGCGGTTGTGTGATCCTGGACAAGTCCCTCAGGTTCTCCTTCTGTAAAATAGGGATAATAATCGTACCGATCTCAGAAAATTGTGAGGATTATATTCATTAATCCATATAAAGTACTCAGAACACAGCCCAGCATGTAGCAACATCAGCTGTGTGCTGCTGCTGTTACTACTGCTATATGCACAGGTGTTGCCAGGCTCGGCAGAAACAACAAAATACACAAAAAAAGATGTTTTGCCTTCCAGAAACTTCAGTCTAATTTGGGAGACCAAATAGAAACCCGTGAAAAGTTAACAAATTAAAAAAGACGTAATAGTTTAGTAATGACAATAGAAAAGATATTGCAAGGCATGCTAATTGCCAAATGAACTGGGTAGTGCAGCTGCAGCAGAGTTTGCAGCAGGGGGTCACCGGAAGGAGATGGCAGACGGCTGATATATATATGAATTGGCTCTTCAAGGCCCAAAAGGAACTAAGTTGTCTTAGAGGGGACATGTTCCATCGTCAAGATCATGGAAGTGTGAAGGTGTGAGGCCTGCTGTTATGGATTGAATTGTGTCCCTCAAAAATCTATGTCAACTTAGCTAGGTAATGATTCCCAGTATTGTGTGATTATCCACCATTTTGAGATCTGATGTAATTTTCATGTGTGTTGTGAATCCTACCTCTATGATGGTAATGAAGCAGGATTAGAGGCAGTTATGTTAATGAGGCAGGACTTAGTCTACAAGATTAGGTTGTATCTTAAGTCAGTCTCTTCTGAGACATAAAAGAGAGAAGCGAGCAGAGAGACAGGGGGACCTCATACCACCAAGAAGGTAGTGTCAGGAGCAGAGCGTATCCTTTGGCCCGGGGTCCCTGTGCTGAGAAGCTCTTAGTCCAAGGGAAAATTGATGGTTAGGACCTTCCCCCATAGCTGACAGAGAGAGAAAGCCTTTCCCTGGAGCTGGCACCCTGAGTTCAGACTTCTAGCCTCCTAGACTGTGAGAGAATAAACTTCTGTTTATTGACACCATCAATTTGTGGTACTTCTGTTATAGTAGCACTGGATGACTAAGATACCTGCTCACAGAGCAGTGGTACGAGCTGAGGTTGGGAAGAAAGCTTCGGACCAGATGGTCAGCACCACGACGTCTGGGACAGACTCTGCGTGCCCCTTCACTGGTGTGGTCCAGCCACATCAGCCAGTGTGCACTGAGAGCAGCTCCTCTTTGCCTCCATGCGTCTGCATCCGTCTTCCTTTCTAACTTTGCTGAACAGAAGAGTCAACTACACCAGGCTCTTGTGCGAAAAGAAGTCTTACCTCCTCCTTCCCTGGTCTTTGTCCTTTTCCTCCTTCTCTTATCTCCAGCCAACATCAGCACTTCCCCAGCAGGACCTCGTCTGTTTTCCTTCCTTGTGGTCCTCCTCCTGTGCTGACCTGGACCACAGGGACCCTGCACCAGAATGGGAAAGGGCTCTGTCCTCCTGACTTTGTCCCTAGAGCAGCGAGTGTGTTTTAAAGTGCCTAATATTAAAAGCCTAGATTGCCTTGAAGAGACTGTTGGTGGAATTATGGACATCAAAGACAGTTCTGGTGAGGGCTCAGGAGGAAATGAGGAGAGCTGTTACACTGGAGACGGCGCAGATGGCGAGAAGCAGCAGCAGAACCGGGAGACCAGCGTGAGACAGCGCTGGCCTACCCATGGAGCAAGAGAGCTGAGTGCCCTTGCACAGGAGGCTTCCTGGCAGAGTGGGGTGCCTTAGGTCACTTATCAGTGGAGCTAGGCTTGCCGACCCCCGGGAGCAAGAGAGCTGAGTGCCTTCTGGACGAAGTTTACTGGTAGAGTAGGGTGCCTCCAGGCACTTATGGTGAAGTTGAAGAGCTTTGGAATGCTTGCCCCAGCAGGGCAGATGCAAGCAGAGAGGCTCAAGGGGCTGAGAGGCCAAGGAACCAGGAAGCAGAAACTGAAGAGACAACACAGGAAGCAGAGTTGCCTCAGTCTTAAAGGGTAGTGCCATGACCTCTGGGGTCTCAAAGGGTAGAGTTGCCACTCAGATGGACTAGGAGAATGGGGCTGCTCAAATTCGAGGGAGCAGAGTTGCTGTTCCAGTGGGCCTGGAAGGTGGAGCTGAAGCGCAGGGCTGAGGGGCCTCCACTCAGAATCCGGAGAGTGCGGCCATTACCTAGAGTCTGGAGGGTAGGGCCATTGTGTAAATGGTCTCAGAGAACAGAGGATTATTTTCAAGCCTTGAGGGCTAATGTAATGTGTTCTGCTGATTTGCTTGGTGCCTGTTATCCCTTCTTCCCCTCCAGTTTCTCCCATTTGTAGTGGAAATGTCTAGTTTGTGCCTGTTCCACCATTGAACTTTGGAAGCAGATAACCTGTATTCAAGATTTCACAGATGAAAAGGAATTTTTGGATTTTGGACTTGGAGTTAATTTAAGACTTTTGCTATGATATGATGGGGTAAATATGTTTTACATGTGGCAAGGACATGCATTTTTGGTGGCCAAAGGGTAGAATGTTATGGAATGATTTTGTCCCCCCCAAATATCTGTCAACTTGGCTAGACCATGATTCCTAGTATTGTGTGATTGTCCACCATTTTGTCATCTGATGTGATTCTCCTGTGTGTTGTAAATCCTATCTCTGTGATGTTAATGAGGTGAGATTAGTGGCAGTTATGTTAATGAAGCAAGACTTAATCTATAAGATTAGGTTGTGTTTTAAACTAATCTCTTTCAAGATATAAAAGAGAAGCCAGCAGAGAGACAGGGGACCTCATACCACCAAGAAGGCAGATCCAGGAGCACGCATCCTTCCGTCCCAGGGTCCCTGTGTTGAAAAGCTCCTAGACGGGGGAGAATTGATGACAAAGACCTTCCCCCGCAGCTGACAGAGAAAGAAAGCCTTCCTCTGGAGCTGGCACCCTGAATTCAGACTCATTAGCCTCTTAGACTGTGAGAAGACCAGCTTTTTAAGAACTGCGCTTACGGCGGGTAGCAGAGCCACTCTCTCACAAGAAAACTACCCTCTCGTCTCTGTCTCTTTCTTCAAGATGGAAGGCTCCTCTCCCATATCAAGATGGGCTGCCTTTATATGTACCCACATAATGCCTGCTGTTTTTTTCCCCCCTTTTCCAGGGCACTGTTCAGCCAGATAGTGGGCAAGGAGTGTTGTACAGAGGAAATACAAACCAAAGGTTTATCACATCCTTGCTCTGACAGGTTTACATATAAGCACAATATTTACCGTATTTCCAGCGCTATGAGTTTTCATGTTTTTTAAAAACCAATTGTGAGCCCTGCAGAAAGGTTTATGTAGGAAGGAACACTTTTTTTCCCCCCTTCAATTTGAACAGCAGCTCTAGTTGGCATGACAACCCAGGCTATTAAAAGTAAAGCAACAAGCACAGCTTCCTCTGTTTTTAGAATAACCCGAGCTGCTAAGGAGGTTTGTTTCTTGAATTTGACTGTTAATGGCTCCGTTTTGACAGAATATTATGGGATCCTTTCCGGAAGGGTACCTGTGTGTCCCCTCTCCATAGACATGGAGGCATTTTTATCTGTTCCGATGGGTTCATTTGTTTATGGTAAATCTCAGCAGCACTATAGTTCTGTGGGTAGAACTTTCTGGCTAGTGCTTATACCAAAGGGACATTCACACATCCCTAACCTCAAACACTTATTTCATCAGGGAGCATTGTGTAAGACACTCACACATCAGTTTAAGCCTGCTTAATAGACCCACCATTTGTTAGCTTACGTGTCTCATGCAGCCTGACTCGTACTGCAGAACCCAGCTTTGACCTAGATGCGAAGGCCTCCAGAAGGCATAGTGTCGTCTGGCACAAATGGAGACGTAGACCTCTAAGAAATAAAGGCAGAGTATTTAGTTCATGATTGTTGTTGTTTTAAGTTGCTATTGAGTTGGCTCTGACTCATGCTGACCTCATGTGTGACAGAACACAAGCTCATGGTAGGTACTCAGTACATACTTGCACGATAAACCAGTGCTTCAGAGCCAATGCACATGCTCAGTCCTGTTCCTTTTTCTTTAGTTTTTGAGGTAGATTGTTCCTACATGTGCAATGAGGAAGGCCCAAAGGTTAGCCAGGAAATAGGCAGCAGAGGAAGAGATGGGCCCCCTTCAGGGGCAGAGCAGCCCACAGATCCCAGCTCTGGTCCAGCTTTTTGGGTCAGCCCAGTGGGGACTGCCTGTGTGGTACATGTTTGCATGATGGTCACCCCAAAGAGCCCCAGCCACTGACCTGGACACTGGTGCCTACATTTCCACCATTATGGAAGCATTCTTTTGAATGAAGCTTTGCTCTCTTCTTGTGGCCCTCAGTGAAAATGAAAATACTCCTGGGAGGAATAGGAATGGTTTAAACCCCTAGGGCAGTGTTGTTTAGAGAAACAAATTATCTTGTTTTGGCATCAGATCTGAGTTGGAATCTCAGCTCTGCTACTTTACATGCAGAGTGTGAATTTGAGAAGATTCCTTTATCTCTCTACACCTGTCCCCTTGTGTGGAAAATTCAGATAATAATAGTACCTACATCCGAGGGTTATTGTGAGAACTAAGAAATGGTGCCTGCAAAGTGCTTAGCACAGTGTCTGGAAAATGTTACTGTTCTTATTGGTGGTGTTAATAATCTCCTTTCTAATCTAAAAGTCCCCTCTGTAATAACTCTAGCAAATGATCTTGACCCTTAGCAGGGAGGGATCTGTTGCGTAGTGAAAGAACTCAGCCCTGAATTCAGGCAGACCTGGGTTTTAATCCTGCCTATCTCCATTTCTAGCTGCATGACATTGGAGAAGGCATTTAGTCTCTCTGAGTGCAATTTTCTGTCCTACAGGTATACTTAGGGAAAAAAATGGAATTTTTTGGAGGGGATAACATTTTGCTTAATTCAGGTTCAAAGTTAATATTCCTGCTTATCAGATCAATTGCAAATGTTCATCCTTAAAAATGATTCTTAGTGTTTGGGCTCTGTTAAAACAGGCAGCAGACAGGATTGACCCCTGCTTTGGAGCCCTGGTGACACAGTGGTTAAGAGCTCAGCTGCTAACCAAAAGGTCAGCAGTTTGAATCCACCAACCACTCCTTGGAAACTCTGTGGGTCAGTTCTGCTCTGTTCTGTAGGGTTGCTATTAGTTGGAATTGACTTGATGGCAGTGAGTTTGGGTTTAGTCCTTTTGGGAGCCCTGGTGGCATAGTGGTTAAGCACTCAGGTGCTAACCAAAAGATCAGCAGTTTGAACCCACCGGCCGCTCTATGGGAAAAAGATGTAGCCGTCTGCTTCCGTAAAGATTTACAGCCTTGTAAACACTATGGGGCAGTTCTTCTCTGTCCTGTAGGGTCTCTATGAGTTGAAATTGACTTGATGGCAACTGGTTTGGTTTGGTTAGTCCCTTCTGATAAGACATGATCTGAAGATTCTTTGCATGGACCTTCTTAAAGGGTATTTGAAGAATTGGTTCTAACACTCTGGAAGTATTCACTCATCTATCTATCCATCCATCCATATCCCTTCGTTCAAACATTTATTGAGCACCTATTCTGTACATGATGCATCCCTGGGCTGCCGCACCTTCGACTCATTACTTCCCTCCTTAGTCATTACACTGTTGGAGCTGCTGTAACCATGGTGGAAGGGCTAATACCCTGGTGCCCCAAGCAAAGGGAAGTAGACTGAAAACAGACAAAGAACAAGAGCTGAGAGGCAGCTGAAGATGGAGGGAGGGGATAAAGGAATGAAATTTCATTTTGCAAGGATAAGAAAGAGCAGCTACATCAGCAGTACAATAGATGAAGTTGTGTCTCAGTAGGACCCTGGAGACCTTTCATCCTGTGTAATCTTCGTCAAGTTGCTTCATAGAGTTGAGAAGTGATTATGCCAGAGGATGGCATCCAGTGTTCAAATTCTATAATAGAATGTCCAGGGGCAATAGTGAGTTGTTCCTTTAATTTAAGCATTTGCAAAAGCAATAAAGCTTTGAGCCACCTCTGCTTGGAGCAGTATTGCTGTTTTAGAGGAAAAAGAGAAATGAATGGAGACGAGGGGAGTTTGCTTTATTTTCTTTCCAATATTAGGAGCCCTGGTGGTGCAGTGGTTAACTGCTTGGCTGCTAATCTAAAGGTGGACGGCTCGAACCCACCAGCCACTCCACGGGAGAAAGATGTGGCAATCTGCTTCCATATAGATTACAGCCTTGGAAACCCTATGGGGCAGTTCAACTTTGTTCTGTAGGGTCACTATGAGATGGAGTCAACTCGACGGCAATGGTTTTTTTGTTTGTTTGTTTTTTAAATAAGGGGAGAAAACTTGATCGAGACTTGATGTCATCTGTATTCTCTCAAAGCTTGGGAGGAGGGAGGACTTCTTATTTGTAGCTGAGAGTTCCATAAGGATGCTTTTTAGCAGCTTTTCTTAGACCCAGACTCTTGTAGAGTAGATCTCTCAAACCTCATTTTAATTTGTACTTATAATTTCCACTTTAGTTGATTTAGAAGTAAGAGCACTGAACTGAGCGTCATGAGACCTGAGTTCTAATTCCAGGTCAGCCACCATATGACCTGGGGCAGGTCCAGCCTCCTCTCTGGTCTTAGTGCCAGCATTTGCAAAGTAAGCTGTTGTTGTTGTTATTGTTAGCTGCCATCAAGTCAGTTCTGACTCATGATGACCCCATGTGTGCAGAGTAGAACTGCTCCATAGGGTTTTCAAGGCTGTGACCTTTCAGAAACAGACTGCCAGGCCTGTATTCTGAGGCACCTCTGAGTGGGTTTGAACCCCCAGCTTTTCAGCTAGTAGTTAAGTGCTTAAGCATTTGTGCCACCCAGGGTCAGAGTACTAGATAACCTCAAAGTTCTGAACTCACTCTATGATTGTGTCATTCTGTGGGGCTAAGAGAATGGTCCAGAATGTCTAAGTTGCTTAGATAGTTTTTTCTTGTTAAGAATAAAGAAGTGAAAAATTGCCCATATACCGTGTTTAAAAAAAAAAAAAAAAGTTACACAGCTGCAAAGAATTGAGTTTATTAACTAAGTCCTTAAGTATTTATTATAAAAAAAGAAAATCTTCCTAATCAATTGAGGGATCTGTGTTATGAGAACTTTTAGAATATGGCCAACTGGTCCACAAAGGTGTGTAATGAAGACAGTTCATTATGTTATTTGTTCTATTTTAACAGTGATGAATTTTAGACTTAGGCTACAGGCTACATTTGAGGTGTACCTGATTATTTCATTCCCACCTCCTCCCCCGTGGGTTTTTGGATGCTGAATTTCACTCTTGAATTCCAAAAATAGACTTGGCTTTTCTGTGCTGTGGTATTGTACACCTGTCATTGCCGCGCACCCAGTTCACATAACTGGGCCTTGCACCCTAGGAAGGTAATTGCTAAATCCTTTTCTTATGCCAGAAGAGCTTCCCATTCCTGGCTCTCTCCTCCCCCAAAAGGTGGCTGACTTCTGAAAAGCCAAAATAAGAGACTGCACAGGCATCAGCTCCTGTTTCCAGAAGGAGACAACATTTTTGCAGGTGACATTTTGACTACCCCTCAAATGATTAGATACCAGCAAGAGTCTAATTATTGCTCTACCAAACATTCATGGTATGCAGTGAATGTTGTCTGGGATTTAGAGAGGTGACAGTAGTGTGACTACAGCGAATGGGCCTATCTTTCCTGGTAGAAATAATACTGCTGCCAAACCTGTTTTCATTTCTTGCAAGAGGGTGATTTGGAGATGTCACCTGCTGCTCTGTGGGGGTGACGCGGGGATCTGCAGGCCTGGATCAGACCCCATGTCCCCTCTCCCCAGTCCCACACTGCCACCCCTCCACCTGACAGCAGAAAAGAAAAAGGGGCCAGAATCCAGCTCACATCACTCCCCTTCCACTGAAAGGCCCCTTTTCCTCTCCCTTTGCCATCCGATGGCACCCTGACCCCTGCTCCCAGGGGTCTGTATTCTACTCTTCCCTCCCCACCCCCGATCCCCTCAGAGCTGCCACTTGTTGTTTCACAGCAGCAGGATCAACAGGTAGCACACTGCTAGCATTCATTCTGTGCCAGCCACTTCCAAGCATTTCATGTGTGTTACTTCACTAAACCCTCATAACTACCTGGTGGCCAGTGAGAAAGGGGCTCGAATTAAGTCTTGGCCTTATGGCCCCAGGGCCAGTGCCTTCCCACGTGAACACCTCCTCTTGGCCTCACCCTACTCTGCTCCTCCTTTCTAGCTCCCAGCCACACTAGGCCTGAGTGACTGAAGCAGCCTCTTATATGTACCCTCCATGCACAGAACACCTCCCATCTTCTTAACAGTCCTTCCTCATCAGCTCTGGTTTTCACTGGAGCTTTTATTAAAACGTGAATGTTTTTCATTTTGTTTTCTTATGAACACGTATTCCATTCCTGACCTCCTCACTCCATTAAAACTGGAAGTTGTTACTCTGTAACATACAGATATGACTGAGGGGCCTTAAAAGGAATAGTCAAACAGAATTGGGGTGAGCAGACATCCAACATAAAGGGCAAAGCTTGTGGACAGTGAATGCCTCTCACTGACATCCTGAGTTCCTTTTTATCATAGATGCATTTTTAAGGAGGGGTCCCTTTTTGTCACTGAGGTATAGCTGACCTGAGCTTCTTAGGGATTTATATAATCTTGGTGTTTCCAGGAACATAAGGGAGGGCATGTTATGTGTCCAAGCAGTATGCTTGGCGTCAAGATTTCGGGAGCATCTGGGTCTGTCCGGATACTTTTTCAGAGCCAGTGTGCCATCACCATGTATCATGAGACGCCAAGAGCCCACAGGAGGACAGAGCCATCGGCTGGGGCTCCAGAGCTCAAACACCTCTGCGGTGGGGTGAGGAGCTAATCTGCCATTGCTGTAATTGTTGGCTTGCATTTCTTATCTCTCTTTATGATACCTCCATGGCTTATTATGGGATGTGGTTTGTTAAGGTTATAAGAAAGAGGTCCAAACGTGGAGGGGACCATGAGAGATGCTACAGGATAGAGGAAATGCATGACCCGCGTAAATCCTTGTCAAACTGAGCACCTTTAAGATGGGCTGAAGACATTACATCATTGGCTGCCAGGGTGCTAGTGGATATCATGGGGTTAGTAAAGCCTCTTGAAAATTCTGCAACCTAGAAAAGCCTAGTCCTCAGTAGCCTCAGAGATCCCAAAGAGGCCATGGGAGCAGGGGCCCCATTCACAATAAAAAATATCTCTGAATCTCTGGAATAGTTCAGAGAACATGTGACATTTTTAGGGGGCTTTTATTCAGCTTCACTTCGCTTTGGGGGCCTGGTGAGTTAGGTGCAAGTGGCATGTCTGTAATTAAAGGCTCAGAGGCAACAGTGCACTGTGGTTAAGAGCTCGGACTCCGGAACCAGACGGCATGGATCTTGCTGCGAGACCTTGGGTAGTCACTTAACATCTCTGTGCTTCAGTGTCTTCTTTGCAACAGAGGATGATAATCGCACATGTCTTGTACCTTGTAGGGTTGTCAGGATAACTGAATGACGTCTAGCAGTTAGACTAGTGCCTGGCTCCACAGTAAGTAACGAGCCCTGGTGGTGCAATGGTTAAGAGCCTGACTGCTAACCGTAAGGTTAGTGGTTCGAACCCACCCAGCGACTACTTGGGAGAAAAACCTGGTGATCTGTTCCTGTAGAGATTACAGCCTAGACTCTGTCACATGGGATCGCTCTGAGTCAGAATTGACTTGATGGCATTCCACAACATAGTAAGTGTTATCAAAAAGCTTGCTAGCAAAGTAAACAATAAACATTCATTCTAGTCCAGTCCTGTAAAGTTGTTCACTATTCTTAAAGGTCTTAGGCTGAATCCTTTTCTACAGTTATGAAATATTTGGTAAAGTGAATAATCATTTCTGACATAATATATTGAAATCTGAGTTTTCATATATTGAATTCGGATAAAGTGATAAGTATTGTGGAATTTTTCTGTTTTCTTTCTTAGTGTGTGTGTGTGTGTATATATATATATACATAAAAAGCCAAACCCGTTCCCACTGAGTCAATTCTGACTCATAGCAACCCTATAGGACAAAGTAAAACTGCCCCATAAGGTTTTCAAGGAGCGGCTGGTGGATTCAAACTGCTGACCTTTGATTAGCAGCCTGAACTCTTAACCACTCCACCATCAGGGCTCTGCTTCTTAATATAAGAATATTCAAATATAATGTCCTCCAGTTTCATCCATTTATGAGATGTTTCACAGATTCATCATTGTTCTTTATCGTTGCATAATACTCCATTGTGTGTCTGTACCATAGTTTGTTTATCTGCTGATCTCACCCCTTTGGGAGCAAGGGAGAATGAAGAAAACAAGACACAAGGGAAAGATTAGTCCAAAGGACTAATGGACCACAACTACCACAGCCTCCACGAGACTGAGTCCTGTACAACTAGATGGTGCCCGGCTACCACCGACTGCTCTGAACAGGATCACAACAGAGGGTCCTGGACAGAGCTGGAGAAAACGGTAGAACAAAATTCTAACTCACAAAAAAAGACCAGACTTACTGGCCTGACAGAGACTGGACAAACCCCAAGAGAATGGCCCCTGAATACCCTTTAGCTCAGTAATGAAGTCACTTCCAAGGTTCACTGTTCAGCCAAAGATTAGACAGCCGCATAAAACAAAACAAGACTAATGGGGCACAGCAGTCCAGGGAGATGGACTAGAAGCCAGGAGGGGACAGGAAAGCTGGTAATAGGGAACCCAAGTTTGAGAAGGGACAGTGTTGACATGTCGTGGGGTAGTTAACCATTGTTATAAAACAGTATGTGTACTGTTTAATGAGAAACGATGTGTTCTGTAAATCTTCATCTAAAGAACAATAAAAAAAAGTTAATACGTAAAACTAATAAATTATAAATAAGTAAATAATAAAAAAACAAAAACAGTTGCCATCAAGTTGATGACTCATGGTGACCCATGTGTGTCAAAGTAGAACTATGTTCCATAGGGATTTTGGTGTCTGGTTTTTCAGAAATAGATTGCCAGGCATTTCTTCTGAGGTCCCTGTGGGGGCACTCAAACCTCCAACCCTTTATTCAGCAACCAAGCATGTTAACCATTTGTACTACCCACCAAACCAAACCAAACAAAAACCAAACTCATTGTCATTGAGTCAATTCCAACTCATAGCTACCCTGTAGGACAGAGTAGAACTGCCCCCATAGGGTTTCCAAGGCTGTAAATCTTTACAGAGGCAGACTGCCACATCTGTCTCCCTCGGAGTGGCTGATGGGTTCAAACTGTGAACCTTTCAGTTAGCAGCCCATCGCTTTAACCACTGCGCCACCAGGGCTCATTTGCACCACCCAGGGACTCCTAGATTAAAAAAGTGGCCTTTTTAGCACTTTCAGCCTGTTCTCAGGCTGTTCTTGGTGCTTTATATGGATAAACTAATTGGATCTTCTTGATAACTGTCTGCATTATTTACTGTTAAGGTCCTCATCTTCCATCTGAGGGATCTGGGCATAAAGAAGTTATGTAACTTGTCCAAATTTGCACGCCTAGCCTGTGGAGTTGCCTAGATTCTGTATTTGCATTTACTATTCAGATCGTGAACTCCCTATTCTGGGACATTCTCAGGCAGAAGGTCCTTGTTGGGGGCTGGGAGGGGTGTTTGTTAGAAGATTGGTGTACCTTCAAGGCCTTGGTTGTAGGTGACAGAGCCTGACTCTTTAACTCAGGCAGAAAAAGAATTTACTAATGAGTACTGCTGAGTACATAGGATCCACAGGAGGCTCAAGAATGGACTTGAACAGGAATCAAAGAGGCAAGGCCCTGCCCCAGTTTGAAAGGCCACAGTCCGCTCAGGAGGGCCTCCACCAACTTGGGCACTCACTGAGACTGTGGCCCCCAGGCTGGGCCACTAGAATGACATCCACTGGCTCTCTTCCACCTCACTGCCTCCAGCAGCAGAGGCTGACCGGAGCATCTGACTGGCCATGCTGAGGCCGTGTGACATACTCTATTGCTTCTCTCATTCACCTTTAGGCTTTACTACTGGGAAACAGAGAGTCTTCTTCCCTTCTATCTGGGGTGCCATTCCCCCAAGAAAATCAGAAGAATTTTGAGATGCTAGGCAGTCAGATGGTAAAGTAGAGGGTCAGTGAAAATGAAGGAACTCTCAATGAGATGGACTGACAGCAATAGTCACAACGGTGGACTCAAACATACCAATGATCATGAACATGGCACAGGACTAGGCAACATTTTATTCTGTTATATGTAAGGTTGCCATGAGTAGGAGCTGACTCTACAGCAGCTTACAACAAGTGGTCAAAGGAACATTGGTGGTTCCGTGGTAGAATTTTCACCTTCCACGCAGGAGACCCAGGTTCGACACACGGCTAGTGTACCTCAACTGCAGCCACTACCCATCTGGCAGTGGAGGCTTGCCTGTTGCTATGATGCTGAACAGGTTTCAGCAGAGCTTCCAGACTAAGACAGACTAGGAAGAAAGGCTTGATGGACCTATTTCTGAAAAATCAGCCAATGAAAACCCTGTGGATCGCAACCATTCAATCCTGTTGTGCATAGGGTCACCATGACTTGGGGGCTGACTCAACGGTAGCTAACAACAACAGGCAGTCAAAATGACAAATGTGCTTTCCTTTGGGGGCCTCAACTAGATGCTTCCCAAGTTCCCTCCTAGCCTCAAAACCCTTTAATTCTATTCTTTCTAAGGGCCGGGGCCATCTTCCTTTGGTTTTTTCCCACAGCACCTAGAATGGAGAGCTCTATACCGATTAAGCTCCCACTAAATGTTTTCACCAAGTATAATGAGTATGTTAGCCTTTGGCACAAAAGAAAATAATGATGCACACTTATTTATAGCAGCTAGCTTTTTGATTCAGAACAGACTGTTTCAGCTGCTGAGTTCCTTTTGTTTATCAGGAAAACAGTTGATATTTATCATTCCTCTTAGCAAAAGGAAGAAGAAGACGCATTTGAACATTTAAATGTTTCTGTGTATATATTTAAGTACTTAGTGGTTATATTACAGTGAATTAGTTGAGTAGAGCTGTTAGAACAATCCTCATTTTTGATCATCATCTGCTCCCTTCTCTTTACATAGGCTCCTTTGCCTAAATTCAGCCAATGTGATGCTCATACTTGTTTCCTTCTTTGTCATCCCTCATCCGCCTTCCTCTGAATTAGTTGGCGTCCTCTCCATAACATCTGTTCTCCCCTCCACCTTATTCCCACCCCATACCACCTCACACCTGCATTAGCACCCCGCCACCATCTTGCCTGTTTTATCTTCTCAGCAAGCTGTTTTTGGGTATTTTCACTGTGCTTCTTAAAGGCACAATAATGGCTTCTTAAGGAGCCCGGGTGGCACAGTAGTTAAGCACAGTTCTGCTGTGTCCTATAGGGTCGCTGTGATTTGGGAATGACTAGACAGTAATGGATTTTTAATCGCTTCTTGTTGCTCATCAGTGTAGCAGAGCAGTTCAGAGGGCTTTGGGTCAGGTATGCTTAGGTTCAGATGCCAGCTTGGCCCCTTCCTGTGTGGATTAGTATTCAGATGTAGTGAACAAAACCAATTTCCAGTGGCCTAACCAAACATGAGTTTATCCCCTGCTCCCAGTCACAAGTCTGCTGAGAGGCAGCAGTCCGAGGCTGGTGGGGCTGCTGCAGCTCCTCAGAGCCTCAGGGGACCGGAGGCTTTTTCTCTGCACAGTCCTTCTAATGGGTGCTTGTCACCTACTGGCTGCTCCACCTCCAGCATTGAGTCCGTGTCCCCTGGCAGGGATGAGGGCAAAGTGTGTGCTAGTTGAGGATGTCTTCTTCTCAAAGAGCTTTCCCGGAGGCCCTGCCCAACACTTCTCACTGTCCAGAACAGGGTCACATGTCCTCCCAATATTGTTTAGCCAACACATTGCCGATGTGGTCAAAATCAGAGACCAAGTGTTCATCTTACTTGGGATCTTGGAATACCCGTCTGTGCCATTGCTGGGCATAGAGTAGGTGTTCATTAACTGCTTCATACTTAGATTTTTAATATGTTTTTATTGGGGCAGGTTTTCACAGAAGGCCAGCTAGCATAATATTTATTGTGACCTCTGTAAATACCATTTAAAATTCTGGAATTCTTTTCTCTCCTCTCCAACCACTTTACCTTTATTGTGACCTCCGTTTTGTCACCCCCTCAGTGGCTCCTTTGTTGGCCCCCAGCCCCCTGTTCCTCCCTGCTTTCCCATCCATCATTCCATCTGTATTCTCCTCGGTGCCTGGGCTATGAGAATTACTAGAGAAAAATGGCCACGTGTTGCCATAGGCCCCACTGCGGGTCCACACCACAGTCTTTGAGTTGGTCCTGATGTGATCATTCTGTTCCATCAGGGTGAGGTTTTTCTTGTTGTTTAAACCTTTTCTTTTCTTTTTAAGCTCCTAACCCTATCTTATTCCATCTTTACAGAGAAAGTTGAGGCTGGGCAGAACTACCACAGATGGGTCTTTCCTCTTTATCTTAGGGAACCTGCTTCCTTAGGGAAGTCCTTCCATCAGGGCCTCCTGTTGTTCCAGGGATCTGCTCTTGAGAGTTTTCTGGGACCTAATTTATCTCCTCAGCTTCTGCTCCTCTGCTGGCTTCTTCCTCTCATGTTGAGGAGATGCTCAAGTTTTCCCCATGAAAAAATAAATAAGTATGAAGCACTTAATGAACACCAACTCTATGCCTAGTGGTACAGATAAATAGCCTGTCTTTGCCCCCCTCTCCCCAGTGGGCCTTTGCTGAGTATCATCCTTCCCTTCACTACTCAACTTCATCTTTTCTGTACTCATCCAGCCACCATGGCCTGACACCCTTATCCAACGTGCTCCCAAACTATGTGCACAGTTTGAGTACCTGCTTCTTAGATCCAGTGGCCTTTTGGCCTTTGTTGCTTTTGACCCTATTCTCCTCCTATTTCCTGAGATCCTTCCTATGCCATGACACTGCTGCACCCTCTCCCCACCCCAGCTTCCCCCTTTCAGTGTCCTCTTCTGGTCCTTTCCCCCCCTTCCTTCTTAAATAGAGGTGTTTCCCAAAATTCTGCTCCAGCTACCTTCTCTCTGAATACTCTCCTGGGGAACTCACATCTCTTCCAGTGACTTCACTGTTCTTCTCATATGTGTGTCTTTGTCTGTCTAGATCTTTCTTTTGAGGTCCCAGATTCTCTCTGATTGTCTTCTGTCAATCGTCTCATGACTCCTCAAACTTACCATGTTCCAAGCTAAACTCATGAATACCTTTCTTCTTCTCCTTCCCCTTCTCCTCCTCCTCCTACTTCTCTCTGTTTCTCTGTCTTACACACACACATACACACACACACACACACACACACACACACACACACACACACTTACATGCATGTGCATGCACACAGGAGCCCTCTTTGCCAGGAGTTTGCTCCTAGATGGGCATGCCAGAGACTTTGCAGACCTCCTTCAGCTCCTGCTCCTCAGCGGCCCCCACTTCCTTGGACAGCCTGACCTTGTTGATTCTAACTCAGACAGACACATTTCTTGGTTCTGTCCTTTTCATTTCCACTGCTGCTTTTATCGCTCACTGGCCTGGTGGTGCAGCAGTTAAGAGCTTGACTGCTAACTAAACGGTTGGCAGTTTGAATCCACCAGCCACTTCTTGGACACCCTACGGGGCAGTTCTACTCTGTCCTATAGGGTTGCTATGAATCGTAATCGACTTGACGGCAATGAGTTTGGTTTTGCTTACTCTAAGCCCTTGGACCATTCTACCCACCTTATTTCTGGCCTGCCCCCAGTTTGGGGTTACTCCTCACCGCAGGCCCCTATGACCTTCAAAAGCTCTGCTATGATCATGTCACCCTGTGTGGAAAGTAGAGTTTGACTGAGAGTGAAGTCCAAACCCAACCAACACTTGTAGATCACCCCCCATGGGTCGGCACTGTACCAACCCTTAGGTAACAAAGAGAAAGAAGTCATGATTTCTGTACTTGACAGTTTTCTCAGAGCGTGGCTGGTCTAGGGCAGGGAGTTGAGGACAGTTACACTACCAGTAATGATAGTAAGAACTTTAGTTACTCAGAGGAGGGAGAACCAAAGCTGGGGTGAAGGAGGGAGATAGAACAACTTTGAGAGGAAGCTGACATTTTGGACTCTTCAGTGACTTGGCCCCAGCCTACGCTGCCCTCCAGCCTGATTCCCCACTCCTGCCTGAGTGCCCAGGCTTGGCCCACACTGGACTGCTTGTCATTGTCAATTCAAGCATAGCCTTTTTTGTGCCTCCACAGCTCTGTTCACGTCACTCCTCTTCCTCAAGTGCCATTTCCGTATCGTAACTGTGTTTCCTGTTTATCTATCAAGGCCAGCTCAGTTACTACCCTTCCAGGACATCATTTCTACTCTTGTGATCAGTTCCCTGTGGTACTTTCTGTCTCCCCCTCTGTGGCACTTGTAGCCTTGGCCTTGCGTTTGAATGGTGTGCATGCCTGCTTCTTTCTCTGTACTAGATGAAAAGCTACTTGAGACCAGGGATTGTGCCTTAGTCACCCGTGGATTGTCTTGGCCTCTGGCATGGTGCGTTGTATCCTGTAGCTACTCCTCAGGAGGTGTTCGGTAGAAAATGATGTCTTACTATCCCAGGGAACCAGATTTTGTAGGACTTGTCTTCATGTGTGTAGACACAAACTCACACTTGTCCAGTTGTGACCCTGGCAATTCTCAGATGCCTGCGTTTGTTCTTCTTTCCAAACCAGTGCTTAGAAAGAGCCATGAAGTTTGCCTTTGAGGAGTTCCACCTCTGGTACCAGTTTGCCCTGTCGCTGATGGCTGCTGGAAAAGTGAGTCATCCTTTGTAATGTGCAGCTCTCTTTGTTATGGTTAATGTCATTGCATTTCATGGGATGGAAAATTGTGGACGTGTAAACCAGCTATTTTAAGCTGTCCCCTGGCCATTTCCAAATGAACAATCAAGTAAATCAACTAGCCATTTTAATTATTTGGAGGCCAACATGGTCACATGTTGTGAAGAAAAATTCTGTTGAATTTGCGCTTTTTTAGCCATCATAGCCTTGTCATGTGACAAGGACGTGGCTTAAATCTTCACACTGACCCCTTCATTCGTTTGAGAGCTTATTCTTGGAAAGGAAGCTCTGTTGGTTATCTTTTGCAGTCAGTTATATTAGGTGGTATATGATACTGGTATATAATATTGGTTGAAAGCATGGGCTGTAGAACCCCATGCTGGAGGTGGATCCTGGTATTGCCCCTCATAGCTGTGTGACACAGGGCAAGTTACTTACTATCTCAATTTCTTCTTCTGTAAAATGCAGTGATGATAGTACCTGCTTCCTAGAATTGTTGTCAGGTAAATGAGATAATAATGCATAAGGTGCTTAGAATAGCACCCACCACATGGCACACCGTCGATAAAAGCAGTAACTGTTGTTTTTCTTGTTCATTTGGGCCATTTAGTGAATTGTTAGATCTGAGATTACTTGGGCTAAGTGGAATCAAAATTTTAGTACAGTATGCTTTAAATTGAATATTTTATTTTTTGTAATAACATAAGCCTCAAGTATCTTTTTTTTTCTTCTTATTTTTATAATGGCTGCACAAGTAGGGAATAAAATGAGAGCAAAGCCAGAGAAGCACTTCGGCTTGTTTTAACCGTGGGATGCTCCCCTGTCACTCGAGAGCCCCAAGCTGTAGTCATGGCTGTCCCCAGGCCCCTGGTTGGGCTCAAAGTTGGAAAACCTCCCTAAGAGGGCATCCTAACCAAAACCCCTCCGAGAAGGTATTAGTGTTTGGTTCTGTCAAAAGCTTTGAGTTTCACAGAGATAATCTTCTCTTGACAAGTCTGCACGTGCCGTGAAGGTGTTGAAAGAGTGTATCCGTCTGAAGCCTGATGATGCCACCATCCCGCTCCTTGCTGCGAAGCTGTGCATGGGCTCCCTTCACTGGGTGAGTGGGGATGGCTTCTCCTCAGCAGGCACTCAAGGGCAGGGCTCGCTTCTCCTCAGCAGGCACTCGAGGGCAGGGCTCCCATCACTGGATGAGCAGGGATGTCCTCTCCTCAGCAGGCATTCAGGGGCAGGGCTCCCGTCACTGGATGAGCAGGAATAGCCTCTCCTCAGCAGACACTTGAGGGCAGGGCTCCCTTCACTGAGTGAGCAGGGATTGCCTCTCCTCAGCAGGCACTCAAGGGCAGGGCTACCGTCGCTGAGTGAGCAGGGATGGCGTCTCCTCAGCAGGTGCTCCAGGGCAGGGAATACCAGCCTTTTTCATGTCAAGGCATAAAGAGAAAATGATAGTAATTCATCAGCTAGATAAGGACAAGGCTGTTTAAAGCCACAGACCCCTGACCTGGGCTGCCAGCCTCCTCAGCCCTCTCCACGTACTCCAAGAACTGATGAAAATCGGTATGTTTTAGGTTACTCTGGGTTTTTCTTTTTCATGGGAGTGCGCAATGATAAGCTAGAACTGCAGTCCTTACTCAAACACGTCTTGCTTTACGCAAGTGATGTAGAACTAAAAAAGTAGATGTCACTAAATTATGTGTTCCTAGCAGAGCCCTGGTTTTTCCATAAAGTAAAGAGTTACCCTCTGCTTTAGCGCGTGTGTAAATCCATACTTCTTCATCATTGAAGAACCCAAATAGTTTCTCCTTCCTCTTTCTTCACATAGGGTTTCTTATTTAAATATTCTTATTCAGACTTGAATTTTGGAATAGCCTGATTTTGGACAATTCTAGTACCTCAAAAATATATCAATGGAGCAGTAAATAGAAAACTCAGGCCCACTGCTGATGGCGGCATAGGTGATTGCCAGACAGGATGGAGTTTTTTTTTTAATTTTTATTTTTTATTGTTGTGCTTTAAGTGAAAGTTTACAATTCAAGTTAGTCTCTCATACAGAAATTTATACATGCATTGTTATGTGACCCTAGTTGCTCTCCCTATACTGTGACAGCACACTCTTCCTTTCCGCCCCGGATTTCCCGTGTCCATTCAACCAGCTCCTGACCCTCTCTGCCTTCTCATTTCACCTCTGGACAGGAGCTGCCCACTTAGTTTCAAGTATCTACTTGAACTAAGAAGCACACTCTTCATGAGTATCATTTTATGTCCCATAGTCCAGTCTTATCTTTGTCTGAAGAGTTGACCTCAGGAATGGTTTTAATTCTGGGTTGACAGAGAGTCCGGGGGCCATGCTTTCTGGGGATCTTTCAGTCTCAACCAGATCATTAAGTCTGATCTCTCTACTAGAATTTGAATTCTGCACCCCATTTTTCTCATGCTCAGGATGGAGTTTTAATTTCTTCTCTTTAACTTCACCTCAAGATTAGTGATAAGGATTTGCTCAGAAATGCTTGCTAAGGTTTTTCACCATTATGGTTTTTGCTGCTTATTGTTTTCAGTACATTCTCGCCCAGCAGGACGAAAGGAAGCCTTGTGCAGATAGTGTTCCACTTCTGTTGCATTTTGCTTGGGAAAAAGTAGAAGACAAAAAGACATTGTCAAAGAGCAGGCTCTCACCTGAAAGACACAGCTGTGCCAGCGTTGTATGGTTCGCACAGCTCTGAGGGGTAGGCCTGACAGCTGGGTGCTGCCCACCCAGGGAATAGTACAGCAGGCTCCGGGAGTGGGTGGCTGAGTGGACCAGACCTTTCAGTTTTGACAATGCCAGCTTCCAGCTGTGACTCTGCTGCCCTGCTTCCAGCTGTGGCATTATTTATTGCTGTCACATACCGATCTCTAACCCCTAAAATAAACCTGACTTGTTTTTTTGCGATGAGAGGAACAAATCTTTTCTGTGTACTTTCGTTATTTTTATTATGAAAATTTTCGAACACCACCGAAGTAACCAGTATAATCAACTCCCATGGACTGTCACTTAGCTTCAATAACATGGACATATTGCCATACTTTGAAGGAACAGATCTTATTATTTTTTGCCTCTAATGAATTGTGCAAAAGGTCTTATAGTGGGTGTAGTTTACAGGTGCATATTTTCTCGTTGGAATCTGCTGGTGCGAGGTCCATGTGTTGTGTATTGTGTAAAAAAAAAAAACATAGAGTTTTGCAGTTTTTAACAGCTTGTAGAAAAATAATTCAAGCCTAAATAGATGTTTTTTGCTATGAAGGAAAAAAAAAAAGGAAAGACTCAAACACAAAACATTCTAAGGACTTTATTCTTTAGAAATTTATATAATTCAACTTCTGAATACCTGACACAGCCTCATTACAGAACCAATCGGTAAAAAGTAACGATGAAAAAGATAGAACCCTACCAAGTATGAAAGTGACTTTGGAAAAGAAGGCAGGTAAGCAATAAGGAAAACTATAAAGAGAAAAGCAAAGCGGGAATCCTCAGGATTGTTAGAGAGGCTCAAAAAAGAAAACAGAGTCAACAGGGTGGAATTGGAAGATCTGGGAGATATTTTGAAAGTGACTCATCAGAAATCCATTTTAGCAGCAGGTATTTCTGGGAATTCATGTTAGAAATTCTGCAGGTTGTTGTTGCTTTTAACTTATCTCATTTTTCAGTTGGAAGAGGCTGAAAAGTTTGCCAAAACTGTCGTCGATGTGGGAGAGAAAACATCCGAGTTCAAGGCCAAAGGCTACTTAGCTCTGGGGCTCACGTACAGTCTGCAGGCCACTGATGGTGAGAGCAGTCCCACCCCATGGGCAGCTGCCGGGCCACCGGGCTGGCCTGCCTGACCAGGTCTCCACAGCAGGGTCCCCACAATCCCCTTCTGCTTTAGGAGGGAGGATACATTGGGTCATTCTGTTGTACCATCCTCTGGGCCCCCAGTGCTGCCATCCTGTCTACTTGGACTGGTAGGAGAACAGGAGGGAAAGGAGGAAGGGCCACGGGCCAGGGCTCCCTGGGGTCTCTTCACAGGTGCATTAGGCTGGCGGTGCCCCGGGTACAGAGGGCAAGCACAGCACATCTGCCGGGAGGGTGAGATCAGCAGGGCTTTGAGAGATGATCCGTCTGACTCAGCCTCATGCCTGCCCAGCCCCCTCCCCTGCCCAGCACTTGACCTGCGCTGTTGTGTAAAGAGGTATTGGGTCTTAGGCACAGGAAGGTAGAAGAGTTCAGGGCCAAACACTTCCAGGAAGCTTCTCCTGGCTGGTCAGGAACTGCCCCTTCTCCAGTCACACATTTTAATTCTCAGATACATACACATCCAGTGCAGGACATACTTAGAGTGTTGGATGTACTTACAGTTTTGGTGGAGGGACTTCTGGATAAAACCGTCTTAATGATGCTTTGTATGCTTAATGAAATTTTCAGTGGTGTGCTTACAGAAGGTGTAGGTTGATAAATTATTTTCCCGAACTCTATTATTCTTTCAACATTTTATTGTGAAATAGAGCACAGATTTCCTCCTTGTGTTCATATCATGACATTCAAGGTCCTGGTCGTTGCCTCGTGTGAATTAAACTGGCTTGTTCATGGCGTCAAGCTGGGCTGTCAGCTTCTCAGTGCCAGAAGGAGCTCTGAAGGCCATCTAACCCAACACATTGGGACTTGAATCTCTTTATACCATCCTGGTAGAGCCAGTCTTTACCATGAGTGACATGCCTGTGCTTGGGAGGACAGACATGCTTCTCTCTCAAGTTCTCAGCTGTTTTTTTTTTTTTTTCCTTAAAGGCCCTCATATGCATAGGGATACCAAGAGTGACCATCTAAGTCCCTCTCTGCCCTTATCACTGTTCCACAGTATGTCCAGTGGGTGTCAGGGCCCCAGGGTGGGACTGAACTTCGTTTCCTGTCTTCTGCAGCACCTGGTACAAGGCTGGTTTAAATCCAGTTGAATGTATCATTTTTGTGATGGGTTTTGTGTTTGTCAAAAGCTCGTTGCTCTCCCATGCCACTGACTAATTGGACCCTTTTCTTAGCTTCTCTGCGAGGGATGCAGGAGGTCCTGCAGAGAAAGGCGCTTCTTGCATTTCAGAGGTGAGTGGGCGTTCATCTTTTCATTCGGCTGTACATAATGACACCAAAGTATGATAAGTATAAAAAGAAGAGAGATTTATAAAGATGATGTAAACAGTGTTTTAGCCCTGGGAGTCTGTCGTCTTGAGCACTGAACATACAGTATGAAAGCTTGCTGCGTCACTTGTTGCTGTGTGAGTCTGCATTCTTAGTCTGCTTATCCATTTGGGCACGTTTTAGTCCTTCCTGATAAAATGATTTCAGCTCTAAGAAGATAGATACTGTGTACGTCCCGGGAGATGATTCCCTTGTTAAAGACATTTGTCATCTAGAAAAGAGACCATTCTTTTCTAGCTTTTTTTTTTTTTTAATATGTCAAGCTTCAGATAGTATGTTAGGAAATGAAAAAGCCAGGTTTTAGGAAAGCCTCTGAAAGAGGATGGCGGGACAGTCAGCCCAGCAAGCCCCAGGACCCCTGCCCCCACCATGCTCCTCAGTGCCTTTCCTGAAGGTAGTAGAATGCCTTAGAGTCAGGTATTAAGCTCTTGAGTGTTGCCATGCTCTTTCACATCCTTTATTTAATTTCATCCTCTCCCCACACCAGTGAGGTAGACAGGACAATAGTGTGCTCATTGCAGGTAAAGGACTGAGGCACAGAAGTTAAAGGAGTTGCCAGTGCCACCTAGATATTGAAGTCAGCGTAGAATCCAGGTCTCCTGACTCTAACTCAGTTTTTTGGTACCTATCATACTAAGAGCTTGGCTGCTAACCAAAAGGTCAGCAGTTTGAATCCACCAGGTGGTCCTTGGAAACCCTATGGGGCAGTTCTACTCTATTCTGTGAGTCAGAATCGACTCGACGGCAGTGTGTTTGGTACTACACTGGAGCCCTGCTGGCGCAGTGGCTAAGAACTACGGCTGCTAACCAAAAAGGTTGGCAATTCGAATCCACCAGCTGCTCCTTGGAACCCTATGGGACAGTTCTGCTCAGTCCTCTAGTGTCACTATGAGTCAGAATCAACTTAATGGCAATGAGTTTTTGTACTACACTGCTCTGATTTTATTCTTATTACAGGTATGATAAGCCACTAAAATGAAATCGTTGCCTGAAACCATAACCTCATGATGTGAAATCTAGAATTGGTATTGATTCTGTCACCTGAAACATAGCTGTTACATTGATTTCTTGGAATTGTGTTAGGAACTTAATTGTTCACATGTAAGTTTTGTGAGGACCTCTCAATACCCAGTAACCTTTCTTAAAATCCGTTTCTTAGAACTGGGGTAACCTACAGACTTGCCCTAGTGTACAGGTTCCTTGTTCCGGGAAGTTGCTCGCTGTCACTTGGTTTCAGTTACTCTGAAACCCTTCAGGCTCATGTCTTCCCATTTCCTAGCAGACTTGCTGGTAGCTTCTTCACTTTGCCAGTCCCAGGAGGGTTTAATGACAGAGAGTCCCAGCCGGTATCTGCAAACAGATCTCCTGTCTCCTTGCTAAGCTTTTGTTGATGTTCTTTGGCACAGAGTGTGGAAAGCATTTCCATTTCAAATGATTTGGTGTTTTAAATTCTCCAGTCCTAGTTTGTAAAACCCACACACGGGTGCCTAAGAAAGTGGTCATTACATCTGTTTCCCTTTTCTGAAATCAGCACGTTGCTCTGGCTCTCTAAAAACAGCCGTGGTGGAGGTCTGCCGGGAGCCACCAGAATTCATAACTCCATGTTATATAACAGCTGTTCCATTGGCCTGAATTCCTTTTTGTTCCTTTTTGGCTTAGGCTTCAATTCAAAGAGATTTTTAAAGTATTAGTTCACATGGGAGTAAAGAGTAATAAAATCCCACTAACCTGACTGATTACACTGGGGTAGGCTAACCTAAATTAATATTTGTGTGAAATATAGAATATTTTTCTAGGGGAATAAAATTGTTTTGTTTCAAACACACATTGACTAGGACTGTTCTACTGCACTGTAGTTTCCGTAACAAAACTCTTTAAGGGAAAGATTTTAAGTCAGTAAGAATGATTTTATCACATTTTAAATGTAACTGAATATTTTAAAACCACTTGGACAAGTACTGTTTCTACTATGTGTTTTAAATCTTCCTCCTGCAATTCTGTTTATACTATTGTTTTGCATTTTTGTTTAAAAAAGAGAAAATTAGACAATGTAACTCCAAAAGGAGAAGGAGCTGCAGGTATATCGCGTGAGAATTAGTAGGAAGACTTGCTCTATCCTGGATTCAGAAAGATGGTTTTTAAAGACATCCCAGTTGTGTGGCTGCATCTTAATATTGAGAGTCATGGCTGTTCATATGTTCGTAAGCTCAGCTCAGGCAGCTAAACCAGTTCGTTTGTCCTGTATGAAAGTATCAAACCAAAAACCAAACCCATCGCCGTCGAGGTGATTCTGACTGTAGCCACCCCATAGGACAGAGTAGAACTGCCCGATAGGATTCCTAAGGCTGAAATCTTTACGGAAGCAGACTGCCACATCTTTCTGCTGTGGAGAGGCTGGTGGATAGTGAAGAAAAACATCACACTGTTTGCCAAGCTTTCTGAAGATGCTGAGTACCTGAGTTGCCGCTGCCATGGGCTCTCACACCCTCCAGAGAAAAGCAAGCCTGAAAAGAGTGAGAGCACGTTTCAGTGAATTGCCCCACAGCATGCAGAAAGCAGCTGTCTGAGGGCGGGCCCTGGGCTGCTCCATGAGGAGAGGTGGCATGGTGGCATGTGTGTTTGTCACACAGCAAGGGACAGGGAGCAGAATCCCACCCACTTTGTGTTCCCAACTCCCTCCTAACTTGAGTTTGAGTGTGATGCATTTTATGTGTATAGGGTGATGACCGTCCCGGTTTGTC
This sequence comes from Dugong dugon, assembly GCA_030035585.1. Lineage (NCBI taxonomy): Eukaryota > Metazoa > Chordata > Mammalia > Sirenia > Dugongidae > Dugong > Dugong dugon. The sequence goes on along the minus strand of CM057472.1, from coordinate 100,120,503 downwards.
AGTGTCCAAGCAGTTGCCCGGGACATGGGACTTTCAGTGCTGAAACCAGGAGAGTCCCAGGCAAACCAAGGCACATTGGTCACTCTATGTGTTTATAACTCGTGAGGTTCCTGAGTAATAGATTTAACCAGGTTGGTAAATTTCGTTTTTAATTTATGTACTCTAATCCCATGTCTACTGTAATCAAGACTGAAGGGGACTTCAAGGAGAAATGGCAAAACAAAGCAACAGGGTGATATGGGAGAAACCAGACCTTGGACTCACTCTCTTTCTGTCTCTACCTTTTTTACTGAGCATTCTTGGACAAGGTGCTTAGCAGTAGATGCTTCTAAATTGTAGTTATTATTGTTATAAAGTATGTGTCTTATTGTCCAGGGTCAAAATTGATCAGCCTGCTCTGTGCTTTTGGTTCAGCTTTAGAGGGTGTTGGAACTGGAGTCTAGAAGAGCAGTGGGGTAGACCTCAAGGCATTCTGCATTCTAGTCGGGGCCATCTGGGAGCCCATCCCATGCCCTCCACTAGCAGCCTGGCTTGCCTCTCTCAGGGCATTGCCCCCACGGCACTGTAATGGCCACTCCAGGTCTCCCTCCGGGTGGGGCTCCTGAAGGGCAGGCACTGGTCTGGTTCCTCTCTAGGCACCTAGGACTGGCACAGGGCCTGGCATCCCAGTTGTTGTTGTTGTTGTTGTTGTGTGCCACTGAGTTGACTCCGACTCATACCCTGTAGGGACCGCATAATGTTGTGGATGGATGGATGGGCAGCCTCGGTGGCCCAGCAGTCTGACTAGTCTTTCTTTCCTCATGGAACAGAAATTGAATTAATGGATGTGGATGTGCTTTGACAAGGGACGCTCTTTGTGAGCGTCCCTGTGGTGACATTTTTAGGCCTCTCGGTTTCTCTTAGCAGCCTCACCAGGTGGCTGTTTCAGATTCACGTGCGGCATCCAGCAGGTTTGCAGTTTTCCAGAACACTTACATCTTTCCTCTCACCTGCGTTGCTTGGTGTTTTCTGTTGAGCAAGTTGACAGTAGGCAGAGCCGCGGGGCCTTGTCACAGGGAGCTGAGCTGCTGCAGCCATCCTGCACAACTGCAGCAAGCATCCCACATCTACGTGAAGTCAACACTGGGCACTTTTTCTTGTTTTCCATGACATTCTTCTTCGTTTCTTCTTTCACAGGCTGAAGTGGTCAGCTTAACTCATTGGTGAAATTACCGAAATAAGATTTTTTAAAATGCCGTGTGTTTAAGTTGTGCCTCATTAGAAATTTGGCAGTAGAACATCCATTACTGGCTAAGTTGGAAATTCTTCAGAGTCCTTTCAGATGTTGCCCTAATGCACCCCAGAAATGCCTAGGTTTCTAGCACTTCTGGTTGTTTCTTTCACAGTGCTATGGCCAACAGTTTAAATAATCATTTGATGGGGCCATGGTAGGGCCTTTGGATAGACCCCTCTTTATCCACACCCAGAATTTACCACACCATTGCCAGCTTCTCACTTGGTTGGTGTTGGGTAGAGGCAACTATGATTTAATTTAATTCATTTGTGAAAAAAACCGAACTGGGCTGAGAAAATTATAGCTCTGAGAAATTCTTTTCACGGGCTGTGGAAACCTGACTATTAATTATGAAAGAAGATGAGATAAATAATTCTAAATAATTTGAAGTCTCTTCATAATTAATTTCTTATTCATTTTTCCTAAATAACTGGGAGAGACAGAAACTATGGCATTCTAATGTTACATTTTATGAACACTGAAGAGAAAATTCTTTGATTACAAATTCATAGAAAACTAATACTTGTAAAATAGTAACAACTGGAGTGTACTGAGTAGACACTTGGGAGAAATAATGCATTTAAAAGAGCAACATAAGCAAATATTTGACCTCAGCCTCTTGAACTGAGGTGGTATAAGTCCAACGGCTGTGTCAGACTTACTGTGAAGATTCCCCAGGAATGGGAGGTTAGGTGCTTTGCCCTTAAGATCAAAGGAAGGACAGAGACCAGCCTCTGCTTTGCCCTGGTCCTGCGCATGGAGTTATAGCTCCTGTTTGCCCACACAGTGCCCCGAATGGGTGGCTGTAGCATCTTTGCTGGATGGCAAACACCCGGGAGCCTCTTTGGCTCTTTTCTCCACAGCAGATGGACACCTCAGTTAGAAGCCTTGTTACTGGAGAGAGCCATCCTTGGCATGTTTGCCACCATTGAATCCATAATGACTTGGTTTTCTTTTTTATCTTGAATTTGTTTTCTGCCAGTAGAAGATCCTCTTCTAATCACAGACTGTTGACAGAACAGTGCGAAGGTTTGTTTACTAGCTGGGTCCCACCGTTTGTAATTAGTATGCACCATGCTGCCTTTTAAAGAAGGTAAAAGTTTGTTTTGCTCTTCCTGCCAGACTGTGAAACACAGAATTGTGTCTCGTACATAGTCACATTTTACATTGCTCATGGTGAAATACAGTTGACTCCCGCATAAAAGCAAAAAGTCCTCATTGCAATCAGTTAGGAAGCCAGTATAACCTCTACCTGTCCTATGTCAAAGGCCAGTTAATAAAGTTAAACCTGGTGTCTTACCACAGAGTTTTACAAATCATTATATGGGCTGTATTTGTAAACTACACAGAACTTGGTAGAAGCTTCAGAAGACTGAATGATTGCCTTTCTTTTCCCCCTATAGTTCTTAAAAACCAAAACCTCATTTTATGAACAAAGCTGGATCTTTGATTTTCATATGGTTTCTCTGAAATCCAGAAATTTGGATGAAGTAGCATTAAGGCCACGCCAAAAGTTAACCAAAGCAGCCGTCCCCTTGCCAAGTACACACCTGGCTTCCCTGTGCCCCAGCACGACACACGGCCTCTGCCACCAGCCACAGGAATAGTCTGATGGGAGGCTAGTTCTCAGGGCCTGTGGATTCTTCACCTCCAAGCTCTCCAGCCCTCCTCAATGCCTAGGATTAGTGGCTGCTGTTTTAGACACTGGATAAAACAAACATGCTACTATGTAATACCTATGTGCAGTGGTAAGAGGAAAAATACTTTTATATTTGTCAGTGAACAGAGGTACAACAATTGGTTTCAATTTGCCTAGAGCAACAGAGGAAGAAAGAGTCAGGAATAGAAGGAGAAAATGGAATGTGTGGCTAATTGCCTCCATGAACAACTACCTCCTTTGCACATGAGACCAGAAGAGCTGGATGGTACCTGGCTACCATTACTGAGCATTTTGATCAAAGATTCTGTAGAAGAATCCTGATCAAAAGGGGGAAAATGTAGAACAGAATTTCATATACTCATGGACTCCAGACTTTCTGGAGCCATAGAGGCTGGAAGAACCCCCAAAACTATTGCCTTGAGATAATCTTTAAACCTTTAACCTTAAACCAGAAATATCCCCTGAAATCTTCTTAAAACCAAACAAACTGTTGTTGTTGTTGTTAGGTGCCATCAAGATGGTTCTGACTCATAGCAACCCTGTGTACAACAGAGTGAAACACTGCCTGGTCCTGTGCCATCTTTACAGTCGTTGTTACGCTTGAGCCCATTGTTGCAGCCAGTGTGTCAGTCCATCTTGTTAAGGGTCTTCCTCTTTTTCGCTGACCCTCTACTTTACCAAGCATGATGTCCTTCTCCAGGGACTGGTCCCTCCTGACAACATGTCCAAAGTATGTGAGACGTCATAAAGTCTCGCCATCTTTGCTTCTAAGGAGCATTCTAGTTATACTTCTTCCAAAACAGATTTGTTCATTCTTTGGACAGACCATGGTATATTCAGTATTCTTCACCAACACCACAATTGAAAGGCGTCAGTTCTTCTTCTGTCTTCTTTATTTATTGCCCGGCTTTTGCATGCATATGAAGTGATTAGCTTAACTGTTAAGGAATGTGTGCCTTGAGCATTATGCTCTCAAGATCTGTCTATATGGGATCAAGTTGACAACAGCCACTGGAAAGATTAGATGGGAAACCTAGAGGGCAGTGAGTTTATGTTAATGGGGAAGGAGCAATTCAGAAAAAGAGGATGAGAATGGTTTCACAACTCAAAGAATGTAATCAGTGTCACTAAATTGAACATGTAGAAATTGTTGAGTTGGTTCTGTTGTGTATATTCTCAGCAACAACAACAAAAATAAAATAAATTATTAAAAAAAAATAGTTAAACTGAATATGTGGCCTTGGTATAAAAATACAAATGTGAAGACTTGTTTGATAAGGAAAGTAAAGATGGCCTCTCCTGTGTATTAATAGCCACAAATACTTTTTCAGGGCCCACAACCTGTCACCTACAGATCACCAAGCAGCTTTCTACCTGGCTCTGCAGCTTGCCATCTCCAGACAGGTGAGTTCCTTCTGCTGATGCTCCTGAGTTGTGCACGTTCTCTTCTGTCTTATTGTAGTTCTCTGCGCTTCTCAGTTTGAGGTGGTAGACGATCTTCCTTCATCCACTTGGGGCTGACTCAGAGCCAGAGGTGCTTCTCAGAGGACGTTGACCCCTCACTGAAGACCCCTGGTGTTCGGTCAGTTCCAGCATCATCTGTGAAGACACAGGAGTTCCCAAGGCTCTGCTTTCAGAAATTATGTCTGCAAATCTGGAGGGCCCAACCTGTGGTCAGATGGCAGCATGGGGCGTAGCGCGCGGCATATATCCTGAAACCAGCAGTCACCAAGCAGCTTTTGTCACTTGCTAACAGGAACAGGGTAGGAGACTTCAGTGCTGAGTTGCATGGTGGGGATTTAGTGACTGGTTGGGTCCCAGTTGTCATAGGGTATCAGTGATTGATAAGAAGATGCCAACAGACACAGGCAAACAAGTACCAGTTCTGTTAAAATACACAGAAGATAGAAGCAATTACACACAGTGGCTATTCGAAGTAAGAGACTCAGCAGTATTCTCCTTGCTGAAGGGACGAGCTTCCTTGGCCTCCATCCTCTCACAAAGACGGTGTCTAGAAGCTGCCTTTGCCATTCTCCTACCCTCCCATTGCTTCCAGTTGTTCTGGAGACTCTGGCCACGTGCCTGCCTGCCTACCAGGTGCAAGACATGGGTGTTAACCCCAGCACATTCCTGAGTGCTGCCTGGGAGAGTGAATCAAAGGTCAGTCCCCAGACACACCATTCCTCTGGCAGGCCCAGGCTTTAGGCCTGCATCTGACTTCCTGGTTGCCTGGGAATGTGTTGAGAAGTGGCTCCCATTGGTGACCTGAGGACAGAGGAAACCAAGATAGCTCCTCTGTAAAGGTCCTCTCACCTGGTGTGATGTGGCTCGCAGCCGGCCTGATCTAAGCCCATCAAGAGCTGCTACTGGAGCAGACATGGGCCAATAATTGACCATCTGGTCTCTGCCCTCCACAAGGAACGTCGCTTATTCCTCCGTGAAGCCTCCTTCGTGTAGCAGCCTGCACTTCTGCCTCTTGCTCAGCTCTCTTGACCCTTCAAGTTCCATGAGAGCAGGAACCCACGTCTGGCATCTTCGTGCTTTACCCTGGCCTGGCGTGTGTTGGGCATTCAGTAGTACTTGTTGAACGAATGAAACGGCTTTGAATTCCTTCCACCCAGCTATCCCTTAAGGATATCATTTCAAAACGTATATCAGTTTGACCCTTCTTTCTCTGGTCATCTCTGTAAACCAACACCATGAGTATACCTTGTCTTTCAGCCCTCCCATAATACCAGGTTGAGTGCTGGTCACACAGTGCTGTCACCGTGGGGAAGGGGGAAGGGAATGGAGCCTTGCCCTGTGGGCACACAGCGTCACGGCACCAGCCCTCCATGGCTGTTTCCCTGCTGACCAGTGGGGGCTGACCAGTGGGGACGGGTCTGAGGTTTGTGACCCTGTTATTCTTTACAGCCAATGCCATTTGCCTGTGGGGAGAGGAAGGGAAAGTATCAGAAGATCTAGGGTCACCCTCATCTCTGTCACTCAATAGCTGAGTGGCCTTGCTAAAGAAATTTCTCCTCTCTGAACCTCAGCTTTCTCCCTGTAAGTGAAGCGGTGGGTAGTGGTAGCCATGATTCTATGGTTCAAAAGCAGAAAGCCTCCACAGCCAGTATTTATAACCTAATCCAGCAGACATGGAATTTCAGAGAGGAAAGCTAAGAGGTGTAGGGGAGACCCAAGTTGGAGCTGCCTACTAAGGAGTGAGGTCACTGAGGGTTGTCGATGAAGCAGGAGAGCTGAGAAGATGGTCCTGCACAGGGGCTGGGGAGAAGAGACAGGAAGGGGTCCCTGGGGTGGGTATGTTGGAACGCTTCAATCTTAAGCTCTGTTTCAAAGTCCAGCTTCACTTTCTAATTCTCCTTAGTTACTGTTAAACCTGCATGGAATTTAGGGTGTTCAGATATCCATTATGTATGCATTTTATCAACCCTTGTGCTTGGATGGTTTTAAAGAAAGTCTTGGACAGCTGTTGTATTTTAAAGGTTAAGGTTATATCTGGTCCTACTTGAATTTGGATATATCTGCTTTGTATGTGGCATTGCAGTTTGTTTCTTGGATTGGGGTATTTGGGGTTATAGTTTGGAAAGGTGTGTTGGAAAGGGGGGTTGTTTGTTTGCATATTGCCTTAATGTCTAATGACAATCCAAGACAGAGGGTCTTCAAAAGAACCACAGACGTCTGATCATTTGGAAAGTTCTGTTAAAGATTTTCTAACTTATTAAGCACCTTAATTTCACAGAAATACTTTAAAAAGTGAGAATGGTTCAGCAAAGACAGTTTAATTCCACTAAAAACCTCTGGCAGTTTGTGTATGCCTCCATTTAGAGTGAAATCATCGTGGGCGTAATGAAAGTAGATCCACCTTGTGGAAAAAGAGAAAATGTTTATTTAGAGAGAAATAAAAGATTCCAGCATTGGTAGATTTACAGAGAAACGGGGTCTCCTGTATCACTTCATTGGTCAAACTGCTGCTTGAAGAAGGCAGCTGTTTTCATGTTTGTGGTTAACACCCTGGGGCGATCGCAAAGCCGTGGCTTAGAATCTGGATGTGGTACAGAGTGAAGCAACTCTTGTTATTTACAGAGGTTTAGATATTGAAATGGTGGCTTCTTGTGTGTGGTGGGGGCTTGCCCACCTTGCCCCTTTTATAACGTCACAGTGTGTTTAAAAATTGTTTCTGGTTGTGTTTTAAACCAGATTCCAGAGGCTCTGGGGTACGTCCGCCAAGCTCTTCAACTTCAAGGCGATGATGCCAACTCCCTGCACCTCCTTGCTCTCCTACTGTCCGCCCAGAAGCATCACCACGACGCCTTGAACATCATTGACATGGCCCTAAGTGAATATCCAGAAAACTTTATGTAAGTGGTCCTGGGCTTTGTTTTCCCTCACTCAAAAGTCATTGAACTTGCTTCCTCTCCCCTCTGTCTCTCCAGTCTATCTAAGTCCTTCATGGCCTTCTCGGGGGGTGAATAATACAAAGTCCTCTTTAGCTGTGTCTTTTCCTGATATTAAGAAACAGACACAGTCTGTCAGGTAACTCTTAACACAGTATTAAAAACCTGATACTGTGGAGTTGATTCTGGCTCACGGCAACCCATGTGTTACCGAGTACAACCTTGCCATAGGGTTTTCTTGGCTGTAATCTTTTATGGAAGCAGATCGCCAGGCCTTTCTTCCATGGCACCCCTGGGTGGGTTCAAACAGCCAACCTTTTGGTTAACAGTCAAGTGCTTAACTATTTGCGCCACCTAGGGACCTAACACAGTATGAGGTCATCCTTATTTAGTTTAAATACTTTATCCACTCTTTCCCAGTGTGTTCCCTTTGGGTACTCAAGATGATTTTAGATGGATTGTGGATGAGCATTTTTATTTCAATAGTTATACGTTTATTTTAATGTACATTAGAAAAACTATAACTGCATATGAAGGTGTGATTCCATGGAAATTGTTTTAGGGGAAGACTAAGAATTTTAAAAATGAGTTGTTTTAAAGTCAACTTAAAGAAAAATATTAACTAAATAATAATAATACAGATATGCATGGATATGGCAAAAGTTAGACTGAGCAAACTCAAAGGGCTGAGATTTGGGAAACGTTGCTTTAGAACTTGTTTGTCCTGAATTATCAAGGGCTTCCACAGGCTCTGGGTGATCATCATACTTTATACAACTTTGGTGAAGATATCTGACTCCTTTGTGCCTTAGTTTTATTCTCCAGGAAGTGGGATTCCTTAAATTAATTAATTAATATCTGTACATAACGTAAGAATTGTCATTATAAACTGCTTGAGCCGTCTATGTATCTTCACATCCTTCCTCTGAGTCACCCAGCAATGCCCGTTGGTTAGGCTTTGTTGAGAAGGACATTGTCCTTTGGGCTACTTGGTTACCATTTTATCCTTGGTGGTAGTAGCTTAGTAACTGGTACACAGTGGCCAGAAACAATCAACACTCCTCTGCGTGCTTGGCGATTCTGATTGTCTACGGAGTAGCTTCAGTAACAGAGCTGGGGCGGCCCGGGGGAGGCGGGGGAGGCAGGAATGCAGTAGGTGGGCCGGGCTGCTTTTCCTCGCTTTCAGAAGTAAGTGCAGTCCTCAAACTTTAAGTGGGTCAGCTTTGGCTTTATTTCTCTATCTCATCACCTCATTGTGTTTTTAATTAGTGCATTTCAGCAGCTCTCCTTGGAAAATTGGTTCACACATTTCCATTGCAAACATTTCTTTGTCTTCAAGTGAAAAGGGCACTTCTCTTCTCCCCATCGAGAGAATTCTTGTTATAATCCAGGAAACCTCTGGCTAGAGGTTTCTTTTGTAGGTTCAGCTATTTATGTAGAGTGAATTAAAGAGCTATGCTGCAGTGTTTTACTTCTTGCAGGTCTCAAACTTGCTCTTTTGCCCACTGAGTATATTTCTGGATTTTAGCCAACGCTGTTCAGCCCGTGGAACCTTGAAGTGGTTAAGGTACTTTAAAATATATTCAGTCCTTTACCCATCAGTAAATGCAACTGAATTCAGTTTCTCTCATCAGTGTTTATAAAGAAATGCCCCCTACTTCCCATCCCTCAGCACACACACACCTTCCGCAGACAGTAGACTCCAGCCTGTGGGTCCTGTTCCATAGCCCAGGGTGTCATTTGGAGGAAGTAACCATACCACACAGTAAGCGGTAAACAGTGATGGCTAATATGGTAATGCCTCCAAGTGACAGCAGCTGACAGCCTTTTCAAGTGGTAGAAGTAAGGAACAGCAGTAGAGATATTTGAGGAATGCAAGTGTGTTATTTTAATGTTAATTTGTAAGCTCAAAAAAGCAAAGCATATGGCAGGAGGTCTGAGAGCAGCCAATGACTTGTTTGCTTTTTAAATATTTGTATTCCTTCCTTTGTGGTAGGAAACTTCTTCCTGAGATTACTTTATTAAAAGTTGGGGCCAGACCTGAAAGAGACTGGAGAAACCCTGAGAGTGTGGCCCCCAGACACCCTTTTAGCTCAGTAATGAAGTCACTCCGGAGGTTCACCCTTCAGCCAATGATTAGACAACCCCACAAAACAAAATGAGACTAAAGGGGCAGGCACACCAGCCCAGGGGCAAGGACTAGAAGGCAGGAAGGGGCAGGAATGCTGATAATAGGGAACCCAAGGTCAAGAAGGGAGAGTGCTTACATGTCGTGGGGTTGTTAACCAATATCATAAAACAATATGTGTACTACTTAATGAGAAACTAGTTGGTTCGGTAAACCTTCATCTAAAGTACAATAAAATATATATATATATATATATATATATATATATATATATATATATATATATATATATATATATATACTTAAAAAAAAAAAAAAAAAAGTTAGGGCCAGATGTAGTCAAGTGAATCCCGTGGTTTCTTTTCAACCTGGGAAAAACTTTTCAACACCAGCCTAAATGAGATTATGGGCGCTTGTCCTGACTGCCTCGGAGTATGATCTGTTTGTGATGAGCGTGACTCCAGTAGAAGTGTAGACTCTCTGAAGCCTGGGAATATCCTTTTTCTTGTGCGCTACCTGCCATACCTACCGTAGACTCCCATTAGGGTTAGTCCTGTTCAACTGTTGAACAGTTACCAGAGAAGACAGCTGAATGTTGTTGAAGGGCCAGCTGGTCTCCTCAGTGGTACGCATCCATACTGTCATTATGAAATGATGATAAAAATTGGCTTTATGTACCTTGGATAAGCTTAGTAGGGACCAAAAGTTTCTGTAATTCTCTACGTCAGGCTATGAGGCACCATCCCAGCCATGTTTCTCTCCAAGTAGGACTGAGACCTAATGAGATTCAACAGTTGTGAAGAACTTCCCTGACTGTAGGGATTGTGGGAACCAGGAATCCTTTCTCAAAGGAACTAAAAAAATAAGCTTGCTACTCTGGACGATAAGACCAAGAACCGTTTTCCAGGGTTCTGTAGAGTTAGTTCTGTATGGAAGGTGAGGAATAAGGAAGAATCTTTTGTAGTGGTAAGGGCACAGTCTGGGAGTCAGATAAACTTCGCTTAAAGACTCCAAATCCTTTACTTTTGAGTTGTATGGCCTTGAGCAAGTCACTGAATCTCTCTGAGCCTCGTTTCCTCACATGTAAAATGGGAATAATAAAATACCTGTCTCAGGAAGTTGTTGTGAGAATTGATTTGGTTAATGTATTTAAGGCATTTGTACATGATAATCACTCAATAATTGGTAGGTACTTGTTATTGTTACTGCTGTGATGATGGTGCAGGACCAGGCAGTGTTTCATTCTGTTGTACACAGGGTCGCTATGAGTCAGAACTGACTTGACAGCAGCTAACAACAGCTACTACTGTTAAAGTTTTTCAAATATGGTGATGTTTTAGAATCTTTTAAAATTGCTGTTATTAAAAATTGAATACAAAAGAATATTTATAAAAGAGGTTTAAAATAATAATAATAATAGTACAGTGAACGTATGTGTACCCACTTCTCAGTTTAAGCAGAACAATGTTAACACAGCCTGTGAAGTTCCTGTGTGCCCTGCCTATTCCATCTCCCTTCTCCTGTCTCAAAGGTTAACCACCATCCTGAATTCTATGTTGATCATTGTCTTGTGTTTCTATACCATGTATGTACTCCTAAATAAAAAAAATTTACTTTTGCCTATTTTAAAATTTGAAATAAATGGAAATGTATTGTATATATCCTTATACTTGTTTTTGTTGCATAGCGTGATGTCTTTAAGGTATTTCCTTCTTGTACAACAATATTTCATTCATTTATACTGACGAATACCGTATTTTTATGCAAGTAATGTGCGCGTTACATGTTTTCTTGCCTACCACGCCACCTCCTCACACGTTATTTTCCTAAGTCTGCTACGTGCATTGTATGTGTGGGCGTGCTATTTGTGAAAAATACAGCCGTATTTTATTGTATACATATATACTAAGATATATTTACGCAGCCTACTGTAACTGAGTATGCGGGCTTTTATGAACAGTGTTGCTGTAAACATTCTTAAACAGGTCTCCTGGTGCATACTGGCAAGATTTTCCAATTCTTATTTGAGTTAGTTTTGGTAATTTATATGTTTCTAGGAATTTGTCCATTTCATCTAAGTTGTCAAATTAGTTAGCATAAAGTTGTTCATAATATACCCTATGACCCTTTTAGCTTCTTTAATACCTGTAATGATGTCCCCTCTGTTGTTTCAGATTTTGATTATTTGTGCCTTCTCTGCTTCATTAGTTTCGCTAAATATTTTATAATTTTTTCCCAAAGAACCAATTTTTAGTTTCTTTGATTTTCTCTGTTTTTCTAATTTCTGTCTCATTGATTTCCTCTCTAATATTTATTATTTCCTTTCTTCTACTTATTTTGTATTTGCTTTTTTTTTTCTTTTTCTGTCTTCCTTAGGTATAAGCTTGGATTATTGATTTTAGACTTTTCTTCCTTTCTAATATGAGCATTTAAAGCTATAAATTTTCCTCAAGCACTGTGATAGTTGGATCTCATAAATTTTGATGTATGTGTTTTCATTTTCATTCAGTTCAAGACATTTTCTAATTTTTTTTGTGTGATTTCTTCCCTGACCTATAGGTTATTTAAAATTGTTTTATTTAATTTCCAATTATTTGGAGGGAAAAATTTTCCTGATTTTTTGTGTTGTTGATTACAATTTATTTCTGTTGTGGTTGGAGAACACTCTTTGTATTGTTGCAATTCTTTTAAATTGAGAACTGTCTTGTAGCAAACATGCAGTCTATCCTAGAGAATATTCCATATGCACTTGAAAAGAATGAGTGTTCTTTTGTTGTTGGGTGGAGTATTCTATATGTGTCAGTTAGGTCAAGTTGGTTAGTAGTATTGTTCAAGAATTCTATATCCATACTGATTTTTTTGTCTAGTTGTTCTATACTTACTGAGAGAGGAGTATCAATATTCAATGATAATTGTTGAATTGTACATTTTTCCTTTCTAATTTTTGCTTCATTTTTTTTTAGGTTCATAGCCACAACAGTGGACTCAAACATAACCAATGATCATAAAATTGGTGCAGGACTAGGCAGTAGTTTGTTCTGTTATACATAGGGTTGCCATGAGTCAGAGCTGACTCAATGGCAAATAACAACAAAATTGTGAGGTTCTGGTGTTAGGTGCATATACATTTCTAATTGCTGTGTCTTCCTGAAGTATTGGCCATTTTATCATTGTAAAATGTCCTTCTTTGTCTCTGGAAATATTCTTTGTCTTAAGATCTATTTTGCCTGATGTTAATGCAGCCTTTGCAGCTCTTTTGTGTTTTTTTTTTTTTTTTTTTTTTATGTGATACATTCTTTTCATCTTTTTACTTTCAACGTATTTGTGCCTTTGAATTTGAAGTGTGTCTCTATTAGTTAGTATATAGTTGGCTATCGCTGTTGTATTTAGTCTGGTAACTTCTGCCTTTTGATTCAAGTGTTTGGTCCATTTACATTTAATATAATTAATGATGTGGTTGGATTATGTCTGCCATTTCTGTATGTGTCATATCTTTTTTTGTTCCTCTGTTCCTCTTTTACTGCCTTCTTTTTGTGTTGAAAATTTTTAACCCTTTAACTACTGAGTCTTTATACAAAAAGATGACAAGTTAATATTAGCTGGTTATGTTCCTTACACACTGTAAGTTTTATCAAAATAAAATTTAACAAAATGCATAATTTTATAGTGAACAGTGCCCATGAATTCCGATAGGTTAAATACCTGCTGTATTTGATGTGACGTCCTGGATCCTTACTCTTTTGAAATACAGCTTTGCAAAAATTTCCCTTGATCAATTCATTTTACTTAGTTATTTCTCTCTTTGGCCCAAAAAAGTGGAAGTAAGTGCCAAAGTGATGTTTGGAACAACTGTCTCCCCTAAAGATGTTGAGGCAGTCTGTCAGGGCCAGGGCTTTGATCAGGCCCTCGCAGACATTATGTTTCTGCCATTGAAATTCATTGGTATGAGAACTGACAGTTTACTTTTTGTCTTTAGAAGAAATATTTCAGAAAGTATCATACTTATGGGACGTGTGAGAACTTTAGCGTTTCTGAAACATTTTCTTTGATTCTGGAAGCCGTACAATGGCTGTAGAGGGCAGCCACTGCCAGGCTTTCGTTTCCTGTCCTGAGACAAACTGTGGTTGTGCAACTGTCCTAATTGTAGATTTTTAATTGATTTGAGTTTTACTTTTTGGTATTTAAATAGAATACATACATGCCCCTATTCATGTGCTGATAGAGTTCATCAAATCAGTAATAGCACACTTAAGAAGCTATCAAATGTTGCCACAAAGCAACTTTTGAAACCTCTTAAGAATACAAAAACAATGACATCATTGTAGTTTATGGACAGCTCTTTTAAGTTTGTTTTCTGATCTGTAACGTTGATACATTGGAAGATACTGAAGTAAATCTCAGTCCCTGCTTGCACGGCACAGGCTCTTCTGCCACCCTGCTCTTCTCTCAGTGGTCCTGTACTCTTGTCCACGAGAAAGCAGATCTTGTCAAACCACCACATTTCCTTTTACAACAGCAGGAACTGTTTGGAAAGAAGTGCACATATGTAACATTCATTCATTCTTTCATTTAGCAATAGTAACCACAAGCATTTATACACTACTTTGTGACAGGCAACTTATCAGCACTTTACACATTTTTTTCCCAATACAAAGATTTATACATACATTGTTATGTGACTCCAGTTGCTCTCCCCATACTGTGACAGCACACTCCTCCTTTCCACCCCTGATTCCCAATGTCCATTCAGCCAGCTCCTAACCCTCTCCGCCCTCCCATCTCACCTCCGGACAGAAGCTGCCCGTTTAGTCTCTTGTATCTACTTGAGCTAAGAGGCACACTCCTCAGGAGTATCACTTTATGTCCCACAGTCCAGTCCACTTGCTGTCTGAAGAGTTGGCCTCGGAAATTGTTTTAGTTCTGGGCTGATAGAGAATCCAGGGGCCATGCTTTCTGGAGTACCTCCAGTCTTAGTCAGACCGTTAAGTCTGGTCGTCTTACTAGAATTTGAGTTCTGCACCCCACCTTTCTCCTCCTCCATCCTGGACTCTCTGTTGTGTTCCCTGTCAGGGTGGTCATTGGTGATAGCCGGGCACCATCTAGTTCTTCTGGTCTCAGGCTGATGAAGTCTCTGGTTTATATGGCCCTTTCTGTCTCTTGGGCTAATACTTTCCTAGTGTCTCTGGTGTTGTTCATTTTCCTTTACTTCAGGTGGTTGGGACCAATTCATGCATCTTAGATGGCTGCTTCCAAGCTTTTAAGACCCCAGATGCCACTCACCAAAGTAGGATGCAGAACATTTTCTTAATAAGCTTTGTCATGCCAATTGACCTAGATGTCCCCTGAAAGCATGGTCCCCAGACCCCTATCCCTGCTACTCTGTCCCTCCAAGTGTTTGGTTGTATTCTGGAAACATCATAGCTTTGGATTCGTCGAGTTGTGCTGACTTCCCCTATAGTGAGTGCTGTCCTTCCCTTCACCTAAGATAATCCTTGTCTACTATCTAGTTAGTAAATATCCCTCCCCACCCTCGTAACCATCAAAGAATATTTTCTTCTGTATTTAAACCTTTTCTTGAGTTCTTATAATAGTGGTCTTATACAATCTTGGTCCTTCTGTGACTGACAAAATTCACTCAGCATAATGACCTCCAGCTTCCTCCATGTTACAAGATGTTTCACAGATTCATCGTTGCTCTTTATCGTTGCATAGTATTCCATTGTGTGGATGTACCATAATTTGTTTATCCATTCATCTGTTGATGGGCACCTAGGTTGTTTTCATCTTTTTGCTATTGTGAACAGTGCTGCAGTGAACATGGGTGTGCATATATCTATTCGTGTGACGGCTCTTATTTCTCTAGGACATATTCCAAGGAGTGGGATAGCTGGATCTTATGGTACTTCTATTTCTAGCTTTTTAAGGAAGCACCAGATCGATTTCCAAAGTGGTTGTACTATTTTACATTCCCACCAACAGTGTATAAGTGTTCCAGTCTCTCCATAACCTCTCCAACATTTATTATTTTGTGTTTTTTGGATTCATGCTAGCCTCGTTGGGGTGAGGTGATATCTCATTGTAGTTTTGATCTGCATTTCTCTCATGGTTAATGATCATTTGCATTTCTTCATGTGCCTGTTAACTGCCTGAATATCTTCTTTGGCGAAGTGCCTGTTCATATCCTTTGCCCATTTTTTAACTGGGTTATTTGTCTTTTTGTTGTTGAGGTTTTGCAGTATCTTGTAGATTTTAGACTTTACACATTTTTAAATCATTTAATCCTCACAAGAACTCTCTAAGGTAGGTGATATTACTATCCCCATTTTACAGGTAAGGAAACTGAGGCACAGAGAGGTTAAGTTATTTGTCCAAGCTTGTCCAGCTAGTAAGTGGCGAAGCCATGATTTGAACTGAGGCAGTCTGCTTCAACATCTATGCTCTTAACCACTATCCTCTGCTGCCTTTGAAGCATTTGTTGAGTTCCTACCACCTACCAGGTGCCATGCTAGATGCTGGGGATACTTCCATGAATGAGAGGCAGACAGTTTCTGTTCTCACTGAGCCTACTTATAATTCAGCTGAGCTGCATTTTCATGATGTCTTCCCCAGTAATCTCATCAATAAACTAGAAAACATGGTTAAAATCATTTTTTAATTAAGTGTAGTATATGTCAGGTTTAAAAAATCATGACTTGGCAAGTGAGACTTCCTCTTCTCTCGCTCTCTCAGAGAAATTCAGTTTAACTTGAAATACCATATTGAGTAATGTTCTGATTTAGTGATTACTGAAAGACCAGGTGTTGTGGGCTATTTTTATCCTTGAGCTGAGTGATGGAGTAATGAACATGCCCATTAAATTTCCACTTGATAGAAAGTTGGACCACGAGGAAAGAGGCTGTTCATCTGGTTAAATTAGAGAAATGATCCATTGCCACCTGAAGGCTATCTGGGAGGGAGAAGTACAGGGTGACTCACCCAGGATGGCAGTGCAGCCTCACACACAAATTGGGGAAGGGATCATTGGGCAAAGAGCGTGAGTGACAGCCTGGAAGACACTGTGGATCAAAGTATGGTGGGATTCATTGGTGCAGTGGCTTCTTTAAAATCAGCTTTCTATCCTCTCTATTGACATGTTTGTTGTAGGAGGATTTCCAGCTTTCTGGGAAGGTTGAGATCAGATGATCTGAGGCCCTTCTACTGTTGAGATTTTCAGGCTTTCTGGGTCATGAAGCCAATGTGCTTCTGGAGTGGACTTACTGGACTAAGGCGTGCTGATCAAAGAAGCAGTCTCCCTTCACTCCAGACCCCTTATGTAATCTTTCTGTGGGGTACTTGTGTATGGTGTTGGCTTTTGCAAATGTAGATGCTTGGCAAGAGAAAAAGAATTTAAAACTGTGCAATGAAAAATAACTTGGAAACTGAAGATTGGGTTTATGAGGCAAAGGTGGCGGAACTGGACGAGAGGAAATGGAGGAGAATCGTAGTCGAGGCCCATTTGTTTGCTTATGAAGAGGATGCTAATTTCTACCGAGGTTGGAGTAGGCACATCATGAGTTGATACGCTGTGCTGGCCAAACTCCTGCCCCTGTTTTCACGTGGCCAGTTCTAGGCATGCATGTGGTTCTCTGTCTCCCGAATCAAAATCCTCATGGGAGTGTCCTACTTCCCTTCCAGAGAGTTCCCTCCTTTTTGAATTATTTCTGAGAATGGAAGAGAAAAAGCCTTCAGGGCATGCCCATCTCCTGTCAGCCAGGGAAGGGAGCTCTGGTGGCCACCCTAGACCTCTGCCACCCTAGCAGCTAGGAGGGACTGGACTGGGGCAGGAAGGGAACCATGTCAAGGCCTACACTAAAGCCACCCCTCCCCACCTATGGCATCCAGAAGTTTATTTATTTTAGTGCTTTTCTTCATACGATCTCCAAGTTCTCATAAATGTCTCATCAACCATTCAAAATACAGAGTCTTCCGACTTCATACTAGGTGTTTCCAGGAAACCTCCGGATCCCCAGCACCTAGCTCACTGCTTGGGATGCTACAGACAATACATGTTTGTGCAACTAATGGTTGAAACTAATGACCCCGCTAGGTAGCCTGGTGGCCTTAGTTATAGCTGAGTGTGCATTGGCTGTGTTTTTTCTATTGTCCATTTTGGTTTTCACTCTGCCAATTTCCAGTGTATGATAAAATGATGATGGTCTACTTATGCAAATGGGTCATATAAAGCACCTGCTATAGTTAGCCAGCCAACTGTGAAAAAACATTGAACAATCCAAATACATTGGAATGCCAGTTCATTTGTAATGGTCTTTTGCATTTTAAAATAATGGAAGTTGACTATTAAAAAAAAAAAAAAAATGGAGAGCAAGGAAGAAAAATAAGAGAAGCTCCAAATTTATTCTAGAAGTATTCTTGTGGGAATCGTGATCAGAAGGCAACTGGTGAGGGTTGATAACCTCCCCACAGATGATAAGCTTCACTGCCCATTGCACATCTTTCAGAATAGGTAGAGTACAGGTGAGGGACAGGGAGTTGAACATAAGCACTCTATTTTCTGATTCTGCTTTGTAAATTAAGTCATATGAGTGTGCATGGTTACTTTGGGGGGAAAAGAAAAACTTGACACAGATAATTGACCTAACTTGCTATAAAGAAGGGTGTTGCTGTTGTTAGTTGGCATCGAGTCAGATCTGACTCATAGTGACAAATATATATTAAAAAAATGGCGTCTGTCATCAGACTTCCTCGTCTAACTTCACAAGGGGGGAAGAGAATCATTATCAGCGTCAAGAGCTCAAGGCTGATTGCTATGAGGTGGAGGCCAGACACACTTGAACCCTCCAACAATTTTTACCAATTCTGACACCAGCTGCCCCTCCCATGGCACTCTCTACTTCTCTGCTGGGTTCGATAATTTGTAGCAATGCCCTCACAGAATTGACAGACCATATTCACAGTTATGGAGTTTATTAGGGAAGTAACAGGTTACAGTGCAGGATCGGGAATGACTCTGGATATAGTTCTTTGGTCAGGAAGGCTTTTCGGCTCTCCTTAGCCCTTCTGCCCTTAGCCCTTGGCCTGGCCTCTGCCTGCTAGGCAAGTGTTACAAAGCTTTTTAGCTCTACCAACAAGTACCCAAAGGCACCCCACTCCAGCAGCAAGCCTGCCCAAAGGTGCTCAGCTCTCTTGCTTCGTGAGTTGGCACACCCACTGTAGCTGCCTTGCTCCATGGGCTGGGAAGCCCACTGCTGTCTTTCACTGGTCTCCTGGTTTTGCTGCTGCCATTTTCTTTGCTACCCTTGCTGCTGCTTCTTGCTGTCTTGCACCATCTCCAGTGTTATAGCTCTCTGTCTGTCTCCTGGGTCTTAGAGGTTCTCAGTGCAGGGACTCCAGGTCCAAAGGACATACTCCACTTCTGGCTCTTCTTTCTTGGTGGTAGTGAGATCCCCCTCTGCTCTAGGACTGGCTCTCCTTTAAGTCTCTGACACCAACTATAAGTGAGTAATTTCTTTTATAAGGATGAGCACAAAGCTGGTTCTCATGAGGCATAGGTTAAAGATGTCCCAAATCTCCAACTTTTCCAAACTGCTGTACCACTCCATCATCTCTGATATCACCTACCCCCCCCGCCCCCCCCCCCCAGGTACTCTCCCTCTGATCTTTGGGTTCCTTAATTCACTGCAACATCTCACAGAACTCACAAAACGTACTTACAGTTAAGTGGTTAATTAGGGAAGTAATGGTACAAATCGGGATCAGGAACAACTCAGGATACAGTTCTTGATCAGGATAACTTCTTCTTACCCTCTGTTGCTGGGCCCTGCTCAGGTCCTTCTTGGGCAAGTGTTAACAGCTCTTAGCTCTGTGGGTCGGCAAGCCCCACCGCAGCTGTCTTGCACCAGTCTCCTGGTTCCTGCCATCTTACACCATTGTCGTTCTTGATACTGCTGTGCCTCCGTCTCTTGCTGTCTTTAGTGTTACAGCTCGTCCTTCTCTCTCTCCTTGTCTCCCCTTAAGCCTAGAGGGATGGCAAAACTGATCAATCCCCTTTTTAGGGTTCCATACAACTTATTTGCACGGTCCTATCTCCACAAGTGTTCCATGCACCTTATTTGCATTAGCAAGCTGTCCAATCCCTTATTTGCCACAAGCACCTTTTTACATAGTCCCACCCAATCGTTGTGTGGGAGTCACAAAGACTATGGCTAGAAGGGCCATATTAAGTAATTCTCTGTACCGCACGCTGTACAACAGAACAAAACATTGCCTGGTCCTATACCATCTTCACAATTATTGGTATGCTTAAGTCAATTGTTGAGGCCACTGTATATTTCGGATGCCTTCCAACCTAGGAAACTCATCTTCCAGCACTGTATCAGACAATATTCTGTAGTGATCCATATGATTTTCATTGGCTGATTTTTGAAAGTAAATCGCCAGGCCTTTCTTCCTAGCTCCACTGAAACCTGTCCACCATGGATGACCCTGCTGGTATTTGAAATACTAGTGGCATAATTTCCAGCATCACAGCAACACATAAGCCATCACAGTGCAAAAAATTGGCAGACGGGTGGTGGGAAGGATGTAGTAGGCCTGTTATATGGGTTATTTCATTTAACCCCATCGCACCCCATGAGGTAGGTATTAGTATCCCCATTTTATAGATGAGGAAACAGAGTCAGAGAAATGAAATGCTCATGTATTTAGATACATTCCTAAGTATTTTCACTATACCATGCCTTCCTTGGAGCCCTGGTGGTGCAGAGGTTAAGAGCTCGGCTGCTAACCAAAAGGTTGCCAGCTGCTCCTTGGAAACCCTGTGGGGCAGTTCTACTCTTCCTAAGTCGCTATAAGTTGACATCGACTCAACGGCATCCGGTTTGGTTTTTTATGCCTTCCTTAGTAAGAGCTGAGTTTTATGTATCTGTGTATATGTGGATGAAATTAGGCTGGGTTTATTTTAGAAATTTAAAATTGTTTTAGCTAATGAGGACCATCTACTCCATATTCTGAGGGGCCAGGAAGTAATGATTTATGGTACACACTGCCTGGTATAGTTGTGTGTCATTTCACCAGTCTCTGTGCCAGGCATTATCATTTGGAGAGGTTTCTAAGGCTGAGCTGGACCCAGCTGCCGGGAGACACTTGTAATTGTTCCATTTCTTCAGGGAACTTAGGCAGTGGGTACTCCATCAGAGACACATCCAGGAACCCCAGAGGCAGCCCAGGGCTCTGAAGTCGTTGCATGTAGAAGCAGAGCTAACTGGGGTTAGCTTTGGTTAGAGACGGTTTTCATTATCCTTTCAACAACTTTATAAATAAAAGAGACCAAGTAAAAGTCCTCGCAAGCATTCTGCTTAGAGAATAGCAGTCAGCGTTATTTGGGAATGCAGGTGCTGCAGACCCGGAAAACATGTCCAGCCAGGGGTGACACTGGCCTAGACCATTCCCTGCTTTGGAAAAGAAGGCTAATAAGAAACCAGATGTCAGTCTGGAACTGAGACCCCAGAACAAAGGACACAGCAGGGGACCTTGTAGGGCTGGTTTGATAACCTGTTTGGGCTTGGGGGTGTTCAGCTGAGGACAGACAGCAAGTGAGTGGCGGGTTTGCAACATCATATCACAGTGCCTTTCAGCAGACCTCCTACAGAAGCAGCTCATTGCCTGCGGAACTCTGCTGTTCACCGCCCCCACTCTCTTCCAAGAGAAACCCTCCCTGTCCTAGCTGCTGCCGTGTCCACATGAATATCTTTCCTGCATCATGCCTGACACTCCCACCACCCTTTTTAAGGGAGAAGGAGAGAATCTAGGACAGATTAACTTAATATCATGGGTGGGACTGATTATTTCCCCTCCACCCAAGCCCACCCCCATTCTGGGCTTGGGTATCCACACCTCTTGTTAACAAAATGCCTTCTATCCTTCACAAATGGCCCAAGGTGAAGTGTCAGGGTTGTTGATGAAAGGCATTGAATCTGGGTGACAAGAAGTCTGGCCCCTCCGATTGTTTTGAGAGCCCTTTTGAGATGTATTAGAAGTTAGTCTTCTGAATCCCTTTGCATGAATCAGATATGGAGACTCATAGACTCTTGGAGCTAAAAGGAAACTTGGGTCCATCTGTTCTGTGCAAGAATGGCCACACCAGCATCCCTGATTTCCTGGAGCACTTCTCTGGTGTTGCCGCTGCTTCCCTGGAGAGACAGCCCTTCCTCATGGGAGGGCCATGGGGGAGACCCTCTGTGTCCCAAGCTAATTTGCCTCCCATAGCCTGCCACCCATAGTTCTGGGCTGGGCAGCCCCAAACCACGCATTCGTGATTGGTAACCTCTAGCTGAAAAAAAATGGATTGAATACAACTGACATCAGGGAGAATGTCCCTCTTATTCTGAATGAAAACGTTTGACCTCTGCGGCTTCTTGACACAGAGGTGTGAGGCTGGCAGGAGGGATGTTCACGCTGAAGTGCAGTGATGTTGGAAACCACAAAGGAATCAACTCCCAAACCAACCACCTCCAGAGATGCTCTGGGGGGGCAGTGGGACTGGAACCAGCAGCCAGACACTGTCCGCTGGTTTCTCCTTCCCTGGGGCCTTTCCATCCATCCACTCCGCCAGCTAATGGTTAAAGAGCCCCTGCTGTCCACCAAGAGCTGCACCAGGCTCTGGAGACCCAAGGACAAACAGAGCACGGTCCCTGCCCCTGTGCAGTCCACAGTCAGAGGTGGAGGCAGAATTGCAGTGGAGGGTGATAAGTGCCTCAGGAGAAACAAAGATCCCCACTGCTGCTGCCACCCTCACCTTCTGGAGCAGGGCTCCCTGCTTCAGAGCTCCAGCCTAAGCATGGACCAGCCTCCCTCAGCACAGCTGAAATGAGCCAAGAAAACCTAACTGAATTGAACCCTTCATGCTATAGTAAATGAGAACACATAGGAGGTAAAGACTTGGCATGTAAGGAACACAAGGCCAGGATCCACAGGAGCAGGTTTCTGGTGCACAGACACAGTCGTGTTCAGTCCCAGAGAAACCCATCACCCGCCTCTGGTCCCAACATGTTGAGTCATCTTCCCAGCAGCTGCCAGGCTCCTACCTTCCTGGCTCCCTTTCAGACTTCGAGTGGAAGGTGGTTTTTCATTGACTTCCATGTGGGAGCTAAGCTCCTGGGAATCTTGACGTTTCTGTGGCCAAGACAAGCAGAGCTTCTTGTTCTGAGGAGCCACACATGGTAGCATTTGGCACTTTACATTACAGAACTTCATGGGTTCCTTTGAAACCATGTCACATCCTGGTCTAGGCCCTCTCCCTTTTAGATCTAGGTGATTATAGGATTCCCACTCTTGGTGTCTGTTGCCCACTGAAATGGGCCCAAATGCCTCAGCTCTTCAGCTGAAGTGCCCATTGTCAGGCTTGGGAGTGTGTGGAAGTCAGCGTCCTGGGGGCCAAGTCAGAAATAAAGAATGAAATAATCCAGGGAAATGCTTTAGAAAGTTGGCTGTTTGGAGAAGCAGGTCAGCAGGAGAGCATTTGCTTTCTGTTCCCCTTTCCCCCATCTTAGAAATCACCTATCTTAGTTAGCTAGTGCTGCTATAAAAGAAATACCACAAGTGGGTGGCTTTAACAAACAGTGATTTATTTTCTCACAGTTCGGGAAGCTAGAAGTCCAAATTCAGGGTACTGGCTTTAGGGGAAGGCTGTATCTCTGTCCTCTCTGGGGGAAGGTCCTTATCTCTTTTTAGCTTCTGTTCCTTGGCGATCTTTGTGTGGTGTGGCATCTATGTTCCCTCCATCTGTGAGTCCTTGCTTCTGTGCCTGATCTGCTCAAAAGTGATTGGCTTAAGACACACCCTACACTGATAATGGCCTTATTAACATAACAGAGGAAACCTTATTCCCCAGTGGGATCACATCCATAGGTGTAGGGATTAGGATTTGCAACACATATTTTAGGGGGACACAGTTCAATCCATAACAATGCCAAATAGGTCAGTGGTTCAAAGGGAATAGATTATTTCTTTTAAGAGCCAGGGTAGTTTGATGGGAAGACTTGCTTTCAGGTATTTCCTGTTCACCCATTTACTTACCAGATGGCCATTTGACACTTCTGTATGAAAGGCACCTGCTCACCAGCTCGTCTACCAGCAACCTGGGGGCAGGTTCTCTGCCTCCTGCTTACTTTGCACCACGCAGCCCCTAACCCCTAAGGGCAGAGAGCACTCAGTAAATACTTATGACTGTTCATGTAAATTCTCTTGTTGCTTTGTGAAAAAACCAGTTTCTGTCTAGTCGATTCCTATTCATGGCGACCCCATGTGTGTCAGAGTGAAACTGTATTCGGTAGGGTTTTCAATGGCTGATTTTTTCAGAAGTAGATTGCCAGGCCTTTCTTCTGAGGTATTTCTGGGTGGACTCAAACCTCCAGCCTTTTGGTTAGCAGCTGAGAACGTTAACCTTTTACACCACCCAGGGACAGCTTGTTGCTTCGTGGATAGCGTTAAATGAAATGGCTCCTTTTACAAAAATGTCAGACTCAGGGACTAGGGGAGGTCTTTTGAAACATGGGCAGCGTGCTTTGGAAGTGTTTTGAGTTCAACCTGTCCAGATTACAGTGGCATCACTAGGAGGGTGTAGGGGATGTAGACTCTACCAGGTGACACCATCAGAGGGGGTGACAACAAAATGACTGTCCATAAAATTTTTATGCCATGTTTTAGCAGAAATTTATTATTTTTTATAAAAATGTCCCTGTAGTTAGTTACAACAACAAACACATTTTTCATAAGCCCAGCTGATATGTATCAGTATACCTACAAGGCTAAAACTCTGTGCTAATTTACTTTTTGAGCCTACTCATGCACTCAGGTCAGAACTGTCATTATTATCCAATTACAATGATGTTTTGAATCATGTGATTTTGTCTGCATGTGCTGCAAACATACGCTGTTGTTTTCATTGCCGCTGATGTTTTCATAGTCGCTGATTTTGTCAAATTTTCTGGTGTTTTAGCTACAATATTGTGGTAATTCATATTTGGAACCTATTTCAATATCTTTTTTGAGAGTACGGTAGTAAGTAAAGGAAAAGAAGGAGTGATATACAGGAATTACGATTTATGAGTAACATTAGTACAAAAACGTTACTAAGGATTCTGTGTGATCTGGTACAGGAGGAGGTCAATGGCAGGGGGAGTGACACCTTGAGTTACCACACTGGGTGACACCAAGCCTGGTGACGCCACTGCGGGGTTTTTTCCAGTTTGGGTGCCGGCTCCTGGACATGCATCAGAGTGGAGATCAATAGATGAAGCAGGAGCAAAAATGAGCCAAACCAGGGTTTCTTGAGGTGATTTATTTCAGCTAAATATGTCAGTTGTTTGTTTGTTCTAAAAATACTGCTAGAAGGATGGAGGAGCATTCCAGATTGTTGACATTTTGACTGAAAGGAGAGACAAAATGTAACTGATACGGGATCTGACAGGAGTCCCTGCCTGACATAAAGAGGAGGCAGGATTAGTGTACCAAGAGGTGCAACCAAATCGTCAGAGACGGCCGTCTCTCGCACAGAGCCTCCAACTAAGGCTCAGGAGCTGCTAAGCTCTGTAGAATGAGGCATCTGCTCCTGATATTTTGGCGCCGAGAAGCTTTCTTTTGTAGAGTAAGTGTGGCCTCCACTTCCCCCAGAACACACAGATCTTCAAATCTGAGTTGGATGATGAAGCTCTCACTCTCACTACGGTGAAGCCAAAGTGGGAGAAATGGTACATGACCTCTCAGATGTGCCAGCACGTTGTGGGGTGTCTTCTTTTTGAGCAACCCTGGGCATTAAAGGTGGTCAGGTTTCTTTCCTCCCAGGGTGGTTAAATATCTCCCAGACAAAAGTTTACCAGTGAGCCAGCTGGGTTGGTTACCTGACAGGGCTTTGTTCCCGGAGGGGAAGCACTTGTGAGAAGAGCCGTACCCCTCAAACCCTCCTTGGGTGGTTCTGTTGGCAAACTGACCATTGGTCAGCAGGTGGTCTTGTTTTTTGTCAGGGAAACCAGGCACTCAGATTTGATCCCTGGAAAGCTTGAAGACTGGGGCTTTCTGACTGGTGGCCTGTAAGCTGATGTCCTCTAGCAGAGTACTGTTAGGCCAGCACATATTTAAAAAATATTTGAATTTGGTTACTTATAGGGGAGGCAGAAGGAGCCTTGGTGGCTCAGTGGTTAAGCACCCAGCTGCTAACCAAAAGGTCCGCAATTTGAACCCACCAGCCCCTCCACAGGAGAAAAGACCTATCGATCTGCTCCTGTAAAGATTACAGCCTGGGAAACCCAATGCGGCAGCTCTACTCTGTCATATAGGGTTGCTGTGAATTGACTCTATGGCACCCAACAACAATAATCCTTACAGAAACAGAGAAGCCTCTGGGTGGGTTCAAACTGCCGACCTTTTAGTTGGCAGCCCAGCTCTTAACTGTTATGCTACTAGGGCTCTTTAAAGATTACAGCCAAGAAAACCCTATCATATGGGGTCGCTGTGAGTCATAATCGACCTAGTGGCACTCAGCTAAGAGGGGAGGCAGGCACAATTCCAAGCACTCCCTGTTGGGTGTTGTGTTTGGAGCCCTGGTGGCACAGTGGTTAAGTGTTTGGCTGCTAACCAAAAGGTCAGCAGTTCAGATCCACAAGCTGCTGCTTGGAAGCCCTATGGGGTAGTTCTTCTCTGTCCTATAGGGTCGCTATGAGTCAGAATGGACTCAGCAGCAACAGGTTTGGGTTTTCGGTTCTTGGTGTCTTGAACCCAGCTCTTACCTGCCTGAGTCTAGAAGACATGTGAGTTTCTGACCCTTGAAAAGGAATCACCGTGGTAATGGGACAATGTCTCAGTGCTCTGCAGACTCCCGGAGGTGCCCTTTACGTGGGCAGCAATGCGAATGGGCCCCCTGGACTTGTGCACTGTGGCCGCCCTGGCAGTCTCTCACCGGAGACACTCATGGAGGACTTGGACAGGGTTAGAGCACAGGGTTAAAGCACAGCCATCAGACCCAGGAGAATTCCTCTGGATTTAGGACCACAGACGGCCCCTTGTACGTAAACTTAATGTAAATGGTTGTTCAGAATTTCCACTGAACTTAAAAATAAAAAGCATCCTGCATGCTCCCTAAGTTCTTTTTTTTAAAATTTTTTTTATTGTACTTTAGATGAAGGTTTACAGAACAAATAGATTCTCATTAAACAGTTAGTACACATGTTGTTTTATGACAATGGTTAACAACCCCATGACATGTCACCACTGTCCCTTCTCAACCTTGGGTTCCCTGTTACCAGCTTTCCTGTCCCCTCCTGCCTTCTAGTCCTTGTCCCTGAACTGTTGTGCCCCATTGGTCTCGTTTTGTTTTATGGGGCTGTCTAATCTTTGACTGAATGGTGAACCTCAGGAGTGACTTCAGTACTGAGCTAAAAGGGTGTCCAGGGATCATATTCTTGGGGTTCCCCAAGTTCTTATTGGCCTGAAACAAACACCAGGTAGAATTTCCTAAGTGCAGGGGCTCTTTTCCCTGCAAGTCTTTGAAAAAAGAAAGAAGACCATTGTAGGTTAGGGTGGATAATCACCAACTGGAGTGGTACTTCTGAAATTTGACGTGCACAGAGTCACCTGGACTCTTGTTACCTGCAGATCCTGACTCAGGAGGCCTGGGTGAGTGGAGAGTCTGCATGTCTCCCTCACGGGCTCCCAGGGGACCCTGCTCCCGACCACACTTTTAGTAGCAAAGCATTTAGAGCACCTCTCAAGATCTTTTCCAGCTTTGGATTAATTGGAAAAATCTAATTTTTTTCTAATGAGCCAGTGAGCAGCAGGTCAGTACAGCAGTTGAATGAGCCAGATGAGCTAAGAAACTGAATACTTCCTGCATCACAGCTGAAGAATCGCTCATTCGTTCAGGGGCCTCTTACTGAATATTCACTCTAGGTGAGGCTCCACGGGTGTTTTGCTGTCTAGTGGGAACAGTCACATGAAGCCTTTCCAGCTGCCGTCAGAGGGGTCTCAGGGCACAGCTGGAAACCAGCATCATAGGCTCACCCAGTGGCCGTCAGACCAGCCACAAGGCTGGTTTTCAGTGACAGGGTGACTCAGAGAACAGCCCCTTCAGGGATTAAACGACTTTGGAAGCCCAGACAGCAGAACAGTGGCTCCAGGGCCAGCACACAGTAGGCCGTCAGCCATGTGGGTGCCCAGGAATTGAAATGCATTTTCTTTGGGCCTCGTGGCCCTGACGAGCCCCTGGCTTCCGTCTGTGGGGGAGGTGACAGCAGGCCTCTCCCTCTGAGCAGCAGCGGCCTCACATGACTGCTCCTTGCTCCTTCCCTTTCTGACTTTGTTCTAAGCTGACTCATCTGGCTTTAAATTTCCATCTCCTCCTAGTCACCACATGGTTCTGGCACATCTCTTTTGATTTCTCTTGCCGTTCTGATCTGTCTACCGCCTAGCCATCTTCTCAGTTTAAAAGTTCAGTCCAATACACTCTATCCTCTCTCCATCTCCCACCTTGGCCTGATCTACTATTTCCTTTACCTGATGACAGATACTCACTCTCCTTTGGGTGTTTGGCAGCCAGCCCCACTCCAGCTCTCAAGACAGCCTCCCCAGAAGCCAGGAGATGGGGAGGGTACTCAAGGACCCACGCCATGGCCCCAATTGGGCAGATACCGCATGCTTTTCTGCACATCTGTTTGCCATCTCTGCCTACATTCAGGAGAGAAACAGAGCAGGCCCCTGGCATGCTGAGCCCAAGAGCTCATAAACGCAGCTCAGCACAGAATACCAAATGTTGCAGGTCTCGTGATGTTATTGCTAAATCAGCTGCTGTGAATGCAGCACGCACAGATCAGCCCATTAGTGAGGGTTTTGTGTATTAATGTGTGCCTTTCCTTCCTTGATGCACTTAATGAGTACGTTTCTTATACTGCCAAATGAGATTGGAGGGAATTATGACTGTAGTATTTCTTAAACTTTTCTAATTTATTTTCATTGAGAGTTCTTCAGCAGGAAGCTTTGTGAGGCAAATTAAATTCCAGAATTCAGAACTCTCTGCCCTTTTAGCTAGGGAAGTGGTGGTTCAGTGGTAAAATTCCTGCTTCCTGTGTAGGAGACCCAGGTTCGATTCCTGGCTAATGCACCTCATGCATAGCCACCACTTGTCTGCCAGTGGTGGTTTGTGTGATGCTGAACAGATTTCAGTGGAGCTTCTAGGCTGAGAGACTAGGAAGAAAGTCCTGGCAGTCTACTTCTAAAAATCAACCAATGAAAACTCTATTGCTCACCGTGGTCCAGTCTGCAACCGATTATGGGGAAGGCATAGGACCGGACAACATTTCGTTTCATCGTGTATGGGGTTGCCACGAGTCAGGAGCTGACACGATGGCAGCTAATAACACCACCCACCCTTTAGCTTTACCCAGGCCCCACCTCCATGAGTCCTAGACTCCAGACACCATCCCTTGAGCTCACTGTGGGTGCTCACACCTCCCTGCTTGTGTTCGTGTGTTTGCCTGGGGATGAGGGGCATGGAAGACATCAGAAAGGGGGATTTTCACAGTTAGGGTGGGATGGGTGCTGGAAGAGCTCCAGAATCTGTCTCCTTCCATTGGTGCTCCCGAAGAACTTTGTCCATACGTCTGTGTTCATTACAGATCATGTGTATATATATATTAGACCGAGTTTTAGCTTTCTGTGCCCCATCCATGAAATACTCCTACATCCCATACACGTCAGCTAAACTAGAGTGATGTGCTGGAGACAGTGTCTGGAGGTGGGGGGTTTCCAGGCTAGGAAAGTCTTCAGACATTAGACCTGGCCTGATAAAACACCACTTTCGTATGTTCCCTGCAGTGAGCAATGGAAAGTCACAGCAGAACGTGCCCCAGGGCATCACCAGGAGCAGTTAGGTCTGCTTTCTAAGCTCTACAGGGAGCCAAACAGCTTTGTTATTTCAAGTGATCTACGGATTCTTTTAACCATTCTGGAAATAAGGGAAACATTATTTTTGTTAGTTTTAATGAAAAGTAAGACATTGATTAACTAGATCCTTCAAATGGCCAGAATTTTATATGCACCACATTTTTGAATGAAAGAGGCAAGTCACAAAAGCACATGCAAATGTGGTCATGTTTTAAAGAATCCTCTATGATATTTCCTAGTAGTGATACCCCAGCAGCCCAAGTTCCTTCTCTTGTACCAAACCAAACTCAACCCATTGCTGTAGAGTCAATTCTGACTCATAACAACCCTGTAGGACAGAGTGGTGATGGGTATACAGATTGCTGCATAGTGTTTCCAAGGAGTGGCTGGTAGGTTCGAACAGCCAACCTTTTGGTTAGCTGCCGTAGCTCTTAGCCACTGTGCAACCAGGACTCCTGCTCTTGTACAACCCTACCCAATTTCCAGGGCCATAGTCTGTCCCAGAACCAGAAGTCCTGCCTAATATTGACAGTCAGGTCTTTTCTCTCAAGTGGCCTGTAAGTTCTTTGAGGACAAGGGACTATGTTTTACACCACTTTATATTCCACACAACATCTAACACAAATCTTTGCACACTGTAGAGTTTTAAATATTTGTTGTTGTTTTTAGGTGCTGTCAAGTCGATTCTAAGTCATAGCAACCCCATGTGTCAGAGTAGAACTGCTGCCCCATAGGGTTTCCTAGGTTGTGATCATTATGGGATGGAGCAGATTGCCAGGTCTTTTCTCCCACAGAGCCACTGGCGGGTTCAAACTGCCGACCTTTTGGTTAGCAGCTGAGTACTCAAACATTGCACCACCAGGGCTCCCTTTAAATATTTAGCAATAGATTAGTATCAGTGTTACAGTTAGAATATTTTAAGTCATTCTCCTCTGTGTCATGTTCAGTGCTTTGGAATCAGATGGATTGGGCTTAAATTTCTGTAAACCAGTCGCTAGCTAGGTCAACTTGGGCAGGCTACTTAATCACAGCCTAACTTGCAGAGTTATTGTAAGAATTAATGATTAAGTATTTAAATGTCTGGCAGCTGCTGTTATTATTGTTATCATTTCAGTTACCTGGAAAGCAGAAGCTTCCTGCTGTAGCTGGTGATTCCACAGATGTGAGCTCTTGGGTTTTCTGTGATGCATTTCCATTTGGGAGGTTCAACTCCTATTATTTAAGGCTAGCTTCAGTGTGGGGGATGCTGTTTGACCTGAATCTTGAAGGACAAGTAGTGCTTAAAAGGCACAAATGGGTGGAGAAGGCATTTGAAATACAGGGAGCAGCTATGCAAAGACCTAGAGGCATGAAGGAGAGTGGATCATGGGGGAAGCTGGTTGTGGCTGGAGTGGTGGATGTACACGGGGGGCAGTGGACAGACAGAAGCTAAGCCTGTGGGCGGGAGGCAGATCTTGAAGGACATTGTATGTGATGATGAATTTGGGCTTTGTGTGGGTGAAACGGAAGCATGATAATCGGTGGTGTGGTCAGGTTGGTATTTTAGCAAGGTTCTTCTATGAGTGTGATTGTAGTCTTCATTAATGTCCTGTACGTTTTCAGAGATTCTCTGAATGAAATATTTCTTTTTTAACAATTACGTTAATGCACTTTGAACCAGTTGTACCAAAACCAAACAAAACTCACTGCCGTCGAGGTGATTCCGACTCACAGTGACCCTATAAGACAGACTAGAACTGCCCCATAGGGTTTCTAAGGAGCAGCTGGTGGATTTGAACTGCCGACCTTTCGGTTAGCAGCCTTGCTCTTAACCACTGTGCCACGAGGACTCTGAGCCAAGTGTGGGGGATAGGAAGAGATCATTTGCCCAGCATGTGGCTTCTTCACAGACTTCTGGAGAAACATCTTGTTTCATTCATGGTTGGACTTGGGTGGTGTGGCCAGCATGCCCTCTTCGCCCAGCTGTCTCCTCTGCCCTCTTTACGAGGTTGACAGTTACACATCTTGAAATGTATTAAAGGCCCTTTGATCCCAGGTTTTTTCATAACTTGGTTTTTGCCTCAGGATTTCCTTAGAAGATGGAATCCGTAATATCTTTGGACATCAAGCACAGCAAATTAATGCTAATTTTTGTGTACTGTTTGTGTACTCTTCATTTCTCTGCTGATGTAGCGTACATCCAGCCAGATGTTTTCGAACAATCTTGAAATGTGTGAGCAGTGTTCAGCAAACATGATGACAAGTATCACTTGTTCTGTTTTCAGTATTGTTTTCTGCCTTACAAACAAGCCGAAGTTTGGGAAATGGTGAAAAGAGGCACCGTGTCTTGGAGGCAGCTCCTGCTTTTACACATACATTCAAAGGAGGGCCAGAGTCCGGCTGGCTGGGTCTTCCTGCCCGTTGTACTGGGAATACCTGCGTCACGGCTGCGAGGCTGGCAGTTTTTCTCCCACACTGGGGCTCTCTAGCTTCCTTTTTCTGTACATCTCTCTTTCATGCTGTTCCTCTTGCTTTACTTCCAGGTGTCTTTTCCATCATTTGTGCTTAGTAATTCAATTATTGTTCTTCCTGTCTGGCTGTCTTAAATCCAGCCCACACCTTTTCAGCTGCATATCCTGACTCAAGTGTTTGAAAGCTGTTGTTTCATGTTAATTAGAAGTTCTTTTTCCAGCCAAGAAGCCTTACACAGAACTGTTCCCCTAAACTGAGGCTTAGAGACAAGCTTTGGTGTTTTGTACTTTGGGTACAGTTAAAGGAATCATGGGTAATTGCTGCCACACTCCTGCCTGTATGCTGGGAAACCTTCCCCACGACCTCCACACCTTCCCTGGGGCAGGCAAGCTCCAAGCTTGGCTAAGCCGGAAGGACTCGTTGGGCCTCCCAGAGACTCAACATCGGCACCTGTGTGGCCTCCCTGCGCTCCCCATGGTCCTCAGTGGGGTCTTCCCTGGCCGCAATTGCTTGGTAATCACCTCATCCGGGAAAGTCTCTGGGCCCCCCAGTAGGTCTCCACCAAATGCTGACAGGTGGCTATTGGCACTTCTCCTTCCTCTGTATCCTGTCTGCCGTTGACCCACATTTTGTAGGACAGTCTGGTAGAAAAGCACTCCTACCATGTTCTGGACTCATGAAGACATGAGCAGGAGTCTGCTTCTTGACTCCTTAAAAACCCCTTGAGACGCCCTGGATGGCTGCCTTCCTGTAGGCGGTCCTGAAAAGGTTTCAGGGGAATTGCCATTCTTCTTGAGATCTTTTTGGGCAGAAGCTGAGCCCTATTCTCATGTCTAGCCTTGTTCTTTGGGCCCACCTGCTTGTAGATCAGGGACAGCATCCCTCACATTGCCTGGCCTCCCATCCCATCAGCTCTGGCTGCTGCAGACCCAGGCTTGAGGAGGCTGCAGCCTTACCCCACTAGGAGCCTCTGGCATCGGGCTTCCTGTGTCCCGTCTGGTGGGAGTGGTTGGTGCTGACCCATTCCTGAGCTTGGGCAGTGACTGGTTAGGACCACCCTCATTTGCTCTCACACAGAGGAAAAAGAGACTTTCCTCCTTGAAATGCCTTTGAATGAGGACTGTACATCCTGCATAGTGGAGGAATTCGCAGGATGAGAATCATCATGGAAGGGTATTTAGATCTAACTTAAATCACTAGAAACACCTTTCTTTCTTCTGTGGTTTATACGGAAGATAGTCAGTGAGCAGATGCTGATTTAATACTCATTGACCTCAGTGCACAATTCTAGGCACTGTGGAGGTATGGCTAGAGAGAGAGAGATATTAGGGTTTTTCAAGAAAAAATCACATCCAGAAAATAACCAAAGGAAATGCCTAGGTTTTCTTATTTGTTGAGGGGAGATAAAGACCACCTGCCTAGAAGAGTTGTTACATGGATCATATGAGATATTCTATGCAAAGTGGCAAACACAAGGCCTGGCATAGTAGGCCTTTAATAAATAGTTCCTCCTTTGCTTTTTCTTTTTTTAAATTATTATTAACAACAAATACCAGCTACTATGGTGCTTACTGAGTAGAGAAGTTAAAGCCATAAAAGTTGTATCAGTGGAAGACTTATTTGATGAGGTGGGGATTAACTGAACTTGGGAAGATTGAGGACATGGCATGTGTAGTCATAGAGTTAGGAAAGCACATAGTGTTTGGCCAGTGAATTGTATTGGGAGGAGTAAAGGGTCCAATACTATGTGTGGCCCAGAATCATATTGGTGAAGTAAAATAGGAGTGGCCAGTTGGTGGAGGGCCTCAAAGGACTAGATAAGGAATTTGGGTTTAGTATTAGAGACAGAAAGGAATCGTTTACAGCTTCTTGAGCTGGGAATGAAAATTAATTTTGGAGGTCTTTGTGATAAGATTTCTTAGGGGAAGTCAGGGGACAGGAAGACCATCAGAAGGGTATCCAGACTCATTCTGAGAGCTGTCCAGAGACATAGCATACAGATGTAAGTAGAATTTGGGAATGGGATAACTGGGGGGCCAAGAGAGGGAGAAGGTTCTAAGTTTAGTGCTCAGAAGGTCTGGATGGAGAATGAAAGTACAAAGAGGGAAGAGACACCTTGTGATTATTGAGTGAGTTTGTGAAGGCCTACCCCCTAAAAAGGAGGCCTGGGGAACATTAAAGGGGAGAGGACCTTAGCCAGATGCCGTCTTTCTTTATGTGCCTCAGTTCAGCCTTTCGAAGCTCAGCAGATTCATTCACCTTCACAGAGTGAGCATTATCATGTAAGGTTATGTATAGGTATTTATATCAACTGAGTCACATCTCTTGTATAATTTTGTACACAAATCAAGATTCACTTTTAATGAATATTCGAAGTTTCACAACAAAATCAATTTTGTTCCAAAAACCATGCTCTTCATAAAATCCCTGTGTCCTGAGTAAAAGGAGCCATTCTAATGCTCCTAACCTGGCCGCCCGTGGCCATGTTGTACTTATATCTGCCATTGTAGTTAGACTTATGCAAAGCCATCTGTTTAGCTGGGAGTTCTGGAACCTTGGCTCTGCTCTAACCTGCTTCCCTTGGACCAAGCCTTTGGATAATCCCCCTCCTAAAACAAGTGCAGTAGTCTCCAGCTCGAAGTCAGACCACTTTGTGTTGGGGGACTCTGGCTTGAGCTGTGTTTTCTCCCTTTGTCTCTCCACCATAGACTACTGTTTTCCAAAGTGAAGTTGGAGTCGCTCTGCAGGGGCCCAGATGAGGCTCTCCTCACCTGTAAGCACATGTTACAGATATGGAAATCCTGCTACAACCTAACCAACCCCAGGTAAGAAACCTGCAGTGCCTGTTTTGCATAGTGTTTGCATGTGCCCCTGCCTATCAGGGCTATCTCTGACTGGCATTTAGCAGGCATTAACTCTGCCACCCTGGTGCACCTCCAGGTCCCCAAGAGTGGAAGATGGTAACAGGGGGCCTCACGCTCCATTTTTAATGGGATTTTCTCCCAGTGGCTGATGAAGGCTCCAAGTTGTGGGTTTCTTTTGCTTTTGCTGCCATGGTGGCCCTCTGGGCTCAGTTCACAACTCACCTTGATCTGATTTCTCTCTACCAGCCAGTTACTTACCCTCTTTAACGATTCTCATCACTTTCCTGGTGGTTAATGAATAGACTAGTCAGTTACATGTTTCAGATGGGCTTCTTAACAGTAACAATAAAAGTCAACAGGCTGCATCCTTCTAAGGAGAGGGGAAATCGCCATGGACATGATAAAGTCTAATTTTCAAAAAATTACAATCATGACTCAGACAAATATAAAATAATGCGTGACAAAGATTTTATTTACTTCATTAACTCTTGAGGGAACAAGTAAAATGTTAAGACCTGTTCAAAGAAGAATTTGAAAAACAGATATAGCTAGATAGATAGGCAAGATGAATTTACAAATAGATGAAAAAATATCTTCTAGGGCAATGAAATGTTTTGCTTAGGGTTATCTTTTCTGCAGATGTGGGGGTGGGGAGGAATCAAATGTATCTCTACCAAACCCGTTGCCGTCAAGTCAATTCTTACTCATAGCAACCCTATAGGACAGGGTAGTATGGCCCCATAGGGTTTCCAAGGCTGTAATCTTCAACAGAAGCAGATTGCCACATCTTTCTCCCACAGAGCAGCTAGTGGGTTCAAACCGCCGACCTGTTGGTTAGCAGCCAAGTGTTTAACCAGTACGTCACCAGGGCTCCTTACCAGACAAAATTTATGTGTCTTACTCTTTCTATTAGTTTTCTACAGGTTAATTTCTACCCCTTTAGTCTAGTCAACAGGAAGTCAGTCAGAGGTGCATACCCCATAGAATCCAGATAATCCCAGGAGGGTCTACTAATCAACACCCCACCTTGCACTGGTCGTCTCCGAATCATAGTAACCCTGTGCACAACAGAACAAAACACTGCCCAATCCTGCTCCATCCTTACAGTTGTTGCTATGCTTGAGCTCATTGTTGCAGCCACTGTGTCACTCTGTCTCTCTGAGGGTCTTTCTCTTTTTCACTGACCCTCTACTTTAGCCAGCATGATATCCTTCTCCAGGGATTGGTCCTTCCTGATCACACGTCCAAAGTAAGTGAGGCAAAGTCTCACCATCCTCACTTCTAAGGAGTATTCCACTGGAAGATACCCAATAATCTTATTTTGCCCATTTCCAAATCTTAGACAATTTTTCTTGATGTGTGTTTGGATTACTAAGTGTGCCCTGCTCTGTGAAAGAAGTAATCTAATGCAAAGGAAACTAATGATTCTAGTGAATTCACTTAACCACCCGTGTGCTCAGAATACTTCACAAGTTCATAGCAAGGTATGTGGACAGTTCATTCCTGCCCATGAGAGTCAGGAGCCTTCAAATGTGAGACTCATTTTGGTATTGAGTTTGAAAATGTGCACTTAGGGAGTGGCTTGTCTAGCCCAAAAGGAGGCAGGGAGTGGGCTGGCCACCTTGGGCACAGCATGCAGACCTGGGGTGTGCAAAGGTGGGATGGGATTGGAGGAGCAGCAAAGTGGATGTAGGGTTCTATGGGAGACATTGATTGATAAAAATGTTTGCAGTTTAAAAAAAAAAATGTGTTGAAAATCAGAGCCCTGTTAAGGACGGTGGCCCTAGCAGCAGGCACTGCAGGCAGTGTAGCCAGAAGGCAAGGGAGCCCAGACTAGAAAATCAACCACTGAGCCTTCCCCGCCCTCCAGGGAACCACACAGCCCCTTGCAGAGCTCAAGCTGCAAGACTGAGACTAGAGTCTCCGCCCATCACCGCTGCCTGTGGCAAGTCACTCTACTGCCCTGTGCTCCCATCATCCTCTGGGAGCAATAGACATCGTGAGACTGGCTCCTTCCCTTTTGTGGGTATGCTCTGAAAATAAAGATCATTTTAATTTAAAAAAAGTCTACTTCTCTTAAGTCTGTGAGCAAAAATAGAAGATGCCCATATTTATCTCCCCTCAAAGCCTCCCATCCCTGGCCTCTCAGAAGTAGCAGGATTTGGGGGAAAGTCTTCATCCCATTGCCCAGCTAATGGGAGACGCAGCCCAGGCCAGCTGCACAGCACTGGAGCACATTCCTTTGCTTGTATCCCCTTCAGAAATGAGAAAATAAATCCATCAGCTTTCACGTTGCCAATTTTCCCTCAGTGCTCCACACCTCTCCCACCTCCCCACATTTCCTCCCACTTAGCAACCAAGAATATTGAATGTGAGGAGAAAAAAATAGCAGAATTGGAAAGCTTTTTAAAAATACTTAACCAAATGCCTGGGCTGTGTCCATACTTCCTCCGTTTCCTGAAGGATCTTTCAGGACCAGAGCAGGGAGGAACCCTGGCTCCAGGCTCAGAGGCTGGGGGTGGGGACGGAGAGGGTCCATTGGTTGCTCAGACTTATTCCTGTGAGCCTCTCCCCTAAGCCTTCGGAGAGGGGGTGGTGGATCTAGCAGCCGCTTATTAAGGAGCTTCCTGTTTGTTTTCTTGAAACTTTTATTTTTTCTCTCTGGGATATAAATACACGTTTCTCCTATAGCCCTTACCAACGTGAGGATTTAAGCATCCTCCTCAGCATGCTGGGTAAAAAGTGACCCTGGCAATAGAATAAAACCAAAGAAGGAAGGGCTGTGTCTTAACGAGGGCCAGCACACTGCAGTTTTCTAGAGAAGGGCAGCTGCGGGTCCAATAGCCTGGAACCTACAATCACATCACAGAGGGTTCTAGAAAAGGGTAGAATTGCATGAGCAAGTATGTGAGAAACATCCCTTCAAAATTAAAAATCAGAACTGAGCAGAAAACATTTTGGTAGGAAGCAGTTTTGTGTCTTCCTGGAGTAGGTGGATACTGACTTGCTGCCGCAGGGTGCCCTTGTTTTTGAGCATGCTCAGTTGTGGGACCTTTGCTCAAGCTGTCCAGGTTTTCCCACTCTTCCTCCCAAAAAAACCCACTGCCGTTGAGTTGATTGACCCATAGCAACTCTGTAGGACAGAGTAGAACTGCCCCATCCGGTTTCCGAGGAGTGGCTGGTGGATTTGAATTGCTGACCTTTTGATTAGCAGCCATAGCACTTACCACTGCCCCACCAGAGGGCCCACTCCCTCCTGAATCCAGGCAGTTCATCCTGAGTCTTGAGGCCTCCAGAGTGGTCAGATGATGAGACAGCACAGAGGAAGAAGGGACAGTGGCAGGAAGCAAGTGGTCAGATTGAGACTAGACCCTGACTTCATGTTCTCAGCAGCTTGTGCCTCCTATTTTGGCTTGAAGGAAATCACACTATAAGCCTAGTTACTGAACTGAGCCTTGGAAACTTGGAAATAACGCTCCACCTGCAGTTGAGAATTCACCTCTTGCTGTGAGCAAAATGGTGGGTGGCTTTCCTCAGGGGTACGTTTGGCAAGGTGTTTGTCATTTCAGAAGTCTGGTTTTATTCCCCTCGGTCTGCAGTTCTGCTTGCAGTTAGGGAAGAAAGCGGTTGTCCTGGATTAAATTGTGTCCCCCAAAAATATGTCAACTTGGCTAGGTCCTGATTCCTAGTATTGTATGATTGTCTACCATTTTGTCATCTGATGTGATTTCCTTATGTGTTGTAAATCCTATCACTATGATGTAATGAGATGGATTAGCAGCAGTTATATTGATAAGATCTACAAGATTAGATAGTGTCTTAAGTCAGTCTCTTTTGAGATATAAAGAGAGAAGCAAGCAGAGAGACCAAGAAAGCAGGGTCAGGAGCACAGCGTGTCCTTTGGACCTGAGGTTCCTGTGCTGAGATGCTCCCAGACCAAGGGAAGACTGATGACAAGGACCTTCCTCCAGAGCAAACGGAGAGAAAGCCTTCCCCTGGAACCGGCACCCTGAATTTGGACTTCTAGCATACTGGACTATGAGAGAATAAACTTCTTTTTGTTAAAGCCATGCACTTGTGGTATTTCTGTTACAGCAGCACTAGATAACCAAGACAGCTATCTTATGTTTTGTTTTCTCTGTCTTAGTAAAGTCTAAAGCTCCCTCAGTTCTTGTGCATGTTGCTAACTGATGACCACTTGGCCACTTAAAATAAAAAAATTCTGACGGGAGCCTCAGCAGAAGGTCCCAGCAGGCCTCTGAGCTGAGTGTAACAGCATTTCAGCTGAACAACACTTGTTGAGCCTCTTCTGGGCCAGCTCCGGACTAGGTCACTTACACGTTTTCTTCAATCCCTACATTAGCCTTGTGAGATAGCTACTGTTGTTTCCACTTCATAAGGAAAGAAACTTTAAGCTCGAGGAAGGTAAATAACTTGCCTAAATTTTCCCAGTTAAGCAGTAGAGCTGAGGTTCAGACCCAGGTCTGTCTAACAACTCTCCACTACAGCAAGCTGCCTCTCTGAGTTGACAACCAATTTCTTTTCCTTTATTTTTATTGTTAACCAACCACTTCTTTCTCCTCCTTTCGCTGCCACCTGGACCCTTAGGTTGTAGCCATGAGTTGACGTCTCCAAGTGATTGGAAGAAAAAATTTTCTTCCTAAGCCCTATTTCAATCACTTCATAAAGTTACCCCTTACTCCAGCCTTAGTTGGAAGTTGGAGACTCCATTTCCTACTCATGAGCACTTATAGTGCATCTTGGTGGAGCTTTTTTTCTCCCGCCACAAGGGATTTTCTCATCTTGTCTTCAGAGTAGCATTGGGCAATGTCATGTTATGTCACATCTGTTTTACTAATAAGAAAATCGAGGCTCAAGGATGTTAGGAACTTGAGTCTTGTCATCAGGCCTCTTGGGCCTGGAGAAAAAGAGGAGGTCCCTCTCATACTTGCCCATGACTTCCTTTCCTTGCTGTGGTTTTTATCCAAGGCCCCTCTCTCACACTCATGTTTATTGTGTGCCCAGCACTATTCTGTGAGCTGAGAGGAGATAGAGGTGCAGCAAGAACTCCAGGGTTCTGACTCCTGGTCTACCACCACCTGGCCTCTTATGTTAACATCTGTGTGGCTGTAGCAAATGAAGAATTTCCAAGGGAAGTTTCCCAATTTCTGGTATAACTTTAACTGTTATTATAGTTTACTGTCAATGTTCAGTCCTACTGCGGAGCAGAAATCACCTGGATGTGTGGTGTCTCTAGCTTTTGTGCCATGGATCGGGGGTTCCTTCCAGTGTTCTCTCTCCTTGAGAGTTACTCCTCGCAGCCTCAGGGCCATGCCAAGAAGAGGTGAGGAAACTGGGCTGAGAAAGGGAATGGTTGGTCCATGTTAGATGTCCAAGAATACAGTGTCCTAGAGAGAGAAGGAAGGGCAACTTTTAGGCTTACATTAGAGAGACTGACTTGAGTGAGAAAGTTAAAGAAACTCAAGGGTTGGCCAAGGCCTCACCTTGCCTCTTCTCCCACATTCTGTGGATCATAGGAAAGGCAACTCTTGATTGGTTAAGACTTTGCACCATGTAATGAAGAACTAAAAATTGCTTCAAACAGCCCAGAAAATTCACAGTCACAAATACCTAATTATTTTTAGAGGTAGAACATTCAGTGTGGAAGTAAAGACATCTCCATTTTCAGTAGTTAGTTGTTGCATATAGAGTGTTTTCAAAAAAAAATATGGAAGACAATCTAAGGAATGTAACTGGAGGTAGTTTCTTAGCTGATGGATGGGAAATGGATCCTGTGTTGTTATCAGTGGATGAAGTTCACAGATTAAGATTATGGTTTTAGATAGGGTTTCTAACATTTGAACTAGGAGATCCTTCACTCAGCTTCCCAAGCCTCCTACAGTTGCTCCAGAAGGTTGAGGGTAGGAATTATCCAGCCATGTTAATGTATGTTGTATGTATGCATGTTGTAGGGGTGTGTTTATAGTGGCACCTTGTGTGTGCCTAGCAGTTTCAACTCTTACAAATGCTTCCTACACACAACCTCATTTCATCCTTACACAGTTCTGTGTAGGCACATGATCCCATTGGTATCTACCAAAGAAGTCAGTGAGACACAGGGGAAGTGAGCTTGCCCAAAGTGACCTACTCATTAGTAGGATGCCCTACAGATAGATGTAGGATAAGAACTCAGGCCCTCCAGCTGGGTTCCAGGACCTCAGTTTCAGAGTCCTTCCCAAAGCATTGCAGGTGGCAGTCAACCCATGCTCTGAATCTTGGTTAGATGGGAAGCATCTAACACTCAGCATTTTTCACGCGCTTCCTGAGATTTGGTCTACTGAGAACCCAGGCAAGCCTTTCCTTTGCAATGCCAGTGCGTCATTGTGTCTCCTGGAATCCCCGGAGTGATGAAGACTATTGCTATATTTTGAGTTAGTGTCTTCTGGAAGAACTCCTAAGTGGAAATCCATTACAATATTAACTTTCTATAATACTAACATTGCAAATATTAACTTTGAAAAATTAACTCTATGTAATATTTATTTTTAAATTTTATAGAAGAACAGTTAATTGCTATATATATTCAGTCAGTAATGTGATCAATGAATCAACTCGACAGCAGCTAACAACGTGATTAGTGAAATTTTGTACGTACTTTTATGTTGTCTTCCGCTCACAGACATTTATTATTCTCAGTCATGGAAGTAATTAATGGAGTATATTCCAGAAAAACATGTATCTGATGATGTAGTTAAGTATAGGTTGACAAATAATCTGTCCCGAAGCAAGTTTCCTTCTGTTTCCTGTGGATTT
This sequence comes from Dugong dugon, assembly GCA_030035585.1. NCBI lineage: Eukaryota > Metazoa > Chordata > Mammalia > Sirenia > Dugongidae > Dugong > Dugong dugon. The sequence goes on along the minus strand of CM057472.1, from coordinate 100,078,988 downwards.
CTCTGACTACATCACTGGATGTGGAAATTGCAGCCTGCAAACCATATTAAGTTTCATACTAAATCTTATTTGTACCACTGTTAGCAACAGCTGCGTAGAGGAAGGAAATTGTGTCCTGTTTATTGTAGAATTTAAACTTGTAACAACAACAAAAGTCACTCTTAGGGCCTCCAGATTGGGGGAAAAAAATAGATTTAAAGAAAAACACTGGAGTCAAATCTCAAGAGGCAGATACGATTCTTTTTGGAGCTGCTTTGATAGAATATCATAACAGAAGAAAAAAGAAAAATGCTGTTATTTTTGTTTACAAGCTTCTTAGAATCCAAAAGAGAGCCCACGTGAGCTGAAGTCCGTGAACTGTGTTCATCCTCAGTTTGGCCTGAGGTGGCCTCCCAGGTGATGTCGCCCGACGAATAGCCCAAGCTGGGTTGACAGGTGCCTCTGGAGGTGGGAGCTCGGTGAAGACTGCAGGAGAGCTGGCTGGCCGGGAGGCTGCCGCCCAAACCCTACTGTGTCCTGTCCACACCCCTGGACATGCACTGACCGGCCATATTCTCCAGCTTGGGGATGCTGAAGAGAGGCTGCAGTTCCAGCTCTGCTGGCCACCAACTCATTATGTCACCTTGCACCTCCTTTTCCTAACCTACTAAAGAAGGATAATAACCACACGGTTCATCACAAAGGCTTGTTCTGGGCGTGCACACGGGCCGTGGCTGTGCTCTCCCTTTGAAAAACAGGGACCAGGGGTTCTCAAACCCAGCTGCATGTTAGAACCATCTGGGGAGCTTTGAAAAATGTTGACCACCCCAGAAATTCTGATTTACTTGACCATTTTCTAGAAATGTCCCCAGGTGAATTTTTTTTTTTTTTTTTTGTAATTAATGACATTATTTTTGTAGAGCAGTTTTAGATCTACAGAAAATCGAGCAGATAGTACAGAGAGTTCCCCTATACCCCCGCTCTCCCCAGCTCAGTTTCCCCTGTTACTAACATCTTGTCATCCTATTGTACATGTTACAGCGTTGAACCAATGTTGATACGTTGTTATTAACTAAAGTCCACAGTCTACATTAGGGTTCACTCTTGGTGCTGGACAGTCCTGTGGGTTTTGACAAATGTGTAATGTCGTGTGCCCACTGTTACAGAATCCTACTGAATAGTTTCACTGCCATAAAAAATGCCCTGTGTGCCACCTATTCTTCCCTCTGCTCCTGAGGCCCTGGCACCCACTGATCTCCTCACTGTTGCTCCGGTTTTGCCTTCCCCCAGGTGGTTTAGGAGTACCGATGTCAAGTGGTTGGTTCATAAACCTACGCTGAGGGTGGTGTGTGGAGGAGGCAGAGGCTTGATGAGCCCTCAGACTGCACAACTCAGAATGCCGGTTAGGTGGACAGAGAGCCTGGCTGGAAGGTTTCATCACTGCATCTCATAATGACACGAAAGGGGCTAAACCTAGCCAGGGTTGGTGGGTGTGGTTTAAGCGAGTTTGCGATATTGAATGCTGGAAGGAGCCCCTGCCGAGCCGGGCCGCAGGAGATGCTTCTTTCACGAGTGGGAAGGTGCTGCAGAAGCTGGAGCACACAAAAGGTGTTATTGCATTTCAGGAGCCGGTGTGGGTTGATTATGTCTCCTCCCCTCCCCCCTCCAATGACTGACATTTGTAGCTGTGTTTTGCAGCGATTCTGGACGTGGGAGCAGCCTCTTAGATAGAACCATTGCTGACAGACGACAGCTTAATACAATTACTTTGCCAGACTTCAGCGATCCAGAGACAGGTGAGAATAAAAAGCCAGAGGGGATGAAATGGTGTCAAAGAAAACGGGGCCTGTCACTGAGTGATGGGGATGGAGACAGGCTGAGGCTGGGAAAGTTCAGACACGCTGAACATCAATGGGCGCATTTTCTCCAGTGTCTTCTCCAAGTGTTTGCTCACGGTGGGGGAGGCAATATTACCCCTCCAACGCAACCCGAAAATCTTTCTGTTTTTCCCTTTGCTCTTGGAGCTTAAAATTTGAAACTAAGAATAGGTTGTCCCCACCCCCATCAGATTTCCTCTTTTTAGATTTTAGAACCTGCTGAAATCAAGGTTTTTTATTTCTAGCCAATTGTGCATATAAACACATATCGACCCAGCAGCCACTCCCCCTCCCCCCATTAGGGAGGCAGGCGGGTCCTGAACTTCTAATTCCACCTTCCCCATGTGGGGGCCTGGGCACACTTACTGCCTCTGAGCGGATATTGACACCTTGTTGTTTGTGTTCCACATTTGCCAAAGTACAGGGGAGTGAATATACCCACGCGATTTCCAAACCTCCAAGCCAGCAATGCCAACGGTAGTTCTGACTATCCAGCGACAATCTGGGGACTCCACAGACCCACAGAACATAATGAAATTCATTCTCCTGCAAGCCTTAATGCAGTCTGGGGAGCCTGCAGCATCATTTGGACCTGGTTCTGCTGCCCCCATAGGGGCGCACTTGAGGCTTAATCCCTGTCTGGGTCAGCCTAGTTGTTTGTGGCCTGGCTTCGTGGAAGGAGCCTCGGTCCTTCTCCTGTCCTTGTGCCATCTCCCAGACCCTGACAGAGGCCTTCAGAGAAAGCCAGAGCCCATCCTCTAGAATAATCCACCAAGAGCCGTCCGAGAGACCTCTCAACTACCTGCAGACTGCGTTTGTGCACTAGGCTCCCTTTTATCAAAGTTAAAATCAGTTTGACAAGTCTGAACCAAGGGCCTTGGGACTCCTAGGTCAAAACGATTGCTGGGTGTTGGAAGGGCCACAAGTTGTAGATTAGTGCAGTTTAGCGTCACTCGCAACCACTGTTCAAAATGCAGAGTGACTGAGCCACAGAAACTCCTCCCCTGGAGTGGCCTCACCCCTCGATGGGTGAACTAGTCGTTGGTGGGGTCCCGCTGCAAACCAGGCAGAGAGCCTGACGTGGAATAGCACAACAGAGTTCCGCCTCATGGGCTCCTGTCCTGATCCAGGTCCCCTGCTGGGGGGCCCTGTAGCCCCCTCATCGCAGGAAGGGTAAGGCCAGGCTGTCAGGACCAGCTGACACGGGAGAGGAGAGAAGGAGTTGAAGCTCACTGTGGCGCCAGCAACAGTTTTGGCTGATTCAGAGCAGCTGCTGTGGCTGCCCAAGGCTGTCTGCCCCCTTCTGCCCCCTCCCCACGTCCCTGTGAGGACAAACCCAACCAAACCCACTGTTGAGTCAATTCCAATTTACAGCAACCCTGTAGAACAGAGTAGAACCGCTCCATAGGGTTTCCAAGGCTATAATCTTTACAGTAGCAGATCACCAGGTCTTTTCTCCTGCAGAGCCGCTGGCAACTGAAAGATTGGCAGTTCAAATCCTCCAGCCGCTCCTTGGAAACCCGGTGGGGCAGTTCTCCTCTGTCCTATAGGGTCGCTATGAGTCGGAATCAACCCGACCGCAACTAGTTTGGTTGTTCGGTTTTTAATTTTTACAGAAGCAGACTGCCACATCATTCTCCCGTGGAGAGGCTGGTGAGTTCAAACCACCAGCCTTTTGGTTAGCAGCTAAGTGCTTTAACCACTGTGCCACTAGGGCTTCTTTGAAAATAAGTGAGGCCCTTGTTATTCTTTCTCTCCTTGGTCTCATGGGACGTTTTCCCTCCATCCCTCAGGAGTCTCCCTCTTGAGGTTACACCTTCGGAGGTGCCATTGTGTCCAGGTGAGCTGTGTCTCAGTGGCACAGTCTAGGGGCGCGCTGCCCCCAGTCAGGCCCAGCCCCTTTTTTTCTCCTCCTTCTCATTAGTAGTATTTATGCAGCTGAGCTCTCAGTTCTGGGAGCCCAGGGGGCTGGAATCTGATTAGCTGGTGTATACACCCTTCTTGAACAATCGGAAACCCACAGCCTCCCAGGCACTGGCCAGTGACCGTTTTAATGTTGTTTGACCTCTTCTTGAGAATCCCTCTAAGTCTGTTTTTACTGGCCCTGTGCCCAGAGCACCAAATGTGGATCTACACGTCACCAGTTATATAACCAGAATCCCTGGGTGGCACAGATGGTTAACCGAAAGGTTCAGGTCCACCCAGAGGCACCTCGGAAGAAACACCTGGTGATCTAATTCCAAAAAATTAGCCACTGGAAACCTTATGTGGCACAGTTCTACTCTGGCACACATGGGGTTGCCCTGAGTCAGAGTCGACTCAATGGCAACTGATTTTAATTACTTAACCAAGAGACCAGAGATTCAGAAAAACGGAGGGCTGGGTTAGGGGGGCTTATCAATTGCAGACAGTTTGTTAATGAGGGTAAAACATTCTGAAGTGATCATGTAAATCAAAGGGACTTAACAATTAGGACGGCATACCTAAAAATGGAAATGATTCTGCCATCTTGATCAACAAAACCCAGTCTTCTGTAGTTCAGCTCAGGGCACAAGAGGGACAGCCCTTTCTTAATACACCTATGTGGATGGGCAGCCTTGTGAACAATCCACAGATTTTATAGTTCACCTTAATTTAATTTTAATAGGTGATATATTTACATAATTCCAAAGCCAAGACTATATTATTCAGAAGGCACCATTGAGAAGTTCTGCTTCCATCCCTGCCCCCCCGCATCTTGTCTTTCCCCAGAGGTAACCATTTTTATTAGCTTTTTGTTTACCCTCCCAGTGTTTTTTCATGGAAATATGTATGTTATGCCACCTTCTATAAAAAAATAGCATACTATACATACTGATCAGCACCTGCCTTTTTCAGTTTACAACATGTCCTGAATTTCGCACAGTATTTGTCCACAGAGAATTTCCTCCTTTTTATTTATTTATTTTTTTCAGCTATGTAGTATCCATGGCATGATCACAGCCTCTTTCCTTCCCTTTGCCACAGTTTTCAGTTCATGTGGTGCTGAAGGAGGCTGGCTAATTTTGAATATCTGCCATAGCCCAGCTCACGTAAAGAAGCAACTGGGCTATAGAGAACGAAAAGGAACTTTTCCAAGGCAACAGTGTTTCTGAATCAAATGGAAGTAACTCACGTCTGCTATGGTCTGGGAGAACCAGCCCTAGCTGGTGGCAGTGGTTGGAGCCCTGGTTCATGCCACTCCCAGGCTTGGCTGCTTTTGTAGATCCCCTTAGAGAGACAGGCACCCAACATGAGCAAAGCCGTACTGTGTGGACATCGGTAAGCATGGATGACCTCAGCGAAGGTGATCTTCCACCGTCCTGATCTCGCCCACTCTGGCCCCGGGACCAGAATCACCCACTGCACTGTGCAGACCCCTTTGTGAGGGTTGTTTTGTTTCTCAGAACTAAATTTATTTTTATTTTTTTACAGAAAATTCTCACATCTACCAAAACAGAGATACTAATGTAATGAGTCCCGTGTTTATACCACCAAGCTTCGACAATTAGTATTCTTGTTTCATCTATCTCTCCCACCCCCACTTAGTTTTTCTAGAGTATTTTAAGACAAATCCCAGACATCATATTTCACCTGTCAAAATTTCAGTAGATATGTCTAACAGATGTTGTTGTTGCTAGGTGCCGTCAAGTCGGTTCCGACTCATAGCGACCCTATGCACAACAGAACCAAACACTGCTCGGTCCGTCCTGCACCATCCTCATAATTGTTGCTATGCTTGAGCCCATTGTTGCAGCCACTGTGTCAGTCCATCTCATGGAGGGTCTTCCTCTTTTTCACTGGCCCTCTACTTTATCATGGTTTCCTTCTCCAGGGACTGATCCCTCCTGATAACATGTCCAAAGTATATGAGACATAGTCTTGCCATCCTTGCTAACAGATAAGGACTTTTAAAAGGATAGCCAGAGTACTGTTATTACACATCCCGGTCGTTGTGAAGTACAGGCTCACTGTTCATGATTTTGGAACGGGTTGATTAACTGGAATATGGTTTTCCACCTCTGAAATTGTCCGTATGTAGATCTGTGGAAGCTTTGGACTGACCAAGCCCACTTCGGTTAATTAAGTAGACATGTCAAACTAAAAAAGCTCCCATTGAAGAACATGCTTCTTCCCTAGTATCACCTCTGGCTTCCCCTCCCCGAGCTATGTCATCTAATAGGTCCCAGCCAGTGAAAGAGAGGAATCAAATGGAATAACAGTCTGCCTTTGATGCTGTGAGGCATTGTCTTTTCTTTGGAATAAGTTGGTAGTTCCTTAAACAGAGGATGAAATAATTTTTTTTTCTCCCTTTTGCCTTCAAAACAGGATGTGGTGTAAGGGATTTATCTTTAATCAATGGAAGATATAACTGGACACCTGTCCAAAGGAGCCCTGGTGGTGCAGTGGTTAAGGACTCAGCTGCTAACTGAAAAGTTGGCAGTTTGAACCCACCAGTTCTCTGAGGGATAAAAATGCGGCAGTCTGCTTCTGTAAAGATTACAGCCTTAGAAACCCTGTGGGGTAGTTCTACTCTGTCCTATAGGGTTGCTATTAGTCAGAATCGGCTTGACAGCAATGGGTTTGGTATCCAAAGCAAAATATTCCTTTTAACCTGAAAGCTTGGTCCATTTTATTGGGGAAAATTTTTGATTGGGAGCTGTAGTGGTCTTCCCATCACTGTGTATCTCTCCAGCTGTAAGACATAAAGGTGGCAGTAATAGCGTCCTTTTCAACGTGCCCAACCATTGCACCCAACACAGACCACCTTAGAAAGCCTAGCACTCCATTGTCACGATCCTGGGACCTCAACATGTCATTGCATCTCAGTAACATCCTTGGTTTTCAAGTAAGCTTTATGTAAGTGCTTCTCATAAAAAACAAACTATGAAAAGTCAAGTTCCAACCCTTTCCAATTGAAAAGCAAATCGTTTCCTTTAGAACGTCCTGGTTGTGGTAGGTTAAAGATGTATTATTGTCAGTGGATCATACTGCTGAATCTGTGCCCAGGTAAATCTGAGTTATTTTTATTCCACGGTGTTGTTGCAGAACAAATAACCAGTGGAAAAAGCAACAACAAATTTGTTTTCTCTGAAAAGCACTTGTATTCTGTTGTCAAGTAGAGGAACGATGATGTACTACATGACCCTATTTTCTTTGCAGCTTATGTGAGTATATTGAAACCTAGTTTATCTTTTTTTTTTTTTTTTGCTTTGTGTCTGTAAAGTTTCCTTTTGCCTTTATCCTTTTTTTTTCTCTTTTCACTGTTTTAGTGTCAGATTCCTCCTCCTCCTCCTCTTCTCTTTCAAGAACCGAGTCTCCTCTCCACCTGTTTGTATCTTCTCATCTCCACCCTCATCCCAAACCCGACACCTTTGTGTGGCCCCCTGCGGCGCATTCATTCAGTGACCCAGGTCCCCGCCGGGATCCCTCTCTATGTAAACGTGGTTTTTCCTTTCTTGATAGACCTGCTTCATTTGCCTGATATTTTATTTTCTGATAATCTTCCTAACTGTAAGCTGGATAGGAAGCTGCACCAAACTTGTCAGAGAGAGAATCTTGTTAATTTAAAAATCCAAATGAGAAGATGACCTGAGATTGCAGATACTGGTGCCCAAGTCCCAACCTCCTCTTTGAAAAGTATAGTAGGCTGTTTTGAGCAGAACAAATGGATGCTTTTCTAGAATATTGCTTCCAGCTCTCGGTTGTGTCCGAGCATTCCTGGAGTTGATATAAAGTCATAACAACTCATTGTACTAAAGAAAAGGAAAATTGTAACATCCAGCAAGTAATGATTTAATCCTAGATATTTCTAATTTTTAATTTACAAATTAATTCAACCTGTATATAACAGTCAAGACTGTATTGTAAAGATGGAACCCTGGTGGCACATTGGTTAAGAGCTTGGCTGCTAACCAAAAGGTCTAGCCACTCTTTGGAAACCCTTTGGGGCAGTTCTGCTCTGTCCTTCAGGGTCGCTATGAGTCAGAATCGGCTCGATAGCAACAGGTTTCGGTTTTTTTGTTTTATTTTAAAGATAGTGACCCTATGCCTTCTAAATACATGGTTCTCAAACTTTATTGTGCATTGAATCTCCTGGCCTCAGTTCCCCTGAGCCCCACCCCAGAGATTCTGATTCAGTAGTCTTCAGGTGGGACCTGGGAATCTGGATGTATAAAACATCCCCTTGTGATTCCAATGCCAGTGGTCCAGGGGCTGCATTTTGAGAAACAGTGCTGTAAACTATTTTCCATCTGCAAAGCAGAAAAATGTAGGGTTTGTGTTATGAAACCGTGCAAGGAAATGGAACAGTAATTATAGTCTAATCTTTTAAATAATGCAGAAAATTTGCAAGTTGGCTTGAGGGTGTTGCAGGGCCTGTCAATTAAAACAAACAAACGAAAAAAACGATCCCTGTATTAAAATGAGACACTGGTTGGTGAAGTCCTTAAATGGGACCTAAAACTGGCTCTCAACAGGGGAGCCCATCCTTGTTTTCTTTCACTCATTTATTTAATGTTCACTTTATTGCCAGCACTGCCAGCAAATTTTATCTGTGTCCATGACTTACAAAGGCTCATCTTTGTTCCAAATGCTCAGTTCTGTGCTGAACAAAAGCTCATAAGAGGAACTGCTGCCAGAAAGAAATGCTTTCTCTCACGTGCTGGTCTCTTGGATGGCTAACCCATGTGTAAATTCACACACACACAAAGCCAGGTCAGAAAAGAAGCCATCATCTAAAACAAAACATTCAAATCAAGAAACGTTCTGACCTTACTCATCTGCGTATTGTGTTCTGAACTTTGCTGTCACAGCAGCCCCAGTTTTCTGAAATGGAAGATGAAGGTAATGGTTTTTAACCTGCTTATGTTGTTTTTAATCCACTTCTTAAAATAGATGTTTTCCCTGATACAATACCTATGGGCAGTTGCCAGCTTCGATTTTTCCAGAAAAACTTGGTTTTTACATTGACTTTTGCCCAGTCTGTTCTCTTAAAATGGGATCTCATTGTTCTGGATTGATGCTACGCGTTGCCCCTGCCCAGTCCACTCTTCTTTGCACAGTAAACCCACCTGCCTCCTCACCCTGCCAGGATTTATCATGCTGCATCCGAGGAGGCCTGTCTTCCCTTAAACCTGTGAAGATTGGAGTCCCGACTCTTCCAGTGAGGCACTGTATATCAGATTAATTAGTAAATTTTAGGATGAGAAATACCCACTGGGCTTTCCGGCAATTGCAGTGTGTCCCAAGTGGTGCTCATTGTTGATTCTTTGTGCAGCTGTGAGCCATTCACAGAGCTCTCCTAGCCAGTAACCAGGTGTTTTAACTAAGACTGAAGCACCCAAGAATTTTTTTTTCTTTTTTACTTGCCCATAGATAAGTAAAACCTGTGAAATCTGGAACCTATATAGGGCAGAGACCTGTCAGAAGGAAAACGCAAATATTTTGCACTAATAGCCATAGACAAGTGTAAGACTGCACGCTGTCAACGGCAGAAAACTTTCGAGATCTGGAAAAACAAGGCAGTCCAGTCAAGTTCCGGTTCTCACAGGTTTCACTGTACAACGTTTAAAGAGCACTGGGGGCACAACAGTTGAGCACTTGGCTGCCAAAGGAAAGGTTGTTGGTTTGAATCCACCCAGAGGCTCCAAGGGAGAAAGACCTGTAATCTGCTCCCATAAAGATTCCAGCCAAACCCTACGGGGCAGTTCTACTCTGTCACATGGCGTTGCTATGAGTAGAAATCGCCTGGACAGCACCTAACAACAGCGACAGTTACAGTGTTTAGTCAGAGGGGGAAAAACATCTTCTACAGTACTGAACAATGTACGATTTCCTAATTATAATGGATTTGAACCTCGACTCTTTCCTTTAGGAAAAATAGATAGCCAAAACCTGGAGTTTTATGAATTTTCTCTCCCTAACCCTTGACTTTGAAGGAGCCCCAGTGCCACAGTGGTTAAGCACTCAGCTGCTAACAGAAAGGTCAGCAGTTTGAACCCACCAGCTGCTCCTCCAGAGAAAGATGTGGCAGTCTGCTTCCGTAAAGATTACAACCTTGGAAACCCTATGGGGCAGTTCTCTGTTCTGTAGAGTTGCTATGAGTGAGAATCGACTGGACAGCAATGGGTTTTTTTTGGGGTGGGGAGCGGGGGGACCCTTGATTTCATAGGAAAAAAAAACTAGCCCAGCCCTATAAACTGTTAGAATCATGATTAGGGTTGATGTGTGGAAGATCTGAAGCCTAGTTGTTTGATTATTTTCCCTTCCCTTTGGAATTTCCTGCCCTGGAAACAAAACAAATTACATGAGTTGGTTGGCTTTCATGTGCTGGGTGAACCTTTTAACGTAAAGGGGGAATGCCCAGTTGCCCTTTCTTTGGTTTAAAAAAAAAAAATTGTTGGTGGAAAAACATGTGTCGCTCTTGATTTGCAATCTGATCCCAGGCAACCAGACTTACAGTTGGAAGGTTATTAGAACTCTTTGCATTTCTAGCCTTTATTTTGATTTCTCAAATGTTTTGTTTCTTTGTTTTAATTTTTGGTTTGATTTGTTGTTCCAAGGCAACTCTCCAGAAGCATACTTTCATGGTTTTCCCTCCCTTTTTTCAGTTAGTAAGTAGCTTACCAATCTATTAACTTTTCTGAGCGTCTCCAGAATCACACTTCCCTCCCCCACGGAATGTATGTGTGGTTGGTGGTGGTTGGGAATGTTGAGGTGGTGTGCACCGTGAAGCTGCTGCCTGCTTGCGCACTCCGCTGCCCTGAGGCCCAGCTCTTCTGGGATTCTAATGCATTCAGCTGTTGCTCGGGTTCACATACTGAGGAGTCAGTATTGGTCTGGGACAGACTACACAGGAAGGCATTTTGGGATGATTGCCCCAGCAAGGACCTGCAGTGGGCTGTGGAGTGCCTCATGGTGCTGGTGGGACAGCCAGACACCCAGCCTCCCCAGGCGGGCTGCCTGTAAATTTTAGGTAGAGAGAACCAGTTGAATCTTGAAATTCCTTTCCAGTTCAACCATTATTCTTACCTAGAAGAAGCAATTCTAGTAATTTATTTTCCTAAAATAGACTAAACAGACATCATAGAACTTCAAACTACATCCACCAAAACATAAGGAGGCAAAGCAAGTCCCTGGATATAGTTGAAGTCATTAGTGAATGATCACTTTTTCCAAGGTGTTTCTTAGCCCACTAATGCTCTCTGGTCAAATATTTTTGAGAAGTAGTGCATCTCTCTGTTAGAGATTCATAGTTCAAGTTAGCATATTAAAGGCTCTGAGAAGGCCTGTAATTTAAAAAAAAAAAAAAAAAATCAAGACTCTTAACTGTGCTTAACCCAGAGTTCTCAAACTAATTTCATCATGGACAAATTTTTCCACAGTATGGAATCGTGTTGCATTTTGGGAAATTCTGATGCCGCACATGGTGATCCAGTGCAAGGATCTGATTCCTCCCCCCCCCCCCCCCATATGCGGCTCAGCGCAGATGTGCCTTTATTTCTGACATTAAAAAATCCATACTTAGAAAAGAGGTCTGTTTGGGTATTGTCATCACATTAGGTGCTTCATATAAAGTGAATCACTGCCAGGTCGCTTTCAATATCAAGCTCCTCAAACACATGAAAAATATTTGATTTTCAGAAAGTCAGATTACATTAAAATCTTCAAGAAGCCCTTATGGTTAAGATGAGACTTCACATATTTATACAGGGGACTTGAGTGTTCTCCATAGAAACTGCTCCAACTCCGAAAGGTCAGGAAACCTGGTTTCAAAGACCGGTTCTGCAGAGGAACCTCGGACAACAGTCAATCTCTCCGGGCCTTGGTTTGCTCATCTTTAAAAACAGGTTTATTAACTATCATCTCTACACGTACCTCTGTAGTTAGCCAGTTACTGATCCTGATTTCAAACCCAAGTCAAGTGCTCTGATCGCCGAGTTGCAGCCTGGCATCTGTGGCTCCTAGCGGCAAGTGGCCTGCAGGACCCAAGTGTGAAAGGTGGCAGAGAGGGATGTGAACACAGCCACCCAGGGCTCTCTCCACACCGCGTGTCAGCCTTGGGCCCAAGGTCCCATGATGCCCATGTTCTCGAGGACACTAACAGTCATCGTTTTTAGAGACAAATGTGCATGGATGTTTTATTCTCTTCTCTGAGAACATGCTGAAATCAGGAATGCCGATTGGTTGTTGGCCCAGTTTTTCATGTTGCTGATTCTGGTGAAGCTGCTTCTCTCTTTAAGGATGAGTAACCAGCAGAAGACAATAAATAGGCTCGTGGAAGAACACATCTCTAAAATGAAGTAAGGTAGGGAAATGAATTCAAGGTAGTAGTTGTTTTTTCTCTTTCCATTCTGGCTAGCATTTTATTAATTGACTTGGCATTTTCTCACAAAGATGTCTATCACGATCAAAAAATGACTAGTCAGGTGGCATATTTCACCCTCTGCTTCTGCTGGAATAAAGTAGGTTTTAGAAAAATCTATATACATGAAAAAATTACTTAAGTTATGACCTCACTGCTTTTGAGGAGAGGTGATTTTAAAAATTCGTGCCTCATAATTCAAGTATAGCCTTCTCTTGCTATTTTAATTCTCAAATAGGTTGTTCTGTGGTGTCTTTCTTTAAGCAAGATTGACTGGAATTTTAAGAGATTAACAAGTCAGTAATGAATGGCACTCAGATAGAAGTTGGGAAGTGTATGTCCAGTAATTGGAATATCGTCCAAACCTGGAAGGCTGCATTCGAGGACAAACACTGAGGTGCCACGCAAGGCAGAAGGGCACGTTAGTGCAAGACACTGCCTCATGAATATGCAGTGGCAGGGTTCAGGTGGAGATGGAGCGTCTGCCTGGTGTAGTCCTCCAAAAGGTACTGTCTCCAGCCCAGAGCCACCGGCTGACAGCTGGCATCTTCCCGCATGCTTGTGAATGGCTTCGCCCACGCTTTGCGTGTGACCACCTGGCCTGCCCACAACCGCCAGCAGCATGCTGTGCTCCCCCGCATGCCCACTGGTGATGGCATACCCCAGTCTCTCCCACCCCTTAGTGGGGTCCTTTCCTAGTGCTTTCCCTGGAAAGCACTTCGCCTTTCAGGAGAAGACATGTCCTGTCAGGTTTAAACTGTGCTTGATATTCTGTTAAAGTCATTTGGAAATTGTGGTCTCTTCTTGGGCTGTGGATTTGGTTGTCCTTATTTACTTGGCTGTCCTAATGTATTTTTCCCTCAATGAATGAGGGAAGATTCTAGAATGGTGACCAAGGTTATTTATCAGAGGAACGCATATCAGGAATTGGCGGGAGGAGTTGGATGGGAGTCAGCAGTGGCCAGGAAAGCTGCTCCAGCCCTGCACCCTGTCCCACTGGGGGACGTGCCTCAGAGATGCAAGTGGCAGCTCTCGCGGGTTTAGCACGTGTGGAGAGAAGCTGTGTGACAGTGTAGTGTGAGAGCCTACCACCCCAAACCAGCCTTCTCAGATGGGCAGGGCTGTCCCACAGCAGAGATGGAAATTGCCCTCCTAACTCCCAAAGATTAGAGTAGGGGGTGGGGGAGGGTTGTTTCGTGTTAAAAAAATAAAAAAGGTACAGAGGAAATATGCCTAATTTGAGGATTGAAGTGGGTGTGGATTCTCATATCGCTGCCTCTCTTCTCAAGAAATGAGAGGCAGTTGTCCCTGGCTCCTTCTTCATCCCTGAGGAGACTCTGTCCTTAGACCACAGGTGGCAGGTGTGAGAGGGAGGTCACTCGGCAGCCAGCAGTCTGCAGTATTGGACTGATTTGTTTTCAAGCCCTCCCTTGAGAAATAGGAATTCTTTTCCTGTGAAAACTGAACGTTGTTAAGCGAAGCTTGCTGGCAGACTGCTTAGTCATTCAAGTTGCTGCTTAATATTCAGAGTCTTTTAAGAAATGGAGCTGCTGCTGCTTTGTCTTTCTTTTCTTTTTCCTCCTTATTTTAGTTGTTTTGGGGTCCCAGCGTTTAAGAACTAAAAGCTGAATAAACCTTATTGACAGGTAATAGTACATCATTTCAGGACAGAGGGCAAATAAGCATAGAAACACATTAGCCAAGGTGATATCGCATGCCCACCTCTGGAGTGGCGGAGTTTCTTTTTAAAAAAATGTGGAGAGGGTAGCTGCTGAGGCGTCAGGTGGAACAAATGTGAATGACAGAGAGAGGGGGCTTGGATGTGAATATATGCTCCATCCTTCTCCTATGTTCATGCACAAAGCAACCCAGTTAACCCTCTGGGGGCTGGGAAGCCAAGAGCAAACACACTCAGGTGTGTTCACTGATGTCTTTTTTTGGTAGATACTGTGCTACATAATATGACATAGTTGTTTATTGTTCCTGAACACTGTGATCCTCACCAGGTCACTAGCTGGGTAGAGTTTCATCTGGTATCTAGGTCGTCTTCTACATGCTATGAGGATATGAGGGGAGGCAAGAGGTGGAAGGTCCTTCAGATGATAGCCACGTACTCCATGCCACCGGAACAGTCACAAGGGCACCTGGAATGTAAACATGCCATACACTTAGTGACCCTGCTTGCAAAAATACAGGGTCACCAAACTCAGCTGAGCCCCCTGATTGTGCCTTTCACTGAACAGAATTGTTGACTCTGGGATCTCTTTGAGTAATGAACTTTGAATGGTGAAATAGGGTTCATATGCAATTGCCACATTTGAGATCTGTGTGAGTTTGACATAGGCATAGTGTGCATTGGAAAGATGATTTTTTTGGAAAGCCTTCACCTGCAAAGGCAGTTTGAGCTCGTTACTCCTGGTGTCCTGCTTGTGGTAGGTTTCTCAGAGGACATCAGCGTATGATGGGTGCTTTGGTCAGATGACCTCAGGAGGGGCTTGGAGCTTGGACTTACAGTGGCCTGAGGTCAGTGGCCTTGGCTCCTGGTCTTCTTGGTACATGGAGAAGTAACTCCACAGCAGTTCCTGGGTCCTCTCTGCTGCCTTCCCCGCAGACCACCTCACATGTGGTGGTCCAAGGGGGAGCCCAGGTGAAAACTTTGGATGTCTTGGAGAAAGGTAGAAATCAGAATGGTTCTTCATGTAGCACTTTGCCTTTGTGTCACTGTCCAAGCTGAGGCTCTGTCTCGGGGCTCCCGGTGGGAAGGGAAGAGAAAGCTCTTGGCTTCAGGAAATACACATCTCCTCGGCACCAGAGCCCCTCATGCCTCCTGGAACAGGTCAGGCAATTAGGTCAAGAACCTAGACCACCTGCCTACATCAGCTCTCAGTTCAGTTGGTCTTGCAGCTCGATCTCCTTTTAGAGCCACTGTGGCCAAGAGGAAGAGGCGCCTTATCTCATGGGGGGAGAGCAGCAGCTGCTGCACAGCACACAGCCCTCAGAGCTAGGACAGTGATAAGCACATCTCGAATTAGTATGATAAATAAGAGATGCGGGGTGACCTGGCCTACCTGTGGAACCTGATGATTACAAGTGCCTTTCTCCAGAGTCTTGAATTTCAGATTGGAAATGTACCCTGTATTCCTTCTTCTGACCCCTTTCTCCAAGCCTCAGTTTGTCCATTCCCACCATGGATTAATAGTCTTCCTCCCCACCCCTGCCCCACCATGGACACTGTAGGGACACATTTGCTTTGGTGAGAAAAGAAAAAAGGTTACTTTAGAAATTTGTTGGTTGGAATTAGCATTTCTAGTCGTTTACCTGCATCAGTCAGAATCCCGTATTTTTTTTGGCACTGGCTGTTTCAGTCCTATGAAACAGTAAGATAGAGGTTGTTTTGGCTATTTTTTAAAATCAGATATATCCAATCTGATTCATAATGTTGTTTATCCTCGTTCCCCCCTCCCCCAAATTCTAATCCAGTACAAGAATTTTATTTACAGTGTTATTATTGCCAGAAATGGTAGGTGTTGATGACTAAATCATTTTACTGTTATTATTAATTAACTGCTATTATTAGTAAATATCTGAATGCTCTAATATCCACTGCCTAGTTCAGAACACAAGGACCTCTGCCCTGTAAAATATGTGTAAAAAGGAATTGACTAGGAAGGAAAAATTATTCATTTTTTTTTATAAACCCAGTTATCCTTCCCTATATTTTCATGGACTAGTTACATTGGAGAGGGGGAGAAGTCACAAAATGAGTTCCGATGTTCACTTATAACTATGTGACACTGTCATTTCTGGTCCAGATTGTTAGAAGCGATGGCAGCTACACTGAACAGCGCTTTGAGACAGTGGAAGTGCTGGCTTCTGAGCCATTACTAAGGAAGGAGAGCAGAGCGCACAGACGTGTCCGAAAGAGACAGGACCAATTGCATCTGAATTTTGTACAGGGACGTGTGTATTGACAGTTTACTCATTCATTCATTCATTCATTCAGCAAGCATTTACTGAGCATCTACTATGATCCCCTGTTAGCCCCTGAAAATACCCAAACGGAGGACATAGTTGTTGTCTTCTAGAACCACACAGTCTAGTAGGGAGGACAGTTACATCAACTTTAATATAAATTACTGTGGTTGGCACTGTGATAACCATACACACAGGTGTTAGTGGAAACTCTGAGGAACTGAATCCTAACCTGCTGCAGGGGAGTGGCAGGGAGAAACGGAAGATGGCAGCAGCCTTCCTATAGAGGTGATGTTTTAGAGGCTGGATTTGGAGTCAGACCAGTGTTTGAGTCCTGGTTCTGCCACCTACTGGCTGTATGACTTTGAATAAGTTATAGAACCTCCTTCCATCTTAGTTGTTGTCATCTAAACAATGCAGATGACATTGTCGCCTGCCTCACAGGGTTGCTTACAGAATGAATGAGATAATATATGTGAAGTGCTCAGCAGAGTGCTTAGAACATAGCTTGTTCTCTAGAACTGATAACTGCTGCCATCATCATCGTGATCATCATCATCATTTGTCAGGCATCATTCACAGTGAAATATATTATTATGCTAGGAATCAGTTAATTTAGTTGATATATATATATATCACAAAGGGAAGGAACTTTGGTAATAGTTCTGATTAGTTCATTTGTGAGCCAAAAACAAGAAACCAACCAAGCAACAAAGCCGGTTAATCCAAAAACCAAAATTAGCTCCTCCAAAAGTTACAAGGAGCCATAGAACCTGGCAGAAATTGTGTATAAATTTTCTAGAGCAGCAGTTGATTATTGTTATATTTAAATGAATTAATTACTAAATATTTTAAACATGGCTCAGTTTTAATTTCTAATATGCTAATTAAGCATCAACAGAAATAACCCACATAAACCAAATCTCTTTGGAGTCCTCAATAGTTTTTAAGAGGGTAAAAGGGTTTTGAGACCAAACAGTTTGAGCACCACTGGTCTAGAGAACAAGACCTTAGACCTTCCTGGGACTCTGTTACCCAGACGAGTGCTGGGCTACAAGGAAGTAGGAGAGCTGAGATGGGCTGGCATGCGTAGACAACGCCTCCAGGCTTTCCTTGACCAAATGTTGGTGAAATCTGCTTTCTGCCCTTCAAGGCCAGTGGTTCGTGAGCTGAGCTGCACATTGGAATCACCTGCGGTGATTAAAAAACAGACGCTTGGGCCCCACTCCTAGAGTTAGTGATTCTGTTGGTCTGGGCTGTGGCTGTGGCACCTTGATTTTTAAAATATCCACGTGATTGTAATGTGAAACCAAGGTTGAGAACCACTCTTTAAGGTATTCAGTGAGACAATAAGCTGGCTTGGTAATGACAGAATACAGCAATAACAGCCTCTAGATTATTCCTTATTTAGCAAATAGTTACTACTAAAAAATCTCAGGGAAATAACATCAGGTCCTTGTAATCAAAGTTAAAAGATTAATTTTCCAAAGAAGCTTAAAAACAGAACAAGACCCAAAAAATCTACAGCAGTTTAATCATTTTGTGTTGAAGTAAAAAAAAGTAGTTAGACATGCTTTGTCTAAACAAGGGTAAGTTCTTAGCCAAACCTCATAGGTTTCCATGCATCATAAAGCCATCTATTAGTATCTTTTAACTGAGCCCCGAGTTCCTTATTCTTGTGGAAGACTCAGATGAAAAACCTTACTAGAGGCTGCTCCCCTCGATCCCCCTTGTGGGTGCTGTTTGTGGATTGCCCATGGAAGGTGGTTTCCCAGTCTGGATCCCATCCACCTTCCATAAGTCACTTCTACCAAACCCCTAACCCATATTACCTTCCTATTGGCACAGCCGGAACATAATATGGATAGCCACTCTACTGCTACAGATACTCTTAAAATAAATAAATTAGGGTGCATTTCATAGCCCAACAGAAATTATTTTTATGCTCACAATTTCATACTATCCAGAGTATAACTCGATAGATCTGGGTAGTCAACATTGTATACTGTCACTGTTTTAAACTGTATGATGAGGTGATTGAGTTGTCCCCAACAATGTTGGAATGTTTATCTCCTGTTATCTTTATGATGAATTATAAATTAAGAATGTTGCAAGTAAATATTAAATTAGCAATTTGAAATAACTGAGTATTCTGCTCTCAATTCTGAAACCGAGACTGAATGTTGGGAACAAGCCCTGTTCCAGGAGGCAATCTCTGCTCATCAGGAGTTCTAGATGGTCACCGTGCAGAGGAATGAGTCATGTTGACTTCTGAACAGATATTCTTTCGCCAGATCCCTTTGACTGGTGAACGTGCCCCACGTGCTCCTTTCATTAGCCTCTCAGGACAGCAGGTTTTACATCCTGGGCAGGGACATATTCTGAGCCCCAGGTGTCTTTGCTATAACCCATGCTGCACCAGTCTTGTATTAGCCTTAGGAATAGATAGCTGCATATACACTAGGCAGAAGTGCCCTTTTTCTAGTTTTTACAGCATGTCCTAGAATATGGTTCAAATCTGGGGTCACTGGCCACCTCTCTAAAGCCAGGCTGCACTGATGACATGGGAAGTAGCTGGGTTTGTCTTCAGGATGGCTACTCCAAGGACTAGCCAAATACTAGGAGGCAAGTGTAATCCCCTCCATCTGGTTTCTAGGTTTAGGCCCCGACAGCAGGGGTGTTTTGTAACTTCTCTTTGTAGTACTTGTTTATGCCACTTTTTAGCACTTGTATCTTGGCTGTATGGCTAGCTGTGTTCTACCTGCCCTGCAACATGAACCGTACTAGACTGGACTCCTGGAGGGAGCGCTTAGCATAGCGTGTGCTCTGTGGGTGTCTAAAAGATTAGCTTTAAAAAAAAAAAAAGACAGAAACCAAGATTCCAGGCTGTAACGATTGTCCGTATCTCTTCATGGACAATAAAACCTTCAAACACCACGGGCGAGGGGTGTGTGTTTGTCCCACTGCTCGTGTCTGTGTAGGGGAGGGTTTTGCTGGCTGGCTGGTTGGGTCTGCCCTTTCACTCCTGATGCCGTCTTCTTGAAAACCCCTCGCAGGCTCTATCCACGCCACGTCAGTAGCAGCCTCGAGAGTGGAGCAGGCACTGTCAGAAGTGGCCTCGTCTCTGCAGAGCAGCACCCCCAAGCAGGGCCCGCTACACCCCTGGATGACGCTGGCGCAGATCTGGCTCCATGCAGGTACCACCTGCCCCCACTGTGGGCCCTTCTCTCCCACCCCATCCTGCAGCCTGCCCTGGGCCTGAGGCTGCAGGATGCTCTTGTCTGTTTAGTTCACGACCCCTCATCAGGAGAAATGGAAGCTTTTGCATCACACATCAAAATGTTACTACTACTTCCCAGGAGCCATGAGTTACTCTGTATCTCCCCATCCCTCCCCTGCCTCAGTAGCCTGACCCAGAGCTTTGCACAGAGCAGACAGATGTGGAGGAAAGATCTGCTGACTTGGGCTCTGAGGACTCCCAGGGAGCGCACCATGTGGGGTGTAGGGCGTGTGCTCAGAGAGCTGTGCACCCAACTTTCTTTGGGAGACAGCATAGCCTGGTATCCCAGACTCGGAAGTTGGGCAGAATCGGAGCCGAGTTTCAGCTCTACCACTTACCAGCTGTGTAGACTTGAGTTGATACTTTCACCTCTCGGCCTCAGTTTCCCCATCTGGAAGGTGGGGTTAATAACAATATCTGTCTCATAGGTTGATGTGCGCAATGCCTGGCCCCTCCTGGCAGTAAAGTCTTATACACCCTAGGAGAGGGGACGGTGTTATTGATGGCACTAATGCCTTTAGCAAAGCTAGGAAAAGGGCAGCCTGTTTGGTGTCTCCACTTCCCTCTCTGATGGCATGCCTGGTAATGCACAGAGAGAGGCAGGTAGCAGCAGCCACTGAACTGGAGACTGGCCGGGAAAGCAGGTGCGTTTGCCTCTCCCGTCTCACACGGCAGTCACCTGTTTCAGCTCTGCTTCTGCGTAGCTGGGAATCCCAAACACAAATCCCGAATGCAGGCATTTTAGCAATGAGAACCCCACTAGACAGAGCTTCCCAGCAAATGATAGCTGTTGATTTACTTGCATATTTATATTGCTACGTAAAAGGGAACGTCTTGTTCCTCAAGTTACATCTGCAGAACCCCAACTGAGCCTCCCCAGGCTGGAGTCTTTGGGTGCAATGGTGAAAGCACAAATTTGGCTGGGCAACGTGCTTATTATCCACCAATTGTCCTGTTTATTCCTTTTGTGCCAGGGCTAATTGTATGATGATACCTTGTTGGATACCCTTGGTGGACCTCAGTATGTGAAAACAGTTGTATTTACCTGGGTTTGGCATGTCACACAGCCAAGCTCAGCCAACCTTTTCTGTGTTGGCACCTTTAATTGAGCCATAACAACTACCATACATTAGCAAATTATGTTCTTCCAAGCAGAAGTACAAAAGAGGGATGATTCATGAATGTGCCAATTGTTCTTCCCTGCTGCAGACGCCTGCCGGCACTCGGCCGCTCACTGCGTCCTAGATGAGCTGACTCTCGGGGCAAGGGACCAGCAGTAATGCCCTCTTCCACAGCTCTGAGGGACAGCCCAGGCCCAGTATAGGATTCTGGCACCTGTCCTTCTCTGTCATCTTCATGAGTACTGACTGCCAAGAACAGAAAGGGAGGGAGTACAGTTTCGATCCTGGCCAGGTGAGCCTGGCTGAACTTGCAGGGCTAGCGTGGGGGTAGATTTGTCTTTGAAATTGGGCTTGAGGTGCGAGCTGTTGAAGGGCCAACGCCTAGAAATCCAGAAGGACTGAAGGTGATCCTTCTTGGCTAAACTCGCTCCCTTGACTTCACGGGCATTGCTTCTCTTACATGTTTCTTGGAAGAGTTAATGAGCTGAGGCTCATGATGTTCCAGGAGAGCTTTGCCTGGTACTTGCTGCCCTCCACTCAGTTATCCTGGAACTTACTCCCCTTTGCAAGGCCTGCCATGACTCTTGGAGAGGAAATTTTGTAGCTGCTTATTAGAACAGTGAAGAACTTGACAGCTAAGATTCACTTTGGAGCTATCCTTGAATTTTTGTGTGATCATGTAAGATCAATTTCTCATTGCCATAGCCTATACCAAAAACAAAAACAAAAAAAAAAACCTACCCACTGCGGTCGAGTCCATTCGATTCTGACTCATAGGGACCATGAAGGACAGAGCAGAACTGCCCCACAGCGTTACCAAGGCTGTAGATCTTTACGGAAGCAGACTGCCACGTCTTTCTCCTGCAGAGTGGCTTGTGGGTTCAAACTGCTGACCTTTCAGTTAGCAACTGAGCGCTTAACCACTGTGCCACCAGCAGAGGCATAACGAGGGGGGCACATGCCCCCGGGCGCAAGACCAAGGGGACTGTGCCACAAATATGAAAGGCGACTCTCTGAGGCAGCCTGACAAGAGTGGGGAGGGTGTTTCTGCTGACACGTCACCACTGTCATCTATTCATCTTGAAACTGGGGTTGGGGGGCATAACTTAGAGATTGTCGCTGGGCACAGTTACCCTCACTAAGCCCCTGGCCACCAGAGCTCCTCAAATATGTATATGTGTGTGTATATATATATGCATGTGCATATATGTATGTTCATATATGTATGCATATATATATGAACATACGTGTATATGTACAATAATATAAATAAGGGTCACAGAAAATCTAATAGTCCTTAGACATAACCAATTACCTCACGAGATTAGTTTTCTTGGTTTGGAGACTTAGGGTCATAGTCTCATGGGACAAGTCAGTCAGTTGGCACAATACAGTTCATAAAGTGTATGTTCTACATCCTGGTCTGGTGAGTAGTGTCTGGGGTCTTAAAAGCTTGCAAGCAGCCATCTGAGGTACAACTATTGGTCCCTACTCATCTGGAGCAAAAGACAAAAAGGAACTGGTCCACAGGACTAATTGTCTACATGGACCATGGTCTCCTCTACCCTGAGACCAGAAGAACTAGATAGTGCCTGGCTACCACTACCATATGTTCTGATCAGGACCACAATAGATGGATCCGGATAGAAAGGGACAAAAATGTGGAACAGAACTTCAAATTCTCAAAAATCCACACTTACTGGACTCACTGAGACAGGAGGATTCCCTGAGACTGTTGCCCTGAGATATTCTTTAAGCCTTGAGCCAAAACTATCGCCTCAAGTCACTTTTTAGCTAAATAACAGGTTAGCTCATAAAGTAATAAATATCACCCTTGAGTATTGCACTCTTCTAAAAAACCATCTATATGAGACCAAATGGTCAACAAATACTCTAAAGCATAGATGAGAAGGGTGGAGGGATGTGAGACTAGGTTAATGGAAATGGAACAACTAGAACAGAAATAGTGTGAATGTTGGCACAGTGTGAAGAATGTAACAAATGTCACTGACCAATATGTGTAGAATTTGTTGAATGGGAACCTGTTTTGCTGTGTATACTTCCACCAAAAATACAAGATAATATTAAAGAAAAAGAAGGCAAATGCCATACTTCGCCTTATAGACTCGGTACAGAATATATATAGTGCTTATATGCATATTGTGCTTATATGTATGTACATGAGCAAATATGAAATGTGAATGAATGGAATACATTAGAATATTTTTAGCATTTGTGCCATATTGACTCTTTCAAAGCCATACTTTTAAGTCAAGATTTAGAATAATGTCGTATATTCACTTAGTCTTTAAAGAGCTAAATTCAGAAGAAACAGAAGGAGATCCCACTGAACTGGAAGGTTTTTGCCTTATGTGGTTTGAGCACTTCTGCTCCGAGAGTGAAAATCAGGAACCATGTTTATTCACAATTTACGGAAACCAGGTAACATACATTTCCTGTGTCCATCAACAGTTCTAACAGCAGCTATTTTTAGAGGTGCAAGATCAGTTTTATGATTTCTGCCATAAATTTTGCAAGTTTTAGATGAGACTAGTTAGGTCCAGGCCTAACACCCACAGCTGTAGTGTTTCTGTGGCGTTTGGAGGCCTCTTCCTGCATGGTGGTTATTGGGTGAGCTGAGTATAGCGGAAGCTCATGATGGGAGCCCATAGGGAGGCAGCTCAAGATTTGGCTTGAAGGTAAGGTCACCCTGAGAAGATGGCAGATTTCCAGTTTGGTGTATAAGAGGGACTCTGGGCCAGTTGTATGGCTAAGACTCTCAGAAATAGAGCACCTGAGCCTCCAGCTGCTCTGTAAGGCCTGCAGAGAACACAGGCCCCAAGAAGGCCAGAGATGCATGACTATGGAGGCACCCTCCCTTCCATGTGGTGTGACCTGCTTCCTGGGCCTCCCTACCCTCAGTGCCTCTTCTTCTTCTGTCCTGGACACCTTCTGACTCCAGTTCCTCAGCCTCTTCCACCAGAACACCTGGTGACTAGCCTGGCATGGCACGTGTGTGTTTTGTTCCTTGGTTTGTTGGGGCCTTTCTGACAATTTATTTAAATTATTTTTTGAATAAGTAGTATGTGCATATGATATACAGCTGCAAACATACAAAAGACATAGAGTGGAAAGGCTCCCTCCCCCTAGACCTCAGTCACCCTCACCCAAAGGCAACCACTAATAGTTCTGGGAACCTCCTAGAGAGTTACACACACTGTTCTGAACCTTCCTCCCCACCAACACCCTCCTCACAGGGTGTCCTGGAGACCATGGCACATCAGCATACATAAAGCCCACTCCTACTGTTTAGCAACTACATAGTTTATACTACATTATACATAGTTTATAGTATAAACCCATTGTATGGATTCACCGTGAGTTAACCAGTACTCAGTTAACTAACACTTAGATTGTTTCTAGTATTTTCCTATCACAGTCAGTGGTTCTGTATGTGTTTGTAAGGTAAATTCCTAAAAGTGGAAATACACTATGTGTATTTTTAATTTTGGTAAATTTTACCACCTCGCCCTCCATAGAATTGCACCAGTTTACATTGTGGTCAGCAAGTGTGAATGCCGATTTTCTCACATCCTTGTCAACATGGTAAATATCAACCTTCTAGGTCTTGCCCTGGTGGCTTCATGGTTAAGAGCTACGGCTGCTAACCAAAAAGGTCAGCGGTTCAAATCCACCAGCTGCTCCTTGGAAACCCTATGGGGCAGTTCTACTCTGTCCTCCAGGGTCGCTATGGGTCGGTCCAATTTGACGGCACCTAACAACAGCAACAGATCTTTGCCAGTGTTGATAGGTGAAAAATGGTATTCCATTTGTCTGTTCATGTCTTTTGCCCATTTATCTTTTTAGGTACTGAGCTTTTTTTTTTTATTTGTAGACATTTATTATATATCTGAGAAGTTTGCCCTGTGTCTGTGATATGTGCTGTAACTATTTCTCCCCCTTTTTTATTTTATTTGTGTTTTCTCTTTTTTTCCTGTTTTTGCAAAACAGGTTTTTAAAAATACATTTATCTATCTTTCCTTTATGGCATCTGAACTTCACACCATACTTTGAAAGTGACTTTCTATCTTTATGATCTTTTTTCCAGAATGTTTCAAGTATCTTCCAGTGCCATTTCTATGTATATCGTCTTGTAGAGACGGTCAGAAGCAGGTTATACCCCCATTTTGCAGTAGGGGAATCCCAGGCTAGAGAGAAGTAGTAAGCACGTTGCGGTCTTGCTGGGGCAGGAGTCAGGAGAGCTGAATTACGGCATCTGATGTTTATTTCATCTCAAATTATGTCTCCCTAGAAACTATACAACTACTTCTTTTTTTTCATTGTGGTAAAAATATATATAACAAAACTTTCACAAATTCAACTGTTTTTACATGTACAGTTCAGTGACATTGATTACATTCATCATGTTGTGCCACCGTCACCGTTATCCTTTTCCAAATTATTCCACCACCATTAACAGAAGCTCAGTGCAACTTCTTCTTTAGAATACACATCTCATCGTTGACCTTTAGGAATTCATGCATTCCCAATAATTCAGAGCTGATCCAGAGTCTCTCCCAAACCAAGCGAGTTTCCTGGTGCCCATCTTTCAATTTCCAGATTGGGATGGCAGCTAAAAATGACTTTGCGGTAGGTGGTTAATTTCTGCTTGTTACTTACTAATAATTATAGCTTTCACTTTGGCACCTCTCACAGTTGAAACCAGTGGCTATTCTTAGATGTGCAAGATCAGATTTTCTGGTTTCTGCTGGGAATTTAAAGCTGTGATACTCTCACAAATTCCTTGGCCCTGGCCAGACCTGCCCCCTTTCTCCTTCCCCCCGACCAGGCTCCTCCCAGCCTCCAGGAGGTGCATCAGCAGGGCTGAGGGTAATCCTGTGGTGTGATCGCCATGATGACATGAAGACAGCTCCCAGACAGGTGGTGTGTGGGGTCACTGCACAGTGAGTGCCTGTAGGACACGCAGTGCCTGCTGATGAGTCAGGCTCAGCCCTGCACACGGCAGTCTAGATCAGTCAGCTCCACCAGCCCTGCCCCTTCTCCAGCCCTGGAAGACTTTGACTAACTGTCTACAACATGCATGTACCTGATGGTAATCGAGCGCTGTGTATGTGACCGATGTTAGACTCGACATGCTTAACTTGTTCAGTCCTTGTGATAACCTTGAGTAGAAGTGCCCCACAGGGTTTCCAAGGAGCAGCTGGTGGATTTGAACTGCCGACCTTTTGGTTAGCAGCTATAGCTCTTAACCGCTGCACCACCAGGGCTCCCATAATAACCTTGTGATTAAATAGCCTTATTTACCCCATTTTACAGATGAAGAAGCTGAGACACAGCCATCAAGTAACTTGCCTAAGGTTATATGGCTAGTAAGTTGTTGTCAGTTGCCATGGAGTCAGTTCTGACTCATGGCGACCCTATGTGTGCAAAGTAGAACTGCTCCCTAGGGTTTTCAAGGTTGTGACCTTTTGGAAGCAGATCACCAGGCCTGTCTTCTGAGGTGCCTCTGGGGGGGTTTGAACTGCCAACCTTTCAGCTAGTAGTCAAGCACTTAACTGTTTGGGCCACTCAAGAACTCCAACTAATAAGTAGAGAAGTCAAAATTTAGACTCAACCAGTGTGGCCCCAGAACCCTAGCTCTAGCCCACGGTAGGTACTCCTTTGTTCAACAACATTCCTTTTTTTTTTTTTTTAATTTTTTAAAGTTTGTGTCTATATTGTAAAAATGAAGATAGCACAGCATTTGCCAACTCAGCATCTTTCACTACAACACGGTGTTTTTGAGCACCTGTTTCTGAGTCACAATTGGAGCTCGGCTCTGAAGCGCTGTGGTGCTGGAGACAGATGCAGCCCCTGCCTTCATGGAGTTTACTGTTGTGAAGTAAAACAACTCCAGAAGCACTTCACGCCCGTGGTGCCAAGTGCCAGGAAGGAGTGGTACAGGCTTCCCTGAGAACTGGTCACCTAAGGGGGGAGCCAGAGCAGCTGAGGCACATTTGAGCAAAGACCTGAAGAGCCATTAGCAGTTGGTCAGGCCACAATGGTAACGGCAGAGGTGGCAGAGGAGATAGCTTGTGGGAGGGCCTGCAGGCAGCAGGAGCTCTGAGTGTTCCACAAACTGATGGAGCCCCAGGGCTTGACGCCTGAAGAGCAAGCAGGGAAGGGGCCCAAGGTGAGGCAGGAGAAGGGCCGGGGTAGGATCGTGCCAGTGCCCCTGGCAGCCATGCTAAGGTCTTTGAACTTTATCCTAAGAGCATTAAAGAACTATCCAAGGGCTTCAAGCAGGAGAGTGAAAGAAACAGACTGAGGTTTTTAAAGGGTTACTCCAGCTAACTCAAGAGTGGGGTGAGAGGCAGCAGGAGCAGAAGCAGGAAGAGAGTTAGCAACATTGGCCCATGTGACGGAGGAGAGCAGCTTGGTTTCCAGTGGGAATGGGGCAGTGGGGGGAGAGAAGTGGTTACTTGAGGTGCATTTTTGAGGTGGGACTCAGGGGACTTGTGGATGGATTAGATGTGGGGGTGAAGGAAAAGGAAGAATCAAGGAAGACTCGTGTGTTTTGTGCGTGAGAAAATGGGTGGATGGCGATAGCGTTTCTGTGATGGGGAAGCTGAGGGAAGGACTGGTGTATTAGGGTTGGGGAGGAAGAAAATCAGGAGTCCTGTTTGAACGTGTAAGTATCAGATGCCGAAGGCCATTGAGTGAAGATGGCAAGCTGGATGTTCAAGTCTGCATTTCAGGTTTGGGCTGGAGACATAAACGAAGGAGTTGGGATTCAGAGCCAAGGGATGTAATGAGAAGGCCCGGGAAAAAAGTGTAGACGGTGCAAGGAAGAGGGCCAGGACCCAGGGCCGAGCTGCTCCTACATTTGAAGTTTGGGGAGAAGAGGAAAAGCCAGAGTCACTGAAAGAAAGTGACAGCAAGGCAGGGACAGACCAGGAGAGGTGGTGTCACAGCTGCCTGAGGCGTGCAGAAGGAGCCTGTGCCGTACAGTCCAGAGCTGGAGCTCTGGAGTTAGACTTGCTGAAATCCTAGTCGCACCATGTAGTAGCAGTCTGATGCGACAGGCTTTCCCTACCCCTCTGAGCCGTGGTGTCTTCATCTGCAAAATGAGGGTGAGCTATGATAATCACACGAGATAATGCAGATAGCAAGCACTCACTAACTATTAAAATAACTTTTCAAGGAAGCTGTGGCTGGTAGGAAGTGCTGCTGAGAGGCTGAGTAAGGTGGAGGCAGTGGCGTTTGTTGGGTTTGGCGTTGGGGAGTTGGTGGCCACGATGAGACCGGCTGCAGGGAGTGGCAGAGATGGAGGTCGTACTGGTGTGGGGTTCAGAGCGATGGCAGGTGAGGGAATGGAGATGGTGAGGGTGAACAACTCGTGCTGCCAGAAGCGCTCCCGCTCCATGGAGCAGAGTAGGGAAACGGGGCTGGGGAGGAATGTGGGGTGAAGGGAGAGAACGTGGGGCCCAGGGAGGGGTTTTAAAGATGGCTCATACAGAAGCGTGTTGATCTGCTGATTGGGATGATCAGGAGAGAGCAGGGGTGCATGAGGTATGAACTTCTGGAGAAGGCACGAGGGTTGCAGAGGGGCTGGCCCTTGGTTACCAGAGGTGGGACACAAGAGTGGGTGGCTCCAGGGACGCAGATGGGCTTGTCGGTGTAGGGGTGAGAAGAGGCTCGAGGTCTGCTTTGCTGACTTCTGTATTCTCTTTGGATAACATGTCAAGGTCAGCTGAGGGGGTGGGGAAGAATGAGGACTCGGGAGCGCAGCTGGGCAAAGGCCTAAGAGGGATAAAGTGTGTCGCCAGTGCAGCTAGGGGCTGAGGGGCCAGCCTCACTCTCCCAGCCCGGCCCCTGGGGAGGGGGCCGTTCTTGACAGACTGACACAGCCAGACACAAACAGGGAAATAAACACCAACACAAAGGAATTTGGCTGGGCCCTCTGTGAGGACAGGACATGGGCTGTGTTCATCTTGGGGACTGCAGGGCCCAGCTTGGGGCCTGGCCCAGAGACACTCGGGTACAAGGACACATGAAAACAAAGTCACCTCCTCCTTTCACTGTCCAGCCTTCTCCAAACAAAGAACAATCCCAGTGAGAGCTGATAAGGATGAAGGCCTCCCCTAGGCCTTGGTGACTTGTAAGAGTGACAGAAAGCTTCTCTGGACATGTGACCCCTTCCTCTTTGGCCGGCACACTGAATTTTCTATGAAAAAGCGAATTCATGACAACACAGAAGGCATGCTCAGGGAGCACCTTGAGCTCCTGGCAGACACCTGCGTCCTCCCCGGGGAGACTCCTCAGCCACCACAGGCAGGGCTGCCCCAGAACCAAGTTGCTGAGGCTTGTTTGCCAGCACAAGGCACTCTCTGTAGGGAGGCAGAGTTTGGGTAAAGGAGATGGTTTTGAGAAGGGTACCTCATGCCCTGCCTGAGGCCTCACGTCCAAGGCCAGGAAATGCCTGATGCCACATGAGTGTTTTCTCTTCTTCCTGCTCCGCCAGCCCTCGGGTGAAGGTTTACAGTTCTCGAGGCTGCCTTGGTACTGCACGTCTGTGCGAATGTGGAAAGGTATCCTGTCTGTGTGGACTCAGCCCCGAAGGAGCAGGCTTGGCCAGTGGAAGGCGCCTTTGTGAGAAGAAACACTTCCCTCACATTCCTCAGACAGACGCATCCCTGTGTCAGGTGCACAGCCTGCCAGCAGAGTCCAGGCTAGATGTTAGCCCCCCTCGGCCCGGCCCCTTGTGCAGTGTGTGGTCCGCACAACCCTAAGCCCAAGGCTGGCACAATGTGAGCCAGTTCCCAACCTTGCCACTGACACAAAGCAGGGGCTTGATGGCGTTAGATGAATGAATGCGTGAGGAAAGAAGCCTCTGCGGGGTTGTGGTGCAGCCAGGTCCCCAGTCAGGAATGCCACTTCATCTGGAGAACGGCAGTCCTCATTCCTCAGGATCTCGTAGCGTTTACAGAAAATACCAGTTGTCATCAAGTCAGCTCCAACTCATGGCAACCTCCTGTGTGTTAGAATAGAACTGTGCTCCGTAGGGTTTTCGGTGACGGGCTTTTCAGAAGTAGATCACTAGGCTTTTCTTCTGAGACACCTCTGGGTGGACTTGAACTTCTAACCTTTCGGTTAGCAGCCAAGCATGTTAACCGTTTGCACCACGAGAGATCCCTCTCACAGCATAGCTCATCCCTTTTCGGGTCATATCTTTAGTATGGTTTGGCAAAAGCCTTCTGGGTGAAAGGCAGAGTTAGGGACATGGTGCACTGCCAAGACAGACCAGCCTTGACCCTTGCCCTCTACTGGGAGAGACGGCACTTTCACCAATCACCGTGATACAAGGCCATCTAGGATTACAGTTTTCCTAGAGAGCACAGGGTGGAGGAAAGCAGAGCATGAGAGATGGTTTACCCCATGGCCTTCTGGGGAAGTCCTGTGCAGAGTAGGGTTCAGTGGCGCCTAGAGAGAGGAGTGGCGGGTTTTCGATGGATGACGACTCGGGGAAGACATTCCAGGTGAGGGGACGCACAAGCAAAGGCTTGGAGGAGTTAGAAAGGCAGGGCCCTGATTTTGAATGCAGAACGAAAATATTTGGGTTACGTTCAGTTTGCAGCAGGGAACCACTGAAGAAGGTGTGTGAGCAGAGAGGGAGATTGTATTTCCAACATTTTTCATCATACCCAGATGACAAGGACAAACCAAGAGGACTGTCAGAGCTTTGTCAGGCTTCTCAGATAAAGATTACAGCTGTGAAAACCCTATGGAGCAGTTCTACTCTGTAACATATGGAGTCACTATGAGTTGGAATCTTCTTGACAGCAACTGATTTCTTTGATTTAGGGAAGTGTAATTAATACCCCTCTCTTTACCTCCTGGAATCTACTTGATGGCAGTGGGTTTTGGTCTTTACCTCCTGAGTTCCAAACCAATTAAGAAATAAAGGAGAAGGAACCAGATGGAGATCAAAATCTCAGCCTTGTTATAGTGAGGCTGAATTGGAGAAGGTGGCCTGCCCTCTGGCTGCAAATGGGCTCCCTAATGCATCACACCGAATTGAACTCGCCTATCCCAAATCACAGGACTGGGCAGTATTTCATTCTGTTGTACTTAGGGTCACTGAGTCGGAATTGACTTCCAGCTGAGAGGCAGCACCCAGCCCAATAAAGTACCTGCATGAGCAAGCCGAGAACGTGGCACCCACAGGACAAGCTGC
The DNA here is from genome assembly GCA_030035585.1 of Dugong dugon. NCBI lineage: Eukaryota > Metazoa > Chordata > Mammalia > Sirenia > Dugongidae > Dugong > Dugong dugon. The sequence goes on along the minus strand of CM057472.1, from coordinate 100,048,138 downwards.
TGGGAGAGAGAGAGCCCTGAGGGGTCAAGGTGAGCAGGCTCAGGTCCTTCTCCCAAACTCACCAATCAGATGGGACTGGGAAGAGGGCTGGAGAGAGAAGCCAGGTGTGTGGCTGGAGCAGATGGGACCCTGATAGAAACAAGAAGCAAAATTGGAAGGTCCCCTAGCAAGATGGTATGGGATGGAGTGATGATAGAGATTATACAAGGAGCTATGGGAGCACGAACGAGGGGGCTACTGACTCCATCAGGGTTGGGGGCAGAGGGGAACTCGTGAGACCCTCTTCTGGGGAGACTAGGCTTTTTTTGAGCTGTGACCTTCCAAGAGGGAAGGCTTCCCAAGCAGCACCAGCTCACTGTAAATACCTGTGTGGCCTTGTTTTCTCCTAGGACCAGCTTTATACCTGAGCAGAGAGGGATGCCTCTGAGTGAGTTCAGGGATGCTGGGAAGGATGTTTCAGGAATCCTTTCCTCTTCCTGCCCAAGCTCCATCCCAAACTAGTTGATTAACGCCAGACATCCTACCACTAAAGTTTCATTCCTGGAGCCTAAGACTTTGTGCCCCATGACAATGTAATTTCCTTTTAAAGGGGAATGAATTTGTGCTAATCCATTGTCTGAAAGGAGCTGTGGTAGAATGGAAAGGATGAACCTGGAGCCCTGAGGTCTGGCTCCACCAAATCCACTGACTTGGCCAAATAGAGCTGTGGGGCTGGGGTGAGTCACTCGACCTCCTTGAACCTTTGTTTCCTCACTCTGCAGTCACACAGAGGGGTGAGGCTGGACAAAGCATAATCCTCACCATTTTCAGCTCACTATGGACTTGTTATGTGGATCATAACAAATTACAGATAACATTGTAAAGAATGGGAATTCCAGAACCCTTAATTGTGCTCATGCAGAACCTGTACATAGACCAAGAGGTAGTCATTCGAACAGAACAAGGGGTACTGTGTGGTTTAAAATCAGGAAAGGTGTGTGTCAGGGCTGTATCCTGTCATCATACTTATTCAATATGTATGCTGAGCAAATAATCCAAGAAGCTGGACTATGTGAAGAAGAACACGACATCAAGATTTGAGGAAGATTAATTGACAGCATGCGATATAGAAAGTGAAGAGGACTTGAAGCACTTGCCAGGGAAGATGAAAGACTACAGCCTTTAGTATGGATTACACCTCAATATAAAAAAAATCATCACACTGGACCAATAAACAACATCATGATAAAGAAAATATTGAAGTTATCAAGGATTTCATTTTACTTGGATCCACAACCAACGTCCATGGAAGCAGCAGTCAAATCAAAAGGCACATTATATTCAGCAAATCTGCTGCAAAAGACCTCTTTCACGTCTTAAAAAGCAAAGATGTCACTTTGAGGACTAAGATGCACCTGACCCAAACCATGGTGTCTTCAGTTGCCTCGTATGCATGCAAAAGCTAGCAATGAATAAAGAAGACCAAAGAAGAATTGATGCCTTTGAATTATGGTGGTGGTGAAGAATGTTGAATATCCCATGGACTGCCAGAAGAACGAACAGATCAATCTTGGAAGAATTACAGCCAGAATGTTCCTTAGAAGGGAGGGTGGCAAGACTTCATTTTACATACTTTGGGCATGTTATCAGGAGGGACCAGTCCCTGAAGAAGGCCATCATGCTTGGTAAAGTAGAGGGTTAGTGAAAAAAAGGAAGACCCTCAGCGAGATGGATTGACACAAAGACTGTTCTGTTGTACGTAGGGTCACGATGAGTCGGAACCAACTCAGTGACATCTAATGACAACAACAACATGGGCTTCCACCATCTTGTTTGATCCTTACCACTGCCCTTGGAGAGATGTGGGCCAGAACCAGGGCCTCCAACTGACAGGTGAGCAGATCCACACACAAGGCCCCAGGGCAGGGAACAAATCCTCTGTGTTCTCATTACGCCATGACTTGCATACTGGGTACCCTACAGCCTTATGGTACTGTACCCAAGGAGAAGGAAATGACCCAAGAGGGAAGCCAAGCTGCCCACTTTTGAGAATATATCAGGATAAGATCACTATGGAGAAAAGGCTCCACTGGGGGAAAATGGTTTGGGAATCACTGCAGTGCATTGTTCCCTGTGCTCCTTCCATTTGAACTTAAAGCAGAGGGGCTGGGGGCAGTCCTAGGCCATGGCATTTGTCTGCTACATCTACCCTCAGGAGCACAGGCATTATATCAGTGCCATAGGTTTCCTCCCACAACATCCATGGCACTGAACAACGTCCTCTGGAGGCCTGGATTCTTCCTTCTACCATAATGATTATGACTGCTTCTTCCGTCTCATCATGTAATGAGACCGATAGCGTCAGACAGTGGCTCATGAAAGCACAGTGATGATAAGATATTGGTATCATATTTGGTCTCATGGAGGACCCTTATAGAACAGGACTCACAACAGAGTCATAGCACGTACATTGTCGTGTTGGTATTTGTTTCTTCAATTCTTGTTATAAAAACTCTAGGAGCATTCAGGTCTCACTCCCCCAAATCGGCCTTTTTCATAGTGACCTAGATGGGAGAGGCTGGGTGCGCCCTACCACAACAGCTCCAGTCCCTGGCCGTCTTGGAAATGTATATACAGTTACCCCCAAAATGGAAGCAAGTCAGGAGCCAAGTGTACAGTGAGAGGAACGTTGTGTACAGCTCTCCCAAGCAGTGGCCGTGCTTAGGTAACCTAACACTGCAGTGGGCACACATTTGACTCTTCCTGGCAAGAGCGTCGAGAGAATCGTGTTACTGAGAGACATCAGACTGCCCTGCCAGTGTCATGAGGAGGGCGTTTACCTCCTAAGAGAGAGAAGATTTTGCCTGGGCTCCAACCAAAGGACGGGTAAATGTCTCCTTTGTTTTTGCCGAGTCCCCCATGTGTAGTAGGTGCTCAGTAAATGCCTTTGGCATTGAGTCTCCTGAGAAGGTGAAGTGGGAGCATTGCGGCTTTGCCACCTGTAGGGCTCAGCACGTTCATTGTATTTGATTTGCCCAAGTTTCTATGTCTGTGAGAGTCACTCAGGACACTCCCAGTGCTTTATCCAGGGATCTTTGTTGGCTGGGGTGGGCAGTCGTTGGTGTTAATATGAGCACCAGGGAGGTGAGCACACTTGGGGAGAGGGGCCAGCCAGGCTGATTGGGGTTGGAAAGTCAGCAGCCTCGACTCTGACCACAGCCGTGCAATAAACCCCTGCCATTTCCCAGTCTGGGCTTGAAGCTGGAGGTGTGGGGGATGGAAAGGCAGGTCTGCAGCAGAGCCTGCCCTTGGAGAGCTTCCTGTCCAGGATGGGGAGCTGAGACTGCGACAGTGGCACAGGCCATCAGAGATGCAGAGGATGGGATCCTCCCTCAGCTGAGGAGAGGGGGATACCTGAGCTAGGCCTCGAAGGAGGGTGGGGGTGTCGGCACCAAGAGCAGAGGCACCAGAATAAACAAAATGTGGTGAAGGGAATGCCCACTCTATGTCCAGAAAATGGCAAGTAGCTTCTTACGGCCAGGGCCCAGAGTGGGGCAGGGAAGCAGTGGGGGCACAGGCTAGCTTGCTGGTGAGGTTAATGGGACCAGTCAGAGGGCTTGAGGGCCAGACACAGGAATCTAGGTATTACTTTAGGGCTGAGATGACACTATCCTCTGGTGTACAAGAGCATGGGCCGTAGCCAGCTTGCCTGGTTCTGATCCTGGCTCTGCCCCTCACTTCCCTGGGATCTTGGGCAAGCGGCTTAGCCTTCCAGTGCCTCAGTTTCCTCATCTGTACAATGGGGATAACATTAATAGTGCCTACCTCATTGTATAACTGTGCAGATAAATGAGAGCAATGCCTTGCACAAAGCTTGCGTTTAATGAGTGTTACTGTTGTTATTGCTGTTATCACTCATTCAACAGCCCTTTATTGGACTTGGACTGTGTGCTGGACACTGTGCTTGTCACTGGGGGGACAGCAGGGAACAGCACACACCACCCTCATGGCGCACATCCTAGTGAGATAAAGAAATAAAATAGACCTGTCACTCAGTAGTAAGAATTACCTGTTATCTGTTGGCATCGAGTCAATGTCGAGTCGATACCAACTCATAGTGACCCTATGGACAGAGTAGAACCGCCCCACAGGGTTTCCAAAACTGTACATAATCTTCACGGGGCCAAACTGTCGCATCTTTCTTCCCAGGAAGCATTAGGGGAAAAACTGCAGGGAAAGGAAGGGGTTGTGCTGCACAGTTGGGGAGCACACGTTTAAATAGGACAGCCTGGGCAGGCCTCACTGGGAGGCCGTTTGAGGAAAGACTGAGGTGGTGAGGGTGAACTCTGTCAGAGCTGCACGCCGGCGGAGGGAACAGCAGGCAAGAGGGCCTTAAGGAAGGACGTTTCTAAGCAGGTGGATGGCCCACCAGAGCTTTGCCTCAGGAGGTCAGTGTGGAGGCAGCTGCATGAGAGACTGGCAGGGACAAGGAAGGAATGATGGCCAGGACAGAGACTGCACCAGAGTCCAGGCTGTTTCTGAAGTGGCCTGCGGGAGACAGCTCACGGAGGTGCGTGAGGAAAATCGTCACACTTCTATTCCTGTCTTTTTTATCACATTCTTTTAGCTTTCCTATTTTTGCGTGCATGGTATTATACATATATGTTAGTACAGAATAGTTTCTGTATGTAATTTATACGTACATATATGTAACTCGGAGCCCTGGTGGTTTAGAGTTCAGCTGCTAACCATAAAGGTCAGCAGTTCTTTTCCGCCATCTGCTCGTTGGAAACCATATGGGGCAGCTATACTGTGTCCTGTAGGGTTGCTTTGAGTCAGAATTGACTCTACCTCAACGGGTTTGGGTTTTTTTGGTATATGTAACTTGTATACATGCCTACGGAGGAGGCCAGGAGTCACAGCAGGAACCGACGGGGAAGGGCCTGACAGAAGGTGGGAGGCGGGTCAGCGAGCACGGAGAGGAAGTACCTCCTGAGTACTGCGGCAGTAGACTGGACAGGTGTGGTTTTGCGAGGAGAGGAGGTGGGAGGGGGCATCGGGACATCCTGGCAGACTCAGGCCTAGCCCACTGGAAGCATGGCGTGGGGAGCAGAACAAGGCCTCAGGAGAAGAGGCCTGAGGGGCAAGATGAGAGTCCCTGCCTGGGCACTTGAGTGTGACGTTGCTGAGGGACAGGCGAGGGCACTTGGAAGTTTGGGATCTGCACACAGAAAGCAGAGCATTGAGTCCGAGATGGGAAGAAAGACTTGTTTTGAAAGTGCGAGCTTGGTTTTTTGAAGGGCTTTGTTAATATTACACAGTTAGTCTCCAGGGTGCAGTAAAATCCTGGTTGGAGGGCAAGGTCTGATGGGGCAGCATTCTATTTTATGCCCTTCTTGTTGTTAGGTGCCATCGAGTCAATTCCTACTCACAGTGACCTTGTATGACAAAGTAGAACTTCCCCATGGGGGTTTTCTAGGCTGTAATCTTTACAGGAGCTGATTGTCAGGTCTTTCTCCCACAGAGCCTCTGGATGGATTCAGTGTGCCAGCATTTCGGTTAGTAGCTGAGTGCTTAGCCATTAGGCCACCAGGGCTCCTTAAACACATAAGCTGATAGCCCTCTGCCCTTGTCACATCAGGAGAACAGGCTAGAGGGCAGAGCCATTTCCCTGTGAGGGGCTTGTGTGCCTCTGGTCTGCTGTCCCTCTGCTCCTTCTGGCCCTTGCTCCATGGTTGTCAGGGAAGGGCTGGGCCAGCCTCTGTCCAGATGCTGAGGCGCCCTCAGTGGGCCCTGATGGTGGATGTCCTCTTAGAGATCAGGGCAGGGCCCAGGCAGGCCTCACCATCCTCCCCTTGTTGGGGACATCTGTCTACCAGGGTCCGCAGCGCGAGTGACTCAAATCCCTCTGTCATGGTGGTGCACAGGACTGCTAGCCTGCAGCCATTTCTGCTCGGGGTAGGGGACTGGCCAGCTCTGGGTCCTGCCCATCCAGATGGGCTCCTGCCTGGCTTCCTTGGGGGTGATATCAGTGTCCCCAACCTGAGTAGCAGCTGCCCCAAGGGCCTCTGAAGGGCAGTGAACCAGGGAAGCATCTGCTCTTGCTCTCCCCCACAGCTGAGGTCTACATCGGCATTGGGAAGCCCGCAGAAGCCACAGCATGCACCCAGGAAGCTGCCAACCTCTTCCCCATGTCCCACAACGTCCTGTACATGCGAGGCCAGGTTGCCGAGCTCCGAGGAAACATCGACGAAGCCCGGCGGTGGTATGAAGAAGCCTTATCCATCAGCCCCACCCACGTGAAGAGCATGCAGCGACTGGTGAGTCCAAGAGCCAGGTGGGAAGCCCCCTCTTGGATTGGGGCCCCCCTTGGAAGCAGTAGGTATCTTGCAGCCCTCAAACCAAAGGTTCCAAAGGCCAGATGCAGTTAGCAGCCAGGCAGCCACATTGCACAAAAGCCAACAGGCACTTTTCTTTTTGTAGTTTTTGCAAATGGTATCCCTGGGTGTTGACAGTGCACAACCTGAGCAACCCTGCCTGGCAGTCCTGTTAGGTGCTCTGGGGGAGTTTGAGTCCATGGTTTCCTGGCCAGCAGTCCAAGCCACCCTGTGGTTCTGGGTCTGATAAAGACAGGCTTGCACACTGCGCATTGCCATTGTGATCTTGGCCTCTGCCCTGCTTACAGAGCTTCCTTAGAGGGTATCCAGAGTCTCCTTAAGGGGTTGGGGGGACTTCAGTGTACGTTCAAGCACTCTACAAACTGGGAGCCTCTCTTACCTTGAAGGAGCCTGAGACTCCAGCTTGTCCCACAGGCTGCTGGCTAGTAAGGGCATCCTTTCGGGGATGGGGAGTGGCCGAGCAACACTGGGCCAGGGACACAGGTAAGTTACCCCAGTTTCCTCACTGCACGTGGGTGTGGTAGCTCTGCAGAAACACAACTGCCCTTCACTAAAGGCTCGCCCCGTCTTTTGGATGCTCAGGCCAGAGCTGAGGTGGCCCTGTGGCTCCCGTGGCTCCCTTGCTGTGGACAGTCTGTGGGTGATCCTAGAGTTAGCCACCCATCCTCTCGGCTTTAGTTAGCCAGGGAGCAGACCGGTCCCCACAGGAGGGGGCTCATCATTAAGAACATCTATGTGTGCAGCTGCCTCCCAAAGCCCTCCACCCACGTCCACTGTTCTCTTCTCATGAAGGTCTGAACTGAAACCCAAGAAGTTAACAAGGTATGAGGGCTGGTGAAAAGCCACGCTGCTGTCTGTGGGCCTACATGCCAGGCTTCAGGCCCCACATCTCTGATGTAATGAGCCACAGGAAAGGAGAGCTTGAACTAAACCTTAGGTGCCCTTCAGTCAGCAGCCCTGGGGAGCCCAACACCAGTAGTCCGACAGGGCCGTGCGAGATGAGAGAAAGAGCCCTGGCCAGGGTCAGGGCAGAGCTGTGCTCTGGTGATGTCGCTCACTCTCTCTAACCGTGAGACAGGCCCGTGAACTCTCTGTACCTGAGTTTCCTTTTTGTAAAATGAAGGCATCCTACTCGATAGGCTGTGAGTCTCCATCCAGTGCTAAGAGGATGTGGTTTTGTAACTAATGAGTAAAATGTTCCCCGAAGGATCCCAAAGCCTTCATTATCTTGCCATTTCTCATAGTAATGTTGCAAACTGTCGATGGGGCTGAGCGATAAGGACTGGTCTTCAACAGAGGAATGCTGAGAATTAGGCACCATAGGAGTGTTGGATCGGGACTCGAACTCAGCCTGGGTCTCTCCTCCTGGGAAGCCTTGGCTTTGACCCTTAACCTCTGGGAGGCTCTGTATGCCTGTAAGTTGGGCTGTTTCTTACCCTGGAAGGATGTTGTGAGGACTAAGTGGAATGATTTACGTAGCAAGCTTGGCATCACTCCCAGCACCTCGTAACCAAAAATCATCAAGCCGACTCCAACTCTTGATGACCCAATGTGTGTCAGAGTAGAACTGTGCTCCATAGGGTTTTCAGGCTGATTTTTCAGAAGTGGATCTCCAGACCTTTCTTTCGAGGAGCCTCTGGGTGGACTCAAACCGCCAACCTTGTGGTTAGCAGCTGAGCATTCACTGTTTGCGCCACCCAGGGACCCCTGGCACCTAATAGGTGCTCACTAAATGGAAAGCTGATGGCAGTCATGTTCAGTTTTAAAAATAAATCAGACCTCATAATAATTGCAGCAACTCAATTTTTTCAACTTCTCTTTATGAGCATTTTATAGTTCACTTTAGCTTTATAAATAATTTTACATATTATCAAAACATGAGTCTGTTTGATTAAAAATATCATATGGCTTTTAATTCTCATCTTGCTATTGTAAGAGGAATTTGTAAAGAGCTTTTCAGATCCCCATGCTTCTGCTGGAGCACTGCAGAGGAGGTAGAATCAGCACCGTGTACCAGCCTTTTTATTAGAAGAGACAGTGTGTTTCTACCTCTGGGCCCATGAATTATTCAGACAAGTATTTCTTGTTCATCCCCAGGGGCAACACACGAGACACAAGATCAAATAGGAAAATCGCACAGGGAGGGTTTTCCGTTTCACCTTTGGAGTTTTTCAAGGCACCTGAGCTCCCTGACAAATGTCAGGCGCTTTTCTTTCTGAAAGGAGCAGACAGTGGGCGCAGCCCAGGAGAGCTGGTCAGCAGAGGACAGGCTGAGGGGGGACCGTGCCTGTGGGTTCCATTGGGAGTGACCAAGCCTTATCAGGCTCAGCGACAATAGCTGCCTATGGAAGTCTTGCCACTAGAAAGTCACAATAATAATAAAAATAACTTTAATGATAAATAATGATACACTTTTCTCAACACATTCTGTTGTTGTTATTGTTGTTAGATGCCATTGAGTCGATTCCGACTCACGGCAACCCCATGTGACAGAGAAGAACTGTCCGATAGAGTTTTCTAGGCTGTAGTCTTTATGGGAGCAGATCGCCAGGTCTTTCTCCCATGGAGCTGCTGTGTGGGTTCAAACTGCCAACCTTGGTAGCTGAGCTCTTAACCACTGCACTATCAGGGCTCCTTCAACACATTCTGGTATATTCAAAAATGATTCAGGTTGGAGGCCAGTTGAGACCAGCAAGCCTACAAATGTTGAGAGTTTAGATTCTTTCAGTCAAAAACTGCCCATTGACTGTGGTCATTATGGCTCCCAAAGGGTAGCTGGGGGTGTTTCTTCTTGGTGATCTTGTAAGTAATGCTCCAGCTGTGTTCTCCCCCACCTGTCCCCAAGAGCTCAGCCCGTAGCTGGCAGGAGCTCTGCTCCAGCCAACAGCATGTTCCCCTCCCCCTGGTGCTGCTGGACCTTCTGGTGCCTGTGGAGGAGGCAGCCCCTGGAGTCCCAAGGCTCTTCAGTGCTGAGAGTTCACAGCCCCTTTCTTTCCTCCTTCCCTCTCCAAGCTACCTAGGAAAGCTGTGTTTCCATGGCCTTGGATAGAAGAAAGGAGCCCTGGTGGCACAGTGATTAAAGCTCCCGGCTGCTAACTGAAAGGTCCGTGGTTTGAACCCACCAGTCACTCCACAGGAGAAAGATGTGACAGTCTCTCCCATAAAGATTACAGCCTTGGAAACCCTGTGGTGCAGTTCTACTCTGTCCTATAGGGTCCCTATGAGTCGGAGCCTACTCGATGGCAATGGGCTTGGTTTGGTTTGGATAGAAGAAAGGAGGAAGATAGGATTTGCGGTACAGAGGCTAAGAATGAGGGGCCAGAGCTGGAATCCTAGCTCTCACACTCGCTAGCTTTGGCACCTTGGGCAAGTTACTCAACCTTTTTGTGCCTCAGTTTCCTCAGGTGTATAAATGGGATAATATTAGTAGCAGTAAGTCACAGGCACAAACACAAGAACTGAAATTTCTTTTTTTTTTTTTAATTGTTGTAATTAAATGAGGTTTACATTTCAAGTTAGTCTCCCATACAGAATTTTTTTTTTTTAACATACATTGTTATGAGACCCCAACCACTCACCCCATTCTGCGACAGCACACTCCTCCCCTCTGCCCCTGATTCCCCATGAACATTCAACCAGCTCCTAACTCTCTCTGCCTTCCCCTCTCACCTCTGGACAGAAGCCCCCACTTTGGTCTCTTATATCTACTTGTCTAAGAGGCACATTCTTCACAAGTATCACTTTATGTCCCACAATCCGGTCCAATCCCTGTTTGAAGAGTTGGCCTCGGAAATTGTTTTAGTTCTGGGGTGATGGAGAGACCAGGGGCCATGCTTTCCAGGGCGCCTCCAGTCTTAATCAGACCATTAAGTCTGGTCTTCTTACTGGAATTTGAGTTCTGCATCCCATTGTTCTACTGCTCCATCAGGGACCCTCTGTTGTGTTCCCTGTCAGGACGTTCATTGGTGGTAGCCGGGTACCATCTAGTTCTTCTGGTCTCAGGCTGATGAAGTCTCTGGTTTGTGTGGCCCGTTCTGTCTCTTGGGCCAATACTTTCCTTGTGTCTTTGATGTTCTTCGTTCTTGTTTACTCCAAGTGGTTGGGACCAATTGATACATCTCAGATGGCTGCTTGCAAGCTTTTAAGACCCCAGACGCCACTCACCAAAGGAGTATGCAGGACATTTTCTTAATAAGGTTTGTTATGCCAATTGACATAGATGTCCCCTGAAAGCATGGTCCCCAGACCCCACATCCCTGCTACTCTGTCTCTCAAAGTATTTGATTATATTGAGGAAACTTCTTAGCTTTGGTTTAGTCCAATTGTGCTGGCTTCCCCTGTAGTGTGTGCTGTCCTTCCCTTCACCTAAGATCATTCTTATCTACTATCTAGTTAGTGAATAACCCTCACCCTCCCTCCCCACCCCCATAACCATCAAAGAATGTTTTCTTCTGTGTTTAAACCTTTTCTTGAGTTCTTATAATAGTGGTCTTATACAGTATTTGTCCTTCTGTGCCTGACTAAATTCACTCAGCATAATAAGTTCTAGCTTCCACCGAATTATACGATGTTTCACAGCTTCATCATTGTTCTTTATCGTTGCGTAATATTCCACTGTGTGGATATACCATAGTTTGTTTATCTGTTCGTCCATCAATGGGCACTTAGGTTGCTTCCAGCTTTTGGCTATTATGAACAGTGCTGCGATGAACATGGGTGTGCATACATCTATTCATGTGCCGGCTCTTGTTTCTCTAGGATATATTCCAAGGAGCGGGATAGCTGGATTGTATGGTACTTCCGTTTCTAGCTTTTTAAGGAAGTGCCAAATCGATTTCCAAAGTGGTTGTACCATTTTACATTCCCACCAACAGTGTATAAGTGAAGAACTGAAATTTCTTGTTGATTCACAAAAGGTCCTGTCTCTACCCTCATGGAAACCAGACTGGTTTTCCACCCCTAAGTTAAGAGGAAGGGGTGAGCAGGGAGATCCAAAGCCATCTGTTTACCAGATCAAGTCTCGGGGAAAGACAGGGGCTGAAGACTTTTGTGGCAGAGGGAGGCAGAGACAGGTAAGCCTTGACAGTTGCCTGGCACGCGGGTGAGGAGAGTGTGAGTGGGGAGCTGGCACATTGAGGCCTGCCTCAGGCTGGGGCAAGGGCGCGGTCAGCAGGTCAAGACTAGGAGTCTGAGGAGCTTCGCTACTGGAGGCCACTACAGAACCAGCCGAGAGGTTCCAGGGAAGGAGCCGAGGGCGAGACAGAGTGTGGGTCATGGAAAAGAACAGAGACGGGAAAGTGTGTCTGCAGCAGCCACTAAATACTTGGAGCCGGAGGGACAGCCGGAAGGGTGTTGTTTAGAAGGAAAGGAAGCCACATTGTGTGTGACAGGTAGAGAGCAGAATAGCTGGTGGTGACTGGGAACCATTAACACAGGAGCTTGTGTTTGTTCTGTGAAGAACGGCTATTTGCTAGCTCTAGGGGTTGGTTGTAAGTAACAGTATGTGCCAGATTATCTGACCCAGGTTATGAGAGAGGTGCGATTTAATGGGAAATGCAAACATGGTAACGTTTTTTTAAAAGCAATAATGACTTGGGAGACAGATGGTATTTCTTAAAGTAAATAGAAGGTCAGACTTGACAAGAGAAATGTAAATTAAACCCCAGTGAAAATTAGCTACTTTCTAATAGTTTTAGCCTTCATACATGTGTTTTATTCAGATATACGGAGAAGGGAGAAGAGAAATAATATGTTTAGTGTTAACGAGTTAGTACAAGACAAGGGAAGCAGAGAGTTGTGTGTGGGCAGATATTAAGGACGCAATAAGCTGAAGGGGTAAGGAAGAATAATAAAGCAATGTTGTTGACAAGGGGAGGAATTCAGAAAGGGATCAGACTTTTTCCGGAAAATCTAAAAGCATATTTTCATATTATTTTTGCATAAGTGTATAATATACATTTACATAGATTTGCATGCTCTGTTAAAAAGCCTTTAGGGCCAAGTACCCAAAGGGAATTAATGAAACACAGGGCACCTTTCTTCAAGCCTGTTATTGTGTGTTCTGGAGTAGGGAGAGAGGATGGAAATGAGGTTCAAGAGTGGACTGGACACAGAGGAATAGCATCACCAGCCCTGCTTCCCCAGCCAGGTACAGAGGCTCCGTGTAGCCAAGGACAAAATTACCAGGACAGGGACATGCTCTGCAAAAAGGGACATCTGCTTGCCCTCTGATAACGTCAGCCTGGGCTTTTGAGGGCAGTGTGTGAGATTGGAGGGCAAGGAAGGCAGAAGAACGTTCGGGAGGGAGATGAGCGTGGAGGGGAGCCTGCAAGGTTGTGTGGACGGGAGTCGATAAGGCCAGAAGGGGAAGAGTATTTCTGAGAAACAAATTTATGCCGAGGATGTTAGCAGGGTGCTCAGGCCTTCCTCCAGTCCACTTGACAGGTTGAGAAAATGTGTGGGACAAAAGCAGATGGCGGGGTCGACTAGGGCTGGGGGAGCGGACAGCCTGTGGAGGAGATAAACAGAGGCGCCTGAGGCGGCCCGCAGCTTTGAAGAGGACTGTGAATAGCAGGGGGGCTTGCGCCTGAGAACACTGGGAAGGGGGCGGTGGAGGCGCTGGTGAGCTGGAGACCCCACCTCTGAGCACCTCCAAGGGGACAGAGGAGAACAGAGGGGTCAAAGTGAGGCAAGTGACAGGTATTGACCTGAGCTGCATCTGGTCTGGTGCCACAGAGATATTTCAGAGCTGATGCTGAGAGATGAGAGAATATACATTAGGAGCACCAGGGGGCCATCCCCTTGAGTGTTTAAGCCCCTAAGACAAGGCTGGGGGCCTGGAAAGGGGCAGAAAGCCATCAGTCAATCAAAGAAAGGTAGCTGGAGTGTATCGAGGTGGTAAGTTTTACCCCCTCACCCAGAGGAAGTGACAAAAGACCACTGGTGGACCTCTCCAAAGAAAAGGAGGAGATGATGGGGTAGAAACACTGTTGGAGGTGAGAGGTTAGGCCCAGGCTGTCTGCCCATGGAGTGTGACTGAAGGACTACTTGTTAACCTAGGGGAGGTCCCCCGGGGGAGGTGGTTTGAGTGTGGATGAGACTGGAAGGGAGCTACTGCTCAGTGGGATAACATTTTCAGGCACCTTTCAGGGGTCATAGAGCCCTGGTGGCATAGTGATTAAGAGCTCAGCTGCTAACCAAAAGGTCGGCAGTTCAAATCCACCAGCCACTCCTTGGAAACCCTATGGGGAAGTTCTACTCTGTCCTGTAGGGTCGCTATGAGTAGGAATCGACTTGACGGCACCCACCAACAACAATATCAGCGGTCAATCCAGTAACACGATAAGCTTTTTCTTTGGGGCATGGTGGGCCCAAAAGTGCTAGTTTGTCTTCTGTGGACAGACTGTAAGGCTTGAAGACCCCCAAGTTCAGTCAAGATGGCTTCAAGCGAAAGATTTCACTCACAGGCTGTCTTTGAGGGTTTTGTCCATGATCTTATGTGTTATGAAACATCAAAAATCTGGAGCGACATCAGTATGTAGAAACTTTAGAAGTGGTGTTGTAGTTCTTTTCCAGGGGAACCAGTGGTAGCCAAAGACTGGGAGAGAGATCAGCTGAGTTGTTTGAAAAATGCGTTTTAGGATGAAATACCCGAAGGAACAGTCCTGACACGCCGCTGGCAGGCTTGGAAGGAGGACATCAGAATGTGCGGTGCAGTGGTGTATGTCTTATGGATTGTTACTACATTTTAAGTTGTTTCAACAGTTCTAAAATTTGATCCAGACATATTCATCAAAGCAAGGCTGACGACTGATACTGTCCTAAAAAGAAGGTTCTTCAGGTGTTCAAAGAGGGCCTGGAGCCAGAGCTTTCTTGAAACTGTCTTCACGCTTACTTGCTTGTTTGCTGTGCAGAACCGCTTCACCCATTTTGCATGGCAGGACAGAAGGATGGCAGAGGGGGTTTGACGTGAGGGAGAGAGGTGCGCTTCAGCTGGTATTCCTAAATTATGAAACATTGGTGTTTTTTTCTCTCTCCTCCATCTTTTAATGTATCCATCTGTTTAATGAGGCAAAATTGCTTGTGTCTGAGATTTCAGTAGTTAGCAGAGTATTTCCTAATCTGTGGTCCTCTTGGAGGAGAGATTCCTCATGAGATGATACAGAACTTTGCAGGAGTGACTCCAGAGCCTGGCAGCCTGTGTCTGTGCCTGTGTCTGTGGGGTTTATCCAGCAGCCCAGTAAGAGCAGCCCAGGGCACAAACAGGTAGGGCCGGCCAGCACATCTGCACATCTCCAGTTTTCCCTTGGAGAAACAGGTCTTGAAGAGAGGGCCTTTGATCCCTGCTACTTCCCTGGGGAAGACCCATGCACAGTTAAGCTAATGAAATAGAATTGAGATACCCTGACCTCTCAAATGCTGACTTTTAGAAATGGGTCGCTTTCATCTAAAGTATCAATTTTTTTGTACATAGAAAGAATGATTGACAGGAAACAAGTCTAATGAGAAGGCTCTTTCATCTGTTAAGTGTATTTTATTTTCTTTCAGAATTAAAAAAAATGCTTTTAAAGTTAAGAAGAACAATTTATTTTCTTTGAACAAAGGCTTATGAAATATTTAGATGGCCTTCCCATGTGTCTGTTGGATACTTTTTGAAAAGGTACTCTTTGAAAAGTGTACAGGCCTTCATTTTTCTAATATCTTCACTTGCTGTAATTGGGGTTCAAGCTAACAGTGGCATACTCAGAGGAAAAAGTAGTTCACTCATATTGCACGTTAGGTCTCTGCTCTTTTTTCCGTCTCCTCTCCCTTTCTTTAATGGTACGTGCTGTGTTTTAGCTCCTTTGATAGCTTGAGGTCTTTTCAAGAATTATTACTACTTGGCATGAATATAACTGTTCTCTCTACAAAGAAATTTACAACCTCATATCCCATATCTGATGTGTTTGTTCTCTCACTGAGTGGCAAAATGGAGAATCTTTTTTCTACTGACAGAGAAAACTGCTCTTTGTGACCTGTCCCAGGTCCTCTTGTAAGTTAGGAGCAGAGCCAGGACAAGAAGGTACGAGGATCGTATGTTAGCATTGCCATTTAAGAGTAGATAGCTCTCTCTGTATTATGCTTCAGTCATTGCCACTTAGAAACTGGCTTGTGCAGAGAGAGGGCTCCCTGGTCTAGAACCTGAAATTCTCTCTCTGGAAATGGTTTCACCAGGCTGGGGAGATCAGCCAAGGACTCGCAGAGCCTGGCCCTGTCTTTCATCATCGGTGCGGGGAGCAGCCCCTCTGGTGTCCTGGGGCAGCCCTCTCGCTGCACTAGGCCCACAGCTTGGCAAAGGAATGGAAGAAGGCAAACAGTCACCTGGGCAGGCGGGGAGTCTAGAGCAGAGACAAATGGCGCAGGGGGGCCAGAGCCTGGAAGTGGTCATACGGACTGGAAAAAAGAGAGGAAAAGAATGACAGCCGGGACCTGTTTGTCTTTTGAACAGTAGTCTTCCCCATCGTGTGTCACTTGGAGAGCTGTGGCCGAGCAGCTTTTACTCCGTCTCCATGGCTACCTTTTCTTCTCTGCATCCTTTCTGTTCTCTTGCCTGTGAAAGTGTAGCTTTTTTTGTTGTTCTTATTTTATTTTGTTTTGTTTTTTCCAGAAGGTCAGATGTTCAGCTAGAACACATCATAGTGCTCTGGGCCGACTGCAGACTGAGGGTCCGGGGCCACTGTCACTCAGTACTTGGCCTTACCCCTACTCTGCGTTAGCCATACAGCACCAAGCGCTCACGCTGACTGAGCCTTTCTATGTCCCAGGGCTGTGCGAAGTGCTCTGCCTTCACTGCCTCCCCCAGGACTCACAGCAAACCCTGTGAGGCATGGATGCTATCAGTCACGCATTATACAGACAGGAAGATGGTATATACGTGTTGAAGTTACTTGCACTTGGCTAGAACGTGTGGTCTCAGGGTTAAACCAGCTCATAGCCCTGTCCTTTGTGTGTGTGTGTGTGTGTGTGTGTAACAGTTCTGTTGACATATACTTCACATACTGTACAGTCATGCCTTGTCTTACCCTCCTTTTTTTCTCCTTCGTTCTTCTGTAGTTTTGAGGGCCTTTAGAATCTGCAGATATCTCCTCCCAGTGTGTTTTCATGCCTCAGTGCAAATGCATCTCTCTGATCCTGGTGGAGAAAATGTGAAGGAGTGCTTGGGTGAGGGGAGAGAAGTCTGCTGCCTCCTTGTAACTGTAACCATCTCCCCCGACCCCTCGGCTCAACAGCCTACCCCTGCCTGGGTAGGGGGAAATACTCTGTTGTTGTTGGGTTCCATCAAGTCGATTCTGACTCATAGTGACCCCATGTGACAGAGTAGAACTACCCCATAGGGTTTTCTAGGCTGTAATCTTTACAGAAGCAGATTGCCAGGTCTTTCTCCCACGGAGCCTCTGGGTAGGTTTGAAGCGCCAGCCTTTCAGTTAGCAGCCAAGCGTTTAACCACTGTACTACCAGGCCTCCTTGGAAATTCTCTACGGGCCTAATAAAGCCCTTACCAAGGCTGAAAGGCAGAATTTGGCCTCTGTGGAGATACTGATGCCACTTGGGTCAGAGCACTGTCATAATGAAAGGAACGCTCTAGTGAGGTGTCGTGGAGAGAGGGAGGGCACCTACAGGGATCACTTTTCTTCTGTTACAAATGGGGTGTCATTGCCCTTGAATAGATCTTGAGCAGGTGTCATGAGAACCTACATTTTTAAACAATCGGGTTAGCTATGTCTTCGTACAGAGGGTTCCAGGGTGTTTGTTGGTTCAGTGCAGTGGGGTGTCTCAGAGAGGATGTACTGGGCTGGTCCGATGCATCTGGAGCAGCCAGGCCCCCAGGCCCACCTGCAGCCCCTGCTCAACGGCCCTGGATGAGGGCAGTGACCACCCCTCCTACGTTCAGACACTCTGTCCTATTGTCCCCAGGCACATTCTTCCTTTCAAACCCTGTACTCCATTTGGAGAACGTGGTGGTCACTGTCTTAGGCTGCAGACTGCTGGGGACCAGTGTCCTGGCGGCCCCGCTGGATGGAGTCTGTGGTGGTCTTCCCAGGCTGGGTATGCACCGACTGAGGCCGTACAGCTGGGAGACAGCCAGAGGGCGGCAGCTGCTCGAGGGCAGGCGCCCCAGGTGCAATTGCCCACAGGCTTCAAGGGCTCCAAGGCATGGCCTTTCCGTTCACTTACTTCAATCAGAGAGCATCACCCGCCGAGAGACCGACTCACACGACCCACACTCATGAAAGACTGGACTCCAAACCAGAAACGAAAATGATAATGCACAAAGAATCAGGCCAGGCCTTTCCTGGGCCACTTGTATCTCTCTCCCCAGCGGGGCTTGTCCTCTAAGCAAGTGCCTGACCCAGAGTGAGGTGCCTGGGAAGCTGAAATGGCCATCCCTTGGCGACATGGGGCTCCAAGTCAGACATGTTGAAGAGGGCAGATGCCAAGGGGTTGGGGCTCTATGGATCCAGACAGTGACCCCTCTTTGCACAAAGAGCACCTTCCTGGGGCCCAGAACTCTCCAGCCCATCACATATCCTATAGACCAAAAGCCTTCCTGCCAATGTCCCGTGGCTACAGATGAACCAAGAGCTGGACAGCCTGTCCTTGGAAATTTCAGGGGTACAGGGGATAGGGGGTCTGCCACCCCTAGCCTTGGGCAGCCTTGTCCTCTCACCCCTGGGTGTCAGAGAAATACCAAAAAATATCATCTCCTTTAATAATAAATAAATAAAAAACAAACAAACCAAAAAATAGACACCAAGCCCTGCTTCCTTGGGCCATATGAATTCTCGTGTAGTGGAGTTTCTGTTAGTCATGTCCCAGTCATCTCTTCCCAGGGTTAGTCCCTCATCCGTTGATGGTGACTCAGGATATATCCTCAGCCCTTTAGGGCTTTGACTCCTCACCTTTCTTAAGGTGGTTCCCTTCATAGACTGTGAGCCTGGTGTCTAGTTCGAGGCTGATCTCCTTCTGATCTTGCTACCAGACTAAGGGAGCCTCTTTTGTTGCCTTGACCTAAAACCTAGGTGGACTGTCCTTTTTGTTATGGATTGATTGTATTATTCCCCCCCAAAAAAATATGTGTTGAAATCCTAGCTCTTATACCTGTAAATACGACCTGGTTTAGAAATAGGGTTGTTTTTTTGTTGTTGTTGTTGTTGTTGTTATTTTAACGAGTTCAAGCCAGAATAGAGTGGGTCCTAAACCTAATCATTTCTGAGTTATAGAAAGAGCAGAAAAGACACAGAGACACATGGGGGAAGACAGATGCCATGTAAGGATCGTCTACAAGCCAAGGAATGCCAAGCATTGCTGGCAGCTACCAGAAGCTGCAATAGACAAGGAAGAACTTCCCCCTAGAGCCATGCCCTGAATTCAGACTTCTAGCTTTCTGAACTGTGGGAAAATATATTTCTGTTCTTTTCAAGCCAACTACTTCTGGTATTTTTGTTATGGCAGCACTAGGTAACTAAGACACCTTGTTTCCACAGCACCAAGATGTTCTCTTATCTGGCTTAGCGGGTAAGGTCCTCTGGTGAGAAGAGAAAGAGATCACATTGTGCTAATACGTTTGCATAGTGCCTGCCACCCCAATCACAGTAGCAATAACCACTCAGCGAATGAGCCTGTCAAAGCTATGGTCAGTGGTGTGGGCCCAATGGAGGGGATTATTTGAGTAGCGGAAGATATTGGAATTGAATTGGGGGAGAACCAGGTAATTGAACCATGTAGGATATAATGTAAGCTATACCCTCACATCCTTTTGAAACTGCATATTTTTAGCTTATGGCACTTCCTGGTTGTTAGGTAGCTGTGTCCTCCTTGGCGCAAAAGCAGTGTCACCCTGGGAGTCTACAGTTTCTGAGATACAGCCTATGACTCCTATGCTTGTCCTTGTGCTTGCCGACCCCTCCCAAGTAGCCCTCCTCCCCAAAAAGAGCATCATTTGGTGCATGGATATTCTCTGCAGACATTTCTGCTGGGTTTTTGGAGCCCTTTTACCACCTCCGCATTCTTCCAGTGCTGGCTGGGCTGACATGGCTTCAGGCCACC
Organism: Dugong dugon; assembly: GCA_030035585.1. Lineage (NCBI taxonomy): Eukaryota > Metazoa > Chordata > Mammalia > Sirenia > Dugongidae > Dugong > Dugong dugon. The sequence goes on along the minus strand of CM057472.1, from coordinate 100,028,675 downwards.
TCCGCTTTCTCTGAGCACTATAGCTACGCACCCAGAAGCACGGCTGACCCAGCGCAGCCTCTGAAACGCAAACCCTGCTGTGTGCTTTGTCATCAGGCATTCCTTTGCTGCGGCTTACGGAAAAAATTAATTCTGTGTTTATTTCTATTTTCTGGAGTCTTAGATGACTAATTATGGGTAGTGCAGTTCAGTCTGCTATTCATAATTATGATCTAAAATTATTTAAAATCTGACATATCCTATGCAAACCATTTATTCTTAGAAATTCTGCCCCATCATTGCCATGTGAGTTGACATTCAGGTCCCGCTGCAGTTCCTGCCTTGCTGCAGTCGGTGCTCCTGGGCTTGTATCAGGCTGTTTGCTTTCACTTGTCTGGGTGGCTCTGTGTTCTCAGATGCCCACTGCCATCAAGTCAATTCTGACTCATAGCAGCCCTATAGAGCAAAATAGAACTGCCCCATAGGGTTTCAAAGGCTGTAAATCTTTACAGAAACAGACAGCCACATCTTTCTCCCGCTGAGTGACTGGTGGGCTCAAACCGTTGGCCTTTCAGTTCGCAGCTGAGCGCTTAACCCCTGTACCACCAGGGGTCCTTTGTTGTTAGATATTGTCCCTTATTCCCCCTCCTCAACTTAGACCTCCCTGGTTTTTGCTCTGCTGCCGCCCCTTAGATTCCTCAGCACCCTCCTTCCCCCACACTGCCTGCCTGTCATCTCAGCACGGGTGTGGCTGACACCACAGGAGTGTGGGCATACTGGGCCACCTGGGCTTGCTGGTCCCCCACTCCTATCTCCCCATCATTTGGTGCTAGTCACAGAGACTCCCCATTGAGTGCTCGGGGCTCTCTCTTTGGGCCACGTCAACCCCGTGTGTTATCTGGACCTTCAAACTGAGTTTAAAACTTACAGGCCCAAAGGTTTAGGGAGGACATGCCGTGAGAAGCCTCTCTTAGGCAACTGCTTCCATTGTTTTTCCTCAACCAATACCCAGGATGAGGGCCTAAAATGAATAGGGGGCAGAGGAAAGCCTTCAGGCCTCACCAGGGAGTTGATGGCATTGGGGGATTCAGAATCTCACTGAAAGTCTCTACCTAAGCTTAAGATCTATCTATATGGGATAAAATTGACAACAGCAACTCAAAAGATTAGAAAGGAACCTTAGGGGGCAGTGAGTTCATGTTAATGGAGGAGGAACAACTCAGAAAGGAGAGTGAGGATGGTTGCGTAACTTGAAGAATGTAATCAATGTCACTAAAGCATACATGTAGAAGCTGTTGAATTGTGTATGTTTTTGCTATGTATATTCTCAACAACAACAATAACAAAATAAATTTTAAAGGAAGTCTTTACCTAAGTACCCCCTTTTACAGATGGGGAAGCTGAGGCCAGAGAAGGGAGGGGACTTGCCAAGGGCACAGAGCAATGAGTGGCAGGCCCACCAGGAATCTGACTCCATCTCTTGAAGGTTTCACGTCCACTTTCCCTATCCGTACAATAGGGTAATAATGCCTACCTTCTTGAGTTGTGGATTGGGGGTAGAATGAAATAGGTGATATCTCTGAACTCCTCCTGGGCAGACCCTGGCCCCAGAGAACTCTGGTCCCTGCTCTGGTGGAGAGGGGTGGCATTTGTGTTCATCCTTCTGGGCATTGAAGGGTTCTCACTCAGTGTCTGCTTAGCTCTTTCTCTTTTGCTCCCAGCTGGAATGAAATCTTTCTCTCCTCTCGCATCTTACTTTGTCTAGAAGTGTCCCCCGGTGCTGTGCAGCATTCCTGACCTCACAGCTGTCCCCAGCGCCTGGGTTGGAGCCTCAGCACTGATTGCAGGAGAATTTCTGGATTAGCGTTTGACCCCCTTCCTGTGGTGTAGGGGCTGGTGGTGAGGAATTGCTTAGGAGCAAGGAAGAGACTGACAACATGTACCAAGGATCACCAAGTCTCAAACCTTCAGGCTCTCAGAAGGTCCTGGCTTGGAGCCAAGGTGGCCTGTCTCCCCTGCACAGATCCACAGAAACCTGCTGTGGGGTTCTGTCCTTGGAGACTGGAGACTCCCTGCTTTTGGAAACTGGTGGGCACCGCTGACCAAAGAGTGGGGTTCAGGTGCGTCCAGAGGTGCTTTGCCCAAGGTCATTGGTAGGAGCACTGTCCAGAGTCAGGAGATGGCCTTGCCTCTAATTGGGCTCCCTAGGGCCTCAGCACCCTCCTGGGGAAAGGAGAGAATACAGCTGCGGCCTGAGAGCCCCAACACTAGCTCTCGGATCCTCGACCTCAATGTCCAGAAAGTCCTAAGGCCTTTTGAAACTCCTTGGCGAAATACTTCCTTCTTCCAAAGCTCCTGGGCCTCCAGACCACTTTGCCCTGGCAGGAAACACCCCTCCTCTTTGTTACTTTGGCTTTTTACTTCCCACCAGGTTCACTGACTAACGCCTGCTTCTTCTCTTCCCTCCTCCAGTTTCTTCCTCCCTTTTTTCATCTGCTTGCTATTTATAAACACCTGTCTCTTAAAATACCTTTGCAGGTATTCCTTCTTTTTGAGCCTTTCAGAATATCAACTAGCTAGTCACCCAGAAGGCTTTTGAAGTAGGAGAGGTCTCAGTATTTGAGCACTACTGTGTGTCAGGTATTGTTGGAGCTTTACCTTTGAGCATCACATGCATCAGTCACTAGTCATTTATTCAGCTCAAGTGGGAGCCAGAGATGGATCTTAAATAGATAATAAACCACACCAGCTGTTGGAGATACGCATGGGATGATTGGGGAAATCTGAGTATGGACCAGAGAATGGATGATAGAAAGGAAGCACTGTTAATTTTGTTAGGTGTGACAGTGGTTATATGGCTATATACAAAAGCATCTTTATTTTTTGGAAGTTCAACACTGAAGTATTTAGGAATGTAATGTCACAGTGTCTATGATTTACTGTAAAATACTATACTAACCTGCACAAAATAAACCAAAAAAACCATTGCCGTCAAGTCGATTCCGACTTAAGGCGACCCCATAGGGCAGAGTAGAAGAGCCCCATAGGGTTTCCAAGGCTGTAATCTTTACGATAACAGACTGCCACATCTTTCTCCTTTGGAGCAGCTGGTGGGTTTGAACCACTGACCTTTTGGTTAGCAGCCGAGTGCTTAACCACTGCGCCACCAGGGCTCCTTAACCCGAACAAAATAGATGAAGCAATATGAAAAATGTTAACAGCTGTTAAATTTAGGTGCTGGGTATATAGACGTTCATTATATATGCCGTTGGCTACTTTTCTGTATGTTTGAAATTCTTCATGACAAAAAAGTTTTTGTTTTTTTTTTAAAAGTAAGTCAATGTGTTAAGGTTTGCATTTTAAAGAGCTCGCTCTAGAAGCTTGGGAGGATGAGTTAGGTAGAACTAACAGACGTTAAGGACCTAAACTCAGCTAGTAACATGTTGACCATCCAAGATAAGAAATACTATGATGGTAGATGCGGTAAGCTCAGTGAGGGAACTGGAGGATTCCAGGCTGACACTCAGGTGCCTTGTTTAGGCACCTGGATGGATATGACACCTTTACCAAGATGAGGGAACATGAGAGGAGGAGCAGGTGTGAGAAGGCTGATGGTAAGTGTGGCTGGCTGTGATGAGATGGGCAACCTTGGTCAACCCAGGAAGAGATGTTCAGTAGCACACAGCTGTGGGAGCTGGAGCGATGGTTTGGGAGTCCACCTCTGCCTGTAGGTGGTAGCTGAAGCCTTGGGCAGGCATGCAACTGCCTGAGGTGTTTCTTCCTCCCAGAGAGGAAGAAAAAGAGGGGGCTGAGGACAGAACTTGAGAAACACCAACCTTTAAGGAGCAGGAGGGAAAATTGACTAGTGAGGAAACTTAGGTTCTGATCATTTGTGCAGTTTTTCCATGTCCACCCAGCCAGTCACCATTGCAGCTGGGATTTGGGCCTTGCTCAGATTCTCAAGCCACCTTGCTTCCACAATCCCACTCTGCTTTCTGCTTAGGCTGCGGCCAGCCCTGTCCCCTGTGGGGGTTTATAGGGTGTCTACAAAGCCACTGTGCAGACAAAAGATCCCAATCAGCAAAATCACTCTGTGAGCAGAAGTGACCTGAAGTAGAGACCCACCTTCCATGCTGAGGACCTGGTTGACCCTGGGCAAGTCCTGTCAATTACCCGGGCCTCAGTTTCTCCCTCTGTAAAATGGGGATAATGACATCCATCCCGCCAGGCTGTGGGGTGATTAGATGTCATCCCATGCGCAAACCAGAAGGATGTGAATGGCATCAAGCACACATGCTGTGCCTTGGTTCACTGTTCAAGACCTGATTCTCTTGCCAGATGTCAGCCCCCGGGGGTGGGGGGGTGGGGTGACCCCAAGCTCTAACAACAGTGACTTCTGGGAAGGAATCTCACACTTCTCCCACCCCCATACAAAAGCTCAAGATCTGGCCTTGCCAAGAGGCCAGTCTTGATTAGCTCCATGATTGACATGCTAGCCGATGTCCTTCCAAATGAAGCAGCAACTGCTGGCCCACCCCCGCAGGAGAGCCAATGGGATATGACGCTGTGCCTTTTCTTAATAAATAGAGGAGGAGAGCATGCTGATGACAGCAGGCAGCCCCCTTCCCACAGGGGCCCATGTCCCTGCAGGCCCATGCTCGTCCTCTGCATTAGCAGCAGCGCCCAGACAGATGCATGGGGCTGGAACCAAAGCGGGAGCATGCGCTCCCTGCAGGGATCTCCCAGAACAAGCTAGAAACAAATCTGCTTTTTCCTAAGGACAACATGCATTTTTCCACGCCTTTCAAGGCAAGGCAGGTCAGTCAAGTTATAATTGGCTCTCTAATTATAACTCCTACAAGCTGTTGAATTCTTTACCTGCTGCCTGGCATCTTATACAAAGGTGACAAATCTGCTTCTGCCTCTGGAATGATTAAAGAAAGCCGGCTACAATCTCACCCTTCTTGCCGACAGCAACCCCTTCCGGCTGCCGCCTACCACCGCGCTCGCCCACACACCCACCAGTAAGCGTGGCGTGGGACATGGCCCAGTTTATAGGAAGACTGGCTTTAGGGAAATCACGCTCAGGAGACTGAGTGAGGGAAGACAAAGCCCCCATCCTCATTTTCCCAAGTGTCTGGGGTGTTCTGAGGATATTTCAGTGATGCCTTAAGCCTCCCCTAATCGAGTTGTTCTGTGACAGAGAAAGCATATCTCTCTTCTCTCTGCATCCGCAACCTGGAAGAATGTACTATTTTTGTGTTGATCTCCTCAGCCACCAAGATACCAGTGTACTTAGAACGACGGAGTCAGTGTGTTTTACAGTGCCAGCATCACCTGTCCTTCCCTCAGCTGTTATGACAGGGCCTCTCTGGCCTCCTGCCAGGTGGCAGATGCCTGTGCTGTGTGCTGCATCTCTTCAGCTCCACCCACAATGACATCACTTTGGTAGCTTGAAATTGGCCATGGTGGGAGTATTTACACCACTGAAATCTTCCAACGCTACAAATCAGGGTTATTGTTGTTGTTGTTTTCTCTTTCAGAGAACTACTTTCCCAGCACAACAGTGGACTGAAGGTCCAGATGGTTTGAGTTATTATGAGGGGGTGGGAGGCAGAGGAGATGGGAGCAGAGTGGAGGGAGAGCAGTGGAGATTGGCAGAGAAAAAGAACACCAAGTTCCCTGACTCAGGACTTCTGGGTGGAGGGTGCTGATGGCACAGATACACTGGAGCTCACTTCACCACTCCAGATAGAATCAATTGCCCAGGCAGGTGGCAGGGAGGGTGGTATGGTTGGGAGATCGCAAATTTTGGAACAGCAAAGACCCACGTTTGAAGTCTAGCTCAACCGTGCATTGGCAATTTGTATGACTGTGGGCATGTTATGTAACCTGTATAATGTGGAGGTGACAATACCAGCCTAACAGGGCCAGCATGAGGGTTAAATACAGTCCTTAGCACTTAGCATGTAAGATACACCAAGCAGCTGTTAGTTCTCTGTGTTTTCCCTTCTCCTAAACAAACTGGCTCCTGAGAATCGTGTATGAAGTAAAGAGATCTCCCCGGAGCCCATCGAGGACAGACATTAGGTGCCCTGTGGACCTGTGCCTTCCCTGTTATTTCAAAGAAGGAAGGGGCTCACTTATCAGCAGAGCTTCTCAATCAGCAAGCAGGAGATGCCCAGGCGGGCTACAGGGCTGAGCTCCTGGGGCAGCCAGAGCCACCAGGCAGGCTCCCTGTGAACCCCCATAAGCTGACAGCTGTCACCTTGTCATCAGTATGGCATGATGTGAAGAGGTAAGGAGGTAACCACAGAAGCAATGTTTGTTGCTTTAATTTACTCCTTTCCCTTCCATTTTCCCTGGTCTTTTCTTCCGGTCTCCCTCTAAGTCCCTTTTTAAACCCCACAGGGATCCATTTTGAGCTCCCTTCATGGGCATTTGGCATCTGAGGAGGCTGGCGACACTCCTCCTTAGCCAGCACATTAACCAGCAGGCGGCCAGCACGCCGCAGGTAAGCTCTGTGTTTCCCATCTGAATGCCTCGGCTCAGGTGAGCAGACCATCTCTCTGCTCTTCCCCTCAGAGCTGGCTGGGGAGTTTGGAGGAAATGGCTCTAGTCCTGATGCTAATATATCCCATATTTAAGTGGTAAATGATCAGAGCTTAACCTTGGCAATAGAAAGTGCTGGGCTGAGTCACCGCTCGGCCCAAAGCTCCCGCCTGATGCCGTGCTGCCCTGACAACAGCTGCTCCCTTGCATCCCCAGCCTGTGCACCGTGTGGTCCCCAGCCCATCCGCTGCCGTTTCTGCACTGGCCTGAGTTTGGGGCCAAGGTCTGGGCATCCTGGGTGAAGTTGATAAAAAATCCCAGTAAAATCTCATTTCCTGCAGGCAAGCTGTTTTTATCATCTTCACTGAATTGTAGCTCTCCTCAGCTCTAGTAAATCTGGTTTCTGGCAGTGGGAGACATGGTCAGGGTCCAGAGAAGCACTGCCCAGTGAGGGGCTGCTCACCCCACCTTCCCACCTGCGTTTTTTGTTTTGAGTTCTCTTGTTATTTATGGATCAAAAATTTTCCAAGGCTTATCAATTCCAGCCTTCCCCTCATTAGAAAGTGTCTTATCATCTCAGTTTGTTCCTATTGAAAAATGGAAGAATAGTTCCTGGCAGGGATGGGAGAGGCTCGCCAAAATGACCATATCTGCGCTGACAGGTAGGGAGTCATCAGCGCCTGCCTCAGTGCGCTGCCTGCCGACCCCCTCTGGCGGCACACTGAGCCGGCTGGGCGGGCCAGGGGGCAGCCCCCAGCAGGGCCTGCCTGCCCTCCCTCATTGGTTCCCTGTCTTGAAAACGCAGGCCGTGGGGAGCATTTTGGCTTCATGTCATCCTGGCAGCTGCTTCTGTCGCTGGCATCGTCCATCCACACCCAGACAGTGCCTGCATCCCAAGGTGGCCTCAGGGACAGGACCTGGGACGCCTACCGGCTGGCTGGGCTCAAAAAACCCCCACGTTCCCCAACACGCACAGTGCACTGGGCCTAGGCTGGGGTCAGGTTTCCACGCCCATCCTCTCTGTGGGCCCTGGGCTGGATGGGAGCTGATGATGGAACAGAGCTGGGAAGTGACCCCCACCCCCTAGTCATCTACTGAGTGTCTGCAGTATACCCAGCATTGTGCTGGGTACTGGAACTGCCTTTCTGTGCCCGCTATGTCCCAAGGACCCCACAGGTCTCTTGGGTAGAGAGATGAGTCCCCCGGCCCCTGCCTCCAGGATCCCATAGTCCAACTGCTGAGAGTCCTTTTCTGCACTGTTGGCTTTCTTGAGCTGTCCGTTGTTGCCTGTAAATCCAAGAGCCTTCCAGCACTCCCAGTCAGCCATCCTTTGTCACTGCACCACACTGGGCCAAAAGTGTCTCCAGCCACTGGCTGCCTTTAAAGAGCAGGGAAGACCCTACAGGGCCCTGCTTGGCCGGCTGGAAGAACTTACAGCCACACTTCATGCAGAACTCCGGGTAGAGCGGCCCGTCTCTCCTGCCTGTGTGATTGGCACAGATGGGAGTGTGGTTCTGGTGGCTGTCCGGTTTGTTTGTTCAGTTTTTCTGCTGGAGGCCTCCCCTCCTCTTGGCCAAGCCACCACAGGCCCCACACTGGGAAGCCTTCCCAGCCCCCGCCACTCACCCCTCCCGACTGCTGTGGGCATTTTATTCTACAGACCAGAAGCAGAGTCTGCCCCAAACTTGTTTGTTGTTAGGTGTTCCAACTCATAGCGACCCTATGTACAACAGAACGAAACACTGGCCGGTCCTGCACCATCCTTAGTCGTTTTTATGCTTGAGTCCATTGTTGCAGCCACTGTGTCAATCCATCTCATTGGCGGTCTTCCTCTTTTATGCTGACCCTTTACTTTACCAAACACGATGTCCTTCTCCAGGGACTGATCCCTCCTGATAACATGTCCAAAGTACGTGAGGCGTAGTCTCGCATCCTTGCTTCTAAGGAGCATTCTGGTTGTACCTCTTCCAAGACAGATTTGTTCATTTTTTTTGTCAGTCCATGGTGTATTCAATATTCTTCGCCAACACCACAATTCAGAGGTGTTAATTCTTCGGTATTCCTTATTCATCGTCCAGTGTTTGCATGCACCTGAGGCAAATGAAAACAGCATGGCTTGGGTCAGACGCACCTAAGTCTTCGAGGCAACATCTTTGCTTTTCAACACTTCTAAAGAGGTCTTTTGCAGCAGATTTGCCCAGTGCAATGTGTCTTTTGATTTCTTGACTGCTGCTTCCATGGGTGTTGATTGTGGATCCAAGTAAAATGAAATCCTTGGCAACTTCAGTCTTTTCTCCGTTCATCATGATGTTGCTTGTTGGTCCAGTTGTGGGGATTTTTGTTTTCTTTATGTTGAGATGTAATCCATACTGAAGGCTGTAGTCTTCGATCTTCATCAGTAAGTGCATCAAGTCCTCTTCGCTTTCAGCAGGCAATGTTATGTCATCTACATAACGCAGGTTGTTAATGAGTCTTCCTCTAATCTTGATGCCCCATTCTTTTTCATATATCCCAGCTTCTCAGGTTATTTGCTCACCATACAGATTGAATAGGTATGGTGAAAGAATACAACCCTGACGCACACCTTTCCTGACTTTAAACCGTGCAGTATCCCCTTGTTCTGTTTGAATGACTGCCTCTTTGTCTATGTACAGGTTCCTCATGAGCGCAGTTAAGTGTTCTGGGATCCCGTTCTCCGCAATGTTATCCATAATTTGTTATGATCCACACAGTCGAATGCTTTTGCATAGTCAATAAAACACAGATAAACATCTTTCTGGTATTCTCTGCTTTTAGCCAAGATCCATCTGACATCAGCAGTGATATCCCTTGTTCCAAGTCCTCTTCTGAATCTGGCTTGAATTTCTGGCAGTTCCCTGTAAATGTACTACTGCAGCTGCTTTTGAATGATCGTCAGCAAAATTTTACTTGCGTTTGATGTTAATGATATTGTTCCATAATTTCTGCATTCAGTTGGATCATCTTTCTTGGGAATAGGCATAAATATAGATGACTTCCAGTTGGTTGGCCAGGTAGCTGTCTTCCAGATTTCTTGGCATAGATGAGTGAGCACCTCCAGCACTGCATCCATTTGTTAAAACATCTCGATTGGTATTCCGTCAATTCCTGCAGCCTTGTTTCTCCAATTAAAGTGCATGTCTTGGGAATGTGGTAGTGCTCCAAAAGACACTTGTTGGATTGAAGATTTTACCAAACGCTGGAGATCATCTCTTCCACCCCTTTGTTCTCTAGGTTAGGAATGTGAGGCTGAGAGGAGAGGATTCTGCCTAGGGTTGGACGGTGATGGATCACAGAGCAGGCCTGAGAGGCCTATTCCCCACCCACTGTGACTTTCCCCGCCCCATTCTCCTGCCCCAGGGAAGGGCCAGGACTTGTCAGTGGAAATAGGTGGGGACAGGCTTTCACTTTCTGTGTTTGGTGAGAAATGATTGGACTTGAGTACAGTGACCACCTCTCAGAGGTGCCCCCAACCCTGACCCTGTCTGAGGACGTTGAAGTAGAGGCTAGATGAGGGTCTGTCAAGACCATTGGATGTCAGGAGTTGGGGTGGGACATCTGAGGACCCCTCCCACTCTTGGGCCCTGGGGCTCCCAGGAAGCCCCTCAGCGAAGCTCCACAGTGATCATGTGAATTATTTTCTCAACCATGGAGAACCTCCCTCACCACAGCCCTAGGGACAGGCCCCACTGTACACCTCCCAGACTCTAGGACACTCAGCCTCTGTGTGGCCTGCTGTTCTCAGTCCACCTTCAGAAGCAGAAGTCCCAGGGCCCAGGGAAGGCCAAGCTCATGCTGAGCTCCCCAGACCCCCACACATCCCTGGCTGGACACACAGCCAGGGTGGAGCGCCATCTTCCCAAACATGCCATGGGCAGCAGCCTCCCACTGAGCCCGCGTGTGTGCTCTGGCCTCTAGGGGGTGATTAGCGCCAAACTTTCCATTGCAGTGGATAACTCAGGGCCGTGGGGAAGCCTGGCTTCCAGGCCGCCCTGTGCTGTTATTCCCTGCTTGACTCGTTGTTGGGGAAGATGGATAAAAATAAATAAGCCAACCAGGGAGATGTACAAATAAGTCAACAGGAGTCTCTTGTCCGTCACCAATGGAAATGTACCAGGCAGGGGAGCCACACTGGCACCCACAGAAAACGCTGGCTGCTGTGTGGCGGGTCCCACAGCTTCGGGCCACAGGACAGCCTTCTCTCTAAGAGCTGGTAGATGATACCCGTGTGTTCAAGCCAAGCCACTGAGCCAATACTCCTTTCCACAGAGCACGTGATTTAAATGGCATATTGTGGGGAGGGGCTGGGGACTCATCTTGACTATTACCAAGAACTGCCCACCATTCAGGGTGAGGACTATTGCCCCATGTCCTCATGTCCTGGGCACCCCAAGACTTCCTCCTGTCCCCTCTTCCCCCTGCCCAGCCTGGGTGGCACAGGGGGGCCTGGAGCTCCTTCGATTGTCCTCTGATAGTACAGGGACTGGCTCTGATGTTTTACAGCGAGGTCAGTGCACCCTGTAGTGTATTGGAGGTACTTATGATGGCGCTGCATGTGTTCGTGTGTGTTGAATGTATGAGTACCACACCTCAGGCTAGAGCTGGCTGGGAGCTCTCTTAGACCTGTGTCCCCGGAATCCCCATCACCAGTCCCTGCCTGCTCTCCCAGGACTCGCCAGCAGTAGCATCTGGCACCCAGGTGTTTGGACAAGACGATAATTGATAAAAGTGTTTGGACTCCAGGGCTGGGGGTGGGGACAGCACGCACTTGCCTCCGTGCTCATTATCAAGGAGAAAGCAGATGCCTCCCTAGTCTTTCTCGTGCTTAAGTCAGAGCAGAGCTCAGACACATTGATGTTGAGGTGAAGTCATCCTTCCTTTATTAAAGTCACTTCTCCCTCCTCCTTCCTGACTATCACAGTCACCGCACCATTAATTCCCAAGGGCGGGTAAAGAGACTCCAGATCCTAGACAGCCTTTCCTAGACTGTGGTTTGGGGGAGGAGGTCTGCCCGGGGCACAGGGAACCCTGTCTCTGAAATCCTTGGGGTGGAAGAATACAGAGTCCCCCACTCCCTCTGTCCTTGATTTAGAGTTGAAAGAGTTATCTAAATAATCCCCCAGCAAAGATGATAAAATGAGGGGTCGTTGTCAGATTTGGAGCCTTGGTGGCACCGTGGTTAAGAGCTTGGCTGCTAACCAAAAGGTCAGCAGTTGGAATCCACCAGCCACTCCTTAGAACCCCTATGGGACAGTTCTACTCTGTCCTATAGGGTCGCTATGAGTCAGAATCAATGGTTTGGTTTTGGTCTGTGGGATTAGCAGGGCAGGCAGAATGCTGCTGCAGAGGGCGTGCAGGAAAGGGAGCTGGGCTGTCTCCACCCAGCCTGCTGGCTCAGCAGAATCCAGGCTGCCGTGGGGGTCACTCTTGTAGCCACCATCAGAAGGAGAACAACCCCGTCTCCCACCCTATTCCACAAGCTAGGTCCTCTGATGATCGCCCGAAGCCTGGCAGCCCACATGGAGGAGGGGCCTGCAGCGCTGGATGGCGAGTTGGCTTGTGGGGGCTAACACATGCCAAGAAATTCTTCTCCAAGGGGGTTTTCTCCCAGGCTGGCCAAGGCCAGAAGAAGGGCGCTGTGAGCCATGGCATCCAGAAGCCAGCTAACCATCAGGGGAGGCCTCTTGGAGTGTCTTGGCCTCCTAAGTGCTAGTGCGCTCTCTGGAGATCCCCGTAGCCTGACATGGAGCAGAGAGCCCTGAGCAGGGCCTCGGAATCCTGGGCTCTGAGACCCGACCTCGCCTCTCCTGGCTGCATGACAAGCCAGGTGCTGCCTCTCAGGGCTGTTTCCTCATCTGGAAATGAGGCCCTCGGAGATGGCTAAGGCCCTCCCAGGTGTGGCTGCCCAAGAGCTCGGAGCCTGCCCCAGACCGTTCCGTGTAAGCGCTAAGCATGGCCTGCTCCAGGAAGCATTAGACACAGAGGGCCAGACATCTGTTCACAGGAAGCTTTTGGAGGTAGAGGTGTCAGATCTGACTTGGGGTTACAGCCACTCCTCCTAGCTACATGGCCCTGAACCAGTCACCTCGACTCTGGGTTTCAGCCTCCTCATTTGTTTAAAAAAAGGGGAGCATTGTATTTTCTCTTCTGGAATGTCCTCCCGTATCCTTCTGCCTACAGGCCTTGCTCTGTGCCAGACCCTGGTGGTACGCATGTGAAAGATGCAGCCCCTGCCCTTCCAGGTTCAGGGGGCTCTTGGTCTGGTGCAGGGACCCACAGCAAACCAGCCCCCAGGTGAGGCCTGGCGCTCTCGAGGGAAGGCGGGAAGCATGGCTGGAGGGGCAGCCTGGGCCACTGAGTCCTCGGCATCAGGCACAGCGCCCAGCTTGCTGGTGCCAAAGTGTCCACAGGTGCTACGAATACTTGTAGAAAGGAGGAAAGAGTTAGAAATGCCTTTGGTTGTAGTGGTGAGCAGGGCCCCAGCCGGGGGGCTTGGGTACCTGGAGGCTGGTCCTTGGCTCACTTCTGTGATCATGGCAGAGTCACATGCCCCCCAGGCCCTCCATTGGCCCATCTGTAAGATGAGATGGCTGGCCTTGAGGAGGTCGCATTCCCACTCTCTGCCATCCTGGACCACCCTCTGGGTGCCTGCTGCTGAGCAGGAGGCTGTGGAGTTTGGTGGCTGGAGGCTGCTGGCAGGTTGGCTGTGGTCCCTCCCCTGAATAGCCATGATGATCCGCAGTGACGGTCTTCTAAAAGCCCCTGCAGCCTGTGGTTGCCTAGGCACCAAAGCTGAAAGACTCAGTATCCAAGAAATTAGGCCAGGGGAAATGTGGGGCCAAGGGGCCCAAGTCTGTGCTGAAATCTTCTCGGGCTGGCCGGGCCCTTTGGCTTTTGACCAGACTGCCTATATCCGCCTGCTGGTATTCACTGCCTGGCAGCCCGTCTCTTGGGCACTGCTAATCACAGATGTAAGCACCTCCAGAATGTTCCGAGCCATCCTGGAAGAAAGCAGCTTAAAAAGATTCTGCCAGTCAGATGCTTTAAAAGATTGGCCTAAAGGGTAAAAACCACACTCACATTTCCCTGGGGCTTAATGACTTCTTCGTCTGAACCTGCAGCAAGGTCTTCTTCATGGGACTATGTGAGATAGCAGAATTGAGGGAGGGGGGAGACAGGTGGTAGGGGCTCTGAATTTACCTTTCTGCTAAAGCCCTGGAGAGAGAGAGCATGTGTATGTCTGTGTGTGTGTCTCTGTGTCTGTGTGTATCTGTGTGTCTAAGAGCTGTTCTACAAGCCCCCTTCAGATTCTGAAGGGCTATCATCAGGTGGAAGGGAGAGGGAGCTTTTCTGCATGGCTCCAGAGGACTAGCAAACATCAAAGGGTGGGAATTAGATAAGAAGGCTAATTAGGGCTCCATGTGCTTTAGCGGTAGCTCCGTCTGCCCACTAATGGCGTGGGCCGCCTGGGGAAGTGGTGAGCTCCCTGTCACTGGAGGGTGCAAGCATGAGTGGGAGGCTGCTGTCAGGGACTGCAGCAGGGACCCATGCGTCACAAAGCAGACACCCAATCCCCCACTTCTAACCCTGAGATTGGCTGCTTCCATAGCTGGTCAACTGCTGGCATAAAAATAAGAGGTTTTTTTAAAAATTGAGTTTTGTTTCCTTCTGAGTTGAGTTCAGTGTTGGAGAGTCTGGTCCACAGAAGGCACATTTCTTCAAATAAAATATTTGACCTGGAAAAGAGACCCCAAGAGGGAGCAGCCTCCTACAGCCATCAGAGATCCTAAGTGAGCAAAGGGCGGGCAGCCTCTCCAGGCTGTGTCCCCTGTAGCACGGCAGGTGGAGCGGCTCCCTCAGCCTAGGCTGGTTGCAGAGGAGGTGGTCTTTCCCTTCTTTTGGAGCACTAGTTCATACCCCGCCTTGATGGGCCTGTGCCGAGCAAACCACACATACCTGCCATCAGGCTTGCCCGGCTGCCCAGCCCCTCTGCCCCAGACAGGCTCCAGTCATGGGCTTTTCCCTGGGCCTCTGTACCCCAGCATCTGACCCAGGACTGCTGCCTGCCAATTGGGACGCTGGGTTAACGTTAACTTAAAGGAACGTGAGGGAGGGGCCAGCCCATGATCTGCTTCTGACATTTGAGCAGGGAGTTTGGGGACACAGAAGACAGAAACCACAGGTATTAGGGAGGTTCCCTGCCCCATCTCAGGTGGAGAAAGGCCCTCCATTCTGTAGGCCGGGCTCCTGTACACTTCCTCCAAGTGCTTTTCCACTCGGACCCTGAAGTAGGGCCTGTCGAGTGTGTGTGGAAGCTTTTCGTTAAGCTGAGCAGACCTTTGTCGAGGACCCACTCCTACATGCAGTGGGTTCAGTACCCAGGCCTTCCCGAGAACCACCAGATGACTGTTGTCTCCTCCTTGTCCCCTCAGCCTCTTCCTCACAGCCTGCAGGTGCTGGCGCCCAGAACAGGAAATGAACTGCCCTTGGTTGCTTGGAAGGTTAAGTGGACTGGGGTGGGGCTGAGTGGGAGTTTGAAAACCCTAGTGTTGCTGGGGATGAGAGCCCCCCTGTTTCAGGAAGTGCTAGGCTTGGCCTTTGGGAAAACTGAGTCAGGATTTAGTAAAATGGCCAAAATGAAAAAGTCAGCCCCACATCAGTCTTTACCCAAAATTTCTGGCCTGCTGAGAGGAAAATGGAGTCACTCAGACTCCCAGAGTGTCCTCATTCAGGGAGTCCCCTAGTGCCCGAGTGAAGCGTTCAGTGGAAATGTGTGGACCCCTCCCATCTGGTGTTCAGCATGGGCTGGCGGGCCAAGGCCGGAGGAGGTGCGGTGCACAGAGGGCACGAAGCCCTGGCAATGCCAGGATGCTCTCTTGACTGGCATCAGTTACTCCGTCAGCTAGCCCCTTCACATGTGTGAGCTGGGATCTGGCCAGGTAGGGGCCTCTTGGCCTAGTGAGGGGGGCCGTCCAAGGCCAGTGCAGCAGGCCAGGACGCACACTCACCCCCCTGGCAAGCACTCCAAACAAACAGATGAAACCCAAAACAGCCCAGTGTAGACCAGACCTCACCCGGAGCTGCTGGAATCCAGGTAGAGAAAGCGGTGCCCAGCCCCCACCCAGCAGCCTGTGTTCTCAGTTCCTTTTCAAGGCATTGTTGGAAAGCAAGGCGGGGCCCCGGCTGCCCCCTCAGTTGCGCCCACAAAATGCCTGTGCTGGGAACAGTGCCTGTGACGCTTGCCAGAGAAGAAAAGGCAGCTCAGGAGGAAGGCAGGCAGGAGGCAGCCCGGCCTCACGCTCCCTGAGTGTCCCTGAGGAAACCCTTTCAGACCCCTGGCTTGCTGTGGCCTCCTCACAGTGGCACTGGTTTACAGGCTATTTATATTCTGATTAAAGGAAAAATATTTTTTAAAACACCACCACTACCACCCTGCTCCCCTCTCATCTGTCAGATCCTCAGGAAGGAAAATGCAGATACCTGGGGAAATGCTGACTGCGTGTGCTCTTCCTCATCTGATGCCATGTTTCAGCAAATGCAGATTTCCAGGCCAACGACGCTGCAGCTGCCTGGGGGGCAGGAGCCCCTGTGGGCTCCCTGCTGCTCCTCGGGTTAGGAACCTGAACAAGGGACCTTTTAGGCTTCCAGAAAGGTCTCATTTGCCATGTACCCCTACCGTGCACATAGGCCCTGGCAGGACAAGCAGAAAGCAGCTGGGCTGGGGGCAGCACTGTGCTCAGAGTCCACAACATGGGGACGCTTGCCCACATGCCAGTACTACACAGGCGCTCTCAGACTCAGCACCTTCAGGGGTGTGTCTGCCAGCCCTGCCCAGCATTCAGTGACTTCAGGGCCTTGAGTTAGACTCTTTTCCTCTCTGGCCACTCCTGAGTAGGAAACACCACCATCCAACCACTGGGAGGGGGTGTGCAGGCAGCGTTGTCTGGAGGTGTCTCCCACAAATAGGCCTGGAGGACAAGTGCAGGGGCCACCAGACTCTGTTAATTTGTACTGCGCAAGGGGTTCTGACAGTGTCCAGATGCTTTACTGAGGCAAGGTGCTCTCCTGAGCGTGCTCTGCTCCCTCACCAGGCTTTGCTGCAACCACCGTGAGGGCAGGGGCAGGGGCAGGGGCTGGGCCAGGACTGGTGGCTGCTGTACCCCAGACAGAGCAGGAGAGCAGTCAACGGGGCAGAATGAACAGATGCGAGCGCTGAAGAAGCAGAAATGCCGTTCAGAGCTGCCCTGACTGAGCCCACCCTAACAGCAGACGTCCTCCCCCTCCCTGTCCTTAGTGTGGCCTAGCAGCCTCTGCAGAACCGCAGGCCGGCACCCGCCGTGGCCAGCACAGCCCGGCTCTCTGCTCCCGACACCGATCTACAGCGGCCAACCTGGCCTGCAGAGCGCTGGGGAGCTGTTCACCTCCATCCCTGCTGCTGAATGCCTGCTTTCCATTCCAGAACATTACGCCTGGGAAAAAGCAACAACCAGACAGACCCACTGACCAGAGCGGAGCCATGTGAGTGGCTAGGCTTCGGGAAGGTGCTCTGGCAGGACGGTAGCTCCCTGTGCCCTCAAGAGAGAGGGCAAGCGGTGGTCCGTGACATGCACTGGAGTCTAGCAAAGGGCTGACTCTGTGCTTGGGGCGGACTACCCTGGGGGTGTCCCAAAATCTCCCAGAGGGGTTTTTGTCCTGTTGGCCTGTGACATGGAACACAGCACAGCTGGCCAGCCTTCTGGCCCTCGGAGCCAGGGCCCCATCCCTCCCCAGAGCCAGAGCTGTGGTGTGGAGCTGTGGCTCAGCTTTCCCAGGGTTCCTGCGCGGGCACCCTCAGCATGTGGCAAGGTGTTCAGTCCTTGGGTAGCAATGATCGCTGAAAGTAAACGCGTGAGAAGATGTTAACTGTCGTTAAACTAGCCAAGTCCATTTTGTCGCATTCGAAATAACAGGTTTAATTTAATCCCTTTGGTTGCAGTTTGGTGCATCACCAAGATCTTATTTGTACAAAACACCTGATTACAGTAATTACAAGCTTGGGAACTGATGGCATGGGTGTCTGAAGGAGGGCCTGATACACCACCTCAGTGATTCCCCTCCCCTCTGAAGGCCAGCCCAGCTGGTTGCTCACCCACAGTGGTTCCAGGGGCACCCACTGGGGCAAGGTAGCAGCCTTGGCACCTCCTGTCCCGGAGAGGGGGAGGGCCTGGGGTTAGAGCTTGGATCGCACAAGCTCAGGCCTCAGCTCGGCCACGTCCTTGCCAGGGGTCTCCGGCAGGTTTTTTTCTCCATAGAACGTGATCCACAGCAGCACAGCTCATGGAGGGGCAGAGGGTTAGATGAGGTCCTGCCTGCCAGGGGCGTCACCCAAGCCTGGCACGTCATAACTGCTCAGCTTGCATTAGTGACTCACTGGGCCCTGAACACTTGGCAAGCAGACCTGCATCTTGTCTGTATCCCCTGCACGTGGCTGGGATCTGAGCAGTCACTCATTGGGTTTTTGTTTATTTGGGTATGGGAGGGTGGGGATGGGTAGAAAGAAATATGTCAGTCATGGCAACCTCTGCTCCTGCCAGTCTCAGGGCTGGACAAGAGTCATGTACCTGTGGGTACGGGGGCGGGGGATCCAATAGGACTTTGAGCAGATGGGCCAGAGCTGGACAGGAGGGGCTCAGGCCATGTCTGACTGTGGTTGGGGATGCTTTGGGGGGGGCTTGGGCTGCACCCCACAGAAACGCATGGGCCAACAGCCTGGCGGCACCAAGAGGGCTATACTGGGAGAAGGTTGGAAAGCAGAAAGGGTCCAGCTGGCAGTGAGAACAGTGACGTGCTGGCCTCAGTCTTTGGAGAGGAGAGAAAGCAGGGCTTGTAGGACTGAAGGGCTGCCAGGGTTCTAGTGCCGAAGAGCACATCAAGGCCAGGGCCCAGCCCACCTGTCCAACCTTCCCACAACGCTGGCTCCAAGCAATGGCCCAGACCCCCGCCAGAGCCTGTTCTGGCTGATCCCATCGTGTGACTGATGTCTGAGCTGCTCTTGGCACACAGGGCACTGGGGAGAAGCCTGTTTCTCATTCCCTTGCCAAGCCGGAGCTGGCAGCCCCTGGCAAGCCTGTCCTGTCTCCCTGCACAGCACCAGCTTAGGAACGAATTCTACTAAACAGACTTCTCTGGAAACGTCAAGGTCGTCTGTAAATGGCAGCCTGTTCCCACACTAGGAATATAAGTCCAGATAGATGGGCTGGAAATTTCCAAGCCCACAAGAACCGTAGAACACTAGAGAACCCCAAAGGCTCTTAGCTGCTCGGTGGTGAGGGTGGTGGTCAGTGCGGCCATCAGGGCTGGCTCTCTGCAGGGATTAGGGGCTGGTACACTTGTCCCCTGCCATATACCCTGGAGCTTCCGCTTTCTGAATGAAGTCCCTAGCAAAGGGGCTGGTGGGTTCGGCCCTACTGCAGCAGGGTGGAGACAGGTCATTGCTGCTGAGAGCCATGATCTCTAGTTCTCTGCTGGCCCATGGCCCTGGCCCTCCTAGGCTTCCACGTCTCATCAGTCCACTTTCTGGCCACCGGGGCACCCCAGTGCTTTGGCACCTGTAGCCTCAAGATCACGGCCAACACGTGGGCCGCCCAGTCCGGGAGTGAGTGTGCAGGCTGCCCCCGAGCAGCAGGCTTGAGCCAGAGGAAAGCTGTGCCTTGAGGGTAGCATGTTCCCGGTTGTCACCATGGGGACGTGGTTGGAGAAATTGAAGGGAAGGCAGAGCATGGCAGACGCCCATTTGCTGTTGCTCAGATGTAACTGGGTCAATACCTGAGTCCGCTGGGGTGGGGGGACGGACTAACAGAGTTTCTTCTAGCTGGGCCCCTTACAGTGAGAGTGGACGTGGGAGGAAGAACCAAGGCTTTGCATCAGGCAGACCTGGGCTCGCCTGCAGCTCCATCCTCATTGGCCCTGGGACCTCAGGCAAGCACTTGGCCCTTCTGAGCTTGCCTCCTTGTCTCTAAAGTGATCACGGTATGAAATGAACGAGTGAAAGTGCCCGCACAGTGCCTGGTAGGGAGGAACGCCGCATTTAGAGGGAGAAACCGGCACAGGGCTCATGCTTCAGTAGCAGAGCCTGTTGTTAGCTACTGTCAGGTAGACTCATAGTGACCTTACGTACAACAGAATGGAACGTTGCCTGGTTGTGCATCATCCTCACAATCACCAGCATGTCTGAAGCCATCACTGAGGCTGTGGTGCTATGCCAGTCCATTTCACTGAGGGTCCCCCCTGCCCTCCTTGGCCCTCTACTTCACTAAACCTCTAGTGACTAATCCCTCCTGATGACATGTCTGAAACAAGCAAGTCGGATAATGTTCGGTTGTGATACATAAGGTTTTCATTGGCCAACTTTTGGGAAGGAGATTGCCAGGCCTTTCTAATCTGTCTTAGTCTGGAAGGTCCACTGAAACCTCCTATCATGAGTGACCCTGCTGGTATTCGAAATACTGGTAGCATAAGCATCCAGCATCATAGCAACACACAAGCCACCAAAGTACAAGAAACTGACAGACGGGTGGTGGAGCAGAGCCTAGTGGGACTTAAGTTATATTCCCCACCTGCAGCCACGTAACCAAGGACTCCCCTTTCTGTCTTACCGGGTGGTTTTTCCCTCATCACTCTTTTACCAAACGCCTGCAGCATGTGCCCCCCTGCCTGGTGGAGCGCCTCTGGGAAACATATCTGTCTGGTATTTTAATGCACTGAGAAAGTCACGCTCTGAAGGAATATGCCAGGGCCCCTTTTGAAAGGCAGTGGATCTTTTCATGCCATTGCTCACTGCCCCTCCCACCCTCCCTTCTCTTTTGGTTACTAGGGCTGCTATAACAAATACCCCAAGTGTATGGCTTTAACAAACAGAAATGTATTCTCTCACAGGCTAGGAGGCTAGAAGTCCAAATTTAGGGCACCAGCTCTGGGGAAGGCTTTCTCTGTTAGTTCTGGGGAAAAGTCCTTGTCATCAATCTTCCCCTGGTCTAGGAGTTTCTCAGCGCAGGGACCCCAGGTCCAAAGGACACATTTGCCTCCTGGTTCTTCATTCTTGGTGGTACAAGATCCCTCTGTCTCCCTGCTTGCGTCTCTCTTTTATATCTCAAAAGAGATTGACTCAAGATAAACGTAATCTTGCAGATTGAGTCCTGCCTCATTAACATAACTGCCTCAGTCCTGCCTCATTAACATTACAGAGGTAGGATGTACAACACATGGGGTAATCACATCAGATCACAAAATGGTGGACAACACAATCCTGGAAATCATGCCCTAGCCAAGTTGACACACATTTTCGGGGGACACAGTTCAATCCATAACAGTTACATAGGAATGTTTGTAAAGTGAACTCAGGGTGATAACCTCCCGTAGAAGAAAAGGGACAGAGACCTCACATCCTGTTGACTGCAGCCTGGGAAGGTGGCCCCCTATCCGCTCCGTCTGACCTTGGAGGTTGGGAAGTGAGGATATGGAGTTAGCAGATTTTGTCTAAAGGAGGCCCAGAGTGGGAAGAGCACCATGCTAGGGGATGGGTTTGATCATTTACCACCTGCACATCCACCATGGACCCCACGCCCAAAGGATTTCAGGCAGCCTTAGAGTTAGGAGATGTGGTTCTAGCCTTAGCCCCGCAGTAGCTAGCTGTACGCCTGTGGGCAAGAGACACAGCATCTAGGAGCCTCAGTTTACTCACCTGCAAAATGGGGGTAGGGACACCTACCACATGGGGATAGTTCTCCACCACATAACAGGTGCCCTCCGGCTGTGGGCTCTTCCTCCACAGCAGGCAGTAAAAGTAGGTCTCCTACTCAGGCGCACATGTGTCGTGGCCGTGCCCAGTGTGAAGTTGCTTTGGGTGTCCCCAGATGAATTAAATGAGCAAACTCATAAGCACTGAGAACAGTGCCTGGCGTGTCATAAGCACTATGAAAGTGCTTGCTGTTATTAGCATTGTTACTCATCCTGTCAGGAAGCCAGGGTCCACGGCTGACCGTTTGCCCTCTCTGCACTCAGCTACCTCACCCCTCATGGAGGAGTGGACAGAGTGAGCTCTGGGGGAGGCAGCTGTGAGGAGCAAACGCTGTGGAGACAGGAAGTGGTCTTCCATAGTGGCTGCGCAGGTAAACAGGGCTGGGCGACTTCTGGTGGCCCCTGGGAACCCCGACCCTGACGTGCCTTGGGAAGGCGCCAGAACCCAGCAGTTCACACCAGAGTCTGAGGAGAGCCAATTTCAGAAGCAAAGGTGAAACCCTAATTGTGAGCTCTGACTTCCAGCCACCTCTCACTGTAAAGCTTCAAGGGGGGAGACCACACTCCCATCCAGCCCCGCCTCCACCCCTTTCTCACTCCCCCAGTCCCAGCCCAGGACCTGGCTCCCCAGCACACATTCACACAGGTGTCTGTCCCGGTCTTGCCCTCAGACGTGTGGCCACTCCAAGACCTTTCTGGCAGATCCAAGCTGGGCCTGTTCGTAACCAGGGACCCCTTGTGGTCACTGGTAACACATGTTTAGGTGTTAGTAACAGGGGACACAGAGGGCTTCCTTCCGGTTTTCCTCCCACAGTGGCTAGAGCTGACCTGAAGCCTGCTGTGCCCTCAGCCAGTGTTGGGTGGCCCTTTGTCTGAGGTGGCCCCCTCCTCTTCCTCCAAGCCCAGAAAAGATCCCTAAACCACCTCTCCCTTCCCAAAGCTGGGGTGGAGCACAGAGTGCCAACCCCTCTGCTTCTCCCTCCCACCCCCACCCCAAGAGCTCACCACTCTGCCCGATGGCCATGGGTCTCTGTGGCCAGGTCCTCCCCCACCCCAAGAGCTCACCACTCTGCCTGAGGGCCATGGGTTTCTGTGGCCAGGTCCTCCCCGACCCCAAGAACTCACCACTCTGCCTGAGGGCTGTGGGTCTCCTTAGCTGTGTCCCCTATGGGACCACAAGCTCTCCTCGGTCGGCGTTACAGCTCCAGCAGCTGCTCAGTGGGTGCTGGTGACTCTTGGGAGTCAGGCCACTTTTCAGGCCCTCAGATGCTGCCTCCAGGGCCCCACTCCCTGGGGAGAGGTCACCCAAGCAGGAGCCAGCCTGGACACTGGCTGCTGAAGGCACCTTCTACATCCCTCACAGAGCTACCATGGGACAGTCATCCCCGAGTGCGCCCAGCCTGTCTACAGCCTGGGCAGGCATGTTCACCCAACTGTGCTCACTGGTTCTGCTCCCAGGCTAACCAGTGCCACCCAGCTGCCCCTTTGCCTGTCGGTGAAGTCGGGCTTGAGAACAAGCTGGGGATGCCTCATTGGTGACGGGCACAAGCCACATGAAGGAAATGCAAGGGTTTGTTGGGCAGTGGACAAGGAGATTTGAACAGCTGGTAGCCATGTCACATTCCTGGGTGGGGACTAAACATTGTTAGATGTCCAGCTTCCCATGTGTATTTAGAAATTTAATGCAGTTACAATTCAACTCCCCAAGGGAATGAACAAAATGATTTTAGAATTTATCTGGAATAGTAGAGGGCAGGATCATCAGGAGATACACTAAAAGCAACGAGCAGTGAGGAAAGGCTCTAATCCCACTGTGAAAACATGATTTGGAGTAACAGAAATTAAAACAGTGTGGCACTGATGCAACGTTAGGTGTTGTGTCTCACAGGAAAATTGTCAAAAGCCCCAAAATAGACCGTTTCATGTCATAATTCACTCTGGCAAAGGAGGCACCTTATGGGGGGTTGGGGGGATGAGCTAGCTTGTGTCTAGCAAAGTAGAAGAAATGCATTTAGATTTGTATCATCTGCCAAGGTAAAGTAGTTAGCTACTTAAAAAAAAAGACAAATCACAATAAATAGAACTGAACATTTGTCAGTTCTTTGAAAGGATAACTTTCTAAGCTTTGAAGTGACAAAAAAAAAAAAAAATCACCAAAGACCAACGAATTCAATTTCAAAAACGAAAAACTTTTGTTGGAAGAAAATTTCAAAAGTCAAAGAACAGGCTAGAAAAGCATGAAAATCTTTTTGTGTATCAACAAAAGCATCAAGGCTGAAATAAACATGCTGCTAACAGTGCAAATCCGCCACTCCCCAGGAGGAAGAAGACAGGTGGTAACAAATGCATGGGAAACATTTTATTTTTTATTGTTGTCAAAAGTACACATAGCAAAACATAAACCAATTCAATAATGTCTGCATGTATAATTCGGGGACATTGATTACATTCTTCAAGTTGTGCAGCCTTTCTCACCCTCCTTTTCCGAATTGTTCCTCCCCCATTAACATAAACTCACTGTCCCCCAAGCTTCCTGTCTGACCTTTCGAGTTGCTGTTACCAATTTGAATTGTGGTGTTGGCAAAGAATATTGAATATACCATGGACTGCCAAGAGAATGAACAAATCTGTCTTGGAAGAAGTACAATCAGAATGCTCCTTAGAAGGAAGGATGGCGAGACTACTTCTTACATACTTAGGACATGGAGTCAGGAGGGACCAGTCCCTGGAGAAGGACATCATGCTTGGTAAAGTACAGGGTCAGCGAAAAAGAGGAAGACCCTTGACAAGATGGATTGACAAAGTGGCTGCAACAATGGGCTCAGGCATAACAACGATTGTGAGGATGGCGCAGGACCGGGCAGTGTTCCATTCTGTGGTGCAGAGGGTTGCTATGAGTCAGAACCGACTTGACGGCACCTAACAACAATAACAACAAGATAGTTCTTCACAAGAGCACAATGGTCAAGGCAAAGGTTCTTTACTAAATAAGCTAGCTTATTTGGTTTAAAGAAGAATTCAGGGATATTTTTTGGTTTAAGGTTTAAAGATTATTTCAGGGCAGCAATTTCACAGGTTTATCCAGCCTCCGTGGCTCCAGAAAGTCTGGATTCCATGAGAATTTGGAATTCTATTCCACGTGTTTCCATATGGGAAACATTTAACCTTAATTGTTATCAGATTCAGGTTTCCAGAAAGAGGAGGGGGGTGCATTTTGGACATTTCTCAATTAAGAAATTAGCAAAAATTAAGAGTAATGATAGTAAGGGGAGGGGGCAAATGGCCGCTGGTACTCTGTTGATGGTGATAAAAAATGATACGACCCTTTGGGGATATAATTTGCAAAATGTTTGGAGCATACTAAAGAGTCCTATCCTCTGACACCACTTGGGGGAAGTTTGCCCTCAAGGAAGGATGTGTAAATAGTTGTCGCACTGGTTCCACTAAGTCCCCAGCAGGGCCACCGTGAGGAGTCTGCAGGTCTTGGAGCCCTCCCCCATAGTTCTACACCCAGAGCAGTTCCTTTTTGTCTGTTTTATTTACAGTATTTGTGTGGGGGGGTTCTGAGTAAGATTCTATTTAACCAAAGGTTTCCAGGGCTACAAAAGTATTTGAAATCTACTGATCTAAGGGAACGAAGAGGCAATATCCAGAAAGATGTTCATTGCAGCGCAGTTTACTGGCTACGACCTCAGTGTACCATGAGGGGAGTGACTGAGTAAATGAGTACATCCATCAGATGAAGTGTACACAAAAGATCAGTTCTGGAGACGCGTAACTTAGGAGCATGGTTATGATGGGATATTTGGGGAGCAACACATACACACTGATTAAAATTCTATAAAGTGACAGTTGCATCTGGGGCCAAGCAGGGGAAAATGAGACCAGGGGCTTGGTTAGGGGAGGGGGATGGTGGGCAGTTTTTAAAAATCTGGTACAATCATTATATGATTGCCATAACTGACATTTCTTTAGATTTAAAAAACAAAGGGGGTGGGGGTGGACAAGGGGTACGGTTCCATGCAGGCAGGCATCAGCTGATACAGCCAGGATGGCTGTGCAGGTGACCCTTCCGATTGGTTGATTGCTGGTTAAGCAATAGGATGAACCATGTGAAACTGCCATTTTTATGGTTCAAAAATGGTTGAATGCCAGCAACTTCATATGGTTCAAGTGACTATTTTGACTGTTACCCCCGAGTGCAGGAAGTATTTGAGAACTGACTACATGCCCAGCACAATGGGAGATACATTCCTACCTCCCAGGAACTTGCTAGAAACTCAAGGACAAATAGGAGCACAGAGCTCTTAGGGTCTCTCTGACAGTCTGTCTCTCCAATGCCCGCAGGCTCTGATCCTTCACCAGCTGGGCCGCTACAGTCTAGCAGAGAAGATCCTCCGGGACGCAGTCCAGGTGAACTCAACAGCCCACGAGGTCTGGAATGGGCTGGGCGAGGTCCTCCAAGCCCAGGGTAACGACACAGCAGCCACCGAGTGCTTCCTGACGGCCCTGGAGCTGGAGGCCAGCAGCCCGGCCGTGCCCTTCACCATCATCCCCCGCGTGCTCTGAGCCCCGCCGGGGGCGCCAGGGATGTCTGATTGCCCCCAGGGGGTGACTGACACAGAGCACTGAGGCCATAGATGAATGTTCGATTGACCACGATGAACTAACCAAACTACCCCCGAATCACCGCTCTCTCCACATGCATTTCTGTCCATATCATTTCAGCCCACTGATAGTTTTGAACCTCCTGACATTGTTCCAACTGGATTATGTGCCATATTTTGTTAGTTGACATCTGAGTTTTAAGTAAAATGATTATGGAATTAATCAGCCAATGTAGAAGAATATATTCGAAGTTAAAATGCAGTGGCAGAACAGATTATTTTTATCAGAGCTGTAAAGAAAAACCTCTCTCCTCACCATCACGGCTGCCCCTCCCCTGGCTCAGAAGCCGAATGTGAATCTTCCGTTTCCCGCCTCAGTACTAGTCTGAACCAGGAGCCAGCTGACAATTTCTTAGTCTTGTTGTCAATAATTGTCCCATGTGATGAATCCCTGCCCTCACTTAGAACAAAGCCTGAGTCCAAGAATATTTATATTTTACCAATATATGCCTGTTACAAGAGAAGGAAATATGAGTTATTTAAGTTTAACTTTTTTATGTGAATTCAGAGTTTATTTATCGATGGAAATATGTACAAAGACGCTTCAAATGGAATATTTACCGACATTCCTTATACACGACAGACACTTGGCTAAATGGGAAGATGATGTTAATAATAAAATGATTTTTAAATGGACCCCTGGCCAGTGTCGTTTGTAAAAGCCCACAGAGCTGAGAGAGGTTATGGCTGAGCGCGTGGGGTGGGGAACTGTCTGCACCCCGGGGGCTCTGGAGGGTCAGCCCTGGGTGTCAGGAGGCCAGCCCAGCAGAGGGGGATCCCCATGCCGTGTGGTCCCAATGGGAGCAGCTTTAGGAGCAAACCATGGGCTTGGGCCTGGCTCCCTTGTTCCCTACCCAGCAAGCTCCTTACGCCCTCCAAGCTTCTTTCGCCTCATAATTTGAGGTTGATCTCGTTGGTAGGCATGCGTTTCCTGTCTCCCCTGCCTCCAGGCCTCTTTTTTGCAGTGACTACTGATGGTCGTTTTGGATTTCACCATTCCAGGCTCTCCCCAGGTTGACCGGATGAGGCTTTAGGATTGGAACATGTGACTCAGGCCTGGCCAATCAGCATGCGTCATTCACCGGCTACGGATGTTCAGGAATGAGCATGTGACCTGAGCCGGGCCAATCGGGTGGGAGCTGCAGGGAGAGCCTCCCTCTGCCCTGCTGGACTGAGAGATGGTGTGGCTGAAACAGCAGCTGTCATCCTGCTATGGCGAGTGGAGGTGGACAGGTGTTGGGGGCCAGGTGTGAACAGAGCAGACAGCAAAGACCAAGAACTAGGGAGAAACTGGGGCCTCTACGAGCCCCGAGAGCTGCCTGGCTGTGCAGCTGCGAGGAGCCCCATCTTGCCAGAACTCATGGAAATATGGAGGACCTGAACTCTGACCAAGGAGCCTTGGTTGCGCAGTGGTTAAAGCACTTGGCTGCTAACCAAAAGGTGGGGGATTGGAACCTACCAGCCGCTCCTTGGGAGAAAGCTGTGGCAGTCTGCTTCCGTAAAGATTGACAGCCTAGGAAACCCTATGGGGCCGTTCTACTCTGTCCTGTAGGGTTGCTGAGTCGGAGTCAGCTCGACAGCAGTGGGTGGTGGTGGTGAATGCTGATCTTCGGCACCCTAAAATATAGAGCTCCTCTCCCACACTGGGGTTGGGGGGCGGGAGAGGGGACAGCAGGCAGAAGCCTGCTGTGGGCGGAGCAGGTAGGCACCCCACCTTCTCAGTATCAATCCTCCCAGGCAGCATTTGGAATCCACAACCCGAGACCCTGGCAGGAAAGGGCAGGGTCCTCGTGGTGGGGGCAGCTTGCCAAGCTGGAAGGTCAAGATTCAGCCCTGCTGTCCTGGGCAGGAGTGCAGGAAGAAGCTCACCAGATCAGGACGGGGAAGGCGAGGGGGCAGCGTCCAGGGCCAGTAGTCCAGGAGAGGTACCAGCCGCACCTGGAACAATCCTCACAGCAGCCCGTGCCGGTGCTGCTGGTGGCTCCTGTTTGCCTCCCAGCCCTCAGGAGACCCACCCCTCCCCTCTCTCTGTCCACATGGCCCCCGTGGGGCTGCACTGCCTGGGGTCCCCAATGTGCACACACGGGCCCAGCCTTGCAAGTCAGAGTCCTGCAGCCCCCTAACTTCAGTGAGGTGTTCAAGTTTGGGCGTGTGACCCAAGCTTGGCCAGTGAGACCCCCCTCCGAGACTTGGGCTATGGAAATACTAGAAAGAAGCCTCTTTCTGCTGAGTTTGATGTCCCAATAGGATGCCAGGCTGGGGTCCTGGTGGCATCTGGCTCTATGGGGGCAGGCAGCCTGAGAATGATGCCAACTCCAAGGAAAGGGGAGTGAGGAGATGGAGAGACAGGGCCCGGGGTCGCCGCTTGAGCACTGGGGACCAAGACGTTTCCGTTGCATGAGCCAATACATTGCCCTGCTTTGCTAAGAGCCAGCAGAGTGGGTTTCTGTCACAACTGAAAGGGGCCTGATGGCGCAGGTAAGTGATGCTGTCCCCATTGCTTCCCAAGTGGGACTCTCCCTAAGCAGCTCCGCCCTCCCTGATGCCCCCCACCCCCGGCCAGCCCCACTCAGCCTTTCAGTAAATCGTGTCATTTCCACCCACAAATCACACCTCACCTCTCTCCACCCCCACCCCAGCACCCTGGTCCCCACCCCTCCACCTCTGGCCGGACCACGGCAGTGTTCTCCCTGCTTCTGTCCCTGTCCCCCTTCAATCCACTCTCTGCACGGTCCTGAAAACCACCAGTTGCCATCAACACCGACTCATGGGAACCCCAAGTGTGTCAGAGTAGAATTGTGCTCCATAGGGTTTTCGGTGGCTGGTTTTTTGCAAGTCTATCACCAGGCTTTTCTTCTGAGGTGCTTCTGGGTGGACTCAAACCTCCAACCTTTCGGTTAGCAGCTCAGCACATTTGCACCACCCAGGGATTCCACCACAACCTTGGGGCCTTAAAACAACACGGAGTTATTGTCTTACAGTTTCAGAGGTCAGAAGTCTAAAATCCAGGTGTTGGCAGGGCTGCTTTCCTTCTGGGGGCTCCGAGGGGAATCTGTCTCCTTGCCTTTTCTGGTTTCTGGAGGCTGTCCTCATTCCTTGGTTGGCCCACGGCCCCACATCACATCGTCCTTTCTCCCTCTGCTTCTGTTGTCACGTCGTCTTCTGGCTTCTGACCTCTTGCCTTCCTCTTATAAAGACCCTGTGATTGCACTGAGCCCACCCTGATATCCAGGATAATCTCCCCATCTCCAGATCCTTAACTTAATCACATCAGCAAAATTCCTTTTGCTGTTTGCTGTGAAAATCAAATCAACCCATTATCATTGCTGTTCCCTTCTGTTCTGACACCAGCTGCACACACAGCACTTCTTCCTCTGACCTTAGCCACCCGGAGCGAGGTCAGACCTCACAAGTTAAAGGGCACAGTTTTGTTTTTTTTTATTGTGCTTTAAATGAAAGTTTATGGTTCAAGTTAGTTTCTCATACAGAACTTTATACACACACTGCTATGTGACCCTAGTTGCACTCCCCATACTGTGACACCACACTCCTCCTTTCCACCCCGGATTTCTCGTGTCCGTTCAACCAGCTGCTGTCCCTTTCTGCTCTCATCTCGCCTCCGGACAGGAGCTGCCCATTTAGACTCATGTATCTACTTGAGCTAAGAAGCACACTCTTCACGAATATCATTTTATATCTTACAGTATAGTCTAATCTTTGAAGAGTTGGCTTCGGGAATGGTTTTAGTTTTGGGCTAACAGAGAGTCCGGGGGCCATGTCTTCTGGGGTCTTTCCAGTCTCAGTCAGACCGTTAATAAAGGGCACAGTTTTTAAGACTGCCAAGTCTACCCAAGACCCCAGGTGCCAGCCCAAAGCTTGGCACACCTTCACTTCTAACCTGCTGACTACAAACTCTGAGCTTCTTTCTACCCGCTCAGGATGCCATCCATAAGCTCAGGGATCTCCAGCACCCCACCCCCTCACCCCCGCTTCCGATCTTCTGGCTCCCACTACCCCCTCGGATTCAGTAATCCACTAGAATGACTCACAGAACTCACAGAAAACTCTATACTTACAGTTTTCTTATAACAAAAACGAGACAAATGAAGAGATCCATAGGGCAAGGTCTGGGAGGGTTCCCAACATGGAGCTTCCGTGTCCCAAAGAGGGACATGCTACCCTCCCACATGCATAGATGTCTTTCACCAACCAGGAAGCCCAGGGAGCTTGTGTGTCCAGAGCTTTTATTGGGGTCTCATTATGTAATTCACACTCCAGCCCACTGCCTCTGAGGTCAATCAATATCACCAGACTGATATCACCTATGGGTCTTTCTGGCCTGGCCAGCCTCCACCCAAGAGCCACCTCATTAGCATAACCTGTTAGGTTAGATGTGGTCTGGAGCCCTCATCAAAGACAGATTACTGGGGAAATTCCACGATTTTAGAGGTTATTGCTCTGGAACCAAAGATAAAAGCCAAGTTCTTTGGATAAACTTAATTGGAAACTCTACAGACCACCCCCTGGCCTTTAACCATTGTTGTTGTTAGGTGCCATTAAGTCAGTTTCAATTCATAGTGACCCTAGGTACAACAGAACAAAACACTGCCTGGTCCTGCGCCATCCTTACAATCATTGCTATGTTTGACCCCATTGTTGCAGCCACTGTGTCAATCCATCTTGTTAAGTGTCTTCCTTTTTTTCACCAACTCTTTACCAAGTATGATGTCCTTCTCCAAGACTGGTCCCTCCTGATAACATGTCCCTCCTGATAACAAGTACGTGAGACGAAGTCTCGCCATCCTCGCTTCTAAGGCATTCTGGCTGTACTTCTTCCAAGACAGATTTGTTCGTTCTTCTGGCAGTCAGCGCTATAATCAATATTCTTCATCAGCACCGTAATTCAAATGCATCAATTCTTCTTCAGTCTTCCTTATTCATTGTCCAGCTTTCCCATGCATATAAGGCAATTGAAAATACCATGGCTTGTGTCAGGCGTACCTTAGTCCTCAAAGTGACATCTTTGCTTTTGAACACCTTAAGCAGGTCTTTTGCAGCAGATTTGCCCAATGGAATAAGTCAGTTGATTTCTTCCATGTGTGTCGATTGTGGATCCAAGTAAAATGAAATCCTTGACAACTTCAATCTTTTCTCCGTTTATCATGATGTTCC
This sequence comes from Dugong dugon, assembly GCA_030035585.1. Lineage (NCBI taxonomy): Eukaryota > Metazoa > Chordata > Mammalia > Sirenia > Dugongidae > Dugong > Dugong dugon. Next base: position 99,997,512 of record CM057472.1, on the reverse strand, counting down.
TTACTGGTCCAGTTGTGACGATTTTTGTTTTCTTTATGTTGGGGTGTAATCCATACTGACGGCTGTAGTCTTTGATCTTCATCCATAAGTGCTTCAAGTCCTCATCACTTTAAACAAGCAAGGTTGTGTTATCTGCATATCGCAGGTTGTTAATGAGTCTTCCTCCAATCCTGATGCCCTGTTCTTTTTCATATAGTCCAGTTTCTCGGATTATTTGCTCAGCATACAGATTAAACAAGTATCGTGAAAGGATACAACCCTGAAACACATCTTTCCTGACTTTAAACCACGTAGTATCCCCTTGTTCTGTTCGAACGACTGCCTCTTGGCCTATGAACATGCCTGATATTTGGAAGGTTACTCTCTTTACCCCCCTTAATTCACCGCTATTTGTATGATTATCTAGATCCAGTTCTGAGCTTTAACTCAGTTTCCCTATACATTTGACTATCAGGAGCAGTATTATGGAGCCCTGGTGGGGTAATGGTTAAGAGCTTGGTTGCTAAACAAAAGGTTAGCAGTTTGAATCCACCAGCCGCTCCTTGGAAACCCTATGGGGCAGTTCTACTCTGTCCTATAGGGTTGCTAACAATTAGATGGCAAAGGGTTTTGGTTTTTATCAGTATTATAATCTTAACAATGTCAGTGCTATACCAATCAGTTGTTAGCATTTAGTCTGGCCTGATCAGCCCCACCCATAATACATAATAAAACCAAACTAAACCCGTTGCCATTGAGTAGATTCTGACACATAGTGACCCTATAGGACAGAGTAGAACTGCCCCATAGGGTTTCCTAGGTTGTAATCTTTATGAAAGCAGACTGCCACATCTTTCTCCTGCAGAGCGGCTGGTGGGTTCGAACCGCCGACCTTTTGGTTAGTAGCACCTTAACCACTGTGCAACCACCCGGGGTCCTGTAATACATAATCATAATACATGTAGGTACAGGCTTAATCCCATCAATTGTTGCATTTCTGTATTTTCCCTATCTAGTCGTAGCAACCATTAACACTTTACCAGCAGGTTTTCCTTTTACAGTACTAGGTAGGGTAAGTGTTCCCCAGTCCGACATAATATCCATTCCCATAAAACATTCAGGTAAAATAGATACAACCACTTCACACAAACCATGTTTAAACATTCCAGTTTTCATATAAACTATCACCTTAATCCCACTGACCCTTGCATTTCTGTATCTTCGCAATCTAACTGTAGCCCCAGAAGGGCTTCACCAACAGGTTTTGGAATCACAGTGCATGGGGCTCCCCTGTCAAAGAGTCCCAGAAACTTCTCCAACCCCTGACCACTTTACCCATTCATGTCTGTAGGGCCATGGGTTCCCAGCAGGGGCTGAGCCAAGGGACAGGCCCCTCCTCAATCTCTATCTTGAACTGCTGGGCTTTTGCCCCAGGTGATTCTAGTCAGGCCACTCGTTTCTTTCCAGCCTTCCAGCCTTTTAAATTCCTCCACACTGAGATGAATGGCGCCGACTTGTTGCATTGGCTAGTCAGAGGCTGGACGTTCTGCCCAGGCCAGGTGAGGCTCGTGTCCTCTGTCCCCAGCAGGCCAAGCGGCTGTCCAGCAGGGCAGGTGACCATGAGCATCTGTAGGGACAGGAGAGGGAGGCCCCGTGGCCGCTCACGCCCACCTCTCACCTCTCAGGCCTGTTCCTTCTCCCCTCCCTATCGTGGCTTGGCTCCCTCTTCATCTCCTCATCTCATCCTGTCCTTCTCTTGCTGCTGCCTCTCAGGACAGCGGTGCTCGCTGCCCAGTTCCAGGGTTGCCAATCCCGTGTATTGTTGTAACTAGACCCTCTGGCCTTGTGCAGGTGGCCACCCTGGGGGGCAGCCTCCCCTGAGAGGCTGCCCTGCTTCTCCCTGCACCTCCCTCCCTGCCTGCCTCTTTCCCTTCTGCCCGTCACGGACCTCAAACCCCTGAGACCTTGCTCAGCCTGGTCTGAGGGGAGACTGGAGCTCAGGCGGCCAACCCCCAGAGCTGCCCCGCCCAGGAGGCCGACCCCCTCCCCAGAGCTGCCCCGCCCAGGAGGCCGACCCCCACAACCAGAGCTGCCCCGCCCAGGAGGTCGACCCCTAGAATTGCACCACCCACAAGGCCTCTCGGGGTCGACCCCCAGAGCTACCCCGCCCATAAAGCCTTCTTCCCACTCTCAGGTCCCTCGTTTCCTGTGGCTCCCGCCCACACAAGGCCGGAAGGACCAGGAAAAGGACATCCTGCAGGCATCTCAGGCATGGCGCTTCCGGAAGGGCTTGGGAGGCAGGCTGAGGCCCTCTCCTCAAGACCATGGCCTGGGGGGTGATCCTGCCCAAGTCACTGTCCCTCTCTGGGCCTCAAGGTCAGAAGGGGACAGTCACCCCTGCCCAGCCTGCCTTCGGGCTGAGACGTGAGTCAGCAGGCAGCTGTCAGGGGTTTTGTGGTGGGCCAGGCAGGGGACATCAGGGCCACCACCCCACAGGGCCGTCTCCAAGCCTCAGGTGGGACCCTCCCGGAGCTCAGGCTGAGGTGGCAGGAGGCCGTGGGCACCGACTGCAGGTCTGCCTGGAGCGAGAAGCTCCAACGCCACCTGTGGTGCCTCTGGCCCCCAAGGCTCTCTGGACCTCCCCCATCTTCTGTTTGGCCCCTGGCCCCCGAGGACAGTAGGGTTTCCTGATGACCACTGGGCTATGGGTCACACAGATCTGGCTAGAATCCCAGCCCTGCCTTGTCACGTCCCCTCTGATGGAAGAGGGACCTCCATCTCCTGGTCTCTAAAACGGGGTAATAACGTTCTCCCAACAGGCATGTCCTCTCAGTGGGCTGTGGGCTATATTAACGGAGATAAATGTAGGCCCTGGAGGTGCATAGTCAATGATCTCCTCGCTTCCTTTCTTGGAGCATGGCAAGGGGTGAGAGGCCCCTGGGACATGCTGAGGGGCCCCTGGAGTGGGGGGGGGGGGGTGGCGCGCTCGCAGTGGTTCCCGCTGTGCATGGAGGAGGAGGTGAAGGGGCTGCACTGGCCACAGGCCCTGACCACAGAGCCAGGTCAGGCAGGGGTGCAGCCGCGGGCCTCCCTGACCACTGCCTCCCCTGGCCTTTGTCTCCTCAGCCCCATGGGGTCTTTCTCAGGCTGGGGAGGGTCGTGAGGCTCATCCCTCCTATGGGGAGGCTCCCTTCTGCAGCCGTCTCAGGCTGCAGAGCCACCCGGGCTGGAGCTGAATCTTCTCCTGGCTTCCCACTCTCTGAGGAGCCTTAGCAAGTCACTCGTCTTCTCTGAGCCTCAGCTTCCTCATCTATTGTATGGGGAGAAGAAGGTTGCAGGAAGATTCAGTGAGAGCATATAAACACAAGCATAGAGCTTGTGCTCAATAAATAGTGGCTGCTTTATTTGTTATTTTTACTACCGACGTGGTTTTAATCTTTCTCAGGCTAGAGCTAAGCCTTCCTGTCTTAGTCATCTAGTGCTGCTATAAGAGAATTACCACAGTACATGGCTTTAACAAACAGAAGTTTATTCTCTCACAGTCTAGGAGGCTAGAAGTCCAAATTCAGAGCGCCAGCTCCCGGGGAAGTATTTTTCTGCTGTGTGAGCTCTGGGGGAAAAGCCTTGTCATCAGTCCTCCCCTGGTCTAGGAGCTTCTCAATGCAGGGACCCTGGGTCCAAAGCACACACTCCACTCCTGGCACTTTGTTCTTGGTGGCATGAGGTCCCTGTCCTGTCTGTTCAGTTCTCTTTTTTTATATCTCAAAAGAGATTGACTCAAAATACAACCTAATCCTCTAGATTCAGTCCTGTCTCATTAACATAACTACCTCTAATCCTGCCTCATTAACATCATAGAGGTTAGGATTTACAACACTTAGGATAATCATATGAGATCACAAAATGGTGGACAACCACACAACACTGGGAATCACAGCCTAGCCAAGTTGACACACATTTTGGGGGGACGCAATTCAATGCATAACATTTCCCCTCCCATGCAGCACCACAAGGGTTCTTCTCCCCAAGGCTGTGGCAGGGAAGAAGATGACCTGGCCTGAGCATCATCCCCACCCCAGCCCTGCCATCCTTCAGGAAGGTACAGCTACTGGGAAGACGTTGTTGTTGCTAGCTGCCACTGAGTCAGCCCCCAACTCATGGCCATCCCATGTACAATGGAACAAAACGTTGGCCAGTTCTGCACCACACGATTAGTTACAGATCAGACCGTTGTGATCCAGAGGATTTTCATTGTCTGATTTTCAGAAATAGATCACCAGGCCTTTCTTCCTAGTCCATCTTAGGCTGGAAGCTCTGCTGAAACCTGTTCGGCATCACAGCAACACACAAGCTCAACTGACAGACAGGTAGTGGCTATGCATGAGGTGCATTGGCCGGGAATCGAACCTGGGTCTCCTGCATGGAAAGACAGAATTCTACCAGTGAACCACCACTGCCCCCCACTGAGAACAAACACCTCCCCAAATCTACCCTGAGGCTTTCTGGGCACTCGGCCCAGTGTGAAGCCCCCCTGGCCCAGCAGCAACTAGGCCTGCCTTGGTTCAGCCACCACATGTTGAACACTTAACACAGCCAGACATGTTCCGCGCATAACAGTGAGCAAGACATGCAGGGCCCCGGACTTGGGAGCTCACTTCAAGTTGGGGATAAGGGAGACAGACAGGACACAAAGATGTAAACAAGGTAATTACTGGATAGTTGGATCTGCTGGGAGCAAGTTTAAGTGGGTGGCTGGGGGACACTCTGTGAGGCAGTGACATTGAGTGGCAAGAATTCACCCACCTTCTAAAAGCTTGCAAGCAGCCTTCCGAGGCACAACAATTGATCTATTCATGTGGAGCAACAGAGGAAGAAGGAGAGTCAGGAATAGGAAGAGGAAATGGAACATGTGGCTAATTGCCTCCATGAAAGTGCCTCCTTTGCCATGAGACCGGAAGAACTGGATGGTGCCTGCTACCATTACTGAACATTTTGATCAATGATTCTACAGAAGAATTCTGACCAAAAAGGGGAAAATGCAGAACAGAATGTAAAATTTTCACAGACTCCAGACTTTCTGGGGCCATGGACACTGGATGAACCCCTGAAACTATTGCCCTGAGATAATCTTTAAACCTTAAACCAAAAATATCCCCTGAAATCTTCTTAAAACCAAATAGTTTAGCTTAACTAGTAAAGAATGTCTGCCTTGAGCATTGTGCTCTTTCAAGATCTATCTATATGGGATCAAACTGACAACAGCAACTAGAAAGATTAGATAGGAACCTTAGGGAGCAGTGAGTTTATGTTAACGGGGGAAGAACAACTCAGAAAAGGAGGATGAGAATAGTTGCATAACCTGAAGAATGTAATCAATTGTCACTGAATTGTACACGTAGAAACTTGAGTTAGTGAATGTTTTTGCTGTGTATATTCTGAACAACAACAACAAAATAAATAAAATTTTAAAAAAGGCACCCTCCAGTGGGAAGATATGGGAGTCTGGAGCTGTCTGCCTCAAAGAGGGATGAAGAACAGACATATTGAGTGCACAACTTGTCCACAAAGCTTGTGGTGCTGCCATTTTGTATTAGATTACTGGGCCCACCCAGTTTGCAAAAGGGCAGCAAGGATCTGACCACATGAGAGAAAAAGCATTCTCTAAGCTGAAAATACAAAGTCCTCTCAAAAGTTTTCCTTTAAAACATAGTTGTTCAAAGATAACTAAGTTAATTTTTTCAAATATTTTTTATTTGTCTGATGGCTTTAAAAACAAAATTAAATAAGGAAACTGGTAGAGCTGGGGGGAAAAAAAAAAAACCCAATGAATTTTCACTACAGTCCTTTCAAATTCTCTGACTCACCTTTATAAAGGCATTTTATAAACTTCACTTCATTGCTTTTAAAATCTTGAATCAGGATATTCACTTGCTCAGCTACCTTTTTTATTTAAACAACAAGCAACTTTTTCTTTTTTTGTGTGATTATAGAATACATACTCACTGTATTAGTTTCCTATTGCTGCTGTAACAAATTACCACAAACTTTATCATTTTAATGTTCTAGAGATAGGAGTTCAACACAGGTATTATGGGGCTAAAATCAAGATGTTGGAATCACTGCTTTCTGTCTGGAGGCCGGGGTGGCGGTGCAGAATCTGTTCCTTGCCTTTTCCAGCTTCTAGAGGCCGCCCACATTCCATGACTCATGACCCCTTCCATCTTCAAAGTCATCAGTTGCATTACTCTGCTCCTGTCATCACATCTCCTTCTGTCACTCTGACCCACCTGCCTCCCTCTTACAAGGACTGTTGTTGTGTGTCTTGGAGTAGATTCCAACTTATAGTGACCCTATGGAACAGAGTAGAACTGCCCCATAAGGTTTCCTAGGCTGTAATCTTTATGGGAGCAGATCACCAGGTATTTTCTCCCATGGAGCTGCTGGTAACAGAAGGGTTGGCATTTGAACCCATCTAGCTGCTCTGTGGGGTCTTCTATGACTTGAAGGCACCTAACAACAACATAGTTAGCACACCCTCAAACCCTCTGCGGCTGGGCTGATGGGAGATAAAGATAGTTGCTGAGCAGTTAACACCTGGCTTTAGGCAGTGGACTTCAGATTAGAATCTTTAAGATGCTAACTAACCAGCCCTGGAGTGTGTATTCCTGATTAACCAAAAAACTGTTGCCATTGGGGTCGATTCCAACTCATGGATACCCATGTATCACAGAGTAGAACTGCACCATACGGTTTTCTTGGCTATAATCTTTAGGAGTAGATCACCAGGGCTTTCTTTCTCACCGCCACTGGGTGGGTTCAAACCACCAATCTTTAGGTTAGTAGGCCAGTGCAAACTGTTTGCACCGCCTAGGGACAATGTATTCCTGATTGTTGTTGTTGGTAGGTGCTGTCGAGTTGGTTCAAACTCATAGTGACCCTGTGTACAACAGAACTAAAACACTGTCCGGTCCTGCGCCATCCTCACAATCGTTGCTATGTTTGAGCCCATTGTTGCAGCCACTGTGCCAATCCATCTTGTTGAGGGTCTTTCTCTTTTTCGATGACCTTCTACTTTACCAAGTATGATGTCCTTCTCCAGGGACTGGTCCCTTCTGATAACATGTCCATAGTACATGACATGAAGTCTCACCATCCTTGCTTCTAAGAAGCATTCTGGCTGCACTTCTTTCAAGACAGATTTGTTTGTTCTTTTGGCAGTCCACGGTATATTCGATATTCTTCACCAGTACCACAATCTAAATGATCAATTCTTCTTTGCTCTTCCTTATTTGTTGTCCAGCTTTTGCGTGTATATGAGGTGATTGAAAATACCACGGCTTGAGTCAGGCGCGCCTTAGTTCTGATTAGAGTTCTTCGAATAGTAACTAGCCACCTCTAGATGTACATTAAAACTAACACACACGTCTGTTGCACTGTCTTTGCTGAAGTCTATTAAAGACAATAAAAAAGTAGATTTAGTTATTATCCTCATTTTATAGATGGAGAAACCGAGGCGCGTAGTGATGAGGCGACTTGCCGAAGAGCACAACCTGTGTCCATCCAGGTTCCATCTGACTCCAGAGCCATGTTCTCAGCCTCCCTGCAGAACAGGAGCAAAGGCCAGTAACATGTTTAATTCCCTTGGTAAGTATTAACGAATTGCTCTACAACTTCACATTCTCAGCAGCAAGATGCCTTATTACAAGGACTCCAGGTCCTAACTAACCACTTGGAAGGTCATCTGTAGCCAGCCCAAATCTGGCTTCCTCCAGCCAGTCCTGTCCATCAAGACTGAAGGAGGAGGCGGGAGCTGTTGGGTGGGCAAACTGGAGGGCATTCAAGGCTCATAGCAGTGGAGTGTGGGGTTGTGTGTCACTTGGCATCACCCTTTCTTGCTTCCCCAGGTAACTGGGAAGCAGCCAGCTGTCCCAGGTGGCTGCCTGCCTTGTCCACAGAGAGAAACCTTATCACATAGGGAACTCCTTATCATTCATTCAGCCATTCAGCGGATGTCAACCGATACATATCTAGCACATTCACTATGGGACTGAACACCCTTCCAGATTTCTGCCCTGGTCTAGTGCCCTGGGGTCATTTTCCTTCTGACTGTGGCTTGATTACAGGTGAGTCATCCCCCTCTCTGAGTCTCAGTTTCCTCTTCTGTAAGAAACGGCTTGACTAAGTGACCTCTCATGGTTAGTACTTTCACAACTATGATTTTGCCAAATTTAAGATTATTGGGATACCTCCCAGAGCTATGAGTCGGGATCAACTAGATGGCACTGAGTTTGGGTTTTTGGTTTTCTCCCAGAGAGACTGTGCTAGGGTTGGGGGTCAGGTGGAATAGTAAGTGTGAAGTGCCTGACATAAAAGATGCTCAAATAAAAGTGAGGCCTGGGAATGAATCCCCTCACCCACGTCAGACTATTGCCCTAAAATAATCTTTAAAACTTAAACCAAAAATATTCCCTGAAATCTTCTTAAAACCAAACAATAGTTTAACTAGTAAAGAACATTTGCCTTGGGCACTGTGCTTCAAGATCTATCTATATGGGATCAAACTAACAAAGAAACTAGAAAAATTAGATAGGAGCCTTAGGAGGCAGTGAGTTCATGTTACTGAGAGAGGAGCAACTCAGAAAAGGAGGGTGAGAATGGCTGTACAGCTTAAAGAATGTGATCAATGTTGCTGGCTGAAGTGGACGTGTAGAAACTTGAATTGGTGAATGTTTTTGCTGCGTGTATTCTCGACAACAACAACAAAACAAAATAAATTGTTTTTTTTTTTTAAAGAAAGTGAAGCCCAGGAGCTTAACCCCTTGAGTGTGGGCTGGATTTAGTGACTCGCATCCAAAGAGAAGAGGATGGAAAGGGGAAAACATTAACGTTGCTGTGGAGAAAGCCGGCAGACACTACTTTACCCAAGGGGTCAAGGCTAACATCACCAGTGATGAGTCCTGTTGATAGCATGTGCCCTGGACATGATGTAATGAGAGGGTACACCACCTCCCCACACGCAGACCCTCAATCCAGTCAGGAGAAAACAGCAGACAAACCCAAACTGCGGGAGGTCGTACGAAACACCTGATCGGCACTACTCAAAATTGTCAAGGTCATGCAGAACAAGGAAAGACTGGGGAGATATCACAGACCAGAAGAGTGTAAGGAGATGTGATGACTAACTGTAATATGGCATCCTGGATGGGATCCTGGAACAGAAAAGGAACATTAGTGTGTAAACTGAGAACACTGAATAAAGTCTGGAGTTTAGTTAATAGTAATGTACCCACGTTGGCTCCTTAGCTGTGACAAATATACTACGGTAATATAAGATGTTAACAGTAGTGTGTTAACAGTAGGGTGAAAATGGGTCAGGGGTATGTGGAGGCTGTCTGTATTATCTTTGTAACTTTTCAGTACATCTAAAATTATTCCAAAATAAAAAGGTTATTAAGAAAAAAAAGGCTCATGAAAAGATGCTCAACATCATTAGCGGTCAGGGAAATGCGTATTAAAACTGTAAGACAGTAACAAATGCTGATGAGGATGTGGAGAAACTCGGGAGTGTAAAATGGTGCAGGCACTCTGGAAAACAGTCTGGCAGTTTCTTAAAAAGTTAAACATAGGGTTACGCAACAACTCCCCTCCTAGGTATTTGCTCAAAAGAAGAGGAAATGTGCGTCCATACAGAGACTTGTACACGCATGTTCATAGCAGCTTTACTTGTAATAGCCAAAAACTGCGAACAACCCAAATGCCCATCAACTGATGAAAGGATAAACAGATGGTGGCTTATCCATATAACAGGATGCTCCTTACAATAAAAAGGAATGAACTACTGATCCACGCAACAGCAAGGATGAATCTCAAAATAATTACGATGAGTTAAAGAAGCCCGTCAAAAAAGAGTACACTGTGTGAATCTATTTATATAAAACTCTAGAAGTGTTTGCACTAATCTATAGTGACAGAGAGAAGGTCATGGGTTGCCTTGGGTTGGAGGTGGGGAGCGGTGGGAGGAGGGATTACCAAGAGGCACAAGGAAACTTTTAGGAGTGATGGATGTGTTCACTGTATTGATTATGGTGATAGTTGTATTCATATGTTAACGCTTATCAAATTGCAGACTTTAAATATTTGCATTTCATTATAGGCCAATTGTACCTCAATAAAACCAATTGCCATGGAGTCGATTCCGATGACCCCCATGTATTTCAGAGTAGAACTGCTCTGCTCTCCATAGAGTTTTCAATGGCTGTGACCTTTTGGAAGCAAATTGCCAGGCTTTTCTTCCAAGGTACCTCTAGATGGTTGGAACCACCAACCTTTGGGTTAGTAGCTGAGTACTTAATGATGCGCACCACCCAGGAACTCTGCGTACCTCAATAAAGTTGTTTGTTTTTAAGTGGGGGATGGGACAGCCTGGCCTCAGTCTTCCCGCCTGTTACATGGGGTGATGCCTGTGGCCTCTGAGAGCTCTGGCTGAGGAGGGGGCCGAGGTGAGCCCTGCCTCTGGCCAGAAGCCCTGAGCTCCTGCCAGAGGGGATGTGGGGCCGCTCCTGGGGAACAACCAGTTGGGAGAGCGCACTCAGTCCTTCTCATTCCTCTTCCTCCCGCCTCCCCTGGAAAAAAAACCACAAACACGACGCCACACGATGCACTTCGGGGATTTTTCGACACAATGGTCTAAAAATAGCTGGGCCTCCGCAGCCCAATTCCTTTTTAGGAAGGGTTTCGGCAGCCCATCCCTCCTGGCGGCCTGCTCAGGAAGTGGAGGCTGGCCTGGCCGGACTAGGGCCGGGGCCATGGGCCATGGGCCGGGGCCACGGGGGCCTTCCCTTGCTCAGGCCAGGCCCACCTCCCTGGCTCCCACCTCACCGAGACCCAGGCTGCCAGGAGCTCTCGCGGGAGCAGGTGGTGGCCTTCTCATCCTCGACATTGCTTTTCCTGGGCACCGAGCCCCCGGGCGGGGTCCACAGCCCCGGTGGCATTTCAGCCACACTGCTACTGTATGACCTTGGGGGGGGGCCTGTGTGGTTTTTCTGTGCCTCAGTTTCCCCCATATGGGAAGCAGGGCTCTCTACTAACTTGTCTTGGCTCCTGCCCCCGCCACCTCCCGGGGCTGGCTGGCGCTGTGTACAGGCCTTTAAAACTGTAAAGGGCTGTGCCCCATATAGGGCATGTTGAAGTTATTGATGGAATTAACCAAGTCCCACTGAGGGGAGAGGTTGAGAGGGGCCAGCCTCCCGACTGAGTCTCCGCCCTGATTCTGGTGAAGCACCCTGGTATCCTGGGTTCCTCTGACATTTTCCTGTCCCTCCCAGGCCCAGGGACCCCCACAGGGCTTTGCTCAGGCCTGGCCTCAGGACTAGGTCCTGAGGCTTAGCATGAAGCCTAGGAGCAGCCAGCTCAGGCCCGCTCCTTTCCCACCCTCTGCCTCAGCACCCCATCCTCACCCGTCCCCAGCCCTACCGGAAGATAGCAGATGGCGGGGGAGAGGAGGCACTAAAGGCCAAGTCTCCCACCTGGCCTCCTTTTTTCTGGGGAGAATGGCGGTTCTGGGTAGCCGAACAGAGTCCCAGTCAGCTCCACAAACCACATCACACTGACTGCAGCCCTGGACAGTCCCGACCCGTGGGTAGAAGTGAAAGCTCATTATCTGACCACCGACTGTGTGCCCGGCACTCTTCTGAGCCTGAAGGCCGAGTTTTCATCTCTGAGAGGCTGTGGTCCAAGAAAGAAAAACCTAGCTACGCAAAGTGATTTCAAAATGACTCAGAGCCTTGCCTTTCTCGAAAACTGCAAGGGAGCTTCAACCACACAGCCTGTGGCCATGCTTCCACACCTCCCCTTCGTCTCCAACCCTCTTCCCCCACAGCCGCAGCTGCTCCAAGGCGGCCCAAGTCCTCCCAGCCTCCCTCCCGTCCTCACGTGGTGCATCCTCTCCGGAGCCCTCCTCTTCACGAAGAAGAAGCTGTGAACATGGCCCATGGGAGTGACCCAGCTCACAAAAGCTGTCTCCTGCGACTGTCTCAATAACCCTTCAGCCCCAATTGTAGATGTCAAGGCAAGTGGTGTGAAGTGAGGGAGGGCACACATCTAAGAAGCATGAAATGGTGAGTCCATCCCAGTCTGTTTCGTGCTAAAACCCGAACCCTTTCTTTCCTCCAGAAACACACATTGCATCTTTGATAGGCACTAGACACAAGTTGGCTGTCCCTAGATGTAAGATGGTGGGTTCTTAGACGCAAGATGGCAGTCCCTCGACACAAGCTGGTGGTCCCTAAACACAAGCTGGTGGTCCCTAGATGCAAGATGGTGGTCCCTAGGCACAAGATGGCGGTCCCAAGACTGCTCCATAGAGTTTTCAAGGCTATGAACTTTCGGAAGCAGTTCACCAGGCCTGTCTTTCAAGGCACCTCTGGGTGAGTTTGAACTGCCAACCTCAACCATTTGGACCACCCACATGGGGTGACCATGAGTCAGAATCGACTCCACAGCAAGTAACAACAACAACAGGGACAAGATAGGAGTCCTTGGGAGATGCAAACGATTAACGTGCTTGGCTGCTAACCAAAAAGTTGGAGATTTAAGTCCACCCAGATGTGCCTTGGAGAAAAGGCCTGGTGATCTACTTCCCAAAAATCAGCCATTGAAAACCCTATGCATTGTGGAAAACAGTGTGGCAGTTTCTTAAAAAACTAAAAGTAGACTTACCATATGACCTAGCAATTCCAGTCCTAGCTATACTCAAGAGACTTGAAAGCAGAGACTCAGAGATTTGTACACCAATGTTCACTGCAGCACTATTTACAATAGCCAAATGGTGGAAACAACCTAAATGCCCACCAACAGATGATGGAGAAACAAAATGTGGTACATACAGACACTGGAATACTACTCAGCCAGAAGGAGAAATGAAGCTTGATACATGCTACAATATGGATGGAGCTGGAAGACATTATGCTGAGTGAAATAAGTCAATCACAAAAGGACAAATATTGTACGACTTCATTTATATAAAAATACAAGAAAAGGCAAAAAAGAAAGAGAGAAAAAAACCTGTGGAGCACAGTTCTACTTTGATCACATGAGGCGGCCATGAGTCGGAATCAACTCAAAAGCAACTGGTTTTAACTGGAGAGACAAGATGTCTCAGAAGCAAAGCCCCACAGGCCTTACGAGGGGGCCAGGGCAGAGTCTTTCCTTAGGGGAGTGGACAGGTCAGGCTTGGGAAGGCCACCCGGCCGAGGGCCCACCTGAGCCCGACAGCTCTCTGTTTCCTGGGGGTGCAGCCTGCACACCCCCTGGGCCGGGAGGGCTATGATAGAATGTGTGTAATGAACGCTCTGGACAGATGGCAGACGTCCAGTGGGCTGGCTGTTTTATGCTTAATAATCCTTAAAGCAAACCTACTCAGATTGGGCCTATTATGGACAAGGCTTTGGAGAGGTTAAGAAACTTCCAGGTCCACACAGCTGGTGAAGGGTGGGCGGGATCTGAGCTCAGGACTGTCTGACCCCAAGCTCTCCCCACCAGGTTCTCTGGAAAGGAGAGTGGTCCTCTCTCCTTGCTGGGGTGGCTGCAGGCGAAGCAACTGGCTGGCTGTACCAGGGCAAGCGCAGAACGGTGAAGGGACCTGTCCGGGCAAGAGATGAGCCATTGATAACCAGCTCAGGCTGAGCACCCTCTCCCCCCAGAGCCCCAGGCCCTCCCATGTGACTGGCCTCCAGTCCATGCTCTTCCTTACCTGTTTCTTGGCATCAGAGCCAGGGGTGGTGGGCTGCCAATGCCCCCAGATTGCCCCAGACAGTCAGAGCTGGAGGGCCTGCCTCCTCCAAGGAGGGGCTGGGCACAGCCTGTAGAGTGGAAGAGTCCCAGGACCCTTGACCAGCCCGAGGTTACTCAGCTGATCAGGGTTGGGTCAGGCCCAGAGCCCAGGGACCTCTGCCCAGCGGTTCCTCCCAGAGCTCCGAGCTCACTGTCCTCATCCCTGCCCAGGAGCTCCCCACAGGAGGATGATCACAGGTGAGCAGGGAGCCCCAGGCGCGGTCTACCAGGAAAGAGAGATGGTTTGCCATTCAGGCCTTCACCACAGCCAAGTGTCAGAGAGGCAGAGGGTCCAGGTGGAAGAGGCCTGCTATGTAAGGTGGGCAGACTTACCATCCCCAGTTTCCCCGTCTATAAAACCCGGCAACACTCCCTGACGCAAAGGCCTGTTGGGAGGGTTAACCCAGGCACCCCTCCCCTCCCCTCCCTCTCCTCTCTTCTTCTCTCCCTCCCTCCCCTCTCCTCCCCTCCCCTCCGCTTTCCTCTTGCCTTCACTTTCCCTGCAGAGCTGAGGGCGATGCTCACAGGCTGCAGATGCCTGCTTGCCCACCCAGGCACAGACATACACCCATGTGCACACACCCAGGCACACACCCACACCCACGTGCACACACACCTGCATGCACACATATTACACCCATGTGTGCACACCCAGGTACACACACCCAGGCGCACACACATACACCCATGTGTGCACACCCAGGGACACACACCCAGGCGCACACACACACACCCATGTGTGCACACCCAGGCACACACACACACACACACACACCCCTGTGCGCACATCCAGGCACACACACTTACTTACAGCAGAGCGGGATGAGGGGGGCTGGGCTGCTGCGACTCCCCAGCTCCCTGCTTGCAGCCTCCTCTCAGCTGTCAGGCCTGCCTCCCCACAGGCTGCTGTTGCCCTGGCAACCGCCACAGGCTCAGGGCCTGGAGCCAAAGGACCAGCTCCCCATCACCCAGCTCACCCAGCCCGTGGTACCGACGGGGAGCACTCTGGCTGTGTCTGGTTTACAGAGAGGCCGGACGGGAGCAGGGGGTGGTGGAGACTTGCTGTGGCTGCAAGAAGGGACAGGACTGGGCCGGGGAGGGGGAGAATGAGGCCTGGTTGGCCCTAACTACCCCTCAAGAACATGCAGCCCCTGGAGAGATCTGGGGGTACAGGGGATGGGGACAGGCTCTCAGAGTAGGGGCTCCAGAGCCCGGGAAGGACCTGTGGGCAGGTGGGAGAGGAGAGCCAGAGTCCACGGCAAGGGGCTAGGCCGCCTCTTTGGGCCCCACTGTGCCCAGCCAGGGCCAGGAACCCCAGGAAGAGCTCTGCCTGCATGTCTTCCGTCTCCAGCTTGTGGCCTCTCCTCCCCACTACCCACCTGGTGGCTGGCTTTCCTTCCAAGGGGCTTCCCCTGTGCTCTCTGCTCCCCTGTGCCTTTCCAAACTTCACCTCTGCGTTGGTCCCGGTACCCTTCCTTCCTTTCAGACATGGGTTCCTGCTCACCTGTCCTTCCACCCAGGCCCAGGGGCCCACGATTCTGAGCCCGTCGGTGTCTTTTCATAACAACAGAGGGTCACAGTTGCCCTTAAATGGCACTCACCAGAAGCCATGCATAGTTTTAACTCAGTTAATGCTTCCCCATTTCTTCCGTGGGGGTCCCTGCCAGAGCTCCCTGCGTTAATGTGACTTAGTCTGTGCAGCTTCATTCCACACCACATTCACTGAGCACCTACTGTGCACTGGGCAGAAGGAACTAGGAATGCTGGCCCTGGGTACCTTCCCTCCCGGTCCAGGGGTGCAGTAAGTAAGCAGAGAATGGAAGAGTATGTGTCAGCTTCTCTCAGCCTCCCTGGAGGCCACAGGCACAGCACTGGTGTCAGGCACCTGGGTTCAAGTCCTGGCTCAGTATGTGTCGGCTGTGTGACCGTGGGTCTGTCACTTGCCCTCTCTGTGCCCCAGCTTACTCATCTACAAATGGGGGTTAATAAAGGCACCCGATTTACTGGTTTGCTGTGAAAATTGAATAAGATCCTGTATTAAAGACTGGACCACAAGGCCCCACACACAGTAAACACCAATAAATACCAGCTATTTAGCTTAGATGAAGAAGCCCTGGTGGCATAGTTCAAACCCACCAGCCACTCCTCCGGAGAAAGATGCGGCAGTCTGCGTCCACAAAGGTTTACAGCCTCGGAAACCCTGTGGGGCAGTTCTACTCTGTCCTACAGGGTCATTAAGTCAGAATTGGACTTAGCGGCAGTGGGTTTGGGGTTTTTGGTTTAGTTTAGATGGAGATAGTCGTGGTTCAAGGAGCCCTGCTAGTGGTTAAGTGCTCGGCTGCTAACCCAAAGTTTGGAGGCTCAAACCCACCAGCTGCACCATGGGAGAAAGATGTGGCAGTCTGCTTCTATAAAGGTTTACAGGCTTGGAAACCCTAGGGGGTAGTTCTACTCTGTCCTGTAAGGTCGTTATGAGTCAGAATCGACTCAAAGGCAATGGGTTGCATTTGGTTTGGAAGTCACGGTCCAGTGGTAGAATTCTCGGGTTTGGTTCTAGCCAATGTACCTCATGAGCAGCCACCACCTGTCTGTCGGTGGAGGCTTATGTGTTGCTATGACGCTGAACAGGTTTCAGTGGAGCTTTCAGACTAAGACAGACTAGGAAGAAAGGCCCGGCAATCTACTTCTGAAAATCAGCCAGTGACAACTCTATGGAGCACAATGGTCCAATCTGTATCCAATCAGGGGACGGTACAGGACCAGGCAGCATTTCATTCCTTTGTGCGTGGGGTCGCCGTGAGTCAGGAGCCCCTCGAGGGCAACAACATTTAGTTTAAGGCTGCAATACAGGGAGAACCTTGAGATTTGAATTCTGGATCCTGTTTCCCCTTCAACTGGTCCTGCTCCTCTCAGAGCCTCAGTTTTCCCAGCTGGGGGCTGAGAGGAGGGGGAAGCTCTGTAAGGATGCTGCATATCTTTATTGCTGTGATGTCCCCTTCCGGCCAGGCATGGGACAGGCACAGAACCATGGGGAATACTGGAAAAAGTAAGGGTGTCCAACATCTCTGTGATGTTGAGATGGTCGCCCCGCCCCACCCCACCCCCAGGCCTCTGCTTGCCCCTGTCTTACAGGAGGCTCAGCTGAGCGCTGTCCGCTCCCAAACACCTTCGTGAGCTGCAGGAAACAGCAGAGAGCTCGGAGGCCCTTCTCCCTAGATCTGCTCCGTGCCAGGGCTCTGCAGCTCCTCAGCCCATTTACAGCTGAGCGCCTGAGGGCCGGCACTGGCTGAAGTCTGAGCAGGAATGAGGCAGAGCTGGGCTGTCATCTGCCTGCTCTCCGTCCCACCAACCTGCCCCTTTGAAGGCTGTCCCCGAGGTCCTTGGAGCGGGCCAGGGGCCCTGTATGGGACGGTGTTTGACTCTCTCCTGTCAGAAGAGTAAGTTTTCCCTCTCCTTGGCTGTACTTCCTTTTAATGACTTTTTGGCCCAGGGCCCCAGCTGGATCAAAGACTCCCTGGGGGGAGGAGCCTAGGACAACGTGTTTATTGTGAGAAAATAAGGAGGTGAGGCCTGTGGCTTAGGGGCTGGTGGGGGTGGGGGTGGGCCCAGGGGCGGGGTTGCTGCTGCCTCCAGATGATGGGGGAGAGGGGCAAATCTCCCTCCAGAGATGCAGAAGAGAAGCAGGACAGGGACCAATGGGGAGGAGAAAGGTGCCCTTCCGAGATGAGGTGAGAATAGGAGGGTGCCCCAGTGTGTTCGCCACTTAGACCAGAGCCTGTTGTCCCAGTGGACCTCTGTTTTTAGGACAGCCTGAAGGTCTGCCCAGACAAGGATGAAGGCAAGAGCTGGACAAAGAACTTGGGACTGTTTCTAGGAACACCTGACTTCCTTGTCCTTCCTTCTCTCTCGCATGAGGGCGTGCACTCCACCCCCAGGCTGGGCTCAGCTGGAGATCCCTGGGAAGATCTCTCCACTTGGTGAGTCTTGGCATCCAGAGAAAGGGGGAGTTGCACCATAGCTGGCCCTCAGAGAGGCCAGGAGGGGAAAGGGTCAGGGGCCTTGGAGACATGCCTGCTGGTGGCAGCCGAGGGTGCCCGGGGGTGAGCCAGGCCGCAATAGACAGGAGGGAGGTGGCTCACCCCTGGCTGCCGTGGCTGTTGATGTTGTTTTGGAGAAGGGAGCAGGAGGTAGCAGCTGTGGAGGCACCAGGGCCTTGAGGAGCCAGAGGAACCATTGCAACCAGGACAGCCACCGGGACAGCCTGCTGGAGCCTGGGAGTCAGGGAGAGCCAGTGAGAGTTTGAGCGAGGGAGGCCCAACCTCACCTCTGTAGGTTGGTGCCTCTGAGGGCTGAAGAGAGACGCAGTCACCAGGGTGTGTGCAAAATGCCTCGAGTCTCAGTACACACTTGCCTGGGTGACCGCGTGCACCCCTGCACACACACGCACACACACAGCCCACTGTGCGAGGCCTTGTGGCCAGGCAGGAGAAGTGGCTCATGTCCTGGCTGCAAACACCTCTTCCTGGCTCGTGACTTCGGCATATCACTGAACCTCTCCGAGCCTCAGTTTCCCCATCTGCCAAGTGCAGCCAGGACTCTTGCCCTACCTCTGGGTTATCAGGAATCTTGACCCGTTTATTGTCAACTTAGTTACCTACTAGGAAACCCTGGTGGCATAGTGGTTAAGTGCTATCTATGGCTGCTAACCAAAAGGTCAGCAGTTTGAATCCACCAGGCGCTCCTTGGAAATCCTATGTGGCAGTTCTACTCTGTCCTATAGGGTCGCTGTAAGTTGGAATCAACTCAACGGCAACAGGTTTGTGGTTTGGTTTAGTTACCCACTGTCATCAAGTCGATTTTGACTCACAGCACCCTTATAGGACAGAGTAGAACTGCCCCATAGGGTTTCCAAGGCTGCTGTTGGGTTCAAACTACTGACCTTTCAGTTAGCAGTGGAGCACTTAACCACTGTGCCACCAGGGCTTCTTTGCCAACTTTGTTAGACACACGTTAATTGCTATTATTCTCTCTGTTAGTTAAGGAAACTGCATCTCAGAGAGGCTAAGGGAGCAGCCCAGGGGCCTCGACCAAATCACAGGGCCAGGTCTTGAACTCACGTCTGTCTCCAGAGGTCATGTGTATGTACATTTCACATCTCCGTCATCCACCCACATGTGCCCGGTGAGTAAGCAACTTAAGCACATACACATACACTCACATTTCAGGGTCTGAGTTTCCCCTGTGTGTCTGGCTGCAAACAACAAAATCCAACTAAACCACAAGTACAGTAATTAACAAAGACATAGGTGGCTCATGGTGGCATAGGTGGTCTCAGCGTGGCTTAGTAACTGGTGAGGTCATCAAGGACCCAGGTTCTTTCCATGTCTCTGCCCACCATCCTCAGTGTTAACCCAGTGCCACATAGTTGTAAGATGGCTGCTGCAGCTCCAGATATCATGCCTGCATTCCAGCATGAAGGAAGGGGAATTAGGATCTAAGAGAGCTTTCTCTTTTACAAAGAAGCAAAAGATCTCTCAGAAGACTTTCCCTTATATCTCATTGCCTAGAACTGAATCAACAACCACTCCTACCTGCAAGGGAGGCTGGGAAAGAGACACAGGACAGTCATGATCAGCTTAGAAAATGAGGCAAGATTTGTCCCTTGGGCTGTACACTCGGCTGCCTTGAATAAAATCAGGATTCTGTTGGCCAGGAAGAGAAGGGGAAGGGACTAATGGGGGCCAGTTAACATGCCTGTCGTTGTGTCCATGAGCTCCATCCCTCCCCCAGGGGGAGGTTCTAGGACAGAAGACTCAGAGAAGGTACAGGGGTTGAACTCCTGAGGCTGAGGGTTGCAAAACTCCTGGCAGCTGTGCCCGTAAATGTAGCAAGCCCAGCCAGAAACAGGCCCAGTGCAGACAGCTTTATGGAAGGAGGAGGGGGCCGCTTACCTGGCTGTGTCCACTCCAGGCCCCAGGATCTTGGCCATAATGTCATGTGTCCCCCAAACCCAGACATCTAGTGCTGCAGTTCCCAACCTTTTTCTTCCTGCCATGACATATCCAGTGGCTGCATTCCCATCAGGGTCTGCTCCCACAGCACCCTTCTCCCCTCTGCCAGGGCATGCACCAACCCTCATGAAAGCATATCTCCCTGCCAGCAGGGGGATGTTGTCATGGGGTAGCCCGGAATCCCATCTAACTCAAACCGGGAAGTCATTGGAAGCTGTCATGCTTTGTGAGGTCCCTCTTAGTGGATCACATCACCCCAGGGACCCCCAAGTCAAGAACCCCTGATGTGGCAGCTCTTTATGAAGGTGATTTGTTGAGGACAGCTGGCTGTAAGTTACCCCTGGAATAAAATTAATATGGTTGCCCTGCAGTTAACAAAGCATAAGCATATAGAACATGGCTGAGCCCTGACTCAGTGGGGATTGGGAGTCAGGGTTCAGAGTTCCTCCCCCCAGGACCGTTGACAAGCCTTTTCTTGGAGACGTGTCCATATTCTGGTTTTCTTTGGCAGCCCTCTCCTAGGGGTTCTGTTGATGCCCTGTGAGGCATGCAGGAGCCCTGGGTCCAGGCCATGGGTTCTGGGAAGGGGCCCTTCCTGGGACGAGGCCCTCATCACCGCATGCATAGCACTGAGCTCCCTGAAGCCCCCTCCCTTCCTGGCCCACCGCTGCCAGGCAGCTGATGGGGAAGTTAACGTCCTTCAATGCACCCTGCATCATGCTGGCTGCCTGCCCACCTGGAATGGCTTCATGTTTGGCCCAAGGCGCTCTCCCAGAGCAGCTCTCTGTCCCAAGCTCTAGCAGAGGTCCCTGGGTGGCGCAAGTGGTTTACTCTCGGCTACTAACCTAAAGGTTGGCAGTTCGAACCACCCAGTAGTGCTGTGGAAGAAAGACCTGGCCATCTGCTTCCATAAAGATTACAGCCAAGAAAACCCTATGGAGCACAGTTCTATTTTGTAACACACAGGGTTGCCATAAGTCAGAACTGACAGTAGCAGTTTTGCTTTTTGGGTTTTTTTCCCACTGGCCGAGAGAGGTAGTGGAATCCCTTCCAGATTAGAGTCCCACCTGGAAGCAAACCCCCACCCCCACTTTGTGCAGAATCACAGCCCAGGACATTCGCTTCATGACAAGCCACATGTGCCACCCTGGGCTGTGTGGGATCAGTACCACCTGGGACACTTCCCCTCCGGGCTGTCTCCTCCCTGTGAATCGAGAGACGCTCACCGACACTGTCCGTCCAGGAGCTGCTCTCCTGGGAATTCACCTCCTCCTAAGTGCCTTGTGGGATTAAGAGGTGGCTGAGTGACCCTGAGCCAGGAAGTGGCTAGGT
The DNA here is from genome assembly GCA_030035585.1 of Dugong dugon. Classification (NCBI taxonomy): domain Eukaryota; kingdom Metazoa; phylum Chordata; class Mammalia; order Sirenia; family Dugongidae; genus Dugong; species Dugong dugon. The sequence continues at coordinate 99,976,360 of CM057472.1, read as the reverse complement.
GACCCAAGGAGAGGAGTCCCCACCACACTGCGCCTGCAAGGCTTGGGGAGGGCAGTGTCTAAAAAAATTAGTAAAGGTTATTTCACTCATAGGCGTTTGTTCGTTTCATCATGGTGACTTGGAGGTGAAGACACGATGAGGCTTTCAGCACCTCTGCCCGGGCCGGGGCAGGCTGGGCGCAGGGCAGGGGTTGGGCAGGGGCTGCCCAGGAGCTGGGTGTCCTCTCGCTGGCTCCTACAGCTTCCCCTGCAGGGAGGGAGGGGTTTGGGTGGCCGGAGCCCAGCTGTCTGAAGCACCTACCTTGCACCAGCCACGTGGGGCCCTGGGGATGTGGAGACCAGTGAGAGGCACCTCTGCCCTGCCATGCAGTCCCAGAGAGTGGCTGACGGTGACACAGCTCACTGCAGACAGTGGTTCTCAGCCAGGGCCATTGTGTCCCTCCTGGCATACCTGGCAATATCTGGCATCTAGTGAGTAGAGACCAGGGATCCTGCTGAACATCTGACAGTGCACAGGACAGGGACTGTCCCATACCACAAGGAATGATCAGGCCCCAAATGTCCATAGTGTTTCTCTGGACACAGAGTCCTGCTGGGGAGCTTCTGCCAGGCCAGGCCCAGGGAACAACGGGAGTGGTCAGTGCAGCCAAGATTTAAGCACGTAATCCCCTGTAATTGCATGATGCCGCCTGGTGAAATCCCCGGGGCTGCTAATCGGGCCGCCATCGGCCACTCTGGAGAGCAGCACGTGGCCTTTGTTTGGCTTGGAGGTGTGGAGAGCCTGCTGGCCAGGGGTGGCCTTGGCCCTTTGCTTAGGCTTGCAAGTCCCAGGAGGCACTTGGGGACCATCTCCCATCACAGGTCACAGGTGGCCCAAGTCGTACTGCACTCAGAGAGACACGGCCACAGCCCCTGCGGGCCCCAAGCAGAAGCCCCAAGCTGGTCCTGGGTGCCTTAGAAAACAGCAGGAGGATCGGGCTGCACGCCCCTCCCCAAGTCCCACCCGCCAAAACTCCCACATCAATTACACAAGCTGCATCTGTCCTTTTGATTACCATGATTTTCTTCAACCTGCGTTTCGAATTGCCCCCCTTGTCCTTTGCACCCCCGAACTCCTCGCACATCCTCTACACCCAGAGTGCTCTCTTGCCACAGAGCTTCTGGACACCATTCTATGTATCCTCCAGCCCCATCAGAACCAACATCCTTCTCCCAGCCCCCACTGCCTGTGTCATAGAGAAACAGCAACCTCCAGCCGGGATTTCCCTAAAGAATCTTGAATTTAAGTCGTTAGTTTTGTTGTCCCTCCAGGGCCCAGTCCCATTCCAGGCACAGAACGGGAGAGGTCACAGTGTGTTTGTTTAACACTGACTGTGTTTGAACTTTAAACAAAAGACAATAGCTGTAGTGAGTTTGTTTTTGGTAACAACTTTATACATCTTTTTTAAAAAATATATAGGTTATATTTGACTTGATTTTTTTTCCACTTAATATCCCATGTAGTTGTTGTTGATTGCCATCGACTTTATTCCGACTCATGGCGACCCCATGTGTGCGGAGTACAACTGCTCCATAGGGTTTTCAAGGCTGTGAACTTTCAGAAGTGTCTTCTGAGGTGCATCCGGGTGGGTTCGAACTGCCAACCTTTCAGCTAGTAGTCGAATGCTGAACCGTTTGCACCACCCAAGGACTCTGTGCATCTTCTTTTTAAAAATTCAAACACATAAAAATGCATGCACAGACGAAATAAAGCTCCTTCAAGTACTCACCCAGAGAAAACCACTGTTAATATTCTAGTGCCGGAAGATAAGCCCCTCAGGTTGGAAGGCACTCAAAATATGACTGCGGAAGAGCTACCGCCTCAAAGTAGAGTCGACCTTAATGACGTGGTTGGAGTCACCCTCCGGGGACTTTCATTTGCTGACGTGGCATGACTCAAAATGAGAAGAAACAGCTGTAAACATCCATTAATAATAGGAATGTGGAATGTATGAAGTATGAATCTAGGAAAACTGGAAGGTGTCAAAAATAAAATGGAATGCATAAACATTGATATCCTAGGCATTAATGCCCTGAAACGGACTGGTATTGGCCAACAAATTGGAGAGGAGTCATATGGTCTACTGTGCTGGGAATGACAAATTGAAGAGGAATGGTGTCGTGTTCATTGTCAAAAAGAACATTTCAAGATCTATCCTGAAGTACAACCATGTCAGTGATAGGACAATATCCATACTCCTAGAAGGAAAACTAGTTAATACAATCATTCTTCAAATTTACCCACCAATCACTAATGCCAAAGATGAAGAAATTGAAGATTTTTACCAACTTCTGCAGTTTGAAATTGATCAAACATGCAATTAAGAGGCATTGATAATTACTGGTGATTAGAATTTGAACTTTGGACCAAAGAAGAAGGATCGGTAGTTGGAAAATATGGCCTTGGTGATAGAAATGATGCTGGAGATCACATGATAGAATTTTGCAAGACCAATGACTTCTTCATTGCAAATACCTTTTTTTAACAACATAAACGGCAATTGTACACGTGGATCTCGCCAGAAGGAATACACAGAAATCAAATCGACTACATCTGTGGAAAGAGACCACGGAGAAGCTCAATATCATTAGTCGGAACAAGGCCAGGGGACGACTGTGGAACAGACCATCAATTGTTCATATGCAAGTTCAAGATGAAGCTGAAGAAATTAAAACAAGTCCACAGGAGCCAAAAAATAACCTTGAGTAAATCCCACCTGAATTTAGAGACTATCTCAAGAATAGATTTGACGCATTGAACAGTAATGACTGAAGACTAGACAGGTTGTGGGATGACATCAAGGACATCATACGTGAAGAAAGCAAAAGGTCATTAAAAAAATAGGAAAGAAAGAAAAGGCCAAAATGGATGTCAGAAGAGACTCTGAAACTTGCTCTTGAAAGTAGAGTAGCTAAAGTGAATGGAAGAAATGATGAAGTAAAAGAGCTGAACAGAAGATTTCAAAGGGCAGCTCGTGAAGACCAAGTAAAATATTATAGTAAAATGTACAAAGTCCTGGAATTAGAAACCCAAAAGGGAAGAATATGACTGGAATTTCTCAAGTTGAAAGAAGTGAAGAAAAACGTCCAAGCCTCCAGTTGCAATATTGAAGGATTCTATGGGAAAAATATTGAACAACACAGGAAGCATCAAAAGAAGGTGGAAGAAATACACAGTCACTGTACCAGAAAGAATTGGTCGATGGTCAACAATTTCAGGAGGTAGGATATGATCAAGAACCGATGGTACTGAAGGAAGAAGTCCAAGCTGCACCAAAGGCATTGGTGAAAAACAAGGCTCCAGGAATTGACGGAATACCAGTTGAGATGTTTCAACAAATGGATGTAACACTAGAAGCACTCACTCGTCTATGCCAAGAAATTTAGAAAACAGCTACCTGGCTGTCCAGAGATCCATATTTGTGCCTATTTCAAAGAAAGGTGATCCAATGGACTGCAGAAAGTATCGAACAATATCATTAATATCACACACAAGTAAAATTCTGCTGAAGACAATTAACAAATGTTAGCAGCAATACATTGACAGGGAACTGCCAGAAATTCAAGCTGGATTCAGAAGAGGAAATGGAGCAAGGGATATCATTGCTGATGTCAGATGGATCTTGGCTGAACGCAGAGAATAACAGAAAGATGCTTACCTGTGTTTTATTGACTATGCAAAGGCATTCAACTGTGTGCATCATAACAAATTATGGATAACATTGCAAAGAATGGGAATTCCAGAACACTTAATTGTGCTCAGGCAGAACCTGTACATAGACCAAGAGGCAGCTGTTCCAACACAACAAGAGGATAATGCGCAGTTTAAAGTCGGGAAAAGTGTGCATCGGGGTTGTATCCTTTCACCATACTTACTCAGTTTGTATTTTGAGCTAATAATCTGAGAAGCTGGACTATATGAAGAAGAACGTGACATCAGGAATGGAGGAAGACTCATTAACAACCTGTGATGTGCAAATGGCACAACCTTGCATGCTGAAAGGGAAGAAAACTTGAAGCACTTACTGATGAAGATCAAAGACCACAGCCTTCAGTATGGATTACACCTCAACATAAAGAAAACAAAAATCCTCACAACTGAACCAATAAGCAACATCATAATAAATGGGGAAAAGACTGAAGTTGTCAAAGATTTTATTTTACTTGGATCCACAATCAACACCCATGGAAGCAGCAGTCAAGAAATCAACAGACATGTTGTACCAGGCAAATCTGCTGCAAAAGAGCTCTTTAGTGTTAAAAAGCAAAGACGTCACCTTGAAGACTAAGGTGTGCCTGACCCAAGCCGTGGTGTTTTCAGTCGCCTCATATGCATGGGAAAGCTGGACGATAAATAAGGAAGACCAAAGAAGAATTGACACCTTTTGAATTGTGGTGTTGGTGAAGAATATTGAGCATACCATGGACTGCCAAAAAAATGAACAAATCTGTCTTGGAAGAAGTACAGCCAGAAGGCTCCTTAGAAGCAAGGATGGTGAGACCACATCTCACATACTTTGGACATGTTATCAGGAGGGACCACTCCCTGGAGAAGGACATCATGCTTGGTAAAGTAGAGGGTCAGCGAAAAAGAGAAAGGCCCTCAGTGAGATGGATTGAAACAGTGGTTCCAACAGTGAGCTCAAGCATAACAGTGATCGTGAGGATGGCACAGGACCAGGCAGGTTTCGTTCTGTTGTGCATAGAATTGCTATGAGTCGGAACTGACTCAATGGCACCTAACAACAACAACAGAAACCTACAAGGTGGGTACTATTATTACCCATCTTACAGATGGAGAAAGTGAGGTCCAGAGGAGTTTATGCTGGACGTCAAAAGCTATTTAAGTGGTAGAACGTTACTTCGTGAAGGTGTCCATTTCCCTACATTCTCACCAACACTGGGAAAAAAGTTTCTATCCTCTTGACAATCTAAAGGAGGATAAAAGAAAAATCTCATTGTTGATTTTATTTTCATTTTTGTTGCTGGTAAAGTTGTTGTTTATCAGCCATTAGATTCAATTATTTTATAAATTACTTTTTCATGTCTTTTTCCCTTTTTTCAACTGGGATGTTTATCTTTTTACTGATTTGTAATCGTGTTTCACATACTACATAAATCAGCCCTTTGTCATCACATGCCTCTCCCTTCTAGACGGGGAGACCTTGTGGGCAGGGGCTGTGTGGTGTGTCCACCTCCCCAGTGCCTGGTGCAGAATAGGCTGCCAGTAGCTATGGGACCCAGAAGACACAACTGCTCCTTGTTCCAGCGAGGGGTCTTGGAAGCTTCTAGCGCTCAGTGGGGGTACAGCACACTTACTGTAGACTCTTAATTTCTAGTCTGCCCCTCAGTCTGAAATAACAATTCCCTCTCTTTGCTCAGGAGTAAAGTTTACAGGGAGCCCTGGTGGTGCAATGGTTAAAGCCCTTGTCTGCTAACCCGAAGGTCAGTGGTTCGAACCCACCAGCCACTCCTTGGGAGAGAGATGTGGCAGTTTGCTGCTGTAAAGATTATGCTGTTGTTAGGTATTGCCGAGTTAGTTCCAACTCACAGTGACCCTATGTGCAACAGAAAAAAATTCTAAGGTTACAACCTTGGAAACCCAATGGGGCAGTTCTACTCTGTCCTATAGGGTTGCTACAAGTCGAGATCAACTCAACGGCAACGGATTAGAGAGTTTATGAGTCCCTGAATGGTGCTCACACGTTCGGCTACTAACTGAAAGTTTGGAGGTTCGAGTCCACTCAGAGGCACCTCAAAAGAAAGGCCTGGAGATCTACTTCTGAGAAAGCAGCCACTGAAAACCTTGTGAAGCACAGTTCTCTCTCACACACGGGGTTGCCATGAGTCCAAGGCGACTCACTGGCAACTATTTTTTTTCAGAGTTTACAGAATAAACATCCACATACATTGATCTCATTTGCAGCCCAGGAAGCCAGGTAAGTTTTAGCCCCTTGTTACAAAGGAAAAAAGTGGGGTTCAAAGTGGCTTTATAACATGCCAAACGTCCCACAGCCAAGACCGACACCCTCCTGTGCCTCCTTGGCCCAAGGCTCGCTTTGTTCAGTCCCTGACTGACAAGCTCCAATCAGGGTGGCCTCTCAGCCTCAGTTGACTCATCACAAGATCAGGGTAGACATTCCTGCTCAGAGAGGACAGGGCCCTCCGAGGGTCCCAGGAAACAGCAGCCCAGGGCCTGGCACAGAGATGCCAGGCACAGAGCAGACGTTACGTCCACCTGCTTACCCCACCTGGGCGGCCACAGGGCCAGGCCTCCCCATCTCTCAGAGCTTCCGGCTGGGGCTGAGCTTGGGGAGAGAGCTGAGGGAGCTGCAGCACAAGGGCCCCTTTGTGCCCGTTGCTAAGGGCCCGGCTGTATTTACTCAGCCTTGGTAAACAGGAGGTGCCTGGAGGCCCCACTCTGTTTTGACAACTTAAAGAGCATTTCTTTCCTTCCTGAGGCTGCTTAAGCCCTGGGCTGCTTGAAGTGATTCTCCACATGGAGGGGCTCCCCAGGGCTGGGTTGGAGGGCATCAGAGAGCTCATTCAGCTCAGCTCCTCTAGGGTCAAAAGGGGAAACGGAGGCACAGAGAAGGTCGTTGGCCAAGGTCACAGAGGAGGGATAGGCCAAGACAGGTCTGGCAGCTGAGGTCTGTCCTTTGCACAGAGCTGATTTGGGAGACATCCACCTGGACCTCACACGTTGGTGTCAGGGCTTGGCTGCATCTCAATGCCCGGCCAGCCTTCCTGCTATTCCCTGGGGCAGGTGGTGGGCTAACTACCCAATCTACCTGTGCCCAGCAGTCCCCCAAAACCAGACCTATTTCTTAAGGGTCTTAATGCCTTACCAAAGGCCCCTGGGTAGCACAAGTGGTTTGCACTTGACTGCTAACGAAAAGGTTGGTGGTTTGAACTTACTCCGCCATGCCATGGAAGAAAGGCCTGGCGATCTACTTCTGTAAAGATTACAGCCAAGAAAATCCTACAGAGGTCATTTCTACTCTGTAACACACGGGTTGCCACGAGTTGGAATCAGCTCAACGGCAAAGGGTTTGGGTTTTTTTTTTCCCAATGTCTTACCAAATAAAGCCACATCAAGACAGGTTATAAAAATTGTGGTGTTATTTTTTAATGCTTACGAATCGTAAATTACCACTTTTAATCAACCCACAGAGTAATTTCATAGTGGTAGCTACGAGGTAGTTATAAGATCTATTGTCCACAAAACAAGAGTAAGGCCACAGGAGAGGTGTGACCAGGGAGGGAACCCTCCCTCCCCCATAACAGTAAAATGAACTTCTGTCAGCCCTGCACGTGTCTCGGTAATGCCTGAGGCTGTCACCTCACTCAGCCAGAATGTCAAAGGCCTGCCTTTGAGGCTCCAGTGCACATGAGGCCTCCCGTGACAGGCCCAGCTCAAGTGGCCACTGGCCAAAGCTCCTGTGTGACCTTCAGCCAGTGCCCGCCCTCTCCAGCTCCCTTCCTCCTGGGGAGGCCCAGCCAAGCTCCAAGCACTGTCTCTCCCCACCCTGAGGTTCCCTAGTTCAGCCACACCCTGCGCTGGGGCCCAGCAGGCCTGGGGGTGGGGCTCATTTGGACTTGGAAGCTGATTTCTGGGGATCCCATGATCTGGGCAGGTGCCCAATGGGCTTCTGCCACGCAGGGCGTTCCTCTTGCCTGCCCTAGCGCTGAGCTCCACTAACAAAGGCTACCTGTATGTACCTTGGCCCAGCCTGGACACTCGGGCAGGGAATCCTTTAGGGAACTGCCTAGTGTGTGGATTTCCCCAAAGGTGGGGCAGGCTGTCCTGGGGAGGCTTCCTGACGCTGGGGGCACCCTTTCCTGGCAAACAGCCCCACCTGGGGCTGCTGTGAGCGTGGCCAGGCTTCCCTTAAAGGAGCCAGCCTTGGTTCTTGGCCTGTCTGGGGAAGATCAGGGGTACACAGGCCCTCCTTTGCCTGGGGATGGCAGGCCCAGTGCAGCTCAGCCCTGGAGCTGAGGGGCTCCTACTTGGTCTTGCTCTTACACCCCCTCCCAACCCAGCAAGTCGTTCCAGTAGAATTGTGTCAGCAGGAACTTCCAGGTCAGTGGGGACTTCCAGGTCAGCCTTGGCCACATAGTGAACAGGAAAGAGGGGAGAAGGGCCATCTGTGCATTGAGCCTGCCCTGTGCACATCGCTGTGCCCCCCGGGGCTGGCTGATATTGCCCCCCAGGGCTGGCTGATATTGCCCCCTTTTACAGATGAAGAAACCGAAGCTCACAAGGCCCCAGGTGATGGATGTGGGTGAGCTATGGGATAGTTTGTATCTGGAGATGGGCCTACAGCCATCCTGTGCCCTGTTCTCAGCAGCTGCCTCTCAGAAGAAAGTGGAGAGCCCTCTCTGCTGTTCCTCACCCACACGGCATGGGGCGCAAGCTCTCTGGGCTTTGCTGTTAATAAATGGTGGTCACACCACAGTAAAAGAATTCCCGTTTTTAAAACAATTAGATTAAAAAACCAAAACCAAACCCACTGCTGTCAGGTTGATTCTGACTCATGGTGACCCTATAGGACAGAGTAGAACTGCCCCATAGGGTTTCCAAGGGTGTAGTCTTTATGAAAACATACTGCCACATCTTTCTCCTGTGGAGCAGCTGGTGGGTTCAAACTGCCAACCTTTTGGTTAGTGGTTGAGCACTTTAAGCACTGCACCACCAGGGCTCCTCAGAATAGTGCCTGGCATTTCTGAAAGGCTACTGAACAGCTTATTAAATTAAACAAATAAATTGCAACTGGATGATGACAATGAGAATGGCAAAGATTACAGGATGGAATTGTCTCTGGGGAAAGCGAGACAGCTCAGGCCTGTGGGTTCCAGAGAGTTCGGCTGAGTCGTCCCCAGGCTGCTGGATTCTGGGAGGGGGGCAGTGAGTCACCTTGAGTCAGCGCCACTTGAACGGTCTGGGCTGGGCTGTCCCCAGGCCACTGTCGAGGAATTCTCTGAAGAGCAGGTGAGCTAAGAGCTTTCCTTCTTCGCCTGCCCCGGCCCCCACCTGTGGCCAGTGACTCACCCCAAGGTGCTAGTTGGGACCTTCTTTCTCCGGGTAATTCAGTCCCAGCTGGAGCTGTAAGATCACACATCAGCCAGCATCTGTTCTCTGACACAGAATAGTTTCTCTGACTGGCCTTATGCTGGACGCAAGGGCCCCTCACAGGGGACACGGTGGAGGGTCCCTGCTCTCAAGGCATTCACACGTGCGAGGCAGGCAGAGCTGTACACACATCACCACTGTGCAACTTCTTGGAGGCTATAGGCTCAGTCCCATAACTCAGCAGCTAACCGAGAGGTTGGAAGTTTGAGTCTACCCAGAGGCACCTCAGAAGAAGGGCCTGGTGATCTACTTTAGAAATTTCAGCCTTTGAAAACCCTGTGGAACACAATTCTACTCGGACACACATGAGATAGCCATGATTCGGAATTGACTTAATTGCAACTGGTTTAACTGGTTTATGGGCCCAGAGAAGGTAGAGACCAACTCCACAGAGGTCTCCAGAGGTGCCTTGGTTCAGCCCCAGAACCAGGCAGCAACACCTGATGCCCCACGTTGTTATTCCTGCCCCATTTCATGACAAAACAGAGGCACGAAGAGGTGAAGAAACTTGCCCAAGTTCACAGAGCTGGGCCTCTTGGGGATTCACATCACCCCTAGCAGCCCAGCCTCGAACAGTTTTGACCCTGACTTGAAGGCCAGATTTTGACACCCCTTCCTTTCTCAGACCTTTCTTTCTGTTTAGTTTTGGGGATGGGAGACAGGGAGAAAGGAGGAGTCAGCTAAGACAGAGCGGGCAAAATTCTGATTTGCAAGCCCAAGAAGGAAGCCACAGGGCCAGGGAGCTGGGTCTGTGCCCGGGTTCCCACTGAGGTCACTCCCTGAGTGGTGGCAAGGGTGGGGATGGGAAGGAGGCGCCCGGAATTTCCAAGGGAGAGCTGCACCTGCTGGGAAGGGTCGTGCGTGAGTGACAAATCATCAGGAGCACAATTAAGTGAGAAAACTTGGGCCTTGGGTTACAGAATGGAGAGGGAGGAGGGAGGGAAGGGACAGTCAGAGCCCGATAAAAGGCAGGAGATGGGGAGAGAGACTGGCTGCGTGGCCTCAGCAGTTCACTTAACAATAATGACGTTGAGGACTGCCACTGTCACTGAGTGTCTACTGCATGCCAGGAGCCCCTGGGTGGTACAAACAGTTAATACGCGTGGCTGCTAACCAAAAGGTTGGAGATTCAAGTCCACCCAGAGGCACCTTGGAAGAAAGGTCTGGCAATCAGCTTTAAAAAAATCAGCCATTGAAAATGCTATGGGGCACAGTTCTACTCTGACACACTTGGTGTCGCCATGAGTCGGAACTGTCTTGATGACAACTGGTGCTATGCTTAGGACGTTATAAACATTACCTCATCAATCCTCACAACGGCCCCAGAAGGGCTACCATTATCCCCATGTCAGAGCTTGGAAAACTGAAGCTCAAAGAAGTTAAGTGACTCAGCCAAGTTCAAAAATCCAGAAAACTGCAGAAGCAGGGATTAGAACCTGGATCTGGTTTACTCTGTATCTCGTGCTTTCAGCCCCAGTCTTCCCCTGCCTCTCTGTGACACTGCTCTCTCTCCTGGAAATGCAAGTGCAGAGGACCGCCTCAACCTGTGGCCGGAGGGCGTCAGGAGGAGATGAGAAGTGGGACTGGGTGGTCGGGGATGATAACACCTCAACAGCCCAGACTTTCAGAAAAACACCAGTGCCAGGCTATTTGGGGGTCATTTGCTGGGACCCTGACACTGAGCTGTATCCTGTGTAGGCGTTGGGGGCAGGATTCGGGTGAAATCCGTACAGAATGGGTGCTGTCCATCTGTCAGTCATCTCGGAAAGAAGGTCGGTGAAAGAGCGTGTCCCTGGCAGGGGGAGGAGGACCTTGTCTTCCTCCTGGACTCACATGTTCAGCTCCAGAGGCCTGAGTGCTGCTGCAGGTGGACTAGCTTTCCAGGCCACATGGAAGCGGCTTAAGATAAAGGCAACGCCATGCCTTGGTTTCCATGGAATGACATTTTCAGCAGCCTCCAGAGTTAAGAACAGATGCCCACCAGGAGAAGTTTCCAGAAAGTGTGTGAAGCAGTGCCCTGAGAAATGCACAGAACAGTGGGGGCAAATTCTTGGTGTGGGGGGTTTTCCATTAAGGGACTGGTATAAAGTGGGGCTGCAGACCAGTGAGATACGGGGCTCAGGGGTTACAAGCACAACACATTGGCATTTGTCTGTTCAGTGTTCTTCAGATAACAAGTCATTCCTCAACACTTAATAGCTTAAAACAACAGCCATCGTTTTATTACCATTTCTCACAGTTCTGGGGCTGACTGGTTCTCACTTGGAGCCTCTCATCTGGTTACAGTCGATGGTGGCTGGGGCTGGAGTTATCTTGAAGACCTCCTCACAGATACATCTGGCGGTTGAGGCTCCTGTCAGCTGGGACCTTAGCTCCAGCTGTCGGCTGGAGCATCTGCACATAGCCTCTCTATGTGACTTGGGCTTCCTTCACCACAGTGCCTGGGTTCCAAGAGTAAGCATCCCAAGAGAACTGGGCAGAAGCCATTATCTTTTATGACTCAGTCTTGGAAGTCACTTCTGATATACTCACAGCCCCAACCAAACTCAAGGGGAGCAACACATAGACCCTACTCTCAAAGGGAGGAACATTGGCACCACATTGTAATTCAAGCATGTGGGATGGCAGATATTGTGGTGCCATCTTTGAAGAATTCAGTAAATATTTATTTCACACCTACTTGGAGCCCTGGTGGCGCAGTGGTTAAGCGTTGGGCTGCTAACCAAAAGGTCAGCAGTTTGAATCCACCAGCCACTCCTTGGAAACCCTATGTGACAGTTCTCTGTCCTATAGGGTCGCTATGAATGGGAAACAGCTCAATGGCAATTAGATTTTGTTTTGTTTTTTTATGAGCCAGGCAGGTCCCTGGGTGACACAAATGGTTTGCACTTGACTACCAACCTAAAGGTTGACCGTTCCAACCCATCCAGCAGTTCCATGAAAGAAAGGCCTGGCAATCTGCTTCCACAGATTACAGCCAAGAAAACTCTATGGAGCAGTTCTACTCTGTAGCACATGGGGTCACCATGAGTAGGAAGCAACTTGACAGTAACGGGTTTGGGTTTTTTTGGTTTATGATCCAGGCACTATCTTAAACGCTGGGGATACAGCAGTGAACCAAAGAGACAAAAGTCCCTTCTTCATGGAGCTGACATTCTAGTAGCAGAAGACAGACCATCAACCAAAGAAGTAAAGTAAGTAAACTAGCATCTTAAGTGGAAATAAGTGCTAAGGAGACAAAATAATAACTCAGGATAGGAGGCTAGGGTGTGCCTGGGGGTTGGGTGATGTTTGAGCCAAGGCTTGAAGGTAGTGAGGGAGTTGGCCGTGGGGAGGTCTAGAGAAGAGATTCCAGGAGGTGGCTGGAACAGCTCAGAGGCACTGGGGTGTGTGTGTGTCCCAGGGCTCAGGAAGCAGCCCAGAGGCCAACAGGGCTGGAGGGGAGGAGGGGAGTAGTTGAGCAGGAGATGAGGAGGGCGAGGTAGTGGGGCCAGGAAGTGCAGGGTTTATCGGCCTTGGTGGGGACTTTGCCTCTGCTCAGAGTGAAGGTGGGCCCATGGGAAGTTTTGAGCAGAAGCAGGGAGTCCCTCGCTCCAGGATGAGGACTCGTCACTGAAGAACATCCAGCCCAGTACCCCCTTCCACTCACGACAGCCCCCTTCATTGTTTATGGGGTGCCTTAGCTACCTCTGCTGTCATTAACAAAATATACCCCAAGCGAGTGGCTTTAAAGAACAGAAAATTATTGTCTCACAGTTTGGGAGGCTAGAAATCCAAATCAGGGCATCAGCTCTAGGTGAGGAGCCTTCCTTGTCAGTAGCCCAGGGCGTTCCTTGGAGTTCCTTGGCATCTGTTTTCACCCTTCGCACCTCTGTGTCTAGTCTACTCTTTTATAAGACGTTTCTCAGAAGTGATTGGATTTAGGACTCACCCTGCTTTGGTATTTCTTAATTAACATAACAAAAGAAAGCCTCTATCCCCAAACAGGGTCACATTCACAGGTACAGGGGTTAGGAATTCAGTGTAACATTTTGGGGAACACAGTTCAATCCATAACATGGGGTCTTTCTTGTCATAAATGAAAACAAGCCTCCTCGTAACTTCCACCCATTATGGCCTGCCTCTGAGACCACTGAGTGGGTCCCTCCCCCATCCCATGATGTTTTAAGGGAAATGACTAACTTCCTGAGTCTCCTGCACAGTGAAGCCCACCCAGCTCTTTCACAAACCCTCAGCATTCAGAACCCTCACCAGACTGGTAATTTATGTCTGTCCATTTTTCCTAAAGCCAAGATTGACAAACTACAACCCAAGGGCCAGACCTGGCCCACCACTTGTTTTTGTAAATAAAACTTTATTAGAACACAGCCACACCCACTTGTTTACTATTGTCTATGGCTGCTTTTGTGCTACAACGGCACAATTGAGTAGTTACCACAGAGACTCTATGGCCTGCAAAGCTTAAAATATCTAGCCCTTTATAGAAAAAGTTTTCTGACCCCTGTTCTAAAGCATTAGTGGTACCCTAAATGTGTGTGCTTTAGGTTACTCCAGGATCACCCTAGCTGCTGTGCTGAAAATAGACTGTAAGGGGCCAGGATAGAGGCAGGAAGGTTGATTAGGAGGTTAGATTCTTAAAGACGAGCAGTAATAAAATCCCACAGTGTGGTATAAGGACACTTCCACTATTTATTTGTGCAATTCAAATATTAATTCACATAGAAACGTATTTTAAAATTAGACAGCCTGCATACACTAGTCCTTCTTAAAGTTCCCTAGGATTTTTCTCTAGATGATGAAATACTTCTGTTTTCATGAACTTTCAACGCTATCAAGCCTCAGGCATTACCTTGGATCCCTCCATCCCACCTGCGAGGAGAACAGTGGTTGGGCGCAGAGCAGAGCAGAACAGTGTGGGATCCGGAGGTGCAATTAAAAACCACAGATTCTTAACTCTGAAAAATAACAACATTAAAAACCGCAGCTGGCATGAGGCCCTCAAAGAGCTGAACGTCTGTGACAGCTGGCTGGGATTGGCCAACCAGCAGGCACCAAAGAAGAGGACAGCACCCAACACCCCACCCACCCCAACAGGCCAGCCTCCCTTGGAAACTTGGACTCTTTCCAGACTTTCCAAAGAAGGCTTTTTTTCAGTCTCTATGCTCATGAAGAAAAGAAAGGCTTGAATTGTTTTCAAGGAAGGGGGAAAAGGAAACACTAAAAACTTTGCAGTTTCAAAAATGCATGCTTTGTCCCTGGGCTGCCTTAAAGAAAACAGGCAGCAGGACTAATGAAATTAGACAGAGAGGCTAACGAAAACGAAGCTTTTACTTCTCCTTATGGAGTCCTGGGGTGGCACAAACCATTAAGCACTCAGCTACTAACTGAAAGGTTGGTGGTTCGAACCCACCGAGAGACATCTCAGAAGAAAGGCTTGACACTCTCCTTTCGAAAGCTCATAGTCTATGAAAACCCTGTGGAGCGCAGCTCTACTCTGAAACACATGGAGTTGTCATGTTTGTTCAACTGGTTTGGTTTGGTTTACCTCTCCTTAATGGTACCTTCTGGAACTCAGAAGCCCCTTGGTAACTAAACTAGCTGTGTGACCTCAGGCAACTCTCTTGACCTCTCTTGCCCTGGGTTCTGGGTCCATATCTGTGTAATAAACACTCTAAGTCCCTTAAAGGGGGCTGCTGGGAGGCTCCATAAGAGGGTGAAGGTGGGAATTCCAGGGAAAGTAACCACCAAGAATGTCCAGAGTGGGGCTATTCGTGGAAGGAGAAAGGAGGAAGGCGCAACCAGCATCCCAGGCACAGCACTCTGGGCCATTGCCGCCCACACTAAGTATCTTAGGCTGGGTTCTCTAGAGAAGCAAAACCAGTGAAGTGTATATATACAAATATATACAGAGAGGTTTATCTCAAGGAAATGGTTCACAATGTTGTGGAGGTCGGCAAGTCCCAACTCCGTAGGTCAGGTGTCAGGCTGGAGGCTTCTCCTGACTCACTTGGTTGCAGGGGCTGGCAAACCCATAATCGACAGGTCAGACAATAGGCTGTTGGCTCAAAAGCTGAAGAATCCCAAAATTGGCAGGTCAGATGGCAGGCAACTGTCTCACAGGGCTGCAGAAGCTGGCAAATTACAGAATCGGCTGGTCAGACGACAGGTTCAAGTCCCAAGAACCAGAGTTCAAATAATGACACACTGGATGCAGGATCCAGAGCAAGAGTGAGCTTTGCCAGAGTGTCCATATGTATTGGATGTAGGTCACACCCTCAAGGAAACTTCCCTTACAGCTAATACTTGAGTAAGGTGGTAACTTGAGTATTGTTGTGGCTTGAGTAAGACAGTGACTCAAGTAAGGCTGTGACTTGAGTCATGCCCTTTAGTAAGGGTCTGACTCCAGATATACACCACACTAATCCTAACCTCATAGAGGTTTAGGATTTACAACACATAAAATGGAGGATAATTACTCAATACCACAAAATGGAAGCCAATTACATCAGGTCACAAAATGGAGGACAATTACACAATACTGGGAATCATGGCCTAGCCAAGTTGAAAATAACATTAACCATCACACTGGGATACAGAGATACAGGACTGTGTGTTGACACCACAGGTGACCAAGCATCTTTAAGAGGTGTCATTAGTGAAGTCTGTGAGGGAAGAGCTGAGAAAGAGAGGAATGAGTGCTACCAAGGGAGGAGAAGGTTGTGGACATAGGTACAGGGTCAGCCTTTGGACCTTGACAACAGGGAGAGAGATGGGGTAGGGGCCACAGTCTCCTCCACATCAGACTCTGGGCTCAATGAGGGGCACCCTGACCCTCCAGCCCACCTACCCCGGGAGGCATTCTGAGCACCCAGACCTCTATCTGATGCTGCCCAAACTTCTTCTGTGTCAATGCCCTGCCAGGGTGCCCGGATGCTCCTCCTGCTCAAGAGTATGTCCAGGGTCATGTCTGATGTGGAAAGAGAGCAATTCCTGCCCAGATCTCCCCAGCCTTAAGTTAGGTGGGGGTCATTCCCCTTTCTCATTTGTTCCATTAAAAAACTTGCCCTAGCTTAGTGGACAGCCAGGCACTGCTCAGAGTGAGCATCTAGGGAGAAGATCTTAGCATGTCAAAGATTACAGTGCAGAGGTCTGGATGGAGCTGGAAGAGCTGAGCTCAAGTTCAGGGTCTCCAGTAACTGGCTATATGACCTAGGCAGGCTGCCTATACCCTCTGAGTCCTGTTTTCTCTAAACCCTCCTTGAACCTATTGAACTAACGCATCTCTAAACTCTAACATTCTATTTTTCCTTTAAAATCACAAATAGATTATTAGTTTACTGCTTAAAGCCAAAATGTGCAAGATAAATGATTTAGGTCAGGCAGCTGGGGCCAGCTTCATAGACCCCCTGGCAGCCCCAGATAGCCTTGTAAGAAAGCTGACCAGCTCAAGAGGCATAAAAACTGTACCACACTTATCCATGAATTCAATCATCCATCCTTTTTGTTCACCCATCCAGCCATTCTTCCTCCCATCTTCCCTTAACATACTTCCTTCTATCCTTTCATCTTCTTGTCACCCAGCCACCCATCCATGCACTATTACATCCTCCTATTTACTTTCATCCTTCCATTTGTCCACCCCATCCAACTATTTTTAGTCCATTCATTCTTTCTCCCTTCCTTCCTTCCTTATATCTTTTCATCTTTCCATCCTTTATCCTGTCATCCTTCCATTCAATATCTATCCTTTCCTTCAACTGTCTTTCCTTCCTTCCGTGTTTGTTCCATATATACATCAAACCATCTTTCCTTCTACTTACTTCTATCCACCCATCATCCCATCTATCCAATCGTTCTTTCTTCCATTTGCCCAGCCATCCTTTTGAGTCATCAAGTCATTCATTGATTATATATTTATGATCACCTACTTAAGCTGGGTACTGCTTATACTTAAATATTTATATTTGTGTTTAAGTTCTTTAATCTGAATAAGCCCTGAACCTATTCTAGAAACAACTCATGGGGGAGAGAGACATCCAAATATTTAAGATACAAAATGAGACACATAATATAATAGATGTGTTCACAAGAACTTGTGCAAGTCTGAGGGTGAAGAGCCAGCTCTGGGGTGGCCTGGATGGTTTCCCTGGACAGTCTTCAGGGATTTTTAGAGATGGATGCTCATTATTTAGACAAAGGGGGTATTCCAGGCAGAGGAATGGAATGTGCAAAGGCATAGAGGCATGAGAAGAGCATGGAGGTTCCTGAAACATAAGGGAGGAATGTGCGTAGTAAGGGGAGAGGAATGTGGAGATGGAGGAGGCTAGAGGCAGAGGCAGGGGCTCAGTCTTCAAAGGCCATGCAGGCCGTGCCGAGGGGTTTGTACTTTGTCCTAAGGCCCAATTAGAAGTCTTTGAAGAGAAAGACCGTTGTGGCTGCAAGGAGGAGGATGGACTGGAGTGGGGTGGGGCTGGAGACAGACAGGACATCACTCTGGTAGTTTGGAGGGGCGATGATGTGGTCTGGCTGTGACAGTGGAGTTCGGAGGGAGAGTGTGGGTGGACTCATGAGTTATTTAGGAGTTAGAGGGAGCAGGTGGTAGACAGGAGTTGAGGTGTGGTGATACTAAGGGGACTCCCACATGGGTGGCTAAGAGGTGATGGTGTTGGAGCCGGGAATGAGGTGGGAGGGCAGCAGATGAGGCTGGGTCAGTTATGGAGAGTCTGAGGCCTGGCGGACACCCGGAAGAGAGGACCAGCTGCCAGTGGCTTTTGCTCCGTAATAGTTCATCTGGTCTTCACTGCTGCCCTCTGCCAAGGCTGGGCATTCATTCACTCACCTGACAAAGCTTCGCAGAGCACCCACCATGTACCTGTCTCTGTTGTAGGCACAGGGACACACAGTGAAGACCCAGACAAGTCCTTGGCTCCTGGGGCCTGCACTCTGGCAATTTCCCTGGACAGTTAGGAGTGCGGCTCAGGGGGGTGAAGCCACTTGCACAAGGATACTCAATAAGCAGAAGCTGAGGCTCCAGGGAGCTGGGGGCAGGGAATGGGATGAGCAGGGGCTGCTGACTCCGCCAGCCCAGTCTACAGGGAGCCCGAGGGAGCTCCAGGCTGTCCCAGCCACTGGGTGACTCAGCAAATGGCTTTTCTGCTGCAACCCAGGACCCAGAGCCTAGGTGGGAGGTCCTGTGGCGGTCCCATGGAACAGTCAGGTATCCGTGGCCAGAGCTTCCTCTGCTCGGTTTCCTCTCTCTCTTCCTGTTGGAACCTGTCTCTCCTAGCCACTCCACCACCACCCATTCCTGCCATCTCCTCTGCTTCCTGCTTCCAGCCTGAGTTCCCACCATACCTTCACTCGGTCCCTCAGTCCTGTCTCTCTCTTTAGCCAAACTCTGACTGAGTTTGCCCTGGACTAGCTGCGAGGTCTAAAACATGCCATTTGGCGACTCCTGTAAGATGGGGCCAAAAACACCCACCCAAGATCATGGACTGGAGCAGGCTTTGTGAACTATGGCAGGTCTGTCCAGGTTTGCTGGGCTGAGCAGGAACTGGGGCCAGTACAGAGCTGGCCCTGGGAGGCTGGGAGCATCTGGCCGTGCAAATAGATACAGTTCTGGATGCTCATTATGTCCAGGCTCACTGTAGGAATGATCTCATTGACTATTCACATCAAGTCTACAAAGTACTATCTCCTAACCTGTAGATGAGGAAACTGAGGCACAGAGAAGTTGAGTAACTTGCCCAAGGTCACACAGCTAGTAAGTAGTGGAGTCTGGATTTGAATCCAGACAATCCAGCTCCAGGCTCCACATGCTCCAACACTGTGCTCTCTCCCCAGGCTCGGTCCTGGGCATGGCCTTGTAAAGAAGGCGCAGGAGGACCACACTAGCACAGGGGCATGGAGGCAGCAGGGGCTGGGCATGTTCAATGTGGAGAAGAGATGGCCTGGGGGAGCATGAGAACTGGTGGGGAATTCTTGGAATTCTTCCCCACTCCTTCATCTGGCTAATTGCTTATTGTTGTTGTTGCTGTTGGCTGTCCTCAAGTGGACTCCTGGCACAAGGCAATCTTATGCACACTAGAACGAAACACTGCCCAGTCCTGCACTGCCCTAGTCATCTAGTGCTGCTATAACAGAAATACCACAAGCGGATGGCTTCAACAAACAGAAGTTTATTCTCTCACAGTCTAGGAGGCTAGAAGTCTGAATTCAGGGTTCCAGCTCCTGGGGAAGGCTTTCTCTCTCTGTTGGCTCTGGAGGAAGGTCCTTGTCATCAGTCTTTCCCTGGTCAAGGAGCTTTTTGGCACAGGGACCCTGCATCCAAAGTATACGCTATTCTCCTGGCTCTTGTTTCTTGGTGGTATGAAGTCCCCTGTCTCTCTGCTCGCATCTCTCTTTTATATCTCAAAAGAGATTGGCACGAGACACAATCCAATATTGTAGATTAAGTCCTGCCTCATTAATATAACTGCCACCTATCCCACCTCATTAACATAATAGAAGTAAGATTTACAACACATAGGAAAATCACGCAATACTGGGAATCATGGCCTGGCGGAACTGATACACATATTTTGGGGGGGGACACAATTCAATCCATGACATGCACCATCTCCATGATCAGTTGCCAATCAGACTGTTGAGATCCATAGGGTTTTCAGTGACTGATTTTCAGAAGTAGATCACCAGAACTTTCCTCATAATCTGTCTTAGTCTGGAAGCTTGGCTGAAACCCATTCAGCATCATAGCAACACAGGAATCTTGACCCGTTTATTGTCAACTTAGTTACCTACTAGGAAACCCTGGTGGCATAGTGGTTAAGTGCTATCTATGGCTGCTAACCAAAAGGTCAGCAGTTTGAATCCACCAGGCGCTCCTTGGAAATCCTATGTGGCAGTTCTACTCTGTCCTATAGGGTCGCTGTAAGTTGGAATCAACTCAACGGCAACAGGTTTGTGGTTTGGTTTAGTTACCCACTGTCATCAAGTCGATTTTGACTCACAGCACCCTTATAGGACAGAGTAGAACTGCCCCATAGGGTTTCCAAGGCTGCTGTTGGGTTCAAACTACTGACCTTTCAGTTAGCAGTGGAGCACTTAACCACTGTGCCACCAGGGCTTCTTTGCCAACTTTGTTAGACACACGTTAATTGCTATTATTCTCTCTGTTAGTTAAGGAAACTGCATCTCAGAGAGGCTAAGGGAGCAGCCCAGGGGCCTCGACCAAATCACAGGGCCAGGTCTTGAACTCACGTCTGTCTCCAGAGGTCATGTGTATGTACATTTCACATCTCCGTCATCCACCCACATGTGCCCGGTGAGTAAGCAACTTAAGCACATACACATACACTCACATTTCAGGGTCTGAGTTTCCCCTGTGTGTCTGGCTGCAAACAACAAAATCCAACTAAACCACAAGTACAGTAATTAACAAAGACATAGGTGGCTCATGGTGGCATAGGTGGTCTCAGCGTGGCTTAGTAACTGGTGAGGTCATCAAGGACCCAGGTTCTTTCCATGTCTCTGCCCACCATCCTCAGTGTTAACCCAGTGCCACATAGTTGTAAGATGGCTGCTGCAGCTCCAGATATCATGCCTGCATTCCAGCATGAAGGAAGGGGAATTAGGATCTAAGAGAGCTTTCTCTTTTACAAAGAAGCAAAAGATCTCTCAGAAGACTTTCCCTTATATCTCATTGCCTAGAACTGAATCAACAACCACTCCTACCTGCAAGGGAGGCTGGGAAAGAGACACAGGACAGTCATGATCAGCTTAGAAAATGAGGCAAGATTTGTCCCTTGGGCTGTACACTCGGCTGCCTTGAATAAAATCAGGATTCTGTTGGCCAGGAAGAGAAGGGGAAGGGACTAATGGGGGCCAGTTAACATGCCTGTCGTTGTGTCCATGAGCTCCATCCCTCCCCCAGGGGGAGGTTCTAGGACAGAAGACTCAGAGAAGGTACAGGGGTTGAACTCCTGAGGCTGAGGGTTGCAAAACTCCTGGCAGCTGTGCCCGTAAATGTAGCAAGCCCAGCCAGAAACAGGCCCAGTGCAGACAGCTTTATGGAAGGAGGAGGGGGCCGCTTACCTGGCTGTGTCCACTCCAGGCCCCAGGATCTTGGCCATAATGTCATGTGTCCCCCAAACCCAGACATCTAGTGCTGCAGTTCCCAACCTTTTTCTTCCTGCCATGACATATCCAGTGGCTGCATTCCCATCAGGGTCTGCTCCCACAGCACCCTTCTCCCCTCTGCCAGGGCATGCACCAACCCTCATGAAAGCATATCTCCCTGCCAGCAGGGGGATGTTGTCATGGGGTAGCCCGGAATCCCATCTAACTCAAACCGGGAAGTCATTGGAAGCTGTCATGCTTTGTGAGGTCCCTCTTAGTGGATCACATCACCCCAGGGACCCCCAAGTCAAGAACCCCTGATGTGGCAGCTCTTTATGAAGGTGATTTGTTGAGGACAGCTGGCTGTAAGTTACCCCTGGAATAAAATTAATATGGTTGCCCTGCAGTTAACAAAGCATAAGCATATAGAACATGGCTGAGCCCTGACTCAGTGGGGATTGGGAGTCAGGGTTCAGAGTTCCTCCCCCCAGGACCGTTGACAAGCCTTTTCTTGGAGACGTGTCCATATTCTGGTTTTCTTTGGCAGCCCTCTCCTAGGGGTTCTGTTGATGCCCTGTGAGGCATGCAGGAGCCCTGGGTCCAGGCCATGGGTTCTGGGAAGGGGCCCTTCCTGGGACGAGGCCCTCATCACCGCATGCATAGCACTGAGCTCCCTGAAGCCCCCTCCCTTCCTGGCCCACCGCTGCCAGGCAGCTGATGGGGAAGTTAACGTCCTTCAATGCACCCTGCATCATGCTGGCTGCCTGCCCACCTGGAATGGCTTCATGTTTGGCCCAAGGCGCTCTCCCAGAGCAGCTCTCTGTCCCAAGCTCTAGCAGAGGTCCCTGGGTGGCGCAAGTGGTTTACTCTCGGCTACTAACCTAAAGGTTGGCAGTTCGAACCACCCAGTAGTGCTGTGGAAGAAAGACCTGGCCATCTGCTTCCATAAAGATTACAGCCAAGAAAACCCTATGGAGCACAGTTCTATTTTGTAACACACAGGGTTGCCATAAGTCAGAACTGACAGTAGCAGTTTTGCTTTTTGGGTTTTTTTCCCACTGGCCGAGAGAGGTAGTGGAATCCCTTCCAGATTAGAGTCCCACCTGGAAGCAAACCCCCACCCCCACTTTGTGCAGAATCACAGCCCAGGACATTCGCTTCATGACAAGCCACATGTGCCACCCTGGGCTGTGTGGGATCAGTACCACCTGGGACACTTCCCCTCCGGGCTGTCTCCTCCCTGTGAATCGAGAGACGCTCACCGACACTGTCCGTCCAGGAGCTGCTCTCCTGGGAATTCACCTCCTCCTAAGTGCCTTGTGGGATTAAGAGGTGGCTGAGTGACCCTGAGCCAGGAAGTGGCTAGGTGACCCAAGGAGAGGAGTCCCCACCACACTGCGCCTGCAAGGCTTGGGGAGGGCAGTGTCTAAAAAAATTAGTAAAGGTTATTTCACTCATAGGCGTTTGTTCGTTTCATCATGGTGACTTGGAGGTGAAGACACGATGAGGCTTTCAGCACCTCTGCCCGGGCCGGGGCAGGCTGGGCGCAGGGCAGGGGTTGGGCAGGGGCTGCCCAGGAGCTGGGTGTCCTCTCGCTGGCTCCTACAGCTTCCCCTGCAGGGAGGGAGGGGTTTGGGTGGCCGGAGCCCAGCTGTCTGAAGCACCTACCTTGCACCAGCCACGTGGGGCCCTGGGGATGTGGAGACCAGTGAGAGGCACCTCTGCCCTGCCATGCAGTCCCAGAGAGTGGCTGACGGTGACACAGCTCACTGCAGACAGTGGTTCTCAGCCAGGGCCATTGTGTCCCTCCTGGCATACCTGGCAATATCTGGCATCTAGTGAGTAGAGACCAGGGATCCTGCTGAACATCTGACAGTGCACAGGACAGGGACTGTCCCATACCACAAGGAATGATCAGGCCCCAAATGTCCATAGTGTTTCTCTGGACACAGAGTCCTGCTGGGGAGCTTCTGCCAGGCCAGGCCCAGGGAACAACGGGAGTGGTCAGTGCAGCCAAGATTTAAGCACGTAATCCCCTGTAATTGCATGATGCCGCCTGGTGAAATCCCCGGGGCTGCTAATCGGGCCGCCATCGGCCACTCTGGAGAGCAGCACGTGGCCTTTGTTTGGCTTGGAGGTGTGGAGAGCCTGCTGGCCAGGGGTGGCCTTGGCCCTTTGCTTAGGCTTGCAAGTCCCAGGAGGCACTTGGGGACCATCTCCCATCACAGGTCACAGGTGGCCCAAGTCGTACTGCACTCAGAGAGACACGGCCACAGCCCCTGCGGGCCCCAAGCAGAAGCCCCAAGCTGGTCCTGGGTGCCTTAGAAAACAGCAGGAGGATCGGGCTGCACGCCCCTCCCCAAGTCCCACCCGCCAAAACTCCCACATCAATTACACAAGCTGCATCTGTCCTTTTGATTACCATGATTTTCTTCAACCTGCGTTTCGAATTGCCCCCCTTGTCCTTTGCACCCCCGAACTCCTCGCACATCCTCTACACCCAGAGTGCTCTCTTGCCACAGAGCTTCTGGACACCATTCTATGTATCCTCCAGCCCCATCAGAACCAACATCCTTCTCCCAGCCCCCACTGCCTGTGTCATAGAGAAACAGCAACCTCCAGCCGGGATTTCCCTAAAGAATCTTGAATTTAAGTCGTTAGTTTTGTTGTCCCTCCAGGGCCCAGTCCCATTCCAGGCACAGAACGGGAGAGGTCACAGTGTGTTTGTTTAACACTGACTGTGTTTGAACTTTAAACAAAAGACAATAGCTGTAGTGAGTTTGTTTTTGGTAACAACTTTATACATCTTTTTTAAAAAATATATAGGTTATATTTGACTTGATTTTTTTTCCACTTAATATCCCATGTAGTTGTTGTTGATTGCCATCGACTTTATTCCGACTCATGGCGACCCCATGTGTGCGGAGTACAACTGCTCCATAGGGTTTTCAAGGCTGTGAACTTTCAGAAGTGTCTTCTGAGGTGCATCCGGGTGGGTTCGAACTGCCAACCTTTCAGCTAGTAGTCGAATGCTGAACCGTTTGCACCACCCAAGGACTCTGTGCATCTTCTTTTTAAAAATTCAAACACATAAAAATGCATGCACAGACGAAATAAAGCTCCTTCAAGTACTCACCCAGAGAAAACCACTGTTAATATTCTAGTGCCGGAAGATAAGCCCCTCAGGTTGGAAGGCACTCAAAATATGACTGCGGAAGAGCTACCGCCTCAAAGTAGAGTCGACCTTAATGACGTGGTTGGAGTCACCCTCCGGGGACTTTCATTTGCTGACGTGGCATGACTCAAAATGAGAAGAAACAGCTGTAAACATCCATTAATAATAGGAATGTGGAATGTATGAAGTATGAATCTAGGAAAACTGGAAGGTGTCAAAAATAAAATGGAATGCATAAACATTGATATCCTAGGCATTAATGCCCTGAAACGGACTGGTATTGGCCAACAAATTGGAGAGGAGTCATATGGTCTACTGTGCTGGGAATGACAAATTGAAGAGGAATGGTGTCGTGTTCATTGTCAAAAAGAACATTTCAAGATCTATCCTGAAGTACAACCATGTCAGTGATAGGACAATATCCATACTCCTAGAAGGAAAACTAGTTAATACAATCATTCTTCAAATTTACCCACCAATCACTAATGCCAAAGATGAAGAAATTGAAGATTTTTACCAACTTCTGCAGTTTGAAATTGATCAAACATGCAATTAAGAGGCATTGATAATTACTGGTGATTAGAATTTGAACTTTGGACCAAAGAAGAAGGATCGGTAGTTGGAAAATATGGCCTTGGTGATAGAAATGATGCTGGAGATCACATGATAGAATTTTGCAAGACCAATGACTTCTTCATTGCAAATACCTTTTTTTAACAACATAAACGGCAATTGTACACGTGGATCTCGCCAGAAGGAATACACAGAAATCAAATCGACTACATCTGTGGAAAGAGACCACGGAGAAGCTCAATATCATTAGTCGGAACAAGGCCAGGGGACGACTGTGGAACAGACCATCAATTGTTCATATGCAAGTTCAAGATGAAGCTGAAGAAATTAAAACAAGTCCACAGGAGCCAAAAAATAACCTTGAGTAAATCCCACCTGAATTTAGAGACTATCTCAAGAATAGATTTGACGCATTGAACAGTAATGACTGAAGACTAGACAGGTTGTGGGATGACATCAAGGACATCATACGTGAAGAAAGCAAAAGGTCATTAAAAAAATAGGAAAGAAAGAAAAGGCCAAAATGGATGTCAGAAGAGACTCTGAAACTTGCTCTTGAAAGTAGAGTAGCTAAAGTGAATGGAAGAAATGATGAAGTAAAAGAGCTGAACAGAAGATTTCAAAGGGCAGCTCGTGAAGACCAAGTAAAATATTATAGTAAAATGTACAAAGTCCTGGAATTAGAAACCCAAAAGGGAAGAATATGACTGGAATTTCTCAAGTTGAAAGAAGTGAAGAAAAACGTCCAAGCCTCCAGTTGCAATATTGAAGGATTCTATGGGAAAAATATTGAACAACACAGGAAGCATCAAAAGAAGGTGGAAGAAATACACAGTCACTGTACCAGAAAGAATTGGTCGATGGTCAACAATTTCAGGAGGTAGGATATGATCAAGAACCGATGGTACTGAAGGAAGAAGTCCAAGCTGCACCAAAGGCATTGGTGAAAAACAAGGCTCCAGGAATTGACGGAATACCAGTTGAGATGTTTCAACAAATGGATGTAACACTAGAAGCACTCACTCGTCTATGCCAAGAAATTTAGAAAACAGCTACCTGGCTGTCCAGAGATCCATATTTGTGCCTATTTCAAAGAAAGGTGATCCAATGGACTGCAGAAAGTATCGAACAATATCATTAATATCACACACAAGTAAAATTCTGCTGAAGACAATTAACAAATGTTAGCAGCAATACATTGACAGGGAACTGCCAGAAATTCAAGCTGGATTCAGAAGAGGAAATGGAGCAAGGGATATCATTGCTGATGTCAGATGGATCTTGGCTGAACGCAGAGAATAACAGAAAGATGCTTACCTGTGTTTTATTGACTATGCAAAGGCATTCAACTGTGTGCATCATAACAAATTATGGATAACATTGCAAAGAATGGGAATTCCAGAACACTTAATTGTGCTCAGGCAGAACCTGTACATAGACCAAGAGGCAGCTGTTCCAACACAACAAGAGGATAATGCGCAGTTTAAAGTCGGGAAAAGTGTGCATCGGGGTTGTATCCTTTCACCATACTTACTCAGTTTGTATTTTGAGCTAATAATCTGAGAAGCTGGACTATATGAAGAAGAACGTGACATCAGGAATGGAGGAAGACTCATTAACAACCTGTGATGTGCAAATGGCACAACCTTGCATGCTGAAAGGGAAGAAAACTTGAAGCACTTACTGATGAAGATCAAAGACCACAGCCTTCAGTATGGATTACACCTCAACATAAAGAAAACAAAAATCCTCACAACTGAACCAATAAGCAACATCATAATAAATGGGGAAAAGACTGAAGTTGTCAAAGATTTTATTTTACTTGGATCCACAATCAACACCCATGGAAGCAGCAGTCAAGAAATCAACAGACATGTTGTACCAGGCAAATCTGCTGCAAAAGAGCTCTTTAGTGTTAAAAAGCAAAGACGTCACCTTGAAGACTAAGGTGTGCCTGACCCAAGCCGTGGTGTTTTCAGTCGCCTCATATGCATGGGAAAGCTGGACGATAAATAAGGAAGACCAAAGAAGAATTGACACCTTTTGAATTGTGGTGTTGGTGAAGAATATTGAGCATACCATGGACTGCCAAAAAAATGAACAAATCTGTCTTGGAAGAAGTACAGCCAGAAGGCTCCTTAGAAGCAAGGATGGTGAGACCACATCTCACATACTTTGGACATGTTATCAGGAGGGACCACTCCCTGGAGAAGGACATCATGCTTGGTAAAGTAGAGGGTCAGCGAAAAAGAGAAAGGCCCTCAGTGAGATGGATTGAAACAGTGGTTCCAACAGTGAGCTCAAGCATAACAGTGATCGTGAGGATGGCACAGGACCAGGCAGGTTTCGTTCTGTTGTGCATAGAATTGCTATGAGTCGGAACTGACTCAATGGCACCTAACAACAACAACAGAAACCTACAAGGTGGGTACTATTATTACCCATCTTACAGATGGAGAAAGTGAGGTCCAGAGGAGTTTATGCTGGACGTCAAAAGCTATTTAAGTGGTAGAACGTTACTTCGTGAAGGTGTCCATTTCCCTACATTCTCACCAACACTGGGAAAAAAGTTTCTATCCTCTTGACAATCTAAAGGAGGATAAAAGAAAAATCTCATTGTTGATTTTATTTTCATTTTTGTTGCTGGTAAAGTTGTTGTTTATCAGCCATTAGATTCAATTATTTTATAAATTACTTTTTCATGTCTTTTTCCCTTTTTTCAACTGGGATGTTTATCTTTTTACTGATTTGTAATCGTGTTTCACATACTACATAAATCAGCCCTTTGTCATCACATGCCTCTCCCTTCTAGACGGGGAGACCTTGTGGGCAGGGGCTGTGTGGTGTGTCCACCTCCCCAGTGCCTGGTGCAGAATAGGCTGCCAGTAGCTATGGGACCCAGAAGACACAACTGCTCCTTGTTCCAGCGAGGGGTCTTGGAAGCTTCTAGCGCTCAGTGGGGGTACAGCACACTTACTGTAGACTCTTAATTTCTAGTCTGCCCCTCAGTCTGAAATAACAATTCCCTCTCTTTGCTCAGGAGTAAAGTTTACAGGGAGCCCTGGTGGTGCAATGGTTAAAGCCCTTGTCTGCTAACCCGAAGGTCAGTGGTTCGAACCCACCAGCCACTCCTTGGGAGAGAGATGTGGCAGTTTGCTGCTGTAAAGATTATGCTGTTGTTAGGTATTGCCGAGTTAGTTCCAACTCACAGTGACCCTATGTGCAACAGAAAAAAATTCTAAGGTTACAACCTTGGAAACCCAATGGGGCAGTTCTACTCTGTCCTATAGGGTTGCTACAAGTCGAGATCAACTCAACGGCAACGGATTAGAGAGTTTATGAGTCCCTGAATGGTGCTCACACGTTCGGCTACTAACTGAAAGTTTGGAGGTTCGAGTCCACTCAGAGGCACCTCAAAAGAAAGGCCTGGAGATCTACTTCTGAGAAAGCAGCCACTGAAAACCTTGTGAAGCACAGTTCTCTCTCACACACGGGGTTGCCATGAGTCCAAGGCGACTCACTGGCAACTATTTTTTTTCAGAGTTTACAGAATAAACATCCACATACATTGATCTCATTTGCAGCCCAGGAAGCCAGGTAAGTTTTAGCCCCTTGTTACAAAGGAAAAAAGTGGGGTTCAAAGTGGCTTTATAACATGCCAAACGTCCCACAGCCAAGACCGACACCCTCCTGTGCCTCCTTGGCCCAAGGCTCGCTTTGTTCAGTCCCTGACTGACAAGCTCCAATCAGGGTGGCCTCTCAGCCTCAGTTGACTCATCACAAGATCAGGGTAGACATTCCTGCTCAGAGAGGACAGGGCCCTCCGAGGGTCCCAGGAAACAGCAGCCCAGGGCCTGGCACAGAGATGCCAGGCACAGAGCAGACGTTACGTCCACCTGCTTACCCCACCTGGGCGGCCACAGGGCCAGGCCTCCCCATCTCTCAGAGCTTCCGGCTGGGGCTGAGCTTGGGGAGAGAGCTGAGGGAGCTGCAGCACAAGGGCCCCTTTGTGCCCGTTGCTAAGGGCCCGGCTGTATTTACTCAGCCTTGGTAAACAGGAGGTGCCTGGAGGCCCCACTCTGTTTTGACAACTTAAAGAGCATTTCTTTCCTTCCTGAGGCTGCTTAAGCCCTGGGCTGCTTGAAGTGATTCTCCACATGGAGGGGCTCCCCAGGGCTGGGTTGGAGGGCATCAGAGAGCTCATTCAGCTCAGCTCCTCTAGGGTCAAAAGGGGAAACGGAGGCACAGAGAAGGTCGTTGGCCAAGGTCACAGAGGAGGGATAGGCCAAGACAGGTCTGGCAGCTGAGGTCTGTCCTTTGCACAGAGCTGATTTGGGAGACATCCACCTGGACCTCACACGTTGGTGTCAGGGCTTGGCTGCATCTCAATGCCCGGCCAGCCTTCCTGCTATTCCCTGGGGCAGGTGGTGGGCTAACTACCCAATCTACCTGTGCCCAGCAGTCCCCCAAAACCAGACCTATTTCTTAAGGGTCTTAATGCCTTACCAAAGGCCCCTGGGTAGCACAAGTGGTTTGCACTTGACTGCTAACGAAAAGGTTGGTGGTTTGAACTTACTCCGCCATGCCATGGAAGAAAGGCCTGGCGATCTACTTCTGTAAAGATTACAGCCAAGAAAATCCTACAGAGGTCATTTCTACTCTGTAACACACGGGTTGCCACGAGTTGGAATCAGCTCAACGGCAAAGGGTTTGGGTTTTTTTTTTCCCAATGTCTTACCAAATAAAGCCACATCAAGACAGGTTATAAAAATTGTGGTGTTATTTTTTAATGCTTACGAATCGTAAATTACCACTTTTAATCAACCCACAGAGTAATTTCATAGTGGTAGCTACGAGGTAGTTATAAGATCTATTGTCCACAAAACAAGAGTAAGGCCACAGGAGAGGTGTGACCAGGGAGGGAACCCTCCCTCCCCCATAACAGTAAAATGAACTTCTGTCAGCCCTGCACGTGTCTCGGTAATGCCTGAGGCTGTCACCTCACTCAGCCAGAATGTCAAAGGCCTGCCTTTGAGGCTCCAGTGCACATGAGGCCTCCCGTGACAGGCCCAGCTCAAGTGGCCACTGGCCAAAGCTCCTGTGTGACCTTCAGCCAGTGCCCGCCCTCTCCAGCTCCCTTCCTCCTGGGGAGGCCCAGCCAAGCTCCAAGCACTGTCTCTCCCCACCCTGAGGTTCCCTAGTTCAGCCACACCCTGCGCTGGGGCCCAGCAGGCCTGGGGGTGGGGCTCATTTGGACTTGGAAGCTGATTTCTGGGGATCCCATGATCTGGGCAGGTGCCCAATGGGCTTCTGCCACGCAGGGCGTTCCTCTTGCCTGCCCTAGCGCTGAGCTCCACTAACAAAGGCTACCTGTATGTACCTTGGCCCAGCCTGGACACTCGGGCAGGGAATCCTTTAGGGAACTGCCTAGTGTGTGGATTTCCCCAAAGGTGGGGCAGGCTGTCCTGGGGAGGCTTCCTGACGCTGGGGGCACCCTTTCCTGGCAAACAGCCCCACCTGGGGCTGCTGTGAGCGTGGCCAGGCTTCCCTTAAAGGAGCCAGCCTTGGTTCTTGGCCTGTCTGGGGAAGATCAGGGGTACACAGGCCCTCCTTTGCCTGGGGATGGCAGGCCCAGTGCAGCTCAGCCCTGGAGCTGAGGGGCTCCTACTTGGTCTTGCTCTTACACCCCCTCCCAACCCAGCAAGTCGTTCCAGTAGAATTGTGTCAGCAGGAACTTCCAGGTCAGTGGGGACTTCCAGGTCAGCCTTGGCCACATAGTGAACAGGAAAGAGGGGAGAAGGGCCATCTGTGCATTGAGCCTGCCCTGTGCACATCGCTGTGCCCCCCGGGGCTGGCTGATATTGCCCCCCAGGGCTGGCTGATATTGCCCCCTTTTACAGATGAAGAAACCGAAGCTCACAAGGCCCCAGGTGATGGATGTGGGTGAGCTATGGGATAGTTTGTATCTGGAGATGGGCCTACAGCCATCCTGTGCCCTGTTCTCAGCAGCTGCCTCTCAGAAGAAAGTGGAGAGCCCTCTCTGCTGTTCCTCACCCACACGGCATGGGGCGCAAGCTCTCTGGGCTTTGCTGTTAATAAATGGTGGTCACACCACAGTAAAAGAATTCCCGTTTTTAAAACAATTAGATTAAAAAACCAAAACCAAACCCACTGCTGTCAGGTTGATTCTGACTCATGGTGACCCTATAGGACAGAGTAGAACTGCCCCATAGGGTTTCCAAGGGTGTAGTCTTTATGAAAACATACTGCCACATCTTTCTCCTGTGGAGCAGCTGGTGGGTTCAAACTGCCAACCTTTTGGTTAGTGGTTGAGCACTTTAAGCACTGCACCACCAGGGCTCCTCAGAATAGTGCCTGGCATTTCTGAAAGGCTACTGAACAGCTTATTAAATTAAACAAATAAATTGCAACTGGATGATGACAATGAGAATGGCAAAGATTACAGGATGGAATTGTCTCTGGGGAAAGCGAGACAGCTCAGGCCTGTGGGTTCCAGAGAGTTCGGCTGAGTCGTCCCCAGGCTGCTGGATTCTGGGAGGGGGGCAGTGAGTCACCTTGAGTCAGCGCCACTTGAACGGTCTGGGCTGGGCTGTCCCCAGGCCACTGTCGAGGAATTCTCTGAAGAGCAGGTGAGCTAAGAGCTTTCCTTCTTCGCCTGCCCCGGCCCCCACCTGTGGCCAGTGACTCACCCCAAGGTGCTAGTTGGGACCTTCTTTCTCCGGGTAATTCAGTCCCAGCTGGAGCTGTAAGATCACACATCAGCCAGCATCTGTTCTCTGACACAGAATAGTTTCTCTGACTGGCCTTATGCTGGACGCAAGGGCCCCTCACAGGGGACACGGTGGAGGGTCCCTGCTCTCAAGGCATTCACACGTGCGAGGCAGGCAGAGCTGTACACACATCACCACTGTGCAACTTCTTGGAGGCTATAGGCTCAGTCCCATAACTCAGCAGCTAACCGAGAGGTTGGAAGTTTGAGTCTACCCAGAGGCACCTCAGAAGAAGGGCCTGGTGATCTACTTTAGAAATTTCAGCCTTTGAAAACCCTGTGGAACACAATTCTACTCGGACACACATGAGATAGCCATGATTCGGAATTGACTTAATTGCAACTGGTTTAACTGGTTTATGGGCCCAGAGAAGGTAGAGACCAACTCCACAGAGGTCTCCAGAGGTGCCTTGGTTCAGCCCCAGAACCAGGCAGCAACACCTGATGCCCCACGTTGTTATTCCTGCCCCATTTCATGACAAAACAGAGGCACGAAGAGGTGAAGAAACTTGCCCAAGTTCACAGAGCTGGGCCTCTTGGGGATTCACATCACCCCTAGCAGCCCAGCCTCGAACAGTTTTGACCCTGACTTGAAGGCCAGATTTTGACACCCCTTCCTTTCTCAGACCTTTCTTTCTGTTTAGTTTTGGGGATGGGAGACAGGGAGAAAGGAGGAGTCAGCTAAGACAGAGCGGGCAAAATTCTGATTTGCAAGCCCAAGAAGGAAGCCACAGGGCCAGGGAGCTGGGTCTGTGCCCGGGTTCCCACTGAGGTCACTCCCTGAGTGGTGGCAAGGGTGGGGATGGGAAGGAGGCGCCCGGAATTTCCAAGGGAGAGCTGCACCTGCTGGGAAGGGTCGTGCGTGAGTGACAAATCATCAGGAGCACAATTAAGTGAGAAAACTTGGGCCTTGGGTTACAGAATGGAGAGGGAGGAGGGAGGGAAGGGACAGTCAGAGCCCGATAAAAGGCAGGAGATGGGGAGAGAGACTGGCTGCGTGGCCTCAGCAGTTCACTTAACAATAATGACGTTGAGGACTGCCACTGTCACTGAGTGTCTACTGCATGCCAGGAGCCCCTGGGTGGTACAAACAGTTAATACGCGTGGCTGCTAACCAAAAGGTTGGAGATTCAAGTCCACCCAGAGGCACCTTGGAAGAAAGGTCTGGCAATCAGCTTTAAAAAAATCAGCCATTGAAAATGCTATGGGGCACAGTTCTACTCTGACACACTTGGTGTCGCCATGAGTCGGAACTGTCTTGATGACAACTGGTGCTATGCTTAGGACGTTATAAACATTACCTCATCAATCCTCACAACGGCCCCAGAAGGGCTACCATTATCCCCATGTCAGAGCTTGGAAAACTGAAGCTCAAAGAAGTTAAGTGACTCAGCCAAGTTCAAAAATCCAGAAAACTGCAGAAGCAGGGATTAGAACCTGGATCTGGTTTACTCTGTATCTCGTGCTTTCAGCCCCAGTCTTCCCCTGCCTCTCTGTGACACTGCTCTCTCTCCTGGAAATGCAAGTGCAGAGGACCGCCTCAACCTGTGGCCGGAGGGCGTCAGGAGGAGATGAGAAGTGGGACTGGGTGGTCGGGGATGATAACACCTCAACAGCCCAGACTTTCAGAAAAACACCAGTGCCAGGCTATTTGGGGGTCATTTGCTGGGACCCTGACACTGAGCTGTATCCTGTGTAGGCGTTGGGGGCAGGATTCGGGTGAAATCCGTACAGAATGGGTGCTGTCCATCTGTCAGTCATCTCGGAAAGAAGGTCGGTGAAAGAGCGTGTCCCTGGCAGGGGGAGGAGGACCTTGTCTTCCTCCTGGACTCACATGTTCAGCTCCAGAGGCCTGAGTGCTGCTGCAGGTGGACTAGCTTTCCAGGCCACATGGAAGCGGCTTAAGATAAAGGCAACGCCATGCCTTGGTTTCCATGGAATGACATTTTCAGCAGCCTCCAGAGTTAAGAACAGATGCCCACCAGGAGAAGTTTCCAGAAAGTGTGTGAAGCAGTGCCCTGAGAAATGCACAGAACAGTGGGGGCAAATTCTTGGTGTGGGGGGTTTTCCATTAAGGGACTGGTATAAAGTGGGGCTGCAGACCAGTGAGATACGGGGCTCAGGGGTTACAAGCACAACACATTGGCATTTGTCTGTTCAGTGTTCTTCAGATAACAAGTCATTCCTCAACACTTAATAGCTTAAAACAACAGCCATCGTTTTATTACCATTTCTCACAGTTCTGGGGCTGACTGGTTCTCACTTGGAGCCTCTCATCTGGTTACAGTCGATGGTGGCTGGGGCTGGAGTTATCTTGAAGACCTCCTCACAGATACATCTGGCGGTTGAGGCTCCTGTCAGCTGGGACCTTAGCTCCAGCTGTCGGCTGGAGCATCTGCACATAGCCTCTCTATGTGACTTGGGCTTCCTTCACCACAGTGCCTGGGTTCCAAGAGTAAGCATCCCAAGAGAACTGGGCAGAAGCCATTATCTTTTATGACTCAGTCTTGGAAGTCACTTCTGATATACTCACAGCCCCAACCAAACTCAAGGGGAGCAACACATAGACCCTACTCTCAAAGGGAGGAACATTGGCACCACATTGTAATTCAAGCATGTGGGATGGCAGATATTGTGGTGCCATCTTTGAAGAATTCAGTAAATATTTATTTCACACCTACTTGGAGCCCTGGTGGCGCAGTGGTTAAGCGTTGGGCTGCTAACCAAAAGGTCAGCAGTTTGAATCCACCAGCCACTCCTTGGAAACCCTATGTGACAGTTCTCTGTCCTATAGGGTCGCTATGAATGGGAAACAGCTCAATGGCAATTAGATTTTGTTTTGTTTTTTTATGAGCCAGGCAGGTCCCTGGGTGACACAAATGGTTTGCACTTGACTACCAACCTAAAGGTTGACCGTTCCAACCCATCCAGCAGTTCCATGAAAGAAAGGCCTGGCAATCTGCTTCCACAGATTACAGCCAAGAAAACTCTATGGAGCAGTTCTACTCTGTAGCACATGGGGTCACCATGAGTAGGAAGCAACTTGACAGTAACGGGTTTGGGTTTTTTTGGTTTATGATCCAGGCACTATCTTAAACGCTGGGGATACAGCAGTGAACCAAAGAGACAAAAGTCCCTTCTTCATGGAGCTGACATTCTAGTAGCAGAAGACAGACCATCAACCAAAGAAGTAAAGTAAGTAAACTAGCATCTTAAGTGGAAATAAGTGCTAAGGAGACAAAATAATAACTCAGGATAGGAGGCTAGGGTGTGCCTGGGGGTTGGGTGATGTTTGAGCCAAGGCTTGAAGGTAGTGAGGGAGTTGGCCGTGGGGAGGTCTAGAGAAGAGATTCCAGGAGGTGGCTGGAACAGCTCAGAGGCACTGGGGTGTGTGTGTGTCCCAGGGCTCAGGAAGCAGCCCAGAGGCCAACAGGGCTGGAGGGGAGGAGGGGAGTAGTTGAGCAGGAGATGAGGAGGGCGAGGTAGTGGGGCCAGGAAGTGCAGGGTTTATCGGCCTTGGTGGGGACTTTGCCTCTGCTCAGAGTGAAGGTGGGCCCATGGGAAGTTTTGAGCAGAAGCAGGGAGTCCCTCGCTCCAGGATGAGGACTCGTCACTGAAGAACATCCAGCCCAGTACCCCCTTCCACTCACGACAGCCCCCTTCATTGTTTATGGGGTGCCTTAGCTACCTCTGCTGTCATTAACAAAATATACCCCAAGCGAGTGGCTTTAAAGAACAGAAAATTATTGTCTCACAGTTTGGGAGGCTAGAAATCCAAATCAGGGCATCAGCTCTAGGTGAGGAGCCTTCCTTGTCAGTAGCCCAGGGCGTTCCTTGGAGTTCCTTGGCATCTGTTTTCACCCTTCGCACCTCTGTGTCTAGTCTACTCTTTTATAAGACGTTTCTCAGAAGTGATTGGATTTAGGACTCACCCTGCTTTGGTATTTCTTAATTAACATAACAAAAGAAAGCCTCTATCCCCAAACAGGGTCACATTCACAGGTACAGGGGTTAGGAATTCAGTGTAACATTTTGGGGAACACAGTTCAATCCATAACATGGGGTCTTTCTTGTCATAAATGAAAACAAGCCTCCTCGTAACTTCCACCCATTATGGCCTGCCTCTGAGACCACTGAGTGGGTCCCTCCCCCATCCCATGATGTTTTAAGGGAAATGACTAACTTCCTGAGTCTCCTGCACAGTGAAGCCCACCCAGCTCTTTCACAAACCCTCAGCATTCAGAACCCTCACCAGACTGGTAATTTATGTCTGTCCATTTTTCCTAAAGCCAAGATTGACAAACTACAACCCAAGGGCCAGACCTGGCCCACCACTTGTTTTTGTAAATAAAACTTTATTAGAACACAGCCACACCCACTTGTTTACTATTGTCTATGGCTGCTTTTGTGCTACAACGGCACAATTGAGTAGTTACCACAGAGACTCTATGGCCTGCAAAGCTTAAAATATCTAGCCCTTTATAGAAAAAGTTTTCTGACCCCTGTTCTAAAGCATTAGTGGTACCCTAAATGTGTGTGCTTTAGGTTACTCCAGGATCACCCTAGCTGCTGTGCTGAAAATAGACTGTAAGGGGCCAGGATAGAGGCAGGAAGGTTGATTAGGAGGTTAGATTCTTAAAGACGAGCAGTAATAAAATCCCACAGTGTGGTATAAGGACACTTCCACTATTTATTTGTGCAATTCAAATATTAATTCACATAGAAACGTATTTTAAAATTAGACAGCCTGCATACACTAGTCCTTCTTAAAGTTCCCTAGGATTTTTCTCTAGATGATGAAATACTTCTGTTTTCATGAACTTTCAACGCTATCAAGCCTCAGGCATTACCTTGGATCCCTCCATCCCACCTGCGAGGAGAACAGTGGTTGGGCGCAGAGCAGAGCAGAACAGTGTGGGATCCGGAGGTGCAATTAAAAACCACAGATTCTTAACTCTGAAAAATAACAACATTAAAAACCGCAGCTGGCATGAGGCCCTCAAAGAGCTGAACGTCTGTGACAGCTGGCTGGGATTGGCCAACCAGCAGGCACCAAAGAAGAGGACAGCACCCAACACCCCACCCACCCCAACAGGCCAGCCTCCCTTGGAAACTTGGACTCTTTCCAGACTTTCCAAAGAAGGCTTTTTTTCAGTCTCTATGCTCATGAAGAAAAGAAAGGCTTGAATTGTTTTCAAGGAAGGGGGAAAAGGAAACACTAAAAACTTTGCAGTTTCAAAAATGCATGCTTTGTCCCTGGGCTGCCTTAAAGAAAACAGGCAGCAGGACTAATGAAATTAGACAGAGAGGCTAACGAAAACGAAGCTTTTACTTCTCCTTATGGAGTCCTGGGGTGGCACAAACCATTAAGCACTCAGCTACTAACTGAAAGGTTGGTGGTTCGAACCCACCGAGAGACATCTCAGAAGAAAGGCTTGACACTCTCCTTTCGAAAGCTCATAGTCTATGAAAACCCTGTGGAGCGCAGCTCTACTCTGAAACACATGGAGTTGTCATGTTTGTTCAACTGGTTTGGTTTGGTTTACCTCTCCTTAATGGTACCTTCTGGAACTCAGAAGCCCCTTGGTAACTAAACTAGCTGTGTGACCTCAGGCAACTCTCTTGACCTCTCTTGCCCTGGGTTCTGGGTCCATATCTGTGTAATAAACACTCTAAGTCCCTTAAAGGGGGCTGCTGGGAGGCTCCATAAGAGGGTGAAGGTGGGAATTCCAGGGAAAGTAACCACCAAGAATGTCCAGAGTGGGGCTATTCGTGGAAGGAGAAAGGAGGAAGGCGCAACCAGCATCCCAGGCACAGCACTCTGGGCCATTGCCGCCCACACTAAGTATCTTAGGCTGGGTTCTCTAGAGAAGCAAAACCAGTGAAGTGTATATATACAAATATATACAGAGAGGTTTATCTCAAGGAAATGGTTCACAATGTTGTGGAGGTCGGCAAGTCCCAACTCCGTAGGTCAGGTGTCAGGCTGGAGGCTTCTCCTGACTCACTTGGTTGCAGGGGCTGGCAAACCCATAATCGACAGGTCAGACAATAGGCTGTTGGCTCAAAAGCTGAAGAATCCCAAAATTGGCAGGTCAGATGGCAGGCAACTGTCTCACAGGGCTGCAGAAGCTGGCAAATTACAGAATCGGCTGGTCAGACGACAGGTTCAAGTCCCAAGAACCAGAGTTCAAATAATGACACACTGGATGCAGGATCCAGAGCAAGAGTGAGCTTTGCCAGAGTGTCCATATGTATTGGATGTAGGTCACACCCTCAAGGAAACTTCCCTTACAGCTAATACTTGAGTAAGGTGGTAACTTGAGTATTGTTGTGGCTTGAGTAAGACAGTGACTCAAGTAAGGCTGTGACTTGAGTCATGCCCTTTAGTAAGGGTCTGACTCCAGATATACACCACACTAATCCTAACCTCATAGAGGTTTAGGATTTACAACACATAAAATGGAGGATAATTACTCAATACCACAAAATGGAAGCCAATTACATCAGGTCACAAAATGGAGGACAATTACACAATACTGGGAATCATGGCCTAGCCAAGTTGAAAATAACATTAACCATCACACTGGGATACAGAGATACAGGACTGTGTGTTGACACCACAGGTGACCAAGCATCTTTAAGAGGTGTCATTAGTGAAGTCTGTGAGGGAAGAGCTGAGAAAGAGAGGAATGAGTGCTACCAAGGGAGGAGAAGGTTGTGGACATAGGTACAGGGTCAGCCTTTGGACCTTGACAACAGGGAGAGAGATGGGGTAGGGGCCACAGTCTCCTCCACATCAGACTCTGGGCTCAATGAGGGGCACCCTGACCCTCCAGCCCACCTACCCCGGGAGGCATTCTGAGCACCCAGACCTCTATCTGATGCTGCCCAAACTTCTTCTGTGTCAATGCCCTGCCAGGGTGCCCGGATGCTCCTCCTGCTCAAGAGTATGTCCAGGGTCATGTCTGATGTGGAAAGAGAGCAATTCCTGCCCAGATCTCCCCAGCCTTAAGTTAGGTGGGGGTCATTCCCCTTTCTCATTTGTTCCATTAAAAAACTTGCCCTAGCTTAGTGGACAGCCAGGCACTGCTCAGAGTGAGCATCTAGGGAGAAGATCTTAGCATGTCAAAGATTACAGTGCAGAGGTCTGGATGGAGCTGGAAGAGCTGAGCTCAAGTTCAGGGTCTCCAGTAACTGGCTATATGACCTAGGCAGGCTGCCTATACCCTCTGAGTCCTGTTTTCTCTAAACCCTCCTTGAACCTATTGAACTAACGCATCTCTAAACTCTAACATTCTATTTTTCCTTTAAAATCACAAATAGATTATTAGTTTACTGCTTAAAGCCAAAATGTGCAAGATAAATGATTTAGGTCAGGCAGCTGGGGCCAGCTTCATAGACCCCCTGGCAGCCCCAGATAGCCTTGTAAGAAAGCTGACCAGCTCAAGAGGCATAAAAACTGTACCACACTTATCCATGAATTCAATCATCCATCCTTTTTGTTCACCCATCCAGCCATTCTTCCTCCCATCTTCCCTTAACATACTTCCTTCTATCCTTTCATCTTCTTGTCACCCAGCCACCCATCCATGCACTATTACATCCTCCTATTTACTTTCATCCTTCCATTTGTCCACCCCATCCAACTATTTTTAGTCCATTCATTCTTTCTCCCTTCCTTCCTTCCTTATATCTTTTCATCTTTCCATCCTTTATCCTGTCATCCTTCCATTCAATATCTATCCTTTCCTTCAACTGTCTTTCCTTCCTTCCGTGTTTGTTCCATATATACATCAAACCATCTTTCCTTCTACTTACTTCTATCCACCCATCATCCCATCTATCCAATCGTTCTTTCTTCCATTTGCCCAGCCATCCTTTTGAGTCATCAAGTCATTCATTGATTATATATTTATGATCACCTACTTAAGCTGGGTACTGCTTATACTTAAATATTTATATTTGTGTTTAAGTTCTTTAATCTGAATAAGCCCTGAACCTATTCTAGAAACAACTCATGGGGGAGAGAGACATCCAAATATTTAAGATACAAAATGAGACACATAATATAATAGATGTGTTCACAAGAACTTGTGCAAGTCTGAGGGTGAAGAGCCAGCTCTGGGGTGGCCTGGATGGTTTCCCTGGACAGTCTTCAGGGATTTTTAGAGATGGATGCTCATTATTTAGACAAAGGGGGTATTCCAGGCAGAGGAATGGAATGTGCAAAGGCATAGAGGCATGAGAAGAGCATGGAGGTTCCTGAAACATAAGGGAGGAATGTGCGTAGTAAGGGGAGAGGAATGTGGAGATGGAGGAGGCTAGAGGCAGAGGCAGGGGCTCAGTCTTCAAAGGCCATGCAGGCCGTGCCGAGGGGTTTGTACTTTGTCCTAAGGCCCAATTAGAAGTCTTTGAAGAGAAAGACCGTTGTGGCTGCAAGGAGGAGGATGGACTGGAGTGGGGTGGGGCTGGAGACAGACAGGACATCACTCTGGTAGTTTGGAGGGGCGATGATGTGGTCTGGCTGTGACAGTGGAGTTCGGAGGGAGAGTGTGGGTGGACTCATGAGTTATTTAGGAGTTAGAGGGAGCAGGTGGTAGACAGGAGTTGAGGTGTGGTGATACTAAGGGGACTCCCACATGGGTGGCTAAGAGGTGATGGTGTTGGAGCCGGGAATGAGGTGGGAGGGCAGCAGATGAGGCTGGGTCAGTTATGGAGAGTCTGAGGCCTGGCGGACACCCGGAAGAGAGGACCAGCTGCCAGTGGCTTTTGCTCCGTAATAGTTCATCTGGTCTTCACTGCTGCCCTCTGCCAAGGCTGGGCATTCATTCACTCACCTGACAAAGCTTCGCAGAGCACCCACCATGTACCTGTCTCTGTTGTAGGCACAGGGACACACAGTGAAGACCCAGACAAGTCCTTGGCTCCTGGGGCCTGCACTCTGGCAATTTCCCTGGACAGTTAGGAGTGCGGCTCAGGGGGGTGAAGCCACTTGCACAAGGATACTCAATAAGCAGAAGCTGAGGCTCCAGGGAGCTGGGGGCAGGGAATGGGATGAGCAGGGGCTGCTGACTCCGCCAGCCCAGTCTACAGGGAGCCCGAGGGAGCTCCAGGCTGTCCCAGCCACTGGGTGACTCAGCAAATGGCTTTTCTGCTGCAACCCAGGACCCAGAGCCTAGGTGGGAGGTCCTGTGGCGGTCCCATGGAACAGTCAGGTATCCGTGGCCAGAGCTTCCTCTGCTCGGTTTCCTCTCTCTCTTCCTGTTGGAACCTGTCTCTCCTAGCCACTCCACCACCACCCATTCCTGCCATCTCCTCTGCTTCCTGCTTCCAGCCTGAGTTCCCACCATACCTTCACTCGGTCCCTCAGTCCTGTCTCTCTCTTTAGCCAAACTCTGACTGAGTTTGCCCTGGACTAGCTGCGAGGTCTAAAACATGCCATTTGGCGACTCCTGTAAGATGGGGCCAAAAACACCCACCCAAGATCATGGACTGGAGCAGGCTTTGTGAACTATGGCAGGTCTGTCCAGGTTTGCTGGGCTGAGCAGGAACTGGGGCCAGTACAGAGCTGGCCCTGGGAGGCTGGGAGCATCTGGCCGTGCAAATAGATACAGTTCTGGATGCTCATTATGTCCAGGCTCACTGTAGGAATGATCTCATTGACTATTCACATCAAGTCTACAAAGTACTATCTCCTAACCTGTAGATGAGGAAACTGAGGCACAGAGAAGTTGAGTAACTTGCCCAAGGTCACACAGCTAGTAAGTAGTGGAGTCTGGATTTGAATCCAGACAATCCAGCTCCAGGCTCCACATGCTCCAACACTGTGCTCTCTCCCCAGGCTCGGTCCTGGGCATGGCCTTGTAAAGAAGGCGCAGGAGGACCACACTAGCACAGGGGCATGGAGGCAGCAGGGGCTGGGCATGTTCAATGTGGAGAAGAGATGGCCTGGGGGAGCATGAGAACTGGTGGGGAATTCTTGGAATTCTTCCCCACTCCTTCATCTGGCTAATTGCTTATTGTTGTTGTTGCTGTTGGCTGTCCTCAAGTGGACTCCTGGCACAAGGCAATCTTATGCACACTAGAACGAAACACTGCCCAGTCCTGCACTGCCCTAGTCATCTAGTGCTGCTATAACAGAAATACCACAAGCGGATGGCTTCAACAAACAGAAGTTTATTCTCTCACAGTCTAGGAGGCTAGAAGTCTGAATTCAGGGTTCCAGCTCCTGGGGAAGGCTTTCTCTCTCTGTTGGCTCTGGAGGAAGGTCCTTGTCATCAGTCTTTCCCTGGTCAAGGAGCTTTTTGGCACAGGGACCCTGCATCCAAAGTATACGCTATTCTCCTGGCTCTTGTTTCTTGGTGGTATGAAGTCCCCTGTCTCTCTGCTCGCATCTCTCTTTTATATCTCAAAAGAGATTGGCACGAGACACAATCCAATATTGTAGATTAAGTCCTGCCTCATTAATATAACTGCCACCTATCCCACCTCATTAACATAATAGAAGTAAGATTTACAACACATAGGAAAATCACGCAATACTGGGAATCATGGCCTGGCGGAACTGATACACATATTTTGGGGGGGGACACAATTCAATCCATGACATGCACCATCTCCATGATCAGTTGCCAATCAGACTGTTGAGATCCATAGGGTTTTCAGTGACTGATTTTCAGAAGTAGATCACCAGAACTTTCCTCATAATCTGTCTTAGTCTGGAAGCTTGGCTGAAACCCATTCAGCATCATAGCAACACACAAGCTTGCACTGACAGACAAGTGGTGGCTACACGTGAGTTGCGTTGGGTGGAAATGGAACCCAAGTCTTTAGCATAGCGGCGAGAATTCTACCACTGAACCACCAATGTCTCAATGGCTAATTCCTACCCACTTCTTAGGATTTAAGAGTCTCCTTCCCTGATCTCCACCCTCCTGGATGTTTCTGCCACAGTACTCACTGTCTCTAGCACCTTCTCTGCACCAGGCACTGGGCTGAGCGTTTGACTTGTTCTCTTACTTAATTCTCACAGCCCCTCTGTCAGCACTTGGCTTGGCTCAAAGGGGTCTCTGGTAGTAGTAGAAGAAGTCACTGGAGCTGGTTTGAAAGACAGCATTCATTTATTGGGACGTCCCAGAGTGTCTGGGGAAACCTTGCCTCATGGAGGATTACAACCAGACCTTGGGAAACTCTCAAGAACCCACGTACCT
Organism: Dugong dugon; assembly: GCA_030035585.1. Lineage (NCBI taxonomy): Eukaryota > Metazoa > Chordata > Mammalia > Sirenia > Dugongidae > Dugong > Dugong dugon. The sequence continues at coordinate 99,933,321 of CM057472.1, read as the reverse complement.
CCTGTCTACATCTTGCTGTCTTCCACTCTGAGGCCACAGAGTCTCGTCCCAGTTTCTCTCTCTGGCCCTGAGAGCCCTGGGATGGATTTCTGCTCAGTGTAAGAACTTCCTCAGAACTGGTCAGACAGACAATGGCTGCCCGGTTAGAGAGTGGTAATCTTCCCTGCAGTGGTGGGGGGCCACATGGGAGGGGAGTCCAGCTCTGATGGGGACTTGGGTTCAGGCCACCTTCCAAGGACCCATCCCATTTGAAATCCAAAATTATATTCTTAAATGCCTCCTCAAAGTCTCCACAGGGATGTCCAGTGGGTATCTCAAAAAGAACACATTCGAAACTGAGCTCTTGCTCTGTTCGTCAAAACCTGCTTCTCCCATAGCTCTCCCCATCTCAGTGGGTGAAAATTCCATCCCTTCAGGTGCTCAGGGCAAAACCTCAAAGCCATTGTCAACTCCCTTCTTTCTCTGCTATCCCACGTTTGATCCACCTGCAAAGCCTGATGGTTCTGACCCATTGTCTAACACCTTGGCTACCACCCTGGTCCAAGTCCCCATCATCTCTCCTCTGGATAATTGCAGTGGCCTCCTAGCCAACCCCCCTGTTGCTACTGTCCATTCTCAGCACAATGGCCTTCTAAATATAAGCCAGATGATGCTCCTTCTCTTCTCACAGCCTTGCATAGGCTCCCATCTCTCGCCCACGATCTGGTCCCCATTGCTTCTCTCACCTCCTCCCCAACTACCCTCGCTGTCACTCACTCCTCTCGATCCTCACAGCCTCCTCGTTGTTCCTCCAGCACACCACCCGCATGCTGCTTCTTCTTTGCCCTGGCTGGTCCCTCTGCCTGGAGTCCTCTGCCCCAGAAGTCTGTGCGGCCACCTCCCTGCCCCCATTCAACTCTTTACTCCAGGAGCACTTTCTCTCTTGAACTCAGTATTTAGAATGGCAATTGCCTCTGTCTCCCCCCATCCCAGTCCCATCCCAGGTGCCCCATTCCTCCTGCTGTGTGGCTTCCTTTTATCCCCATGGTGTTTATCACTTTTAATATGCTATGTAATTTTAAATTCTTTTGCTTATTATTTATTATCTGTCTCTACCTACTAGAATATATGCTCTCTGGGAGCATTGACTTCACTGCTACTGTTCACTAATGTATCCTAAACATCTAGACCGGTGACTGATACAACATGGGTGCTCTATAACTAAATATGATTATGGAGCCATGGGGCTGCCAGGCTGGAACCAGGGGCCCAGGGATGCCAGTAGCAGCTGGCCGGGGGACAAGGCCCCCCATTCTTGGCTTGGAGATCCAGGCAAACTCAACACAGCTTCTCCCTGCAATCGCTACTCTCTCCACCCCTGCACTCTATCCTCACGTGGAGTGGGTTATACCCTGGGGGGGGACTGGATATTAACTGTATCCATGGAGGGACCAGGTGTGCTGAAAACCTCCTGAATGGTATGAATACTTGGTGTTCACTTGTTTTGTTTTGTTTTGAGGCGGAGGAGAGGTATTTTTCTTTTTTCCACAGCATTTATCACCTTCTAACATACTATATATGGAGCCCTGGTGGCACAGTGGTTAAGAGTTGGCTCTAACCAGAAGGTCGGCAGTTCGAATCCACCAGCCACTCCTTGGAAACCCTATGAGGCAGTTCTACTCTGTCTTATAGGGTCGCTAATGAGTTGGAATCATCTCAGTGACAAGGGGTTTAGTTTCAGGTTTAACATGCTATATGGAGTCCCTGGGTGGTGCAAAGGGTTAACACACTAGGCAGCTAACTGAAAGGTTGGAAGTTTGAGTCTACTCAGAGGCTCCTCGGAAGAAAGGCCTGGTGATCTATTTCCAAAAAAATCAACCACTGAAAAACCCTATGGAGCACAGTTCTACTTTGACACACGTGGGGTCATGTGAGTTGGAATCGACTCCATGGCAACTGGTGGTGGTGGTGGAATGTGCCATATATAATTTACTTAGTTATTATGTTATGTTTCTAAATTTATTATTGTTATCCACCAGATTCTTAGAAGAGTTTCTGATTCTGAACAGCTGACAGCCACTTGTCTCAATCATCCTGAAGTGTTCCTGGGCCTCTAGGTCCAGCAATTACTCACCCTTTGGTAATTTGGTAATTTGGCTCCCTTTGGGTCTGTGACTATATCCTTCACCCAGCTGGAGAGGTGACAGTCGGTACCCTGGACCTCAGGACCTGGACGAGCCCCCAGACTCTCCTTCCTCCACTCCCAGTCTCCCCCACAGGCCCTACCCTTTTCCTCAGTTCTTAGCTTGAGCTGTGCTCTTTAGACTTGTTTTTGTTGTCGTCATTGTCATCGTGTGCCGTCGAGTCGATTCTGACTCATAGTGACCCTGTAGGACAGAGTAGAACATCCCCATAGGGTTTCCTAGGCTATAATCTTTATGGGAGCAGATCAATAGGTCTTTTCGCTTGTGGAGTAGTGGGTGGGTTTGAACCGCTGACCTTTTGGGTTAGCAGCCGAGCTCTTAACCATTGTGCCACCAGGGCTCCTTCTCTTTAGGGTTAGTAAAATCAAAATGGTGGTTAGAAGGTCTTAGTGGCGCTCTCGGTGGTACTGAACCACACCTCACGGTCCCTGGTCAGGGTGAAAATAGAGGTGGGGGAGGGGAAGTTTATGACCCCAGAGGACCACACCCTCTCCAGGTTACACTTATCTTTCCCAGCTTTCTGGAATGCTAACTCAGCCTTTCTCTTATCCTTGAGTTCTTGGCTAAATTGTCACCTCCTCAGGGAAGTCTCAGGCTTTGCAAGACTGAGTTAGGCCCACTCCTTAGTGCTCAGATAGTATCCTGTTCTCCCCATATTACAGTGTGCTGTGATCACCTGACTGGCCACACCAGCCCACGGTCTATTACCCTCACAACTGTGTTTCCAGCATATAGCTGATGTCAACAAATTTTGGTAGGACAAATGAATGAATGAATGAATAGATGAGTGGTGGATAGTCTGGGGGTAGGAATGCCCGCACAGTTTGTCCCCACCCTTTGATCTGGCCTATTATCCCAGGCTAGGGACAAGGAAGGGAAACAAGAGATTGACATGGTCCTTCCCCTGAAGAGCACATGATCTGATGGAGGAACTAACAGATCATTCTGTTAATTAGGAAGTAGGTTGGCTGATAACCTAAGCTCTGTTTTACAGATGGGAAAACTGAGGCTTAGATGTGTGATCCAATTCTATAATCATGTGGCTAGGGAGTGACAGATATGGTACTCGAACTCCTGCCCTTTGGCTCTGGCGCTTGTACCCATCCCTCGCTCATGCTATCACTTCCTCTCTCTAACCAGTTAGTTCACACCCCTGTGTAATGAAGACGTTGGGCTAAATCTATCTCTAGGGGAGCTTTTCAACTCCAAATTTCCATGGAAAATTAGGACCCATGGGCTTAGTGTCTATTCTTTGGGTAATAGCTTCTGAGGTGACTAAGATGGCACAGGGGAAGGCCCTCTGCTCCTGGGGAATGGTTTGTTAGCCACATTTTATCATTGGAAACAGGGTGGGAGGCCTTTTCCTTCCAAGAAGGTTTTCATTAGGAACAACAAGGGCCTTTGGCACACTCCAACGCCTCAGGCTCCACTCACGCTTTAGTCTGGACAACGCCGTGGGCGGTGGGGTAGGTGTGATTCGGCCCAGGCTGGCCTCAGTCTGGTCACTCCTGAAACAGCCCATCCCCCATCCACTAGTGGCTCTGTGAAGTCTGGAGAAATGCCACTGGTGCCACCTGGGGACTTCACCTCCAGGGTCTGAGGGGTGGGCACAGCGGGCTCTGAGCTGGTTTCAGTTCATGGAACTGTCCACGTATCCATGACACAACCACATGAGACCCTGAAGAGTCCCGTGTCTCAGCTTCTGAAGCAGTTGAAGCCTGGATTGGCAATTCCATGAGACTTTAATGATGGAAAATGGGCCATCAGTGCATAGTTACTCAGGGCAGGCTGTTTGCTCCAGGGACAAAGGCTTTGACCCACGGGGTCCACAGAAGAAAAGCAGCACAGGAGGGGCTGGATGAATGGAAGCCAGGTTGCTCCTGGTCAGGCCAGGATCCAGCAACCCCTGAAGGGGGTGGTTGTCCTCTTCAGAGAGGAGCGAGTGACCAAGGCTCAGCCTAGCAGGGAAGGAAGTGGGAGAAAGGAGGAGGGAGGATGAGGCATTGGGGGTCTAACAGAGAAGTCTAGAGGGAGGCTGCCCAAGGCTAGCTTTGCAACCTTCACACTTCGGCTAAAATTGGGGCTGTTGAGGGGAGCAAACACAGCACCCCCACAAACCCCACCACCATGAGCCTGGGAGAAATGGAAGGCCATGGTGCCCTCCCTCAAAGTCCCATTGTTTTTCTGGGTACCCTTTACCTTGAGCAGTTCACCCATTCTTCAGGCTGGCCTGCCATGGTAGCTGGCCTCTGTGATACCCTCAAGGGCCACCATGCCTGCTAGACTCGCAACTGAGCCCAGGGAGAACCCAGAGGCATCCCTAGGGGCATCAGGAGGCCCCTGTGGCCTTGGACAAGTCACCTGCTCTCTCTGGCCCAATTTCCCACCTGTAAAATGAGTCAGGCTAGATATCCCCTTGGTGCCCATCACACCAGGGTTCCCATCCTCGGTTTTATGGGGCGAGGGCTGGGTCCCCACGGAGAACCCTGCCCACCCAACATCCTGGTGGCAGCCAGAGCTGGCTGCCCACGCACAGGCAGGCAGGCAGGCGGGAGGCAGGGTGCTGCTGCCTCGTTTTCAAGTGTACAGAGAACTTTCCACTGGGTCCAATTTCCCATCACCATGGCAACTGGCGGAGGTGGAAGCAGAATTCCTCAGAATTCCAGGGAGATTAAATGGGGAAAAACCAAGAAAGCGGGGACTGAGCAGGCCAGGCCAGCACCCATGTGAACCTCTCATCTCTCTCCCCTCTTCACTTGCTTCTTACCTCCCTTCTCTGTCTTCTCCCCTTTTTGATGTTTCTGTCTCCTTATCTCCTTTCTCTAGACCTCTTCCTGCCTCTCCTTTCCCTGAGCCCATGCTCATAGGAACAGTGGCTAACCTGACTGAGCAGGTCCTATGCATCTGGCCCCGTTCAGTGCTTTACACGTATGACCCATTTATTCCTCTCAGCCCTATGTGGTTAGCATTATGATCATCCCCATTTTCCAGATGAAGAGGCAGAGGCTCACAGAGGTTAAGTGACTTGCCCCAATCCACAGTAAGCGGTGGATTCAGGACTTTGATTGGACTCCACTGACGTTACTCTTAGCCACTACGGTGTTTGGATGGTCTTCATGTCTGAGAAACTCTGGGGGTCCCTAATGAAATGGAGGAGGGGCAGGCAGAGAACACAGGCAGCACATGTCTATGCTCTGGAGACCCCGCAGGACCTTCCCCATGTCCCCATCCCTTCTGTCTGCACCCCACCCCCGCCTTCCTGGTGTAAGCCATGGCAGAAGGCAGTGCTGGCTGCCCCTATCTCCCTGGCACTCAGTTGGGCTGCATTCCCTGGCCTTTGCTGACCAGTGCTTGCTCTCTCAGGCCCAGGAAAGGCTCTTGGCTTAGGGAAGGCATTTGAGAAGTCCAGGAGATCAGAGGATTGAGTGCCATTACCAGCCCCACCCCCATTCACCCAGAGGTACCCTGGGGAGAGAGAAACTGACATGGAAGTCTAGATCCTACCAGAGAATTCCTCAGAATTCCAGGCATTCACAGCTCTCCTCCAGGCCTCTCAGGAGATGGTCAGTGACTGGTTGGAGCTCATATATAAGGACACTGTGGGAGCAGCGAAGACAGAATCTCAGCTATGCCAGTCGCTTGACATGACCTCCACATAAGCCACTCAGCCAGAGTTATGAAGACCAGAATAAACTGAGGACTAGGAAAGATCTGCCTCAGCTCTGGGACATGGCCTTAAAGATGGCCTACTCCTCAAAGATGGCTGACTCCTCTCCGGGCTGGCTTTGCCTGACCTCACTCCATCCTGGCTTCTGCCTCCTCGTGGCTCACACTCCTCTGCTCACTGTCATCTGTGAATTTTATCTTCTGATCCCTCTACAGATCCCCACCCTGACCCTGTTGTTGTTGTTAGGTGCCATTGAGTTGGTTCCGACTCATAGTGACCCTATGCACAACAGAACAAAACAAAAGCTCCTTGTAACTTCCCCTATTATAGCCATCCTCATGATCATTGTTATGCTTGAGCCCATTGTTGCGGCCACTGCATCAATACATCATTGAGGGTCTTCCTCTTACTCGCCCTACTCCCTCCAAATCTCTGGTTCGAATTCCCAAGAGATAGATTCACATTAACCTCTTAATTACTGAGATGGTTGGTAATGGTTGGACAGAGTTCCCTTTCCAGCCAATCCCATTGGCTGCTGGCCAGGCTATTGATTGGCTTCCTTGGGTCTGGTGCTCCCCACCACCCCCACCTAGTGGTCCAGTCAGCTGTGGCCAGGGTAGCAGAGTCTCATGCTAACTGAATATTGTTGCTGAGGTAATAGATTTAGTTCTTCATTGCTGAAGACATTTGGAGTTGGGGAGTTCTTTGACTTGAGGAGACACCTCACCGACTTGGGTAGTGCCTCATGCCCCTGGTGGTGAATCAGCTGCTCTTCTGCTTCCGCTTGGCCTGCTGAGTTAGGATTTCTGTTACGTGCAACCAAAGCCTCCTGGCTAGTGCCCCATTTTATAGGCTTATTGCAAGATTGAGTGAGAACCTGTTCAGGGTCAGCAAATGGCCTTACAGAGGGTCAGCACATGGCCTTACAGGGCTGATGTGAGGGGATCCAGAGTGTTGTCACAAGAAAACTAGAGGACCCACTCCTGCTAGTAAGCCTACTTCCAGTAGCCACAAAAAGCGACGTGGGAGGCTTGAGCTTCTTTCTGTAGCCAGTGGTGGCTACTCCTGGCCTCTGTTGCAAAAGACCAGAGAGATTAACTCATTCAACCTTCTCCCACCATTTTGGTCAGGAGAGGACCCCAGAACACAAACCAAGCTCCTAATGCCCAGTCCTAGACCAGGGCCCCCATTTGAGGAGCCAGCTTTCTAACACCCACATGAAGGAGTAGGGTTATCTGCAGCCAGAGGCCTCGCAGCCCCCAGGGTTCACCAGAATTCTACAATCAAGCCAGCCCTACAATGTCTCCCCCGTCTCCTGGAGCCTCATGATCAAAGGGGCTGCGGCTGCTTCCCCAATGTATTATTCATGTCGCAGAGTGTGGGCAGGATGTTCCAGTTCAGCACTGGGTACAGGGAAGGGTGGGAAGACGGCCGTCACAAGAGGCAGAAAACCTCTCGCTCCAGAGGAGGACTGGGCACTGAAGAACAGCCAGCCCAGTCCCCCTCCCCACTCACTGCCCACCTCAGTTTGCATACCTCTAGTGGCGCAAAATCATCCCATCATTGTTTACTGGGTCTTCCTTGGCATGGACGAAAATAAAGCTCCTTGTAAGTTCCCCTATTATAACCTGCCTCTGGGACCATCCCATAATGTTTTAGGGAGGATGACTAGCTCTCTGAATCTTCTCCACACTGAACCCCACCCAGTTCTTTTACCAATTCTCAGCATACAGAACTCTCACCAGACTGGTCATTGATATCTGTACATTTTTCCTAAAGCCAGGGTTCGCAACCCAAATCTGGCTCACTGCCCGTTTTTTTAAATAAAGTTTTACTGAAACACAGCCATGCCCATTGGTTTATTATCATCTATGGCTGTTTTTGTGCTACAACAGCAGAGATGAGTAGTTGCAACAGAGACTCTATGCCTTGCAAAGCTTAAAATATTTATTTTCTGACCTTTTACAGAAAAAAGTTTCCTAACCTCTGTTCTAAAGCATCAATGGTCTCCTAAGCGGCAGAGGAGACTCCAAGTATGGCCTGTCCTTCAGGATGGACACTTTCCTGTCCCCTGCCTGAACCTTATGAGCAACTGCTTGGTGCAGCTCAGATGTGGAGTGTTCCGCAGCCATGACCCAGTATTGGCTCCAGGAGAGCCTGTGGTCAACAAGAATGCCCAGGTCACTTTGGCACAGCCTGTTGGTAAGGCCTGTTGCCAAGGCAAGCTCCCCTGCCCTCGCCTCGGGCAACTGAGTTCTGCAGGACTTGCACTTATCTTGATTCAGCTTCCCTTTGTTGCTTTTGTCCCCACATCTAGCCTTACAGAGATCATTTTGAACCAGGAGTCTTTCCTCCATCTATGATCTAGTCTTCTCAGTTTGGTGTTTTCCATATACTTGTTCAGCTTCTCTTCTGTGTCTTTATCTAAGTCGTCTGTTTGAAAAAAGCTCCATGCCAGGTTGTTACTGGTGTACTAATCAATTCCCCTTAAGCATTGATCATTAATTAATCAACCTGCTCTGACCTATCTCCACCTACAACCTGCAAGGGTCCATTTTGCCATCTTATCAGTAAGGATGTTGTGAGACATTTTGTCAAATACTTGGCTGAGTTTCTGTTCTCGAGGTTTGCTGCCTACCTTTTAGAAAATCAAATCACAGATTAGAAGTTGTTGTTGTTTTTAGGTACTGTCAAGTCTGTTCCAACTCACAGTGACCTTGTGCACAACAGAGTGAAACAGTACCCGGTCCTTCTCTATCTTCACAACTGTTGTTATGCTTGAGCCCGTTATTGCAGCCACTGTGTTGGTCCATCTCTTTGAGGGTCTTCTTCTTTTTTGCTGACCCTCTACTTTACCAAGCATGATGTCTTTCTCCAAGGACTGATCCTTCTTGATAACTTGTCCAAATTATGTGAGATGTAGTTCTGTCATCCTTGCTTCTAAGGAGCATTCTGGTCATACTTCTTCCAAGACAGATTTGTTCATTCTTTTGGCAGTCCGTGGTATATTCAATACTCTTCTCCAGCACCATAATTCAAAGGTGTCAATTCTTCTTCAGTCTTACTTATTCATCGTCCAGCTTTCACACGGATATAAGGCGCTTGAAAACACCATGGCTTGGGTCAGGCGCACCTTAGTCTTCAAGCTGACATCTTTGTTTTTCAGCACTTTAAAGAGATCTTTTGCAGCAGGTTTGCCCAATGAAATGCGTCTTTTGATTTCTTGACGGCTGCTTCCATGGGTATCGATTGTGGAATCAAGTAAAATGAAATCCTTGACAACTTGAATCTTTTCTCCATTTATCATGATGTTGCTTATTGGTCCAGTTGTGAGGATTTTCATTTTCTTTATGTTGAGGTGTAATCCATATTGAAGGCTGTGGTTGCTGATCTTCATCAGTAAGTGCTTCAAGTAAGTCCTCTTCATTTTGAACAAGCAAGGTTGTGTTATCTGCATAGTGCAGGTTGTTAATGAATCTTCCCCCAATCCTGATACCCTGTTCTTCTTCATATGGTCCAGCTTCTGGGATTATTTGCTCAGCATACAGATTGACTAGGTATGGTGAAAGGATACAACCCTGACATACACCTTTCTTGACTTTAAAGCACGCAGTAGCTCCTTGTTCTGTTCGAACGACTGCCTCTTGATCTATGTACAGATTCCTACGGAGCATGTTCTAGACCTGGGTAGGTGTTCAGTTGATGGGTCAGCTGTCTTCTGCACCATCCTTCAGAGACCCAGGTTCCTTCTGTCTTGTGGCTCAACCATCCTGTGGGGCCTTGTCATTGTCTGCCTCCAGCTGACGGAAGAAGACAGACCCCTGGCCCAGTCAGGAAAATCCTCCGCCTGCAATCCCTAATGACCCTTTTCTGGCTTTCATATTCCCCTCATCCTGCCATTAAGCCATTCCTCCAGACCTCAGCCTTTTCTTGGCCCCCTGTGTCACGTGCTCAGCCCCTCTGCCCATCCAGGGGGCTCCTGGTCTGCAGCCAGGGCTGGCCAAGTGGGAGAGCGAGACTGGATTAATCAAGCAGCTGGTGTGTGTTCGATAATTATCCACTCTGCAAGGAGGAAAGGGGGGAGCCTGTCCCCCAGTTCCCATCCTGTGGCAGGAGAGAACAGGAAGCAGCAGCTGGCAAGTTCACAATTAGAGTCTGCCCACACAGAATCACAAGTCCCTCTCTCTGAATTTAAATGTGCCTGGTGCCGTGGAGAAGGTAACAGTTTCTACTCCAGGGAGAATCTATCAGGCTAAGGGTCTACAGGCCAGGGCCTCTGAGCTGTGAACCCCTGACCCCCTCTTCTTAATGTTTAATGTTCACCAGGTCCTCCCCTGCTAGCAGTTTTCTGGGAATCTATGTTGTCCTTGAGGTAAATCCTGGGCTCTTGCTCTGGGCATTCAAGGCCTTCCCCTTCTGATACCTCGCCCACCTCATCTCCCACTAACATCTCCTCTAGTGATACCCTTTCCCGAGTCAGCATGGCATGGAGGCGGGGGGGGGGTCTTTGGAGTCATGCCAGCCTGGGTTCAATTCCTGGTTCTGCCACTTACCAGCAGTATGACCTTGGGCAACCTCTCTGTGACTCAGTCTCCTTATCTATAAAATAGAGCTAATAATAATTAGTTAGCAAGACTATTATATGGTTAAGTGAAATTGTTGTTGGTAGTTGCCATTGAGTTGATTCGGACTAATTGCAACACCATGTGTGCAGAGTACAACTGTACTCCATAGAATTTTCAAGACTGGGATCTGTCAGAAGCAGATATTCAGGCCTGTCTTCCGAGGCACCTCTGGTTGAGTTTGAACTGCCAACCTTTCGGCTAGTAGTCAAGCCCTTAACCATTTGTGCCACCAATGGACTCCTTAAGTGAAATAAAGGTATTTAAAAGAGCAGTACAGTACTCCGTGAATATTTATTTTCTGTGTGCCTTTCCCCTTTCTCACCTGGCTTCCTCTTCCTCTCTGCATAGCCAACTACTGCTTGGACCTCAAGCTCTACCTCCAATAGTCTTCCTCTGACCAACCCGTTCCCCAGTGACCTTTTTGCTGTAGAACTAATTGATAGCAGACAGTTGTATATGTGTAACCTGAATAAAATCCAGGGTTCCATGTGATTTGGTCTTACCATGAAGTTGCACTCAAAGACTCACAGTCAAGTAACCAAAAGTAATTTCAAAATATATTTTAATCCTTATTTTTGATTCTTGAAAAACAATCAAATTCATAACCCATAGCAGAGTTTCAGAAGCTCCTGTGGCCACCCCCAAGTTCTCTCACACCCTGCAGCTAGCTCTCACAAACCCACCCCACAAACAGTCCCCAGCCCCACACCAGCATCTTGTCTTCCATTCTGTCCCCTCCAGTTTTTATTTTATGCAGTTCTAGGGTTGGGGAGGGGAACATGGACACACACAGATTACTGCATCTTGTCCTCTTCACTTTCACACATATTTGGGTTTCCCATGGATATCACCCTCATCTAATTGTAAGTCCAAGAGAATGGGACTATAGCTTTTGGGGGTAACTTTTTTATTTTATATAATTTCAAAAAGAAAGAAATTGTTCAAAAATAGTACAAGGAACTTTCTTATATCCTTGACCTAAATTTGTTAATTACTTTCTCTCTCTCATATATATATATATGTAAGAGTTGAAGATATCTTGTCCCTTTACCCCCGAATACTTCTGCGTGAATTTCCTAAGAAAAAGAACATTGTCTTATATAAGCACAGCATGGCTATCGAAATCAGGAAATTAAACACTTCAAAGATATACTGGTATCTGTTCCACAGTCCACATTAGAATTTCATTGAATATCCCAATAATGTCCTTTATAGCTCTTTTATTTTCCCAGCCCAGGGATCCAATCCAGGGTCTTGGATTGCATTTGGTTGTCATATCTCTTTAGGAAAAAATTTTTTTCTGCTGAATCCTTTACCCATTCCAGTAGTGCTTTGCAAAATGCTGTAAACTTAACAGGAATTTAATAAACACTTTGAATTGAATTGAGAACAATAAGTTGAAAAGTAATCATTGCAACTTCTCACACTTTACAGCAAACACTGTTTGTTAGTTATGTACCCAATCATCATTCCCTCCTGGATGGATGGGTGTGGTGGTAATTGGCTGGATAGGTAGGTAGTAGATGGGTGAATAAATGGATAATGGATAGGATGGTGGGTAAATAGGTGGGTAAGGAATAGTTGGATAGATGAACAGATGGATGGATGCATGCATGCATGGGTAGCTGGATAGTTGGATGAGTAAATAGATGGGTGTGTAGATAATGAATGGATAGATGGATTGGATGAGATAGCTCAAAGGGTAAATGAAGGAATTGATGGATTTGTGGATGGATGGTGGATGGTTGGGGGGATGAATGGTTAAAAGAGGGGAGCTGGTGAATGAATGTTGTTTGTGCTCCACATTCACAATGGCATACTGGATAAAGTACTCGGGTGGGAGTCAGAAGTTCTTGATTCAGTCTCCAATTCTGCATCCTACTAGCTGGGACCCTTGAGGAGTCCCTTCCCACTCAGGACTTCAGCAGCATCCTCTGTAAAACGAGGTTGCTAGATTCATTGGCCTTGCTGATTCCTTCCAGTCTGAACCAACACTTGGCTCAAAAATCTTAAGTGATTTCCCCAAGGTCGTGGAGCTCAGCTTTGAGTCCAGGCAATTTGGCTCTAAAGTAGATGCTTCTGAACAATTCTGCTTTCCTACCACTATTGGGATATCAGAGGAGAGGCTCTGAGGCCAGCTAGGGGTTTCTTGTTCCCAGTGCAAGCCCTCACTCCTCATTCCACCAAGCCACTGCCCCCACCAATGACCCTGAGGCCCCTGCACCAGGAAGCACCTGGATTTTTTCCACATTTTTCTGCCTCACCCATAGCCCAGGGGATGAAGCTTGTGGCATTTTCCACTGGCCCCTCCCAACTTGCTTTCCTTCCAGCTCAGCCTCTCTGTTCTCCTCCTGTCCCCATCCCCAGCGCCCTTTGTTATACCCTCACCCCCACATGCAGCAGCTTGCAAGACTTCCTGCCTCCTCCATGGTCCACAGAAACCCAGGGAAGGTTATGTGGCTCTGAGACCTGGCTCCATTCCAGCCATGTGTGATGGAAATATCAGCACCTGCCCACACTAACAGGAATTGGGCTCCGCTCCGACGGGTACCTGGGACGCAAAGTTTTCAAGGTGCTTTAAGATGAATATCACTTGCCTCCTGGATCCCACCACAGGAGGCCCTACAGGTGCTGAGGATGACAGCAAACAGGGGCACCAAAAATAAATGAGAGAAAACAAAACCTTTTGGAAAGGTTTTGATATTTAATGTTGCAGAGGCAGTATCAAAGTAATCATCATGAAAAACATCAGAACTTAGCTGGACTACATCATGTGTCTTGTTTTAACTTGGTATTGCATATGGCATGGTGGCAGACACCACAATCTGTACAGAATATAGGGCCTCGGAAAGTCTTCATGTGACCCTGCCTTTTGGGACTTTGGGGAAGTGAGACCAACTGAGGCTGAGCTGCCCGGGCAGGGAGAGCTGAGGCCTGGGTCTTGCACGAGACCCAGGAGGACTCAGCAGCCTCTCTATCAAAGAAAGCTGAGAAGGCCCGCCCCTACGCCTACCCATCTCACTCATCCTAAACGAAGCTTGGCAGGCCAAGATCCTCACTGCCCCTATGGCCCATGGTTCTGGTATTTCAGGGTCTGCTTGAGGAAAGGGAGTCCCTGGGTGGTACAAACTGTTAATGCATTCGATTGCTAACTGAAAGACTGGAAGTTCTAGTCAACCCAGAGCAACCTTGGAAAAAACGCCTGGTGATCTACTTCTGAAAAACCAGGCATTGAAAACTGTAAGGGGCATAGTTCTACTCCGACACATATGGGGTTGCCATGAGTCAGAGCTGATTCGATAGCAGCTGGTTAAATTGCTCAGGCCTTGAGGAAAACACCATGCAAGACTTCAGAGAGGCCCCCCCGGGTTGCCTCCCCAGCCTTAGCTCCCTGAAGCTCAGCTTCCCTAAGTCCATTCACAGATCAGGAGTGTCCTCAGCTGAGCCAGAGGGGGAGGTGGCATGCCCAAGGCCACATAGCTAGTTCCAGACAAAGCAAAGCTTGACCCTAAAGTGATAGGAAAGGAGGGACCCATGACATGCAACCTGCGTCATTTGCACCAATGCAAAAACAGGAGCCTTCACCAAGAGCTGTTACTGGCAGTGACCCAAAGTTGTAACTAGGCCAACAGTTTGCTTTGAGACTTAAAGTTGGAATACAAGATTAATATGTTTATTGCTACACCCTTTGCAGACATTAGCCAGCCTTCAGTCTTTATCCGCAGCCTGCCCTTGATATATCTGCATGCTATGCACCAATCCTACCAACACTTGCAGAGACCTCCTGTGGGCCAAGCAACTTGTTGATGACCAAGAAGATGTGTAAACAAAGAATTTACAACCCAGTAAGTGATCAGAAAAGGGCTTGTGCTAAGTGCCCTGGGAGCACAGAAGACAGAATGACTCATTAATTCTGCCTGGAGAGGTTGGAGACAGTCTCACGGGACAGCTGGCATTTTAAGCTGAGTTATGAAGGATGAGAAGAGAGGAAAGTGGAAGGAATGAGAAGTCATGTTTGTTGAGCATGGTGTTAACTAACGTGTTGCTAGTGGCTGTAACAAGCAAACCTGAAATGGTCAATGGATCAAACATGATAGAAGTTTATTATTCACTCATGTAAAGCTCAAAGCTGCATTCATAAATGGAACAACCAGAAAGGAAATAATGAGAATGTTCATGCATTGTGAAGAATGTAACCAATGTCACTGAACATCTTGTGTAGCAATTGTTGAATGACAGCCTAAACTGCTGTGTAAATCTTCACCAAAAACACAATAAAATATTATTTAAAAAACAAAAACAAGCAAAAAACTGCATTGCTGATTAGGAGGTGACTCTCCTCCAAGTGGTGATTCAGGGATCCAGCTTCCTTCCATCTGTGGCTCCAGCATCTTCACCTTGCTTGTCTGCATCAAGCTGGCAGAAGGAAAAAGAGCACGGAAAGTTACCTTTGGGAGGTGTTTGATGGGCCTTACCTGAAAATGGTACACACCATTCTGATCACATTTCATTGGCTAGGACTCAGTCACATGGTCATTCCTAACTGCAAGAAGACTGGAAAATGGAATCTAGGTCTATGCCCAGGAAGAAGAAATGATTTGGTAAACAGCTAGAAGTCGGCCACAAACAGTTGTTCATTGTGTTACCTCTTTAATTGTATTACTCCTTTCAATAATCCTGTGAAGTAAGACAGTATTATCATTCTCATTTTACAGATGAGAATGCTGAGGCTTGAAAAGATTCTGCAGTCAAAAAACCGGTAAGTCACGGAACTGGTAATTGGTTGAGGTGTGATTCAAAGTTGGTTTAGTGTGAGTTCAAGGCCTGTTCAATTTCTCTATACCATCAAACTTCGTCAATCACTGGGAAGGAGAAAGAGCAGAAAGCAAACAGGAAGGAAGGGTGAATGGAGGAAGCTGGAAGACCAAGGGAGAGTGAGACAGAAGGAAGCCAAGAGGAGGAAGATTTTGTAGGTGGTAGTGCCAGCCAGTATGGAGGAAGAACAAAGAGAAGAAGATGCAGTCAAGTTCATAAGAATCTTCATAGCTCCATGAACAACTGCCTCCTATGCCACGAGATGAGAATAATTGATGGTACGTGGCTGCCATTACTGAACATTTTGATCAATGATTCTATAGCAGAATCCTGATCAAAAGGGGGAAAATGCAGAATAGAATTTCAAATTCTCATGGAGTCTAGACTTTCTGGAATCATGGAGGCTGGATGAACCCCTGAAACTATTGCCTTGAGATAATCTTTAAACCTTAAACCAAAACTACCCCCTGAAGTCTTCTTAAAACCAAATAATAGCTTAGCTTAACTAGTAAAGAATGTTTGCCTTGAGCACTGTGCTTTTCTAAAATCTATCTATATGGAATCAAGTTGACAACAGCAACTCAAAAGATTAGATAGGAAACTTAGGGAGCAGTGAGCTTCTGTTAATGGGAGATGAACAACTCAGAAAGGAAGGGTGAGAATGGTTGCACAACTCGAATAATGGAATCAATGTCACTGAAGTGTACATGAAGAAACTGTTGAATTGGTGTATGTTCTGTGTATATTCTCAACAACAAAAATAATAAAATAAATTATAAAAAAGAAAGAAAAAATTAAATTGTAATTCTAAAAATAAACCTTAACACTAAAATCTGACAAAAACAAATCAAGAAACACATTGTAGACCAATACCTCTTATGAACATAATGCAAAAATTCTTGACAAAATATTGGCAAACTGAATCTAGCAATATATAAAAACAATAATGCACCATGACCAAATGGGGTTTATTCCAGGAATGCAAGGTTGGTTCACGATTCAAAAATCTATTAATGTAACTTACCGCCTTAACAGAATAAAGAATACGAAGCAAAAAAAAAAAAAAAAAAAAGAAGAATCTTTGTAGTTCATGTGTTGCTTGTGCATAGGTCATAGATACCACAGATGGGTTTAAAAAAATTACAAAATAGCACATCATGACTATTTAACATTGTGTCGGAAGCATTAGCTAAAGTAATTAGACAAGACAAATCAAGTGGAGGCATAGAAATTAAAAGGAAGAGGTAAAATCTGTGTTTACTTGCAGATGCTGTGACTAGATATACTTGGGAAGGCCAAAAGAATATGGAAAAACTGCTAAAACAAATGAGAATTTAGTAAAGTAGTAAGATATAGAATTGACATGCAGAAACCAATAGTCATCATAAGTATAAAAAAATACAGTTAGAAAAAAAAAATTGAAGAACAGATTTCATTTCAAATAGCAAAAATCAAAATATTTAGACATAAACTTAACAATAAATATGCAATATCTATATAAGGAAAACTAAAAAAATTCCTGGTGTAGACTTAAATCGATTGAAGCATATACCTTCTTCTTAGATAGAAAAATTCAACATTATTAAAATGTCAAATCTCTATTTTTTATAAATTTAATGAGATCCCTCCTCCTCAAATATCATCTTTTTTTTTTTCATGGAGCATCACCATTAGATATAAAGTGCATATGGAAGAAAAGCTAGTGATCATAGCTAGGAAAAAAAGAAAAAAAAACCCTAAAAAAAAAAAAAAGCACAATGAGACATCCTAGTCTTAGATTATATTAAGTATATTTTAAAGCTTCTGTAATTATAATTCACCACTAATCTGTCAGTTTGTCACACTGCAGTGGTTTGCGTGTTACTGTGATGCTGGAAGCTATGCTGCCGGTATTTTAAATACCAGCAGGATCGCCCATGTTGGATGGGTATCAGTGAAGCTTCTAAACGAAGACAGACTAGAAAAAAAGGCCTGGTGATCTACTTCTGAAAACTGGCCGATGAAAACCTTATGGATCACAACAGAACATTGTAAAACTCGCTTGCCTTGGACACGTCATCAGGAGGAATCAATTGCTGGAGGAGGACACCATGTTTGGTGAAGTAGGTGGTCATGAAGGGAGAGACCCTCCGTGAGATGGATAGCAGTGGGGGGAAGAGAAGAACACTTTAATAAGTGATGTTGAGAAAAGCAGATAGCCATCAGGAAAAGATAAAATTGAATCCAGTCCGCACACTGTAGCCGGGATAAACGCTTGATGAATCAGGGATCTAATTATAAAAAGTAAAACCATATGTTGTTGTTGTTGTTGTGTGACGTCAAGTCGATTCCAACTCATAGCAACCCTATGTGACAGAACAGAACTGCCCCATAGGGTTTCCTAGGCTGCAGTCTTTATGGGAGCAGGTCGCCAGGTCTTTTCTCCCCCGGAGCGGCTGGTGGGTTTGAACCACTGACTTTTGGTTAGCAGCCAAATGCTTAACCATTGCACTACATACTAGAAAAAAGAGCATGAGTGGATTCTTTTATAACCTGGGGTTGGAAAAACACTTTCTTAACTATGACTGAAATCCAGAAGCAATATGAAAAAAAAAAGATCAATTTACTACATAGAATAAACTTTTAAAAGTTTACATACTTAAAAGAAGAGTAAGAACAGTGAAAAAACTGATAAACTAGACAAGTATTTTTTAACTTTTATCTTCACACAAAGAGTTATTCCTAACAACTCAGTAGAAAAATGGGCAAAAGATATGAACAGACAGTTCACAGGGGAAAAAATGCAAATGACCCCTAAACCTATGAAAATAGAGAAATGCAAATTAAAGCTAAATCAAGATACCACTTCTCACCTATCATATTGGAAAAACTCCAAAATTTGACAACATACCCTACTGGGACAGCCGTAGAAAAACAAACTCTTTCATGTAATACTAACAGGAAAGCAAAAATATGCAGTCCTTATTAAGAATTTGGAATTCTGGTGGTGCAGTGGTTAACAGCTTGGCTGCTAACCAAAAGGTCAGCAGTTCAAATCCACCAGCCACTCCTTGGAAACTCTATGGGGCAGTTCTATTCTGTCCTATAGGGTCGCTATGAGTTGGAATCGACTCGACGGCACCTAACAACAGCATTAAGAATTTGGCGATATCTAACAAAATTACATATGATTTGCCTTTTATCCCAAGAATCCCATTTCTGGGAGTCTATTCCAAAAGTACACTGAAAAATAAATATAAAATGATGTTGGCATAAGATTAGTCACGAAGCACTATTTGTAATGACAAAAGACTGGAAATAACCCAATATCCATCAATAAGGAGCTGGCTGAATATACTATGTACAATGGAGTACAATGCAGCTATATAAAAGAATGAGTAATATCTCTAAATACTGCTATAGAGCAATTTTCAAGACATATTGTTAAGGGAAAAAAAGCAGAGTGCGGAACAGAATGCATAGTTTGCTATCTTTTATGTAAAACAGGAGGAAATATAGATTAAGTAGAAATAGATGTAGATATAAATGGATATACGCACACATGCATGAGTATTTGTAGTATATATTCGCTTATATTTTTAAAAAGAATGAAAAAGTATATGCCAAAAACTAATAAAAACAATGAAGGAGGACACAGCTGGAAGCAGACCTCTCTAAATGTATCTTGTTTTATAGTTTCAACTTGAGATAAAAGTAAATAAAAAATGAAAAAGTCAAAGAATTTCTAAAACTTGAAAAACAATTACACACAAAAATAAATGAACCTAACTCTACATAATATAATTATACATCAAGTTGGTGATAAAACCATATGGAGAAAAACTTTCAAATGATTTTTAAAACATACTATTTTAATTATATATCCTACAGGGAAAAAACCACACACAAAGCAATTTTTAGCTGTGCTTAGCTGGTTTTTGTTAGTGACAATGTTGGTTTGGTTATTTTGAAACTATCATTATGTATGTGGGTGTATATGTGTGTACAGTGTATAGATAGATGAATAGAAATAAAGCAAATAGGTATTTGTGGAGTTAGAAAAAAGAGATAAATATGAAATTAAAAAGTTAAATTAAAATGTTACATTCTTTAATCTGAAATGTCACTATAACTCAGGGTTTATTTTTCTCTTTCTAAAAAAAAGTATGTATTTTATACATATATATGTTTCCTAGCATTGTCCAAGAGCCCTGGTGGTACAGTGGTTAAGCACTCAGCTGCTAACCAAAAGGTCAGATATTTAAACACACCAGCCACTCTAAGGGAGAAAGATATGTCAGTCTCCTTGCACAGAGATTTACAGCCTTGGAAACCCTACAGGGCAGTTCTTTTCTGCCCTATAGGGTGGCTATGAGTTGGAATTGACTTGATGACACAAGTTTGTTTTGTATTTTTTAGCATTTTTTTAACATATGATCAAGAGCCGATGATACTGAAGGAAAAAGTTCAAGCTGCACTGGAGGCATTGGTGAAAAATGAGGCTCCAGGAATTCATGGAATACCAATTGAGATGTTTCAACAAAGGGATGCAGCACTGGAAGTGCTCACTCATCTATGCCAAGAAATTTGGAAGACAGCTACCTGGCCAACTGACGGGAAGAGATCCGTATTTGTACCCATTCCAAAGGAAGGTGATCCAACCAAATGCAGAAATTATCGAACAATATCATTAATATCACATGCAAG
Source organism: Dugong dugon (assembly GCA_030035585.1). Lineage (NCBI taxonomy): Eukaryota > Metazoa > Chordata > Mammalia > Sirenia > Dugongidae > Dugong > Dugong dugon. Next base: position 99,913,345 of record CM057472.1, on the reverse strand, counting down.
TAAAATTTTGCTGAAAATCATTCAAAAGCGGTTGCAGCAGTACATTGACAGGGAACTGCCAGAAGTTCAAGCCAAATTCAGAAGACGACATGGAACAAGGAACATCATTGCTGATGTCAGATGGATCTTGGCTGAAAGCACAGAATACCAGAAAGATGTTTACCTAAGTTTTATTAACTATGCAAAGGCATTTGACTGTGTGGATCATAACAAATTATGGAGAACATTGCAAAGAATGGGAATTGTGCTCATGTGGAACCTGTGCATAGACCAAGAGGCAGTCATTTGAACAGAGCAAGGGGATACTGCATGGCTTAAAATCAAGAAGGGTGTGTGTCAGCATTGTATCCCTTCACCATACTTAATTCAATCTGTATGCTGAGTGAATATCTGAGAAGCTGGGCTATGTTATATGAAGAAGAACAAGGCATTAGGAATGGAAGAAGACTCATTAACAAGCTGTGATATGCAGTGACACAACCTTGCTTGCTGACAGTGAAGAACACTTGAAGCACTTACTGATGAAGATCAAACACTACAGCCTTCAGTATGGATTACACCTCAACATAAAGAAAACAAAAATCCTCACAACTGAACCAATAAGCAACATCATGATAACTGGAGAAAAGATTGACATTGTCAAGGGCTTCATTTTACTTGGATCCACAATCAACACCCATGGAAGCAGCAGTCAGGAAGTCAAATGACGGATTGCACTGGGCAAATCTGTTGCAAAAGACCTCTTTAAAGTGTTAAAAAGCAAAGATGTCACTTTGAGAACTAAGGTGCACCTGACCCAAACCATAATATTTTCAATTGCCTCATATGCATTTGAAAGCTGGACAGTAAATAAGGAAGACAGAAGAAGAATTGATGTCTTTGAATTATGGTGTTGGCAAAGAATATTTACTATACCGTGGACTGCCAGAAGGCTGAACAAGTCTGTCTTGGAAGAAATGCAGCCAGAGTGCTCTTGGAAGCGAGGATAGGGAGACTTCATCTCATATACCTTGGACATGTTATCAGGAAGGATCAGTCCCCGGAGAAGGACATCATGCTTGGTAAGTAGAGGGTCAGCGAAAAAAATGGAAGACCCTTGACAAGATGGATTGACATAGTGGTGCAACAATGGGCTGAAGCATAACAACAATTGTGAGGATGGCACAAGACCAGGCAGTGTTTTATTCTGTTGTACATAGGGTCACTATGAGTTGGAACCGACTCGACAACACCTAATAGCAACAGCAAGGAATACATTTAGTGTCTAGACTGTGGTCTCTAAATACCATTTCCCACTAAAAGAAACCAAAGTTCCTTGGAGAAATGGCTGATTCTAAGGCTGGAGCAGGAAATGTACAGGATGACCCTGATAATCTCTTTTTGTTCTGCTTGAAAGCAAGAAATCAAAGATTACTGAGATCATGTCAAAAGGACACAGGAACCAACTTAAATGGGCTCCCCCGGTCAAAGATGGGAATATTTATTTGTTAAGAAGAATAATGACCACAATGGGTGGAAGTATATCAAATATGTTAAAATCCATTAGTCATGATAATACTTTAAAAAAAAAAAGAAAGAAAGAAAACAATCCTTATTAGCCACCTTTGGAGGTTGCTAAGGAACTCTCATAATTTTGAAAACTAATAGTTAAAGAGGAAGAATCAAGCATTTATCATGACTTTCCTGTACAAACTTAACTTCAGGCTAACCAAATAGTTGATTGTGAGAAAGTTCCTCTTTATAGAAGAATGAGAGCTAATAACAGCAGGACAAATGACAGAATTAGAAAACCACTGCTGTAACTTCTAATGAAATAATGGATCTATCTATTCAATGGCTGCTACAGTCATTAGGTAAAAGACTCATGGTTACGCTGATGTGAGGAACATGGGTGTCATGGTTTGAGTTATGTCCCCCCAAAAATGTGTGTCCATTTGGCTGGGCCATGATTCCCAGAATTCTGTGGTTGGCCTCCATTTTGTGATTGTAATTTTATGTTAAAGAGGATTAGGGTGGAATTGTAACACCATCTTTACCCAGGTCACATCCCTGATCCAATGTAAGGGGAGTTTCCCTGGGATGTGGTCTGCACCACCTTTTATCTCTCAAGAGATAAAAGGAAAGGGAAGCAAACAGAGAGTTGGGGACCTCATACCAACAAGAAAGCAGTCAAAGCGCATCCTTTGGACCGGGGTCCCTGCGCAGAGAAGCTCCTAGTCCGGGGGAACACCAAAAAGAAGAAGGCCGACAGAGAGAAAAAGCCTTCTCCTCTAGCTGATGCCCTGAATTTGGACTTTTAGCCTACTTTGACTGTGAGGAAATAAACTCCTCTTCGTTAAAACCATCCACTTGTGGTATTTCTGTTATAGCAGCACTAGATGACTAAGACAATGGGGGATATGTTAAATCTAAGTAATGAGTATGTGGGAGTCATTATATTACTTTCTCTACTTTTCTGTGTGTTTGAAAATTTTCATAAATGAAAATCCTCACAGCTGGACCAATAAATAGCATCATGATAAATGGGGAAAAAAATTGAATTTGTCAAGGATTTCATTCTATCTGGATCTACAATCAATGTCCATGGAAGCAGAAGTCGAGAAATCAAAAGACATACTGCATTGGACAAATCTGCTGCAAAAGACCTCTTTAAAGTTCTAAAAAGCAAAGATATCTCTTTGACAACTAAGGTACACCTATCCCAAGCCATGGTTTTTTCAATCACCTTTATCTGCATGTGAAAGCTAAACAATGAAAAATGAAGACAGAAGAAGATGTATTTGAATTATGGTGTTGGTGAAGAACATTGAATATACAGTGAACTGCCAGAAAAATGAACAAGTCAGTCTTAGAAGAGATACACCTAGAATGCTCCTTAGAAGCAAGGATGGTAAGACTTCAGTTCACTTACTTTGGACACTTTATCAGGAAAAACCAATCTCTAGAGAAGGACATCATGGTTGGTAAAGTAGAGGGTCAGTGAAAAAAGGGAAACCCTCAATGAGATGAATTGGCACAATAGTAACCGCAATGGACTCAAATATACCAATCATCATGAATATGGCGCAGGACCAGGCAATGTTTTGTTCTATTGTACATAAGATTACCATGAGTCAAAGCCTACTTGACAGCAACTAACAACAGAGACCAATCTGCAATTGTTCACAGACCCAGCTCCATCTTCTGGGCGCGGGCAGCACAAGTCCAGGCCCAGTCAGGCACAGGGAGATTAGGCCTTAGTGAAATCAAATCACTGCTTCTTATGGCAAGGAATGGAACTGCCCTCCTCCAAGAGAACTGGGGAGTTTCTGGGGGACAGCATGAAGGGAAACTTAGATTTGCCTCAGACATTGTATTTGGGGAGCAATTAGGTTGCATCTCATTTTTCCAACCTCACCTTTGCACATTCTGTCTCTCTGTGTAGTTCATCCTATTGTTGGAGACCTGGCAGTGCCCAGGGTGCCAGCCAGGGCCCTCTCTAGAAGTCTCAGTGATCCACTTCAGAGATGCAGAACAGGCTCCCTAACCTGCCCTTCCAGGGAGCCTGGGTTTCCCACAGCTCACACTCCAGGGGCTGAATAACACCCCTGCAGGGTATAGAGGAGTCAGTGGAAACCACCCCACTTACTTAAAATCTCCCAGCAAAATGGAGTGAGGAGCCACACCTTCCCACCTTCACTTCAAGCCTTTCTTTTCCTCAGCTCATTAAGACAATTCCAGCAGGTAAGAGGCCAATGCAGTACTGACTCTTTGAGGATGCTGACTTAAGTGACTGGCCTCCATTTTAAACCAGGTACATAGCTGAGTTATTGATCTCTCCTGTAATAGAATTATAAAGCCACACTCTTGCCGTGGCTTCGTGGTGGGTGGAACGTGCTTCCCACCCATGGACTTTGGGCTTGCCTATGCGACTTGCCTTGCCACTAATACTAGTGGCCCCATGGGAGTGGAGACTTGTAATGTGTTTGCCCAGCTGGGCTTGCCCTGACGTACTCTGGTGATCACTGTGGAAGAGCAAAGCCCTTCAGTCTGAGCCCTAGAATGAGACAAGTGGAACAGACCATATGCCTCAGGTAGCTGCTGGGCCAAGGAGGATAAGCAATACACAGAACACACGTGCAGCCACCACCCATCTGTCAGTGGAGGCTTGTATGTTGCTATTATGCTGAACAGGTTTCGGCAGAATTTCTAGACTAAGATGGATCAGGAAGAAAGGCCTGGCAATCTACTTCCAAAAATCAGCCAAGAAAAACCCTATGGATCACAACCATCTGATCTATAACTGATCATGGAGATGGCACGGGACCAGGCAGTGTTTCATTCTGTTGTGCATGGGGTTGCTGACTCAACAGCAGCAACAACAACAGAGCATACCTGAACTCAACCAGGAAGTAGCCTGGCTCCTGGAGCCCAGAGCCTGGAGTCTGGAAACCAGTTAGCCTAGCTGAAGTGCACTTGACCTGCAGACCTGTGAATGTGAACATAAATGATGGCTGATTGAGTCTGGGATGGTTTGTTACTCGGTGTTTTCCTCCCAATAGCTGACTGATACACCAAAGTGTGAAGAGCTTGCTCTGTGGCTGCAACCTCTGTCAAAAGTCTTGAGTTCGAGTCCAGATCCACAATTAACTGTCTGTATGACCTTTAACTTTTCCAAGAGACAAGTCCTGCCAGTCATGTGATCACTCCAGTCAATGATCACTTAAGCATCCACGATCACCTATGACCCATGCCTGTTACTCCATAAATGTTGAACCAATGAGTGACAGATAGGTGGGTACTATTTGCAAGAATTGTAAGCTCTTCAGAGCATTTGCTTACTTGATCTTTTAAATTAAGCTTGAAATTTCTATCACATGTAATACAGGTCACCTATATTGAACTTAATACCACACATAAAAGTGTTTTTGAGAACTATTTATGTTTCTGAGCATGTATTTATTTAATCAAATCATTTTCTGTGGGTATCTAAACATGTTTATTTGGTTAATCAAAGGTTTGGTCTGTGTTAAAAATGGCTCAATCATGTGTAAGAACTCTGAAAAACCATAGCAGATATGCTAATTACACATTAGAGGAGCAAGGAAATTGAATAAATCAGGGGAGTGTGCACCTCAGGGGGTGCAAAGACTGATTCATGTAGGAGCAAAAAGGCAATATTAGAATTTTTATGGAAAAATTAAACTTTGCTAATTTGGAGCCCTGGTGGTACAGTGGTTAAGTGTTCAGCTGCTAACCAAGAGAGTGACAGTTTGAATCCACCAGCTGCTCCTTGGAAACCCTATGGGGCACTCTGTCCTATAGGGTCACTATGAGTCGGAATCAACTTGACAGCAATGAGTTTTAATATTTAATTTAAGGAGCCCTGGTGACACAACCGTTAAGTGCTTGGCTGCTAACTGAAAGGTTGGCAGTTCAAACCCACCAGCAGCTCTGCAGGAGAAAGACCTGGGAATCTGCTTCTGTAAATAGTACAGCCAAGAAAACCCTATGGGGCAGCTCTACTCTGTAGCACAGGAGGTCACCATGGCTTGGAATTGACTCAATGGCAGTGAGTTTGGTTTGGGTTTATAACATAGGTAATGACTACACCTACTTCATAGAGCTGTTATGAGGTTTAAATGAGTGAATAACACCTGGAACAGTATTTTGTTCCACCTTAGGTGAATGCCACCTAAGAGTTTGTTAAATAAACTGCGGAGTCCCGCAGGATCTCATCAAGTGGAAATACTGGCTATGAATAAACAATACTCCAGAATATAACCTGGCAAAGGAAGTATAAGTCACAAATGTGAGCTACTGGGAACAACTGCTGAACACACCACATGAACAGCAGGTGCCAGGCTGGGTGCAGCTAGTGGAATTACCATCCTTGGGCTCTCTTCTCCATGGGATATACATGGCATCATCTACTCTGTCAAGCTCTATGCTGGCTCCAGGGACAACAGAGATGAATGAAATATGGAGGATGCTGGAAAGCCCAGCCTGATGGCAGAGGCAGTAGTGCAAACAGATATGACCACTCAGTGAGATACGGGCTGGGACAGGGGAGGGCCTGGCCTGGAGCCTTCCCTCCATTTTGTTTGCTTCCCTCCTACCTGGATAACTCGTCTCCTGACCCTGTCTTCCCCCTCCCTGCCCTCCACTTGTATCTGTCCCCATAGCTCTCAGGATCCCTGAGGGGGTGCTCTGATCCCAAGCTGCAGAGGTCACCAGATGGGGCAGTCACCCCGTGAAAGCCCACCTGAAGTAGGGTGAAGGCCGACTGATCCCCAGGAGCAAGGGACCCAGGGAACAAAATTGTCCCAGGGCACACCCTGGGCTTCCCCAGCGCGAGGCTCTGTTATTCATCCAAGTGCTGTGGGCTGGAAGTCAGTTCGCTTTACAGGAGCCCAGAGGGTTGAGCGCCCTCTTCCATCCATCAAAATAATAACTAAGCAATTAGTAAATGATAGAATGGAGTTGATTTTGTGAAAGGCAAACAGTCATGTGGCCCATGGGCTGGAAAAATCAGATTCAGAAGCTGGAGGGGGCACGGAGTCCTAGTAGGGACTGAACTCCTAAGAAGCTGGGATGGAGGTGGGGGTGGCTGGAAGTGGAAAGGGGGCAAGGACCACAGGCTTCCCTGCCGTCACCTCCCATTAGGTGGCTGTGCACTTGACACCCAGTTATTTAATCAAACACTAACCCAGGTGTTGCTGTAAAGTATTTTATAGATGGGGCTAACATCTACAATCTATGGACTTTAAGTGAAGGAGATTATGGTCGATAATGTTGGTGAGCATCATCCAATCAGTTGAAGGCCTTAAGAGGGAAAACAGGTTTCCCAAAGAAGAAACTCTCCCTCAAGACTGCACCAACAATTCCTACCTGCATTTCCAGCCTGCCAACCTGCCTTACAGATTTCAAGCTTGCTAAACCCCAAAAGAGCATGAGCAAATTCCTTTAAATAAATCTCTTTATCTAGAGAGAACCCTGACTGACACAGGCTCTGTCCTGGGCAGTGGGCCAGGGACACCCATGTAGTCCCAGGGTCCAGTCCCAAGCCTGGCTCGGAGCAGGAGCCCAGCAAATATTTGGTGAGATGAATAAACGGGCATGCACTGGCTTGGAAACTAGAGAGGCGGTGTGATGAAGGGATTATTTGCCCAGATCCTGCAGCCAGACCACCTGGGCTCATATTCTGGCTCTGTCATTTACTAGATGTGTGACCTTGGGTGAGTTAGCTGATTTCTCTATGCCTCTGTTTCCTCATTGTAAAATGGGTGGGTGGGTGGGGGGAGGTATTAAAAAAGTCACTAAAAGAAAAGTCTAGAACAATGCTTGGCACATGGTAAGCACCAGCTATTATGATAAGCGGGACCACCACTATCCACCACCCTGTGTGCAAAGTGTCACCATGTCTTTCCAACGTGTCTTCCATGACAGCTCTCAGGTATGACCCACCTCCCCAGCCTCATTACCTCCATTCACCCCTCACACCTCCTTTTGACCTCCAGGCCCCCAGATCTCCTCCTCCTATCTCAGCAGCATCAAATGCCAGGCCAGGGATTGGCGGGACCATATAGGTCCTTTCTACTCAAACCCACGGAGCAGCAATATGTGGCCTCTCCTGGAGGCTAGTGAGAAATGTGGGCACTCTGACCTCAGCCCAGGCCTACTGGGTCAGAAGCGGCACTTACAGCAGACCCCAGGGGATGTGTGTGGCATTAAAGTCAGAGAAACACTCACAGCGGTCCTCATCCCTAGCTGTGCATTAGAACCACCTGGGAACTTGGGAAAGCCCAGGTGCCCCTGGACCAACTGGATCAGAACCACTGGGGGTGGTGCTTGGGCATCAGAATTTTTTTTATAAGGTTCCCAGGGTTAAGGACCACTGACCAGACAATGCTGTCCGTTCACAGAGAGGCAAGGCTGCCAGCTGGGATCAAAAGCTAGCCAGGGCGGAACAAGTTGTAGAACCAGGTCTCCCTCCACCTGGAGTTCCAATGTGAGTGCTTGGCCATAGCAACCTTAGGTTGCTCCTGGTTTCGGGGAGGAGACACACAAGGAAAGAGACAACAGCAAGGCAGTGTGGGAAGGGCTGGGCTCTGGATGCAAAGTGATTAACCTGCCTGGGTAGCCTGGAAGGGAGGCATGGGTGGGCAGATTTTGAGCCTCTCCTTTTTTGTGGCAATTAGATAACTTATGAAAAATTTTTATTGTGGTAAAATATAGATTAAAAAAATTTTGCCATTTTAACCACTTTTAAATGTACAATTCAGTGACATTGATTACATCCACCCTGCTGTGCAACCATCATCACCACTATTTCCAAAAGTGTTTCATCACCCCAGAAACTCAGTCCTCTTAATCTGATCCTCTTCTTGAGGAACTAGGAATTTGACAAATGGAAGAAGGGAAGAACATTCTAGAAAGAAGCAGCACTCCAAAGGCACAGATTCTCCGTTGGGCTCCTTGGTGAGTATGGGGCCTGGTGTGAAGCTCAGAGCGGCTGAAGCCTGGGGCGTGTGGCACACACAGTGGGTGAGAGATGAGGAGGGAGATGTGGTCAGGGCCTAACAGAATCAGCCTAGAATGCCGAGGAGGGGAGTCTGGACTTTATCCTTTACTATATAATGCTGCCCCTTCACTGAATGGTCCCAAATTGCTGGTCTCTGGAGCATTTCTGATTTGCTGTTGCTCGTCATTAGCACTACAATGAGAGGCAGAACCAGATGTATTTTTTTACCTTTGGGTCTATGAGACTGACCAACACTGGGTCATGGTTGAGAGAAGATCCAGACTCAGGAAGCTAGAACCTTACCTGGAAAGCCCTTGCCTCGCTTTGCCCCTGAGTTCCTGTGCACTTACACTCTGTTAGGGATTGTCTTAGTCATCTAGTGCTGCTATAACAGAAATACCACACGTGGATGGCTTTAACAAAGAGAAGTTTATTCTTTCACAGTCTAGGAGGCTAGAAGTCCAAATTCAGGGTGCCAGCTCCAGAGGAAAGCTTTCTCTCTGTGTCAGCTCTGGAGCTTCTCAGCACAGGAACCCCAGGTTCCAAGGACGCACTATGCTCCTAGTGCTTCTTTCTTGGTGGTATGAGATCCCTACATCTCTCTGCTCACTTCTTTCTTTTATATCTCAAAAGAGATTGACTTAAAACACAACCTAATCTTGTAGATTGAGTCCTGTCTCACTAACATAACTACCTCTTAATTCTGCTTCATTAACATCATAGAGGTGGAATTTACAACACATAAGAAAATCACATCAGACGACAAAACGGTGGACAATCACGCAATACGGGGAATCATGGCCTAGACAAATTGAGACACATTTTGGGGGGACACAATTCGATCCATAACAGGGATTGAATTGTGTCTCCCAAAAAAATACGTTGAAGTCCTAACCCCAGGTGCCTGTGAACATGACCTTGTTTGGAAATAGGATCTTTGAAGACATTATCAGTTAGGTTAAGATGAGGTCATACTGGAGTAGGCTGTGTCCTAATCCCACCTGAGTATGTCCTATAGAAGAGAAGGGACACAGAGAGACCAACAGAGGGAAGATGGCCATGTAATGATGGAGTTTTGTTGCAGATGCAAGCTAAGGAACACCTGGGGCTCCCAGAAGCCAGGAGAGAAAAGAAAGGATCTTCCCCTAGGGCCTTTGGAGAGAACGTGGCCCTGCCAACACCCTGAATTCAGACTCCTAGACGTGAGAGCTATGAGACAGTAAATTTGTTTTTATAACCACCCACTTGGTGGTACTTTGTTATGGCAGCCCAATGAGAGTAAGACATGCTCCTTCAGAACTCAGCTCAAACATGGCTTCCTTGAGTCCAGTCACTCCCATGCTCCCAGAGCACATTTTACATTTCTCCATTACAACAGTCTTGGTTCTTGTAGTCCCTGCATGGCACAAACAATTTACTCGACTACTAGCTGAAAGGTTGGTGGTTCGGACCCACCCAGAGGTGGCTTAGAAGACAGGCCTGGCAATCTGCTTCCAAAAGCTCAGAACCGTGAAAACCCCATGGAGTAGTTCTACTCTGCACACTTAGGATCACCATGGTTTGAATTATGTCCCCCCAAAAAGGTGAGTATCAATTTGACTGGGCCATGATTCCCAGAATTGTGTGTTGGCCTCCATTTTTGTGATTATAATTTTATGTTAAAGAGGTTTAGGGTGGGATTGTAACACCACCTTTACCCAGGTCACATCCCTGATCCAATGTAAAGGGAGTTTCCCTAGGGTGTGGCCTGCACCACCTTTTACCTTACAAGAGATAAAAGGAAAGGAAAGTAAGCAGAGAATTGGGGACCTCATACCATCAAGAAAGCAGTGCCAGGAGCAGAGCGTGTCCTTTGGACTGGGGTCCCTGCACAGAGAAGCTCCTAGTCCGGGGGAACACCAAAGAGAAGAAGGCCAACAGAGAGAAAAAGCCTTCCCCTGGAGCTGACGCCCTGAATTTGGACTTTTAGCCTACTTTAACTGTGAGAAAATAAACTTCTCTTCATTAAAACCATCCACTTGTGTTTCTGTTATGGCAGCACTAGATGACTAAGACACCAACTATATCTTTGGTGGAAAATGTCCAAGAAAAATCTTAAGCAATGAACTAATTAGCTAATGTAATTGAAATGAAGGGAATAGTTCAGACTCTTTAAGTAAGACTTAAAAAGTAAAGAAAAATGGATTTTTCAGAGGGAGGTGATATAGTTCCCATCACTATCCCAAATTACTGTCTTCATGAGTCATCAGTTTAGCAAAATTTACTGAGCGCCTACTAGATGCCAAGCACTGTGCTAGGTCCAGGTTGAAGATGAAGTTGGTTTCCATAAATAATTTAGCTGAACACTGAGTACCCTGGTTAGAAGATGGTGAAGGCTCCTAGTGCTTCTGAACAGACTGGGACTGCTAAGAAAGAGAAGGCAGCCACCCTGAGGGGCTTCTTAACCAGACAGGTGTGGGAAGGAAGACCACCACCTGTGCCAGGTTGTAATTTCCAAAGACGGCTACAACAATATCTCCCAGCCCATATCCTCGTCTACGTGACTTGGCATTACTTCCATTGAGAGCTGGCACCTGCATCTCCTCCCGCTTGAATATGGGTTTTGACTTCTTTGACTAATAGAATATGGCGGAAGTGACCCTATGTGATTTCTGAGGCTGGGTTCTAAAAACTGATGCCATTTCCTCCTTGTTTGCAGGATCACTCACACTGGAGCTCTGAGTTACCATGAAAAAATTCTGCAACCCTGATACCGTCATTCTGTGAGGAAGCTCAAGCCACAAGGAGAGGCCATATATAGGTGCTCCAGTTGACAGTCCCAGCTGAGCTCCCGGCCAACAGCATGATCAACCAGCCTTGTGACTGAGTCATCTTGGACGTGCAGCTCAGATGAGCCTTCAGATGATTTCAACGGCATGAGACATAGCAGCCAAGCCCTTCCCAACTTCCTGACCAAGAGAATTTGTGAGCATGGTAAAATGGTTGTTGTAATTCTCTGAATGTTAGGATGGCTTATTACACTGCACTAGTAACTGGAATACCACCCAGTACTGCAAACCCAAGATTCCTCATTTCCAGTGGTTATCTGATCTCACACTCTTTCAAAACCCATGAATGCTCTTCACTGCCTCAAATTTAAGAATGCTTCTGAATTTACCTTTAACAGTCTTCCATAATAGACTCATCTGAGCTCTCTGATGTTATTTCTAATGATATCTTCTAGCCCCTCTTACCCCCTGCACACACACGCACACACACAGGCACACACACACACACACACTCAAGATAACATCCCCATTAAGTCAAGTTGATCTGCAGTTCTCACCATTCTCCATGCTTCTTTCACCCTCAAAACCTTTATTCAAGCTATGCCATGGCCTGAAAGGCCTTCTCCTGTCTTTTACCTTTCCCTGAACATTATTCATTGTATCAGGCAAGATTAGGCAGGATTGGCACTCAGCTGGTTTTCAGCTGGTATGTACTGATATGGCAGGACTGGTTGTTAAAAGATTAAAATACTTCATCCACCAACCAGTTGCTGTCAAGTCGATTCCAACTGATGGTGACCCTATGTGTATCAGAGAAGAAAGTGCTCTGTAGAGTTTTATTTTATTTTATAATAATGTTTTATTGAGTTTTTGGCGTAAGTTTACTCAGCAAATTAGGTTCCCATTCGATCATTTCCACACATATTATTCAGTGACATTTGTTACATTTATCACTATGTGTCAACATTCTCTTTAATTATGTTCAGTTTGTTCCCTTTCCAGTACTCCAGTTTCCCTGCCCCCTTATCTTCTCTCATCTTGGCTTTTCAGTAATTGTTGACCTTTTGGTCTCATACTGATGGTTTTTAAGTAGGGCACCTATCTTACGGCTAATATCCTTTATTTTGTGTGCTACTCTGCTGTTTCGCTAAAAGGTCATCTCAGTGGATAGGCTCAGTTCTAGGTTTAAAGAATGTCTCAGGGCAATAGTTTCAGAGTCTTCTGTTTTCTACTGTTCCAGTTAGTCTGGCTTTTCTTTTCTTTTTTGGTAAGAATTTGAGTTTTGCTCCACATTTTTCTCCCATTCTGTCTGGGACCAACTGTTGTGACCCCGGTCAGAACGGTCAGTGGTGGTAGCTGGGCACCATCTAGTTCTTCTGGTCTCAGGGTAGATGAGGTTGTGGTCATGTAGGCTTGTTTCTTCCTTGCATTTTTGGTTACCTTCTTACTGTTTTGCTCCTGGTGAATAGAGACCTGTATTTGTGTCTTAGATGGCCGCTCACAAGCTTTTAAGACCCCAGATGGTGCTCCGCTAGGATGCAGATCATGATTTTTGTGAACTATGTTATGCTGATTGACTGAGTTGTCCCATGAGACTATGGTCCTAAGCCTTCAAACCCAGAAAACCAATGTTGGCAACTGTTTGGTTGTCTGAGGAGTACCCATACTTGTGTCTTCAATGAACATATGTGCACGTACCCACGTATTTATATTTACACATACCTATAGATACTCCTATCTGTTCTCACCTATGTATACATTTCTACCTATTCAGATACCAATTTGGTTATACCTATCCATAAGTGCTCAAATACTCATTTTTACTTTGGTTGTGCTGTGCACACTACATCCACATTCGGTGCCACTTTTCCCATCACCAAAAATAACTAATCTCTACAGTATAAAGCACACTTTCCCCACCCCCCTCTTCTCTCTGGTAACCACCAATGAACATTGGTCTCTATATTTATCTATTCCTGTCTTCTTATAAAAGAGATCATACAATATTTGTCCTTATATGCTTGACTTATTTCACTTAGCACTGTGCTCTCCAGGTCCATCTATGTTATAATATGTTTTGCACATCATTCTTCTTTATGATTGTATAGTATTGTATCACAATTTGCTCATCCATTCATCCATTGTGAGTACTTCAGTTCTTTCCATTTATTTGCTATTGTGAGTAAAGAAGCAATGAACCTAGGTGTGCATGTATCTGTTCGTGTCATTATTTTTAGGACTTCTAAAGTATGTACCTAGGAGTGAGGTTGCTGGATCATAGGTTGAATCTATTTCTAGTTTTTTAAGAAAGCACCATACCATTTTCCATAGTGTTTGTACCATTTTACAGTCCACCAGCAATGAATAAGTGTTCCAATCTCCCCACATCCTCGCTAACATTTGTTTTTATCTGTTTTTTTTTAATCAGTGCCATTTTAGCTGGGGTAAGATGGTATCTCATTGTAGTTTTGATCTGCATCTCTCTAATGGCTAGTGATTGTGAACATCCTTTCATATGTTTGTAAGCTGCTTGGAAGTCCTCTTTGGTGAAGGTTTTGTTCCTGTCCTTTGCCCATTTTGTGATTGGGTTGTTTGTCTTTTTGTTGTTGAGTTGTTGCAGTTTTCTATGGATTTTTAGAGATTAGACCCTTATTGGATAAGTTGTTTCTGAAGATTTTTTTCCCAGTCTGCGGGTTGTCCTTTTACTCTTTTAATAAAGTGTTTTGATGAGCATAAGTTTTTAATTTTTATGAGGTCCCATTTATCTATTTTGTCTTCTTCTATTCATGCATTTGTTGTAATGCTTATTATGCTATTTTTACAAAAGATTAGGTCCCATAGTTTTCTCCCTATGTTGTCTTCCAGGAATAATTTTATGGTTTTAGGTTTAACATTTAGATCTTTGATCCATTTGAGTTAGTTTTTGTGTGTGGTGTGAGGTATGGGTCCTGTTTCATTTTTCTGCAGGTGGATATCCACTTTTGCCAGCAAGATTTATTAAAGAGATGGTTTCTGCCCCACTGAATGGACTTTGACCCCTTGTCAAAAATCAGTTCTCCATAAGTGACTGGGTTTAATACTGAGTTCTCAGTTCTGTTCCATTGGTCTATGTTTCTATCACTGAACCAATACCAGCCTGTTTTGATTACAGTGGCTGTATAGTATGTTTTGATATTGGTGATTGTGAGGTCTCCTGCTTTTTTTTTTTTTTCTTCAATATTGCTTTGACTATTTGGGGTTTCTTTCCTTTCCACATGAAGTTGGTCATTAGTTTTGCCACTTCAGTAATGAATGTTGTTGATATTTGTATCAGGATTGCATTGTATCTGTAGATTGCTTTAGGTAGAATTGACATTTTCACTTTATTAAGTCTTCCAATCCATGAGCACGGGATGTCTTTCCATTTTTGTAGGTCTTTTTTAGTCTCTCGTAGTAGGGTTTTATAATTTTCATTGTATAAGTCTTTTATGTCCCTGGTTAGGTTAATTCCTAGGTATTTTATTGATTTGGGAGCTATTGTAAATGGTATTGTTTTCTTTTTCAAAGTAGTCTTTGTTAGTGTAGAGGAACACAACTGATTTTTGTGTGTTGATCTCGTGCCCTGCAAAGTTACTAAATTCTTCTATTAGTTCCAGAAGTTTTCTTGTGGAATCTTTAAGGTCTTCTATGTATAGGATCATGTCATCTGCAAATAGAGATGGTTTTACTTCTTCCTTTCTGACTTGGATACCTTTTATTTCTCTTTCTTGTCTTATTGCTCTGTCTAGGACTTCTAATACAATGCTGAATAAGAGTGGTGATAATGGGCATCATTGTCTCATTCCCTTGTCTCAGCCTTTCTCTGCTGAGTATAATGTTGGCTGTTCGTTTAGCATATATACCCTTAATTATGTTGAGGAATTTCTCTTCTATTCCTATTTTGCTGAGAGGTTTTTTATCAGGAAAGGGTATTGAGTTTTATCAAATGCCTTTCTGCATCAGTTGAAGTGATCATATGGTTCTTTTCCTTTGTTTTATTTATGCAGTGGGTTACGTTGATTAATTTTCCAATGTTGAACCACCCTTTAATCCTGGTATGAATTCCACTTGATTGTGGTATATGTTTTTTTTTTTTTTTTTTTTTTTTTTGATATGTTGCTGAAGTCTGTTGGCTAGAATTTTGTTGAAATTTTTTGCATTTGTGTTCATAGGGGATATTGGTCTGTAATTTTCTTTCTTTCTTTTTTTTTTTTTATGGGGTCTTTGCCTGATTTATGGAAACCCTGGTGGCATAGTGGTTAAGTGCTATGGCTGCTAACCAAAAGGTCGGCAGTTTGAATCCACCAGGTGCTCCTTGGAAACTCTGTGGAGCAGTTCTGCTTTGTCCTATAGGGTCTCTATGAGTTGGAATCGACTCGATGGCAATGGATTTTTTTTTTTTTTTTTTTTTGCCTGATTTAGGTATCAGGGTTATGCTGGTTTCATAAAAAGATTTGGTAGTGTTCCTTCCTCTTCTATGTTTTTGAAGAGATTAAGTAGGATTGCTGTCAACTCTTCTCTGAATGTTTGGCAGAATTCTCCAGTGTAGCCATCTGGTCCTGGGATTATTTTTTTGTGTGTGGTAGTTTTTTTTATGACATTTTCAATCTCTTCTTTTGTAATGGGTCTGTTTAAATTTTCTACCTCTGTGTTAGTTTGGGTTGGTAGTGTGTTTCAAGGAGTTTGTCCATTACATGTAGGTTTTCAAATCCATAGGGTTTTCAATGGGTGATTTTTTGGAAGTAGACCTCCAGGTCTTTCTTCCAAGGGGCCTCCGAGTGGACTCAAACTTCCAACCTGTCAGTTAGCAGCTGAGCACGTTAACCATTTACACAAAACCAGGGACTCCAAATACTTCCATACTGGTCGGTAAATAGCCGTTGACCCAAGCACCCTGCTCCCCAGTCCCTTTCTAAGCTGTTCTGGCACTCTCACCGGGGCCTAATCTGACTGGCCAGTGCTCATGCCATTCTAGTTGTTAAACATGTGGAATATCACCCCTGAGATTAGGCTCAGTTGCATATAACAGCAAAAGGGAGGGGGAGCAACTTAAATAAGATAGAGATTTACTTCTCTCATACACTAAAGAAGTGTCTAGTTAGGCAGTTCAGGGACATTATAGTAGCTGTCTAGTGTCTTCAGGGACGCAGGCTCCTATCATTGCCCCCCATCCTCACCCACGTTTTCCATTTGCAAGGTTAACTCACATTCCAATGTGGGTGCTGGAAGTACAGACATCACATCAGCATTCCAGACTGGCAGCAGAAAGAAATGGAAGAGGACAAACGAGCTCTTCTCCCCGTTGAATCAGCTCATTTTAAGAAGCCTTTCCAGAAGTCCCAGAGCCCTGCCTCTTGCCCACTGGCTCTGCTAGGCTCTGCTAGGCACTGTTTCCCAGGGATAATTTATGCTCTGGGAATGATCCTGGGTGCCTTCAGCAAGAATTTCCATATGATGCATGGTCCACTGATTGTTTGAATTCCTTTAATTTTTTTATTGTTACATATTAAGCAGCTAAAATGTTGATGAAGCCATTTTCTGCAGCTCAAACATACCCAGGCAAGTCGCTGAGTGTTTCCTGTCAGTGACCAGTAAATTATTATTATTATCATCATTATTACTAACATTATTGTTTCAGCAGAAATAATTCATTCAGGTTACAGCTGCCTCTGAGAGTTGTTGGCTTTTCTTGTGATGGTGTTACAGATTTTAGTGCCAACTATGGGTATCTCTTTCCTCTTTATGTAAGAATCAGGATGTAAATAAGGCCCATACATTATTTGGCTACTATTTCTCTTAAGCCTTATCTGTAAGTTCCCTTTCTGTTTTGTTGAGTTTTTTTTTTTTTTTTTCCTTTTATTCTTTTTTCTTGCAACGTCTTTGTTGATGAAACCTGTAGCATTTTCCACAGTCCGAATTTTGCTGGTTGCATCCCTGGGGTATGATTTAAACATGTTAGCAGGTCCCCCTGTCCTCTATAATTCCTGTAAGCTGGGTGTTAGCATGAAAGGCCAGATCAGATTCAGGATTGTATTTTGGCAGGACTACTTCATCAGTGGTTTTGTGATCTTCCATCAGAAGGAACAGAATGGCCAGCAGTCTGTCTTTTTATGATGTTAGCTGTCACGGCTGATCACTGTTGAGATTCACTGTATTCTAAATGGCTAGAAATTGGCCTTGGTGACAGGCCTTACCCCCCCCCCCCCAGCACACCCCCCCCCCCAGCTTTGCTGTTTGAGAGGCTTGACCTAGGCAACGATGAGGTGATACATGCCCACCTCTCCCCTCTCTACGCCCCCCAACCCCACCCTGCCCCTACCTCTCTGGGGGGAGACTCATCATTAGTGGAAGGCTGGGGAATTAAGAGCCTTGAGCCTGGCCAAGCCCTGCAGATCCAGCCTCAGAGGTTGCTAGGATACGTGGCTCATAGAGCCTCGTTGGAGCTGCATCTTCTGGAGCGCCTACGTACGAGGATGGGCTGGTTGTGCAATGCAAAGGGAAAGCAGGTGCGGCCCCTCACAGACAGGCCTGCCAAGAAGGGGAGGTCCAGGGGCTGGGGAAGTATGTCCTCAGAGCAGTTCTACACAGGGATTAATTCTGACCACCCATGGTGAAAACCACCCTGTGAATTTTAAAAGTCCCTCAGTCCAATCCCCCTCTGATGCTTGCATTTCTTCTGCAACATGTCCTTCTGTATGTAGTTCAGAAGATACAACCTGAATGAGTGAATGAATGAATGAATGCCAGCACTCTCCCCAGCCCCTGTCTGCCTGGCAAACTTTTGGTCCACTTAAGGCTCAGCCAAGAACTGCATCCTTGTCCTCAAAACAACTTCAGGCTCCCAGGCAGGCTTAGATTTTTTTCTCCTGTCCTCCCAGGATGCCCAGGCCCACCTGCTCCTTGAACACACGGGCAGCACTTCAGTTATCTGTTAAAGGGTCTCTCCCTCCCCTACCCCTGGGTCTCATTCTCATTTTTCCCCCCAGCACTTAGCACAGAACCTTGCACAGGTCAGTTTGAGTGCATGAGTAGAAGTGCTTTGCTTGCATGCCTCTGGAGACAGTGAGCTCACTATTACAGCTCATTCTGGGTAGCTCCAAACCTCTCACAGCTGAAATCTGCCTACTGGAAACTTCCACCGGAGACTTTTGTTGAGACTGCCAGTGCCACCCTGAACAAACCAGCTATGCCTTCCACTAGATCTCCCTCCAGAGAGTTGAGTCTCTCTCCAGTGCCCTCCACAGCACCACCAAAAGGTAGGGGGGAGACGGGACAGACATTCATGTTCTAAGTCACCAAGCTTGGCCCTCTGGAAACTTCCCTAAAGTTAGAGGTTGTTGTTGTTAGGTGGTGTCTAGGTCATCTAGTGCTGCTACAACAGAAATACCACAAGTGGATGGTTTTAATGAAGAGAAGTTTATTTCCGCATAGTCAAAGTAGGCTAAAAGTCCAAATTCAGGGCGTCAGCTCCAGGGAAAGTCTTTCTCTCTCTGTCGGCCTTCTTCTCTTCGGTGTTCCCCCGGACTAGGAGCTTCTCCACGCAGGGGCCCCAGTCCAAAGGATGCGCTCTGCTCCCGGCACTGCTTTCTTGATGGTATGAGGTCCCCCTGTCTCACTGCTCACTTCTGTCTTTTATATCTCAACAGATTGCCTCAGGACACAATCCAGTCTTGTAGATCAGGTCCTGCCTTACTAACACAACTGCCACCCATCCTCCCGCATTAACATCATAGAGGCAGGTTTACAACATACAAGAAAATCACACAGTACCTGGAATCATGGCCTAGCCAAACTGATACACACTTTTTTGGGGGGACATAATTCAAACCATGACAGGTGGTGTTCAGTCTTGGCAACCCCAAGTAGAACTGCCCCATAGGGTTTTCTTGGCTGGAATCTTTACAGGAGCAGATCAAGAGGTCTTTCTCCTGCAGAGCCGCTGGGTGGGTTCAAACCACCAGCCTTTTGGTTAGCAACTGAGCACTTAACCAGTGTGCCACCAGGGCTCCTGAAGTTAGAGGTACTGGTCCTTTTAAGCACGCAGACACCTGCACCCCTTGCCTGCTCCCACTGGGACAGCACCCCCAGGGCCCAAACTGTAGGGCAAAGGCCTCAAGGCCAGAGAGCTCAGGCGGAGAGAGAGGCTGGGCCCACAGGTCTCCCTGGGCATTAGAGTATCCATTCCCATTCCTGGTGCAGGCTGGAGGACGAGAGGAGGACAGGTTTCCCAAGATCACTCAGAATCTGTGCAGACCTTAAACTAGAGCTGAGAGAGACAGACACCAGTGTCAGATGCCACAGCTGACCTGACAGGAGTCCCCTCACTGTGATTTATGCACCACATTCCCTTAAGTGACAGAGGAGCTGACATCTCAGGCTCGAACTCTGTCAAACCCAGCAACAGCTTTTCCCCATCACTAGCCAGGCTTGCTGAAGACTGTCCAGCCCAGCTGCCTGGCTCTCACAAACCAGTTCAGAGACCACTCCAGCCAAAGATGATCTGTCAGACTGGGGAGCTTAAACCAGGTAGAGTGGTAGGGGCTGGTGGTCTGTTATTCTTTCCCGAGCACTGCAGTTAAGAGCTCTGGAGCCAGCCTGCCAGGGTTTGAATCTGGGCTTTCCATCTCACCAGTTCTGCAACCTTGGGCGCCTCAGTTATCCTCACTCAGCCTCTCTAAACAATTCAGGCTGTGTAGGGAGGACGAAGCAACAGGGAGCCCTGGTGGTGCAGTGGTTAAGCTCTCAGCTGCTAGCCCAAAGGTCAGAGGTTCAAATCCACCAGCTGCTCTGTGGGAGACAGATGTGGCAGTCTGCTTCCATAAAGATTACAGCCTTGGAACGTCAAGGGGCAAAGATGGGGCAGCTCTGCTCCAACCTATAGGGTCACTATGAGTCGGAATCAACTTGATGGCAATGGGTCTTGGTTTGGTGAAGCAACAGTTAAGCGCTCAACTGCTAACCGAAAGGTTGGTAGTTCTAATTCACCCAATGGCTCCGTGGGAGAAAGACCTGGCCGTCTGCCTTATAAAGATTACAACCAAGAAAACCCTATGGGGCAGTTCTGCTGTATTACATTGGGTTGCCATGAATCAGAATTGACTTGAAGGCATTCAGCAACAACAACAGGGAGGATTAAGTTCCCTGGGTGGCATAAACGCTTTGCTCTTGGCTTGTTGTTGTTGATAGTTGCGGTTGAGTCTATTCTAACTCATGGTGACCCCATGTGCGCAGGGTAGAAATGCATGCTATAGGGTTTTCAAGGCTGTGACCTTTAGGAAGCAGATCACCAGGCTGTCTAACTGAAAAGCTGGCAATTCAAATCCACCCAGTGGTGCTGTGGGAAAAAGGCCTGGTAATGTTTTCCGTAAGATTACAGCCAAGAAAACCCTATGAAGGATAGTTGTACATGGGGTTTCCAGGTATCAGAATCAATTCTCTGGTAACGAGTTTGGTTTTGGAAGGAGGATTAGATGTAAATAAAATAATATATAAGGCTTAGCACAGTGACTGGCCCTCAGGAAACACTCGGTTAACATTAACCATTATTACATATGCCCACTTCTTGCAGGCTGTCGGTATGAAATGGAAAGCAAGGCAGATCCGACCACTGTCCTTCCAGGGCTCAGGGCGCTGGGGAAGACGTTCAAGCGGGTGAGTTCGTGACGGGCGAACAAGTGGGGTGGAACCTAAGGGCTCTGGCTGTTTCCTGAGGAGTTGCTGTAAAATGGTGGGAGGCGTGAGGATGTGATGGAGCCAGGACCCCCTTGCTTTGCAAGTGAGGAAGCTGAGACGAGAAAGGCGATGCTTCGCCCCTAATTAGTGGGAGAGCATGAAGTGGAAGCCAGATTTCAGCTCCCGTGTGGCCCAGAGCTCGGACCCACACGGGCCTTCTCTGCATAATTGGTACACGTGCCATGGAAGCCTGAGCTGCAGAGGGGCCCGTTGGCAAGGCTGGGATGCGGGGCCATTGGATGTGTTCCCAGCCAATGGGAGCGCTTGGTGATGATGTAATGCTCTACCTTCACCTTCGTTGGCTGCGGCTCCTGCCACTCCAGACCCTGCTCCGCGCCTGTTGCCTTCGCGGGAGGAGTTTTCTTTCTGCAGGAGGGGTCATGGGGATGGCGGGGGTGGTTGGGGAGCTGGGGGCTGAGCCGGGAAACTGGGGCCCTCTCTGAGCCGACCAGGGACCAGCTGCCATGACTGAGTGCAGAGTTCCTTGGGGAGGCAGGGGAGCGGGGTCTCAACGCCTCCCGCCCATCACTTCTGGGGCAGAGCAGGCGTCTGGGCGTCCGCAGGGATGTGAGTCCTAGGAGAGCTCAGAGGAGACACAGGTCTCAGCTCGGCCGCTCGGGAGACTGCGCCGTGCCAGGGCGAGGCGGCTGGGCTGAGACCGGGGTCTGGGTTCAGCAGAAAGGGAGCATTGGATTCTAATACCCACGATCTGCTCTAGACATAGGTGATGAATTGCAGGCCTGGGTCCGAGACGTGGGACAGCAGCTCCGGGCAGCCCAGGGCTTGGGTCTGCCTTGGAAACCTCGGTGCTGTTTTTAAAGATCATTCAAATGGCCTGATGGCAGTAGGGTTGAGGGAGGGGACTGAAGCAGACCTCACTGCTGGGGGGAGGGGTGGAACTCACCAGCACCAGGCAGGTCTGTGGGGAGGCGCTGAGGGCTCCCCCAGCCTACCTGTAATCATAGCGGCCCTGCCCCCTCCCCAAACGCTATGAGGTCGTCCCTCTCCTTATCTCCATTTTACAGATGAGGAAACAGAAGCACAAAGGTGAAGTAGCAGAAATCCAAGGGCCGACTCAGTCTGCCAGGCTCCAAGGCCAGTGCTCTTGGGCTTACACAGGTGACCCGCCTACAGGTGACCTGAGCCTGACAGGGAGATGCAGACCTGGGCCTGGGGAGCAGCAGCAGGAGGGACAGGTAATGACGCCTGGGGGAGCAGCCCTGGTTGGGGAGGCCTGGGATGGGGCACCTGTCTGGGTGGGGAAAGGTGCAGAGGGGAGGGCCTGCCTTCCAACCCACTTCCAGCTGGAACCCCAGAGTTAGGGAGCAGCAGCCCCAAGTGTTGCTGAGAGACAGGCCACCTAGGGGCCCAGGGAACGTTTGCTCACCCTCCTCAGCAACAGAGCAAAGATAAAGGACACTCTCTCCCCATCACCATTTCCCACTTGGTGCAGACATGCCAAGCTTCCCCTTCCAGGCCCTTCCAGAACAGCCCTGGTGTTTTCCGTTCCCTCTGCCTTTGATAAGCACTGTATCCGTCATCGACTGTCACAACAATGCTGTGTAACAAACCACAAAACCCAGTGGCTTAACAGAAAACGCATTTACTTAGCCTCTGAGTCTGCGGGTTGGCTGGGCAGTTCTGACCTTGGCTGGTCTCTTTCCTGTATCTGCAGTCAGCTGGCAGATCAGCTGTGGTCTGGGTACTCTCTCATGTCTGGGACCTCTGCTGGGACA
Source organism: Dugong dugon (assembly GCA_030035585.1). NCBI lineage: Eukaryota > Metazoa > Chordata > Mammalia > Sirenia > Dugongidae > Dugong > Dugong dugon. The sequence continues at coordinate 99,890,588 of CM057472.1, read as the reverse complement.
ACCAGGCTGACTTGGCTTGCCTCCATGTGATCTTCACCCTCCAAGAGACTAGCCAAGGCTTACTCACAGTGAGGAGACAGGGGTCCGAGAGAGTGAGTGGCCATGTGCAAGACCTCTGGAGACCTAAGCTCGGGACTGGTGCACCAGCACTGCATTCTATCAGCCAGAGCAAGTACCAAGGCCATCCCAGATTCAGCGTGGGGGAAGGAGCTGCAAAGTCTCTTTGCAAAGGTCATGGACACCCCACAGAAACAGGAGCCCAGGGACAGGATGGGCAGCAGAACATCCTCTCGACCAGCCTGAGACCTTCCTTTCCAAGTCGTGATGCCAACTGGAAGCGCTGGCCAAGTGCCCAGTGCTGGCGAGGCTCCAGGAGATCAGCACCAATGGCAGACCACAGGACAGTGTGTGGAGACCACCTTCTGGGTGGCCTCCAACTTCCCTGGGTTCTGGAGTCACCCTTCTAGGAAGGCCGTGATGACCTGGAGGGAGCGGCAGGTGTGTGTGATTCTGTCAGCCAGGCCATATGTTTACCTATGCTCAAGCAGCCCAGAGCCGTGGTGAGCCCAGCAGAACAGTGTGGGGAGGGTCAGGCTAGGCCTGGGAATCATTGCATGCACCTGCATGGTACCACAGGAAAAATAGGGTGTCTGGGTTTGGCAAAGGAGAGGGAAGGGATCCAGGAGCTACCGTGCACTGTGCCTACAGCCTGCTCTGAGGCTCACAGCCACTGTCAGCCACCCTCTCTCCTAGCCACCCCGGGAGGCAAGATAGTGGGGGCTCAGAGAAATGTAATGATTTGCTCAAGATCACATGGGTACTAATTAGAAGGGCAGGGGGAGTGGGGGATGGCATGATTTGAACCCAGGATTGGCTGTTTCTGGAGTGGTTCTTAGCCATCACTCCAGACCTTGGGTAGTTTATCTCTAGGGGAGCAGAAAGATCTGCCTCTTGGGCCTCGGTGATAGTGTGTAGGGTTGGCTGACACCCTACCCAGCCTGCCAGTGGGGTACAAAAGTAACCTGGGCCCCGAGGGAGTGGGCTTTGGTAGAGGCCCAGGCTGGCATTCCAAGATCCATATCCACATGCCTTGAAAAGGAATTGCTGGGTTCAAATATAATAATCATGACCTCCACTTACATAGCAGTTCTCTGTGCCAGGTACTATTTAAGAGATTTACATTAGTAGTCCACCACAATCCCACAGCAGGACGATGGAATAGGTGCTGTTATTATCATCATCCCCAATTAATAGATAAGAAAACCAAAGTAAAGAAAAGTTAAGTCTAGATGCAACATGTTATCCCGTGTTGTGAGGATGGCGAGACTTCATCTCACATACTTTGGACATGTTATTAAAAGGGACCAGTTCCTGGAAAAGGACATCATGCTTGGTAAAGTAGAGGGTCAGCAAAAAAGAGGAAGACCCTCAATGAGATGGATTGATACAGTGGCTCTAACAATGGGATCAAACATAGCAACGGTTGTGAGGATGGCCAGGCAGTGTTTCGTCTGTTGTACGTGGGGTTGATACGAGTAGGAACTGACTCAACTGCACCTAACAACAACAACAACCTGTGTTGGATCCTGGAACAGAGAAAGGATGTTCATGGAAAAATGGGAAATCCAAATAAAATCTAGAGTTTAGTTAGTAGTGTTATACCAACATGAATTTCCTTATCTTGATGACCGTAGCTTGGTCATCAAACAAGATGTAAGATGTTAACATTAGGGGAAGCTGGGTGAAGGGTCTATGGAAATTTTCTTTGCAACTCTTTTGTAAATCTAAAAGTCTCTCAAAATTAAGTTTAAAAATAACAGAGGTTAAGTGACTGGCCTGAGGTTTCATGCCTAGTGGGTGGCCAAGTGAGAATTCTGTACTAGGCCATCTGGCTGCAGAATCCATGCTCATGACCACCACACTCTACCAACTCTGGGAGGGCCACTCTGTCACCTGCCCATTGCCAGCACACTTTGACACAGGACTAGGGGTGCCCAAGGCTATTGTGCCAGGGTGAGGAAGAGCCTATGCTTAGGGCTTTGGCAGGAGGTACCAGGATAGGGTCTTCCCCAGGCAGTGTGGGGCAGTGGGAAGTGTACATACCTGGACCTGTGTTCGGCCCCAGCCCTGTCTTATCCCAGCCGCAGGGCCTCGAGTGAGTGAATCCTTCCCTCTGGTTTCTTCTTCAATTATCCAAATCCTGACTATCTCCTGATGTCCAATCCAAGCCCTATTTTCCCCTGTTACTGTTTCTTCTCCTTGGACGTCAAAGATCTCACCCCCTTCTTTATGTGTGGAACAAAGGGGATTCTAGACTGGATAATCCCAGACTCTTCCAACCAGCCAGTTGTGTTCCTTGGTGTCCTTGGCATTGTTCCCATGTCAAAAAAATAAGTGCTGCTAACATCATACCCAATGGTATATGATGGCATAATGGTATAATGGCTTTTCTTCCAAGATCAGGAACAAGAAAAGGATGCCCGCTTTCACCACTTCTATTCACCATAGTACTGGAAGTTCTAGCAAGAGCAATTAGGCAAGAAAAAGAAATAAAAGGCATCCAGATTGGAAAGGAAGAAGTAATATTATGTATATTTGCAGATGGCAAGATCTTATATGTTGAAAACCGTAAAGTATACACACACACACACACACAAACTGTTAGAGCTACTAAACAAATTCAGCAAAGTTTCGTGATACAAAGTCAACACATAAAAATCAGTTGTATTTCTGTGCACTAGCAGTGGGCAAACTAAAAAGGAAATTAAGAAAAAAAAATACGTCTACGATAGCATCAAAAAGAATAAAATACTTAGGAAACAATTTAACCAAGGAGGAGCAAGACTTGTACAGTGAAAGAAATTAAAGAAGACTTGCATAAATGGAAAGACATGCTGTGTTCATGGACTGGGAGGCTTACTATTGTTAAGCTGACAACACTGTCCTAAGTGATCTACATATTCAATGTAATCCCTATCAAAATCCCAATGGTGTTTTTTTGCAGAACTGGAAAAATACATCCTCCTCTAACTTCACAAGGGGGAAGGAGAATCATTATCAGCATCAACAGCCCAAGGCTGATTGCTGTGAAGTGGAGGTCAAACATACTTCCACTCGCCAACCTTTTCATCAATTCTAACACCACCCGTCCTCCATGGCACTCTCTACTTCCCTGCTGGGTTCAATAATTTGTTGCAGTGGCCACACAGAACTCACAGACAATACTCACAGTTATGGGGTTTATTAGCATCTTAGTTATCTAGTGCTGTTGTAACAGAAATACCACAAGTGGATGGCTTTAAAAAACAGAAATTTATTCTCTTATAGTCTAGGAGGCTAGAAGTCCAAATTCAGGATGCCAGCTCAAGGGAAGACTTTCTTTCTTTGTCGGTTCTGGGAGAAGGTCATTGTCATCAATCTTCTCATGGTCTAGGAGCTTCTCAGCACAGGGACCCTGGGTCCAAAGGAAGTGATCCGCTCCCAGCACTTCTTTCTTGGTGGTATGAGGTCCCTCTCTGCTTGCTTCTCTCTCCTTGTATCTCTTGTAAAATAAAAGGTGATGGGGGCCATACCCCAGGGAAACTCTCCTTACATTGGATCAGGGCTGTGACCTGAGTAAGGGTATTGCATTCTACCCTAATCCTCTTTAACATAACCTAATCTTGCCTCATTAACCACAGTCAGAGATGAGGATTTACAACACATAAGATAATCACATCAGATCGCAAAATGGTGGACAACCACACAATACTGAGAATCCTGGCCTAACCAAGTTGATACACATTTTGGGGGGACACAGTTCAATCCATAACAATTAGGGAAGTAACAGGTTACAAATTCAGGATTAGGAATGACTCAGGATAGAGTTCTTCAGTCAGGGAAGCTTCTCGGCCATGCCTGCAGGCAGGCCTCTCCCTGGCCCTGAGCCTCTCGGCCTTCAGCCCCTCAGCCCCTCACCCCTTGGGCCTCTTGGGCCAGCCTGGCCTTTGCCCTGCTTGGACAAGTGTTACAAAGCTCTTTGACTCCACTGATAAGTGCCCAGAGGCACCCCACTCTGCCAGGAAGACTCAGCCCAAAAGTGCTCAGCTCTCTAGCTCCATGGGTCAGCAGGTCCACTGTAGCCACCTTACTTGGTGCTCCAGGAAGCCCACCGCACCATCTCTCACCAGTCTCCTGGTTCTGCTGCCGCCGTGTCTCTGCCTCTGCTTCTCATTGTCTCATGCCATTTCTGGTGTTATAGCTCTCTGTCTATCTCCTGGGCCTAGGAGGTTTTCAGTGCAGGGACCCCGGGTCCAAAGGACATGCTCCACTCATGGCTCTTCTTTTGTAAGGTTAGTGAGGTCCCCTCCTTCTGCCTCTTGGATGGCTCATTTTAAGCCTAGCGGCATGGCAAAACTGACCAGTCCCCTCATTAGGGTTTCATACACCTTATTTGCATTATTAACAGGCTGTCCAATCCCCTTGGTGGGCCACGAGCACTTTATTTGCACAGTCACACCCAATCATTATGAAACTGTGAATGGCTAAAAGGGTCATATTAAGTAATTCACTCCACCACAAAAAGATAAACGTAGAGTTACCATACGGCCCAACAATTCTATATCTAGGTATATAACCAAGAGAATGGAAAACACAGTCCACACAAAAACTTGGACATGAATGTTCATAGCAGCATTATTCATAATAGCCAAAAAGTGGAAACAACTCAAATGTCCATCAACTGATGAATGGGTAAACAAAATGTGTTATATTCGTTCAATGGAATATTGTTTGGGCTAAAAAATTAATGAAGGACTGATACATGCTACAACATGGATGAACCTTGAAAACATTAGGCTAAATGAAATAAGCTGGACACAAAAGGACAAACAGTGTATAATCCCACTTATATGAAATATCTAGAATGGGCAAATTCATAGAGAAAGTAGATTAGAGGCTACCGGGGGGTTGGGGAGGGGAGGTGGAATGAGGAGTTAATGCCTAATGGGTAGAGCTTCTGTTTGGGGTGATGAAAAAGTTCTGGAAATAGATAATGGTAATGGTTATACAGGAGCCCTCGTGGGGCAGTGGTTAAGCATTCAGCTGCTAACCAAAAGGTCAGCAGTTCGAATCTACTAGGCACTCCTTGGAAACGCTGCGCGGCAGTTCAGCTGTGTCTATAGGGGTCACTATGAGTCGGAATCAACTGGACGCAATGGGTGTGTTTTGTTGTTGTTGTTGTTTAAAAGTTATACAACATTGTGAACGTACTTAATGCCACTGAATGGTACACTTAAAATGGTTACAATGCTAAATTTTACGTTACGTAGATTTTACCACAATAAAAAATAATAAGTGCTGTGCCTCAAAAGTACATTGAAAACCCCTGTGGAACACAGTTCTACTCAGACACATGGGGTTGCCCTGAGTTGGAATCAGCTCAACAGCAACAGTTTGGTTTTAAGATGAAGATTATGATAGCTATGATAGTATCGACTTCATTGGGTTCTTGTGAAGTGCAAATGAACTCATATATGTAGTAAGTGTTGGTTATTTGTGTTATTGAGTCAAGGGACCTGGGCGAGAGACAGAGTGGCGAGCTCAGGATAGATCCATTCCCCAGAGAGACAGCACAGGCTGCTGAAGCATAGCTTCATAGCTGATAGCATAGCTGAGGCAGCTGGAGGTCATGCTGGGCTGTGTCCCTCCTGGCCTGGAGAAAGACAGAGAGCTGCCTGGCCAGCTGCTCCTGGGCTACCCATTTCTGGATGAAGGAGCTCTGTGTCCTCTGAGTCACCCTCACAGGAAGTTCCCTTAGAGATTGGGACAAGCTCATTTCATGTTCTGAGTCTCATGTTGGTTGGCATTGCAGTTGGAACCCTCTGGAGGCCACGGCTGTATTTCCAGAGCTTATGGCTTCCTGAGCTGGTACCAGATGAGAAAGGTAGCAAGGTTAAGTGGACTGAGCACTGGACTTGGCTTCAAGAGATCCAGTTTGAATCTTAGCTCTACCATGAACTTGGGCAAGTTATTCCAAGTCTGGATTTCCTCGTCTGTCCAAGGAGGGGGGTAGGTGAGAAGGCTCCCTTCCAACTTCCTGATACTGGCACTCAGAGTTTAAACCTGGAGCTGGGGACAACTTTTCCCCTCCGACCCCAGCTCTGACCCTAGGGCCTTGTTCATTCCCAACAATGACCAGGAGGATTAAGTGCCACATTCTGTGGCTTATCTTTGCTTTTCTGCTTAAACAGGCAGCAGGGTTAAGTCAAAGAGCCCTGGTTACACAGCAGTTCAGCACTGGGTGGCTGACCAAAAGGTTGGCAGCTCAAACCCAGCCAATAGCTCCGAGGAAGAAAGACCTGGTGATCCGCTCCTATAAAGATTACAGCCTAGGAAACCCTACAGGGCCGTTTTACTCTGTCACAGGGGGTCACTATGAGTCGGAATCAACTCCACACACACAACAACACCATAGGGTTAAGTGAGGCTCACCCAAGCGCTGGGTACCCAATTCAGTGTGGACGGACCCTTTATGACAACCTAGAATTATCCAAGAGGGAAGGATGAGTGTAGCCTGACTTCACCCCTTCCTTTTAGCGTTTCTAACTGCTGAGCACTGAGTGGGGGTACAAATTGGACACCACTTTGGGGTGGTGGGCGGGTGTTCAGAAGAGGGAAGGCGAGCGCACCCAGGATTAGATGTACGTCTGACGCAGAGCGTGGTTGGTTCAGAGGCAGAGAGTACAAAGGAGCTCAAGGGACCCCTCCCTCACTGCCGCCCTGCAAACCCCTGAGCAGGATGCGCCTTCTGCCTGGCTGTTCTCGCATAATCTCATGATCTCAAAGAAGGAAATTGGGTTAGCCTGACAGGCTCATCATTTACAAAGCCGCTTGTTTTTCGTAAGGTTTGTTCTGTTGCCCTGTGTGACCCAAACTGTATAGAGCAGTTCTACTCCACACATGGAGTTGCCATGAGTCGAAATTGACTCCACAGCAACTAAACAAGACCATGGGGCCCTGCCCTCATGCCCACACCCTAGGCTCTGCCACCATCTCCCCTCTCCAGGCAAGAAGCTCCCTCCATCCCCAATCTCATCCCAGCTAATACCTTCCAAAAACCGGCAGCCTCCTCAGGCTACCCCGGAATTGACTTGCCAGTGGCTCCACTTAGGATAATGTGACAAAACCATTTTGTGCCACTGTTAAGAAACTGTGTTTGTTTGTAGATGTTTTTCAAGGTGCTTGGAGACGTTAGCGGTCTCTGGCATGAAGGTGCAGGGGCCAAGCAAAGGCCAGGTGTAACGTGAAGGAACAATTCTCCAGGCAGGAGCTGGAAAAGTTAGTCCTTCGCACTTCCAGCTGCTGTGAAATGCCTCGATTTTATGTTGTTTTTGTGTCAGCCTCAGGAGCAAGAACAAGGCTCTATTCAAAAAAGAAGTTCCGAAAAATCCATGTTTTCGTCCCCTTAGTGTGCTGTTTGACTGACAGACGAGGCTGCACTGGCTGTATTTAGGGGTTTCTTTTGACACCTTGTCCGAATCTGTATATTAAGAACTGAAGCAGGAGACACTTAAAATGATGGCTCTCTGTTCAGGAAAGGGGCCTTAGTGGCGCAGTAGTTAAAACGCTCGGCTGAAAGTTCGGTGATTCCAACCCACTACCCCCTCAGAGGGAGAAAGATGTGGCAGTCTGCTTCCATAAAGATTTACAGCCTTGGAAACCCTATGAAGCAGTTCTCTGTCCTACAGGGTCGCTATGAGTCAGAATTGACTGGACAGCAATGAGTTTTCGGGGGGTTTTGTGCTGGAAAGGACGAATAAGATGGTCCATGGTGGCGGAGTGGTTAAGAGCTTGGCTACTAACCAAAAGACTGGCAGTTCGAATCCACCAGCCACTCCTTGGAAACCCTGTGGGGTAGTTCTACTCTGTCCTATAGGATCGCTATGAGTCAGAATTGACAGGAGGGCAATGAGTGGGTGATGATGGGTGGTACTGGTTTTGGCTGTCCAGCATCCGTTCCCCTCCCTAATGTTGTTGATAATTACTGTTGAGTCAGCTCCAACTCATGCCAATCTTATGTACAACAGAACGAAACACTGCCTGGTCCTCAGCTAGCTTCATGATCGTTGGTGTGTTTGAGTCCCTTGTTCATAATAGCATCTCCATTTCCTTTTGGGAGGGTCACCTCTTCCCTATTGTTTATAGTCTCTATGAGAGAGTGATTCCAGGCACCCAACCCCACCACAGAAGTCAGCGACCTCGGCTTAGCTATATGAACCATCCCTCCTGTGTCCAGGCTTCCTAGTCTGCAGCTCCCACGCCCCACCCTCGCTCCACCACCACCAGCTGATCACTCTGGGTAGTGGAATGAACAGGAGGTGTGGTGCTGTGCCCCAGCTCTGCCATGGCTGGTTATATGATCATCCACACATCACTTAAGCTCTCTGGGGCCCCATTTCTTCTCGTGGAAAATGGACAAATGTCACAACAATGATTTTGAGTGAGAAGCTGGGCTCAAGTAATACATACAGTATGAGTCCATTTATATAGAGCTCAGAAGCTGGCAAGACTAAACTGTAGTATGTAGGGTTCCATACACGGTAGCAAGACTATTTCTGAAAGGGAAATCATCATCTTAAAAAAAAGCAATGAGTGCTTAGAGCAGACGGGAGGGGTGTGCATGGGACGGCCACTCGGGGTGCTGGCATTGTTCTAGTTCTTCACCAGGTGGCTGGTTACCCAGGTGTTTGCTTTAGAATTATTCATTATACTGTACATTTGTTTATGCCCTTTTCTGTATGTCTGCTCTGAAGAAAAAGGAGGAAGAGGAAAGAGGAGGAGGGGGAGGGGGAGAAAGAAGAAATGGACAATGGATTTAAAGAACCTTGCAAACCGTAAATTGCCGCACACATGTTGTTGTTGGGTGCCATCGAGATGATTTTCAACCCATGTCAACCCCATGTGACAGAGTAGAACTACCCCATAGGGTTTTCTAGACTGTAATCTTCACAGGAGCAGATCACCAGGTCTTTCTCCAGCGGAGCTTCTGGCTGGGTTTGAACCTATAACCTTTTGGTTAGCAGCCAAGCGCTTAACTATTGCACCACCAGCGCTTGTGGGTAATCTCTTCCTGCCTGTCGCTTTTCTCTAGGTTAGTCTGGAATGTTGGAGCTAGAGGAAACCATTCTAGTCCAACCCAGCTGCCGAGGTCCCGTGTCACAGAGACTTGGGAAGACAGTCATTATCTCCTCTTCCTTCCCACCTCTTACCCTCATACCATAAAATCAGGACTAACCACTGAGGTAAGGAGTTGAAGAGGGCAGGGGACTGGTGACGTTGGGTGGGAGGGGAGGAGGCTCATGATCTGGGTTTCCAGCCCTGAGAAACATACTCTCCTGTGAACCTGATGTTTCCTTGAGCTGCTGGAGTATTGTGTGCGAATCCAGCCACCCTGGAATGAAGAGCCAACGGAACGTTTCCTCTCCTTTAGAACCTGTCCCAACGCCTGAAAAAAACCACATGCAATTTCCTCCCGCCTACGATGCCCCTCAGCTGCACTCAGCCTCGGGAACAGTAGAGGGCTTTATTAGGTTTGGAAGAACGCGCTTACACAGACTCCCGAGCTCACTAAACCTTTCTAGGGTTCTTCTGCAAACCTCTCCAAAGGAATACAAACTGGAAAGGGAAGAGTGGCAGGCCGGCTGCAGGTGCATCAAAGATTCCTTCTCAGACAGTGAGAGCTTGCAAGAGGCTCCCTCTGCGCTTGTCACTTCAGCAGATGCAGCCCATTTCCCTTTGAATAAATTGCCTCCAGCTTGGAGCAGCCAGGAACTTTACAAGCAGCCCTGCTCCCAAGGCCTGTAATTTGCCAGAAATTAGCAGTGACTAAGACACACCAGGCTCCCATTGTTCTAAGCAGTAGGGACCAGCTTGTCCCATGGTTTTCCTTTTCAGCATTGGTCAGAGAGCCGTGGACCCCAGACGTTTTCGTCTCCCCACCCAGGAGGATGGGGAGATGATGCAGGAGGTACTGGGGACTTTCCATGACATTGTTCATCCTTTCTGTTTCATCCCCCATTTCTCTCTCACTCATCTTCCAGAACAAGAAGGAAATAGAGACCTGCTTTCCTAAGCGACTGGTGGGTCCCCAGAGAGGATAACAACGGGCTCGTGCCTCCGCCCCAACCCCAGAACCCACCAAGCCCACCAGCTGTTGTTGTTGTTAGTTGCCGTGAAATTGATTCCCACTCATGGCAACTCCATGTGTGCAGAGAAGAACGCCATAGGGTTTCTTTTTTTTTTTTAATTGAACTTTATTTATTTATTTACTGTACTTCAGGTGAAGGCTTATAGAACCAATAGTTTCTCATAAAACAGTAGTACACATATTGTTTTATGACACTGGTTAACAACCCCACAACATGTCAACCCTCTAACTTCTCTACGGTTTTTTTTTTTTTTTTTTTTTGGTGAAAATATACATAGCCAAAGATACACCATTTCAAAAATTTCTACATGCACAGTTCAGTGACATCACCTACGCTCTTCCAATTGTGCTGCTATTCTCACTTAAGATGAAGGCTTACAGAACAAAATAGTTTCTCATTTAACAGTTAGTACACATGTTGCCCTATGACAATGGTTAACAACCTCACAACACGTCAACACTATCCTTACTCAACCTTGGGTTGCCTATCACCAGCTTTCCTGTCCCCTTCTGCCTTCTGGCCCTTGTCCCTGGACTGCTGTACCTCATTAGTCCCATTTGGTTTTACAGGGTTGTCCACTCCCTGGCTGAACGGTTAACCTCGGAAATGACTTCACCACGGATAAAAGGGTGTCTGGGGGCCATACTCTCGGGGTTTCTCCAGTCTCCTTTGGGCCAGTAAATCTGATCTTTTTTTTTTTGTGAGTTAGAATTATGCTCTACATCCTTCTCCAGCTCTGTCCAGAACCCTCTGTTGTGATCCTGGTCAGAGCAGTCAGTGGTGGTAACCGGGCACCATCTGGCTGTATTGGACTCAGTCCGGGGGAGGCCTTGGTAGCTGTGGACAGTTAGTCCTTCGGACTAATCTTTTCCTTGTATCCTGTTCTTTTCATTCTCCCTTGCTCCCGAAGGGATGAGACCAGTGGAGTATCTTAGATGGCTGCTCACAGGCTTTTAAGACCCCAGACGCTACTCACCAAGGTAGAATGTAGAACATTGTCTTTATAAACTGTTTTATGCCAATTGAGATAGATGTTCCCGGAGACCATGGTCCCCACAGCTCTCCACCCAGCAATTCAGTCCCTCTGGGAGTTTGGATGTGTCTGTGGGGCTTCCATGACCTTTCCTTGTACAAGTTGTGCTGGTTTCCCCAGTATTGTGTACTGTCTTACCCTTCACCCAAGATACCACTTATCTATTGCCTATTTAGTATTTCCCCCCTACCTTTCCCATCCCTGGTAACCAACAAAGATTGTTACATTTTGTGTGTGAACTCTTTCATGGGTTTTTACAATAGAGGTCTCATACAATATTTGTCCTTTTGTGATTGACTTATTTCACTCAGCATAATGTCCTCCAGTTTCATCCATGTTATGAGATGCTTCACAGATTCATTGTTGTTCTTTCTCATTGCGTAGTACTCCATTGTGTGTACGTACCATAGTTTGTTTATCCATTCATCTGTTGATGGGCATCTAGGTTGTTTCCATCGTTTTGCTATTGTGAACAATGCTGCCATGAACATAGGTGTACATATGTCTATTCGAGTGACGACTCTTATTTCTCCAGGATATATTCCTAGGAGTGGGATTGCTGGATCAAATGGTATGTCTATTTCTAGCTTTCTGAGAAAGCACCATATCATTTTCCAAAATGGTTGTATCATTTTGCATTCCCACCAGCAGTGCCTAAGAGTTCCAATCTCCCCACAGCCCCTCCAACATTTGTTATTTCCAGTGTTTTTGATCCGTGCCAGTAATGCCGGGGTGAGATGGTATCTCATTGTGGTTTTAATTTGCATTTCTCTAATGGCTATTGATCGTGAGCATTTCCTCATGTGTCTGTTGACCATTTGAATGTCTTCTTTGGTGAAGTGTCTGTTCATTTCCTTTGCCCATTTTTTAATAGGATTATTTGTCTTTTTGTTGTAGAGGTGTTGGATTTTCTTGTAGATTATGGAGATTAGAACTTTGTCTGACTTGTACTGTCCAAAAATTATTTCCCAGTCTGTAGGTTCTCTTTTTACTCTTTGGTGAAGTCTTTTGAAGAGCACAGATGTTTGATTTTTAGAAGATCCCAGTTATCTAGCTTATCTTTTGGGGTTTGTGTGTTGATGGTTATGGTTTGTATTCTGTTAATGCCATGTATTAATGCCTGTAGTGTTGCTCCTACTTTTTCTTCTATGAACTTTATAGTTTTAGGCTTTATATTCAGGTCTTTGATCCATTTTGAAGTAGTTTTTGTATACGGCGTGAGGTATGGGTCCTGTTTCATTTTTTTGCAGATGGATACCCACTTTTGCCAGCACCATTTGTTAAAAAGACTGTCTGTTGCCCATTTGATGGACTTTGGGCCCTTGTCGAAGATCAGGTGACCATAGGTGGATGGACTGACATCTGGGTTCTCAATTCTGTTCCATTGGTCAATGTATCTGTCGTTCTACAAGGACCAGGCTGTTTTGACTACTGTAGCTGTATAGTAGGTTCTGAAGTCAGGTAGTGTAAGCCCTCCAACTTTATTCTTCTTCAGTAGTACTTTACTTATTCGGGGCTTTTTCCCTTTCCATATAAAGTTAATGATTAGTTTTTCCATCTCTTTGAAGAATGTTGTTGGTATTTGGATCGGGATTGCGTTGTATTTGTAAATTGCTTTGGGTAGAATTGTCATTTTCACAAGGTTGAGTCTACTTATCCATGAGCATGATATGTTTTTCCATTTAGGTAGACCCCTTTGGGTTTCTTGCAGTAGTGTTTTGTAGTTTTCTTTGCATAGGTCTTTTACATCCCTGGTCAGATTTATTCCTAAGTATTTAATCTTTTTAGGGGCTATTATAAATGGTATTGTTTTCCTGATTTCCTTTTCATCGTTCTCCTTACTGGTGTATAGGAATCCAACTGATTTTTGAATGCTTGTCTTGTATCCTGCTACTCTGCTGAATCTTTCTATTAGTTCCAGTAGATTTCTCGTGGAGTCTTTAGGGTTTTCTATGTATAGTATCATGTCATCTGCAAACAGGGACAGTTTAACTACTTCATTACCAATTTGGATGCCCTTTATTTCTTTTTCTTGCTTTATTGCTCTAGCTAGAACTTCCAGCACAATGTTAAATAGGAGTGGTGATAAAGGGCATCCTTGTCTTGTTCCTGTTTTCAAGGGGAATGTTTTCAGCCTCTCTCCATTAAGAATGATGTTGGCCATTGGTTTTGCGTAGATACCCTTTATTATGTTGATAAATTTCCCTTCTGTACCTATTTTATTGAGAGTTTTTATCAGGAATGGGTGTTGGACTTTGTCAAATACCTTTTCTGCATCAATTGAGATGATCGTGTGATCCTTTTCTTTCCTTTTATTTATGTGGTGGATTACGTTGATTGATTTTCTAATGTTGAACCATCCCTGCATACCTGGTATGAATCCTACTTGGTCATGGTGTATTATTTTTTTTGATATGATGCTGAATTCTATTGGCTAGAATTTTGTCAAGAATTTTTGCACCTATATTCGTGAGAGATATTGGTCTGTAATTTTCTTTGTTGGAACGTCTTTGCCTGGTTTTGGTATCAGCTGGATTCATAGAATGAATTTGGAAGTGTTGCTTCCTTTTCTATGCTCTGAAATAGCTTGAGTAGTACTGGTACAAGCTCTTCTGTAAATGTTTTGTAGAATTCTCCAGTGAAGCCATCTGGGCCAGGGCTTTTATTGGTTGGGAGTTTTTTTTATTACCTTTTCAATCTCTTCTCTCGTTATGGGTCTGTTCAGATTTTCAACATCACTTTGTTGTAGTTTGGGTAGGTAGTGTGTTTCTAGAAATTTATCCATTTCCTCTAGGTTTTCAAATTTGTTGGAGTATAGTTTTTCATAATATTCTATTATAATCCTCTTTATTTCAGTTGGGTCTGTTGTAATGTTCCCCATTTCATTTCTTATTTGGGTTATTTGTGTCCTCTCCTGTTTTTCTTTTGTCAGTCTGGCCAGTGGTTTGTCGATTTTGTTGATTCTTTCAAAGAACCAACTTTTGGTTTTGTTGATTCTGTCTATTGTTTTTCTGTTCCCTATTTCATTTATTTCTGCTCTGATCTTTACTATTTCCTGTCTTCCGGTGGTTGTGGGCTTTTTTTGCTGTTCACTTTCTATTTGTTTAAGTTCTGTAGTTAATGTTTTGATTTTGTCCCTTTCTTCTTTTATGACGTGTGCATCTATTGCTATAAATTGTCCTCTGAGGACTGCCTTTGCTGTGTCCCAAAGGTTTTGGTATGATGTGTTTTCATTCTCATTTGATTCTAGGAATTTTTTGATTCCATCTCTGATTTCTTCTATTACCCCGTGATGTGTAAGCAAGGTATTATTCAGTTTCCATGTAATTGATTTTTTTTTTCCTTGCTCTTTCTGTTAATTTCTACCTTTATGGCATTGTGGTCAGAGAAGATACTTTGAATTCTCTAAACGTTTTGGATCTTGTTGAGGATTGCTCTGTGGCCTAAGATGTGGTCTACTCTGGAGAAGGTTCCATGTGCACTGGAAAAGAATGTGTACTTTGCAGTGGTTGGATGGAGTGTTCTATATAAGTTTATGAGGTCAAGTTGGCTGATTGTGCCCTTTAGGTCTTCTGTCCTTTATTGAGAGTGGTGTGTTGAAGTCTCTTACTATTACTGTGGAACTGTCAATTTCTCTTTTCAGTGTTGTTAGAGTTTGTTTTATGTATTTTGGAGCCCTGTCATTGGGTGTGTAGATGTTTATTATGGTTATGTCTTCATGATGGATCATCCCCTTAATCATTATATAGTGTCCGTCTTTGTCTTTTATGGTGGATTTTGTTTTAAAGTCTATTTTATCTGAGATTAGTATTGCCACTCCTGCTCTTTTTTGGTAGTTGTTAGCTTGATATATTTTTTTCCAACCTCTGACTTTTAATAAATTCACATCTTTGTTTCTAAAGTGTGTCTCTTGTAGACAGCATACTGATGGATCCTGTTTTCTTATCCATTCTGTCACTTTCCGTCTCTTTATGGGTGCATTGAGTCCATTTACATTCTGTGTAATTCTTGATAGATGTGAGTTTGTTGCTGTCATTTTGTAGTGTTTTTTTTTTGTGGTGCTGATGTTTTCTTTGTTCTTCTTACTCTCTTGTGCTGGGTTACTTTTGTTTGTGGATTTATTTTTTTTCATTTCTTTTGTTTTTGTAGGTTTTGTTTTTGCTGAGACTTTATGTTTTTCCTCTTTATTTTTATGAGTATGTTTGTTAACTTTCTTTGTGGTTACCATAAATTTTAGCCTTATCTCTCTAAGTTTGAGGCAGTCTGCCATTACTTGGTATCTCCTTGACTTCCTCTCCATTAGAAGGTTCTATACCTATGCCGTTTATTCCCTCTTTTACTGTTTTGATGTTGTTGTCATTTACTGATTAACTGCTCTGATTCCCTGTTGTATTTCTTTTCGTTTTGGATAGTCCTTGAGAGTTCATTTCCTAGGTTGGTGTCTGGCTGGTATGATCCTGCATCGTAGATTCTGCCTGTGAGCTGAAGTTGTCCATCCTGAGATCGAAGAATTCCCTTTAATAATTCTTGTAAGTTTGGTTTGGCTTTTACATATTTCCTTAATTTCTGTTTATCTGGAAATGACCTAAGTTCACCATCATATTTCAATGAGAGTTTTGCAGGATATATTATTCTTGGCTGGCAATTTTTTTCTTTCAAGATTTTATATATGTCATCCCATTGCCTTCTTGCCTGCATGGTTTCTGTTGAATAATCTGAGCTTAGTCTTATTATTTCTCCTCTGTATGTGACTTCTTGTTTTTCACGAGCTGCTCTCAGGATTCTTTGTTTCTCTTTGGTTTTGGTGAGTGTGATTATGACATGCCGTGTGATTTTCTTTTGGGTTCTATCCTATGTGGGGTTCGTTGAGCTTCTTGGATGGCCAGCTTTTCATCTTGCATGATACTGGGGAAGTTTTCTGTCAGCCGTTCTCCAGTGATCCTCTTTGTGTTTTCTGTTTTCTCCCCCTGTTCTGGAACACTGATCACTCCCAAATTTTTTTTTTGGATTGTATCCCACATAACTCTCAGTGTCTCTTCATTTTTCTTTGTTCTTTTTTCTGAGTTTTCCTGAAACAGAGTTGTATCCAAGTGTTTGTTTTCAATTCCACTGATCCTGTCTTCCACCGTTTCAAATCTGCTTCTCAGACCTTCTATGACACCGTCCATTTCTGAAATCTTGTGGTTTATCTTTTGGATTTCTATTTGTTGTCTTCGTATAATTTATAGTTGTGTATTTATTTTGTCATTTTGTTCCTGCATTATTTTCCTGAATTCTTCCTTTTTTTTTTTTGTCTGTATTTTCCTTGAATTTGTCTATTTTTTCCTCATTTTTGTCTGCTTTTTACTTCAACTCTTGGGGAAGGAGCACCGGGGATGGGGTTCAAGACCTGGATTCCAGTATTAACTCTACTAGAAACCATTTCTGGCCCCCAGTTTCTCCATCTAAAAAATGGGGAAAATATTGGTGCTGCTGGGAACATTCTGTGAGCACTGAGGGGAAGTTGGTTTCTGTCTTAGCATTGGGGTCACTGTGATGCTCTACCCTGCATGCCCAGTGTGGGTACTTTGGTTCTGTCCAGAATTGCATGATGTCCCAGAGTGGGCACTCGAGGCTTAAAAGGCCACCAGGGGTGGCCAGGGCCCTGTTACTGCCTCCCATTGAGAAACTTGCCACTAATGGCTCCCCTCCTGTTCTAGGGACAGAAAGCCATGAAGGTTGGTTGCACCCCTGAAAAGATTGCCCTAAGATAGTCATGCCTTCCCCTGAAATTTGCACAAAAAGTCTCTTCCCATGTGATTTCTGGTTTATTGGTCATGGCAATTAGCAAGGGGGTACCAGTACCAGTGGAGCTCTGGTGGCGCAGTGGTTAAGAGCTCGGTGCTAACCAAAAGGTCAGCAGTTTGAATCCACCAGCCACTCCTTGGAAATCCTATGGGGTAGTTCCACTTTATCCTATAGGGTTGCTATTAGTCAAAATCAACTCAACAGCAATGGTTTGGTTTTTTGGTACCAGTACCAGTACCAGTTGCTGTCAAATCTCCCTCATGTGTGTAAGAGTAGAACTGTGCTCCATAGGGTTTTCAGTGGCTGGTTTTTCAGTAGAGTGCCAGGCCTTTGTTCTGAGGTGCCTCTGGGTGGACTCTACTGCCAACCTTTCAGTTAGCAGCTAAGCGTGTACCATTTGCACCAGCCAGGACTCCGATAAGGGGGTAACTCAAAAAAATAAAAAACCCATTGCCATTGAGTCGATTCTGACTCATAGTGACTCAGAGCAGAACTTCCCCATTGGATTTCCAAAGCTGTAAATCTTTATGGAAGCAGACTGCTACATCTTTCTCCCATGGAGCAGCTGGTGGGTTTGAACCGCTGACCTTTCAGTTAGAAGCCAAGTGCTTTAACCACTGTACCACGAGGGCAAGAGGGTAGCAACTGTAAATTCAGAGAAGCTAGGCTCTGTTCCTGTAATAGAAAGGAGGGAAGAGCATCAGAGAGACAGAGAGAAAGAGAGGCAGAGACAGTGAACTAAAGAGACAGACAGAGAGAAGTCCATAGAGAAAGACTAGAGCATCCAGAGAGATGACGTAGAAGCAAAAAGAGACAGAGTGAAAGAGTGAAACAGTTATAAAAACAGAGACAAAGAGAGGATAGAAGAGTTCAGGGGCTGTGTCTAGAAAGTGAATATGAAAAATAAAAGTAAAAATTTGCACAACGCTAGGGGCCCTAATACATGGCATAAACAGAATATGAACCATAGGTAACAATGCACAAGCACCAGAAGAGAAACTAGATAACTGGGAGCTCCTAAAAATCAAACACTTATGCTCATCAAAAGGCTTCACCAGAAGTTCATGGACTCCAGACTTCCTGGAGCCATGAAGGTTGGGTGCACCTCTGAAACTACTGCCCTAAGATAATCTCTAAACCTTAAACCTAAAATATCACTGACTTTGGTGAAGGGTAAGACAGTACACAATACGGGGGAAGCCAGCACAACTTGTACAAGGAAATGCCATGGAAGCTCCATAGATACATCCCAACTCCCTGAGGGACCGAACTGCTGGGCGGAGGGCTGTGGGGACCATGGTCTTGGGGAACATCTAGCTCAATTGGCATAACACAGTTTATAAAGAAAATGTTCTACATTCTACCTTGGTGAGTAGCGTCTGGGGTCTTAAAAGCCTGTGAGCAGCCATCTAAGCTACTCCACTGATCTCATCCCTTTGGGAGCAAGGAAGAGTGAAGAAAACAAGATACAAGGGAAAGATTAGTCCAAAGGACTAATGGACCACAACTACCACAGCCTCCACCAGACTGAGTCCAGTACAACTAGATGGTGCCCGGCTACCACCACAGACTGCTCTGACAAAGATCACAACAGAGTGTCCCAGACAGAGCTGGAGAACAATGAAGAACAAAATTCTAACTCACAAAAAAAGACCAGATTTACTGGCTTGACAGAGAGTAGAGAAACCCCAAGAGTATGGCCCCCAGACGTCCTTTTAGCTCAGTAATGAAGTCACTCCTGAGGTTCATTCACCCTTCAGCCAAAGATTAGACAGCCCCATAAAAGAAAATGAGACTAATGGGGCAGAACAGTCCAGGGATAAGGACTAGAAGGCAGGAGGGGACAGGAAATCTGGTAATAGGGAATAGAAGGTCGAGAATGGAGAGTGTTGACATGTCATGGGGTTGTTAACTAATGTCATAAAACGATATGTGTACTGTTTAATGAGAAACTATTTGTTCAGTAAACCTTCATCTAAAGTACAATAAAAAAAAATTTTTTTTAAAAGGCTTCACCAAAAGAGTAAAAAGACAACTTACAGACTGGAAAAAAATTTGGGGCTACGACAAATCCGATCAGCATCTAATCTCTAAAATCTACAAGATACAGCAAAACCTCAACAACAAAAAGACAAATAACCCAATTAAAAAATGGGCAAAGGATATGAACAGGCACTTCGCCAAAGAAGATATTCAAGTGGCTAACAGACACATGAAGAAATGGTCACAATCATTAGCCATTAGAGTAATGCAGATCAAAACTACAATGAGGTATCATCTCACCCCAGCAAGGCTAGCATTAATCCAAAAAACACAAAATAATAAATGCTGGAGAGGTTGTGGAGAGACTGGAACACTTATACACTGTTGGTGGGAATGTAAAATGGTACCACCACTTTGGAAATAGATTTGGTGCTTCCTTAAAAAGCTAGAAATAGAAGTACCATATGACCCAGCAATCCTGCTCCTTGGAATATATCCTAGAGAAATAAGAGCTGTCACATGAATAGACATATGCACACCCATGTTCATTGCAGCACTGTTCACAATAGCAAAAAGATGGAAACAACCTAGGTGTCCATCACCGGACAAATGGATAAACAAATTATGGTATACCCACACAGTGAAATACTATGCAATGATAAAGAACAACGATGAAGCCGTGAAACATCTTATAACATGGAGGAAGCTGGAGGTCATTATGCTGAGTGAATTTAGTCAGTCACAGAAGGACAAATATTGTATAAGACCACTATTATAAGAACTCAAGAAAAGGTTTAAACACAGAAGAAAACACTCTTTGATGGTTATGAGGGTGGGGAGGGAGGGGGAGGGTTATTTACTAACTAGATAGTGGATAAGAATTATCCTAGGTGAAGGAAAGGACAGCACACACTACAGGGGAAGTCAGCACAACTGGACTAAATCAAAGCTAAGAAGTTTCCTGAATACAATCAAACACTTTGAGGGACAGAGTAGCAGGGGTAGGAGTCTGGGGACCATGCCTTCAGGGGACATCTAGGTCAATTGGCATGACAAAGCTTATTAAGAAAATGCTCTGCATCCTACTTTGGTGAGTGGCGTCTGGGGTCTTAAAAGCTTGCAAGCGGCCATCTAAGATGCATCAATTGGTCCCAACCACCTGGAGTAAAGGAGAATGAAGAACAACAAAGACACAAGGAAAGTATTAGCCCAAGAGACAGAAAGGGCCACATAAACCAGAGACTTCATCAGCCTGCCACCAGAAGAACTAGATGGTGCCCAGCTACACCAGTGACCGCCCTGACAGGGAACACAACAGAGAGTCCCAGATGGAGCAGGAGAAAGGTGGGGTGCAGAACTCAAGTTCTACTATGAAGACCAAACTTTATGGTCTGATTGAGACCGGAGGAACCCCGGAAAGCATGGCCCCTGGATTCTCTATCAGCCCAGAACTAAATTTCTGAGGCCAACTCTTCAGACACGGATTGGACGGACTGTGGGACATAAAGTGATATTCATGGGGAGTGTGCCTCTTAGGTCAAGTAGATACAAGAGACTAAATGGGCAGCTTCTGTCCGGAGGTGAGATGGGAAGGCAGAGGGGGTTAGGAGTTGGCTGAATAGACAAACGGGATCAAGGGTGGAAAGGAAGAGTGTGCTGTCATAGTAAGGGGAGAGCAATTAGGGTCATATACAATGTATGTATAAATTTTTGTATGGGAGGCTAACTTGAAATGTCAACTTCATTTAAACTACAACAATAAACAAAAATAAAAATAAAAAAAAGAATTAAGATTCTTAAATATTCAAAAAAGATATAAAGTATAATTAAAAATTTGCTTTACACAGCTACCACCAATGACCTCCCTGACAGGGGACTCAACGGAGAGTACCTGATGGAGCAGAAGAAATTCAAGTAAAAAGACCAGACTTAAGTAGACATAAAATGGTACTTGTGAAGAGAGTGCTTCTTAGCTCAAGTAGATACATGACACTAAACGGGCAGCTCCAGTCTGGAGGTGAGATGAGAAGGCAAAAAGAGACAGGAGCTGGTTGAATGGACGTGGGAAATCCGAGATGGAAAGGAGGAGTGTGCTGTCCCATTATAGGGAGAGCGGCTGGGGTCACACAGCAATGTGTGTATAAATTTTTGTATGAGAAACTGACTTGAACTGTAAACTTTGACTTAAAGCACAATTTAAAGAAAAAAACAAATTCCTTACGTCAAGCCTCCTGCCTTCCACCTCAGTGTCTCAGGCACATCAGTTGTGAGTTGTATGCAAGTAACTTGCACGGGGTAAGGGTGCAAATTAATATTAATATAACTTGCAACAGGTTCAAGGCTGTCCCTCTAATAGGGTCACCTTCACTCACTTACCTTCCTTAATATTTCTGGAGTGGGACTCAGAGGGCGAGGCAACCATGGTGGTCCTCCTGCTGCCCCAGCTCCACCTTGGAATGCCGCCACCACCCCCCCACCCCACCTGCCCACCACCATCCCCACCACCCCTACCCCCACCCACCCCCCATCCCCACCTCCTGACCCTGTTCCACAGCAGCCGGAGAGTGGCTTCCTGAAAAAGGGGCAGAGAGTTGCTTCCCGGAAAAAGGATAGGGACCGAACCTCCGCCCCTTCCTCTGAGCCCTCCACCCGGTCACTGTCTGGACTTTAGTGGGTGAATAGTTGGGTGAAGAGCACAGTGTTCCCTCTTTTTTGGTCTGAGTTCTCCATCCAGCCTTTGAGCGCCTTACAAACTCTCTTTACCCCTGGTGAGCAGAGCCGAGGGTGATGCAGACATCATGGACAGGCCCTGGCTCCCTGCACCTGCACCTAAATCAGCTCTGTCCCTTCCTGCCTGGGTACCCTTGTGGCTTCACTTCTCTGTGCTTCTGTTTCCTCATCTACCAATGGGGATAATAGTAATACTACTGTGAGCAGTCAGGATGGCTAAGCTGTCTAAGGCACTGCCACAAAAGACCTCTTTAAAATCTGAAAAAGCAAAGATGTCACTTTGATGACTAAGGTGCGCCTGACCCAAGCCATGGTATTTTCAGTTGCCTCATATGCATATGAAAGCTGGACAATGAAAAAGGAAGACCAAAGAAGAATTGACACATTTGAATTGTGGTGTCAGTGAAGAATATTGCATACACCGTCGATTTCCAGAAGAACGAACAAATCAGTCTTAGAAGAAATACAACCAGAATGCTCCTTAGAAGCAAGGATGGCAAGACTTCATCTTGCTTACTTTGGACATGTTAACAGGAGGGACCAGTCCCTTGGAGAAGGACATCATGCTTGGTAAAGGAGAGGGTCAGTGAAAAAGAGGAAGACTCTCTACAAGGTGGATTGACACAGTGGCTGCAACAATGGGCTCAAACATACCTACTATTGTGAGGATGGCACAAGACCAGTCAACATTTCGTTCTGTTATACATGGGGTCACTATGAGTCGGAACTGACTTGATGGCACCTAACAACAACAATTATTACTACTGAGTGGTGGTGGGGATGAAATCTCTTCTGTATATACAGCACTGAGCGTGGTGCCTGGCACACAGTGAGTACTCAGGAACTGTTAATTGGAACATTGTGTGGTGCATTAAGAAGACCCTGGGCCGAGAGTCAAGAGACCTGTATTGTCATCTGGGCTCTGCCTCTAACTGGAGCAAGTTCCTTCCCTCCTCTGGGCTCAGTTTCCCCATCTGGGAAATACAGGGATTGGAGTGAATGGCAGTGGGTTTCCCACTTTTCTGATGGCAAGCCACAGTGAGGAATAGACTTTTATGTCACAGTCTGGTGCACACATAGGTATCTGTCTTAGGCTGGGTTCTGTAGAGAAGCAAAACCAGTGAAGCATATATGCATAGAGAGAGAGAGATTTATCTCAAGGAAATAGCTCATGCGGTTATAGATGATGGCAAGTCCCAAGTCCATGGGCCAGGTGTTAGGCTGGAGGCTTCTCCTGACTCACGTAGCTGCAGGGCTAACAAATCCAGGATCGGTAGGTCAGACAGCAGGCCGCTGGCTTACAGGCTGTGGAGGCTGACAAATCCCAAGATCAGCAGGCAATATGGCAGGCAGCTGGCTCAAGTCCCAAGAACTGGAGGTCAAATGATAAAGAGCCAGATGTAAGATCTGGAGCAAGCAAGGGAGCTTTGCCAGAATGTCCATATGTATATATATTGGACGCAGGTTACACCCCTGAGGAAACTCCTCTTACAACTGATTGTCTGATCACATCAGATCACATCATGGAGGATGACTACATCATTACATTAACTGCCAAACCACCGACAATCATGGCGCAGCCGAGCTGACACACAACCTTAACCATCACAGTATCCATCTAACCAAAACATAACTTGTACAAGCCAACTGTCACCCTCGCTCACACTGTGATGCTTTCTACTCTGTTCCATTTGAGTGGTGGCCTCTAAATTGATTTCATAATGATGGATGGTCACAACTGCAGCAGAAGAACACTGGACCGATGCCCTCAGAGGCACAGAGAGCCCCCCTTCTGGCTCTGGGAAAGGGGGCACCCATTGGGTGGGACTTCAAACCTCCCACCACCCACCCCTCCTGCTTCGACCAGAACAGCCCTGATTACTCATTGGGCTTCTCCATAAGGTTTAGTTAGGAAAAGTGCTCTCCAGAGGTTGTTGTTAGCAGCTGTCCAGTCGGCCCCCGACTCATGGCAACCCCATGCACAACAGAACAAAATGCTGCCCAATCCTGCTCCATGCCCATAATGAGTTGAGGATTGGACCGTTGTGATCCATAGAGTTTTCGTTGGCTGGTTTGGGTAAGTAGATTGCCAGGCCTTTCTTCCTAGTCCATCTTAGTCTGGAAGTTCTGCTGAAATCTGTTCAGCATCACAGCAACACTCAAGCCATCCCTGACAGACGGGTGGTGCCTACACATGAGGTGCATTGGCTGGGAATCAAACCTGCGTCTCCCGCGTGAAAGGTGAGAATTCTACCACTGAACCACACTGCCATCCAGTCAGACCCTTGATAACCAGAAAATGATTAAAACCAACTAGCAGACAATGGGTGATTTCAAGCTTTGATGTTCTATGATTCTATGATTTGAACTGAATTGAGAAAAGTGGCTATTTGTGAGAGCAGAATAAAAATTTGGGGAAAAATGAGTTGGGATTATTTCACCTGGAGAGGATTTAC
This sequence comes from Dugong dugon, assembly GCA_030035585.1. Classification (NCBI taxonomy): domain Eukaryota; kingdom Metazoa; phylum Chordata; class Mammalia; order Sirenia; family Dugongidae; genus Dugong; species Dugong dugon. The sequence goes on along the minus strand of CM057472.1, from coordinate 99,866,412 downwards.
TAATTTATCTGAAGTAAATATGCGATCATCATGCACTAAATAAAATGGTTGCCTTTATTAAGTGCCTCCTATGTTGCAGGCCTTTTACATTACTTAATGTGATCCTCACCACCACCTTGGGAGGAAGAACTTATTATCCTCATTGCATATGTGAGGAAGCCGGCTCAGCGAAGTTCAGAACTTGCCCAGGATCACACAGCGATGAAGAATAGCTTGCTCTCCCAAGAGGAAAACCTAAGAGGCGATGATCCTGAGCAAGAAAAAGCACCATGGGAGAGCCCTAATGGGGGCCTTGGTTTCCTCATTTGTAAAATGGAAGAGTCCTAACACCCACCTCTCGGGATTATTATAAACAGTAACTGAAATAATTCATGCAAGGGCCTGGCTCATAATTGTTGTTGTATACCGTCGAGTTGATTTTGACTCATAGCGACCCTATAGGACAGAGTAGAACTGCCCCATAGGGTTTCCTAGGTTGTAACCTTTTAGAGGAGCCCTGGTGGTGCAGTGGTTAAAGCCATCAACTGCTAACCGAAAGATCTAGGGGTTCGAAACCACCACTGGCTCCACAGGAGAAAGATGTGGCAGTCTGCTTCTGTAGAGGTTTATAGCCTTGGAAACCCTATGGGATTGCTATGAGTCGGAATCGACTCAATGGCAGCAGGTTTAGGGTTTTTTTTTTTTATCTTTATGAGAGCAGATCACCAGGTCTTTTCTCTGCGGAGCTGCTGGTGGATTCGAACTGCCAACCTTTCAGTTAGTAGCCGAGCGCTTAACCACTGTGCCACCAGGGCTCCTTTGGCTCATTATAGTTGCTCATTAAATGATAGCTGTGGTTATGGCTATGATCCTTGCCTTTAAAAAGCTAAACCCAACTCACAGAGCCCCTCCCCTCTCCCAGAAACAAACCAAGTGCTGGTGTTAAAAATCTCATGCCATAGACTTTATTGCCAGCTCAGTCTTCAGGGGAAAAGGCCACAGTAAACGTGGTCTCTAATCAAATGAAATTTGATTAATACCGTTGCTGAAAGAACATGTCCATTCCTCCCACGCCCCACTGTATCCCTCACCCTCTTGCAGACAAGAGCAAAGAGAAAGGCAGATCCCTGAACGCCTCACTTCTCCAAAATGGAAGCCACCATAGAGATCACCCAACCCACATCCTCCAGCCCTTTGCAGGTGAGGAGACTGAGGCCCAAAGATAACATAGGATGGACCCAAAGTCACAGGGCATATATGCAAGAGCTGGGCTCAGAACCACAGACACCCAGCTTCAAACTTTTAAAACTCCAAAGGCAAGGGTTTGCTATGCCTCCAATTTGGTGCCAGGCTGTGACCTCACCATCCCCTGACTTCCTAACAGCCTTCAGAGCCAAGGAAACCTGGTGGCATAGTGGTTAAGAGTTTGGCTGCTAACCAGAAGGCCTGCAGTTCAAATCCCCCAGGCACTCCTTGGAAGCCCTATGGGGCACTTCTTCTCTGTCCTGTAGGCTCACTATGAGTTGGAATCAACTTGACAGCAACCGGTTATTTTTTTTTTTTTTTTCTAGAGCCAAGAGCTCGGCCCACAGGTAGGAGCAAGGCAGAGTTCAAGCAAGCATAGTTTCCTGCCAGAGCGGCCAGTCTGCCTTTTGCTGCCTCATTACAGAATCCAGTCTTGGATAATAGTCATCAGTGAGTCCCACAGACAGGCAAGCACGAGCATTTACCATTAACTTGTCCCTCTGTGAAGACTCGGAGCTTCCCACAGACAGGCACAATTTCTTACCAGCCATATGATCTGGGGCAGTGCCTTAGTCTGGGTTCTCTAGAGGAGCAAAACCAGTGATATATACAGAGAGAGAGAGAGATTGATTCACTTCAAAGAAATGACTGACAAAATTTTAGGAGCAGGCAAGTCCCAAATCCATAGGTCAGGCGGCAGACTGGAGACCTCTGCTGGCTCAAGGGATTGTGGGGGCTGGCAAATCCAAAATCTGCAGGTCAGGATGCAGCCGGAGATTTTACAGGCTTGTGTCCCAGGAACAGGTGGCAAGAAGAGTGCAGGGTTGAAAGAGAAATGGAGCTTTACCAGAACGTCTATTTATACACTGGAGGTGAATCACACCCCCAAGGAAACTCCTTTTTCAACTGATTGGCTCATCACATCAGATCACAACATGGAACGTGATTACATTATATTACATTACAGAAGAACATCCAAGGCAGTGTCTGCCAAACCACTGAGAATCGTAGCCTAGCCAAGGTGACACATAACATTAACTATCATGGGCAGGGCATTTTCACTCTCAAAGTCTCCGCTTCCTCATCGTTTTTCATAGGAATGTTGGCAGAATTAAATGAGCTAATGTATAATGTATGAAGAGCTAAGCACCATACCTAGAATCGGGGCTTCAAACCGGTTATTTTCAGTTTGACCTCCTGCTGAGAACTTGCATTTCCACCCCAGATTTACTTAATCAGAGTCTACATTTTAACAAGATCCCCAGGTGATTTTTATGCCCTGCCTAGAACATACTAAGTACTTCATAAAAGTTATTATTATTATTTGTTTGTTGTTATTATTTGTAGCCTCAAAAAAAAAACAACCCCAAAAAACCAAACCCACTGCCGTCGAGTTGATTCCAACTCATAGTGACCCTGTAGGACAGAGTAGAACTGCCCCATAGGGTTCCCAAGGAGCTGCTGGTGGATTTGAACTGCCAACCTTTTGGTTAGCGGCTGAGCTCTTTAACTACTAGGCCACCAGGGCTTATCCTCGGGACCTAACATGTCACAGTACCTGGAGAAAAAAAAGGTGCTCAATAAATTTTGGGGAAACGTATGAGCCAGGAGTGGTATCATTTATTAATCACCTACTGTCTATAGAGCTTCTACTAGGAACTTGTATCAGTCAGCAATTGCCACAAAAATGCTCTAACAAACCACCCTAAAACTCAGAGGCTTAAAACAACCATCATCTATTCTCTCTTAGGGGTCTGCGGCTCCTGCCCACATGTGTTCACTGTGTTGTGGTTAGTCGACGTCAGGTCAGCTCTGACTCCTGGTGACCTTCTGTGTAACAGAATGAAGCGTTGCCCAGTCCTCCGCCATCTTGATGACTGTTGGTATGCTCGGGTCTATTGTGGTGGCCACTGTGTATTTTGAGAGCCTTCCAACCTAGGGGGCGCATCTTCCGGCACTACGTCAGACAATATTCTATTGTGATCCATGGGGTTTTTGTTGGCTGATTTTCAGTAGTAGATTTCCAGGCCTTTCTTCCTAATCTGTCTTAGTCTGATCACCATGGGTGACTGGTGGTGTAGCTTCCAGCATCATAGCAAATGCAAGTTACCAAAGTAAGACGAACTGACGGACAGGCGGTTGTGTGTACCCCAGGGTGCCAGCTTAAAGGGGCAGCAGCTGCCAGGGGGAACGCTCCACATGGAGATAGCAGAAGTGCAGGCCGAGTGGAAATACAGGCAGCTGTTAAGGCCCAAGCTGAGAACCGGCACACTGCCACTTCTGTCCACTTGCCGTTAGTCAAAGCAAGTCACACGGCCAGCCTCGACATCACTGGAGCGAGGAAATCTACTCCGCCTCTATGAGCCTATGGCAAGGATGTAGATGGACAAACACAAGCATTGCAACCAATGACCCCACCTGCCACAGTGATGGCCAATCGAGGCAATCTCTATCTTACAGGATGACCAAGGGCAGGTCGCTCTACCACTGTTTCCTTCCAATGCATACCCAAGAATCGCCAGAAGGATGCATCCCGCCAGGATCTTGGGGAGAAAAAAAACTCTCAAACACAAAGCGAAATGTATCTTGAAGCATTTTGCAACTATAAATGTAAAGTGTAAATAAACAAACAGTAATTCCTCTCATTTTGCCCACTGCACTTAGGGATGTGCGTACAAACCCTCCCTAACAGGGTGTTTAATTTCGAGAAGCTGAACTGACACTGTGTTGTTTACCAGCCAACTCCGGGATCTGGAAGTAAGAAGAAACCATAGTTCAAGCCCATGGATTCTTTTTCCTCATTAGGATGGAGCTTCCATTTTAACAAGCCGGCTCCCCTCCACGCAGCCATGCTCCCACCCTTTTCTCTTCCACGACGACAAGCCCATTCTGATGGGAGGGGGTGTCACAGGGCAGGGGGCCAAGTACACTGACTGATGGGGAGACAGAAGCCTCTGGAACCCCAGGTGTCCCCCAGTTTGTATCTGTGTGGCACTCTCCCTCCTCGGAGCGAGATCATCTCAGGCCTCCCCTGGGGGGCATTAGAAGGTGCTGGAAGAAAGGGCAGAGGAAGCAGAACTGTCAGGGCTAGGGAGGTGGAAGAGGAAGTCTGTATTTGCTCCCTTGCAGCAGCAGACTGTTTACCTCCAAGTCAGTGTTTTTTAAGGAAGTGGAGACCAGCGGAGGAAAAACGCCCTTGTGAAAACATTTCCACGAATTTACGTTGTTCGTCTGGAGAGGCATAACCCCTCAGTGAGGCCTCTGGGATTTGACATGGTCAGGATGAGGCCAGCCTGCCTCGGGCTGGTCGGAATCCACAGCCACCTGGTCATCGGCCTGCTGGACCCAGGATGGAAGGACACTGGCCAGGCCGTGAGATGACAGGGGCCACCCTGGATTTGGAGAGCCAAGGAAAGATGCACACACATCCCCCGGCTCCTCACTAAAATTCAGACCCGTCTCCTCAGAGCAGTGAACAAGCAGGGCAACTGCACAGGCTCAGCTGGACACATTAGGAGGCAGGACCTGCTGTCATGGGAAGTGGACCCACATTTAGACAGGGACTGAATGGCCCCGCAAAGTAGAAGATCAACTCAATCCCCAGTCAGTCACCCACACCAGCCCCCCACGGTACTGGGGATGCCGTGTCACGGTGTCACGTGTCACGGTGATGGCTGAGGTGATGGCTGAGGTCCCCCCCTCCTCCAGGCACCCGCGCCCAACAGGTGGCTCCATCAACCCCCACCCCCATGCTCGTATCTTCTCTCCCTTTTAATCCAGCAAAAAGCTTTTGCCTTTTTTCATCCGCAGTGGGAGCCTGAGGATTTAGATCTTTTGCATTTCAAATGTTTATTCAGGTTTTAATTCAACCCCCTGAAACTAATTCTGGGGGCTTCATGTGCCACATGGCCCCCTGAGACCCTGTATCCTTTCCCAATCCTGGGCCAGCAGCTCATCTGACTAATGGGGGTGCAATGGGATTTGTATGCGAGTGTGTTTTTAAGAGAGAGAGAGAGGAAAAAAAAAAAAAACAACCCACGGGCTTTTGAGATATTAAACTGTTGTTTCGGTCTTTTAAATTTTGGTGGTTTCCATGGTAACCAGTAAGTTTGCTTCTTTGTTCTCTCCGATTTTCTAGAGAAGCTAAGGCGGCTTTCGGCAGATTCTCAAGTATGTTTGGATCAAAGTCCCAAAGTCATGGGGTGGGGAGAAGGCAAGCTGCAGCAGCCCCAGTGGTAATGAGGTGCCCAGGGGATTCCATCACTGATGGGTAGGAAAGCTGAAGCTGAGCAAGGCCCTGTGTCCCTCACTCCCCTTCCCTCGTCTCCTCCAGCCTTGGGACTATGTCATCAAAGCCTAAGAAGTCTACCGGTCATGGAGGTCACCTTTCGGCCAAATAATAGACTGGCCTATAAGATAAACAATAACACCTGTGAGGAATCTGCTCCTTAGAACAATCAACTGTATGAGACCAAACAGGTGACATTTGCCCAAAAGCAGAGATGAGAAGGCAAGGAGGGGCAGGGAAGCTGGAGGGATGGAAACAGAGAAGGCAAGGTAGAAATGGGGACAATGCTGACACATCGCGGGGATAGCAACCAATGTCACAGAACAACTTGTGTATGGATTGTTGAATGGGAAACTAATTTGCTATGTAAACTTTCACCTAAAACACAATAAAATGTTCAAAAAAAGAAAAGGAAGAAGTCTATCCATGCACTAGAAGCCCAGATCAAGTCCCTGCAGGGGTCATCAGCCTTCCTGGGACCCCTCTCTGCATGCTTAGACACCCCCACTGCCAGGGCCCTTCCTCCAGGGAGCCCAGCTGGAGTCACCCTCACTGTGCCTTTGGGCTTAGCCGCCCTGGTCTTGGTTGTCCGATCTCAACCCCAAGGGCCTGCAGTTGAGTGTGGGACGCTGCTGTGCTCAGAAGTCTCACTCTGAGAGAGTTAAGGCCTTCCAAGGTCCCTGGGTAGCGCAAACGGTTTGCACTCGTCTGCTAACCGAAACGTTGGCAGTTCAAACCCACCCAACAGCACCTCGGAAGAAAGGCCTGGTGATCTGCTTCCATCAAGATTACACCCAAGAAAACCCTCTGGAGCTTGGCTCTAATCTGTCACATATGGGTTGTTCTGAGTCAGGATTGACTTGATGGCAATGGGTTTATTTTGTTTTTGTTTTTGTCCCCGGTGATGCAGTGGTTAAGAGCTCGGCTCCTAACCAAAAGGTTGGCTGTTCAAATCCACCAGCTGCTCCTTGGAAACCCTACGGGGCAGTTCTATTCTGTCCTATAGAGTTGCTATGAGTTGGAATCAACTCGACGGCAATGGGTTTGATTTTTTTTTTTTGTTTTGTTTTGTTTTTGGTAATCCTCAGGACAGGAAATTGATTAAAGGGCCTCAGTATGTTAGTCAGCTGGCTGATCAGGTGAGCCCACTTGGCACCTGGCCCTGGAGGCTGGGGTACAGGGCGGATAAGCTTTGATGGTGCTGAGGGGAGGTTGCCCCAGAATGGCAGAAGGGGCAGAGCTTGCAGAGAAAGCTTGGCCAGGTGGCCCATTTTGTAATCAGACACTAAGTGGGGAATCCAGTCATCCGTGGCTTGCTGGGGTGGAAGGTGCCGGCCAGGTATCAGGAGCCTGGGTTCTGGTCTGGGGTTAGCACCTCTCCATATGTGACTTCAGTCCCTTCTCTCCTTTGGGGACCAAATTCTTCACCTGTGCAATGAAGAGCCTGGGCCACTTACCTCAGAGCGGCTTCCCAGCTCCAAATGTGAGGAACACCACCCACATCCCACCTTTAGGCCTCTTTCCAAGGAGGACTCTGGAGAAGTCCGTGTACCGCTGACGCCTGGGCCAGGAGGCCTGTGGGCTGCCCCTAGCAGGTGAGGACTCAGGATGTGAGTGGGCTTTCCCCCGAAGCTTCTCAGGCCTGAGCCCGGGGAAATATCAGCAAGCTGGCAGTGTGCCGCCTGAGTCAGCCCAGCCCTGGCCTCATTCGAGGAAAATGAGCTGCAGGAGGCCAGGAAACAAGCATTGGGAAGGATGTGGGGGGAGGCGAGGAAGGTATGTGCCGTTGTATGTGCTTATGGTTGTGCAGGTACTCACAGGTGCACAGCACTGACATTCATGGGTACGCACCAGCCTGGCGGTAACCGTCTGAAAATATTTTAAAACTCCCTTACCTGCTGGTAAAAAGCCACTGCCCCAACCACCCTCAAGTGCTCTCCTGCTGCCGGTTCCCTCCCTGGACTCCTGGGCCTCCCCATGAGCCTCCAACTGAAGGGTTAACTCTTAGCCCAGGAAGAGCCTTCTGACCCACTCCAGTGAAGGTCAGAGTGTGTTCTGGATTAGGGGGCAGAGTTTAGAGGGAGACCCTTGCTGTCGTTAACTATTTTGACCCCCGCCCTGCAATGTATACCCGATAACACACATGGGCCTGTTTAACTGGACAGCTTGTTCCTCATCTGCCCACAGCAGTTTGATAAAAGGCTCCCCTTCCATATTTCAGAGAAAGGAACTCTTGGTTTGGAGGCAGGAGAACGGAGTTTGTGGCCCAGCTTGGCTCAGGGGCCCAGGTGGGAAACTAGGACCAGAGAAGTCAATAACAGGGCTTCCAACCAGTTCGTTCCTGTTCAAACCCCTGCTGAGAATTTACATTTCCACCTTAGATGTACTGAATCAGAATCTACATTTTAACAAGATCCCCAGGTGATTCTTATGTATAATAAATTTTGAGAACCACTGCTCTACTAGTGGTTCTCAGAACTGGTCCCTAACCAACAGTATTAGCATTGCCTGGGAACTTGTTAGAAGTGTAGATTCTCAGCAGGGGTTCAAAACAGACTGAACCAGTTGGAAGTGTTGGTCCATAACGTGCCTAAATCACTCAACCAGGAAGTAGAGGAGCTAGGACTTGGACGGGAGCCATCTGGGTCCAGAGCGGGGCTTTGACATGGCCCAGGCCTAGGGGCTTACTGCACCAAGTGGGTTCGTGGGCCAGCAGCATCTGCTTCATGTAGGAAAAGAGACACAGTCTTGAAGGAGGAGTGGAAGTCTCCAGTTCCAGGAGGACATCCGCTCTTCCACCAGGTTGAATATTTAGCCTTTCCTTCCCTTCATACAACTCTCTCTCCTTCCGTGTGAAATAATCACTAAATTATTGGGTTAAAACCAATAGGGTCGTGATGTACTTTATTTAACACATTGCTGGGTTGAGTTTAATATTTAGATTTTTATATTTTTGCATCTATATGTACATAAGACCAATTTGTAAATTTCTCTTCTTATGTTCTTATCTGGTATGGGTAATCAGTTTTAATATAATCCCTCTTTTTTAAAAACAATTTGTCAACAATAGGTAAAGAACCGTAGTGTAATTGTTTTTGTTTTTTTCATTCTCTGGAAGAATTTTGGTTTTGGTGGTGTTTTCCCTGGGTGGCGCTAACAGTTCGCACTCAACAGCTAACCTAAAGGCTGGCAGTTCGAACACACCCCCAGCACTTCCAAAGAAATGCCTGGTGATCTACTTTTCTAAAGATTGTAACTAAGAAAACCCTATGCAGCAGTTTTACTCTGTAACACATTGGTTGCCATGAGTCGGAATTTACTCGATGGCAATAGATTTGGTTTTTGGTTTGGTTTTGCTTATCTACAACTTCAAAACAAATTATTCCAAATATTAGTGACTTAAAACAGCCACCATTTTAATTTTATCTCGTGATTTTGTGAGTTGGGAGTTCAGACAGGTTTCGGCTGGGCAGTTCTTCTGCTCCGTGGGGCATCCACTGAAGTCATTCAGTGGTATTCAACTAGTGAATGGCCTGGTCTAGAGGATCCAAGACAGCTTCACTCACATGGGGACAGTGGGAAGCCTAGGCCCAGCTGAGACTGTCCACTGAAGCATCTACATGTGGCTTTGCCAGCACAGAGATCTCAAGGCTCCCAGAGTGTCCAAGGACTAGAATGGAAAGAGTCAGCTACTTAAGGTGTGAGCCCAGAAATTGGCACAAAATCACTTCTACTGTATTCCATTGGTCAAAGCAGTCAGAGTCCACTTAGATTCAAGGGGATGAACAAACATTCCATCACTCAAAGAGAAGAGTAACATGGTTTTACAGCCATCCACCACAGGTAGATGAAATTTTAACTACTGATTTCAGTTTATCTAATGGTTATAGTTTGTTTTAAATTTTCTATTTCTTCTTCAGTCAGTTTTCTGGGAAATTGTTCATTTTATCTAAGTTTTCGTATTTATTAGCATAAACCTTTTTATAGTACGCTTTAAAAAATTCTAGTTTATTTGGGATTACATCACCTTTTTTATTCCTAAAGGAGCCCTGGTGGTGCGGTGGGTAAGTGCTCGGCTGCTAACTGAATGGTCAGTGGTTCAAACCCACCAGCTGTGGAGAAAAATGTGGCAGTCTGCTTCCGGAAAGACTACAGCCTCGGAACCCCTTTGGGGCAGTTGTACTTTTTCCTAGAGGATCGCTATGAGTCAGAATTGACTCGACGGAAACAGGTTTCGTTTTGATTTTGGTTTCATTCCTAACATTTTTTTCATCAGTGTTGCCTGCGGTTTGCTGGATAATCTTTTCAAACAACCAACTTTTTATATTTGTTGATCTTCTTTATTGTATTTTGTTTTCTATTTTGTTAATTTCCGTAGCTGTCTTTAATGCTTCCCTTCTACTTTCTTTGGACTTAGTCTTTTCTTTTTCTAACTTAACTTGGACGGTTAGTGTATTTATTTTCAGCCCTTCTTTTTCCCATTATAAGCATTTTAAGGCTATAAATGTCTAAATACTACTTAGGCTGTATCCCATAGTTTTGAAACATAAAATTTTTGTTTCTATTCCAGTCTAAACACTTTCTATTTTCATTATGATTTCTTCTTAGGCCCATGTTTTATTAGAAGAGCATGTTGCTTGGCAGTTGTATTTAATAATCTTGTTTCTACCAAAAGCAGGCAAAAGCTCCTCAAAAGGTAGAGACAGTGCTTTCCAATATTTTGAAATCCTCTAATTCAGAGCTCTGAATATTGTGGGTATCAAACCTGAGAACAAATCATCTCACACTCTCTTTCCTTTAATTAGTTGGCCCTCCCAGCAGGAAACAAACAGCAAAAAAAGTACATTCTGAATTCCTTCCTCATTACAGGTGGCATCATGGATAGGAAGGCTGGGCAGTTACTTGCAAGGCTGAGTTACAGGGATTTGCCCAGTTTGAACAGCTACATCCATACCCTGAGCTCCCTTCCAGAACCCATCAAAGAGGAACATGCCACTAAGACTTAGCCAACCATTGGGTCATCCCCCACTTCTGGGTTTTAGGGAGGCAACAAAGGTGAAGGTGTCTCTGAGTAACTTTGACCTTGAGTTGGAATTAGGTCTTGTGACCTGGGGTATTGTATCACATCTTCCTGTTGAAGCTCCAGACTTTGGAAGAGAGGAGGTGAGATGTGACTAGATGTCTTCACTTCCTATGGTGTTGGAAGTGTTTGAAACAGATCCAGCCATACTAGAAGAGGGGCTCCTGGCTGGGGGCTGGGAGCATCTCAAGAACTAGTCAGGGCTCCCAGAAGAGAAGCAGCAGCAAGACGCAGATCATGGGATGTTAAGAGAGAATGAAGAGAGAGCCTAACCGCTGACCTCTCTTGCATTTGGTCAGGTGCCTCTATTAAGGGGACTGACCTTCTAACAAGAATAGGACTCATCATTCTACCGAGGATAAGAAGCCTGTTAAGTGCAGAAAGATGCTGCAGATGCCTCCCATGCAGTGTGCCAAGGGGGAGCACAAGGAGAAGCTCCCAGACCTGGTGTGATTGAGGGCCCAGCAGCCCTACCCATGAGTTCTAGGGGGTAGTTGCCATTATGATTTCCAGAGGCATGAGGAGTAGATGCTTAAACAGGTCTGTGTGCTAACAAAGAAAGGAAATGGTGACCCCTAAGAACCAACATGAGTTGGATCAAAGCAATAGAAATAACTTCAAGCTAGCTTCTTTTCCTTCTGTGGTACTAGAATTCATATTGCATGGAAAAAGAAGAGAATGTGTTTAAGCACCTTCCATGAGCTTGCCACTATGCTAGAGGGTTTCCATCATCTCCTTTACTCTCACAACCACCTTGTGAGGGAGGCGCTTTCCCGTCTCACAGATGAAGACACTCAAGCAGAGAGTCGTCACTTGCCAAAAGTCACACCACTTGGGAAGCCGGGATTTGAACGCAGATCTGTTTAAATACAGAACTTGGATAAATTTTACTATGTTTTGTTGGTTCCTATAACAAGTGGTTAAAAAGGGGTGGAGGGGTTCTTGCTATTTCTTCTCAAAGTATGGCTATATGGTTAACAAGGGCGGGGGGGGCTGTGTGTGTGCAAGTGTTAAACCTGAAAAAGACTTAAGAGGGGTGTGTGAAAATGTTTTCATACACGCAGGGTCTGCCTTGTGGACACAGGACCAGATGTCTAGTGTTAGCTCCACAGAGCTGAACTAGAACTAATGGGTGAAAGCTAAAAGGAGGCAGATTTCAACCTGTAAAGAAGGTTTTTACAGAATTGTTCAAAATGGAATGTGCCAAATGGCCATTATTAGGGGATTGGTTAACTAAATTATGCCATATTAATACGGTCAGCTCCAAAAAACTGCATTCAAGAATTTAAATATATGGAGAAATACTCACAGTATAAAATGTGATAAAAAGGAAAAAAAATATGGCATACATGATTCCATTTGTATGATGTGTCCAGAATAGGCAGATCCACAGACAGAAAGTAGATTTATGGTTGTCGGAGGCTGCAGAGATCGGGAAATGGGAATGTCTGCTAATGGGTATAGGGTTTGTTTTGGGGTGTTGAAAATGTTCTCGAATTAGGTAGTGGTGATAGTGGTGAAGCCACTGAATTGTAAACTTTAAAATGGTGAATTTTATGGTATTTGAATTATATCTCAAGAAAAAAACAGTATGGAGTAAAAAGATTGTGTGTATATACACCCACATATATATATATATATACGTATTTAAAAAAAAATTGTTGTCGAGTCGATTCCGACTCACAGCAACCCTATAGGACAGAGTAGAACTGCCCCATAGGGTTTCCAAGGAGTGCCTGGTGGATTCAAACTGTGGATCCTTTGGTTAGCAGCCAGAGGCACTTACCCACTAGGCCACCAGGGTTTCTACTCCAAAAGGTTGCTGACACACAAAGCAGAAAATATTCTTATAAAAGAAACTACCACTTTTTAAAAAACAACCTAAATTCAGGGATTGTCAACAAGATGGGAAAGCTGGCCAGCTCATCAGGGACTCTCAATCAGCTGGAGACACATGGCTGAGGGTGGCGGGGGGGGGGGGGGGGGGGGGGATGAGCTAACTCCTCCCACTCCTTGACAGACAAGAGAACACCAAGCAATTAAAAAAAAAAAAAAAAAAAAAAAACCGTAAGCTTGACTTCCTTCTAAGGCTTCCTGAGTCACTGGGTGCTCCAGCCCCCAGTGCCTGAGGAAGTTCAGCTCAAATCGGAAATGTGTGTGTGCGTGCACGCGTTTTTTTCCAAAGCAGAGCTGCTGAAAAACCAGATGACGTTGTCACTTGGACTGAATCTCTCCCAGGCCCATTCCTATTTCCATCCTGGGATGAGGGTGGAAGTCACTTAATCATCTGTTTCTCTCTGACCCACGTTCCAGTATTACATCAGTCTTAATAGCAAGCTTAACCTCCACTCCACACCCAATATAGAGTTGCTGATACCTTAACTCCGTTTGTCATCTCAAAGCACACAGCACCCCTATGCTATTTTGCCTCCCACTCTTTACACTGCAATTTCGATCAATTTAAACAGAGTGATGCCAAGCCAGCTTACTCGGAATCCTGGGAAACCACAGGTAGAAGCTATTTTGTCTTATTTTACTGAGGAAACTGAGGCCCAGAGAGGGTAAGGAACCCACCAAGGCTGCAGAAAGGCAGAACGAAAACCGGAAGCCAGGCCTAAAGTCTCAGAGGACTCTGTCCTTATGGTGGTGCCCACCTCCTTGTACTACAGTCCCAACTCCTGATACAGTAGGAGCTTTTTTAATAACCCCCGGAGATGCATCTCCAGGCGTCTGGTCACAGCAGGCACTTACCCTGTGATCATTCCCCTTCTTTTCAGCTTCTGTGCAGAGTGGGAAAGGAAATAGGTGGGGCAGTCTGGAAAAGATCCTTCTGGAAACAGGTGGCAGCAAGGAGGTGGCATTTCCTGCCAGATGCCCTCATCTATGAACTGGGTCTGGGGCCGGACTGGTTAAGGGGAAGGTTTCAACTCCAAGGCCCTGAATAGATGTTGCCTCTCATCCCGTTTTCCTCAGCCGACTGGCTCTTGACATGGCGAGGGGATGTTCTCATGTAATTTAAAATGACAATCTTATTTAAAAAGTGTATTTATTCCCACAACTCCTAGAGAGATTTGCATTAACAGAGGTCAATGAGAAATGAATCCTTTTACGGTGTAAACTTTCTGCATAAAGCAAGCATGGATACATTAATAGCTCAAAAGATTGCGTTGAAATGTCAGCTATTAACACCATGAGTTGGAATTGACTTGATGGCAACGGTTTGGGTTTTTTGTTTTGGGTTTATTAACACTCCTAACTGCTTACAACTAAGGTTGTAATGGATGTGTCTGTGGTACTTCTGGCCTCTCCCTCTCACCTCTCACTACAGTCCAGGTAGAATTACATCCGAGGGCAGGTCCATCTTGTTCAGAGAGCAAAGGGGATTGAGAGCTAAGCAAGCTAAAAACCTACACAGTTCGCAGTTAGAGATGAAAGGCTGCAGAAAGGTTTATTGAATACAGTGCCAGGTTTATAAATAAAACTTATTTACAATTTCCATAGAGTTGGTCCCCCATCAGAGAGGTGGTTAAATCTCCAAACAGTTCATCTCAAAATTTACAGAAACGTTCAAGTACATCTCCTTGTCAAATAGCCATGGTGAAGGGCAACTTCCGTAACAAAAGAACTGCCACCATCTTCGCTACAGAGGAGTTTAATGAACAGTATCATCGATTTGGAGAAAGAACACACGCTCCACCCATGCCACTACCTTTCTTACTCCAAGGGCTACAGACAGCAAAGAATCTGTCTCCTACAACTTCAAGGGATAAAAAATATAAACTGCCAGCTGAAAGGAGAGATTAAGACACATCAGTGGAATCTAGTCACTGCCAAAAGGGTAAATGTACTTAGAATATACAATAAATAATTCAAATATTTAAAGTAATTGAATGAAGAGTGGTTGTGACCAAATTTACATTCTGTGGTTAGGATGACGTTCCCGATACGCTGAGGGGCTAAGAATACACCATTCCTCTGACGTGGACGCCGTAGCGCGAGGCCGACTGGACAGCCATTCGTTACGATATTGGTACAAGTACAATCAGACATGCATTTATAAAGAGAATATAAAAATATGTACAAGAGCAAATTTTCAATGTGTTTAAGTTGCCAAAAGACACCAATTAGAAGTGTGCAAAAATTCGTTTTGTCAAAAAAAAATCAGAAAAAAAGGATTCCTTGGCAACAGGGCGTTGAAAGCCCATCTGAAATATCAAGATACATTTGCTTTGTTCAACGCCCACCCCAAACAGACGGAGAACAGAACTACAGAAGCGTTTGCCAAGTACTCAGCGGGTTTTTTATGGGAAGTCTCAGGCTAAAGCGGAATGTCAGTTAACCTAGTCACTTTATATATATAAATATATGTATATATTTATAGAGCAGTTGGAAGTAGGGGCAAGAGTTTACAGGAGGATAAGGAAGGCGCCAACCAACGTTAACAGTACTGCCCCAACATCCAGCTATTTCCTCTCAAAAACCAATGGAGACTGCAAACACCCAACCCCAGGGCTGGCTGTCCCCCCAAATGCCAGGGGGAAAGGCTACCAGGGACTCCACCTCACCTCTGCACTGAACTGCAGCTTAGAGTTCCCTGGAGAAAGGTTTCTGGTTCCCAAACAGAATCCTGGCCATACAAGAATCTGATTTCAAAGGTAGTCCTTAGGACAGGCTGTTGGACCATAAAATGGGGCCCACCCAGCTTCTAGAAAGAGCCTTGGTCAGAGTTAAGTTTTTTAAAGCAATCAATCAGTCCCCCTCTTTAAAATTACTGAGACATCACTGAGCACAGGCCTAAACCTTGACACTGGATCAACAGCCCCCTACGAGAAACATCCAGGTCATGAACTCATTCAAACGCCTCCTGCAGACATCCTCGGAGCCCTCAGTCCTTCTATCTCACCAAAGGAAAGAGGAACACCAACACAGTCTTAGGTGTTCCTTCAGATTCGGGGAAGTATGAAGGCCAACCCTTGGTTCCCAGGATCAACCTCTCCCGACACCCGCCCAATCCAAGGACAAGTAGCAGAAGCAGATGGGCGGTGTCCCCTCTCCACTGCTCTGACCCACCCCTCTGGCAGAAAATCTAACAAACTACAAAAAGCCAGAAAGACAGGGAGTAGGAGAGGGAGGAGCCAGGGGGCTCAATAAATCAGCTCTGAATGCACCCAGCTGGCTGCCAAGAGCTTCTCACTGCCTCCAAGCAGCCTGCCACCGTTCCCTGGCAAATTAAAACCACCCGCACGTACACACACAACCCAAATCTCCTTGCTAATAAGATACAACCAGTTAACAATCAGAAAAATGCACAGCCGGCCTTCTTTTCAAAAAAAAAATGCAACGTCTTTAAGGGGGCTTTTTCAATAGGCCAACCCCACTGCAAAGACCAGTACCAGTACCAGCATCTCTTAGTTTGGGTTACGGGTTTATAATCAGACACGAAATTCACTCTGGGCTGCAATTCTTTCAAGCTGAGGACTAGCATTAGTTTACTTGAGGAAAACAAGCAAAGTCAACTCAGAGAAAAAGGTTAAGGGAAGTATAATCATAAATTAAAAGCCATGGATCAAAAAGCGACTGACTGGTAGGTAGTGTCTTTTAGGCGTGAAGAGACTGGTTGAGAAAAGTGACTACTACTTCTACCACACACAGCTAGAACTGAATCACAGATGCACTGTATCATGTCTCTTGCACAGATGGTCTCAAGGAGTTACATGAAACAAGTAATCAGCAGCACGACCGAGAACCCCTAAAAATACATGCTTGAGAGAAAGCGTGTTTTTGTTTTCCCCCATCGTAAGAGCTCTACTGCCTGAATAGGTCATTAGAAGTTACTATAATTTGCCTCCCCTGACCCCAGTGAAAATGCAACTAGACCTACATGGCTGTAAATCAGATAAAGCAATCAGCATCTGCTTGGTTTTAGGCAAGGTCTTGGGCCGTTTGGTTGGTTCCTTTGGAGGGGAGGGGAGCCCAATGCTGGGCGGTGGGCATTTAACTACACACTGGCCTCCCCCCTCCAACTGCCTTGTCCCCGTTTAGATCTCAGCTTTACAAAGCATTTAACACAACTTTAAGTTAATGGTCTTTTATTTGGAAAAAAAAAAAAAAAGACTAGCATTTACAACTTGGAATGGACGTAAATTGTAATTTCTTGAACAGCAATGTTGATGGTTGTGCTGAAGTCCACAGCCACAGCCTACTCTGCCGGCTCCAAGTCACAGTTCAGAAGGTTTTTAAAACAGAGAGTCCAAAGATGCTCCCTTGGTATTTTTTTTAAAAATTTGTGTAGATGGTGACAGACTGACACCCGTGTCACTCTAGCACAAGCAGACAGTAAACCAGCACACACAGGCAGGCATGCCACCAGGGTGTGTCACCATCACCATAGGCCAGAGCACATGGAGTACAAGAGGACCATCCTACCAGTGGGGCTACGTCTCACCAGCTTATCCCTCACCCATTTCTCTGCACATCATCCTGAGGTAAACCAATTCAAAATGTGTTTGTTTTCAGTAAACCAGCTATGACAATTTATACTAACAAATTGAACTAGAACCCATTTGAAAAGGTTTTCAATTTTTTTCGTTGTTCGTTTTTAATACAAATGCCTGACTGTGCTCAATCATCAAGCTGCATGCATGAAAAACTGGCCAGCCCAAACAGTGTATTAATCATTAGCAAATGGAAATTTAAGGAGTCCACTAAGTGCTTCCTTATCATTAAGGAATAGTACAAGTATTTATATTGTAAAACTGAGGTGTAGCTTGATCTTTAGGGGACACGACCACCAACCAATACATGCAGATTTTTTTTGTGTGTGTGGACAGAAGATACTTTTGACATTCAGTTTTGCTATACAGAAACAGAATGAATAAATGAACTTTTCTTTTTTTTTTTTTTTGCAAGAGGTAAGTAAAAGATTCAATTTGATTCTTCTAGAGGAGGGGAAAAGGAGTTGAAAGTACGTCTTCATTTTGCAGTCATCATCTGTACGAATTCTGAAAAGACAAATAATCGTATGTTTGGTTATCTTCAAAAGCAGCTTGAATGAACAAAACAGCTCTGCTCTGCATAAAATATCATCAGAGAATGTCTGGTGATGCAATTTGCTTGTTTCTAGAGCCTAAAGGTAAGTCTCCTAAAAACTCAGCTCAAGAATGTAGTGTTTTACCTTCATAGTTGACTTGCCCATCACCATCAATGTCTGCTTCTCTGATCATTTCATCTACTTCTTCATCTGTTAGTTTTTCTCCTAAGTTTGTCATGACGTGACGTAGTTCTGCTGCACTGATGTAACCATTGCCATCCTGTGAACAATCAGCAATTCCTCGGTTATTGAGAGTGGTTCAGTGCCGCAAGTAGGTCTTTTACTTAGTTACACCTGCTCAAGTAACTGCCAATTCTGCTCACGCCCCCAATTCTCTCATCTCCAGTTCCCTCCTCTACTTACTAAACACGTGTAGGCAGCTAACACAGAAAACGTGTGGGATATTCAAAAGCCAACAGAAATATCGACAATCAAGACACATGGTTCAAAATTTCTCTACTGGTAAAGTTACCGACATTACGTCAGGATATTTGAAGGCGAGATTTCAGAAACTCAGGCAGTCAGGGTACGTGTTCTGCCTATAACAGACTGTTAGAGCTTTTAGCACTGATAGTCAACAGCCGTGCTTATGTACTGTCTAACACCGACGCAGGATTACCTTGTCAAAGACTCGGAATGCCTCGCGGATTTCTTCTTCGCTGTCTGTGTCTTTCATTTTTCTAGCCATCATAGTCAAAAATTCTGGGAAGTCAATGGTGCCATTACCTCAAATTAAAAAATAAAAAGCTCATGTAAAATAAGCACTCTAGGAATGCTACTTTGAGAGTAAGAATTTTAGCACCGTGCGGGATGGTGAGCACTTCTTGGAGAAACTGGCAATTTGACAGTCCAAGAGAAAAGGCGTGCACAGCATTGCAGGCTGGACCTTTCCAGACAGAGTGAACCACTGGTGGGCGCCCTCCCCTAAGTTAGAGCGCTCCCTTGGGTCTTACTCTGCCGTGGCTAAAATGAGGCTAACAGCCTAGAGGGCCTACAATTGGGCCGCAAGTTTACAAAACTGTTTCAGGGGAGAAAAGAATTATGAGAGGGGAAAATTGATTTTGTTATGCCATGGACCATAAAGTCTTCAAAACTTCTCCGGGGGGGGGGGGGGGGGGGGCATTTCTCAGTCACATTACAGTAAGTCACGTAATGGTTTTCTCCCTCAACTCGGTTCCTTTATTCTCCATTAAGGCCACGTGTTTTCACAGTGCAGACCACTAACACTCAGAAAAACTGTCAGAAGAACCTTCTACAGCCAGTATTCCACACAACTCCTTCTCTACAATCAAGAGTTAAAGAGGAAAATCTTAAAGATGAACTACTAGATCAACAGGGTAGCCTGAATTACATGGAAACAGAATAAGAAGAAACAAAGCCTTAGGTTAAATTACTCGTTTTCACCAGTACCTTAAAATCAGAACAACTTAAGAGGTTCCCTCAAGTCCTTGTGGCCTCCAAAATGTTAAAGCATGATTACTATTACTGCAAGACAAAATAAATTACCTGAAGTGGTATCTTCAGCAATGCCCTTAGCTCCTGGTTTATCTATTCATTACATACACTGGATTCTGCAGCCTGGCACAACTCCCATTTCGTTCTACACAACCTGAGGGCCTGACACACCTCTCTAGTCTAGTCTACGCCAGTTTCCCAGGGTTTACTGAAAACAGGAAGGGCAACCCATGTTCCCAGACCATGGATCACCTTAGCACTCAAACTAGAGAGAACTAGTCTCTTTTTCCAAAATAATATTAAGAATTAAAGACTGAAAATCTTTAGAAATAGCTCAAATGGGCTGAAACCTTTGCCAAAGAGCTTAATCAAAACCTTTGGGCTTCTGAATGTATGTGACCAGACAAATGTATTTCTAGTAGATCACCTTACGGTGTCACATACTCTTAAATGGCTACCCTCAAGTCGGTTATCTAGAAAGTCAAGTCTAGATCCACAATGCTTAAGTTTGTTTAGCTTATTTTTTAAAAATTATGTTTTATAATGTTACATCTTACAATAGTACGAATATGATTTACAGATACACGTGGTACTCAAAAACTGTTTATTGAAGGAAGTGAGCAAAAGGTCTGCCAAACGGGTGACTGATGCTACGGGGGGCTACTGCATGCTTATTCTGGCTCTGCACACCTTCCACAGCTTTCCCTTCTGCTCAGTGTTCTGCATCTATTCTCTACGGTCATCACACACACCAACTCCAAGCCTCGCATAAGCCTCAAAACAGCTTTGATAATACATCTGCAACTCACGCTGTACTCAGCTCTGTTACCTTCTGAGAGTGCTCTTCACCCACTTCACCTGGGGTTTTTCCTCCTAAGAGACAATAAGCTTTTTAAAAAGTAGGTCCATGGCTACTTATTTTTACTTCCCCCAGAGGGCTCAGTGCAGACTCATAGGCCAGTTGATAAAGACTGAGCTGCACGTCACGGCAAGTAGAAAAGAACAATACGTGATCCAATCCAGGAAACGTTCTGGACAGTGGGCTGAGTGAAGGGCGGGCCCATAATCTTCTATTTTAATTGTCAATGGCCGTAAGACAACCACAGAAAAGATCTTTGCACATTTGCTTTGCTCTAGGGACCTGAAAGACAATCCTGTAACACATCTGACCTTGAATTACATAACACTGGCTCACATTCACAATTCTAAAGCCTTACCATCAGCATCCACTTCATTGATCATATCCTGCAATTCAGCTTCTGTTGGGTTCTGACCCAGTGACCTCATGACAGTTCCAAGTTCCTTTGTTGTGATGGTGCCGTCACCATCTTTGTCGAATAGGGAGAAAGCTTCCTTGAATTCTGAAAACAAAAGTTTACCCTTTAAAATGAATGCCTTCACCCAGCACAGTCACAATATACGCTTCCCATGGGCTTGGCAAAGCAAGCTGTCCAAGCTGGGCAAATTATCAGAAACTGCTTGGTCTTTACAGCTACTGAAACAAAGACCACAGAAGTCCTGTCAGACTGGCCTTCATGAAACAGCCCATAAAGCAAACACTGTTCTTCATGACCAATTCCATAAAACCACTGGAAACCCAGGTGGCGTAGTGGTTAGAGCTACGGCTGCTAACCAAAAGGTTGGAGTTTGAATCCACCAGGTGCTCCCTGGCAGTTCTATGGGGCAGTTCTACTCTGTCCTATAGGGTCCCATTTTTAAAAAAGGCTAAGCTCAAACATGATTAAATTAGTCCTAAGTCCAATCACACATGAAGATTGGTCCACATGTTCCCTAAAAGTCCTTTCCTGTTAAACTTCTGCAGCCATAAGAACTCACTGTTTCCTAGCAACATGAAAAGGTTACTCAAAATGTGCATTCCAGGTAACCTGTGTGTTCTCTCAACACGGTGTTAGAATATTTTAGAAGTATTTCTGGTTTCACAAAGAGAAACTTTCTCAAAACAAGTGTTCCAAAAAATATTAAAAGTTAAAATCTAAACTAATGTAACCCTCTTCCCAGTTTTCACAATGGTCGTTTAACACTCATTCTCACCCATTTCCCTTAATTTTAGGATAGGAAGGACAAGTTTTCATGGTGGGTTACTAAAAAAGCATAGCATAAAAATTTTACAGTAAATTTTCTAGTAAACAGGCACAGAGATGTAATGAGTGGATATTCTTAGTTCCACTTCCTTCCACATTATTATCTCTAAAAGATAGGCAGAGAAGAGTAACACCTAACCTGAATTATTTTACTGTTTTTATTTGAATAAATTCTTAGAAATCTACTCAGACCGGGGGTGGGGAGGTGGGAGTCACCAAAACTAAGTCAGCACCTAGTTCTGGCCTTCTGGGCACTCCCTGGAGTCACCTACTTACCAGCAATCTGTTCTTCGGTCAGCTGATCAGCCTACACGGAGAAAGAAAAGATTGCAATTCAGTCCCCGACAGTATGGTTCACACCAACATTGTTTTTCCAATTATACTTTTCATGTTGCACACTTTCAAAAATCAATATTTAAAAAAAAAAATTAATCTTGGAAAACTTTAGCTTTGTCATTTACTGAAAGCAATTAGAATAAAGGCAACCGTTTACTGCTACTTCAGAAACAAAGGAGGTGGCAGCATCTGCTGCTTCAGGTTTTCTTTTCTGAGCCTACAGCTTACAGAGCACGCTCAAGTCCAACTAGGAGGGGTCAGTCCATAATTTGAAAAATGGCACCTCTAGTGGCAGAAGGCCCCACATGGCACTGGCTGCAGAGGCAGGCTCTGAGAAAGAGCGCCACCTACTGCATCACAAACGCCGCCGCAGTCCCTGTTTGCATTCAAGAAGGGACCCAGCCTCATGCTGCCACCACCGCAGCCAGCCACCAGGATTGGCCAACACAATCTCCTCCAGGGTCAGCCTTTAAGCGCACCTTGCACATTGCTGCCTGCGCTCCAGATCTCCAAACTGGCGTTATGTAATGGTATTGGGTTAGATTAACAGGCTTTTAGATCCATTTTATGAGATACAATTAAGTGGAAAAAATAAATACATAGCAATGGGTTACTCTACCAACTTCACTTCCATGTAGCAAATACCTTCCAATCATTTAAATTAGGCAGTTATTTGTTAAAAGCCTACCATTTACAATGGCTAATGGCCTTAGTCAAATTACCCTATGATTCAGAGCCCAGGCTAGAAGTCTTAAAACTAACCTGTAACAAAAATGCAAAAACTAAGCACACAAAACGATTCCACCATTACTGAGACTATGCCCCTCTCTTTTCTGGAGAGGAGGAACTACCTACTTGCTGGAGACTGCTGACCCTCCCCACCTTAAGGATGACACAAGTAAGAACTGCTCATAATAAACACTCTGCTGGAGCTGGTTAATAGCCACGAAAGTAATTCTCATTTGCAGTTACTTGGTCTCTGCAACAATGAACCTGTGCCTTCAGCCAGCGGAATCTGAGATCTCAAGAAGAGTTGGTATTTTGGTTTTAATGAAGGACGCCTAATGAAGTCGCTTACAAAGTCAGTCCTAACACAGAGCTGATGACACTACGTTCATTCTAACTCTTAAAACGGAAACTTTCACAATAGGAATTTATACTCCAGCATATCGATTTTGGGGGAAAAAACTTTTTTCAAATTAAGGCTGGGTCTTCCTTCCTTCCTTTCTACCCCAATCACCTCAAGTTGGTTTTCTTTAAATCATATGGAGAAGACACAATGATTTATGTAACGCCAGGGAGACGTCTGTCTTGTACAACAGGAAACGCTGCCACACCTCGCAAAAACACTGTCACCTTTCTGGGTAGAACAGTCCCACGTCAGCAGCCGCCTTCCTCGACGACGACCCCCCAAATCGTCCTGACTTCGAAGGCAAAGGTGCTCCCTAACTCGGCCGAGAGCCATTGTCCCAACTCGCAAAACCAAAAAAAAAGCTGCGGGTGATGTCAGCCGTGCCGGCGAGGAAAAAAGGAGGCTGTGGAAAACACATCCCGCGAGGCGCACGGCCGCATCTGGCCACGAGAAAGCGGAAACCGTGGAGGATAACTCTCTGCGGACTGGGAAGTGGCGCGGAGCGTGGGGGAAAGGCCGGGCACGGGGCAGGGCAGGAGTGCATGCTCCGAAGGCAGGGGGTGTGGGAGGCGCCTCCCCTCCTCGACCAAGGGTACCTCTCACTCGCACCCCGGGGCACGAGGCGCGCGTGGGGCCAAGAGCGCCCCCCACCTCCCACCCGCTGCTGCTCCCCCGCCGCGCCGCCTCCTCCCAAAGCAGAAACTTCGCGTCTCTAATGGAAACCTAGCCAAGCGCCAGCTCCCTCTTCCCCCGCCCCCCCCCCCGCCCCAATTAGCTCAAGCCGGGCGCCTCCCGCGGGAGAGCCTCCTGTGCTCCGCGGCTCGCGCGCCTGCACTGCTGCATCTGGTGGGGGGCTGCAAAACGGGGAGACCGGAGCCTGGAAACGCCGCGGGGCCCCGCCCGGGCGCAGGACCGCCGGCCGGCGCTTCCGCCCTCTCCGCCCCCCACCCCTTGCCTTCCTGCCCCCACCCCACCCCTCCCGGCTCCTTCCTTCCCAGCCCACGCCCGCGCCGCGCCCCCCGGGAGGAGGAGGAAAGCGCAGTTCGAGGAAGGCGTCCTGCTGAGCCAGACCGGGGGGCGGACGCCGACGGCACCCCCCTCCCCTGCCCGGGCACTGTGCACCACCGGCTCGCCCCAACCCATTCATTCTCCGCGGCCCGCCGCCCAGCTGCCTTCGAGCCTGGGGTGAGGGACCTATACCCGGCCCCGCCCGGACACCCCGCCCTTGGGGCCCCGCCGAGGCGCGGCGCTGCGGCCAGCCGGGTGCGGCACGCTGTACGCAGTGGGTGCGGGGCTGGGGGGAGTGGATGCGGAAGGCCCCGGTGCAGCTGCGGCCGGAGCCCCGGCGCGGCCTGCCCACGACCAAAGCCAGCTCCAGAGGGAACGAGACCGAAATTTAAATGAGGATCCCTGACCCAGGAAACGAATATGCAACTCCGAAATGCATCCTTCTCATCCGCAGCTGCTACGTAACACGCGGAAAAGAGAAAAAAAAATCCTCACAAATTAAAAAAAATAAAAGAACTGAACTAAAAAACCTAGGAGGGAAAGCAGCAAGGGCAGCTGCTGCGCCGGTGTCTGCCACTCGCGACCTACCATGGTGCTAGTGAAGAGAGGAAGCGCAGAGGGAGCGAGAGTGGCTTCACCAGCACAGGGGCTGTGACGGCGGGGGTGTCTCTGCTGCTTCTGCGGCGGCCGCTGGGGCTGCTGCTGCTAAGACGCCGGGTGCGGTGTGCGCTGTGCCGCCGCCGCCGCCTGCGCCGCTGTCGAGTACCAGTAACGGCACAGCCTCCCCAACACTCCAAACACCACAGCCGAAGCGCGAGGCTGCTCCCCGGAATATATATACGCCGTGCCGTATCCCTCCGCCGCGACCGCAGCCGCCCCACGCCGCGCAGCGCCGCGGCCGCCTGGCCTCGCCCGCCTGGCCCCGCCCCCGGCGCGCCCCGCCTCCCGCCGCCTTCTGCGCGCTGCCGCTGCCGCCCGAGGCCCGGGATGGGGTCGGGACGGACTAGAAGTGGGGAGTGTGGTTGTGGGGCGTGTGGTTGTGGGGCAGGTGTGTCGAGGGTTCCTCGGCGCGAGGACCGAGCGCCTGATTAGCCCCGGTCTGACTGTGGCCCTGGGCTGGGGAAGCTGTACGCCCCTCACCCCAGCCCTACCCCCACTTCTGTGTGACCCCCCCCTCCCAACACAACCCCAACATCTCCAACCGCCGGAGCGGGCCAGCCGAGTCCTGCTGGTCCCGGGGTCCCCTGCGGGCCGACACCTAGGGGACCGCGGGGAGGTGGAGGCAGAGGAATTGACCACACACTTTCAGCTGCCAGGGGCTGGAGGGGCAAAGCTGGCTACAGGTTTCCTCGTGGAAGAAATGGGTCGGACGTTTTTCTTTTCAAAATTTGAAGCAATATCTGTGCAAATTATATATGCTCCATTGCTAAGTCCATGTCATGCTCATATATGCTTAGCTCGTCTTATTTCAGTGTTTTTACGTTTCCACTGATTAATTTTTAGTATGCCTGAATAACGTTTCTCCTCTACTGTTTTTGGTTTCTTTTTCCTATGGAA
Source organism: Dugong dugon (assembly GCA_030035585.1). NCBI lineage: Eukaryota > Metazoa > Chordata > Mammalia > Sirenia > Dugongidae > Dugong > Dugong dugon. The sequence goes on along the minus strand of CM057472.1, from coordinate 99,841,140 downwards.
AATAACTATTCATTCTGGCTCCATACTTACTGAAATTAATGTACCTATGCATCTTGTATAGACCTTAAAACCCATACTTTAAAAAAATTCTTTTTCATTTTCCTGGTCCTGAGAAAGCTCAGAGTCTTTATTGATAAATCCATAGAAACAAAGAAGAGGTTTTTTTTGTTTTTTTTTTTTTAAAAAAAAAAAGAATCCCCTAGATTACAGCTGGAGCACACAACTAATTGCCTCTGCTATGAAGCTAGACCGTATTTTAACCTACAATGTTGATTATATTACTTTTTTAAACAGTATCTTTAAATTTACAGTTTTCAATTTTATTGTACAGTACAAAAAAAGACAATTTCAGTGATTAATTGGAAGCCCAGAACTTGTTTCTTTAAAAAAAAAAAAATCGTGACAAAATGCTGCAGTTTCTTTTCTTGCCAAGGCAGAACACAGAATTTGATCTTTTGTTTACAGGGCCAGGGCAACAGTTGCAAGTTATCATTTGCTTACTCTTTCAGAGAATGTGGCGAAGTGTTTGATTGACATGCTCTGCTAGAAAGGGCTTTGCTTTGTTATGTTTGTTTCTAGCTTGGACAAAGTCTGCAGAAAGATGTTTTGAAAGAATGGAAAATGTTGAGCCACATTGCAAATGCTACCGGACTTCTCAGGATAACCTCAGATAATATGTCAGCATCTATGGAGCTGCTCTTCTTTCTGATGTTCCTTCTGGAATGTGGCAGAAAGGGTGAACCTGCTGTTCAATGTTTTTAAAAAGCTGCAGTAGCAAGCTAGAGAATGGGGCTGCCTTCCCTTTGCAAATGAGGAGGACATAATTTGCTTTATAAATCTCCTAAAAATAATAATAATAATCCTGTGCTTATGGGGAAAAACCTGAATGGGAACAAAGTGTACATATTAATGGGAGAAATGGAAATAAGGAAATCTAGGAAAGGGGACTAATAAAAAGTCAGTTTAAAGAATATTTAATAACCAAGTGAGCTACAAGTCTAAATGGGCAAACACATGCTTGAAACTGCTTCATTCCTAAGGGAATTTGTATTCTTCCCTGTCAGGCTTTTCATATAGTAGTTAAACATATTTTAAAAACGTGATATGTGTTGTATAAGTAGAGGGAAATAATGGCCTAGAAATGAAACGTGTTTAATTATTAAGGATTCACTAGCTTTTTAATGGACCCGACAATTGTTTCGTTCTGCTGTACACGGGGTTCACTATGAGACGGGACTGACTCTACGGCACCTCACGACAACAGTAACAACTTAATAGTCTTCAATTCCTTATAATTATTTTGATTCAGGCATTCTCTGAAATAATATTTTTCCTCTGTCACTTAAGCTTATTTCCCAAATAAAATACAGTGAATTTATTTTTATGACTTTACTTGCTAAAAACTATGCATTTCTAAAAGGGCAATAATTTTACTTGTTATAGTCAAATTCATTATTCTGATTCTCCATATTTTACCAGCTAGAGTTCTCTTTTGGTAATTATTTAATGTATCAAAGCACACTTTCAAGTCTATTGGGTCTGTAATGAGGTCATGCTTTACTTAGTTTTATGGCTAGTTTGACACACTGAAATATAAGAAGGTCAAGTGACTTGCCCAAGATCTTACTGTGAGTCAGTAATGGGGCATAAAATAGAGCTTGAGCTCTTGCTCTGGGCTCTAATATTAGATTATATATTAGTGAAATCAGTATCTGAGATTTTAAAAGGTACAATGTTAAGGATTTGTCTCTCTCATGAAGTGAATTCTTCTGGCTGGCCACTTTGAGGGTGACTGGGTTTTCATTAAAGTCAAGCAGACTCCTTTAAGTGAATAAACTTCTTAATTTACGGAGCAATTAGGAAAAGAAGCTCCATTATTGTGATATCATAATTTACTAAGAGCCAAAAAGTCTATGGAACTTTTCATGATATTGAGAGGACAGGGTTCTAATGAAAGTTTTTAAATAAAATAACATTAAATGGAATAAAAGTAGAAAGAACGCAGTCCCAAACCAGGAATCCAAGGTTTGAATATCATTCCTGTTGCTAACCAGATCACTCCACCCCTCTGACTCTAATAGAAAGAGTACAAATACAGATATAGACTCATATGTAAAACAAGAGATTTGAACCTGATCTATAAACTCCTTCCAGGTATAAAACCCTGTGTCTTAGATTATGATATATATGATTACAAAATATGTATGTATTATGAACCAGTAGCTGTCAAGTCAGCTCTGACTCATGATGACCCCATGTATGTCAGAAGAGAACTGTGCTCTATAGGATTTTCAGTGGCTAGCTCTTCGAAAGTAGATTGCCAGGTCTTTCTTCCAAGGTGCGTCTGGGTCAATCCGAACTCCAGCCTTTCAGTGAGCAGCCAAGTGTGTTAACCCGCTTGCACCATCCAGGGACTCCTATATATGTGACTACATACACAAATATACATATATTGAAGATGAAAAGGGCAAACAGAGAAATAGAAATGGTTGAAAGATAAAAACATTTACTAAGCACTGGCAATGGCCAGCCCTGTGCTAAATAGAGGTTATTATTTCATCCTCCCACCCACCTTGTGAGGCAGATATCATTATTATCCTTACGCGGAAACTAAGGCGCTGAAAGATTCAGTTACTTGCCCAATGTAAGTGGTGGAACCCAGAAATCTAACTCAGAGCCCAAGCAGTTAGGCATTACGCTATAGTTGTCCCCTGTAGTTTAATAGAATTTATTCTTAATTTAATGTTTTAGGAGGAGAGAAGCATAGATTAAGATAAAAATCTGTTTTCTAAAGAGGTACTTCATACCCAAAGATTTAAAATAAGATCATAGGAATATAGTAATGGCTCCATCTTCCATACAAGTAATAGAGTGTTTGTGAAAGAAAGCCCAAAGCAAAATACTTACCTGTGATGCTTTCTAGCTAGAGGAAGTCTCTTATTTTGCAGATGAGGTCTAGAGAGGTGAGGAGACTAGCTCACTGTCAAACATTCAGTTGATGACTCTATGCTTTCATCAAAAGAGAGATCAAGGTCTCCCCAGCCCCAGTCCTTTTCCTTAGGCCATGTCATCTCTCCGCGTGTTGGTAGTTTAAATTGTCTCTTACAAAATTGTCTCTAGAGCAAAACTTGATTTTAAAACGTCAATTAATACAAGACAGAAGTGTAGTCCTCATTTTTACTAGCATATATTCAGGGACTATATTTACATATTTAAGTCTATTTCAGAACAAGGCTGTATTTGATAGCATTATTTAATAATAATATTTATTGTTCCTCACGCTCATCTAGGCGTCATCAATACAGAAGACAAAAAGAAAATCCTTGCTTTCATGGATCTTATGTTCTTTTGAGAAAATGACTCCGTGTGTGTATGTGTGTTTGATGGTTGGTTGATTGGATGGTTTTTACAAAGTAACCAGCCTAAATTCATTCACAGCATATAACTGTAGTCAGTGTCTCTTCCTGGATGGATTATCCATTTAGAGGGTTTTCCTCAAGAAATTTGGAATCTCAAACTGGAGCCCTTCTCCTGAGCTATCTGACACGGAAAGAATCTTGTCTTTACCTCTCCACTACTCCCAATTCTCTCCTTCTCTGTCCTATAGTCCAATAGCGAGTACTTTGATGATTATCCACTATTTGGGATTCTCTGCCTTACTCAACCAAAACCAAACCCGTTGTGGTTGAGTCGATTCCGATTCATAGTGACCCTATATAATAAAGTAGAACTGCCCCATAGGACTTCCTAGGCTATAATCTTTACGGAAGCAGACTGCCACGTCTTTCTCCACTGAGAGGCTGGTGGGTTTGACCCGCTGATCTTTTGGTTAGCAGCCAAGCACTTAACCACTAAGCCACCAGGGCTCCTTTCTACCTCACTAATCACCAGCAATAGCCGGAACAGATTCTTGCTGTTCGTGTGTGGATTTGCATTTCACTCAATTTTATGCAGGATCGTTATAAAGCTTTATTATCTCTATCAACAAAGAAAATATTTTATGTTATTTTTTTTTCCATTTTAAATTTCGCTATTATCTTTTATGAATGACTCTTACAGGGAAGGAATAGACAGTATTCTTTGTAACATTTAAATCTGAAACCATGTTAGCACCAGAACATAATAAGCAAGTCTTAGTACCATGAAAAAAAATTATCACTTCAACAATAGGGTCTATTTTGTGTCCCATAATTTTAAAAAGTCATAGCCATAAACGTTGTGATGGACATTCCATGTCACAGTGTTCATGGGTATATTTAGTTAATGATCTAAAGGTGCAATATTTCCAAACAGCGCCATTCACCTTGCACTGTGTACCTCATTCCTGTTTTGTTTTGTTTTTGTTTTTGTTTTTGTTTTTGGTTGTTGTTGTTTTGTTTGTTTAACCTCCTTCCTTTGTATAGGGGTGCATACGTCTTGCCCTCCATTCGCAGGGCTTGTGCTTGTTTTGCTGGTAGCTGAGGTGATGGATTTGCACTCATCTATTCCTTCTCTGGCCTGTGTCACCTTTGTGACCAAGGTCATGAATATGCAACACAACAAGCCGGGGTCAGGGATAGAGAGCAGAGAAAATCATTGGCCGTTAAAGAGACTGGACCCGTGACTGTGGCCTCATTAGCTCTGTGCTTTAACCAACTCAGCTTTTCAGTCGCAGGCAGCCAACGGTCCCACAGAATTTAGGAACCGAGTATGTGAATTCACATTCTAAAATCCCAATGGGATAAGATTATAGTTTTGTGCTTTCGTTGTTTACCCTAAAGTCAAGCTATTTGGGGAGGAGAGGGTGGAATGCAGCTGACCTACTGAGCAGTGTATTCTGTAAGCCAGATTGTTTTGGAAATTCTTGAGTCATCATTTTCCTCACATTAATCCAAAAGTCAAATGCAGAAGTAACGTTAATCAGTATCCGAACAATAGCCAGCAACTCTTCATTTTTACCACGTTTTATACTTGGTGAACCAGAGAGCAGGTCTAAGACCGATCCATGTAACAATAGTCACTTAGCAGCTTACAAATGATTTAACAACTATTCGATTGAGGGAGACGTACCCACAGCAGTAAGTTGGGGTGGAAGGTTTAGGGGGTGGCTCAGTTTGCCAGAAGAGCAGAGCCAGTCACTGAGGTCTTGGTATACAAAAAATGGAACCATGGTGATAAATCAGATAAATTGATGCTGATTGTGGATTGTACCAAACAATGTTGTTGTAGTTGTTAGTCCGCTCCAACTCCTGGCAACCCTACGTACAACAGAAAGAAACACTGCCCGGTCGTGCCCATCCGCACAGTCGTTGCTGTGTTTGAGCCCATCACTGCAGTCACTGTGTCAGTCCATCTTGTTGAGGGTCTTCCTCTTTTTCGACGTCCCTCTGCTTTACCAAGCATGACATCCTTCTCCAGGGACCCGTCCCTCCTGATAACATGTCCAAAGTAACATGCCTTTCTCTCGTCTAAGGAGCATTCTGACTGTACCATTCTTCCAAGACAGATTTGTTCGTTCTCTGGCAGTCCATGGTATAGTCAATATTCTTCGTCAACATAATTCAATGGCATCAATTCTTCTTCGGTCTTCCTTACTCATTGTCCAGCTTTTGCATGTATATGAGGCAATTGAAAATACCACAGCTCGGGTCAGGCACACCTTAGTGGTGCCGTAGTTAAGTGCCTGGCTGCTAACCTGAAAGGTCAGTGGTTTGAACCCATCAGCCACTCCAAGGGAGAAAGACATGGCAGCAGGGGCTGATTATCCAATAAGCAAAGTAATCACAGTGCTTACCTTGCTCACCAGATTGTCTGCAATGAACAATTTCACATTTTTTCACCACATCAAAGATTCTGCTTCTAGGTATGGCTGGCATCTGTCTCTCTCCCAACCCCATAGCACCTTCCTAAAGAATCAAAGCCTCTTTTAGAATTTATAATCCCTGGCAGGGGTGGATGACCCAGTAGGCAAGGTAAGCAAGGACTTATTTGTGCTTCTTTACTAATCTGTAGTGAACAATTTCACAAATTCACTTATTGAATAGTCAGCCCCTATGTGGCAGTCTGCTTCTGTAAAGATTACAGCCTTGAAAACGCCATGGGGCAGTTCTACCATGTCCTATAGGGTCACAAAGAGTCCAAACTGACGAAAGCAACAGGTTTTTTGTTTTGTTTTAACCAAAGAATAAAAAAAAAAAAACCAAACCCATTGCCATCAAGTCCATTCCGACTCATAGTGATAGGACAGAGTAGAACTGCCCCATGGGGTTTCCAAGGAGCGCTTGGTGGATTTGAACTGCTGACCTTTTTGGTTAGCAGCCAGAGCTCTTAACCACTATGCCAGCAGGGTTTCCAACCAAAGAATGGGCCTAACCAATTCCAACTGAGTTAAGATCTAGTGTGTTAACTGTGTGGTTTGGTTTGGAATTGTAATGAATAGCCTTTGTCCTGACTTCTAGAGCCAGGCTGTCCAATACAGTAGCAGCCATGTGAATTAAAATTCAGTTCTTCAGTTTCACAAGCCACAGTTCAAGGGCTCAGTAGGCCAGTATGGATCATGGTTACCATATTGGACAGAGTAGAATGTTTCTATCATCACAGAAAGTTCTGTTGGGACAGTATCTTTCTAGAGATTAATAAAAAGGTAAGAGACATTCATTTGCCCGGATCAAGAATATTAAGGACCCCTAAATGTTTAATACCACTTCCATGACTCCTTTGCTCATCCCAATGAGTTTGTCCTCTTTTGATCCATCTAGCTCACAGTTTATTTTCATCACGTTGTTCTCCTGCTCAAAAATGGTCGGTGGCTCCCCAATGACAAGTCCTTGTCCCTAGCATTCAAGCCCTTTACAGTTTGCCAAACTACCTTTTCAGCTTTACCTTTCTGTTAGTCTACAAAGCTGAATTATGTGCTTCAGACAAACTGGTCTACTCTCTGTCCCCTGAGTACACCTGTGCTCTCCCAACTCATTGCCATTCCCAGTGTCCGAATGCCACTGTACGTGCTCACCACCTGTCTAAATCCTACAAGCTCTTCACACCTAGCTTAAATTCCACATCTTTCAGATTGTCCTGATCATCACAACTCCAGATGAACTTCCTCTCTCCTTAATTCCTGCATCACTTGTCCACTTCTACTTGATATTATCTTTCCATGTTCTTACTTCCTCAACAAGAGAGTAGCAGAAGCCACCATTTTATACTCGCTGAACTCAGCGAAGTGCCGGACTCAGTGAGTACCAATAGATTATTTAATTGATTGGTGTTGAGCTTAATTCACTCCTGGGACCGGAGAGGATATTAAAAGTGAATTTTCCAAAGTAGGGAGAAAAGGAAAAAGAAAGCCTTTAATTCTGAACTGCCACCTGAAACCAATCTCCCTAGACTTGGTGGCAGGCCACACCGCCTTAGGAAGGCACTGGATTGTCCTTGCTTTGATCCCGGCCTGTATCCTTCTATAGCCCTGAGCCAGTCTCTCCACACTTTCACATAACTAGATCTTTACCCTGCTTCCTGTACTAGAGAAAATAGGACCGAAGGGAAGATATATTCAAATAGGAAAAGTAGGACTTTCTGTTTAAATCCAGTGAAAATGATTCTTAAGTTTTATTCATTCTAAGTAGAGACCCTGAATCACTGGCTAATAAACTTACTTTAAGCATCACAACAGGGGCTGTGGTGGTGCAACTGTTAAGCTCTCAGCTAACCTAAAGGTTGATGGTTCAAACCTGCCCCGTGGTTCTGCAGGAGAAAGACCTAGTGATCTGTTCCCTTAAAAATTACAGCCTAGAAAACTCTATGAGGCAGTTCTATTCTGTCACAGGGGTTGCTGAGTCAAAATCGACTTGACGGCACCCAGCAAGAAACATTACACACAACAGGATGATTAAAACATTCGGACACCGAAAACACTCACCTTCGGAGGGCTTTCAAGTTTTAAGTACTGGTGTACCCCCTCCCTGCTCACATTCTCCTCTGTAAGCCAAGAGAAAAGACGAGAAATTCTGTCTAACCTTCAATGAAAGGTTACTCAAGGTTTTATTATTTTAACAAAGAAAACAGTCATTTCCCAAGAAGAGGACGGTATTGAGGAATTTGAGTTGCTCCATTAAACGGCTGCTTCCCTGGGCCCTCAGCCTTGTAGACTCAACTACTTTATCTGTAAAATCGGTATAATGATAACATAACTCAAGGGCTTGTTGGGAGGGTTGCATGATAGAAAAGAAGCTGAATTCTTTCCTAAACAAAAAAGCCCTAGACAAACATGAGGTATGGTCGTGCCTAATGTTTAAAATATCAGCATGCTAAACACGGCAAAGGGTGGGTCAGAAAGCAATCCAGAACCAAATTCGGGGAGTTTGAGGCAGTCTGTCCCAGGATTCGTCAGTGGAAAGACTCAAGCAGGCCTCCCATCACTGGGCGCCCCCCACAGGCTGGTTCCCCGGGCAACAAGCCCTCGGCAGGCTGCTCCTTCTCTCCACCACTCCGATGGAATGCTGCTGATTCATCACAGTCTTCCAGAGCAGCCGAAGAGATTTGTTCCTCAGAGAACCGATTTATAGTCTTATGTTTCAGTGCCCTAGCTCCTTCCTGCCACAGAGTTTCAGAGTTGCACCTGTTCCACGCAAAGTTTGAAACTTAGAGAATGACCTCAAAAATAAATAGCAGCAAAACCTAAAAGCCTTATTTTAAGTGACCTATTCACATAGTGAGGAGACCTGGTGGCGCGGTGGTTAAGAGCTATGGCTGCTCACCAAAAGACAGGCAGTTCAAACCCACCAGCCGCTCCTTGGAAACCCTATGAGGCAGTTCTCTACTGTCCTACAGGGTCACTGTGAGTTGGAATTGATTCAACGGCAATGAGTTTGGTTTTCGGGGTTTATTCACATAGTGATTCTAATAGCGGCATTGCTGGTTTTCAAATCCTAAAGAAAGGGGAGGCAAACCAATAAAAGCAATTCAGCTGTTTGTACCTGCGGTATTTTGTACCTGGGGTACTTTGGGGTTTGAGCAGGCGTTTTGACTTGTGTTTTGCAAGGTGATAACATAGGCTTCCACTGAGCATTCTCACTTCCCACTCATTTCGCTTGTGAACATTGGCTAGGCAGCTAGCTAGGTTAGGTGATTAGGGCACTGCTTGGGGGCATGGAAAAAGTTTTTCTTTCTGAGATGCTCTAAACAAGTCCAGTCATACCTGTTTTAATCAGCTGAAATAAGACGAGAACCTCATTTTCAGAAACCAACCTAAAAAGTTGCATTATGAGAAGTGAAGATACAGCTATGGTTATTCTTTATTAAAGGAGCCCGGGTGGTATGATGGGTAAGTGCACAGCTGTTAACTGAGAGGTTGGTGGTTTGAACCCATCCAGCTGCTCCGCTGAAAGAAAGACCTAGTGATCTGCTCCCTCCCATAAAGAAAGATACAGCCTAGAAAACTCTCTGAGGCAGTTCTATTCTGTCACAGCGGGTGGCTATGAGTCAAAATTGACTTGACAGTACCCAACAACAACATTCTTTATTAGCGCCTTGAATATCTTTAAAAATACTCCAGAATTTTAGGAAAGAATTACAATCACGAAACTACATTCCTTTTCATTTGTTTGTTACCCATTCAAAAAATAAGCTCTTCTGGGAGTAAGAAAGGGAAACACTGCTGGCCTGAAAAAGACAGAAGCAAATAAATTATGATAAAGCTTAACAACACGAAAGTGTCAGCAAGTTAAACGAGGGTCAAAGATTTAAACAAGCAGTATAGATAAGGCCTAGCAAGGAGAACAATCCAGGACAGGTAATGCCTAAATGGAATAACAAAGTCCAGAGCAAAGTCATATCAACATTTTCCACAGTCTTAGGGGCCCTGTGGCTGATGGCATTCCTTTACTACCCTAATGAAGATCTTTGATTAAAATGTTTTCAAAGGTCAAAGAGAAGATTAGGTGAGTAGGATCCTAAAACCTGCTCTGTCCTAACTAGTCCCTTATCTGTAAAATGGAAAAGTTGGACTTTCTCTGGTTTCTTTCAGATTTAGAATTTCATGGTTCTAAATATTTTGCTTGATTGTGAATTTTGTGAGGCACTTGTGTGGAATCCCCTAGTAGCTAGGAGACCCCTGGAGATGTGGATGCAGATAGAGCTAAAGTTACCTTAGACTTGACTCAAAAGCAGTATCTTTTTATAAATGTTAAAAATTAAGATTAGAGAATTCCTACTTTGTTGAATGATAATTGATTAAAATACTTAGAACATACTAGGCCATGCCTACTTAAACTGACTGATCACTCCTGACATGTCTTCCCAAAAATTACATAGAAAGATCAAAAGCTAGGTAGACGCAATTCTTTCTTTACAAAGAACAATAGAACAGGAAAGTGAGCAATTGTGAGTCAGACGATTTTTTTTAAATCATTTTTCTTCTAAATCTTTGTGTTTTTCAAAGAATATAATAGAATGCATACAAAGGGACACTTTGAGATAGGTGCTGATGTTCAAGAAAATGTTATTAATGTCCCATAATGGTGATACTTCCTTAATTTAAAAGTAAAAAAGTAGAGGCAATTCAAATGGAGAGCAACATTGTCTTGATTGTGGTGTTGGGGAAAAAAAAACAAAAAAAAAAAAAGCTGTGCCTTATACATTGCAGACATTCCGTAAATATTGGTTGGTTGATTTTCTTGGAACTCAACTCTTTTGTATCGGGCTTCTTCTACCACTGTCCTAATAATTATTCAGTCACTCCTCCCATGAACCTTTACTGAGATCCTAGAATGCACACGGAAATTCACTAAGCACTAGGAATCTAAGGATGAATTGCATCGGCCTTGTCCTTAATGAGCTTCCAATTTAGTGAACTAGTATGATGACTCCCAAAATACAGCAAGTTTCAGATGAATTGAGGTATTAAGCCCCAAGGAATATTTTGTGGTCCACTGATCATATTTAGATAAACCTAGGACAGGCTTTACAGTCATCCTAACTTCTCTGTAAATGAGGACCCTCCCTCTATAAGCGTGAAGATTGAACATGGACGTAAATGTAAAAGTGAAAGCATAAAGCACTGCAAATAGCAGATAAGCCTAACTACGACAGGCAGGGGTAGTTCAAAGGCAGAATTCTTGCCTTCCATGTGGGAGACCTGAGTTCAATTTTGGGCCCATGCACCTAAAGTGTCAGTGGAGATTTGCCGTTGCTGTGATGCTGAACAGGCTTCAGCAAAGCTTCCAGACTACGACAGACTAAGAAAAAAGGCCTGGCAATCTACTTTGACAAATCAGCCAGTGACAACCCTGTGGATCACAACTATCCAATCCCGTTGTGCTTGGGGTCACCATGAGTGGGGAGATGACTTGAGGGCAGCTAACAACAACGAATTTCAATATAATTACATTATTATGATCCATCTTTTTCACAGCATAATCAAATACTAAAGCTGGAAGGAAATCTGGAAAAATCATCTAATCCAATTATCTCATTGTACAGACTAGGAAACTGAGTTCTCAAGAAGCGATGGGACTTACCGAAGAATTCCCAGTATGTTAGTGGCACAGCTAGACCTTTTTTCTCACATTGTGGTCTGGCTTGATAAAAAGAAGCTGTGCTACATATTTTCCATACCACATACACTGCAAAAGAAACACTATGCATTGCTTCTTTGGGCAGGTTATTTTTATGGCGAAATGCTCCTTTGAAAGTTCCAAGATACTTGCTCACTTTGCAAACATCTTTGGGGATGACTACTAACCACCTACAGAAAGCAAGCCACAGCTTTTCTCTTTGTGAACAAGGCTTTGAGTAAGTCAAAGCAGCAGCAATAAACAGCAACTGGCCTTAGATCAAAGAATAACCTTGGCATGGGTACAGTGCTACCACCACTGGGTTATAAAACCTCAGGAAAGGCCATTAATAACTGCATAATCTTAGAAACAGGATGTGAACATAAAATAGTTTAATTATAAGAATCACTAGATCATCCAAGCCCTATTAAGCCAAAATCACAGTTTTGGAAGTTAAATAAAATGGCAGTTCTAAGGACTCCACACGATTTAATTTTCTTATATTCTTATATTAGTGATAATAACCAAATAACATTTTTTCTCTGCAGGACACTGATTTAAAATTATATTCAGAGAAAATCTATATTCCTTTAGTTCCTAGACTTTCTTACAGTTATACCACCAAGTTCCCCTCAAGTGGTTGATCCAACTCACAACTATAGTGTCAGCTCTAGAAGTTGGGTGTTACTACAGTAGAAAAGCGCAGGATTGGGAGACAGACAACCTATATTCTTATCTGTGCTCTGCCACTAAATTGCTATGCGACTTCAAGCGTGTCATTTGACTTTCTTGGGTCTCAGATTTTTCACTGTATATCGAGGGCCTAAAAGGGACCTTCTGGAAATAGGCTCTATGGTACCAGATCCGGCCCCTTTGAGAGGTTATTTCACTCCACCGTCTCCTCTAGGAAGGCCTTTCCACTGAGAAGTAACGACGGGCTTTCAGTGGGACAGGACGCGAGAAACTTCCCCTGTCTACTGGCCAGCCAGAGATAATCACCGTTTGCTGGTTAATCGACCCTTGTACCTCCCAAGGCCCCCAGGCTGCCGTGCCCGAAAACCCGGGTGCTGCGGGGGCTTGGGCCGGCCTCCTCCTGCGGGGGCTGGGCTGAAAACCCGAGCCCGGCGCCTCTCTCCCGCGGGAGCAGATAAGGAAACCACAGGGGAGAAATGGAAAGGGGCCCTTCTTGAAACCAAAATGACCACGAGAGTGCTTCTAGGGCGGCCGAGCTCTGCGCCCAGAAACAAGAAGGTTCCGCTCGGTGGCCGTTCCAGTCCGAGTTTCGAGATAGGGGCAGGCTTTCTGATTTCTGCGGCGGAGCATAGACCGGGCGACAACTGTTTTACAAAACGCGCCGGGTACATCAAATAGCGCCGCCTCATGGGGCAAGGCGGGGGTGGTTTCGGATCGCCCCTCGGAGGGCCACGGCCACGGAATTTAATATTGTTTAAGAAAGGTATTTATTTTGGCCCAAACACTTCCCATCAAGTGGGAAGGAGTGTGCGCCTCGCGCCTAAGTCTTTCAAGCGCGCGCGGGAGGGGCGGGGCGGGGCGCGGGCACTATATCTTCCCGCGGAGGAGCACATGGCAGTTAACAGCCACTCCCGCCCCACCTCCCCACCCCGCGCCAAAACGCGCTCTGTAGCGGGTTGCTTAGTTGGCGCTGCTGAGGCGTCTTTCCTTGTTCAGTTCGACGAGGACGCTCTGATTGGCCAGCGCGACTCTGCAGTGTTTGGCCGGAAAGAGTCGATGTGCCTGATTGGCCGTGCCGCACCTGCAATGCGCCAAGCCGTGGTGGGCGTGGAGGGCTGCTCGTGAATGGTTGCGGCTGGCGGGGCAGCTCGCGGCCTCGGAGGGAGCGGCTCCGTCTGTGCCGCCATCTTTACTAGTGGCAGAGCGGGCGATCCTGGTTACAGGGGATTTTTCACGGAGCTCTTTGGCTAGTAGAAAAAGACGGCGACAGAAGTTGTGTCTGTGGCTTTCTTTCCTCTTTTCGTGTTGCCCTGGTTTGTTTTGTTTTTGCTCAGGTCCCAGGGATGCGGTGGGGGCGGAATACGGGGGTTCGGGGGATTGGAGCTCAGGGGAGAATAGTCAGCTAGGAAGGAAGGGGTTTGACTAGGGTGCTTAGCTGCCGCTTCAACAATACCGCATGGTTTGCGTTCTCTTGGCGTGCGCAGGGAGTGCAATTTGATTCCTCTCAATTTCTAGAAGCAAGAAAAGACTTGCTTCCTGGGCAGCTTGCTAGCGCCTGATGGAAAGCTCTGCCGAAGACGTTATGCTTCTTGCTCCCGCTGTGCGCTGTCCCGCCCGCAAGGAGTGCGTTTTTGTATTTTTGAACTGTAAATCACTCAGCCATCGTGGAAACTATCGGCTCCCAAGGTAGTGTTCTGCAAAGGCAAAACTGAGCTTGCCTGACAGACATGCTAGGAGACGTTGGTTAAAAATGATTTTGATCATACCAGCTTATTTGCCTTTTTAGGCATTTTATGTTTGTGCGTGCATCCGGTTTCATTCGTCTCTGATGTCCACCCCCGCAAAAAAAAGAAAAATCGCTTATCTTTTACTCTATCAAAAGTGGTCCTTGTTCAGGGTTCTCCCTCACTTCAGCGGATACAGGAGAAGAGAAAGAATATACTCCCTGGATGAATTAGAGGTTGGGAAAACGGAAAAGTTGTGGTTGGTTTAGCGAGTGACAATATCTTTGTTGGTTTTATTTGAGCTGTGTAGGTGCACATTCGGTGGATTGTGGATATCCAAAGGTGAATTCCTGGAACTTCTTGGTGTGGGCGTTGCCATGGCTACAGGGAGAGGTAGTTGGTGAATTATGGGGCCAATAAACCCTGCAAGGCCAGGTCCTCCGATGTCTGAAGCGTTACTAAGTAATTGGTACCCTGGTTTCTGTTCAGCGTGTCCTCTGGCTTTCGCCATTCCAATCCCTGCCCAAGATTCCTGGATTGAGCAATACAGTCTCCCACGGGCGTGTAGGTTTCTGTACTGACTAATTAATACAGGTGCACTTTGTGAGGATTTTCTGATTAGATGCTGCTATGGGAGCATCGTTTTTGCACCATTTGCCCTACGTTTTGCTTTGCAAGTTATTGCTCTTCTTATCTAATTTCCAGTTTTGAACATTATTTATTGACTTCTAAATGCTTTTCCCCATAGATAAACCATCATCTTACCTCAGGGTGCCTTCTGCCTAAAATTAACACTCCATTTTCCTGTGTGTCAATATAATGTCAGAGCACTGAATTCATGGACATTGCAAAAGAAAGAAAACTGTGGCTTTGCACAATCTCCATATAGAAACAACCACTCGTGCTTCTGTGGAACACAGTAATTCAGTGTTCTTTGGCAGCTGCAGTGCAGAGTCTGCCACTTTGCATGCTGGGTGAGGTAGAGCAAAGGACTAAATCTCTCAGAGCCTCACTTCTGTAATATGAAGAGAATCAAGTCTTTCTCAGAGTTTTCATGAGGATTAGATGATATAAGAATGTGCCAGTGCTGGGTAAATTGTCAAATTGTTGACATGATATTAGGTTACTAAAGCATCTATCGAGTGCCCGTGGCTATCTGACACTGTGAGAGGAAGATTTCCTTCAAGATTTTCCACTTCATGGGAAGAACAGATGGACAAACTCAGATCCAAAATCAACTTTAAATACGTAATTTTTCCTTTGAATGCACATAGTATTAATACAGCATGATTAACGTACAGTGCCAGATTGGAGCGGGAGGGAGCTATTAGGGTGACTAACTCAGTTTGCTTGGGGCTTTCCTGGTTTTAGCACTGAAAGTTCCATGTCCTAGAAAATTCCTCTGTCCTAGGCAATGAGGGACAGGTGGATACCCTAGGAGTGGGTAGATGAACAGAGAGAGAGATGAAGACTCTTACTGTAGAGAGACGGTTAGGTCTCCCTGCCACTGAAGACTACTGGGTACAAGAAAATGGATGTCCTTGTATAAGATAAGCTTGGGCTGACACCTGGAACTCAGGACTTCCGAAGTCAAACGGATAAGTTTATCCACCTTTACCACTCTTTGTTTCAGTCTCCACATGCTCTTCTTCTAGATGTGTGTGTGTGTGCATGTATGTGTGTATATATACACACACGAGGGTAAGTCAAAAAGCATTGCTACAGAATTGTTGAAACCTTTATTAAGCAAAAATATCAAAATGTGAAGCTGTTGTTTCTCAGCATAGCCTCCGTCTAGGGCTATACACTTCTGAAGGCGGTGTTTCCACCTTTGTAACCCTTCTCCAAAGAACTCTGAACTCTTTGATTTACCCCACATTACACCAGCAGTTTTGGCATCCTCGAGGGACTCAAATTGTGTTCCTTTTAAATGTTCTTTGAGTTTTGGTAACAAAAAGAAGTCTGAAGGGGCAAGATCAGGGCTGTAGGGTGGATGGGGTAAGGTTTCCCAATGAAATTCTTGTAGGACAGCCCTTGCTACCTTTCAAGAATGAGCAGGTGCATTGTCGTAATGGAAAAAATTCCTCGGCACAAGGGGCAAGATCAGGGCTGTAGGGTGGATGGGGTAAGGTTTCCCAACAAAATTCTTGTAGGACAGCCCTTGCTACCCTTGGACAATGAGCAGGTGCATTGTTGTAAAGGAAAAAATTCCTCGGCACAAGGGGCAAGATCAGAGCTGTAGGGTGGATGGGGTGAGGTTTCCCAACAAAATTCTTGTAGGACAGCCCTTGCTACCCTTGGACAATGAGTAGGTGCATTGTCGTGATGGAAAAAATTCCTCGGCGTAACTTTCCTGGCCTTATTCTCACCAAGGCGGTTTTCAGTTTTCTTAAAACTTGTTCATAATAAGTCCCCGTGATGGTCCTGTGTCCTTCAAGAAAATCTACCAAGATTACCCCTCTGGGATCCCAAAAAACAGTCCCCATAATCATCCAAGTGGCCTTCCCGCTCTAGCCTCATGTTTGAGTTCTTCCCAATCTTCCTTAACATGCTTGAGCCATCTAAAAACTGTTGTTTTATGTGGGGCAGCACTCCCATAAACTTGCTGCAAAACGTCAGTGATTTGGGAAGACGTCCACTTGAGCTTTGTTAAAAATTTGATACTAGTCCTGACCTCAAAATCATTTTTTCCCATGGCACAAAGTATTATTGTTTTTTTTTTTTGAAGGCACCCTAATGAGACTAAGACAAGTGTATTACTGACAGAACATGCCTGCAGCCGTCCACTGATGGCAGAGACGTGTTTAAACACATTTTGTTTGGAATAAACCTGTGCACGTATGAACTGGAACCGTAGTAGCAATACTTTTTAACTTACCCTTGTATGCGTCATTCTCGGTATCCGCAGGGGATTGGGTCCAGGACCCCCCGCAGATACCAAAATCCTCTAATGCTCAAGTCCCTTATGTACAATAGTGTAGTATTTGCATAGAACCTACGCACATCCTCCTGCATACTACTTTAAATCATCTCTAGATTACTTATAATACCTAATGCAATGTGAATAACAAATTATGGATAATACTGTGAAGAGTGGGAATTCCAGAACACTTAACTGTGCTCATGTGGAACCTGTACATAGACCAAACGGCAGTTGTTCGAACAGAACAAGAGGATACTGCGTGGTTTAAAGTCAGGAAAGGTGTGCGTCAGGGTTGTATCCTCTCACAATATTAATCCAATCTGTATGCTGAGCAAATAATCTGAGAGGCTGGACTATATGATGAAAAACGGGGCATCAGTATTGGAGAAAGTCTCATTAACAACCTGCTTTATGCAGATGACACAGCATTCATTGCTGAAAGCAAAAAGGACTTGAAGCACTTACTGATGAAGATCAAAGATCACAGCCTTCAGTATGGATTACACCTCAACATCAAGAAAACAAAAATCCTCACCACTGGACCAATAAGCAGCATCATGACAAATGGAGAAAATTTTGAAGTTGTCGAGGACTTCATTTTACTTGGATTCACAGTCAACACCCATGGAAGCAGCGATCAAGAAATCAAATGACGTATTGCATTAGGCAAATCTGCTGCAAAAGGCCTCTTGAGATTGTTGAAAAGCAAAGATGTCACTTTCAGGACTAAGGTGCATCTGAGCCAAGCCGTGGTATTTTCAGTCGCCTCATATATGCATGTGAAAGCTGGACAATGAATAAGGAAGACTGAAGAAGTATTGATGCCTTTGAATTATGGTGCTGGTGAAGAATGTTAAATGGACTGCCAGAAGAACCGACAAATCCGTCTGGGAACAAGTACAGCTAGAATGCACATTAGAAGTAAGGATGACGAGACTTTGTCTTACATACTTTGGACATGTTATCAGGAGGGATCAGTCCCTGGAGAAGGACATCATGCTTGGTAAAGTAGAGGGTCAGTGAAAAGAGGAAGACCTTCAACAAGATGGACTGACAAGTGACTGTGACGATAGGCTCAAACATGGCAACAATTGTGAGGATGGTGCAGTACCTGGCAGTGTTTTGTTACATTGTACATAGGATCGCTATGAGTTGAGATCCGATTCCAGGGACACTTAACAACAACCATGTAAATGCTATGTAAATAGTTGTCTCATCACAATAGAAGTCTTGCTCTGGAAGGTAGCCTTTCTCTTCTATGAGTTTCTTGAGCTGTTCTGAGAACGCTGGTACTGCCTGGGCATCAGCCAGTGCTGATTCTCCTGTGTTCTTGAAGTTCTTGAGGCGGTAGTGCTTTCCATATCAAGCCAGCCATCCCTTACTAGCCTGAAAGTCCTTCCTCTGGCTCTCCTCAATCCCCTCACACTTAGCCTTTGAGGGATTACTTTGACCGCTTTTTGCTTTTTTAGGAGCCATTTTTTTCACAGAAACAAAGGGTGCACACAGCATAAGTAGTGAATGAATGAGACACGAGCGAACAATGCTCAAATGACGAGTGCTGGAGAGAGACTGAGTGTCTGTGAAGTAGTGCGGGGCTGCAGCAGGGTATGGCTACATATCACTTCATTCACATGGATTCAGCATAGTGCTCAGTGCGCGGCAAATTCAGTTTTGCTTTTTGGAACTAACTATTTTTTGAATATTTTCGATACACGGTTGGTTGAATCCTTGGATGCCAGACCTGCAGATACAGAGGGCCTACTGTATGCATTCTGCAACAGGGCAAATCACTACAGGATGGGTTTGGGGACACACTGGACCCACTGTGAGACGAACCTGAGCGGAGACTCCGTTAATAACATGACCTCCATATGCCCGTACTCTGACTGGTGGGCCACAGTGATGTTTTGGGACTCCTGAAATTACTGTCAGTTCAGAGCCAGTATCCAGTAATCCCCAAAAAGTCTGATTATTTCCTTTTCCCCAGTGAACAGTCACTCTCGTAAAAGACTGTAGATCCCTTTGGGGAAGGCTGGGAAAAAGATTAATGTTATAAACTTTTGGCATTGTAGTGGGGTCCTTCCTCAAGGGAACTTGCTCTCCCCTTCATTCAGGGGCTTGTGGGTCTGTAAACTGGCTCAAGTCTGGGAATTGATTGAAGGGCCATGATTCGACTCTGGCAATTCGTGTTAGACTGCCATTCATTTGACCTAGAATTCTTCTGCTTGTACAGATCAAGTAAATATTTAGTAGATTTTCCATCTGTTTCACTCCTAGAGACACCTTGACTAAGTAGCCAATGCCATAAGTCCATGCGAGTTAGACTATTCTGATTACTACTTTGACTCCACTGTCTGTTACAGTAACCACACCCACCTTGTCTTTGTCGATTGAGTGCCACCACTTGGCCCCTACCACTGGGGTTCCAATAAGCTCTGTTGTAGTTAGGCGTCTTAATTCAGGTAGGGCAGTTCCCACTGTCAAATCTGATTTACATAAAATAGCAATCACAGCAGTCTTCAAGGATGCTGGGGCTCCCTTCACAAAATTGTTCCTCACCTTTGTGGTAAAAGGTGTGTCCTCTGGACAGTCCATATGTAGGTCTGTGGGTCTAACCTGATAAATCCACTCTAATATACCAACCTCCCTAAGCCTTTGGATACCTTCTTCTACAGTATACCAGGGCAGGTCTCGTACTTCAACATGATTTAGTGTAAGCCACTGCATAATCGATGCTTCAGCTAACCAACCAAATAAACTATCAGATCCTTTCCTAACCTCTAGAACTGAAACACTGAATGAAGAATCTGTGCTTAGTGGGCCCATATCAATAAACTCAGACTGTTGCAACTTTATGTTCTTTGCACCATTATTCTACACTCTTAATAGCCATTCCCACACATATTCCTCAAGTTTCTGTTCGTACATATTAGAAAAGTCAAGCAATTCTTTCGGAGTGTAGTGTACCGTACCTCCTCCTGGGTCATACTTCGTACTTCACCTTTTGGGGTTCACTGAGATTTAAGTCTAGTTATAGGTCTAGAAGCAAAAATGGGTAGTAGGGCTGGGTCCTGGAAACATTCAGCAATGTCTTGTAAGGCATCTACCCCAAGCAATGCCCCAGGCAATGACTCAGACACTGTCCCAGGTGATATCTTGACAAAGGCTCTTCAGACGCACCTGGGTTAATTTCATGGATGGAGTAATCTCTTCAGATGGGAGTGAGAGGGCTGGTTCTGTTGGCAGGTGTGAGTCAAAGGAATTTAGGGGCTCCACATCCCCAGCTTCCTGATTATCTGCCCATATGACCCCACCCCAAGTTTCAGGATCACATTTCTTCCCAATCATTGCCCCCACTTTAACCTCAGACACCAGTCGAGGTTGGGAATTCATTTGGTGTAGTGTCTTAGGCTGGGTTCTCTAGAGAAGCAAAACCAGTGCAGCATATAAATACATATGTAGAGAGATTTATATCAAGAAAATGGCTCACATGATTGTGAGCCACAATCTAATATGTATGATGGTAGAGGCTGGAAACTTCCAAGTCCGTTGGTCAGGCCAGAGGCTTCTCCTGACTCACGTTGCCACAAGGGCTGGTGAACCCAAGATCAGGTCAGACATCAGGCCTCTGGCTCACAGGTTGTGGAGGCCAACAAATCCCAAGATTGGCAGGTAAGATGGCAGGTAAGCTGCTAGTTCAAATCCCAAGAACTGGAGGTCAGATGAATAGGAGCCAGCTGCAGGATCCAGAGTGAGCAAAAGCCAGTGAGCCTTACCAGAAAATCCACTTATATTGGATGCAGGCCACGCCCCCAAGGAAATGCCCTTTCAACTGATTGGCTGCTCACAACAGATCTCATCATGGAAGTGATCACATTGTATCAGATCTCATTATGGAGGGGATTACATCATTACATAGATGCCAAGCTACATCATAACTGCCAAACCACCAAGAATCATGGCCCAGCCAAGTTGACACACAACCTTAACCATCACATGTTGTAATTCAGCCACTCTTATGATAAGACTCTGGGTTTGATTTTTGGCAATATCAGCTCTGTTACTACAAGAAATAAGGCTTTCTTTCTGGGCACAAGTGGCAACTTGGAGGTCTTTTAGGCAGTACTTGAGCTGTGACTGAAGCCCTGAGCTCATCTCTTCTTTTCACCACTTTGTCTAGTGAAAATAGGATCAATGAACCGGCTTCCCTGTACTGCTCATTCTGACAAAATTGTAGAAAAGTATCAAATGTGATCACCCAGAGCCTCATTTCTCACCGATACTTGACCTATTGGTGGTGATATTTTGCATATTGCCCTCATGCCACGGATTAGCAGCACCCTCTTTACTACTGGGGGCAGAGTTATCAGTGCCTTTAAGAATAGTGAGACTTTCAGAACCAATTTAGAAAACTCATCCTTATGATTTTGTTTCTCTAGAACCACTCTTGATACCAAATGTCTTAGGCTGGGTTCTCTAGAGAAGCAAAACCAGTGAAACATATGTGTATATATATATATACAATATATAGAGAGATTTATCTCAAGGAATGGCTCGCACGTTTGTAGAGGCTGGCAAGTCCCAAGTTTGCAGGTCAGGTGTCAGGCTGGAGGCTTCTCCTTACTCACATAGCTACAGGGGCTGATGAACCCAAGATCGACAGGTAAGATGGCAGGCTGCTGGCTCACAGGCTGCAGAGAGTGATAAATCCCAAGATCAGCAGGCAATACAGCAGGCCGTTGGCTCAAGTCCCAAGAACTTGAGGTCAGATGATAATGAGCCAGATGCAGGATCCACACAGCAAGTGAGTGAGCTTTGCCAGAATGTCCATATATATATTGAACGCAGGCCACACCGCCAAGGAAGCTCCCCTTACAACTGATTGGCTGATCATATTGGTTCACATCATGGAGGATGACTACATCATTACATAACTGCCAAAATACATCATTACATAACTGCCAAACCACTGGGAGTCATGGCCCAGCCAGGCTGACACATGATCTTAATTACAGTTATACATTTCTTATACAGTAAAACCTGTAAAAGCCAGAACTTGTGTAAGGTGGAAACCTGTCAGAGAAAAACTCAAATATTTTCCACTAATAATTATAGAAAAGTGGTAAAACTGCACCCTGTCAAAGGTGGAAAACTTGCAAGACCCAGAGAAACAAGGCAGTCCTGTCGAGTTCCGGCTTTCACAGGTTTCACTGCATATAATAATTGGTATTTGATACAATTGACTTGATGGCAACCACCACCACCACCAACATTATGTTTATAATATATTGCTTGTCATATATAGAAGTTAAATTCATCTTAGGACCACATACATACTATTTAGACAGGAGTGTGACCACTTGTCTTTCAGACACAAGTGTAACATGACCTTATGTACATCATGGAAGACAAGGTGAGCTCCAGGTTCTGTCTCGAAGGAGAGCAACCTTTAACCATGTACTGCTTCAAGCTTTTCGTCAAAGTATCTCTGCTAGCCAGGAGCCTTGATGGCGAAACAGCTAAGTGCTTGGCTGCTGACTGAAAGGTTGGCAGGAGACAGACCTGACTATCTGCTTCTATAAAGATTACAGCCAAGAAAACCCTATGAGGAAGTTCTGCTCTGTCACATGGGGTTACTCTGAGTTGCAATTAACTCAATGGTATCCAACAGTGACAACATCCCCAATAGCAAAGGGGACAGAAGAGAGTTACTGCTGCAGGCCTGAGGACGTGACTTGAGCTAGCCTACCCAAAGCTAGACATTTTATGTTTCTTTTAATTAAAAAGAATGTTACCACCCTCCAAAATCATCTAAGATGGGATTTTTTTGTCCTGTGTCTTCAAGTACCCTGTACACCACCACACCCCAGTTAGAGAAACACATGAACTAACTAATGAGGAGAGTTACGGAATTCGATGCCCAGACAGAACAAGTAACTCATTAGTGATTCTTTGGCAAGTAAAAAGTAGGCTGGGAAGAAGTGCCAGGTGGGATTCGAGAGGGTACAGCAGAGCAGAGCAGTCTTGTGGACTTGGATGCCACCATGAGGAGTTGGAGACAGATAGTGGAAAAAAGGACAAACGCAGATTGGGAAGAAGGAGACGAGGATTCTGGTCCTGTCTTTTCTACTTCTTTGCCATGTGACCTTGGGCAAGGCTCTGAAATCTGGACTCCCATTTCCTTAAATGGAGAAAGGCAGAATTAAACTAGGTGCCTTGCATTTCCTTCTGGCCATAACATTTTATTATTCAGTATGAACTAATAGGTTGCATCAGCCCTTTAATAGTTCCTACGTTTCATAATACAAAAAGCTGGACTATGTGAAGAATGGGGCATCAGGATTGGAGGAAGACTCATTAACAACCTGCAATATGCAGATGACACAACCTTACTTGCTGAAAGTGAAGAGGACTTGAAGCACTTACTGATGAAGATTAAAGACCACAGCCTTCAGTAAGGATCACAACTCAACATAAATAAAACAAAAACCCTCACAACTGGACCAATAAGCAACATCATGATAAATGGAGAAAAGATTGAAGTTGTCAAGGATTTCATTTTACTTGGATCCACAAGCAACAGCCATGGAAGCAGCAGTCAAGAAATCAAAAGACGCATTGCATTGGGCAAATCTGCTGCAAAAGACCTCTTTAAAGTGTTGAAAAGCAAAGATGCCACCTTGAGGACGAAGGTGTGCCTGACCCAAACCATGATGTTTTCGATCGCCTCATACGCATGTGAAAGCTGGACAATGAATAAGGAAGACTGAAGAACTGATCCTTTGAATTGCAGTGTTGGTGAAGACTATTGAATATACCACGGGCTGCCAAAAGAACGAACAATTCTGTCTTGGAAGAAGTATAACCAGAATGCTTCTTAGAAGCAAGGATGGCAAGACTACGTTTCACATACTTTGGACATGTTCTCAGGAGGGGATCAGTCCCTAAAGAAGGACATCATGCTTGGTAAAGTACAGGGTCAGCGAAAAAAAGGAAGGCCCTCAACGAGATGGATTGACACAGTGGCTGCAACAATGGGCTCAACCATAACAATGATTGTGAGGATGGCACAGGACTGAGCAGTGTTTCGTTCTGCTGTTCATAGCGTCGCTGTGAGTCGGGACCGACTCAACGGCACCTAACAACAACAACAGCATGTTTCATAATTTACAAATGGCTTAAGATAGACACCCTTAGTATTATTATTAGCCACATGCTGCTGATAATATACAATGTCTATTTCAAGAAAACCATACTTTTAAGAATATCACTATGAAATCTAGCCTGCCATCTTATGGATCCTAAATGGTACTACCAAAATCAGGGTAGCATATCTGTTAGTGTCAGGAGATAATCTTTACACAGATCAAGAGAATACTTGTTTATATATTTGTTTCCAAAGGCGTTTATACAGTATTTTGAAATTTATTTTCCTTGATAATTTTTAATTTTTACTCTCTAGGAAAGAATCCATTTTTAATAAGTACATCTTAGAAACTTCTAACCCCCAATTTGATTGTTTATAGATCCCAGTAACTATTTTCTAGGTAACATTTCATTTTCTAAATATGTGGTTCCTTTGCTTTCAAAATAGTTTGGAAGGAGAGAATGGTTCTTTGAAGTGATCGTGCAGAAGTGCTAGCACGCGTGTTTTATGAAGGCTGTGATCAGTTACTCACCCGAGATTGTGAAATGTTAACAGTCTTTTCCTTTTCTCTTTTTATAAAGCTGAAAAATGATGAGGGGAGATGATTTTCCGTTGCCATTAGGATGTGTGTTTGTGGAATTCACTTCTTCTCTTTGTCATGTAAAGGATCCAAACACAGAACTTTTGTCCATAACGAGCAGGAGGGCAGGAGATGAAGTAGATTTAGACTATGGAAAACATTTTTTAAATCTTTAAAAACTATAACTCTGAAAAATTGCAAATAAAAGACCAAGGCAGGGAAAAACTGATTCCCAAGTGAATCATGGAATTTGTCTCTAATTAAACTTTGGTCCAAAATAGATCAAGTAGAATTGTTTTGCCTTCCTCTTCACTAATATAATTTCAGACGTTGAAATATTCTGAAGATTGTTTATTTTTAATTGTGTGCTAAGTGAAAGTTTACAGTTCAAGTTAGTCTCTCATACAAAAATTTATACACACATGGTTATGTGACCCTAGCTGCTCTCCCTATAATGTGACAGCACACTCTTTCTTTCCACCTCAGATTTCCCACGTCCATTCAACCAGCTCCTGTTCCTTTTTGCCTTCTCATCTCGCCTCCGGACAGGAGCTGCCCATTTGGTCTCAGGTATCTACTGGAGCTAAGAAGCACTCGCTTCACGAGTATCATTTTATGGCTTATAGTCCAGTCAAACCTATGTCTGAAGAGTTGGCTTCGGGAATGGTTTCAGTTCTGGGCTAACAGAGAGTCCAGGGACCTTGTCTTCCAGGGTCACTCTAGTTTCAGTCAGACCATTAAGTCTGGTCTTTTTACTAGAATTTGAGTTCTGCACCCCCACTTTTCTTCTGAGCATTGTTTTTGATGGGCATCCTGAAATTTTATCTGAAACAAAAAATGGTGATTCTTCTGTGTAACGTTGCTGATTTCATGAAGCTATTTAACCCACACTCTATTTCCGAGTCATTATCAATTTACTTTGGGTAAGTTTCGGTATTTGTGGAGGTTTTCATCCCTTTCAAATTGAGATGTGGTTATTATAGTAGAGTAGAATGCAGCGTTTGGGCATGGCTGACACTGTAAGCATTTGCTATAACTGCTTTTCATCAGTACGAATCCCTTCAATGGAATCTAACATGAGCCGCCAAAATCAATCATAGAGAACTAGAGGGGAATCCTGTCCAAACTGTTCTACCTTCACTGGGCTCCCTTTCTGCTGAGTACGGATGCTGGCTGAGATTACCTCTTTCCTGCTGCCGCCTCCTGGAAGGTTAATGCTTGTTCTAATCATCTCATGATTTAATTACCGGATCCCCCTTCTCTGGAATTTTCTCTCCCTTTGGTTTGACCAAGTTCTATTACTGACTCTCAGGAGACAGTGTAAAATATTATTTTCAAATCGAGCCTAACCAGAAGACTGTGGCCCTGGATTTTTCTCTTCATTTTGGTTATGTATTTTTAAATTTATTCAAGTATTTAAAACGTTTTAAAATCCTGGTCAAAGTTAAAAGTATTCTTTTGCAGGCATATTTAAAAGGTCTGACTCTAATAGTTTACTTAAAATATATTTGAAAAACTTGGTTTTTACTTCCAGTTGCTCAATTCAATTACAGTCAGTGGAAGAACCTTGTGATCAGAACCCAAGGGCAGGAATACCTTTTAATTTAATTTCAGAATTTCTTGATCGTCTACATTTGCCTTTATTCTTAAAATATACTGTCATTAGGGATCACAATAGAGGGTCCCAGACAGAGCTGGAGAAAAATGTAGAACAAAATTCAAACTCACAAAAGAAGACCAGACTTGCTGGTCTGACAGAGACTGGAGAAACCCTGAGAGTATGGCCCCTGGATTCCCTTTTTACTCAGTATTGAAGTCACTTCTGAGGTTCACCCTTCAGCCAAAGATTAAAAACAAACAATAATACATGTAGTTCAACCATGTATGTGAGACTAAATGGGCACACCAGCCCAGGGGCAAGGATGAGAAGGCAGGAGGGGACAGGAAAGCTGGACAAATGGAAATGGGGAACCCAAAGTCGAGAAGGGGAGAGTGTTGACATGTCATAGGGTTGGCAACCAATATCACAAAACAATATGTGTATTAATTGTTTAATGAGAAACTAGTTTGCTCTGTAAACCTTCATCTAATGCACAATTTTTAAAAAAGCCATCGTTATAAAATTAAACAGCCATACCAAGTGCCAACAATATATTTTATAGAAATGAAATTGTTCACAAAAGTCACGCTGCCTCTGTAAATATTGTGAGTATAATTAATGGCAGTGAACTGTATTTTTGTAAAAGGGCTAAAATGGCAAATTTTTTGCTATATATGTATTATCACAATAAAAAAGGTAATACAATCACACACACAAAATAAATCACAATAGGAAAAATAACTCATAAATAAAAAGTGTTTTGTGAAGTTCAACTTTCACTAAAAAAGGTAACATTTGAAATAATTCTAATGCTGACCCTGGGCTTTGGAGAAAGACTGCAAATGAATAATTTACATGTAGAAACATAAATGTATAGCTCTCTATTAAATTTCAAAATTTCGTTTACTTTCGCCCCTACCACAAGAATATTCCAGTGACCATAAATCCCAAAATAAAATAATCGTCAACTCTGGGCCTTTCGCTTAAATATGCAATTAAGATATTTTTCTATAGGCAGTTTTGGAAGAACAGCTTAACTGCAAAATTTAAATAGAATCAACTGGTTATATAGGCCCCCACGTAATAAGGTATAAAAAGAAGCTCGTTAAGCAGAATTGCCCAATAATAGAATAAGTTAGTTAGAAAAGAAGTGAACTAGATCGTTATTTCTGTGAAAACTCAAGCATAGGTTGGGGTCACTGTCGGGAATTTTGTGGAATATATTTTTTTACTGGAAGGGAGGTTAGACTAGATGTAGTTAGCAATCCCTTCTAAGAGTCCAAGGTTTAGTAAATCTCAGGCTAATCCTTTATGCGACTGACCTTAACAATTTTGGAAGGCATGAATGGGAGACATTTTTTGGGCTGTTTAGTCATTGTTAAAGGAGCCCTGGTGGTGCAGTGGTTAAGTGCTCAATTGCTAACCAAAAGGTCAGCGGTTCGAACCCACCAGTTGCTCCATGGGAGAAAGATGTGGCAGTCTGCTTTGGCAAAGATTACAGCCATGGAAACCCCATGGGGCAGTTCTGCTCTGTCCTACAGGGTCGCTGTCAGTTGGAATCCACTCAATGGTCACGGGTTTTGTTTTGTTTTGGTTTAATTACTGTTATGGAAATATATCCTGAGTTGGAGCACTAGAGAAAAATCTGTTTCCCTTTTTGGTGCCATTAAAGGCACGCAGACTGTAGAGAAAAAGATTGAACTCCTATAGCTCTAAAAGTGCTTCATAAAAGCAACTCTCTCTTTCAAGTTTCTGCTCTATTTCTGTGGAGCCCTGGTGGTGCAGTGGTTAAGAGGTCAGCTGCTAACCAAAAGATCAACAGTTGGAATCCACCAGCTGCTCCTTGGAAAGCCGATGGGGAAGTTCTGCTCTGTCCTATAGGGTTGCTATGAGTCAGAATTGACTCCATGGCAACAGGATTTTTTTTTTTTTTGCTCTATTTTTGCACATCTCCAGACAGTCCTTTTAAATAGAATGTGAGAATCCTTTCCTGTTATTGTTGGGTTCTGGAGTTTGATATCCCCAAAGAGATGACTGTCCTTTGATAACTGGCCGTATAAGGTGGCATGCATCTTGTGGGATCTGGATGCTGACTGATGGTGAAAGTCACTCAATTACAGTCAGTGGAAGAACATTGTGATCAGAGCCCAAGGGCAGGAATACCTTTTAATTGACAATTAATGTCACTGGCGCTAGCTGCATGTCCTCTTATTGTCCCCCAGCATACATCTAGCTGAAGGGGAAAAAGCATCCTGGCTGCCCGTCCTCCCAAGTGTCAGTGACATTGCGTGTCAGCATTCCCTGAGAAAGTTCCCTGGACACAG
Organism: Dugong dugon; assembly: GCA_030035585.1. Taxonomy (NCBI): domain Eukaryota; kingdom Metazoa; phylum Chordata; class Mammalia; order Sirenia; family Dugongidae; genus Dugong; species Dugong dugon. The sequence continues at coordinate 99,812,618 of CM057472.1, read as the reverse complement.
GCTAAGTAGTAATGCTGCAGCTTGTTTCTGGCCAAAAGTAAGCTGACCCTTAGCAAAACTGTGACATAAGAAAGGTTATTTTTGACAACTTTCACCCTCGTCCCCACATTTTTTCCTCCCTGGTCACTAAGTCCTTCCACCTTCAGACATCAGGGTCTGGCTTTAGTATCCTCCAGTGTCCACCATCCCTTCAAGCTTACTTTCTAGAAAGGCTGTGTCACTGACATGCTAATGAAGATTTAGGTTACTGTCTCACGTCTCTCAGTTATGGAATGGTAGAGCCAGCTGAGAGCTGGGGTATTTGGGGGACTTTCTGGAAATTATGTCGGGTTAACTGTCTCCCAGCCTGTCTTCTTTTAAGGTCTTAACCTCTAGTCACATCTTCAACATGCTGTCTCATACCTTTTTCACTTATTCAGTAAGAACATATAAATCAAAACCCGTTGCCGTTGAGTCAATTCTGACTCATAGCAGCCCTATAGGACAGTATAGAACTGTCCCATAGGGTTTCCAAGGAGCGCCTGGTAGATTCGCACTGCTGATCTTTTGGTTAGCAGCCGTAGCTCTTAACCACTATGCCACCAGGGTTTCCCAAAGTACATACAGAGCTCCAATATGTGCCATGCACTATGCTAGACATAGGGGATGCCATGATAAGCTAAAGAAAGGCACAGACCCTCTCTCATGGAGTTTATAGCCTAATGAGAGATTCTGGCATACGTCAAACAACCACATAAATGAATGTCAATGATAACTCTGGAAAGTGCTACGTGTACACTGTAGGGGAGTTTGGTGCAGCCAGGAAGCTCCAGGACATATTCCCTGAGAACATTTGATTGAGCTGAGTGAGCATTAAGGAGGTTGAGGGGATGGCAGGGTAAGGAGTAGAGGGAGTGGAAGAGTGTTCTAGGCAGAGGAAACATGCAGGCAAAGTTCCTTCAGCAGGAGGAAGCATGGGTTGTGTGGAGTGGAGAATGAGGGAGTATGGTGTGAGAAGAAGCTGGAAAAGAAGTAAAGATTAGGCCACGAAGGGTAATTGTTACGCTTACATTGGGGATTTTGGTCTATCATAAAAGCAGCGGAAAGTCACTGAAGTATTTTAAGCAGGAACAAGACAGGATCAGATTAGTACCTTGAAAAATGTTACTTTACAGAGTGGAGAACAGATTGGTGATGGCAAGGATGGATGCAGGTACCAGTCAGGGGTTACTGCAGTAGAGCTGGTGAGAGATGAAGGGAAATGGAGGGACTTGGTCATAGAATGTAGAATCAGTAAGCTTTGATGATGGATCAGATATGGTGGTGGAGAGGCAGAGTAGTCAAGGATGACTCATTCCCAGGTTTTGACTAGTTTAGCTGGATGCATGAAGGTGGTACTCAACCAGACAGGGGGCACTGGGAGAGAAGCAGATTAGGGAGCAAAATTCAGATATGCTGGGCTTGAGGTGCCTTTGAATCATCTCGTGGAAATGTCAAATAAGCATTTGGAGATCTAGAGCTCAGAGGCGAGGTCCTAGCTGAAGATGAAAGTTAGGGAGTCAGTGGCATCTGAATGATCAATGAAAGTGTGCTTCCTGGTGAGAGGGCCTAAAGGAGCAGAGACAGGGGCCCAGGTCAGTAGCGGAGAAGGGGCTTACCAAGGGGATTGGACAGAGCCATCAGAGGGAGAGGAGGCAACTAGGAGAGCGGGGCTTCACAGAAGCCCGGGGAAGAAGCGGCCAGACGCAGCTGAGAGATCAGAAAAGGAGGACGCAAATGTTCACTGGATGTAGCAACATGGAGGTGATTGGTGACCTTAGTGAGAGGCATTTGGGTGTAGTGAAGCAAAAGGAAGCCAGACTGGAGAGGTTTGAGGAGTGTATGGGGGCAGGGAAAGGACAATTAACTGGGCTGTCTCATGAAATCATGACTCTAAAGGAGTAGGTGCTCCTCATGCCTCTCTTCAATAGTCTAATCTGGCAGCTGATGTGGAGTCCCTGGGTGGTGCAAATGGTTAAGCACTTAACTACTAGCTGAAAGGTTGGTGTTTCGAACCCACCCAGAGGCACCTCAGAAGACAGGCCTGGCCATCTGCTTCCAAAGGGTCGTATCGTAGACTTGAAAGTACTATGGAGCAGTTCTACTCTGCACACATGAGTTAGAATTGACTCCATGGCAACTAACAACAACAGCAACAAATGCCAGACAGCCCAAAGGTCAGATAGTCTAATTAGTGAATCATTAAGGCACACCAGAGTGGCAAAATATCTTTTCCACTTTGTAAAAGAAAACTTGGCGATTTTCAGTCACTTCAAGGCACTTTTTTTTTTTTTTCCTACTTTTCTTCTGTGGCAGAAAAAAACAAGTTCTATAATTTTTTTTCATGCCATGGTGTAGTCCAAGTCCAACCCAGAACAAAGTCCACCTAGTCCCTCCATCTACGCCATGATTTATTTTGTTCTTTATATCATTTCTGGCTCTTTCAGTTTTTAAATCCTGGGTTAAATTGATCCTCAATATCAGCATTCCTGGGCATTCTTTCGTGTTTTCCTGTCCTGGTGTATTTCATTCTGCATTTTCTACATCAAGTTTTGTAGCCCAGGTACGCGTTTGCAGGGGGCTTTCAGCCAGGCTTGCTTGGCTCATTGATGCTGCTGATAATGACTGAGCCCTAGTTGCTGGTCAGCTCACACGCTGCCGTAAATGGGCTTGAATTTCCATGAAAGCCTCCCCCTTTTAAAAAATTTTATTTTTGGTCTTTTTTTTAATTGTATAGCTATTTCCTGAAAATATTCTTATTGTAACAGATTCAAAGAACAAAGAAGTATTTAGAGTATGCCATAAAAAACCCCAAAAAACCATCCGTCATCTCTCTTCCCAACACTCCACCCGTCAAATCCATTTGCCATTTTCTAAGTGGACTTTGCACATTTTCAAGCCTTTTCTAGGAAACATACACACACACACGTGTGTGTGTGTGTCTATACACATTTGTGAATTTTTTATATTAACAGGATCACGTACGGATTATTCTATGACTTGGTTTTTCATTTAATGCGTTTTTGCTGTCTTTCTCTCCCGTGTTCTTATGCTTTTTAACCACTGCAAAGTACTCCATAATACAGCTGTTATCATTATTTAACTGGTTTCCTATTGATGGGCATTTAGTTGCCAGTTTTTGCTGTTATTAACCATGTTGTAGGTAAACAATCTTACCCTTGCACCTGCCTCCATATGTGAAAGTATTTCTTTAGATTAGATTCAGAGAAGTAGTATGTTGTTGTTGTTGTTGCTAGGTGCCATCAAGTTGGTTCCAGCTCCTAGCAACCCTACGTACAATAGAATGAAACACTGCCCGATCCTACACCATCCTCACAATGGTTGTTATGCTTGAGCCGATTGTTGCAGCCACTGTGTCAATCCATCTCCCTGAGGATCTTCCTCTCTTCTGCTGGCCCTCTACTTTACCAAGCATGATGTACTTCTCCAGGGACTGATCCCTCCTGATAACATGTCCAAAGCATGTGAGACATAGTCTTGCCATCCTTGCTTCCAAGGAGAATTCTGGTTGTATTTCTTCCAAGACAGATTTGTTCATTCTTTTGGCAGTCCATGGTATATTCAATATTCTTCGCCAACACCACAATTCAAAGGCGTCAATTCTTCTTCTTCAATATTCCTTATTAATTGTCCAGCTTTTGCATGCGTGTGAGGCGATTGAAAACACCATGGCTTGGGTCAGGCGCACCTTAGTCTTCAAGGTGGTGTATGTGCTTTTCAACACTTTAAAGAGGTCTTTTACAGCAGATTTGCACAATGTAATGCATCTTTTAATTTATTTAATTTATTTTTTTATTGTTGTAGTTCAAGTGAAAGTTTACAGTTCAGGTTAGTCTCTCATACAAAAATTTATACATACATTGTTATGTGACCCTAATTGCTCTCCTCATACTGTGACAGCACGCTCCTCCTTTCCACCTCTGATTTCCAGTGTCCATTCAATCAGCTCCTAACCCCTTCTGCCTTCTCATCTCACCCCCTGACAGAAGCCACACATTTAGTCTCATGTATCTACTTGAGCTAAGAGGCACACTCCTCACGAGTATCATTTTATGTCCCACAGTCCAGTCCAATCTTTGTTTTAGTTCTGGGAATTGTTTTAGTTCTTGGTGGACAGAGAGTCCAGGGACCGTGTTTTCTGGGGTTTCACCATTCTCAGTCAGACCATTAAGTCTGGTCTTTTTACTAGAATTTGAGTTCTGCACCCCACCCTTTCCCTGCTCCATCAGGGACTCTCTGTTGTGTTCCCTGTCAGGGCGGTCATTGGTGGTAGCTGGGCACCATCCAGTTCTTCTGGTCTCAGGCTGATGGAGTCTCTGGTTTATGTGGCCCTTTCTGTCTCTTGGGCTAATACTTTCCTTGTGTCTTTGTTGTTCTTCATTCTCCTTTACTCCAGGTGGTTGGGACCAATTGATGCATCTTAGATGGCTGTTTGAAGGCTTTTAAGACCCCAGATGCCACTCACCAAAGTAGGATGCAGAACATTTTCTTGATAAGCTTTGTTATGCCGATTGACCTAGATGTCCCCTGAAAGCATGGTCCCCAGAACTCTGCCCTTGCTACTCTGTGCCTTGAAGTGTTTGGTTGTATTCAGGAACCTTCTTAGCTTTTGGTTTAGTCCAGTTGTGCTGACTTCCCCTGTAGCGTGTGCTGTCCTTCCCTTCACCTAAGATAAATCTTGTCTACTATCTAGTTAGTGAATAACCCTCGCCCTCCCTCCCCACCCTCTTAACCATCAAAGAGTGTTTTCTTCTGTGTTTAAACCTTTTCTTGAGTTCTTATAATAGTGGTCTTATACAATATTTGTCCTTCTGTGACTGACTAATTCACTCAGCATAGTGACCTCCAGCTTCCTCCATGTTAATAAGATGTTTCACGGCTTCGTTATTGTTCTTTATTGTTGCGTAGTACTCCATTGTGTGAATATACCATAATTTGTTTATCCATTCGTCTGTTGATGGGTACCTAGGTTGTTTCCATCTTCTTGCTATTGTGAACAGTGCTGCAATGAACATGAGTGTGCATGTATCTATTTGTGCGACGGCTCGTATTTCTCTAGGATATATTACAAGAAGCGGAATTGTTGGATCGTATGTTACTTGTATTTCTAGCTTTTTAAGGAAGCACCAAATCGGTTTCCAAATGGTTGTACCATTTTGCAGTCCCACCAACAGTGTATAAGTGTTCCAGTCTCTCCACAACCTCTCCAACATTTACTATTTTGTGTTTTTTGGATTAATGCTAGCCTCGTTGGGGTGAGATGGTATCTCATTGTAGTTTTGATTTGCATATCTTTAATGGCTAATGATCGTGAGCATTTCTTCATGTGTCTGTTAGCCGCCTGAATGTCTTCTTTGGCGAAATTCCTGTTCATATCCTTTGTCCATTTTTTGATTGGGTTATTTGTCGTTTTGTTGTTGAAGTTTTGCAGTATCTTGTAGATTTTAGAGATTAGATGCTAATCAGATTTGTTGTAGCCAAAGATTTTTTTCCCAGTCTGTAGGTTGTCTTTTGACTCTTTCGGTAAAGTCTTTTGATGAGCATAAGTGTTTGATTTTTAGGAGCTCCCAGTTATCTAGTTTCTCTTCTGGTGCTTGTGCATTCTTACTTATGGTTCGTATTCTGTTTACGCCATGTGTTAGGGCTCCTAGTGTTGTCCCTATTTTTTCTTCCATGATCTTTATCATTTTCAATTTTATATTTAGGTCTTTGATCCATTTTGAGTTTTTTTGTGCATGGTGTGATGTACGGGTCTTGTTTCAGTTTTTTGCAGATGGATATCCAGTTATGCCAGCACCATTTGTTAAAGAGACTGTCTTTTCTCCGTTTAATGGACTTCGGGCCTTTGTCAAATATCAGCTGCTCATAGGTGGATGAATTTACGTCTGGATTCTCAATTCTGTTCCATTGGTCTATGTATCTGCTGTTGTACCAGTACCAGGCTGTTTCGACTACAGTGGCCGTATAATAGGTTCTAAAATCAGGTAGTGTGAGGCCTCCCACTTTGTTCTTCTTCTTGAGTAATGCTTTACCTATCTGGGACCTCTTCCCTTTCTCTATGAAGTTGGTGATTTGTTTCTCCATCCATTAAAAAATGACAGCAGAATTTGAATCAGGATTGCACTGTATCTGTAAATCACTTTGGGTAGAATTGACATTTTCACAATGTTGAGTCTTGCTATCCATGGGCAAGGTATGTTTTTCCGCTTATGCAGGTCTCTTTTGGTTTCTTGCAGTAGTGTCCCGTAGTTTTCATTGTATAGGTCTCTTATGTCTCTGGTTAGATTTATTCCCAAGTATTTTATCTTCTTGGGGGCTGTTGTAAATGGTATTGATTTGGTGATTTCCTCTTCGAAGTTCTCTTTGTTGGTGTCTTTTAATTTCTTGACTGCTGCTTCCATGGGCATTGATTGTGGATCCAAGTAAAATGAAATCCTTGGCAACTTCAATCTTTTCTCCATTTATCATGGTGTTGCTTACTTGTCCAGTTGTGAGGATTTTTGTTTTCTTTATGTTGAGGTGTAATTTGTACAGAAGGCTGTATTCTTTGATCTTCATCAGTAAGTGCTCCAAGTCCTCTTCATTTTCAGCAAGCAAGTTTGTGTCATCTGTACAACGCAGGTTGTTAATGAGTCTTCCTCCAATCCTGATGCCCCATTCTTCTTCGTATAGTCCAGTTTTTCTGATTATTTGCTCAGCATACAGATTGAATAGGTATGGTGAAAGGATATAACAACGATGCACATCTTTCCTGACTTTAAACCACGAAGTATCCCCTTGTTCTGTTCGAACCACTGCCTCTTGATATATGTACAGGTTCCTCATGAACACCATCAAGTGTTTGGGAATCCCCATTCTTCAGAATGTTATCCATAACTTGTTATGATCCACACAGTCGAATGCCTTTGCACAGTCAATAAAACACAGGTAAACATCTTTCTGGTATTCTCTGCTTTCAGCCAGGATCCATCTGACATCAGCAATGATATCCCTCCTTCCCCATCCTCTTCTGAATCCAGCTTAAATTTCTGGCAGTTCCCTGTTGATGTACTGCTACAACCACTTTTGAAATGATCTTCAGCAAAATTTTACTTGGGTGTGATATTAATGAAATTGTGCAATAATTTCTGCATTTGATTGGATCACCTTTCTTTGGAATAGGGATAAATATCCATCTCTTCCAGTTGTTTGGCCAGGTAGGCTGTCTTCCAAGTTTCTTGGCATAGATGAGTGGGCACTTCCGGGGCTGCATCTGTTTGTTGAAACATCTCATTTGGTATTCTGTCAATTTCTGGAGCCTTGTATTTTGCAAATGCCTTCAGTGCAGCTTGGACTTCTTCCTTCAGTACCATTGGTTCCAGATCATATGTCACCTCCTGAAGTGGTTGAACGTCGACCAATAGAATTGCTAGGTCATAGGGTAAGTCTGGAGCCCTGGTGGTGCAGTGGTTAAGAGCTTGGCTCTAACCAAAATGTTGGCAGTTCAAATACACCAGCCACTCCTTGGAAACCATACGGGGCAGTTTTACTCTTTCCTGTAGGGTCACTGTGAGTCGGAATCAACTTGATGGCTACGGGTTTGAGTTTTCTTTTGGTTTTATATCTAGTACATTAGCCTCTCTTTGTCTCTTTATATTTACATGTTAAAACGTACCCTCTTTTGTAGGGGCTCCTGCGTTTGGATCATTTTTTAGAAATTTTTAATGAGTAGAGGTGTTAAGTCCTGCTTTAAAATATGAAAGAACAGAGTTAGAGGTAAGAAAATAGGCTAAAATCCCTCATAATTTTATAGTAAAATATCATTGTGATTTAAGACATGAGACAGACTATGTAATAAATGATAGTAAATTCCTGGGTCCGTTTTCATTATGCATGGATAAGCACCACTGTTGATATTCAGGAATATACCAAATATTAACATTACTATTTCAACTCCCTCAAATGTTTATGGCTTATATAATGAATTAAGAAAAATGACATCACTTTCAGTTGTTAGCACTTCGGAAACTGTGGAATTAGTTCACTCACGCAGTTTATTATTTTTAATTCACTTGATTTTACTCAAAATTGTTCTTCCACAAATTAAATTGGAGCTTGCCTTGCAAAACAACGTCACCCAGATGCCCTGCAAATGATGATTCACTTCATCTCTCATTCTCATCTTTGATCATAACTGCAGAAGACAGTTTCCAAAGAAGACAGATTTGGTCATCAAGTCCTCAAATAAGAATTTCTGTAGCCATATGGATAACTAAAACAAAACAAAACCAGTTGTCATTGAGTCAAATCTGATTCATGCCAACCTCATGTGTGTCAAAGTAGAACTGTGATCTATAAGGTTTTCAATGGCTGTGATCTTTCAGAAGTAGATTGCCAGGCTTTTCTTCCAAGGTGCCTCTGGATGGATTCAAACCACCAACCTTTTGGTTAGTAGCTGAGCACTTAACTGTTTGTATCACCCAGGTTTTATATATATGAGTAAAAAAAATAACTCGTTGCCGTCGAGTTGATTCTGACTCATAGCGGCCCTATGGGACAGAGTGGAAATGCGTGGTAGGGTTTCCAAGGAATGGCTGGTGGATTTGAAAGGCCAACCTCTTGGTTAGCAGCCTAGCTGTTAACCACTGTGCCACCAGGGTGCCATATATACGAGTAGTCAGTTTTAAGTATTATCTTGGGTTTGGTGAAACTCTTTAATGGATGTTTGAGACGCAAACCAGAGGAGAATGGGTGATTATTCACTTATTCCTTTATTCAATGACTTTTTATTCAGCACTTACAATGTGCCAGGCACTGAGCAGCCTCACCCCTACCCCTTTCTTCATGCATACCGTGTGCCGAGAACTGTGTTAGACTATGAGAATGTGATGTTGAGAGAGACAAAATTGGCCTCTGCCCTCATGGAGCTTGCAGTCAAGTAGAAGGAAAGACCCTGCACACATGGGGTCACCATGAGTCAGAATCGATTCAACAGCAACTAACAACAGCAACAGCAAACTACAGGTGGATGAGAGGAGTATGTTGAGGAACAGTGGAGGGAAAAAGAGTAAAGTCAAAAAAGGCCTCATAGAGCGAAGGAGTTTTCCAACCAATAACCAGCTTGTTGCCATTGAGTCGATTCCGACTCATAGGGACCCTATAGGACAGAGTAGAACTGCCCCCTAGCGATTCCAAGGAGTGGCTGGTGGATTCCAACTGCTGACCTTTTGGTTAGCTGACGAGCTCTTAACCACTATACCACCAGGGTTCCAAAAAAGATTCTTGCTGAGTGTTAGAAGATAAGGAGATGCTCATCGTGAAAGGGAATTCAGCACTCTGACAGCAACGTGGGAGAAAGGAGAAAGGGAAGCTGGACTGGGGGCAGGACAAGGAGGCGAGTGATGATGGGACCTGGACCAAGGGAGTCATGGTAATGGTAGGTCAATGAGAACAGATACAAAACATGGTAAAGAGATGGAAACACAGCTTGACGCCTGGGCTTGAGCAGTGAAAGAAAGAAAAAAAAGCAAGAAAGACTCCCAAGTCAGGAAGGCTTGGAAGTCATCTGGGAGAGTGGTGTTGGTACTGCCCCTGGACACGGGGCCAGGTTAGGTAGAGATGAATGCTCTGAGTTTAAGGCACCTGCCAGACCCTGGCTGATGGTGGGCAGGTCTAAAGCCAGGGGACAGTCTGGGCTGGAGTTGGGAATTTGGGAGGCCTCTGCGTGTAAGAGCTCCTTTTAAATGACAGCTGGGAAGGAGATTCATGATTTTAGACTCTTAGACTCTCATTTTAATTATTATATTGGCAGAGCCACTCTATCGTTTCCATTATTCCAAATTAATCATCCCATAAAAGAACTTTTCCAGCCTCAGATAATCACAGCACTGCAATTACTAAGTTTGTTGTTTGTTACCATCGAGTTGGCTCTGACTCCTGGTGACCCCATGTACGATAGAACAAAATGTAGCCCAGTCCTGCACCGTCTTCTTGATCCTTGGTCTGCTCGAGTCCATTATTGCGGCCACTGTGTATTCTGAGTGCCTTCCAACTTAGGGGGCTCATCTTCCAGTACTATATCAGGCAATATTCTTTTGTGATGAGTAGGGTTTTCATTGGCTAATTTTTGGAAGTAGATTGCCAAGCTTTTCTTCCTAGTCTATTTTAGTCTAGAAGCTCCGCTGAACCCTGTCCACCATGGGTGACCCTGCTGGTATTTGAAATACTGACGGTATAGCTTTCAGCATCATAACAACACACAAGCTACCACAGTACAACAAACTTACAGATGGGTGGTGGTTACTAAGTTTAGTTGCATTATAATCACCGGAGGAGTTTGAAAATGCAGAGTCCTGGATCTCAGCCTCAGGGATTTTGATTCAGGAGGGGAAGTAGAGACATTTAATAGTCAGTGAATATCCATATATCCTCCTTCCAGCCCCACTTCTCAGTCCCTGGCAGTGGGTGGGATCACGTGACAAATTCTGGCCGATAGAATCTGAATGGATGTGGTAGAAGTCACAGCGGCACACAGAGGCCTTGTTTCAAGATAGTAATAGCATGCATCCCTGAGCCCCTGCATGAAGGAGATTCCCTGAAGAGCTCCCAAGCCCACAGTGGACTTTGCACGAGTGAGAAATAAACCTTTCTGTGTTATATCACAAGGAGCCCTGGTGGTGCAATGGTTAAAAGCTCAGCTGCAAACTGAAAGGTTAGTGGCTCAAACCCACCGAGCGGCTCCTTGGGAGAAAGACCTAATGATCAGCTTCCATAAAGATTATAGCCAAGAAAACTGTAAGGGGCGGTTCTACTGAGTCCCATGGGATCACTATGAGTTGAAAAACGACTAGGTGGCAAATGACAACGACCTGTTACATCTTGGAGATTTTAGAGTGTTACTGCAGCAGAGCCCAGCCAATTCTGTGCTGTCAGCGATTCTGACACGGGGACCCACTGACCACATTTTGTGACCGGTGGCTTAACTGACTTTGTCATAGCACACTCCTAATGGGTACCTTAGAGATGTCCTTAATGCCCAGAGCGCTAGATCTGCCAAAAGGAGGTTTGGTTTGATGCCATGGTGTATGGTTTGATTTGGAGAGTTATGTTCCAGTCCTAACTCCCATTACCTGTGAATGTGACCTTGTTTGGAAATAACATCTTTGCAGATGTAATTAGTTAAGACGAGGCCATACTGGAGTAGGATGGCCCCTCATTCAATACAACTGGCATCCTCATAAGAAGAGAAGAGACAGACAGACATGGGGGAAAGATGGCCATGTGAAGATGGAAGCAGAGGTTGGAGTTATGCTGCCACAAACCAAGGAGCAATTGCAGCTCCTAGAAACTGGAAGAGGCCCTGGCGACATCTTGATTTTGGACTTCTAGCCTCCAGAACTTGAGAGAATGAATTCAGATTGTTTTCAGCCACCCACTCTGGTAATTTGTCACGGCTGCCCTGGGAAACTAGTACAGCTAGTGAATGGTGCACCCTTCATTCGGAAATGTTAATGGAATAGGTCACTGAAGGAAGCATGATTCACCAGTACAATTAATGTGCTGGCCACAGTTTATCGAGTATTTTCTATGTGCAAGGCACCATGCCAGGTGCTTCACGTACATGAACTCATCATCTGCACCCTTGCCAGGTGGATATGATTGTACACAGGTAGGAAGTGGCAGAGTGGGATTGGATTCCACACTTGTGCTTTGACTTATGCACTCTGAATTTGCACATTTACTCTCCTGATAGCTTGGCGTTGGGGACCCTCAACTGAGGGTGACTTCAGTATCCTACCAGAATGACTTGCAAAGGTTGTGGTAATACTAAAGTTGTGTAATATCGCATAGTAAAAATTCAAAAAATTTTATTGTGGTGAAAATATACATAACAAAACATGCCATCTCAACAATTCCTGCACGTACAATCCAGTGACATTGATTACATTCTTCAAGTTGTGCAACTGTTCTTGCTATCCTTTTCCTCATTATTCTACCACCATTAACATAAACTCAATGCCCCCTAAACAAAAACTGCCCCCTTCCGCCTCGCTGCCACATCTGGTAACTACTGATAATCTCTGGTTTCTATGTATCTGCTTATTTCATGTAAGTGGGATCATCCAGTTTTTATTCTGGTGCAACTGACTTATTGCACTCAGCATGGTGTTTTCAAACAAACAGTAAAATTTTTTAACAATTTATTTTCAGATTTTCAGCTCAATTTTTTTTTCAGGCTTTAAAGACAGCTATCTAGCATATTTGAATTTTCCTAATAATAAGTGAAGGGCTGCAAAGAAAGTTTGCTGTGGGGTTACGCTTTCTTCTCTGGGGATCCCACACCATAATGAGTTTGTGTATCAGCAAATGAAATTGATAGCACAAATTACTCGTAATAAAGTTTCTTTACAAGTCTATGCAGTGACCATATGTCAAGAAGTTTAAAATATACTCTCTGAACCAACAGTCTATGTGGCTCATTTTCTCTTGATTCTCAACAACTCAGTGTTCTCATCCACTTAAAAGTAAGACTGATCTCTTCTTGAGGGGCTAGTCTTAAATCAGATTTAGCCTTGTCTTAGTCATAATTTTGCACTTGCTTCCGCTTTGGGGCAGGTGCCAGGACAGGCCTACTCGTGGACACAAAGTGTCCTGGCCCACTAAAAACCAGAGTTAAGCTTAACAAGTGGAGGACTGATGGAGGGGGTGTGAATGTCTGATTAAGTAATCATAACAACAACAACAACAACAAAAATACCTCAGATGACTTCTCAGTAAAAGAAACTATTGTCCTCAGGGACTCTAGATATGTTTTCCAAACTCTGTTAAGCGTCAAACTGGCTGATAGGGTCGAATGTTGACAAGCATTCAAAAGGGCTTTTTCTTATCAAATAGAGAACTTTGTGGCAAAATCATTAGCTACCGTCTACAACCGTTGGTAAGCTTGTTAGAAGCCATATTAGACACTAAAAGGTCCTCAGTTTATTTTTTCGTTAACTTCCTTTCAGAAACTGGTGGCATGGAGGTTACCGTGGGATGCCATGACTGGGAAAAGGACTTACCCTGCTACGGCGAGAGGCTCATTTGTTGATGTAACTTAATGCCAACTCCCAGAGAAATTGAAGATTGGATTCGGTGCAATCGCTTGTGACGTATCTCTAAGCATGCTTCGCCCAGGTCCCATTTTAAAAGAAAGGAGCACAGGAGAGAAACGCCCCTGCCACCCCAAAGTGCCCCGTACAACAACCTACACCTTCCTGAGGGAGGAGTCACTAAGAATTCAGCCAGCGTGGAAAGTTCATTGAACATGCTATGCTGTCTGTTTGAAACTTACTTGTTCTGAAAGTGCTTCAGAAACCAGTAATCCTATTAGCTTGGCTTCTGGAACAGCTACCTACCTGCAGTAAAAAGTGATTACAACTGTCAGCCAGCAAATAATTGCGCCAGTATCTAAATGAATGGGGAATCTGCTCTAGAAGAAATTCCGTTTCCTAAGTGAGTCAGCTCGGCCCATTGTCTCTGACTTAGTTGCTGACAAATTTGGGCTGCCCGCCTAAACCAGAGAGGAAGGGTAAAAAGGCAAGGGAGCTTTAATTGGTGGATGAGAGGCAGGACCAGGACTACCTGAAATTTATCAGCTGAAAGGCTTTGCTGGGGCAACTGCTCTGCTGAGCCACCATCAGGACTTTGCTGAAGACATGGGTCCCTGGGCAGGTTTCAGGTCCAAAGTCTTGGCCACTGGCTACAGATTGAAACCTTGATGCCTGACCCTTTCCTCCCATTCTTTGCCAGAGTTCACTGACATTTACAAAAACGTGTCTAATAGAGAGGAATCCCCGTGTGCACCGCTGGCTAACAATGTAGTGGGTCAGGGTAGACCGTTTCCAAAGGAAAGTGGACAGGAAGAATTTGGCAAGGGCAGGAAATCCATCTGTAAAAGGAAAAGATTCCAGTCAATCAGAGCAATGCTGTTCCAGTAATACTCAAAAGTCCCAGGTGTCCGGGTCTTCTAAAAGACCCCACTGCCACCTCCTGAAAAATCATTTCTACTTTGTTTGATATCCCCAACATCACCAACAGCTGGGAGAACTGCAATACCGTGGCTCATACTCCAGACTGGGAGAAGATCAGCGTCTGGCCCAGCTATGCCACAGCCAATTGTGCAGTCTTTGCCCAGGTCCTGGGTTTTCTGGACCTTGGTTTGATCACGTGTAAAGTGAGGAGCACCGATTGTTGAGGGCCCTCTTGTTTTGCAATCCTCCTCTGGGTTTGGGGTGTAGGTGGGCTGTGTGGCCAGAACACTGGCTGAATGCTATAGGCAGCCAGCTTTAGGGCTGAGGGTTTGGAGATCTGCAGTGATTTCTTTTTGGAGCTCTCAGGAGCTTAATTGAAAAGTTTTAAAGGGTAAGTTTAAGTCCTGGGGGAAAACATAGATATAGAGCTGAAGCAGGTTTGGGAGGAAGTAGATTGTCAGGTGTGGGGGCAGTGGTGATTCAGTGGTAAAATTCTTGCATTCCAGGTGGGAGACCTGGGTTACATTCCTGACCAATGCACTTCATGCACAGCCACTGCCCCTGTCAGTGGAGGCTTGCCTGTTGCTATGATGCTGAACAGGTTTCAGCAGAGCTTCCAGACTAAGACAGACTATGAAGAAAGGCCTGGTGATCTACTTCCGAAAATCAGCCAGTGAAAACACTATGAACCACAATGGTCAAATCTGCAACCGATTGTGGGGATGGTGCAGCACCAGGCAGTATTTTGTTCTGTTGTGCATGGGATGTTGATGGCAGCTAGCAACAACAACAGTTACAAATTGTTAGGTAAAGGCCTGCATCTATGGTAGCTTTGTGCCTGGAGGCTGGGGTCCTGTGTAAGTGACTGTGTTTTCCCAGCCTCGATATTGTTGCTGTTGTTCGATGCTGTCAAGTAGATTTCTACTCTTCCTAGGCTGTAATCTTTATGGGAGTAGATTTCCAAGAGTTTTTTCCCTGTGGAGCTGCGGGGTGGGTTTGAACTCCCAGTCTATCCGTTTGCAGCCACCAGGACTCCTACCTTGATATTATCCCTGCAAATGAAGAGGAAGCACACATGGGAATGTTGGATGGGTGGGCAGGGTTGATGCGTAGACCAAGGCCCATCTGCTGAGCCACCAGCTTCCTCCTTGGTCTTCCACCTCAGTAATGCCTTATTTGGCAGCTCAGAGTTGACTGTAAAAATAACAAACCATAGGATGGTTACGTTGCTGTGCACTAGCCCTTGTTTTTTGTTGCCTCTTCAGCCTCAAGTCTAAGATTAATATTGATTCGTACTACTGAATACCTAACTTGACTGTGGATACACTTACTCCTTAGAGACCAAACAATATGGTTTTCAAATGTGTTACTTGGAAGACACAAATACTTTCCTAAATAATTATGCCTGTTCATTGCATAAGTAACAATAATTAAGCAATGCCTAAGATTATTTACTCATTATTAATTCAAAGTGTCTTTTCTCTCTCCACATTAGATTTATTTTATAATTATATCTATAAAATGTTAGTACACCCCAAAAGCATGCTCCCCAGATGCAGTTTTAACTCAGTACTGAAGTCACTCCTGAGGGTCATCCTTCTGCCAAAGATTAGAAAGGCCCATAAAACAAAACGAGACTAAATGGGCACACCAGCCCAGCGGCAATTACAAGAAGGCAGGAGGAGACAGGAAAGCTGGTAATGGGAAACCAAAGGTGGAGGAGAGAGTGTTGAAACATCGTGGGGTTGGCAACCAATGTCACAAAACAATATGTGTATTAATGGTTTAATGAGGAACTAATTCACTCTGTAAACCTTCACCTAAAGCACAATAAAAAAGAAAAAATATTAATACAATGATGTATATTTAATATGCATCTATTAAGAATGTCCACCACCTGTCTGTTAGTTTGTCATATTGTGGTAGCTTGCATGTTGCTTTGATGCTGGAAGCTATGGCACTGGTGTTTCAAATACCAGCAGGGTCACCCATGGTAGACATGTTTCAGCAGAGCTTCCAGACTAAGACAGAGTAGGAAGAAAGGCCTGGCAATCTACTTCCAAAAATCAGCCAAAGAAAACCCTATGGATCACAGCAGAACATGTCCAATGTGCTTCCTTTGGACATGTCATCAGGAGGGATCAATAGCTGGAGGAAGACTTCATGTTTGGTGAGGTAGAGAGCCAGGGAGGGAGACCCTTAGGGAGGCGGATTGTCACAATAGCTGTAAGGATGGACTCGAACATACCAGCGAGCATGAAGATGATGCGGGACTGGGCAATGTTTCATTCTGTTGTGGGTAAGGTCGCCATGAGTCAGAGTCCGCTCGACAGCAGTTTATCTATCTATTTCTGTCTGTCTGTCTATCTATATCTGTCTATCTATATAAGGATGTCCCCTGACTTTTAGTACACTGTGTTAAACTGCTTATCAAGGATAATGCTTTTATAAATAACAATCTTTGATGCAAGGACTAGGGAAAGAATTCATCCGGGTTTTTATACTTTGTTCAAAATACTTTGCGGGCAAATATTGACCCAATGAAACTGCTGCCTCTGCCTCCCATCAGATATGTTTTGTTTTCACTGTAGCATTCCATGTCTGTTCTAGAAATGTCCGAGTTCTACTCTTCACTGAGCACAGAGCAGGGCACGTAAGTGGAAACTGAGAATAAGCTCTTGACTGCTTTCTGCTTTTATTTACCTTGGAGAGCGATTTTATTCTCAAGGTTGAAACCTTGGAGAGCTCATCCTATTTCAAGATTTTAACCTCTATGCAATGAGCCCTGGTAGCGTGGTGGTTAAGCACTCAGCTGCTAACCTAAAGGTTGGTGGTTCAAACCCACTAGCCGCTCCATGGGAGAAAGATGTAGCAGTCTGCTTCTGTAAAGATTGTTGTTGTTGTTGTTAGGTGGGGTCGAGTTGGTTCCAACTCATAGCAACCCTATGTATAACAGAACAGAACACTGCCTGGTCCTGTGCCATCGTCACAATCGTTGTTATGCTTGAGCCCATTGTTGCAGCCACTGTATCAATCCATCTCATTGAGGGTCTTCTTCTTTTTTGCTGGCCCTCTACTTTACCAAGCATGATGTCCTTCTTCAGGGACTGGTCCTTCCTGACAACATGCCCAAAGTATGTGAGACGTAGTCTTGCCATCCTTGCTTCTAAGGAGCATTCTGGTTGTACTTCTTCCAAGACAGATCTGTTCATTCTTTTGGCAGTCCATGGTATTATTTAGCATTCTTCACCAACACCACAATTCAAAGGTGTCATTTCTTCAATCTTCCTTATTCATCATCCAGTTTTCACATGCATATGAGGTGACTGAAAACACCTTAGTCCTCAAGGTGACATCTTTGCTTTTCAAGACTTTAAAGAGGTCTTTTGCAGCAGATATGCCCAATGCAATGGGTCCTTTGATTTCTTGACTAATGCTTCCAGGGTGTTAACTGTAGATTCAAGTAAAATGAAATCCTTGACAACTTCAATCTTTTCTGTTTATCATAATGTTGCTTATTGGTCCAGTTGTGAGAATTTTTGTTTTCTTTATGTTGAGGTATAATCCATACTGATTACTGTAAAGGTTAAAGCCTTGGAAACCCTATGGGGCAGTTCTACTCTGTCCTATAGGGTCACTATGAGTCAGAATCGACTGGACGGGAACAGGTTTTAAACTATAGGCAGACAACTCTTGAATCAACATTTCCATCAAGCCCTTTTAGACCTCCAGGCCCACTCAGGTACTCTGTCACATAAAACTGAACCCTTTATCTCTGGGCTGGTCTTAGTCTGGGAGACCATTTTGCTGGGCTTTGAAGCGTCAGCTGTTGGCATGGGAAGAGGGCAGGGGAGGGGTTCTAGATGGGAAAGCAGCAAACAGAGAATGAGGAATACCACCTGTGTGGTAAATGCAAATCAAAACCACAGTGAGATATCTCTTCACACCCACTAGAATGACCATTATAAAAAATCTGAAAATAACAAGTGTTGGTGAGGATGTGGAGAAATTGGAACCCTCCCCCATTGCTAGTGGGAATGTAAAATGGTGTAGCTGCTGTGGAAGACAGTGTAGTAGTTCCTCAAAAAGTTCAACATAGATTTACCCTATGACCCAACAATTTCACTCCTAGATATATACCCAAGAGACTTGAAAGCAGGGATTCGAAAAGATCCTGGTCCACTGGTGTTTATTGCAGCACTATTCACAGTAGCCAAAAGGTGGAAACAACCCACAAGTCCATCATCAGATGAATGGATGAACAAAATGTGGTGCATACATACAATGGAATATTGTTCAACCATAAAGAGAAATGAAGTTCTGATACATGCTATGACATGAATCAATCTTGAAAACATCATATTGAATGAAACAAGTCAGAGAGAAAAGGACAAATATTGTATGATCCCACCTACATGAAATATCTAAAATAGGCAAATATATAGAGACCAAATACTAGTGGTTACCAGGGGCTGGGGGGAAGGAGGGAATGGGGAGTTATTGCTAAAGGGGTGCCGAGTTTCTGTTTGAGATGATAAAAAACGTATGGAAGTGAAGATGGTTGTAAAACACTGTGGACTAATTAATGTTACTGAATTGTACACTTTAAGTGACAACCTTTTGTTATATATATTTTAACACAACAAGATTTTTTAAAAAGTGGTGTGGTGGCACCAAGGTAAGGAGACTGACCAGACTCCTGTGGAGCTTTCAAATGGGAAGGAGTGGGGAGAAGACAAAGCAGTGAAACCTGTAGTAGATTGATGGAGACAGTGGGGTAGCATCAAGGTACAGAATGGACTAGAAGGAGGAGGCTGGAGGGAGGGGGATCAGCCAGGCAGCTGTTTTAATATTATAAGTATCGTGTAATGATAGTATTGATTAAAATGACAGGAGAAGAAGGTCATGGACCCTTTAAGAATAGAAAGGATGCTATGGGTCTTCTCTCCAGAAAGAAGTGCACACATGTGGAATTTCAGGAGGTTCATGGGGCCCCATAAGTGATGAAATAAATGGATCGGGGCCCCCAAAGGAAATCATAATATTTGTCTATTGTAACCAGTAGAAATTGACAGGCAGAGTTGGAAGAGTACCCAGTTTGGGAAAGAAGGGAGTGAGTTTAGTTTCATATAACAGCAAAGGTAAGTAGAGACATGCTTTGGGCAGCTGAAGAATTGAGTCTGGGGCTGTGATAAGAGGCCAGGAAAGCCTGGGTCGGGGGAGCGGTTCAATTATTTGATTAGACAGCACGAGTTTAAGTTTTGATAATGAATGAGCTCCCTGAATTAACAAAAAGCAGAAAGCAATCAAGTATTGCCCAATATGAATAATGGCAGTTAATAATTCATAAAAGAGTTTGAGATCACTGCCACACACAGAATAATGGGTACTAGGTGAATGCCTAAGTAAATTATTTCATAAATATTCATTATGAAGCTTAAACATTAAACTTAAGTTGTAAGAATCAAGATCAAGATCTTGACTCATTTAAGGTTATAGTTATTAAAGTAAGCTTAAGGTGAATACATGCATCAAGATGTCTGGATTTTTCAAAATGGCTTTCACAGTGTCTACATACTGCAGCGGAAACAGTGGAAGTCAAAATAGCAAGACTCTTTGTTGGAAGTTCTCTGCCTAAGTCACCCCAAATTGGCAGCTGAAGCATCAGCATCTTTTGACCCTGTAACCTACACTCAAGTGGGAGCTCCTTGGAGACAGGTTGGCAGCGCTCCCAAGTGTAGAGATGGCGTTGTAGTTAGTTGCCGTCGAATCAACTCTGACTCATGGTGACCTAATCTATAACAGAACGAAATGTTGTCTGGTCCTTCTCCTCCTTCATGTTTGTTGGTATGTTTGAGTCCATTGTTGTGACTATGGTGTCAATCTATTTCATTGAGGGTTTCTCTGGATTTCATTGGCCGTCTGCTTTACCAAATATGATGTCCTTTTCTAGCAATTGGTCTTTCCTGATTATGTGTCCAAAGTAAGCAAGACAAAGTCTCACCATCCTCACTTCCAAGGAGCATTCTTGTTGTATTTCTTCTGAGACTGATTTACTCATTCTTTTGGCAGTCCATGATATATTCAATATTCTTTGCCAACACCACAGTTTGAACACATAGCTCAGAGGTGTAGTACTGGATAGATAAGGTTAGTTTCCAGAAATATCTGAGGCTGTTGTCCACTTTGTACAAGAAATGACCACTTGGATATTTGGGTTTGGGGAATTCACCAGTTCTCCTCACTGGGGCCAAAGTTATACACATATTCTAGAGACTGAGGTGGGACTGTATCCCTGAATCTTCCCTCAGTCACCCTCCCAGGCTGTTACTGCCTTCCTACAGGGCCCAGTGGTCATTGGACTGGCCATGTAGAGCCCTGTGTGGGGCCAGACTGGCACTGACCATACCATACCCGGGAACCAGCCAGAACTGAGCACCAGCCATGACTTTCGCAGAACCCACGCCTCAATTCACTACAACCTGAGCTAAGTCTACATCCCCAGATCCTTCAGACAACCTGAAAGTAGACCCTCCTGAATGAATTTTGAATGGTTATTTCTGAGCAGAGTGGCTTATCTGCCAAGATAATTTTCTGCAGCAGTTTCAAAGGCACAAAGTAATCTGCATAGCTCCTGGGACCCATTAGGATGATTATGGTATAACACGCCTAAAAGATCACCACTCCCCAGAACTTGCAACAGCTGAAATCCTGTCGCTTATTTATTTATACTTAATTGCATGTGTTTCTTATCAGAAAACTTCAAAAGACAAGAGAGGCCACTTAAGCCAAGGATTCTAGTGACTGATCCTACCATCTGACAGCTTATGGCTGAACTATAACTCTGTATAGCTTTGGATGATGTTTGGAATGAAGATGCTGAGATGCACAACATCCCTCTTCACTGAGGAAGGATCAGACAGTATCTACTAGATCTCTAGGAATGTGATTTACAATAAGAGTTGAAACAAAAGAAGGTTTTCTCCTTCGTCCTAAAAACCAAATGAGCCTTGTTCTGCTCAGCTTGAGGAGCCAGGGCCAGCTTGGGGAGCCCTGTCCTGGGTGAAGGGCTTCTGGAGGGGTTTACACAGGCCTCTTCAAAGGGTGGAGTCCCTGGGTGGTGTAAACAGTAAACAGTTAACAGCTGCTGACCGAAAGGTTGGAAGTTTGAGTCCACCCACAGGTATCTCAGAAGAAAGGATGGTGGTGTACCTCCAAAAAACCAGCCATAGAAAACCCAGTGGAGCACAGTTCCACTTTGACACACATGGGGTTTCCATGAGTTTGAATCTACTCCATGGCAACTGGTTTTTAATCTAAGGGGTGGGTTGAAATTAACGAGGAAGAGGGAAGACAGGGCTCAGAGCCAAAGAAGCAGTCCTGAGCACGAGGTCCACCAGGTCAGGAAAGGCTATATGCAGGGAACAAGTTGGGGAACAGGAACTGAGGGATCAGGCCAGAGAGCTGCATGCATGATGGACTCTGGTGGATTGGGACTAGTCCGGGGACCCAAAGGGGGCAATGGCATCAGGGGTCCTGTTCTAACTCTTGGCCAACTAAGGACAGACTGACCAGGAAAACTCTGGAAAATTGAGGTTCCACTATATTTTTGATCCACCACCCATCTGTTAGTTTGTCATACTGTGGTGGCTTGCATATTGCTATGATGCTGGAAGCTATGCCACCAATATTTCAAATACCGGCAAGGTCACCCATGGTGGACAGGCTTCGGCAGAGCTTCCACACTAAGACAAACTAGGAAGGAAGGCCTGGCAATCTGCTTCCAAAAATTAGCCAATTAAAACCCTATGGATCACAACAGAATATTTTCTGATATAGTGCTGAAAGATGGGCCCCCTAGGTTGGCAGGCACTTGTCATGGATTGAATTATGTCCCCCAAAAAATATGTGTATCAATTTGGCTGGGCCATGACTCCCAGTATTGTACAATTGTGTACCATTCTATAGTTTGATGGGATTTCCTTATGTGTTGTAAATGCTATCGCTATGATATAATAAAATGAATTAGCAGCAGTTATACTGATGAGGTCTACAAGATTAGGTAGTGTCTTAAGCCAATTTCTTTTGAAATATAAAAGAGAGAAGCAAGCATAGAGACATGGGGACTGCATACCACCAAGAAAGCAGTGCCAGGAGCAGAGCGCATCCTTTAGACCTGAGGTTCCTGTGCTGATATTCTCCCAGACCAAGGGAAGACTGATGCATCACAAGGACCTTCCTCCAGAGCTGACAGAGAAAGCCTTCCCTTGGAGTTGACGCCCTGAATTTGGACTTGTAGCCTACTGGACTGTGAGAAAACAAACCTCTCTTTGTTAAAACCATCCACTTGTGGTATTTCTGTTACAGCAGCACTAGATGACTAAGACAGCCGTCAAAATACACAGTGGCTGCAACAATGGACTTGAGCATACCAGTGATCGTGAAGGTGGTGCAGGACCCGGCAATGTTTCATTCTGTCGTGTGTGGGGTCACCATGAGTAGGAGCCAACTCTACAACAACATATTTTTTATATAGGAGTAAAATTCCTAAAATTAGAGTTTGAAGTCTCCTTGTGTGATGGGTATTTTGCAAAACTTTGCAAAGGACTATAAACATCTGTTAATGAAACAATTACTCCCTCATCTCAAGCACAGGCTTCCTTTGGTTCTTCTGTGTGGTCTGGTCTCAAATTGCCTGAATGACCAGGGGCTCCCATGCCACTGGGTATTAGCAGTGCAGAGTCTTGTCATTTAGACTATTTTTCTGTGAAAATAACAGGCCTCTCCTTCTTCCATTCTTTCTTTTTTCAATTTAATTTAATTTTATTGTTGTACTTTAAGTGAAATTTTATAGTTCAAGTTAGTCTCTCATACAAAAATGTATACATACATTGTTATGTGACCCTGATTGCTCTCCCTATGCTGTGACAGCACATTCCTTCTTTCCACCCCTGATTTCCTGTGTCCATTCAACCAGCTCCTGACCCTCTCTGCCTTCCCATCTCACCTCCGGACAGGAACTGCCCATTTAGTCTCATGTATCTGCTTGAGCTAAGAAGCACACTCTTCACAAATACCGTTTTATGTCCCATAGTCCAGTCTAATGTTTGACTGAAGAGTTGGCCTCGGGAATGGTTTTAGTGCTAAGTTGACAGAAAGTCCGGGGGCTGTGCTTTCTGGGGTTCCTCCAGTCTCAATCAGACCATTAAGTCTGGTCTTTTCACTAGAATTTGAGTTCTGCACCCCACTTTTCTCCTGCTCCAGCAGGGACTCTCTGTTGTGTTCCCTGTCAAGGCGGTCATTGGTAGTAGCCGGGCACCATCTAGTTCTTCTCGTCTCAGGCTGTTGCAGTCTCCAGTTTATGCGGCCCTTTCTGTCTCTCGGGCTAATGCTTTCCTTGTGACTTTGGTGTTCTTCATTCTCCTTTGTGTTTGAATATTAAATCCTTGTGCCAAGCACAGTGCTTCCTTTTCGATTGGCACATTTCTAATAGCTGTAGGTTTAGGACCACCAGATGGAGTGGGTTGAGCTGAGGGGAAGAAGCCTCTGCCCTGAGCCTGGGACTGCTTGGAATCCACGTGGCTGTGTGTTTTCTGTGGCCAGGTGGGCTTGCTGGCAGAGGCTTAACTGAGGTGTGGCAGGTAGGGCATGTGCTCTGGGCATCGCTTGAGGAGGGACACCAACGAGCAGTTTCTATTGGCCATTGTAGTTTCCATTGCCAGCTGCAAGAGAGATCATTCAGCAGTTTAAAACTAATTGCCAAAGGCCCTATTTCCACAGATACGCCCTTGCTTGCTGGTGCTGAATTTGCACTCCCACGGAGCCCATTTGCTGCTTCTGTCGCCTTGCTGAAGGCTCCTGGCTCCCCACTGCCCTTCTAGCTTGCTTGTGATCTTGAGAGCTCCTCGGTGCGCCTCTAATCTTTCCCTGACTCGGCTTCACCTCCCTGCGAGTTCTACAGCAGGGACCTTGTTCTACGTTGGGTACCCCTCCCAGGAATGACGCAGAGCTTCCAGAAGATTAAACACCCCCTGGGGGAATATCATCTCTGTGTTATGTTCCATCAACTCTTAGAGCCCAGGGCCATGCTAGAAACGTTGTCAGTGCTTAATAAACATCACTATAAGAAAACCAATGCATGGGCTCATCTTAGGGCTTGGTGCTACCCATAACCATCACTTCTGGCAGTTCTAAAACTTTGTAGAATGATATGACACAACCTCAGTACTTTCAAAACGTTCTTAGTTGTTTCTTGCTAATATGCTGGATCCTAGACATCCTTGCTTTTTAGCTCTGTGTAGGATGATAGTTTCTCACGATGACCTTTGCAGCAGGCCAGCCTTTCCTGAACATTCTGATTTGGAAAGGCTCACTTCTGTAAGGTCACTCACACGCCCACCAATGTAGAGCCCGGTAGTGGTTGGCATATTAGAGATGCTAATCTAGTCTTTTGTCTCCATTGTGTAATTCCATTTAAAAGGAAAAATCCCCAGCACTGTTCATCTGATTGCTAGGGTCTCATGCTGTGATGAATGAAGTTTTACAGTAACTGAAAAAGTAATGAATAATCCCCAAGGCAGTAAATAAATCACCAAGTTCATTAATTCCAAGCACTGAAAGTCAATTTGTAGAACACTATAGCACACCAAACAATAACATTACCTACAGTGTAATAATGGAAGAATGGGAATTAATTTTGTTTTAATTTTTAATGCACCTTTGACTCCTCAAGAAAGATATGAAATATTAACATAATTTAATATATGTGCTAGCATTTATTGAATCACTGATTTGCGTGCAAAATAAGCAACATGTATTTTTAAAATATTAAAGATTCAATAGTGGTAATTAGCTTGAATGCCGAAGAGGAAACCATTGTCGGTGGAGTCTGCCAAATCCCCCATAGGTTATGCAACCCATAAGCTGAAGGAATGGGAAAAGTTGCAATCAGCTGCCTGATCATCTTGAGAGATGTTGAAAGACATTGCACTTTCATTGGTTCTGATGAGTCAGTCAGCTAAACATTGGAGGACAGTAGAAAATTAGAGGAAGAATTTCTATCCTGGATGCTACCTTTGAGTTTCACCTGGAAAGTTCTGTCTTTCATGCTTCGGCAAATCAGGCTACATTATGGAGAGTCTGCCTACGACATAAGCATCAGTAATGAGGCTGAATGGAGAGCTGCACTGGACGCGTTGCTGAGTCTGAACGGCTGTTACCAAGATGTGACGTTACTCTCCTGAGATCTTTGAATTTGAAGGACCTGACTTGACTTTTGATTCTTTAAATGCAAACACTCACCCAAAATAACTAGCAAATTTGGACAGGGAAAGATGTCACTCTGGGCACTGAATTAGTTGAGAAACCGATCAGGTGCTATACCAACATATACTTATGTGTTGGTTTTTTTCTAGTAAAATTGACTTTATCTGTGGAATTCAATTTGGTTGGTGTTGAAATTGCACGTAGGATTCTAAGCTGATGAAAAAATATTATCTATTGTCTTTGAAATTTGGTCAGTGTATTTGTCCACTAGGTTATTGTTGTTAGGTGCCTTCGAGTTGGCTCCAGCTCATGGTGACCTTAGGAATAACAGAAGGAAACATTGCCTGGTCCTTTGCCATCCTCATAATCATTGCTATGTTTGAACCCACTGTTGCAGCCACTGTGTCAATCATTGAAGGTCTCCTTCTTTTTGCCAACCCTCTACTTTATCAAGTACAATGTGCTTCTCCAGCGATTGGTCCCTCCTGATGATGTTTCCAAAGTAAGCGAGACAAACTCTCCCCATCCTTGCTTCTAAGGAGCATTCTGGCTACTCTTCCTCCAAGACGGATTTGTGCTATCTTCTGGCAGTCCACAGTATATTCGATATTCTTGGCCAACACCACAATTTGAACACAATTTGAACAATCAGTTCTTCTTTGGTCTTCCTTTTTCATTGTCCAGCTTTCTCATGCATATGAGGCAATTGAAAATTTATTTGCCCACTAAACCAGGGTCATTGGCTTAAGGTGTCTAATTTGATTGGCTTCAAGGATCACATTAACTAAATGATTGCCAAGAGTCCACTAAGCACACCCATAAATTCTATTGGTCAATTAACATTTATTTAGGTTCATAATTTTCCTGCAAATGAATCACTTACAGTCAAGATTATAATCTGCCTCACCCCAGTGGCCCCTTTTCTGGTATGTCCTGTAGAGCCACCTGGGCTCATAGATCACAATCATTTATGCAAAAATTAGCAATTAGAAGTGGAAATTTATTTAAATAATCCTGGAAAAAACCAAATTTGGGACTGAACTGTCTTTTTGAAAATAACTTTTTCCCCTTTATATATTCATTATATATTATTCAGAAAAGTACAAAACTGTATATGTATATTTCCCACCACCCCACTGCCCTGATGTTACTTTGTTCACTTTGGAGTGTATCAGCTTCCAGCCATTTTTCAAATATGTATATGTGTTTTTTCCAAAAGTGTGGTCACACTAAACCTATTGTTTTAAAACCTTTTAAAAAACATGTTATATGTCTTGGCAACTTTCCACGTTAATAAATAGAAATTGAATTTATCAATTTCAGGGCTGAATAATAATTTTCTGTATAGACCTTTCGGCTATTTCAAATTTTCACCATTATAAACACAATTAATGCATATTTAAGATAAATTCTTAAAAAGGGACTTGCTAGTTCAAAGTATTCCCCCCCTCCTCCCCCTCAACCTCCCTCTTTTCCTTCTACTTTGATTTTTTTTGCATATATTACCAAATTCCCATCCAGAAGATTCCTACCTAGTTATCGTCCCACCATCTATGTATATTAATATCCCTGCTTTCCCCACATACTGCTATTTTCAATCTTTGCTACCATTTATGGTGGTGATTGCATTCTTTGATTATTAGTAAGATCAATATCTTCACATACGGCAAATATCTTTCATTTCATTTGCCCCTTTTATGGGGGGAGATTAACATTTTTCAAATATCTATATACATGTATATATATCCTGTCAGAGAGCGTGAATAGCTTTTCATTTTGTTGTTTAGCTTTTTGCATTTGTTTCTGATGGTCTTCTGTAGTTCATAAATTTTCAATTTTAATTTAGGAAACTATGAACATTTTCCTTTTAGAAATTTCTAGCTGTGTTGTCATATTTAGAAAGATTTTAATCACCTTAAGATTTTAAAAATACCTATATTTTCTTCTAGTTTTTTTTTTTTAAATTGTACTTTAGGTGAAGCTTTACAGAACAAATAGTTTCTCATTAAACAGTCAGTACACATTGTTTTATGACATTGGTTAACAACCCCACAACATGTCAACCCTCTCCCTTCTCGACCTTTTTTTGTTTTTGTTTTGGTGAAAATATACATAGCCAAAGACACACCATTTCAAAAATTTCTACATGCACAATTCAGTAACATCGATTACGTTCTTCCAGTTGTGCTGCTATTCTCACTTTAGATGAAGGTTTACAGAACAAAATAGTTTCTCATTAAACAGTACACATGTTGCCCTATGACAATGGTTAACAACCCCACTACATGTCAACACTGTCCTTGCTCAACCTTGGGTTCCCTATCACTAGCTTTCCTGTCCCCTTCTGGCTTCTAGTCCTTGTTCCTGGATTCTTGTAGTTTTTACATGTGTTTTTTAATATCTCATCTTCGATCCAACTAGGATTTATTTGACATTAAGGAGAACTAAAGCAGTTAGCTGTTTATTTCAAGATAATTTATATGGATTACGATAATTAATCCATAAAAGAAACCAAAAACCAAACCCACTGCCATTGAGTCTATTCCAACTCACAGCGACCCTATAGGACAGAGTAGAACTGCAGAGTAGAACTGCTCCATAGGATTTCCAAGGAGCGGCTGGTAGATTGGAACTGCTGATCTTTTGGTTAGCAGCTGAGCTCTTAACCACTGTGCCACCAGGGCTCCAATTAATCCATACTCATCACTAATTTGAAATATCACACTTATGATAGACTAAATTCTGTTTCTGTCTTCCTGTTCTGTTTATTGTATTTACCTAGTCTTCGCGACGGCACACAACAACAACGGTTTTATACTGGTGCCGTATCATTTAAGTTATTATAGCTTACTATAGTAATATATTTTAATATCTGGTAGGACTTGACTGTTTTAATTTAAATGTTGTTCTCCGCTCTTATTACAAGGTTATAAACAATAATTTGGGTGTGATGAAGAAGAGCGTTGTTATTACAAATTGAGTCTTTGGTCTCATCTCTGCTGCAGTTATACTGAAAAAAACATCTCTTTCACTGTCCAGGGACATCATATGATGATCATTATCTGCTAACATGTGTGTTTCCCCCTCTAGGTTACGAGATCCGTGAAGACATGGTAAATGAGAATTCCCTCACCTTAAGATGGCATTCTATTCCCAGGGCAGAACGAAGTACTTAGCATGCAGTTGAAAGGTATTCGTTCTTTTTATGTAAAATAAAAAATTATTTTATGTTCTCCATCTTTTTCAATTATTTCAATTTGATATATGTGTATACACACACACACAAATATATATACATATATATATATGTATATATATATATATATATATATATATATATATATATATATATTTTGCTTTGAAGCATCATTTCAGTGTTAACCCAAAATTCTTGGTTTTGGTCTCCCAACCTTAGCATCTGTTTGGAAGATATTTGCAAAACTATGATTTGAATTACAGCATCTTTGCTTAATAAACCTCCCTTTGGTGGCCCATTCCAAGCGGTGTATTAAACTCATACTGTTTTCTGTACAAGTGCCAACATTATGGTCTCGTAGGAAGGACGCCTAGTAGCAGTGTCAAGGGAGGGGATGCTTGGAATGTTACATTTCGTTCAGGGCTGAACTTGTCCAACCCTTGTGTGTGTTCTTATTCCTGGTGATGGCTTTTCATGGCCTTATTTTCTACTGCAGTAGATAAAGAAGAGTTTGTTCTCCTCTCTCATGCTTCAGTGTGCAGCCCAGCCTGGCTGGTGACTGAGACAGGACAGACTAACAAAGGTAAGGGGATGGCTCTGGGCATGTGTATGTGTATCTGTGTGTGTGAGTAAAAGATTTGAAAGGTAGAACCCTTACAATTGTACTTTCTTTGGTGGAGGCAGTGGTGTTTATGTTAGATACTTTCATTCCTGTAGAAGAAACTGAGAATTAACTAAAAATGTCAAAGGGATGGGACCTGAATAACTCAGCAGGAAAAGAAACCGCAAAGGAAAAAAAATCAACTGAACAAAACTCAACAAAAACACAACCCATAACTGTATCCTTATGCCTAATTCATGATAGCAGTCACCTTTGCGGGGAGGGTGGAAGGGAAATGGATTTGGGCTTGCGAGGTGTTACGGATTGAATTGTGTCCCCCCAAAATATGTGTTGTGAATCCTAACCCCTATACCTGTGGTTATAATCCCATTTGGGAATGAATTTTCTTTGTTATGTTAATGAGACAGTATGAGTATAGATCTATTTTAAGTCAATCTCTTTTGAGATATGAAAGAGATTAAACAAGCAAGTGAGAAGCAGAGATGGGGGAAGAGAGATGCCAAGCCATATGAAGATCGCCCAGAAGCAGAAGCTCAAAGAGAGAAGGACCTTCCTCCAGAGCCGAAAGACAGAGAAAGACTCCCCCTGGAGTCAGCCCCCGAAATTCAGACTTCTAGACTCCTAAAGGGTGAGAAGATAAATTTCTGTTTGTTAAAGCCACCCATGTGTGGTTTTCTGTTATAGCAGCACTAGATGACTAAGACAAGAGGGGTACAAAGGGTCTTCAATTTTATCAATAATATTTTAATGAAATCCAGGTTTTTCAACCTCAGCACTAGTGACATTTTGGACCAGCTAATTCTTGGTGATGGGAGGCTGTCCTGTGCATAGCAGGATGTTCAGCAGCAGCATTGACCTCTACCCGCTCAATGCCAGTAGCACCCACACCCCAGTTGTGACAACCAAAAATATCTCCAGACATTGCCAAATGTCCCCTGAGAGACAAAACTGCCCCCTTCCCCTGTTTGAGAACTACTGATTTAAGTAAAAAGCAAATAAACACAAACAGAACAGACAAAGAAAATAGAATATGTTAAAATAGAGATGAGGGTGGACACGTGATAATCTGTTTTATTATTCTGTATCTTTATACTCTTCCCAAAGATTGGAAAGGAAACAGAATCTTTAAAAACACCCAATCTAGCACATCAGGAATTGAAAGTGATGCTCCCAGTAAATTGCCGCCCTTGTCCCAGAGCAGGCTCCACACACCGTTGCAGAACCAACATGTGTGGATGCTGCCCTTTGAGCTGCTGCTCCACACACTTATTTTACGGAGATTGTTGGTAATTTGACTTCTTAAACAGTCTGTTGTTCTAAATTTTAAAAAAAAGGAAACCCGTTGCCATTGAGTTGATTCCGACCCATAGTGACCCTATAGGACAGAGTAGAACTACCTCATAGGGTTTCCAAGGAGTGGCTGGTAGATGCTGACTGCTGATCTTTTTTGGTTAGCAGCTGAGCTCTTAACCACTGGGCCACCAAGGCTCCTTAGCTCACAAAGAGCAACCTCACTCCTGATCACTGTATGATGGCCTGGTTTATTGCTCCTGCCTGATGTGCAGTAATCCAGTAGGCACCTGTCCTCCTATTCTTCCTTCCCTGTCCAGTCCAGTCTTTATACTGCCCCAGAGTGATTTTTCTAAAATACAAAGATTTGGTATCTTTTACTTAAAATCCTTTAACATAACATCTGTCATGGATTGATTGAATTGTGTTCCCCCAAAATATGTGTCAACTTGGCTAGGCCATGATTCCCAGTATTGTGTGATTGTTCAACATTTTGTTATCTAATGTGATTTTCCTATGTGTTGTAAATCTTATCTCTATGATGTGGATGAGATGGGATTAGTGGGAGTTATGTTAATGAGGCAGGACTCAATCTACAAGATTGGATGGTGTCTTGAGCCAATCTCTTTTGCAACATAAAGAGACAAGTGAGCAGAAAGACATGGGGACCTCATACCACCAAGAAAGAAGCACTGGGAGCATTGTGCATCCTTTGGACCCGGGGTTACTGCGCTGAGAAGCTCCTAGTCCAGGGGAAGATTGATGACAAGGATCTTCCTCCAGAGCTGACAGAGAGAGAAAGCCTTCCCCTGGAGCTGGCACCCTGAATTCAGACTTCTAGCCTTCCAGACCGTGAGAGAATAAATTTCTCTTTGTTAAAGCCATCCACTTGTGGTATTTCTGTTATAGTAGTACTAGATAACTAAAACAACATCCGAACTCTTTAGCATGGCATCGGGGTCTCCAGTTCCTAATCCCAGCCTCTCTCACTTCGCTGCAGCCAGACAGCCCATGTTGAGGATCCTTGAACACACTTTGCTGTTTTATAACCTGGACTTCTGCATGTGCTATTTCCTCTGCCTACATTTGTTTTCTATCTGGTTATTTCCTCCCAATCTGAAAAGACCCAGGTAAACATCACCATGTCTGTGGAGCACCCTCGTGCAGAATTAATCTCTAGCTTCCAGTGCTGCTAGTCATCCTCTGCTAATTTATAGATTATCTTTGCATTTATCTCTTCTGGCTGGAATTGTTTGTTAAGATGTCTGTATATACTGTTGGCATATACCTTAGTGTCTTTCCTGAGTAAATGTTTGGTTAAGCTTGGCCTTTATAAAGTTATACTTGTCTTTTCTGAAAGTGTCCTCTTACCCTCTTTGGCTGCCCTCTTGCCACCTCACTCTTCCTGTTTCAGCACAGTGGCAGTTTATCATTACAAATATTCCCCTTGGCTACTGGTGGACGAGTTAACCATCTAAGATCTTGTGGTTGATAGTCCTGTCCAATCACTTTATTTTTTTACATTTTTTTTTTTGTACTTTAGATGAAGGTTTACCAAAATAAATAGTTTCTCATTAAACAGTACACATATTGTTTTATGACATTGGTTAACAATCCCACGACATGTCAACACTCTCCCTTCTCGACCTTGGGTTCCCTATTACCAGCTTTCCTGTCCCCTCCTGCCTTCTAGTCCTTGTCCCTGGATTGTTGTGCTCCATTAGTCTCATTTTGTTTTATGGGGCTGTCTAATCCTTGGTCGAAGGGTGAACTTCGGGGGTGACTTCATTACTGAGCTAAAAGGTTGTCTGGGACCATACTCTTGGGGTTTCTCCAGTCTCTGTCAGGCCAGTAAGTCTTGACTTTTTTTTTTGAGTCACAATTTTGTTCTACATTTTTCTCCAGCTCTGTCTGGGACCCTCTGTTGTGATCCCTGTCAGAGCAGTCAATGGTGGTAGCCGGGCACCATCTAGTTGTACTGGACTCAGTCTGGTGGAGGCTGTGGTAGTTGTGGTCCATTAGTCCTTTGGATTAATCTTTCCCTTGTATCTTGTTTTCTTCATTCTCCCTTGCTCCCAAAGGGGTGAGATCAGTGGAGGATCTTAGATGGCTGCTCACAGGCTTTTAAGACCCCCGATGCTACTAACCAACGTAGAATGTAGAACATTTTCTTTATAAACTATGTGATGCCAATTGAGCTAGATGTTTCTCAGGCCATGGTCCCCAAAGCCCTCAGCCCAGCAATTCAGTCGCTCAGGGAGTTTGGATGTTTCTATAGAGCTTCCATGACCTTTCCTTGTACAAGCTGTGCTGACTTCCCCAGTATTGTGTACCCTTCACCAAAGTTACCACTTATCTATTGTCTATTCAGTGTTCCCCTTCATGTCTCCCCTCCCTTGTAACCATCAAAGATTGTTTCTTTTTGTGTGTAAACCTTTTCATGAGTTTTTACAGTAGAGGTCTCATACAATATTTGTCCTTTTGAGATTGACTTACTTCACTCAGCATAATGCCCTCCAGCTTCATCCATGTTATGAGATGCTTTGCAGATTCATCATTGTTCTTTATTGTTGTGTAATGCTCCACGGTGTGTATGTACCATAGTTTGTTTATCCATTTATCTGTTGATGGTCATCTAGGTTGTTTCCATCTTTTTGCTATTGTGAACAATGCTGCAATGAACATGGGTGTGCATATGTCTATTTGTGTGACGGCCCTTATTTCCCTAGGATATATTCCTAGGAGTGGGATTGCTGGATCATATGGTATTTCTATTTCTAGCTTTCTAAGGAAGCACCATATTGTTTCCCAAAATGGTTGTATCATTTTGCGTTCCCACCAGCAGGGCATAAGAGTTCCCATCTCCCCAAAGTCTCTCCAACATTTGTTATTTCCAGTTTTTTTGATTCATGCCAGTAATGCGGGGGTAAAATGGTGTCTCGTTGTGTCCAACCACTTTGTGTTTTGGAGAAGTCAAGAATAACATTGATGAGATGGTATAAGAAAAAAGGTTTGCTAAATACCTAACAGTGAGGTCATGGTTAAGTATATTGTGATTCCATCCCTCAGATGAACTATCATACAACTAATACATGTTTATGAGGTTTGTAATTGTGAAATGGTAAGAGCAGTAGCTTTTGAACCAGTCTAACTTCAGGGCGGATGATGTAAATCAAGATCAGTCCAAGACGGATCCCTATGAGGTAGAGGTCAGACTCCACTCTCCAGCATTTTTACCAATTCTGACACTGGCTGTCCCTCCCATGGCCCTCTCTACTTCTCTGAGAGGTTTGATAATTCATTGCAATGGCCACACAGAATTTACAGACCACACCTACAGTTAAGTGGTTTATTAAGGAAGTAATAGGCTACAAGTCGGGATCAGGACCAGCAAGCATGTAGAAGAAGTCTGTAAGTCTCCAAAGAGAAGAGCACATTCTTTCCTTCTTAAGTGTGGGACAGCTCTCGCAACTCCTCTCGGCCGTGCAAGCAAACAGGCCCTTCTCTCTGCCATGCACATGCCATCTCAGCTGTGCAGGCCCCCTCAGGACAGGCCTCCTGTCAACCTCCTCAGGACAGGTTTCTTCTCAGCCCCCTCACGACAGATCTCCTCTCAGCCCCCTATGGACAGGCGTGTCTGCCTCCAGCCGCCATCAGCCGCGGCCCTGCTGACTGACCAGCTCACAGTGAGTGTAGCAGTTTGGTTTGCCTCTCTTAGCCGGATTCCTAGCAGCAGGTTTCTTCTGTCACCACCAACTTTGGGACGGGGCCCCTTCCGGTCCTGTCGTTGTCTTCAGTATTACAGCCCTCAATGGTGCTACAGCTCTTTTAGGAGATTCCTTGCCTCCTCTCTCTCTACTTCTTTCTTCTTTCTTCCTTCCGCTTCTGTCTGCCAGTCTCTGTGGGGTTGGCTGCATACATAAGGCATGGCCTTCCCACCAGGGCCATGGCCTAATCAATCCCCTCTTGCTGGCCACAGACACTTTACTTGCATAGTAGGCTAATAGCCACTTCATCTGCATAGTCTATAGTCACTTCATTTGCATAGTATATTGACCAGTCCCTGCAAAGTGCATACCAATCACAGGGCAGGCTGCAGCCTAGGGCCAGACAAGAAGTATCAAACCATCGGCTGTTTGCAGCTTACCCAGGAAATGTCAATGAACCTGGACAAAAGCAACAAACCCTCTGGGGTAGAAAACTAGGGCAAAGGGAAGTCCTCAGGGCTTAGAGGGAAAATCCCTCAAGCTGTTTTTCCAAAGAACCAAGGCAAAAGGCCACATAAAGGAACTCATGTCACCAACGTAATAAAACAAAAAAATGCTTATGTATAATATTAAGGGAGACCCTGGGTGGTGCAAATAGTTAATGCATTTGGCTGCTAACTGAAAGGTTGGAGGTTCAATTCTACCCAGAGGTATCTCCAAAGAAAGGCCTGGTGATCTGCTTCAGAAAGGTCACAGCCTTGGAAACCTTATGGAGCACAGTTCTACTCTGACACACATGGAGTCACCATGCGTTGGAATCAACTCGACGGTGACTGGTACTTGTGTAGTATTAAGAGAGAAAGTAATGACAGCTATGATGAAAAACATTTATCCATAAAAGAAAGAAAGAAAGGAAAGAAAGAAAGATTGGGGAAAAAAACAAGTACTGAGTACCTACCTATGTCTAACTGCCTCTTGCAATCTTTTTGTTTATATTGTGTCTTCTTACAGTTTTGCTTAAAGGCTCATAACCTGTTGCCGTCGAGTCTGTGCTGACTCATGGTGACTCCACGTGCTTCAGAGCAGAACTGTACTCCATAGAGTTTTCAATGGCTGTGAGCGTATGGAATTAGATTGCCAGGTCTTTCTTCCACGACGCCCGCTGGGTGGATTTGAACTGCCAACCTTTTGGTTAGTAGCCAAGAGCGAACTGCTTATGCCACCAGGGATTGCAAACACTCATACCCCAACTCTTTTTCATTCTTCATATCCATCCTGGATGCCTACTTTATTGGAATCAAGACTGTACAACATCTCTCATCCAACTCCTCTGCAACTAAAATAAAGCTCCTTTCACACTTCTCTCCCGCACAAGTTTTTTTTTTCCTTCGCATATCCTCTCTTCCTCCCAGTTTCAGAAAAAAGATTCACGCTTGTCAGTGTCCACAGGTGATCAAGGTCTGTGAAGCTGATGCAGGCTAATGAGAACACAGTGAGAATTCAATAGGTGTTAGGACAGCAACGTACCAACTTAGAGTGAGGAATCTCTGCCACAAAGAAGAGACACACTTAAAAGTGGTTGAGTAGTGTACTCTCTTCCTTTGGTCAAGCTACTTACAAAGCCCAATCAAAATTTAAAACCATTTTTGGCTTCTGAGAAATCCCTTTCACAGGCACTGGAAATATCCAAAGTCTGGTGACTGAAATGATAATAATGTTGATGATCAACAGTTAAAGTGAGTTGTTCTGGTGCCATCTGGGATGGTGTTTTCTGCGTGGAAAAAACCGCCCGATGGCACCAAAATGACTCACTTTAACTGTTGATCATCAACGTTAATACGGTTTTTTCCACACAGAAAAGATCATCAAAAGTTTGCTTTTTGTTTAGTTCAAAAGTAAAAAGTTTGCAAGGTCCAGCAAACCACAGTCATGGGTCAAATCAGCCCACTGTCTGCTTTTGTATGGCTCACGAGTTAAGAGTGGTTTTGCAATTCTAAAATAGTTGGGAAAAAAATCAAAAGAAGAAGAATGTTTTGTGACACATGGAAATAGTACAAAATTCAAAGTTCAGTGTGGTTGCAGCAGAGACCATTATCTCCCACAAAGCCTAAAATATTTACTATGTGGCCCTTTACAAAAAAATTTTACTGTTCCCTGATTTAAGTGATTAGTGTCCAATTTATTGAAATAAATTCAAAATCCGAGTTTGGTCTTAAGCTTTTAAAACATCAGGTGGTTTCACAAATGTTCTTGTAAATAAAGTTTTATTGAAACACAGTCACACCCATACATTCATGTATTTTTGTCTATGGCTGCTTTCCTGATATAATGGCAGAACAGCATAGCTGTGACAGAGACTGTCTGGCCTGCAAAACGTAAAATATTTACTATCTGGCCCTTTAAGAAAAAGTTTATCAGTTCCTATCGGCATGTATCCATTTCATATAAATTAATATATTTAATATATTTTATTTCTCTTTTTTTAAAAAATGTTGCTGATGAGTCAGTTCTGACTCATGGCAACTGTATGTGTGTAAGAGTAGAACTGTGCTCCATAGGGTTTTCAATGGATGGTTTTTCAGAAGTAGATTGCCAGGCCTTTCTTCCAAGGCCCTCTGAATGAACTCAAACCTCCAACCTTTCGGTCCAAACCTGTTAACTATTTGCACTACCCAGTGATTCTAGGAACTACCCACCCACCACTGAGCTGATTTCCACTCACGGAGACCCCATGTGTTGCAGGGTGGAACTGCAGATCACCAAACCTTTCTTCCACTGTTGGGTAAGTGTGAATTGCCAACCTTTAGGCTGGCAGTTGTACCACCTAGGGACCTAGGTACTATCTGTTGTTGTTAGATGCCCTGGAGTTGATTTTCCATAGTGACCCCATGTGACAGAGTAGAACTACCCCACAGGGAACAGATTGCCAAGTCTTTCTCCCACAGAGCCACTGGGTGGGTTTGAATCACCAACCTTTTGTTTAGCAGCTGAGTACTTAACCATTGTGCCACCAGGGCTTGTAGGGACCTTCAAAGCTTGAAGGGAGTGGATTTTGGAGCCCATACAACCTAATTCTCTCAAAGGTCTGCAGCTTCTATAGGAGACCCTAGAATCCCTTAATTAGATTTGTGTTTCTTTGGCTCCAAATGTATTTCCTATTTAACTTTAAAGCTCTTTGAACCAGGCTTTTTAACAAGTTTCCTGGAAGTTATACATAAGAATCATCTGAGGATCTTCTAAAAATGTAGATTTTGATTCAGTATATCTGGGATGGAAATCCAAATTCTCAGCAGTGAACTTGATAGAAATACAAATTCTCAACAGGGGTTCAAACTGGAATAAACTGGTTAGAAGCCCTGCTTTGAACTTCTGGGATCCTAAAAATATATTTTCATTTATTTATCTATCTATTTTCACCCGCAAATACTTCCGTATGTATCTCTGATATGTGAGAACTTTAAAAAGTAACATCAGTGGCATTAATACATTAGTACACCTAACAAAATGAACAATTTTTTTGTATCATCTAATGATCTGGCCACCTTCCGACTTCTCTGTCTCAAAAACGTCTTTTTATAATTTATCCCGTGGGTATCATAATGATATGTATGTAAAATATTTTAATCTAGAGCAATCTCCCAATCCTTAAAGCCACTGATATGTTGAAGAAAACAAGTCATTTACAATTTTCCACATTCTGGATTTGGCTGATTGGTTCCAGGTGGTATGATGTTTTTAGGTTGTTCTGCTATCTCCTACGTTTCTGGTAAGAGGCTTGTTTAGATTCAGATTCAATTATTATTATTATTATTATTTTGGTAATAGGCAGTAAATGTATTTTCTAACTAGCAATGACCTTTGAACTTGATGGGACCTTGCATTATTTTGTACTCCTGGGAAATTTAAAATGGTAACCTGATTGAAGTTTGGGTATCTCAAATGGCTTTGAGTCAGACTTGCAGTCACAACTCACATAATGGCTAATTTTTACTAGGTGCTTTCCACATACCAGGCACCATGCTAAACTCTTTACACAACTGTTGTTGTTAGGTGCCATAGAGTCGGTTCGGACTCATAGCCAC
The DNA here is from genome assembly GCA_030035585.1 of Dugong dugon. Lineage (NCBI taxonomy): Eukaryota > Metazoa > Chordata > Mammalia > Sirenia > Dugongidae > Dugong > Dugong dugon. The sequence continues at coordinate 99,774,426 of CM057472.1, read as the reverse complement.
TCTGTGTGCAACAGAACGAAACACTACCCAGTCCTTTGTCATCCTCACAATCCTTGCTATGTTTGAGCGGACTGTTGCAGGCACTGTGTCAATCCATCTTGTTGTGGGTCTTCCTCTTTTTCACTGATCCTCTACTTTACCAAGCATGATATCCTTCTCCAGGGACTGGTCCCTCCTGATAATATGTCCAAAGTATGTGTGACAAAGTCTTGCCATCTTTGCTTCTAAGCAGCATTCTGGCCGTGCTTCTTCCAAGACAGATCTGCTCATTCTTCCGGCAGTTCAGGAGCCCTGGTGGTACAGTGGTTAAAGCGCTCTGCTGCTAACCAAGAGGTTGGCGGTTGGACCCCACCAGCCGCCCCCATGGGAGAAAGATGTGGCGGTCTGCTTTCGTAAAGATTTACAGCCTTGGAAACCCTATGGGGCAGTCCTATTCTGTCCTATAGGGTGACTCTGAGACAGAACCGACTTAAAGGCAGTGAGTTTGCTTTTGGGTTTTCTGGCAGTCCATGGTATATTCAATATTCTTCACCAACACCGTAATTCAAAGGCATCAATTCTTCTTCAGTCTTCCTTATTCACTGTCCAGCTTTCACATGCAGATGAGGCAATTGAAAATACTATGGCTTTGGTCAGGCGCACATTAGTCCTCAAAATTTTACACATAAGCTCATTTACTCTTCTCAACATTTTGCAGAAAAAAACCCTGAAGTTTAGAAAGTTTGATTTGATCCAGTTGGTAAGTAATGATGTGAGTTCAGGTGTCGGGTTGGAATCCCAGAACCAACTTCCTAGTACCTTTCTGCTGATACAGTTTCTTCTTCCAATGCCCGCACTTTTCGGTTTTCACAGTGACCTCGGGTGCCTACCGCTAGGAGGTGGTCCCGTCCTGCCCCATCTCTATCCGCTCGGTTCAGCCTGGGCGAGTGCCCGAGAAACCACACTTCCCAGGGTGCACCGCGCCGACGGAGGCCGCGCGGCCGGTTTGCGCTCGGTGGAGCCATTTCTGTAGAGGGGAACGGCGGCGCAGCCTGACGTCATGGCGCTGTTCCCAGCATTTGCGGGTGTTAGTGGGGCTGCCGATAGTGGGAGCTCCACCAAAGGTAAGCACGCAACAGCACCAGGCTTAGGATGCAGTTTCTCGGCGCCCTGCTCTTCCTGGTTCCTACTTTAGGTTTGTTTATCCATTTGTATCCCAGAGTTCTCCGCGGCGCCGCAGTGCCTTCTAGGAAGGGCTCCTGGCCTCGCCCCGGCTTCTCGTGGGCCGAAAGGCGAGGGTGAGGGGTTAAAGCCATGGAGTTAAAGACGCGAGAGAGGCACTGGAGCTGGAAGGTTGATATTAGCGTATTGCTGGATCCACCACCCCCACTCTTTCTCTGAGCCTCAGTAACTTCATTTGTAAATGGAAATGATATTCTGCATCTCAAGGAGACCCCTGATGCAGGGTGGTATTATAGTTTCTTTCCTCCCCGTTTTATTTATTCCTGAAATGTTGATTGAGTTTATGTCTTTTGGCAGGCCCCGAGCTAGCGGATTAGAAGAGAAAGCCGAATCAAACAGTTTTTGCTCTCCTGAGGGACACAGCTCCTAGAGAAAAGAGCTAACGTTTATTTATTGAGGGCCTACTGTGTGCCAGGTTATGGAAGCATACGTTTTATCTAAGCGTCAGACATTGCTACGATGTCTACATTGTTTAAAATTGAGGCACATAATGATATACTAGGAAGAAACACCGATTTAAAAAGAAAGTCCTAAGTTATGCCCGTTATGTGGCAGGACCCAGTTGTGTCTGACAGCTCTGTTACATCCTTTCAGCTCCTTATGCTTCCCTTTTATGTAACACTTACAATTGTGAGTAATTTTCCTTGTGATTAGTGTAATATTAGTGTCCGGTTAGTAGACTGTAACCTCCATGAAGTCAGGGACCTGTTTGTTTTTTTATTGCCACTTAGTACCCCAGTGCCAGAATATAGTAGGCGTTCAATTATATATTGTTGAAGGTACAGCCCCAAATGTCTCTAATAGCTTCCTAGCTTTTTGGCCTAAGAGACATCCAGGGCTGATTGCTTCCATGTTCCACCCTGACCTGGAATTGTTCATTTCTCCAAAGAAGGCTGGTTTCTTTTAGTGGGAAATGGTATAGATACATCAAAAGCACAAACTGGGTGCTAGGGGTACTCACTGCTATTGGATTGTCATTACTTACAGACTTCTTCAGTGATCAGAATGAGGAAGAGAAAAATACATCATGAGTTCATATTTCTATTTCTAGTTCAAATTTACTATTATGAGGTTTTTACTTCTTTTATTTAGTGTTTGTATTTCTTTTCTCTCATGCTGAAAGTCTTAGTTCTTGGTGCCATTAACAAAATTACACATTCCAAATAACTGTCAATATTACTAATACTAATAGTTTTACAATTTTTTATGATTCTTTTTATTCTTAGGACATATCCCACAAAGTCAAATTACTGTGTTTTAAAGTCACGTGAGATAATTCTGTGTGGTTTTGCTGCCAGTTCGATATACAATTAGGTGTATTCTGTTTTCAGTTTTAGAGATTGCTTTTTTCTTTTTAGTTTTGTTTTATAACAATTTAAAACATTTACGTATTTCAGGAGTCGAACATATAAATCAGGTATATTCAGAGAAATAAAGCTTCCCTCTCTGTTTACTGCTATTTTCCTTCCTCACTAATTTTCGTAGTCAGTGATATCCTTCTATTTTATTTTCTTTATGGTTTGTTTCTTTATGTTAAGCAAATAATTTCCCTCCTCTTTCTTAAATGCAAACTATCCTGCATGTCACCTTAAATCCTAGACATCACTATACAGCTGAATGTAGACATCTGCATTTCTTTTTATTGGTACATAGAACTCTACCTGGTTAAAGCACTTGGCTGCTAACCAAAAGGTTATCAGTTCGAACCTACCAGCCACTTCACAAAAGAAAGATGTGACAGTCTGCTTCAGTAAAGTTTACAGTCTTGGAAACCCCATGGGACAGTTCTGTCTGTCATATAGGGTCTGTATGACTTGACCGCAGTGGGTTGGGTGGGTACATATGTCCCATATTTTATTCACCCCGTCCTTATTATGGATATTTGGATTGCTTCCAGTCTTCTGTTCTTATGCATAAATAGAAGCTATGTACTTTTTACTATACACTATAAACTGTTGTAAAAGTGTAAGATAGTGTTTGTAATAGTGGGTCCAAAGCTCCAATTAAAAAAACAAAATGTTAAATTCCTGGAGAGGAAGGACAGCCAATACCAAAAGGAATGTGAGAAGTTCTGCTCCCCACTGTCTTAGTACTGCTACGAGTTAGGCCAGGCTTGGAGTAGGCATCATCTCAGTAACAGCTTTGTGGGGGCTGCATTCAGCAGAATTCATTCTTTCTGGAAATAGATATACAGAGCTTCCGCTGTGTTCGGGGCAGCAGAGAGCCCCCAGTGTCTGATCTCACCCGTTCTCGAGCTTTTCCTTTCTACACCATCAAATTGTTAATTAGGATTGTGTACACGTGGGGTCACCGTGAGTCAGAATCCGCTCGATGGCAGCTAACAACAACAACCCTAAGTTTTGTTCCTTGGAAGTTGAGTACTTGGACAGAGTTGGGATTCAAGAGGACATATCAGCTCATTTGTTCCTCAGATCAACTGAAGAGGCAGGTGTATTATCCATATTTGGGGAGAAACTAAACTCATGTATTTATTCCACACAAACACACACCCCTCCAAACCTGTTCTTCCTGTGTCCATGTATCAGAAAATGGCACCACCATTCACCCAAGCCGAAAACGTAGAAACATACCTCACCCTGCCATTTCATTTTCATCCACTCCTAAATAATTCTTAAATGCATTAGTTTTTCTCTGTTCTCACTGCCACTGCCTAATTCTTGTCACTGTCTGTCATCCCCTGGATTACTACAGTAGCCTTCTAGGTAGTCTCCCCATGTTCACCTTCACTCTTCACTGCCTGTAATGCGCTTCACAGTTTAGCAAGAATTTCAAAATGTGTTTATGTAAAACATTATGAGCCATGCACTGGTCTAACTGCTTTCCAAATATGAACTCATTGACTCCTCATGACAACCCTAAGAGGTAGGCGTTATTTTCTGTGTTTTTACGAGGGAGGAAACAGAGGCACAGAGCCAATAAGTAACTTGTCCAGTGTTACGTGGCTAGTAGGTGACAGAGTCGGGATTTGCACTCAGGCAATCTAGCTTCAGAATTCGTGCTCCCAAACCTACATTTTGCTGGTAATCTTCAAGATACTGGATCTGATTTTGGCACTCTTCTCCAAACTCTTGAGCGTCTGCCTGTTGCTCTTAGGGTAAATCCATACTCTCTAGTGTGTTTTTTGTTTTTGTAAGGCCCCTACTCTTCCAGCTTCATTTTACTCCACCCTCCCCCTTGCTCCCAGTGGTCCCGCTGTGACTTCCTGCTGTTTCCCAGGGAGTCCTTGCTTGCTTGCTTCAGGCTTTTGCACAAGCTACATTCTCTGCCTAGCCACGCTTCCCAGGAACATCTTCGTTTAATTGCTTCTCATCCTCTAAGTCTTAGCTGAGATGTTCTCCCAGGAAACTTTCCTGATCCATCTCTAGTTTGGATTAGGGACCTAGTTCTGTGCTCTCATTAGACTCTACATATTTTCTCTATCTTGGTATTTGTCACATTGCAGGTGAATGTCTGCCAGTGTGTCAGCTCCGTGAGAGTGGTGTTGACTTTGTGTGTATCCCTAGCACCTAGGATAGTGCCTGGCACTCAGTTAAAAAAAAAAAAAAAATTGAAAGAAAGACACTCAGAGGAGATAACTGTAAGTATCTTGGCCGGAGTTGCGCAACTAACGAAAAGTAAAACCGTTATTTGAACATGGGTCTTTGTGACCCTTGAATGTGTTCCATTTAACTGTACCGTGATTTCTGACATTTGGAGTTTTGGCTGTTGAAACATTACCTTTGGGGCTACTGAGTCTCTTCAGATTGTAGATGAACTCCCACAGAGGGGCTGACTTTGCTTAGCTTCTCTATAGTCTTCATCTTAATTGCAGTTCTTGTGGCTGTGTTTGCTGGTGCTTTTTATACAAATAAGTTTGTGCTCTCAGAGTCTTTGTGAGAAGGTGAGACTTAACAATGAAGATGAAGAGCTTGGCTTATTTTTAAAGGAACAAACCTCTCCCCTAATATATATATGCTAATTTATTTATGCAGTTAGCCCTAGAAATTTTTTTGAAGTATCATCTCTGAAGGTGTGGAGCTCACCTCTTAATTCATTTAAAAAACAAAATAACAAACTGGGTTGTCTTGCTATGGAATAGGAAATTGGTGTAGAACTTGGATATTGTATCCAATTATAATTCAGATTTTATAATCATAAAAGCAGGTTCTACCTGCTTTTTTTTGTTAGGCAGTAGTTATAAAGTGGTTTTTCTGCCTGATGTTTCCACCTTTCTTCCTTTCTTAGATGTGTTTATGTGTAATAAAATGTAATACAGAGTGCTAATTTCCGGGCAATTGATTTATTTATTGAGTGATTTATTTACTAACCTGTATCTAAACCCTGGGTGTTTGGTATCCTGCTGGGCTTTTCTGTAATATGTTACATCCTGCTTAGTATTGACACAGTTATCTAAATATCTATTTTATTTTTATCAGGCACTTTTAATTATGTGAGGATGTAAGTAAATACAGAAAAGGACTTTGCCATCTGATTAATAAGGTGTCTTTTAATCTCAGGTGACTTTCTCCAGGATTCTGTTTAGCAAAATTTAATTTAGCAATCTGGATGTATAATTTGAACAGTTACGGTTATTATTAAGTATATGCTCCACGTGAGCATAGACCTCACCAGTCTTGTTCACCACTGTACCCCCAGTAAATTAGGTGCTGGGGATGCAAAGATGTAAAGATACGGTCCAGATCGTCGTTCATTTTAGTCTTTCATTTACTTTGTGCAGGGTGCTGTGCTAGGTGTTGGGAATGCAGCAGTGGATAGACATGGCCCCTGCTCTCGTGTTGTTTATAGTTTGGAGAGAAAAGGGTTGGAGGAGGGGAGGTGAGCTCGAGGCTTGGGTGAAAGAGTTGTAAATCAGTTCAGTGTATTTGTTTGACCCGCAGAACATTTTTGTGTAATTTTGTTCATTGTTCTGTTGTTAAACTCCTTACAGTGTCTCAGTAATCATTACTGACGTGATCCCTATAAGCATTTGAGTTGTGGACCTTTGGTTTAGAATATAGTGGGAAGATTGACATGCAGATAATGAGATTACAACATGAAAATTGCCATAGTGGCCCCATGCACCAAGTACAAGGAGAATTTAGGAAAACCAGCTCCTTGGTTGAAGAAGTGAAGAGTAGCACCGTGGCGAACTGGATGGAGAAGTGCAGGTCCATGTCCAGGTGTGCACTCTCGGCCACGTGACTTAACCTCTTTGGGCCTCTAACTCTACATCTTTATTTATAATTGCCCCAAATTGGAAGCTACCAAGATGTCCTTCAATAGGTGAATGGATAAACAAACTGGTACATATATACCTGGAAACCAAACCTACTGCCATCAAGTCAATTCTGACTCATAGTGACCCTATATGACAGAGTAGAACTGCCCCATAGGATTTCCAAGGCTTTAATCTTCACGGAAGCAGATTGTCGTATCTTTCTCCTGTGGAGACGCTGGTGGTTTCAGACTGCCGACCTTTTGGTTAGCAGCTGAGCGCTTTAACCACTGTGCCACCACGGCTCTTGGTACATCTATATAATGAAGTATTCTTCAGTGATAGAAAGATATGTGCTATCAAGCCATGAAAAGACACGTAGGAACCTTAAATGCACCTTGTTAAGTGAAGAAGCCCATCTGAAAGGGCTGCATACCCTGTGATTCCAGCTATACGACATTCTGGAAAAGACAAAACCGTAGAGACACTGAGGAGGTTAGTGGTTGCCAGGGTGTCAGAGAGAGCGAGAGAGGTGAACAGGTGGAACACTGGGCATTTTTAGGGCAGTGAAGCTGTTCTCTATGACACTGTAGTAGTGGACACATGACATTATTCATCTGTCATCACCCATAGGTTTGTACAACACGTAGAGTGAACCGTAATGTAAACTGTGGGCATTAGTTAATAGTAGTGTATCAATATTGGGTTCATCAGTTGTATCAAATATAGCATGGGAATGCAAGATGGTAATAGGAGAAAGAATGTACGGGGGAAGGGGAGATATGATAACTCTACTTTATGCACAGTTTTTCTGTAAACCTAAAACTGCTCTAAAAAACAGTCATTTCTTAAAAAAATAAATGCCAGGCACCGTGCTAGGTACTTGACACGCATTTTGTCATCTCTGAGGCAGGTATTCTGTTTTGATAAGGAAACTGAGACACAGGAGAGCAGTAAACACCAAGCTGGATGTGACCTCAAGCCTGTGTCACCCCACAGCCTGGCTTTTCTCTCTGGGCACACTGCCCTCCCTCTTGGGCTTCTTCTCCAGTCCTTACACAAATGCCTGTTCCTCCCCCTGGGCAGTCTCATCACCTCTGTGGTGTTGTCATCTCTTTGTCAAGCCCAGACTGCTCTCTTGTGCACCAGATACGTGTTTTCGGCTGCTGGGATGAAAAACTATCTGGCTGGGCCCTTGTCACCCTACAGAGAACCCAGATACTTTGATAGACCTGGCTGAACTCCCTCCCAGAGGAATAGTTGGCTACCTTCCCAGAAGGAGTAGAACTGTTCTCAGGTCAAAGTTGAGTTAGTTGTGTTCCACTGTTTAAATGTCCATGTTGCTACTGGACAGCTCCACCTGGGGGCCTGCAGGCATCTCATAAAACCAGCTCCTCCTCCTCTGATCACAACCTGAGGGATTGTAGCACTACTTCTCGTTAGTGCTCAAGTCCCTTTTTCTTTTTTTAATTGTGCGTTAGATTAAGGTTTACAGAGCAGATTAGTTTCTCATCAAACAGTTAATACACATGCTGTTTTATGGCACTGGTTGCCAACGCCACAACCTTGGTTTCCCCATTACCAGCTTTCCTGTCTCCTCCTGCCTTCTCGTCCTTGTCCCTGGGCAGGTGTGCCCCTTGTTTTGTTTTATGGGGCTGTCTAATCTTTGGCTGAAGGGTGAACCATAGAGGTGAGTTCATTACTGAGCTGTTAGAGTGTCTGGAGGCCATACTCTGAGGGTTTCTCCAGTCTCTGTCAGACCAGTAAGTCTGGTCTTTTTTTGTGAGTTAGAATTTTGTTCTCCGTTTTTCTCCAGCTCTGTCCGGGACCCCCTATTGTAATCCCTGTCAGGTCAGTTGGTGGTGGTAGCCGGGCAGCATCTAGTTGTGCTGGACTCAGTCTGGTGGAGGCTGTGGTAGTTGTGGTCCATTAGTCTTTTGGACTAATCTTTCCCTTGTATCTTTGATTTTCTTCATTCTACCTTGCTCCAGACGGGGTGGGACCAGTGGAGTATCTTAGGTGGCCGCTCGCAGTCAAGTCCCGTCTTTGATTCCTAGTCACCTTCTGGATAATTCCAAATTATTTTTCTGCCACTGAAGTTGCTTTGTGATTTAGCCCCTGCCTGCCTTTCCGGCAGCCTCCTTTGCTACTTCTCGTAGCCTCCCCACACTCTGTGCTCATTAGATTCCTAAATAAGCCTTGCACTCTTATGCCTGTGTCTTCTTTCCCCCTTCCCTGGAATACCTTCCCCAGCTAGCACCTCTGCTAGGCCAACTCAAATGCTTTTTCCTCCAGGAAGCCTTCCTCACTCATACCCCCACCCCACAACCCTCCTCACATCTCCTGCCCTGATTTCGTTAGACACCCCTTCTCCTGTGCCACAGTATCGCCTGCGCTGGCCTTAGTTCAGCACTGGTCACACTACTGCATCTATTTTATTGGTTTGACCCCCCCACACCCCCCAAACTAGACTGGGAGCCCCATGAGAATAAGGACTCTCTGTTGTCCTGGTATGGCAGTTGGTAGTTAATAGGAGCCCTGGTGGCGCAGCAGTTAAGCACCCCGAAAGATTCACAGTTTGAACCCACCCAGTGGCTCGGCAGGAGAAAGACCTGGCCGTCTGCTCCCATAAAGATTATAGCCTGTCCAGCACAACTAGATGGTGCCTGGCTACCACCACCGACTGCTCTGACAGGGATCACAATAGAGAGTCCTGGGCAGAGCTAGAGAAAAATGTAGAACAAATTCTTTACTCACCAAAAAAAAAAAAAAGACAAAACCAGACTTACTGGTCTGACAGAGACTGGAGAAACTGTGAGAGTATAGCCCCTGGACACCTTTATAGCTCAGTAATGAAGTCACTCCTGAGGTTCACCCTTCAGCCAAAGATTAGACAGGCCCATAAAACAAAACGAGACTAAATGGGCACACCCGCCCAGGGACAAGGACGAGAAGGCCGGAGGAGACAGGAAAGCTGGAAATGGGGAACCTAAGGTTGAGAAGGGGAGAGTGTTGACGCATCGTGGGGTTGGCGACCAGTGTCACAAAACAGTATCTGTATTAATTGTTTAATGAGAAACCAGCTCTGTAAACCTTCATCTAAAATACAATAAATAATAAGAATAATAAATTTCTGCCGAAACTGCACAAAAAAAGATCACAGCCTAGAAAACCCTACGGGACAGTTCTACTCTGTTACATGAGGTCGCTATGAGTCGGAATCAACCGATGGCACCCAACAATTACTCCATAATGGTTATAGAATAATTAGGTGAATATGTGACTTGAATAAAAAAGGGGGAATGATCCAGGTGTCTGTTGCATATATGTGATAGCTAAATGAGACTTTTAGAATGCTGCCTTCATCTTACTCAAAAGCTTTCGGTGACCTCTATAGTTCAGCCCGTTTAGTTTACAGATGAGTAAACTGAGGCCCAAGGTGGAGAAGTGGCTTAAATGACACAGTGAGTTTTCTACTTGATAAAATCCAGAGGACACCTTTCTGGTCGTTTCCTCCCTCATCAGCGTGCTTGTGGACTTCAGTGTCCACGGCTCTGCTCATGCTGACTGTGAATGCGTCCAGTTCCTTCTTGTCCCTGTCCCCCATGGCACCTACCACACTCCTTTGAAGCTTTCTGTGCCTGTATTTCTCTAAGGTTCTGCTTCTCTTTCAAGGTCCAAGTCAACACACTTCCTCTTGAAAAGTGTCCTCTGACCATACCAGCCCATAGAGATTCCTTCTGCCCCTGGACTTCTATAGACACTTTGGGCTTGTGCCCAGACCTTCCCATACTTGGCAAGAGTTTTGTTTTAGGTTTTATTAAAGTATAACATTAACCCATTGCTGTCGAGTCGATTCCAACTCATAGCGACCCTATAGGACAGGGTAAAACTGCCCCAGAGAGTTGCCAAGGAGCAGCTGGTGGGTTTGAACTGTCTATCTTTTGGTTAGCAGCTGAACTCTTAACCACTGTGCCACCAGGGCTCCAAACAGAAAAGTCCACATAGTGTAAAAGTAGAACTTGACAAATTCAGAACTTCAGTTCAGAATCAGAGCCTATCTGTGTAATCAGCTTTCATAGGAAGAAGCATAACTTTACCTGCTCCTTTGAAGCCCTGCAAGGTGTTTTGTGGTTGTTTTGTCTTTTGGAGGAGGTGGTTGTTCCTCAGTACATCTTGTATCGTCCGTGTCTTTGTGTCCGTGTTTATGTAGCTTGGAATGCCTTCACCTTGTCAGGTTTCCAGAATCCTGCTCACCTACTGCTCAAGGCCCAGCTTTAGCCCTCCTTCTTTAGAAACTTTCTCTGACTTCTCCAGCCCTCTGAGTTTCTTTAACACACTGTGTATGTAACGTGCTTATCACTTCTGCTGCTGTGTGACAGGTCTTATACTGCCACTTAACTCTTGTGATTTTCGTTTTTGAGAGTTTTATGTCATTCTCTCAAAGACATTGTAAACTTCTTGAGGACAGGAACACTAGGTAAAATGAATTGCCAAATAGCATCTAAAAATTACATTACTTGAATTCTTCTAAAATAATTACAAATACCTTTTGTCTTATTATAAACTCATCATAGCGGAAAAGTTAGAAAATAAGTAATTTAGAAATAGTTCATTGTAGAAAAATTAGACAATATGGATGAGCAGAAAGAAGAAAAATTTTAGACATTGAATCTCACCACCCAGAGGTAATCATTATTAACATCTTTATATGAGTTTAGCATTAATTAGAAGTACCTGATGTAAGGTAATATTCTAGAGGATGAATAGCTCGGCTTGCTTGTGAACTAGATCTGCCTAGCAACACGTGCCGGTGCTTGGAATCAGCAGATCCTGCAAGGCCTGGTTAGGCACTAAAGTAGGTACAGTAATTTATGAGACTAAGCTTTTAAGGTTTGGGAGGAGCCAAGGGGTATAAGTCATTAAATAACAGAGCTAAAGCAAGATGTAAGAATTGTTACTTTGACATGCCTGTTTTAATTTCAGTTACCCATTGATCCGTTGCCATTGAGTCGATTCCGACTCACAGGGACCCCATAAGACAGAGTAGAACTGCCCAGGCAGAGTAGAACTGCCCCATAGGGTTTCCAGGGAGCGGCTGATGGATTCAAACTGCTGATCTTTTGGTTAGCAGCCGAGCTCTGAACCACTAAGTTATAACTGTATAAACATTTTGTTGTTGTTATTAGTTGCCATGGCATCAATTCCAGGTCATGGCAATCTCATTTGTGCAGAGTAGAACTGCTCCATAGGGTTTTCAAGACTGTGACCTTTCAGAAGCAGATCACCAGGACTATCTTCTGTGGCACTTCTGGGTGGGTTCAACCCACCAACCTTTTGGCTAGTAGTTGAGCTCTTAACCATTTGCGCCACCCACAGATTCCATTTATCGTTATCCAGAAGGCTAATATTGCCTCCTTGTATTTTTATTTCCAGAGAAGAGTACTGTTATGTGTTAAGTTACTCAACTGAGATGGAACATTGGACTTTTTTAGAAGATCCCAATCTTCTGTAATAACATTTGCCGTGGTGGGGCTTTTATGCATGATTTGGTGTTTTAACTTTCAGGAGATTGTCTAAATTAAATTTGAGGTCATTAAAACCGAATGCTTTGGAAGCTTTCACACTCATTGGACAAAGTGTGGATTGCGTACATAAAGTCTTGTTGCCTTTTAGGTAGCACTTGTGACATGGTTTTTGCTTAAGCTGCAGCCTGAGATCACAAGAGGATTTCAGGTCTTCAATATTTTAGTGTGTGTTAAAGTGCTGTGCCCCGTGAAATAAACATTTCATGGCTTCCGTCCTCCTTCTGTGGACAGTTCAAAATGTCTGGCTGACACTGTCCGTAAATTCGGATGTCAGCTGACAAGATGGATTTCCTGCTGTAGAAATCATATTGAGCAGATTTCATTGATCTTCTCTTCCTTTTGCATGGGCAGAATTAGACTGGCTGAGCAACCCAAGCTTCTGTGTTGGAACCATACCGCCACCGAGCCAACAACCTGAAGGAGCCCCAGGCCTTGTTTCTGAGGGGTCACCACTGACCAGGTAGTTTATTTGGCAGATGGGGTTTGTCTTTGTCAGGGTATCATCTGCAGGTGAGTTTAAATGAGCTCCTTAGAAAACTCTGTGATAGAAGAGCGAAGTCAAACTCTTCCTCTTCCTTCAAGTGATGAGGTAATCTTTTACTGTTTTCCCCTCCCTCACTCTTATAGATTAGGCCTTTTTTTCCCTTACATTGCAGTGGCAAGTACATGACACAGTTAGTGCCTGTAATTAGGCCACGAGGGAAATGGCATCATTGGGATTCTTAAGTAACTTTACTAACCTCATTAGTAACCTTTAGAATAATATAATTCAGGTGTTTTGTTAGTGGTATTTTTTTTTTTTTCAGCACTTTGTGAAAATAGAAGGAGCTCGTAAAATATAACGTAGCATAAACATATGAAAACGTTGGGGAAAGCAAAATGGCACATATCTCTGCCCAGCTTTGAGAGAATTTTGTTTGAGATCATTGAATTGAGAAATGAGCTATCTCACAAAGAGAGACTAGATGGTCTCATTAATACGATGAACCTGTTCTGCACTCTAAAAGCATACGGAGCCTTTGGAAATGAGAATAGTTGATGCATGAGTGGGACTCGTTTGTAGATGTTTCAGTAATGAAGAAGAGCTCATTTTAACCTTTAAAAAAAAAAGGACCTGAAGTAATTTTTTTTTGCATGAAACACATGCTGGCATAATACGTGAGATTAAAAATAAATCTCTTATAATCTCGCTTTTAAAAAGACTATGCTTGATAAAATAACGGCTCGATTAATTTAAAGATGTATAGATTTGAAATTATAGGTGTGGAGACTATTACATTTAGAATTTCTTCCCTTGTTATTATTTTAGGTCCAACTCTAAGTCTTTAAATTGTAATCTAGGAAGGTACTGTAGACTGTATGGACGAGTAATAAATCTCTGTGAGCATTTATAGCATTCCCTATTACATTTTGGTTACTTATTTATTATTATTTTCCCTACCTCTTTGAAAATGATTCTAGTATTTTCCCCAACAGGAGTCCTTGAAATCAGAGTCTTCAGATGAAAGTGACAGTAACAGAAAACTCAAACAAACAAGCAGAAAGGAGAAAAAGAAAAAAAGGAAACATCAGGACCACAAGAAAACCAAGAGAAAGTGTCGGCAGTCGAGTAGCAGCATATCTGAGCCACATAGTGATGCTGAAAGGGACAGATCTTCTAGAAGCATCAGTAAAAAGGAGTCTGAGAAGCCAAAGTGGGTTTCTGTTCTCAAATAGCTGTGATATTTTAAACCTTGACTTTTCCTCCATTGATTGTTGCCACAAGGTAGACTTTTGAATGTTTAGTCAGTTCATCAAAATGGAGCTGCACCGAAAAATGCTTTGACACAATAATGATTGTGTCAGTTATGATGTAGACAAAAAAATCTTTGAGGTTTTTGAAAGATGGCAAATGTGCCACACAGTGGGTAGATATGGGCCAGTTCCGTACATAGTTAAGAGTTTCATGTATGATGAGATGTCAGCCTCTACACTTAACAGAATGACTCTGTAATGCCTTACCTGTCCTCCTTATAGATCTTCCTTTTAGTCTGTCCCCCACCATCCCCTGCGTGCGTGCACATGCACACTCTTTGGTTAAGGTTAAGGTAGCACTTAAAGTGATCGTGCTTTTGTTCTTTTCCTTTTTTTCATATATGGTTGGAACCACTGTTGAAGTTATAGGCTAGCTAGGACCACAGTGTTTTCTTTCCTTGGAGGCTTGCTTTATTCTCATGTTCTTCTCTGCCGTCTGCCTGCATTTTGTTCAAGTCATTCTCCAGAACAGCTATCGAGCAGGTGCTCCATGATAGCCTTTCCTTTCTGCTTAGTTTAACATTCTCCCACATAGAGAGGCCCTTTGCCTATAGGTGGGACAGGTGATATATGGTGAAACCACCTGAATTGTTGCCCATTTAACTTTTTTCTTTCGTTTGCTCATATGGCCTAGAAGAGAGAAAATGTAAGTACCTGTCCAGGGTATTCATGAAAAAAAAAATAGTCTAATAAGAGTTTTGTAGCTCTTCAGGGATTATTTACTTTTGTTCTGTGCTTGAAACACCGGTTGATGTCAGTGGGAGCTCTGTGAATGGAGCAAGTCTGGAATCTGGCCCTGAGTGTTTCTGTCAGAAAGGCAGACACCACGGGCCACGAGGGTCCTTCTGTCATCAGCTCAGTGGCGGAGAGCTCTGCAGGCCTGAGGCCTGCCTTGCGGTATGCCAAATGCATGGCACAGGCCTGGTCCGTAGTGAGTATCCAGTACGTTTTTGTTACGTGAGTGAATGAATGAATGTGTGGACTGATATTCTTGTCTTCAGTATGTCTTCAAAGCAAAATACATTCATCGTTGTAGCTTCTGAAAACTCTTCTTTTAGCTACTCGTCCTTTTTGATAGCTGAGAAAAATGAATTTTAAAGGATTTCCCAAAACCACACAGAAACTACCATTAGGACTTGAAAGATAGTTATTTTCAGCCTCTGCTTAATCCCTCTAGAGCTGATTTTTGTACAGCCTATTGATAATTTTATGATCAGGTAACATTTTTAAGTTAGTTGATATGTTGCAGAATATCGGAAACTCTGTTAAAGTCAGAATAGATCGCTCTTGTTTTTGTGTTTGACTTCCTTACCATCAACTTCTTCAGTTTCTCCCTGGGAAGGGAGTTGTTTATTTCCCTGTAGACAAGGACTAAGATATCAGCGAGCCCTGAGAGTTTCCACTGATGTCAGCAAAGTGGGTTTGTGGAAGGTAACGTACCGAATGGGACCCTATTCCAGCAACGTATGGAGGCACAAACGACTTCCTGCTTTTTCCCTTAGGAGGGGCTCACCCACAGTCAGTAGTCTCTTGTGTACCCCAGAGACCACAGCTACTAATTGACCTTTGTTTCCTAGGAGGAGCTTCTCGGCCTCCAGGCAGAGGCAGGCCCTTCCTTGCACACAGCTAAACCCCATCCTGCTGCCTGACCTCAGTACCCAACAGGGGAGGAATGAGGACTTGTTTATTCCCCAGAGGTGGTTGGCAGCTGGGCCTTCTCCTTTTTTTTCCCCTCCAGTTCACATTACTTTTCTTTCTTTCTGGTGGGCTCTGCCTCTCTTCTCTACCCCTTAGGATTTTTATAGACAGAAAACCATCCACAGTTATTCTGGAGGAAATTCTGTTAAAATCACCATATATTTTAATGTGAGATACATTGTTCAACAACTGTTTGTTGACTAGCTACTTTGTGCCCCTGACATGCTATTCCCCTGTATTTGTGGCCAAGAATCACTTAGAAGCCTCCAGAATTGTTATGTCTATCTAGGCAGAGCCAAAAAGCGAAGATGGCACAACCGTTAATGGCAGCTTTGACTCTGTTGGCGGCTTCTTGTGTCAGCAGCGCTGTGAGGTGATTTTCTTTGGAGGAAGAAGGATGCTAGATGTCAATAAAATCTCCCCTCCTTTTCACTTAACTCCTACGAAAGTGGTTCCAGTTGTATCTCAGCTGAAAGTATGCCAGTTGACAAACTGATTCAAAGAGATAAACAAGGGTCTTCTCTGATACTGGGCTGCTCTTAATGCTGCCCTTTATGCACGAGGTTCATACTTGTAGGCAAAACATCACACTCAGCCCAGAATACAAAAATCAGACCAAGGCCAAGTCACATCCAAGACCGAACAGTTCAGGGTGTGTGCGTGTGTCTGTGTGTGTGTGCGTGCGTGTCTGTGTGCGTGTTCGTGTGTCTGTGTGTGTGCGTGCTTGTTTATGTGTCTGTGTGTGCATGTGTCTGTGTGCATGTCTGTGTGCGTGTGTCTGTGTGTGCATGTGCGTGTGTGTGTGTGTGTGTGTGTGTGTGTGTGTGAAAGTTTTGAGTCTGAACAAGGTATCTGAGCACTTTCAAGTAATTTAGGTGAAGTGAAGGTAGCCCACTTTAACGTTAACCTTTATCACCTTTGAAGATGTGTAATTTCCTCTGCCTGGCACTCTAACGTGCCTTAGAGCAGAATTATTGTTATTTGATTTTTTTTAAGAAAAAAAGCTTGTTTGTAAATATACTTGGAATTCGGGTTAACTGAAACCAATTGCTAGTGAGTTGACTCCAGCTCATGGTGAACCCATGTGTTTCAGAGAACGGCACTCCACAGGGATTTCAGTGGCTGATCTTTCAGAAGCAGATTGCCAGGCCTTTCTTCTGAGATGCCTCTGAGGGGACTCAAACCACTATCCTTTCAGTTAGTACTGAGTGCTTAACCATTTATTAAATCAAATTATAGTCATTTAAATGAAATATTTTAAAAGAATACCTGTATTCTCTAGTTAATTTCTGAGATAAGGCGAGATCTTTTCTCAGTAAGGTATCATTTAATGGTGACGGTTTTTGCTTTATTTTCAAAAGCTCTTTCCCAGAGCAGGCGTCTGCCCATCTCTGTGGCACGTGCACGTTTTGTATACTCAGGTGTGCTTGATGCCGTGTGGGGTTTGAAATGCTTAACTTTGGTGTTTCTGAAAATGCCAGAGATGTGACTGGGGGATTTCTAAAGCGTCTTTCCCTTTTTCTTCGCCCTCCTTTATCCCACAGCCATGAAAATCATGCTGCTGCTGATACTGGCCGTCGGTGTGTTTGGCTGGAGGACACTCAGGCTGTGACAGGAGAAGCCTTCCGAACAGATAAAAAACCAGACCCTGCAAACTGGGAGTTTAAGTCTCTCTACCGAGGGGACATAGCAAGGTAGCCATCGTGATGCTTCTGCCTGATCTTCATTGGTGGGAAGTAACTTCTTCCTCTTCTGAACTCTTTCTCAGCATTGTCTGTCTGTGTCTTTTCTTTTATGGATTTTGTTGAGTTTTATCTCATGGTAAGTTGTTTAGGCACATGTCTGACCTCACATACTAACATGAAAGCTTAAACCTTGTGGTCAGGGTCCAGTTCAGATGAATCTTATTTCTCCACAGTGCTTAGCGTAGTGCCTGGCATAGCAGGTGTTCAGTAAATATTTGTTGAATGAATGAATCTAAATATAGCTTGAAATAATTAATTTGTGGCACAGTATCCAGAAACCATTTGGTCTCGTCTATATGCCATTTTAAAAAGTTGTGAAAGCCTTTTATTTATCCACCCGCACGTCTGCCATTTAAAAAATGACATTAAACGGTAATGAGTTTTTCAAATGTTCCCAGCATATGCCACCAGATAATCACAGAAATGGGTGGTGTTATTTGCTTCAGGAATGAGTTTGAACTTTCCCCCTCTAATCTGTTAATCAAAAATATAGAGTACTTGCTAGACCCTTTGGGCACTTAGTACTTTTTAGGAAACTCTTGGGAACATCAAGAACAAGAACACCCAGTCTGTGCTTCCAAAGAGCTTGTGGAAAATGAAAATTGCAGGTAGAGAATCATGGAATATAAAGCAAGAGGAGTTCTTAGAGGTCATCATCATTCTTTATAGGCTAATTACTTTTTAGAAATAAATTTGCATTTCCATGACTTTGCTGCACCTCTGGCTTTTAATTGTGTTTTCACTTCAAACATTATGGTTCTCCACATAAGCAATTCCAACTAAAATTTCCTTTATGATGAGTTTCTATCAGTTGTTTTTCGGTGCATATTTATATTTACATAAAGCAAAACCAAAAAACCCATTGCTTTGAGTTGATTCCAACTCACAGTGACCCTATAGGATAGAGTAGAAGTGCCCCATAGGGTTTCCAAGGAGCAGCTAATGGATTCGAACTGCCAGCCTTTTTGGTTAGCAGTCTGAACTCTTAACACTGTGCCACCAGGGCTCCTGTATCTATATACTGTGTACTAAAACCTCATGGTGGTCATAAATGGCTATCATTAAAATGTATTCATCTGTTTTTGAATTCTTTCACCACTCCCTGAAGTCTTTACTGGGTGTTCCACGCCACCACAGTGTAGTGCCACAGATAAGGTGGTGGTGGTGTTAGGCGCTATCAAGTTGATTTTCAACTCATAGCAACCCCATGTGACAGTATAACTGCCATATTGGGCTTTCTAGGCCGTAATTTTTATAGAAGCAGATTGCCAGGTCTTTGTCCCACGGTTAGCAGCTAAGCTCTTAAATGTTGCGCCACCAGGGCTCCTGCAGATAAGGTGGATACCTAATAAAAGCTGGGCATGAGGTGCCATGGTCTTGCACTGTGCTTTCCCTCTGTCAGCCCACCTGATCCACACAGCGGCTCCCTGAGGAGAAGAAGGTATGCTCTCCCATTTTATAGGCATGGATCTCTGAGGGGTTAAGTGACTTCTCAAGATCGTGTGACCAGGAAACAGCAGAGTTGGGATTTGAGCCTGTGTATCTCTGACTTCAAATGTTCTTTCATCCACAACTGGTGTCCATACCCCACCTCCTTTTTGATTCTTTGTGCCTATAGCCAAATTCTTTTCAGTTAAATGTACGTATGATGTCATTCACTGAATCGCAGAACAAAATGGGCTGGGGGGAGGTCTCAGCCTCTGGGATTATTAAGCCTAGCTGATTATTTGATGAGATTTTTATGAGAAAATTACCTTCCTTTGGAGGAACATTGCATTAAATTACATCCTGGGTCCTAACTTAAGACTCTAATAATACAACCTAAATGTGCAATAGGAAAATGGTTAACTAAATTATGGCGCGTCCATACAGTGGAACAGTTTGAAGCTAACAAAAATTATATTTTCTAAAACTAATAGTATGGGGAAATGCTCAGGAGGAGGGGGAAAGCCTGAAGTTGTGTGATATATCAGCTAACAACATTTAAGAAAGATGTGTATGTCCACATATAAATGCGTACATCTACGCACACATATCCACGTACATAGTAATATAAGACAGTAGGTTCCTTTAAGGAGCCCTGTTGGTGCAGTGGTTAAGTGCTCGCCTCCTAACCAAAAGGTCGGTGGTGCAAACCCACCAGCCACTCCAAGGGAGAAAAGACGTGGCATAAAGATTTAAAACCCATTGCCGTTAGTGTAGTCTGACTCATGGTGACCCTGTAGGACAAAGTAGAACTGTCCCATCGGGTTTCCAAGGCTGTAATCTTTAAGGAAGCAGACTGCCACATCTTTCTCTCACAGAGTGACTAGTAGGTTTGAATCGCTGACCTTTCAATTAGCAGCTGAGTGCTTAAATACTGTGCCATCAGGGCTTGTTCAGCATAAAGATGACAGCCTCGGAAACCGTATGAGGCAGCTCTGCCTTGTCATATAGGGTCTCTGTGAGTTGGAATCCATTCTGTGGCACACAACAACAGCAGCAAGAAGTTTCTTTTATTTTCTCATTTATCAGTTCCTTCTAATTTTTCTGCAAAATGCAGCTGTTAGCTTTACAGTTGGAAAAATGAATAAACATTTTGAAAAAATTATCTGAACGTCTAAAATACTTCACATTTTCAGTAATGAGAAAGCAATGGTAATTAAAGAGAACAAAAGTAACTTTTTACTTAAAATGTGTTCCTTAGGGAATGACAGGCTTATTTAGAGTTACCTCAGCACTATTTTATATCATCACTTTTTGTTAGGGTTGTTTTTGACTCATAAATGGAGAGAGATGATCCTGAGGTAACTGAGAAAGAATTTGGAAGAGAATGTAAAGAGAAGGGGGTTGATAGAGAACTTACGTGTATATGTAAGACAATATCCTCCCAAGGCAGAGTTCACTAACTTGAGCTGTGAGGGAGAGCAGAGAGCTTCTCAAGGCATCTGTTGACAGTGGGAAACAGAGGAGATGAGGGGAGCCAGCCCAGGGCTGAGCCAGGGGAATGAATGGAGGCAGAGCTTTCTGGGAGCTGAGAGGAGATGGAGGCAGCCTCTTTTTCCCCACAGCCTTTATCGAGAAAAATCACAAAACATACAGCAAAGTTGAAAGAATATCTCAATGAACGCTCATATGTCCACTACCTGCATCCTACCATTAACATTTTACTATACTTGCTTTATCACGTATCTGTTCATCCATCCATCCATGCCTTAATCCTTTGTATTTTTTTGATACATTTCAAAGTAAATTTCATCAATATGGGAGCCCTAAAGGTTTCAGCATGCATATCATTAACTAGAGTTCAATATTTGTTTAGTTTCGTCTTTTGATAAAAATTTATATGCAGTGCAGTGCACAAATCTTAAGTGTACATTTGCTGAATTTATTTATTTATTTTTTTGTTGTGATCTGTGAGGTTTTTTTATTGGCTAGTTTTTAGAAATAGATCACCAGGCCTTTCTTCCTAGTCTGTCTTAGTCTGGAGGCTCTACTGAAACCTGTCCACCTTGGGTGACCCTGATTGTATGTATAATACTGGTGGCATAGCTTTCATCATCACAGTAACATGCAAGCTACCACAGTATGACAAACTGACAGAGAGGTGGTGGGGTTAGGAATTTAGATGACTATAAAAAGATTGATGTGTATATTGGGTAGGTTGGCTGTAATTTGCTTCCCCATTTCTTTTTCTTTTTTGTACACATTTTTTTTTATGACATTGGCTAACAACCCCACGACATGTCAACACTCTCCCTTCTTGACCCTAGAAGACCTTTTTTTTTTGGTAAAAGTATACATAGCCAAAGATACACCATTTCAAAAATTTCTGCATGTACAATTCAGTGACATCGATTACATTCTTCCAGTTGTGCTGCTGTTCTCACTTTAGATAATGGTTTACAGAACAAAATAGTTTCTCATTAAACTATTAGTACCCATATTGCCCTGTGACAATGGTTAACAACCTGATGACATGTCAACACTGTCCTTACTCAACCTTGGGTTCCCTATCACCAGCTTTCCTGTCCCCTTCTACCTTTTAGTCCTTGTCCCTGAACTGCTGTGCCTAATTAGTCCCGTTTTATTTTATGGGGCTGTCCAATTCCCGGCTGAACAGCGAACCTCGGAAGTGGCTTCACCACTGAGCTAAAAAGGTGTCCAGGGGCCATACTCTCAGGGTTTCTCCAGTCTCTGTCAGGCCAGTAAATCTAGTCTTCTTTTGTGTGTGTTAGAATTTTGTTCTACATCCTTCTCCGGCTCTGTCCAGATCCCTCTGTTGTGATTCTGGTCAGAGCAGTCAGTGGTGGTAGCTGGGCACCATCTAGCTGTACTAGACTCAGTCTTGTGGAGGGCTTGATAGCTGTGGTCCATTAGTCCTTTGGACTGATCTTTTCTGTGTATCTTGTTCTCTTCATTCTCCTTTGCTTCCAAAGGGGTGAGACCAGTAGAGTATGTTAGATGGCTACTCACAGGCTTTTAAGACCCTAGATGCTACTCACCAAGGTAGAATGTAGAACATTGTCTTTATAAACTGTGTTATGCCGATTGAGCTAGATGTTCCCCAAGACTGTGGTCCCCACAACCCTCTGCCCAGCAATTCAGTCCCTCAGGGAGTTTGAATGTGTCTATGGAGTTTCTGTGACCTTTACTTGTACAAGTTGTGCTGGCTTCTGCCGTATTGTGTACTGTCTTACCCTTCACCAAAGTTACCACTTACCTGTTATTATTTGGTATTGCCTTGCCTTCCTCTCCATTAGAAGGTTCTATACCTACACCATTTATTCGCTCTTTTATTGTTCTGATGTTCTTGTCATTTACAGATTAACTGCTCTGATTCCCTGTTGTTATTTGTTTTGGTTTTGGATAGTCCTTGAGAGTTCATTTCTTAGATTGGTATCTACCTGGTACAATCCTGTGTCCTAGATTCAGCCTGTGAGCTGATATTGTTTGTTCTCAGATCAAAGGACTCCCTTTAATAATTCTTGTAAGTTTGGTTTGGTTTTTACATATTCTCTTAATTTCTGTTTATCTGGAAATGTCCTAATTTTACCATCATATTTGAACGAGAGTTTAGCAGAATATATTATTCTTGGCTGGCAATTTCTTTTCTTTCAAGGTTTTATATGTGTCTTCCCATTGCCTTCTTGCCTGCATGGTTTCTGCCGAGTAATCTGAGCTTAGTCTTATTGTTTTTCCTCCGTATGTGACTTTTTGTTTTTCTCAAGCTGCTCTCAGGATTCTTTGTCTTTGGTTTTGGCAAGTGTGATTATGATACGCCTTTGTGATTTTCTTTTGGGATGTATCCTATATGGGGTTTGTTGAGCTTCTTGGAAGGGCAGCTTTTCATCTTTTATGATATTGGGGAAGTTTTCTGTCAGCAGTTCTTTAATGATCCTCTCTGTGTTTTCTGTTTTCTCCCCCTGTTCTGGAACTCCGATCACTTGAAAATTTTTACTTTTGATTGTATCCCACATAATTCTCAGGGTTTCTTCATTTTTATTTGTCCTTTTTTCTGATTTTTCCTCAGAGTTGTATCCAAGTGTTTGTCTTCATTTTCACTGATCCTGTCTTCCACTGTTTCAGACCTGCTGCTCAGCCCTTCTATGACACTGTCCATTTGTGAAATCTTGTTGTTTATCTTTTGGATTTCTAATTGTTTTTTGTTTGGTTTCTAGTTATGAATTTATTTTGGCTTTTTGTTCATACATTATTTTCCTGAATTCTTCCATTTTTTTGTCTATTTCCCATGAATTTGTCTGCCTTTTCCATGAATTTGTCTATTTTTTCCTTACTTGTGTCTGATTTTTGCTTCAACTCTTGGAGAGCTCTGAATATTAGAGATTTGAATCCCCTATCGGGTAGTTCTAGTGCCTTTTCTTCTACTGTCAAGTCATCTGGTGTTTTATTTTGGATGCTTACTGTCCTGTTTTTGTAAATGTTTTGATATTGTCTGCTGTCTTCAGGGCATTCGGTAATTATTTTTCTCATTTATTGATTGTAGATTTGTTGTTTCATCCTGTTTTTTTGTTTTATTTGGCTATGTCTGAGCAGGTGGGCTGTGTGTTCTTTGTTGTTTGCTCATCTGGGGGCACGATAGTTTTTGCCTCCTTCTCCAATTGGCAGGGTCAGTGGCTCAGATATGGTACAGCAGGGCAGGTATAGCTAAAGAGGAGTTGCTGGGATGGGTTGTTTGTGGCACTTACTATGGCCACCAGGGCAGGCCAGTAATCAGTGCAGGGCAGGTTCTGGTAGGCCGTGCCTAGGCTGCTTGGTGGTATGATGTTCAGCACATGGTGCAGGTAGGCAGGAGGGAGGGGGGAGATTGTGATGTATGGACCTAAGATGGGTATGGGAGAGAGGAGAGAGGAACAGGAGCCAAAAACATACAAACAAAAAGGAGTGCTAGGGGAGCTTGCTGTTGGAGTGGAGAGATGAGAGACTATGAAATGGAGAAAAATAAAAAGGAGAAGAAGAAAAAAAAGAAAAGAAATGAATAAATAAAAATTAGAAAAAAGAAAAGCAAAGCTCCCAGGGATCCCACTGGTGCAGCTGTGAGGTCTGGGGAATTTGCTCCCAGGCCATGAAGTACAGCGTGGCTAGAAGGGGTAAAGGTGTCACTCAGCACCAGGTATTCAGGGGACAGGAAGAAAAGGAAAGTATAGAGAAACAAGAAACTGAGTAACGAGGAAAGACAAAAAAGGGAAAAGGGGGGAAAGAAAACAAAGAGAACAAGAGAAACCCCCAAAAAACCCAGAAAAACAAAAAACCCCAAGAAAAAAGAAGTGCCCCCAGGGATCCCTCTGCCCGTCTGTCCAAATTGAGGGGGTAGTTTCTAAGCCATGCAGTACTGCCCAGCTAAAATGGGCTCCCAATTCAAGAAAAGAAAAAGAAAACAAACAAACAATTCAGAACAAATAGAAAAAGCCCTGGTATCCCACCAGCGTGGCAGCATGGGCCAGGAAGCACTCTCATATTCAAGTGGTGTTTCACAGCCTTTCAGGAAGAAGCAAAGATGGTGCACGGAGCCAGTTATTTGAGAGAAAGGAGGGGGAGGTGGCGAGGGGTAAGGAAGAAATCTAAAGAGCGGAAAAAAGCAACACCAGCAGCCAACAAATGGCACTTAGGGAGCTGGCCAGTGCGGGCAGGTGGAATCCAAGTGACACCGGAGTGAAGCCGGTGCTTCCTGGCAAACAGACTGTGGCCACAGGAAGCAGAGGAGGCTGAGTGGGGGTGAAGAAGGGTTGGGGGTGGAAAAGCATATATCGCTGGTTACCAGTTGTTCTGTCTCCTGCTGAAAGTTCCATGAAGCTGCTTTCTCGTACCCCCTGTTTGCTGGTCTGTGATAGGGGTACAGGGTGGTTGATCCATGCTGTGTTAGCTGATAGGGGACCTCTGCATGTATCTCTCCTCCCTCTCTGTTCTCTGTCAGTTTCTTATTCCATTCAGTGCTCGGCTGAGTTCTTTATCTCTTCATTCAGTGATTAGGGTTTCAGGATTGCCATTTTCTCTGTTTATCTTAGTTATTCAGATCTTTGCTATGGAGGGACAATGTGGTGCTTCTGCCTGTAGCACCATGTTGCCTGGAAGTCACCACGTGCTGAATTTAGAGAAATGCATGCACCTATGTAAACGAGACCCCTATGGAAATACAGGATATTACTGTGAACCCAAAAAGTTTCTTCACATCTGTTTGTGATCATTTTGCACCCTGCTTCCCCAGAGGCAACCACTATTCTAATTTTTTCTACCATTGATTAATTTTGCCTGTGCTAGAATTTCATATAAATGGAATTATACAATGTGTACTCTTTTGTGTCTGGCTTCTTTCACTCAACATAATGTTTTGAGATTCATCCATGTTGTGGCATCTGTCAGTAGTTTGTTCCTTTTTATTGCTGGTAGATTCCACTGTATGACAAATACCACTGTTTGTTTCTCAGTTCTTCTATTGATGGACATGCAGGCTCTTGGCAGTATTTGGTGTTATGGATGAAGCTGCTGTGAGCGTTTGTGCATAAGGCTTTGGTTAGACATGTAGTTTCATTTTTCTTGGGTAAATACCTAGGAATAGAATTGCTGGGTCATGGGGTAAGTCTGGAGCCCTGGTGGTGCAATGGTTAAGAGCTTGGCTGTTAACCAAAAGTTCAGCAGTTCAGATCTACCAGCGGCTCCTTGGAAACCCTATGGGGCCGTTCTGCTCTGTCTCGTAGAGTCCCCATGAGCTGGAATTGACTCTCGGCAACAGATTTGGTTTTTTGGGTTTAGGGTAGGTCTGTGTTTAGTTTTTTAAGAAACTGACAGAGCTTCTCCCAAAGTGATTGTGCTATTTTCCTATCCCTTCAACAGTGGATCAGAGCCCTGGTTACGCTACAGGTTAAAACCAAAAAACCTATTGTTATCGAGTTGATTCTGACTCATAGTGACCCTTTGGACCAAGTAGAACTGCCCCATAGGGTTTCTAAGGAGTGGCTGGTAGATTTGAACTGCCAGCCTTTTGGTTAGCAGCCAAACTCTTAACCACTGTGCCACCAGGCTTCCACTCCACAGGTTACTCACCAGCATTTGGTATTGCTCGTCTTTTTAGTTTTAGCTGTTCTGGTGGGTGTTGTTGTTTTAATTTGCATTTCCTGGGGGAACTAATGACTTCTAGCACTTTTTCATATGCTTACTGGCCATTCTCTTTTGTGAATTTTCTGTTTATATCTTTTGCACATGTTTTAACTGGGTTGTTGGTATAGCATACATAAGAAAAATGTGTAATTTTTCTTAGCTTTTGCCTGTGAAATATTCAGGAATCCTGTGTTTGTAACTCTGGGTACACCTACGTGTTCCATGAAAGCATTTTATAACCCAACCTATTTTGCCTTAAAGTAGAAAATGCCCAAATGCAGTTTTTTATTTATTGTTGTTGTTTAAGTGAAAGTTTACATTTCCAAGTTAGTTTCTCATACAAAATTTATACATACATTGTTATGTGACCCTAATTGCTCTCCCTGTACTGTGACAGCACACGCCTCCTTTCCAGCCCTGATTTCCCATGTCCGTTCAGTCAGCTCCTATCCCTGTCTGCCTTCTCATCTCACCTCGAGACAGAAGCTGCCCATTTAGTCTCATGTATCAACTTGAGCTAAGAAGCACACTCTTTACGAGTATCATCTTAGTCCCACAGTCCAGTCCAATCTTTGTCCAAAGAGTTGGCCTTGGGAATGGTTTTAGTTCTGGGCTGACAGAGTCTGGGGGCCATGCTTTCCAGGGTTCCTCCAGTCTCAGGCAGACCATTAAGTCTGGTCTTAATAGAATTTGAGTTCTGCACCCCACATTTCTCCTGCTCCATCAGGGACTCTCTGTTGTGTTCCCTGTCAGAGCAGTCAGTGGTGGTAGCCCCAAATGCAGTTTTATCGATGGTCCATTATTTCAGGATTAAAAAAAAGAATCTTAGACCTATATGTTATCTTCTTAAGAAGGGATGGATACAAGACAGCATTGAAGGAAAGTGACTGGTCTGTGAGATCGATCACTTAGGTCCCTGGTCTCAGTGTCCTTCACCAGGAACAGTGTAAAAGAGGAAGTGAGCATTTCTGCCTTATCTGTCACCTAGGGTTCTGGTGATCAAATGACATAATGTGTATGTGACAGTACTTCACCGACAAAGCTGCAGGAGAATATAAATGACCGAGATCTGGAAGACAGGCATAATCTTAAATTCATGAGACAGTAATGAAGAATTGAAGTGTTGTAGAAAGAAGTCAAACCAGGCAGAAAAAGTTAATTGCGAATCTTCATATTTCTCTAAATAGAAACAATTTGAAGGTAAGATGTATTTGGATATATGCAGTTAACTTGCATAACAAGAAGTTAAGTCTGATGAGCCTTCAGTCATTCAGAGGTAGTGCATGTATTCCCTCGGTAATTTTTTGTTCTTCAAATGTAAGATACAAGAGGAAAGGAGACTCCTGCCTTGGCATTAACCCTAAGAAGCAGTGTATATCTTGGGAAGGGGCTCCCACAGAAAAGAAGAATTCACACAAGCATGTTGAACGCTATTTTATGAAGAAAAATGTGGGATTGATGAGCATTGATGGCGTTGCCGTTAGCAGTAAAACTGAACCTCCCTCATCAGAGCCGGCCTCATTTATACCAGTGAAGGATTCGGACGACATGGCTCCTTCTGTCACCATCTGGCTAAACCCTCTGGGGATTTATGACCTTTTCACCACACAGTGGTCACAAGGACAGGGCCCTGCAGAGCAAGAGTCAAGGCCACCAGACTCACAGCCAGACAGAGAATGCCGTTCTCAAGGCCAAGGTGAGGAGTTTAACAGGAAGATTGGGGAGAATCCTCAGGATACTCAGCTGTGGATGGCGTTTGTTACTTTTCAGGTAAGTGTTGGCTGCCCCAGTTCTCTTACCTTAGAGTAAACCCTTTGCCATTGAGTAAATTCCGTCTAATAGTGACCATATAGGACAGAGTAGAACTGTCTCATAGGGTTCCCAAGGCTGTAAATCTTTTCTCATAGAGCGACTCGGAGAACCACTGTCCTTTCAATTAGCAGCTGAGCACTTAGCCACGGTACCACTTGGGCTTCTTCTATCTTAGAATGATGTCCCTAATTTTGGGCAACCCCATTCAATCTGCAGCAATTTTTGAGCTCCTGTGAGGAACCCTGGCACTGGGCATATAAGGATTATTATTAGAATATAGTACTTGATCTGAGCTTGCTCCAGGTCCATTGAGGAAGACAGACATGTGAAGAATAAATACAATCTAAGGTAATAAGTGCTATAATAATGGTGTAATTTGGGAGTGGAGTGAAGAAGTGACTTTCTAGCAGAGACTAAGAAATGACTTTCTAGCAGAGACTAAGAAATGGCTTCCAAGAGAAGGTAAAATCTAAACAGAATCTTGAAGGAAATGTAGATGTTCAGCAGGCAGGAAGAGCTTTCCTGAAGTACAAATAGAGCATGCCAGTGCCCAGAATTGTGTAAGAGAAGGGGCTGCTCATTAAATTACCCTAATTAGAGCTCTCTTTCCCTTTCTAAAGTACATGGATTTGTCTTGGCCCTCATTTTGAGAACCAGTCTTACCAATACCCTGTTTTGTACTGTTGACTGTCTTATTGGTAAGGCCAGTGCTTCAGAGAAGGCTTTCACAGTGTTTTATGCTAGGTGCTGGTGTATAAATCGCAGTTTAAAATGCCAGAGTGGACAGGTAAAGCGGGTGAAACAAACCCATGATCAGATATACTAGGTGACACAGGCACCCTAGCAACCAAGTTCTTCTGAAAAGAAATGGTGATAAACAAATGTTTAACGAGAAAGTCTGAATAGTAATTCATTTTGAGAGGTGAGAAACCATTGGTGGTTGTAAGCCCCTCTGCTAAGCACTGTAGAAATTTTGAGGCTCACCCAGTCCTGTTTGCATTTGTAAACTGGTGTTTTGTTGTTGAGGATGAGGTTAGGAGAAAGCCAAGCCAGGCCTGTATGCCTTTGACGAAGGAGAGCAGGAGAAGCGAAAGTGGTCCCTGTAGCTCATCCTGGAGAAGAAGCTGGCCATCCTGGAGCCGGCCATTGAGAGCAACCAGAGCAGTGTTGACCTGTAACTTGCCAAGCTGAAGCTCTGCACGGAGTTCTGGGAGCCCACCACTCTGGTCAAAGAGTTGAAGAAGCTGATATTCTTGTACCCCAACAATACAGCCCTTTGGCAGAAATACCTTCTATTTTGCCAGAAATACCTTCTGTTTTGCCAGAGCCAATTTAGCACCTTCTCCTTGTCAAAAATTCACAATCTTTATGGAAAATGCTTGAGTACTTTGTCTTCCATTAAGGATGGCAGCATCTTATCTCACCCTGTGTTGCCTGGCACCGAGGAGGCCATGTTTGGTAAGGAGAGGACTATATCCAGTGACACAGGCCGAGTTCCGCTTCCTTTGGCTTGAGTTGAAAAGGAGGATTTGCTTTTGGTTTATTTTAGAAAGTCTAAATGGTCTGATAAAACATTTTAAAAAGTATTAAGACTCCTTTTGAGTAGAACAGATCCACACACCCCTCCCCTGCTCCTCCACCCATGATACTGCAATAGAGACAGTAGAGTTAGAAGGCAATCACTGGACTAGAAGTCCCAGCAATTCTACTTGTTAACCAAGTAAACATAGTCTCTTGACCACTTTGGTGGTCGATGGCCTTGTCTGTTGAGATGCCTGTAGTGCTCTTCTCACCCAGTTATAGGGCCTCACATGATAAGGTACATGAGATGCTCTGGTTAAGTGAAAATCACTGCACAGATATGTTACTGGTGTTATTATACTGCTTACGTTTGTTGGTGGGTCCCAAAGGAGCCCAGTATATGAATTTTGGCCAGTAACAAGAGATAGAAGTTGGCATGTTATGCAGGAGCCGTAGAGTATCACTCTTGAGCTTGCATCCTGGCTTTGACCGTCAGTGGCTGTGGTGTCACCTTGGGCAGATTCCTTAATCTGTTTTTGCTCCAGTTTCTCCATCAGCAAAACTAGTATGATACCTGCTTTACAGAACTAGTGTGCAGATTAAATGAGGTAATATATGTTGAGTCTAGCTCAGTGCCTGGCACATAGTAGGCATTTATTCAACTGAAACACCTGCTATTGAGTATTAATTACTATGAGCATCTAAAGATACAAATATGTTATCTTTATATATATCTAGAAATAATAAGCATCTACCACACTGACATAAAGAGTCTAGTATTTAATATCGTTTATGATATGCCCAAATAGCATAATGTTATTTAGTAAATGGAATTGTATCACAGTTAAGACCAAGTGAAATTTTCAAACACAGAACCCTGATTTGTTTACAGCGGACTCTGAGCCTTTGATGAAAATTCCCGGTGAATAATGCCATGTAGTGATCAGCTGAGTACAGATCTTTACTTTCTGATGAGACTCTTACATCATCCTTTTCCTATAATTTTTCTTGTAATGATGAGCTTTGAGTATTTGATAGCCAATATTCAGATGAACCTCTTGACTTATTTCTGTGTACCATATGTAGTTTTGTTGTTAATATTTGTATTCTGTGATGGTTTCATTCAAAGATCAGAGTAAATACATATTGATTACAGTACTATTGTGAGCCGTTTTAAATCAGGACATGTATGTATTACAACTTGAAAATATAAAAGTAACTCATTTCAGAGAAGAGATTTTCTCAGTCTCTAGCTGCCTATTTTTAGGAGTTTTGTTTTCCCTCTTTAATGATGTGACAGGGATTCTGCCCCTTTGCTCTCCCCGTTTCCAGCTCTCTTTCTACAGCAGTGCCACTTTCTGCGGCAGGCTGGCCACTCAGAGAAGGCCATCTCCTTGTTCCAGGCCATGATTGACTTCACCTTCTTCCAGCCCGACAGTGTGAAAGATCTGCCTACCAAAGGACAGGTAGGCTTTCTGCTAACCTGACCTGTGTCTGTCTCTCCCTGGGGGGAAGGTGTCCACACCTTCCACAACGGCAGGTGGTGGTAGTATTTTCACAACATAACATCCTCCTTTACATCAGTCCTGCTGAGGATGGCTCCTGAGAATTATTCTGGTGATGCAAGGAAAATTCCTTTTTTGAAGTAAGACTCACCGGTGTGCCTTTCTTCCTTCCTTGTAATGGCGCTTGTTTAAATGCTGATTATCCCTCAGTCAGGGCAATAGTTGGCATGTTATTTTAAACCACATGTCATTCTTCCACCTGTTTGCATTCAAATCCAGGTCTGTGTTACTTCCCCAGGCAACCTTTTCACCACCTAAAATCTTTGCTAGAATTGCTGTTGAAATGATATGTTGGCACTTTGTCAACACCAGTCCTAATTGGGAAGGGGAGAGCTTTTTGGTGACGAGTGACCATTGCTAATATTTGTTTTGTGAAGCAATACAAAAATCTTCTCATAGAGTTAGGCCTACAAGAACACCTGTCTTTTCCCTTTTCCACTGAAGAAAACTCAGTTTTCTACTCTGCAAAGAGGATTTGGTGGAGGATGGATAGGGTATCTGAATTTGTGATGCTAAGGCCCCTGTCATTTGGAAGTTTCGTGAATTGCCAGTAAAGACCATTCTTATCATATGGGTACCTCTGGACAAAATTGGGTTAAAGATTATACCAGTTGATAGTGGTGTAACTTGTTGATATAATAAGCCAAATGACAAAATTTTTATATTTTAAGATATGCTTAGATATTCGAAGAATTTGCTGTGCTGCAGAGCTGATTCTTAAGTGGACTCGGAGCATTGGGATTGTGGGGGAAGGGGAATCAGTATCAGGACTTCCCTTATCCCCACCCTTTGCTGGGAGTTGCTATATGATGAGAGAGATTATTGATGGACTGGCGTGCACGGGCCATGACCGCGAAGCATTGATGACTGTTGCTCTCAAGTGTCAAGAGGCCGTGACCCACACTCTTGAGGTTTTGAAAACTAGCAGCATATGGATTCTCAGAGCATCTGTGTGACAACTTTGAAATAAAGCTTTTTATTTAATGGTATCCCATATTGCCTCTATAACCTAGAGACAGTTTTACCATAAACACAGTCGCGAAATACAAAACAGGCAGAGTCTGCTACTACTGGTCTGTTTCTGTGGAATAAACAAATTGGTTGTAAGCGTTCATCACGCTCTTTTTTAAAAGTTCCCTTCCTTCTTTCTTGAGTGCACTTTCTTCCATCCCTTCTGTAAGAGCAAAACCTGTAAAGAGGGAGTGCAGTCTCCCCAGCTGCCCTTCCTGAGTGGCCCCACAGCTGGACGCCCGCCCCACCCTCTCGTGACTCTCCTGGAGACTGTGCTCTCCCAGGTCTATGCATGGCTGTCCCTGGGCTCAGGCCGGATAATCCCCCGGCTCCTGGCCATGGTGTGCCCGTTGGAAGCCTGCTTGTCCTCTTCAAAAGGATTCTTCTTACAAAAGCTTTCACTGAGCAGGGTGTTGGCTCACTTGTAAAGCCTTTATTGTCAGTTGATAACGTGATCACTTTCCTGCCCGTGGCTGTGTTCACATTCTGTTCCATGGGAGTTATTTACTGCCAGTGAGCTGGTTGCCACACTGCAGACCTAATGCCCGATGAATGAGGGAAGGGGCCGATGGGGCCAGGCTTTAAAATGCAGACCTTTTTATTCACCGATGTTTGCCACGTGCACATCTGTGCACCAAGTCTAGGGAGTCCCTGCTGTGTGTTGGGCACTGTGCCTCGTGTTGGGATATCAAGTTCCTGAAGATGTGCTCATGCCCTCAAGAGCTCACAGTCTGTCCTTTGGAACTTTGAATCCCCTTCCCTTTAAAAGGTCTTGCAAGCAGGTGTTACCTAGGGGGCCCAGCGGCATTAGGAGAACTGGCATTGCCACCGTCCCTGGTGAGACTGGCCTGGCAGGGTGAGAACTGGGAAAACACTGCTCTCCCATACAGCTGCAGGCCCTTCTCAGCGAACCTCGGCTAATCTTTTTTAACTTGTCCCATCACTTTGCCCTATTCTGTTGGTCAGAAGCAAGTCACTCACCTGGCCCGCCGTCACAGGGAGGGGATTCCACAAGAGTGTGGGGTCCCTGGGGGCTCTAGTGCCTACCACACGAGATAATCACGTTTTCTGTTTAGGGATGTATATCACACACCTATTTCAAAGACTGATCAGAAACGTGATTTTGTTTTAAGAATCATAAGCTCCTCTCTTGTCCATTAGCGCTCTCTGTCCATCAGCACTGACTTGGCCTAGTGACTCAGCAGTTATGTGTAAGTTTGGCTAATCTCCAGTTTTAATCCAAACAGGTGGAATTCTTTGAGCCCTTTTGGGACACTGGCACGCCCCAGGCTAAGGAGAAGGGTGCCCAAGGCTGGAGAGCGTGGATGCACCAACAGGAGTGGGGCGGCTGGATCGTTGTCAACCCGAGTGAGGTGCCTCTCGGCTGTGATGTGTCTGCCTTTTTCTTCTGGAACTTTTTTTAGATGGTCATGGTTATTTGATTATCTGTATAAGCTTCTGTTAGTAGCTTGAGAACATTGTGCCACCATCAAGATGTCAAAAACACAGTAAGTTGATATCATGGATGGTAGATCTGCTTCTGAAAGGTCATAGCCTTGAAAACCCTATGGAGCACAGTTCTTCTCTACACATTTGGGGTTGCCATAACTTGGAATCAACTTGATAGCAACTGGTTTAGTTTTGGTTGGTAACATTTGTAAAAATGTCATTTTAAATGACCCTAAGGTACTTTCAGCCAAGTACAGTGCTCTCCAATAGAAATATAATGTGAACCACATATGCAATTTCTAATTTTCTCATAGCCACTTTAAAAAAAGTTAAACAGTCAAGCTAATTTGATAATTTATTTAACCTAATACACTGAAATATCACTTCAACATGTAATCAGTATTGAAAACTTATGAGATACTGTGCTTTTTTTTTTCACTCACAGGGAAGTACATGAAGCGCAGTGTGTCGTTGCTGTGGGGCATGGTAGCACAACTGGGTGGGTGAACAAGTGAGGAGGTGAGGCTACCTCTCCCCAGACTCATACCCCTTGTTGACCATGTCTTCTCTCCCTTTCCAGCCTCCTCTCTGGGCTCTCAGTCTTCTACTTTCTGTCCCCATGCATTTTCCATGGCCTTTCCTAATGGTTGTGTGCAAACAGGTCAAGTAAACTGGGGTGGGGCTAGGGTAGTTCAGGCCTGGACATAGTCCAGGCACAGGGAGGCTGGGGCCTTAGGTCAGGGCACCCTGGTCTACTCACCTCTCCAGGGCCCTCGCAATATCTAGGAAGCCCAGGGCGGGCGCATTGTTCCGATCCCACAGGATAGTTCTGGGAGGAGGGTGAGCACAAGCTTGTCACTCCTCCTTCTAGGTCTCTACTGGGGACAGCAACACAACCCTCTCTGCAGCCCTCCTTTCCTGGGAAATGAGGCTGACTCAGAGATGGTTGGGGGGCTGGGGTCTCCTAGAAGCTTGGGTGCAGAGCAAGGAAGCTTGTCAAGCAGGGAGGGTGTGTAGGGGGCTGGGCTCCGGGTTATGGGGTCCAGGTGTGGGCCCCACCTTAGGGAGGAGTTTATCTGCAGGGCCTTAGACAGCATCTTGGCGATGTCCTCCATGCCATCGCTGCTCAGATCCACCTTAGCCAGGCAGGTGTTGCTGCCCAGGGCGTCGATGAGGATGCTGGTGCGAAGCTTTAGCTGGGAGTCCACCACTGACAGCGACTGCGGGGACTGTGTGAGAGAGTGGCGGGGGTTGGGCCTAGTCCCCGCAGCCCCCTGCCACTGCAGGTCCCCTCCCAGCCCCAGTCACTCACACAGTCCTCTTCCTGGATCAGCTGCACCAGCTTGTGGAGGATCTCCTCCAGGGTCCTGTGGGGAGGTGGGGCTCAGAGTAGAAGGGGAGGGGTAGGGGTCATGCTATTGGAGGAGACAGGTGGCTTGAGCCAGGAAGGGGGCCAGAGGTCACACAGTGAACCAGGAGGATGGGTGGATGATGGGGCAAAGGTCTGTAGGCATGGGGAGGGGCCTCACTTGGCCTTGACATTGAAATTCTTGCCCAGGAACTTGAATTCTTGAATTGAATTCTTGCCAAGTGCAGGTACCAGTGTCAGCAGGTCCGAGTCAGACCCTGGCCAGTAGATGGGAGAAGCCTGAGCTTGAGGCTTGAGGCTCACTGGACTCCCCTCAGGGCTTCTCCTTCATGCTCCAGGCTCTGCCCCCACCTGGTTCCCAGAGAGGGGAGGCACCCCTGCTCACCATTGTCTGACAGGTCCAGGCTGCCCACGCAGGTGACAGCCCCCAGCTGCTCCTGCAAGTCCTGGGCTCCTGCTGAGCGGAGCTGCAAGGACAAGGTGGAGGGGGAGCGGCAGGGGTTGGGGTGGGAGATAGGACATCATTAATGTTTATGCCAGGACTCAAGGTCACTCCAGGTCACTGCGGGGGGAGGGGGCAAAACCATAGAGAGCCTGACTCCACACTAGATTCTCCTTCAGGGCTCTCTCCCCTTCAGTCAGAAAAATCTCAAGGTGGCCACTCCTAAAACAGCTTGCTCCTGCTCCCTGGTGGGAAAGCTTTGTATCTTTCACCTCAAAGCTTTAAGTGGGAAGATACTGGGGCTCAAGATGAATGGCCTCTGGAAAGAGGAACCTAGACCACAGACTGAGGGGGAAGACAGAGGCATGGTCAGGTCTGGGGCGGGCAGGGGCGGAGAAGGGTAGCACAGAGGCAAGATAGAGCTGGGGGTTGACTTAAGTCAAAGAAATGAACAAGGGGCTGATGGGTGGGAGGCAGGTGGCAGATTGGGGGCACTGAGGGCTCGCCTCACAGCTGCTGAGGTCCAGGTGCAGGTCACTGAGGTGACTGTTGAGGGAGACGCCCTGGAGCAGCGCCCTGTGGGACGAAGGTCAGTAGGCTGCTTTTTCCCCCTCACCCCTCCCGTAGTTCCCTTGGACCTTCCCCCAACCCTGCACCCACCCGACCTGAGGGCCTCCAGGGGCAGGCGTGTGGCCGACAGGTTGATGTGGCTCAGTGTGTAGGTGCTGCTGAAGAACTGCTTGAAGGCTGGTAGGGCCTCCCGGCCCTTCCTTTGGAGACCCCTGGGTCAGCAAGAGTCGGGGACATCATGGCTTGCTGAATCCCTTCATCCCTGCCTGCTCCCACTTTTGGGAGCATCTGTTGCGTGCCAGGTTGAGGTAGGTAAGGTGGGAGCAGCAGCCATGGAGCAGGGTGCCCAGAAGCTGTAAGGAGAGACATGGTAGGTCTTAGGGGCTGGGAGCGGTGTTGGGACGGTAAGGTGAGGACTCCCTTCCTCCCTTCCCATCAAAGTCCCGCTCTTTACTGTCTGAGATCAGCCTGTGTTTGCCTGTGCTGCTGCTTGTTAGCTGCCATTGAGTTGGCCCTCTACTCATAGTGACCCCATACACAACAGAGTGAAATGCTGCCCAGTTCTGTGCCGTCCCCATGACAGACTGTGGATCACACTATTGTGATCCATAGGGTTTTCATTGGCTGATTTTTGGAAGTAGATTGCCAGGCCTTTCTTCCTATTCTGTCTTAGGAAGTTCCACTGGAACCTGTTTAGCATCATAGTAACACACAAGTTTCCAATGATAGACAGGTGATATTGGCTAGGAATCAAACTCAGGTCTCCTGCATGGATGGTGAATATTCTAACCACCACTGCCCCTGTACTTGGTGTGCTTGTCTGGAAAGTGGGTCTACTCCCTGCTTGGTCGTGGTGGTGGTGGTGGTGGTTGTTAGTTGCTGTCGAATTGATTCCAACTCATGGTGACCCACATGTGTAGAGTAGAACTGCTCCATAGGGTTTTCAAGGCTGTGACCTTTCAGAAGCAGTTCACCAGGCCTGTCTTCTGAGGCTCCTCTGGGTGGGTTTGAACTGCTAACTTTTTGGTTGGTAGGTTCAAGTGCTTAATTGTTTGTGCCACCCAGTGGTGGTGGAGAGGCTCAAATACAGTGGATATAAGCTAGGGCCACCACCAGCTTATAAGGTGACTATGTTCAAGTTAGGAAAAGCCTCCTTTCTTCCTGGGGGATGTAACCAGCACCCAGGCGCACAGTGTGGTGAATGGAGTAAGGGCAGGCTTTCAGGCACAGCCAGCACAACCTTGGGTGGCGGCCTCCATAAAGGGCTGTACAGATGAGCTACAGCCATTGCTTTTATAATTCATCTGAACCTGAAGTCATCCCACCAGCTCTGCCCTACCTTGTCTCCTGTTAACCAGCATTCTCCTCCCAGTCCCGTCTCTGGACTCAGGAAGCGGGGTGAGGCAGAGACCCACCCTAGGCCCCCAAGTCACTTCAGACTGGCCCCTTCTCCCCCAGCCCCTCACCAAGTTGATGGCACAGTCAGTCCTTGACAGGTCCAAGTGCACTAGGGCATTGGGCTGGGCCAGGAAACTCTAGAGGGCCTGGGGAAGGAAGAACAGAGGGGTTGTTGGGAGAAGGGATGATGAGCCCCTCCACCCCCAGGGGCCACAGAGCAGAAGCCTCCCAGGCCCTGAAGCCTAAGTGTGCTTCTGCAGGGGCTTGAGGTCACATTCCATGGACTCACATTGGCCTCATCCATGGCAAGCAGCCCAGGGTTCTTGCTCAGGTCCAGGTATCGAAGGGACTTGGCAAAGGCCGGGTTGGCCCCAAAGGTCTGGCCCAGTGCCTGGAGCCCTGAGCACAGTGGGCACTAGGCTGGGTTGGTCCCCATCCCCACCTCTCCCCCAACAACTCTTCACCACTCCTAAAATGTGGCCCCCTCTCCCTCCTTGAACCCTGGGATGGTGTGTGAGTGTGGGGGTCATACCTCGGGTACTCAACACCCCAGGCACCTTTGGAGAGGGTTTGGGGTCAGAGGTCAAGGGTCTCGGGATGAGTACCTTGAGGGGAAATGGCAGTCTTGGCCAGGCACAGTTTGGTGAGGCCAGTGGGGAAGCAGAGGAGCAGCTGGCTCAGACTGAGGAAATCTGAGGAGTAAAGAGAGAAACGGGCAGTGGTGAGAGCCTGGGCAGTGCACACAGGTGGTACAGAGTCATACTGGGGGCTTGAATAGGGTACAGGCCTGGGGTCAAGGATAGAAGTGCTGGGGTGGGGGCTGGAATCAGGCTGGAGAGCCCCTGTTCAGACCCGGGTTGGGCTCTGGGCGACAATGGGGTCTGCATTATGGTGGGGCTAGGATTGGGGCTAGGGTTCACCCTTGTCCTTGATGGGGCCGTGGGATGGAGTGAGGGTGTGCAGCACACAGCTCCCGTTCTCCCCCAGACACCCTGGCCAGCTTCTGGACAAAGTCCCTTTAGGGAAGGGTAGGAAGGATTTGGCCTGAGCTGGGCCCCAGGTTCTAGCCCCTGGTTTCCCCTACTCCTCCACCTCCTGCCTGCCTGGAGCTGTACTGGTCAGAGACCCCGACAGGTGGGGAGCAGCTAGGGTCCTTCCAAGGAGCTTGTCACCACTTCAGAGTACCTGGGGATGTCCCGCTGCTTGGGAAGCTGTGCTGAGACAAAGTCCAGCTTCAAGTCCTCAAGATGGGAGCAGCCCACTCTGTTCAGTAGTTGATGGAAAAAGGGATGGGGCAGGGGACATGGCGTATACTGGGACAAGGCCAGGGAGGTGGAGTCAGGAGCCTGAGGTTTTAGTACTAGCTTGACCACTGACTTGCTGTGTGCCCTCTTTGGGCTTCAGTCTCCTGGTCTGTAAAACGAGGAGCTGAATGAGATAGTCCAGAGGCTCATCTTACACTGAAGTTCTGAAACCCTAAGACAACAAAGGGGACACCACTGCCCAAAGAGGAGGCTGGCCTCACGACTCAAGCCCGGCGTTGTCCAGGGCCAGCTCTTCGAGGCTCCCAGACTTGCTCAGGGTATGTAGCACCTGTTCTAGCACTTCAGAGTCCTGAGGACAGAGGGGGACCTGCAGTCAGGAGCCATGAAGGGCACTACTTTCTACCCCACCACCCTGGCCCCTCCTGGTCCCTACCAGCTGCAGGTCCTTGTAGTAGAGTTTGGTGAGCCACTGGTTGTAGGCCAGGGCTGCCACCATTAGGGCCAAGTCCCTGTGGAGAAATTGAAGGGGGCAGGCAAGTGGTGAGCAGGTGGCTGGACAGCAATGGGCTGGGGAAAGAATCGATGGGTAGGTGGCAGCGGGCTGTGGCATTGGGGAGGTAGAGCTGGGGCTGTGGGTGGGACCACAGGAGAGATCCTGGGAAGGGCCAGGGGTGGGGCTGAGACTGGGAGTTTGGGGTTGAGTCTCTGCCCATCTGCTTACCAGCTCTCCAGGTGGCTGAAATCCAAAAGATTGAACTCCTGGTTATGCTCTGCATGGTCGATGGTGTCCACATCCTTGGAGAGGTGGAGCTGGCTCATACCTGCCCCCCTCCTCCTCCTCTGTCCCCTCCCTCTGGGTCCCACCTGCCCGCCTGCTGGCCCCCCCTGCCCAATGCACCCATTGCACCTCCTCACAGCGGTGCAGCCCATTGTAGTCACGGAGGCGGCGTAGGTCTCGGAGAATCCACCTGTGATGCAGGAGATGGGCCAGGTCCATGAAAGGGAAGGAGGTGGGGAATAGGCTTGGGGTTCAAAGAGAGGTCAAGGTCATTTTTTGCCTGTGCCAGTGCCTGTGTTCCTGCTACACCATGAACCTCTGAAAGCTCATGGGGTCCTTAGGGTAGGCACAGAGGGCTCTGGACATGGGCCAGAGTGGTTTAGGTCCAGTTTCCTCAAGTCTGCCCCTGCTCACCGCAGATGCTTTGAGTAGTAGATGTGGAAGTCTCATTGGGGGATGTGTCTCGGGGCCCCTCTGGGGTGTCTGCATTTCCACGCTGGATTAGACACCTGAAAGATGGACAGGTTCATCCCAGAGTGGGGTGGAAAGAGGCTCTGTCAGTGCTTCCCCTCTTATAACTTCTGGATCCCCAGGAAAACAGAAGTGGGGACACGAGCGCTTTCTTCTTGGTGTCCCAGGAGCCCAGGTCCAGAGGAAGAAGGGAGGGAGGGAGAAGTCTCCCTATTGTCTAACCCCTTGTGAGGCTCCTCCTTTGCCACTCACCCAGGGCCAGGGCAGACCTTGGAGAGGGCGGAGCTTATGTGTCTGGTCACCTGGTCCACAGAGGGCAGGCGCATGCTCACCATGCCATGCTCCGTCTCCACCAGGATTTGGGGGCGAAGGAGTGGCAGAGCCTTAGACACCGACTCCTCCTCTGGCTGGCCCACTCATGGGGCCCCAAGCCCTGGTGCTTACCTGGTTCTGGCTGAGCGTGTTGAAGGCGCAGATCTCCAGGACATTGAAGGAGCTCTCCACCTGGGAGGGCACATGGATGGCTCAGCTCATGCTAAAGGCCTGCGTAGGCAGGCCCAGGAGGAAGCACACTGGGTGCTCCCAGTCCCCAGCCCAGCTCACCTTGGCTGGGACCTTAAGGGGGAAGAGGTGGAGGTGCCAGGAGGTCAGGGCCTGCAGACAGGAAAGAATGTCGGCAGCTTGCTAAGCTACTGCCTAGGCCCTGGTCTCCCTGCCTCCCTTTAGCCTCCTTAGCTTGTGTGTAACTCCTGCTAGCAGTGGCCCTCTGCCTGAGTCCTCCCTTTCTCTCATGCCCCACGTTAGGCTTCTGGATATCAGCCCAGTCCAGTCCTGTGTCTTCCCCAGGCTGTCTCCCCTCAGCCCTCTCCCACCTCTATCTCCCCTGCCTCCCAGGCTCGTTGTCCCCACCAGCCCAGCAGCCCTTATCCCCCCACCCCCCACTCCCCCCAGGCTCCCCGCCCTCACCAGCACTCTGTCCTCAGACTTCTTGGGTTTGGTCTCCAGCTTCATGCGGTGCTGTTGGAGCACAGCCCCTTGGCTCAGGCACGTCCGGATGCTGTCTGCAGGTGGGCACCTGCTCAGAGCTCCTTCTACCCTGGCCGTCCCCTCCCCTACCTCCCCAGGGCTCTAAGATAGAGGCAGGGGCAGGGCCAGATGGGAGGAGAGAAACAGACAAAGGGCAGTGGCAGAGATCCTTCCTTCTTGGGTGATTTTTCTCTTATTAGAGGTTAAGTGTGGAGAAAATTCTGGCTCCTGATGTCCCTGAGTCGGGATAGTCGCTGAATGCCACTGTCTGAGGGCGGGTGTCTTACTCTTCTGAGAGTGTGAAGGATATTCGCAACACATGAACTACAGCACCTGTGGGCACATACACAGTGAGTCAGTGTGTGGGGCATGGAGGTGTCCCTTTGACTATTCTAGGTGGTCTGGGTGTGTGTATTTGCCTTTTATTACCAGTGTGTGCATGCTGTCTGAAGGTGCCAGGGAGTGTGTGTGTGGCATTGGTGGGGATGGAGAAGTGTGAATGAGTTTGCTGTGCTTGCTGTTGTTAAAAGGGGCACTGAGCCAGCAGGTCTGGTGTGTGTGTTGTGGAGGGGTGGTTGGAAGGTAGGGAAAAGTTAAGTGTTTAAATGAGTCCCATACCCATCTGCTGGCAGAGCCATCCAGATACCCTGTAGAGTGGGGGGAGGGGGTGTGTGGTTTCTGTAAAGTTGTGTGTACACA
Source organism: Dugong dugon (assembly GCA_030035585.1). NCBI lineage: Eukaryota > Metazoa > Chordata > Mammalia > Sirenia > Dugongidae > Dugong > Dugong dugon. Next base: position 99,733,194 of record CM057472.1, on the reverse strand, counting down.
CATCTCATGATTGTGCTTGTGTGTGTGGAGGTGTGGGAAATCGCCACTGTACAGCATGCCTCTGAGTATCCTTGAGCGTCCTGGTGTTTGTGTGGGCTAGCCTGTGCTCCCGTCTCTGGGAGACAGGGTTTGGCAGTGCTAGGGGCTTGGGCGTTGGTTTGGGCTGAGTCTGAGAACCATGCAAACATGAGAGGACTTGAGGTAGGTCAGGGGCTAGCGCGAGGGGGCTGGCTGCGGACGGGGATGGTGGGGACGGGCCGCAGAGACCCTAATCTAGGTTTTCGCTCCAGTCCAGGGCCCCTTCCCTGACTGCCTTCTCTGCCCTGCTAGCCTGGGCGCTGCTGGGCTCCTGGGAGGGGGCTCTCCAGGTCAAGTTCCGGGGCGGGGCCGTGAGGAGGTAGGGAGTAGAGCCAAGCACGGTCAGGACCAGGAGCAGCTCCTACTTCCTTGCGGGGCCGGCCTGGCCTCTCTCAGCAGGAAAGTGGGGGCTCCCCAGAGGGGCGACTGGACGCCATGCTGAGGAGTGGGCCCGGAGGGCTGAGAGTCAGCCTCAGGAGCGCAAGGGGACTGCACCTGTCAGCGAAGAGCGAGATGGGAGGTTGCGGGACAAGGAAGGTCCTGACGGTGAGGCGAGAGGGGGCAGCAGAGGATGCTCCGGGGACAGTGATGCCCAAGCTGGGATGCAGGGGCAGGGGTTGATGTGGAGCCGGGATGCTTGCGTTGGGGAGGACGTGGGAGGCACCAGGGCTGGGGCGTACCGCGGGGAGGATGAACTGGGTCTGGGATGCTCCCGGACGGGGCGTCCCGGAGGCCTCGACAGCCAAGTATCTTGTAGCTCGCGGGTGAGCTCTTCGCTGGGCTTGGGCTTGGCCGTGGCGGCCGCTGCTGCTGTTGCTGCAGAGGAGCCGCCAGGGAGCCGCGGCACATGCTAGACTGGACTCCGGCAGGACCCGGGCGCGGAGCGCTGCAGCAGCGGCCAAGCCCGCTCCGGTCACGGGCGGCTGCGTCAGCGCTCTTACCCCTGCCCGACAGTTGCCCGACAGAGCATGCGAGCGGTCTCGCCGAACCGCCACACCTCCGGCTCCTGCGTGCAAGACCCAGTGTGAATAGCCTGGTGTCCGGGTCATCTTCGAGCAGGAGCAGCGTCACTGCTTTTCCTGTCACCCACTCCTCAGACGCTGGGCAGAGCCTATTTCTTTTGTTCATGGGCTTGCGTATCCCTCCCCGGGTTATCCTTCCAGGGTTTCTCCCTTTCCTTTGCCGACCTGGGAGGGGGCTTGCGGCCGAGGGCGATTCCAGGAGAGGACCTGGCCAGATCTGGGGAGTTCGTCCTTTTCCTGCTTGTCCAGCCTCGGGGATCCCTGTGGCATCCCTGGCACCGTTTGAGGGGGTGCGAGGTTGAGAGCAGCACCTGGGAGTTCCCAGGCCACTTCCTCCCAGCTGGCAACCCTGCAGACACCCCCACCTCAGCGTCAGGCCAGGTCTTGGAGGCAGGGAGGTGAGTTAGGGGGATCCGGCCGCCCAGACTGCCTGTTCTCTGCCCAGCTACCATACCTAACCACCTCACACCTAAAAAGGAATACATTGATTCAAAGCAACACGATCATCTGCATTTTATTTGCATCTCATTTGCAGGTTGTTAATTTCCAACTCTGCTCTTTCCATTCCAGATCCCTTGTCTCTCATCTCCCCTCAAACTTCCCACATGCCAGACAAAAATACTAGTTGGTCTTTGCCAAGATAAACTCAGCCTTCTGAGTAGGGCTGCCCTGTGGTCTCAGAGGTAGCCTTTATCCAGGGCAACAGCAAGAGCCCCGGTCCTAGTAAGATCACACGTTGACTGCAGAAAAGGCTGTCTCTTCAGGAGGCAGAATAGATTTGGGGGTAGGGGGATGGGGTATAAGGTGAATAATATGATACGCAGACCGTGGGAAAGGCTTGTGCATGAATGCTGGAACAGAACGCTGGAGTTGGAGCCCAGCCTCTGCGCTGGTGGGTTCTCTCCATGTCCTCAGAGGTGGGAAGGGGCCCCTCCAGCCACCACCACTGTCTCCCCAGAGATGTAGCTGGCATCTTCAGAGCACAGGAAAGACACCATGCCTGCACACTCCTCTGGCTTGCCTATCCTGGGAAATAGAGGAAACCAAAAAGGGAGTAAAAATCAGATCAGGCCCTTGGACCTGGTCCACACGGAATGACGTTTCCTTAATCAAGAATTATCAGTTATACTGGATGAAACCAAAGCTAACAAGTTTCCTGAATACAGTCAAACACTTTGAGGGACAGAGTAGCAGGGGTAGGGTTCTGGGGTCCATGCTTTCAGAGGACACCTAGGTCAACTGGCATAACAAAGCTTATTAACAACATGTTCTGCACCACTTCAGTGGCGGCTGGCATCTTAAAAGCTTGCAAGTGCCCATTTAAGATGCATCAATTGGTCCCAGCCACCTGGAATAAAGGAGAGTGAAGGACACCAAGACACAAGGAGAGAATTGGCCCAAGAGATAGAAGGGGCCACATAAACCAGAGACTTCATCAGCCTGAGACCAGAAGAACTAGATGGTACCTGGCTACCAGCAATGACCACCCTGACAGGGAACACAACAGAGAGTCCTGGAGGGAGCAGGAGAAAGGTGGGGTGCAGAACTCAAATTCTAGTAAAAAGACCAGACTTAATGGTCTGAATGAGACTGGAGGAACCCCAGAAAGCATCACCTCTGGATTCTCTATCAGCTCAGAACTAAAACAATTTCTGAGGCCAACTCATCAGACAGGGATTGGACTGGACTGTGGGACATAAAGTGATACTCATGAGGCGTGTGCCTCTTAGCTCAAGTAGATACAAGAGACTAACCGGGCAGCTTCTGTCCGGAGGTGAGATGGGAAGGTAGAGAGGGCTAGGAGGTAGTTGAATGGACATGGGAAATCAGAGGTAGAAAGGAGGAGTGTGCTGTCACAGAAAGGGGAGATCAGTTAGGGTCACATAACTGTATGTGTATAAATTTTTGTATGGGAGACTAACTTGAAATGTAAACTTCTTTTAAACTACAACAATAAACAAAAAGAATTATCAGTTGTACAAATGGTAAATGTGTTACATACATACCTATATGTTGTCACCCATAGGTTCTGTTACCTGTATACCGACATAATTACCAAAATAACAACAATGACAACAAAAGAATTACCAGATGAGTTTTCAGGACCAGTGGACAGGCTTCCCATCCATCACATAAAGTTACCAAGAGGATATGCTGTTATAATTTAGTGTCAGCATAAATGCTGTACTCTGCAAAACCATTATGCATTATATTCAAATACTATAGAGACACAGTATTTTAGAGAACACAGTACACAAAAATCCTAAGTTATAAAAGATAAAATGGGGAGCAGTTATTTCATATCAAAAGAATTTGTTTTGCATGTGTGCATACTACTTGAGTGTCAACGGGTCTGTGCGACCATAAACAGTGTTTAAAAATGATCCCATTTGTACAGGTTCAATTTACAGAAATTTTTTCAGGAATTTACTTTTGTCCCTTAATGTCAGGTTGATTTTGTGAGAATGTAATAATTCCCATTGTTTGTATGAGTGATTGCAAATTAGAGAATACTCTTGACCCAATTGCCATAGAATACTCTAGATGTAGGTAAAGCGAGTAACTCAAACTTAGAAGGTCTGGATTAGCGCTTCCCCATCCTAGCTGCCCATTGCAGTCATCATCTGGGAAGCTTAACAACAACAACAAAAAAGATACCCACGTCCCACCGTGGACCGATTTCAAAAAGCAGCCTGGGTGATTCTAATGTGCAACTAGGATTGAGAAGCTTGGGGCTAGATCATTAACTAGGACTCAAGGGATGTCCATACCCTGACTTACAAATGAGTTGTGAACTAGTGCTGCAGCTCATGCCTAACATCTGAATGGCTTTAGGACTTGAGGGGGTCTGGGATGTCTGGATCAGTAAAGTTAGCCGTTGTTGGCGTTTGTCCTTGAAGGGGACAAAATGGAGAAGAGAGTGGAACAAGAGAATGTCCAGAAGCTACGAGGCAAGAAGCTTAAAGGAAAGGGAGCCAGATGAAGGATCCTGTACAGTTCGGCCAGCCCGTTGGAGAAGAGGGTAGTTTTCTTAGGCAAAGAGAGTTCTGGGCTTAGTAAAACTCTTCATTCCTTTTATTTGCGTTGTAGAATCAGCAGCCTGAGCTTTGGAAGCATGACTCTTTTTATTCAAGGGGAACTAAAAAGGTGTGGTTTTATTTTTGGTCTAGGAGCCCTCATGTGTCCCTCATGCCCAGAGGTGGAGGCAAACACCGAGGTGGAGAAAGGAGTCAGGGCCTCTCCCAGAGCTCTGTGTTTGGTTTTTGCAGTGGAAGCCGACTCCTTACACACTCCACTGCAATGATACGGTGTTTATGAACTTGTGAAGCCTGTGTGTTTGTGCCAGGGGAGAGCATGCCTGCAACTGTGGGACTGAGGGGTAGAGAGCTGTGGGCTATGTCAGAGATGAAACCTTTCCATCTTTATCCCTCCAAGCTCTCCCCTGTGACAAGCCTTACCTTCTTATATGCAGGGCTGCTTTTATACTTTCCTCTCTTGCCTTGTCCATCCAGAACTGCAGGAAGAAGGAAGAAGTTAGGTGAAATCTCTATGTGACAGAAGAGAAAACTCAGAGACAGAGGCCGGAAGAGACTGCCTGTTCTCACAATTAAGAGTAAGAATGAGGAGACTCCTTCTTTCACTCTATCCCATCCTAGGTCCCAGTCTCTCCCCACCACACTTTTCTGTTTCATTCTTATCAGTGAGGCATTTTGCTGGGTCTCCAAAGAGTAAAGTCTCCCCAGTTCTCACCGCTTAAGGAGATACAAAATGGTATGAGTAGAGTCTGAATTCCTCAGTCTCCATTTATTCCTCAAGAAAGGAGTGTGTGAGCGTGTATGGGGGTCTGGTCTGAGGATAGTGGCTGGGATGTGGAGGAGTGATGGAAAATCCTAGGGAGGTGGGATAAAAGTGGCTGGGAGCTCAGGAGCTAGGCAGATCCAAGAAGATGGATACCCTTCAGGGATCACCCCTTCCTCACCACATGGCTGAATTTGGTCTTGATGAGTCCGGGTGCCAGGCAGTTCACCCTAATGTTCCTTTCGGCCAGGTCTATGGCCAGGCTCCTGGTGAGGCCCAGCAAGGCTGTTTTACTAACACTGTAAGGGCCCAGGCCCTGAAGAAAAGAGAGAATGGGTTAGTTTCTTCCCTTAGTTTCCAGTTCGTTCTTGGTTCTTATCATTAGACATAAAGGCAGTGGTCAATAGGGCATCTCCCATAAAGGAGTGGTCACAGGAAACTGGTGGTTAAACCTCCCCTAGGGTAGGGTTTGTGCATGCAAAGCGTCTATTTTGAGGGGAAGAACTTGGTGGTGTGACTCCAAAAGGGGTCATAAACTTCTTAGGGTGACTGGAGAGGTGGGAAGGTATGGGATGGAGGAAGGGATGAAAGTAGCAGAGAAAGGGGTTCTTACAGGAAATGGGTAGTAGGCTGCTGCGGAGGTCACAATCACCACTGAGCCGCCTCTGGAAAAAGAAGAAAGCTGATACTTTTCCCAGTAGAGACCACAGCCCTCAGCCCTGTGTAGGGTCCCACTGCACCCAGTCTCTCTCTCCCTTTGTACCCTCGTTTCTCCATCTCTGGCACCACTGCCTTTGTCATCAGGGCTGTGCACTTCACATTAATGTCCAGGATCTGAAACCAAAAGAAAGGGAGGTAGCGTATGAGAGAAACGAGTTGGAGGAGGCAGGGCAATGAGGAGTTACAGTAGGGTTCCTGGGATCTGGTTTGTTAGATCTCAGAGGTGATCCACCCTGACCTCACAAGTGAAGAAATTGAGGCTTGGGGAGAAGTGCCTTTCACCCGCTTATTCAGCTCCATAATGACACATTAGGCTCCGGTGAGAAAGAAAGGGGCCTGGTTCATCCGGTTTCTTAACCAGCCAAGTATGATTTAGCCCAGAATGGACTTGACTTCTTAGCACTGCCTTGGTTTTGAGCTGGGTTTTCTGTGTTTCTTTCAGCTAGGGAGAGGATGAATTTGGATCTGCCTCTGGATCGTTCCTAAAGTAGGCTGTGCTTCTCAGGGAAATGGGTCTGACCTCAGGCACCTGGGGCTGTTCCAGCACTTCTGGCCTTTGAGAATAGGCAGTGAGATGTTCTTTGCCCTCCAGGAAATGGGTCTGACCTCAGGCACCTGGGGCTGTTCCAGCACTTCTCTGGCCTCTGAGAATAGGCAGTGAGATGTTCTTTGCCCTCCAGGAAATGGGTCTGACCTCAGGCACCTGGGGCTGTTCCAGCACTTCTCTGGCCTCTGAGAATAGGCAGTGAGATGTTCTTTGCCCTCCAGGACAGATTGCCTGGCTGGGCATTTAGTGGAAAGTGGGATCACGAGGAGGCATTTTTGCGGGGAGCTGGGCTATAGGCTATATAAAAATCCTCATGTCTGTAATTTGAAACAAATGTGTGACACTTTTTACATTGTTCTAGACACTGCTGGGATATTCCCACTCTCCCCATGTCAACTTCTTATTTTGAAAAATTTTAGTCTTACAGAAAAGTTGAAATAGAAGTACAAGGAATATCCAGATGTCCTTCACTTAGATTCGCCATTTGCTCACATTTTGCTGATTTGCCCTATCCATGTATCTATCTATATGGTTTTTTCTGAGCCATTGAAGGTAAGATATCATAATGCTCTATCCCTATTCTTTAGCATATGTCCTAAATATAAGGGTATTCTGTGACACAACCACAGTCTACTATCATACTCAGGAAATATAACATTAATAATAATAATTTTATCTAACAAAATTTCCCAAAATATCTTTTCTAAAAAAAAAATTCAGAGTTCAATAATAAATCCACCATTGCATCCAGATTTGATACTCTGTGACATTTTAAAACACCTGCAAACTGAAAAGAAAAATTACTTGGCTTAAAACTGATTTTCATATGGTCTCTATTCAGACTGTTCGTGAAAGATGGTTCTCTGCTTTAAAGAATATCAGAATGAGGAACTGGCTCACTGAAGACCATTTTGGCACTTTGGTGTTTATGTCTGTGAAACACTGGTAAACTATAATATTTTAGTATCCTTAAACTTCAGTGTTGGGAAATTATTGATGACATCAGAATAAATGCAGATCCATGGGAGGTCATCAAAAATGTAACATTCCCAAATCATGTGAGAATATTAATCTTAGTAAACAAAGACAAATATTTTAATTAAGGCTTTATAATTAAAGAATGTAGGTATGTGAAGTATATTATAAATATAATGTAGATTATACATGTTCAAATAAAACCAATATCCCAGCACTTAAAGTTAGAGATCTGTGTCTCAGATTTTCTTGACATTGCAGTTAAGGAGAAAAAAGTACCGGTCTTTTTCAAAGGTGGCAACTTTGGTCATTTCACCAGAATTGGTATTTCACTCAGCTAGCAGCTATTAAAGTTTCCTAACTAATGAAAAATCATTCTTTTCTGGCAGCTGAAAAGGGGATGGGTGGGTTTGTAGAAGAGTGTATTAGTTATTGGCATATTAGCTGCCATGTATCTGCTGGAAATAAACTAGGAAGAGCAGCATGGATAAGCACGTTGGGAGGAGAGAGCTGGGGGAAGGAAGTAAAAGAAAGCTAGCAAGCAGCAAATGGAAAAGCACCGAACTGGGGAGGAGCAGAACCACAAGAGAAAGAAGGGCAAGGATAGCGGAACCACCTCCCACTGCCCTTTACCAGGTGCGCTCCAGGTGTGTGACAAATAGTGATGAGTCCTCACATTTACACTGCACTTGACAAATGCGTTTTAAAAGCAGACTGAGTTGGTGTTGAAAGCTTTCTGAAGCCACCCCTGCTGTTTTAATCCGCTCTCACCTTGTCCCACACCTCCTCAGTGGCATCCGTTATGTTTCCAAAGAAAGGGTTGACAGCAGCATTGGCGACCAGGATGTCAACACCCCCATGAAGCTTCAGAGCCTGAGAGGAGTAAACTCTGGATCAGAGAGGCAAGTAAGTAAGGGAGATGCACTTGTCAATGTTCAGAATTCCTTCTTAGGGACAACTGTCAAAACGACATCTCTTCTTGAAAAATCTTCTCCCCAAAGCTACCCTAAACTCTGCTGCTTAACATTTAAAGTTGTCTTATTTCTTTTGCAGTCCTTTTTCCCCCTTCCTATCCTCACTTCTTTTAAGGCTCTCTCTAACCCTTTGCTCTTTTCTTTATACCTTCCTTTGGAAAGCCCCTTCATTCTCATGACTTCAACTCTCACCTCAAAGGTTTTTTTTCATTTTTTAAAATTGTGGTAAATATACAGGTAATAGAACATTTGCCATTTCAACAATCTTCACATGTACAGTTCAGTGACATTAAATATGTTCATCCTGTTGTTCACCCATCACCATTAACTGTTCCTAAATTTTTCCATCATCCTTAACAGAAGCTCACTGTCCCCTAAGGGTTGTGTCTTCCTCTTCCCCTCTCTCCTGCCTGCCCCTGGTAACCACTAATAAACTTTGATCGCTACGAACTTGCTTATTCAAAATGTATTTTCTTTGTTGTGTTGCACAAGGGTGTCTTTCTTTTTTTTTGATTTCACCTGTTTTGTTGTTGAGACTATACACAGCAAAACATACAACAATTCAACAGTTTCTACATGTACCAATCAGTGACATTGATTACATTCTGAGTTGTGCAGCCATTCTTACCCTTCTTTCCTGAGTTGTTCCTCCCCCATTAACATAAATTCACTGTCCCCTAAGGTTCCTATCATTCACGTTATTGTCACTTTGATCCCATATAGATAGTTCTCAAAGAGCTTAATGCCCAAGGCAGACATTTTTGCTAGTTAAGCTAAACTATTGTTGGGTTTTAAGATGACGTTAGGGGATATTTTTGGTTTTTAAGTTTTAAAGGCTATTTCAGGGAAATAATTTCAGAGTTTTTTCATCCTCCGTGGCTCCAGAAAGTCTAGAGTCCATGAGAATTTGAAATTCTGTTCTGCATTTCCCCCTTTTGGTCAGGATTCTTCTATAGAATCTTTGATCAAAATGTTCAGTAATGGTAGCTGGGCACCACCCAGTTCTGGTCTCATGGCAAAGGAGGCAGTTGTTCATGGAGGCAATTAGCCACACATTCTGTATCCTCCTTCTATTCCTGTGGAATCCTTCCTCCTCTGTTACTCCAGCCTGAAAGAGACCAATTGTTGTGCCTTGGATGGCCACTTGCAAGCTTTTAAGACCCCAGGCACTACACAATAAACTAGGAGGTAGAACAGAAGCACTAAACATGTTACTAGGCCCGTTAACTGGAATGTCCCATGAAACCATGACCCTAAACCTCCAAACCAAGAAACCAAATCCCTTGAGGTTTTTGGTTGTACATAAGCAGCCTCAGCAGCTACTCGTTTTTTTTGTTTTGTTTTGTTTTTTTGGTCATCGTTGTACATAGATCTATTACACAACTTTTGCCAATTCAACTTTTTACAAGTGTACAACTGATTGACAGCAATTACAATAAACGGCTGTGCAACCCTACCCTTAATCAATGCGATATTTCCATCACTGTTAATCCCCCATTTCCATCTCCTTCCTGCCCCTGGTAACTGCTGATAAACTTTGTTCTCTATACATTTGCTTTTTCTTGTCTTTTTATATAAGTGAGGTCATACAATAGTTGTCCTTTTGCGATTGACTTATTCCACTCAGCGTAATGTCTTGTAGCTCAAAATGTATTTTTAATCACCCCTCCCTCTTTTCACACTGAATCTCAGCCCCGTTTCTCCAAGTGCTTGCTGTCCAGTTCTTGGATAAGTTACCATTACATCAGAATCAACCTGTCCACACTGACCTTAATGGAGAAACCAGTTTAAATACATTCATAGGAAGTTACCACAAGAGCAGCCTTTCAGATCATCTAGCCCAATGTTCTCATGGTGTAGGTGATGAAACTGAGGTTCAAGGAAGTTAATTTTTCAAAGTCACATAGCTTAGTAATGACACATAAGGGCCAGCTAAGAGCAAAGTCCCGCTTATCCGGTTATTGGGAGAGGGAAGTGATTTACTCAGGGTATAAAGCTGGTTAGTGGGGCAGAACTGAGGTGAGAGCCTCGGTTGCCTACTTTCTAGTCCTGAGCTTTTTCTATCACAGCAAACTGAATCTTTTTGTTTAAAACTGTGCCATGTTTGGTTTAAGAAAGTTTCAAAATGATGTTGTGGGAAAAGAGTGAAGACCATGGTGTGTGTTGTTTGAGACAGAAAGTAGGCTGTACAACAGAGAACTGTCCTGGTATTGCTAATTCATAAGAATCCCCTATAGGAGAGTTGGAGTCACTGGGAAACTGGCTGCCCAGGGGAACTAGGATGGGGAAGACACCAACCTGGGTTTAAAGCAGTCCCACACTGAGTGATGATGTCATTTTCTCATTCCTTTTCTTTTTGCCTGAAAGTATGGAAGATACAAGGCAGAACTGAGATTTAAATTGGGAAAGCCAGGAAAGGTAACGTCTCACCTCCTTAGTAAGCTGTAAATAGGTGGTGACGGTACGGGCTTCCTGGAGTAATGAATGGCCAAACAGCCTCTGCCAACAACAAGAGTTTTCAATATGAAGGACCCTGAAACCAGACTTTGCATTTGCCCAGAACGGGCAATATTGATGCTTTGGGCAAGTAACGCTAAACAGACCCTCAATCAACTTTGTACTTCACAGTTTGGCGCAGAGGGGTGTTACTAACAATGTGCACCATCTGCTAGCTTCCCATTTTAACTAATTATTCTTGCTAACTAGGTGCTAAGCTCAGCTGTTTCTGCACTGCTGAAGGAATGCCTGAACCATCAACATGTAAATTTAACAAAATTTAAAATCATATAATCTTTTAAAATCAGTAATAGCACTTTTTTGCGCTCTCTAAATTTTAGTGTCCCAGGACCAAGCCCCAGTCACCTGCCTTGGCTCTGTGTAAGGCTTGCCTATGGACTTTTGACTAGGAAAGATGTAGACTAAGCTAGAAAATGGGGTGTGCTGTGCTCTATGTGTGTGTGTTTGGAGGTGGATTGCACCAGAATCACCTAGAGAGGTTTACACTTCTGTTGTACATCCTGTCCCCTGCCCCTTCCAGGCCGATCAGCAGGGAAAGGGGGAGAAGGCTGGGTTTTGACTGAATGGAGACAGGGAACCATAGAAGATTAATGAGAAAGGCACCTATTACCTCCAGGTGTCTTCTAAGTCTTGCTCTAAATTGTGTGATCACTTTACAACAGTAATTAGGAATTGTTTGCTCTGTGTTTTGATGATGTTGTTAGATGCCATGGAGTCAGTTCTGATTCACAGGTACCCTGTGTTCAGGAGAATGAAACATTGCCCGGTCCTCCGCCATCCTCATGATTGTTACGCTTGAGCCTGTTGTTGCAGCCACTGTGTCAGTCCATCTCGTTGAGGGTCTCCCTCTTTTTCGCTGACCCTCTACTTTACCAAGCATGATGTCCTTCTCCAGGGACTGGTCCCTCCTGATAACATGTTCAAAGTATGTGAGACACAGTCTCACTATCCTTGCTTGTAAGGAACATTCTGGCTGTACTTCTTCTAAGACAGATTTGTTCATTCTTTTGGCAGTCCATGGTATATTCAACATTCTTCACCAACACCATAACTCAAAGGCGTCAATTATTCAGTCTTCCTTATTCACTGTCCAGCTTTTGCATGCATATGAGGTGACTGAAAACACCACGGCTTGGGTCAGGAGCACCTTAGTCCTTACAGTGACATCTTTGCTTTTTAACACTTTCAAAAAGTCTTTTATAGCAGATTTGCCCAATGCAGTGGTGTTGTTAGATTTCTTTTTTTTTTTTTTTTAATTTTTTTTATTGTACTTTAGATGAAGGTTTACAGAACAAATAGATTCTCACTAAACAGTACACATATTGTTTTATGACACTGGTTAACAACCCCACGACATGTCAACACTCTCTCTTCTTGACCTTGAGGACCTTTTTTTTGGTGAAAAAACACATAGCCAAAGTTACACTATTTTGAAAGTTTCTACATGTACAATTCAGTGACATCAATTACATTCTTCCAGTTGTGCTGCTATTCTCACTATCCTTTTCCAAATTATTCCATCACCATTATCTTCAACTCACTGTCCCTTAGGCTTCCCATCAAACCTTTTGAGTTGCTGTTGTCAATTTGATCTCACATAGATAATTCTTTTTTTTTTTTTTTTGGTACGTTAATGAAGGTTTGCAGAACAAATAGTTTCTCATTAAACTGTTAGTACATATATTGCCCTATGACAATGGTTAACAACCCCATGACATGTCAACACTGTTCCTTCTCAACCTTGGGCTCCCTATCACCAGCTTTCCTGTCCCCTCCTGCCTTCTAGTTCTTGTCCCTGGACTGTTGTGCCTCATTAGTCCTGTTTTGTATTATTAGGCTGTCCAATCCCGGGCTGAATGGTGAACTTCAGGAGGGGCTTCACCACTGAGTTAAAAGGCTGTTGAGGGGCCATACTCTTGGGGTTTCACCGGTCTGTCAGGCCAGTAAATCTGGTCTTTTTTTGTGAGTTAGAATTTTGTTCTACATCCTTTTCCAGCTCTGTCAAGGACCCTCTATTGTGATCCCGGTCAGAGCAGTCAGTGGTGGTAGCCAGGCACCATCTAGCTGTACTGGACTCAGTCTGGTGGAGGCTGTAGTAGCTGTGGTCCATCAGTCCATTGGACTAATCCTTTCTGTGTATCTTGTTCTCTTCATTCTCCTTTGCTTCCAAAGGGGTGAGACCAGTGGAGTAGCTTACATGGCTGCTCACAGGCTTTTAAGACCCCAGATGCCACTCACCAAGGTAGAATGTAGAACATTGTCTTTATAAACTGTGTTATGCCAGTTGAGCTAGATGTTCCCCAGGACCATGGTCCCCACAGCCCTCTGCCCAGCAATTCAGTCCCCCGGGGAGTTTGGAAGTGTCTATGGAGCTTCCATGACCTTTCCTTGTACAAGTTGTGTTGGCTTCCCCAGTAATGTGTACTGTCTTACCCTTCACCAAAGTTACCACTTATCTATTTAGTTCCCCCCAACTCCTCCCCTCCCTTGTAACCAACAAAGATTGTTTCTTTTTGTGTGTAAACTTTTACATGAGTTATACAGTAGAGATCTCTTATGATATTTGTCCTTTTGTGATTGACTTATTTCATTCAGCATACTGTCCTCCAGTTTTGTTCCTCTTATTCTCCTGTGCTGAGTTCCTTTTGTTTGTGGATTTTTTTCATTTCTTTTGTTTTTCTTGGTTTTGTTTTTACTGAGACTTTATGTTTTTCTTCTCTGTTTTGATGAGTAGGTTTGTTAACTTTCTTTGTGGTTACCATGAAATTTACCCTTAACTTCCTAGGTTTGAACCAGTCTATGATTACTTGGTATCGCTTGATTTCCTCTTCATTAGAAGGTTCTATATCTACACTGTTTATTCCCTCTTTTATTGGTTTGATGCTGTTGTCATTTACAGATTAACCTCTCTGGTTCCCTGTTGTAATTCTTTTGGTTTTTCATACTCCTTAAGAGTTCATTTCCTACGTTAGTATCTGGCTAGTACAATCCTGTGCCTATATTCAGCCTGTGGTCTGATATTGTTTGTTCTCAGATCAAAGGACTTCCTGTAATAAGTCTCATAAGTTTGGTTTGGTTTTTACATACTCCCTTTATTTCTGTTTATCTGGAAATGACCTAATTTCACCATCATATCTAAACGAGTTTACAGGATATAGTATTTTTGGCTGGCAGTTTTTTTTCTTTCAAGGTTTTATATATGTCATCCCATTGCCTTCTTGCCTGCATGGTTTCTGCTGAATAATCTGATCTTAGTCTTATTGTTTCTCCTCTGTATGTGACTTTTTGTTTTTCTTGAGCTGCTCTCAGGATTCTTTGTTTGTCTTTGGATTTAGCGACCGCGATTATGATGTACCTTGGTGGTTTTCTTTTGGGGTCTATCCTATATGGGGTTCATTGAGCTTCTTGGATGGTCAATTTTTCATCTTTCATGATATTGGGGAAGCTTTCTGTCAGCAATTCTTCAATGATCCTCTGTGTGTCTTCTGTTTTCTCCCCCTGTTCTGGAACTCCAATCACTAGCAGATTTTTGCTTTTGATTGTATCCCACGTAATTCTCAGGGTCTCTTCATTTTTCTGAGTTTTCCTCAGAGTTGTATCCAAGTGTTCGTCTTCAATTCCACCGATCCTGTCTTCCACCATTCAAATCTGCTCCTCAGCCTTTCTGTGACACTGTCCATTTCTGAAATCTTGTTACTTATCTTTTGGATTTGAGTTGTTGTTTTTGTATAATTTCTACTTGTGAATTTATTTTGGCATTTTGTTCCTGCATCATTTTCCTGAATTCTTCCATTTTTTTGTCTGTATTTTCCATGAACTTGTCATTTTTTTTCCTAATTTGTGTCTGCTTTTTGCTTTAACTCTTGGATAATTCTGAGTATTAGAGATTTGAATTCCCTATCAGGTAATTCTCATGCCTTTTCTTCTACTGGAAAGTCATCTGGTGTTTTATTTTGGATGCCTACTGGAACCATCCTGTCCTGTTTCTGTAAATGTTTTGATATTGTCTGCTGTCTTTCGGGCATTCAATAGTTTTTTTTTCATTTATTGATTGTAGATTTGTTTGTTTCATCTTTTTTTTTTTTTGGCTATGTCTGAGCGGGCAGGCTGTGTATTCTTTGTTGTTTGTTCATCTGTGGGCACAATATTTTTTGCCTCCTTCTTCGATTGGCAGGGTCAGTCGCTCAGATATGGTACAGCAGGATAGGTGTAGCTGAGGAGGAGTTGCTGGGATGGGTTGTTTGTGGCACTTACCGCAGCCACCAGGGTGGGTCGATCATCAGTTCAGGGCAGGTTCCAGTAGGCCGTGACTGTGCTGCTTGGTGGTGTGATGTTAAGCGCACGGTGCAGGTAGGCAGGATGGAGGTGAGAGATTGTGATGTGCGGAGCTAAGATGGGTATGGGAGAGAGGAGAGAGGAACAGGAGCCAAAACCATACAAACAAACAAAAAGTGCTAGGGGAGTTTGCCATTGGAGTGGAGAGATGAGACTATGAAATGGAGGAAAACAAAAAGGGGAAGAAAAAGAAGAAGAAAAAGAATGAATAAATAAAAATTAGAAAGAAAAAAGAACAGCAAAGCTCCCAGGGATCCCACGGGTGCAGCTACGAGGTCTGGGGAAGTTGTTCCCAGGTGTTGAAGTACAGCATGGCCAGGAGGTGTAGAAGGAGTCATTGCCACATATCCGGGGGACAAGAAGAGAAGGAAGGTATAGAGAGAGGAGAAACTGAGTAATGAAGAAAGACAAAAAGGGAAAAAGAGGGAAAAGAAAACAAAACAAATTTAAAAAAAAAAGAAAAAGAAACCCCCCCCCCAAAAAACAGGAAAAAAAAAATGAAAAAAGAGATGCCCTCAGGGATCCCTCTGTGCATCTGCACAACCTGAGGGGGTAGGTCCCAAGCCGCACAGCACCGCCCGGCCAGAACGGGCTCTCAACTCGAGAAAAGAAAAAGAAAACAAACAAAAAAAGCCCCAGGATCCCACCAGCGTGGCAGCACAGACCGGGAAGCAGTTCCACACTTGAGCGGAGCTCCACTGCTCCTCAGGAAGAGGCAAAAATGGCACACGGAGCCAGGTATTTGAGCAAAAGGAGGCGGAGGTGGTGAGAGGTAAGGAAGAAATCAAAAGAAGTGGAAAAAAGCAATACCAGCAGCCAACAAATGGCACTCTGGGAGTTGGCCAGTGCGGGCAGGTGGAATCCAAGCAGCCAGTGCTTCCCAGCCAAGAGACTGTGGCCGCAGGAAGCAGAGGAGGCCGAGTCTGGGTGAAGAAGGGTAGGGGGTTGGGAAAGCATATATCGCCCATTACGGGTTGTTCTATCTCCTGCTGGAGGCTCTGTGAAGCTGCTTTCTCGTACCCCCTATTTGATGGCCTCTGATAGGAGTCCAAGATGGGAGATCCATGCTGTGTTAGCTGATAGGGGACCTCTCCACGTATGTCTCCTCAGTCTCTGTCCTCTGTCAGTTTCTTATTCCATTTGGTGCTTGGCTGAGTTCTTTATCTTTTCATTTGATGTTTAGGATTTCAGGATTGCTGTTTTCTCTGTTTGGCTTAGTTTTTCAGATCTTTGCTTTGGAGGGATGGCGTGGTGCTTCTGCCTAGAGCGCCATGTTGCCGGAAGTCTCGTTCAGTTTCTTGACTGCTGCTTCCGTGGGCATTGATTGTGAATCCAAGTAAAATGAAATCCTTGACAACTTTAATCTTTTCTCCATTTATCATGATGCTGCTTATTGGTCCGGTTGCGAGGATTTTTTATTTTATGTTGCGGTGTAATCCATACTGACCAGTCTTTTATCTTCATCAGTAAGTGCTTCAAGTCCTCTTCGCTTTCAGCAGGTAAGGTTGTGTCATCTGCATAACGCAGGTTGTTAATGCGTCTTCCTCCAATCCTGGTGCCCTGTTCTTCTTTATATAGCCCAGCTTCTCAGATTATTTGTTTAGCATACAGATTGAATAAGTATCATGAAAGAATTCAACCCTGTTTTGATAGCTGTATTTTTTTTAGAAAAAGTATCATGGGTGGTACAAATGATTAAGCGCTCAACTACTAACCTAACGGTTGGTGGTTTGAACCTACCCAGTGGTACCGTAGAAGAAAGCCCTAGTGACTTGCTTCAGTAAAGATGAAAGCCAAGAAAACCATATGGAGCAGTTCTACTCTGTAATACATGGGGTTGCCATGAGTCATAATCTAGTCTATGGCAGTGGGTTTGGTTTTGGTTTTATCATCAAGTGGAGAAACGGCTGATCTGGTTTCTGCTCACTGCACCCTTGAGAAGCTTTGTGGTAGAGATTAGGAGGCCACCAGGTAGTAACCACCCTTGAGGAAGCAGCTTTCCTTATTGCAGGTGTACAGAGGGGCGTTCAGTAGAGGGGTGTCCTGCTGGCAATGGGCAGAACACATCTCAAACTGATGACAAGCATCCTCTCAGTCTCCATCCTGACATTGGTCATACAAACTATCTGAGAGTCATTCTGGAATCATCCCTTCTATTTCCCATTTCTTGATACCAGATTAGAAAAATCTTGCTTGCCTAATAAATGTCTTTGGGGCATATCAGTTCTGGTCCTACCACCACTGCTCTAGTCCTGTACTATAGCATCAACTTTCTAGCTAACACCCTTGGCTCAGAGTCTTCTCTACTCTAGTATGCCCTTCCCAGCAATTAACCAGTTGCCATCGAGTCAATTCTGACTCGTGGAGAAAGACCCCATATATGTTAGAGTAGAACTGTGCTCCATAGGGTTTTCAGTGGCTGATTTTTGGGAAGGAGGTCACTAAGCCTTTCTTGTGAGGTGTCTCTGGGTGGACTTGAACCTCCAATCTTCTGGTTAGCAACTGAGTATGTTAACTGTTTGCACCACCCAGGGACTCCATCCTTCCTACCAGTGCCAAATTATTCTTCCTTAATAATCATTTTCATCTTGTTCAAAACCTCACATTTCTTCATTATTTCCTACAAGAAGGTGTAAACTCTTTTGGGAGGCTCTGGAGGCCCCTCTCCCTTATCCTTCTGATCCAGCCGTTTCCCACCAGTACTCCTGAGTCTGCGCTCTCTGCTGATGACTGACACTGCTCACCTCTTTCCTTCATTCCCTCCTTGGCTGTCTGCTCATTTGGCAGGGCCATATGGAACCCTATGCCCCCTCCAATCCCACCCACTCGTCAAGATCTAGTTTAAGTTCCCCTTCTGGGCCAGGGCTGCAGGAAAGCTTAAGTGGATCTGGTGGGGCTCAGCCAGAGGCCGTTTATTCCCACCAGGGTTTTAATACTAAGTTGCCATATACATTTCATTGGCTAGTCACCAACTGGTCCAGGCTCCCAAATGGCTCCCATCACCCTGGAGATCAAGGTCCCAATCTCAGGCTCTATTCAGCAGTCTATGCCAACCAAGGTAGTTTTCTTGGACTCACACTTGGCTCTTTCCAATACACATTTGAGCATTTTTCAAACAGTTCCTTAAAAATGGAATAACTTTATGCCATCTAACACACCACAGTTCCTCCTGCTCTAAACTGTTGCATAAGATGTTCCTCTTGTAAGAAGATTACCCAAATAATTTCTGCCAACCTTCAATCTATCAGTACGATCTCGTACTTCTCATTCTTGAGTAGATTCCGCCTTCCAATTTGGGAAATAATGTGTGTGCCCTGAGGCTGGAAGTTTGCTGAAGTTCATGTTTTCTTGTGCAGTTGAAAGCTGGTGTCAAGTACCAACTCTGACAATGGCTTAGACACTTTCTTTGAGCCTAAGGTCCAAGTGGGCACCTAAGACCTGATCCTGTGTTAATGAGGAAATGTCTGGTAGCCTGCAGGCAGGTGAAAAGGGAAGGGAGTAGGTGTAGCTCAGTGACGTCTCTTACTGGCTGTGGGACCATGGGAAGTTACTCCACCTAATGAACCAGTGAACAGAGGGGACAGTCCCTGGATGAAACATAGTGGGCTGCCTCCTGTAGGTTCCTGGGGGCTCTACTCTGTAATATGGAGAACTGGGGATTGTTTATTAGTTCATGGGTAGGAGTATCTATTTTGCAGTTGCATTTACCCTTCTCATCTGCCCAATTAGACTGGAAACTACTGGAGGGGAAGGCCACCTGTTTTTGCATGTGCCCCAAGGGATGATATGGGGCTGAAGCATTAGAGTGGTCTTGATTCTCTGGAATGGGATGATTCTGAGACTTTAGAATATGGGTATAACAGAAAGGCACACAATTAAAATGTGTTGGCAGACCCCTGTGAGTATGCAGAATTCACTGTTAACTTTTTACTTAACAGTGCTTGGTTGGGTCACACCAATATTATATAGAAAAGCCGGGAAGGAGTCTCAGACTGGCTCCCCTCTGTCACCTCCTGGCTGTATGCCCATATCCCTGCCACTTACCATTGCCACCAGTCGCTCCCGGTCCTCGGCCTTCCCCACGTGGCACACGGTTCCCATCACACTCAGCCCCTCCCCCTGCAGCTCGCCCACCGCCCGGTCCACGTTCTGCTGTCTCCGGCTGCTGACGATCACGTGGGCGCCGTCCTGGGCCAGACGCCGGGCGATGGCGAAGCCAATCCTGGGGGTGGAGAGGGACAACGACTGTCAAGGCCACTGGTGAAGAGGTTGAGGCTCTGGAGGCCGAGTGCCTAGAGTCTGAATTCTAGCTTGTCCTCTGTGTGACCTCCACGCGTCCCTGTTTACTGATGTGTAAAACAGGGTAATAGCATTTGCGATTACCCAGACATTACCACTCAGATGGACGTACTTAGCCCGTTTTGGGCACTCTTTTACTTATTTTTATTACAGTCTTGGCCTTCAGCCTAGGTTCCTAGGAATTGACATCATCTCTCACAGGCCTCAGGTCTGGGTGGTGCAAATGGTTTGAGCTGGACTACTAACCTAAAGGTTGGCGATTCAAGCCACCCAGAGGCATTGACAAAGAAAGGCCTGGTGATCTGCTTCTGTAAAGATTACAGCCAACCCTGTGGAGCAGTTCTACTCTGTAACACATGGGGTAGCTATAAATTGTAAACAACTCGATGGGTTTGATTTTTTTTTGTTTCCACAGGCCTCACCAGGGGTCACAGGCCCCGTACTCTGTACAAACTGAGGAGAGAGAAATGAGCTGAGGGTATAGCAGCTGCCAGTTTCATGATTTGAGGGTATTATACAAAAGAGCTGCTGTCCCCAAATATCTCCCCTACTAGTCTCCATCATTCTAAAAATTTTATCCTTATTTACATTTTTGGGTGTACATGAAAGAGCAGGTCTCTGGTTAAAAAAAAATGTAAACATTCCCCTGGGGACAAAGGTTACACATTTACAGTTGCCAGCCATTAGCATTTTTGCATGCATTTGTATTTTAGATTTGCAAAGAGTTGGCATCTAGCAAGAAGGAGCCTTGGTGGCACAGTGGTTAAAGCGCTGGGCTGCTAACCGAAAGGTCAGTGGTTTAGCGGCTCGGCGAGAGAAAGATGTGGCAGTCGGCTTCTGTCAAAATTTACAGCCGTGGAAACCCTATGGGGTCGCTATGAGTCACAATCAATGGCAGTAGGTTTGGGTTTTTTTTTTTTGATACATTAGCGAAGTCATGTGGGAATGAGAAACAAGTGCAGGGGGTGAGGAACAGGCTCGGCATGGGAGGCAAAAATGTACAGGCCTAAACGAAAATCTGGACGGTGGATCTTGTGCTCCGTCTAGGTAAGGAGGGGTTGTCTGGGAGACTTTTAGGGGAGCCCAAATGGGGTGCATGAAACATTTTCATAGTTCATGGGTAGGATTTTTGAAATCTGGGCTCTCTTGAATTTTGGGTGTCTGCTCTTCCCAGACTCTAGGTGGGGCCGGTGGGCTGGGGCAGTCCAGAGCACTGGGGGACTGGACTGAAGGGGCAGCATGGAGTGAGAGAGTCGTGCCAGAGGCAGCAGTGACATGAGGGCAGGCAGTGGAGACGCTTAGGGCCAGGGAATTGGCTTGGGCAAGGGGCTTCAGGATGAGCACTGTTCTTCTGTCCCCGCGGGTGAGAGATTAAGGGCTGAGGCCGCGCCGGGAGGCAAGGGCCAAGGGCCTACTCCCAGTTTCCAGGCAGCGGGGGCTTCAGAGACTCCGGCCCGGTCACTCACCCATCGGTGGAAGCTGTTACCAGGGCCACCTTATTCGCGAGCGGGCGCTGGCGAGCCATCCCGGAGCTGGCCATCCGTACCGACCTCCACGCTGGGGCACGGAAGCCCAGAAGCAGCCGTGCCATCTGCTTGCCGCCTGCTAATCGCGCAAGATTTGTGCAAAATAGGCGAAGTGACTGCGGGGCGGGGCGTGGGGCTGGCCGCCTCCTTGGCTCCCCGCTGCCCCTGGGCTGATCAGCTTGTCCCGCTCTGAGTTGGCCCTTGGCGCAGGGGAGCCGTCTGTGGCCCTGGACGCCCCCTGCAGGCACATTGCCGCTGCGCCCGGCAGCCCTCTTCATCAGCCGACTTGGCCTCCCCTGGCCAGGTGTGAGAATGTGCTCTTCTCAGGCTGGGTTTCCTGCAGAGCCTGCACTCCTGCAGGACTCCGCAGACGTTCCCACCCTCCAGCCTCTTCTTCTACAGCTGCTGGGCCATGTCCTTTTTGGGGGCGGTGAGGTGGGGGGGAGAGGAGGAGCTTTTAGTTGGTTGCTTTTGCTTTCCAGAACCTTAAGAAGGACTTTCTTCTCCAAGAAAGCCTGGGTCTGCATCTGGGTCTGCATGTGTGATAACCTGTAGAAGGGCACATGTTGTGAGATCGCCCATGGAAGTGAGGTCTGTGGTCCCCACAGACTCCACCACGTGAGGGTCCCAGGTGAGGGTGGAGGGGGCACTGCCCTTCCCCTGACTCAAGGTCTCCTCCATCCTCCAAGGCCCTGGAGGACTGACTCTGGTCTCCATGGTAACCAGCAGCCAGGGCTAAAGATCCTGACTCTAGCCCTTCGGTTTCTCTAGAAACTGCCTCAGTAAGCTGTCTGTGCTGGAGAGGTTCTCTTGTACCTTCCACTCCAAGAAGAGTACTTCCCCCGTTTTACAGGGAGGAAGGTGGTTGCAAGGAATCTAGAGGTCCCTAACCAGTGGTGGAATACAGAGAACCCAGGAGCACTCAAGCTCCCTGCAGTCACTGTGTCCACAGGCCTCGGCCTCCGTCCTGGTTCAACAAATATTTGTTGAACGTAAAATCACTTCATAAACTGTAAACTACCAAACACACAGTAATTATTGCCACTGTATAGTAATTATTATTGCTGCTTCAGGCCAGACTCTTCATCTGTAAACTGAGGATGCTGGAGTAGATGATGAATAAAGTCTTTGCCGGCTATAAATTCTGTGTCCAAGACGTCAGCCTTCATTTCTGCCAAGTGGGCTGAAATGATCTCCCTCCTGGGTTTCTGGGAGAATTAGTATGTCTGGATGGCTTATGGTACATATAGAATGGCCTCAGTAGACCCAAGTGCCAGTGTCTGAATTGGTTTAACCAACCAAAACTAAACTCATTGTCATAGAGTAGATTCTGACTCATAGTGACCCTGTAGAACAGAGTAGAACTGTCCCATGGGGTTTCCAAGGCTGTAATCTTTACGGAAGCTGACTGCCACATCTTTCTCCTGTGGAGCAGCTGGTCGGTTTGAATTGCTGACCTTTCGGTTAGCAGCTGAGCACTTAATCACTGTGCCACCAGGGCTCCTTTGTTTAACCCAGTGGCCTCCAAAGGCCAGACTGAGAAGCAGTGGTGGTCCGTGGCAAACTTTCACTAGTTCAAGGCAAAATGAGAAGAATAAAGACAACATCATCAGTTTTATAAAGCTAAGGCCATTAATTTAAAGGATTTAAAAACTCTTTATTCTGGGATATGCTCTTGCTACATTTGTGTGTGTGTGTGTTAGTCTTTAAGAAAAGATGACAAAAGCAGATGGATAGGTTTAGAAATGTGTTCTTAGTTGGTGAAATCACAAGTTTGGCAATCCTGTTAGTCCTCATAATGTGAGGGGAGAGAATTCTGTCCATGAAATCTAGTTCTGGGCATCACTGTTTAATAGAATTCATACTTGCTAAAGATTCATTTAGTGTATGTGTAGGTCAGCTGAGCAGCTAAAGAAGGATTTCAGCCCTCAGAAGGGGGTTTGTGGATAGCAACTTACATAACAGGCATACCCTGGATTTATACTGTATTCCTCAACCGAGAAGGTACAGCCATGGCCCCCATGTCATCCTTGGTTCTCAGCACATCCTGATGAGATAAGAGGGCTTAAGTCTAATTTCCCCATGTTTGGGGAAAAGAGACTTTCTGACTGGTGCCCCTCAGTCTGAGCCTCATGAATTATTGACCACATAGGCTGGATAGCATCACACTCCTCTTCCTCCTTCACTGTTCATAGCTAATGCACTGTGGGAACCCCTCCCAGCACTCGCCACCTGTTTGTGGGGGCAGCAGGGGAGGGTGCAAGGAGGACTGTAACAGGGGTTTTCAGGGCTTGATTCAAAGGGACAGACCTTCACAGCATATTTGATCTCTCTCCATCTCCTCCATAGAGATTGGGAGAATAGCTAGGGAGACCATAATCCAAAGACCAAAAGTTTCTTGGAAAAGCATATTCTCTCCTGGAAGCTTGGTGAGTATCACATGGCTCCTTGTCGTATGGGTGTCTTAGTTATCTAGTGCTGCTGCAATAGAAATACCATGGGTGGGTAGCTTTAATAAACAGAAGTTTATTTTCTCACACTGTAGGAGGCTAGAAGTCCAAATTCAGGGTGCCAGCTCTAGGGGGAGAATTTCTCCTCTCTTGGCTCTGGAGGAAGGTCCTTGTTTCTTTGAGCTTCTGCTCCTGGGTAATCTTCACGTGGCTTGGCATAAATCTTCCCCCATCTCTGCTTGCTAGCTTGCTTGTTTAATCTCTTTTATATCTCAAAAGAGATTGATTCAAGACACACCCTACACTTGTCCTCCCTCATTAACATAACAAAGACAACCCATTCCCAAATTAGATGTTAACCACAGGCATAGAGGTTGGGATTTACAACACATATTTTTGGGGCACACAGTTCAATCCATAACCCTGGGGAACCAGTTAGTCAGGTGCTGACAATTCGATTCTAACTCATGGCAATCTTACGTGTGTCAGAGTAGAACTGTGCTCCTTTCTTCCAAGGCACTTCTGGGTAGATTGAACCTCCAAACTATAGGTTAACATCTGAGCACATTGATTGTTTGCATCACGCAGTGACTCCATTGTATGGGTAGGGTCCATATTTGGCCTTTGGCACCATTTCTTTTGGTAGAGCCCAAGAAGCTCTGTGAACAGAAAAGAAAGGGAAGGCAAGAAAGAAAATGGGAGTCTCTTGCTCCTACTCCGCATCGAGCTGGTTCATTGGAGAAGAGGGTAGGGAATCTTTGGGGGGAAATACATGTACGTGTAGGATTGTCTCTTTAAAATGGGAATTTTAGTAGTCAGTGGGAGTGTTCTTGTACTGAGGTGGCACCATCTGCCTATCTTAAGAGGAAATGCCTCGGGGATTGAGGACTACGCTCCCATCTTCTTAAGGGGTGACTGCGTTTCAGAAAGGAAGTCACCTGGGATGGAGTTTAAGTCTTGTCTTTTGCAAAAGCCATCCCAGTTTGGTCATTGACTCATGTGCCATGGACACAAGTCAGGCAATGTGAGAGACAGGGCTGGTGGTGGTAGGGGCAGCTGCCAAACCGAGAAGCTGGTAATTAAAGTGGCAACAGCAACTATTTATTGAGCACGTGCTTACTAAGTGCTGGCAGTTGTTGAGTGCTTTTTGTAAGCTTTATTGAATATGTCTAATGTGGTAAGGAAGGCACTTTTGTTCCCATATGTGAAATTAGAATGAGTCATGACACCCTGACCTGCTGTCAGTATTGCATTTTATAGCTCCATTTCATTTCTCCAGCATTGTTGGGGAATGACAGTTTTCATAGAAATTACTTTTCCCTGAATGGGAATTTTACTTACAGCACCAATCATTAAAGTATGTATCATTTAAATTATAAAAATAACACATGCTTATGATTTACAGAAAGGGACAGAAAGTTATAAAGTGAAAAGTAAAAAGTAATTTTTTCCAATGCTTCTACTTGCTCCCCACATAGCCCCATCAAAGGGTTCTTGTGGTTTCCTTTGCATATATGCATTTTTCCCTTAAAAAAATTTTTCGCATGAATGGGATCACACTATACATACTGTCCTTCAAATATTTCTCTTCTTTTTCTTCCTTCCTGCCTTTGTTCCTTCCTTCCTTAAAATACATTCTTAGAGAATGTACAAAGTGGCACATAATCTACTTTATTCTCTCTCCTTTTAAAATACAAACCAAAACTCGTTGCCATCGAGTTGATTCAGAGTAGAACTGCCCCACAGAGTTTCCAAGGAGTGGCTGGTGGATTTGAACTGTTGACCTTTTGGTTAGCATCTGAACTCTTAACCACTGCGCCACCCGGGCAGTGTTCCATTGTGTAGATATTCCATCATTTATTTAGCCAGTTTCCTACTGGTGGACATTTAAGTAGCTTCCAGTGTTTTGTTATTTCAAACAATGCTACAGTGAATAACCTTGGATTTATATTTTTCCTGTGTTTGGTGCAGATATATCTGTATCCTGGGTCAAGTGTTTGAAATTGATGGCTATGGCTGAATTACCTTTAAAAAGATTGAACCATTTTTGATGGATTTATTTTCTAAAATGAATTCACCAGCTACCTGATCCTCTTAAACATAGTACATGGAATGATTTAAACTCTGGATGATGGCTTAAGCTTAGTGACAAATGGCAGCACACCCTGGGCTTCTGTGGCTGGGAGCTGGTAGGAATTCAGCGAGTCCCTATGAACTGCAGGATGCAGACCCAAAGCATACTTGCTTCCACTGTGTTTGTCAGTAAGAAGGCTGGCCCAGCATTGTCTGATCTTAGGATTTTTAAACAGAAGGTAGAAATCTGGATTTTAATATGAAATGTTTGATTTTGAAGTGTTGGCAACTGATTTACTTAAAAAAGCAGTGAATGGACATGTAGGAGCCAAAAAATGATACTGTCTCTGCCTATTTAAATGCAATGGATTATTATTAGAGCTTCATAACTCTATTGTATAGCTTATTCAATTTCTGGTGAGATTTTCATTTTTTTTCCTCCAGACCTCTGGATTTAGGCAGTTGTTCATGAGCACTGTTTAGAAACCATTTATCCAGTCTTTGCACGCATCCTTTTCAGGAGCTCTGTATAGCAGCAGGCAAAAGGTTCTTATGAGACAGCCACTGGCCTCTCTCTTCCTTCATCACACCCAGGATTGCCTTCTTCTGCTGTATTTGGAAGGGAGTGAGGTTGGGGAGATTGTCTCGGGAAGTTCCAAAGTCTGTTTTTAAGTAGCAGTTGGCTTTCTCTTGGTTCTCAGCGCTCTCTGCTCCTGGTCACTTCTGTGAACTCCAGGGATTATAGTCCTCGCATGGTTTCCCTGTGGATGCTGAGATGCAGGCTTTGGGGCAGCAATGTAATGGGGAGGGCCACACTTCCACAAGGGCCCTTTGCTTTATTTCTCACAATACTACTAGCCCCAGGAAATTCACTGAAGATTTAGGGGTAGAGTGAATTACAAGATAGGAAGACAGATCTCCCAAATAGGATGACTAATATGGGTCCCTTATAGGCACAACCAAATTCCTAGCCCTGTTTTCCTAAACTGTGGTTTCTTTTCTGCCCTTAGATATAGTCCCTGTGGCAGATGTGGAGATGCAGATCACAGCTCAGATCTTCCCAGCTTCTGGGAGCATGATTGGCTATCAGCTTCCAGCTGTTAACTCCTTCAGGTCCGCTGCAGCTTTTGAACCAAGTTCATGCTCTTCCGAGTTACTGCGCAGGACAGTGGTACAAGGACCTCACCTACATTTCTGCCTAATACGGCACTCCTCTAATGAGCATCTTTACTTCGGAGTTTCCTGTTGGCCTCCTGTTGTCAGCTCTGCATCACGATCTACCTCCTTCTCAATCCTGTTTCGCCCTTTTGATTTCACAGGTGTTACCAGTTGCTATGAGTCAATTCTGACTCATGGTGATCCCATGTGTGTATCACGGTAGAACTGTGCTCCACAGGATTTTTAAAGGCTGATTTTTCAGAAGTAGACCACCAGGACTTTCTTTCAAGGTGCCTTTGGGTGGACTGAAACTTCCAGCCTTCCAGTTAGCTGCCGAGCACTGTTAACCATTTGCACCACCTAGGGACTCCACTGCTGTTACTTCCCAAAAAACCTTTTGGATTTCTAACTCCAGCCAGGCATCTGCTTCGCAGAAGACTCAATGACACAATCTCCTTTATTCAAAATCTTTACACTACAAGTCTCCAGTCTCAACACTCAGGGCACATTCCCTCAGAGGATCTGCCCTTCTCCTTCAATCAGAGCGTCAGGATGCTCTGAAACAAGAATCCCTGTCAGTACAGTGCCGGCCGTCCAGAACCATGTGATGGGAGGCTTTAGTAGAAAATCACAGAGTGGGCTTTGGCAGTTCCAAGGCCAGTGCAATAGTCCAGATCGTGTTCTGGAGCTCCAAATATGTCTTCCTTTGTGATCTCTCTGTCAGTAAAAGACGAAGGAATGTCTCCTCACTCCTTCTGAGGAATTCCATTTTCCTACAAGGAATTTCTGGACCTACTGAACACACACACACACACACACACGTGTGTATGCACACACACCCCTTCTAAGAACCAACAGTAATTCTTAGGGACGGTGCAGTCTGAGTGCATATTAAGGAAGAGGACCATTTCCCTAGAGGTGGCCGGCCTGCCCACCCTGGAGATAACATTTGACAGTACTATGCAAAGCCATTTCGTCTTCCTTCTGCTTTTAGAACACTGTAAGAGCCCTACAGTATGAAATAAACAAGGCCCATCACAAGTCTTGGCAAACGACAGAGCAGTTTATTTCTGAGGGCCCTCTCTTTTATGGGCCAGAATGGATTCTCTTTTTAATCTTTGCAGCGGAAGTCGAGGGTAATTTAAGAATTTATCATCTTTCTACCTCAGGAGTGTGGGGATGGGTGGGTTTGTCCTTACATTTGCTCTGCATCATTCTTTTGGAATTTAATGACAAGAGATTCTTCTTCTCTTTTGAAACTTTGTAAAAAACTGAGGAATCAGACAATACACAGTTTCTGCACCTTACGTTAAAAAAAAGAAACTTTTTATTTTGAAATAATTATAAACTCCTAAGAAGTTGCAGAAATAGTACATAGAGTTCGATGTACCCTTTCCCCAGCTTCCTCCAATGGTGGCATCTTATATAACTAGTGTGATATCAAGACCAGGAAATTGACATTGGTAACAGTTACTAAGTAGACTACAGACCTTATTCAGTTTTCTTTCGTCCTTTTTAAATTTTATTTTATTGTGCTTTAGGTGAAAGTTTATAGAGCAAATTAGTTTCTCATTCAAAAATGTATACACAAGTTGTCTCGTGACATTGGCTGCCATCCTCTCCGTGTCAGCACTCTCCCCCTTTCCACCCTGGGTTCCTCGTTTCTATTCGTCCAGTTTTCCTGTCCCTTCCTGCCTTTTCGTCTTTGCTTTTGGGCAGGTGTTGCCTATTTGGCTTCATATACTTGATTGATCTAAGAAGCACGTTCCTTACGTGTATTAGTGTTTGTTTTATAGGCCTGTCTAATCTTTGGCTGAAAGGTAAATTTTGAGAGTGGCTTCTGTTCTGAGTTAGAAGGGTGTCTGGGGGGTCATAGTCGCGGGGGTTCCTCCAGTCTCTGTCAAACCAGTAAGCCTGGTCTTTTTTTGTGAATTTGAATTTTGTTCTACATTTTTCTCTCTCTCTGCCCGAGGTCCTTTATTGTTATTCTTGTCAGAGCAGTCAGTGATGGTAGCGGGGCACCATCTAGTTCTTCTGGGCTCAGGCTGGTGGAGGCTGTGGTTCATGTGATCCTTTAGTCTTTTGGACTAATATTTTCCTTGTGTCTTTGGTTTTCTTCATTCTCCTTTGCTCCATCTGAGATGGGACCAGTAGATGTATCTTAGATGGCTGCTCAGAAGCTTTTAAGACCCCAGATGCTACTCACCAAGGAAGGATATATGGAACATTTTCTTTGTGAACTACGTTATGCAAATTCATCTAGATGTCCCCCGAGACCACGGTCTCCAGCCCTCATCTCCAGTAACTCAGTCCCTCAAGGTATTTGGAATGTGTCTAGGAAGCTTCTATGACTGTGCCCCACTTTGTGCTTTATTATATATATGAATATACATGCTGTACACATAAATTTGTATGTGAAAGTATCTATAGCCTAACCTACAGATGTACACGGGTATACTCCTATATGCCCTCCTTCCCCTATTCAGCATACGTATCCACCTATGTATCTGCTTGTAAGTTATTATTTGTTTTTACTATTGTTGTAGGGTTGTATATGCCATAGTATTTACTGTGGTTGCCTCTTTTTTTTTTTCTTGTGATCCTGTAAGTGTCTTCCTTCGCCTTGGTCTGGTTGTGCTGACTTCCCCTGTATTGTGTATTGTCTTTCCCTTCACCTTAACACTTGTCTGTTATATAGTTAGTAATTTCTTCTCCACCCACCCATAAGCATCAAAGATTGTCTTTTTCTATGTGTAAACCTTTTCTTGAGTTTTTGTAATAGTGGTCTCACATAATATTTGTCCTTTTGTGATTGACTTATTTCACTCAGCAAAATGCCGTTCATATTCACCCATGTTGTGAGATGTTTTGCAGATTCATCATTGTTCTTTATTGTTGCATAATATTCTGTTGTGTGTATGTACTGTAGTTTGTTTATCCATTTATCTGTTGACTGGCACTTAGGTAGTTTCCGTCCTTTTGCTATTGTGAGTAATGCTTCAGTGAACATGGCTGTGCATATCTCTATTCACGTGACAGCTCTTATGTTCTAGGACCTATCCCGGGAGTGGGAATGCTGGCATATGGTACTTCTATTTCTAGCTTTTTAAGGAAGTGCCATATCGTCTTCCATAGTGGTTGTACCATTTTACATTCTCACCAGCAGTGTATGAGAGTTCCAGTCTCCCCACAACCTTGCTAGCATTTGTTGTTTTCTGTATTTTTGATCAGTGGCATTCTTGCAGCAGTGAGATGATATCTTATCATGGTTTTGATTTACCCCTCTCTAATGGCTAACGATCGCCAAGTATATTTTCATGTATTTGTTGGCCACCTGAATGTCCTCTTTGGTGAAGTCTCTTTTGTCCTTTGCCCATTTTGTGATTGGGTTGCTTGCCTTTTTATTGTTGAGTTGTCCGAGTTTTCTGTGTATTTTAGAGATTAAATCTTTATCAGATGTGTCATTGCCAAAGATATTTTTTACAATCTGTAGGTTCTCTTTTTATTCTTTTGGAAAACTCTTTTGCTGGGCGTAAGTATTTAATTTTTAGGAGGTCCCAGATATTTAGTTTATCATCTGGAGTTTGTGCATTTTTAGTTATGCTTGATATTCTATTTATGCCATAAGTTAGGGCCCCTAGCATTGTGCCTATGTTTTCTTTCATAAACTTTATAGTTTTGGGTTTTACATTTAGGTCTTTCATCCATTTTGAGTTAGTTTTTGTGTATGGGGTGAAGTATGGACTCTGTTTCATCTTTCTGCAAAGAGGATATCTAGTTTTGCTAGCACCATTTGTTAAAGATGCTATCTCCTCCCCATTTAATGGACTTCGACCCTTTGTTGAAGATCAGGTGTCCATAGGTGGATGGATTTATTTCTGGGTTCTCATTTCCATTCCTGTCGTCTATGTGTCTGTCATTGTACCGATACCAGGCTGTTTTGACTACTATAGCTGTATAGTGGGTTCTGAGACTGGGTAATGTGAGGCCTCCTACTTTGTTCTTTTTCAGTAGTGTTTTACTTATCCAAAAGCTCTTTCTTTTCCATATAAATTTGGTGATTAGTTTTTCCATCTCCTTAAAGAATGTTGTTGGAATTTGGATCAGGATTGCATTTTATCTATAGATTGCTTTGGCTAGTATTGACATCTTCACAATGTTAAGTCTTCCTGTCCATGAGCATGGTATGTTTTTCCATTTATGAAGGTCTCTCTTGGTTTATTGCAATAGTGTTTTGTAGCTTTCTTTGTATAAGTCTTTTATGTCCCTAGTTAGGTTTATTCCTAAGCATTTTATCTCTTGGGGGGCTATTGTAAATGGTATTGTTTTCCTGATTTCCTTTCAGAGTCCTCTTTGTTAGTGTAGAAGAATTTGACTGATTTTTATATGTTGATCTTGTACCCTGTCACTTTGCTGAATCCTTCTATTAGTTACAGTGGCTTTCTTGTGGATTTTCTGGGATTTTATATGTATAGGATCATATTGTCTGTGAATAGGAGTAGTTTTACTTCTTCCTTACCAATTTGGATTCCCTTTATTTCCCTTTCTTGTGTTATTGCTGTAGCTAGCACATCCAGTACAATATTGAATAAGAGTGGTGATAAAGGGCATCCTTGTCTGGTTCCCGTTCTCAGGGGGAATGCTTTTAGTTTCTCTCCATTGAGAGTAATGTTGGCTGTTGGTTTTGTGTATATGCCCTTAATTATGTTGAGGAATTTCCCTTCTATTCCTATTTTGGTGAGAGTTTTTGTTGTTGTTGTTGTTTAATTGGGAATGGGTGTCAGACTTTATTAAATGCCTTTTCTGCAATGATTGAGATGATCCTATGATTCTTTTCTTGGTTTTATTTATGTGGTGGATTATGTTGATTGATTTTCTAATGCTGAACCATCCTTCCATGCCTGGTATGAATCCCACTTGGTCATGATATATTATTTTCAGTTTTCATTTTTATATGCACTCATTTATGTGTGTTGGAGTCCCTGGGTGGCACCAACAATTAAATGCTTGGCTACTAACTGAAAGGTTAGTGATTTGAGCCCACCTAGAGGCACCTTGGAAGAAAGGCCTGATGATCTGCTTCCAAAAAATCAGCCACTGCAAAACCTAGGGAGCGTAGTACCACTCTGACACACGTGGAGTCACCATGAGTCAGAATCAACTTGATGGCAACTGGTTTGTTTTTTTTTAATTTATGTGTGTCTGTGTGTGTGCATGTGCGTGTGTGCACGCGCACCTTAACTTGTCGGTATATCGTAGAGATTTTCAATAGCAGGCCATATAGATCTACTTCATTCTTATTGCTTCATTCATTATCTGTTTGAACTATCATTTATCATTTATTTAACCAGATCCTATTGAAGGCCACTTTTTTTTTTTTTATGGTTTTCCTGTAATGCAGGTGATGTTGCAATAGCTAGAAGAACTTGTTCTAAGCCCAGGGTAAATAGTTGAAGTACTAGGGCAAACGCTATGTGTGTTAGATGTTTTGACAGAAGTTGCCAGTTGCCCTTCAGAGAAGCTGCACCCTTTTCCAGGTACAGGGAACCTTCCTGAAGGGCAGTTCATTGTGTGATGGAACCCTTTTCCCCACACCTTCAAAAGCACTCAGTTTCACCAAACATTCATTTTTGCTAATCTTGGTGAAAAATATTTTTGATTTGCATTTATTTATTGAGACAGTTGAGTCTCTTTTCATACGTTTATAACTATTTGTATTTCTTTTTTCGTGAACTGCTTGTTCAAGTTCTTTGTCCACTTTTATTGGGTTGTTTCCTTTTTTTTCTTACTTATTTTTATAAGCTCTTTATAAAAGAGATTAACCACTTGACTGTCGTGCCTTACAGATATTTTCCTATTTGACTTTTAAATTTATGTCTTTTTAATGCCATGTAGAAATTTTAAAATTTTATGGAATCGAATTTATTAGCATTTTCCTTAATGGCTTCTGAGTTTTATGTCATGCTTAGAAAGGCCTTTCTTACTCCAAGAGTATAAAAAATTCAGTCATGTTTTCTTCCAGTTATCAATGGTTTTACTTTTTGCATTTAAATCTTTGAGCCATCTGAAATTTATTATTGGGTAGGAAGTAAGATAGAGATCCAGGTTAATTGTTTTTTTCCCCAAATGGTGGAGCAGTTGCTCT
The DNA here is from genome assembly GCA_030035585.1 of Dugong dugon. NCBI lineage: Eukaryota > Metazoa > Chordata > Mammalia > Sirenia > Dugongidae > Dugong > Dugong dugon. The sequence continues at coordinate 99,700,577 of CM057472.1, read as the reverse complement.
AGCACTGTCTGAGTAATCCCTCACACCTTGATTTATTATGCCCTCTTTGTCATTCCCATGTGTATTTGAGCCTATTTCTGGACTCTTTTCCATTCCATTGATTTGTCTGTTCCAGAGTCAGGATTTTAATAGATATTGCAAAGAAGAAAGTGACAAGTGCCATAAAATAGTTTCAAACAGAACTGCATGGCAATTCAGAGGTGGGAGAGTATTTTTAGTTGAGATGGTCAGGAAGTGCTTCATGAATGAGGGGCATTTAAGATGAAGCTTGAAGGGTAAGTAATATTAAACAAAGGGCATAAAAAGCAAAGTCATGGAGGCAATAAAGTGGTGAATGTTTATATAGACAAACGATCTATCTTTGCAAAACCCATACTCCTCCACTTTCATCTTGAACACAGTCAAGAATGTACAGAAATTTTGTATTACTCTTTTGAGGCATTTTGAAGATACATTTGTCATTAATAACAGCTACAAGTTGAGCACGTACTATTTACTAGGAATATCTATGTCCTTTCTGATTCTCACCACAATGAGCAAAGTTGGTATTATTATCCCCATACTACGAATTAGGAAAAGCCTTAAGCAGGTTAAGTAACAGCTCTTCAGTGGTTTAAGTGAGATTCAAATCCATGACCAGCATTAAAACCAACCAACCAACCAACCAACCAACCCAAACCAGCCCAACCCAACCCAACCCAAAACAAAATAAAACCCACAAACTCCAAAACAGAATAGAAAGCATCACAGCTTATTACCCACAGTTAAAGTGTTTGTAGCAGGCACTGTCCTTGCTCTGTCCATGTCACCTAGATCCCTTTACTTTCGTTGTGCACACTGGCTGACTTCCGACGTGTGCTCTCCCCCAACAGCCAGCATGTTGTTGGAGGGTGCAGGAGAGCCAGAAGTGCCTGGGAATTTCTGTTCTTCCCCTCTCCCCACAGCCCTTAACCAGTAATTGATAGGGGATATACATGCTCCAGGCCTTCTGCCCTCTTCTTGGGATGACTTTGAAGTGTGACCCACAGTGTCCTCTGAGCCCTCTGTGGGAATGAGTCGAAATTACCCTCTGTGGAACTGGGCTTGATATTGCACCATTGCTTGGTCTCCTTTCTTTCCTGGTCTTACTTTCTCACTCCTCTCTTTTCCCTGGAAACATTTCCTAATAAATCACGTTCACATGAATTCTCCTCTAAGACAGTATTGTTTCAAGAAACTTTTACTTTAGCTATGTAGTTGTGTGCGTGTGTGTGTGTTTATGTGTATTGGATCACATTTCTTAGTGTGGAGTAAAAAGTTTGAAAGCCACTATCCTATGCCACATTAAACTGCCTCTCTATTTGTATACAGTTCACTGAGTGGGAAGGTGTCCTAGATGCCCCAGAATGAGAGCTACAGATCAGATTCTAAGTCTTATTGCCTATTTGAGTACAGCTACTTAAAATATAGTGAGTAAAAGTGTATTAGTCCTGGGTCTAGAGAATGCCATCAACTTTGACACAACTGGCTAGGCTGTTCTTTGAACTTCTTTGTGCAGTCAAGCTTGCCAGATACCTTTCAAAGTCCAGATTTCCTTTTGCTGAGGTTGATATATGTGGTATAAAGGTTGTGCTGGTTGTCTCTTAATTTTTTGGAGACTAACAGGAACAGGAAACCAAGTTTGCCTTGCAGTAGAACCAGAGGGCATGCCTGACCACAGGGCAGGATAGTTGGCCCAGAGCACTGGGCTTGGCTTGGATGGAGAGAGGGGAGGTGTTCAGAATTGCTCTGCATTCACCCCTGAAGACAATACAGTTAAGGGAAAGGAAGCCAACTCACCCCATACTCACTAGCAACCAATGAGACCTAGCTAAGAGGTCAGGCAAGTCTCTGTTGATTGGATATGTGAGGACCCTGGGTCAGGCCTGGCCACTGAATCCTCTGGAGGCTATGAGTAGAGGGCAGAGAGCACCATTCCAAAAGTACAGTGAAGATGAAATCTGGAAGGTGGTGCAGAGAAAATAGAAAGATTCTCATCTTCCCAGGGGTGCCTTGGTAACCATGCCATCATGGGTGTCAGTTGAAATAAGATCCACTCTGTATTCATATAAGAACAAAAATATTTTGAAAATCTGATGGAATGATTAAGAAAAAAAGGAAGAGTGATCTAAACTCATTGAGTTTAGGCCAAAGAGGGCTGTAAGGGAAGAATTTATAGGGTCCCTAGTATTGTCCCAGAGGAAGAGTCATGCTTTCTGGTAGACATGAACATACTAGGCACCATGAAGGTGTGCTGCAGTGTGGGGAGTGGGTGCTCAACAGCACCATCAAGGACTGGTTGAAGGATCCTTTAGCACCAGCCCACTCCCTCCATCCTGATTTCATACTCACTCTGCTACTTTCTGATTATCACTCCAGGTAGGAGGGTCGATGGATCATGGACGACATCTTTTCTCATCACTGGAAGGGCATATTCTCCACTGACACATAATCCATTGGCTTGTGAGGCTAGATCAATTTCATGTGAGTTTGGGTTGTGAGAGCCAGCCTTCAGTACCCTGTTCCTCCTGAGGTGTTGACTATCCAAGCTCCTGACTGATGGTCTGAGAGCCACACCAGGAGTCAGGACCCTGTGTGGCCCACCTGAAACCTGGCAGTCAGATCACAAGACCACAGATCAATGCTGGGCACTGGTCTCCTGTCAGACACCATTCTGAGGCTGAGCTGAAAACCCTGGGGATAGGCAGACATGTTGATTCCTGACTGAGGGTATTGGCAATAAAGGGTATGCTCATGTGGTGAGGAAAAGTCTTTGACTCTAGGGAACAGAACAAAACTGGAAGGGAGATGGGGGAACCGTTCTACCCACAGTTTATGGCTTACCTGCTGTTCCTGGGGAGTTAGGCAGGAAAGAAGTCATTGGGCTCTGACTCCAGGGGAAGCTCTGCTCAATTCCAGCAGTGCTGGAGGCTTTCTAGTTCAGAATTCAACCTTTGCCCAACTTCCAGGGTGGAGGGGGGTTGTTGTATGACTCCCATGAAGCACAGTGGGGCATGTATGTGTGGGGGAAGATCCTTGGCTCATAGTAGCTTATTTCAATACAGTACTTTCAAGTAAACCTTATACTATAATTGTTGCAAGGACACGCACCATTTTTCCCCCAAAGCAGACTCTAATTAATTAAGGATATGCTGACTAAGCATCTACAGGAGAAGCAATGTGCTAAACACTATAGGAGATGAAAGATTTACAGTATAAACTTAGTCCTTGCGCTCAAGGAATTTATAATCTAGCTGAGGAGATAAGACATATCAATGAAACACCTAGAAAACAACTGCTAAAAAAAGTGCTAAGCTAAGTGTTATTTATCTGCACCTCTTTCCCACCTTTCTGTCACATCTCCACCACCAAAAAAAAAAAAAAAGTCAAACAAAAAACAACAACAAAACTCGTTGCCATTGAGTTGATTCCAATCATAGTGACCCGATAGGTCAGGGTAGAACTGCCCCCATAGGGTTTCCAAAGAGTTACTGGTGGATTCGAACCGCCAACCTTTTGGTTAGCAGCCAAGCTCTTAACCGCTGCACCAGCAGGACTCTATCTACAGGGAGTCTCAACCCTGCCCCGGTTAGGAGAACTGTGGGGGCACGAGACAGACAATGTGAACCTTCCCTCCCTTGCTTCACTCTTTCCTCATCTGTGGGATTTCATCACAGTTTTATGAATAGTCTCTCTGCACCTGTCTTTCCCCTGCCACTCCGCAGGGCTCAGTGGGAGGTGCCTTGTGGAGGCATGTACAGAAAATGGACCCTGAAAAAGCAGTCATGCTCAGATAAAAATAGGTTTAATTTCTTTGGCTGTGTTCTGTTAAAATTGAATGCGTCTGTTTAGTTGATGGGTCAGAGGTACTTTGTTGAATCGATAAGCATCTACAGAGTCTCACACATGCAGAAGGATGATAAGAGGCCATCAGGAGGAGCCCACACTTCTTGGGGCCCCTCTGGTTGCCAAGTAGCTTGTCTCACCAGTGGCTTTATACACATATTCTTAAAAGAAAATAAATATTTTCCCTCTACTTATGCTAATGCATAAGTGAGTATGATCATTTGTATATGATCCTTTGAACTGGACAGGCTCAAGAGAGTGATAAAAGTATTGCTGGAACCAGCTTCTACCATTGGACCAACTTTTCTCTCCAGGGTTCTCTCCAGTGTTCCACAGTATATTATTTGAATGACTATTTTCTCAGTTCTTCCAAGGATGGTACTAGCTAGTATCATCCTAGAAGCATAAAAAATATAAGTTAATTCATTATAATAGATGCCTTAGGGCATCATGGCTTAGTTCTCTCATGGAATCTAGATTGAGAAAGGCTGCTTCAGGCCCTAGTCCAAGGGCTCCTCTTTTTGGCCTATCTCAGTTGCCACAAGTGACCCATAATGACATCTTGAGTGTAAAAATGGCGTAGTGGCGGCATCTGACTTCCTCTAACTTGATGAGGAGGAAGGAGAATCAAGATCAACAGCCCAAGGCTGATTCCTATGAGGCGGAGTTCAGACATGCCTCCACCCTCCAACCTTTTTACCAGTTCCGACACCAATCATTCCTCCCATGGCATTTTCTACTTCTCTGCTGAGTTCGATAATTCATTGCAGGGGCCACACAGAACTCACAGACAATACGCATGATTATGGGGTTTATTAGGGAAGTAACAGGTTACAATTCAGATTCAGGTACACTCAGGATACAATTCTTCGATCAGGATAGCTGCTTCTTATCCATGCCCACAGGCAAGTCTCTCTCTGGCCCTCAGCCTCTGCCCTGCTTGGGCAAGTGTTGCAAAGGTCTTTTAGCTCTGCTGATAAGTGCCTGGAGGCAACCCACTCTGCTACTAAGCCTTGGCCCAAAGACGCTCAGCTCTACCTCTGTGGGTTGGCAAACCTAGCTCCATCAAGTGCCCAGAGACACTCTACTCTGCCTGCAAGACTTCTGCCCAAAGGCACTCAGCTTTCTCACTCCGTGGGCCGGGAACTCCACTGCACCATCTCCTGCTGGTTCTCTTGACTTGCCGCCGTTTCTCCGCCATCCCTTCTCACCATCTTCAGTGTTACAGCTCTCTCTCTCGGTCTCCTGGTTCCAGGAGCTTCTCAATGCAGGGATCCTGGGGTCCAAAGGACATGATCCACTCCTGGTTCTTGTTTCTTGGTGGTGGTGAGATCCTCTCCTTCCCATCTCTGGGATGGCTCATTTTAAGTGTAACAGATGACAAAATTGACCAATTCCATTGTAAGGTTCCATAGACCTTATTTGCATGGTCTCACCCCCACACGGATGCTATGAACTTTTTTGCATTATTAGCAAGCTATCCAATCCCCTTGGTGGGCCACAATTACCTTATTTGCATAGTCCTACCCAGTCACTTAAATGGGAGTTACAAGACCATGGCGAGAAAGGCCATATGAAAGCTATCCATCACTCTGCATTGAGTAATGAGTGTTGACAGTGCAGACTAAGTGTAACTGGAGTTAAAGGGAGAGAACAGAGCCCTGTGGGTGGTAGTATGTTGAGTTATAATATTATTAGACATAATAAAGTCTAATGTTAACTTATGCTAGGCAGTGAACTTGGAGGGGAAGAAGACGGTCAAATTTTGCTTCCTTCCCCATTCCATATTAGGGAACTCTTCAAGGCAGGTGGCTTGGAATGGCCATGCATTTGAATAATGGCTTTCCTTTGTAGTATTGAGTTGGAGGACCCTCTGTTCAAAAACACACTATAAACTTTGTAAGCAGTGATTTAAGCAGCAAAGATGAATAAAGTATGCCTACCTCACCTGATAGGAGTCCCTGGGTGATGCAAACAGTTAAAAATTTGGCTGCTAACTGAAAGGTTGGCAGTTCGAGTTCACTCAGAGGTGCCTCAGAAGAAAGGCCTGGTCAGACTTCTGTCGACATGGTGCTCTAGGCAGAAGCACCACGCTGTCCCTCCACAGCAAAGATCAAAGAAACTAAGCCAAACAGAGAAAACAGAAATCCTGAAACCCTAAAACATCAAATGAAGAGATAAAGGACTCAGCCAAGCACCAAATGGAGCGAGAAAACTGACAGAGAACGGAGAATGAGGAGAGGTTCACATGGAGGTCCCCTATCGGCTAACGCAGCGCAGATCCGCCATCTTGGACTCCTATCAGAGACGAGCCAATAGGGGGTACAAGAAAGCAGTTTCACGGAGCTTCCAGCTGGAGACAGAACAACCCATAATTGGCGATATACGCTTTCGTACACCCCCACCCTTCTTCACCTCCACTCGCCCTCCTCTGCTTCCCGCGGCCGCAGTCTCTTGGCCAGGAAGCACCAGCTGCTTGGATTCCACCCGCCTGCAATGGCCGACTCCCTGAGTGCCATTTGTTGGCTGCTGGTATTGCTTTTTTCCACTTCTTTTGATTTCTTCCTTACCTCTCACCACCTCCCCCTCCTTTTGCTCAAATACCTGGCTCCGTGCACCATTTTTGCTTCTTCCTGAGGGGCAGTGGAGCTCTGCTCGAGTGTGGAACTGCTTCCCAGTCTGTGCTGCCATGCTGGTGGGATCCTGGGGCTTTAGTTTGTTTGTTTTCTTTTTCTTTTCTCGAGTTGGGAGCCCGTTGTGGCTGGGCGGTGCTGTGCGCCTTGGGACCTACCCCCTCAGCTTGTGCAGATGCACAAGAGGGATCCCTGAGCGCGTTTCTTTTTTCATTTTTTTCTATTTTTTTGGGAGGGGTTTCTTGTTCTTTTTTTTTTTTTTTTTAATTTGTTTTGTTTCCTTTTCCCTCTTTTTCCCTTTCTGTCTTTCTTAATTACTCAGTTTCTCGTCTCTCTATACCTTCCTTCTCTTCTTGTCCCCCGGATACATGGCACTGACTCCTTCTGCACCTCCTGGCCAGGCTGTACTTCAACACCTGGGAACAACTTCCCCAGACCTTGTAGCCACACCAGTGGGATCCCTAGGAGCTTTGCTTTTTTTTTTTCTTTCTAATTTTTATTTATTCATTATTTTCTTTTTTTTCTTATTCTTCCCCTTTTGTTTTCCTCCATTTCATAGTCTCTCATCTCTCCAACGCAAGCTCCCCTAGCACTCTTTTTTGTTTGTTTGTATGTTTTTGGCTCCTGTTCCTCTCTCCTCTCTGCCATATCCATATTAGCTCCACACATCACAATCTCCTGCCTCCATCCTGCCTACCTGCACTGTGCGCTTACCATCACACCACCAAGCAGCACAGGCATGGCCCACCGAAACCTGCCCTGCACTGATTACTGACCCACCCTGGTGGCTGTCATAGGTGCCACAAACAACCCATACCAGCAACTCCTCTTCAGCTAAACCTCCCCAGCTGTACCATACCTAAGCAACTGACCCTGCCAGTTGGAGAAGGAGATGAAAAGTATCATGCCCACAGACAAGCAAACAACAAAGAACACACAGCCCACTTGCTCAGATATAGCCAAATAAAAAAAAAAACAGGACGAACCAAACAAATCTACAATCAATAAACAAGAAAGATAACTACTGAATGCCCCGAAAACAGCAGATGATATCAAAACATTTACAAAAACAGGACAGGATGGTTCCAGTAGGTGTCCAAAGTAAACATGAGATGACTTTCCAGTGGGAAGAAAAAGGCACTAGAATTACCTGATAGGGAATTCAAATCTCTAATACTAAGAATTATCCAAGAGTTGAAGCAAAAAGCGGACAAAAATGAGGAAAAAATAGACAAATTCATGGAAAATACAGACAAAAAAATGGAAGAATTCAGGAAAATAATGCAAGAGCAAAATGCCAAAATTAATTCACAACTAGAAATTATACAAAAACAAGAATTAGAAATCCGAAAGATAAACAACAAGATTTCAGAAATGGACAGTGTCATAGAAGGACTGAGGAATGATTTGAATGGTGGAAGACAGGATCGGTGGAATTGAAGACGAACACTTGGATACAACTCTGTTTGAGGAAAACTCAGAGAAAAGAACAAAGAAAAATGAAGAGACCCTGAGAATTATGTGGGATACAATCAAAAGCAAAAATTTGTGAGTGATCGGAGTTTCAGAACAGAGGGAGAAAACAGAAAACACAGAGATCATTGAGAACTGCTGATAGAAAACTTCCCCAATATTATGAAAGATGAAAAGCTGGCCATCCAAGAAGCTCAACAAACCCCATATAGGATAGACCCCAAAAGAAAATCACCAAGGCATATCATGACCACACTCACCAAAACCAACGACAAACAGAGAATCCTGAGAGCGGCTTGTGAGAAACAAGAAGTCACAAACAGAGGAGGAACAATAAGACTAAACTCAGATTATTCAACAGAAACCATTCAGACAATGGGATGACATATATAAAATCTTGAAAGAAAAAAATTGCCAGCCAAGAATAATATATCCTACAAAACTCTCATTCAAATATGATGGTGAAATTAGGACATTTCCAGAGAAACATAAATCAAGGGACTATGTAAAAACCAAACCAACCTTACAAGAATTATTAAAGGGAGTCCTTCGATCTGAGAACAAACAACTTCAACTCACAGGCTGAATCTAGGACGCAGGATCATACCAGCCAGATACCAATCTAGGAAATGAACTCTCAAGTACTATCCAAAACCAAAAGAAATACAACAGGGAATCGGAGCAGTTAATCTGTAAATGACAACAACATCAGAACAATAAAAGAGGGAATAAATGGTGTAGGTATAGAACCTTCTAATGGAGAGGAAGGCAAGGCATTACCAATTAATAATAGACTGTTTCAAACTTAGAAAGATAAGGGTAAATTTCACGGTAACCACAAAGAAAGTTAACAAACGTACTCGTAAAAATAAAGAGGAAAAACATAAAGTCTCAGTAAAAACAAAGCCTACAAAAACAAAAGAAATGAAAAAAAAAAATCCACAAACGAAAGGAATTCAGCAAGGAGAGTAAGAAGAACAAAGAAAACGTCAGCACCACAAAAAAAAAGCACTACAAAATGACAGCAATAAACTCACATCTATCAATAATTACACTGAATGTAAATGGAGTCCATGCAGCCATAAAGAGATGGAGAGTGACAGAATGGATAAAAAAACAGGATCCATCAATATGCTGTCGACAAGAGACACACCTTAGAAACAAAGATGTGAATTTATTAAAAATCAAAGGTTGGAAAAAAATGTATCAAGCTAACAACTACCAAAAAAGAGCAGGAGTGGCAATACTAATCTCAGACAAAATAGACTTTAAAACAAAATCTACCATAAAAGATAAAGAAGGACACTATATAATGATTAAGGGGACAGTCCATCATGAAGACATAACCATAATAAACATCTACGCACCCAATGACGGGGATCAAAAATACATAAAACAAACTCTAACAACACTGAAAAGAGAAATTGACAGTTCCACAATAATAGTAGGAGACTTCAACACACCACTCTTCACCTGAAATACAATTTTAAAAAAATAAAAGAAGAAGAAAGGCCTGGTGATCTACTTTGAAAAAATCAGCCATTGAAAACCTTATGGAGCACAGTTCTACTCTGACACACATGGGTTTGTCATGAATCAGAGTCTACTCAACGGCAACTGGTTGGTACTGGTTACCCCATCCGATATATTAATTTAGAGTTTTTACAATTTGGCATGAGGAGACAAGATGTTGAGTAAATCTGGAATCGGTCAGTATTGTTGGGTAGATACGGAAGATAAGGATGCCTTGAGCTCATTAAGACAAGACCAGAAACCTCTTGGGACAAATAACAACAGGCTGGCTCTCCTATCCTCACTTCCCACCGTACAGTATTGGGTTGGGAGGAAACTAGGGAAATACTATGACATCGGAGCTTTTTGCCTTTTTTCATATCCAGTTTCTGAATTTATTCATTTTTTCTTTTACCCTTTTTCTTTTTTGTTTTTCCACATTTCTCAGTCTCTCATCTCTCCACTCCAATAGCAAGCTCACTTTGTTACACACTGTTATAGATTGAATTGTGTCCCCCTAAAAGATATATTGAAGTCCTAATCCCCCATACCTGTGAATGTGACCTTATTTGGAAAGAGGGTCTTTGCAGATATAGTTAGTTAAATTAACATGAGGTCATACTGGAGTAGACCCAACCAAAAAAGCTCATTGCTGTTGAGTCAATTCCAACTCACAGCGACCCTATAGGACAGAGTGGAACTGCCCCATAGGATTTCCAAGGAGCACCTGGTGGGTTCAAACTGCTGACCTTTTGGTTAGCATAGCAGCCGAACTCTTAACCACTGTGCTACCAGGGTTCCATACTGGAGCAGAGTGGGCCCTAATCCAATGTAACTGGTGTCCTTAGAAAAAGAGGAGACGAGATATGGAAACAGACAGACATGGAGGGAAGATGGCCTTGTGAAGAGGGAGGTAGAGATTGGAGTTATGCTGCCACAAGCCAAGGAACACCTGGGACTACCACGAACTGGACAAGGCAAGGAAGGATTCTTTCCTAGAGACTTTGCAGGGAGTATGGCCTGGCCAACACCTTAATTTCAGACTTCTGGCCTCCAGAACTGTGCGAGAACAAATTTTTGGTTCTTGAGCATTGACTCCTATTGGAGCTCAGCGAACAGGAGGTACGAGAAAGCAGCTTCACGGAGCTTCCAGCGGGAGACAGAACAACCAGTAACCCATGATATAGGCTTTCCCACCCCCCACCCTTCTTCACCCCCACTTAGCCTCCTCTGCTTCTAGCAGCCACAGCCTATTGGCCGGGAAGCACGAGCTTGCCCCCAGTGCCGCTTGGATTCCACCCGCCCGCACTGGCCAGCTCCCTGAGTGCCATTTGTTGGCTGCTGGTGTTGCTTTTTTCAGCTTCCTTAGATTTCTTCCTTACCTCTCACCACCTCCCCCTCCTTTCTCTCAAACACCTGGCTCCGTGCAACATCTTTGCTTCTTCCTGAAAGGCTGCAAAACACCGCTCGACTGTGAAACTGCTTCCTGGCCGGTGCTGTCAGGCTGGTGGGACCCCCGGGGCTTTTTCGTTTGTTTGTTTGTTTGCCCTGATTTGTTCTGTTTTAATTTGTTTGTTTTCATTTTCTTTTCTCGGCTTGGGAGCCCCTTCTAGCCAGACAGTACCACGTGGCTTAGAAGCTAGTCCCTTACTCTGCGCAGATGCACAGGGACATCCCTGGGGGCATTTCTTTTTTCTTTTGTTTATTTATTTATTTATTTTAAATTTCTTTGTTTAGTTTTATTCTCTCTCTTATTCCCTTTTTGTCATTCTTCATTTCCAGTTTCTGAATTTATTCATTTTTTCTTTTACCCTCTTTCTTTTTTGCTTTTCCCCATTTCTCAGTCTCTCATCTCTCCACTCCAATAGCAAGCTCGCTTAGCACCCTTTTTTGTTTGTGTGTATGTTTTTGGCTCCTGTTCCTCTCTCCTCTCTCTCATCTTTCCCATACTCATCTTACCTCCACACATCACAATCTACCCCATCCTTCCTGCCTACCTGCACCGTGCACTGAATATCACACTCCCAAGCAGCACAGGCACAGCCTGCTGGAACCTGCCCTGCACTGATTCCTGGTCTGCACTGTCAGCCATGGTACATGCTACAAAAAACCTATCCCAGCAACTCCCCTTCAGCTGGACCTGCCCTGCTGTACCATACCTGAGTGACTAACCCTGCCCATTGGAGAAGGAGATGAAAAGTATCATGCCCACAGACAAGCAAACAACAAAGAACACACAGCCCACTTGCTCAGACATAGCCAAATTAAAATAAAAAACAGGACAAAACAAATCTACAATCAATAAACAAATAAAATAACCACTGAATGCCCCAAAGACAGCAGACAATATCAAAACATTTACAAAAACAGGACAGGATGGTCCCAGTAGGCAACCAAAATAAAACATTAGATGACCTTCCAGTAGAAGAAAAGGCCCTAGACCTAACTGATAGGGAATCCAAATCTTTAATATTCAGAATTATCCAAGAGTTGAAGCAAAAAGCAGACAAAAAGGAGGAAAAAGTAGACAAATTCAGGGAAAAGGCAGACAAATTCATGGAAAATGTAGACACAAAAATGGAAGAATTCAAGAAAATAATACAGGAACAAGATGCTAAAATAAATTCACAGCTAGAAATCATACAAAAGCCACAATTAGAAATCCAAAAGATAAACAACAAGATTTCAGAAATGGACAGTGTCATAGAAAGGCTGAGGAGCAGGTTTGAAACGATGGAAGATAGGATCAGAGAAATTGAAGAAAAACACTTGGATACAACTCTTTTTGAGGAAAAATCAGACAAGGGAATGAATAAAAATGAAGAAACCCTGAGAATTATGTGGGATACAATCAAAAGCAAAAATCTGCAAGTGGTTGGAGTTCCAGAACAGGGGGAGAAAACAGAAAACACACGGAGGATCATTGAAGAACTGCTGACAGAAAACTTCCCCAATATTATGAAAGATGAAAAGCTGACCATCCAAGAAGCTCAACGAACCCCGTATAGGATAGACCCCAAAAGAAAATCACCAAGGCATATCATAAGCACACTTGCTAAAACTGAAGACAACAAAGAATCCTGAGAGCTGCTCGAGAAAAACAAAAAGCCATATACAGAGGAGAAACAATAAGACTAAATTTGGATTATTCAGCAGAAACCATGCAGGCAAGAAGGCAATGGGATGACATATATAAAACCTTGAAAGAAAAAAATTGCCAGCCAAGAATACTATATCCTGCAAAACTCTAGTTCAGATATGATGGTGAATTAAACAGAAATTAAGGGACTATGTAAAAACCAAACCAAACTTATGAGTCTTATTAAAGGAGGTCCTTCCATCTGAGAACAAACAATATCAGACCACAGGCTGAATATAGGATACAGGATTGTACCAGCCAGATATCATCCTAGGAAATGAACTCTTAAGGACTATGCAAAACCAAAAGAATTGCAACAGGGAACCAGACAGGTTAATCTGTAAACAACAAGAGCATCAGAACAATAAAAGATGTAGATGGAGACGAAGTCAAGCAATACCAAGTAATAATAGAGTGGTTCAAATCTAGGAAGATAAGGGTAATTTCAAGGTAACTACAAAGAAAGTTAACAAACCTACTAATCAAAATCAGGAAGAAAAACATAAAGTCTCAGTAAAAACAAAGCCTACAAAAACAAAAGAAATGAAAAAAAATTCCACAAACAAAAGGAACTCAGCACAGGAGAGTAAGAGGAACAAAGAAAACGTCAGCACCACAAAAAAAAAAAGCACTACAAAATGCAATCCCACTCCTAGGACTATATCCTAAAGAAATAAGAGCCATCACACTGATAGACATATACACACCCATATTCATTGAAGCACTGTTCACAATAGCAAAAAGATGGAAACAACCTAGATGCCCATCAACAGATGAATGGATAAACAAACTATGGAGCATACACACAATGGAGTATTATACAAAGATAAAGAACAATGATGAATCTGCGAAGCATCTCATAAATGGATGAAACTGGAGGACATTATGCTGAGTGAAATAAGTCAATAGAAAGGACAAATATTGTATGAGACCTTTATTATATAACTTATGTAAAAGTTTACACACAAAAACAAACAATCTTTGTTGGTTACGTGGGATGGGAGGGATGGGGGGAACTAAATAGATAAGTGGTAACTTTGGTGAAGGGTAAGACAGTACACAATACTGGGGAAGCCAGCACAACTTGTACGAAGAAAGGTCATGGAAGCTCCACAGACACTTCCGAACTCCTGAGGGACTGAACTGCTGGGCAGAGGGCTGTGGGGACCATGGTCTCGGGGAACATCTAGCTCAATTGGCATAACACAGTTTGTAAAGACAATGCTCTACATTCTACCTTGGTGAGTAGCATCTGGGGTCTTAAAAGCCTGTGAGCAGCCCTCTAAGATACTCCACTTGTCTCACACCTTTGGGAGCAATGGAGAATGAAGAGAACGAGATACAAGGAAAAGATTAGTCCAGAGGACTAATGGACCACAGCCACCAAGGCCTCCACAAGACTGAGTCCATTACAGCCAGATGGTACCCGGCTACCACCACTGACTGCTCTGACCGGGATCAAAACAGAGATTTCTGGACAGAACTGGAGAGGGATGTAGAACAGAATTCTAACTCGCACAGAAAAGACCAGATTTACTGGCCTGACAGAGTGGAGAAACCCTGAGAGTATGGCCCCCAGACACCCTTTTGGCTCAGTGGTGAAGCCCCTTCTGAAGTTCACTGTTCAGCCGGGGATTAGACAGCCTCATAAAACAAAACATGACTAATGAGGCACAGCAGTCCAGGGACAAGGACTAGAAGGACAGGAAAGCTGGTGATAGAGAACCCAAGGTTGAGAATGGACAGTGTTGACATGTCATGGGGTTGTTAACCATTGTCATAGGGCAATATGTGTACTAACTGTTTAATGAGAAACTATTTGTTCTGTAAACCTTCATTAACGTACAAAAAAAAAAAAGAATTATCTATGTGAGATCAAATTGACAACAGCAACTCAAAAGGTTTGATGGGAAGCCTAGGGGACAGTGAGTTGAAGATAATGGTGATGGAATAATTTGGAAAAGGACGGTGACAATAGCAGCACAACTGGAAGAATGTAATCGATGTCACTGAATTGTACATGTAGAAACTTTCAAAATGGTGTAACTTTGGCTATGTATATTTTCACCAAAAAAAGGTCCTCAAGGTCTGAGAAGGGAGAGTGTTGACATGTTGTGGGGTTGTTAACCAATGTCATAAAACAATGTGTGTACTGAATGTTTTATGAGAAACTATTTGTTCTGTAAACCTTCATCTGTAGTACAATAAAAAAATTTTTTTTTAAATGTTTGTTTCTCTGGTTCTAATCCCATCTTTGGTCTTTGATTCTTTCCAAACTCTATTGAATCAGAAGATAGAAAGGCCTGATGTGGTAGGAAAATTACCTAGGAAGATGGTAGGGTGAGTAAAAACTCAGTCAACCTCCTAATCACAAATGCTATTAAAATTAGTAAAGACGACTTTACTGAAGAATTTTTGTCAGTGCAGAAGAGATTAGTCAATGCGGAAATCTAAGGGAGAATGCATTAAACTGGGAAAAAAAATTAACGTGGGCTCCCTGAAAAGTCTTATCACCTCTCAAAAGAGAACAAAGAAGCTACAGAAAACTTTAATCCTGAAAATGAGCAACCACAGGAACTATAACCAGAATTCGCAAAACGTTTGGAATCTTTTTTCAAGGAAATGAGTAGACACTAAATCCTTTCAAGTAAGAGAAGGTCAGAATAAAAAAAGAATTAAGGGAATGCTCATTATAAAAGACAAACTTAAAATGCTGTTGAGGCTACACAAAGCAGAAATGACGCTTAAATCAGCAGGAAAATCTTGAGCAATATCTCCAGAATTTTAAGAATCTAAATTAAGAAAATATTTCAAGAGGATAGATATGGGGAATAGAACTCAGCATTCCAATTTCTGAGTAGGTAAAGTTCCTGAATAAGCAGATAAAATAAAAGGTCTCAAATCCATAATTAGGTGCCCTGGTGGTACAGTGGTTAAGCAGTTGGCTGCTAACTGAAAGGTCAGTGGTTCAAACCCATGAGCAGTCTGCTTCTATAAGCATTTGGAAACCCTGTGGGTAGTTCTACTCTGTCCTGCAGGGTCGCTATGAGTAGGAATCAACTGGTCGGCAGCGAGTTTAAATCCATAATTAAAGATGTAATAGTACATTTTTCCAGAACCAATAAGCAATGAAAGTTGAGACAGAGGTGAGTCATATGATCTAATAGACTAATTATGAACATTTGCGGAGCAACTTGCTATTTACAAGAGTTCTCACACTGATATGTCTTTTCATTTGATCTTCCCAACAACTATGTGAGGTAGACAGACAGTATAATTCTCCCATTTTACTGACAGACATTAACTTCAGAGAGGCTAAGTGATTTGTTCAAGGGATATGACTAGTAAGTCAAGAGCACAAGTCCAAGTCCAGGTCGTGCCCTCCAAAGTGAGGATCTTAGAAATATCTTAAACCATAAGGAAAATACATCTGCAATAGCATGCAAAAAGAGCAGATTACTTTCCCTACTCATTTTTAATAAAAATATGTTTATTATAAGCAATTTAAAAAGTACAAAAGAAAAAGGTAAAAAAAAATTCACCTCAAATCTCACCATTTGGAAATAAGCATAACCAACATTAAAACCAAAAACCCATTGCTGTGGAGTCAATTCCGTCTGATAGAGACCCTATAGAACAGAGTAGAACTGCCCCATAGGGTTTCTAAGGAGTGACTGGTGGACTCAAACTGCTGAACTTTTGGGTAGCAGCCGAACGTTTAACCGCTGTGCCACCAATGCTCCAAACAACATTAGATAAAACTATTTTCCAGACAATTCATATATTCCACAGGACATTGAAGATACTGTCTTATTGTCTTCTCATGCCTAATGTTGCCAATAAGAAATCTAATGCAAATTATTTGTTTATTGTTTGAGGAAAACCTTTTTTCCCCTAAACTCACTGAAAGCTTTTATAAGCTTCTCTTTATCCTTTGCGTTCAGAAATTTTACCAAGATATATCTTAGGCTGGATCTTTTCTTCATTAATGTTGCTTGACACTCAGGAGGTTCTTTAGTTGGAAGACTTGAGAATTTATTGGTTAAGAATGTGTACTCTAAATAAAGCAAAGGATCCCTGGTGGGCACAACGGTTAAGTGCTTGGCTGCTAACTGAAAGTTTGGTGGTTTGAATCCACCCGGCGGCTCCACGGGAGAAGGAGCTGGCGATCTGCTTCTGTAAAGATTACAGCCAAGAAGACCCTATGGTGCAGTTCTGCCCCGTCACATGGGATTGCTATGAGTTAGAATTGGCTCGACGACACCTTACAGCAACTCTAAAGCAAGACAGCCTAGGTTTTACTCCCAGCTGGGCCACATACTGCGTGGACCGCAAACTGTGTGATCTTGGCTAAATAATTTATGCATTGTGCTTCAGTTTCCTTATCTGTAAAGCAGGGCTAATAAGACACATACAATAGGTTTATTATAATGAATGAAACTACACATATATGTATATGTGCATATCTTAAATTATATATAATGCTTGATACAGTGCCTGGCATATTGTAAGCACTATATAAATATAAGCTATCATTAATATTATTTTTCAGCTCTGTGAACATTTTCTCTATTCATGACTATTTCTTCTTCTCCATTGTATTTAAGAGCAGATAACTTTTAAATAATATAAATCAGAAAGACTATTGCATTTTCTAGTAACATAAAAAGAGCTTGGTGAATATGGAACAGTGTTACCAAGGACCTTAGAGAGAACGAAAAATATGTGCCCACATCATTCTTGACTCTCCATGTGGGATTCAACAAAGACTGGTAAGCTCTTCAAGGTCCTAGAAATCCCACCAGTCACTCACTCACCTTCTTCCAACTGGGGTCTGAGGACTGCTTCTGACAGAAGTCTACAGTAAACACAGAAACCTAAATAGGTGGCATTGACCTGAGTCATCCATTATAGAAATGCACAAACGAGAACATTATGAGGAGACAATTATTGTAAATGTTGGAACAAAAGTAAGATGTGTCCTCATACCTGTATGAGGCATTGCAAACTGCTGTCACCTTTCTAAGAGAGTTATTTGGCTAACTATGGCATGAGCTATGCCCTAGGCTCAATAATGCCACTCTGGGAACTTATCCTAAAGAAATCACTCAAAGAAGAAAAAGGCATAGATGGTTGTACTGATATTATTTAGAATTGTGAAAACTTGAAATAAAAACCCTATCATTGGGTTTTAGCTCAAACGAATATTAGGTAGCTATTAAAAATAATGAAAATGATATCTGCATAAACTTAGCAAGAGGAGTAGAACTAAAATTTTTACAATACTATGAAAAATGAAAAATACATGCATGTGGGTAAAAATTGAAATGTAACTTAGAGAAATTACATGAGTTAATTTCAAGTGACAGAATTAAGGTGGAATTTTTCTTTCTTTCTTTAAATACTTCTAAATTTATAAATAGCTCAGAAATTCCCACTGCTGCTGCTGAAACGTGACCGATTCTTTCCAGATCAGAGATCCACAGACTACGTCTGGAAGGAAAAAGAAACGAACAAACTGCTCACAGTAGCTGCCTCTGAGTAGGGGAGTTGGGGGCCTACGGGCCTGGATGACAGGGGTAAGAAGAAACTTCCTTTTCACTCTCCACCCTGTGCTCTTTTATGCCTTCTGAATTTTGTATCCTGTGCATGTGACATCAATTTTAAAAATGCTACTTAGGGGCAATAAATCTACCATGACTATATTTCTGACCCCCAAATTGGGTCAAATGGTCCAATGATGGAGAGACAATAGTTGAAATCAGTATGGCGTTGGAAAATCCAGAACATTTAATCACTGTGCCACAGAATTGGAAAAGCAGGGAGCAGAGACCGCACTGAGGCTAGAAAGAATGCAGTATGGAGGAGTGAGTCTGCCTGGCAGTCAAACTGAGGTGGAGGAGAGCAGGTGGAATCATGGGGCTGGGAACAAGGGAGCCGAAACTTGCTATGCAAGACATGAGTGGAGATGGTGGCAAAGGCAGCAGAGGAGAAGTGTGTGTGTGTTGTGGGTGGTAAGAGAGGGAGGCCTGGGGTGGAGAGGCAAGGGAGACCAGGACTATATGCTGTGGTGTAGTGCGGATGGAGGCCAAAGTGTGGAGTGAGTGGGTGGCTGCCCTGGCCAGACCACCTAGGTGTGTAAAGTAGGGATGCCAGGGAGGCTTGGAACAGGGGAGCCTACTGGGGCAGGCTGCCGAGGTCCAGCTATCTGCAGCCCCTGCAGACCAGTGTTGGGTGGGGAGGAGACAGACACATCAGCCTGGGCCTCAGGCTCTGGAGTCAGTGGTGCTGGAGGTAGACTATCTGGCTTGGTTGGTAGCTGCAGATCTTAGCAGTTTCTTCTCTTAAATAATTGGTAAGGTGGAAAGAACAGGATTAGAAGCCAGAAGGCCTAGGTTCAAGTCTTGCTTTGGGAGGACCTTAATCACTATTTTGACATCCTCAATATGGATAATATTACCTGCCCTGTGGAGGCTGAATGAGGAGGCAACAGTGAGGCTACCTCTGAGAACTTTGAGATAGGGGAAATAAGTGCCCTCTGGACTATCAACTACAAAATCAACATAAGACAGAGCAAAGCAAGTCACTTTAAGGAGGCAGAATGACTCTCAGGCCACTTTAGACCCAACTGAAGCCTGAATTAAGATGGTAACTTGTTAATTAGAACAAGGGTTGGGAAACCACCTCCAGAAAGAGGAGAGGCAGTGTCCACGCTCTGCATGCTTGGGAGAGTGATAGACCCCAGGACTTGATATCTCTAGCCACGGGGACAAGTGTAGTGTTTATGTGGAGTGAGAATCTACCCATAGTCATCACACATTTGTGTCATATTGGTTCTGTCACTTCCTGGCTGGTGACCTTGGGCAAGTTACTTGATTTTCCTGTGCCTCAGTTTCCTCATCTGTGAAATGGGGATAGTAATATTACCTGCCTCATACCTGTGAGGAATAAGGAATGAAATCATGTAAGGGCACTCAGTGCCTGGCACATAGTGGGTACTATACACATGTTCATGGTCTATTAGTTTTCTAGGGCTGCCATAACAAAAAATACCACAAGTGGGTGGCTTTAAAGAACAGAAATTTATTTTCTCACAGTTCTGGTGTCCAGAAGTCCAAATCAGGCCATTGGCTCTAAGGAATGGCCCTTCCTTGTCAGTAGCCCCAGGTGTTTCTTGGTGTTCCTTAACTACTTGTAGATGTATTTCCACATGATTTTATCTTCTCCCTGTATGTGTGCCTCTGTATCTATTCTGCCTTTTTTATAAGACACCACTCAGAAGGGATTAGGTTTAGGACCCACCCTGTTGTGGCATGACCTTACTGACATAACAAAAGAAAGCCCTATTTTCAAGTAAGATACCATTCACAAGTACCTAGGTTAGGACTTGGACATATATTTTGGGGGGACATAATTCAATCCATAACATGGTGTTTATGAAGGATTACTAACTTGGCATTCTGGCTTATCCACTGTAGGCCCTGAGTAAGACCGTCTTACTCTCTCTGCGCTGGTGGAGTCAGGTCTCTGAGCCCGTATGCCTGAGCAGAAAATGAAGACCTTGAGCCACGGTGAATTCTCAACAGTAATTCCCTGTGAGGCCCTTAGGCAGGGAACCAGCTGGGCTCTTCTGGGGAAACCCTTCCTTCTTGTATTCTGCCACTTGGGATTGTTGGGAGGCTTTGATGAGATGTATATTAGCCCATTGCAGAGAGCAGCCATTGAATAAATGAGATTGCCTGCTTATGCCTAATAAGGTACAGGGCCAGTGTCCTCCAGGGCTTGTGGTCCCTGGGGAGACAGACATACGAGGAAATAACAGCTGTATATGAAGGGCTGTGGGTACCCAGAAGAAGAAAGAATCTACTGTGCCAGGGGAAGGGGGACAGGGAATGAGGTCTGATTAGTTTTGAAGAAAATTCTATGAGTGTACTAGTGGGAGGGCATCTAGGTGTGGAGGATGTAGTTTGTGAGTCTTGGAGGGGTCAATAGACTACAGGTAGCTAGAATGGCTGCAACATGGGTATACATGGAAGGATGGTAAAAGGTGAGACAGAACAATGTGACTGGGACCAGATCTCCTGAGTATAAAAAAATGACAAGTTTTGATTCCCTCCTACAGGCAATGGGAATCCACTGAAGAATTTCAGGTAGGTGAGGGACAAAACCGAATTTGCATTTGAGACTGTGAGATCCTTGAGGAAAGGGGAGGTGTCTTATTCATCCTTGTGCCTTCAGTAAGTAACACATAATCTTATTCATAATAAGAATTCAGTAAATATTTGGTGTTATAACTTGAATTGTGTCCCTCGAAAATATGCATTGTAAATCCTAACCTCTATGCATGTGGTTATAATCCCATTTGGGAATGAATTGTCTTTGTTATGTTATGTTAATGAGGCAGGATTAGTATAGGGCCCATCTCTTTTGAGATATAAAAGAGATTAAACCAGCAGGCAGCAAGCAGAGATGGGAGAAGAGAGATGCCACGCCACATGAATATCACCCAAGAGCAGAAGCTCGGAAGAGACAAGGACCTTCCTCCAGAGAGAATGGAGAGAGCCTTCCCCTATAGCTGGCACTCTGAATTCAGACTTCTAGACTCCTAATCTGAGGAAATAAATTTCTGCTTGTTAAAGCCACCCACTTGTGGTATTTCTGTTACAGCAGCACTAGATGACTAAGGCATTTGGTAAATGAATGAAAAATAATGCTGGTGACCATGGCAAACAGATAGGCATTGGGAAGACCACTGAGGAGGCTGTTGCAGCAGTCCAGGTGGGGGCCGTGCAGATGTGAACACAGGCAGCAGTAGGGGATGGAGAGGAGGTGACATTCTAGAGACCTGTGAAGTAGAATCATAGCCTTTGGTGACTGACTGGGGGGCACAGTGACAGATGAAGGTAAAACAAAGATGACTTTATGATTTCTAGTTAGGGTGATGGCAAAACCAAACCGAACCAAACCAGTTGCTGTCCAGTTGATTCTGGCTCATGGCAACCCCAAGTGTGTCAGAGTAGAGCTATGCTCCATAGGGTTTTCAGTGGTTGATTTTTCAGAAGTGAATCACTAGGCCCTTCTTCTGAGATGCTTCTGGATGTACCTGAACCACCAGCATTTCAGTTCGCAGCTGAGCGTGTTAACCGTTTTCACCACCCAGGGACTCCAGGGTGATGGCAAAGTTATTAGCAATTAAGGGAAAATAGGAAGAAGAAGCAATTTACTAATGTTTAGGATGACAACACTGTATGAAGTGCCAAGTGGATGTAAATTACTTTTCCCCCTACTTCAATAATTTTGCTCCCATGAAAGGCTGTCATTGTTAACATCTCTAATCAGCTCACTCAAATCATTGAGGGAACTGGTAGTTGCTGTTTCAAGGTAAAGTTAAAAAAAAATCAAGTGTTACAGGTTTTACCCATATATTTTAAGTCATGTGTATGATGGGATATGTCTGAAAAGGCATGTATAAGCAAATTTGTTTAAATTTCAACATTAAAATTACATAACTGTGTACTGTTGTGGAGACAAGCAGGACTGTTTGGTGGACGACCCTGGGGCCTCTCTCTGAGTTGCCTGGCAATTAGCCAGCTCTCAAACTCACTGTCCTGTAAGAATGAGGGTCCCCAAGATCTCCAAGTTCTGAAATCTGTGGCATTTCAGAGAATTCCCCGAAACATGGGACTGCTTGGTACTTATCTCTAAAATGTTTATTCCTCCATGTGAGATCACTTTTGCACACACCCCGTAAAGCAGGAGAGCACCAAGGAGTAGGGTCCTTCTGCCGTGGGGTCCCATGGTGCACTCCATTTCTTCGGCCCAAGTATACCTTACCACAGGAGGCTGGACGGCAGGGACCTGGCTCTGCTGACCTTGCTCCCGTGAGTTCCAGCTGCACCAAGTGATGTTGGTTGGTGTTGGTCCTGAGCCCTTTACGTGAACAACTGTGCAGTCTTAGTCCAGATCCTGGGGAAATAATGCATGATTTCTGTAGATGAGAAGGCAAACTCTGTCCTATGGCTAACAGCATAGAAGTCCTTAGCAGCTAACAGAAGAAACCGTACTGTTTCATTGCACGATACGTATGTTTTAATTATTCCTACTACCAGATTTAGCAGAAGTCTGAAGTTAAATTTAAGGTAGCAACAGGATTTTATGAAGACCCTGTATAATACATTTCAGCTGCATCATCCCATTCATACAATCTAAAAGACTGCTATTTACTTTTCTTACTACTTTCAAGGTGAAAAAATTTTAGATTTGTCTCCCTAGGCCTCCCAAATAACGGCAGTGTATTTTCTGTCTAATGGCATGAGGTCCTTTACTGCTGACTTTATGGCTGAGGTTTAAGTTAATGGTAGTGGCTTGTTTGAAGTAGATTTTTGTATATGTGTGTTTGAGAGATTAAATTCATGCAAAGAGACAGATGGAATAGTCCTCTGGGTTCTTGCTGTGACCAAGAAGATTTTATCTTTTTTTCCCCGTTTCTTCTTTGGGAATGAAAATAACACTTAAAAATCTTAGTTGGCTTTGTAGTTGGTCCAATTATTGGGAGTTAAATAATAATAATTAAAAAAAAACCCTCATTAATGACATTACCAGGTTTCATGCTACTACAATTATATAATTATAAGGGCTAGTTGTATTTAAAATAAACACTTACTTTTGATGAAAACTGTAAATGCTTATTAAAGCACTTTGACTTTCTAATTAGTCGGAATACACTTGATGCTGGTTAACTGCTACCTGAAAATGTCTCTGAATATTGTCTGTAAGGGAAAATATTTCTAAAAAAGTAGAAAGCTGTGTGAAAAGACACAGAATCTCAAATCACATAGAAACAAAACAGAGCCAAAGTATATAAATAGTATGTGGGTATGTGTGTCTGTGTGTGTGAGCCAAACTATATAAACAGAATGTGGGTGTATGTGTGTGTGTGCATGCATATATATATGTTTATATATATGCGTGTGTGTGTATGTATATATATATATGTATATATATGTGTATATCTATATATATATCTACCACCCATCTATCAGTTGGTTGTATTGTGGTGGTATGTGTGTTTTTTGATGCTGGAAGCTATGCCACCGGTATTTCAAATACCAGTCGGGTCACCCATGATGAACAGGTTTCAGTGGAGCTTCCAGACTAAGACAGACTAGAATGAAAGGTCTGGTGATGATCTGCTTCCAAAAATTAGCCAAGGAAAGCCTTATGGAACACAAAAGAATATCGTCTGATATAATGCTGGAAGATCAGCCTCTTAGGTTGGAAGTTACTCAAAATACGCAGTGGCTCCAACAGTGGACTGGAGCATACCAATGATTGTGAAGGTGAGGAAAGAGTGGAAACGTTTCTTTCTGTTGTATGTAGGGTCACCATAAGTTGGAGCTGACTCTACGGCAACTGACAACAATGTTGTTGTTGTCAGGTGCCGTCAAGTCGATTCTAACTCATAGAGACCCTACGTACAACAGAATGAAACATCGCCCGGTCCTGTGCCATCCTCTCAATCGTCACTATGCTTGAGCTCGTCATTGCAACCACTGTGTCAATCCATCTCATTGCGGGTCTTCCTCTCTTTCGATGACCCTCTACTTTACCAAGCATAATGTCCCTCTCCAGGGTCTGGTCCCTCTGATAACATGTTCAAAGTACATGAGATGAAGTCCTGCCATTCTCGCTGCCAAGAGCACTCTGGCTGTATTTCTTCCAACACAGACATATTCGTTCTTCTGGCAGTCCATGGTATGTTCAGTATTCTTTGCCAATACCATAATTCAAAGGCATCAGTTCTTTGGTCTTCCTTATTCATCGTCCAGTGTTTGAATGCATTTGAGGCGACTGAAAATACCATGGCTTGCGTCAGGCGCACCTTGGTCCTCAAAGTTACATCTTTGCCCTTTAACATTTTAAAGAAGTCTTTTGCAGCAGATTTGCCCAATATGTATATATATATATAAATTATATATGCCATGTCCTTTATTCCTTTTATTCTTCGTTCGAGAATATTATCATTCTTTCCTTTTATACTCATTAACACCAATTAATAATGACATATTTCTAGTGATTCCCTAGAAATCTTAATAAAGTTGACCAAGAATAGGAACCCATAGTTAAGCTTAGTCTTCGTAGCACAAAATAAAGGCAGTAGCACAGGAAGCTGGTGACAGGTTCTACCAGCTTTTTTTTCCCTGTGGTTCTATGTGGCTCTTGCAAAGCAAGCCTTAGGCAGATGATGGCAGAGACCTGGGGTGTGGAACATGGAGGTGAATTAGAATGGAAGCCTAGAGACACTGAAGTGAATTATCAAAAGCCCTGAACCCACTAGAACAAGGAGGAACATGCTTGTCAACCCATTCCTTTTCTTTCTACCGCTCCTAAACATTAAAAAAAAAAAATTTTTTTTAAAATGTGTTTTTCTGGGAGGAATGATTAGAAGTGGTCCGAAGTGGTGAGGGGCGAGCAAAGTGATAAAAGGCATTGGCTACATAGGGGTGGGAACAAAAATTGTTTCCTGGTTGAGTTTTTTCAGCTCTATCTGTGATAAGAGAATGGGCGGTTGGGTATTTTCCTCCTGGGCACTTATTATTACACTGATGGGGACCAAAAGCATTGTTACTGTGTACTAACATTAAAAAGAATTATTATGAAGAATAATTTATAATGAGATTTTAATTCTAGTTAAGAAAAAATTGATAACCAAATTTATAATACAAATGATTACAAATGCCTAACGACCTTTAATGGCAGAATTTGTTAAATGACATATTGATCATAAATACTGCTGTCTTGCTATTTAATGTGCCTTGTCCGGGCGTATTGAGTATATAGACTGTCATCTATCCAGACTGAAATGGCCTTATTAAGACAGCATTCTGTAGGAGGAATTTTTCCCCCTTAGTTTTGGTATTCTCTGCCCACTACTAACCTGATTTTTTACTGTAGTCATTCCTAGAAGAAATTCAACAAAATTTCTTAGATGAATTGATCTCAAGTATAATCCACCAACTTGTTAGCAAAGATTACTAAAGAGTGCAATGGTTTAGAAAGGGTATGGAAAATGGAGGGGTTACAGAGTAACCACTAGTGCTTAGGTAAGCAGCTAGTTAAAACAATATGAACATCTGCAGATTCATTTCAAAGGTCCCCAAAACATTGAGTCCATATCAGTTGCTGGGGAAGAAGTTCAGCGCAGGATGGTCTGAGATGACAGGCATGCAGATCATCAGGCAGAATGGAAACACATCTAAGATGCAAACGATAAGGCATTGTGGCCAGTAATGGGAATAACCAGACGTCACCCCTCAAGTGATGTTAGGGCCAATAATGAGAAAGCACGGTTAGTGTCAAACCCATTGCGGGGCAGGTCTCCAGGGAACAAGGTCTGGGTTTTGAGCAGCCATAGCCAGTGGCTTTTCTCAAACGTAGACAAATGTGCAGAATACACAGTCTGGCCATTTCTTAGTTTTGGGACAAGTTTTATTCCCCCTTTGATGAAGGGTTCTTTGATTTCACATGGATTAAGAATGACTGAAAGAGAACATAGTGTAAGAATACAGGTAACGTGGGCATGCTTTTATGTAATGAACTTTATGACACGTAGGGGGTTCTGAAATGTTTTCCAAACTGGAGCTAGGGTGCTCTTTTCAAAATACACATCTGTTCATATTAGCCCCTGCTTGAAACGCTTCAGTGACCTCCCACTGATCGTAAGACGAGGAGTAAAATTCCTAATAAGTTCTACCAGGGGCTGCGTGGCCGACTCAGGTCCACGTGTCCAGCCTCATCTTCCACACCCCTCCCCCCTTACTCCCAGTTCTTTGAATGTGCTTTGCTGTTTCAGTCTTTGCCTTGCTGTTTTCTCTGCTTGCATCAGTCCCTTCTTCGACCTCTCGGTCTATGTGCTCCTACAGCCTTAGGCTCCATTCCTTCATAGCACGCATGGCTTTTCCCTATTAGCTGGAAGCTCTAAGAGTGAGCTGTTTGTGTTCATGGTTGTAGCCCTGCCTCCCCCAACACCCACTGCAGTCCCTGGTGCACAGAGGATGCTCAATATGTTTTTGTCGAATGAATTAATGAATTGGTTTCCAATTCATCCTCAGGGAATGGGTGAAAACACTTGTCTCAGTTTCTTATTGCTTGTGTAACAGAAATACCACAAGTGGGTGGCTGTAAAGAATAGAAAGTTATCTTCTCACAGTTCTGGAGGCTAAAAGTCCAAAACAGAGTCTCAAACCTGTTGATTCCTTCCTTGTCAGTGGGCCCAGGCATTCCTTGGTTCCTTGGCTTGTAAACAACCCTCATATGGTGCCTGTCATCCCCTTTGTGTGCATATTTCTGTGTCTAATTTGCTCTTCTTATAAGTCAGAAGTGATTATATTTAGAACCCACCCTACCTGGGTATGCTCTAATTAACTTAACAAAGAAAACTCTATTTACAAACAGGATTACATCCACAGGTGTAGGGGTTAGGATTCCAACACATATTTTGAGGAGGCACAGTTTAATCCGTAACAACCCTTATCTAGGTATGGCTAAGAGAACAGTACTTGCTCCATCTAGATTTCCCTTGTTCTTGTGTTTTCCATGTTCTGCTTTTACTCTTCTGGATGTCTCAGTATTTTTGTCCCATGTCCGTCTGCACTGGACTGTCTCTGGAGTCCAGACTCTTTGCTTATGCACTTGCTGAAGATTTGCTTTTCCAGAGTCTTATCAGTTGTATTCCTGAGGAGACTCCAGTATGTTCTACAAAATGCCTGCTGTTAATTCACTAATCTGTGGAAGGATTGTGGGGTGGTAATTCTGCCTGGACCACTGCCCTGCTTTTAGCCTTCTGTGCTCTGCTTCCCTGTGCTGTGTTCTGTCCTTTTCTGTTCACTGCAGTGCTAGTTTAGGCTGCTCCTTAACTGTTTTGTGATACTTCCTGTAGCACCCCAATATACATCTCCTGGGCTGGAGTCACCCCCAGGGTTCTTTCTGTGAATGATCTTAGACCCACTCGCAGGTGGATTAGTCTTGGTAAGAAAAGTTATCCTGTTGCAAGTGTATAGGAAATAGACATGAAGGAATTAAATGAATTTTATCTGAGCATACATATACAGCTGACCAGTACAATAGTTGGAATTAAAACCCTAAACTCCTGACCTCATATCTAACTGTTCTTTCCATTTTAGCCCTGAACTGGCTTATGTGTGTGAGCAAATTAGTAGATTTTGTTGACTGTCTTTCCACCTATCAAAATGTGTGGAACCACAGCAAACTACTTTTTCTATTAGTTTCACTTCATTTGATTCTTGGACTGCTGAAACTAGAAGAAGCAATAAGCTCAACTTCCCTTAACTTTCCCTTTCAGAGGTGATGAGCATAGAGAACTAGGAATCCAGATCATCCAAAAGCTCTAATTAAAGACAATGTGACTCCAGATCCAGATGTTAAAGTTACTACCAATCATGCAGAGGCTTCCCTACAGTGTCCATTTTGTAGAAAGTGGCTGGCTAATGCATCCTTGTCAGGCACTGATAGGTTCATGCCTTCAATTTTTATTATAATAAATGAGAACAAAGACCTTAGTCTTCCCGCCTGAGATAAGAAGGTGCTCTACAAACATGTTATTATGAGTGGCTTGTTTATGGAAATCCAAAAGATGCAGTAGAAGATGAAATATAGTTATAATTTAAGGGAGATGAAATTTAGGAAATTATGAGATTTAAAAAAAAAAGAAAAGGATGCAGAGAAAGTTTCTAGCTTTTCCAGTGGATCTGACAGATGCTTGAGTTCTTCCTGTGGTCATCATGTTCTTTCAACAGCAGTCCTCATGTTGAAACAGAGGTGATTAACCCCAAAATAGGTCGTCTTAGTCATCTAGTGCTGCTGTAACAGAAATACCACAAGTGGACAGCTTTAACAAACAGAAGTTTATTCTCTCCCAGTCCACTATGCTAGAAGTCCAAATTCGGGGTGCCAGCTCCAGGGGAAGGCCTTCTCTTTCTGTCAGCTCTGGAGAAAGGTCCTTGTGATGCATCAGTCTTCATTTGGTCTGGGAGCATCTCAGCGCAGAAACCTCAGGTCCAAAGGACGCGCTCTGTTCCTGGCACTGCTGTCTTGGTGGTATGTCTCTCTGCTCTCTTCTCTCTTTTATATCTCAAAAGAGATTGGCTCAAGACACTATCCAATCTTGTAGATCTCATCAATATAACTGCCACTAATCCATCTCATTACATCATAGTGATAGGATTTACAACACATAGGGAAATCACATCAGGTAACAAAATGGTAGACAATCATACAACACTGGGTATCATGACCTAGACAAGTTGACAGACATTTTTGGGGGACACAATTCAATCCATGATATAGGTCATCTGAAGAAGAGAAAGAATAACCATCTTCCAAGACGACCTGTCCTACTAAAACTCCTGCATCTGCTCTAAGGCTTAAAGACATTTTGTGTCTTCCCGATCAAGCTTCTCCAGTGTTATCAATCTCAAGCCATCCTTCTATAGATGCCTTCCTTAGCCCACATTTCAACAAATCCGTGGGTGCCATGTTTCATGATTTCAAAGAGTTTTTCCTTTTCTAATCAAGATACAACCAGAATGAGATCTGCAATAGCAGCAGTTTTAGAATTAATCATTTTTTTCTCTTGAAAGCCAAAGTTAATAACTTCTTCAAAATAGATTTCAACACCGCATGAACCATCACTGCAGCACTGTTCACAATAGCCAAAAGATAAAAACGACCCAAATATCCATCAACAGAGGAATGGATAAACAAATGTGGTACATACATACAATGGACTATTACTCTGCCATAAAGAGAAATAAAATTCTGATACATGCTACAACATGGATAAATCTTGAAAACATTAAGCTGAGTGAAATAAGTCAGTCACAAAAGGACACATATTATATGATCTTACTTATATGAAATAGGCAAATGTACAGAGACTAAAGTTTATCGATGGTTACCAGGGGTGGTTAGGAGAGGGAAAAGGGAAGTCATTGCTTAGGGGGCACTGAGTTTCTGTTAATGGCAGTGGAATAATTTGGAAACAGGTAATGGTGATGGTTGCACAGTATGATGAACACAATCAATGTCACTGAAATTACATGTAAAAAATGTTGAATTGGCAAATGTTTTGTTGTATATATTTTTACCACAATAAAACAATGAAAAAAGAAGTGGCAAGAGTGGAAAACTAAAAACAGACAAACAAACAACAACAAAATCCTGAGTGGACCAAACTAACAATTGCAGTTAAAATCCTGAGGGCGCAGCGAGCAGCTCTGCGCATCACAGGGCACTGCCTTCCCAAGGCTCGTTTTTCAATTGTGACATATTGTTTTCTCATTCTTTCCATACCATTAACAAAGGCAGATTGTAAAACAGCTTAGGTCCTTGTCCCTTTCCTCTGATAGTTCCTGTAGTAGGTGTCTTCTCTTCGCCCCTCCAGATCCACTTTTCACCCGTCCACTCCTGGCCAGGGAGTCATTAATAGACTCTCATGCCTTCTGGCTTCTGGTTGGGTTTGGCCAATGGAAATCACAAGTAGGAGATGGGGGGCAGAAAGGCAGGCAGAGTGAAGTTGAGGTATTTATTACTGTGGATCCCTCCTTGCCAGCTCACAGTGGGATGGCTGCTCCCAAAGGGTGACACCTTCCTTTTAGCTACTTTGTCTGGGTGCCCAGAATCTCCCCTCCCTGAGTTCCTTTGGGCCTTGAGGTGGTAACCAAGGGACTTCACTATCCATTGTTGTTTTCATAAACCCTGTCTACATCTTTGTAAATAGTTTCTTTATTAAACTATCCCCAAATAGCCCACTTTGCATGACTCATCTGTTTTCTGCTGGAACTCTGATACCCCTCCCATCTATTTCTCCCTCAGTTTTAATTCCTCTCTGTTCACTCTCCCTTATTCTCCTTTGTCCCTTTCCTCTCCTCCAACTTCCTCCCTCTGACTACCATCTTTCTTTCTGTCCCTGTCTCCTTTCCCTGATCTTCAGTGTCTCTTTTCTCTCTGTTGTTTACATCATGTTTTTCATTAAAGTGATACTGCATTTATTCACCTTATGTAGGAGTAGCAAAGAGTTTCAATTAATGGAAAATGTAAATAATTCGAAAAAGGTAAAAGCAAATTATTATTGCTGCTGGGAGTGTAAAATGATACAACCACTTTGGAAGAACTATTTGGCAATTTCTTAAAAAGTTAAACATACACCAACGATCTGATTTAGCCATTTCACACCTAGGTATTTGCCCAAGAAAATTAAAAGCATACAAGGACTGTTATATGAATGGTTAACTTATAATAGCCCCAGACTAGAAACAACTCAAATCTACTCAACAGGTGAGTAGATAAACAAATTGTGTTATGTGTAGACAATGGAATACTACTTAGTATTAAAAAGGAATGAACTATTGATACACCAACATGGATGAATCGAAAAATAACTAGGCTGAGTGAAAGAAGCAAGACACCAAGAGTATATACTGTATGATTGCATGTATATAAAACCATCTAATCCATAGTGACAGAAAACAGATCACTGGCTGCTTCGAAAGGGAGGGAGGAGAGAAGGGTTACAGAGGTATATGAGGAAACTTTTGGAGGTGATGCATATGTTCACTATCTTGATCATGGTGATGGTTTCATGGGTGTATACATATGTCAAAACTTATCAAATTGTACACTTTAATATGTGCAATTTATTGTATGCCTATTATACCTTAATAAAGCTGTTAAAAAAGTAACATGTAATGATGGGCTAAAAAATGGTATAGTTTGCACTCTGCAAAAATGCATATTGTTTAGTTCTGGGAATGGCTTATCTCTTTGCACTGAGGTATTTATGAGCAGCCCTGGCTGTTGAAGAGAACTTCCAGGTTGGCTATTACCTTAAAAAGCCTATATTGCTGTAGAGCAATCTTTGACTACAATACTTCTTGTGCACAATTATTAGGCATTCCCAGTGTAGCAGACTAAGCATTTCAAGCCCATTCTCATATGTACCATGCTTTTACTTGAATAAAGAACTTGGGTGGCTGGGGGAAGGATGACCTTTTAGACAAATTTAATTTTTTTACCCAAAGCTAATCCCTATCTTGAAGATCTCAGTCTTCCCTTTTAATAGTCAATAAAATCTCTGTTTTTTAATTATAAATGTATTATAAGAACACATTCCTTTATTAAAAAAACAAAAACCATCTTTAATTTACTCCTCAGAAGTGTCTATCATTAATGATTTAGAGTATATCTTTCTCTATATATGTCGTTGTTGTTAGCTGCTGTCGAGTTGGCCCCCGACTCAGGGTGACACCCTGTACAACGAGATTGCACCATTGTGATCCATAGGATTTTCACTGGCTGATTTTTGGAAGTAGATTTCCAGGCCTTTCTTCCTAGTCTGTCTTAGTCTGGAAGCTCCACTGAAACCTGCTCAGCATCATAGCAACATGCAAGCTAACTCATCTGTAATCACCTCCCCATGTAAAACATGGCCTTTGCCAGTCTAACCAGTGAGGAGCTAGGAGAATCCTTACCACGTGGTTACTAGGAAGAAAGCAAACATCAGGCCCATATGTAGATACTTCTAGGGATACTGCTAAGCTGGAACTCCGATTCCTGAAGGAGGATGGACCGTTGGACTTTGCTGACCTGAGTCCCTGGCCTTAGTGAGCCTTCTTAGAGGAGCAGGAGGCTGGAGATGGGGTGTATTAGGCTGTGGAATGGGGTCAGAGAGAGACTTTGCTTCTTAAGAAGCCTGTAGGGGAGCAGATGGAGTCAGAGTAACACAAGTGCTACCTCTGGGATTGCTGCTATGGCAGGAGTGAGCCCTCAAGTCTGAACTCCGGTCCACACCAGCAGTGGGCCAATCCAAAAAAGCCTCCAGACTTGGCGTTCTCCAGTATATGATCGCCTCCAAAAGGGAGATACAAACAAATGACAAATGCAAGACTTGAGTGTAGACTGAACATAGCTAGTGGCTGAGCCTTGCGTGCCTCTAGCAGTATCTTGGAGTCCCACAGGGTGGTTCTTTGTAAAAATGAGTGGAATAGACCTCCTTTACAAAGTGTTTTCCTTTAGGCAGGGGAGAAGGTCCTATTTGTTCCCACTTGCTGCTCCGACAGGCTGGGTTTCCTCCATGCACTGGGGAGCTTGGGGATACCAGGGTTTCTGACTCTGGCTGTCTCCCCTGTGCAAAGAGTCAGGGGAGGGAGGTATGGAGCCTGGGGAGATGGGAGGGAGTTATGCCTGTGTAGACACAGCTGAAGTTCCTTCCCTTGCCTGAAGGGGCCAGCAAAGGCCCAGGAAGGGTGGAAGCACCTTGATTCCCTGGAGAGAAAAAGTTCCTAACAGTCTAGCAGGCCCCAGGGGACAGCTCCTACCTCACTGCTGTGTGATTTCTCTGCTTGGACATTGACAGGTCCTCCTAATACCTGGGACACTGGGGTGGGCCCCAGATGTTGGAGAATGGGCATCTACATGGGATACAGAAAAGGGAGTGGGCCCAAGGGTCCAGGTTGGTGGTGGGGAGAGCTCAAGGGTATAGAATCCCCCATCTCTGTCCTCTTGGACACTTTCCCTGGGATGTCTGTACCCCAATCAGGGCCTGTAATCAAGCCATCAAAGCTAATTAGATGATTTCCGCATTAAATGAAATTGTGGATGAAAGATGGCAATGCAGGAAACAGACTAATGGGCTCTAATGTTTTTTTCCCAAACCTTTCACTTCTCAGTAAAGTGCAGTCATCTGATTCCTTGTCTATGTGCTAGGAAAATGATGACTTCCTCGAGGAGCTGTTAGCAATGATCATTTTGTTCTCTGTTCCCTTGTGTTTAGTTGGGTGGGGTCAGTCCGGAGAAACCACGCAGAGATTGTGGGTGAATCATGATCTGCACCGTAGATGGGCATTTGGCTTCCTATCCAGTTTCACTGGTCATCACATTTTTAATAGTCAATAATATCTCTATTTTTTAATTTTAAATGTATTATAAAAACACATTCCTTTATTAAAAAAACAAAAACCATTTTTAATTTACTCCTCAGAAGTGTCTATCATTAATGATTTAGAGTATATCTTTCTCTATATATATCATTGTTGTTAGCTGCTGTCGAGTTGGCCCCCGACTCAGGGTGACACCCTGCACAATGAGATTGCACCATTGTGATCCATAGGATTTTCATTGGCTGATTTTTGGAAGTAGATTTCCAGGCCTTTCTTCCTAGTCTGTCTTAGTCTGGAAGCTCCACTGAAACCTGCTCAGCATCATAGCAACTTGCAAGCTTCAATGGACAGATAGGTGCTGGCTGCATATGAGGTGCATTGGCTGAGAATAGAACCCAGGTCTCCTGCGTGGAAGATGAAAATTCTACCACTGAACTACTACTGCCCTCTCTCTGTAAATGCAGTGATTTGAAAATATGTCCACAATTGTTTGATATTGTTTCCTTCAGACGGTGGAGCCTAATTCCCCTCACCTTAAGTGTGGGAATGTACTTAATGACTCACTTTTAAAGAATAGAATGTGGCAGAGTGATGATGTATGATGTCTGAGATTAGGGCATAAATGGTATTGAGATTTCCTCCTCTTTCTCACTCTCTTGGACCACCTGCTCTAGAGGAAAACAGCTGCCATGTTGTGAGGACGCTCAAGAAGAACTAAGGAGAGGCCCGTGTGGTGAGGAACTGAGGCCTCCTGCCAAAAGCCGTATGAGTGAGCCATAAAGAAATTACTGTAATAGATTCTGTCATCTGTGATGGCACAGGCTCCCAGATGTCAGGGGCACTCTTTTCCTCACAATTCCCAGGAACTGGGAAATGAGCAGAGGACAGAGTACATAATTCCCAGGCACTTTTTTTTTTTTTTAAATTTTTTTAAATTTTACTTTAGGTGAAGGTTTACAGAACAAATATTTTCTCATTGTACAGTCAGTACACATATTGTTTTATGACATTGGTTAACAACCCCACGACATGTCAACATGCTCCCTTCTTGGCCTTGGAGGACCGTTTTTTTTGATGAAAATATACATAGCCAAAGATACAACATTTCAAAAATTTCTACATGTACAATTCAGTGACGTCGATTACGTTCTTCCAGTTGTGCTGCTATTCTTACTTTAGATGAAGGTTTATAGAACAAAACAGTTTCTCATTAAACAGTACACATATTGCCTTATGACAATGGTTAAGAACCCCACTACATGCCAACACTGTCCTTACTTAGACTTGGGTTCTCTATCACCAGCTTTCTTGTCCCCTTCTGCCTTCTAGTCCTTGTCCCCAGACTGCTTTGCCTCATTAGTCCTGTTTTGTTTTATGGAGCTGTTCAGTCCCCAGCTGAACAGTGAACCTCGGAAGTGACTTTACCACTGAGCTAAAAGGGTGTCCGGGGGCCATACTCTTGGGGTTTCTGCACTCTCTGTCAGGCCAGTAAATCTGGTCTTTTTTTGTGCATTAGAATTTTTTTTTCTACATCCTTCTCCAGCTCTGTCCAGAACACTCTGTTGTGTGATCCCGGTCAGAGCAGTCAGTGGTGATAGCCGGGCACCATCTAGCTGTAGTGGACTCAGTCTTGTGGAGACCTTGGTAGCTGTGGTCCATTAGTCCTTTGGACTGATCTTTTCCTTGTATCCTGTTCTCTTCATTCTCCCTTGCTCCCAAAGGGGTGAGACCAGTAGAGTATCTTAGATGGCTGCTCACAGGCTTTTAAGACCCCAGATGCTACTCACCAAGATAGAATGTAGAACATTGTCTTAATAAACTGTGTTATACCAGTTGAGCTAGATGTTCCCCGAGACCATGGTCCCCACAGCCCTCTGCCCAGCAATTCAGTCCCTCGGAGAGTTCGGATGTGTCTATGGAGCTTCCATGACCTTTCCTTGTACAAGCTGTGCTGGCTTCCCCAGTATTGTGTACTGTCTTACCCTTCACCAAAGTTACCACTTATTTTGTATTTCTCCCCCACCCCTCTCATCCCTCGTAACCAACAAAGACTGTTACTTTTTTGTGTAAACTGTTTCATGAGGTTTTACAGTAGAGGTCTCATACAATATTTGTCCTTCTGTGATTAACTTGTTTCACTCAGCATAATGCCCTCCAGTTTCATCCATGTTATGAGATGCTTTGCAGATTCATCATTGTTCTTTATCGTTGTGTAATGCTCCACAGTGTGTATGTACCATAGTTTGTTTATCCATTTATCTGTTGATGGGCATCTAGGTTGTTTCTATCTTTTTGCTATTGTGAACAATGCTGCAATGAACATGGGTGTGCATATGTCTATTCGTGTGACGGCCCTTATTTCCCTAGGATATATTCCTAGGAGTGGGATTGCTGGATCACATGGTATTTCTATTTCTAGCTTTCTAAGGAAGTGCCATATTGTTTTCCAAAATGGTTGTATCATTTTGCATTCCCACCAGCAGGGCATAAGAGTTCCCATCTCCCCAAAGCCTCTCCAACATTTGTTATTTCGTTTTTTTGATTCATGCCAGTAATGCGGGGGTAAAATGGTGTCTCATTGTGTCCAACCGCTTTGTGTTTTGCAGAAGTCAAGAATAACATTGATGAGATGGTACAAGAAGAAAGGTTTGCTAAATACCTAACAGTGAGGTTATGGTTAAGTATATTGTGATTCCATCCCTCAGATGAACTATCATACAACTAATACATGTTTATGAGGTTTGTAATTGTGAAATGGTAAGAGTAGTAGCTTTTGAACCAGTCTAACTTCTGGAGGGATGATGTGAATCAAGATCAGTCCAAGACGGATCCCTATGAGGTAGAGGTCAGACTCCACTCTCCAGCGTTTTCACCAATTCTGACACCAGCCGTCCCTCCCATGGCCCTCTCTACTTCTCTGAGAAGACTGATAATTCATTGCAATGGCCACACAGAATTTACAGACCACACCTACATTTAAGTGGCTTAAGGAAGTAATAGGCTACAAGTCGGGATCAGGACCAGGAAGCATGTAGGAAAAGTCTGTAAGTCTCCAAAGAGAAGAGCACATTCTTTCCTTCTTAACTGCGGGACAGCTCTCTCAACTCCTCTCGGCCGTGCAAGCGAACAGGCCCTTCTCTCTGCCATGCACACGCCATCTCAGCTGTGCAGGCCCCCTCAGGACAGGCCTCCTATCAACCTCCTCAGGACAGGTTTCTTCTCAGCCCCCTCAGGACAGATCCTCTCTCAGCCCCCTGTGGACAGGCGTGTCTGCCTCCGGCCGCCCTGCCATCAGCTGCGCCCCTGCTGACTGACCAGCTCACAGTGAGTGTAGCAGTTTGGTTCGGCTCTCTTAGCCAGATTCCTAGCAGCAGGTTTCTTCTGTCACCACCGACTTTGGGACGGGGCCCCTTCTGGTCCTGTCGTTGTCTTCAGTATTACAGCCCTCAATGGTGCTACAGCTCTTTTAGGAGATTCCTTGCCTCCTCTCTCTCTACTTCTCTCTTCTTTCTTCCTTCCGCTTCTGTCTGCCAGTCTCTGTGGGGTTGGCTGCATACATAAGGCATGGCCTTCCCACCAGGGCCATGGCCTAATCAATCCCCTCTTGCTGGCCACAGACACTTTACTTGCATAGTAGGCTAATAGCCACTTCATCTGCATAGTCTATAGTCACTTCATTTGCATAGTGTATTGACCAGTCCCTGCAAAGTGCATACCAATCACAGGGCAGGCTGCAGCCTAGGGCCAGACAAGAAGTATCAAACCAACGGCTGTTTGCAGCTTACCCAGGAAATGTCAATGAACCTGGACAAAAGCAACAAACCCTCTGGGGTAGAAAACTAGGGCAAAGGGAAGTCCTCAGGGCTTAGGGGGAAAATCCCTCAAGCTGTTTTTCCAAAGAACCAAGGCAAAAGGCCACATAAAGGAACTCATGTCACCAACGTTATAAAACAGAAAAATGCTTATGTATAATATTAAGGGAGACCCTGGGTGGTGCAAATGGTTAATGCACTTGGCTGCTAACTGAAAGGTTGGAGGTTCAAGTCTACCCAGAGGTGTCTCCAAAGAAAGGCCTGGTGATCTGCTTCAGAAAGGTAACAGCCTTGAAAACCTTATGGAGCACAGTTCTACTCTGACACACATGGAGTCACCATGCGTTGGAATCAACTCAACGGTGACTGGTACTTATGTAGTATTAAGAGAGAAAGTAATCACAACTATGATGAAAAACGTTTATCCATAAAAGAAAGAAAGGACAGAAAGAAAGAAAGACTGGGGAAATATAATTCAAAGTAAAATTGTCTTTGGGTAATGGAAATTTATGGGTGATTATTCGTCATCTTTTTTCTACTTTGCTATATTGAAAACTTTCGTTTTCTGTATCAAGCATGCATTGCGTGCTTAAAATGGTAGGAAAGGATAATTCGTCTCTGCATCCCTAAATAGGGAGGCAAAAGGTGAAAACCAATTTGATTCTGATATTTTCACCCACAACTGGAAATTTACAGGCAGGAAAATTCACTTTTGCTCTTTTTGGCAATGGGAGGAGGCAGTGAAAGGAGAGGTGCAGATAGGAATAAAAGGGAGAGGCGATGAACCAGCCAGGCCTGCCCCACACTTAAAAGACATGCAGCCTAAGCCAGGAGGATTGCCAGAGAGACGAAAGTCTACAAGATAGAGGAGTTTTTAAATGGAGACTGGGACCAAGCCAGTTCTTGAAATGCCACTTTTCTAGGCAATGAAAGGCAGCCTCAAATAATGGAGATCTAATTATTGCTTATTGCAAAATATTTTTTTAAAGTAACAGTCCAGTTAGTGAAGATTTAGCTATGTGCTTTCTACAAAATTACAGACTCACACAAAAGCTTATGTTCCTTTCATTTATTTCATAATCAATGTAACCTATGAAATGTAACTCATTTTCTTGAAGAGCTGTAATCACAACAACAGCTGAAAATGCTTTCAGAGCATTTTAGGAAGAGGTGCTAGTATAAGAGTGAGCAGCTCAAGAAAATCCATTTAGCCTTTGAAAACTCTGGTTAAAATCACTTTTATCCAAGGCTCTTACAAAATGTCCTCACCCTCCTCAGAAGAGAGTGAACGTATGTAAGTTTCCTTCTAATAAATATACTAAACAGTAGCATCATTACCAAGCATTACTGGTGATATCAACATGAAATCACTCCTTCCCTAATTTCTGCACGACTTCTTAAAACCTTACATATTTCAGACAGATTCCTGAGTATGTGAATTATGAGTTAGACTTAAACAGGCTAGCTAGTTTAGCTATGACTGAGGAACTGTTGTTTGGGATTTTGTCCACGTATTAAGGCATTTCCAACCTCAGACTTCCCCTCAAAAACCCAGAAACAAGATCACACCAATTCCAAGGG
The DNA here is from genome assembly GCA_030035585.1 of Dugong dugon. NCBI lineage: Eukaryota > Metazoa > Chordata > Mammalia > Sirenia > Dugongidae > Dugong > Dugong dugon. The sequence continues at coordinate 99,661,609 of CM057472.1, read as the reverse complement.
GCACGTTTTCTTTCTTTTACTTCATATGGACTACAAGAAAATTCCTTAACATTGAATGAGTTAATAGATCTGTTTCTCCAGTTTGCTAGAGTTTGTGGGGGAAGATTCTTTCCCTATTAAGATGAAAGGATTTTGCTTTTACATTTTCTGCGTAAACCATTTAAAAGTCTCATTCATCTTTCAAACTAACTGGAACACCTATCAGGCTCTGAGATTATGACCTTGAATGTGGAAATGGAGTCATTCCATTCCTTCCTCTCAAGGTCATACTTCATTCATTCATTCCATGTTATTTAGGATTCTTGGTTGCAAGTGATAGAAAGTCAATTTAAACCTGTTTACTTGTAATGAGGGATGTATTATAAAGGTATTGGACTATTTCCCTGGACTCAAGCATAGGAATGAGGCTGAGCTCCAAGGACAACTAGAATTAGAGTTCCCAAACCTCTGGGAGCCTCCCGTCCAACTCACATCTGCTTTTATCCTTCTCTCTCTGCAGGCAGGTTTCCTCTGCTTCTCCACCAGCTTCTGGCTTTCACATCTTGCAGTCCAGACACCCAAAGAGAGACCAGCTTCTCTTCCTCAGTTCCAAAATCCCTAGAAAAGAACTTTGCTTGGCCTGGCTTGAGTCAGAACCAAGCTGAGCACCCATCAGTTAAAGACTAGGCCAGGCTTGGATCACATCCTCACCCTGACTTATCAAATGGGGCCAGTAGTAGATAGAAGCCACACCAACCATCTTGTGGATTGAGAAAGGGGGTGCTAGTTAAGCAAAACAAAAGGTGTCTAGTATGTATTCTTTTTTCTATAATATCCTTCTCCAAAAGTGGATGAGGTTTATGTAGGAGCGATTTTGCCAACAAACAAGTACTGAGTACCTACCTATGTCTAACTGCCTCTTGCAATCGTTTTGTTTATATCGTGTCTTCTTACAGTTTTGCTTAAAGGCTCATAACCTGTTGCCGTCGAGTCTGTGCTGACTCATGGTGACTCCACGTGCTTCAGAGCAGAAATGTACTCCATAGAGTTTTCAATGGCTGTGAGCGTATGGAATTAGATTGCCAGGTCTTTCTTCCACGACGCCCGCTGGGTGGATTTGAACTGCCAACCTTTTGGTTAGTAGCCAAGAGCGAACTGCTTATGCCACCAGGGATTGCAAACACTCATACCCCAACTCTTTTTCATTCTTCATATCCATCCTGGATGCCTACTTTATTGGAATCAAGACTGTACATCTCTCATCCAACTCCTCTGCAACTAAAATAAAGCTCCTTTCACACTTCTCTCCCACACAAGTTTTTTTTTTCCTTCGCATATCCTCTCTTCCTCCCAGTTTCAGAAAAAAGATTCACGCTTGTCAGTGTCCACAGGTGATCAAGGTCTGTGAAGCTGATGCAGGCTAATGAGAACACAGTGAGAATTCAATAGGTGTTAGGACAGCAACGTACCAACTTAGAGTGAGGAATCTCTGCCACAAAGAAGAGACACACTTAAAAGTGGTTGAGTAGTGTACTCTCTTCCTTTGGTCAAGCTACTTACAAAGCCCAATCAAAATTTAAAACCATTTTTGGCTTCTGAGAAATCCCTTTCACAGGCACTGGAAATATCCAAAGTCTGGTGACTGAAATGATAATAATGTTGATGATCAACAGTTAAAGTGAGTTGTTCTGGTGCCATCTGGGATGGTGTTTCTGCGTGGAAAAAACCGCCCGATGGCACCAAAATGACTCACTTTAACTGTTGATCATCAACGTTAATACGGTTTTTTCCACACAGAAAAGATCATCAAAAGTTTGCTTTTCGTTTAGTTCAAAAGTAAAAAGTTTGCAAGGTCCAGCAAACCACAGTCATGGGTCAAATCAGCCCACTGTTTTTGTATGGCTCACCAGTTGAGAGTGGTTTTGCATTTCTAAATAGTTGGGAAAAAAATCAAAAGAAGAATAATGTTTTGTGACACATGAAAATAGTACAAAATTCAAAGTTCAGTGTGGTTGCAGCAGAGATCATTATCTCCCACAAAGCCTAAAATGGTTACTATGTGGCCCTTTACAAAAAATTTTGCTGATCCCTGATTTAAATGATTAGTGTCCAATTTATTGAAATAAATTCGAAATCCGAGTTTGGTCTTAAGCTTTTAAAACATCAGGTGGTTTCACAAATGTTCTTGTAAATAAAGTTTTATTGAAACACAGTCACACCCATACATTTATGTATTTTTTGTCTATGGCTGCTTTCCTGATATAATGGCAGAACTGCATAGTTGTGACAGAGAGTGCTGGCCTGCAAAACCTAAAATATTTACTATCTGGTCCTTTAAGAAAAAGTTTATCAACTCCTATCGGCATTTATACATTTCAAATAAATTAGTAACTTTAATATATTTTATTTCTCTTTTTTGAAAAAAGGTTGCTGATGAGTCAACTGTGACTCATGGCAACTGTATGTGTGTAAGAGTAGAACTGTGCTCCATAGGGTTTTCAACGGATGGTTTTTCAGAAGTAGATTGCCAGGCCTTTCTTCCAAGGCCCTCTGAATGAACTCAAACCTCCAACCTTTCGGTCCAAACCTGTTAACTATTTGCACTACCCAGGGATTCTAGGAACTACCCACCCACCGCTGAGCTGATTTCCACTCACGGAGACCCCATGTGTTGCAGGGTGGAACTGCAGATCACCAAGCCTTTCTTCCACTGTTGGGTAAGTGTGAATTGCCAACCTTTAGGCTAGCAGTTGTACCACCTAGGGACCTAGGTACTATTTGTTGTTGTTAGGTGCCCTGGAGTTGATTTTCCATAGTGACCCCATGTGACAGAGCAGAACTACCCCACAGGGAACAGAGTGCCAAGTCTTTCTCCCATGGAACCACTGGGTGGGTTCGAACCACCAAGCTTTTGCTTAGCAGTTGAGCACTTAACCATTGCGCCACCAGGGCTTGTAGGGACCTTCAAAGCTTGAAGGGCGTGGATTTTGAAGCTCGTAAAACCTAATTCTCTCAAAGGTCTGCAGCTTCTATAGGAGACCCTAGAATCCCTTGATTAGATTTGTGTTTCTTTGGCTCCAAATGTATTTCCTATTTAACTTTAAAGCTCTTTGAACCAGGCTTTTTAACAAGTTTCCAGGAAGTTATACATAAGAATCATCTGAAGATCTTCTTAAGATGTAGATTTTGATTCAGTGTATCTGGGGTGGAAATGCAAACTCTCAGCAGCAAACTTGATAGAAACACAAATTCTCAGCAGGGGTTCAAACTGGAATGAACTGCTTAGAAGCCCTGCTTTGAACTTCTGGGATCATAAGAAATATATGTTCATTTATTTACCTATCTATTTTCACCTTCAAATACTTCAGTATGTATCTCTGATATGTGAGAACTTTCAAAAGTAACATCAGTGCCATTAATACATTAGTACACCTAACAAAATTTACAATTTTTTTGTATCATCTAATGATCTGGCCACCTTCCTATTTCTCCATCTGTCTGAAAAAGGTCTTTTTATAATTTGTCCCGTAGGAATCATAGTGATATGTCTGTACAATCTTTTAATCTATAGCAATCTCCCAATCCTTAAAGCCACTGATATGTTGAAGAAACCAAGTCATTTACAATTTTCCACATTCTGGATTTGACTGATTGGTTCCAGGTGGTATCATATTTTTAGGTTATTCTGCTATCTCCTACATTTCTGGTAAGAGGCTTGTTTAGAATCATATTCAATTATTATTATTATTATTATTTTGGTAATAGGCAGTAAATGTATTTTCTAACTAGCAATGACCTTTGAACTTGATTGGACCTTGCATTATTTTGTACTCCTGGGAAATTTAAAATGGTAACCTGATTGAGGTTTGGGTATCTCAAATGGCTTTGAGTCAGACTTGCAGTCACAACTCACATAATGGCTAATTTTTACTAGGTGCTTTCCATGTGCCAGGCACTGTGCTAAACACTTTACACACTGTTGTTGTTAGGTGCCGTAGAGTCGGTTCGGACTCATAGCCACTGTGTGCAACAGAACGAAACACTGCCCAGTCCTTTGTCATCATCACCATCCTTGCTATGTTTGAGCAGACTGTTGCAGGCAACAGTGTCAATCCATCATGTTAAGGGTCTTCCTCTTTTTCACTGATCCTCTACTTTACCAAGCATGATATCCTTCTTCAGGGACTGGTCCCTCCTGATAACATGTCCAAACTATGTGTGACAAAGTCTTGCCATCTTTGCTCCTAAGCAGCATTCTGGCTTTACTTCTTCCAAGACAGATCTGCTCATTCTTCTGACAGTTCAGGAGCCCTAGTGGTACAGTGATTAAAGCGCTCTGCTGCTAACCAAGAGGTTGGCAGTTGGACCCCACCAGCTGCCCCCATAGGAGAAAGATGTGGCAGTCTGCTTTCCTAATGATTTACAGCCTTGGAAACCCTATGGGGCAGTCCTATTCTGTCCTATAGGGTCACTCTGAGTCAGAACTGACTTAATGGCAGTGAGTTTGCTTTTGGGTTTTCTGGCAGTCCATGGTATATTCAATATTCTTCACCAACACCGTAATTCAGAGGCATCAATTCTTCTTCAGTCTTCCTTATTCACTGTCCAGCTTTCACATGCAGATGAGGCAACTGAAAACACTAAGGCTTTGGTCAGGCGCACCTTAGTCCTCAACATTTTAAACATAAGCTCATTTACTCTTCTCACATTTTGCAGATAAAAAAACTGAAGTTTAGAAATTTTGATTTGATCCAATTGGTAAGTAATGATGTGAGTTCAGGTGTCGGGTTGGAATCCCAGAACCAACTTCCTAGTACCTTTCTGCTCATACAGTTTCTTCTTCCAATGCCCGCACTATTAGGTTTTCTCAGCGTCCTCGGGTGCCTACCGCTAGGAGGCTGTCCCGTCCTGCCCCAGCCCTATCCGCTCGGGTCGGCCTGGGCGAGTGCCCGAGAAACCACACTTCCCAGGGTGCACCGAGCCGACGGAGGCCGCGCGCCCGGCGCTGTCTCGGAGGCGCCATTTCTGTAGAGGGGAACGGCGGCGCAGTCTGAGATCATGGCGCTCTTCCCAGCCTTTGCGAGTGTTAGTGAGGCTGCCGACAGTGGGAGCTCCAGGAAAGGTAAGCACACAACGCGCCGGGCTTAGGATGTAGTTTCTCGGCGCCCAGATCTTCCTGGTTCCTGCTTTAGGTTTGTTTATCCACTTGTATCCCAGAGTTCTCCGCGGCGCCGCAGTGCCTTCTAGGAAGGGCTCCTGGCCTCGCCCCGGCTTCTCGTGGGCCCAGAGGCGAGGGTGAGGGGTTAGAGCCGTGGAGTTAAAGACGCGAGAGAGGCACTGGAGCTGGAAGGTTGATATTACCGTATTGCTGGATCCACCATCCCCATTCTTCCTCTGAGCCTCAGTAACTTCATTTGTAAAATGGAAATGATACTCTGCATCTCAAGGAGACCCCTGCATCTCAAGGAGACAGTTTCTTTCCTCACTGTTTCATTTATTCCTGAAATGTTGATTGAGTTCATATGTTTTGGCATGCCCCGAGCTAGCGGATTAGAAGAGAAAGCCGAATCAAACACTTTTTGCTCTCCTGAGGGACACAGCTCCTAGAGAAAAGAGCTAACGTTTATTTATTGAGGGCCTACTGTGTGCCAGGTTATGGAAGCATACGTTTTATTTAAGCGTCAGACATTGCTAGGATGACTACGTTGTTTAAAATTGAGGCACATAATGATACACTAGGAAGAAACACCGATTTAAAAAGAAAATCCTAAGTTATGCCCGTTATGTGGCAGGACCCAGTTGTGTCTGACAGCTCTGTTACATCCTTTCAGCTCCTTATGCTTCCCTTTTATGTAACACTTACAATTGTGAGTAATTTTCCTTGTGATTAGTGTAATATTAGTGTCCGGTTAGTAGACTGTAACCTCCATGAAGTCAGGGACTGTGTTTTTTTATTACCACTTACTAGCCCAGTGCCAGAATATAGTAGGCGTTCAATTATATTTGTTGAAGGTACAACCCCAAATGTCTCTAATAGCTTCCTAGCTTTTTGGCCTAAGAGACATCCAGGGCTGATTGCTTCCATGTTCCACCCTGACCTGGAATTGTTCATTTCTCCAAAGAAGGCTGGTTTCTTTTAGTGGGAAATGGTATAGAGACATCAAAAGCACAAACTGGGTGCTAGGGGTACTCACTGCTATTGGATTGTCATTACTTACAGACTTTTTCAGTGATCAGAACGAGGAAGAGAAAAATACATCATGAGTTCATATTTCTATTTCTAGTTCAAATTTACTATTATGAGGTTTTTACTTCTTTTATTTAGTGTTTGTATTTCTTTTCTCTCATGCTGAAAGTCTTAGTTCTTGGTGCCATTAACAAAATTACACATTCCAAATAACTGTCAATATTACTAATACTAATAGTTTTACAGTTTTTTATGATTCTTTTTATTCTTAGGACATATCCCACAAAGTCAAATTACTGTGTTTGAAAGTCACGTGAGATAATTCTGTGTGGTTTTGCTGCCAGTTTGATATACAATTAGGTGTATTCTGTTTTCAGTTTTAGAGATTGCTTTTTTCTTTTTAGTTTTGTTTTATAACAATTTAAAACATTTACGTATTTCAGGAGTCGAACATATAAATCAGGTATATTCAGAGAAATAAAGCTTCCCTCTCTGTTTACTGCTATTTTCCTTCCTCACTAATTTTCGTGGTCAGTGATATCCTTCCATTTTATTTTCTTTATGGTTTGTTTCTTTATGTTAAGCAAATAATTTCCCTCCTCTTTCTTAAATGCAAACTATCCTGCATGTCACCTTAAATCCTAGACATCACTATACAGCTGAATGTAGACATCTGCATTTCTTTTTATTGGTACATAGAACTCTACCTGGTTAAAGCACTTGGCTGCTAACCAAAAGGTTTTCAGTTCGAACCTACCAGCCACTTCACAAGAGAAAGATGTGACAGTCTGCTTCAGTAAAGTTTACAGTCTTGGAAACCCCATGGGACAGTTCTGTCTGTCATATAGGGTCTGTATGACTTGACGGCAGTGGGTTGGGTGGGTACGTATGTCCCATATTTTATTCACCCCATCCCTATTATGGATATTTGGATTGCTTCCAGTCTTTTGTTCTTATGCATAAATAGAAGCTATGTACTTTTTACTATACACTATAAACTGTTGTAAAAGTGTAAGATAGTGTTTGTGACAGTGGGTCCAAAGCTCCAATTAAAAAAACAAAATGTTAAATTCCTGGAGAGGAAGGACAGCCAATACCAAAAGGAATGTGAGAGGTTCTGCTCCCCACTGTCTTAGTACTCCTACGAGTTAGGCCAGGCTTGGAGTAGGCATCATCTCAGTAACAGCTTTGTGGGGGCTCTATTCAGCAGCATTCATTCTTTCTGGAAATAGATATGCAGAGCTTCTGCTGTGTTCAGGGCAGCAGAGAGCCCCCAGTGTCTGATCCCACCAGTTCTTGAGCTTTTCCTTTCTACACCATCAAATTGTTAATTAGGATTGTGTACACGTGGGGTCACCGTGAGTCAGAATCCGCTCGATGGCAGCTGCTAACAACGACCCTAAGTTTTGTTCCTTGGAAGTTGAGTACTTGGACAGAGTTGGGATTCAAGAGGACATATCAGCTCATTTATTCCTCAGAACAACTGAAGAGGCAGGTGTATTATCCATATTTGGGGAGAAACTAAACTCATGTATTTATTCCACACAAACACACACCCCTCCAAACCTGTTCTTCCTGTGTCCATGTATCAGAAAATGGCACCCCCATTCACCCAAGCCAAAAACATAGAAACACACCTCACCCTGCCATTTAATTTTCATCCACTCCTAAATAATTCTTAAATGCATTAGTTTTTCTCTGTTCTCACTGCCACTGCCTAATTCTTGTCACTGTCTGTCATCCCCTGGATTACTACAGTAGCCTTCTAGGTAGTCTCCCCATGTTCACCTTCACTCTTCACTGCCTGTAATGCGCTTCACAGTTTAGCAAGAATTTTAAAATGTATTTATGTAAAACATTATGAGCCATGCACTGGTCTAACTGCTTTCCAAATATGAACTCATTGACTCCTCATGACAACCCTAAGAGGTAGGCGTTATTTTCTGTGTTTTTACAAGGGAGGAAACAGAGGCACAGAGCCAATAAGTAACTTGTCCAGTGTTACGTGGCTCGTAGGTGACAGAGCCGGGATTTGCACTCAGGCAGTCTAGCTTCAGAATTCGTGCTCCCAAACCTACATTTTGCTGGTAATCTTCAAGATACTGGATCTGATTTTGGCACTCTTCTCCAAACTCTTGAGCGTCTGCCTGTTGCTCTTAGGGTAAATCCATACTCTCTAGTGTGTTTTTTTTGTAAGGCCCCTACTCTTCCAGCTTCATTTTACTCCACCCTCCCCCTCGCTCCCAGTGGTCCCGCTGTGACTTCCTGCTGTTTCCCAGGGAGTCCTGCTTGCTTGCTTCAGGCTTTTGCACAAGCCACATTCTCTGCCTAGCCACGCTTCCCAGGAGCATCTTTGTTTAATTGCTTCTCATCCTCTAAGTCTTAGCTGAGACGTTCTCCCAGGAAACTTTCCCTGATCCATCTCTAGTTTGGATTAGGGGCCTAGTTCTGTGCTCTCATTAGACTCTACATATTTTCTCTATCTTGGTATTTGTCACATTGCAGGTGAATGTCTGCCAGTGTGTCAGCTCCGTGAGAGTGGTGTTGACTTTGTCTTTGGGTGTATCCCTAGCACCTAGGATAGTGCCTGGCACTCAGTTAAAAAAAAAAAAAAATTGAAAGAAAGACACTCAGAGGAGATAACCGTAAGTGTCTTGGCCGGAGTTGCGCAACTAACGAAAAGTAAAACCGTTATTTGAACATGGGTCTTTGTGACCCTTGAATGTGTGCCATTTAACTGCACCGTGATTTCTGACGTTTGGGGTTTTGGCTGTTGAAACATTACCTTTGGGGCTACTGAGTCTCTTCAGATTGTAGATGAACTCCCACAGAGGGGCTGACTTTGCTTAGCTTCTCTATAGTCTTCATCTTAATTGCAGTTCTTGTGGCTGTGTTTGCTGGTGCTTTTTATACAAATAAGTTTGTGCTCTCAGAGTCTTTGTGAGAAGGTGAGACTTAACAATGAAGATGAAGAGCTTGGCTTATTTTTAAAGGAACAAACCTCTCCCCTAATATATATATGCTAATTTATTTATGCAGTTAGCCCTAGAAATTTTTTTGAAGTATCATCTCTGAAGGTGTGGAGCTCACCTCTTAATTCATTTAAAAAACAAAACAACAAACTAGTAATCAGGGTTGTCTTGTTATGGAATAGGAAATTGGTGTAGAACTTGGTTATTGTATCCAATTATAATTCAGATTTTATAATCATAAAAGCAGGTTCTACCTGCTTTTTTTTGTTAGGCAGTAGTTATAAAGTGGTTTTTCTGCCTGATGTTTCCACCTTTCTTCCTTTCTTAGATGTGTTTATGTGTAATAAAATGTAATACAGAGTGCTAATTTCCGGGCAATTGATTTATTTATTGAGTGATTTATTTACTAACCTGTATCTAAACCCTGGGTGTTTGGTATCCTGCTGGGCTTTTCTGTAATATGTTACATCCTGCTTAGTATTGACACAGTTATCTAAATATCTATCTTATTTTTATCAGGCACTTTTAATTATGTGAGGATGTAAGTAAATACAGAAAAGGACTTTGCCATCTGGTTAATAAGGTGTCTTTTAATCTCAGGTGACTTTCTCCAGGATTCTGTTTAGCAAAATTTAGCAATCTGGATGTATAATTTGAACAATTACGGTTATTATTAAGTATATGCTCCACGTGAGCATAGACCTCACCAGTCTTGTTCACCACTGTACCCCCAGTAAATTAGGTGCTGGGGATGCAAAGATGTAAAGATACGGTCCAGATCGTCGTTCATTTTAGTCTTTCATTTACTTTGTGCAGGGTGCTGTGCTAGGTGTTGGGAATGCAGCAGTGGATAGACATGGCCCCTGCTCTCGTGTTGTTTATAGTTTGGAGAGAAAAGGGTTGAAGGAGGGGAGGTGAGCTCGAGGCTTGGGTGAAAGAGTTGTAAATCAGTTCAGTGTATTTGTTTGACCCGCAGAACATTTTTGTGTAATTTTGTTCATTGTTCTGTTGTTAAACTCCTTATAGTGTCTCAGTAATCATTACTGACGTGATCCCTATAAGCATTTGAGTTGTGGACCTTTGGTTTAGAATATAGTGGGAAGATTGACATGCAGATAATGAGATTACAACATGAAAATTGCCATAGTGGCCCCATGCACCAAGTACAAGGAGAATTTAGGAAAACCAGCTCCTTGGTTGAGGAAGTGAAGAGGAGCACCATGGCGAACTGGATGGAGACGTGCAGGTCCATGTCCAGGTGTGCACTCTCGGCCACGTGACTTAACCTCTTTGGGCCTCTAACTCTACATCTTTATTTATAATTGCCCCAAATTGGAAGCTACCAAGATGCCCTTCAATAGGTGAATGGATAAACAAACTGGTACATGTATACGCGGAAACCAAACCTGCTGCCATCAAGTCAATTCTGACACATAGTGACCCTATATGACAGAGTAGAACTGCCCCATAGGATTTCCAAGGCTTTAATCTTCACGGAAGCAGATTGCCATATCTTTCTCCTGTGGAGATGCTGGTGGTTTCAGACTGCCGACCTTTTAGTTAGCAGCTGAGCGCTTTAACCACTGTGCCACCACGGCTCTTGGTACATCTATATAATGAAGTATTCTTCAGTGATAGAAAGATATGTGCTATCAAGCCATGAAAAGACACGTAGGAACCTTAAATGCACCTTGTTAAGTGAAGAAGCCCATCTGAAAGGGCTGCATACCCTGTGATTCCAGCTATACGACATTCTGGAAAAGACAAAACCGTAGAGACACTGAGGAGGTTAGTGGTTGCCAGGGTGTCAGAGCGAGAGAGGTGAATAGGTGGAGCAAGGGGGCATTTTTGGGCAGTGAAACTATTCTCTGTGACGCTGTACTGGTGGACACATGACATTATACATTTGTCATCACCCATAGGTTTGTACAACATGTAGAGTGAACCGTAATGTAAACTGTGGGCATTAGTTAATAGTAGTGTATCAATATTGGGTTCATCAGTTGTATCAAATATAGCATGGGAATGCAAGATGGTAATAGGAGAAAGAATGTACGGGGGAAGGGGAGATATGATAACTCTCTACTTTATGCACACTTTTTCTGTAAACCTAAAACTGCTCTAAAAAACAGTCATTTCTTAAAAATATAAGTGCCAGGCACTGTGCTAGGTACTTGACACGCATTTTGTCATCTCTGAGGCAGGTATTCTGTTTTGATAAGGAAACTGAGACACAGGAGAGCAGTAAACATGAAGCTGGATGTGGCTTCAAGCCTGTGTCACCCCACAGCCTGGCTTTTCTCTCTGGGCACACTGCCCTCCCTCTTGGGCTTCTTCTCCAGTCCTTACACAAATGCCTGTTCCTCCCCCTGGGCAGTCTCATCGCCTCTGTGGTGTTGTCATCTCTTTGTCAAGCCCAGACTGCTCTCTTGTGCACCAGATACGTGTTTCTGGCTGCTGGGATGAAGAACGATCTGCTGGGCCCTTGTCACCCTATGGAGTACCCAGATACTTTGATAGACCTGGCTGAACTCCCTCCCAGAGTAATAGTTGGTTACCTTCCCAGAAGGAGTAGAACTGTTCTCAGGTCAAAGTTGAGTTAGTTGTGTTCCACTGTTTAAACATGCATGTTGCCACTGGACAACTCCACCTGGGGGCCTGCAGGCATCTCGTAAAACCAGCTCCTCCTCCTCTGATCACAACCTGAGGGATTGTACCACTACCTTACGTTAGTGCTCAAGTCCCTTCTTTTTTAAATTGAGCTTTAGATTAAGGTTTACAGAGCAGATTAGTTTTCTCATTAAAGAGTTAATACACATGTTGTTTTATGGCATTGGTTGCCAACGCCACAACCTTGGTTTCCCCATTACCAGCTTTCCTGTCTCTTCCTGCCTTCTCGTCTTTGCCCCTGGGCCGGTGTGCCCCTTGTTTTGTTGTATGGGGCTGTCTAATCTTTGGCTGAAGGGTGAACCATAGGAGTGACTTCATTACTGAGCTGTTGGAGTGTCTGGAGGCCATACTCTCAGGGTTTCTCCAGTCTCTGTCAGACCAGTAAGTCTGGTCTTTTTTTGTGAGTTAGAATTTTGTTCTACGTTTTTCTCTATCTCTGTCCAGGACCCCCTATTGTAATCCTGTCAGGTCAGTTGGTGGTGGTAGCCGGGCAGCATCTAGTTGTGCTGGACTCAGTCTGGTGGAGGCTGTGGTAGTTGTGGTCCATTAGTCTTTTGGAGTAATCTTTCCCTTGTATCTTTGATTTTCTTCATTCTACCTTGCTCCAGACGGGGTGGGACCACTGGAGTATCTTAGGTGGCCGCTCGAAGTCAAGTTCCTTCTTTGATTCCTAGTCACCTTCTGGATAATTCCAAATTATTCATCTGCCACTGAAGTCGCTTTGTGATTTAGCCTGTCTGCCTTTCCAGCACCCTCCTTTGCTACTTCTCGTAGCCTCCCCACACTCTGTGCTCATTAAATTCCTGAATAAGCCTTGCACTCTTATGCCTGTGTCTTTTTGTACCCCCTTCCCTGGAATACCTTCCCAAACTAGCACCTCTGCTAGGCCAACTCAAATGCTCTTTCCTCCAGGAAGCCTTCCTCACTCATACCCCCACCCCACAACCCTCCTCACATCTCCTGCCCTGATTTCGTTAGGCGCCCCTTCTCCTGTGCCACCATGTCGCCTGCGCTGGCCTTAGTTCAGCACTGGTGACACTATTGCATCTATTTTATTAGTTTGACTCCCCCCCGCCCCCACTAGACTGGGAGCCCCATGAGAATGAGGACTCTTTTTTTGTCCTTGTATGGCACTTGGTAGTTACTCGGTAGGAGCCCTGGTGGGGCAGCAGTTAAGCGCCCGAAAGATTGACAGTTCAAACCCACCCAGTGGCTCAGTGGGAGAAAGACCTGGCGGTCTGCTCCCAATAAGATTACAGCCTGTCCAGCACAACTAGATGGTGCCTGGGTACCACCACCGACTGCTCTGACAGGGATCACAATAGAGAGTCCTGGGCAGAGCTAGAGAAAAATGTAGAACAAATTCTTTACTCACCAAAAAAAAACAAAACAAAACCAGACTTACTGGTCTGACAGAGACTGGAGAAACTGCAAGAGTATAGCCCCTGGACACCTTTATAACTCAGTAATGAAGTCACTCCTGAGGTTCACCCTTTAGCCAAAGATTAGACAGGCCCATAAAACAAAACGAGACTAAATGGGCACACCCGCCCAGGGACAAGGACGAGAAGGCCGGAGGAGACAGGAAAGCTGGAAATGGGGAACCTAAGGTTGAGAAGGGGAGAGTGTTGACGTGTCGTGGGGTTGGCAACCAATGTCACAAAACAGTATCTGTATTAATTGTTTAATGAGAAACCAGCTCTGTAAACCTTCATCTAAAGTACAATAAATAATAAGAATAATAAATTTCTGCCGAAACTGCACAAAAAAAGATTACAGCCTAGAAAACCCTATGGGACAGTTCTACTCTGTTACATGAGGTCGCTATGAGTCGGACTCAACCGATGGCACCCAGCAATTACTCCATAAATGGTTATAGAGTAATTAGGTGAATATGTGACTTGAATAAAAAAGGGGGAGTGATCCAGGTGTCTGTTGCATATATGTGATAGCTAAATGAGACTTTTAGAATGCTGCCTTCGTCTTACTCAAAAGCTTTCGGTGACCTCTATAGTTCAGCCCATTTAGTTTACAGATGAGTAAACTGAGGCCCAAGGTGGAGAAGTGGCTTAAATGACACAGTGAGTTTTCTACTTGATAAAATCCAGAGGACATCTTTCTGGTCTTTTCCTCCCTCGTCAGCGTGCTTGTGGACTTCAGTGTCCACGGCTCTGCTCATGCTGACTGTGAATGCGTCCAGTTCCTTCTTGTCCGTGTCCCCCACGCCACCCACCACACTCATTTGAAGTTTTTTGTGCCGGTATTTCTCTAAGGTTCTGCTTCTCTTTCAAGGTCCAAGTCAACACACTTCCTCTTGAAAAGTGTCCTCTGACCATACCAGCCCGTAGAGATTCCTTCTGCCCCTGGACTTCTATAGACACTTTGGGCTTGTGCCCAGACCTTCCCATACTTGGCAAGAGTTTTGTTTTAGGTTTTATTAAAGTATAACATTAACCCATTGCTGTCGAGTCGATTCCAACTCATAGCGACCCTATAGGACAGGGTAGAACTGCCCCAGAGAGTTGCCAAGGAGCAGCTGGTGGGTTTGAACTGCCTATCTTTTGGTTAGCAGCTGAACTCTTAACCACTGTGCCACCAGGGCTCCAAACAGAAAAGTCCACATAGTGTAAGAGTAAAACTTGACAAATTCAAAACTTCAATTTAGAATCAGAACCTATCTGTGTAATCAGCTTTCATAGGAAGAAGCATAACTTTACCTGCTCCTTTGAAGCCCTGCAAGGTGTTTTGTGGTTGTTTTGTCTTTTGGAGGAGGTTGTTGTTCCTCAGTACATCTTGTATCGTCCGTGTCTTTGTGTCCGTGTTTATGTAGCTTGGAATGCCTTCACCTTTCAGGTTTCCAGAATCCTGCTCGCCCACTGCTCAAGGCCCAGCTTTAGCCCTCCTTCTTTAGAAACTTTCTCTGACTTCTCCAGCCCTCTGAGTTTCTTTAACACACTGTTTATGTAACGTGCTTATCACTTCTGCTGCTGTGTGACAGGTCTTATACTGCCACTTAACTCTTGTGATTTTCGTTTTTGTGAGTTTTATGTCATTCTCTCAAACACATTGTAAACTTCTTGAGGACAGGAACACTAGGTAAAATGAATTGCCAAATAGCATCTAAAAATTACATTACTTGAATTCTTCTAAAATAATTACAAATATCTTTTGTCTTATTATAAACTCATCGTAGCGGAAAAGTTAGAAAAGTAATTTAGAAATAGTTCATTGTAGAAAAATTAGACTATATGGATGAGCAGAAAGAAGAAAAAATTAAGATATTGAATCTCACCACCCAGAGGTAATCATAATTAACATCTTTATGTAAGTTTAGCATTAATTAGAAGTATCTGACGGAAGGTAATATTTTAGAGGATGAATAGCTCGGCTTGCTTGTGAACTAGATCTGCCTAGCAACAAGTGCCGGTGCTTGGAATCAGCAGATCCTGCAAGGCCTGGTTAGGCACTAAAGTAGATACAGTAATTTATGAGACTAAGCTTTTAAGGTTTGGGAGGAGCCAAGGGGTATAAGTCATTAAATAACAAAGCTAAAGCAAGATGTAAGAATTGTTACTTTGAGATGCCTATTTTAATTTCAGTTACCCATTGATCCATTGCCATTGAGTCGATTCCGACTCATAGGGACCCCATAGGACAGAGTTGAACTGCCCGGACAGAGTAGAACCACCCCATAGGGTTTCCAAGGAGTGGCTGGTGGAGTCAAACTGCCGATCTGTTGGTTAGCAGCTGAGCTCTGAACCACTAAGTTGGAACTGTATAAACATTTATTGTTATTAGTTGCCATGGCATCAACTCCAAGTCATGGCAACTTCATTTGTGCAGAGTTGAACTGCTCCGTAGGGTTTTCAAGACTGTGACCTTTCAGAAGCAGATCACCAGGACTGTCTTCTGCGGCACCTCTGGGTGGGTTCGACCCACCAACCTTTTGGCTAGTAGTTGAGCTCTTAACCGTTTGCGCCACCCACAGATTCCATGTATCGTTATCCAGAAGGCTCATGTTGGCACCTTGTATATTTATTTCCAGAGAAGAGTACTGTTATGTGTTAAGTTACTCAGCTGAGATGGAACATTGGACTCTTTTAGAAGATCCCAATCTTCTGTAATAACATTTGCCGTGGTGGGGCTTTTATGCACGATTCAGTTTTTTAACTTTTAGGAGATTGTCTAAATTAAATTTGAGGTCATTAAAACCGAATGCTTTGGAAGCTTTCACACTCATTGGACAGAGTGTGGATTGCGTACATAAAGTCTTGTTGCCTTTTAGGTGGCACTTGTTACATGGTTTTTGCTTAAGCTGCAGCCTGAGATCACAAGAGGATTTCAGGTCTTCAGTATTTTAGAGTGTGTTAAAGTGCTGTGCCCTGTGAAACAAACATTTCATGGCTTCCGTCCTCCTTCCGTGGACAGTTCAAAATGTCTGGCTGACACTGTCCGTAAATTCAGATGTCAGCTGACAAGATGGATTTCCTGCTGTAGAAATCATATTGAGCAGATTTCATTGATCTTCTCTTCCTTTTGCAGGGGCAGAATTAGACTGGCTGAGCAACCCAAGCTTCTGTGTTGGAACCATACCGCCACCGAGCCAACAACCCGAAGGAGCCCCAGGCCTTGTTTCTGAGGGGTCACCACTGACCAGGTAGTTTATTTGGCAGATGGGGTTTGTCTTTGTCAGGGTATCATCTGCAGGTGAGTTTAAATGAGCTCCTTAGAAAACTCTGATAGAAGAGCGAAGTCAAACTCTTCCTCTTCCTTCAAGTGATGAGGTAATCTTTTACTGTTTTCCTCTCCCTCACTCTTATAGATTAGGCCTTTTTTTCCCTTACATTGCAGTGGCAAGTACATGACACAGTTAGTGCCTGTAATTAGGCCACGAGGGAAATGGCATCATTGGGATTCTTAAGTAACTTTACTAACCTCATTAGCAACCTTTAGAATAATATAATTCAGGTGTTTTGTTAGTGGTATTTTTGTGAAAGTAGAAGGAGCTCGTAAAATATAACGTAGCATAAACATATGAAAACGTTGGGGAAAGCAAAATGGCACATATCTCTGCCCAGCTTTGAGAGAATTTTGTTTGAGATCATTGAATTGAGAAATGAACTATCTCACAGAGAGACTAGATGGTCTCATTAATATGATGAACCTGGCTAAGCTCTGACTCTAAAAGCATACGGAGCCTTTGGAAATGAGAATAGTTGATGCATGAGTGGGACTCGTTTGTAGATGTTTCAGTAATGAAGAAGAGCTCATTTTAACCTTTAAAAAAAAAAGGACCTGAAGTAATTTTCTTTTGCATGAAAGACATGCTGGCATAATACGTGAGATTAAAAATAAATCTCTTATAATCTCGCTTTTAAAAAGACTATGCTTGATAAAATAATGGCTCGATTACTTTCATTTAAAGATGTATAGATTTGAAATTATAGGTGTGGAGACTATTACAGTTAGAATTTCTTCCCTTGTTATTATTTTAGGTCCAACTCTAAGTCTTTAAGGTGAATTGTAATCTAGGAAGGTACTGTAGACTGTATGGACGAGTAATAAAGCTCTGTGAGCATTTATAGCATTCCCTGTTACATTTTGGTTATTTATTTATTATTATTTTCCCTACCTCTTTGAAAATGATTCTAGTATTTTCCCCAACAGGAGTCCTTTGAAATCAGAGTCTTCAGATGAAAGTGACAGTAACAGAAAACTCAAACAAACAAGCAGAAAGAAGGAGAAAAAGAAAAAGAAAAAAAGGAAACATCAGCACCACAAGAAAACCAAGAGAAAGCGTGGGCAGTCGAGTAGCAGCGCATCTGAGCCAGATAGTGACGCTGAAAGGGACAGATCTTCTAGAAGCATCAGTAAAAAGGAGTCTGAGAAGCCAAAGTGGGTTTCTGTTCTCAAATAGCTGTGATATTTTAAACCATGACTTTTCCTCCATTGATTGTTGCCACAAGGTAGACTTTTGAATGTTTAGTCAGTTCATCAAAATGGAGCTGCACCGAAAAATGCTTTGACACAATAATGATTGTGTCAGTTATGATGTAGACAAAAAAATCTTTGAGGTTTTTGAAAGATGGCAAATGTGCCACACAGTGGGTAGATATGGGCCAGTTCCGTACATAGTTAAGAGTTTCATGTATGATGAGATATCAGCATCTACACTTACAGAATGACTCTGTAATGCCTTACCTGTCCTCCTTATAGATCTTCCTTTTAGTCTGTCCCCCACCATCCCCTGCGTGCGTGCACACGCGCACTCTTTGGTTAAGGTTAAGGTAGCACTTAAAGTGATCATGCTTTTGTTCTTTTCCTTTTTTTCATATATGGTTAGAGCCACTGTTGAAATTATAGGCTAGCTAGGACCACAGTATTTTCTTCCCTTGGAGGCTTTATTTCTTCTCATGATCTACTCTGCCGTCTACCTGCATTTTGTTCAAGTCATTCTCCAGAACAGCCATCGAGCAGGTGCTCCATGATAGCCTTTCCTTTCTGCTTAGTTTAACATTCTCCCACATAGAGAGGCCCTTTGCCTGTAGGTGGGACAGGTGATATATGGTGAAACCACCTGAATTGTTGCCCATTTAACTTTTTTCTTTCCTTTGCTCATATGGCCTAGAAGAGAGAAAATGTAAGTACCTGTCCAGGGTATTCATGAAAAGAAAATAGTCTAATAAGAGTTTTGCAACTCTTCAGGGATTATTTACTTTTGTTCTGTGCTTGAAACACCGGTTGATGTCAGTGGGAGCTCTGTGAATGGAGCAAGTCTGGAATCTGGCCCTGAGTGTTTCTGTCAGAAAGGCAGACACCACGGGCGACCAGGGTCCTTCTGTCATCAGCTCAGTGGCGGAGAGCTCTGCAGGCCTGAGGCCTGCCTTGCGGTATGCCAAATGCATGGCACAGGCCTGGTCCGTAGTGAGTATCCAGTACGTTTTTGTTACGTGAGTGAATGAATGAATGTGTGGACTGATATTCTTGTCTTCAGTATGTCTTCAAAGCAAAATACATTCATCGTTGTAGCTTCTGAAAACTCTTCTTTTAGCTACTCGTCCTTTTTGATAGCTGAGAAAAATGAATTTTAAAGGATTTCCCAAAACCACACAGAAACTACCATTAGGACTTGAAAGATAGTTATTTTCAGCCTCTGCTTAATCCCTCTAGAGCTGATTTTTGTACAGCCTATTGATAATTTTATGATCAGGTAACATTTTTAAGTTAGTTGATATGTTGCAGAATATCGGAAACTCTGTTAAAGTCAGAATAGATCGCTCTTGTTTTTGTGTTTGACTTCCTTACCATCAACTTCTTCAGTTTCTCCCTGGGAAGGGAGTTGTTTATTTCCCTGTAGACAAGGACTAAGATATCAGCGAGCCCTGAGAGTTTCCACTGATGTCAGCAAAGTGGGTTTGTGGAAGGTAACGTACCGAATGGGACCCTATTCCAGCAACGTATGGAGGCACAAACGACTTCCTGCTTTTTCCCTTAGGAGGGGCTCACCCACAGTCAGTAGTCTCTTGTGTACCCCAGAGACCACAGCTACTAATTGACCTTTGTTTCCTAGGAGGAGCTTCTCGGCCTCCAGGCAGAGGCAGGCCCTTCCTTGCACACAGCTAAACCCCATCCTGCTGCCTGACCTCAGTACCCAACAGGGGAGGAATGAGGACTTGTTTATTCCCCAGAGGTGGTTGGCAGCTGGGCCTTCTCCTTTTTTTTCCCCTCCAGTTCACATTACTTTTCTTTCTTTCTGGTGGGCTCTGCCTCTCTTCTCTACCCCTTAGGATTTTTGTAGACAGAAAACCATCCATAGTTATTCTGGAGGAAATTCTGTTAAAATCACCATATATTTTAATGTGAGATTCATTGTTCAGCAACTGTTTGTTGACTAGCTACTTTGTGGCCCTGACATGCCATTCCCCTGTATTCATGGCCAGGAATCACTTAGAAGCCTCCAGAATCTTTACGTCTATCTAGGCAGAGCCAAAAAGCGAAGGTGGCACAACCGTTAATGGCAGCTTTGACTCCATTGGCGGCTTCTTGTGTCAGCAGCGCTGTGAAGTGATTTTCTTTGGAGGAAGAAGGATGCTAGATGTCAATAATATCTCCCCTCCTTTTCACTTAACTCCTAGGAAAGTGGTTCCAGTTGTATCTCAGCTGAAAGTCTGCCAGTTCACAAATTGATTCAGAGATAAACAAGGGTCTTTTCTGATACTGGGCTGCTCTTAATTCAGCCCTTTATGCACGAGGTTCATACTTATAGGCAAAACACCACACTCAGCCCAAAATACAAAAATCAGACCAAGGCCAAGTCACATCCAAGACCGAACAGTTCAGGGTGTATGTGTGTGTGTGTGCATGTGTGTGTGCGTGTCTGTGTGTGTGCGTGCGTGTATGTGTCTGTGAAAGTTTTGAGTCTGAACAAAGTATCTGAGCACTTTCAAGTAATTTAGGTGAAGTGAAGGTAGCCCAATTTAACATTAACCGTTATCACCTTTGAAGATGTGTAATTTCCTCTGCCTGGCACTCTAATGTGTCTTAGAGCAGAATTATTATTATTTGATTTTTTTTAAGAAAAAAAGCTTGTTTGTAAATATACTTGGAATTCGGGTTAACTGAAACCAATTGCTAGTGAGTTGACTCCAGCTCATGGTGAACCCATGTGTTTCAGAGAACGGCACTCCACAGGGATTTCAGTGGCTGATCTTTCAGAAGCAGATTGCCAGGCCTTTCTTCTGAGATGCCTCTGAGTGGACTCAAACCACTATCCTTTCAGTTAGTACTGAGTGCTTAACCATTTATTAATTCAAATTATAGTCATTTAAATGAAATATTTTAAAAGTATACCTGTATCCCTCTAGTTAATTTCTGAGATAAGACGAGATCTTTTCTCAGTAAGGTATCATTTAATGGTGACGATTTTTGCTTTATTTTCAAAAGCTCTTTCCCAGAGCAGGCGTCTGCCCACCTCTGTCGCACGTGCACGTTTTGTATACTCAGGTGTGCTTGATGCCGTGTGGGGTTTGAAATGCTTAACTTTGGTGTTTCTGAAAATGCCAGAGATGTGACTGGGGGATTTCTAAAGCGTCTTTCCCTTTTTCTTCGCCCTCCTTTATCCCACAGCCATGAAAATCATGCTGCTGCTGATACTGGCCGTTGGTGTGTTTGGCTGGAGGACACTCAGGCTGTGACAGGAGAAGCCTTCCGAACAGATAAGAAACCAGACCCTGCCAACTGGGAGTATAAGTCTCTCTACCGAGGGGACATAGCAAGGTAGCCATCGTGATGCTTCTGCCTGATCTTCATTGGTGGGAAGTAACTTCTTCCTCTTCTGAACTCTTTCTCAGCATTGTCTGTCTGTCTCTTTTCTTTTATGGATTTTGTTGAGTTTTATCTCATGGTAAGTTGTTTAGGCACATGTCTGACCTCACATACTAACATGAAAGCTTAAACCTTGTGGTCAGGGTCCAGTTCGGATGAATCTTATTTCTCCACAGTGCTTAGCGTAGTGCCTGGCATAGCAGGTGTTCAGTAAATATTTGTTGAATGAATGAATCTAAATATAGCTTGAAATAATTAATTTGTGGCACAGTATCCAGAAACCATTTGGTCTCATCTATATGCCATTTTAAAAAGTTGTGAAAGCCTTTTATTTATCCACCCGCACGTCTGCCATTTAAAAAATGACATTAAACGGTAATGAGTTTTTCAAATGTTCCCAGCATATGCCACCAGATAATCACAGAAATGGGTGGTGTTATTTGCTTCAGGAATGAGTTTGAACTTTCCCCCTCTAATCTGTTAATCAAAAATATAGAGTACTTGCTAGACCCTTTAGGCACTTAGTACTTTTTAGGAAACTCTTGGGAACATGAAGAACAAGAACACCCAGTCTGTGCTCCCAAAGAGCTTGTGGAAAATGAAAATTGCAGGTAGAGAATCATGGAATATAAAGCAAGAGGAGTTCTTAGAGGTCATCATCATTCTTTATAGGCTAATTACTTTTTAGAAATAAATTTGCATTTCCATGACTTTGCCACACCTCCGGCTTTTAATTGTGTTCTCACTTCAGACATTATGGTTCTCCACATAAGCAATTCCAACTATAATTTCCTTTATGATGAGTTTCTATCAGTTGTTTTTTGGTGCATATTTATATTTACATAAAGCAAAACCAAAACCATTGCCTTCGAGTTGATTCCAACTCACAGTGACCCTATAGGACAGAGTAGAAGTGCCCCATAGGGTTTTCAAGGAGCAGCTAATGGATTCGAACTGCCAGCCTTTTTGGTTAGCAGCCTGAACTCTTAACACTGTGCCACCAGGGCTCCTGTATCTATATACTGTGTACTAAAACCTCATGGTGGTCATAAATGGCTGTCATTAAAATGTATTCATCTGTTTTTGAATTCTTTCACCACTCCCTGAAGTCTTTACTGGGTGTTCCACGCCACCACAGTGTAGTGCCACAGATAAGGTGGTGGTGGTGTTAGGTGCTATCAAGTTGATTTTCAACTCATAGCAACCCCATGTGACAGTATAACTGCCATATAGGGCTTTCTAGGCTGTAATTTTTATAGAAGCAGATTGCTAGGTCTTTGTCCCATGGTTAGCAGCTAAGCTCTTAAATGTTGCGCCACCACGGCTCCTGCAGATAAGGTGGATACCTAATAAAAGCTGGGCATCAGGTGCCACGGTCTTCCACTGTGCTTTCCCTCTCAGCCCACCTGATCCACACAGCGGCTTCCTGTGGAGAAGAAGGTGTGCTCTGCCATTTTACAGGTGTGGATCTCTGAGGGGTTAAGTGACTTCTCAAGATCGTGTGACCAGGAAGCAGTAGAGATGGGATTTGAGCCTGTGTATCTCTGACTTCAAATGTTCTTTCAGCCACAACCAGTGTCCATACCCCCGCCTCCTTTTTGATTCTTTGTGCCTATAGCCAAATTCTGTTCACTTAAATGTACGTATGATGTCATTCACTGACTTTCAGAACAAAATTGGTGGGGTGTGGGGCGTTCTCAGCCTCTGGGATTATTCAAGTGAAGCCTAGCTGATTATTTGATGAGAATCTTATAAGAAAATTACCTTCCTTTGGAGGAATATTGCATTGAATTACATCCTAGGTCCTAACTTAAGACTCTCTACTAATACAACCTAAATGTTTAATAGGAAAATGGTTAACTAAATTATGGCACGTCTATACAGTGGAACAGTTTGAAGCTAATAAAAATTATATTTTCTAAAACTAATAGTATGGGAAAATGCTCAGGAGGAAGGGGAAAGCGTGAAGTTGTATGATATATCAGCTAACAATGTAAGAAAGATGTGTATGTCCACATATAAATGCGTACATCTATACACACACATCCACTTGCATAATAATATAGGACGGTAGGTTCCCTTAAGGAGCCCTGTTGGTGCAGTTAAGTCTTCGCCTCCTAACCAAAAGATCAGTGGTTCAAACCCACCAGCCACTCCAAGGGAGAAAAGATGTGGCATAAAGATTTAAAACCCGTTGCCGTTAGTGTAGTCTGACTCATGGTGACCCTGTAGGACAAAGTAGAACTGTCCCATCGGGTTTCCAAGGCTGTAATCTTTAAGGAAGCAGACTGCCACATCTTTCTCCCACAGAGTGACTAGTAGGTTTGAATCGCTGACCTTTCAGTTAGCAGCTGAGTGCTTAAATACTGTGCCATCAGGGCTTGTTCAGCATAAAGATGACAGCCTCGGAAACCGTATGAGGCAGCTCTGCTTTGTCATGTAGGGTCTCCGTGAGTTGGAATCCATTCTGTGGCACACAACAACAGCAAGAAATTTCTTTTATTTTCTCCTTTATCAGTTCCTTCTAACTTTTCTGCAAAATGCAGTTATTAGTTTACAGTTGGAAAAATGAGTAAACATTTTTTTAAAAGTTATGTGAACATCTAAAATACTCTACATTTTCAGTGATGAGAAAGCAATAGTAATTAAAGAGAACAAAAGTAACTTTTTACTTAAAATGTGTTCCTTAGGGAATGACAGGCTTATTTAGAGCTACTTCAGCACTATTTTATTTTCATCTTTTTTTTTTTTAATTGTTATAATTAAATGAAGTTTACATTTCAAGTTAGTCTCCCATACAAAAAAAATTTTTTTTTTACGTACATTATTATGAGACCCTAATTGCTCACCCCATTCTGCGACAGCACACTCCTCCTTTCCACCCCTGATTCCCCATGACCATTCAACCAGCTCCTAACTCGCTCTGTCTTCCCATCTCACCTCTGGACAGACGCTGCCCCTTGGGTCTCTTGTATCTACTTGAGTAAGAGACACTCTCTTCACGAGTATCACTTTATGTCCCACAATCCAGTCCAATCCCTGTCTGAAGAGTTGGCCTCGGAAATTGTTTTAGTTCTGGGCTGATAGAGAGTCCAGGGGCCATGCTCTCCAGAGCGCCTCCAGTCTCAGACTGTTAAGTCTGGTCTTCTTACTAGAATTTTAGTTCTTCACCCCATCCTTCTACTGCTCCATCAGGGACCCTCTGTTATGTTCCCTGTCGGGATGTTCATTGGTGGTAGCCGGGCACCATCTAGTTCTTCTGGTCTCAGGCTGATGAAGTCTCTGGTTTATGTGGCCCGGTCTGTCTCTTGGGCTAATACTTTCCTTGTGTCTTTGGTGTTCTTCATTCTCCTTTACTCCAAGTGGTTGGGGCCAATTGATGCATCTTAGATGGCTGCTTGCAGGCTTTTAAGACCCCAGATGCCACTCACCAAAGTAGGTTGCAGAACATTTTCTTAAGCTTTGTTATGCTAGTTGACCTAGATATCCCCCAAAAGCATGTTCCCCAGACCCCCCATCCTGGCTACTCTGTCTCTCAAAGTATTTGATTGTATTCAGGAAACTTCTTAGCTTTGGTTTAGTCCGTTTGTGCTGACTTCCACTGTAGTGTGCTCAGTACTATTTTATATCATCACTTTTTGTTAGAGTTGTTTTTGACTTATAAATGAAATGGAGAGATATTATCCTGAGGTAACTGAGAAAGAATTTGGAAGAGAATGTAAAGAGAAAGGGGTTGATAGAGAACTTATGTGTATATGGAAGACAGTATCTTCCCAAGGTAGAGTTCACTAACTTGAGCTGTGAGGGAAAGCAGAGAGCTTCTCAAGGCATCTGTTGAAAGTGGGAAAGCAGAGGAGATGAGGGGAGCCATCCCAGGGCTGAGCCAGGGGAATAAATGGAGGCAGAGCTTTCTGGGAGCTGAGAGGAGATGGAGGCAGCCTCTTTTTCCCTGCAGCCTTTATTGAGAAAAATTACAAACATACAGCAGAGTTGAAAGAATATCTCAGTGAACGCTCATATGTCCACTACCTGCATCCTGCCTTTAACATTTTACTATACTTGCTTTATCACGTATCTGTTCATCCATCTATCCTTGCCTTAATCCTTTGTATTTTTTTGATACATTTCAAAGTGAATTGCATCAATACTGGAGCCCTAGATGTTTCAGCATGCGTATCATTAACTAGAGTTCAGTATTTGTTTAGTTTCGTCTTTTGATAAAAATTTGCATGCAATGCAATACACAAATCTTAAGTGTACATTTGCTGAATTTATTTATTTATTTTTTGTTGTGATCTATGAGGATTTTTTATTGGCTAGTTTTCAGACATAGATCACCAGGCCTTTCTTCCTAGTCTGTCTTAGTCTGGAGGCTCCACTGAAACCTGTCCACCTTGGGTGACCCTGATTGTATGTATAATACTGGTGGCATAGCTTTCATCATCACAGTAACATGGAAGCTACCACAATATGACAAACTGACAGACAGGTGGTGGGGTTAGGAATTTAAATGACTATAAAAACAGATTGATGTGTATATTGGGTAGGTTGGCTATAATTTAGACATGTCAACAGTCTCCCTTCTTGACCTTGGAGGAGTTTTTTATTTTTTCCCTTTGGAGAAAATATACATTTCAAAAATTTCTACATCTACAATTCAGTGACTTTGATTACATTCTTCCAGTTGTGCTGCTGTTCTCACTTTAGATGAAGGTTTACAGAACAAAATACTTTCTCATTAAACAGTTAGTACCCATATTGCTTTATGACAGTGGTTAACAACCCCACAACATGTCAACACTGTCCTCACTCAACCTTGGGTTTCCTATCACCAGCTTTCCTGTCCCCTCCTGCCTCCTAGTCCTTGTCTCTGGACTGCTGTGCCTCATTAGTCCCATTTTGTTTTATGGGGCTGTCAATTCATGGCTGAATGGGAAACCTCAGGAGTGACTTCACCCCTGAGCTAAAAGGGTGTCTTGGGGCCATACTCTCGGGGTTTCTCCAGTCTCTTTCAGGCCAGTAAATCTGGTCTTTTTGTGTGTGTTAGAATTTTGTTCTACATAGTTCTCCAGCTCCGTCCAGAACCCTCTGTTGTGATCCCGGTCAGAGCAGTCAGTGCTAGTAGCCGGGCATCATCTAACTGTACTGGACTCAGTCTTGTGGAGGCCTTGGTAGCTGTGGTCCATTAGTCCTTTGGACTAATCTTTTCTTTGTATCCTGTTCTCTTCATTCTCCCTTGTTCCTGAAGGAATGAGACCAGTGGAGTATGTTAAATGGCTGCTCACAGGCTTTTAAGACCGCAGACACTACTCACCAGGGTAGAATGTAGAACATTGTCTTTATAAACTGTGTTATACCAATTGAGCTCGATGTTCCCTGAGACCATGGCTCCCACAACCCTACGCCCAGCAATTCAGTCCCTCAGGGAATTTGGATGTGTCTATGGAGCTTCCATGACCTTTCCTTGTACAAGTTGTGCTGGTTTCCCCTGTACTGTGTACTGTCTCACCCTTCACCCAAGATAACTACTTATCTATTCTTGGCTGCCAATTTTTTTCTTTCAAGGTTGTATGTATATCATCCCATTGCCTTCTTGCCTGCATGGTTTCCAACGAATAATCTGAGCTTAGTCTTATTGTTTCTCCTCTGTATGTGACTTTTTGGTTCTCTCTAGCTGCTCTCGGGATTCTTTGTTTGTCTTTGGTTTTATCGAGTGTGATTATGACATGCCTTGGTGGTTTTCTTTTGGGGTGTATCCTATATGGGGTTCACTGAGCTTCTTGAATGGTCAGCTTTACATCTTTCATGATATTTGGGAAGTTTTCTGTCAGCAGTTCTTCAATAAACCTCTCTGTGTTTTCTGTTTTCTTCCCTTGTTCTGGAACTCCGATCACTTGCAGATTTTTGCTTTTGATTGTATCCCACATAATTCTCAGGGTTTCTTCGTTTTTATTCATTCCCTTGTCTGATTTTTCCTCAAACAGAGTTGTATCCAAGTGTTTGTCTTCAGTTTTTCTTCCACCGTTTCAAACCTGCTCCTCAGCCCTTCTATGACACTGTCCATTTCTAAAATCTTGCTTTTTATCTTTTGGGTTTCTAATTGTTGTTTTTGTATGATTTCTTGTTATGAATTTATTTTGGCATTTTGTTCCTGCATTATTTTCCTGAATTCTTCCATTTTTTCGTCTGTATTTCCCATAAATTTGTCTGCCTATTCCATGAATTTGTCTATTTTTCCTCATTTTTGTCTGCTTTTTGCTTCAACCCTTAGGTAATTCTCAGTATTAGAGATTTGAATTCCTTATCAGGTAGTTCTAGTGCCTGTTCTTCCACTGGAAAGTCATCTGGTGTTATATTTTGGACACCTACTGGAACCATCCTGTCCTTTTTTTGTAAATGTTTTGATATTGTCTGTTGTCTTCGGGGCATTCAGTAGTTATCTTTCTCGTTATTAATTGTAGATTTGTTGGTTTCGTCCTTTTTTTTTTATTATTTGGCTATGTCTTAGCAAGTGGGCTGTGTGTTCTTTGTTGTGTTCTTGTCTGTGGGCATGATACTTTTTGCATCCTTTTCCAGTTGGCAGGATCAGTCGCTCAGATATGGTACAGCAGGGCAGGTTTAGCTGAAGAGGAGTTACTGGTATGGGTTGTTTTTGGCACTTACTACAACCACCAGGGTGGATCAGTAATCAGTGCAGGGCAGGTTCTAGTAGGCTGTGTCTGGGCTGCTTGGTGGTGTGATGTTCAGCGCATGGTGCAGGTAGGCAGGATGGAGGGGGGAGACTGTGACGTATGGAGCTAAGATGGGTATGGGAGAGAGGAGAGAGAAACAGGAGCCAAAAACATACAAACAAACAAGAGTGCTAGGGGAGCTTGCTGTTGGAGTGGAGAGATGAGAGACTATGAAAAGGATAAGAAGAAAAAAAATGAATAAATAAAAATTAGAAAGAAAGAAGAAAAGAAAAGTTCCCAAGGATCCCACCGATGTGGCTGTAAAGTTGCTCCCAGGCCGTGAAGTACAGCCTGGCTAGAAGGGGTAGAGGTGCCACTCAGCGCCAGGTATTCAGGGGACAGGAGAGAAGGAAAGTATAAAGAGACGAGAAACTGAGTAATGACGAAGGACAGAAAGGGGAAGAAAAGTGGAAAGAAAACAAAACAAACATTAAAAACAAAAACAAACAAACAAAAAAAAACCCAAGAAAAAAGAAGTGCCCTCAGGGAACCCTCTGCGCGTCTCCACAAACTGAGGGGGTAGTTCCTAAGCCACGCAGCTGCCCAGCTAAAACAGGCTCCCAATTCAAGAAAAGAAAAAGAAAAGAAACAAACAATTCAAAACAAACCGAAAAAGCCCCAGGTTCCCACCAGCATGGCAGCATGGGTTGGGAAGCAGTCTCACATTCGAGCTGTGTTTCACAGCCATTCAGGGAGAAGCAGAGGTGGTGCATGGAGCCAGGTATTTGAGACGAAGGAGGGGTAGGTGGTGAGAGGTAAGGAAGAAATCCAAAGAGCAGAAAAAAGCAACAACAGCAGCCAACAAATGGCACTTAGGGAGCCGGCCAGTGCAGGCGGGTGGAATCCAAGCAACACTGGGTGAAGCTGGTGCTTCCCAGCCAGGAGACTGGCCACAGGAAGCAGAGGAGGCTGGGTGTGGGGGGATGAAGAAGGGTGGGGTGGTGGGAAAGCGTATATTGCTGGTTACCGGTGGTTCTGTCTCCTGCTGGAAGTTCCATGAAGCTGCGTTCTCGTACCCCGTTTGCTGGTCTCTGATAGGAATCCGAGGTGGTGGATCCGTGCTGCATTAGCTGATAGGGGACCTCTGCATGTATTTCTCCTCACTCTCTGTTCTCTGTCAGTCTCTTATTCCATTCAGTGCTCAGCTGAGTTCTTTATCTCTTCATTCGATGCTTAGGGTTTCAGGATTGCCGTTTTCTCTGTTTGGCTTAGTTTTTCAGATCTTTGCTGTGGAGGGACAATGTGGTGCTTCTGCCTATAGCGCCATGTTGCCCAAAAGTCCCCATTTGCTGAATTTAGAGAAATGCATACACCTATGTAAATGAGACCCCTATGGAAATACAGTATATTACTGTGAACCCAAAAAGTTTCTTGACATCCCTTTCTGGTCATTTTGCACCCCTCCTTCCCCAGAGGCAACCACTGTTCTAATTTTTTCTACCATTGATTAATTTTGCCTGTTCTAGTATTTCATATAAATGGAATTGTACAATGTGTACTCCTTTGTGTCTGGCTTCTTGTCACTCAGCATAGTGTTTTGAGATTCATCCATGTTGTGGCATCTGTCAGTAGTTTGTTCCTTTTTATTGCTGGTAGATTCCGCTGTATGACTAATACCACTGTTCGTTTGTCCATTTTTCTATTGATGGACATGTGGGCTCTTGGCGGTATTTGGTATTACGGATGAAGCTGCTGTGAGCGTTTGTGCATAAGGCTTTGGTTAGACATGTAGTTTCATTTTTCTTGGGTAAATACCTAGGAATAGAATTGCTGGGTCATTGGGTAAGTCTGGAGCCCTGGTGGTGCAGTGGTTAAGAGCTTGGCTGTTAACCAGAAAGTCAGCAGTTCAGATCTACCAGCCGCTCCCTGGACACCCTGCTGTGTCCTGTAGAGTCCCTGTGAGTTGGAATTGACTCGATGGCAACTGGTTTGTTTTTTTGGGTTTAGGGTAGGTCTGTGTTTAGTTTTTTAAGAAACTGACAGGGCTTCTCCCAAAGTGATTGTGCCGTTTCAACAGTGGATCAGGCCCTGGTTACTCCACGGGTTAAAACCAAAAAACCTATTGCCATCGAGTAGGTTCAAACTGCCAACCTTTTGGTTGGCAGCCGAACTCTTAACCACTGTGCCACCAGGGCTGCACTCCACAGGGTTACTCACCAGCATTTGGTATTGCTGGTCTTTTTAATTTTAGCTGTTCTGGTGGGTATGTGGCATATTTTACTGTGGTTTTAATTTGAATTTCCTTGGGAACTAATGACTTCAGCACTTTTTCATGTGCTTACTGGCCACTTTCCTTTGTGAATTTTCTGTTTGAATCTTTTGCTCATGTTTTAACTGGGTTGTTGATATAGCATACATAAGAAAAGTGTGTATTTCCTTAGCTTTTGCCTGTGCAGATATTCAGCAATCATGTGTTTGTAACTCTAAGTACACCTATACGTTCCATGAAAGCATTTTATAACCGAACCTATTTTGTCTTAAAGTAGAAAATGCCCGAATGCAGTTTTATTTTTATTTATTGTTGTAGTTTAAGTGAAAGTTTACATTTCGAAGTTAGTTTCTCATATAAAAATTGATACATACATTGTTATGTGACCTTGATTGCCATCCCTATACTGTGACAGCACACTCCTCCTTTCCACCCCTGATTTCCCATGTCCATTTAACCAGCTCCTAACCTTCTCTGCCTTCTCATCTCACCTCGAGACAGAAGCTGCCCATTTAGTCTCATGTATCAACTTGAGCTAAGAAGCACACTCTTCATGAGTATCATTTTATGTCCCACAGTCCAGTCCAATCTTTGTCTGAAGAGTTGGCCCCGGGAATAGTTTTAATTCTGGGCTGACAGAGAGTCTGGGGGCTGTGCTTTCCGGGGTTCCTCCAGTCTTAGTCAGACCATTAAGTCTGGTCTTCTTACTAGAATTTGAGTTCTGCACCCCACATTTCTCCTGCTCCATCAGGGACTCTGTTGTGTTCCCTGTCAGGGCAGTCATTGGTGGTAGCCCCAAATGTAGTTTTATTGATGGCCCTTTATTTCAGGATTATAAAAAAGAATCTTAGACCTATATGTTATCTTCTTAAGAAAGGATAGATACAAGACGGCATTGAAGGAAAGTGACTGGTCTGTGAGATCGATCACCTAGGTTGCAGGTCTCTGTGTCCTTCACCAGGAACAGTGTAAAAGAGGGAGTGAACATTTCTGCTTACCTGTCACCTAGGGTTGTGGTGATCAAATGACATAATGTATGTGACAGTACTTTAATGACAAAGCTCCAGGAGAATATAAATGACCGAGATCTGGAAGACAGGCATAATCTTAAATTCATGAGACAGTAATGAAGAATTGAAGTGTTGTAGAAAGAAGTCAAACCAGGCAGAAAAAGTTAATTGCGAATCTTCATATTTCTCTAAATAGAAACAATTTGAACGTAAGGTGAATTTGGATATATGCAGTTAACTTGCATAACAAGAAGTTAAGTCTAATGAGCCTTCAGTCATTCAGAGGTAGTGCACGTATTCCCTCGGTAACTTTTTTTCTTCTTCGAATGTAAGATACAAGAGGAAAGGAGACTCCTGCCTTGGCATTAACCCTAAGAAGCAGTGTATATCTTGGGAAGGGGCTCCCACAGAAAAGAAGAATTCACACAAGCATGTTGAACGCTATTTTACGAAGAAAAATGTGGGATTGATGAGCATTGATGGCGTTGCCGTTAGCAGTAAAACTGAACCTCCCTCATCTGAGCCGGCCTCATTTATACCAGTGAAGGATTCGGACGACGTGGCTCCTTCTGTCACCACCTGGCTGAACCCTCTGGGGATTTATGACCTTTCCACCACGCAGTGGTTACAAGGACAGGGCCCTGCAGAGCAAGAGTCAAAGCCACCAGACTCACAGCCAGACAGAGAGAATGCTGTTCTCAAGGCCAAGGTGGAGGAGTTTAACAGGAAGATTCGGGAGAATCCTCAGGATACTCAGCTGTGGATGGCGTTTGTTGCTTTTCAGGTAAGTGTTGCTGCCCCAGTTCTCTTACCTTAGAATAAACCCCTTGCCGTTGAGTAGATTCCGTCTAATAGTGACCATATAGGACAGAGTAGAACTGTCTCATAGGGTTCCCAAGGCTGTAAATCTTTTCTCCTGTGGAGTGACTCAGAGAACCACTGTCCTTTCAGTTAGCATCCGAGCACTTAGCCATGGCACCACCTGGGCTCCTTCTATCTTAGAATGATGTCCCTAATTTTGGGCAGCCCCATTCAGTCTGCAGCTATTTTTGAGCTCCTGTGAGGAACCCTGGCACTGGGCACATAAGGATTATTATTAGAATATCGTCCTTGCTCTGAGCTTGCTCCAGGTCCATTGAGGAAGACAGACATGTGAAGAATACAGTCTAGGGTAATAAATGCCGTAATAATGGTGTAATTTGGGAATGGAGTGAAGAAGTGACTTTCTAGCAGAGACTAAGAAATGGCTTCCAAGAGAAGGTAAAATCTAAACAGAATCAGCAGGCAGGAAGGGTTTCCTGAAGTACAAATAGAGCATGCCAGTGCCCAGAATTGTGTAAGAGAAGGGGCTGCTCATTAAATTACCCTAATTAGAGCTCTCTTTCCCTTTCTAAAGTACATGGATTTGTCTTAGCCCCTCATTTTGAGAACCAGTCTTACCATTACCCTGTTTTGTACTGTTGACTGTCTTATTGGTAAGGCCAGTGCTTCAGAGAAGGCTTTCACAGTGTTTTATGCTAGGTGCTGGTATATAAATCTCAGTGTAAAATGCCAGAGTGGACAGGTAAAGCGGGTGAAACAAACCCATGGTCAGATATACTAGGTGACACAGGCACCCTAGCAACCAAGTTCTTCTGAAAAGAAATGGTGATAAACAAATGTTTAATGAGAAAGTCTGAATAGTAATTCATTTTGAGAGGTGAGAAACCATTGGTAGTTGTAAGCCCTTCTGCTAAGTCTGTAGAAATTTTGAGGCTTACCCAGTCCCCTTTGCATTTGTAACTGGTGTTTTGTTGTTGAGGATGAGGTCATGAGAAAGCCGGGCCTGTATGCCATTGACGAAGGAGAGCAGGAGAAGCGAAAGCGGTCCCTGAAGCTCATCCTGGAGAAGAAGCTGGCCATCCTGGAGCGGGCCATCGAGAGCAACCAGAGCAGTGTCGACTTGAAACTCGCCAAGCTGAAGCTCTGCATGGAGTTCTGGGAGCCCGCCACTCTGGTCAAAGAGTGGCAGAAGCTGATATTCTTGCACCCCAACAATACAGCCCTTTGGCAGAAATACCTTCTATTTTGCCAGAGTCAATTTAGCACCTTCTCCGTGTCAAAAATTCACAATCTTTATGGAAAATGCTTGAGTACTTTGTCTTCCGTTAAGGATGGCAGCATCTTATCTCACCCTGTGTTGCCTGGCACCGAGGAGGCCATGTTTGGTAAGGAGAGGACTATATCCAGTGACACAGGCCAAGTTCCACTTCATTTTGGCTTGAGTTGGAGGATTTGCTTTTGGTTTATTTTAGAAAGTCTAAATGGTCTGATAAAACATTTTAAAAAGTATTATGACTCCTTTTGAGTAGAACAGATCCACACACCCCTCCCCTGCTTCCCCACCCATGATACTGCATTAGAGACAGTAGAGTTAGAAGGCAATCACTGGACTAGAAGTCCCAGCAATTCTACTTGTTAACCAAGTAAACATAGTCTCTTGACCACTTTGGTGGTCGATGGCCTTGTCTGTTGAGATGCCTGTACTGCTGTTCTCACCCAGTTATAGGGCCTCACATGATAATGTACATGAGATGCTCTGGTTAAGTGAAAAGCACTGCACAGATATGTTACTGGTGTTATTATACTGTTTGCGTTGGTTGGTGGGTCCCAGAGGAGCCCTGAATATGAATTTTGGCCAGTAACAAGAGATAGAAGTTGGCATGTTATGCAGGAGCCGTAGAGTATCACTCTTGAGCTTGCATCCTGGCTTTGACCTTCAGTGGCTGTGGTGTGACCTTGGGCAGGTTCCTTAATCTGTTTTTGCTCCAGTTTCTCCATTAGCAAAACTAGTATGATACCTGCTTTACAGGACCAGTGTGCAGATTAAATGAGGTAATATATGTTGAGTCTAGCTCAGTGCCTGGCACATAGTAGGCATTTATTCAACTGAAACACCTGCTATTGAGTTTTAATTGCTGTTAGCATCTAAAGATAGAAATATGTTATCTTTATATATATCTAGAAATAATAAGCATCTACCACACTGACATAGAGCCTATATTTAATATGATTTATGATATGCCCAAATAGCATAATGTTATTTAGTAAATGGAATTGTATCACAGTTAAGACCAAGTGAAATTTTCAAACACAGAACCCTGATTTGTTTACAGCGGACTCTGAGCCTTTGATGAAAATTCCCGGTGAATAATGCCATGTAGTGATCAGCTGAGTACAGATCTTTACTTTCTGATGAGACTCTTACGTCATCCTTTTCCTATAATTTTTCTTGTAATGATGAGCTTTGAGTATTTGATAGCCAATATTCAGATGAACCTCTTGACTTATTTCTGTGTACCATATATAGTTTTGTTGTTAATATTTGTATTCTGTGATGGTTTCATTCAAAGATCAGAGTAAATACATATTGATTACAGTACTTTTGTGAGCCGTTTTAAATCAGGACATGTATGTATTACAACTTTGAAAATATAAAAGTAACTCATTTCAGGGAAGAGATTTTCTCAGTCTCTAGCTGCCTATTTTTAGGAGTTTTGTTTTCCCTCTTTAATGATGTGACAGGGATTCTGCCCCTTTGCTCTCCCCGTTTCCAGCTCTCTTTCTACAGCAGTGCCACTTTCTGCGGCAGGCTGGCCACTCAGAGAAGGCCATCTCCTTGTTCCAGGCCATGATTGACTTCACCTTCTTCCAGCCCGACAGTGTGAAAGATCTGCCTACCAAAGGACAGGTAGGCTTTCTGCTAACCTGACCTGTGTCTGTCTCTCCCTGGGGGGAAGGTGTCCACACCTTCCACAACGGCAGGTGGTGGTAGTATTTTCACAACATAATATCCTCCTTTACATCAGTCCTGTTGAGGATGGCTCCTCAGAATTATTCTGGTGATGCAAGGAAAATTCCTTTTTTGAAGTAAGACTCACCGGTGTGCCTTTCTTCCTTCCTTGTAATGGCGCTTGTTTAAATGCTGATTATCCCTCAGTCAGGGCAATAGTTGGCATGTTATTTTAAACCACATGTCATTCTTCCACCTGTTTGCATTCAAATCCAGGTCTGTGTTACTTCCCCAGGCAACCTTTTCACCACCTAAAATCTTTGCTAGAATTGCTGTTGAAATGATATGTTGGCACTTTGTCAACACCAGTCCTAATTGGGAAGGGGAGCTTTTTGGTGACAAGTGACCATTGCTAATATTTGTTTTGCGAAGCAATACAAAATATCTTCTCATAGAGTTAGGCCTACAAGAACACCTGTCTTTTCCCTTTTCCACTGAAGAAAACTCAGTTTTCTACTCTGCAAAGAGGATAGGGTATCTGAATTTGTGATGCTAAGGCCCCTGTCATTTGGAAGTTTCATGAATTGCCAGTAAAGACCATTCTTATCATATGGGTACCTCTGGACAAAATTGGGTTAAAGATTATACCAGTTGATAGTGGTGTAACTTGTTAATATAATAAGCTAAATGACAAAATTTTTATATTTTAAGATATGCTTAGATATTCGAAGAATTTGCTGTGCTGCAGAGCTGATTCTTAAGTGGACTCGGAGCATTGGGATTGTGGGGGAAGGGGAATCAGTATCAGGACTTCCCTTATCCCCACCCTTTGCTGGGAGTTGCTATATGATGAGAGATACTATTGATGGACTGGCGCGCACGGGCCATGACCGCGAAGCATTGACGACTGTTGCTCTCAAGTGTCAAGAGGCTGTGACCCACACTCTTGAGGTTTTGAAAACTAGCAGCATATGGATTCTCAGAGCATCTGTGTGACAACTTTGAAGTAAAGCTTTTTATTTAATGGTATCCCATATTGCCTCTATAACCTAGAGACAGTTTTACCATAAACACAGTCGCGAAATACAAAACAGGCAGAGTCTGCTACTACTGGTTTGTTTCTGTGGAATAAACAAATGGGTTGTAAGCATTCATCACACTCTTTTTTAAAAGTTCCCTTCCTTCTTTCTCTTGAGTGCACTTTCTTCCATCCCTTCTGTAAGAGCAAAACCTGTAAAGAGGGAGTGCAGTCTCCCCAGCTGCCCTTCCTGAGTGGCCCCACAGCTGGACGCCCGCCCCACCCTCTCGTGACTCTCCTGGAGACTGTGCTCTCCCAGGTATGCGTGACTGTCCCTGGGCTCAGGCCGGATAATCCCCCGGCTCCTGGCCATGGTGTGCCCATTGGAAGCCTGCTTGTCCTCTTCAAAAGGATTCTTCTTACAAAAGCTTTCACTGAGCAGGGTGTTGGCTCACTTGTAAAGCCTTTATTGTCAGTTGATAACGTGATCACTTTCCTGCCCGTGGCTGTGTTCACATTCTGTTCCACAGGAGTTATTTATTGCCAGTGAGCTGGTTGCCACACTGCAGACCTAATGCCTGATGAATGAGGGAAGGGGCCGACGGGGCCAGGCTTTAAAATGCAGACCTTTTTATTCACTGATGTTTGCCACGTGCACATCTGTGCACCAAGTCTAGGGAGTCCCTGCTGTGTGTTGGGCACTGTGCCTCGTTTTGGGATATCAAGTTCCTGAAGATGTGCTCATGCCCTCAAGAGCTCACAGTCTGTCCTTTGGAACTTTGAATCCCCTTCCCTTTAAAAGGTCTTGCAAGCAGGTGTTACCTAGGGGGCCCAGCGGCATTAGGGGAACTGGCATTGCCACTGTCCCTGGTGAGACTGGCCTGGCAGGGTGAGAACTGGGAAAGCACTGCTCTCCCATACAGCTGCAGGCCCTTCTCAGCGAACCTCGGCTAATCTTTTTGTAACTTGTCCCATCACTTTGCCCTATTCTGTTGGTCAGAAGCAAGTCACTAGGTCCAGCCTGCAGTCATGGGGAGAGGATTCCACAAGGATGTGGGGTCCCTGGGGGCTCTAGTGCCTACCACACTAGATAATCATGTTTTCTATTTAGGGGTGTGTATCATACACCTACTTCAAAGACTGATCGCAAACGTGATTCCGTTTCAAGAATCATAAGCTTCTCTCTGCCCATCAGCACTGACTTGGCCCAGTGACGCAGCAGTTTTCCTGCAGTCATGGGGAGAGGATTCCACAAGGATGTGGGGTCCCTGGGGGCTCTAGTGCCTACCACACTAGATAATCATGTTTTCTATTTAGGGGTGTGTATCATACACCTACTTCAAAGACTGATCGCAAACGTGATTCCGTTTCAAGAATCATAAGCTCCTCTCTGCCCATCAGCACTGACTTGGCCCAGTGACGCAGCAGTTTTGTGTAAGTTCGGCTAACCTCCGTTTTTTAATCCAAACAGGTGGAATTCTTTGAGCCCTTTTGGGACAGTGGTGAGCCCCGGGCTGGGGAGAAGGGGGCCCGAGGCTGGAGAGCGTGGATGCACCAACAGGAGCGGGGCGGCTGGGTGGTCGTCAACCCAGGTGAGGTGTCTCTCGGCTCTGATGTGTCTGCCTTTTTCTTCTGGAATTTTTTAAAAAATCTTCATGGTTATTTGATTGTCTGCATAACCTTCTATTTATCAGTAGCTTGAGAACATTGTACCACCATGAAGATGTCAAAAACACGAAGTTGATATTATGGGAAGTAGACTGTTTATCCCCCTTTAGCTCCTCTGAAGCAGTTGATTCCCCCTCCTTGCGTGTATAACTCTCTTGAGGCCTCGAGTTCATTTCCAGAAGAAGTAATGTTAATTTTCCATTTTCTAGGTTGCTCCTGAAGAAGTGGTAATCTTGTTAACTCTCCCTGCTCCCCAACCCCCCCATTTTAGTGAGTATTAAAGCGGTGCTTTTATTCTGTTGGCAGTGTATGGACCAGCAGATACTTTGAAAAATACTTACCTTTTAAGAAATATTATAAAATAATTATTAATTAGAATTTATTTAGGAGTCTTGGGTGGTGCAGATATAACCTAGAGGTTGGTGGTTCAAACATACCCAGAGGCACCTTAGAAGAAAGGCCTGGAGATCTGCTTCTGAAAGGTCACAGCCTTGTAAACCCTGTGGAGCACAGTTCTACTTCACACTCTTGGAGTTGCCATGAGTTGGAATCAACTTGACAGCAACTGGTTTGGTTTTGGTTAGTAACATTTATAAGAACGTCATTTTTAATGACCCCAAGGTACTTTCAGCCAAGTACAGTGCTCTCCAATAGGAATATAATGTGAACCACATATGTAATTTTTAATTTTCTCATAACCACTTTAAAAAAAAAAGTCAAATTAATTTGATAATATATTTTACTTAACCTAATACATTGAAATATCACTTCAACATGTAATTAATATTGAAAAATTATGAGATATTGTGGGTTTTTTTTTCATACTCTTTGAGATCCAGTGTGCGTTTTACATTTATAGCACATCTCAGTTCAGACCAGCTGCCTTTCAGGTGCTTCTTGTTGCTGTTGTTAGGTGCCTTCATGTGGGTTCGACTCATAGCGACCCTATGTACAACAAAATGAAACACTGCCCGGTCCTACTGCATCCTCACAGTCATTGATGTGTTTGAGCCCATTGTTGCAGCCACTGTGTCAGTCCGTATCATTGAGTCTTCCTCTTTTTCACTGACCCTCTACTTTATCAAGCATGATGTCCTTCTCCAGGGACTAGTCCATCCTGATAACATGTCCAAATAAGTGAGATAAAGTCTCGCCATCCTGGCTTCTGAGGAGCATTCTGGCTGTGCTTCTTCCAAGTCGGAGTTATTTGTTCTTCTGTCAGTCCATAATTCAGAGGTCTCAATTCTTCTTCCGTCTATCTTACTTATTATTCAGCTTTTACACGCATATGAGGGGATTGAAAATACCATGGCTTAGGTCAGGTGCACCTTAGTCCTCAAGGTGATGTCTTTGCCTTTTAATACTTGACAGAGGTCTTTTGCAGCAAATTTGGCCACTGAAATACATTGTTTGATTTCTTGACTGCTGCTTCCAGGGGCGTTGATTGTGGATCCAAGTAAAATGAAATCCTTGGCAAGTTCAATCTTTTCTCCATTTATCATGATGTTGCTCCTGGGTCCAGTTGTGAGGATTTTTGTTTTTTTTATGTTGAGGTGTAATCCATGATGAAAGCTGTAGTCTTTGATCTTCATCAATAAGTGCTTCAAGTTCTCTTCACTTTCAGCAGGCAAGGTTGTGTCATCTGCATAGTGCAGGTTGTTAATGAGTCTTCCTCCAATCCTGATGCTGCGTTCATCTTCATATAGTTCAGCTTCTTGATTTGCTCAGCAACAGATTGAATAACTGTGGTGGAAGGATACAACCCCGGCACACACCTTTTTTGACTTTAAACCACACAGTATTCCCTTGTTCTTTTTGAACGACTACCTCTTGGTCTATGTACAGGTTCTTCATGAGGACAATTAAGTGTTCTGGAATTCCCATTCTTCAGAATGTTGTCCATAATTTGTTATGATCCACACAGTCAGATGCCTTCGCATAGTCAATAAAATACAGGTAACATCTTTCTGGTATTCTGTGGTTTCCGCCATGATCCATCTGACATTAGCAGTGATATCCCTTGTTTCGTGTCTTCTGAATCTGACTTGGATTTTTGGCAGTTTCCTATTGATGTACTGCTGCCACTGTTTTTGAATTATCTTCAGCAAAATTTTACTTGCGTGTAGTGTTACTGTTCAGTAATTTCTGCATCCCATTGGATCAGCTTTCTTTGGAATGGGCACAAATATGGAGTTGTTTGGCCAGGTAGCTGTTAACCAGATTTCTTGGCATAGAGAAATAAGTGCTTCTAGTGTTGCATCCATTTGTTGAAACATCTCAATTGGTATTCCGATAATTCCTGGAGCCTTGTATTTCACCAATCCCTTAGTGCAGGTTGGACTTCTTCCTTCAGTACCATAGGTTCTTGATCACGTGCCACCTCCTGAAATGGTTGAACGTCGACCAGTTCTTTTTGGTACAGTGAGTCTGTGTGTTCTTCCATCTTCTTTTGATGCTTCCTGCATCGTTCAGTTTTTTGCCCATAGAATCCTTCAGTAATGCAACTTGAGGCTTGAATCTTTTCTTCAGTTCTTTCAGTTTGAGAAACGGGAAGCGTGTTGTTCCCTTTGTTTTTGTAACTCCAGGTCTTTGCACATTTCATTATAATACTTTACTTTGTTTCCTCGAGCTACCCTTTGAAATCTTCTGTTCAGCTGTTTTACTTCCGTCATTTCTTCCATTCTCTTTAGCTACTCTTTGTTCAAGGGCAAGTTTCAGAGTCTCTTCTGACATCCATTTTGGTGTTTTCTTTCCTTCCTGTCTCTTTAATGACCTCTTGTTTTCTTCATATATGATGTCATCCCACAATTCACCTGGTCTTTGGTCATTAGTGTTCAATGTGTCAAATCTTTTCTTGAGATGGTCTCTAAATTCAGGTGGGATATACTCAAGGTTGTACTTTGGCTCTTGTGGACTTGTTCTAATTTTCTTCAGCTTCAGCTTGAACTTGCATATGAGCAGTTCATGGTCTGTTCTGCAGTTGGCCCCTGGCCTTGTTCTGACTGATGATATTGAGCTTCTCCATCATCTCTTTGCACAGATGTAGTCGATTTGATTCTTGTGTATTCCATCCACCAAGGTCCACGTGTATAAGTCACTGTTTATGTTGTTGAAAAAAGGTATTTGCAGTGAATAAGTTGTTGGTCTTATAAAATTGTTTCATGTGCTCTCCAGTGTTGTTTCTGTCACCAAGGCCATATTTTCCAACTACTGATCCTTCTTGGTTTCCAACTTAGGCATTCCAATCACCAGTAATTATCAGTGTGTCTTGATTGCAAGTTTGATTGATTTCAGACTGCAGAAGTTGGTAAAAATCTTCAGTTTTTTCATCTTTGGCCTTAGTGGTTGGTGGGTAAATTTGAATAATAGTATTAATTGGTCTTCCTTGTTGGCGTAAGGATATTATCCTATCATTGACAGTGTTGTACTTCAGGATAGATCTTGAAGTGTTCTTTTTGACAAATGGGATACCACTTCTCTTCAATTTGTCATTCCTGGCATAGTAGACCATATGATTATCCCATTCAAAATGGCCAATACCAGTCCATATCAGCTCACTAATGCCTAAGGTATTTACCTTTATATGTTCCATTTCATTTTTGACAACTTCCAATTTTCCTAGATTCATACTTTGTACATTCCATCTTCCAGTTAATAATGGATGTCTATAGCTGTTTCTTTTCATTTTAAGTTGTGCCACATAAGTAAATGAAGGTCCCGAGAGCTTGACTCCCTCTGTGTCATTAAGGTCGACTCTGCTTCCCCAGTCATATTTTGAGTGCCTTCCATCCTGAGGGGCTCATCTTCTGGCACTATATCAGATGGTGTTCTGCTGCTATTCCAGAGGTTTTCACTGGCGAGTTTTTTTAGAAGTAGACTGCCCCATCCTTCTTCCCAGTATGTCTTAGTCTGGAAGCTCCACTGAAACTTGTCCACCATGGGTAACCCTGCTGGTATTTGAAATACTGGTGGCATAGCTTCCAGCAACATAGCCACATGCAGGCCACCACAGTATGACACAAACTGACAGATGCGTGATGGTTCAGTGCTTAGTAGCCACGTATTAGTGGCTTCTGCAGTGCACAATGCAGTTCTTAGATATTCAGCCTCTGAAAGGCAGCAGGGTGTGGAGGGATGGCCTGTGGAGGGATATCTTCCAAGCTGACTGTTTTCCTTGAAAGTGCTAGGTGGAAAGAGCAATGTACCAGGAGACTGACCCCTCACCTGGGCTCAACCAGCCTGTTGTCACAGGCTCAGTCTTGTCAGGCCTTGGTTTCTTCATCTTCTGAATGGAAAATTTGGATTAGGCTGTGTCTGAGATACCATCTGTGTGGCAGCTCAAAGCTCTGGGCCAGGTGGCATCTCTCTTACCACTAAGGAGCAGACCCTGGAGGTATTTTTGGTAACTTTGCTCTGGACAGTGCCATCAGGTGATGGACATGGCTCGTTTAGGGCATGTGGAAGGCTCAGCTGCTTAGATTTCTCTTGAATGCCAGGAAACAAGAACTGAAGCTGTCTTTGTGCTTACTTACCCACAGTTTTATATATGAAGAGAAAGCCTGCACAGCAAAATGGAAGTAGGTGTTGTACTCTTAACCACTGAATCTGTAATACCAAATGAGCAAGGGCCAAAGAAAGAAGTCTTAGTATTCACTCTTCTTTCTCTGAGTGCCTGACTCAGCGTGGCTCTGTATAGTTTCAGGCTGTACTTTTGTTATTTTTTGTTTTTATTTTTTGGTTAGAGTCAGACACTACAATGCATAGTACCTCTGTTAAAGAGCTTATCACAGTCTGCATTTCTAAGTTAGATGAGTCCTCATAGATCCAGAGACCTTGGTCCAGAGACCAAGCTAACATCCCTTCTCCAACAAGTGGCCAGTGTTCATTGGTCACTCATAATCAGAT
The DNA here is from genome assembly GCA_030035585.1 of Dugong dugon. Lineage (NCBI taxonomy): Eukaryota > Metazoa > Chordata > Mammalia > Sirenia > Dugongidae > Dugong > Dugong dugon. The sequence goes on along the minus strand of CM057472.1, from coordinate 99,619,164 downwards.
GTAAAGTTCGTTTTCTCAGAAGGGTGTTGCAAGTGTTGAAACCTTGATTTTTAAAATTGCACTGGAGAGGTGTATTAGCACTTATAAACCCGTTGCCATCGAGTCGATTCCGACTCATAGCAACCCTATAGGACAGAGTAGAATTGCCCCATAGGGTTTCCGAGGCTGTAAATCTTTATGGAAGCAGACTGCCACATCCTTCTCCCATGGAGCGGCTGGTGGGGTGGAAACATCGACCTTTCAGTTAGCAGCCAAGCACTTAACCACTGCACCACCAGGGCCCCTACGTTAGTACTTAACAGTCCCTGCAAACTTTCCCATTTCCATTATAGAGACACTTTTAGTCTTCTTGCTTCATTAATGAATTTGATGGAGGTCCTCCAAAAAGCCAGTCAGGTCAAAAGTTTTGTTTCCAGAAAACTAGTTGGTAAACCGTTTTGTTCGTTTGTTTTTATATTGTTTGGTTTGGTTTGGTTTTGAAGCTCACTTGTCCCTCCTGACAAAGTTGGCATTTAGAGGGTAGTTAGGAGTTATCATACGTTCTATGGTATTTCTTCTTGCCTGTATCACAGTTTACTTCCTATCTCTTACCCTCACTTCCTGCTAGTCTGTAATTGTTATATAGGAAATGACTAGGATGGTTTTCTACTCTCTTTCCATTCTATTTCATGATCTGTGTACTTAAATGAATTCTGGCCAAACTATGTAATCCTTTGAATTCTTAATGTAATAAATTCAGGAATCTGAGTCTGATGTATGACTTATAGGAATAATTGCTCTTATGGTAAGAGTTTTTCAGAGTGATTAAAGGATTACGTTAAATGTAATACTTTAAATGTAGGGGAAAGAGATAAATAGTTAAATTTTAATTATCTTTTTTAAGAAACTCAGAAGATCAGTTGGGTAGGAGATTGGGTTTAAAATGCTAATTTATATATCATGCATTTAAATTCTTTGTTTTTTATTTAATTTTATATTTTGAAATACTTACCATAGATACACAAGAAGTCACAAAGAAATGTACAGGGGGGTCTTATGTACCCTTCAGCCCATTCCCCCCAGTGGTAACATCTTGTGTAACTATAATACAGTATCAAAACCAGGAAGTTGACATTGATATAATCCACAGAGCTTGTTCAGATTTCACTAGGTCTACGTGTGCTCATTTGTGTGTGTGTGTGTATGTGTTTGTATAGTGCTGTGCAGTTTTATTGTATGTGTAGTTTGTGTAACCACCACCACAATCAAGATACAGAATCTTTTCATTGCCACAGGTTTCCCTTGCACTGTCCTATTACAGACACATCCACCCTTCCCATACCTGACCCCAGGAACCACTAGTCTTGATCTCCATATGGTTATGTTGTTTCATGAATGTTATAGGAATGGAATCATACAATAATAACTTTCTGAGACTGGCTTTTTTTCCTACTCAGTATGATTCCCTTGAGATTCATCCAAATTGTTGCATGTGTCAACAGTCCACTCCTTTTTATTGCAAAGTAATATTCCATGGTATAGATGCACCACAGTTTGTTTAACTGTTCATTTTTTGAAGGACATTTGAGTTGTTTCCGGTTGGGGGCTGTTGGGAATAAAGCTGCTACGGACATTTGTGTACAGGTTTTTGAGTGAACATAGCTTTTCATTTTTCTGTGATACATGCCTAAGAGTGCAGTTGCTGGGTCTCATGGCAAGTGTATGTTGAGTTTTATAAGAAACTGTCAGACTGTTTCCTGAGTGACTGTACCATTTTACATTTCCTGGTTATTTGTTTTTGTGTTTTTAATGTTTAACTTTACAGATGATTCAGACTTTTGCCCTTGTTCATTCTGCATCTTCAGAGTTGGGAAACAAAGTGAAATAAATTTAGGATATCTTGAATTGACTTTTTTTTTTTTTTAGTAAGTTAAAATAAGCATAGATCATAATTATAAGGCCACTGACTAAATATTCTAATTGCTGAAGAATATCTAAACCAATACTTCCATTAAATGTGGCTTAGCATTCTAGAACTGTGCTGTCCAATACAGTAACCACTAGTGGCTATTTAAATTATAGCTAAATAAAAGTAAATTCTAAATTCAGTTCCTACATTTCAGTAAAAATTTAGTAAGCTACATTTCAAGTGCCCACTAAGTCTCCTGTGGCTAGTGACTTCCATATGAGACAGTGCAGACATAGAACGTTTTCATCATCACATAAAGTCCTATTGGACAGTGCTGTTCTAGAGTGTTAGTCCCATTTTAATTGCTGTGATAACATTGAAAATCATCTGATTTCATCCACTTATCTGCCTGTTTTCCCTAGGAAGTTGGTTGATTACAGGTGAGTCCGTAACTGCAAGTGGAAGATCGGCTTGGGTCTTACTCATCTTAGCACTCCAGGAGCCAGCATAGCGTCTGGCGTAGGCTGATTGGGTGGCAGTGGGGCTTTGTTTGCTGATTAGATGAACCAGAAGTTTTATTCTTATCTAGATGAGGATGACGAAGAGCCGGAAGAGGATGACCAGGAAATAAGAGACAAGACCCTGCCCAGATGGCAGATCTGGCTAGGTGCTGAGCGTTCCCGAGACCAGAGGCACTGGCGACCCTGGCGCCCTGATAAGAGCAAGAAGCAAACCGAGGAAGACTGTGAGGATCCAGAGAGGCAGGTAAGTCTCCTCTGCCCCAGGAGGGAAGCTGGCTGTGGGGGTCATTGCCCTCTTCCCTTTCCCATGGTGCTTCCATTATCTGAAAGAAGCAGCTGGGCCGTTGTAGGACTTGGCTGGCTTAGCAGGTGCTCGCCCACCCCTGTTCATGTCTGTGGACACGTCCCTCCTACTGAATACCAGGGTAGAATTTCACTGGCCTCTGGTGGTGGGGAGCATGTACAGACTAGACCAGATGGTTTCTGTTCCTGAGTAGAGGCGTAGGCACTTGTGGACACCCCTCTGAGACTGTCTGCAGGTTACTGACTTAATTTTTCGTGTGGAAGCCTGAGGGCCTAGGGTCTAAAGAAGCTGAATCACTGCCATAGATTGTTTAACTGTGTCCACTAGCCGCCCCTCCCCTCCCCTGTCTTTGCTCCACAGAGATGTAGCAGATAGGCGCCACTCTGGAAGACGAGAGGGACCAAATGTAGAGCCCAGGTTGGGACAATTGTGCACACATGTCTCTGGAGAAAAGGCTGGCATTTATTATGTACTTGTTGAGTGCCAGGCACCTCCCGTGTGTCACCTTCTTTACTGTTACAGTGACTTGGTACCTGCTGCTGTGAGTTTAGTGGCCAGCAGCTCTGGAGGATTCAAATTAAATAAAGGGAGACATTCTCTTTGATGCCTGGAAGTGACCCAATTTCAGAAGATAGTGCCAAATACATTGCTTGGTGTGCGGCACGTTGTAGGTACAGATTGAGCGGTTTTCACAGTAACGAAGCTTGTTAGCCTGGCTTGGTGTGTTGTCTGTGACCCTCCCTAGAAGATGGGCGCCTTGAAGGTGGGGATTTTGCCTGTTTTGGTCACTGCTGGGTCTCAGGTGCATAGAAGAAAGCTTATCATGCAGTGAGTGCTCAGTTAATAGTCCTTAAATGTTGAATGAGTGTTCGTTAGATGCTAGAGCCTCTGCTCTGGGTAGAGGGATCAGCATGAGTGAAGGCCTGGAGTGCCTGGAACATTCAAGGACTGGCGAGTGGGGTGACAAGACTGGGGTTAGGACACATGGGGTGGGGTGGAGAAAGAGATGATCTCTGGGCAGCAAGGAGGGGCTGACTTGCAGGGAAACCTTAGTTCCCCGGAAAGCTTGGTGAGTGGACTGTGGTGGTGAGGAGGGTTTCTGCACGGAGGCGCCTTTCCTGACTCGAGGTGAGTGTTCAGGAAAGAGCAAGGTCGTTCTTTCACGTTTGACAGTTTAACAGAGTCGAGGCTCACCCTTGCAGAAGGTGATTCTCAAGGCTCAGAATTATGGCAGTCTCCAGGAAGCAGTGATGGCAAAGTGGTTCAAGCACCCGGCTACTGACTGAAAGGTCGGCAGTTGAAACTCACCAGCCGCTCCGCAGGAGAAAGATGTGGCAATCTGCTCACCTAAAGAGTACAGCCTCAAAACCCCATGGGGGCAGCTCTACCCTGTCCTGTAGGGTCGCTATGAGTCAGAATCGACTCAACGGCAATGGCAGCGGGGGTCCAGGAAGCAAATTTCTGGAGCAGACTACTGCTGTGAGCAGTTTCTCATCCTTTAGCCTTTTCTCTAATCAAAAGCTTTCTAATGGATGGTTTTGATTAGTTGAGTCCCCGGCAGGCTGGTTTTATTGGGCTTCTGCTTTGATTTCCTCTTTGCTGAGAGCCAGTCAGATGAGCAGCACCTGGACAAAGGAGCATCTCCTTGACCTTGCAGTTTAACCTTGTTACATAAAATCAGCTGCAGACATTTACAGTTTGGTAAAAGGCTCTCATAATTGCTTTTAACACGGTCCGTTGCTCCTGTAGTGCCCTTCTTCCTGCCGTTCATCTGTTTTTGAGCCTATTTTTCATTTCTTGAAGCAGTTTTGTACAAAGAAACCACAAAATAGTAAAATCATTATCTTTCATCTTAAAATGAAAATTTTGCCCAATTATAATTTATTAAAGTAATTACAAAAGCAGTTCTGTGCACTTTCAGAAGTGAGCATGATCGCAGACTGTCGTATTACCCCATTAGGGCATATTCCGAAAGCACCGTTGGTGTCTCCCCTCCTTTCCAGCATGGCCGGGGTGTGTGTGAATGCTCACGGCCCTGCAGGGCTGCTGACAGTTCCTCTTAGCTCTCCAGGGAGCCTTGTGAGGCCTCTGGTATTTATGTGTCTTGCAGAAAACGTCTTTGCTGTCGTGGAGTTGGCCCAGACTCCTGGCAACCCTGAGAGTTACAGAGTAGAACTGCTCCATAGGGTGTCAGCTTTACAGAAGCAGTTCTCCAGGCCTTTTCTTCCCCAGTGCCACTGGGTGGGTTCGAACCACCAGCCTTTAGGTTATAAGCTGATCACAAGCTGCCTGTGCTAGCCAGGCCCCTTGCAGAAAACCTAGCACCGGTCTATTTAAAATCTATGTTCATTTGAATAGTGTTGTATCATAAATGCATTCCTATAGTAAGAATCGTGGGGAATATTGTTGTGTTAGGCTGCGTTCTCTAGAGAAGCCAAACCAGCGAAGGCTTTTTCTTTGTTTTCTCGTGAACTGCACTGAGCTCTGGGACGGGTCACTTTATTCTGTCTTTGTTGCAGGTGTTGTTTGATGACGTTGGACAGTCTCTGATCAGACTCTCCAGCCAGGATCTCCAGTTTCAGCTGGTGGAAGCCTTCCTGCAGTTCTTGGGTGTGCCTTCTGGCTTTGTTCCCCCAGCCTCCTGCCTCTATCTGGCCATGGATGAGAACAACATCTTTGATGCTGGGCTTTCTGATGAAAAGCCATTGACTTCTTCCACCCTTTCATTCTCCGGCGTGGGCAGTGTCGGCCGCATGGACCGCTTGGGCTGCCAGCGATGGGCCCAGGGGCACAACCGAGAGGGCGAGGAGTTCATCCGCAATGTCTTCCACCTGGTGATGCCTTTGTTTTCAGGCAAGGAAAGGTCTCAGCTCTGCTTCTCCTGGTTACGGCATGAGACGGCAAAGGTGACCTCCAGCCTCATCCTCCTTGTCTTTGGAGTTTGTGTGCTTTCATTGTTCATAGGTGGGCTTGTAAGGCTCTTGCTCTCCCGGGAACCGTGCCACATCCCCTTTCTTTAGTGACTCCCCCAGGCACCTCAGGGGTGGCTGCCCCTGCTGTGGGGCTGCAATGTGAGGACAAGGAGAGCTAGTCCTGCTGCTTGGGTGACTCCAGAGCTGTTTATTGTGTTCCTGTGTTACCAGATGGCTGATTATATCAATAGTTAGTGTTAAGAGCCAAGCTTATGCCTAAGCAGGGTTAGAGGATTTAGGGGCTTAATAAGCTGCTTACTTACCGTACTCTCTCTCTGCTAGAAATTAGTCTGGGATTGACTGTTCTGCCCTCTGCTGGCCACCAGTTAGTATTGAATCTTAGCAGCAAAGTTCTGAAGCTTTATCTACAGATCTCACATACTGGATTGTCTTGTTAAAATAATCTCTTTGCTGAGACTTGGTAGCCACATCTTTTTGGAGAAGGGCGCTTTGAATGTATAAGCCTTGAGAGATTTCACATGGGGACCTGGATGCATTATTTTGGGGACACCTGGGGCCCTGCTAGAGTCTCTGATTTGATTCCAGGCTCAGAAAGCCTGAGAGCCTAAGGGCTTACCAAACACGGTAAGGGAAGGAAGTGAGACACTTTATGTAGCTTTCTAAAGCTGACAGTATAAAGGGATTGCTTTAAAATCACAGAACACTTGAAGCCTTTTTTTTTTTTTTTCTTTTTTTTTTGCATATAGGTCATTTGGTGTCTGCACACTAAAAACAAAAAGAAATTAAAGTCACAAGGAAAGAACTGTAAAAAAATAGCCAAGAATCTCCTTAAGGAGCCAGAAAACTGTAGCAGTTTGTGCCTCTGGAAGCAGTATGCACACCTGGAGTGGCTGCTGGGCAATACAGAGGACGCCAGGCAGGTATTCGATACAGCGCTGAGCATGGCCGGTGCCAGGGAGCTGAAGGATGCCGAGCTCTGCGAGCTCAGTCTGCTATATGCGGAACTGGAGGTGGAGCTACTCTCGGACTTGAGAGGGGCCGCTATGTCCAGAGCTGTCCACGTACTAACCAGACTGACCGAGAGGGGTCCCTACGGGTCCTACACCGGGCAGGTCTTGGCCGTTCACATTCTGAAGGCCCGGAAGGCTTATGAGCACGCACTGCAGGACTGCTTGGATGACAGCTGCGTCTCAGACCCAGTTCCCACCAGCTCCGTTAACCGCCTGGTGAGCTTGGCCAAATGCTTTATGCTCTTCCAGTACTTGACCACGGGCATTGATGCTGCTGTGCGGATATACGAGCAGGTGTTTGCGAAGCTGAAGGGCTCTGTGTCCCCTGCAGGCTCTGGCCTGGAGCACAGTGGCAGCCCCCACGGTCTGGCCAGCGCTTTGGAGGCCGTCACACTGATGCACACAAGTTTGCTCCGGTTCCACGTGAAAGTTAGCGTTTACCCCCTGACTCCTCTGCGAGAGGCACTCTCTGAGGCTTTGAAGTGGTATCCAGGCAACCAAGTTCTTTGGAGGTCATATGTTCAGATTCAAAGCAAGTCCCACAGTGCCAGCAAGACCCGAAGATTCTTTGATGGGATCACCAGGTCCACCAAATCCTTGGAGCCTTGGTTGTTTGCAATTGAAGCCGAGAAAATGAGGAAAAGACTGGTGGAAACTGTTCAGAGGTAATTACAGATTGTCTTTTTCATGTGCTCCACAGAGCTTTCCAGAATGCCTGCCATGTGCCCACTGCTCTGCTAGGTCTCAAGAATACAGAAAGGAATATGGTACAGTGCCTGGAACACCTGCTGTGGATACTTAGGTGTCGTAGAATAACAGTGAAAGATGAATAAGCAGCACCCTATTAGAGGTATTAAGATGTCTGCCTTCCTAAGCCAGGCTTCTTGGGAGCCCAGATGTTTTCGGCGCATGAGTGGCAATTGTCTGACCTTCAGAGCATCTGGGAAGCTGTAGTGAATGCATACAGGTTGAGAACACGGGCTCTGGAGTTGAACTCTCCGTATTAAATTCCCAGCTCTTCCGCTGATCAGCTGGGTGACCTGGGCAAGTCCCTTCAACTCTCTAATAGGTTTCTCATCTGTAAAATGGGCAGAATTAAAGAGCCCACCTCATAGGGTGGTTCTGAGGGGTCAGCAAGGTAAGTGCTTAGCGCAGAGAGAGTTGGATAATTATTGGCTTTTATTATCATGAATAATAATAGTATCATGTCTCAGATGTCTTCTTTTGGTGCTATATTTTGTATCTGAAGGTTCAGTGGTGGTCTCGGGAACACATTAACTTAGGCATTTTTGTTCCTTCCAGAATCTTTGCTGCTGCTTCACTCTGCATTCATTTGGCAGACTTGCCTCTGAATAGTATTTCACTGTAATTGTTTTTTATTTCTTTCATTGGGATTTTATTTACTCCATAAGAGTCTTATTTTCTCTACTTTAATGAAAAGGTCTTCCATTCACATAAACTATGATCTGCGCTCTGCTGATTTTAGGAGGCCCTGGATGGTGCGGACAGTTAATGCATTTGGCTGCCAACTAAAAGGTTGGCAGTGTAAGTCCGCCCACAGGCACCTCAGAAGAAAGCCCTGGCGATCTAATTCCAAAAAATCAGCACGTGAAATAGAACTGGAGCACAGTTCTAACACACATGGGGTTGGAATTGACTCAATGGCAACTGATTTTTTTCAGAAAACAAAGAGCCAAGTAGTTCGTTTGTGATTCTCGGTAGACTCCGCATGGTGTAGAAGCCACAGAAGCTTGGGCTCTGCCTTTCACTGGCTGCAGAGAAGCTACATCTGTGCTCACAGAGACCCAAGGGCCAGCACTGCTCCCTCTCTAGCCCAGTGGTTGTTGACATTTGTTACTACTGAAGTAATTGCTCCTTTGATGTAGGACGAGAGCTTAAGAGTTACATGAGCCTTTTTCTTGCAGGGTAGAAGGTAGAGAAATACATGCCACAGTTCCTGAGAGCGGCTTAACAAATCGAATCAAAGCCCTGTTTGAACATGCAATCCAGAGTGACAGCGGCAGCCAGTGCCCCTTGCTATGGAGGATGTACTTAAACTTTTTGGTAAGAAAATACATAGACTTTGTATTTGTACAGAAAGCTCTACTCCTGCTTCCTGAGTGAGGGGGAGCAGGTTTCCAGTACCACTGTTCAGGGAAGCTGGGAGGGGCTTGTTTCCACCGTTCCGGCTTCACAGCATTGGCTCACCCTTGCAGGAACCCTGAGAGAGTGATGTCAGGCTTCTCACGGGGCTGGGGAAGGGGTGGCAGGCTGCATTTTTACTCAGGCTATCTGGTAGAAAGAGATTGAAGAGTAGTCAGGGGCCAGTTGTTACAGTAGAACTTAATGTGGGCTTCTCTTGAGTTAACTTCATCAAGTCAACAACTTGGAAAATTGTTCTAAAGCCTTCGTTTGAAAGGGACCTACATTCTTTGCCAGTTTGCTCTTAAGAATTGTCAAGGTCTTGATCCTGATTTCAGTAATTAAAAGATTCAGTCTAGAATGAGTTTTTAAAATAGACATTTCCAAAACATCTTTGTGTTCATGGAAAAGTGCCATAGGGATTGAATATGGTGGGACATCATTTCATGGGAATGTGCAGACAGAAGGGTGGTTCTTTGGCTTCATGATGTCCACAGATTGGCTTTGCCTTCAAGTTAAAGGCCTAGTCACTGGGATGGGCCTCTTTTACCACATCTACTGCCAGGTTGCGTGGTGTTTTAGAAACAGTCTTCTGGACTGCTCGCATGTTGTTTTAGCTCACGGCTACTGACTCACATCCAAGGGGCCTCCAGTGAGTACTGCACCTTCCAGAAGCCAACAGTGACCTTCCTTCTACATAAACCTTATGTGTCCCTCTGATTATTTCCATAGGCTGTGTCCCACAAGTCAGTCAAAGTGTTGGAACATTTCTATCTGAGATATGACAAAGTCGGGCTGTAAAGAAACAGAGTAAATTAGGGGTTAGGAGAGGTTGGCCTCTCCCCATCTCCTCTCTTAGGTTCCAGAATTCACCCAGTGGTGCGGCCCTGGCCTCTAGAAGGCAGATGTGCTGGAGCACAGCGTGAGGGGGAGGAAAACTGTGCACGTCTTCGTGGGCAGAGGTTGGCATAAAAGATGAATTATCACAAAATTTGTCTGTTTTCCTAACATTCATTCTTCAGACCCCAAAACTAAGCTTTTATAATTTGACTTCCTGTGTGAAATGCCAACCTTAAGTTTCCATGCTGGCCTGGGGTCTGTGGTGTTTTCATGGCCTGTACCCAGCTGATCAGAGGTGGCAGCTTGGTGCGGCAGAGTCAGAGAACTGGGGTCTAGTTGAATCTCCTCACCTATCATTAGGCCAAGGAGTCCCTGGGTGGCACAAACGGTTAAGCCCTAGACAACTAGCCCAAAGGTTGGTGGTTCAAACCTACCCAGAGGTTCCTCATAAGACAGGCCTGGTGATCTGCCTCTGGAAGGTCACAGCCTTGAAAACCCTGTGGAGCAGTTTTACTTTGCACACGGGATCACCGTGAGTCGGAACCAACTAACAACAACAACACTGTTAGGCCAGCCAGCGAGGGAGCGGGTTAGATGCTTCCTGATCGCATTGCCAGCCCTCATCTGGAGGTCTTCCTAAGCAAGCAAGAGATTTTTGCAAATTTGCTGGTTTAACTTCCCTGGTAGCTAGGAAGAGGGGCAGACTTACTTTTTTTTTTTTTTTTTTAAACTGAGAATCTGCCATGAGCCAAGATTGGTTGGACTGTAAACAGAAAATACTTGCTGACTTGGAAAAAAAGACCTGAGCCCTTAAAGGGTTTGTATCTTTTTGGAAAGTTAATGTTGGAACCAAGGATTAATTAGAGCAAGGACTTTCGCTAGCAGCTCCCGAGGCAGCTGGGCGGCCCCTGGCACTTTCATGAACGCAGTGGAAAACTCCACTTAGGGCCAGAATGCCAGGTGGAGGCAGCAGAGGCAGGAGAGAGCAGGAGCTGAGAGCCATGGGGCCGCCGTAGGGGAGGGGTGTGGCCTGGGTGCTTGGTTGTGCACCTGGGCCTCTGAGTGTGCATCTGCACATATATACACACATATGCACGGCTGCTCGCTCGCCTGCACAAAAACGATTGGAGGAGCTGAAGTTTGCTTATTGGCTGTGGAGAATATGCGTAAAAAAGAACTGGACCAACAGCAGTTATAATTTTCCAGTAAGGTTGGGAAGTTTAACTTATCAGATTAAAACCTGTGTTTTAGGAGGTGCACTTTAAATGCACCATTCAGCATACATACTAACCCTCTCAACCAAACTTTTTTTGTTTGAGCTAACATTGCACAGTTATTGTCAAGTTTTTTGTTTGTTTTAAGAGTCCTTTAATTTGGTCATCTACCTGTGCAGTAAAGAAAGAAATTTAAGTCTATAAACCAGTTAGCTGATTTTACTTGTCTGATGAACGAAGTCTTAACACGGTAAATGGAATTTCTAAATTGTTAATCATTAGATTTTGTTTTACCCTCCCGTGTAATTTCCTCCGTCATTTATTTCACAGCTGGCTGAAGTTAGGATGCCTTGAACGATACCGTTCACAAGGGCTGGTGGGCGGCCGGGGTGAGGGGAAAGAACCCTCTTCAGTTCAGCTTCCTGGCTGATGGGTAAATGAATCTCATAGCAAGAGCAGCAGTCTGACACCTCTTGGAACACTCTGAGTATTAGAGAAATGTAGCTTTCTTTTTGCTTTGGGGAGGGCTGGATATCAGTTTTGTCAGACTGCTTTGAAAAAAGGTGTGTAAGCAAGCAGTTGCTCAGATTTGCTAATACTAAGAAATGAGAATCAAATTTTGCAGAAGCCTGAAGACCTTCAGCTTTCTCATTTTCTTAGAGATGCTGCTTCCCCCATGTGGAGGCAGCACACATCGGGTAAGAGGGTACAGAAGTGCACAGACAGGTGATTCCTAAGCACCAGAAGCCTCTCTAGATGGAGGACTCAAATACTTGCTAGGTTACTGAAGAGGCTGGCCCAGTGGGCAGCTGCCACTCCACACCGCCATTGTGTCTCCCGTCCCACCTCCCAGTCCCACCCCCGCCCCTGTAGGTAGTGAATGATTAATGGCCCAGCTCAGGCAGGGGCCAGGGTCTGAGCAGAGGGCTCTACAGCACGTAGGTTTTCTGGAGACTCACATCATGTGTTCACACGTGTCTAGTTTGCTGAGCTCTGCGTGTGGTATGTGTGAGACTCAGCTCCTGGTACTTCCTGTGAGGGAAGGGTGGGCCTGTCTGTGGAATCACGATTCCAGGTCACCTTGGGAGATTGTCATTGGCAGAATCAGAGGCTCACATGGAAACTGATGATAGCAGCTCTGCTCCTTCATTATCTGTGTTTTCTTTGGTCGTGACCAGAGTTGTTCCCTGAGAGACTGCCGGCCTGCCTGAGGAGACACATTTAACCAGTCACAGTACCGCGGGATAACAGAGTGCCCTGGGAACTTGGGAGAAAAGGGAATCACTTGCCAATTATATCAGGACTGACTGGAGAATTTAACAAGGAGTCATGGTTGTCAGGATGAGAAAATTTAGGTGCGGAAGAAGAATGAGGGGAGCCAGGTAGCATCTGTGAACTTTTCTTCCCACTTGAGGCTCTGCTCTAGTCAGAGGGAAAGATATATATATATATACAGGGCCGTGTCTTAGAGTAAGGAATCATGAATGGTAAAAACAAACACAGTCACCACCAGGCTTTCCCCTGCATGAACCCTCCCACACCTGGTACATTGAAGGTGTCCTCCACTGGCCAGTTGATGATGAAAATCAGGGAGAGCAGCTCCCATTTGAGGCTAGTCAACTTACGTACCTGGTTTTGTTGGGTTCTAGAATTATCTTTGAGTGTTTTTTGACTGGTTGAGGAAGTACAGAGATAAAATTTTTCTTTCTTCTTTCAAAAGGGGAAAAAAGTTTAAGTTTAGTCAGTATTTCAGGAGGGGACATTGAAGTATTGTTGGCCTGAGAGGGAAGGACAGCTCACACCAGGGAAGGACACAGGAATGCCCGCCACAGGCTGGCTCTGTGCGAGGCACTTGGAGGGATGGGGGATGACTGAGCCTTGCCTGAAGCCCAAGCATGGGTGGCAGCCCAGAGCTACTGTCTCTGACTGTGGGGATTAACCTTGAAAAATTGGAAAGAAAGTGAGGCTATTCTTGGTGTAGGATTCCAGTTCCAGAGTGGTCAGTTGGAGTCTCTAGATGCCATTGGCTAGGTTTCCTGGGATGTCAGTTGACAACCCTAAAGAGCGGTTGTCCTCTGGAGCACTGTCCTGTGGGAATGAGAAGTCTGTGGAGGAAGGTGGTGAGTGATCAGAACAGAATCAGACTCCAGCTTAATGAGCACTGCTCGTGCCCCTCACGGCTGCATGGGCCAGGTGCCTGTGGAGCTGTGCTTCCCTGGAGAGGCTGAGCAACAGATCCCCTCCCACGCTTGAGAGAGGCCCCTGGCTAGGGGAGATCACAGACTACTCCTGCTTCCACATTGGGCTGTGAGACTGTGTCTGTGAGTTGAGACTAAGGATTTTATACTTAAAGAGGAAGCCTGCTATCTGTACACTCTCAGGCTGGAATTCCTAGTTGAAAGTTTTACTTTTAATAAGCTTACCGATTATTAATCCTGGTTATCTTACTTCTCTAAAAGATAGTTTTGAGAAAACGGCAAGTATTAGAACAGATATTTTATTTGTGTAAAATCATCAGCGGCATGTCACAGGCCATGGTCTGGCTCCAAGCACGGTTACTAATGTTAGGACATGATAGCTCACAGTACATGAGGGGATAGAAGACTTTAAAGTTAGAAACGTTGAAGGTCAGCGCTCTGGGGCTGTTTGTGGAGGGGAAATGACCCGACACACGGTGACCCCCGACAGCATTTGTAGTACATGGAGACCATACCTAACAGGCCCAGCAGTGGTGCCAGGCTGTCCACACAGGCTGGCCCACTGGCTGGCGCGCCCACCTGTCGGTTAGGTTAGTACAGGAGGTTTTTTGACGCCTTCGGCTCACCTTTTCAGTTATCTTTTTTGTATTTTTTCCTTGCCTCAGGTTTCCTTAGGAAATAAAGAAAGAAGCAAAGGTGTGTTCTACAAAGCACTTCAGAATTGTCCCTGGGCAAAGGTAAGTCTTAAAAGCTAAGACTCTTCAGATTCCCACTGACCTTACCTTTTAAGCCTCAGTCTGGCCACTGTCTGCCTGGCCCACCCCTGGGTCATGTGGGACGTCAGTTCTGGATGCCAGTACCCCATTCTAGGGCACAGCCAGGACTTTTTTTAAATGAAACTCCCACATGTGGAGTTTATGGGTGTTTTCGTCCTTTCCTTGCTATGGAAATGGAGCTTCATGCATAGGTTGCTGTGGGAGCTGGTTTACCAACATCTGCCCCAAGTTCACCCCAGATTCTGAGAGTCAGGAGCCCAGCTCAGAGATGCTCAGAAATCAAACTGATGGCGACCAAAATGTCTGCCAACAGCTTCTGGCACCACAGTCGAAAGAGAAGGCCTCGCTGAGTTTTCATTCTCTTTCCCTCCGTTTTTGTGAGTTCTGCGTCTTTCTGGGAGCCTGGCTACGTGTTGACTGGGTTAGGAAAGCCAGAGTCTGCGGAGAGTAGCAGGGCGGGCACGCTAGGCACCCGCTCCTTGTTGCCTGAGCTTTCCCCACGCTGACAGGAAGTGGCTGACTAACTCAGGCGGTCTTTCTCCCTGCTCGTAGGTGTTATACATGGACGCCGTGGAGTACTTCCCTGATGAGATGCAGGAGTTCCTGGACCTAATGACTGAGAAGGAGCTCCGGGTGCGACTGCCGGTGGAGGAGCTGGAGCTCCTGCTTGAAGATTAGCGACTCAGAGGGCAGGGCTTGCGCCACCAAGGCCAAGTGGCTGCCCTGCCGGAGCCCAGACAAGCAAGGGGGAACTTGGGCGGGCTGCGGCATGTGTGTGTGTTCGCACACACACATGCTGAGAGACATATACTTTTGAGATTACTCTTTCTCAATCATTTGTGTCTTGGTTATCAGTCTCCCACACCTTGCACATTTTTAGATGTGTAAGTGACACAAAAGCTATTTTACATATTATATATGTGTGTGTGTGTACATAGATGGATAATTGTGCCAAGTGGTGATTAAACCTGTGGTGGTCGAAGTGTGTGTGAGTTCTTGTTTGTTCTGCCCTCCCTCTGCCCGGCCAGCACCAGCCCTGCCCTTGGTGAACGTGTCTCCTCAGCAGGCCTCCTTGGTGGGTCTGCCAAGTCCTCTAGGGTCTTGCGCTTGCAATTGGAAAGGTCTGAGACCGGTTTGGACTTAGAGGTCTGGTTACTCAACACTGGGGCCTTCTCCCCAGGCAGTTAGTAGATAACCAGTTTCGCCCTCATCTTCACATAGGGGCTGGCTCTACCAGCAGAGAGTTATTTAAATCTTGATGTTCCAGCCTGTATCAACTGTGTCCAAAGTTCCTCGTTATTCCCTAAGTCCTTCTACTCAGGTGATGCCTACGTCTGTGTGCCAACGGCATCACCTGAGAGCCTGTTAGAAATGCAGAACCTGCATCTCCGCTTCTAGGTATCTACCCAAAGAACTGAAAGCAGGAACTCAGATACCTGCACACCAGTGTTCATTGCAGCATTGTTCACAGTAGCTAAAAGGTGGAAACAACCCAACTGCCCATCAACTGATGAATAGTAAACAAAATGGGATATAGCCATACAATGGAATATTATTCAGCTGAAGAGAAACGTGATGGAAAAATTTGGAAATGGATAATGGTTGCACAACATGATGAACACGATGTCCGTGAGCTGTGCACGTAAAGAATAGTGAAATGGCGATTTTTTTCCGTGTGTTTTTACCACAATGAAAAAGTGGTGTAAGGTCCCGAAGAGGTAAAGAAGGCATGAGGCTGGGTGCTTGCCTCTGTTGAGGCCACCATCTTGATCCCAAGAATGTTCTGACTCAGTGACTGGGAAAAAACTAAACTGTTAGAAATACCAAAATAAAAGTGAGAAAAACCACACAGCAATATGTTACAAATAAAAATTTACATCTAATTAGAAATATTTAGGGCTGTAAAGATTGAGTCAGGGAAAATCAGGTTTGGTAGACACCATACAAATCACTGAAACCACAATGGCCTAAATTGCACATTGTAAATTTTGTGAATAACTGAAATTTGATGAAAGAATAAAGTGGTGTTGGCCAAGCTTACATCTGGTTGGTGGTTCAAACCCACCAGATGCTCTGCAAGGGAAATACGGGGCAGTTATCCGTTCTACAGGGTTGCTGTGAGTCAGCAGTGGGTTTATTGCTTAAGCGGTACAGAGTTTTTGTTGAGGGTGATGACAAAATTTGGAAATGGATAGTGGTGATTGTTGTACAACATGTGGAATGTAGTTAGTCACTGATTTGTGTACGTAAAACTGGTTGAAATGTTCTGTTACATAAATTTTAGCAGAATAAAAATTTAAAAAATGCAGCCCCTTAGGCTCCTCCGCAGACCTGCTGAGTCAGATGTGCACTTTAACAAGACCGTGGGTGATCTGTGTGCTCACTGCGTGTGGCAAGCACTGCCCAGAGAAACGAGGAGCTATTCAGCAAGGTCGCGTGCTAGCGACCGCCCTCGGCAGAGAAAAGCCGAGTACTGGGAGCCTGCTTCTTCTTCACCAAACCCAACCCTCCTGTAAAAATGTCATGGGGGCAGCATCTGACCTCCTCTAACTTCACAAAAGGGGAAGGAGACTCAAGATCAACAGCCCAAGGCTGCTTCCTATGAGGTGGAGGTCAGACATGCCTCCTCTCTCCATCATCTTTACCATTTCTGATACCAACTGTCCCTCCCGTGACACTCTGTACTCTGCTGGGTTCGATAATTTCATTGCAGTGGCCATACAGAACTCACAGACAATACACAAGATCATGGGGTTTATTAGGGAAGTAAAAGGTTACAACTCAGGTTCAGGAATGCTCAGGGTACAGTTCTTCCACTGGGACAGCTGCTTCCCAGTCAGGCTGGCAGGCACGCCTCTCTCTGGCCCCAGGCCTCTGCCCTGCTCGGGCAAGTGTTACAAAGCTCTTTTAGCTCTGCCAGTCAGTGCCCAAAGGCATCCCACTCTGCCAGTAAGCCTCGGCCTGAAGGTGTTCACCTCTAGCTCTCTGGGCCACCAGGCTGTCTCCTGCTGCTGGTGGCCTCTGCTGATGTTTCTCTGCCACCGCTTCTAGCTGTCTTCAGTGTTATAACTTTCACTCTCTCTAGGTTCCAGGAGATTTTCAGTGCAGGCAACCCGGGTCCAAAGGACACCCTCTGCTCCTGGTTGTTCTTCCTTAGTGGTGATGGGATCCTCTCTTTGCTCTGGAATTAGCTCTTTTAAGCCCAGCAGGATGGCAAAACTGACCAATCCCTTTGGTGGGCCACAACTACCTTATCTGCACAATACTGCCCAGTCACCTGGGTGGGAGTTACAAAAGTGATCCATCGCACTGCACCTCCTCCAAGACATGCTGAAGATGCCCTTTCATCTGTTGGCATCAACCCCGATTCAGACCATTCTCTGCCTTCTGCGTTCTGAAGAGAAAATATTTTTTTAGTGCCTTGCAGTCATTTTTACCAATAAAACTTGTCATGGATTGAATTGTGTCCCCCAAAAATATCTGTCAACTTGGCTGGGTCATGGTTCCCAGTACTGTATAATTGAGTACCAGTTTGTAATCTGATGTGATTTCCTTATGTGTTGTAGATTCAATCACTATGATCTAATAAGGATTAGGGGCAGTTAGACTGATGAGGTATACAAGATTGGATAGGGTCTTAAGCCAGTCTCTTTTGAGATTTAAAAGAGAGGCAAGAAGAGACACACGGGAGCTTCATACCACCAAGAAAGCAGTGCCAAGAGCAGAGTGTGTCCTGCACAGAAAGCCTGCCAGACCAAGGGGAAGATTGATGTCACGGACCTTCCTCCAGAGCGGACAGAAAGCATTCCCCTGGAGCTGACACCCTGAATTTGGACTTGTAGCCTTCTGGACTGTGTGAGAGAATAAACTTCTCTGTTAAAGCCATCCACTCATGGTATTTCTGTTAGAGCAGCACTAGATGACCAAGACAATACTATTTAGGAGGAATTGCTTTGTCTTCCCTGAGGTCTTGCTGTAAAAAATACCAATACATTTCTCTGGCTATTCTTTTCTTTTTAAATCATTATCTTATCTCTAGAATTGCTAAAAACTTTAATTTCTTTGGTACGTCATCTAGAAAGCCAGTGTTGTAGGATATAATTTTGGCTAGAAACCGATGGACAGATAGCATAGCTAGAGCGCTTCTAGACCAGGGCCTCAGAAAGCCGGAGGAGCTGGCCAGCCTAACGGGGCACCTGCCATCTCCAGCCTCCCCTCAGCTGCATGCAGCTGTGGGCAGAAGCCCACCTGGGTGTTCTTTAGCAGTGAAGACCGGTGGATGTCCCCTTTGGATACCTTTCCACAGGAATACACAAAGGTAAATGTAGACACCAGACTTCAGAAACTGGGAAGCTCAAGCCTGGTGTGGACTCGCCCTCATAGTTTATGGGCTAAGGTTGTGACAGGAAGTGAAGAGAACCAGACTCTCCCTTGGAGTTCTTGGCCACCCTCACAGACCAGCTCTCTCCTCGTGTGGGTTCCATGGCCTAGACTGGGGGGGGGGGGGGTGGATGGAGTAGGAGGCCGAGGGCCAAGCTGTGTTCCCCCACAATTGCAGCTGGAGCTTCACTCCCCATCTCACTCCTGGGTCTGTTTTCACCTAGTTCAGAACTTGGCAGGGAGAAGGGTGTGATTAACTGGTCTCGTCAAACCAGATGGAAACCTGCACCTTGGGGACCTGGAGCGGCTTGTACCAACGGTTAGTGAGAGACGGTAAAGCAGCTCGCAAATCGATTCTAATGCATTACTTGCTGCATGGGAAGAGGTTTTAAAAATATCAAACATTTCCTTATGGGTAGAGATGCTTTCTAGGAAAAAAAAAAAAAAAAACGGTGCGATAATCATCGTTAGGATTGAAAAAAAGGAAAGTGTGGTTGGAGATTGTTACCAGTTGCTGTCAAGTCAACCCCAACTGACGGCCACCCTGTGTGTGTCAGAGAAGCACTATCTCCATAGGGTTTTCAGTGGCTGATTTTTCAGAAGTAGGTCACCAGGCCTTTCTTCTTAGGCACCTCTGGGTGGACTCGAACCACCGTTTCAGTTAGCAGCTGGACACATTGACCCTGTGCACCACCCAGGGACTCATGGAGACGATTAAACTCCTTGAAAGCCTGAAAGGTGATTAGGCTCCTCCCAAGATGACTGGCCAGCTGGGCCGGCTGAGAGGCGTTCTTGAGATGCTTCAAGTCTATGGGACGACCACTCAGCGTTCTATCAAGAATGCTAATGACTTCCCTGAAGGAGTTGCTAACCACATTAGACCACAGTAGCCGTAGCGGGTTTGGGACAATGCTCTCTCAGGAAAGAAGCAGGATCCACAGCCCTGGCACAGGTGCCACACACTGCTGGGCCAGTGGAGGTGCAGTCTGGAAGCCAGCTTTGCCCTGCCCACCCCAGGCTGCAAGGTGCCCCGAGCTGCGTCCCCATGGAAGCAGACAGCTGTGTGGCCAGCAGCGTGGCACATACTGCTTAGAAGATACACATATTCATGAATTATTTTTCTCTAAAAAAGTGAAGGCAAGGTGAGCCCTGGAAAAGACCAGATGCTTGTTGCAGAGGGAGGTAGGAGAGAGGGTCCGTCCGACACAACAGCTGAGGAAGGGCTCCCAGACCCAGGGACAGACAGGGCCGTCCCTGCTCCTGCACACCAGCCCCTAGCAGCGGGGAAAGAATTACTCCCCGAGAGGCCTACTGCTCACCAGGCTCTTCATCCCTGCAGCCACAGCGCGAGCAGAGACTCAGTGGCAGTTGCAGAAATGGTCATTTCAGCACTACGTTGGTCACCAAGCGAACAGGAGAGGCAGCTGCTGGCACAGGGTGCAGTTCCGGGCAGGCAGCTTCCAAGAGGGAGGAGGCATTCGCCTGTTACCCTGCAGTAACCCCCGCCACCCCTACCTGGACCCTCTTCTAGGCCCTGGCTTCCCATTTGCTTCGGTTTCTTTTGTAGAATTGACACAGGTGGGACTACCCCTACCGTTGTTGTTGTTAGGTGCCGTTGATTTTGACTCATAGCGAACCCATGTGACAGAGTAGAACTGCCCTATAGGGCTTTCTAGGCTGTAAGCTTTATGGGAGCAGATCATCAGGTTGTTCTCCAGAGGAGCTGCTGGAAGGGTTCGAATTGCCAACCTATGTATATACATATATATATATATATGCAACCAACCTATATATATATATGTGCATATGCACACACACATATATATGTATGATCTCAGAGCAATCTCAAACTTACAGAAAAGTACAGTATAGAAAACTGTTTTCCTGAACCACTTGAGAGTAAGTTGCTGATAGTGTCCTACATAACCACACACAAACAACAAATGCAGGCATCAAACGGGATACAATACTCCCATCTAATTCTCAGGCCCCATGTAAGCTTGACCAATTGTCCCAATTATGTCTTCGTAGGAATAGGATCCCAAGTTGCAGTTGTAGTGATTCCTCTTGAAGTCTCTTCAGCCTGTGGCGTTCCTTGGTTCTTGACTTGGACACTTGTGAAGAGTACGGGGCTGTGTTTTGCAGGTTGCTCCTCAGTTTGAATTTGCTGAGGGAGGAGGATCACAGCAGTGACACCTCCTGGATGGCACATACTTTTGATATGTTCATTACTGATGACATTCACTTTGGTACTTGAGGTGGTGTCTGCTGTGCTGCTCCACTGTGAGGCTGCTCTTTCTCTTTGCCATTAAGGCACATTTTATGGGGAGGTACTTTGAAACTCTATCACATTCCTCATTAAACTTCCAATTTTCACATATCAGTTTGGGCTCATACTTAACCTATTTTTATTCAAAAGGTTGTATGTTGTTGTGTGCAGTTGGGTTGATTCTGACTCAGAGCGACCCCATGTGACAGGGTAGAACTGCCCCATAGGGTTTCCTAGGCTGTGCTCTTTATGGGAGCAGATCACCAGGTCTCTCACAGAGCCGCTGGGTGGGTTCAGACTGCCAACCTTTTGGTTAGCGGCTGAGTGCTTAACTGTTGCTTCCTCAGGAGCAGTGATGGAGTACGCTGACCTAACTACACTCCTTTGCCTTTGCCATGAAACACTGGTCTTTTCTCTGCGGAAAGACTGGCGGGTACTCCATTGTCAATTATTCTGATGCTCATATTGTCCCAGATTTGACCCCTAGAGGCTGGCTTCTGTGTCCTTTTGATGTGTCCCTGTCATTCTTTGGGCACTCCCTTGCTTTCTGGCACTATGTACTTCAGGTTCATCTTATCCCTCAGCGGCCCAGCCCTGGGATCAATCCTGCTTAGTGGAGAGTGGCATTTGGAAGCAAAGATCTGGGTGCTAGGTGTGCTCATTGCTATCGGGGTGTCACTTCTCCCAGGTCCTCTCCATGGGCAGAGTTCATTCCAGTTTTCTTCCTTTCCATATCTGTAACTCCTTTCAGGCACTGAGAAACCACCTTCCACCATCTTTAATATAGTTACTTATTTTGCCTACTTGATTGTCCCTGTATGCAACCCACCTCCCTTCTCTGCTGCCCCGTGACTCAGACAACGGGCCACTCCCACCCTGCACACATAAACCCCATTTGGGCTCCAACATCCACATCAGGCGAGTCCCCATGCTGTGCCCTGCCCCCTATGTGGGTCCCTCCTCACTCTGCTTGGGCTCCAACACCTGGTGCTGAGCCTTCCTCCCGCATGATGTACCCTGTACCCACGCACACTGTGCCCATCCTGTGCTGGCCCACCCCATGCACAGCTGTGTGCCCCCCAACCCTGCTTGAGCTCTGACACCTCCATGCCAAGGCTACACACCCCTTCCCATCAGTGTGATGTCTTCACCTTGTGCTTGGCGACTCCCATGCAGATGCTCTGAGATAGGCAGGTTAACAGCTCCCCAAAGATTTCCACACCAAGATGTCCCTGGAACCTGTGAACGTTCCATTTTAAAATTCCACTTTGAAGACAGAATTAGGCTGTAGACTTTAGGATAGGGATGGATTATCCTGGATTATCTGGGTGGGTCCAGCGCAATCACATAGGCCCTTGAAAGCGGAGGAGGAAGGCAGGGATGTGATAATCAAACGAGGGATTTAAAATGTAAGGGACTCAACCTGCTGTTGCCGCTTTGAAGTCGGAGGAAGGAACCATGAGCCAAGGAATGAGGGCAGCCTCTAGAAGCTGGAAAAGACCCTCAGCTGACAGCCAGCAAGGAAATGGGAACCTCGGTCCTACAGCTGCAAGACCGAGTTCTGCCAGCAACCTGAATGAGAGGAAGTGGATTCCCCTCGAGCCTCCAAACAGGAACACAGCCATGCCCACACCTTGACTTTAGCCTGGTTAGACCCATGTCAGGCTTCTGACCTAAAGAGCCTGAAGATAATAAATTTGTGTGTGGTAATCTGCTATGGCGGTTACAGAAAGCCAACACACCCTTGTCCTCACCCTACCTGGGCTCCAACAACCCACACCAGCTCACCTGCCAATGTATACCTTGATACACCCCAACCTTAGTGGCGTTAGGACCGACTGAATTGTTCAGGAAGAAAAGGAGTGGAGGAAACAAGGGGGAGGGGACGGGACGGGAAAGCTCTGACATGTTTTTAAACACTCTTAAAAGGATAAGGTTTCTGAACCCAAGAGCAGGGCTGGTGATTCTTTAGCCCTGACCTTCAAGAGATTTCGAGGAACCCTGAGTCTCTTGGGAACGTCAGTACTTCTTTCCTGCCCCCAGAATGGTGAGAACTCACAACGGCCAGAAAACTTCCAAAAGGAAAGCTGTGCTTCCTTCTTTTTTGAAGTAGCAGCCATGTTAGCTCAGCCTGTATTATTTGAACCACGAAGATGGTTGGTTATGTGGTCATGATCATTTTCTCCCATTAATTACTGCTGTACAACTCTACCGCCAGCTTTGGGGTCTGCTGGAGGGGCCACAGGTATTGAAGTCTGTGCTCCCTGTGACCCCAGCCTGAGGGTTTCTTGCACAGAATTCTTCTCAAGACCCAGATCCACTCACTTGCTGGCTGCTGAGTGGCAGGTGTGGAGACCTTGGAAGCAGGACAGAAGGGTCTCTGAAAGAGTAGCTTTATTGGGAACGGGCTGCACGGTGAACGACAAGACAGCTGCAGCCCAGTGGCCGTCCTACACACCACACACAGAAAGGTACACAGAATGTCTTGCTGATAAAAATCAACTGGAATATGGATCCCCTGGGCAACATCCCCAACCCCATCCCTCTGAGGGGCTGAGAAAACTCCCAGTCGCTTCCTGAAGGCTTTGTGGTTCACTTAGAGATAGAGCCCCTCTGGGGTGCCTTCTTGTTTTTTATAAAGAACATTTTCTTTCGATTTTTTGAAGTCTTCATTTGTGACTTTCATTCTACGTTCTCTCAAGGCCATGAGCCCAGCTTCTGTACAGATTGCCTGTGAGAAAGAATAGTATGTTAAGAAAGTGAGATACTTCTTATTTTCATTCTGACAAGCAGTTCAGAGAGCTATCTTGAAACAAGGTATAAAACACCCAGACCAAACATAAACTGTTCAAACCATTGGAGAAAAGATTTGAGGTGGCTTAAACCGGAAGTAATGATAACAAAGGAGGAGGACTGGCCCAGGAATAAGGCTCTGGCTCCGGTTCTCACTGCCATGTGGCCTGGCAGGTCAGTGAGTTCTCACAGCCCCACTCATTAAAGCGTGTGACAGTCCTAGCAAACAGACAGACTCACACCCTGAAATCTGGAGGCAACACAGAGCATGTGTCAGTCTCATTTGTCTACCGTCATGAGAACATATATTCTCCGTAAATGTAACTCTCAGTGGGGTATTTATTCTAACATATTTATTTTCTTAATAACTGGTTGCCAAAAGTAAAACAAAACAAGAATCCAGGCAACATGCAGTGATAAACACACGACTGATCCTGGCATCCAAGTTTCTGTCTGGTTACGGCCATCAAACTATCCACCTCACATAGCTCAGCTGAAGAGTGTGCCCAGAAAGCGAGGCAAGGTGAGGGGTAAACTGCTGAAGTGGTAAATTTAGGTAACGCGTCCATGGGTGTTCACTGTACTGTTGCGGTAACTCTTCTAAAGACTTGAAAATTTTCAAGATAGAAAGTTGGTGCAAAACTTAAAAGCAAAAACAATTTCAATTTTATAAAAAGATTTTTACTCACCAAGACACTACAGGTTCTATATGAAAGCATCAACGACTCGCAGCTCAGTGCAGGCACCGACCTTCCTAACCAGTGTTTACGCCTGACCAAGACTGAGCTCTTCTGATGAAAAGTGGGTTGACAAGTACATCCATATTTAACACTGCCAGGCTTTACTATTGTTTCTGGCCCTTTGGGAAGAATCGTCCTAACTCATACACATAAGTGATAAAACCAAGAGGAACAGTCGTTCCTGGTCAGTATGGCACTCAGAATACACTTCCTGAATACAATTTGGGGTAAGAATGCAGCGGGATGCCAGTCCCCGCTCTGCAGCTCTGAGGTAAGCTCTCCCCACAGACACGTCATCCCAACGTGGGGCTGAGGGGCCACGTCTGACACAACTGAGAAAGTCACCTGAGCCCAGCAGGAAAGGAGCCAGCGTAGTGACAGGTGACTCATGCTTATGGCTGCAGGTGACTTGGGGACATGTATTTCATAAAGTGTTACATTAAGTGATTTAAAATAAAGTTTATCTACCACTTGGACATAGTGGCCAACCAACCGCAACGATCACTGTGTTAAAACACCAAACATCCACTCCCAGCCTAAGCACCACAGGAAGAGCTCACGTGACCTTTTCAGGGATGAGCTGAGCAGGCCCAGGTCCTCACCTTGATGTCCGCACCAGAGAGGTCATCTTTAGCCATGATTAAGTCATCCAAGGTTACATCATCCGCCAACGTCATCCTACTTGTGTGAATCTGAAAGATGCGCTTCTTGGTCTTCTCATCGGGCAGGGGGAACTCGATCTTCCTGTCAATGCGGCCTGCAGGGAGGAAGGTTCTGGTCACACCCTGTCCAGATCCAGGGCCTGCCCTGGCTCAGAAAGCAGCCTTCACCAGTCTCCTCACACTGGCGGTTTCAGTCAGACAGGAGCCTGTTGGAATGAGGCTGAAATTTTAAAAAGTATTTCTTGTTCGTAGTTTATACATTTCCACGTTCAAATTCATTCCATTCAAAGGAAATCGTCTCAACTTTGGTACCTCCAGAAATAAAGGAAAGGAACAGCATCCCAAGGGCATATTTTAGTGAAAGAGGACAGACCAATCTTGTCAAAAATATTATAGAAGGTAATAAACAAATGACTTCTTGTCCTACCTGAACGGAAGAATAACCTAAGCTATCACGTCAATTACTTCTTCAGAAAAAAGAAGCAAATTCTTGAGACTAAAAAAGGGAATGTTTATTACGGGAAGGAAAAAATGAAGATAGAAGACTGGAATTTAAAGGGCCAAACTGCACAGACTCTATCACCGTCTTATTTAACTACAATCTCAAGAAAACATGTTTTTGGTAAATTACTCTAAGTTTCAGTCCAGTCCTGCCTTTATATTTACAATCCTTCCTAAAGCAGACTTAAAAAACACAAATACACACACAAACACATTAGTTCTCCACGCTGAAACAAAAGCAAACTGAACCTGGTCTGATGAGCGCTGGGTCTAAGGTTTCTATTCGGTTTGTGGCCATGATAACTTTCACATCTCCCCTTGAATCAAACCCATCCAACTGGTTCAAAAGTTCCAACATCGTCCGCTGAATTTCTCTCTCGCCTCCAGAGTTTGAGTCATATCTTTGAAAAAGAGAAGAGAAGGGGTGAAAACCCAACTGATCTCTGGATAAAGGGAAATTACAGCAAATGCCTCATCAGGGCAAAGCACCTTAACATTCTTGTCTCGACCCAAATGTCACTCCCTCAGTATTCTAGCTAAAAAGCAGTACCGCCTCCACTTGCCGAGTTACACCTTACATTCCTGTATTTTCATCTCACGTTTGTTGTCTGACCCCCCTAACCTGACTGTGAACCCCATGAGATGAGGGCCTCTGCTGGGCTCACTGCTGTGTCCCCAGAGTCTGGAATGGTGCCTGGCTCAGAGAAGGAGCTCAAGGCATGGTTATTAAGCCACTGACCAGTCTCCAAAAACTATCAACTCTGGGTAGGTAGTTCTCTGGTGCCAGAAGAAGAGGCGAAAGCACCCGTGGAGCGCCACATACAGTGAGAGCTACGGCAAGCCGCTGTGCAGAAGGGACAGGGATGCCCGACGCCGTTCATTCTCAGAGAAGAGCCCCCGCACAATGCAGAGGAGGCAAGGAGGCAAGGGAAGCCTACCTCTTCGTCCCAATGGCGTCGATCTCGTCTATGAACACAATGGATGGCGCGTGCTCCTCCGCAACGCGGAACAGCTCCCGCACAAGCTTGGGCCCGTCTCCCAGATACTTCTGGATAAGCTCGGAGCCAACCACGCGCAAGAAAGTGGCTGAGGTCTGGTTCGCTACTGCTTTGGCCAATAATGTCTTACCTGTTTTAGATTTTAAAAAAAGAAGAAAAAATCTCAGATGCTGTTTTCACTTAAAAACTCTTGTCATTTCCACCACGAACAGACATGACAAATGGGCAGACCGTGCGACGAAACAGCCGCCGCCACCCAGGTGTCCTGGCATTCTGTTCTCTAGAGCAGATAAAAGGAAACTGAAAAGAACCTACTGAGTATCAAGTTTGCTTATTTTGAAATACCTTACTAAATCCACCATGGTAAGATCAGAAAATATTTTTTACTTAGTGATTTTTAAACCTTGACCCAATGTTTCACTGAAGAATTGTGAACGATAACTACCAGCAAGAACTGCTCCGTACCTGCAAAGAAATCCATTGTATTTTTTCCTTTCTTGAGCCCCTTCAGAACAGCATATAATAGTGAACTGCCCTATCCTTCCTTCTATCTCATCCCGCTCAGGGTTAGAGAACCAAAAAACTAAACTATAAAACTATCAACGATGAAAAACAAAAAAGGTCTGGAAATGCTAGGTTTGACGTTAGAGAGACCCAGGAAGTGCTCCTGAGCAGCAGGCCTGCTACAGCAGGGCAGCTGTTGGGTGGGGCTGCTGCAGGTCACATGGCCTAGAGGACCAGCTCTTGCCAAGCAAAGCCCACAGCTGAGAGCTGCTCAAAGTCGGAGAGACTTCTCTCAATCTGTGGCGTGCCCTTATGAGGTGTTCCTTCACTGACCTCAGGGAAGAGCTCAAACAACTTTTCTAGTACTGCTTTAGGCCCTGTGATTTCTCTTTCAGGCGAAAACCAAAAACGCCAGCAAAAACCACCCAAGTTGAGAATGTCAGAGCTGGAAGACCTTGGTCCCTCTGACAATGATCAGTGCAGACATGGGCCAAGGGGCTGGGTGGCCGCCCCAAGGCACAGAAGCAGTCAGGGCAGAGCTAGAGGCTGGCTCGTGAGTGACACAGAGACTTTATGGAAGTGGGATGGAGGACAGGGAGCTAAGCTTTGCACCAAGATGCGGCACTGATGTTCCCACTGGTTGGAGAGGCAGAGTGGCAGGTGCAAAGGCTTAGAAGGCAGCATGCTCCCTGAGAGCATCAATAAGGACGACAGACAGAAGATACAGAGAACCTTCGAAGTGAACGGGACCTTGTAGCCCAGAAGCAGCCAGTCCAAATGCTGGGCTGCTTCAACGGCCAGAGGGTTCACCGACCGAGTCTCCTCCTCTGCTGACAGGCCTGCCGGCCAACTCCAACCCTGCTACCAGCTCCTCTCCCAGAGCTACTGGGGCCTGGAGCCAGCCGCCAGCCTCTCTGAAGCTGAATTTCCTGATCTGTAAGATGAGAGGCTGCAGAAAGTGTGATCTCTTCTAGCTCCGTGCTTCTGGGTATAGCTCCCTTCCAATCCCTCAAATCTGGGCAATTTTATTTGTACAGATCTTCTTAGGAGCACAATTACCAATTCACTCAATCAAATGACTGCTCTTCCTTGGAATCTACAGCAATGAACTGCTAAGTCCTGGACTGTACAATTTACTCAGGTCAACTTACTGCATAATGAACCGAATTTTGTTTTTGATCTTCATTTATTCATCCAACACACGTTTATTCAGCACCAATGGGCTAGGCAAATTAACACAATCCGAACACCACAGAGTAGCTTTTAAGTCAGTGGTTCTCCACCATGGCCCTGATGCTCAGGCCACTCCTCCTACCGTTATATCAGAATCTTTGGGGGTGGGACCGGACACCAGTATGTTTTAAAGTTCCCAGAGTGAGTCCAAAGTACCGTCAAAAACGAGCATCCCTGTTTTAAACTGAGGAACTGGGGCGCCCTCACTTAACACAAGCATAACTAGCCAACGCTGCCGCTCAGGAGAAGAGCTGAGTACCAGGAAAGTATCAAAGACAGAACATACCTGTGCCGGGTGGGCCATAGAGAATGACCCCCTTAGGGGGCTTTATCCCCATCTCTTCATAATATTCAGGATGAGTGAGAGGAAGCTCCACAGATTCCTACCGAAAACAAACATTCGGTAAAACTGGCAGGTTTTCTTACTGAAATTATCAGCAGATCCATTAACTGGCATCATGAGTCTATCTTGCTTTCAACACAAAGAAGCTGAGCTCGCCTCCACTGCTCCTCCCAGACACAACGTGCTCGACTTCCACTGGTACACAGAACACGCTGAGGAGGTCACCTGTCCTGGTTGGGCTCCCAGCATCCACCCCCCTTCCTAACAGCAGCCGAATTTCCAGAAGGCAGCTGCGCAATATTTAAGCCTGCAGAGCACATAAGTCCCTTGCTTAGCAAAGGGTCTTAAGAAAGCTAAAACCTAACCTTCTCAAGTAAGCCACAGACAGGAACTGAAAGACTGAGTGCTTTTCCCACCTAGGGACTTTATGGATGCTTCCAGCCTCTGAGAAGTGGCCAGTGGAGATGTGGGCAAGCTCCGATGACTTCCCTGTGTACGAAAGGACCTGCAGAAAACCCGCCCAGAGCCATCCCAAATGACCACGGCCCCACCTGGGACCACTGAATATGTGGGATTAGGCTCTAGACCTTACCCTGTGCACGTGTGTGGGGGTGCCACTGACCCTATCCCCGTACAACAATGGAGGTTTCCAGACATCCACAGTGGAAGCCAACACAACTGGAAGTGCTATGTGGTCACGTGGACAATTCATTATATGTCACACACAAAAAGTATTACGCTGCAGCGGCAGCAGAAATGGTCAGAAAACTTTCTGGATTTCTACTGCCTAACTCCATATTAACAAAACAAACTCCTAAACTGGCAAGCTCTGAGTCAGTTACTGGTCTAATCAATAAACTGGAAAAAATCTCCCCCAAAACAAAAAATCTCATGCATATTACTCCAAAGCCCCCTAATCAGGACAGCAGTAAGAAACCAAAAGACTAAACACTGAGAGCTGGTTCCGAGTCATACCTTAATTTCCTGAATTTGGTTGTCCAATCCCCCAATGTCAGCATAGGTCTCCTGGGGGGCCTTTTCCACCTTCATCACCGTGACCAGGGGATCGGTGTCATCCATCAGCACCCCTATCACTGCGTGCACCTAACAGGGAACACTGAGCTTTAATACAGGCGTGTGAGGTTCACACACTCTACTTGTAACAAAGCAATGCCCATCACAGAATTATTCTCCACCGCTAGAAACGTTCTGACGATCTACTTCCACAGTAAGTGGACAGATGTAACAGGAAGGAGAAAGCACTCCAATGGGCTGTCTTAGAGATACCAATTCACCTTGTGGTTGAGCAGGACAGAGCAGCCTGGCTCCAGCAGATCCTTGTCTACAAATGAAAGAATGCTGACGTAGTGTTCTGAGCCCACTGATGTGGAGACAATGGCATGATTGTCATCAATGATCTCCTCCAAAGTTCCTACTGACATCGGGGTCCCCCTCAGATCATCCACCTTTGACCTCTCTTCCTATACAAGAAGAACATGTCAAGGAGGAAAAGCAGATTAGATCAAAAAGCAGATGATCCTGACACTTCACTAGATGTACCAAATAGTCAACGCTTTGAAAAGGGAGCCAATGATACTTCAGAAAACCCTGGACACGTTCCACAGCTTGAATCTCACTGATTTGTTGACAGTTTTAGGTTCTAAATAGAATTTTTCGATTTGTGAAAAAGAAAATAGTCACTTCTCAACTGACCTCTTGCTTTTCTTCTAGTGGCTTCATTTGCTCCTGATTTCTAATGAACTCTTCCTCCATGAGAAGATAGTCTTTAATTCTCTCTAGTTTCAGTAATTTTAACCGGCACTGAGTGTGAGGCGTCACTGTAATTTAAAAAACAGTTTGATTACACTTGGTGCTTGAAGTTTGCAATTAATTCTGTCATCCTTAAAAAATACTGAGATCTTAAACTCATTTTAGTTGGAAAGACTGAAAAGTTCAAAGTTTGGTAACCTTAATTAAGCAGGTGCCTAAATGGAAAGGGAAAAGGGGTTTTAGCAGTTAGAAGCAAGCATGTGGAAATGAAGATGAGGTTTATGACCATAAAGAGTTAGCACAAAATGACATACACTGACTGAACTGTCTATGTATTTAAACAAACAAACAAAAAAAGTTAATCCTAACCAAAGAGAGTTTGGCTTATTTTCCCCATAGGGACTATTAAAAATAACAGCATACGCTGCTAGGTCAGTACACACTGCTGCGTGCTAGCTGTACACATGCTCACTGGTTTGTTAAGAGAATTTTGAAATGTTAGGGATATTATCCCTCTTTGTCACAGATGTGGCAACTCTTTTTTCCACACACCATTACTTCTTTTGGCTTTGTTTTGAAGTCTCTTGCCACACAGAAATTTTATCTAGATAAATCTGTCAATCATTTCTTTTGTAGCTTCTGGGTTTCCTGACTTACTTCAAAAGATTTCTCCTCCCCTAAGTTTAAATAAATAAATAAATAAATAAACTTTTGAATGTTCATTTATTTAATCTCACATACATCTGTAATCTATTTCTCTTGATTGAAAATAAAAAATGCACCTATTTGTATTAAATAATCCATCCTCTTCTCAAAGACCTGAACTGTCACCTTTAACAGGTTAAATATCCACGTAACTTGACTGTTTTTGGATTTTCTACTGTTCTGGTCCAATTGTTTGTTTCTGTACCAATACCATATCACCACAGTAGATTAACAGCACGTTTTTTACTATTCAACTCCCTTCCTTCCTTTTTTTTCTTTTGGTGACCATATACACAGCCAAATATACCAACTTCCTTCATTCTTAACTGAGCAATGTTTTAAAAATGAGTTTACTTTCTCTAAGCAGGGAAGGAGTGTTTTAGACGGAAGTGGTGAGGCAGGGAGGATTTGAGTCAAAGCCTGAAGGGATGAGAAGCATGTAATCCTGTGGAGAACGTTTTACGCGGAGGGAAGAGTAAGGACAAAGGGCCCGATGTGGAGAAGAGTATTTGGGGCAAACAAGGCAGGGCAGTGTGACTGATGAGCAAGGAGGACCGGGAGAAATGAGAATGGAGAGGAGGGCTGGGTCAGGTCATCTGGTTCGAATTTTATTCTACATTCAAGAGGAAGCCACTGAAAAGACTTAAGTTCAGGCACTGCATGATCTGAATTTCAATACAGTGGCGTTGAACGTGACGAAATAAGTGAGTTTCTGAATTACTCCAGTTTAACCTGGGTTTTATAATCTAAAACTGTACTCTTAATACACGAGAGGGTCTGGCTATTTAAAGCCAACAAGGCGATAACTATTACACCAACCTAGAGGATTGCTGCACCCCAGTTACTTAGCATGGGGTTACCGTCACAGAGCTAGAGCCTGACTCCCCGCTCCCCGGGTCTCCTTAGCATGGGGTTACCGTCACAGAGCTAGAGCCTAACTCCCCGCTCCCCGGGTCTCCTTAGCATGGGGTTACCGTCACAGAGCTAGAGCCTAACTCCCCGCTCCCCGGGTCTCCTTAGCATGGGGTTACCGTCACAGAGCTAGAGCCTGACTCCCCGCTCCCTGGGTCTCCTTTCGGGCCTCTAAGCTGCATGTTAGAGACGGTTCCCCTGGGGAGTCTGAGAGACAGCAAGGAGGAACCGCGTCATTACCCAGTGGCAGTTTGCTAGCAGCATCTGGTCCCTTTGTTTTCTTCTTCTTTTTCCCCACTCTAGTTGGTACGGGAGGTTCATATTTCTTTTTCTTGTCCTTAAGTGTTTAGAACAGAAAAAACAAACACGTGTAGAAACCATATTAAAAACACGTTATTTCTGCACCACCATCAGCTACTTCCAAGTGATTTTCCTTATCTTCTAGGATGCTGTTAAAAAACGTTCCCTTTTTTCCTCTTTGACTAGGTTTATGTTCCTGCAATTTTAATAAACAGGTATAGCTGATCTTTTTCTTTATTTTTAACCTTTCTTTTTATAATACCCATAAATGACAGTGAGTCAGATTATTCCAATAAGGTAAACAGAGGTCAGAATTCAGAGCTAGATGCCAAAAGTTCGGCACTGAGTAACTTGAGACGATCTTCACACCTCAGGAAAATCACAGGCAATTTATTTTAACATTCCCGTAATGTTATTACTTTCACACATTTAAAAATCATTAACTAATTAACACTTATTTGACTACTAGTTCAGTAACCTTTTCTAAGATGTGAAAAGGGCACTGTATCTGTGGTTAAACAATAACGGGATCATTTATACCGTATTTTACAATTCACAAATCCCAAAAGAACTCAGCTGAGACCTACGACATCTTCCACAATCACTCACATCACAGTACGTATCTGGCTTATTTACCTTGTCATCCTTCTTGCCACCTCCAGGACCATGACCACCACTCTGACTTTGACCCTGAAGGGGGGGAAAAGAAAACCCCAAATCAGAGATATAAATTCAGCATATGATTACTTCAAAAGAACATCCTTAATTTCCTGTGATTCTAAAACATCAACACTTCCTCCTCATTTTAACATTTCTGAACCCAAGGTGTACCTTGCAGTCAATGTGTACATTTAGTGCGATAGAAT
Source organism: Dugong dugon (assembly GCA_030035585.1). Lineage (NCBI taxonomy): Eukaryota > Metazoa > Chordata > Mammalia > Sirenia > Dugongidae > Dugong > Dugong dugon. The sequence goes on along the minus strand of CM057472.1, from coordinate 99,586,362 downwards.
ATTTCTCTGAAAAACTGTTCGTAGATTAATGGTGCACCTCGCAATTGACTGCATTTTAGAATCAATGACAACTCTATTAAGGAATATATAGCTAATGTATCATAATAAGGCTAAGATTCTAAGACCACTCCCTCTTGAGGGAAAGGATAAAGCTTGACATCCTTTAATATAAAACTACCACACAGAGGCCACCAAAAGTGTATTTCATGCAATTAGGCCATGAAAGCTAAGATATTTTACATATTCAGCAGTCACTTATCAATCATCCTTATGCATGAATGGAATGCGCAAGTATCCAGGAGCTTCTCTTTCAAAAGCAACTTATATGCCTTCCACCCCTAACATCTGGGGCTCTCAGACAGGTCTTTCTTCCCAACCTGAAAAGCTGAATCACCCTAAGGTGTTAAGAAGCTAGTGTACCATTGAGCTCAGTGGGATTTCTGATTTTAAAAGACCCTTCACGTACAGGACAATGCTTAACACAGACCAATGTCTCAGAAATGGTGGCATTTTAAACATGAGTAATAGTGAACTTACTTGATTAGAGGGGCCCTCTCAGCCCCCTCAAATCACCTCCATGTTGGAACTTCATTATTAAGACAAAATAACCGTGTCAAAGTTACCTAAAAGAGTTAACGTCAAATATGTTTCTCCACAGGCCAGATTCCTAAAACTTTGTGCTTCATTCAGAAGAAGGTAATTAACGGCTTGAAGTCATTTTGGGAAACCATTAGTTACACTGAAATAGCTGTCCAAGGTGTAGGCCTTTATCAGTTACTTAAAAACACCTAAGAAATCTGCTGAAGGCTAGGTGGGGGCCTTCTATATGCCCAACTCTGAACTAGACACTATTTCCATTATCTCATGTTTCATACAACCTTCCAAGGTAGGGGTCACTATTCCTACTTTATAGATGAGGAATTGCAGCAAGCCTGAGAACATGGGCTGCGGAATTAGATGAATCCAGGTTTTGAATTCTGTCTCTATCACTAACAGGCTATGTGATCTTAGCCAAGCCAGGTCACCTCGCTGAGTCTTGGTGTTCTTAACTGGAAAGTGGGACAGCAGCAGTTCCTATCTGTTGCTGAAAATGAGACAATGCACGTAAACCACGCAGCACTTACGTGACTCATACTAAGTCCCGTTGCCGTTCAGTAAATTCCAATTCATAGTGACCCTATAGGACAGAGCGGAACTGCCCCATAGGGTTTCCAAGGCTGTAATCTTTTTTTTTTTTAAATTGTACTTCAGATGAAGGTTTACAAAACAAACTAGCTTCTCATTAAACAGTTAGTACACATACTGTTTTATGACATTGGTTAACAATCCTACGATATGTCAACACTCTCCTTTGTTGACCTTGGGTTCCCTATTGCCAGCGTTCCTGTCCCCTCCTGCCTTCTAGTCCTTACCCCTGGGTACAGGTATGTACCCCTTTAGTCTCATTTTGTTTTATGGACCTGTCTAATATTTGGGCAAAGGGTGAACCTCAGGAGTGATTACTGAGCTAAAAGGTGTCCAAAGGTCATACTCTTGGGGTTTCTCCAGTCTGTCAGACTAGTAAGCCCAGTCTTTTTTTTGTGAGTTAGAATTTTGTTCTACATTTTTCTCCAGCTCTGTCTGGGACCCTCTGTTGTGATCCCTGTCAGAGCAGTCACTGGTGGTAGCCAGGCACCATCTAGTTGTACTGGACTCAGTCTGGTGGAGGCCATGGTAGTTGTGGTCCATTCATTAGTCATTTGGACTAACCTTTCCCTTGTGTCTTTAGCTTTCTTCATTCTCCCTTGCTCCTAAAGGGGTGAGACCAGTGGAGTATCTTAGATGGCTGCTCACAGGCTACTCACCAAAGTAGAATACTGAACATTTTCTTTATAAACTATGTTATGCCAGTTGAGCTACATGTTCTGAGAACATGGTCCCCAGAGCCCTCAGCCCAGTGATTCGGTCCCTCAGGGAGTCTGGATGTGTCTGTGGAGCTGCCATGTCTCAAGGCTGTAATCTTTATGGAAGCAGACGGCCACATCTTTCTCCTGCAGAATGGTTGGTGGGTTCAAACTGCCAACCTTTCGGTTAGCAGCTGAGAGCTTAACCACTGTGCCACCAGAGCTCCTTTTTCATACTAAGTATCCACCAGTATTCTATTGGTGTAAGAAATAGTAAGATCAGAATTTTGTCAGTCTGCTTACAAAATCTGGGCTCGGAAACAGTTCTGTACTCTCATCTATCCTGTCTCCATTCCTACCACCTCTATTTGGACTCCAGCCTCACAACTGAGACTCCTGGGTCCAGTTTCTCCTCCACCAATCCAGCTATTACCTTCTAAAACAAACAGCGGATCCTCTAATTACCCTCCTCAAAAACCTTCAACTGTTCTCTAGCATTTATAGTGCCATGCTCAAACTCCTTAGCTTGGCATGTCTGGCCCTTGTCAAACAGGCTACAACTAACCTTTCAAGGTTCATCTACCTTTTTCATGAACCTGCAAGTCTGGTACCACCAGAGGACATTTTCCTGACTGGGTCCTGCATCTCCTCACCTTTGGGGCATTTTGTATGATGCTTCTTTGCCTCAAATAACGATAAGTATACTGGGTGGTGCAAGCAGTTTGCAATCAGCTGCTAACCTGAAGGTTGAGGGTTTGAACCTACCCAGCAGCTGCATGGAAGAAAGGCCTGGCAATCTACTTCCATAAAGATTACAGCCATGAAAACCCTATGGAACTGTTCTACTCTGTAACACACGGGGTTGCTATGAGTCGGAATCAACTCAACAGCAATGGGTTTCACTGTATGTCTGCAAAGTGCTAAACATTCTCAGGGGATTATTTCATTTAATTCTTACAGACACTATGACGTTGACACTGTTATTACCCCTAATTTGTTGTTGTTTTTGTTAGGTGCCGTCGACTTGGTTCCGACTCACAGTGACCCTATGTACAACCGAAGGAAACACTGCCTGGTCCTGCGCCATCCTCACAATCATTGCTATGTTTAAGCCCACTGTTGCAGTCACTGTGCCAATCCATCTCGTTGAGGGTCTTCCTCTTTTTCACTGACCCTGTACTTCACCAAGCATGATGTCTTTCTCCAGGGACTGGTCCCTCCTGATAACATATCCAAAACAACGTGAGACAAAGTCTCGCCATCCTCACTTCTAAGGAGCATTCTGGCTGTACTTTTTACAAGGCAGATTTGTTCGTTCTTCTGGCAGTCCGTGGTATATTCAATACTCTTCGTCTACACCATAATTCAAAGGCATCAATTCTTCTTCGGTCTTCCTTATTCATCGTCCAGCTTTCACATACATATGAGGCCACTGAAAACACCACAGCTTGGGTCAGGTACACCTTAGTCTTCAAGGTGACATCTTCTCTTTTTAACACTTGAAAGAAATCTTTTGCAGCAGATTTGCCCAATGCAATGTGTCTTTTGATTTCTTGACTACTGCTTCCATGGGAATTGATTGTGGATCCAAGTAAAATGAAATCCTTGACAACTTCAATCTTTTTTCCCTTTATCACGATGTTGCTCACGGGTCCAGTTGTAAGGATTTTTGTTTTCTTTATGCTGAGATGTAATCCATACTGAAGGCTGTGGTCTCTGATGAAGAACAGTATCACCTTGTTCTGTGTGAACGACTCTCTTGGTCTATGTACAGGTTCCTCATGAGCACAGTTAAGTGTTCTGGAATTCAGACTCTTTGCAACGTTATCCATAATCTGTTTATGATCCACACAGTCCAATGCCTTGCATAGTCAATTAAAATACAGGTAAACAGTTTTCTGGTATTCTCTGCTTTCAGCCAAGATCCATCTGACATCAGCAATGATATCCCTTGTTCCACGTTGTTTTCTGAACCCTGCTTGAATTTCCAGCAGTTCCCTGTCGATGTACTGCTGCAATCACGTCTGACTAATCTTCAGAAAAAATTTACTTGTGTGTGATATTAATAATATTGTTTGATAATTTCCGCACCGCTAATTTACAGATAAGGAAATCGAGGCCAGCCCAGAGAGGTTAAGTGGCTTGCCTGTTGCCAGAAAGCTTGTCAGAGATGGAGTCAGAACTCAAACTTAAGTCTGACAGACGCTAAAGCCAGTGGGTTTCTTTACTGCGTGGATATCTAGCACATCACAGCAAGAGCTCTAGAAAAGAAACTGAGTCTCAGTTTCCTCCTTGCTAAGATGAGGATACCAACAATAATTACCTCAAAGGTCTACTGTGAGGAATGAATGAAAAAATGCTGGAAAAGTACCTGGCATGTTTATCATGCTCAGAATATTATCAAAAAGCCCTTAAAACACCTGTAAGACTATGTGATCTGGACTTTATCCACACTCAATGCACTGGCCTCCTTGCTGTTCATGAGACAAGCCCAATATGCTCCCATCTCAGTTCTCTTGCACTTGCTGTTCCTTCTGCCTCTGATATTCCCATGGGGTACTCTCATTTCATTTAGGTCTCTGAACAAATCTTGTCTCCTCAGAGGGACTTTTGCTGGTACCCATCTAAAATAACCACTCCTCCCCATTCTATAGCCTTCTGTAGAGGAGCCATGTAACAGTGGCCATCCTGCCCCATCACATCATACTACACATTTCTTTTGTTTACTGTCTGCCTTCTCTTCGAGAATGAAGCTCCCTGAAGGCAGGGACTTTCTCAATCTTGTTCACCTCCTGTGTCTAAATCAGAGCCTAGCATAAAAAGTAGGGGCTCAATAAACATTTGTTTAGTGAATTCATGAATATACGCTAGCTATTTCTACTATTACTAATGCACCACAGGCCCTTCCCTCCGACTTCCAACTATCATAAACTTGTCTGTCTTTAAGGGCTCCCTCAAATGCCCCCCATGCCGAGAGGTCTCCCCGATTCCGCTGTCCCCTCCCCAACTGGAACGAATCTCTCTCTCCCCTCGGTTCGCACAACCTTTCCCTTGAACGGCTCAAAGAGCGCTTGTCCCAGCTACATGAGTAGGCGCCCGTCTGAAACCCCTGCGCTGGACTGCAGAACCCCGGTCGGCAGAGGAGCAAAGCCCAGTGACCTGAGCCGCTCTGTCGCCCCACAGCCTGCTCGGGGAACCCTCGGCGCCGAGCCGTGGCCCCAGGCCCCCGGGCAAGGCCCGCAGGTCGGCCCTGGTCCGCCGTGAACTTGACCACTATCTATGGGAGCCTCTGTCGCCCGAGGAGACGGGCCGGGGGAGCGGGAGGACCGAGTTCCTCTAGCTCCTCGGACTGCCTCCTCCTTCCTTCGTCCCAGCCTATGTCGTCCCCGTCACAAAGCCAGCACCAGCCAAAGCCCTTAGTCACTCACCATCTTGCCTCGGCCGCTCTAGCCGCCGCTGCCGGAAGTGCGCCGGCCACGGTGGTCCGTCAGAGGCGGAAGTTGCTGTGGGACGTTACGGAAGCTGATAGGAACCACATTTCGCCTGGACGAAGGCCCGGCTTCGCGGGCGGGTTGGGGTAACGATACCTGGTGTGTTGAATTAAATGCAAAATTAACTTATAACACACAGCAGGTACAAAATACATGAAATTACTCCTTCCCTCTTATCATCACTAAAATATGAAAGTCTTGACACTGTCGACCTCCACTAACAAGTCTGGCATCTACATGACGCGTGAAATACGAGCAAGACAATTTTTCCTCCACAAATGCAGAAAGCAATGCCAGTGTTGTATAGAATGTCTAGGCAGATTCCTGAGATGGTGAAACATAGGCTGCCGACCAAACATTACAAAGACTTCAATCGTGGAGGACTGGTCAAGCGAGGAAATGCCTTCTTAACGCACGGCAAACATGCTCGTCTCTTCTCTCTCAATCTCACACCCGCAGTATTCTCCACGCGGTTGACAGCTATCTCTGCAACTCCTCCTCTCTCCCTCTTGCAAATTCCAACCTCTCCAAATACCAAGTGTCCCAAGCAGTCTTTCTAATCCCCTTCCTGCGTTCTCTTAGCAATTTATTACGTAGATAACGTAACTTCTCTGCTTTCTTTAGTTTTAGCAACATTTTACCAATTTCCTGGATCCTCCTGAGAAAGGGCACACGTAAATCACCTCAGAAGTATCCTTCTGCCTTAGAAAAAAGGGGTTGGGCTGGGGAGAAGGTGGAAGGATATGAATAGTCCTGTTAATTGCTTTCGTCTTTGTTCAGGAATGGGTACTGTTTGGGGTTTAAAAGCCAAAGTCAAGCTGTGAAGGAATAGCAGTGAGCCAGGAGAACGGTGAGGAGGGCAGGATCCTAAGCCCCAAGCCAAGTCCCAGCTGTGTGATTTTGGGAAAGTCACAAAGCCCATCTCCTAAGTTTCATTCTCTGTATAATGGGGATACTATCCACCTTGGAGGCTGAGGACACTAAAAGAGAAGGAATTTACACTATTTTCCAATTAACAGTGGATTCTCAGTAGACTGAATTGAACCTGAATTTTTAAAAACTCAGCTAGTAGTGATGGAGTCCAGCTTCAGTCCCAGGTCATCTTATGTCAAAGTCTGCCACTTTCAGTACTGCTGGGTTATATTGCTTCAACTCCAAGATGAGAAGAGACTGTAATTGGAATGAATACTTCCTATGATTAGATAAAAAATAGGTTTTAACAACCTCATAAAATAAGACATGCAGAATCTGAAAGCAATCACATTAAAGTTTGATCTGTGAGTGTCTTTAGATCTAAAAACAGAGGCCGAAGGTAAATTGACGTCCTGAACCACTAGACGCTTGTGTTCTCCCTGCTGGAGCAAGCCTTCTCCAGCCTCTGTGTGACTAGAATCAACCAGGATGTGGGCTAAAAGGCAGATTCTGAGGCCCACGTCCCAGAGATTCTCTGTCTACAGGCCTAGGGTAGGGCCAGGGCATCTGTTTTTTTAAGGGACACCCAGGTGATTCTGATACGGGCATTCGATGTGCCACATTTTGAGAGCCAGCACTCTAGGGTCAGTACTCTGCAACGCAGGGTGCACAGCCCAGGGCTCTGAGGGTCCATTAAAGTGTTGGAAGCAACCATCAACATGTCTATTCACAAGGTACTCATTTTGTATTTAAAAAATCTGTACAATTAAATAGGCAATCAGCATGGTGGTTAAGAGTGTGGACCTCAAATGCCAGGTCTCAATTTTTTCTGACATGTAAAATTTGTTACGTAGGAAGCAGAAAATATGAGTTTTTAAAGATGAAATAAGATGAGGATTGACTATAATTGGAATAAATATTTCATATGATTGGATAAAAATAGATTGTAACAACCTCATGAGGAGCCCTGGTGGTGCAATGGTTAAGGGCTCCACTGCTAACTAAAAAGTCAGTGGTTCGAACCTACCCAGTGGCTCCATGGGAGAAAGACCTGGGAATCTTCTCCCATAAAGATTACGGCCTAGGAAATGCCATAGGGCAGTTCTACTCAGTCACATGGGGTTGCTATGAGTTGGAATCGACTTGATGGCACATGACAACAACCACCACCACCTCATAGAATACGACAGGCTGAATTGGAAAGAAATCATGTTAAAGTTCTGTCTGTGGGCTTTTGTTTTAATCTAAAGTGTCTTGAAACACTGAATAGTCCCAGAAAACACTGCAGTTACACTGGAAAGAATTAGTCTCAGAAGCCAATATTGCCTTAGCCGTTCTAAGTTGTGTTTCTTTCCAGCTCATGACAGGTCCTGGGGGCGAGTACTGAGGTTACCTAAAAAAATTGCATGTGTTTAAATGCATTTAAAAAAAAAAGCTGTTTTCACCGTCTGTATTCTTACCGATGCTTGTTTGCTTTGCTCCCCAGGGACTCTTCATCAAGAGTGATGCATTTCATGTCAGTGCATTTTATGAAAGAGGACAGGCCATCAAACAAAATTGAAAACTGTCATCACACTCACCTTGCTGCTGCCTCATATGTCTGAATTCAGAACATCCCAACATGGGCTGTGGTACCCCATTCCCCGGGCTAAATGTCACCCTCTACGGAAATATGTCAAAGGCAGGGAAAAACAGGAAGTCCTGTGTGTTTATGGTGCTTTGATTTCTGTCAGTAGAGGAGGCTTTTCCAAAACAATATTCTGAATGATCTCTGTGTGAGAGCCCCTTCCTCCCCAAGGCTTACCTTCATGAGATGTAGGGTGGGTAAAGGGTGACTTTCTTCTGTAAAGTGGGAGAAGCTTCATGAGATGTGGGGTGGGTGAAAGGTGACTCTTCTGTAAGGTGGGAGAACTTTCGTGAGATGTAGGGTGGGGTGAAGGGTGACTTCCTTCTGTAAGGTGGGAGAACCTTTATGAGATGTGGGGTGGACGAAGGGTGACTTTCTACTGTAAGGTGGGAGAAGAACTTTTGTGAATGCAGGTTCATCCTCAGCCAGATCGAATTTTAGGAAAGAGAACACATGGAAACTGAGGAATAGGAAATAGATTCCTAAACCCTCCTGGTATGTGTACCCCAACGTGAGGACTAGTGTAGTAGTATACGTATATAATAGATAAATAAATACACTTACAATGGAATTTGTTGCTCAATTTATTTTAGTTTTAATTTAAATTTCTTTTTTACTGATGGGCTGAGCCATCAAAGAAGTTTGGAGACCACAGGTGGTCTCCAGAAGGGAAGACTTGGGTTAGGGTTAGGGTTAGGGTTAGCAGCTAAGGCCGAGACACTGCTGGCTCTCTTAGTCTCTCTTGGCCCCTCTCCCTTCTTCCATTCCTGCATTCACTAAGTGCGTCAGGCACTGTGTGAAGGCACTAGGGCTCCGAGGGTGAATATGGTGCCTTTCTCTTCAGGGTTTGCTTCTCAGTGAAGTCTGATGTTAGGAGCTACCAGAGCATACCTGTAGGCAATACTGGCTGCCTTTGTTCTTCGTTTATCTTGTTCCCCAGTAGGTGAGATGCACAGTGGGATTGGACTGTTGTGATCTATAGAGTTTTCATTGGCTGATTTTTAGAAGTAGATCTCCAGGCCTTTCTTCCTAGTCCATCTTCGTCTGGAAACCTGTTCAGCGTCATAGCAACGTGCAAGCCTCCACTGACAAGATATGTGGTGGCTGTGCTTGAGTTGCATTGGCCAGGAATCAAACCCGGGTCTCCTGCATGAGACCCATATGTGAGGCGAAAATTCTGCCACTGAGCCACCACTGCCCACCACTGTGGTTGGTGCAATAATAGTCTTCAGCAATTAACCAGTGGTGGTTTTGTGTCCTTGTTTCCAACAACTCCTTTTACCCTTTGCCTTTTCCTCCATTCAGCCGGGAGCTGTGGATGGAGAGGTTAATACAAAGCAGGGAAAAAGCAGCCTGTTTCGGTTTGGCTCTCGAGTTTCGAAAGCCAAGCTTTAACAGGAAAAAGAAAGATCTTAGGAGATAGAAGCAGATTTGATAGAATGCATGTGGAGTCACAAGGAAGCTTCTCCCCGGACTGGAGAGTGGGGAGTTAGGAAGAGAATCTGAGGGGAAGCCCAACCAAACATGTTGCTGTGGAGTTCATTCTGACTCACAGCGACCCCATGTGTTACAGAGTAGAATTGCTCCATAGAGTTTTGAAGACTGATCTTTCTGGAAGCAGAGTAGCATTGCTGGGTGGGTTCAGACCACCAACCTTCAGGTTAGTAGGCAATTGCAAACTACTTGTGTCACCCAGGGAAGTCAAGGGGGGGGGCAGTGAGTATTTAAAGCTTGGTTTCCAAGGGGTGGTATGCCCCCTATGGGACACTTTGGAAAGTTGTGGGGAAGCTTTGGTTGTCCGGAGGATGAGGGATACAACTGGGATTTTGGGGGTAAGGTGGGCACAGATACCCTGCAAAAGTGACAGTCCTGTACAACGAAGCATCATTCAGGTATTTTCCCACCAGGTATTTTTGTAATTGAAAAACCTGTTGATAATAATAGCATAGAACCTAACTCTACTTGCATAAACCATGGCCTACTTTTTCCTTTCAAGACAGATTCTTGCTGTTAGGCAGAGAGCCCTGGGAAGGGCTAAACATCATTTAGACCTCGGTGTGAAAGGAAGGTCTGCAACAGGGGAAAAGGGGTGTCAGACAAGGAAGCTCAGAGGGTGGAGGGAAGCAGGGTAGAGAAAAGGGCAGAACATGGCAAAGTGCTGGGTACTCAAGATGTGCCTGTTGACTGAGTGGGTGACCCCTCCCCACCCAAGGGGCAGTGTGGTGTAGTGGGAGGGGCACTGGCCAGGAGTCAGAGACCTGGGGTCAGGTCCCTGCCCTTTCTTTCTCTTGATGTGTCCTCACCTTTAAAATAATAATTTTTTTTTTCAGTGAAAGGCATCAGTTTGTATTATTATTATTTTATTGTATTTTTGGTGAAAGGTTACATAGCAAATTTTGTTCCCAATTAACAATTTCTGTACATATTGTTCAGTGACGTTGGTTACATTTTTCACAACTTGTCAGCATTCTCATTATTTCCATTCTGGTTGTTCTATTTCTATTTATCTAGCTTCCCTGCCCCCCCCTTACCTTCTCATTTTTGCTTTAGGGTAAATATTGACCGTTTGGTCTCATATAGAAGATTATTTAAAGGAGCACAATACTCGTGGGTGATATTGTTTATTTTATGACTAAGAACTCAGGCTGTAACCAGTAGTTTGAATCCACCAGCGGTTCTTTGGAAACCCTATGGGGTAGTTCTACTCTGTCCTATAGGATAGCTATGAGTCGAATCCACTTGATGGCAATGAGTTTGGTTTTTTTTTAAATCTATTATTTGGCCGAAAGCTGACCTCTGGGAGTGAGTTCAGTTCCAAGTTTAAAGGGTATCTCAGGGTGATAGTCTTGGGGGATCCTCTAGTCTCTACCAGTCCAGTAAGTCTGGCCTTTTTTAGGAATTTGAAGTTTGTTCTACATTTTTTTTCCATTCTATCTGGGATCATCTATTGTGTCCCTGGTCAGGACGGTTGTTAGTGGTAGCTGGGCACCATCTAGTTCTTCCGGTATCAGGATAGATGGATATTTCTTTAAAATGAGACAAACAGTCTGGAATTCCACTCCTATGTATGTACCCAAGAGAAATGAAAACATTTGTTCAGACAAAAACTTGTACACAAATGTTCATAGCAGATTCACAATAGCCAAAAAGTTGAAACAACTCAAATGTCCATCAACTGATGAATGGATATATAATCAGTGGTATATCCACACAATGGAATGTTATTCAACAGTGAAAAGGACTGAAGTACTGATACACGCTACAACATGGATAAATCTTGAAAACATTACGCCAAGTGAAAGAAGCCAGTCTCAAAAGACGTATTATATTATTCCATTTATATACAATGTCCCAAATAGGCAAATCGTTAGAGAAAGAAAGTAGATTGGTGGTTGCTAGGGGTTGGGGGGGGGGAGGGGGAATAAGGAGTGACTTCTAATGGGTATGGGGTTCTTTTGGGGTGATGAAAATATTCTAAAATTGGTTGTGATTATGGTTGCACAACTCTGAACATATTAAAAACCATTGAATTGTACACTGAAAGTGAGTGAATTGTATGGTATGTGAATTATGTTTAAATAACGCTGTTATGTTAAAAAAAAATAATGAGGCATAGTGTAGTAAGTGTAATGCCTAAGTGCACAGACTCTGAAGCCAGGTTGCCTGGGTTTGACCCCAGCTGGCCACTCACATGACAGGTCATTGTGTGACCCCAGGCATGGTCTAAGCATCCTTGGGCATCAATTTCCTTATCTGTAAAATGGGTATAATGATAGACCCTACACACAGGGCTACTTTGAAGAATAAAATGAAGTGATATTTGTAAAGCGTTTAAAACAGCATAACATGCAGTAAGCATTATATGCGTTTTGTTCAATAAAATCTTTGAAAAATAAAGCGTTTTGGGAAAATGACCTAAAGTTTGATAATCTCTACCTAAAATGAACCCTAGCTTCAGCACCTAGGTTTGTTGTTACTGTCACTTGATTAAGGAAGAAGGAATGAATGGTGGGCCAATTTTCCAGGTGGCTGGGACAGGCGCATGAAGTTTATGCCATTGACCAGAAGAGGGCGCCAGACAACCAAATACTGCGCATGGCCGTTTCCTCCGGGCTGGATAATCTGTGGGGCAGTCTCTGTCCTTTGGCTCTCTTGACTCTGGGCACTGTTTGTCTCTAACACTCCTTGCTCGCCCACTCCCCTGGGCTGGCCCACCCTCTTTCTCACCGTGGCCTTCTGAGCCCTATGGCCAGGAACCCAGGTATTTGGCCTCTATCAGGCTCAAACCCTGGCTCCTTCAGATACTGCTTCTGAAATCTACGGGCTGGCGTCACCATGGCCATCCTGTCCCCTCGGTCCAGGCTCCACCTGTCTGGTCCACCCATCTGGGAGAGAGACTGGCACTGCCCAAGTTCCTCATGGTGCTTGGAACCAGAGCACCTGCTGTCACTGGATCCTCAAGCCCACCTTCCTCCTCCCCATTTCTGCCCCTTTGGGCACATGATCCTGAGAGATGACTAAAGCCTTCAGGTTCACCTTACAATTACCAAGTGCCCACTGGCTACCTTCTTACATGTGCTCTCATCTAACCTCACAACAATGTGTGGAAGTTAGTGTATCATCTCCATTGCAGCTCAGAGAGGTTAAGTGACCTGCCCAAGATTACATGGCTATTGGGCAGTCCAGTCTAATGCAGACATTCTGACTCTGAGTCTAGTTGTGAACTGCAGCTTTTATTTTTATTGTCTTTTTGTCTCAAGGAGCCCTGGTGGCGTAGTGGTTAAGAGTTCGGCTGCTAACCAAAACATTGGCAGTTCAAATCCATCAGCAGCTCCTTGGAAACCGTATGGGGCAGTTCTACGCTGTCTATAGGGTCACTAAGAGTCAGAATCGACTTGACGGCAATGGGTTTGGTTTTTTTTGGGTGTTTTTTGTCTCAAGAAAATCCAGAGAGTTTTAGAACTGGGAAGGACCTTATGAAGTTCATATACTAAAAGTTCCCATCCAGTCCCCATATGGTTCCCCCCATGTATCCTTGCTTGGTACATTGTGGGGCCTCCGTAACTGTTTGCTGGTGGAAAGAATGGGGTAACACTCTTCCCAATCTGCTTCTTCGCGCTCTCAGAATCAATCCATCCATAAATCCTAATATGCTATTCAAACAGCTTCTGAACTCTTACGTACAGGCATACCTCATTTTATTGTGCTTTGCAGATACTGCAAATTGAAGGTTTGTAGCAACCCTGCATCAAGCAAGTCTGTCGGCACCATTTTTCCAACAGCACATGCTCAATTTGTGTCTCTTTGTCACATTTTGGTAATTCTTGAAATATTTCAAACTTTTTCATTATTATTATATGTTATGGTGATCTGTGATCAGCGATCTTTGACGTTACTATTGTAATTGTTTTGGGGTACCATGAACCACACCCATATAAGATGGCAAACTTAACCAATAAATGTATTGTGTGTTCTGACTGCTCCACCGACCGGCTGTTCCCCTGTCTCTCTCTCTCTGTCTCTTCTCGGAACTTCCTATTCCCTGAGACATGACAGTACTGAAATTAGGCCAGTTAAAAACTGTACAATGGCCTGTAAGTGTTCAAGTGAAAGGAAGAGTTGCATGTCTTTTACTTTAAATCAAAAGCTAGAAATGATTAAGCTTAGTGAGGAAGGTATGTCAAAAGCTGAGACAGGCCTCTTGCACCAAAAAGTTAGCCAGGTTGTGAATACAAAGGAAAAGTTCTTGAAGGAAATTAAAAGTGCGACTCCAGTGAACACATGAATGATAAGAAAGCAAAACAGCCTTATTGCTGATATGGAGAAAGTTTTAGTGGTCTGGAGAGAAGATCAAATCAGCCTCAACATTCTCTAAAGCCAAAGGCAAATGCAGAGCAAGGCCCTAACTCTCTTCAATTCTCTGAAGACTGAGAGAGGTGAGGAGGCTACAGAAGAAAAGTGTGAAGCTAGCAGAGGTTGGTTCATGAGGTTTAAGGAAAGACGCCATCTCCATAACATAAGAGCACAAGGTGAAGCAGCAAGTGCCGATGTAGAAGCTGCTGCAAGTCATCCAGAAGATCTAGCTAAGATACCTGATGAAAATGGCTACACTAAACAACAGACTTTCAGTGTAGAAGAAACAGCCATGTATCAGAAGAAGATGCCATCTAGGACTTTCATAGATAGAGAGGAGAAGTCAACGCCTGTCCTGAAAGCTGCAAAGGACAGGCTGACTCTCTTGTTAGGGACTAATGCAGCTGGTGACTTTAAGTTGAAGCCAATGCTCATTTACCATTCAGAAAACCCCAGGGCCCTTAGGAATTATGCTAAATATACTCTGCCTGTGCTCTATAATGGAAAAAGAAAGCCTGGATGACAACATGTCTGTTTACAATCCGGTTTACTGAATACTTTAAGCCCACTGTTGAGAACTACTTCTCATTGACAATGCACCTGGTCACTCAAGAGCTCTGATGGAGAGGTACAGGAGATTAATGTTTTAATTCCTGCTAACACAACATCCATTCTGAAGCCCATGGATCAAGGAGTAATTTTGACTTTGAAATCTTATTATTTAAGAAATACATTTTGATAACAAAACCAGGTAAAGACATCACAAAAAAAAGAAAATTACAGACCAATATCCCTCATGAACATACATGCAAAAATCCTCAACAAAATTCTAGCCAATAGAATTCAACAACATATCAAAAAAATAATTCACGATGATCAAGTGGGATTCATACCAGGTATGCAGGGATGGTTCAACATTAGAAAAACAATCAGCGTAATCCATCACATAAATAAAACAAAAGATAAGAATGACATGATCTTATCATTTGATTCAGAAAAGGCATTTGACAAAGTCCAACACCTATTCATGATAAAAACTCTCAGCAAAATGGAAATAGAAGGGAAATTCCTTAACATAGTTAAGGGCATTTATACAAAGCCAACAGGCAAGGTCATCCTAAATGGAGAGTCTGAAAGCATTCCACTTGAGAACGGGAACCAGAGAACGATGCCCTTTATCATCATTCTTATTCAACATTGTGCTGGAGGTCCTAACCAGACCAATAAGGCAAGAAAAAGAAATAAAGGACATCCGAATTGGTAAGGAAGAAGTAGAAGTATCCCTATTTGCAGATGATATGATCTTATACACAGAAAACCCCAAAGAATCCACAAGAAAACTACTGGAACTAATAGAAATTTCAGCAAAGTATCAGAATACAAGATAAACACACAAAAATCAGTTGGATTCCTCTACACCAACAAAGAGAACTTCGAAGAGGAAATCACCAAATCAATATCATTTACTATAGCCCCAAGAAGATAAAATAATTAGGAATAAACCTAACCAAATATGTAAAAGACCTATACAATGAAAACTACAAGACGCTACTGCAAGAAACCAAAAGAGACTTGCATAAGTGGAAAAACATATTTTGCTCAAAGATAGGAAGACTCAACATTGTGAAAATGTCAATTCTACCCGAAGCGATCTACAGATACAAGGCAATCCCAATCCCAATTCCAATGGCATTTTTAACGAGATGGAGAAACAAATCACCAACTTTGTACGGAAAGGAAAGAGGCCCCGAATAAATAAAGCATTACTGAAGAAGAAGAACAAAGTGGGAGGCCTCACACTACCTGATTTTAGAACCTATCATACCGCCACAGTAGTCAAAACAGCCTGGTACTGGTACAACAACAGATACACAGACCGATGAAACAGAATTGAGAATCCAGACATAAATTCATCCACCTATGAGCAGCTGATATTTGACAAGGGCCCAAAGTTCATTAACTGGGGAAAAGACAGTTTCTTTAACAAACGATGCTGAATATCCACCTGCAAAAAAAATGAAGCAAGACGCACCTCACATCACGTACAAAAACTAACTCTAAATGGGTCAAAGACCTAAATATAAAATAGAAAATGATAAAGATCACAGAAGAAAAAATAGGGACAGTGCTAGGAGCCCTAATCCATGGCATAAACAGAATACAAACCATAAGTAACAATGCACAAACACCAGAAGAGAAACCAGATAAGTGGGAGCTCCTAAAAATCAAACACTTATGCTCATCAAAAGACTTCACCAAAAGAGTAAAAAGACAATCTACAGACTGGGAAAAAAATTTTGGCCATGACATATCCAATCAGGGTCTAATCTCTAAAATCTCTGAGATACTGCAAAACCTCAACAACAAAAGGCAAATAACACAATTAAAAAATGGGCAAAGGATATGAACAGGCACTTCACCAAAGAAGACATTCAGGCCGCTAACAGATACATGAGGAAATGCTTATGATCATTAGCTGTTAGAGAAATGCAAATCAAAACTAAAATGAAATACTATCTCACCCCAACAAGGCTAGCATTAATCCAAAAAACACAAAATAATAAATGTTGGAGAGGTTGTGGAGAGACTGGAACACTTATACAGTGTTGGTGGGAATGTAAAATGGTACAACCACTTTGGAAATTGATTTGGCACGTCCTTAAAAAGCTAGAAATAGAAGTACCATAGGATACAGCAATCCTGCTCCTTGGAATCTATCCTAGAGAAATAAGAGCTGTCACACAAATAGATATATGCACACCCATGTTCATTGCAGCACTGTTCATGATAGCAAAAAGATGGAAACAACCTAGGTGCCCATCAACGGATGAATGAATAAACAAATTATGGTATATTCACACAATGGAATACTACTGAAAGATAAAGAACAATGATGAATCTGCAAAACATTTCAGAACATGGAGGAATCTGGAAGGCATTATGCTGAGTGAAATTAGTCGCAAAAGGACAAATATTGTATGAGACCACAATTATAAGAACTCAAGAAAAGGTTTAAACACAGAAGAAAACATTCTTTGATGGTTACTAGGGTGGGGATGGAGGGAGAGGGGAATTCACTAACTAGATAGGAGACAAGAATTATTTTAGGTGAAGGGAAGGACAGCACACACTACAAGGAAAGTAAGCACAACTGGACTAAACCAACAACTAAGAAGGTTCCTGAATACAACCAAATACTTCAAGGGACAGAGTAGCAAGGGCAGGGGTCTGGGGACCACAGTTACAGGGGACATCTAGGACAGTTGTCATAACAAAGTTCATTAAGAAAGTGTTCTGCATCCCACTTTGGTGAGTGGCGTCTGGGGTCTTAAAACCTTGAGAGAGGCCATCTAAGATGCATCAATTGGTCCCAACTCACCTGGAGCAAAGGAGAATGAAGAGCACCAAAGACACAAAGAAAATATTAGCCCAAGAAAAGGGCCACATAAACCAGACACTCCATCAACCTGACACCAGAAGAACTAGTTGGTACCTGGCTACCACCAATGACGGCCCTGACAGGGAACACCACAGAGAGTCCCTGATGGAGCAGGAGAAAAGTGAGGTGCAGAACTCGAATTCACATAAAAAACCAGACTTAATGGTCTGACTGAGATTAGAGGAACCCCAGAGGACATGGTCCCCAGAGTCTGTTAACCCAGAACTAAAGCCATTCCCAAAGCCAACTTTTTTGACAAAGATTAGACTGGACTATAAAACATAAAATAATACTCATGAAGAGTGTGCTTCTTAGTTCAAGTAGATACATGAGACTAAATGAGCAGCTCCTGTCCAGAGTTGGGATGAGAAGGCAGAAAGGAATAGGAGCTGGTTGGATGAACACGGGAAACCCAGGGTGGAAAGGGGGAGTGTGCTGTCACATTATAGAGATTGAAACTAGAGTCACATAACAATACATGTATAAATTTCTGTATGAGAAATTAACTTGAGCTGTAAACTTTCACCTACAGCACAATTTAAAAAAAGAAGAAAGAAATACATTTCATAAGGCTATAGCTGCCATAGATAGTGATTCCTCTGATGGATCTGGGCAAAGTAAATTGAAAATCTTCTGGAAAGGGTTCACTATTCTAGATGCCATTAAGAACATTCATGATTCATGGGAGAAGGTCAAAATATCAACATTAACAGGAGTCTGGAAGAAGTTGATTCCAATTATCGTGGATAACTTTGAGGGTTCAAGACTTCCGTGGAGGAAGTAACTGCAGATGCTGTGGAAATAGCAAGAGAATTAGAATTAGAAGTGAAGTCTGAAGATGTGACTGAATTGCTGCAATCTCATGATAAAACTTTAGCGGAAGAGGAGTTGCTTCTTACTGATGAGCTAAGAAAGTGGTTTCTTGAGATACAATCTACTCCTGGTAAAGATGCTATAAACATTGTTGAAACGACAACAATGGATTTATAAGATTACATAAACTTAGTTGGTGAAGCAGTGGCAGGATTTGAGAGATTGATTCCAATTTTGCAAGAAGTTCTACTGTGGGGAAAATGCTATAAACATCATGTGCTACAGAGAAATCTTTCGTGTAAGGAAGAGTCATTTGATGTGGCAAACTTCATCATTGTCTTATTGTAAGAAATTGCCACAACCACCCCAACCTTCAGCAACCACCACCCTGATCAATTAGCAGCCATCAACATTGAGGCAAGACCATCCACCAGCAAAAAGCTTACAATTTGCTGAAGGTTCAAATGATGGTTAGCAATTTTTAGCAAAACAGTATTTTTTATTTAAATTTTTTTTATCGTACTTTAGATGAAGGTTTACAGAATAGTTTCTCATTAAACAGCTAGTACACATATTGTTTTATGACAATGGTTAACAACCCCACGACATGGCAACACTGTCCCTTCTCAACCTTGGGTTCCCTATTACCATCTTTCTTGTCCCCTTCTGCCTTCTAGTCCTTGTCCCTGGACTGTTGTGCCCCATTAGTCTCGTTTTGTTTTATGGGGCTGTCTAATCTTTGGCTGAATGGTGAACTTCGGGAGTGACTTCATTACTGAGCTAAAATGGTGTCCGCGGGCCATACTCTTAGGGTTTCTCCAGTTTCTGTCAGGCCAGTAAGCCTGGTCTTTTTTTGTGAGTTAGAATTTTGTTCTACGTTTTTCTCCAGCTCTGTCTGGGACCCTCTCTGTTGTGATCTCGGTCAGAGCAGTCAGTGGTGGTAGCAGGCACCATCTAGTTGTACTGGACTCAGTCTGGTGGAGGCCATGGTAGTTGTGGTCCATTAGTCCTTTGGACAATCTTTCCCTTGTATCTTGTTTTCTTCACTCTCCCTTGCTCCCGAAGAGGTGAGACCAGTGGAGTATCTTAGATGGCTGCTCACAGGCTTTTAAGACCCCAGACACTACTTTATAAACTGTGTTATGTCAACTGAGCTAGATCTTCCCCGAGACCGTGGTCCCCACAGCCCTCCGCCTAGCAATTCGGTCCCTCAGGGAGTTTGGATGTGTCTATGAACTTCCATGACCTTTCCTTGTACAAGTTGTGCTGGCTTCCCCAGTATTGTGTACTGTCTCACCCTTCACCAAGTTACCATTTATCTATTGTTCCCCCCCATCCCTTGTAACCAACAAAGATTGTTACTTTTTGTGTGTAAACTTTTTCATGAGTTTTTACAGTGGAGGTCTCATACAATATTTGTCCTTTTGTGATTGACTTATTTCACTCAGCATAATGTCCTCCAGTTTCATCCATGTCATGAGATGCTTCACAGATTCATCATTGTTCTTTCTCGTTGCATAATACTCCATTGTATGTATGTATCATGTTTATCCATTCATCTGTTGATGGGCGTCTAGGTTGTTTCCATCTTTTTGCTATTGTGAACAATGCTGCAATGAACATGTGTGTACATCTGTCTATTCGCTCATTTCTCTAGGATATATTCCTAGGAGTGGGATTGCTGGATCATATGGTATTTCTATTTCTAGCTTTCTAAGGAAGCACCATATCATTTTCCAAAATGGTTGTGTCATTTTGCATTCCCACCAGCAGTGCATAAGGGCTCCGATCTCCCTGCAGCCTCTCCAACATTTGTTATTTCCAGCTTTTTTGATTTGTGCCAGTAATGCTGGGGTGAGATGGTATCTCATTGTGGTTTTAATTTGCATTTCTCTAATGGCTAGTGATTGCCAGCATTTCCTCATGTGTCTGTTGGCCACTTGAATGTCTTCTTTGGCGAAGTGTCTGTTCATTTCCTTTGCCCATTTTTTAATTGGATTGTCTTTTTTGTCGTAGAGGTATTGGATTTTCTTGTAGATTTTAGAGATTAGACCTTTGTCTGACTTGTAATGTCCAAAAAGTTTTTCCCAGTTTGTAGGTTCTCTTTTTACCCTTTTGGTGAAGTCTTTTGATGAGCATAAATGTTTAATTTTTAGAAGATCTCAGTTATCTAGCTTATTTTCTAGAGTTTGTGTGTTGTTGGTTATGGTTTGTATCCTGTTTATGCTGTGTATTAGGGCCTCTAGCGTTGATCCTATTTTTTCTTCTATGAACTTTATAGTTTTTGCCTTTATATTTAGGTCTTTGATCCATTTTGAATTAGTTTTTGTATATGGTGTGAGGTACTGGTCCTGTTTCATTTTTTTGCAGATGGACATCCAGTTTTGCCAGCACCATTTGTTAAAAAGACTCTCTGTTCCCCATTTGATGGACTTTGGGCTCTTGTCGAAGAGCAGGTGACTGTAGGTGGATGGATTTACATCTGGGTTCTCAGTTCTGTTCCATTGGTCAATGTATCTGTCGTTGTACTAGTACCAGGCTGTTTTGCCTACTGTAGCTGTATAGTAGGTTCTGAGGTGAGGTAGTGCGAGTCCTCCTACTTTATTCTTCTTCTTCAATAGTGCTTTACTTATCCGGGGCTTCTTCCCTTTCCATATAAAGTTAATGATTAGTTTTTCCATCTCTTTAAAGAATGTTGTTGGTATTTGGATCGGGATTGCATTGTATTTGTAAATTGCTTTGGGTAGAATTGTCATTTTCACAATGTTGAGTCTACCTATCCATGAGCATGGTATGTTTTTCCATTTATGTAGATCCCTTTGGGTTTCTTGCAGTAGCTGTTTGTAGTTTTCTTTGTGTAGGTCTTTTATATCCCTGGTTAGATTTATTCGTAAGTATTTTATTTTTTTAGAGGTTATTATAAATGGTATTGCTTTCCTGATTTCCTTTTCATCGTTCTGTTTATTGGTGTATAGGAATCCAACTGAATTTTATATGTTTACCTTGTATCCTGCTACCTGCTGAATCTTTCTATTAGTTACAGTAGTTTTCTCATGCAGTCTTTAGATTTTTCTATGTATAGTATCATATCATCCACAAACAGGGACAGTTTAACTTCTTCATTACTAATTTGGATGCCCTTTATTTCTTTTTCTTGCCTTATTGCTCTAGCTAGGACTTCCAGCACAATGTTAAATAGGAGTGGAGATAAAGGGCATCCTTGTCTTGTTCCTGTTCTCAAGGGGAATGTTTTCAGCCTCTCTCCATTAAGAATGATGTTGGCAGTTGGTTTTGCATAGTTGCCATTTATTATGTTGAGAAGTTTCCCTTCTATAACTGTTTTATTGAGAGTGTTTATCAGGAATGGGTGTTGGACTTTGTTGAATGCCTTTTCTGTGTCAGTTGAGATGATCTTGTGATTCTTTCCTTTCCTTTTATTATGTGGTGGATTATGTTGAATGATTTTCTAATGTTGAACCATCCCTGCATACCTGGTATAAATCCTACTTGGTCACAGTGAATTATTTTTTTTATATGATGCTGAATTCTACTGGCTAGAATTTTGTTGAGAATTTTTGCGTCAATATTCATGAGAGATATTGGTCTGTAATTTTCTTTTTTTTGTGGCAACTTTGCATGCTTTTGGTATCAGGGTTATGCATGCTTCATGGAATGAATTTGAAAGTGTCGCTTCCTTGTCTATGTTCTCAAATAGTTTGGGTAGTACCGGTGTAAGCTCTTCTCTGAATGTTTTGTAGAATTCTCCAGTGAAGCCATCTGGGCCAGGGATTTTTTTGGTTGGGAGTTTTTTTTTTTTTTTTTTTACTACCTTTTCAATCTCTTCTCTTGTTATGGGTCTGTTCAGATTTTCAACATCACTTTATGGTAGTTTGGGTAGGTAGTGTGTTTCTAGAAATGTATCCATTTCCTCTAGGTTTTCAAATTTGTTGGAGTATAGTTTTTCATAATATTCTGTTATGATCATTTTTATTTCATTTGGGTCTGTTGTAATGTCCCCCACTTCATTTCTTACTTGGGTTATTTGTGTCCTCTCCTGTTTTTCTTTTGTCAGTCTGGCCAGTGGTTTGTCGATTTTGTTGATCCTTTCAAAGAACCAAATTTTGGTTTTGTTGATTCTTTCTATTGTTTTTCTATTCTCTATTTCATTTATTTCTACTCTGATCTTTATTATTTCCTTTCTTCTAGTGGCTGTGGGCTTTTTTTGGCTGTTGTCTTTCTATTTGTTTGAGTTGTGTAGTTAATGTTTTGATTTTGTCCTTTTGTGTTTTTTGATGTGTGCATCTTTTGCTATAAATTGTCCTCTGAGGACTGCCTTTGCTGTGTCCCAAAGGTTTTGGTATGATGTGTTTTCATTTTCATTTGACTCTAGGAATTTTTTGATTCCATCTCTGATTTCTTCTATTACCCAGTGATGTGAAAACAGGGTATTATTCAGTTTCCATGTAATTGATTTTTTTTCCTTGCTCTTCCTGTTGTTAATTTCTACCTTGATGGCACTGTGGTCAGAGAAGATACTTTGAATTATCTCAACGTTTTGGATCTTGTTGAGGATTGCTCTGTGGCCTATGATGTGGTCTTTTCTGGAGAACGTTCCGTGTGCATTGGAAAAGAATGTGTACTTTGCAGCAGTTGGATGGAGTGTTCTGTACATGTCTATGAGATCAAGTTGGCTGATTGTGCCCTTTATGTCTTCTGTATCTTTGCTGAGTTTCTTCTTAGTTGTTCTGTCCTTTACTGAGAGTGGCATGTTGAAGTCTCCTACTATTATTGTGGAACTGTCAATTTCTCTTTTCAGTGCTGTTTGAATTTATGTATTTGGGAGCCCTGTCATTGGGTGCATAGCTGTTTATTATGGTTATGTCTTCATGATGGATAGTCCCCTTAATCATTATATAGTGTCCTTCTTTGTCTTTTATGGTGGATTTTGTTTTAAAGTCTATTTTATCCAAGATTAGTATTACCACTCTTGTTCTTTTTGGTAACTGTTTGCTTGATATATTTTTTCCATCCTTTGATTTTTAATAAATTTACATCTTTGTTTCTAAGATATGTCTCCTGTAGACAGTATATTGATGGATCCTGTTTTTTTTTCATCCATTCTGTCACTCTCTGTCTCTTTATGGGTGCATTTAGGCCATTTACATTCAGTGTAATTATTGATAGGTGTGAGTTTATTGCTGTCATTTTGTAGTGCTTTTTTTTTTTTTTTTTGTGGTGCTGAGGTTTTCTTTGTTCCTCTTACCTCTCCTGTGCTGAATTCCTTTTGTTTATGGATATTTTTTTCATTTCTTCTGTTTTTGTAGGTTTTGGTTTTAATGAGACTTTATGTTTTTCTTCTTTATTTTGATGAGTAGGTTCCTTAGCTTTCTTTGTGGTTACCTTGAAATTAACCCTTATCTTCCTAGGTTTGAACCAGTTTATTATTACTTGGTATTACCTTGCCTTCCTCTCCATTAGAAGGTTCTATACCTCCACCATTTATTCCCTCTTTTATTGTTCTGATGTTGTTGTCCTTTACAGATTAACCTCTTTGGTTCCTTGTTGTAATTCTTTTGGTTTTGAATAGTCCTTGAGAGTTCATTTCCTAGGTTGGTATCTGGCTGGTACAATCCTGTGTCCTAGATTCAGCCTGTGGTGTGATGTTTGTTCTCAGATCGAAGGACTCCCTTTAACAATTCCTGTAAATTTGGTTTGGTTTTTACATAGTCCCTTAATTTCTGTTTATCTAGAAATGACCTAACTTCACCATCATATCTGAAAGAGAGTTTTGCAGGATATATTATTCTTGGCTGGTAATTTTTTTTCTTTCAAGATTTTATATGTCATCCCATTGCCTTCTTGCCTGCATGGTTTCTGCCGAATAATCCGAGCTTAGTCTTATTGTTTCTCCACTGTATGTGACTTTTTGTTTTTATCGAGCTGCTCTCAGGATTCTTTGTTTGTCTTTGGTTTTAGCGAGTGTGATTATGATATGCCTTGGTGATTTTCTTTTGGGGTCTCTTCTATATGGGGTTTGTTGAGCTTCTTGGATGGCCAGCTTTTCATCTTTCATGATGTTGGGGAAGTTTTCTGTCAGCAGTTCTTCAATGATCCTGTCTGTGTTTTCTGTTTTCTTCCCCTGTTCTGGAACTCCAGTCACTGGCAGATTTTTGCTTTTGATTGTATCCCACATAATTCTCAGGGTTTCTTCACTTTTCTTCTTCTTTTTTCTGATTTTTCCTCAATGAGAGCTGTATCCAAGTGTTTGTCTTCAATTCCACTGATCCTGTCTTCCATCGTTTCAAACCTGCTCCTCAGCCCGTCTATGACACTGTCCGTTTCTGAGATCTTGTTGTTTATCTTTTGGATTTCTAATTGTTGTTTCTGTATGATTTCTAGTTGTGAATTCATTTTAGCATTTTGTTCCTGTATTATTTTCCTGAATTCTTCCATTTTTGTTGTCTGTATTTTCCATGAAGTTGTCTGCCTTTTCCATGAATTTGTCTATTTTTTCCTCATTTTTGTCTCTTTTTGCTTCAACTCTTGGATAGCTCTGGATATTAAAGATTTGAATTCCCTATCAGGTAGTTCTAGTGCCTTTTCTTCTACTGGAAAGTCATCTGGTGTTTTATTCTGGAAGCCTACTGGATCCTGTCTTGTTTTTGTATATGTTTTGATATTGTCTGCTGTCTTCAGGACATTCATTATTTTCCTCACTTATTGATTGTAGATTTGTTTGTTTCATCCTGCTTTTTTATTTTATTTGGTTATGTCTGAGCAGGTGGGCTGTGTGTTCTTTGTTGTTTGTTTGTCTTTGGGCATGATACTTTTCACCACCTTCTCCAGCGAGCACGGTCAGTCACTCAGATATGGTATAGCAGGGCAGGCTCAGTGAAGGGGAGTTGCTGGGATGTGTTGTTTGTGGCACATACTAGGGCTGATAGGGTGTGCCTGGAATCAGTGCAAGGCAGGTTCCAGTGGGCCATGCCTGTGATGTTTGGGGGTTTGATGTTCAGTGCATGGTGCAGGTAGGCAGGAAGGAGGGGGGAGATTGTGATGTGTGGAGCTAAGATGGGTATAGGAAAGAGGAGAAAGAAGAGAGAGGACCAGGAGCCAAAAACATACAAATAAACAAACAAAAAAGAGTCCTAAGGGAGGTTGCTGTTGGAGTGGAGAGATGAGAGACTGAGAAATGGCGAAAAACAAAAAGGTAAAAGAGAAAATGAATAAATAAAAATGAAGGAAAAAAAAAAGCCCCCAGGGATACCACTGCTGCAACTGTAAGGACTGGGGAAGTTGCTCCCAGGCTGTAAAGTACAGCCTGGATAAGAGAGGTAGAAGTGTCACACAGTGCCAGGTATTCAGGACACAGGAAGAGAAAGTAAGTATAGAGAGATGAGAAACTAAGAAATGAAGAAAGACAGAAAGGGAAAAATAGAGAGAAGAAAACAAAAACAAAGAAACAACAACAACAACAACAAAAACAGAAACCAAAAAAAAAAAAAAAGAGAGAGAGAGAAAAAGAAACACCCCCAGGGGCCCCACTTCGCGTCTGTGCAGAGTAATAGTGTAGCTCCAGAGCTGCACAGTACTGCCCGTTAGAAGGGGATCCCAAGTCGAAAAAAGAAAAAGAAAACAAACAAACAAATCAAAACAGAACAAATCAGAATAAACAAATGAAAAAAGCCTTGGGGTTCCCACCAGCATGGCGGCAAGGGGCGTGAAGCAGTTTCACAGTCGAGCAGTGTTTCGCAGCCTTTCAGGAAGAAGGAAAGATGGCACAGGGAGCCAGGTATTTGAGAGAAAGGATGGGGAGGTGGTAAGAGGTAAGGAAGTAATATAAAGAAGCTGAAAAAAGCAATACCAGCAGCCAACAAACAGCACTCAGGGAGCCGGCCAGTGCTGGTGGGTGGAATCCAAGTGGTACCTGGGGTGAAGCTTGTGCTTCCCGGCCAAGAGACTGTGGCTGCAGGAAGCAAAGGAGGCCGAGTAGGGGTGAAGAAGGGTGCGGGGTGGGAAGGCATATGTCACTGATTAGCGGTTGTTCTGTCTCCTGTTGGAAGCTCTGTGAATCTGCTTTCTCATATCCCTTGTTTGCCAACCTCCGATAGGATGGCGGATCTGTGCTGTGTTAGCTGATAGGGGACCTCTGCATGTATCTCTCCTCGCTCTTTGTTCTCTGTCAGTTTCTTACTCCATTCTGTGCTTGGCTGAGTTCTTTATCTCTTCATTTGATGCTTAGGGTTTCAGGATTGACGTGTGTCTCTGTTTAACTTAGTTTTTCAGATATTTGCTGTGAAGGGATGTTGTGGTGCTTTTGTCTATAGTGCCATGTTGCCCAGAAGTCCAAAAAGGTATTTTTTAATTAAGGTATGTACAATGTTTTTTCAGACATAACGCTCACCTAAGAGACTACAGTATAGTGTAAACATAACTTTTATATGCACTGGGAAACCAAAAGATTCTTGTGACTCACTTTATTGTGATATTCACCCCCAGCAGAGCCCAGCCCGGGCCAACCCACCCCCAGTGAGCCCAGCCTGGGCCAGCCCACCCCAGGGGAGCCCAGCCTGGACCAGTCCACCCCCAGCTGATCTGCAGACACATAAGCTAAATCAATGCTCAGTGTTGTCTGCCATTGAGGTTTTGTGGTTATTTGTCATGAAGTAGTATGACAAGCAAAAGCAAACTGATACAATCTCCCAAGGACTTCCTCCTTTATAGGCTTTCATCCAGGGGCCTTATCTGACCCCATGCACCTGAACTCATCTGTTGGTCTTACCTTGTGGAAGCATGCCCCCTGACCACTCCATTACACAAGAAGGGAGCGGCAGTGTGAACCATATTTTATCTTAAACACCCTCCCCCTTCCCTTTGCAAGTTGTTCCCTTCAAAGTATTTCTATGAGCAGGGACAGCTTAGGCTGCACCCCCTCATTCCCCAATTTGTATCTTCCTCACTCCCTCACTCCTTCCCCAAAGTAGCCCTTGACAGTACGTGTTGGGACTCATCGAGAGATGATTCCAGAGCTCAAAAAACTCGGAGTGAAGCAAATGAAGGTCAAATATAGCTGCAAGAAAACAATTTTGTAGCCACCATTTTACTGAGCACCTATTATGTGTCAGGCACTGGGCTAAGCAATTCCTTGCTTCACCTCACTGAATCCTCCCACAACCTTGTGAGGTGGTGGTGTCATACCTGTTCTACAGATGAGGAAACTGAGGTTCAGTGCGAAGTGTCACAGGGGACTGAGGGATGGGGGGAGAAAGAGAGGAGAGAGGGAGGGATGGGGGAGGAGAGAGAGAGAGACGAGAGGAGAGAGGAGGGAGAGAGAGAGATGAGAGGAGAGAGGAGGGAGAGAAGAGAGAGGGAAAGAGATAGGTGGAGAGAGGAGAGACAGAAAAGGAAGACAGGGGAGAGAGAGGAAAGAAGAGTAAGAGAAGAGAGGAGAAGAGGAGAAACGCCTAAGCCGGCACCCCCGGAGCTGCCTGTCAATCAGGAAAAGAGGATGACACACAGTGATACGGCCACAGCCCCGAATGGCTTCTCATCCAGACAGGAATTTTGCAGCTGAGGCAGGAAGAGCTGTCTTTATGCTGTTCAGCTAAAATGAGATCCATTTGGGCTGTGGCAATAATCATAACAATTTATAATTTATAAAATGTCTTTTATATAAATAATTATAATAGTATAATATAGCAGCTACCTCTGCTGAGTACCTCCTCTGTGCCAAGTGCTTCACGTTGTTTCTGTCTAATCCTCATGACAATTTGGAAGATAGGTCTTCTCAACCCCATTTCACAGATGGGGATATTAGCACTGATGGCTCAAGTCACATAGGAGTGAGTAGCAGATCCAGGACTTGAACTTAGGACTCCTGACCTTCAGAAAGGATGACAAAGGACAGTCAGAATTTGAGCAGAACTAATACACCCAATCCAAATATAACTTCTTCTCTGAGGCAGAACTTTTCCATCTCTGTACTCTTCCTCCCCAAAACACCAGCTGTAACCAGCAGGTTGGTTCCCACTCACAGTGACCCCATGTATGTCAGCATAGAACTGTGCTCCATTTGGTTTTCAATGGCTGTGAACTTTCAGAAGTAGATCACCAAGACTTTCTTCTGAGGCGCCTCTGGGTGGATTTGAACAGCCAATCTCTTGGTTAGTAGCCAAGTGCTTAACTGTTTGAGCCATTCTTCTGCCCATTTAACGTGGTATGAGTTTGTGATTGTCTACTTTTTCATCTTTCTCCCTAGGCAGTGAGCTCCTTGAAGGCGGGGCATGCTCGGTATACTTTAGTAATAATAATCTTGCCTCTTCCTCCAGAGATTGGGGCTTGGTGCATTTAATTTCATTTCTGATTTTAAACTAATTCAACCCGTCAGCCTATTTATCTGTTTATTTGTCATTTACTGCTAATCCAATAAGTATGGAAAGAAAATGCAGTCCCAATGGAGCTAAGAGAAGAAACGTTCTCAAGGCCAGTTCAGCCCTTGGCAGCACTGTGGACTCTGCCTTCACTTGCTCTTGTCTTGCCCCCTGTTAACACTGTCCCCTCCCCTGTGGGCACCTCTGGCTCTCTAGCTGTATCTTTCCCCTCTTTTCAGGATCACAGGCTGGTAAGCATTCACCCCAAGGGAGCCTGGGACCCTGTTCCTTAGGGACCTGCATTCAATCCAAAAATCACTAAGAGTGGAATCTTAGTGCCTGCACTTGAAGCAGGGCCATGGCATAAATTTTGGAATCCCTGGGTGGCAAAAATCCTTAAGTGCTGCGCTACGAATACACCCAGAGACTCCTCAGAAGCAGGGCTTCGGAGCTGATTCTAAATGGTTCAGTCACGGCCAACGGAAACAAGGCAGGGCTTTGAACCAGTTCTGAATGGTTAAGTCATGGCCATCGGAAATCAGGGCAGCTTATCTGTTGCATAGCAACCAAATCTCTCGCGTGTAGGTTTTTAACCCCAGTAGGAAATAGGCAGCGGTGCACCACTCAAAGATAGCAGTTGACTGGGCACTTTGAATGTATGTCTACTCTCCACAGTCCTGCCAATAATCCAATCTCCCACATGGATCCCGAAAGTTTCAGAAGCCTGATGTGGGAGATTGGATTATTGGCAGGACTGTGGAGAGCAACACATGTTCAAAGCAGCATGGTCAACTGCCATCTGTCAGCGGGGCACTGCTGCCTGTTTCCTACTCTGAGCAAAAGCCCACTCGAGTCAAAAGCCTACGAGAAAGCAATTTGGTTGCTATGCAACGCATACGCTGCCCTGGTTTATGTTGGCCATCGTGGTGCAGTGGCTAAAGCTCTCGGCTGCAAACCAGAATATTGACGGTTTGAACCCACCAGCAGCTCGTCAGGAGAAAGATGTGGCAGTCTGCTTCCGTAAACATTTACAGCCTTGGAAACCCTGTGAGGCAGTTCTACTCTGTCCTATAGGGTTGCTAGGAGTTGGAATCGACTCAACGTCAGTGGGTTTTGACTGAACCATTCAGAACCAGCTCGAAGCCTGCCTGGTTTCTGTTGGCCATGACTGAATGGTTTAGAACCAATTTGAAGCTCTGCTCAGAAGAAAGGCCTAGAGATCTGCTTCTGCAAAGTCACAGCACTGAAAACCCTGCAGAGCACAGTTCTACTCTGAAACACACGGAGTCACCCTGAGTCGGAATGAACTCAGTGGCAGCTGTTTTTTGTTTTTTAATTGTTGTTTTCTTCTGTCTTAGTTTCCTTAGTTGTTGTTAGTTGCCATTGAGTCAACTCCAACTCATGGCTACCTTGAGTATAACAGAATGAAATGTTCCCTGATCCGGCTTAGTTTCCTAGGGCCACTATAAAGAACTGAACTGAAATTCATTTTCTCACAATTCTGGAGTCTAGAAGTCCAGATTCAGGGCGTCTGCAGGGCTGTGTGCTCTCTGAAGGCTCTAGGGGAAGATCCTCCTTGTCTCTTTCAGCTTCTGTAGCTGTGAGTGGTTTGTGGCATTCCTTGACTTGCTGATGATCTTCACATTCTGTCTTCCCGTTTGTGTCCCTCTGCGTCTGTCTTGCCTTTTCTAAGACCACCCTACTGCAGTATGATGTCATTAACTTAATTGATAACATCTGCAAAGAAACCCCCTATTTCTCCAAACAAGGCCACACTCACAGGTACAGGGGTTAGGACTTCAACATATCTTTTTAGGGATACAATTTAATCCATAACAACTTCATAAAAATAATAAAAATTAAATTTCATGACTGTGTTGGTATAGAGATGAACACAGTCTAGTATGGATTATGTTCATTTTGTTCTTCTGGTTAAAAAAAATTAAAGCATTTTCATGGGCTCCTACAAGGCTCTGTGCCTGCTCAGGCTGCTGGAGAAGTACCCCTGATTTGGAGCATCACATGTGCCTCTCGTAACTGTGTGGATATTGGGGTACAGTCAACCCATGGGTAAGGGCTTCCCTCAGGCTTTCTTTGGAATGTGTTGTTCTGGGAAGAAGAAGATAGTGCTCCCGGGTCTTTTTAAGAGGTGGCATCTTTTCATATTAAGTGTGTGTGTGCACAGGATAGTCACAGGTGTTGGGGCTGGGACACTCCTTAAATTGTAGGAAAGATCTGACAGGCACTGTCTGCAGGGGGACAAAGCCCCTTTTCCGAGACCCTCCACATGCGGCTCTCTCCTGTTCTCAAGACCCTGAGGAGAATTCAAGGGACTGTAGTTCTGGGGTGCCACGTTTGGACAAGGCAGTCCAGAAAGCTGGCCACCGCCACCCACAACACCACGGCCACTCTGCCTGCAGAAGGACCTGTTCACCTCCTGCCAGCTCCCAAGCCATCTGAGGACTTGGTTCCAGCCATGGGTGGTCCCACCTACTGGAGACCAGGCCAATCCCAGGCCTCCTAGAGGCACCCTTGGGAGCAGAGGGCCCATCGAGGCTCCAGGGAGCCTGTATTAGCTCACACCGGAATGTCTCGTCAGCCACTGTTGTCTCCAGAGTCACGGCACAGAGCTGACTGCCTGCGTCAGGGAGTTAACCCCCCAGTGGTGACATGTGTGTGGGCTGATGGCCCGAGGCCAAGCTCTGTGCTGGCCATTGTACTCACATAATTTACCCCAGTAATTTGCTCAGGTAATTCAGATTCACACCAACCCCCAGAGGTAGAGATGGCTGTTCCATTTTCACAGATGAAGAAATGGCTCAGAGGGAGCAGCTACTTTTCCAAAGTCGCCCAGGTGTAGCCAGGAGTCAAAATGGTATCTGCCTCTCTCCAGAGTTCGTCCTATACCTCAGCCTTCTGGCTGGAGGATTTTCTCAGAATAACCTGAGCCTGTTGTCATGTATCTTGGGCAGGGGGAGGGTATAGGATGGAAATTATTTCTAAGTTTTGTAAGCAGCTTGCGTGATTCCAGAAACGCAGAACCTGAGCCAGCCATGCCTCTGAGTTTGTCACACTTCCTCTGCTTTTACCTCAGAAATAGAGCATAGCCCCAGGCCCAGGCTCCTCAAGGTGAACTCTGTCCTTCAGAGGCCCTGGGACTGGAGAAACAGCCTCACTCTCACCCCAAGACCCAGGGACTTTTTTCTTGCTAAGTATGATGGTTAATTTTCTGTGTCCAGTTGACTAGGCTATGGTTCCCAGTGGTTTGGTCAAACACTAGTCTAGTTGCTGTTGTAATGTAATGTAGTGTAGTGTAGTGTAGTGTAATGTAATCTAGTGCAGTATAGTGTAATGTGGTGTAATGTAGTGTAACGACCATTCATAAAGTATTGTAATCAATCAGCTGAAAAGGGAGTTTCTTAGGTCGTGTTCTGCCTCCACACTAGAAATAAATATTTTGGCAGAACTCTCTCTCTTCACTTTTTCTGTTCCTGACCTGCAAGCCTGTCACCTGACCTATTGATTTTGGACTTGCCAGTCCCCCACAATCACATGAACCAATTCCTTGAAGTAAATCTCTTTCTCGCTCCATGAAGAGACAGATAAACAAACAGATAGACAGGTAGAAAGAGAGATCACTAGTTCTGTTTCTCTAGAGACCCTAAGACATTAAGATTCACCAAACTGCCCCCCCCAGGGGTCCTGATCCATTAAGACTGAGACCAGCTTCCCCTCTCAGCCAGTAGTCCAACTTGCCCTCTGGATGTTGAGACTGGAATCAATCACCTCCCAGGTGGGAGGCTTGGGCCTCCTGTGAGAGACCTCCCCAACCACAGCCACCTCTGCAGCTCTGAGCCTGCTCTTACCAGGAGCTTTAGGACAAGTCCCCACGTCTCCCTGGCCTCCAGATCCGTTTACTTCCTAAGCCAAAACCAAACTCATTGCCGTGGAATCGATTCCCACTCATAGCAACCCTACAGGACAGAGCAGAACTGCCCCATAGGGTTTCTAAGGCTGAAATTTTTATGGAAGCAGACTGCCATATCTTTCTCCCGCAGAGTGGTGGGTGGGTTTGAATTGCTGACCTTTCTGTTAGCAGCTGAGTGCTTAACTACTGAGCCACCAGGGCTCCTTGTTCACCTCCTAGGAGCCCCTGTATTAGTTTCCTATTTGTGCTATAACAAACTATCACAAACTTAGTGGCCTAGGGCGGGGGGTCAGGTTTAAGAGACGTTTCACAGAGACAATGTCTAAGATGACCGACAATCCCTTATCAGCCTGAAATACCACAATTAAAGCTAAATACCTTGAAGGATTTCCTTAACACAATCCTAATTCTGTGGGGTCAATAAATTTAGGCCTACTCAGCCTTTAGCAGCTGAGATTTTCTCTGCTGGTCAGTCGACTGGAGGACTTACTGCTTACCCTGTGCTCTGTGAACACTGCCCTCTGCTGGGTGCTTCAGGAGTGGCAGAGGGTTGAACAGGACACAGTGGAAGGCTTGGGAGATGTTCAGAGGTTTGTGGGGGAGACATGTGTACCCAACACTAAATTAAACGAGAGGCTGTGATGAGCATCACAAGAACAAGGTGATAGAGAAATATGCAGAGGAGGGAGAGGCTAGCTTCAATGACAAGAGTCATGGATGGCTTCAACAGCGGGAGTAGGAGTTGCCCATGACCCCACGGGTTCCACTGGTAGAAACAAATACTGCCCCACCCGGAATCTACCTGAGTGATGGAACATTAGAATTGCTCATTAAAGGCAAGTGACAGCTCAGAGGTGATCCTTTACAAAAACAGCACATCCTCCTCCAGGATGCAGTGCATGTTTTGAATCAAAGATTTTTCTGTGGTACTGTGTCTCCAGTGAGTTAGACTACATGGTGTCTGGAACCAAGAGGTGGAAGCAGGAGTGGCCCCACATATCATCATCCCAGTGACCCATTTGGGGAATTTGTATTTCTTGTTCCTGCAACTCTCGGCTCTGTAGTTTTAGGAATCCTGTTTTCCCAGGGGGAACATGCTCACCAGGGGCCACAGAAAGAATGTCATGAAACTATGTTACAGCTGCTGCTTGGGCATTTTGGGTCACTTGCGTCAAGCAGCCAGCCAGAAAGAAAAGGAATCACCAGCTATAGTGGTAGGGCCTGAGGTTTGCCCTACTAACCTTTCTCTTGTATGTTTTCTTCAGGAAAAGAGGCCTACCAGAATCTTGAAGGAGCTCCTCCCGGCATTTACTGGAAGAAATCTATCTGAGTGGCTTGAGGGGTGGACTGAGGTGGGTGCTGTGATGTGCTGCCCAGACCCTCCTTCAAGACTGAAGGACTGATTCTCCAGCTGCCCGATTTCCATTGCTCAGTCTTCAAGTTCACTGATTCTTTCCTCTGTCCTCTACATTCTGCAGTTGAGCACATCCATTGACTTTTTAATTTCAGTTATTGTATTTATTTGTATTTCAAGATAATTTGCAATTCATCATTGAACCATTTTTAAAATCCTTGTCAGATAATTCCAGTATCTGTGTCATCATGGTGTTGGCATCTGTTGATTGTTTTTTCTTATTCATGTTGTGATTTTTCTGGTTCTTGGTATGCCAAGTGATTTTCAATTGCATCCTGGACATTTTGGGTATTGTGTTATGAGACTCTGGATATTATTTAAATCTTCTGTTTTAGTAGGCCTTCTTGGATACCACACTGGTGCGGGAAGAGAGGTACTACCTCATTACTGCCAAGTGGGAATGAAAGTCCCAGGTTCCTCACCTGGCTTCCTTTTATGCCCTGGGTGGGGATGCGGGGGGAGTAGGGATGCCTTGTTAGTGCTGGGTGGAGATGGGATTTCCTTGTCCTCACTAGGCCTCTGCTGACACCACCCTGCTTCCCACATGGCCTCCCCAACACCACATGGAGTGGGAATAGAAATCTACGATTCCCATCTGGCCTCCTCTGGCATCATGGGTGTGGACGGGAGAGGAGCAGGGATGAAAATCCCAGATCACCACTTCATCTTTGATATATCCGAGCAGGGGCATAGAGTGATGCCTTATTACAGTTGTGTGAGGATGGAAATCTAGGCTCCCCACTTGGCTTTTGCTGATAGGGATGGGGTGGGTTTGCAGTTTTTTTTCCATGGTGTTTGGCTGGAGTAAGGTGGCTACTGTCTAAAAGTTTTTTGTCTTGCTAGGTTGCCCCCTTCCTGTTCCTTTAGCTAGAGAGAACAAGCTTTTCTTTGGGCTTTTCTCATCTGCTGCCACTGGCATTTCCAAGTTACTGGCTTCTCCAGCATACAGTCTAGCATGCTGTTGTTATTAGTTGCTGTTGAGTTGATCCCCAGTGTGGTATATATGAGGCCAAAAGAAAACCCAGAGAACCCACCACCACATTGTTCCTTGGGTCTCAGGGTCCCTAGCTCGTCTGCCTTCTTTTCTCCACCTTTCAGAGTCTTCTTATGTTTGTTTTATATACAGTGCCCAGGGTCTTTAGTTGTGCTTAGTGGGAGGAATAGGGGGACTTGCATCTATTTCATCTTGGTCCAGAACTAGAAGTGGAAATACAATAGATTTTTTGTATGTTGACTTTTTAACCCCATGAGCTTGCTAAATTCATTTATTAGTTTTAGGAAATTTTTTGGGAGACTTCCTACATAGACAATCATGTTGTCTGTGAACAGACGCAATTATATTCCTTCTTTTCTGAACTGAATGCTTTTTATTTCATTTTCTTGACTTGTTATACTGGCTAAGATTTGAACGGGAGTGGTGACAACAGATATCCTTGCGTTGTTCCTGATTTTAGGGGCAAAGCATTAAATCTTTCACTATCAAGTATGATATTAACTCCAGGTTTTTGGTAGAGGCCCTTTATCAGGCTGAGAAAGTTTTCTTCTAGTCCTAGTTTGCTGAGAGTTTTCTTTTTTAATTGAGAATGGATGTTGGATTTTGTTAAATTTTCTCTATCTACTGAGATGATTATAGAGTTTTCCTCTTTTAGTTTCTTAATATGGTCAGTTACGTTGATTGATTTTCAAATGTTAAATCAACCCTGCATTACTGGGATAAATACCACTTGGTCACAATGCATTATCTTTTCAATTTTTTGTTAGATTAAATTTGCTAATATTTTGTTGAGAATTTTTGCATCAAGGTTTATGAGGGATATTGGTCTGTTTTCTTTTCTTGTGATGTCTTTATCTGTTTTTGGTTTCAGGGTAAAAAGCTGTTGCCGTTGAGTGCATTGTGACTCATAGCAGCCCTATAGGATAGAGTAGAACTGCCCCATAGGGTTTCCAAGGAGTGGCTGGTGGATTCGAACTGTCTGTCTTTTGATTAGCAGCCAAGCTCTTAACCACTATGCCAGCAGGGCTCCATCAGGGTAATATTGACCTTAAAGAACAAGCTGGCGAATGTTACCTCCTCTTCTATTTTCTGAGAGTAATTGTGTAGAATCAGCGTTATTTCTTCTTTAAATGTTTGGTAGAATTCACTAGTGAAACCTTCTGGGCCTGGAGTTTTCTTTTTTGAAGGGGCTTAAATTATGAGTTCAATATACTTAATAGATATAGGATTCTTCAGGTTATCTATTTCTTCTTGTGTGATTTTGAGGAGGTCACTTAAAAAAGCTCAGCATTGCAGTTTATTGGAATGACCTCCGGCAAGCAGCTTAACCTCTCCAAGCCTTAGTTTCTTCATTAGGTGGGGAGAATGAAACCTGTCTTTTGGATTGTTGTCAGGACAACATGAGATAACTTTTGCCAAGTGCTTAGCATTGTACCTGGCATAGAGTAAGTGTCCAATAAACAACCATGTTGATAGTGGTGATGGAGGAGGAGGAAAAGGATCAATAGCAACTTTTTCTTAAGGCAGGAATCAAAAGTCCAGTTCAAAATGAATTGTAAAGAAGATTTTTGGGTTTGCTTGCTGGGAGAAAAGGCAACTTTGCATGAAGAGGGAGCTCTTTACGGCAGGGTTCAAAGGACTAGGGGCAGAAAGCCATGACTTCACTCTCAGGAGACTTGGGTTCTTCTCCCAGCTCTACCCCATCCAGGCTTAAGGCTCTGACAAGGAGCAATCCCTTCCTCTGGAGTGATGAAAACCTTTTGGAACTAGAGAGGTGGTATTTGTACAACATTGTGAATGCACTAATGCCACTGAACTGTACACTTTAAAGAGGTTAATTGTATGTTAAATGAATTTCATCTCAATTAAAAACAAAACAAAATCTAAGGGGTTGGATGAGATGGCTCCCCAGGGTCCTCCCAGCTCTGAGGTTCTCAGCTGAACATTTCAGTTTCACTAGGCACAGCTTTCTTGCTTTATATTCTTCACTGGGTCTGTCCTTCCTCATCATTTCCCAAGATGCTGTGTGTATGGGACTCTTACCTTATAAAAACAACAGCTATCTCTCTCTATCTCTGTTCTCATCCTTATAATGTTCTCTCCTTCATATATGAAGAAGACCAAGAGTCCTTGTCCCTATATGCACATTTCGATTGCGTGGAGGTTATTTAACTAGACTTGTTACAGTTCCAAAAGGCAGGACTGAAATGCATCAGACAAGAGAAGCCAACTTTCATTATCTGGCCTAGAATGTTTCTCCAGCCAACACTCCAAGATGATGCTATACCCCTAAAGGCCTTTAGGTGAATTTCCCATTTCCTTTTTCTCTAAGCACAATAAATGCCTGTTTAATTAGGTGCTTCCCCCTACTGTCCATAATGAGCACTCATGTAATCTTAGTTAATAAAATGAGGATTTATTAAATTTTCAGTTCTAATAAATACTCAGCTGTTATTTTGGCAACAGGGACCCAAGTCCCGGTAAAAATGAAATGGTTTATGTGCCCATTAGAAGAGAAGATGTTAATAAACTGTGTTCTTCATTTACAAAAGTGAGCCCCCACCACCTCGCTGCAATTTAAAGGCCTGAAGTGGAATTTAGCTTTCTTAACCACACTGAGGTCTCACAGAGAGCCACAACCTAACGGGGATAACACCTTAGCAAGCATTAAGATCTTAAAAATAAAAATAAAATAAAAAATCAGACCCAAAAACCCATTGCCGTTGAGTTGATTCTGACTCGTAGTGACCCTATAGGACAGAGTAGAACTGCCCCATAGGATTTCCAAGGAGTGCCTGGTGAATTCGAACTGCCAACCTTTTGGCTAGCAGCCCAACTCTAAACCACTATGCCACCAGGGTTAAAATCAGACCAGCAATATAAAAAGTAGAACAGATGTTTTTCCTATCCATGGCAACTCCCACTGATCTGCTCTGAAGGCGGTCCATCGAAAGCGAAGTTCGGATACATTCTAGTACATTCCACGCCCCCTCAACCCTTTTCTGAAAGAGTGAGGCAGTGAATTCTGTCAGTCAAAGTTCCAGGGAAAAACTAGGATCTTCAGGATTTTTATTTCCAGCAGAAGAATCAAGTCTTAAGTAAACCCCACCTCCTTTAGTCAGTTAACCCTGGAGCAAGATGAGTAAAGAAACAATGCAATCTCTTACGCTGCCTTTGTGATTCATTTTTAAAAGACTGGTTTAAAGAATAAAGAGAAAGAGAAAGGCATTGAGGCTTCACGTTCACCACCAGAGCCCTGGGAGATGGCTGTTTGCTGGAGCCAAGAAGAACCAATTTCTAAAGTTGGGCTTAAATTAAAACCAAACCAGTTGGTGTGGAGATGAGTCTGACTCACAGCGGCCCCATGTGTTTCAGAGTAGAACTGCACTCCACAGGGTTTTCATGGCTGTGACCTTTTGGAAGGAGATCACCAGGCCTGTCTGCTGAGGTTCCTCTGGGAGGGTTCGAACCACCAACCTTGTGGTTAGTAGCCTAGTGCTGAACTGTTAGTACAACCCAGGGATCAAACTGGGCTTGAATAGACTAAAAAGAGCAGCTTCCAAAATGAACCAAGCCATGACACAGAGCTGAGCTGGTCCTTTGGATGACAATCCCCTAATCCTCCACTGTCCCCCAGGCCTCCATCCCAGTGTCCACTCTTTGCTTCTATCTGTCCCCACTTGTCTCTGCCAACCTGTTGTTCATTATTGCCAAGGCTCCTACACCCCCTGAGAATTCATTGTCCCGGGATAACGTGCTGGTCTGGTGTGGGCAGCCATTGGCCGTTTCGAACAGCTGCTTCTGGAGGATGGCCAGTGAGACCTTGTTGGTTGCCAAGAAGTCCTTCATGGAGATCATCTCCCCCGAGAGACGCCGCCCATCTGTGTCGCTCTCCATCACCCCATCTGTTTCTATAGAGATGTTGCACTGGTTACGGTCACTGCCCGGCATAACCACATTCCTCCGTGACCGGAAGAGTCTTCTTTGGCATTGTTGGCAGCACCTGCCATCCATTTTCCTCAGGATCCAGTTGACAGACTGTTTGATGAGGATGGAGATGACATTGAACAAGGAGTAGATGCAGCAGACGCCCATGAGGATGAAGACAAAGTTGGCAAAGCGGTAGAGGCCTTGGCTGTCATACTGGGCATTCTGGCTGCTGACGAGGTCCCCAAAACCAATGGTGCTGAAAGCCACAAAACAGAAGTATAATGAGTCAAAGTAGCTCCACCCTTCCATAGGGGAGTACATGGCAGATGCACAGCAGGAGATGAGGAGGGAGGCCATGCACAGGATCAGCATGACGTAGTAAACGGAGGGCTTCCATCCAGCCAAGCTATCCACCTCGGACTTCCTCGGGTCCTTTAGGCTCTCCTGGGCCAGGGCCCCTTGTCTCCGGAGCTGCCGCTGGTGGCATGATTTCATAATGTAGGCAATGACAGTGATCAGGCGCTCCAGGAAGAGGTTGAAGAACAAGATGGTGCTTGCACACCCAATGAGGCCATAAAAGATCAGAAAAGTTTTTCCTCCTACTGTTGCTGGAGTGGTCATCCCAAACCCTGCAGGAGACAAAAATCAGAGGAGAGAGGAGTGAGGGAGGTCCTTGCTATAAATGGGTTCAGCATCTTGGCTTTGATGGCTGGCAAGGTACCTAAAGAGACAGTTTCAAAGGTGGAAACAACCCAAGTGTCCATCAAATTAATGGATAAACACAATGTAGCATATACATACAATGGAGTGTTTTTCAGGTATAAAGGGAAAGGAAGTTCTGATGAACCTTGAAAACATTGTGCTGAGTGAAATAAGCCACACACAGAAGGACAAATATTGCACGACTCCACTTACATGAAATATTTAGAATACATACATCCATTGAAGATTGGTGGTTACCAGGGGTTGGGAGGAGGGGGGAATGGGAATTGAGAAAAAAAAAGAAAAAAGAAAAAGAAATAATTCCATGAAATCACTTAGTCTTAGCCTTTCTAGGAATGAGAGGGAGAATTTTCATTTCCTTTATTATTATTTTTTTAAATAATATTTTATTGTGTTTTTGGAGAAAGTTTACACAGCAAGGTAGGTTTCCATTTGATAATTTTCACACAACATGTTCTCGCGACATTAGTTACATTTTCCACAATGTGTCAACATTCTCTTTAATTGTGTTGTTTGTTCCATTTCCTGGAAGTTTCCCTGTCCCCTTAGCTTCTCATCTTTGCTTTTGAGTAAATGTTGACCTTTTGGTATACAGATGTTTTTTTCTAGTGGAGCACTGTATTTACAGGTAATATCCTTTATTTTGTGTGCCACTTTGCTATTTAGCTAAAAGGTGGTCTCAGGGGTTCCTTTTGAAGACACTAAGTGTTGTTCAGAGTTGGGCTGCTGAAAGCTCATATGCTGCCATTGTGCAAATTAGAAAAAGACACCTCTTCTCCCGAGTGGTACAGCCATAAAAAATGGCTTGGTGGTGACAGCATGGGCTGTATTTCAACCTCCTCTGCTCCCTCTGCTAGATGTCCTTGAACAGTACACAGCCTGAACAACTATATTCAGCAGACCTCGTTAAGAGAGATAAGCAAAGTCTCCTACAAAGGTCAGGCTTCTATAGACTCATCAGAATTCATTTCTTCTACAAACACTTAATGAGTTCCATTCCAAGAAGGGGGGATATAATTGTGGAAAAGGCAGATGTGGTCCCTGCCCTCAAGGAGTTCTAGTCCAGCAAGGTGGTGACTATACTGTGAGATACATGTTGTGCTGGAGGTACAGGGTCTTTTGGGAGCTCCTAAGAGGGAAGCTCACCTTGGGCTTGGGGTTCAAGGAGGACCAAGCCAAGACCTACAAGCTCAAGAGGAGTCAGGCAGGCAAGAAGACAGGTGTTTGTGTGTGGATGGTGGGGTAGGAGAGCAGCGATATTCCAGGCAGAGAAATAGCAGACGCCAGCAAATGTAGAAATGAGACATTTGTCCAAGATCTGCCCATCTTTTAAACAAAACTGTTCCAACACCCCCTACCCTCCTGCTTCTGGATTGAAAACCGAGGTGTTGATGGTTTTGTATATATATTTTCTTAATACTCTACTTCAGCCACCTTATATCAACACATATGTTGTTGTTAGTTGCCGTCGAGTTAATTCTGATTCATGGCAACCCAATGTGTTTCAGAGTGTAACTGTGCTCCATAGGGTTTCTTAAGGCTGTGACCTCTTAGAAGCAGAACTCCAGGACTTCTCCGAAGGTGCCTTTGGGTGGGTTCACACCACCAACCGTTTGGCTAGTAGTGGAGTGCTTAAGCATTTGTACCACCCAGGGATTCCATAGATGGATATATTATTTTTCCCCCAAGGACTTTTCCCATTCCCTAAAAATTACCTTAAATACATTATACTCATTCTATTTAAATACTTTTTAATTGTGGTAAAATACATATAACAAAACACTTGCTATTTAAACCACTTTTATGCATACAATTCAGTGACATTAATTATTTTCTCATGTTGTACAGCCATCATTAGTATCCATTTCCAAATTTTTTTCATTCCATTTAAGAGAAACTCAGCAATATCTCCCCATTTCCCTCTCCCATCATCCCTGGTAATCACTAATAAACTTTGGTCTCTATGCATTTGTCTATTCTGGATATTTCATATAGGGGAGAACATATAATATTTGCTCCGTTGTGTCTGACTTATTCCGTTTGGCATAATGTTTTTCAGGTTCATCCACGTCGTAGCATACATCAGAACTTCATTTGTTTGTGGCGGAAGATTATTATATTTTGCTTTTGCCTCTTTCTGTTCATAAATTCCACCTTCTTGACTTTTCTACCTGTGCACACAGGCCTGTTACTAAGAATAGTAGTTGTAGGCCAATGATGTCGCTAAGAAAAATAAGAAAAAGAGGACAGTGTTATACTCAGTATTGCTCCCCAGGGACAATGAGGGCCATCCCACCCCAAGCATGTGGACTTCTTCCAAGCAAATGATTCAGTAAACGTGAGAAGTCTGGTTTGTTTGAAGGGATGGGCCTCAAAGCTCATCTGAATACAAACACCATTAATGAAATAAGTACTAAGCATGCCTTGCTGGGTTTGGTTTCTTATTTAAATCAAACCTCCTTGTTTCCATTTTTTATTTGTTTTCAAGTTCAGTTTCCTAACTTGGGCTCCACTGTTGGGATCTTAAAGACTCATCCAATATCCTTTTTCCTAATAATATCCTGCTG
Source organism: Dugong dugon (assembly GCA_030035585.1). Taxonomy (NCBI): domain Eukaryota; kingdom Metazoa; phylum Chordata; class Mammalia; order Sirenia; family Dugongidae; genus Dugong; species Dugong dugon. The sequence goes on along the minus strand of CM057472.1, from coordinate 99,544,418 downwards.
GTCCCCAAGACAATACTTTTCCTTATTGCCTCCGCTCCGGCAGTGGCTACCTCTCAGTGCTCCCTGGGAAGTGGTCAGATCAGACCTGGTGATGTATGGACTTCTGGAATCACAAACTCCTGGTATCCTCGGGTCCAGCCAGGGGACCACTTTTCACAAACACCTAGATGTGCATACTGTGTTACCATTTTGTTTCCCAATTCAATTCAATTTTCCTTTCTCAGCCCATTGCTATACAAAACAGGGAGACGCATTAGGGTAGGAAGTTAACAGCACGTAACCAAGAAAGAGACTGGAGGAAGATACTGAGTTTAACTCTTTAGCTGGATGGGATGAGGTGGGGTGGATAAGATGGTTTGGTAAGGAAGGGGAAAGGGAAAGGGAGTGAAACTGAACCCCCGAAATATAATTCCATCAAGAGTTATAGTTATGACCTGTAATGGTAGAGAGAAAATCAGACCATCAACTTTTTTATGGGAATTCTCATTTTCAAAATTAACCCTCCTGTCCCCTGCAACTCCTCTTGATGGAGTACGTTCTTATTCATTAGATCTCTTCATTACGTAAAGAAATACTTGGTCTTTGCTGTGTTTTCTTGTGTTAGTATCTTTAATTCTTACCCCTAAACTCAAGATGAAATAGGTGGTCAAAGTGGAGTATTAAGAAAAAACTTATGGAGTTTAATGACTGAGCTGAGAGCAATGTCTTTTTCTATCCAGGTTGAAAGAACACTGAAGAGTAACCAAGGTGATGAATAATTAGTTCCTGATTATACTTTGGATATGCCAATAGAAAGACCAATCGCTAGAAAAGAACATCATGTTTGGTAAAATAGAAGTCAGAGAAAATGAGGAAAGCCTTCAAAGAGATGGACTGACATAATAGCACAATAATGGACTCAAATGTACCAACAATCATGAAGCTGTGAGAGAGAAATTTTCCTAAACCTTTAACTAAATTGAAATGTCTAAATTTCCAATATTTTCAGCAAAGTTAAAACTAAAGCTAACAGTCTGCTCTTCAGGCTCTTTATCTAAACCAGCAATCATAGGCAGCTATAGAGGTATTTTCTTTGCAGACAAGCCAAGATGTGAAAGAAGTGCATTCCAAGGAAGGGGCTTTGATGTAAATACATTTATGACCTGGGTCCAGCCTTCTCTGAAGCTCCAAGGCAACCAGAAAGGTTTCATTTAAACAAGCAGGAGTTTAAGGAGGGGGAGGGGCCCTAGTGCCAGTGAGACCTGGTACTGTTCATCTCCAAAAAATGTTTTGCATCAAAGATGACAGCACAAGGAGTGTTTTACATCAGACAAGACACTGTAATGACCTACTCTAAAAATGTGTATAGTAAGCATTCTGTGACTATGATTTGTAACCTCTGTGCCCACTTAAGTTCCTATGAGCAGCCCCTGTAACCAATCCTATAGTCCATTTGTATAATGTGCCCAATAGAAGTTCTTTCCCCACCTATGACCTCATTTTAAAACTATCCGATTATGATTTTATTGTAACTTCCTCCCTTAGCCCTATGTAACCTTTGTTCTGACATCCTTTCACTGAAAATCTCCATGTTTTCACTTATGTGAGCTGGTGGTTTCCTTATCCAGATGAATCTTTATGCTGAATAAATCCTCTGAATTTTAATTTCAAGGCCTGAGTGGTTTTCTGCTACAACAAAAGTGAAGCAGGATTGGGCAATGGTTCATTCTGTTATACATAAGGTCGTCATGAGCTGGAACAGAATTGCTGACAACTAATAAGAACATCGAGGAAGTTGTGGTCACCTCCACTAGCTTACTAAGTTACTGGAACCAGAAAATCTTGCAACTGTCTCCCCACTAAGAATATAGAAAAATGAAAGCTGCAGCCCCCGTCTCAAAGTAATAAGCCCAGAGGATGCAGAGGCCTTAAGGGCAGCCGGCTTGTCCTCAGAGTCAAGATGCAGATTCCTGGGTATATTACGGGTGGGAAGTGGGAGGAGAATGTCTCTAGTATTCTTGCTAGTCAAAATGTTTGTGTCTGCACTACAGGGGAAGTGAGCACAACTGGACTAAACCAAAGCTAAGAATTTTCCTGAATACAACCAAACACTTCAAGGGACAGAGTAGCAGGGGCAGGAGTCTGGGGGCCACGGTTTTAGGGGACATCTAGGTCAATTGGCATAACAAAGTTTACTAAGAAAATGTTCCGCATCCTACTTTGGTGAGTGGTGTTTGGGGTCTTAAAATCCAGTGAGTGGCCATCTAAGATACATCAATTGGTTCCAACACACCTGGAGTAAAGGAGAATGAAGAATACCACAGACACAAGGAAAGTATTAGCTCAAGAGACAGAAAGGGCCACATAAACCAGAGACTTTATCAGCCTGAGACCAGAAGAACTAGATGGTCCCTGGCTACCACCAATGAGTGCCCTGACAGGGAACACAACAGACAGTCCCTGATGGAGCAGAAGAAAAGTGGGGTGCAGAACTCATATTCTAGTATAAAGACCAGACTTAATGATTTGATTGAGACTGGAGGGAACCCAGAGGACATGGCCCCCAGAGTCTCTGTTAGCCCAAAAGCTAAAACTATTCCTAAGGCTAACTCTTCAGACAAAGATTAGAGTGGACTATGGGACATAAATTGATACTGGTAAAGAGTGTGCTTCTTGGCTCAAGTTGATACATGAGACTAAATGGGCGACTCCTGTCCAGAGGCAAGATGAGAAAGCAGAGAGGGTCAGGAGCTGGTTGAATGGACACGGGAAATCTGGGGTGGAAAGGAGGAGTGTGCTGTCACAGTATAGGGAGAGCAACAAGGGTCACATAACAATGCATGTATAAATTTTTGTATGAGAGACTAACTTGAATTGTAAACTTCCACTTAAAGCGCAACAATTTAAAAAAAAAAAGTTTGTGTCTGATCACCCTTCTATCAGTCATCTGAGCTTCTGCCACCTGGGCCAGAGAGGCAGGAAGCTCCTCCTGAGGTTGGAGGTTTTCAAGCAGAGGCTGGATTTGTGGTTGCTGAGCTGGAGGATGGTCCAGGGGCCTGGGCTTGAGAGTCTTTCAAATCCTCAGATGTGTTGATTCCATATCAACTCCATAAAAGTTTCTTGACCACCAAATGTATGCAGGCCAGGGCATAAATAGATTACAGAGTCTATTTCTACAAGGTGTTCACCTAAGTCTTGTTGGGAAAGCCAGGTCTAATACACATGACCCTGTGAGAGAACAAGGCAAGTTCATATGAAATTGAGAGCTGGCATGGGCATCTGCTGTTTTTGCTTGCTCAGCTCCATCTCCACCATTTTCCATGGAGAATTATCTTTCTTCCACTGAATTCATTTTTAGTGGGAACGCCATTCGAGATGTTTTACCATTGTTCAGCCAAGTTGGACCAATTCAACCCTCTTCTTTCTCCCAGCGTTTTGAAACCTGGTTCATCCAAGTGATAGGACTGTGCCACTAGAAATATGAGAAGGGAGAAGCCACCTAAGTTTCTTTTATGACAAAACTCCTAAATAGCAAATTGAATGTTACATACCTGTGACAGAGAAAGAGTTTTCAGAGCCCAGGAGCTTTGGAAGAAGCTAATAGGTCAGTTGATACGTGGTTACCAACTGCCAGACTTAGATGGACCAGGAAGAAAAGCCTGGTGATTCACTTCTGAAAATTAGCCAGTGAAAACCCTATGGAACTCAAGAGAGTATTGACCAATATGGCCACAACAAGGGACTCGAGCATACCAGTGATCCTGAAAATGGGATAGCGCTGGGCAATGTTACACTCTGTTGTACATAAAGTTGCCATGAGTCGCAGCTGACTCCATAGCAACTAACTACAACAACAAATTACTATTGTTTTTCTTCCTTAGGACTTCAAGTTTAACTACCAGTGGAAGAGCAGATCTGAGTTAAAAAATTCATGACTCAGTACATAAGACGTCTTCAGGGTGCTCTTAGCTGGAGAGACAAAGGCTTTAAAATCCAAGCTCCTAACCGAGACTCTCATATACTGCTGAGGGGAGTATAAACTGTTAGAACCATTCTGGGAACCAGTTTGGATAAATATCTCTATTCTATTCCCCAGCAAAATGAATATAGCAGAATATTTATGGAAGCACTCTTCATAATAGCCCCAAACTGGAAACTACCCAAATGTCCACCAACAGAAGAATGGATAACCTGTGGTACATTCCCACAGTGGAATTACTACACTGTCATAAGAAGGAATAGCCTGCAGCCATATGCAATAATATAGCTGGATCTCACAAATATAATGCTGAACAACAACAACAAAGAACTTCTACTGCACAATTCCATTTATATATCATACAAAACAGCCCAAACTAATCTAAGCTGTTAGAAGTCAGGGTAATGGTTTCCCTTAAGGTGCTGGTGACCTGAGTAGGGCAGGAAGCAGACTTCTGGGGGACTGGTCAGATTTAGATCTGGAGGCTGGTTACATGGATATGTTTGCTTTGTGGAAATTCCGTGAGGTGTACATTTACTGTATGTACACTTTTGTGTATGTATATCACATTTCAATACAATGTTAAAAAAAAAATCCAAACAAGGGGCTTTTTCTAGACAGCCGTGGGTGGGAGAGGCTCTTCTCGAAGAGGTCCAGCGAGCAAGCCCTGGGTTTCCCTGCAGGCAGCACTTGGTGAAAAAAGCTTGTTCCTTGGCTCGTATATTCAGGAAAGGTCTGGAGACCAGGGTTCTACGAAGCACCGAGTGTTGCTGCTCTATTCAGGGAGAAAAAGGAAAGGAACAGACACAACGCTCTGAAAAGGGAGAAAACATTTATCTGGGCCACTTATTGACCTGATAGTATTGCAGAAACTGGGTAAAGTCAATGAAAATGAGGAAGTGCCATAAATAAATTAGAAATGTGTGTGTGGAGTGAGTGTGTGTGTGTCTGTGTGTGTGTGTGCAATAACCAGCAATCTGAAGAGAATTTTCTCATGTAGCTCAATTTTCAAATAGGCAAGTGTTTTCTTTTCTAAAATCTCCTTTTTCTGTCCCAGAGGTGATTTTAATAATAATTATTATTTTTAACTCCCCATCCCTCCTCTCCCTATGGCCTTGTAACCATTAGTTTTCTTTTGTCTGGATGGATTTGCCTATTCTCTTTATATTCACGTAGGTGGGATCATATAATATCTGTCCTTTTGTGTCCAGCTTATTTCACTTAGCACAGTGTTTTCAAGATCTAATTATTCTACGCTTGGAAAGCAGAACAACAGGGAGTTGTTATAGAGTAACTCACAGCCACAAGGTAACAGCAATCATGTATTGGGCACCTGGTAAGTTCAAAGCCCCGCACTAGGTCCTGGGGACACACAAAGATGACCCAGTTAAGGCACTTGACCTCAAGGAGACCAGCATCCAGGGCTGGGACAGATAAACTGCTACTGACAAAACATTGTGAGTCAAGGGCCAAAATAAAGGCACAGTGGAGTTACCTAGGCTGCCAGGTGCCAAATGCAGCCTCACTATGGATTTGGGATGAGTAACTTGGGCATGTTAGGTGCATTGCTGAAGTCACCTTACAAGGCAGATAAGCAGATTATTTCAATGAGTTAGACTTCTAATGATTTTCTGACATGTTCCAGGGATTATAAAGTTTCTATATTCTGTCTTGTTTATTTGGGTTTAAATAAATACTCAACTTTATTAAAGAAGGAATAACCCATGGCTTTTGATTACCTATCATATTTGATTGATTCTTGCTGTCTCTTCAATCAACACAAATAACAGAAAATGGCACAAGTGGTGGCGTTCACAGAAGCCATAGGAGACAGCCTCCTAACGTCTGCATTCAGAGGTGTTTCTATAGCTTCTACTACTCTCAGAGCTTAAAAGTGAGCAAGGTAATAATCTGGGCTTTTTCATAAAAACCTGTTGCCATCCAGTTGATTTCGACTCATAGTGACCCTACAGGACAGAGCAGAACCGCCTCATAGGGTTTCCAAGGAGCAGCTGGTGGATTTGAACTGCTGACTTTTTGGTTAGCAGCTGAGCTCTTAAATACTGAGCCACCAGCGCCTCCCTTGTTGCCGTTGAGTCGATTTTGACTCATAGCGCCTCTATAGGACAGAGTAGAACTGCCCCGTACATAGTCTTTCTATGTTTAAACCTTTTCTTGAGTTCTTATAATAGTAGTCTTATACAATATTTGTCCTTCTGTGACTGACTAAATTCACTCAGCATAATGCCCTCCAGATTCCTCCATGTTATGTTTCACGGCTGTGAACAATTGTTCTTTATTGTTGTGTAGCATTCCGTCGTGTGAATATATCACAATTTGTTTATCCATTCGTCTGTTGATGGGGACCTAGGTTGTTTCCATCTTTTTGCTATCGTGAACAGTGCTGCGATGAACATGGGTGTGCATATACCTATTCGTGTGACGGGTCTTATTTCTCTAGGATAGATTCCAAGGAGCGGGGATTGCTGGATCATATGGTATTTCTATTTCTAGCTTTTTAAGGAAGCACCAGATCGATTTCCAAAGTGGTTGTCCCATTTTACTTTCCGACCAAAGGTGTATAAGTGTTCCAGTCTCTCCACAACCTCTCCCGCATTTATTATTTTGTGTTTTCTGGATGAATGCTAGCCTTGTTGGGGTGAGATGATATCTCATTGTAGTTTTGATCTGCATTTCTCTAATGGCTAATGATCGTGAGCATTTCTTCATGTGTCTGTTAGCCCTTTGCCCATTTTTTAATTGTGTTATTTGTCTTTCTGTTGTTGAGGTTTTGCAGTATGTTGTAGATTTTAGAGATTAGACACTGATCGGATTTGCCATAGCCAATTTTTTTTCCCAGTCTGTAGGTTGTCTTTTGACTCTTGGTGAAGTATTTTTTTTTTTTTTGTATATGTATATATATATATATATATATATATATATATATATATACATATATATGTATAGTACTTTAGATGAAGGTTTACAGAACAAATAGCTTCTTATTAAACAGTTAGTACACATACTGTTTTATGACAATGGTTAACAACACCACGACATGTAAACACTGTCCCTTCTCAAACTTGGGTTCCCTATTACCAGCTTTCCTATCCCCTCCTGCCTTCTAGTCCTTGTCCCTGGACTGTCATGCCCCATTAGTCTCGTTTTGTTTTATGGGGCTGCCTAATCTTTGGCTGAACGGTGTGTGACTTCATTACTGAGCTAAAAGGGTTCCAGGGGCCATACTCTCGTGGTTTCTCCAGTCTCTGTCAGGCCAGTAAGTCTGGTCTTTTTTTGTGAGTTAGAATTTTGTTCTACATTTTTCTCCAGCTCTGTCCAGGACCCTCTGTTGTGATCCTGGTCAGAGCAGTCAGTGGTGGCAGCCGGGCACCATCTAGCTGTACTGGACTCAGTCTGGTGGAGGCCATAGTAGCCGTGGTCCATTAGTCCTTTGGACTAATCTTTTCCTTGTATCCTGCTCTCTTCGTTTTCTTGCTCCTGAAGGGGTGAGACCAGTGGTGTATCTTAGATGGCTGCTCACAGGCTTTTAAGAACCCAGACGATACTCACCAAGATAGAATGTAGAACGTTGTCTTTATAAACTGTGTTATGCCAGTTGAGTTAGATGTTCCCCGAGACCATGGTCCCAACAGCCCTCCACGCAGCAATTCAGTCCCTCAGGGAGTTTGGATGTGTCTATGGAGCTTCCATGACCTTTCCCTGTACAAGTTGTGCTGGTTTCCCCTGTATTGTGTACTGTGTTACCCTTCACCAAAGTTACCACTTATCTATTTAGTCCCCCCCACCATCCCTCGTAACCAACAAAGATTGTTTCTTTTTGTGTGTAAACTTTTACATGAGTTTTTACAGTAGAGGTCTCATAGACTTATTTCACTCAGCATAATGCCCTCCAGTTTCATCCATGTTATGAGATGCTTCACAGATTCATCATTGTTCTCTATCGTTGCATAATACTTCACTGTGTGTATGTACTGTAGTTTTTTTTTATCCATTCATCTGTGGATGGGCATCTAGGCTGTTTCCATCTTTTTGCTATTGTGAACAGTGCTGCAATGAATATGGGTGTGCATATGTCTATCGTGTGACAGCTCTTATTTCTCTAGGGTATATTCCTAGGAGTGGGATTGCTGGATCATATGGTATTTCTATTTCTAGCTTTCTAAGGAAGCACCATATCATTTTCCAAAATGGTTGTATCATTTTGCATTCCCACCAGCAGTGCATAAAGATTCCGATCACCCCGCAGCCTCTCCAACATTTGTTATTTCCAGTGTTTTTGATTCGTGCCAGTAATGCCAGGGTGAGATGGTACTTGTTGTGGTTTTAATTTGCATTTCTCTAATGGCTAGTGATTGCCAGTATTTCCTCATGTGTCTGTTGGCCACTTGAATGTCTTCTTTGGTGAAGTGTCTGTTCATTTCCTTTGCCCATTTTTTAATAGTATTATTTGTCTTTTTGTTGTAGAGGTGTTGGATTTTCTTGTCGATTTTAGAGATCAGACCTTTGTCTGACTTGTAGTGTCCAAATTTTTTTCCCCAGTCTATAGGTTCTCTTTTTACTCTTTTGGTGAAGTCTTTTGATGAGCTTAAGTGTTTAATATTTAGGAGATCCCAGTAGTCTAGCTTATCTTCTGGGGTTTGTATGTTGTTGGTTATGGTTTGTATCCTGTTAATGCCATGTATTAGGGCCTGTAGCGTTGATCCTATTTTTTCTTCTGTGAACTTTATAGTTTTTGGCTTTATATTTAGGTCTTTGATCCATTTTGAGTAGTTTTTGTGCATGGTGTGAGGTATGGATCTTGTTTCAGTTTTTTGCAGATGGATATCCAGTTAAGCCAGCGCCATTTGTTAAAGAGACTGTCTTTTCCCCATTTAACGGACTTTGGGTCTTTGTCAAATATCAGCTGCTCATAGGTGGATGATTTACGTCTGGATTCTCAATTCTGTTCCATTGGTCTATGTATCTGTTGTTGTACCAGTACCAGGCTGTTTTGACTACCGTGGTGGTATAATGGGTTCTAAAATCAGGTAGTGTGAGGCCGCCCACTTTGTTCTTCTTCTTGAGTAATGCTTTACTTATTCGGGGCCTCTTCCCTTTCCATATGAAGTTGGTGATTTGTTTCTCCATCTCATTAAAAAATGCCATTGGAATTTGGATCGGAATTGCATTGTAGATGTAGATCGCTTTGGGTAGAATTGACATTTTCACAATGTTGAGTCTTCCTATCCATGAGCAAGGTATGTTTTTCCACTTATGCAGGTCTATTTTGGTTTCTCGCAGTAGTGTCTTATAGTTTTCATTGTATAGCTCTTTTACTTCTCTGGTTAGACTTATTCCTAAGTATTTTATCTTTTTGAGAGCAATAAATGGTATTGATCTGGTGATTTCCTCTTTGAAGTTCTCTTTGTTGATGTAAAGGAATCCAGCTGATTTTTGTATCTTTATCTTGTATCCTGATACTTTGCTGAAGTCTTCTATTAGTTCCAGTAGTTTTTTTGTGGATTATTTGGGGTTTTCTGTGTATAAGATCATTTCATGTGCAAATAGAAATACTTTTACTTCTTCCCTACCAATTTGGATGCCCTTTATTTCTTTTTCTAGCCTAATTGCTCTGGCTAGGACCTCCAGCACAATGTTGAGTAAGAGTGGTGATAAAGTGCATCCTCATAGGCTTTCTGAAGAGCCGCTGATGGATTCGAATTGCTGACTTTTTGGTTAGCAGCCATAGCTCTTAACCTCTGCACCCCCTGGAGCCCTGGGGTTTTCATAGAAGGCCCTCCATTTTTGAGCCCCATAATACTGAGCACTCAGGACGTCTTGGATTAGGACTAATAAATCTCAGAGTCTTCCTTAGTGGAGGAAAAGAATACAGGTGTTATCACAGACCCACACCAGCCTGTGAGCTCATCACTGACTCCTCACAGCCACACTGTTGTTGTTAGGTGCAGTTGAGTTGGTTTTGACTCCTGGTGACCCTATGTACAGCAGAATGAAGCACTGCCCAGTCCCTGTGCCATCCTCACCATTGTTGCTGTGTTTGACCCCATTGTTGCAGCCACTGTGTCAATCCATCTCATCGAGGGTTTTCCTCTTTTTCACTGACCCTCTACTTTACCAAGCATGATGTCTTCTCCAGGAACTGGTCCTTCCTGATAATGTGTCCAAAGTAAGTGAGATGCAGTCTTGCTATCCTCACTTCTAAGGAGCATTCTGGCTGTACTTCTTCCAAGACAGATTTGTTTGTTCTTCTGGAAGTCCATGGTATATTCAATATTCTTTGTCAACACCATAATTCAAAGGCATCAATTCTTTGTTCTTCCTTATAGGGTTGCTAGGAGTCAGAATCGACTTGATGGCAATGGATCACAATTGTACTAGGAGGAGATTATTAATTACTATGTTGATGGTCTAACTTGATGATGAGAAAAAGAAGCACATGGAGGCTAAGTAACTTGCCTGAAGTCATAAAGCCAGAAATAATGGAGCTGGAATTAGAACCCATATTTGTCTTGTCTCTCAGGCCTGTGCTCGTCCCATCTGACCATGTTAATTGAGTGTAAGTCACTGTCAAGTGTACAAGTCACAAATGGAATTAAGGAAAGGAAATTAACCAAGCATCTATCGTCCCGGGACTTACACAGACACTGAGACCACAGTGGTCCCAAATCTCGTTCCAAATTCAGAGGACTGGCTGGCATCAGAGGCTAAAACGTTACAATCTTCCCTTACTGAGACACATTTTGGAATGTATGTTTCTTCCAATTACCAATATAATTAAACATATATATATTTATAAATACATATATATTTATATAAATAAATTAAATCAGTTAAAAAACCGTGCATTTTGGTCTCCATGTATTTCATAGGCATACAAGCAAAACTGATTGTCACAGGTGGTATGATTCAACACAATTTATCCATGGTGCTTCAAGCCTCTGGTCATCTGATTTGCGTCAACCACTGAGACTGGGAGCAGGGACCAAGGGCATGTGAGGTTGGCTTGGAACCAATGAAGCTGTTCTGGAGGTCTACTTCAGACTAGTTGAACCATTTCAGACCTGTGTAAATGTGACTGTAACCCCTATAGCAGCTCCCAGGACCAAATCATGCTCTCTAGTGTCCTTGGGGCTAGGAATGAAGCTCCCACGGACTGCCAAGGTTCCTGGCAACCCAGATGGAGCCCTTCTATGAGACCATAAAGACAGGAGAGCACACCTGCAGTTTCCCAACCTGTTATGTATATGTTGTCAACTACATATTCTTTAAAAAAAAATTTAACAAAGGTAAAAATTTTAAAAGTTTTGTATTGTGGTATTTTTCAAACACACACAAAGGTAGAGAGAATTGCATAATAAACCCTCGTCACCCAGCTTCAGCAATTATCAGCATTTTGCCAATCATGTTTTTCCCATCCTCCTCCACTCCTTATTTTTGCTGAAGTATTTAAATAAATCCCAGGCAGCATGCAATTTCTTCCATTAATAACTATGAATCTGTAACAAGGACTCCCCTCCCAACATTACCACTGTGCTATTGTCACACCTAACAAAATTAACACTAATTCTTTAACATGAAAGAACGTTGTCCCCAACTCATGGTGACTTCATGCACAATGGAACAAAATGATGTGTGGTCCTGCACCAACCCCATAATCGGTTGGGGATGGGACCATTTTGATCCATAAAGTTTTCATTGGCTAATTTTTGGAAGTAGATAGCCAGGCTCTTCTTCCTAGTCTGTTTTAGTTCAGAAGCTCCCCTGAAACCTATTCAGAATCACAGCAATACACAATCTTCCACTGACAGACAGGTGGTGGCTGCACTCGAGGTGCATTGACTGGGAATTGAACCTGGGTATCCTGTATGGAAGGTGGGAATTCTACTATTGAACCACTGCTGCCCCTAATTTAAATAATACCCAGTCCATATTCAAATTTCTTAAAAACAGCTTTTCATGGATCGTGTGTATGAATCAGGATCCTAACAAGGTCTATGCATTTAATGTATCTCTTGAGTCTCTTTGATTCTGTAATGTCTCCCCTCACTTTTTTTTTATGCCATTGATTTGCTGGATAAATTTGTCCTGTAGACTTCAATCCGAATTTTCTCCAGAAAAACTTGAGAAAATAAAAGCATAATGTGTTATAAGAATGCCTTTAGGTGCAGTGGCAACTTTCAGACACTGCATGGGGGACATATAAATTGGCACAAACTCTCTGGAAACCAATTTGAGAATATGCATCGGATGCCTTAAAAATATTTATATCCTTTGCTCTGTAATTTTGTTTTTAGGAATATATCCCCAAAATTATCAGAAATGAGACTATCTTCCACAACATAGTTATGTACATTGGTGTTCACTGTGTCTTTACTTTTAATAATGAAAATCCTCAGCAATCAAACTATCCGATAATAGAGAAATAGCTAAATAAAGTAGTCATTTAAACAAAGCCATTTAGTTATATATACAAAAAGTTCTTAGTGGCTGGAGAAAATGTTAAGTGGGAAAAAGCAGGGCCTAACTGTGTCTGCAGAAAAATCTAAACCTGACACTTTTTTCTGTTTGTTTGTTTTGTTTTTCCAGTTGCAGTCAAGTTGATTCTGACTCATGGAGTCCCTGGGTTGTACAAAAAATTAAGCGTTCGGCTGCTAACCAAAAGGTTGATAGTTCAAACCCACCTAGCGCCTCCACTGTCAATCTGCTCCCTTAAGCCTAGAAAAGCCTTATAGAGCAGTTCTACTCTGTCATATAGGGTCACTGAGTCATAATTGACTCAATGGTACACAACAACAACGTTAACCAAAAGGTTGGTAGTTTGAATCCACCAAGAGGTGTCTTGGAAGAAAGGCCTGGTGATCTACTTCTGAAAGGTCACAATCATTGAAAACCCTAAAGAGCAGTTACACTCTGAAACACATGGGGTTGCCATGACACTTAGATATTTTTGGATGAAGGAATAAACTTTACAAAATATATTTATGTAGCTGTATGTATTCTAGCAGCTAAAGTGCTTTTGGCTGCAAGTAACAGCAAATCATATATAGAGGTGGCTTAAACATGAAGAGATTTACTGTCTCACAGAACAAGAAGTTTAGAGATAGGGCAGCTCCAGGGATGGTTAATTTTCGGGTTTTAGAACATGACTCAGGAGCCAAGTCCATCTCATCTTCCTGGCTCCTATTCTCTCAACATGTCAGCTAGTTTCCCTCACGCCAGCAACAACAGGCATCACTTTCTCACACACCACTGTACAGAGTGAGAAGGTGTTCTGTTCCTACCTGTGCTACTGTGTATATATGTCTTTATAAAAGCAAAGAATGCTTTCCTAGAAACCCCCTTGCAAAATTCTCATCACTTATCAACACCAAGTCATATGCACACTTCTAAACCCAACTGTACATAAGAAGAACGGATCTTCTCCTAGATTGGTCAAGATTTACCTAGTCACTTGGGGAAGAGATGGACCACGGAACTGACAATGTCTGCCACAAACATACGTAGAAAAAACAACAAAAGGGGAAATATGTAAAATTATTAATCAGGTTATTTCAGGGTGGTGATAATATAGGTGACTTAATTTCTTTCTAATGTTTTCTATTCTTTGTTACTTTTGAACTGAGAAAAATATTCTTGGCAGCTCACCTCAGATTGTAGGTGAAGATCTGCCCAGAAGCAGCAGACCTCTTGACTCATTCTTCTCAGTACGTCAAGAAATCAAATCTCCCCTTTACATCAAATATTGAGTAAAGCCACCTTGGACATTCTGGCCCCAGTCAAGCTAGTTCCCAGCTAAGTGCAATCGCATGAGTTACCAGCTGACACCTGATGGAGACAAAGAACCACCACTGGAGTCTAGAAAATCCACAGAATTGTAAGAAATGTTCTTGGTTGTTGATTAAGTCACTAAGTTTGGGGAGATCTGTTACACAGCAACAGATAATGTCTTCTCTCTGGGACTTGCAATTTTTTCACAGGTACTTCCCGTGTCTAGCTCCCCTTTAGCTTCCCCCTCCATTCTTCACTGATAATTTGGTGGTGTTGTTGAGTGCCGTTGAGTAGGTTCTTACTCACGGTGACCTTATAGGACACTGTAGAACTGCCCCGTAGGGTTTCCTAGGCTGTAATCTTGACAGAAATGATACTTCCCAGCCTGGAATGTGAATCAGGTAGCTGCTGTTAACAGTTTGTTTTTGTAAAATGAAGTTTTGGGTTATTGAGGGCGAGTGGAGATGTGGGAGGTGTGATGGAGGACTGAGGTAGGCAGACTCAAAATAAGCAGCCCTCCCCAAAGGAGTTTGCTAAGCACTTGCTGGCTTGGTGGACCACCTTGATGAATGAACTAGGCCCAGTTCTGTGTTCTAGGCAGTGTTTCTCCAGTTGCGGTACCTGAACCACTTGTATCAGAACTAGCCAAGGAGCCTGCTTAATGCAGACTTCTGAGCCTTACCTACTGGAGCCGCAACTCTGGGGCTAAGCCCAGTTCCCTGCATGTATAACAAGCTTCCCAGGCAATAATTACCCAAGAGCTAGAGAATCACTGCTCTAGAATTTTCCATTCAAGACAGGATGGTTCAGTGATTTAGTAGATCAAAGGATGACTAGCAACTCAATAATCAAATTAATTAAACTTTCTGCTTTCAGGAAGGTGATAACTGCACCCTTTATTTCTAAGTTGTCTAGTGGTATGAAAAGCAATGGAAATAGGTTGGTGTTAGGAATTTCCTCCTTTGTTCTGCTGCCTATTGGTTCACGAATCCTATAAGAGTGTTCGACTTCTGTGAGTCTTGAGCACAAGGCCATTTAAGTGTTTATTCCAGTTCCTTGAGGCAGGCAGGTCAGTGTAATAATGAGGATAATAATGATGACGGCAGTTTACCCATACTGAGAGCTTACTCTGAGCCGGGCACTGTGCGAAGTGCTTTACACAAAATCACTACTTTAATCCTCACACCAACCTCCTTTTACACATGAGAAATGTGAAATACAGAGAGGTTAAGTAACTTGCTCAAAATCACGCAGCTAGCTAGTTAGGGGCTGGATACTAGTCCAGACTGTTAATAACCTAAGTGTGTGATGATCAGAACTTATTCTAATTGCTGCTTTGGTACAGTTAAGGGCAGAGTAGTCCTAGATGGCTTCTAAGGATCTTCCAGTTTCAATCTTCTGTGATTGCGGTGTGCAGGGCATGAAATCAGGGCTCATTCCGATTATTCCATCATCTCAGGATTCTGGGGAGGAAGCCACTTAGGTATCCTCCACTCTCCTTCCACAGACAAACGGGTGAACTCTATTCTACTCTACCTGGATAAAGTGTCTAATTGTAACATCCTCTCAATTACAAAGAGTTCCCAGGCTAACTTAAAGCATTTCATAAGGCTCCAGGTAAGCGTAAAAGAAATAGTATTTCTGCTGTGTTGTTAGTTGTCACCAAGTTGGCTCCAACTCATGGCAACCTTATGTATAACAGAATGAAATATAGCCCAATCCTGTGTCATCTTCATGACCGTTGCTATTGTTTAGCCCGTTGTTGCAGCCACTGTGTCAATTCATCTCACAGAGGGACTCTGTCTTTTTCACTGACCTTCTACCAAACATGGTGTCCTTTTCTAGCGATTGGTCTTCCCTGATGATGCGTCCAAAGTAAGAGAGCTGAAGTCTCACCATCCTTGCTTCTAAGAAAGATTCTGGTTGTATTTCTTCTAAGACTGGTTTGTTCGTTCTTCTGGCAGTCCATGTTGTATTCAATATTCTTCGCCAACACCACAATTCAAATACATTAATTCTCCTTTTGTCTTCCTTTTTCATTGACCAGTTTTTGTACGTACACAAGGAGACTGAAAAGAGCATGGCTCGGGTTAGGGGTGCCTTAATCATCAGTCAAAGTGACGTCTTTGCTTTTTAAAACTTTAAAGAGGTTTTTGCAGCATATTTGCCCAGTGCAATATGTTGTTTGATTTCTTGGCTGCTTGTGGTGAAATGAGTTCCTTTATGTGGTCTTTTGCCTTGGTTCTTTGGAGAAACAGCTTGAGAGATTTTTCCCCTAAGCCCTGAGGAGTTACCTTTGCCCTAGTTTTCTACGCCAGAGGGTTTGTTACTTTTGTCCAGGTTGATTGATATTTCCTGGGTAAGCTGTAAATAATTTGTGGTTTGATATTTTTGGTCTGGTCCTGGGCTGCAGCTGACCCTGTGACTGGTGTGCACCTTGCAGGGATGGTCAATAGACTATGTAAATGAAGTGTCTGTAGCCTATTAGCAAATAAAGTGTCTGTGGCCTGCTGAGAGGGGATTGGTCAGTTCATGCCTTGAAATTGATATAAGCAGCCAACCCCAGAGGTTCTAGAAGCAGAGAGACAGAAAGGTGATAACTGCACCCTTTATTTCTAAGTTGTCTAGTGGTATGAAAAGCAATGGAAATAGGTTGGTGTTAGGAATTTCCTCCTTTGTTCTGCTGCCTATTGGTTCACGAATCCTATAAGAGTGTTCGACTTCTGTGAGTCTTGAGCACAAGGCCATTTAAGTGTTTATTCCAGTTTATTTATTGAAAGTAAAACATTTTTGAGAAAAGATTATGAAATCATACATCACAAAGTTTAAACTATTTTCCAGGTAACTTCTGAGCTAGGGAACATTTCTAGACTCTACAGCAATAAGTAGTTTATAAGTCAGAACTAAATTACTGCTCTTCTGAGAATATGAGCTGAAAACTGGGACGTGACAAACAAGAATTCTTCTAATTATCTGCATTACTATAAATCACAGTAACTTCTATTCTCAGACAGTAACAAAAACTGGCCTCATGAGAACAGAGTGGCAGGGGTGAAGGTCTGGAGACCATGGTTTCAGGGGACTTCTAGGTCAATTGGCATAATAAAGTTTATTAAGAAAATGTTCTGCATCCCACTTTGGTGAGAGGTGTCTGGGGTCTTAAAAGCTAGTGAGTGGCCACCTAAGATTCATCAATTGGTCCCAACCCACCTGGGGCAAAGAAGAATGAAGAATACCATAGACACAAGGAAAATATTAGCCCAAGAGACAGAAAGGGCCACATAAACCAGAGACGTCATCAGCCTGAGACCAGAAGAACTAGACGGTGCCCGGCTACCACAGTGACTGCCTTGACAGGGAAGACAACAGAGAGTCCCAGATGGAGCAAGAGAGAAGTGGGGTACAGAACTCAAATTCTAGCAGAAAGACCAGACTTAATGGTCTGACTGAGACTGGAGGGACCCCGGAAGACATGGCCCCTGGACTCTCCATTAGCCCAGAACTGAAACCATACTTGAAGCCAAATCTTCAGACAAAGATTAGAGGGGACTACAGGACATAAAATGATACTCATGAAGAGAGTGCTTCTTAGCTCAAGTAGATACATGAGACTAAATGGGCAGCTCCTGTCCGGAGGCGAGATGAGACGGCAAAAAGGGACAGGAGCTGGTTGAATTGACATGGGAAATCTGGGGTGGGAAGCTAGGAGTGTGCTGTCACAGTATAGGGAGAGCAGCTAGGGTCACATAGCAATGTGTGTATAAATTTTTATATGAGAAACTGACTTGAACTGTAAACTTTCACTTAAAGCACACACACGCACACACAAATTGGCCTCCTGGGAATCAAAATTCATCACCTCCTAAAGAAGGATTTTAAAAATCCCATTTCCCTAAGAGATACAGTGAATCACAGAGGCATTTAGCTCTGTGTTTTATGCTTTCTCAAATCCCTTTCCTCCTTACAGACATTTAGCTAATATGACAATTGGAATAAATGCTAGAAACAGTAAATGCTGTCTTTTTTAAAATTTTTTTTTAACTTTACTGTCATTAAAAAGGAAAAAAAAATCATGTAATTTACTTATCTCAAGTTGGTGTCCCAATTCCAGTACTTGTTAACTTTTAAATCGTGAAACTACTCCTTAAAAGCAAGCAGATATAATTATGCTATCTCTTGAACTAAATTGTCCTCCCCCAGACTAAGAATAAATGGTAAAATTAAGTAGAATATTAATACAATGCAGGGCATGTAACTGATGAAATTTGCCTTTTCTTCAACATGAATGAGAAAACTTGGTTTCAAGACAATTTGATGAACTATGAAAATGCTATTTTTATGTTGATGGACATCTGAATAATGCACAAGTAAATCTGCCTGCCTTTTTGAGTTTCTTGATGCAGACGAGAGGTACGTAAGGCAGTTTACAAAACAGCGGCAGTTGGTTTACAAAACAGAGAAAGCTGAGTTATTCTGTTTGACTTGGGATGGGCACCAGATCCCACCCTGCTGAGCACCCTCTCTCTCTTCATAGCAGCCTCTTAAGATCCTTTGTGAGACTCTCATGGTTCCAGAAACCCAGCTGGAAAGCCAAAGACCTAGAGAATATAACTGGCTCTCTTACCTTTCATGATTTCACTTAGTTGTGTGATACTTTAGTAAGAAGGATGCATGGGCTGAGGATGCTGAATGACAGAAGCATATGAGTTAAGGAATGAATGTGTTATTTACAGTATCATAACGTATGTTCTTCCATAGTCTGTACCTGTGCAGTAATGAATTACATCTCAGAAAACAATCCAATCAAACAAACAAAAAACCAATTTGGTCTTTGTCCTTGGTTCCTGAGAGATGTTGTTGTTAGGTGCCATTAAGTTGATTCTGACTCATAGTGACACCATGCACAACAGAATGAAACACTGTACTGTCCTGCGTCATCCTCACAAGTGTTGCTACTTTTGAGCCCACTGTTGCAACCATTGTGTCAGTCCATCTCATTGAACATCTTCCTTTCTTTTGCTGACCCTCTGCTTTACCAAGCATGATGTCCTTCTCCAGGGACTGATCCCTCCTGATAAGATGTCCAAAGTACATGGGACAAAGTCTCACCATCCTCGCTTCTAAGGAGCATTCTGACTGTGCTTCTTCCAAGATAGATTTGTTCATTCTTCTGGCAGTCCATGGTATATTCAATATTCTTTGCCAACACCATAATTCAAAGGCATCAATTTTTCAGTCTTCCTTATTCACTGTCCAACTTTCACATGCATATGAGGTGATTGGAAATACCATAGCTTGAGTGAGGTGCACCTTAGTCCTCAAGGTGACATCTTTGCTTTTTAACACTCTAAGGAGGTCTTTTGCAGCAGATTTGCCCAATGCAATACATTGTTTGATTTCTTGACTGCTGCTTCCACGGGCATTGACTGTGGATCCAAGTAAAATGAAATCCTTGACAACCTCAATCTTTTCTCCATTTATCATGATGTTCCTTATTGGTCCAGTTGTGAAGATTTTGTTTTCTTTACATTGAGGTGTAATCCATACTAAAGGCTGTGGTCTTTGATCTTCATCAGTAAGTGCTTCAAGTCTTCTTTGCTTTCAGCAAGCAAGGTTATGTCATCTGCATAGCACAGATTGTTAAGACAGTCTTCCTTCAATCCTGATGCTGTGTTATTCTTCATATAGTCCAGCTTCTCGGGTTATTTGCTCAGCATATAGAATGAATAAGTATGGTGAAGTGATACAATCCTGACACACACCTTTCCTGATTTTAAACCATGCAGCATCCGCTTGTTCTGTTCGAGTGACTGCCTCTTGGTCTATATGCAGGTTCCTCATGAGCACAATTAAGTGTTCTGGAATTCCCATTCTTTGCAATGTTATCCATAACAGTTGAATGTCTTTGCATAGTCAATAAAACACAATAAAATCTTTCTGGAATTCTCTGCTTTCAGCTGAGAGCCATCTGACATCAACAGTGATAACCCTCCTTCCATGTCCTCTTCTGAATCCAGCTTGAATTTCTGTCAGTTCTCTGCAACCATTTCTGAATTATCTTCAGCAAAGTTTTACTTGCATGTGATATTAATGATATGGTTCGATTATTTCCACATTCTGTAGGATCAGCTTTCTTTGGAATGGGCACAAACAGGGATCTCTTCCAGTCAGTTCCAAATTTCAGGTAGCTGTCTTCCAAATTTCTTGGCACAGACAAGTGAGTGTTTCCATTTGTTGAAACCTTTCAAATGGTATTCTGTCAATTCCTGGAGACTTGTTTTTGGCCAATGCCTTCTGTGCAGCTTGGATTTCTTCTTTCGGTAGCATGAATTCTTAATCATATGCTACCTCCTGAAATGGTTGAATGTTGACCTTTTTTTTTTTTTTTTTGGTACAGTGACTCTGTGTATTACTTTCATCTTCTTTTGGTGCTTCTTGCATCATTAAATTTTTTGCCCATAGAATCCTTCAATATTGCACCTCAAGGCTTGAATTTTGTCTTCAGTTCTCTCAGCTTGAGAAACGCTGAGTATGTTCTTCCATTTGGTTTTCTAACTCCAGGTCTTTGAACAAACGTTTTATTATAATACTTTACTTTGTCTTCTCGAGCTGCTCTTTGAAATCTTGCTGTCTGCTCTTTTACTGCATCATTTCTTCCATTCACTTTAGCTATTCTATGTAAAAGAGCAAGTTTCAGAGTCTTTTCTGACATCCATTTTGGTCTTTCTTTTCTTTTTAATGACCTTTGCTTTCTTCATGTATGATGTCCTTGATATTATCCCACAATGCGTCTTGTCTTCAGTCATTAATGTTCAATGAGTCAAATCTATTCTTGAGATGGTCTCTAAATTCAGGGGGGATATACTCAAGGTCTTACTGTGGTTCTCGTGGACTTGTTTTAATTTTCTTCAGCTTCGACTTGAACTTGTATATGTGCAATTGACGGTCTGTTCTGCAGTCAGCCCCTGGCCTTGTTCTGATACTGAGCTTCTCCATCTTCCCTTTCCACAGATGTAGTTGATTTGATTCCAGCGTATTCCATCTGGTGAGATCCACATGTATGGTCGCCATGTACGTTGTTGAAAAAATGTATTTGCAATGAAGAAGTCGTTGGTCTTGCAAAATTCTATCATGTGATCTCTGGTGTCATTTCTATCACCAAGGTCATATTTTCCAAGTACTGATCCTTCTTTGTTTCCTACTTTGGCAGTCCAATCACCAGTAATTACTGATGCATGTTGATTGCATGTTTGATCAATTTCAGACTGCAGAAGTTGGTAAAAATCTTCAGTTTCTTCATCTTTGGCCTTAGTGGTTGGTGCATAAATTTGAATAATAGTCATATTAACTGGTCTTCCTTGTAAGCGTATGGAGATTATCCTATCACTGAGAGCACTGCACTTTAGGATAGATCTTGAAATGTTCTTTTTGATGATGAATGCAATGCCATTGCTCTTCAACTTGTCATTCCTAGCACAGTAGACCATATGATTGTCTGATTCAAAATGGCCAATACCAGTCCATTTCTGCTCACTAATGCCTAGGATATCGATCTTTATGTGTTCCATTTCATTTTTGATGACTTCTAATTTTCCTTGATACATACTTTGTGAATTCCGTGTTCTGATTATTAGCAGATGTTTGCAGCTGTTTCTTCTTATTTTGAGTCATGCCACATTAGCAAATGAAGGTCCCAAAAGCTTGAGTCCATCCACGTCATTAAGGTTGACTCTACTTTGAGGAACCAGCTCTTTCCCCGTCTTATTTTGAGTGCCTTCCGCTCCATGGAAGAAAGATGTGATAGTCTTCCATAAAGATAACAGCCTTGGAAACCCTATGGGCAGTTCTACTCTGTCTTATAGAGTTGCTATGAGTCAGAATTGATTCGATGGCAATGAGTTTGGTTTGGGTTTCCAACCTGAGGGTCTCATCTTCTGGCGCTATATCAGAAAATGTTCCATTGCTATTCATCAGGTTTTCACTGGTTAATTTTTCAGAAGTTGATTGCATTGCCAGGTCCTTCTTCCCTGTCTGTCTTAGTCTGGAAGTCCTGCTGAAATCTGTGCACCATGGGTGACCCTGCTGGTATTTGAAATACCAGTGGCATACCACGGTATGACAAACTGAGAGATGAGTGGTAGTCCTGAGAAAGCCCTTGGAATTTCCTGAGTAATTGAGGTGTCTTTATTATCTAAAATCTCCAGACCACATCTGAGGATCTGTACGAATGATTGGGTGCTGGCCAGACCAGGAAGACCAACTGGTAGCCTGATATCGACTAACCTCAGGAGGCATGACTTAACCTATCATGCATATGCAGTGAAGCCTCGGTCATGACTA
Organism: Dugong dugon; assembly: GCA_030035585.1. Taxonomy (NCBI): domain Eukaryota; kingdom Metazoa; phylum Chordata; class Mammalia; order Sirenia; family Dugongidae; genus Dugong; species Dugong dugon. Next base: position 99,522,331 of record CM057472.1, on the reverse strand, counting down.
CATAATGATTGAAGTCAACAAAGGCTCCTAGAGCTTCCTGGTTGGCGAAGGGAAGGTGATGTACCCTCTTTGGGATATGGAAACTTTGTGTTGGGAACCCTCTCAGACCTCACCCATGCATATCTTCCTTATGATGATCCTAATTTGTAACCTTTTGCTATAATAAATACGTAATTGTAAGTTAGTACTTTCTGTGAGTTCTGTGAGTTGTCCCAGCCAAAGGAGTAGTGGGAGTTAGTAGGTGAAAGTGAGGGAGCCCAGGCGAACACCTCTGAGCTTGTGGCTGGCATCCTGAAAAGGTAGTGGGAAAACCCTAAATTTGCAGCCAGCAGGTCAGACGTAAGAATGTCATGTGGACTCCTGTTTTGAGGCTGGTGTCTGCCTATTTGGCAGTCTGAAGGACAGTGTCCTTTTAACTTGAGAGCTCCAGGTGGATAGGGGCAGAGAGAGAGAGAGACAGAGAGTGCTGCATGGGTGGCTGGTGTCAAGGATTTTTGAGAAGTGAGAAAGTGGGGATCTGATTAATCTTCACATTTGGTGGATTGGATTTACGTTGAATCTTATCCATGAAGTACTTCTTCCCTACAAACGCATGAAATTTCCTATGCAACCATGTACCGTTATGTATGCTGCATTCTGTGGAATTTCCTAGAAATGTTTGGACAGCATCTTCATGTTTGCAATGGAAGTAGCTCTAGGGAACCAAACTCTTTTAAAAAAATTAAATTTTTCTTCCCTTTTCTTCCTTCCTTCCCTTCTTTGCTTCTCTTCTAATCTCCTTCGTTTGTTACTTTAGTCTTCCCTCTCTCCCTCCCACCCTCCCTTTCTTCCTTCCATTTCTTTAAAAGTGTCTTTAGAAATACACAACTCAAACCTTATTCTTTTTTGAGGCATCTTCTGGGCTGGCTTCTAAATGAATCATCACTCTGTAATAAACTATTCTTTGACAGAGTTCTATTGGGGCCTTCTCTTAGAACAATTTAATTTTGATAATATTAGTTCCAGAAAGCAGTTATAACTTTCTTTTGCTCAAAATCAGTAGAGAATCTATTTTAAAAAGTATTGTGATGCTTGTGGCACAAATGGGACCAGTATAATAATTTAACTGCCAGAGGAAATGCTTGAAAATATTACAACACAATGGCACTTTAGTTAGTCACAGGGAAAGAAAGGGCCGATTCATTATGAGTTATTTTTCCACCGAGGGAATAAATACTGAAGACAAACACCTCACATGAACTTCAGGCTGTTGTCCAAACGTCAGAGTCTTTAGTAAATTTCTTAAAAAATAGAAATGTGAAGGTCAGAAGCCTAAACCTAGTGGTGAAACTCTTGATTCAGATAACAGGTGTGAGGTGCCCAGTGCAAACCAGAATTCAGGCTAACTCCAAACCTGATGGAGTCCTTAGGTGGTGCAAATGGTTAATGTACTTTGCTGCTAACCAAAAGGTTGGAGGTTCAAGTCCACGAAGAAGTGCCTTGAAACAAAGGTCTAGTGATTGACTTAAAAAAAAATCAGCCACTGAAACCCTTTGGAGGACAGTTCTACCCTGACACACATTGGGTTGCCATGAGTCAAAATTGACTGGTCAGCAACTGCTACTGCGACCAAATCTTAGGACCTCCTGTCAAACTACCATTTGTGCTCAGTGTGGGTAGATTTGGTGGCCAGAACATGAGGCTGGAAGAGGGCAAAGTCAGTGTTACTGGAGAATGGAAACAGGAATGAGCAGCATTGTAGATGTAGACAAAAGACATTGGAGAGAATGGTCTAAGCTCTAAAGTATATCTCAGATACTCTTCTATCTGAGTGCATTTTTACTGTAAGCATACAGGAGTTGAGATGAAGAGATTTTCTTCTGATGACATAATATCTAGTTTTACCGGCAAAATATTCTCTGCCATGAAAGTTGATTAAACTTGCCCTTCCCCCCTTAAAATCGTCCTGTACCATTACCTTTCTCTCCCTTTGACAGTGTTCTTCCTATCCATCCATCTATCAATCCATCTGTCCATCCACCCACCCACCCATTCATCCATCCATCCATTCATCCACTATCCATTGAACAAGCATTTAATGAGCACATATTACTTGCCAGGCACTGAGCTAGATGTTAATAGTAAATAAGACATCACCTCTCAGCTACCTTCAACGCTACTTCCTCCTGAGTCTGTACTGTATTTCTCCATCAGTTTTTGCTTCATTACCTACATTTTCCCACATGTTTATTGGCCTTCTGCATTTTTCTTTTATGAATTGCCTATTCATATATTTTGCCATTTTCCTATTAGGGTATTTATCTTTTCCTTATTGATTTGTAAGAGCTTTTCTCTCTCTCTCACACACATACACACACACACACACACACTTTTAAATTGTGGTGAAAATATACGTAACGGAACATACGCCAACTCAACAATTTCTACGTGTATAATTCAGTGACAGAGATTACATTCTTCAAGTTGTGCAGCCATTCTCACTATCCTTTTCTAAATCATTCTCCAAACATTAACATAAACTCCATGCCCCATGTCATGGATTGAATTGTATCCCCCCAAAATATCTGTCAACTTGGCTGGGTCATAATTTGCAGTACTGTATGATTGTGTAATCTGATGTGATTTCCTTATGTGATGTAAACTCTATCACTATGATGAGGTTATATGTAATCTCCTTATGTGTTGTAAATTCTATCACTGTGATAAGATTAGTTTGACAAGGTTTACAAGATTAGATAGTGTCTTAATCCAATCTCTTTTGAGATATAAAAGAGAGAAGCGAGCAGAGACACAGGGAGACCTCATATCACCAAGAAAGCAGTGCCAGGAGCAGAGCACATCCTTTGCACCGTGAGGTTCCTGTGCTGAGATGCTCCCAGCCCAAGGGAAGACTGATGACAAGGACCATCCACCAGAGAAGATAAAGCCTTTCCCTGGCGCTGACACCCTGAATTTGGACTTGTAGCCTACTGGAATATGAGAGAATAAATTTCTCTTTGTTAAAGCCATTCACTTGTGGCATTTCTGTTAGAGCAGCACTAGATGACTAAGACAGCCCCCAAGCAAAAACTCTCCCTTTCCCCGTCCCTTCCATACCTGGTAACCACTAATAATGTTTGGTTTCTATATATTTGCTTATTTCATACAAGTGATGTCATGTCATACAGTATTTGTCCCGTTACGACTGACTTATTTTACTCAGCATGATGTTTTCAAGGTTCCTCAACATTGTGGCATGCATCAGGACTTTATTTCTCTTTATAGCTGAGCAGTATTCCACTGTGTGTATATACTGCATTTTGTTTATCCATTTATCTGTTGATGGTTTTCATATATTTTTAAGGTAATTAACTCTGTCTTCTATATATGTTACAAATTTTTTGCCCAATTTTTGTTTGTCTTTTATTTTTACATAAGTGTTTTGTTGCTGTGCTGAAGTTTAATTTTTATGTAGTCAAATCAGTCAATTTCTTCTTTGTAGCTTTGGTTTTGGGACTCATGGACAGAAAAATCCTTCCTCACCCCAGGAGTATATTAGTATTCATTTATGGTTCTAAGTTTTTAAAAAAGCAATTTAATATTTAATCTGTTTGAAATTTTAGGGATCTAACATTTAAAAATCCTTCATTGTTTTTCTCAGTGCCATTTATTTATTTTTAATTGTACTTCAGGTGAAGGCTTACAGAACAAATAGTTTCTCATGAAACAGTAGTACACATATTCTTTTATGACATTGGTTAACAACCCCACAACATGTCAACCCTCTAACTTCTCAACCATTTTTTTTTTGGTGAAAATACACATAGCCAAAGATACACCATTTCAAAAATTTCTACATGCACAGTTCAGTGACATTGACTATGCTCTTCCAATTGTGTTGCTATTCTCACTTAAGATGAAGGCTTACAGAACAAAATAGTTTCTCATTTAACAGTTACTACAAATGTTGCCCTATGACAATGGTTAACAATCTCACAACCCATCAACAATATCCTTACTCAACCTTGGGTTCCCTATCACAAGCTTCCTTGTCCCCTTCTGCCTTCTGGCCCTTGTCACTGGACTATTGTACCTCGTTAGACTCATTTGGTTTAACGGGGCTGTCCACTCCGGGGCTGAACGGTGAACCTTGGAGATAACTTCACCACTGAGCTAAAAGTGTGTCTGGGGGCCATACTCTCGGGGTTCCTCCAGTCTCCTTTAGGCCAGTAAATCTGGTGTTTTTTTTGTGAGTTAGAATTATGTTCTACATCCTTCTCCAGCTCTGTCCAGAACCCTCTGTTGTGATCCTGGTCAGAGCAGTCAGTGGTGGTAGCTGGGCACCATTGAGCTGTACTGTACTCAGTCCGGTGGAGGCCTTGGTAGCTGTGGTCCATTAGTCCTTCAGACTAATATTTTCCTTGTATCCTGTTCTCTTCATTCTCCCTTGATCCCAAAGGGATGAGACCGGTGGTGTATGTTAGATGGCTGCTCACAGGCTTTTAAGACTCCAGATGCTACTCACCAAGGTAGAATGTAGAACATTGTCTTTATAAACTGTGTTATGCCAATTGAGCTCGATGTTCCCCGAGACCATGGTCCCCAGAGCCCTCCGCCAAGCAATTCAGTCCCTCAGGGAGTTTGGTTGTGTCTATGGGGCTTCCATGACCTTTCCTTGTACAAATTGTGCTGGCTTCCCCTGTATTGTGTACTGTCTCACCCTTCACCCAAGATACCACTTATCTATTGCCTATTTAGTATTCCCCCCCCACCCCTCCCACCCCTCGTAACCAACAAAGACTGTTACATTTTGTGTGTGAACTCTTTCATGGGTTTTTACAATAGAGGTCTCATACAATATTTGTCCTTTAGTGATTGACTTATTTCACTCAGCATAATGTCCTCCAGTTTTATCCATGTTATGAGATGTTTCACAGATTCGTTGCTGTTCTTTCTCATTGCATAGTACTCCATTGTGTGTATGTACCATAGTTTGTTTATCCATTCATCTGTTGATGGGCATCTAGGTTGTTTCCATCGTTTTGCTATTGTGAACAATGCTGCCATGAACATAGGTGCATATGTCTATTCGAGTGATGACTCTTATTTCTCTAGGATATATTCCTAGGAGTGGGATTGCTGGATCGAATGGTATGTCTATTTCTAGCTTTCTGAGGAAGCGCCATATCATTTTCCAAAATGGCTGTATCATTTTGCATTCCCACCAGCAGTGCATAAGAGTTCCCATCTCCCCGCAGCCCCTCCAACATTTGTTATTTCCAGTGTTTTTGATTCGTGCCAGTAATGCCGGGGTGAGATGGTATCTCATTGTGGTTTTAATTTGCATTTCTCTAATGGCTAGTGATCGCGAGCGTTTCCTCATGTGTCTGTTGGCCATTTGAATGTCTTCTTTGGTGAAGTGTCTGTTCATTTCCTTTGCCCATTTTTTAATAGGATTATTTGTCTTTTTGTTGTAGAGGTGTTGGATTTTCTTGTAGATTATGGAGATTAGACCTTTGTCTGACTTGTACTGTCCAAAAATTTTTTCCCAGTCTGTAGGTTCTCTTTTTACTCTTTTGGTGAAGTCTTTTGAAGAGCATAGGTATTTGATTTCTAGACGATCCCAGTTACCTAGCTTATCTATTGGGGTTTGTGCGTTGATGGTTATGGTTTGTATCCTGTTAATGCCGTGTATTAAGGCCTGTAGCATTGGTCCTATTTTTTCTTCTATGAACTTTATAGTTTTAGGCTTTATATTCAGGTCTTTGATCCATTTTGAAGTAGTTTTTGTATATGGTGTGAGGTATGGGTCCTGTTTCATTTTTCTACCAATGGATATCCAGTTTTGCCAGCACCATTTGTTAAAAAGACTGTCTTCCCCATTTGATGGACTTTGGGCCCTTGTCGAGAATCAGGTGACTGTAGGTGGATGGGTTTACATCTGGGTTCTCAATTCTGTTCCATTGGTCAATGTCTCTGTTGTTGTACCAGTACCAGGCTGTTTTGAGTACTGTAGCTGTATAGTAGGTTCTCAAGTCAGGTAGTGTGAGTCCTCCAACTTTATTCTTCTTCTTCAGTAGTGCTTTACTTATTCGGGGTTTCTTCCCTTTCCATATAAAGTTAATAATTAGTTTTTCCATCTCTTTGAAGAATGTTGTTGGTATTTGGATCGGGATTGCATTGTATTTGTAAATTGCTTTAGGTAGAATTGCCATTTTCACAATGTTGAGTCTGCCTATCCATGAGCATGGTATGTTTTTCCATTTATGTAGATCCCTTTGGGTTTCTTGCAGTAGTGTTTTGTAGTTTTCTTTGTATAGGTCTTTTACATCCCTGGTCAGATTTATTCCTAAGTATTTTATCTTTTTAGGGGCTATTGAAAATGGTATTGTTTTCCTGATTTCCTTTTCATCATTCTCCTTATTGGTGTATAGGAATCCAACTGATTTTTGAATGTTTATCGTGTATCCTGCTACTGTGTTGGATCTTTCTATTAGTTCCAGTAGATTTCCCGTGGAGTCTTTAGGGTTTTCTATGTATAGTATCATATCATCTGCAAACAGGGACAGTTTAACTTCTTCATTACCAATTTGGATGCCCTTTATTTCTTTTTCTTGCCTTATTGCTCTAGCTAGAACTTCCAGCACAGTGTTAAATAGGAGTGGTGATAAAGGGCATCCTTGTCTTGTTCCTGTTTTCAAGGGGAATGTTTTTAGCCTCTCTCCATTAAGAATGATGTTGGCCATTGGTTTTGCATAGATGCCCTTTATTATGCTGAGAAGTTTCCCTTCTCTACCTATTTTATTGAGAGTTTTTATCAGGAGTGGGTGTTGGACTTTGTCAAATGCCTTTTCTGTGTCAATTGAGATGATCATGTGATTCTTTTCTTTCCTTTTATTTATGTAGTGGATTACGTTGATTGATTTTCTAATGTTGAACCATCCTTGCATACCTGGTATGAATCCTACTTGGTCGTGGTGTATTATTTTTCTGATAAGATGCTGAATTCTATTGGCTAGAATTTTGTTGAGAATTTTTGCATCTATATTCATGAGAGATATTGGTCTGTAATTTTCTTTTTTTGTGATGTCTTTGCCTGGTTTTGGTATCAGCATTATGCTGGTTTCATAGAATGAATTTGGAAGTGCTGCTTCCTCTTCTATGCTCTGAAATAGCTTGAGTAGTACTGGTACAAGCTCTTCTGTAAAGGTTTTGTAGAATTCTCCAGTGAAGCCACCTGGGCCAGGGCTTTTTTTGGTTGGGAGTTTTTTTTATTATCTTTTCAATCTCTTCTCTTGTCATGGGTCTGTTCAGATTTTCAACATCACTTTGTGGTAGTTTGGGTAGGCCGTGTGTTTCTAGAAATTTATCCATTTCCTTAGGTTTTCAGATTTGTTGGAGTATAGTTTTTCATAATATTCTGTTATAATCCTTTTTATTTCAGTTGGTCTGTTGTCATGTCCCCCATTTCATTTCTTATTTGGGTTATTTGTGTCCTCTCCTGTTTTTCTTTTGTCAGTCTGGCCAGTGGTTTGTCGATTTTGTTGATTCTTTCAAAGAACCAACTTTTGGTTTTGTTGATTCTTTCTGTTGTTTTCCTGTTCTCTATTTCATTTATTTCTGCTCTGATCTTTACTATTTCCTTTCTTCCAGTGGTTGTGGGCTTTTTTTGCTGTTCTCTTTCTATTTATTTGAGTTCTGTAGTTAATGTTTTGATTTTGTCCCTTTCTTCTTTTTTGATATGTGCATCTTTTGATATGTGCTATAAACTGTCCTCTGAGGACTGCCTTTGCTGTGTCCCAAAGGTTTTGGTATGATGTGTTTTCATTCTCATTTGATTCTAGGAATTTTTGATTCCATCTCTGATTTCTTCTATTACCCAGTGATGTGTAAGAAGGGTATTATTCAGTTTCCATGTAATTGATTTTTTTTCCTTGCTCTTCCTGTTGTTAATTTCTACCTTGATGGCATTGTGGTCAGAGAAGATACTTTGAATTATCTCAACGTTTTGGATCTTGTTGAGGATTGCTCTGTGGCCTAAGATGTGGTCTATTCTGGAGAACGTTCCATGTGCATTGGAAAAGAATGTGTACTTTGCAGCAGTTGGATGGAGTGGTCTGTATATGTCTAGGAGGTCAAGTTGGCTGATTGTGACCTTTAGGTCTTCTGTATCTTTGCTGAGTTTCTTCTTAGTTGTTCTGTGCTTTATGGAGAGTGGTGTGTTGAAGTCTCCTACTATTATTGTGGAACGGTCAGTTTCTCTTTTCAGTGTTGTTAGAGTTTGTTTTATGTATTTTGGAGCCCTGTCATTGGGTGCGTAGATGTTTATTATGGTTATGTCTTCATGATGGACTGTCCCCTTAATCATTATATAGTGTCCTTCTTTGTCTTTTATGGTGGATTTTGTTTTAAAGTCTATTTTATCTGAGATTAGTATTGCCACTCCTGCTCTTTTTTGGTAGTTGTTAGCTTGATATATTTTTTTCCAACCTCTGACTTTTAATAAATTCACATCTTTGTTTCTAAAGTGTGTCTCTTGTAGACAGCATATTGATGGATCCTGTTCTCTTATCCATTCTGTCACTCTCCTTCTCTTTATGGCTGCACGGAGTCCATTTACATTCAGTGTAACTATTGATAGATGTGAGTTTGTTGCTGTCATTCTGTAGTGCTTTTTCTTGTGGTGCTGACGTTTTCTTTGTTCTTCTTACTCTCTTGTTCTGAGTTACTTTTGTTTGTGGATTTTTTTTTTCATTTCTTTTGTTTTTGTAGGTGTTGTTTTTGCTGAGACTTTATGTTTTTCCTCTTTTTTTTTATGAGTATGTTTGTTAACCTTCTTTGTGGTTACCATGACTTTTACCCTTATCTTTCTAAGTTTGAGGCAGTCTACCGTTACTTGGTATCGCCTTGCCTTCCTCTCCATTAGAAGGTTCTATACCTATGCCGTTTATTCCCTCTTTTATTGTTTTGATGTTGTTGTCATTTACTGATTAACTGCTCTGATTCCCTGTTGTATTTCTTTTGGTTTTGGATAGTCCTCAAGTGTTCATTTCCTAGATTGGTATCTGGCTGGTACGATCCTGCGTCCTAGACTCTGCCTGTGAGCTTAAGTTGTTTGTCCTCAGATCGAAGAACTCCCTTTAATAATTCTTGTAAGTTTGGTTTGACTTTTACATACTCCCTTAATTTTTGTTTATCTGGAAATGATTTAATTTCACCATCAGATTTGAACGAGAGTTTTGCAGGATATATTATTCTTGGCTGGCAATTTTTTTCTTTCAAGATTTTATATATGTCATTCCATTGCCTGCTTGCCTGCATAGTTTCCACCGAGTAATCTGAGCTTAGTCTTATTGTTTCTCCTCTGTATGTGACTTCTTGTTTTTCACAAGCTGCTCTCAGGATTCTTTGTTTGTCTTTGGTTTTGGCGAGTGTGATTATGATATGCCTCAGTGATTTTCTTTTGGGGTCTCTCCTATATGAGGTTCGTTGAGCTTCTTGCATGGCCAGCTTTTCATCTTTCATGATATGGGGGAAGATTTCTGTCAGCAGTTCTTCAATGATCCTCTCTGTTTTCTGTTTTCTTCCCCTGTTCTGGAATTCCAATCACTTGAAAATTTTTGCTTTTGATTGTATCCCACATAACTCTCAGGGTCTCTTCATTTTTCTTTGCTGTTTTTTCTGAGTTTTCCTGAAACAGATTTGTATCCAAGTGTTTGCCTTCCGTTCCACTGATCCTGTCTTCCACCATTTCAGATCTGCTTCCCAGCCCTTCTATGACACTGTCCATTTCTGAAATCTTGTTGTTTATCTTCTGGATTTCTAATTGTTGTCTTTGTATAATGTGTAGTTGTGAATTTATTTTGGCATTTTGTTCCTGCATTATTTTCCTGAATTCTTGCAATTTTTTGTTTGTATTTTCCATGAATTTGTCTATTTTTTCCTTATCTTTGTCAGCTTTTTGCCTCAGCTCTTGGAGAGTTCTCAGTATTAGAGATTTGAATTCCCTATCAGGTAGTTCTACTGCATTTTCTTCCACTGTAAAGTCATCTGGTGTTTTATTTTGGACATCTACTGGAACCATCCTGTCCTGTTTTTGTAAATGTTTTTGATATTTTCTGCTGTCTTCGGGGCATTCAGTAGTTATTTTTCTCGTTTATTGACTGTAGATTTGTTCGTTTCGTCCTTTTTTTAAAAAAAGTTTGACTATGTCTGAGTAGGTGGACTGTGTGTTCTTCGTTGTTTTCTCATCTGTGGGCACAATACTTTTTGCCTCCCTCTCCAATTGGCAGGGCCAGTCTCTCAGATATGGTACGGCAGGGCAGGTCCAGCCGAAGAGGAGCTACTGGGACGGGTTGTCTGTGGCACCTACTACAGCCACCAGGGTGGGTCGGCAATCAGTGCAGGGCAGGTTCCAGTAGGCTGTGTCTGTGCTGCTTGGTGGTGTGCTGTTAAGTGCACAGTGCACGTAGGCAGGATGTAGCAGAGAGATTGTTATGTGTGGAGCTAAGATGGATATAGGAGAGAGGAGAGAGGAACAGGAGCCAAAACATACAAACAAACAAGGAAGAATGCTAGGAGAGCTTGCCGTTGGAGTGGAGAGATGAGAGACTATGAAATGGAGAAAAACAGAAAGGGGAAGAGGAAGAAAAGAAAAGAAAAGAATGATTAAATAAAAATCAGAAAGATTAAAGAACCACAAAGTTCCCATGGATCCCACAAATGCAGCTATGAGGTCTGGGGAAGTTGCTCTCAGGTGTTGCAGTACAGCCTGGCTAGAAAGCATAGAGGTATACAACACCAGGTATTCAGGGAACAGAAAGAGAAGGAAGATATAGAGAGATGAGAAACTGAGTAATGAAGACAGACAAAAAGGGAGAAAGATGGAAAAGAAAACAAAACAAATGAAATAAAAAAAAAAAGCGAAAAAAGAAATGCCCTTAGGGATAACCTCTGCACATCTGTGCAAGCCGAGGGGGTAGTCTCCTTGCCACACAGCATTGCCTGGCCAGAAAGGGCTTCCAACTCAAGAAAAGGAAAAGAAAACAAACAATTCAAAACAAACTAACGAATAAAAGCCCCAGGATCCCACCAGCGCGGCAGCCCAGACCAGGAAGCAGCTCCACACTCGAATGGAGCTCCACAGCCCCTCAAGAAGAAGCAAAGATGGCACACGGAGCCAGGTATTTGAGAGAAAGGAGATGGAGGTGGTGAGAGGTAAGGAAGAAATCAAAAGAAGCAGAAAAAAAAAGCAACACCAGCAGCCAACAAATGGCATTCAGAAAGCCAGCTAGTGCGGGCTGGTGGAATCCAAGCAGCTGGTGTTTCTCGTACAAGAGACTGTGTCTGCGGTAAGCAGAGGGGGCCGAGTGTGGGTGAAGAAGGGTAGGGAGTGGGAAAGCGTATATCACAAATTACCGGATCCCTGAAGCCCCTCAGGAAGAAGCAAAGATGGTACACAGAGCCAGGTATTTGAGCGAAAAGAGGGGGAGGTGGTGAGAGGTAAGGAAGAAATCAAAAGAAGCGGAAAAAAGCAACACCAGCAGCCAACAAATGGCACTCAGAGAGCCGGCCCGTTCCGGTGTGTGAAATCCAAGTGGCCGGTGTTTCCTGGACAAGAGATTGTGGCCGCTGGAAGCAGAGGAGGCCGAGTGGGGGTGAAGAAGAGTGCGGGGTGGGAAAGCATATATCGCAAATTACCAGTTGTTTTGTCTCCGGCTGGACACTCCGTGAGGCTGCTTTCTCGTACCCCGTTTGCTGGTCTCCGATAGGAGTCCAAGATGGTGGATCTGCACGGCGTTAGCTGGTAGGGGACCTCTGCATGAATCTCTCCTCACTCTCTGTTCTCTGTCAGTTTTCTCAATCCATTTGGTGCTTGGCTGAGTTCTTTACCTCTTCATTTGATGTTTTAGGGTTTCAGGATTGTTGTTTTCTCTGTTCTGCTTAGTTTTTTGGATCTTTGCTGTGGAGGGACAGTGTGGTGCTTCTGCCTAGAGCGCCATTTTGCCAGAACTTCTCAGTGCCATTTTTTAACTGAAAATTTTATTGAAAGAATTGTAGATCTACAGACAGTTGGAAGAACAGTTGTAAGAGAGATTCTATGTACACATTACCTGGTTTCCCCCAATGGTTAACTTTTTTCGAAACTATGTTATTGTATCACGACTGGTACTATGCAATCCACCAGTCTCATTCTGATTCCCCCAATTTACTTGTTGTCACGTGTGTGTGTGTGTATTCAGTTCTATACAATTTTATCACATATATACACCATGAAGGAGCCCTAGTTGGGTAGTGGTTAAGTACTCAGCTGCTAACTGAGAGGTTGGCGGTTCAAGCCAATCAGCCACTTCACAGCAAAAAGATGTGGCAGTCTGCTTCCTTAAAGATTACAGCCTTGGAAACCCTGTGGGGCAGTTCTACTTTGTCCTATAGGGTCGCTATGAGTCAGAACTGACTCGATGGCAATGGGTTTTTGAGTATAAACCATGGACTGCCAGAAGAACGAACAAACCTGTCTCGGAAGAAGTACAGCCAGAACGTTCCTTAGAAGTGAGGATAGCTTGACTTTGTATCATGTACTTTGGACATGTTATCAGGAGGGACCAGTCCCTGGAGAAGGATGTCATGCTTGGTAAAGCAGAGGGTCAGCAAAAAAGAGGAAGACACTCAATGAGGCGAACTGACATAGTGGCTGCAATAATGGGCTCAAAAGTAGCAACGATTGTGAGGATGGCACAGGACCAGGCAGTGTTTCGTTCTGTTGTACAAAGAGTTACTATAAGTCAGAACTGACTTGACGGCACCTAACAACAACGACAACAACATAGGCTCCTTAGCACCATTTTTGAATAGTTAATTCTTTCTCCTCTCTCTTAAAATGTCACCTTTATCAGAGGCAAAATTCTATTTATTTTTTTCTGGATTTTGTATTTTGTTCCATTGATCTATCTGTCAATGCTGGGGCTGGTCCCCAAAAGACAAACAACTCTCCTTTTTTAATATCTGTGGAGACTCCTCTCTTCCTTCTCCCTGCTTCTCTTCCTCCTCCTTTCTCCTTTTTCTCTTCAATGTTGCCCTTGCTTATTTAATGCTCAGTTTTTCATATGAGCTTTAGAACCATGTGGTTAAGTTCCAGAAAAAATCTTATTTGGATTTTGATTGAGGTTGTCTTATATTTAGAGAGTAATTTGTGGAGAAACAACATCCTTACCAAAAAGCGTCTTTCCAGCAGGAACACAGTGAATCTCTCCACCTACAGAAATCATTTTAAAACGCGGCTTAGTAGAGTTTTCTAATTTCTTCAGATGAATCCTGCACGAATATTGTTACAGTTATTCCTGTTTTATAGACTTTGTAGGTGATGTAAATGGACCGTTTTTCCCCCACCATGTTTTACGGTTGATTATTAGAGGCATAAGGAGCCCTGGTGGCACGATGGTTAAGCGATCGGCTGCTAAAGGAAAGGTTGGTGGTTCGAACCCACCCAGTGGCTTCGTGGGAGAAAGATGTGGCGATCTGTTCCAGTGAAGATTACAGTGTAGGAAACCCTATGGGGCAATTCTATTCTGTCACATAGGGTTGCTATGAGTTGAAATTGACCCGATGGCAGCTAACGACAACATTAGAGGCGTACCGTAAGAGGAAGGTATTACATTTCCAACTAGAAAATAATGTTAATCCCCCCCATAAACAAAAAACGCAAACCAAAACACATCCACTCATCCTTAAAGACCCAGGCCAAATGCCTTACTTCCTTTCCCGTTGGCCCTGCCCTCATTGTGACAGCTAGTCGTGAACTCTTACCAGTTGCTAGACTGTGAGCTCAGCACACAGCAGACACACAAAACATTTAAACTTAACTGTTAATGACACAGCAGTCCTCTCCTTGGGCTTTCGAGTTGTCTGGACGAGTCCTTTACTAACGCGCAAGGGAATGGTTAGAGGTGCAACAGAGGGACACTTTCTACCTTGTGGAAGTGAACCCTGGGCCAAGAAGTGCCAGAATTTATCTCAAGGGCCAGGTTTTCCTGCCAATGTCTAAGTACTGGTTGTGAACTTGTAACTCACTTGAAGTATACTACTTTTTTGGTTACCTCACCAGGAAAGTCACTTCTCTTTCTAAGTTGGTGTTCTTATTCTGCTGTGGCCTGAAGGCTTGAGTTGGGTTCCTGATCAGTAATTGTTTGTATCTCTGATCATTTCTAAGCTCCTTAAAAACAGTCTTGTCCTGCAATCCCTGCTCCCACATGCAATGGCTAAGAAAGGAGTCTGGAGTCAGACTGTCTGGGTTCAGATCTCAGCTCCATCATGTTTCAAGGATGCTCAGTCTGGAAGCAACCCAGAGGGGATCTGAACTCGAACTATTTTTTTTTTTAATCACTGTGTTAATCTTGAGTATGTTAATCTCTTCTGTGTCTCTGTTATGGTCCCTGGGAGGTACAGTTTGCTCTTGGCTACTAATCAAAAGGTTGGTGGCTTGAACCCACCCAGGGGCGTCACATAAGAAAGGTCTGGAGATCTACTTCCGCAAAGACTACAGCTAAGAAAACCCTATGGAGCACAGTTCTACTCTGACACATGGGACCGCTATGAGTTGAATCGACTTGATAGCAATGGTTTGGTTTTTTGGTTTTCTCCCACATTTGTCCATGACAGGAAATGGCTGGGAGGACACGTGAGTGGGGACATTTCCCACAATTGACCCATGGTTCCTGAGGCCATGTCCTGGAAGTGCAGAGGACACTTCCAGCCCTTTCTTAGCATTTGCACATAGCTTCTCAAGGAGGTGCCTGGGGCTCTGGACAACCATTGCTCCAGGCCCTGACGCATCTGCTCCAGGTGTGGTCACCTCCCTTCTGACCTATGGTCAGTACCAAGGTTTGTTCAGCTCGGTCCAAGGCATGAAACCAAAACCTTGCCAGCAGGATTTCCCAGGGTAGGGTGACCATCACCGTTGCCATCTTGGTTACAGTGCACCTGACTACTAAGACAGGACAACTCTAATGGGCTAGAAAGGGCCGGCGCAAGTGTGGCAGACTGTTTATCCAGAATGAGTCTTGGTTCAATTAATATTCTGGTTAACTGAGGATTATAACAGATGGCAGATACAAACATGCAATTATCAAAGTACATTAAAATGTCCTTATCACACAAATTCTGCCAGATTATATTTATCTTTGATGATCCAGATGGTATTTCAGATACTTGCAATACAACAGAGTCATCAAAATGAGCCCAGATTATTTTGTAATAGTACTGATGAGAGTGTCTGATTATGTGGGATGTTTTGCTGCTTGAATTCCAGGAATTAGGTTTTCTACATTTATTTGTACATGGAATAAACTCTGGTTAACCTGGAAAAAAAATATGCACTGATGACATGAAAAAGCACAACCACTGGACTGGAGCCAAATACAGCCAACTGTAAAGATGTTGTAGACAAGTGTGGGGTCAGAGCTTGAAGGATCCAGTTTGCTTGAAGGATCCAGTTTGGGGAAAGAGTTGTTGTTGTTAGCTGGCATTGAGTTGGCTCCCTGACTCATGGTGACTCCATGTACAATGGAAGTAAATGCCACTTGGTCTTGTGCCATCCCCATGATTAGTTGCAGATCGGATCATTGTGATCCATAAGGTTTTAATTGGCTGATTTTCCGAAGTAGATTGCCAGGCCTTTCTTCTTAGTCCATCTTAGTCTGGAAGCTCCACTGAAACCAGTCCAGCATCATAGCAACACACAAGTCTCCATTGACAGACGTTGGTGGTTAGACATGAGGTGTATTGGCTGGGAATCAAACCTGGGTCTTCCACATGGAAGGCAAGAATTCTACTACTGAATTGCCACTGCTCTCCAGTGGTGAAAGAGAAGAGGGGATGATTCCCTATACTGTGAGACAGTAGAGTGTGGTGAGGAGCCTGGGTGCACATCCTGCTTCTGCCACTTACGTGCTAGGGTGACCTCGGATGTGGTATTTAACCTCCCTGTGCCTCAGTCTGTTTACCTATAAATTAAGATGATAACAATCACCTCATACACGTGCAAAAGCTGGACAATGAATAAGGAAGACTGAAGAAGAACTGATGCAGTTTGGCAAAAAATATTGAATATACCATGGACTGCCAGAAGAACGAATAAATCTGTCTTGGAAGAAGTACAGCCAGAATGCTCCTTAGGAGGGAGAATCGCAAGATTTAGGCTCATGTACTTTGGACATGTGATCAGAAGGGACCAGTCCCTGGAGAAGAACATCATGCTTGGTAAAGTAGAGGGTCATCGAAAAAGAGGAAGACCCTCCACAAGATGGATTGACACAGTGGCTGCAACAATGGGCTCAAGCATAACAATGACTGTGAGGATGGCGCAGGACTGGACAGCGTTTCGTTCTGTTGTACACTGGGTTGCTGTGAGTCGGAAATGACTGGATGGCACCTAAAAACAACACCCCATAGGACTGTTGCTCAGGTTAAATGAAGTGATGTACATTATGCACCCATGGTTCCTCCTTGTTGCAGACCCCCAGGTGCCTCCTCGGCTGTTTTAGCCCAGGCTCACACTACGCTGCTCACAATTCTGGGTAGGTTCAATATGCATACAGAACGGATGCTCTTGCAGTGCACAGCCTGGCAGAGCCTCTCAGTTCCTGGACCTCTTCCCTTGGCATGTTGAATCGTTCTCTTCATTTGCTTTCTAAGACACAAGTTTCTTCTGATTTTCTTCCTAATTCATTGGCTTCTATTCCTTAGTCTCCTTTGCTAGCTCTTCTTCAGATTCTGTCTTTTAAGTGTTGGAGCAGCCCAGCCCTCAGTCCTTGGGCCTCTTCTTCATTCTCTATATTCATTCTCTTGATGATTTCATCTGGTGTCATGGTTTTAACCACCATCTATATGCTGATGTCTTCCAGATTTTTATCTCTAGCTTGAACCTTTCCCCTGAACTCCAGGCCCATATATCCAGCTGTCTATTTTACTTTTTCACTTCAATATATAATAAACCAAAAACCAAACCAGTTGCTGTCAAGTTGATTCTGACTCTTTGTGTCCCCATGTGTGTCAGAGTAGAACTGCACTCCATAGGGTTTTCAATGGCTGTGATCTTTTGGAAGTAGGTGGATTTGAACTGCTGATCTTTCAGGTTAGTAGCCTAGTGCTTAATCACTCAGGGACTCCTGGATATGTAACAGTGATCCCCTAAATTAACAGGTCCAAAGTGGAATTCCTGACCTCCCCCTCAAACCTGATCCACCCACAGTCTTTCCGATTTCAATAAATAGTAACTCCATCTTTTCAATTGCTCAGGCCCAAAACAGTCAGCCTGGATACCTCTTTCTCTGACTCCTCACATCCAATTTCTCTAGAAATTCAGTTGGCTTTGCCTTCCAAATATATCCAGAACTTGACCATTTCTCATCACCTGCACTGCTACCACCCTGGTCCAAGATACATTATATTGTCTTTTCTGGATTCCCGTAGCAGCCTCCTAGTTGGTCTCCCGTGAGACAGGTGCCCATGAGGTAAGTGTTGTTGTGTGCTATCGAGTCAATTCCGACCCATAGTAACCCTACAGGACAGAGTAGAACTTCCCCATAGGGTTTCCAAGGCTGTAAATCTTTACGGAAGCAGACTGCCACATCTCTACAGCAGCAGACTATTGCAAAATGGCTGGTGGATTTGAGCCGCCCACCTTTCAGTTAGCACCCGAGTAGTTAATTGTTCTGTCTGTTTCTACAATGATCTCAAATCCCATATGGTATAAGTCACCATTATGCTTTCAAAATACATATGTATAAGAACTCATAATGTTAACTTAGAAATATGTATACTTTGTGAGAATCTCTAACATTAACTGTAAGTCATTAGAAACCCGTTAAGTCACAAGAAAGTTATTTAGAAAATTGAACTTAAGACATATAAACAAAGAAGCATATGAAGTATGTAGAGAACATAAACAAACTTTATGTTCACTTTGACCTGGCATGCTGTGACACAAGAAAACATAACATAAATCTAAACAACCTCCCTAATTTCTAACTTGAAGAGAAGATGTGTCATTCAGCTACTCTCTAACCCTGGAGAAAAGACGTAACAATACTACTCTTTGACTTCACACCGGTCCTTGTTGTGTGGAGCCAAGGTGACAAATTCACATATAAACCCTAAATTTCTGCTCACTCACTGAGAGAAGGCAGAGATGGAACTGAGGTTCTGTCCGCCACTGCTGACCTTGGACCCTATCTACGGGACCTTCGAGGAGTTTGTGCCATAGTTAAGCCTTCCTCCCAAGACCTCTCTTTAAAGATAGAAGTCTGAAGTCTAAAGATCTGAACTCTAACCACTGAACAAACATTGCGATTGTTAATTCGGATTCTCTGGTTCTAAATGAATGTTGTGAGGTCTTACTTGTGTGCCTTGCCATGACTACCTTGCAATAAACTAAACGAGTTTATGCATGTCAAACCTGAATATCTCTCCATTAATTTTCTAAGATAAAATCCTACACAACAGTAATAGCAAAAAATCTGTTGCTGTTGAGTCTATTCCAACTCACAGCAACCCAACAGGACAGAGTAAATCTGCTCCATAGGGTTTCCAAGGCTGTAATCTTTACGGAAGCAGGCTGCCACATCTTTCTCTTGTGGAGCGGCTGGTGGGTTTCAACTGCCAACCTTCCAGTTAGCAGCTGTGCACTTAACCACTGCACTACCAGGGCTCCTTCACAACAGTAATATTGTATTATTATTCCCACTTCACAGATGAGGCTCATGGAGTAAAATAAATTGCCCAGGGTCATTCAGCTTGTAAGAGGGGAGTCAGTATGAGAACTACAGTATTTCTGACTCTGAAGCCAGTGATCTAATCACTAAAAGATGCTGACTCTCAGGGTAGTGGGGATGTAGAGGAGGGGCCTAACTCTGATGTAGTGGGTTGGGAAGAGGGCCAGGGAGTCAGAGAAGTCTTCCTCTGGGTTGTGGGGGATGCCTGAGCTGAGTCCTGAAGGATAAGTGCACATCGTCCAGCTGAAGAGTGACAAGCTCAGGGACCTTCTTGTGTATAGGCAATGCCTCAAAAAAGAGCACAGTGTTCCCGGGAAAGTGCCAGCAGGGTAGGGGGTGGTGGTGGAGAGGCATGTCAGCATCCAGATCAGGCCCATACTAAGTAGTTCAGCATGACCCTGTGCTGTAGCTCTTGGAGGCCTCAGAAACCTCTATAATGAACGCCCTTTGAACAGGGAGGACCTTGTACCAGTTAACATAAGTTTCCTTAAAGAAATTCTTGTTAGCATGTACCCTTGAAAGTGGAATCTTGCTTCTCTGTACTACAGATAGACCTTCTCCGACATGGCTAGCTCCAAATATTTTTCAAGACAATGCCAGTTGAAGTGTCTCATCCATGAAGTCCTTTGAAGGCTGGATTGGGGACCTCATCTCTAACAGGAGAGTACAGTGGTAAGCACATGGGCTATATAGCTGGACTAAACCAAAAACCAAGCCAGTTGCCATAGAGTTGATTCCAACTCATGGCAACCTCTACTGGGTTCAAAATTTCGCTCTGCTACTTGTTAGCTGTGGAACCTTGGGCAAGCTATTTAACATCTCCGTTCCTCAGTGTCCCCATGGAAGAGCCGCAAAAGCTCCACTTATCAGCCTGCCTGCTGAACACAGAACAGCCAGGTGAGGAGGGCAGAGTGGACCCAGACAAGCTCTGTCTCCTGCAATGCAGACCTCATGACTGAACATCACCACTAGCATTTTAAAGGTTTGGTAGTCTACACTCGCTGTCTCTAGACTCCTTTCCCAATCATTCCTCAATTTATTTCAGTTTGGCTTCTAGCTCCATTGTTCTTGGAATGGTCACATCCAATGACCTATTTTCAGTCCTCACCTTTCTTGTATGTTCTGCAGCAACTGATTATGTTAACCCACTTCTTTATATATATATATAAAATTTTTTATTTTTGTTGTTGTTGAGAATATACATAGCAGAACATATGCCAATTCAACAATTTCTACATGTACAATTCAGTGACAATGATTACATTCTTCAAATTGTGCAACAATTCTCACCCTCCTTTTCCGAACTGTTCCTTCCCCATTAGCATAAACTCATTGCCCCCTAAGGTTCCTATCTAATCTTTTGAGTTGCTGTTGTAAATTTGATCCCATATAGACAGTACTTAAAAGAGTACAATGCTCAAGGCAGACATTCTTTACTAGTTAAGCTAAACTATCTTTTTTGTTTTAAGAAGATTTTAGGGAATATTTTTGGTTTAAGGTTTAAAGATTATCTCAGGGCAATAGTTTTAGGGGTTCTTCCATCCTCAATGGCTCCAGAAAGTCCAGAGTCTATGAGAATTTGAAATTTGGTTCTACATTTTTCCCCTTTGGTTCAGGATTCTTCTATAGAATCATTGATCAAGGATATGACTTAACATATGGTCTACCCAGGAGAATGATCTATAAGCAGTACTGGAGAAGAATGTGTATTCTGCTATTGTTGGGTGGACTGTTCTATACATGTTGGTTAGGTCTACATGGTTTAGAGTGTTGTTCAAGTCCTCTATTTCTTTATTGGTCTTCTGTACGGATGTTCTATCCATTATTGGAAGTGGTGTGCTGAAGTCTCCAACTGTTATTTTAGAATATTGTAGATGTCTTAGATATGGCACCAAAACCATGAGTAACAAAAGGAAAAAATAAGATAAACTGGACTTCATTAAAATGAAAAATTTTTGTGTATCAAAAGTCTTTGTTAAGAAAGTGAAAAGACAGCCTACAGAGTGGGAGAACATATTTGGGAACCATATGCCTGATAAGGATTTAATATCCACAATATATAAAGAACTCCTACAACTCAACAACAAAAACAAAAAACCCAATTAAAAATAGGCAAAGGACTTGAATAGACATTTCTTCAACAAAGATATATAAATGGCCAATAAGCACATAAAAAAATGTTCAACGTTATTAGTCATTAGGGAAATGTAAATCAAAACCATAAAGAGATGCCACCTCCCAGCTACTAGGATGGCTAATATGAGAAAAATGGAAAATAACAAGTGTTGATGAGGAGGTGAAAAATTGGAACCCTTGTGCACTACTGGTGTGATTGTAAAATGGTGCAGCTGCTATGGAAAACAATTTGGCAGTTCCTCAGAAAGTGAAACATACAAAATACCCTGTGATCCAGCAACTCCACTCTTAGGTATATACCCAAAAGATTTGAAAGCAGGGACTTAATCAGATACATGTACACCAACATTCACTGCAGCATTATTCACAATAGCCCAAAGGTACAATCAACTCAAGTGTCAACCAACAGAAGAATGGATAAACAAAATGTGGTATATACATACAACGGTTTGAGCTTGGCTACTAACTGAAAGGTTGGTGGTTTGAATCAACCCAATGGTACCGGGTAAGAAAAGCCTGGTGATCTATTTCCATAAGGTTACAGCCACCAAAAACCCTATGGAGTGCAGTTTGATCCTCATAAATTGGAATCAACTTAACAGCAACGGGTTTACCTACAATGGAATGTTATTCAGTCATAAAAAGAAGTGAAATCCTGATACATGCTATGACATGGATGAACCTTGAAAACATTATGCTGACTGAAATAAGTCAGATAAAAAAGGACAAACATTGTATGATCCCACTTACACGAAACATCCAGAATAGGCAAATGCACAGAGACAACAGTTTGTTGGTGGCTACCAGGGGCTGGGGGAGGAGGGAATAGGAGTTATTGCTGGAGGAGTGCTGAGTTTCTGTTTGGGCTGATACAAAACTTCTAGAAATTAATAGCGGTGAGAGTAGCAAAAGTAATTAATATCATGACTTGTATACTTAAATATGGTCGAAATGGCAGACGTTTTGTTATCTGTATTTTACCACAATACAATTAAAATAAATAAAAGAACCTCAGGCTTCACTTTAAACCATATACAAAAATGAATACAAAATGGATCATAGTCCTGAATATAAAAGTTAAAACGCTAAAACATAAAACAGAATCTTAGTGACCTTGGGTTCAGAAATATTTCTTAAATAGTACTCAAAAAGCACAAACTATAAAAGAAAAAAAAATCAATAAACTACACTTCCCCAAAATTAAAGACTTTTGCTCTTCATATATCACTATAACTAATAAATGAGTTTAGCAAAGCTGCAGGTTAACGAAAATTAAAAGGCAACTCACAAACTAGGAAAAAAATCTTTTCCAACAAAGGACTTTCATCTAAAATATATACGGAACCCTTATAACTCAATAGGAGCCCTGGTGACCAGTGGGTAGGACCTCAGCTGCTAACTAAAAGGTCGGCAGTTTGAATTCACTAGCCGCTCCTTGGAAACCCTAAGGGGCAGTTCTACTCCGTCCTGTAGGGTTGCTATGAGTTGGAATCAACTCGATGGCAATGGTTTTTTTTTAAGTTATTATTTATTTATAACTCAATAATAAGGAAACAAACAATTTAAAAGATGAGCTTGAAAGAAATTAAAGGTTTAGAAGACAATATTGTTAAGATGGCAATACTCCCACATTGATCTACAGAGTCAACACAATTCCTGTCAGAATCCCACCTGGCTTAGTGGCAGAAATTGACAACTGATTCATACTGAAATTCAAGGGTCTTATAATAGTCAAAACAATCTTAAAAAAGAAGAAAAAAGTTGGAGGACTCACACTTATTGATTTTGAAACTCACTACTGGGACCAAGACAGCGGTACCGGCCTAAGACCAAACCAATTGTTGTTGAGTCAATTATGACTCATGGTGACCCATGTGTGTCTGAATAGTACTGTGTTCCATAGGGTTTTCAATGGCTGATTTCTTAGAAGTAGATCACCAGGCCTTTCTTCTTAGGCACCTCAAGGTGGACTCAGACCTCCAACCTTTCTATTAGCACCCAAGTGCATTAACTATTTGCACTGCCAAGGGATGCTGATACTGGCGTAAGGATAGATATATAGGTCAACAGAATAGAACCAAGAGGACAGAAATAAACCCATACATCTATGGCCAATTGATTTTTGACAAGGGTGCTGTCGTGGATTGAATTGTGTCCCCCAAAAATATCTGTTAACTTGGCTAGGTCAGGTTTCCAGTATTGTATGATTGTCTACCATTTTGTCATCTGATGTGATTTCCCTACATGTTGTAAATCCTATCACTATAATGTTAATGAGGTGGATTAGCGGCAGTTATGTTGATGAGATCTATGAGATTAGATTGTGTCTTAAGTCAATCTCTTTTGAGATATAAAAGAGAGAAGTAAGCAGACAGACATGGGGACCTTATACTACCAAGAAAGCAGCACTGGGAACAGAGCACATCTTTTGGACCTAGGGTCCCTGCGCCTAAGAAGCTCCTCGAACAGGGGAAGATTGATGACAAGGACCTTCCTCCAGAGCTGACAGAGAAGAGAAAGCCTTCCCCTGGAGTTGATGCCCTGAATTTGGACTTGTAGCCTACTAGACTGTGAGAGAATAAATTTCTCCTTGTTAAAGCCATTCGCTTGTGGTATTTCTGTTATAGCAGCACTAGATGACCAAGACAGGTGCCAAGTCCATTCAGTGGGGAAGGAATAGTCTTTTCAACAAATAGTGTTGGGACAACTGAATATGCACATGTAAAAGAATGAAGTTGGACCCCTACCTCACACCATATACAAAAATTAACTCAAAATGGATCAAAGACCTAAAAGTAATAACTAAAACTATAAAGCTCTTAGAATAAACCATAGGGATAAATCTCCATGACCTTGGATTAGCCAATAGTTTCTTAGATATGACACCAAAAGCACAAGCTATAAAAGAAAAAAACTGATAAACAGGATTTCATCAAAATTAAAAATTTGTGCTTTAAAGGATGCCATCAAGAAAGTGAAAAGATAATCCACTGAATGAGAGAAAATATTTGCAAATCTTATATCTAGATGATCAAGGGACTTGTATCTAGAATATATAAAGAACTCTTACAACTCAATAATACAAGACAAATAGCCCAATTAAAAATGGTCAAAAAACCTGAACAGACATTTCTCCAAAGAAGATATACAAATGGCCAATAACCACAGGAAAAGTTGTTCAATGTCATTAGCAACCAGGAAAATGCAAATAAAAATCACAATAAGATACTACATTCCACTAGGATGGCTGTAATAAAAAAGACAATAACAAGTGTTGGTGAGGATGTGGAGAACTTGGAACTCTCATTCTCTGCTGTAAAACAGTGCAGTCACTTTCGAAAACAAACGGACAGCTCCTCAAAACGTTAAACAGAGTTACTATATGACCCAGCACTTCCACTCCTAGATATATACCCGAGAGAAATGAAATATCTTGTACACACAAAAACTTGTATGTGAATTTCATAGCAGCAGTACAGCAGTGGCTGCTAACCAAGGCAGTCCAAATCCACCAGCTGCTCTCTGGAAACCCTATGAGGCAATTCCACTCTGCCCTCTGGGTTGCTATGAGTTGGAATCGACTCAATGGCAATGGGTTTGGTTTTCGGTATTATTCATAATATCCTAAAGGTGGACACAACCCAAATGTTCATCAACTGATGAATGAATAAATAAAATTTGGTATATTCTTCAATAGTGGCTTCAACAATGGGCTCAAACATAGCAATGATTGTGAGGATGCAGCAGGACCAGGTAGTGTTTCGTTCTGTTGCACATAGGGTCGCTATGAGTCAGAATTGACTTGACAGCACCTAACAGCAACAACATCATATCCTTCAATAGAATACTACTCACCAATAAAAAGAAACGAATTATTGATACATGCAACAATGTGGGTAAATCTCCAAATGATTACGGTGAGTAAAGGAAGCCAGTCAAAAAAGAGCACATATTGCATAATTCCAATTATATACAATTCTGGAAAATGCAAACTAATCCATAGAGACAGAGAGCAGATCAGCGGTGTTACCTGGTGATGGAGAAGGGAAGGATGAATTACAAAGGGGCATAAGGAAACTTTTGAGAGTGATGGATATGTTCATTATCTTAATTGCTGTGATGTTTTCATGGATGTTTACATGTATCAAAAAACCAGGGATGGTCTGGGGTCTTTAAAGCCTGTGAGCAGCCATCTAAGATACTCCACTGGTCTCACGCCTTCAG
The DNA here is from genome assembly GCA_030035585.1 of Dugong dugon. Lineage (NCBI taxonomy): Eukaryota > Metazoa > Chordata > Mammalia > Sirenia > Dugongidae > Dugong > Dugong dugon. Next base: position 99,497,222 of record CM057472.1, on the reverse strand, counting down.
GAGCAAGGGAGAGTGAAGAGAACAGGATACAAGGAAAAGGTTAGTCCAAAGGACTAATGGACCACAACTACCACAGCCTCCACCAGACTGAGTCCACTACAGCTAGATGGTGCCTGGCTACCATCACAGACTGCTCTGACCGGATCACAGTAGAGGGGCCTGGACAGAGCTGGAAAAAGATGTAGAACAGAATTCTAACTCACAAAAAAAAGACCAGATTTACTGGCCTCACAGACTGTAGAAACCCTGAGAGTATGGCCCCCGGACACCCTTTTAGCTCAGTGGTAAAGTCACTCCCGAAGTTCACCATTCAGCCGGGGACTGGACAGCCTTATAAAACAAAATGGGACTAATGAGGCACAGCAGTCCAGGGACAAGGACTAGCAGACAGGAGGGGACAAGAAAGCTGTCGAGAGGGAACCCAAAGTTGAGAAGGGACAGCGTTGACATGTCGTGGGGTTGTTAACCATTGCCACAGGGCAATATGTGTACTAACAGTTTAATGAGAAACTATTTGTTCTGCAAACCTTCATCTAAGATACAAAAAAAAGAATTATCTATGTGGGATCAAATTGACAACAGCAACTCAAAAGGTTTGATGGGAAGCCTAGGGGGCAGTGAGTTGAAGATAATAGTGATGGAATAACTTAGAAAAGGATATTGAGAATAGCAGCATAACGGGAAGAATGTAATTGATGTCACTGAATTGTACATGTAGAAACTTTTGAAATGGTGTAACTTTGGCTATGTATATTTTCACAAAAAAAAAAAAAAAGGGTCCTCCAAGGTCGATAAGGGAGAGTGTTGACATGTCGTGGGGTTGTTAACCAATGTCATAAAACAATATGTGTAGTGACTGTTCAATGAGAAAATATTTGTTCTGTAAACCTTCATCAAAAGTACAATAAAAAAAAATCATATATATATATATATATATATATATATATATATATATATATATATATATATATATATATATATATATATAAAATTACCACAGCCCTGATGGCACATGGCTAAGAGCTCAGCTGCTAACCAAGAGATCAGCAGTTCGAATTCACCGGCCGCTCCATGGAGACCCTCTGGGGCAGTTCTACTCTGTCCTATGGGGTCGTTATGAGTCGGAGCTGACTTGCTGGCAAAAACAAACCAAAGGAATACAGGGGCAAGATGGCGCTCTAGGCAGAAACACCACGCCGTCCCTCCACAGCAAAGATCCGAAAAACTAAGCCTAACAGAGAATCAACAATCCTGAAACCCTAGAACACCAAATGAAGAGATAAAGAACTCAGCCAAACACCAAACGGAGTGAGAATACTAAAAGAGAACGGAGAGCGAGGAGAGACTCAGGCAGAGATTCCTTACCAGCTAACGCAGCGCGGATCCACCATCTTGGATTCCTATCAGAGACCAGCAAACGGGAGAACAGCCTTGCAGAGCATCTGGTCGGAGACAGAACGACCGGTAAACTGCGGTGCGCGCTCTCCCACCACCCACCCCTCTCCGCCTCAGCTGGGGATCCCCTGCTTTCCGTGGCCAGGGTCTCTGGGCTGGGGGGTGCTGGTGCTTGGATTCCGCGCGCCTGGGCTGGCGGCTTTCTGGGAGCCGTTTGCTGGCAGCTAGCGAACCTTTCTCTGCCGCCTCCCCCTCCTTTTGCCTGGGTGCCTGGTTCCGAGTGCCGTCTCTGCTCTCTCCTGCGGGGCTGTAGGGCTGCGTGCGGGCGTGTGGCTGTTTCTGGGTCTGGGCTCCCGCGTGGGTGGGATCCCGGGGCCTTTGTTCGTTCACCCCTCTGCTTTCCGTGGCCGGGGTCCCTGGGCGGGGGGGCGCCGGTGCTTGGGTTCCGCGCGCCCGGGCTGGGGGCTTTCTGGGAGCCGTTTGCTGGCACCTAGCGGACCTTTTCCTGCCGCCTCCCCCTCCTTTTGCCTGGGTGCCTGGTTCCGAGGGCCGTCTCTGCTCTCTCCTGCGAGGCTGTAGGGCTGCGTTCGGGCGTGTGGCTGTTTCCAGGTCTGGGCTCCCGTGCGGGTGGGATCCTGGGGCCTTTGTTCGTTGGCCCCTCTGCTTCCCGTGGCCACGGACACTTAACCCCGAGACTATCGGCTTCTTGGAATTCGCGCCCCTGAGTGGGGGCTCTCTGGGTCCCATTTGTAGGCACTGACTGCTGGTGTTGCCCTTTTTTTTTTTTTTTTTTTCTCAATTTTATTTTTCTTCCTTTTTTGATTAGTTTTGTCATATTTTACCTCTTTTTCTCTTTTGTCTTTCTTCATTGCTTAATTTCTTGTCCCTCTATCTCTTCCTTCTCTTTCTGATCCCTGAATACCAGGCGATGTATGCCTCTGTACCTTCTGGCCAGGCTGAGCTGTGAAAATTGAGACCGACTCCCCCAGACCTCATAGCTGCATCGGTGCGATCCCTGGGAACTTTGCAGTTTTTTAACTTTTCTGATTTTCATTTGGTCATTCTTTCCTTTTCTTTCTCTTCCCCCTTCTGGTTTCCTCCATCCCATAGTCTCTCATCTGTACATTCCAACGACAAACTCCTCTAGCATTCTTTTATGTTTGTACGCTTTTTGCTCCTCCTCCTCTCTCCTCTCTCCCATATCCAGCTTAGCTTCACACATAACCATCTTCCCGCTGCACCCTACCTACCTGCACCGTGCACTAGACATCACATCACCAAGCGGTGCAGGCACGCCCTATTGGAACCTGCCCAGCACTGACTACCGACCGTCCTGGTGGCTGCGGTGAGTGCCACAAGCAACCCATCCCAGTGGCTCCTCCTCAACTAGATCTGCCCAGCTGTACCACAAGAAAGAAAAAAAAAAAAAATCTACAATCAATAAACGAGAGAAATATTTACTGAATGCCCCGAAAACAGCAAACAATATCAAAACATTTACAAAAACAAGACAAGATGGCTCCAATAGGCGTCCAAATTAAAACACCAGATAACTCTCCTGTGGAAGAAAATGCACTAGAAGTACCTGATACGGAACTCAAATCACTAATACTCGGAATTTTCCAAGAACTGAGGCAAAAAGCTGACAAACATGAGGAAAAAATAGACAAATTTATGGAAAATACAGACAAAAAATTGGAAGAATTCAGGAAGATGATGCAAGAACAAAATGCCAAAATAAATTCACAACTCGAAATTATACAAAAACAACAATTAGAAATCCAAAAGATAAACAACAAGATTTCAGAAATGGACGGTGTCATAGAAGGGCTGAGAAGTAGATTTGAAACCATGGAAGACAGGATCAGTGGAACTGAAGACAAACACTTGGATACAACTCTGTTTCAGGAAAACTCAGAAAAAAGAACAAAGCAAAATGAAGAGACCCTGAGAGTTATGTGGGACACAATTAAAAGCAAAAACTTACGAGTGATTGGCATACCAGAACAGGGGAAGAAAACAGAAAACACAGAGAGGATCATTGAGGAACTGCTGACAGAAAACTTTCCCAATATCATGAAAGATGAAAAGCTGGTCATCCAAGAAGCTCAACGAACCCCATATAGAATAGACCCCAAAAGAAAATCACCAAGACATATCATATTCACACTCGCTAAAACTAAAGACAAACAAAGAATCCTGAGAGCAGCTCGGGAAAAACAAGAAGTCACATACAGAGGAGAAACAATAAGACTAAGCTCAGATTATTCAGCAGAAACCATGCAGGCAAGAAGGCAATGGGATGACATATATAAAATCTTGAAAGAAAAAAATTGTCAGCCAAGAATAATATATCCTGCAAAACTCTCATTCAGATTTGATGGTGAAATTAGGTCATTTCCAGATAAACAGAAACTAAAGGAATATGCAAAAGTCAAACCAAACTTACAAGAATTATTAAAGGGAGTTCTTCGATCTGAGGACAAACAGCTTAAGCCCTCAGGCAGGACCTAGGACCTAGGATGCAGGTTAACATGAACCAGATACCATTCTAGGAACTGAACTACAGACGACTTTCCAAAAACAAAAGATATACAACAGGGAATCAGAGAAATCAATCAAAGGATGACAACAACATCAAAACAATGAAAGAGGGAACAAACGGCATAGGTATAGAACCTTCTAAAGGAGAAGAAGGCAAGGCGATACCCAGTAACGGTAGACTGCTTTAAAATTATAAAGATAAGGGTAAAATTCATGGTAACCACAAAAAAAGTTAACAAACCAACTCATAAAAATAAAGACGAAAAACATAAAGTCTCAACAAAAACAAAACCTACAAAAACAAAAGAAATGAACACAAAATCCACAAACAAAAGGAACTCAGCACAAGAGAGTAAGAAGAACAAAGAAAACTTCAGCATCACAAAAAAAAGCACTACAAAATGACAGCAACAAACTCACATCTATCAATAATTACACTGAACGTAAATGGACTCAATGCACCCATAAAGCGACGGAGAGTGGCAGAATGGATAAGAAAACAGGATCCATCTATTTGCTGTCTACAAGAGACACATCTTAGAAACAAAGATGTGAATTTATTAAAAATCAAAGGTTGGAAAAAAATATATCAAGCTAACAACTATCAAAAAAGAGCAGGAGTGGCAATTCTAATCTCAGATAAAATAGACTTTAAAACAAAATCTACCATAAAAGACAAAGAAGGACACTATATAATGATTAAGGGGATGATCCATCATGAAGACATAACCATAATAAATATCTATGCACCCAATGACAGGGCTCCAAAATACATAAAAAAAACTCTAACAGCACTGAAAAGAGAAATTGACAGTTCCACAATAATAGTAGGAGACTTCAACACACCACTCTCAGTAAAGGACAGAACAACTAAAAAGAAACTTAGCAAAGATACAGAAGACCTAAAGGACACAATCAGCCAACTGGACCTCATAGACATATATAGAACACTCCATCCAACCGCTGCAAAGTACACATTCTTTTCCAATGCACATGGAATGTTCTCCAGAATAGACCACATCTTAGGCCACAGAGCAATCCTCAACAAGATCCAAAATGCTGAGATAATTCACAGTATCTTCTCTGACCACAATGCCATCAAGGTAGAAATTAACACTAGAAAGAGCAAGGAAAAAAAATCAAACACATGGAAACTGAATAATAATCTGCTTACACATCAATGGGTAATAGAAGAAATCAGAGATGGAATTAAAAAATTCCTAGAATCAAATGAAAATGAAAACACATCATACCAAAACCTTTGGGACACAGCAAAGGCAGTCCTCAGAGGACAATTTATAGCAATAGATGCACATATCAAAAAAGAAGAAAGGGACAAAATCAAAACATTAACTACAGAACTCAAACCAATAGAAAGAGAACAACAAAAAAAGCCTACAACCACCGGAAGAAAGGAAATAGTAAAGATCAGAGCAGAAACCAATGAAATAGAGAACAGAAAAACAATAGAAAGAATCAACAAAACCAAAAGTTGGTTCTTTGAAAGAATCAACAAAATCGACAAACCACTGGCCAGACTGACAAAAGAAAAACAGCAGAGGGCACAAATAACCCAAATAAGAAATGAAATGGGGGACATTACAACAGACCCAACTGAAATAAAAAGGATTATAACAGAATATTATGAAAAACTATATTCCAACAAATTTGAAAACCTAGAGGAAATGGATAAATTTCTAGAAACATACGGCCTACCCAAACTACAACAAAGTGATATTGAAAATCTGAACAGACCCATAACAAGAGAAGAGATTGAAAAGGTAATAAAAAAACTCCCAACCAAAAAAAGCCCTGGCCCAGATGGCTTCACTGGAGAATTCTACAAAACATTTACAGAAGAGCTCGTACCAGTTCTACTCAAGTTATTTCAGAGCATAGAAGAGGAAGCAACACTTCCAAATTCATTCTATGAAGCCAGCATAACGCTGATACCAAAACCAGGCAAAGACATCACAAAAAAAGAAAATTACAGACCAATATCTCTCATGAATATAGATGCAAAAATTCTGAACAAAATTTTAGCCAATAGAATTCAGTATCATATCAAAAAAATAATACACCACGACCAAGTAGGATTCATACCAGGTATGCAAGGATGGTTTAACATTAGAAAATCCATCAACGTAATCCACCACATAAATAAAAGGAAAGAAAAAAATCACATGATTATCTCAATTGATGCAGAAAAGGCATTTGACAAAGTCCAACACCCATTCCTGATAAAAGCTCTCAATAAAATAGGTATAGAAGGGAAATTTCTCAACATCATAAAGGGCATCTATGCAAAACCAACAGCCAACATCATTCTTAATGGAGAAAGGCTGAAAACATTCCCCCTGAAAACAGGAACAAGACAAGGATGCCCTTTATCACCACTCCTATTTAACATTGTGCTGGAAGTTCTCGCTAGAGCAGTAAGGCAAGAGAAAGAAATAAAGGGCATCCAAATTGGTAATGAAGAAGTTAAACTGTCCCTGTTTGCAGATGATATGATACTATACATAGAAAACCCTAAAGACTCCACGGGAAATCTACTGGAACTAATAGAAAGATCCAACACAGTAGCAGGATACACGATAAACATTCAAAAATCAGTTGGATTCCTATACACCAATAAGGAGAATGATGAAAAGGAAATCAGGAAAACAATACCATTTTCAATAGCCCCTAAAAAGATAAAATACTTAGGAATAAATCTGACCAGGGATGTAAAAGACCTATACAAAGAAAACTACAAAACACTACTGCAAGAAACCCAAAGGGATCTACATAAATGGAAAAACATACCATGCTCATGGATAGGCAGACTCAACATTGTGAAAATGGCAATTCTACCTAAAGCAATTTACAAATACAATGCAATCCCGATCCAAATACCAACAACATTCTTCAAAGAGATGGAAAAACTAATTATTAACTTTATATGGAAAGGGAAGAAACCCCGAATAAGTAAAGCACTACTGAAGAAGAAGAATAAAGTTGGAGGACTCACACTACCTGACTTGAGAACCTACTATACAGCTACAGTACTCAAAACAGCCTGGTACTGGTACAACAACAGAGACATTGACCAATGGAACAGAATTGAGAACTCAGATGTAAATCCATCCACCTATGGTCACCTGATTTTTGACAAGGGCCCAAAATACATCAAATGGGGAAAAGACAGTCTTTTTAACAAATGGTGCTGGCAAAACTGGATATCCATTTGTAGAAAAATGAAACAGGACCCATACCTCACACCATATACAAAAACTACTTCAAAATGGATCAAAGACCTGAATATAAAGCCTCAATCTATAAAATTCATAGAAGAAAAAATAGGACCAACACTTCAGACCTTAATACATGGCATTAACAGGATACAAACCATAAACATCAACACAAAAAACCCAACAGATAAACTAGATAATTGGGATCTTCTAAAAATCAAACATCTATGCTCTTCAAAAGATTTCACCAAAAGAGTTAAAAGAGAACCTACAGACTGGGAAAAAATTTTTGGACAGTACAAGTCAGACAAAGGTCTAATCTCCATAATCTACAAGAAAATCCAACACCTCTACAACAAAAAGACAACCAATCCTATCAAAAAATGGGCAAAGGAAATGAACAGACACTTCACCAAGGAAGACATTCAAATGGCCAACAGACACATGAGGAAATGCTCGCGATCACTAGCCATTAGAGAAATGCAAATTAAAACCACAATGAGATACCATCTCACCCCGGCATTACTGGCACGAATCAAAAACACTGGAAATAACAAATGTTGGAGGGGCTGCGGGGAGTCGGGAACTCTTACACTGCTGGTGGGAATGCAAAATGATACAGCCATTTTGGAAAATGATATGGCATTTCCTCAGAAAGCTAGAAATAGACGTACCATTCGATCCAGCAATCCCACTCCTAGGAATATATCCTAGAGAAATAAGAGTCATCACTCGAATAGACATATGCACACCTATGTTCATGGCAGCATTATTCACAATAGCAAAACGATGGAAACAACCTCGATGTCCATCAACAGACGAATGGATACACAAACTATGGTACATACACACAATGGAGTACTATGCAACGAGAAAGAACAATGAATCGGTGAACCATCTCATAACATGGATGAAACTGGAGGCCATCATGCTGAGTGAAATAAGTCAATCACAAAAGGACAAATATTGTATGAGACCTCTATTGTAAAAACCCATGAAAAAATTCACATGCAAAATGTAACAATCCTTGTTGGTTACCAGGGATGGGAGGGGGGGGGAATACTAAATAGGTAATAGGTAAGTGGTAACTTGGGTGAGAGATGAGATAGTACATAGTACAGGGGAAACTAACACAACCTGCACAAGGAAAGGTCATGGAGACCCTATAGACACATCCAAACCCCCCGAGGGACTGAGTTGTTGGACGGAGGGCTCTGGGGACCATGATCTCGGGGAACATCTAGCTCAATTGGCATGACACTACTTATAAAGATAATGCTCTACATTCTACCTTGGTGAGTAGTGTCTGGGGTCTTAAAAGCCTATGAGCGGCCATCTAAGATACTCCACTGATCTCATCCCTTCGGGAACAAGGGAGAATGAAGAGAACAGGATACAAGGAAAAGATTAGTCCGAAGGACTAATGGTCCACAGCTACCAAGGCCTCCACGGGACTGAGCCCAGTACAGCTGGATGGTGCCTGGCTACCACCAACGACTCCTCTGACCAGGATCACAATAGAGGGTTCTGGGCAGAGCTGGAGTAGGATGTAGAGTATAATTTTAACTCCCAAAAAAAAAAAAAAAAAAAAAAAGAAGACCAGATATACTGGCCTAAAGAATACTAGAGAAACCTCGAGAGTGTGGCCCCCAGACACCCTTTCAGCTCAGAGGGGAAGTTACCTTCAAGGTTCGATGTTAAGCCTGGGAATGGACACCCCAGTAAAACTAAATGGGGCTAACGATGTACAGGAGTCCGGTGACAAGGGCCAGAAGGCAGAGGGAGAGTAGGAAACTGATGATAAGGAACACAAATTGAATAAGGACACTGTCGATGTATTGTGAGATTGTTGACCACTGCTATAGGGCAACATTTGTAGTAACTATTAAATGGGAGGCTGTTTTGTCCTGTAAGCCTTCATCTTGGGCGAGAATGGCAGCACAATTGGAAGAGCATAGTCAATATCACTTAAATGTGTAAGTAAAAAGTTTTGAAATGGTGTTTAAATAAAATAAGAATAAATAAATAAATAAATAAATAAATAAATAAACAAATGAGACTAAAGAGGTACAATAGTCCACTGACAAGGTCCAGAAGACAGAAGGGGACAAGGAAGCCCCCTGGTGATAGGGAACACAAGGTGGAGTAAGGATATTCTTGATGTGCTGTGAGATTGTTAACCATTGTCATAGGGCAACATGTGTAGTAACTGTTAAATGAATAACTATTTTTTCTGTAAGCCTTCATCTTAAGTGAGAATAACAGCACAGTTGGAAGAGCGTAGTCAATGTCACTGAACTGTGAATGTAGAAATTTTTGAAACGGTGTATCTTTGGCCATCTGTAATTTTCATCAAAAAAAAAGGTTGAGAATTTAGAGGCTTAATACGTTGTGGGGTTGTTAACCAATGTCAAAAAACAACATGTGTACTACTATTTCATGAGAAACTATTTGCTCTGTAAGCTTTCACCTGAAGTACAATAAAATATATATTAAAAAAAAAAAAAAAAAAAAAACAAACCAAAAAAACCAGGGATGGATTATCCAATACCCAATTGTAGTGCACAATTTCACCTGGTTTTTACCACATCAAAGATGGGTCGACTCAGAGAGGGAGGGTGTTCGGTGGGCTGCTAGTAGGGGTGACAGGGCCCAGCTCTATTGGTGTTGATGTGGACAAGATGTCCAGGGGGAACCCCCACCTGTGGGGGAAGGGGAGGATCGGTGGTGGAATGATGCCCTTCCTCTCATTCACTTGTACGCAGAGAAAGAAAGCACCTCTAATGTGAGAAGTGGGTGTCTGAGAGCTGGAGGCCCAAGGCCTCCCCCCATTCCAACACTTGTTGCTTTTAAATTGCCATTATTTACTTACTTATTTCCCAGGAAATGTCAGTGCTCTGCCAGAAGTGGTCAGAGGAACAGCCATAAAAAATTCACTGCCCCAGGGAAAGGATGTCATTTGCTGATTTATTTCTCATCACGGAACCTAAGGCATCAGAAGTCAATGGCTCATTTATTTTCAGTTCCCATCCAACATCCTTAACCCTCAAACTCTACTGGACATAGTTAATCTTTCCGGGATAATTCAGAGGGTACATCAGCATCTCGTAGGGAAGTCTACGGGATCTTCAAGAAGCAACACTAAGATGAAGTGGGTTTCAATTTTGGAGCCCTGGTGGCGCAGTGGTTAAGAACTCAGCTGTTAACCAAAAGGTTGGCAGTTCGAATCCACCAGCTGCTCCTTGGAAACCCTATGGGGCAGTTCTACTCTATCCTATGGAGTTGCTATGAGTTGGAATCAATTCAACGGCAATGGGTCAATGAGTAACTGAAATTAAAATAGGCATTGCAAACTAACAATTCCTGATAACATGTCCAAAGTATGTGAAACCAAGTCTTGCCATCGTTGCCTCCAAGGAGCATTCTGTCTGTAATTCTTCCCAAGACAGATTGGTTCGTTCTTTTGGTAGTCCATGCTATATTCAATATTCTTCACCAATGCCATGATTCAAAGGCATCAATTCTTCTTTGGTCTTCCTTATTCATTGTCTAGCCTTCGCATGCATATGAGGCGACTGAAAATATCATGGCTTGGGTCAGGCACACTTTAGTCCTTAAAGCAACATCTTTTCTTTTTAACACTGTAAAGAGGTCTTCTGCAGCAGATCTGCCCAATGCAATGCATCATTTGATTTCTCGACTGCTGCTTCCATGGGCACTGGATTATGAAATCCTTGACAACTTCAATCTTTTCTCCGTTTATCATGATCTTGCTTATTGGTCCAGTTGTGAGGATTTTTGTTTTCTTTATGTTGAGGTGTAACCCATACTGAAGGCTGTGGTCTTTGATCTTCATCAGTAAATGCTTCAAGTCCTCTTCACTTTAAGCAAGCAAGGTTGTGTCATCTGCAAAATGCAGGTTGTTAGAGTCTTCCTCCAATCCTGATGCCCCGTTCTTCTTTGTATAGTCCAGCTTCTCAGAATATTTGCTCAGCACACAGATTGAATAAGTATGTGAAAAGATACAACCCTGACACACACCTTTCCTGACTTTAAACCCCTCGGTATCCCCTTGTTTTGTTCGAATGACTGCCTCTTGGTCTATGTACAGGTTCCTCATGAGCACAATTAAGTGTTCGGGAATTCCCCCATCTTCACAATGTTATCCATAATTTGTTATGATCCACCAGTCAAATGCCTTTGCATAGTCAATGAAACACAGGTACACATCTTTCTGGTATTCTCTGCTTTCAGCCAAGATCCATCTGACATCAGCAATGATATCTCTCATTCCACGCCCTCTTCTGTATCCAGTTTGAATTTCTGGCAGTTCCCTGTTGATGTACTGCTGCAACCACTTTTGAATGATCTTCAGCAAAATTTTACTTGTGTGTGATATTAATGATATTGTTTGATAATTTCCACATTCTGTTGGATCACCTTTCTTTGGAATAGGCATAAATATGGATCTCTTCCAGTCATTTGGCCAGGTAGCTGTCTTCCAAATTTCTTGGCATAGACAAGTGAGCACCTCCAGTGCTGCACCCATTTGCTGAAACATCTCAGTTGGCATTCCGTCAATCCCTGGAGCCTTATTTTTCACCAATGTCTTCAGTGCAACTTGGACTTCTTCCTTCAGTACCATCAATTCTTGATCACATGCTACCTCCTGAAATGACTGAACATCAATCAGTTCTTTTTGGTACAGTGACTCTGTGTATTGCATCCCTCTTCTTTTGATGCTTCTTGCATTCAGTATTTTGCCCATAAAAAAGAAACCAAACCCGATGCCAATGAGTTGATCCAGACTCATAGTGACCCTATAGGACAGAGTAGAACTGCCCCATAGGGTTTCCAAGGAGCAGCTGGTGGATTTGAACTGCTGACCTTTTGGTTAGCAGTCAAATGCTTAACCACTGTGCAACCAGAGCTCCATTTTGCCCATAGACTCCTTCAATATTGCTACTCGAGGCTTGAATTTTTTCTTCACTTCTTTCAGTTTGAGAAATGCCGAGTGTGGGTTCTTCCCTTTTGGTTTCCTAACTCCAGGTGTTTGCACATGTCATTATAATACTTTACTTTGTTTTCTCGAGCCGCCCTTTGAAATTTTCTGTTCAGCTCTTTTACTTCAGCATTAAATATATATGTCATCAAAATATATATATATATTTAATTTTGTTTGTTGTTGTTGAGAATATACACTGCAAAACACACACCAATTCAACCATTTCTACATGTACAATTCAGTGACACTGATTACATTCTTTAAGTTGTACAACCATTCTCACCCTCCTTCTCTGAGTTGTTCCCTCATTAACATAAACTCACTGCCCCCTAAGGTTCCTATCTAATCTTTGGAGTTGCTGTTGTCAACTCAATCCCATATAGACAGTTCTTAAAGGAGCATAATGCTCAAGGCAGAGATTTTTTTACTAGTTAAGCTAAACTATTGTTTGATTTTAAGATTTTAGGGGATATTTTTGGTAAGGTTTAAAGATTATCTCAAGGCAGTTGGCCAATTCACCTCATGCACAGCCACCATTGTCTGCAGTGGAGGCTTGCATGTGGCTATGATGCTGAACAGGTTTCAGGGGAGCTTCCAGACTAAGGTGGACTAGAAGGAAAGACCTGGCAATCTACTTCCAAAAATTAGCCAGTAAAAACCCTACAGATCACATCAGATCTGCAACTGATCATGGGAATGGTAAGGGACCAGGACCGGGCAGCATTTTGTTCTACACTGCGTGGAGTCGCCGTGAATTGGGGGCTGACTTGATGGCAGTTAATGATAACAACAGCAACAACAAAGACCTGGACAACTAAATGTAGTGCCTGGCCCTTGACTAGATCCCGAGATCCTAAACAGGAGGGGGAAATGCTGGAAAGGACCTTCTCAGATCCATTGAAGGACTGCAATATGGGCAGTAGATTGGATAAAAATATTGTATCAGTGTAAATTTATGAAGTGGACAACTGCACTGTGGTTATGTAAGAGAATGACCCTATTCTTAGAAAAATATTTATGGGAAAAGGGACATGTTATCAGGAGGGATCAGTCTGTGGAGAAGGACATCATGGTTGGTAAGGTAATGGGTCACTGAAAAAGAGGAAGACCCTCAACAAGATGGACTGACACAGTGGCTGTAACAATGGGCTCAAACATAGCAACGATTGTGAGGATGGCTCAGGACCAGGCAGTGTTTCGTTCTGTTGTACATAGGGTCACTATGAGTCGGAACCTCGACAACATCTAACAACAACAAAGGGAAACTATTTAGGAGTAAAGGGCTAAGATGTATGTAAAAAGCTAAGATGTATGGTTCAGAAAAAAAATTATGTATGCATAGAGAGAAAGATAAAGAGAGCTAACACAAATGATAAAGCAAATTTGGTAACAATATTAACAATATCCAAATTGTACATGGGTGTTATTATTTCAATGTACTATTTTCATTCTTGCAATTTTTTGAAGTTTGAAATTATTTCCAGATAAATGATTAAACAAGAACAACAACAAAATAAAGATTATCTCAGGGCAACAGTTTCAGGGGTTCATTCAGCCCCTATGGCTCCAGAAAGTCTAGGGTCTGTGAGAATTTGAAATTCTTTTCTGTACCTTCCCCCTTTTGATCAGGATTCTTCCTCAGAATCTTTGATCAAAATGTTCAGTAATGGTAGCCAGGCACCCTCCAGTTCTTCTGGTCTCATTGCAAAGGAGGAAGTTGTTCATGGAGGCAATTAGCCACACATTTTATTTCTCCCTCCTATTCCTGACTCTCCTTCTTCCTCTGTTGCTCTAGGCAAATAGAGACCAATTGTTGTGACTTGGATGGCTGTTTGCAAACTTTTAAGACCCCAGGCACTACCCACCGAACTGGGAACTAGAACAGAAGCACTAAACACGTTATTAGGCCACTTAACTGGGATGTTCCAAGAAACCATGACCCTAAACCTCCGAACCAAGAAACTAAATTCCATGAGGTTTTTGGTTGTACATAAGCAGCCTCAGTAGCTACTCTTCTGTCACTGTAAATATGTCTATTACACAACTTTTGCCATTTCATCTTTTTACAGGTGTACAACTTATTAACAGCACTTACAATAATCAGCTGTGCAGCCCTACCCTTAATCAATGATTTTTCCATCATTGTAAACTAGTACTCCATAAGCAATAACTACTTCCTTTCCCCCTCCCTCCTGCCCCTGGTAGGGACTTTACACTTGATCTATTTCTGAATTGTTTAATTTTTTTATAATAAGCGTATATTATGACTTTTTTTTTATTGTACTTCAGGTGAAGGCTTACAGAACAAATAGTTTCTCTGAAACAGAAGTACGCATATTGTTTTATGACATTGGTTAACAACCCCACAACATGTCAACCCTCTAACTTCTCAACCTTTTTGTTTTGGTGAAAATACACATAGCTAAAGATACACCATTTCAAAAATTTCTACATGCACAGTTCAGTGACATTGACTATGCTCTTCCAATTGTGCTGTTATTCTCACTTAAGATGAAGGCTTACAGAACAAAATAGTTTCTCATTTAACAGTTACTACAAATGTTGCCCTATGACAATGGTTAACAATCTCACAACCCGTCAACAGTATCCTTACTCAACCTTGGGTTCCCTATCACCAACTTCCTTGTCCCCTTCTGCCTTCTGGCCCTTGTCCCTGGACTCCTGTACCTCGTTAGTCTCATTTGGTTTTATGGGTCTGTCTACTCCCAGGCTGAACAGTGAACCTCGAAGATAACTTCATCACTGAGCTAAAAGGGTGTCCGGGGGCCATACTCTCGGGGTTTCTCCAGTCTCCTTTAGGCCACTAAATCTGGTCTCTTTTTTTTTTTTGTGAGTTAGAATTATGTTCTACATCCTTCTCCAGCTCTGTCCAGAACCCTCTGTTGTGATCCTGGTCAGAGCAGTCAGTGGTGGTAGCCGGGCACCATCTAGCTGTACTAGACTCAGTCCGGTGGAGGCCTTGGTAGCTGTGGACAATTAGCCCTTCGGACTAATCTTTTCCTTGTATCCTGCATATATTATGACTTTTATAAACAGAAAATAATAATATATTTTCACTTTGAAAAAGTATCATGGAATAAAAAACTGTGAATAAAAAATCAACTTCATTGCTTTGAATTTCAGGTTCTCTTACCCCACATTTTACTCTGTGTTATGTGTGCTGATAAGCAGAGAAATCACCCAAAATGACTCAAGTCAGAGAAGGAGCTATTGCCCAGGGCTGAATACCCAGCACACAGGTTTCTCCCCTTGGAAGCGAGGGTGGCAAGATTTCATCTCATGTACACTGGACACGTTATCAGGAGGGACCAGTCCCTGGAGAAGGGCATCATGCTTGGTAGAGGGTCAGTGAAAAAGAGAAAGATACTCAACGAGATGGATTGACTCAGTGGCTGCAACTATGGGCTCAAACATAGCAACGATTCCAAGGATGGCACAGGACTGAGCAGTGTTTCGTTCTGTTGTACATAGGGTCGCTGTGAGTCTAAAACGACTGGACAGCAGCTAACAACAATAAGGTGTCTCCTCGCTTCATTGTGGATAACAGCAGCTCCTCAGAGGCAGATGCAAGCGTGCCTCTACACAAAAAGCTAAACCAAGCTAAATCGCTTGCCAGGTTAACAGTGGAATCAATCTCTAATTATAAAAACCACAGGCTTTTTAGCTGCACAATCGCGTGTGTAAGCAGCTCATTACCATTGTGTCACACCATTGAGTGGAAAATAAATTCTGATATTCTCAGTTCGAATGTAATAAACCCACAGCCGGGAGTCAATTATATTGTTCACGTTTTTGCAACTCGTTTATTTCCTCCATTTTTAGGAATAACTCCACAGCCATGGCTTTCTTTCATTTGTTCCCAATGTGTCATTTTTAAACAAGAAAAGGTGCGCTGGTCACAAAGCAGAAAAGCTGGAGGGGAGCAGGGGGAGTCACGCTGCTAAGTTCAGAGGTTGGAGTCCACACAGAGGTGCCTTGGAAGAAAGGCCTGACGATCTACTTCTGAAAAAGCAGCGATTGTTAGTGGCAGGAAATACAGCAGCACTGGTCTATAAACCTAGGCGTGCAGTTAAGCGGCCCCCACCGCAGCAGAGGAGAAAGGGGACCAAAACCATGAAAGCAGAAGAAGGTTTATTCCAATTTTGTGTTTACTTTGGCTCTTTTTAAGCGAGCACAAATATACAGAACTATGAAACGGAAAAACTCACGGAAGCGCTCCCTGGCCTGTGGGCAATTTGCTCTATAAACTATACCTTCCCTGCTTGTTTTGCTGCTTTGTGACTCTTGCTTTGTCTTTTTTTCATTTCGCCTTCATTGACTGCCTCAGCCAGAGAAATGTGCACAAGGGTGCTAATAATAGTAGCCTTCTAACTAAAGACCTAACTGGCGGTTGTTAGGTGCCATTGATTTCAACTCATAGCGACCCTGTGTAACAGACTAGAACTCCCCCATAGGGTTCCCTAGGCTGTAATCTTTATGGGAGTAGATTTCCAGGTCTTTTTTTCCCCACAGAGACACTGGGTAAGTTCAAACCACCAAACTTTGGGTTAGCAGCTGAGCACTTAACTGTTGTGCCACCAGGGCTCCTTGACTGGTGGTCTTTCACTGTTCCAAGTGGTATTGAAAAACGGAATGGGTCTACCTAGGTCACCCTTAGTGCTGCCTGGAACAAGAGGAGCGGGCATTGGAGTTCAACCCTCTCTCTGCTGCCCAGTCCACCCTGGGGCTTTCGATCACCATCTATTCTAGCTCAGGACTGAGGATACAGAGATGAAAGACTCCTGCTCTCAAAGAGCTCAAACCTTAGCTGGAGAGACAGCCGAGTAAGAAGCCATTTCATCCCACAGTGCTACGTGCTGTGTGCTACGAGTCCCTGGGTGACGCAGATGTTAACGTGCTTGGCTGCTAACCGAAAAGTTGGAGGTTCAAGTCCACCCAGAGGCGCCCTGAAAGAAAGGTCTGGCAATGTACTTCTGAAGAATCAGTCACTGAAATCCATATGGAGCACAGCTTTACTCTGACATACATGGGGTCACCATGAGTCTGAGTAGACAAAACTGCAACTGGTTATGTGCTGTGCTCATTATAATAACTACCATTGGTACCAACTATTTTATTTTCAATGAAACTTTAGATAGCCCAGGTTTTGCTAAAATTAAAAAAAAAAAAATCTCCCTGTAATTTAATTAGTAAGCTTGGGTGCCTGCTGGAAGGGAGAGGTGTATGCCATGCTTTCTGTGGGTCCTTATTAAAGGATTCTCTCATCTCACCTGGGTTCAGGATTTACTTGTCAAGAGCATCTCCAGATTCCCTGTCCCACACATACACTCCACCTCAATCAGCAGCCACCTGCTCCCAGCTGCCCGTTTCCACTTGGAAGTGACCCATTTCATGGGAAGCATGAGTGCAGAATCTGAGTTCTATGATGGGGCAATGTGAGACCTGGGAAATAGATCAGGAACCATCTATTTTGTTTTGTGGGAAATAAGGAAACAGCAGGAAAGAGACATAAAGCATGCCCTCCCATTGTGTGCATACCCCTGTGACAGCTGGTCTCTGCTTGTCCCCGTCCCATCTTCTCTCATCCACATTCTGGTCACTGTCTGCAATCCTCAGGGCAACCTTCCTCTCAGGGAACATATTTCTATTTCTGACACCACGCTGGTTGTCTCTCCACGCCACCTCTGCTCCTGGCCTTGGTTTACTCAGGACAGGTGTGCGTGTCCTGCAGGTGGCTCATGTGGGCAGCAGCTGGCTGAGGTATGCCACCTCGCCCTTGGTACCTATGGGTGGTCCCATTTGAACCCAGTGAGTTATGTATGCTCTCATCTCTTTCAGAGGAGATAGCAGCCTATCAGCATTCTTCATTGTCACAGTGACTGTGGGCCCTTCTGAGAAGCCATTTCAGACACTCTGGGAAACATCTTGAACGCTCCATGCGCAATGCCAGCTCCGTAAACTCAATCGGAAATAAAAACTTAAACACAGAGCAAAAGAGTTTCCTATTCTTGAAGAGGCCATCAGCACGCTGAGCTCAAGCTGAAAAGTCAGCCAGAAGCCCTCCAACCTTCCCTGCGAGGACCTGACCTTTAGAACGCCCACCTGTGACGATAGAGCCACATCCTACTGATTACACTACACGCCACCTTCTCTAGTAACCGCCCGTGGGTCCATGAAAATCACCCTCCATATGGTGATGAAGGCGGGAAAGGTCTTCCCAGACCTGACAGGGGCAGTGGCTATCAAGTGGAAAACAATAGAAACTCAACATCTTTATGTTTTGAGAATCTGAAAAATCACTTATGTAGCACTCTTTATCAGCTTTGAAACATTCGAGATGTTGTGGAACCTCAGCGCCTCCCTTCCCTTGGGTCTCAGTGAGATAAATGTTGACCACACGTCCCTGCCAGCAAGTCAGGCCTGGTGGCTGCCCAAGGAGGCACTGGCCAGCAGCACACTTCCCCTCTTCTCTGTGCCAAGAAATCATCAAGCACATAAAGTGTTTTCTTTCGTGAAATTCACTTTATCCTTATCTTTGTTTTCTTTTCGAATGAGTCCCTACTGTAGAATTAGGCACAGGTTTGTGTGTTTTCATTAGAAGAACTGGATCAGTGGCAGGAGGTGTTGGTCCCCCAAATGAGCCATGAGGCCCAATTCTTCTGTGATTTAACAACGTGCCATGTAAAGTACTCACAGATGACTTTAAAAATTAGCCAGGGTTCTTTGGTAAACCTGGCAGACAGGGTAACAACTCAAAGCAGTCCTGCCCATGATTAATAGGTCATCTTGGCTTCCACAATTCCCAAGGCAGGGGAGTCCCATACCCTGAGCAAGTGTTTCTTCTCAGCAGTTGCTGTGTTTTTTGGTTTGTTTTAATAACATTTCTTCTTTCTGATTTATAAATAACACATACTCCTTGTAGAAAATGCCAAAAAGTAGAGAAGAGAAATTAAAAACCACCCATAATCCTGCCATCCAGAAAAAGCATTTAACCGTTTTCTCTGCAGTTCAGTTTCCCCATTGGTAAAATGAGAGCATAAACAATAGCACAACAGTCTGAGGATGAAATAACATCATAATGTAATGCACATAGCACAATGCCTGGCACATATTATGAACTAAATAATGTGAGCTGTTATTATGAACTCCTGGAGCTATTGCAGTGCGTGTGTGTGTGTGTGTGCGAGAGTATCTACAAACAGAAACATTTAACAAACTTTGGAACTTTCTTATGGAGCAATTGAATTTTTCTTAAAATTCCTACCTATGTCCAATTTCATTTGGGTTATGACTAATCTTCTAAGGCCATGTTCCTTAAACTACAATGGGGAGAAAGATGGACAGCTAACAATTAAGAGGTGTTACCTCTGTGTATGTGATTGGAGGCAGTGGTGGTTCGGTGGTAGAATTCTTGATTTCCATAAGGGAGACCTGGGTTCAATCACTGACCAAGGTACCTTACGCACAGCCACTACCTGTCTGTCACTAGAGGCTTGCATGTTGTTACGATGTCGCACAGGTTTCAGCAGAGCTTCCAGACTAAGATGGACTAGGAAGAAAGACCTGAGATTTACTTCTGAAAAATTAGCCAGTGAAAATCTTATGGATCACAATGGTCAGATCCCGTTGTGCATGGGGTCACCACAATTCAGGGGCTGACTTGATGATAGCTAACAACAACAGCAGCCTCTGTGTGCAAAGGATTGGTGTTTATGCAACCACTTGGACTTGAACTTCTAGATATTTTTCCAGAAGCGACACTGTATTTTTCCTGAGTCATCCACTTTCTTACCTAGTCTCTCCCATGTTATCAACTGTTCATGCTTTACAAGCTGGCTGTCTGGGGTGAGGCATTCCATGTGTATGGAGATGAGACTTACCATTTTGGCCTCATCCGTGTGATGAGCTAATCAGCCAAGCTCACCTCACCTAGCTCTGTTCATAAAAACACCCCACGTGGGCCCGTCTCACTCAGGAATCTTTTTTGATGCTGATGCTAAAGCCTCTTTTGTGGAAGGGCCTGGCCTGCACCCCATGATTTCAGCCACAGGGTTGGGACTTGTCACCCTTAACTGGTGCCAGACACACTGAGTTTCCCAAAGTATGGTCCTAGACCAGCAGCATCAACATCACTTGGAAACATATTGTTGTTGCTGTGTGCCATCGAGTTGATTCCAATTCATAGCAACCCCACGTGACAGAGTAGAACTGCCCCATAGAGTTTCCTAGACTGTAATCTTTATGGGAGCAGATCATCAGGTCTTTTCTCCCATGGAGTAGCTGGTGGGTTCAAATCGCCAACCTTTCAGTTAGCAGCCGAGTGCTTAACCATTGTGCAACCAGGGCTCCTTTGGAAACGTATAAGAAATGCAAAATGCTGGGCCCCAACTGGAACCTACTGAGTCAACAGCTCCGGGAATGGGCTGGCAGTCTGTGTTTTAATAAATCATCCAAGAGATTCTGATGCACGCTTAGGACCACTGACCACATACATTGTACCAGGAGACATCCACCAAGAATATTCACTGTGGCATTGATTGTTATGGCAAAAAAACTGGAAAAGATCCAAATGTTCCAAATCAGAAGAAAGGATAAAGAAACTGTGGGATATTTATACAATAGCATATTATATAGACATAAAAATAAACAAACTACAGTTATAGGTTACATATAATATAAATGTATCTTAGAAACATGATATTGAGGTCAAAAAGGAAGTTGCAACTGCCTACATTCAGTATGATGCTTCTTTTATAAATCTCATAAACAAAAATGAAACAATATATTGGTGGTAAAGTATACCATCTATGTGATAAAGTACAAATTTTGACTATCCAGGGAAATGATACCCACACGGTTCAGGAGAGTAGTCACCTCTGGGGGAGAGGAAGTGGGGATGGGTGGGAAGAGACACATGATGGGGGGGAGGATGTGACAGTGTTGGTAACGCTCCCATTTGGGTGGCGGGATCATGAGTGTCCAATTTATTAGTAGGAATCATAACTTACATTTATGTTACACATATTCTTCTGTATGTATCAAAAATTGCATTAAAAAAAGAGAATGGGGATGAATTCTGCCAAGTACCACACTATCTCTTGTGAAATTGGGAGGCTGATGCTCAGAAAAAGTATTCTGAAAGAGAAAGAATGTTTACAAAAATTCCCCAGGTAATGATAGTGGAATAATTAGGTAAAGGATAGCAAGAATGTTTGTACAACTTGAAGAATATAATCAATGTCACTGAATTATTCATGTAGAAATTGTTGAATTCACATGTTTTGTTGTGTATATTTTCACCCTCCCCACAAAAAAATCTCCAAAGTGGAGCCAGCTTGGAAAGATTTATGCCTTCAGAGGAGCAGGTGGAGGCCCATGAAGGAGGTGGAAACACCTGGAGAGTGTCCTCAGATCACCTCCTTGTCAGCCTCTGTCTCCAGAAAAGTAACATGCTGAGTAGGGGCTTTTTATTTCTACGACCATCATCCCTCCGTTGGGTTATTCATTCACCAGATGCTCTAGAGCCTATGAAGTGCCAGGTAGGAAGGAATCAGTGAGTGATGGTAAAGGGGAAACAAGTTTTGTGAGGCTGAACATGAGCACTCTCATGTAGTCTGTTAGTTAACTACCATTTGCTGAGTAATTCTTACATAAGTCCCTGGCTTGTAGCCACTTTTATCCACCACCACTATAAAACCTCTGCCTTAGGAGGCAGTGATTTTATGCTAATGAGGGAGGAACAACTCAGAAAAGGAGAGTGAGAATGGTTGCACAACTTGAAGAATGTAATCAATGCCAGTGAATTGTACATGTAGAAACTACTAAATTGGTGTATGTTTTGCTGTGCATATTCTCAATAACAACAACAAAGTAAATAAAATTTTAAAAAAATTGCCACCAATTTAATGCTCCCTGGGACTGGAAGTAAATTGCTGCTTGAGAAAATTGTAAATCTTTCCCTGAAGAGTTGCAAAGAATAAGTTTCATTCAAGATGGAGTACTCAGCCACATCACAAAAACAAACAGAAAAACCAAACCTGTTGCCATTGAGTCAATTCTGACTCACGGTGACCTCACGTGTGTTAGAGTAGAACTGTGCTCCATAATGTTTTCACTGGTTGAGATCTTTCAGAAGTTGATCGCCAGGTCTTTCAGTTAATAGCTGAGCACTTAATCATTTGTGTCACTTAGGAACTCCCAGCAACATCAAAAGGTATACTTAAATATTTGCCCCATTAAATCCACGGCTAAAGATGAGATAGATACACAATTCCTGTTCTTCCTCTGATGGACTGGAGATAGGACACCTATTTTTATGTCCATGTGCAGACTGATTTAAAAATTGCCTCTCTCTACTAACATGGAAAGCTGTTCTAAATGGTCATTTTTAACACAGGCTATAGCTGGGTTCCCCTAGGACCAGGGCCAAGCCAGGTTTATCTTCAACTCAGCTAACCGAAAGGTTGGTGACTTGAACCCATCCAGTGGTTCCGTGGGAGAAAGACCTGGCAATCTGCTCCTGTAAAGATTACAGCCAAGAAGACTCTATGAAGTAGTTCTACTCTGTCACACTGGGTTGCTATGGGTCGACTCCACAGCACACAACAATAGGTAATTACCAAAACACCCATCTGTTTTCTACAATACCTATTTTTCCTTATCTCCCAAAAGTAAACTCAGAAAGTCACAGAGTGTACTTTGTGAGAGGAAACATACTCTTGGAACATCAAATAGGTTTAATATACTATGAGTGAGTTGAATGCGAAGCATAGAAGCCAGTATACAAAATAAAATACAGCATGATGAATGCAGAGTATCTTTAAACTACCTGAAGAACAAAAGTCTCCCTTTCCCCTCCAAATAGGTCGGCTCTGGGGGCTATGCCCGAATCCATCCACATGGAGTTCCTTATTCCTTTCAGAAATGCAGAAATGCTTGTCTTACTTGACAGAACATTTATGGTATCGTGGAAGAAACATTTGTAAGGTGTATATGATTTTTTTCCACTTCTATTATTAAATAAACTTCTTATCTTAGAACAGTTTTAGATTTACAGAAAAATTGTGAAGATACAGAGTTCTCATATACCCCTTCTCAGTTTTGTCTATTAGTAATATCCTTCATGAGTATGGTACATTTGTAACAATTAATAAACAAATATTTATACATTATTATTAGCTAAAGTCCGTATTTTATTTAGTTGTTCTTAGTTTTTACCTAATGTCCTTTTTCTGTCCTAGGATACTGCATTACATTTAGTCATGTCTCCTTAGGCTCTTCTTGGCTGTGAGAGTTTTTCAGACTTTCCTTGTTTTTGATGATCTCGACAGTTTTAAGGGGTTGTTGTTGTTGTTGTTTGATGCTATTGAGTTGCCACTGGTCAAGTATTCTGTAGAATGTCCCTCAAATGTGATTGTCTGATGTTTTTCTCATGACTAGATTGGGGTTATGGGTTTTTGGGAGAAGAATGCAGAGGTGAAGTGTCCTTTGCCTCATAGCCCATCAAGGGTGTTCTTGTTGTTATTAGTTACCATCGAGTTGGCTCCAACTCATGATGACCTTACGTATAACAGCTGAAACATTGCTCAGTCCTGAGTCATCTTCAGGATTGTTGGTATGGTTGAGTTCATTGCTGCAGTGATTGTGTAGTGCCTTCCAACCTAGGAGGTTCATCTTCCAGCACCATATCATACAACATTCTGTTGTAATCCAGGAGGTTCTCATTGGCTGATTTTCAGAGGTAGATCACCAGGCCTTTCTCCCTAGTCTGCCTTAGTCTGGAAGCTCCGCTGAAACTAGTCCACCACAGGTGACCCTGCTGGTATTTGAAATACCTGTGGCATAGCTTCTAGCATCACAGCAACACACAAGCCACCACAATACAACTAACTGACAGACAGGTGATGGATATCAAGGTACACGGTATCACCACGACTTATACTGCTGATGTTAACTTTGATCACCTTGCTGATGTAGTTATTTCCTAGGTTTTTCCACTGTAAAGTTACCCTTCTTACCCCACTTTCCATACTGTACTCTGAAAGGACATCACTATGTGCAGCCCATACTGAAGGAGTGGGGAGTTATGTTCTACCTCTTTGAGTGACAGTATCTACATAAATTATTTAGATGTCTGCACAGGAGATTTGTTTTTTCTCTCCCATTTATTTATTGAGTCATTTACTTGTATCAGCATAGACTCATGGATATTTATCTTATATCTTGGATTATAATCCAGTAAAACTTTACTTATGTTTTTGGTCCAATTTTTCTAGCTTTGGCCATGGGAAACTCTTTCAGTTGGGCTCCTGTGTCCCTTTGACATAGCCCCATCATTGTGTATGTGTGTGTGTTTAACACTTCCTCCCTTAGTGCATATGATTTTACAGTAAGGTTGCATTCTAAAATTAAGGTTGGAGTGGTATGAGAATAGAAATTCCTTTGAAGACTGAGGAGTTATTACTATTATTTTCTTTATAGAAAGTGCATCGTTTCTAAATGGTCAGTGCTTCCTGTATTTTCACTACAAAATCATCCCTTTTCCTTCTACCTACTGTAACAGGTTCCTCATTCTCTTTGTAGCTGGAATTTCCACCAAAAAGCACAGAACAGCAGCTTCCCACTTCATCGAACACCCAGAGCACTCTAATTCAATAACTTCTTGAGCCTAAGTCTTGACCTACTACAATTTGATTGCTTTTCCTTTTACAAATTTTGCACATTTGAGCTGCTAAGCTCCATGACAACAGGTAGAATGTCTAATTAATAATTTTCTTTTTTCCAGTGCAGCTGTATTAGTTTTCAACTGCTGCTTTAATAAATTACCACAAATTTAGCAGTTTAAAACAATACGAATTTATTATCTCAGTTCTGGAGGTCAGAAGTCCAGCACGGGTCTCACAGAGCTAAAATGTCTGCAGCACTGCATTGTGGCTCCAGGGGAGAATCATTTCACTGTTCATTGGGATTGTTGGGATAATTCAATTCCTTGTGGTTGTAGAACAGAGGTCCCTGTTTCCTGGCTGGCTGTCAGCTAAGGGCTCTTCCTAGCTTCCCAACTTCTAGGAGCCATCCGCATTCCATGGTTGGCGGCCCCCTTCCTCCATCTTAAAGCCAGCAGTGGTGGGCGGAGTCTCTCATGCTTTGAATCTCTCTTACTCTTCTGTGTTATCTCTCCAACTCCTGCCAGGAAAGGTTTTCAGCTTTTAAGAGCTCATATAATTAGACTGAGTTCACCTAGATAATCCAGGATAATCTCTTCATTCACAGGTTCCAGGGATCAGGGCCTGAACATCTTTGGGGGCCATTATTCAGCCTACCATATCAGCATGGTGTCTAGCATATTGTTGGCATTCAATTAATAACGGAATACTTTAATGAATTAAATAGCAAAGGAATGCTGCCAGCTTAGTGTGCATGAAGTGGAGACTTGAAATTCAGCTATTGCTGTGATATTTTTCCAATGAGTAGGTATTCTATATATAAAACTAACTGTTTGCTGGGCAGAAAGCATGGCAGTTTAGAATAATAAAAGTAGCCCAGGTCTCTCTTTAGAATTTCAGTTAAGCAAAGGTTCTCAGCCCTGGGTATACATTAGAATCACCAAGGGGCTTTTAAAAAACACCCATGGCCACGGCCCTCCACAGACCAATTAAATCAGAATCTTGGCGGCATTGCTAGTTGTTAAAAACTCCCCGGGGATTCTAAAATGAAGCCAAGATTGAGAGCTACTGGCTTAGAATTAGCCATATTTCCTAAATGAGGACTTGCAATCTTTACGATTCTATTACCTTTGAAGGACTTGGTGCCTCTGAACTCTCCTGTTAAGTGCAAGGTCCTGGGCCCAGGCCTGGGCTTTTCATCTGTTTCTGCTGATGCTTTGAATATAGGAGTAGTTCAATAAATACAATCAAAGCAGTCACAGCCCTGAGTTCATGCCCCAGCTCCACCACTAATTGGCTGTGCAACTTTTAAAAAATAATTATTTTATTTATTTTTGGTGGCAACATACATAGCCAAACACGTATCCAGTCACAATTTCCACATGAACAGTTCCATAACATTGGTCACATACTTCACATTGGGTCACCATTCCATCTCTACCTATACTGTTTTATCATACAGTTAGGCTCTCTGACCCTTAACGTTCTCATTTGTGCTTTACGTTGTTGTCAGTTTACACTCATATAGATAATTCTTTATAAGAGTGCTATGCTTGGGCAAACGTTGTTTATTAATTGTAAACTGTTGTTTTGTTTAATGATGGCTTCATGGGATACTTGCAGTTCAAGGGTTAAAGATTATTTCCAAGCAATAAATTTGGGGGTTCCCCCTGTCTCAATGGCTCCTGTAAGTTGTTTCTATATGAGTACGAAGTTCTGTTCCATAGAACTTTTCAAGATCAATCTATTGGGTCCTTGGTCAAAACATTTAGTTAAGGTAGCCAGGTACCATCCATTTCTTCTGGTCTCATGGTAATGGAAGTAATAGTTTATGGACGCTACTAAACCTGTGGTCCATTTCCTTCTCAGATTCCGGGGTCTCCTTCTTCCTCTGCTGTTCAAGCGAATGGAGGAGACCAGCTGTTGTATCTTGGGTTGGGCTGTGTGGTCTTGGCTAAGTCATTATCTAAGCTTCCAAGTCTTCATCTGTAAAATGGCACTGTTACCATGAACAGTCATGAGACTGCTGAGGTATTGTGTGATGGGGAATCTACCAAGATCGTTTGATAGCCCGTGTGGTTTTGATTCGATGGCAGGCCTTATTGGTATGTACTGCATGAATGAAGAGAGTGTCACACAGCAGGTCCATGCAAATTTTTTATTCTATCAGCTCAGTCGTGACTTTTTTTTTTTTTTTATTAGTTCTAATACTGGTCTCCTTCCAAGTTCTCCCTTTTTCATGTTTATTGAATGCCTTGAGCCAATTCGTGAATATCATGTTCCAAATAAAACCCAATAATTTCACACACGATCCTTTAATATACATAGAAAGCAATTTCAAATTATGGGTCAAAAGCCTTTAAAATATTCATAATCCATGATCCAGAAATTTCGTTTCTGTTATCCTATTCTGAGTCAAAAATACTAAATACAGAAAACAGCCTTATTCATAAATACATTACAGCATTATATATAACAGTGAACAACAAGCAACAATCCGAAGGCCCACTAAGGAGGAATGCTTAAATAAAATATAGTAAATGCTCAAAATAGACAATTATCAACAAAATTTTCAAAAATTGCCTATGTTATGGTGCTTACTTAGGAAAAAGATACAAAATATGTAAGCTAAAAATGCATAGAGATAAGGCTGGAAGAACTCCAACAGTGTGCTAATAAAATGGTTGCTTTGGACGGTGAGACTAATGATGATCTCTCTCCTTCCTTCTGCTTCTCTGGAGTTTCCGATTTTTTTTTTCTAAAATGAGCGTATAATACATTTATCGTGGGAGAAAATAAAATAGAGTTAATATAGAACAACCAACAATAAACAACAGAAACGGGGACCAGGAGGTTCACTTTGCTTACGGATTCAGCTCTCCCATTACAATGCATGCAAATGACTGAATGCCATTTAGCTAATGACGTGGCTCTGGCATGATGATGTCCATCTCCAGAGCGTTTTCCTGGAGTGGGTGTAAAGCACATCCTAAGGAAGTCACAGTGCTCAAAGGGAGGCAAAGTGCAGAGGCTGCCAAGTGCTGCTTCAGCAACTTCTCTGCTATCCCCTATAACAAAACATTCTCCTTAATTAATTTAACAGAAACGTGTCGATAAAAGACAATATTTACATAAACCTGTGATTCTGATAAGGCACATATATTATTATTACACTTGACAACCCTCTCTACATAGTGATCCCTATCTCTGTAGTGAGTGACACAGCCAACTACCCAGTTCTGAAAGCCAGACATCTACGCATCAACTTGCTGCCCCCCTTGCCCTCAATGGCCATGTCTAATCCTTCAAGTCCCGTTGATGACGCCTCCCGAATCTCTCTCCAGTTAGTCCATTTCTCTCTATGACTAATGCTACATCTTAGCCACCACCGTCTCTCCTTCCACAACTGCAACAACCTCCTCAGCCAGATACTGTTTATCTTCCAAATCTCATCCTCCCCTTCTTCTATAGGGATAGAAACCCCTCAAAGAGCTGGGCTTACTGTCATCTAGAGTAAAAACTACATTTTCCAGTTTTCTTGCAATTAATGAGGCCAGGCGACTGAAAGAACTACTGGATTATGTGTGCTCTCCTCTTCCCCTTGGCCCTTCCCATGACTGGGATGAGGACATGGTGGTCGTGGTTTCCAATTCTTTACTTACTGTTGTTGTTCGCTGCTGTTGAGTCAGCTCCAACTCATGGCAACCTTATGTATAACAGAATGAAACACTGGCGGTTCCTGCTCCATCTTTATGATCGTTGGTATGCTTGAATCCATTGTTGTGGCTCTTGTGTCAATCCATCTCATTGAAGGTTTCTCTCGTTTTTGCTGACCGTCTACTTTACCAAACATGATGTCCTTTTCTAGCAATTGGTCTTTCCTGATGATGCATCCAAAGTAAGCAAGCCAAAGTTTCTCTATCCTTGCTTCTAAGGAACATTCTGGTTGTATTGCTTCTAGGACTGATTTGTTTGTTCTTTTGGCAGTCCAAGGTATGGTCAATGCATCAAT
Source organism: Dugong dugon (assembly GCA_030035585.1). Taxonomy (NCBI): domain Eukaryota; kingdom Metazoa; phylum Chordata; class Mammalia; order Sirenia; family Dugongidae; genus Dugong; species Dugong dugon. Next base: position 99,468,350 of record CM057472.1, on the reverse strand, counting down.
TCTTCTTCTGTCTTCCATTTTCATTGTTCAGCTTTTGCTTGCATATGAGGTAAATGAAAAGATCATGTCTTGGGTCAGGTGTACTTTAGTCATCAAAGTGACTTCTTTGCTTTGGAAAACTTTAAAGAGGTCTTTTGAAGCAGATTTGCCCAAGACAATATGTCAATTGATTTATTTACTTACTAGGAGCACTTAACTGAGTTGTCAGCTGATAGGTCATTAAATAATAATTTTTGATGAAAACACATACATGACTTTTAGCACATTACTTAGAAGGCATTCAAAGGATTGAATGGCAGTGCTAAACAAAATTTCCTTCTGTTCCCATTTACTTATTTATAAAATGAGGCTTCTTAGGAGCTTGTTCTTGTTGGTTGCCATCCAGTCGGCTCTGACTCAAGGCAATCTCATGTATAACAGAACAAAGAGTTGCTCGGTCCTGTGCCATTTTCATGATAATTGGTATGTTTGTGTTCAACCTAGGAGACTCATCTTTCAGCAATATGTCGAACAATATTCTGTTTTGATCCATAAGGTTTTTATTGGCTAATTTTCAGATGTAGATCGCCAGGCCTTTCTTCCTAGTTTGTCTTAGTATGGAAGCTCCACTGAAACCTGTCCACTATTGGTGACCCTGTCTGAAATACTGGTGTCATTGCTTCCAGCATCATAGCAATACACAAGCCACCACAGTACAGCAAGCTGACAGGTAGTGTTTTAGGCACTTTCATCTATGCAAATGAAAAACAGGAATAAAGTTGATTCTAAACCCTGAGTCTTTCTAGCAATAAGTAACATTCATTGACACATTAATTTGAGAAAAAATTATAAAGCCTCATTCACCTCATTTAGAAATGCCTTTTCAATAAAATTTCACTTTTTGTGTCTCAGATGCACTTCTTACCTGGCTGGGTGGGTTTAGTCACCCCAAGACACTCTAGTTACTGCATATAAAGATCATTTTGGGTAAGCAGGAAGTAGAAAAAACTAGAAATATACTCGTAGAGGAGGTTACTTGGTTATCGTCATTGGAATGGCATGTACATGTGCATGCACGCACACACACACGTTTGAAGAACGAGTGGATCATAAAAATAATAATAATAAACGAGACTTACTGGACCAATTGAGATGGAGGACTGCCTGAGACTATTGCCCTGAGATACTCTTTACATATTTATTTTTATTGTGCTTTAAGTGAAAGTTTACAATTCAAGTTAGTCTCTCATACAAAAATTTATACATACATTGTTATGTGACCCTAGTTGCTCTCCCTATACTGTGACAGCACACTCCTCCTTTCCACCCCTGATTTCCCATGTCCATTCAACCAGCTCCTGAACCTCTCTGCCTTCTCATCGTGCCTCCAGATAGGAGCTGCCCATTTAGTCTTACGTATCTACTTGAGCTAACAAGCACATTCTTCACAAATATCATTTCATGTCCCATAGTGCAGTCTAATCTTTGTCTAAAGAGTTTGTCTCAGTCATCTAAAGCTGCTCCAACAGAAATACCACAAGTGGATGGTTTTAACAGAGAGAAATTTATTCTCTCACAGGCCAGTAGGCCACAAGTCCAAATTCAGGGCATCAGCTCCAGGGGAACACTTTCTCTGTGGGCTCTGGAGGAAAGTCCATGTCATCAGTCTTCCTTTGTCTGGGAGCTTCTCTGCGCAGGAACCTCAGATCCAAAGGACACGCTCTGCTCCCAGCACTACTTTCTTGGTGGTATGAGGTTCCCATGTGTCTCTGCTCGCTTCTCTCTTTTATATCTCAAAAGAGATTGCATTAAGACACTGATCTTGTCAACCTCATCAGTATAACCTCATCACAGTGATAGAATTTACAAGACATGAGGAGATCACATATAATCTCATCATAGTGGTAGAGTTCACAACACATAAGGACATCACATCAGATAACACAATCATACAATACTAGGAATCATGACCTAGCCAAGTCGCTACCCACATTTTTTGGGGGACACAATTCAATCCATGACAGTGGTCTTATATAATATTTGCCCTTTTGTGACTGACTAAATGCACTCAGCATAATGCCTTCCAGATTCCTCCATGTTCTGAGATGTTTTGCAGATTAATCATTGTTTTTTATTGGTGTGTAGTATTCCATTGTGTGAATATACCATAATTTGTTTATCCATTCATCCATTGATGGGCACCTAGGTTGTTCCCATCTTTTTGCTATCGTGAACAGTACTGAAGTAAACATGGGTGTGCATATATCTATTTGTGTGACAGCTCTTATTTCTCTAGGATATATTCCAAGGAGTGGGATTGCTGGAGCATATGGTACTTCTATCTCTAGCTTTTTAAGGAAGTGCCGTATCGATTTCCAAAGTGGTTGCACCATTTTACATTCCCACCAACACTGTATAAGTGTTCCAGTCTCTCCACAGCCTCTCCAACCTTTATTATTTTGTGTTTTTTGGATTAATGCTAGCCTTGTTGGGGTGAGGTGGTATCTCATTGTAGTTTTGATTTGTATTTCTCTAATGGCTAATGATCGTGACCATTTCCTCATGTGTCTGTTAGCTGCCTGAATATCTTCTTTGGCGAAATGCCTGTTCATATTCTTTGCCCATTTTTTAATTGGGTTATTTGTCTTTTTGTTGTTGAGGTTTTGCAGTATCTCAGAGTTTTTAGAGATTAGATGCCAATCGGATTTGTCATAGCCAAAATTTTTTTCCCAGTCTGTAGGTTGTCTTTTTATTCTTTTGGTGAAGTCTTTTGATGGGCATAAGTGTTGGATTTTTAGGAGCTCTCGGTTATCTAGTTTCTCTTCTGGTGTTTGTACATTGTTACTTACGGTTTGTATTCTGTCTATGCCATGTGTTAGGGCTCCTAGCATTGTCCCTATTTTTTCTTCCATGAACTTCATTGTTTTCAATTTTATTTTTAGGACTTTGATCCATTTTGAGTTAGTTTTTGTGCATGGTGTGAAGTATGGGTCTTGTTTCAGTTTTTTGCAGGTGGATATCCAGTTATGCCAGCATCGTTTGTTAAAGAGACTGTCTTTTCCCCAGTTAATGGACTTTGGGCCTTTGTTAAATATCAGCTGCTCATAGGTGGATCAATTTACATCTAGATTCTCAATTCTGTTCCAATGGTCTATGTATCTGTTGCTGTACCAGTACCAGGCTGTTTTGACTACCGTGGCGGTATAATAGGTTCTAAAATCAGGTAGTGTGAGGCCTCCCACTTTGTTCTTCTTCTTCAGTAATGCTTTACTTATTCGGGGCCTCTTCCCTTCCCATATGAAATTGGTGATCTGTTTCTCCATCTCATTAAAAAATGCCGTTGGAATTTGGATCTTGATTGCATTGTTTCTGTAGATGGCTTTGGGTAGAATTGACATTTTCACAATGTTGAGTCTTCCTATCCATGAGCAAGGTATGTTTTTCCACTTATGCAGGTCTCTTGGTTTCTTGCAGTAGTGCCTTGTAGTTTTCTTTGTACAGATCTTTTACATCTCTGGTTAGATTTATTTCTAAGTATTTTATCTTCTTGGGGCTGTTGTAAATGGTATTGATTTGGTGATTTCCTCTTCAAAGTTCTCCTTGTTGGTATAGAGGAATCCAACTGATTTTTGTATGTTTGCCTTGTATCCTGATACTCTGCTGAAATTTCTATCAGTTCCAGTAGTTTTCTTGTGGATTCTTTGGGGTTTTTTTGTGTATAAGATCATATCATCTGCAGATAGGGATACTTTTACTTCTTCCTTACCAATCTGGATGTCCTTTATTTCTTTTCCTTGCCTTATTGGTCTGGCTAGGACCTCCAGCACAAGATTGAATAAGAGTGGTGATAAAGGGCATCCTTGTCTGGTTCCCATTCTCAAGGGGAATGTTTTCAGACTCTCTCCATTTAGGATGATGTTGGCTGTTGGCTTAGTATAAATGCCCTTAATTATGTCCAGAAATTTCCCTTCTATTCTTATTTTGCTGAGAGTTTTTATCATGAATAGGTGTTGGACTTTGCCAAATGCCTTTTCTGCATCAATTGATAAGATCATGTGGGTCTTATGTGATGGATTACACTGATTGTTTTTCTAATGTTGAACCATCCCTGCATACCTGGTATGAATCCCACTTGATCATGGTGAATTATTTTTTTTGATATGTTGTTAATTCTATTTGCTAGAATTTTGTTGAGGATTTTTGCGTCAATGTTCATGAGGGATATTGGTCTGTAATTTTCTTTTTTGTGGTGTCTTTACCTGGTGTTGGTATCAGGGTTATGCCAGCTTCATAGAATGCTCTGAAATACCTTTAGTAGTAGTAGTGTTAATTCTTCTCTGAACGTTTGGTAGAATTCTCCAGTGAAACTGTCTGGGCCAGGGCTTTTTTTGTTGTTGTTGTTGGGAGTTTTTAAATAACCTTTTCAATCTCTTCTTTTGTTATAGGTTTATTTAGTTGTTCTAACTCTGTTTAGGTTAGTTTAGGTAGGTAGTGAGTTTCTAGAAATTTGTCCATTTCCTCTACATTTTCAAATTTGTTAGAGTACAATTTTTCATAGTATTCTGTTATGATTCTTTTAATTTCAGTTGGGTCTGTTGTGATATCACCCATCTCATTTCTGATACGGGTTATTGGCTTCCTCTCCAGTTTTTCTTTTGTCAGTTTGGCCAGTGGTTTATTGACTTTGTTGTTCTTTTCAAGAACCAGCTTTTGGTCTTGTTAACTCTTTCAATTGTTTTTCTATTCTCTATTTCATTTAATTCTGCTCTAATTCTTAGTATTTCCTTTCTTCTGGTGCCCGAGGGCTTCTTTTACTGCTCTCTTTCTACTTGTCTGAGTTGTAGGGTTAATGTTTTGATTTTGGCCCTTTCTTCTTTTTGGATGTGTGCATTTATTGCTATAAATTGACCTCTGAGTGCACCTTTTGCTGTGTCCCAAAGGTTCTGGTAGGATGTGTTTTCATTCTCGTTTGATTCTATGAATTTCTTTATTCCAGCCTTAATTTCTTCTATAACCCAGTAGTTTTTGAGCAAGGTGTTGTTCAGTTTCCATGTGTTTGGTTTTTTTCCCTTGCTTTTTCTTTACTGATTTCAACTCTTATGGCTTTATGGTCAGAAAAGATGCTTTGTAATATTTCGATGGTTTCTGTTAAGGCTTGCTTTATGGCCTAATATGTGGTCTATTCTGGAGACTGTTCCATGTGCGTGGGAAAAAAAAGTGTACTTGGCTGCTGTTGGGTGGAGTGTTCTGTATATGTCCGTGAGATTAAGTTGGTTGATTGTGACCTTTAGATCTTCCGTGTCTTCACTGAGCTTCTTTCTGGATGTTCTGTCCTTCACTGAAACTGGTGTGTTGAAGTCTCCTACTATTATTGTGAAGCTGTCTATCTCTCTTTTCAATGCTGTTAGAGTTTGTTTTATGTATTTGGGAGCCCTCTCATTGGGTGTATAAATATTTATTACAGTTATGTCCTCCTGGTGTGTTGACCCTTTAATCATTATATAGTGTCCTTCTTATCCTTTGTGGTGGATTTTACTTTAAAGTCTATTTTGTAAGAAATTAATTTTGCCACTCCTGCTCTTTTTTGAGTGTTGTTTGCTTCATATATTTTTTTCCATCCTTTGAGTCTTTGTTTGTGTCTTTAAGTTTAAGGTGTATCTCTTGTAGGCAGCATATACACAGATCATGGTTTTTTATCCATTCTGCCACTCTTTGTGTGTTTATTGGTGCATTTAGTCCATTTACATTCAGCATAATTATTGATAGGTCTGAGTTTAGTGCTGTCATTTTGATGTCTTTGTTTGTGTGTTGTTGACAGTTTCTTTGTTCCACTTAATTTTCTGTGCTGAGTCATGTTTCTTTATGTATTTTCTTTTCATCTTTTTCATTGTTGTTGATTTTGTATTTGCTGAGTCTTTATGTCTGTCTTGTTTTTTATTTTGATGTGTAGGACTATTAGTTTCCTTTGTGGTTACCTTAGTATTTACCTCTATTTTTCTAAGTTTAAACCACTCTTTTATTTCTTTATAGTGCCTTGACTTCCTCTCCATATGAAAAATCTGTGGCTACATTTTTTAGTTCCTCCTTTTTGTTTTAATGTTGTCATCTTTTACATATTGACATCTCTGTTTCCCTATTTTCAGTGTTTTGGCTTTGATTTATTTTTGTGACTTCCCTATCTGGGTTGATATCTGGTTGCTCTGTCCTGTGTTCTAGTCTTGGGTTGTTATCTGATGTTATTAATTTTCTAACCAGAGGACTCCTCCCTTTAGTATTGCTTGTAATTTTCGTTTGGTTTTTGTAAATTCTCTAAAATTCTGTTTATCTGGAAATGCCCTAATTTTGCCATCATATTTGAGAGACAGTTTTGCTGGATATATAATTCTTGGCTGGCAATTTTTTTCCTTCAAGGTTTTATATATGTCATCCCATTGCTTTCTTGCCTGCATAGTTTCTGCTTAGTATGAGCTTAGTCTCATTGACTCTCCTTTGTAGACGACTTTTCATTTATCCCTAGCCACTCTTAAAATTCTCTGTCTTTGGTTTCTGCAAGTTTGATTATGATATGTCTTGGTGACTTTCTTTTAGGATCCACCTTATGTGGGGTTTGATGAGCATCTTGGATAGATATCTTCTCATCTTTCATGATATCAGGGAAGTTTGCTGCCAATATAGCTTCAGCATTTCTCTCTGTATTTTCTGTTATCTCCCCCTGTTCTGGTACTCCACTCACTCATAGGTTAGTCCTCTTGATAAACTCCCACATAATTCTTAGGGTTTTTTCATTTTTTTAAATTCTTTTATCAGATTTTTCCTCAGATAGGTTGGTGTCAAGTGCTTTATCTTCAATCTCACTAATTCTGACTTCTGTTGCCTCAATTCAACTCCTATGACTTTCTATTGGGTTGTCTAATTCTGAAATTTTATTGTTAATTTTCTGGATTTCTGATTGCTCTCTCTCTATAGATTCTTGCAGCCTATTAAATTTGTCATTATGCTCTTGAATAATCTTCTTAAGATCCTTATTGATTTGTCTCTGTGTTCCTTGATTTGTTCTGCGTTTGCCTGATCTCCTTCCTGATATCTTGAAGAGTTCTGTATATTAATCTTTTGTATTCTACTTCCAGTAATTCCAAGAAATTCTCTTCCTCTGAAAAATTTCTTGATTCTTTATTTCAGGAGCTTGCTGAAGCCATCATGTTCTGTCTCTTTATATGATTTGATATTGACTGTTTTCTTTGAGCCATCGATAAGTTATATTTATTCATTTTATGTTTTCTTACTCTGTCCTAGCTTCTTGTTTTGTTTGTTATGCCCAAATATGCTGCTTGTGTGAGCTAGTTTGATTATTGGTGCCTTTGAAGCTCTAACATCCCCAGGTGGTTGGATCTGTTATTAGGTATATAAGCCCAGGAGTCTGTTTACTTTTCTTGTATGAATTCAGCTCAGGTGTCCAGGTAGTCGGTCACCAAGTGTGTGGTGCGGGCTTTCACCTACAGTCCTAGACAGGCATGGGTGACTGGTGTAGGCCCAGGTATCCAGATGCAGTAGGGGTTCACGGGCTGAGCAAGGCAGGGGGCTGACAGCTACTCCTGAGTGTCTGGGAGGAAAGCGTGTCTCTGTTCCCTAGAGCATGTAGGTTGGTGGGTTTTGCAGCTAGACTATGAGCACCCAATGCTGTTGGCTGTAAGGACTAGGGGGAACCACTTATTCTTGGACCCCTGTCACAGGTGGCTAGGTGGTGTGGGTGGAGCCACCAGTCCTCAGGCCTCTCATGTGGGTAGGTGAGGACCCTGCTTAATAGGCAGAACAGTGTCCAATGTCACGAACCTGCCACCTCACCATATAGCTGATACAGTTGAAGTTAGGCTTCCGGTATGTACCCTGTTTTACTATGGTAATGAATGCCTATGCTGTTGAAATGGGCCCACACAGATCTATGCAGTGGTGAAAGGCATTCAAAGCCCATGGACCCCTTATGCCTTTGCCTGGGCAAAGGAGCTGTGCCTACCCTGAGTTCCTGGCTTAGGAGATCCAGCAGATTATTTTTTCTGTTTGTTAATTTGTTCCCTCTCTGAGGCCAAGAGAATGGTTCCGGGCACCTGATGGGTCCTACTTCTGGCCCAGGGGACTTGGCAATCACTGAAGCCAGCCTGGGACCTGGTGCAGAGAGGGCAGGGGGGAAGTAAATGGGAGAGAGGTTTCTCCCAAAGGGGATTTTTTTTGATTCATGTGGTAAGTCAGATGCAAGTACTTATCTTTAGCTAACTGACTGCTGATTTTCACTGGTTCTGGATGCCCGAATAGACTCTCTGCCACTGAGTCTCTCCCAACATGGAAAACACCTCCTGAGTGCCACTGTTTGCCTCACCGTGCACACAAGCCGATTCAGCCTGAAGGGTGCTGGCTCCTGTCGGGTCAGGTCTGGCAACTCCTCACTCCTTCCGAATCATCTCTCCCTCCCCCTGCCACTCAGTCTGATTCCTCAACATTGCTTTTGATGTTTAGGCCTCCTAGATTGTCATATATAATCGATTCACTTGTTTTTTCGGGTCTTTGTTGTAAGAGGGTCCACAGGAAGCGTCTGACTACTCTGCCATCTAGGCCCCACCTCCTTGAGATACTCTTTAAACCTTTAACCAAAACTAGCTCCCAAGAACATCTAGCTCAATTGTCATAACATAGTTTATAAGGAAAATGTTCTACGTTCTACTTTGGTGAGTAGTGTCTGGGGTCTTAAAAGCTTGTGAGCAACCATCTAAGATACTCCATTGCTCTCACCCCAGGGAGCAAGGGAGAATGAGAAAACTAAAGACACAAGGAAAAGATTAGTCTAAAGGACTAATGGACCACAAGTACCACAGCCTCTACTAGAGTCCAGCCCAGCTAGATGGTGCCCCGCCACCACCACCAACTGCTCTAACAGGGATCACAATAGAGGGTCCTAGGCAGAGCTGCAGAAAAATGTAGATCAAAATTCTAACTCAGAGAAAAGACCAGACTTACTGGTCTGACAGAGACTGGAGAAATCCCAGGAGTATGGCCCCCGGACACTTTTATAGCTCAGTAATGAACTCACTCCTGCAGTTCACCCTTTATCCAAAGATTAGACGGGACCAGAAAACAAAATAGGACTAAATGGGCACACCAGCTCACGGGCAAGGATGAGAAGGCACAAGGGGTCAGGAAAGCTGGTAATGCAGAACCCGAGGTAGAGAAGGGGAGTGTTGACATGTCATGGGGTTGGCAACCAATGTTGCAAAATGATATGTGTATTAACTGTTTAATGAGAAACTTGTTTGCTCTGTAAACCTTCATCTAAAGTACAAAGAAAAAAAAAAACCAAAAAACAGAAAACTAGCCCCCTAGGTCACCTTTTAGCTAAATACAGATTGATTCACAAAATAAAGACTATCACCCATGAGTACTGTGCTCCTTTAAAAAAAAAAAAATCATCTTTATAAGACCAAACAGTCAACCAAAAAAAAAAAACCAAACCTGTTGTGGTCAAGTTGATTCCAACTCATAGCAACCCTACAGACAGATTAGAACTGCCCCACGGGGTACCAAGGAGTGGCTGGTGGATTCAAACAGTCGACCTTATGGTTAGCAGCTGAGCTCTTAACCACTGTGCCGCCAGGGCTCCAAACAGACAATAATTACTTTAAAATAGAGATGAGAATGTAAGGGGACAGGGAAACTAGATTAATGGAAATGGAACAACCAGAACAGAAATATTGAGAATGTTCATGTAGAATGAAGAATGTAATCAATGTCACTGAAGAATTTGTGTAGAAACTGTTGAATGGGAACCGAAACTGCTGTGAAAACCTTCACCGAAAACACAATATTATCAAAAAACAAACAACTTATCAGGTTGTACACTTTAAATATGTACCATTTATTGTATGTAAATTAAACCTCAATTAAACTTTTTTAATGTTAAAAAATAATGAGTGGAATGGACACCAAGAATCAAAGTGCACCTAGCATGGTCCCCCCCGCAGAACACACAGAGGGGACACAACGCATACTAGTTCGGCTCAGAAGACACATGTCCTATATGTTTCTATAATGATCTCAAATCTCATAAGGTATAAATCACTATTATGCTTTTAAAATACATATGTATAAGCACTCATGTTATGAACTTAGAAATAGAAATATGTCTACCTTTGTGAGACTCTCTAACATTAGCTATAAGTCATTAGTAATCAGTAAGTCATAAGAAAGTTATTCAGAAAATTTCCGAACTTAGACATGGAAACGTAGACGCATGTGAAGTATGTAAAGAACGTAAACAATCTTTAAGTTCACTTTGACCTAACATGCTGTGATAAAAAAGACACAGCATAGTCAATCTTTGTCAGCTAGTATTGAGATATGAGAGGATGGTCATTTGGCTCTTCTCTAGCTCTGGATAAAAAACATAACAATACTACTCTTTGACATCACCACTGGCCCTTGCCAAGTGGAGCCAAGGTGAGAAATTCACATATAAACCCTAAATTTCTGTTCACTCACTGAGAGAAGGCAGAGATGGAACTGAGATTCTGTCTGCTGCTGACCTCAGATCTCCTACGAGGGCCGTCTGCTGAGTTCCAGCCATGGTTAAGCATTCCTCCTGAGGTCTTTCGTTAAAGGTAAAAGCCTAAGTCTAAAGATCTGAACTCTAATTACTGAACTAAAATTGTAATTGTTAATTCTGATTCTCTGGTTCTAAATGAATGTTGTGAGGCCTTACTTGCATGCCTTGCCATGACTACCTTGCAATAAACTAAATGAGCTTATGCATGATAAACCTGAGTACCTCTCTATTAATTTTCTAAGATAAATCCTGCACAACAACATATACCAACAGTCAACGTAAGAAAAGTAGATGGCCCGTTTTTGCAGAAGGAATAAAAAAGAGTAAAGAAAGAAAGATGGGAAATTTCCAAGCAAAGGCACATCTTAGCTCCCTGAGTTTGACTCATCACCCATTCAGGCAGGAGTGGAAAGGGCTGTGGGGCTCTTAGCCATCCTGGGTAAGCCCAGATCTCAGCTCCATCATTTACCACCTCTGTGACCCTGTACAAATAACTTAACTTCCCTATGCCTCAGTTAGTCCAAGGTAAAACAGGAAATCTTTATCTTATGAGACTATTGTGAGTATTGAATGGAACAAGCTTATAGAGCACTTAGGACAGTGCTAACGATTATTATTAGCTATTATTATTAACAATGGAACTTAATGAACACTGTATTCTCATCAGGGTGCTGGGCCCTAGGGATATTATTGAAATAAAGGAGTGTTGGTTTCCTCCTACTTCAGGGTCTGCCGCACAGCTGAATGGGCATGTTCTAAAGAGCTCCCCTGGGGAATCTCAGATATCCTAGCCTGGAAGTGGAGCCAGGGGCAGTGACTGGGATGTCTTGGGGTGACCAAACTCTCCCAACCAGATAAGAAGTGCATTTGAGATAGGCAATTCTGATGCCCTCTAAGGGGAGGAATCACTTAAACAAGGAAGTTCATCATGTCTGGCATTGAGGTGGTGAGGGGAGTTTGCTGGGGGGCTATTTTTACTGACTCTCTGACAGTCGTCATGAGTCAGTGGGTTGGAGAGAACTTAGGAGAGCAGAAGACCACACAAGGGTACATCACTGCCGTTGCTCAGAACCCATTTGCTTCTAAGAGCTGGACTTCCAATTCAAACCGGCTTAACACTGACAAGGTGTCTTAGTCATCTAGTGTTGCGATAACAGAAATACCACAAGTAGATGGTTTTAACGAAGAGAAGTTTATTTCCTCACAGTAAAGTAGGCTAAAAGTCCAAATTCAGGGCATCAGCTCCAGGGGAAGGCTTTTTCTCTCTGTCGGCCTTCTCATCAGTGTTCCCCCGGACTAGGAGCTTCTCGGCGCAGGGACCCCGGTCCAAAGGACACGCTCTGCTCCTGGCACTGCTTTCTTCATGGTATGAGATCCCCCTGTCTCACTGCTCACTTCTGTCTTTTATATCTCAAGAGATTGCCTCAGGACACAATCCAGTCTTGTAGATCAGGTCCTGCCTTACTAACACAACTGCCACCCATCCTCCCTCATTAACCTCATAGAGGCAGGATTTACAACATATAGGAAAATCACACAGTATCAGGAATCATGGCCCAGCCAAACTGATATACACATTTTTGGGGGGACATAATTCAATCCATGACACAAGGAAAACCAGGTCATATAGCCAAACCAAGAGAAGGTAGCCTGCCTCAGGGATAGCTGGATCCAGCCCCTGACATGGTATGAAGACCATCTTTTCGTCTCTCTCATCTCTGCTTTCTCTGCACGTTGGCTTGTTGGTGGATAATTCTGGCATTTTTGCACGTCTTTTGAGCAAAGAGCATTGAGAGCTGCCTTCAAGGATGTTTGCAAAGCTGCTCTGGGGCAGGGAGCAGATTTGCTTACATTCCAGGGTAATAAAGTTAGAGTCTCCTTCCCCTTCTCAGAGACATTCCAGGGTGATAAAGATAATGTCTCCTTCTGAGTCAGAGGGCAGATTTGTTTTCAGACCAGGATCATAATATCTCCCTGTGGGAGAAAGGATAAGCAGGTTTGCTAGTAGCCCCTTATAAGACTGGAGTTGCCTGCACTCAGGGTTCCTCAGTTGAGACACAGAAGACTTTGTGTACAACATTCACCTGGGCTTGCTATGCATTGCCTCCTTGTGACCTTGGGGGGCAGGGGCAAGGAGAACCTAGGTGAACACGAAGCTCACGCTACCTGTTGTCTTGTGAGTAACAACCTGCCTAAATCATTTGGGCTCTTTGTTCCTTACCGGCAGAATCTATGAAAGTATAAAAATTCATCAAGCTATGCACTTAAGGTCTATCTACTTCACTGTATGTAAGTACGTCATTTAAAAAAAAAAAAAACAAAAACAAACTCTTTGCAGTCAAGTCAATTTGAACTGATGGCTACCCTATAGGACAGAGTAGAACTGCCCCACAGGGCTTCCAAGGAGTGGCTGGTGGATTCGAACTGCTGACCTTATGGTTAGCGGCCAACCTTTTAATCACTGCACCACCAGGGCTCCATATATGTCATATCTCAATAAAAACTTTTTTAGAAAGGCAAGGCATAGAAAAATATGCCTTAAATGAGAAAAAGCAAGCAAACAAACAAAAAAAGCTTCAGGAGCAGGCTAAACATTGTATCAGAGCAAGATATGTTCTTTAGAATTAGTTGTGCAATGACAGCGCATTATAACCCCCCAAACTCAAACCCACTGCCATGGAGTTGATTCCACCTTATAGTGACCCTATAGAACATAGCAGAACTGCCCCAGAGGGTTTCCAAGGCTGTAAATCTTTATGGAAGCAGACTGCCACATTTTTCTCCCATGGAGTGGCTGGTAGGTTCGAACTAGGGGAGCCCAAGAACCAGCAGCAGTGGGCTGGCTCCCCCAGAATTATCTAGGGGGAACTTACTAAAACTCAGATTCCCAGCCTTCACCCTTCGGTGATTCGAGATCAGTAGGTTTGGAGCAGGGCCAAATAAAAAATTTATTTATTTAAAAATTATAATAAACAAATCAACCCCTCTCTGTGTTTGGGAACCTTTACATCCAGGCGTTGAGAAGAGAACAGGTCCCAGCCCAAACGTGCAATCCATCCTGGACCATGGACATGCATTAGGTTGGTGGAAGCTAAGTGGTTTTGATCCGATTTTGGCTTTAAGTGCAAACAAAGAGTGTTGGTTCTGCCCAGGTCACACGTGGAGGGCACCCCATTGTCTCTGCTCTGCATAGGGAGTCATCAGTGGAGATCTGTGGCTGCACACACTGATGAGGACCACCTAGCAGAAGAGGACACCAGCGCTGTGCAGCTGCTACTCTGAGCACTGGTGACGAGCCCTGAGCAATGACCTTCCCTCAGGACGGTCACTGCCATCTGCTTCCAGAAGAGAAGCCAGCAATCCGATTTCCCCTCACAAAGATGATGCACAAGAATATCCAGAGACTCAGGAGCGTGTACTTCCTGGTGGTGGAGACACAAAGAAGCAGGTAGCAAAATCCCTGCACACAGGTGCTAATAAACATGTGAAAGAAGAGTGGGTTCAACACACATATGCATGCATCTATGTTAGAACGAGGTCCCTGGGTGGCTCAAACAGTTTGTGTTCTATTACTAAGCTAAAGATTCGTGGTTTGAACCCATCCAGTAAAGACTGGTGGTTTGAACCCATCCAGTGGCACGGGGGAAGAAAGGCCTGGATCTGCTTCCCTAAAGATTACAGCCAAGAAAACGCTATGGAGCAGTTTTATTTTGTAACGCACAGGGTCGCCATGAGTAAGAATCTGCTCGACAGCAACAGGTTTGGTTTTCGGGGTTTTTTTTACGTTAGAACACGTGGTCTCCATGGTTCTGAGGATGGCGAAGGATGCTGTAATTAGGCAGGGCTTAGATCAGGCTTAAAACCTCCCCGAGACCACCAACAGGATTTTCAGTTAGGTCCACACCAGTGGTTCTCAATCCTGGCTGCCTACTACAATCACCCGGGGGAGGTTTTTAAACTCCAGCCACTAAGGCCGTGCTCTAGACCACTGAAAGTCAGAATCTCTGGGGGTGGCTACCAGGCATCAGGAGTTTGTAAAGCTCCTCAGGTGATTCTAACATGCAGCCAAGTTTGAGAACTCTGGTCTACACACTGGGAGGTCCAAGGGAGACTGGGCCCAAGGATGAGCAATAGAAATCTGTCTAGAACCATGGGTAGAGACGTTGGGAGAGACCGGTGGCTGGCAGTGCCCAGAAGTCTACAATGGGGTGGTGAAGGGCAGGTGTGGTAGCAGATATGATGCTCTAGGAAAAAATGGGTGTGGCACAACCAAGGGGTGTCCGTAGGAACCGAACTGCAGTACTCAAGGGGAAGCTGCAACAGGAATTCTGGTTTCTTTTTTTTTTTTTTTTGGTCCAGGGCATTCTGACCCCACCATACTGTGAAGAAGAAGCCCAGGTGGTGCAATGGTTAAGCACTGGGCTGCTAACAAAAGGTCAGAGGTTTGAACCCATCACTGGCTCCATGGGAGAAAGACTTGGCGATTTGCTCCCATAAAGATTACAGTTCTTCTCTGTCATATAGTGTCACTGTAAGTCAGAATCGACTCGGGGGCATACAACAACAACTTATTTTGAGGGATAACTTCAGATTTACAAAAAGTTGCAAATATAATACAGAAAATACCTGATACCTGGCATAGTTTCCCCTAATGTTAACATCTTATATCCCCATAATACATTTGTCAAAACTAAAAAAAAAATTGGTACATTACTATTAACTGAACTGCAGACTTCATTCAGATTTCAGTGATTTTTCCACCAAGGTCTCTTTTCTGCTCCAGGATCCAATCTGAGATGGTTCATTGCAGTTAGTCATCATGTCTCCTTTTGACTCTACCGTTTCTGAACACTGCATTTGACCTAGTTGATGTTTTGACCTTAAACACATTTTTCATTCTGTCTTTCAGTATGTTGTTGTTGCTAGGTGCCAACTAGGTGGTTTTGACTCACAGTGACCCAAGGTACAACAGAAGGAAATGCTGCCTGGTCCTGCACCATCATCACATCGTTGTTATGCTTGAGCCCACTGTGGCAGTCACTGTGTCAATCCATCTTGTTGAGGGTCTTCCTCTTTTTCATTGACCTTCTACTTTACCAAGCATGATGTCCTTCTCCAGGGACTGGTCCCTCCTGATAACCTGCCCAAAGTAATTGAGACAAAGTCTCGCCATCCTCTCTTCCAAGGAGCATTCTGGCTGTACTTCTTCCAAGACAGATTTGTTGGTTCTTCTGGCAGTCCATGGTATAGTCAATATTCTTCACCAACACCATAACTCAAAGGCATCGATTCTTCTTTGGTCTTCCTTATTCACTGTGCAGCTTTCGCATGCATGTGAGGTGACCTGAAAATACCATGGCTTGGGTCTGGCACACCTTAGTCTTCAAGGTGGCATCTTTGCTTTTTAACACTTTCAAGATGTCTTTTGCAGTAGATTTGCCCAATGCAGTGCGTCATTTTATTTCTTGACTGCTGCGTTGATTGTGGATCCAAGTAAAATGAAATCCTTGACCGCTTCATTCTTTTTCTCCGTTTATCATGATGTTGCTTACTGGTCCAGTTGTGAGGACTTTTGTTTTCTTTATGTTGAGGTGTAACCCATACTGAAGGCTGTAGTCTTTAATCTTCATCTTTCAGCATACGTAGAGTTTAATCAGAATTTTACCAACTCTGATGACATTTCACTGAGAACGTTTTATCCTGAGTGACTCCACCCTAAGGCACTTTAATTGCTTGAGCAATTTTCCATTCTGTGCAGGTAAACAATTACCATACTTTTGCATTTTTAAAATATTCTTTTCACCAGGATTTTTTCTATAAAAAATAATTTATAAAAACGATTTGGTTCATCAATTACTTTTCTTTGATGACCACATTTCTAACAAGATAAAATTTCCTGGGTCAAATTTTGCATATCCAAATTTTGTCAAGATTATTTGATTCTTTTATTGCTTTCAAAAATTGATGTTACCATGTATGTTTTTGCTTCTGTTGGTTTTCTTTTGTGTGATTTTTTTCTATGACATCTAAATTTTCCGAGGTCAATTGTTGCACTTTTCAATCTTATCAACAAGTTTACATTCTTTAGTGTCTCATTTGTAGCAATTTTTATCAAGGTGCAGTGCTAATTGTTGCCAGTTTCATTTTTCATTGGTTATTTCTACCAATAATATTTATAATGGTTTGTATAAAACACTGATAATTTGTATTTATTTTTTAGTTAAGCCATAGAAGAATTGTGAGCCATTCTTGTCAGATATTCCAGGAATGTTCTACTGTCCAGAATTAATCCATTGTATTGCTCATCCAGTTCTTCTGAATGCTTGATCTCACTTCACTTGCCATGGACTGGCCAAGAACAAATAATGAGGCCAACATGGGTCAAAACCTCCTATATTAAAACAAAACAGCACCTAGCTTTGTATCTTTTTTGATGGCCTGTAAGTCAATAGCTCTGCCCTGCCCATGTGTTTGGAAATAGGGTATTTGAAGATGTTATCAGTTAACATGAGGTTGTACAGGAGTAGGGTGGGTCCTAATTCCATCTAAGTTGTGTCCTTATAAAAGAGAACAGAATAGAGACAGATATACACAGAGGAAGGATGGCCATGTGACGGTGGAGGTAGATACAGCTGCAAGCCAAGGAACACCAAGGATTGCTGGGAACCACTAGAAGCTAGGAGAGAGGAATGGAACAGTTACTCTATCAGAGCCCTCAGAAGGAATCGATGTGGTCAATACCCTGATTTGGACTTCAAGCCTCCATAAATGTGAGACAATAAATTTCTGTTCTTTAAAGCCATCTTCTTTGTGGTGTTTTGTTACAGCATCCCTTGTAAACTAAGATACCATAGAACATAACATAAATGGCATCCTTGGAGTTATGCAAGATGGCAGCCCTGCTGTATACTCAGCTTGAAGATCAGCAAAAGATAAGAAGCAAGAGTAGAGCCGAAGTAGCCGACTGGGATGTCTGGCTGAATACCAGGCAGAGACATAGGCACCAGATTTGTATGCAAATGTGGTCAAGGCAGAGGCTTGGTCAAAGGGAAGAAGACCTAGTTGTTGGAATCAGGATACAAAGGTCAGAGTGGACAGCTCCTGGGTTGATTTGCTGCTGAACTACTGGCTGACTCTCCTTAAGCTCACCCCAGGAGGAATGCAATTTGTCTCAGAGTCTAGGGTATGGCCCATTGCCCCACCTGTGGGGGCTGCATGGAAAGGTGGAGGGAGCCATGAAATTTCTAGAGAAGGTGATTCATCTGAGGAAATCAACAGTCTTATTTATTTGGGTCAAAACGATCTCATTAGGCTTATCTGTAATACAGTCGTGGGGCCACCTGCCTGTACAGAGGGAAGGTGGCTTTATTGCTGTGGCCCAGCTAGCTGGGGCAGTGATGCTGAGGTGAGGAGAGGAGGGACATTCTCCATCCAGAGACAGAAAGACTTTGTGAACCTAACGCAGTCCCTTCTCCAGGTGCCTCAGATAGACTTTTCCAAAGAAATGCAGGTCATCATCTCTCGGCTTCGTCTCAGGACAACAAAAGGACACTTCACTTTGTTTTCCAGCCTGCCCCCCCCCCCCCACCCCAGATGACAATGAATGAAAGCAGCAGGGAAAGGGCACAGCTGGGAAATGAGGGATAATTGGGCTTTAGTAGCAAATGGTACTTCCCCTCATCCTCTCCCTGGGCTAATCAGCCACATCTACTGAAGCCACTGAGCAGAGGTCTTGCCTGCGTGTATGTAACATACATTCAGAAAAAAGTGAATGAATGTATAAAGGACTTGAACATCTACATACTCACTACCCAGTCACAAAATCGAAAATGTCCAGAAGCTCAGAAAAGTGGCTGACTTTCCAACCTCGACCTGATGTTCCAGAACAGCCTCTTGACTTGCACAGCACCTGAGATTTGGCTGGGGAACACAACTTTATTCCACACAGATCTTTCACAAGACCCAGAAACATCTAGACTTTTTTTAGTGGCTCTCAACTTTAGTGGTTTTAAGGTGACACTCAGGGAATGAATTATTAAGATGCACATTCAGGACATCTGGAGTGAGGCGCAGGGACGTCCATTTTTAATAAGCACCCCAGGAGATTCAATGGCAGATGCTTCTCAAAGAGACCCCACTTTGAACAGACACACCCTGGATTCAGAGACGCTTAGCACAAGGAGGCACCATGAGAGTCCTTTAAGTCCTGATACTCAAAGTGTGGTCCCTGGACCAGCAACATTGGCATCACCTGGCAGCTTGATAGGAATGCAGGATCCTAGGCTCCACCCCAGACCTGCTGAATCAGAATCTGCATTTTAATAAGGTCCCTGGGTGACTTGGGTGCACATTAAAATTTTAACAGCACACCTCTGGGTTTATTGCAGACAGAGGTTCTAAATAAGGGTGGTGCTGCCCCTACAGGGCATTCGGGAAATGTGTGTTTTGATTGGCAGGTGGTTTGATGGTCATGATTCAGCATTTAGTGGGCAGGGGCCAGGGATGTGAGATCTCCCGCATTGTGAGGTACTATTAGACATTATGGAATTATCTGGCATCTTGCATAACTTTAACATGCCCTGATGGATATTCATGCATGCAGATAAACCTGTCTGCATTTTTCTGAACCTAGAACCGAATTCTTGTTTTACAAATGAACACACACTCTCTCTTTTTAAAATTTCTTTCACAATTTAGATTTTCCAGGAGTGCAACTGCCATATAAATTGAGGGCAGAGTCAACATTTATTTCAAGTGTCACCAAGAGTTATTCATCATCTCAGCAAACCCATCACCCACCGTACAGTGGTATGTATTACACACAGCATACCTGTGTCAGTCTACCTGGAGGTCTGAGTACCTGACGACATCATCGTATCTTCTAGCATAGTCAAATCCTGGTATTTATGTATTAGGATACATATTATTTTACTATAAAATATTTTCTTTTTGTTTCTTCTTTCTATTATGTTACATTGACCTTCGGAAATTTTGTGAATAGGTCACTTATTTTATCTATGAAATTCCGTTTCAGGATAGTAAAGGAATATTTTATTTATAAAACTTCATTCCAGTATCATAAGAAAATTTTTGATGTAACAAGAGAGCGTGGGGTATGAGAGCTGAGAAGAACTGTTCTGATTAAATTGTTTTATTTTTCAGACAGAGGATTTGAAACCCAGGGAGTTGAAGTGGCCAAGGTCACAGGGTGTGATGGATTGAACTGTGTCCCCCCAAAAGATATGTTGAAGTCCTAATCCCTGTACCCGGGAATGTGACCCTGCTTAGAAATAGGGTCACTGAAGATGTTATCAGTTAGCTTAACATGAGGTCATACCGGAGGAGGGTGGGTCCTAATCCTGTATGACTGGTGTCGTTATAAAAGAGAAGAAGAGACACAGAGACAGAGAGACAGAGGAAGGACGCCATGTGACCCTGCAGTTGTGAGCCAAGGAATGCCTGGAGCCACTAGAAGCTTACAGAGAGGCATGGAACATTCTTCCTCAGAGTCCTCAAAAGGAATCAACATGATTTGGATTTCTAGCCTCCAGAACTGTGAGACAATAAATTTCTGTTTTCATATTGTTGTTAGCTGCCAGGGATTTGGCCCCTGACTCATGGCGACCTCACGTGCAATGGAACAAAACTCTGCGTGGTCCTGCACCATCCCCATGATCTGTTACAAATCAGACCGTTGTGATCCTGTCTTAGTTATCTAGTGCTGCTATAACAGAAATACCACAAGTGGTTGGCTTTAACAAAGAGAAATTTCTTTTCTCACAGTCAAGTAGGCTAGAAGCCTGAATTCAGGGTGTCAGCTCCAGGAGAAGGCTTTCTCTCTCTGTCGGTTCTGGAGGAAGGTCCTTGTTATCAATCTTCCACTGGTTGAGAAGCTTCTCAAGCACAGGGGTCCCGTGTCCAAAGGATGCGCTCTGCTCTCTGCACTGCCTTCTTGGTGGTATGAGGGCCCCCATGTCTTTCTGCTTGCTTCCCTTTCCTTTCATCTCTTATAGGATAAAAGGTGGTGCAGGCCACACCCCAGGAAAACTCCTTTTACATTGGATCAGGGATGTGACCTGAATAAAGGTATTACATCCCACCCTAATCCTCTTTAACATAATCTAATCTTGCCTCATTAACCACAGGCAGAGATTAGGATTTACAACACATAGGAAAATTACATTAATTACAAAATGGAGGACAACCATATAATACTGGGAATCACGGGCTAACCAAGTTGACCCATATTTGGGGGGACACATTTTAAATCCATGACAGATCCACAGGTTTTCACTGACTAATTTTTGGAAGTAGATTGCCAGGCCTTTCTTCCTAGTCTGACTTACCCTGGAAGCTCTGCTAAAACCTGTTCAGCATCATAGCAACACTCAAACCTCCACTGACAGACGGGTGGTCATGAGATGCATTGGCTGGGAATCGAACCGGGGTCTCTTTCATGGAAGGCGAGAATTCTACTACTAAACCACCACTGCCCCTGTATTTTTATAAGCCACTCAGTTTGTGTTATTTTATTATGCAACCCTAGGAAATCAACACACCGGGGTAACCAGACACCTAAGAATCAAACCCCCTTCAGGCTTGGCCTCATGACCCTCAGCACTGTATGTCCAGGTGTCTGGAAAGCTCCTCGTCTCCACAGGAAACTTTCTTTTTTGTCCCCGTTCTTGACAAGCTCCTGGACAATAATCTGTAACATCATGCAGCCTGACAAGAAAGTACAAAACCTTGGCTAGACTCTTAATTAATTTCTTTTTTTTTTTTTTTACCCAGAATCTTTTCCTTGGAGACACAGAAATTACAAATTACAAAATAAATGAAGCCCTTGTTCCTGGTTCTCTTGTGACACAAATTGCTGCCTGTCTTGCATCTGTTTGGAGTCAGACTCAAGGGCCTTAAAGAAATATGTCAAGAAGAAAGAAAAAAATAAATACCTCCTTGGTTTTGGAAAAGCAGTGGATTTTATAGCTAAAGACCCAAAGCCCTGGAACTTCAAGCCCATCAGTACACTCAAACCCTCAAGAACAATCACCCAGAATCATAAAGTGAGTAGCACTTAATTTACATACACCAAGTATTTCCATAAAATGTGTAAGAACTTGTGTTGCTCAAATGTTGGTTGCTCTGCCACTTGCTTCATCCTGTGTATAAAAATGAAGTGATGCCTTTTGCCTCTAACATCCATAATTTCATGTAAGGTCTATGGAGGAGATAAATGAGGGGAGGGATAGTTCACCAGGGGTTATCAGAGAAGATCTCACGGCTTCAGGTGAGGCTGAAGTTTGGCGGCCCAGTCTCATAAAGAGCTAATGGTGAAGATGCTTCAGGTAGAAGGAAAGGTCAGTCCTGCCTGAAGCAGGAAGGAGCTTGGAGAATTTGAAGAACAGAAAAGAAACTAGTGTGGGAGACAGAGATGATATTGTTGGATGTATGGATGGACCCAATCCCAAATCCCAACCTGTAAATAGCAAAATGCAGTTGGAAAATAGTCAGTACCCAAGTTCAGGATGGTAGTACCTCACAAGGGAATGGATTCCTTGGGACTCTCCCACTTTTCTTGTCAAACTGGGGTAAAGTAGAGCCTCCCTTGGGTTTAACCCGCCTATCCCATGAGAACAGAAGGATAGCGTCTGGCCCAGGAGTAAAACAGAGAATGTACGTCATTCTCGTAAGACAATTCTAGCAGAACTCTTTTGATTTTCACACAAAAGCTTCAAAGGAACCAAAAAAGATACAATTATCAAGCCAATAACAAGAGTCCCCAAACATGGTAATGCATGCTGCAGCAAGGACAATGTGTTTGAAGGGAAAAATGCATCTTTAGAGAACTTGTATTTTCAGTGAGGTTTCCAGAATGTCATCAAAGAATGGCCTATATAATAAAGGATTTGAAATAGTCTCTTAAAAAATAATAGATGTTACTGCTTTAAGAGAGGAAAGAGTTCCAAAAGAAAGACCAGAAGTGACTTTATACCTAACACCTGAGGGGCTGTCATGGATTGAATTGTGTCCCCTAAAAATATCTGTCAACTTGGCTAGGTCATGATTCCCAGTATTGTGTGATTGTCTACCATTTTGTCATCTGATGTGATTTCCCTATGTGTTGTAAATCCTATCACTATGATGAAATAAAATGGATTAGTAGCAGTTATATTGATGAGGTCTACAAGATTAGATAGTGTCTTAAGCCAGTCTCTTTTGAGATACAAAAGAGAGAAGCGAGCAGAGAGACACAGGAAGCTCATGCCACCAAGAAAGCAGTGGCAGGAGCAGAGCGTGTCCTTTGCACCTGAGGTTCCTGTGCTGAGATGCTCCCAGACCAAAGGAAGACTGATGCATCACATGGACCTTCCTCCAGAGCCAACAGACAGAGAAAGCCTTCCCCTGGAGCCGGCACCCTGAATTTGGACTTCTAGCCTACTGGACTGTGAGAAAATAAACTTCTGTTTGTTAAAGCCATCCACTTGTGGTATTTCTGTTATAGCAGACTAGATAACTAAGACGGGGCCAAGTTACAAGAAAGGGAGAAGGCACACAGGGTCGACTGAGGCTTTATTCTGAGGAGTCCTTGAGAAGGAACAAGACTAGGACCTTCAGCTTAGAAAAGGATAGTTGATGTTGAAGGGAAGTTGTGTTGAGGAGGGAGCTGAGCCATCAGAAGAGGAGAAAAGATCAGAAGAGTCGAGGATGGTTAATGGATGAGAGGCTGACTCCTGTTAACAGAAGCATGAAGAGACAAAGACAGGTCTTCAGGAAGCTAAGAGGCTGGTCTTAAACATTTGGGTAGGATCCATGCTTCATTTGGGAGTGAGAAAGGACGAAGAAAAGGAGATGTGTCTTTAGAAAAGAGAGGAGAAGCATGGATGGGAGAACTCTGGCCTGAGGGAAGGACAGGAATACCTTTCTGTCCTTGGGGTGGGGAGGATGTTCTAGTTTTCATGTTTTTTTCAATTTCCAAAAATACCTGCCTTATTTTCATGGGGAAAGGCTTTGGATAAAAAGAATCCGATTACCCTTAGAGTCTCCAATGTGTTAAAAAAATTTAAAAAAAAAAAAAAGTTCCCAAGCTCCAATGTCTAGTACTTGAGACTTCAGCTTTCCAATTCGACTGGAAAACAGCAATCAAACGGAGACAGAAACCTAGTGTTAACATCTAAGAAAACACAACCCTAATGATTCAGAAGCTATGAAAAAGCTCAAGTTCCTAAGGAGTATGTATCAATAAGAGGAGGAATTGCACAGGGGGAAGACGGGAGAGACTATACAGTCTACGTCATTTATTCACAATAACCAGGGAGGAAGAGGGAGAGAAGACAACATTATGAAGGTGCTGTGTAGAGTGGGGGTTGAGATTATAAATACTGGAATGCAGCCCTGCTTGTATCTTGTCTTCTAACATACAAGATTCTTACCGGTCCCCTCTAAGGTTCAGTTTTCTCATTCCTGAAGTGGAATAGCATATATACCAAGTCTGGCACACAGTGGGCTTTCTATATGGTCGCTGTACTTCCATGCCTTTAATAAGAATTACTGGAGAACCTATATATCCAGAAGAGTCTGTTTCGAAGGGGGGTATTCCTGAATATGAAATCCCACCTTCTTATCTCAGTGCTGGTTTTGTTATATGGGGACAAGACATACTCAGTGGGATCACTGGTCCTGTGCAAGGTACCAGAGCTCGGACATGCTGGGACTCCTGAGAAAGATTCCAGAAAAATTGAGTCTCCTTCCCATTCTATCCTGGGACCAATTTCAGTGAGAAAGAGCAATAGGAGCTAACATTTATCGAGCGCCCACTGTATAGCAGGCACAGTCCTAAACGCCTTGCCTATGTCCTCTTGTTTACCTCTCTGAACAACCCTCTGAGGTCAGTATTATTATTATCACCCCCATGATACAGATAGAGAAACTGAGGCACAGAGGAGGGAAGCAGCTTGCAGAGGGTCCTATATGGTGGAGCTGGGGTGGCAAATGCTGGGGGTGGGATACCCCACCCCTCTGCTGCTTCTATCGAGAGACAGCCCAGCTGTAGGTATTCATCCTCCCCTTTGGAGAGGAGACTCACAGTCTCTCTCCTTTCCCTAAGTCACAAGGGTCGGGGGGGCTGGGGGGATTTGAAAGATGAGGTAGATTTACTACGAGACTGGAAGGTGACTGAGCATGGTTGTTTGGTAAATGTTTTCCTACATAAGGAAAAAGTAGAGAGAATAATACAATGAAACTTCTATCATATATAATGATACCCAGCACCAACTGTCGTCAATTCTGACTCATGGCAACTCCACGTGTGTCAGAGTGGAACTGTGCTCCATAGGGTTTTCAGTGGTGGATTTTTTGGAAGTAGATTGTCAGGAGCCTCTGGGTAGACTCTGGGGACTCCAACCCAAGGACTATTGTTGTTGTTAGGTGCTGTCAAGTTGATTCCGACTCATAACGACACCATGTGATAGAGAAGACCTGCCCCACAGAGTTTTCTTGGCTGTAATCTTTACAGAAGCAGATCGCAAGGAGCCGCTGGGTGGGTATGAACCACCAACCTTTTGGTTAGCAGTCGAGCATTTAACCGTTTGCACTACAAGGATAACCCCCTGAATATCCTCAGGGGTGGAGGGCTCTTGAGAGGTGCTGGGCTGGGCAGCACCCTTAACCTTCTGTTCTCCGGCGGGGCCTTGAGTGCAGGAATTCCGTACCATTGGGTGAGTGCGCAGGCAACTGCTCTCCAATCCAAGTGAATGGATATGAGCACAACATACTTCTGTCAAAACTACTTAGACGGGCACCCTGCCTGGGCACGGAGGTGAGGGGGACAGAACTGCAGGCAGGGCCACGATATTCCTCATTCAAAGAGTTCCGGAAGCATATAAACCATAGGTAGGATGCAGGTGCAACCTTCAAGGAGCTTCAGCCTAACAAGGTAAGTATTTATCTGGCAACTTTTTGAAATAGCATAATACAGCCTCACACTTGAAACCATAGCTAATTTTAAAGAATGGGGGAAATATAAAAGCAGAGATGGGGCTAGGGGTAGCAAGTCATGTATCTCATCCTCCTCATACAGCAGCCACCACCCACCAGAGAGCTGCCTAGATCCTCCACCCCAACCCCCGTGCCCATCCCCTGGACTCTTGACTCCTGTTCAGAGGCTCAACAGAGTTCACAGGACTCTGAATGATTCCATTCTACCTCAGCCCCACAGACTCAAGAAACAGAGAATGCAGCAAAGAGAGTTCTGACAGCACTTTCTGGCTGTGCTAGCCTCTTCCTGACTGTGAAGTTTCCGTGGAAGGTGTTCACACAGAGGAAAGGGTGAAGCAAGCCACACTATGCCAGGCAAACATGAAATACTACCAAACTGATGAGCCACAGTAACTACATTTAATTCCAGATCAAAAGTCCTTCAACTAAACACTCCCTGGTTACCCAGAGAATGGATGCAATTTTAATATGTCTATGTATTCTAAAGGAAAGTACATAGTGAAATCATCTGTTAACCAGAATTCTTAAGAGAATGAGGTGTTTTAGTTTGTTCTTTCTTTTAATTAGTTAAGATATAACCAGGAGAATCCAGAGGTGTGTGTAACAGTTTTGATGAGGTACATTTATGCTTTTATAGGCAATGATCAATGTTGGTTAACCAGCTGCTGTCGAGTCAACTCTGACTCATGGCAACCCCATTTGTGTCACAGTACAACTGCGCTCCACAGGGTCTTCAATGGCTGATTTTTCAGAGTAGATTGCTAGGCCTTTCTTCTGAGTTTCCCTTCATAACAAAACCTTTTTTTTCCCACCTATCCTTCCTTGTTCACATAACCATGTGCTGGATGTGAAGCTGCCCTCACCTCTGGCTCAAAAAACGGGACGATGATTTAAAAGGTAATCCCATCCCACTTGTCAGTGATTGGTCCAGGAATGGGCATATGACCCAATTCTGGCCAATTAGGTATAATGAAGTCTGTTGAGAGCTTCCAGGTAAAGTTTCCTAAACCCTAAGAAAGCAACTAGGGGCTCTGGTGGTGCAATGGTTAAGTTCTTGGCTGCTAACTGAAAGGTTGGTGTGGCGGTTTGAGTCCGCCCAGAGGCTCTGTGGGAGAAAAACCTGGTTATCTGTTTCTATAAATGTTGTTGTTAGGTGCCGTCAAGTTGGTTCCAACTCATAGCGACCCTATGCATGACAGAATGAAACACCGTCTGGTCCTGCGCCATCTTCATAATCGTTGTTATGCTTGAGCCCATTGTTGCAGCCACTGTGTCAATCCATCTTGTTGAGGGTCTTCCTCTTTTTCTCTGACCCTCTACTTTACCAAGCATGATGTCCTTCTCCACGGACTGATCCCTCCTGACAACATGTCCGAAGTATGTAAGACGTTGTCTCGTCATCCTTGCTTCTCAGGAGCATTCTGGTTGTATTCTTCCAAGACATCCAAGACTTTTTTTTTCCCCATAAATATTACAGCCTAGAAAACCCTACGGGGCAGTTCTACTCTGTAACACATGGGGTCGCTGAATGGGGAGGGACTGGACAGCACCCAACAACAACAATAAGAAAGCAACTACTCAAAGAATCTTCACTTCCTCTGGACACTGGGTCTGGCTGTAATATCTGCAATTGCCACAATCTATTTTGCCTCCAGTGGGGGGCTGACACCAAAAACAAGGATGACAGAGCAAAGAAATGGAAAGATTCTACATCCTGAATATTGTGACTTGTCTATGCAGTCATCTGATCCTGGAATCCTGGTATGAGACATCATGCATTTTCTTATTTAGTTGGGATTTTTGTTACTTGTAGCCAAAAGCAGGCTAGCTGATACAGACATAGTGGACAACAACTAATTTATTTCTACACGAGAAAGGAAAATTCACCTTCTAATCAGCTATTTTACCTAAAATCTTATTTTCATGATAAAGTATTCCATATACACGGGGCAGCTGACTTAAGTGAAAAGAAGGTACAGGCATTTGTTGTCGTTAGTTGCCATCAAGTCTGCTCTGCCCCCTGGCGACCCCATGAACAACAGAACCAGACGCTGGCTGGTCCTGCACCATCTTCATGATCACTGGTATGCTTAAGTTCATTGCTGTGGCTGTTGTATATTTTGAGTGTCTTCCAACCTAGGGGGCTTATCTTCCAGCACTATATTGGACAATATTCTGTTGTGATCCATAAGGTTTTCATTGGCTAATTTCTGGAAGATCGTCAGGCCCTTCTTCCTTTCTGTCTTAGTCTGGAAGCTCTGCTGAAGCCTGTCCACCATGAGTGACCCTGCTGGTATTTCAAATACAGGCATCTACTTGAGTCAAATATCTTAGTGCAAGATACAATTTTAAAAGTACAGCTCTTTAGAATATTTTTTCCAAAATCATTCCACTGTTTCACATGGACAAATAAAAGCTATAAAAATAACCACTGCTAATTTGATAAAATTACTTTGTTTTCCTTTGTTCAATCCACCACTTCACATTTTGAGGCCGCCTCATATCCTTGGGGGCTGATTAGGCCTTCGCTGTCTATTAGGTAGGCAATTTTCTCTCCAGGAAACAGAAAAGCCTTATGTCCTGGAGGTCACCGGTGCTGGCCAGAAAGTGGCTTATTAAACGTCCTTTCATTATGCAGAATCTTCTGCCAGCTCCGATTTCATGAGGGCCAGCATAGCTGAGGTTCGAAAATTGGCCAACGGCTCACAATTAAGTCACAATGCAACCACAGCACGTAGTGATGAAGTTTCTGTGGTGAAGAAGTGCACATCAGAGTTTCCACAAGAAGCTTTTTTTTGCTTCTTCTTTTTTTTTTAAACTGTGGCCAATCCCTAATTATCTAAGCATACTAAGCATAGATTGCCTATACAATTAACTCCAAAGTGAGATTAACACCAAAGAAACTTTGTCCTCACCCTCAAGTGCTTCCTGGCATTTGTTGCGGTTGTTAGGTGCCCTTGAGTAGATTTCGACTCTTATGGATCCTATAGGACAGAGTAGAGCTGCCCCATAGAGTTTCCTGAGCTGTAACCTTTATGGAAGCCAATCACCACGTCTTTCTCCCATGAAGCTGCTGGGTATGTTTGAACCACCAATTTTTTGGTTAGCAGCTGAGCACTTAACCATTGTGCCACCAGGGTCCCTTTTGTTCCTAGCATAGAAAATGCAAATTAATTTTAGTATTCGGTTGCAAAAAAAAGGAAGGAAAGGAGAAACCTGAGCCTTAGGTAATGTGCTAATTGAACAGCAGCTCAAGAAAAATCAAGAGCTGCATAATCAGCCAGGTGTATATACCTATCAGGGAAGAAATCCTGCTTGGAGGAAGAAACCATATGTATGCCAGAGCCACATATACACAATGTCTGGACCGTATGCACTTCTTGCCTGCCCTGGAAGGAAAAATTATGTTTGATAGGAGAAAGGAGGCGGTTCTGGGACTTTATCCCTTAAGCAGATGTTCCAAATCCTTCTGAACTATCCCTCAAACATCACATCCAAATCCTTCTGAATTATTCCGAGAACATCATCACATCCACCTGTTTTCCACTGTCGGTTGCACAAATGTTGACCTGCTGCTTCAGTCACAAAGGGTTTTCTTAGCTTCGTAATAGTAATGCCTTTCATCTAGAGTTCTCAAAACTTGCCTAAAAACTGTCAACACTTTTCTCCCTCGTTTTCTTGAACGGGCAACTCAATGATACATACAAAGCCTGCTGACTGAGCTAGAAACAATCTTTCTAATATCTAATTATATAGATGCTGTGGATTGAATTGTGTCCCCAAAAAATATCTGTTAACTTGGCTAGGTCATGATTCTCAGTATTCTATGATTATGTACCATTTTGTAATGTGATGTGATTTCCTCATGTGTTGTAAACTCTGTAACTATGATGTAATGATGGAGTAGTGGCAGTTATACTGATGAGGCCTACAAGATAGGATAGTGTCTTAAGCCAATCTCTTTTGAGACATAAAAGAGAGAAGTGAGCAGAGACACATGGGAACCTCATACCACCAAGAAAGCAGTGCTGGGAGCAGAGCGTGCCCTTTGGACCTGAGGTTTCTGTGCAGAGAAGCTCCCAGACCAAAGGAAGACTGATGCATCACACGGACCTTCCTCCAGAGCCGACAGAGAAAGTGTTACCTTGGAGCTAACACCCTGAATTTGGACTTGTAGCCTACTGGACTGTGAGAGAATAAACTTCTCTTTGTTAAAGCCACTCACGTGTGGTATTTCTGTTAGAGCAGCACTAGATGACTAAGACAACAGGCAAACCAATTTCAGTTTCCTGGAATCTAACTAACAGACATTCTATTTTTCTTGGGATTTTTTCATGTACTCAACTTTTAGGAAAATGAGGCCATTAGCAAGAAAAAAGAACATTATTTAGGACATTTATAAAGCCACCAAGGGGGTACCTTGAATAAGAGTGGAGAGAGTTCCATTTCTGAC
The DNA here is from genome assembly GCA_030035585.1 of Dugong dugon. Taxonomy (NCBI): domain Eukaryota; kingdom Metazoa; phylum Chordata; class Mammalia; order Sirenia; family Dugongidae; genus Dugong; species Dugong dugon. The sequence continues at coordinate 99,438,336 of CM057472.1, read as the reverse complement.
ACCCTTGACACCCGCAGTTGTTCATAATGTCAAAGCAGTTAAGAGTCTTGAACATGCCTCACATGACAGTTCAGTCACATGGAGAATACTCTACTTAGTGAGAAAGTAGAGTGGACTAAGCTATTTGAGAAATACTTCATTGCAACTATGTTCAAGTCATATACACAGCACTTGGAAAAAAACACACAAAAAAGTCAACAGTAACTCTGGTTAGTGGGATAATGAGTAATTTTTACTCTTTAATTTGTAAAGTGAATACAGAAGTATTTTCCAAAGATTTCAAGGAGGATTCCTGCACCCCTTAATCAGAAGAAAAGTCAATTAACAGAACAATTCCATTCCCAAAGCCATGCGGATGAAATTTTTACTGTACATGGTGCTCCAAAAAGGGCTTCTCCCTGATAAGGCCATATTGACCTTTGGCCTTGGCGATCATTTACTTAATATTGTTAACTAAGTTGTAGTAGTTTAACTTAACTTCATCCTAAACAATACTAACCAAGAAATCACAGTTGTTTTTTTCTTATGTGCCAGTTAAATACTTTTTTCTGATACTCATTATAAAAATACAGTGTTTTCCATGTACCATCTTAAATTATGTGTAGCCCTAGTGGTTCTTGGAGAACTCTGCAGTAAGAATGTGCAGGTCCTCTGAATTTGTATTTTAAAGCCTATGAGGAACCGCTGGGTTAGTGTCTGGCACATGGTAGGAGTTCCTTTGGTACTTATGAATAAATGAATGAATGGGTCCTTCTTATAGTGACGGTGGAGCAGTAACTTGGACAAGAAGTAGGAGGTTGTCAACCATAGCCCCTTATTAGGGCATCATGACTTGGGGCTAACCCTACTCTAAATAACTATGATCTACAACCTGAAGTGTACCATCCGTCAGTTTGTCGTACTGTGGTGGTTTGCGTGTTGCTGTGATGCTGGAAGCTATGCCACCAGTATTTCAAATACCAGGAGGGTCACTCGTGGTGGACATGTTTCAGCGGAGCTTCTGGACTAAGAGGGACAGGAAGAAAAGCCTGGTGATCTATTTCTGAAAATAAGATAATGAAAACTCTATGGATGACAAAATAATATAGTTGGATATGTTGCTAGAAGATGAGGCCCTTAGGTTGGAAGGCACTCAAAATTCACAGTGGCTGCAACAAGGCACTTGAGCATACCAATGATCATGAAGATGGCGCAGGGGCGGGCAATGTTTGTTTTGTCGTACATGGGGTCACCATGAGTCAGAGCAGACTTGACAGCAACTAACAACAACAACAACTTGGAGAACCTGGAAAGAAATGAACCACAGTGAAACCTGTGAGAGCCAGAACTCCATGGGACTGCCTTGTTTCTCTGGGTCTCGCGTTTTCTGCCTTTGACAAGGTGCAGTCTTACCACTTCCCTATCGCTTGTTTTAGTGGGAAATATTTGAGCTTTCCTTCTCTGACAGGTTCCCGCCTTACATAGTTTCCAGCTTTTGCAGATTTTACTGTAATGCTTACCCAGAATTTTCTCTGATGCCTGATAATTTCCCTAAGTAAGAGATGAAGTAATAGCATACAGATGACACACCCAAAGCAAATGAAAGAGTTTAGTCACTAAGTGATTTAAAAAAAAGAAAATTCCTCTAACTGTGTTTGCTCCGAGAGGAACAGACCAAGGTCACGTTTTGGTGATCTGGCAAACTAAGCTGCCGTGTTTTTTTGTTGGTTGGTATTCTTGGAGAGGAGATTACAAAGCACTTTCTCAGCAGCCCTAGAGGCATCTCTGGATGTATGGCAGAAGAGTTTATGTGGGATAGCCAGGAGGTAAAACAACATACAGAATACAACAATTTGAGTGTTCAGCCACCCCTTCTTACTTAGTAATTGGCCTTGGCAGCCATTTTTATCCTGCCTGGTTGAATACCCCAAGATTCAAGTGATTGGACAGGGATAAACATGTGACCCACATTTGGCCAATCAGTTTCTCTCAGGAACGTAGAACTGGGACTAAGACAGAGTAGGCAGTCACTGCTGGTGTTTCAACTGAGAAGCTATAAACGCAAGGGCTGTGGAGGGGCTGTCAGCAGCCATGAGCAAGAGTTGGTCAAAAGTGAGACAGGAAAGAAAAAAGCAGACATGAAGAGAGATGCAAAGGCCAAGAGACTGAGAAAATGGCTGCTGATTCCTGCTGGCTCTCTATCTCCTAGTTTAGGGCTCCTGTGAGGCCAGGCTGTACTTCCTGCCCCACAGTTCCATGAACCACCCCGTATTCTTCTAATACATTCTGCATTTTGTCTTGAGATAATTCAAATGAGTTCTAATACATTCTACATTTTATCTTGAGATAATTTAAATGAGTTCCTGTGACTTGCAAAAGGGACTTAACTAAAACAACACAGAAAGCACTGTTATACATAAACTGTCTCCTCTGAGTTTTGACTGACATAACTCGATCTATTTCAGGCACAGGAAGAGGAGAGAAGTTAAGCAAGAGTTCAGCACTCTGGTGTTTCCTCTTACAGATGACAAGAAATCATACTTAGTTTTTATTAAGGAACTTTATATAACAATGTTTAATTGCATTCCACAAAGATGGCCAAGAATTCAGGAATCTCACCATCTGAATAATTTCGAGAATAAAGGCTCTAACTTGCTGGGATAAGGAAAAAACCCTTCTGGGGTTCTCACCCAAATATAGCTGGGAAAAATAAGCTGAACTAAAGCAGCAGAAGATATGCTGATTCATAATGCTGGCTCTCAAGAAGGAGAAAAATCAGATACACTTAAGGAAGCAGAGCTGTCAAGGCCCCACTTCAGACTTACTGAATCAAAAACTCCAGTCAAGTAGTCAAGGCAGTTATTCAATGTTTAAAGTTTCCTAGGTGATCCTCCCATTTGGAAGAACCACTTGACTGCAGCACAAAGGGACATCTGAGAGCAAGAGGAATAGAAGTCTAGTGATCACAGTAGTGTGGAGTCATTTAATGCAGGGACAAATAATGCCAGCCACAGTGGTTTCTTGATGGCATCACCTTTTTGGACAATGCAGTGAAGTCGTTTCCAGGCCAGAAATGCTGTGATTCTCTGACTGTGTTGCTGAGCCCCAAATATCCAAGAAGGCTTACATTATGTTCAAACATACACTTTTTGAAGAGGCAAGGTAACAAATGTAACCCATTTGTTTTAAATGTTTCCACTAACATGGTTAAGTAAAAAATAAGTTTGGAGCAAATTTTTCGAGACAAACATTAATACTATAAAAAACTCCTTGATAATGAAGCACATTATCCCCCAGGTACCAGAGAAATCCAATGATGCTTGGTACACAGGCAGTGAGGACTGTGTCCTGCCTTCCTGGAGTTTTAACAGACATGATTCTATCAATTTCAGGCACAGGAAGAGGAGAGAAGTTAAGCAAGAGCTCAGCACTCTGGTATTTCTCTCACAGATGACAAGAAATAGAATCAGTTTTATTATTAGGATAAAGCACTCCATGTTGGCCTCACCTCTGATCATTCAACTGGGTACCAACTGTGCAGTGCTATGATCTGGGTTGCTTTACTCTCTGTCAGAAGAAACAGTCATTTGGGGAGGCCATATATGAATGTCCACTTCCCATCCAGTGGTGATGAAGGAAGGGCACAAGGACACCATGGTCAAAGCATAAAGGAGGTAGTTTCCATTTACTTAGCTACTCAACAAATATTCACAGAGGGCCTGCTGTGTTCCAGGCACAGTGCTAGGTGAAGATACACAGAAATGAATGAGATAGACATGGAGGTCATGGTTCCATGCAGACAGCAAGACCTAAGAGGTATCTGGAGACGTTTCACCTTTCCCATGAAGTAAAAGATAGAGCAGAAGTTAGAATATCTGATGTAATGAGAGAAAGACACCAGAGAGAGAGAATGTCACCAGCCAAATCCCATCAAAATGAATCCCCAAACAGCCAAGTCCATGATGTAATAAATCAAGATTTCCAAATGCTGGACACTATTTCAGCTATAGTATCCCTGGATGCCACAAATGGTTAACATGCTCAGCTGCTAACTAAAAAGTTGGCAGTTCGAGTCTACCCAGAAGTGCCTTAGAAGGCCTGGAGATCTACTTCCAAAAAGTCAGTCACTGAAAACCCTATGGAGCACAGTTCTACTCTGACATACAGGGAGGGGGTTGCTATGAGGGGCAATTGTCTTGATGGCAACTGGTATTTCAGTTACAGAATAAGTACATTCAAGGCAATCCAAGTATCAAGAAAGACTTTGGACTGTATTCCAGAGTTATATGAATGCAAATTTGATATAAATCTCCATCCATGGACAAAAGAGACCTTCGAGTCTTCTGGAGGGAGGGATGGGAGGTATTGCACCCTACAGAACTGAGACAGCCGGTAATGTTCTCTGGAAGTGAATGGGGGAAATGTCCCTGGGTGGGAAACCCTCACAGGAAACATCAAACATACCCCAGCCACCGTCTCCTCTCCGTGGGGCCCCTTCTGCAACATTCAGGCCACACCTAATTAAGGCTGGGCACGCCAGAGCGGTTCAGGGGTTCCTCGGAATATAGCATCAAAAGCACCTGCCATTTCCCCTGACTCGACCCAGATGTGTTTCAAAGACAGAGATGACAAAGAGAAATCAGGGAAATGGTAACAGGCTCTTATTCTAAAAACTATCAAGGAAAAATGAATAATCAAGTGGAAATGCAACTGACTCCATCTTCTCTGATACATGTTGAATGAATTTTTCTTTATCAGTGTTTGGAGAACAACAGCAACACTCACGTCATGTTTGGGAGGGCTGTGTTCAGTTTATTAATGAGCTCACACTGCACTCCAATGCTTGTGAAGGTGACACACAGCCCAGAAGAAGCATGGGCTTTGCAGCCAGATGGACCTGCTCCCTCTCCCGCTGGCTGTGGGGTGAGGGGCAAGTTTCCTAAGTCTCAGTTTCCTCATCTGTGAAGTGGGGACTTCATCATCTGCCTTGGATTGCTATTGTGAGGGTCACAGAGGATGATATTCATAAATTTGCATTTGGGGCAGCGCCCAGCAAACCATAAAGGCTCAACAAATTTAATTATAATTGGGGTCCCCATTTGGAGTGTCTGCCCGTGCCCAGAGGTGACTTCACACCCAGCACCAAGTAGGTGCCTAATGAATCGCGGCTGTTTCTTTCCCTCTTCCCGTCAGAGCACCATGATGCTTCTTTAAAGGCAAAGAATGGAAAACGCTTCAGTCCCAAAAGCTTGTCTTCTGTATCTTTGGAGCCCACCTATCTTCTTGCGGGGTTTCCTGCTACTTCAAAATGCTCCCCTCAGCTTGTGCCCTCCACATTTCCTTATCTCCTGCCTGCAAACCTCATGATTTCATCCCTCTTTTTTTCTTCAATTTTATAAAACAGTTTTACTGAGATGCAGTCTATATCCCACACAATTCACCCATTTAAAGTGTACAATTCAATGATATTTAGTGTATTCAGAGAGTAGTACAACCATTGCCACAGTCGGTTTTAGAACACTGTCATCACCTCAAGAAGGAACTCTGTATCCTTTAGCTATCTTACCTCCTCATAACCCATCTCACCCATCCCCAGCCCTCAGCGACCTACTTGCTACTCATCTACTTGATGTCTGTATGCATTTCTTTATTCTGGACTTTCATATGAATGGAATCACGTAGGATGTGGTCTTCTGTGACTGGCTTCTTTCACTTAGCATAATGTTTTCAAAGGTCATTCATGTTGAAGCATGTATCAGAACTTCATTCCTTTTTAAGGACGAATAGTATTTCATCATATGGATATAAGACATAGTTTACCTTTTTTAACTCTTGTTTTAATGTATCTGCGTTTAATAAACTACACTTATCAATTTAAAATGCTCCACTCTCTTTATTTAAAATAAATAGTTGGAAAGAGGAATCTGAATAGATGGATATCATTTAGCAGTGGGTTTCCATCTGCCTCCCAAACAAACACCAAGAACACAGAGGTGGTTTACAGAAGCATCATTAAAAGTTTTGCTGGGTTAATGGTCACGAAAAAGAGGCTTTAAAAATGGAGTTCCCTTCCCCAAAATGAAATTGGTTTCATTCTTAAATAACAACACTCTTGGCAATGTTTAAGTAAGTGCATGCATGATGCCATTCTTAACACACCACTGCTTTTCTGATTAACTTCCTCCCACTCCCCAGTGTTGGTTACTCCAAGACTCTCCTCTTGGTCCTTTTCCCAAATCTCACATTCCTATAGCATCTGCAGATGTACTCCAGCCCGCCCAAGAACAGGCCATTAAAATGTCTAATACCCTTTATAGGTCCCTTGATGCCCATAAATAATGAGGCAGGTACAATCACTCTGGCAGAGTCTGCATCTCCACTGTTCTACATTCCAGGTTTAAGAGCCGTCTTTTCCCCAGACATTTGGAAATTGTCCAAAATCAACACGGACGTTATCCATCAAGACCTCGGAGATGCTATTTTTCTTTTACTAGGTTGTGTCAACTGCTTACTGTATAAGAATTGATACATTTTTAATTACTGTCCTAAGTTTCCTCTGAACTTGTCACTTTTGACCATTTCCAGTTAGTGTTTCTTAATTTCCCATAAGAAAACCCTTAGCCTGTCACAATTTCCTGCTTTTCTGGTTCTGTTCTCATTTATTAAATATTCTTAGTAGCCCTTTTGTCTACAGATTTGGGGCGACCAGAGGGAAATCAACAAGAATGAAATAAAATCTTCATACACCCCATCAGGAGAACCTTGACCATCCCAGGACCAAACTGGAAGCCGTTTAACAATTTTAACGTCACATGCGGCCTGACTTTGCAGCTGAGTCTTGAGTTTTTGATAAAAGGCCAAGTGACGAGATCACTTGGTTCTCCTATCTCAAAGAGACAAGAAAAACCTCAGCATTTAAACTGTTGTTGTTGTTATTAGTTGCCACCGAGTCAATTATGACTTATGGTGACCCCATGTGTGCAGAGTAGAACTGATCCATATGATTTTCAAGACTGTGACTTTCGGAAGCGGATTGCCAGAACCGTCTTCTGAGGTGCCTCTGGGTGGATTTGAACCACAACATTTGGGCTAGTAGTCGAGTGCTTAACTCTTTGTGTAGAGTTTGCAAACACAAATTCCAATAGGGGCCAAGAAGGAAGTTAAACAACACAGTGGAGGCAGTGATAAATGGCAAGTGATAGCCTGGGCATGGGGGTGGCACCAGAGGGTACAGTAGGCTCCCCAAAGGAAGGAGCCACAATTCTCCTTCAGCGAGTGGCTGCCATGCAGGAATGCGGGCCCAGCATAGCCAGATTTTCTATTTTTCTAAGAGAAACAGAAATCTAGATTTTGACTGGGAATTTTGATTTTTAGAAGCTGACAACTAATTTAAATTTTCTTAGATACTCTACAGTCCACAGTGGTTGCTGGAAGTGGCGGACTGAGGCTCAGGAGAGCCAACTATGCATGTTTCTTCTCTACTCTGCCCCCCACCTTCAGTGACTTCACATTGGTAGCTTGAAATCAGCCACTGTGGGAGTATTTACACCATGGTAATTGGAAAAATCCAGGCTTTTTTTTTTTTTTTTAAAGCTACTTGTTAAACATTTACCAGCATATCAGTCTCTGTGGGCCACATAAAGCATGTCACCTTTACATAAGGGCCTGCCAGTTGCAATTTCTGATTTAAACATTGTTGAACAAAAAGTAATACTAAATACCCATGAATAAGTTCTACACATTCCCAAAGCAGTATTTACAACAAAGAGTACATGGGGCACTGTAATCACAGGGCAGGTGGCTGTCTAAGAATCAAAGGGACACGATAAATAACTGAGAAATGTGAAGACAAAGAAACAGGGAGACAAGGCAGGACCATGATGGTGGAGTAGTCAGATGCTTCCTGTGATCCCTCTTACAACAAAGACCTGAAAAAACAAGTGAATTGATTATATATGACAGTCTAGGAGCCCTGAACATCAAAGACAAAGCTGAGGAATTAGACTGAGTGGTGGAGGAGGGGTGGGGAGACAGTTCGGAAGCAGCGAGGAGTTGCCAGACCTGACGCGACAGGAGCCAGCACCCTTCAGGCCGGATTGGCTTGCATGAGCAGTGAGGCAAGCAGTGGCACTCAGGAGGTGTTTTCCACATCGGGAGAGACTCAGTGGCAAAGAGTCTACTCGGGTGTGCAGAACCAGTGAAAAGCAGAGCTCAACTGGCTAAAGATAAGTACTTGCATCTAACTTACCACACGGATCAAAAAACACCCCTTTTGGGAAAAACCTCTCCCCCATTTACCTCCCCACTCCCTGCTCTGCACCAGGTCCTGGGCCAGCTTCAGCAATTGCCAAGGCCCCTGGGCCAGAAGTAGGACCAATAATGCGCCCTGAGCCATTCTCCCGGCCTTGGAGAGGGAACAAATTAACAAATAGGGAAAAATAATCTGCTGGCTCCCCTAAGCCAGGAACTCAGGGTAGGCACAGCTCCTTTGCCTAGGCACAGACACAAGGGTCCATGGACTTGGAATGCCTTTCACCACTGCATAGACCTGTGTGGGCCCATTTCAACAGCCTAGGCCATCATTACCACAGTACAACAGGGTATATACCTGAAGCCTAACTTCAACTGTATCAGCTATATGGTGAGGTGGCAGGTTTGTGACATTTGACACTGCTCCGCCCATTAAGCAGGGTCCTCACCTACCCACATCGGGGCCTGAGGACTGATGGCTCCACCCATGCCACCTAGCCACCCGCAATAGGGGTCCAAGAATAAGTGGTGCCTCCTAGTCGTTACAGCCAACAGCATTGGGTGCTCAAAGTCCAGGTGCAAAACTCACCCATCTATGCACTCTAGGGAACAGGGACATGCTTTCCTCCCAGACACTCACGGGCAGCTGTCAGCCCCCTGCCTTGCACAGCACATGATCCCCTACTGTACTGTAGCCAAATACCTGTGCCTACACCAATCACCCATGCCTGTCTAGGACTATAGGTGAGAGCCTGCACCACACACTTGGTGACCGACTACTTGGACACCTGAGCTGAATCCATATAAGAAAAGTAAACAGACTCCTGGGCTCACACACTTAGTATCAGATCTAATCACCTGGTGACAGGACATTAGAGCTTCAAAGGTGCCAATAATCAAACTAGCTCACACAAGCAGCCTATCTGAGCATATCAAAACAAAACAAAACAAGAAGCTAGGATACAGTAAGCAAACAATAAATAAATAAATATAATAACTTATTGATGTCTTGGATACAACAGTCAATATCAAATCACATAAATAGGCAGACCACGATGCCTTCAGCAAGCTCCCAAAACAAAGAATCAAGAAATCTTCCGGAGGAAGAAAACTTCTTGGAATTACCAGAGGTAGAATACAAAAGATTAATATACAGAACTCTTCAAGAGATCAGGAAGGAGATCATGTAAAATACAGAATAAGTCAAGGAACACATGGACAAAGCAATAGAGGAAGTTAAACAGATTAGAGAAGAGCATAATGACAAAGTTAACAGGCTGCAAGTCTCCGTAGACAGACAGCAATCAGAAATCAGAATATTAACAATAAAATTTCAGAATTAAACAACTCAATAGAAAGTCATAGGAGCAGAATTGAGGCAATGGAAGTCAGAATTAGTGAGACTGAAGATAAAGCACTTGATACTAACTTATTTGAGGAAAAATCAGACAAACTAATTTTAAAAAATGAAGAAACCCTAAGAATTATGTGGGACTTTATCAAGAGAAATAACCTATGAGTGATTGGAGTACCAGAATGGTGGGGGATAACAGAAAATACAGAGAAAATTGTTGAAGATTTGTTGGCAGAAAATTTCCCTGATATAGTGAAAGATGAGATGATAACCTATCCAAGATGCTCATCAAACCCCACATAGGGTAGATCCCAAAAGAAAGTCACCAAGACATATTATAATCAAACTTCCCAAAACCAAAGATAAAGAGAGAATTTTAAGAGGGGCTAGGTGTCTTAGTCATCTAGTGCTGCTATAACAGAAATACCACAAGTGGATGACTTTAACAAAGAGAAATTTATTTCCTCACAGTTAAACTAGGCTAAAAGTCCAAATTCAGGGCATCAGTTCCAGGGGGAGACTTTTTCTCTCTGTCAGCCTTCTTCTCTTCAGTGTTCCCCCAGACTAGGAGCTTCTCTGCGCAGGGACCCCCGTCCAAAGGATGTGCTCTCTCCCAGCACTGCTTTCTTGATGGTATGAGGTCTCCAACTCTCTGCTTGCTTCCCTTTCCTTTTATCTCTTGAGAGATAAAAGATACTGCAGGCCACACCACAGGGAAACTCCCTTTACACTGGATCAGGGATGTGACCTGGGTAAGGGTGGTGTTACAATCCCACCCTAATCCTCTTTAACATAAAATTACAATCACAAAATGGAGGCCAACCACACAACTCTGGGAATCACAGCCCAGCCAAATTGATACATGCATTTTTTGGGGGACATAATTCAATCCATGACACTAGGGATAAATGAAAAGTCATCTACAAAGGAGAGTCAATAAGACTAAGCTGGGACTACTCAGCAGAAACCATGCAGGCAAGAAGGCAATGGGATGACATATATAAAACCTTGAAGGAAAAATATTGCCAGCCAAGAATTATATATTCAGCAAAACTGTTTCTCAAATATGATGGCAAAATTAGGGCATTTCCAGAAAAACAGAAGTTTAGGGAATTTGCAAAGACAAAACCAAAATTACATGGAATACTTAAGGTAGCCCTCTGGTTAGAAAATCAATAACATCAGACAACAACTCAAGACAAGAACACAGCACAGAGCAACTAGATATCAACCCCAGACAGGAAGTTACAAAAATAAATAGAAGCTAAAACACTGAAAATAGGGAAACAGAGATGTCAATATATAAAATATGACAACATTAAAGCAAAAAAGAGGGACTAAGAAATGTAGTCATAGATCTTTCATATGGAGAGGAAGTCAAAGCAATATAAAGAAATAAAAGAGTGGTTTAAACTTAGAAGAATAGGGATAAATATTATGGAAACTAACAATCCTACACACCAAAAAGAAAAACATAAAGACTCAGCAAATATACATAATCAACAATGAAAATACATAAAGAAAAAGACTCCACACAGAAGATTAAGTGGAACAAAGAAACTGTCAACAACACACAAACAAAGGCATCAAAATGACAGCACTAAACTCAGACCTATCAATAATTACACTGAATGTGAATGGACTAAATGCACTAATAAAGAGACAGAGAATGGCAGAATGGATAAAAAAAACACAATCTGCCTATATGCTGTCTACAAGAGACACATCTTACACTTAAAGACATGAACAAACCAAGACTCAAAGGATGGAAAACTATATCAAGCAAATAATACTCAAAAAATCGGGGCTGGCAAAATTAATCTCTAACAAAATAGACTTTAAAATCTACCACAAAGGATAAGGAGGGACACTATATAATGATTAAAGTGTCAATACACCAGGAGGACATAACTATAATAAATATTTTCACACCCAATGACAAGGCTCCAAAATACATAAAATAAACTCTAACAGCATTGAAAAGAGAGATAGACAGCCCCACAATAATAGAAGGAGACTTCACACCACTTTTGGTGAAGGACAGAACACCCAGAAAGAAGCTCAATGCAGACACGGAAGATTTAAATGTCACAATCAACCAATTTGATCTCATGGACATATACTGAACAATCCACCTAACAGCAGCCAAGTATACTTTCTTTTCCAATGCATATGGAACTTTCTCCAGAATAGACTACATGTTAGGCCATAAGTTAAGCCTTATCAGGATCCAAGGCATTGAAACATTACAAAGCATTTTTTTTTACCATAAAGTCATAAAAGTTGAAATTAATAACAAAAAAAAGCAAGGAAAAAAAATCAAACACATGGAAACTGAACAACACCTTGCTCAAAAACTACTGAGTTACAGAAGAAATTAAGGATGGAATAAAGAAATTAACAGAATTAAATGAGAATGAAAACACATCCTACCAGAACCTTTGGGACACAGCAAAAGCAGTGCTCAGAGGTCAGTTTATAGTAATAAATACACACATCCAAAAAGAAGAAAGGGTGAAAATCAAAACATTAACCCTACAACCCAAACAAGTAGAAAGAGACCAGCAAAAAAAACTCTTGGGTGGTAGAAGAAAGGAAATAATAAGAATTATAGCAGAACTAAATGTAATAGAGAATAAAAAAACAACTGAAAGAGTTAACAAGACCAAAACTGGTTCTTTGAAAAGATCGACAAAACCGATAAACCATTGGCCAAACTGACAAAATAAAAACAGGAGAGGAAGCAGATAATCTGAATAAGAAATGAGATGGGCGGTATCACAACAGACCCAACTGAAATTAAAAGAATCACAACAGAATACCCTGAAAAATTGTACTCTAACAAATTTGAAAACCTAGAGGAAATGGACAAATTTCTAGAAACTCACTACCTACCTAAACTAACACAAACAGAGGTAGAACAACTAAATAAATCCATAACAAAAGAAGAGATTGAAATGGTAATTAAAAAACTCCCAAGGGGGGGAAAAAAGCCCTGGCCCTGACAGTTTCACTGGAGAATTCTACCAAACTTTCAGAGAAGAGTTAACAACACTACTAAAGGTATTTCAGAGCATAGAAAATGATGGAATACTCCCAGACTTATTCTATGAAGCCAGCATAACTCTGATACCAAAACCAGGTAAAAATACCACAAAAAAAGAAAATTACAGACCAATATCCCTCTTGAATATAGATGCAAAAATCCTCAACAAAATTCTAGTCAATAGAATTCAACAACATATCAAAAAAATAATTCACCAAGATCAAGTGGGATTTACACCAGGTATGCAGGGCTGGTTCAACATTAGAAAAACAATCAATGTAGTCCATCACATAAATAAAACAAAAGACAAGAACCACATGATCTTATCAATTGATGCAGAAAAGGCATTTGACAAAGTCCAACACTCATTCATGATAAAAACTCTCAGCAAAATAGGAATAGAAGGGAAATTCCTCAACATAATTAAGGGCATTTATACAAAGCCAACAGCCAACATCATCCTAAGTGGAGAGAGTCTGAAAGCATTCCCCTTGAGAATGGGAACCAGACAAGGGATGCCCTTTATCACTACTCTTATTCAACATTGTGCTGGAGGTCCTAGCCAGAGCAATTAGGCAAGAAAAAGAAATAAAGGACATCCGAATTGGTAAGGAAGAAGTAAAAGTATCCCTATTAGCATTTGATATGATCTTATACACAGAAAATTCCAAAGAATCCACAAGAAACTATTGGAACTAACAGATTTCAGCAAGGTATCAGGGTACAAGATAAACGTACAAAAATCTGTTGGATTCCTCTACACCAACAAAGAGAACTTCCAATAGGAAATCATGAAATCAATACCATTTACAATAGCCCCCAAGAAGATAAAATACTTACGAATAAACCTAACCAGAGATGTAAAAGACCTATACAAATAAAACTACAAGACATTACTGCAAGAAACTAAAAGAGACCTGCATAAGTGGAAAAACATACCATGCTCATGGATAGGAAGACTCAACATTGTGAAAATGTCATTTCTATCCAAAGCGATCTACAGATACCATGCAATCCTGATCCAAATTCCAATGGCATTTTTTAATGAGATGGAGAAACAAATCACCAACTTTATATGGAAACGGAAGAGGTCCTGGATAAGTGAAGCACTACTGAAGAAGAACAAAGTGGGAGGCCTCCCACTATCTGATTTTAGAACCTATTATACCTCCAAGGCAGTCAAAACAGCCTGGTTCTAGTACAACAGATACACAGACCAATGGAACAGAACTGAGAATTCAGACGTAAATTCATCCACCTATGAGCAGCTGATCTTTGACAAAGGCCCAAAGTCCATTAATTGGGAAAAGACAGTCTCTTTAACAAATGGTGCTGGCATAACTGGATATTCATTGGCAAAAAAACTGAAACAAGACCCATATCTCACACCATGCACAAAAACTAACTCAAAATGGGTCAAAGACCTAAGTATAAAATCTAAAATGATAAAGATCATGGAAGAAAAAATAGGGACAACACTAGGAGCCCTAATACATGGCATAAACAGAATACAAACCATAAATAACAATGTACAAACACCAGAAGAGAAACTAGATAACTGGGAGATCCTAAAAATCAAACACTTAATGTTCATCAAAAGACTTTACCAGAAGTGTAAAAAGAAAACCTACAGACTGGGAAAAAAATTTTGGCTACTACAAATCCGATCAGCGCACAATCTCTAAAATCTACAAGATACTGCAAAACCTCAACAACAAAAAGACAAATAACCCAGTTAAAAAATGGGCAAAGGATATGAACAGGCATTTCACCAGAGAAGACATTCAGGTGGCTAACAGATACATGAGGAAATGCTCATGATCATTAGCCATTAGAGAAATGCAAATCAAAACTACCATGAGATACTATCTCACCCCAACAAGGCTAGCATTAATCCAAAAAACACAAAAAAATAAATGCTGGAGAGGTTGTGGAGAGACTGGAACACTTATACACTGTTGGTGGGAATGTAAAATGGGACAAAATGGGAAATCAATTTGGCACTTCCTTAAAAAGCTAGAAATAGAAGTACCACACGATCCAACAATCCCACTCCTTGGAATATATCCTAGAGAAATAAAAGCCATCACACGAATAGATACATGCACACCCATGTTCATTGCAGCACTATTCTTGATAGCAAAAAGATGGAAGCAACCTAGGTGCCCATCAATGGATGAATGAATAAACAAATTATGGTATATTCACACAATGGAATACTACGCAACAATAAAGAACAATGATGAATCCGTGAAACATCTTATAACATGGATGAAACTGGCTGAATTTAGTCAGTCGCAAAAGTACAAATATTGTGTAAGACCACTATTATAAAGCTCAAGAAAATGTTTAAACGCAGAAGAAAATATTCATCGATGGTACTGAGGGTGGGGAGGGATGGAGAGGTATATTCACTAACTAGATGGCAGACAAGAATTATTTTAGGTGAAGGGAAGGACAACACATACTACAGGAGAAGTTAGCACAACTGGACTAAAAGCTAAGAAGTTTCCTGAATACAACTAAACACTTCGAGGGACAGAGCAGCAGAGGCGTGGGTATGGGGACCATGGTTTCAGGGGACATCTAGGTCAACTGTCATAGCAAAGTTTATTAAGAAAATATTCTGCATCCCACTCTCGTGAGTGGCGTCTGGCGTCTTAATAGCCAGCAAGTGGCCATCTGAGATGCATCAATTGGTCCCAACCCACCTGGAGCAAAGGAAAATGGAGAACACCAAAGACATAAGGAAAATATTAGCCCAAGAGACAGAAAGGGCCACATAAGCCAAGAGACTCAATCAACCTGAGACCAGAAGAACTCGATGATGTCTGGCTACCACCAATGACCACCCTGACAGGGAACACAGCAGAAAGTCCCTGACGGAGCAGGAGAAAAGTGGGGTGCAGAGCTCAAATTCTAGCATGAAGACCAGACTTAATGGTTTGATTGAGACTGGAGGGACCCTGGAGGACATGGCCCCCGGACTCTTTGTTAGCCCAAAACTGAAACCATTCCCAAGGCCAACTCTTCAGACGTAGACTGGACTACAGGACATAAAATGACACTCATGAAGAGTGTGCTTCTTAGCTCTAGTAGATACATGAGACTAAATGGGCAGCTCCTTTCCGGAGGTGAGATGAGAAGGCAGAGAGGGTGAGGAGCTGGTTGAATGGACACGGGAAATCCGGGGTGGAAAGGAGGAGTGTGCTGTCACAGTATAGGGAGAGCAACTAAGGTCACATAACAACATGTGGATAAATTTTTGTATGAGAAACTAACTTGCATTGTAAACTTTTACTTAAAGTACAATTTAAAAAAAATACTTGAAGAAAAACTCCCAGGATTCAAAAAACATGGAGACAAGACATTAACAGCTCACAGAGTACCTTCCAAAATAATCCCGGAAGGAAAGACTCCCAGACAATTTTTTTCGTGAATATACTTTAGTTGTCTACACAATATTGTTGCTGCACAATTAATGTCCTTCCTGTCCACCTTGATAAAGGAACCTTGATTGTGTTCACGCTAGCAATGAGCTCACATGCAGGTGGGTAGCGGTGGGGGGCGTGGGACATGGTTCTGGCCAATGAGCGAAATGGAAATCGAGGCTTCCAAGAAAGTTCTTTTCAAGGGAACTAACTCAGTTAACCAGGCTTTTACATTTCCCCTTCCGCCTTTCTTCCACCTTCGTGGTGGTCGCAGTGACTGGAGCTTCAGGAGCCATTTTGTGAGCCACCTTCCCAGCATTCCGCAGCAGACAGACAGAAAGTGCTAGGACAATAATGGCCGCACAAAGCCATTGTACCGACCTGGACTGCTGACCTCTGAACTCCATGTTACGTGAGAAAAATAAATGTAAACCGTTGTTACTGGGGATTCTGCTACCTGCAGCCGAGTGCAATCTGCGATTCATATGTCAATTTTTTTTTTGCTTTTAACTACTGAGACTCAGAAATAGTACTATAGGAAGCAAAAAGGAGCAATGCAACTTTAAGACTATAGTGCCAATAACAGCAGTTGCAGGATTAGGAACAGGGGAAGCACATAGGAAAAGTCATTTTCCTAAGGTTAATTACCTTGCCTTTACTTTCTGTTTGAAAGCAGAAGCAAGGCTTGAGAAAACTCAATAGTGTTAAGTAATTTATCAGCCAGAACCTAAGGTCTAAAGGGGTGAGAAGGAAGAACAGAACTGGAAACGAAGAGGGAGAAGCCAAAGAGCAAAGACCTAGAGATCACTTCTACTCGGGCCAACAATCAACATTCATCAAAGCAGCAATCAAGAAATCAAATGACATATCCTATTGGGAAAATCTGCTGCAAAAGATCAGGCTTGCTGGTCTGACAGAGACTGAAGAAACCCCGAGAGTATGGCCCCCAGACACCCTTTAAACTCAGTACTAAAGTCACTCCTGAGGTTCACCCTTCAGCCAAAGATCAGACAGGCCTACAAGACCAATGATAACCCATGAGACGGATGTGGTCCATAGCTCAATCATGTATACAAGACTAAGGGGCACGCCAGCCCAAAAGCAAAGATGAGAAGGCAGGAAGGGACAGGAAAACTGGAAGAATGGAAATAGTGAAACTGGAGTGTAGAAGGAGAGAGTGTTGACACATTGAGGGGTTGGAAACCAATGTCACAAAACAATTCGTGTATTAAAATTTTAATGAGAAACTAATTTGCTCTCTCAACTTTCACCTAAATCACAACAAAAATGAAAAAAGAATTGAAGATGAGTATACATTCAAAAAAGACCTCTTTAAAGTTTTAAAAAGCCAAGATGCCACTTTGATAATTAAGGTGCACCTAACCCAAGCCATGGTCTTTTCAACTGCCTCATATGCATGCGAAATGCGGACAATGAAAACGGAAAACAGAAGAAGAAACTGCTGCATTCGAATTGTGGTTTTGGCGAAGAATATTGAATATACCATCAACTGCCAGAAGAAAGAACAAATCAGTCTTAGAAGAAATACAACCAGAATGCTCCTCAGAAGTGAGGATGGAGAGACTTTGGCTTGCTTACCTTGGACATGGCATCAGAAAAGATCAATCACTAGGAAAGGACATCATGTTTGGTAAAGTAGAGGGCCAATGAAATGAGGGAAATCCTTCATGTGATGGATTGACACAATAGCTGGAACAATGGGTTCAAACATCAGTGATCATGAAGACGGCACAGAATTGGGCAATGTTATACATGAGATTGCCATGAGTGGGAGCTGACTTGACAGCAACTAACAAGAACAAAGATCACTAATGAGAAAAAGCTTAAGGACATAACGTGCTCTCAGTTATCATGTGTGATGATACAAGGTAGGTCCTAAGATGTAAAAATGTTTCAAAAGTGTTTCCAGAAAGCAAGATATCTCCTAGGAGATAAGGAGATTGGATGAAATAAGGGAGAAAGACTCTATATTGTCCAGAGAAAGGGGTCTCAATTTTATTTACAAACCTTAACAACAGTGAG
Organism: Dugong dugon; assembly: GCA_030035585.1. Lineage (NCBI taxonomy): Eukaryota > Metazoa > Chordata > Mammalia > Sirenia > Dugongidae > Dugong > Dugong dugon. The sequence goes on along the minus strand of CM057472.1, from coordinate 99,420,233 downwards.
AAATAGTTTTTCTCCCAGGTAGTTTAGATAAGATTTCTTTCTGATTGTATGTAAAGTCACAACAAGGATACCCAACCCAGCTTAACAGAAAGCACAGAATTGAAAAGAGAATAGAAAAATTAAGGGAAATACAAATGAAACCAAATAATATTAAATGCGCCAAATTTCTCTACAAAGAGACAGTCTAAAACTGGTAATAAAAATAAGAAATATTAAAATGTGTTAAGTGGTTGTTGTTAGGTGCTGCTGAGTCAGTTCCAACTCACAGTGACTCTATGTAAAACAAAATGAAATACGGCTCCTGCGCCATCCTCACAATCATGTTTGAGCCCATTGTTGCACCACTGTGACAATCCATCTTGTTGAGGGTCTTTCTCTTTTTCACTGACCCTCTACTTTACCAAGCATGATGTCCTTCTCCAGGGACTCGTCCCTCCTGATAACATGCCCAAAGTAAGCGAGACAAAGGCTTGCCATCCTCACTTCTAAGGAGCATTCTGGCCATACTTTTTCAAAGACACACTTGTTTGTTCCTCCAGCAGTCCATGGTATATTCAATATTCTTCGCCAAAACATAATCCAAAGGCATCAATTCTTTCTCTTTTTTCACTGCCCAGCTCTCGCATACATATGAGGCAATTGAAAATACCATGGCTTGGATCAGGTACACCTTAGTCCTCATGTGACATCTTTGCTTTTTAACACTTTAAAGAGGTATTTTGCAGCAGATCTGCCCAGTGCAATGCATTGTTTGACTTCTTGACTGCTGCTTCCATGGGCATTGATTGCGGATCCAAGTAGAACGAAATCTTTGACAACTTCAGTATTTTCTCCATTTATCATGATGTTGCGTATCGGTCTAATTGTGAGGATTTTTGTTTTCTTTATGTTGAGGTGTAATCCATACTGAAGGCTGTGGTCTTTGACCTTCATCAATAAGTGCTTCAACTCCTCTTCACTTTCACAAGCAAGGTTGTATCATCTGCATATTGCAGGTTGCTAATGAGTCTTCCTCCAATCCTGATGCTGCATTCTTCGTCATACAGTTCAGTTTCTCGGATTATCTGCTCATCATACAGATTGAATAAGTATGGTGAAAGGATACAATCACCCAGTACCCCTTGTTCTGTTCAAATGACTGCCTCCTGGTCTATGTACAGGCTCCTATGTATAGGCTAAGTGCTTACTTTTAACAAATATTACTACAGATCATGACTAGAGAGATGGTCTAAAAGTCAGCAAATATCTGCTAATATAATGCAGAATAGTTAACCATGTCTAAGTTAAAAAACAGACTTTCACATATAAAGCATTAAGAAGCAAACAAAAGTAACATTGATAAAATAACAATAAATGTTAGGTAAGTGATGAAATCAATAATACTGAATGTATATGTCCTGAACCGCACAATGAAATGTTGCTATTTGGGGTGTGTTTAGCAGGTTTGGAGGGTGATTGGGTATTATCTACCTACGAGCTTCAAAATTCTGTAACATAAGAGAAAAACCAGCTGAAATATGTAGAGATACCAGGATACAAAGAAACAGTAAATGAAAAAGAGGATTCTACAAAATGTACATTCTCAAATCATTATGTGATAATTTTAGAAATAAATCAAAGCATAATTATATAGCCAACCACACAAAACCATTTAAAAAGCAGTCTTTTGAATAACATTTGAGATGAGTTTAAGGAAGGGCTAAACAGAGGAATGGATGAGAATGTTTATCTCAGCCATGGAGGGGACCTGGATTTATGAAAAACTATAGAAAAAAATTGCCAGTCAAAATGATTGTATTTGGCTATCTAAAAATCTTTTATACCTATGAAAAAATAAAAATAATGCAATTCATCAATAAAAAGGTGGCAGAACGGGATAAATATTTTTGGATATATATACATATAACAAGGAGCCTTGGTTGCACAATAGTTAAGCACTCGGCTGCTAACAGAAAGGTTGGCAGTTTGAACCCACTCAACGGCTCTGCAGAAGAAAGACCTGGTGATCTGCTCCTGTAACTAGACAACCCTATGGGGCAGTTCTGCTCTGTCACATGGGGTCATTATGAGTTGAAATCAACTCAATAGCACCCAACAAAAACAACACATACATAATAGGTAAGAATCTGAAGGGTCCCCTTGGCCCTTTAGGCAGCCCCTAAGACACCATAGAGGACCCTTGGGCCTGGGAGAACAGTCTGGAAACCACTTCCCTGATTGATCTGTAGATCAACGCCACTATGATCTTTATCAGATGTTTAATACAAGAGAAGACTCAAGACACAGGTAACCTTGGTGCCAAATGCCAAATGCTCTCAGGCAAAGTCAGGAAGTGACTTCCATGATCAAATATCTCTGAATTAAAGATGTACGTCTTGGGGCAGGTGCCTCCTACCTTGATAACACCCCTAGTTGTCACGGTAATGGGAGGACATACAGTGTGCACTGTGTTTAACCCATGGTAAGGACTTAATAAATTTTGTAATTTTTATTATCATCGTTGTTAGCTGCTGTCATGTTGGCTCCAACTCATGGTGACTTCACGCACAATGGAATAAAAATGCCGCCTGGTTCTGTGCCATCCCCACGATCAGTTGAGGATCAGACTGCTGCAATCCACAGGATTTTTATTGGCTGGTTTTCAGAAGTAGATACCCAGGCCTTTCTTCCTAGTCTGTCTTGGTCTAGAAGCTCCGCTGAAACCTGTTCAGCATCATAGCAACATGCAAGCCTCCACAGACAGATGAGTGGTGGCTGCACGTGAAGTGCACTGGTCGGGAATTGAATCCGGGTCTCCTGCATGGAAGGTAAGAATTCTACCACTGGACCACCACCGCCCCCATAATTTTTATTATACACAATAGTAAAAGCAAAACCACATATAACCCCAAAATCCAACAGTTTGAAGATGGTTAAGTAAACTATTCTACATGAACACGTAAAATGGGAATGTGTATAGGAAATAATGTAAAAGGAAAAAAAAGGAAAAAACCCAAAACAACCAAGGTAGTACACGTTCATGGATTACAACATCCATGTGTAGTAACGAGGATGAGAAGTGTTAAGAGTTAGGAGATGTAACTGCCCCTAGTTCTTTTTAGAAACAAGTGAATGTACCATGAAACAGCTAATGTGCTAAGTTCACCTTCTGTGAAGTGATCAAGTGTCCTGCACAAACAGGTGCTTAAGGGAACTGCAAAATCAAGATGCTGCTGTAGATCCAGAGTTAAGAGCTTTCTGTCCTTGTAGCTCCCAAAGGGAAGGAAGCTGGGAGCTCACAGATGATCAAAGCTTCAACTGGGGGACTCAGACTCTTGACTTAAGCTGCTGGCAGGCTTGTCTGGCCAAACAATGTTGTTTAAAAGTCAGAACCTGAATGCCTGTGGTGGAGCCACTCTCCAGGGAGCTAGCCCCACTGCTCCCTATTGTCTCACACTCTACCTCCAAGCTACACTCATTTACATTCTGACCACAGGGCTTCCTTTCCAAGGAGTGAGGATGAACAGAAGATGCTAGGGGTTCATCAGAGAACGAGAACACTAAACCCTTGAATTACAGTGTTGGCATAGAATACTGAATATTCCATGGACTGCCAGAAGAACGAACAAATATTTTGGAAGAAGTACAGCCGTAATGCTTCTTAGAAGTGAGGATGGCAAGATTTCATCTTGCTTATTTAGGACATGTTATCAGGAGGGACCAGTCCCTGGAGAAGGATATCATGCTTCGTAAAGCAGAGGGCCAATGAAAAAGAGGAAGACCCTCAACGAGATGGATTGACACAGTGGCTGCAACAACGGGCTCAAACATACCTACTATTGTGAGGATGGCTCAGGACCAGGCAATACCTTGTTCTGTTATACTCGGGGTCACTATGAGTCAGAACCGACTCGACAGCACCTAACAACAACAAATAAACCCTGAATATTAAACTAACTTCTAAAGATAGCTCTCTGGCCAAAGGAAGATGGAGTGGGTGTGCTAAAGGGACAGCCTTTCAGAAAACTAGCATCTTGTCTGGCAAGTCAGACAAACGAAACTGAAGGAGGCAGAAGCCTGTCATAGCTCCCATGGTGCACATATACACACTGATTAATACAACATCCATCTGCTCCCAATAGAAAACAGGGAGGAGGGGCGTTAGCTACTTTATTCAGAGAAGATGTATGTATTTTTAAGAAATATTTAAAATTAATGGAGATGCTACTGACAAGGTGCCAATGGCAGCCCTGGCAGAACCATGTCTTCCTGGTCTGAGCACAGTAATATCCACCTCTAAAGGCTGAGGTTATTTCCCATGTACAGAGACAAAATCATTAATGTATGAATAATCATAACAACCCCCCTCCCCCATTCCCTCCTTCCTTCTAAGGGGAATGGATTGTTGCTTCCTGGGTCGGCTCCCTTTACTATGAAGAATCCAGGTAACACACTAAAGGAAGCAAAGCTAAAAGAAGTTGGGGAGGTTCAGTCAATCTACATAACAGGGAGCGGACAGGAGAGAGGAGGAGGAACGAGGAGGCACAGAAAGACTGAGTGCTGAAGGCTGAGGAGGGTTTGGGGTGGGTTTAGGGTTATGAGGCTCCAGAGCTGCTCTGAGATACAAGAGACTGGGAGAGGAGAACAGAGGGAACTTCCCTTTGAATTATAAAACGGAGACTCTTCAAGGTTTTCTAAAGATGCAAGCAAAACTTGAATTTACTTTTTCATTACTTTTGGGTAATGTACCATGCTTCTTTGAATGGAACATTACCTTTAGATAGGACCCCCAAGGAGCCCAAGATTTATTTGGGTTACATTCCTACTGAATCCATTTCTCCTTCACAGGGCAAGGCATGGAGGAGAAGAAAGAACAGGAAGGAATTTAGAGTAAAAGATGAAATCATGGTATTTCGTTATGTAAAAAACATTTCTAATGAAACAGGTTGAGATTAACACATATATGTACTGGAATGCCGGACAGTGAGAGCGAGCGGCATGCCCTAGAACTCTTAATTTCAAGATGCTGAAATTTTCCAAGTAGGAAGCACATACAGGCAGTTCCTGGGTTACAAACATCCAACTTACGTACAACCTGTATTTATGTCCCAACCCCTGTAAAGCCTATTATATAAAAGTTCGAAGTACATACAATAGTTCGTAATAACAAGTGGGTGCTACTTTGCAACGTGCATCAAAACATTATTAATGTATTATTATATTAAAGATGTTTTAGTGTATCTGGAAGTGTTTCTTTAATTTTTTATGCATAGAAAGGTACACTATATACTAAGACAAACATTTGACTAACTGACGTTAGATACAAACCGTACCTAATTGTTCTGACTTACGTACAAATTCGACTTAAAGACAGACTTAGGAACAGAACTGGTTCGTAAGCCAGGGACTGCCTGTAATTGAACAAATCCAGGGTTCTTAGAATGGATGAAATTTTAAAAGAGGGATCCCAAGAGAAATGGCCTCCTCACCTACCTTGACTGGACACAAACTCTTACCGGCTGCTCCTTCTGTAGCCTCATTCCCTATGACCATCATTGCTCCTTAGTTATAATCTTAAAAAGCACCCGCTGTTGTTCATGTTATGGTGTTGGCAAAGAATATTGAATATACCATGGCCTGCCAGAAGAATGAACAAATCTGTCCTGGAAGAAGTACAGCCAGAATGCTCATTAGAAGCAAGGATGGTGAGACTTCATCTCACATACTTTGGACACATTATCAGGAGGGACCTAGCCCTGGAGAAGGACATCATGCTTGGTAAAGTAGAGGGTCAGTGAAAAAGAGGAAGATCCTTAATGAGATGGATTGACACAGTGGCTGCAACAATGGACTCAAGCATAAAAATGATTGAGAGGATGGTGCAGGACCAGGCAGTGTTTCGTTCTGCTGTACATAGTAGGGTCGCTATGAGTTGAGCCAACTCGATGGCACTTAACAACAACAACAACAACATTGTTCGTATAAAACAATATGTTAAAGTTATTTAAAAACTACTGCTATGATTGAAAGCATACAGTTGTCAGAAAAAAATTGAACAAAAACTAGCATTCTTATGGGATCTTTGTGGGAAAATGTTTTCTAAACATAAAGACAATTTAAGAAATCACAAGGAAAAAACTGACATATACTGCTGCACATGAATTAAAAATGTTTCTATATCTAAGTAATAAATAATAAACATTGAACAGAAAACAGAAATGGATGGAAAGTATGGCACAAACATGACAAAAGGCTAAAATCCTTAAAATATAAAGCACAATGTTACAGACTGAATGGTGTCCCCCCAAAATATGTGTTGAAACCCTAACCCCTGTACCTGTAAATATGACCCTGTTTGGAAATATGGGTTTTCTTTTGTTATGTTGATAAGGCAACACTAGTGTAGGGTGGGTCCTAACTTTAATCACTTCTGAGTTGTATAAAGAACAGAAGTGACACAGAGAGATACACAGGGGCAAGAGGAAGACAGACATCAGAGACAGACGCATCTACATGCTCAGGAGCACCAAGCATTGCTGGCAGCTACTAGAAGATGAAATAGACAAGGAAGGATCTCTGCCTAGAGCCATGCCCTGAGTTTGGACTTCTGGCCTCGTGAACTGTGAGAAAATAAATTTCCATTCTTTTAAGCCACCCCCTAGTGGTACTGCTGTTACAGCAGCACTAGGTAGCTAGGACTTACATATACACACTGATTAACGCAACATCCCTTTACTCCCAATAGAAAAATGGGCGGGATTAGCTAGTTGATTCAGAGACAACGAACTATAAGTATTTTTAATAAATATTTAAAATTAACCAACTTTAATACTGATAAAAGAAATTCTAATTATATTGAGATTCATTTTTTACCTAATTGCAACAATATGCTCACAATGGCAGAAAGGTTAAATATTTGACTACTAACTGAAAGGTTAGCAGTTCAAACCCACCCACCCACTCCACAGGAGAAAGAACTGGCAAGACTTCAACTCACTTACTTTGGACACATCATCAGGAAAGATCAATTGCTAGAAGACGACATCATGTTTGGTAGAGGGCCAACAAAAATGAGGGAAACCAATGAGATAGATTGACACAAGAGCTGCCACAATGAACTTGAGCATACTCATGATTATGAAGATGACACAGGATTGGTCAACGTTTCCCTCTGCCGTACAAAAGGTCTCCACGAGTCGGAGCCAGATAGCAGCTAACAACAACTCATCTTCTCTCATCTCCGCAGTGTTTTAAATCTGTTAGGATCCAACTCTAGTGCACTCCATGTAGGTACTGGAGAGTAGGTATCGCTGTTGTATGCCAGTGACCTTGCCTGGGATAATTCTGAGGTATGTGCTTTATAGTGTTTCTAATACCCGGTCTTATCCACTTCTGGACTCACGGGAGGATTGAATTTCCCTAATCTTTTAAACTTGGGTGTGACCATGCCACTTGATTTGGCCAATGAAATGTGAATGGAGGTGACATATGTCACCTTCCAGGTGGTGACCCTAAGATAAAAGAAGCCTGAGACACTGAGGCAACCTAGGAGACCACGGCCCTAGAGAGTCACCGCACCTGCAGCGGGCTCTGCGTAAGTAAGAAGTAAACTTTTGTTGTGTTAAGCTATTGAGATTTTTGGGGGGTACTTTGTTATTGTAGCCTACCCTGACTAATATGCAAACTACCTCAAATCCTTTTTGGACATAAGCTGAGTTACAAATACACGGGTAGGCATAGAAACATACAGACTTCTGACAAAAGCCTATTTGGGAGAAAGGATATTTACAGATAATTTACAGGATCTACTGTCAATCTACTTGCCAGGGTAGTTTCAGTTTTTGCTTATTTCAAGTCTGATCACCAGCCTCTTTCAGAATCCACATCCTTGAGTTGTGTTTTAATACTTGGCTCTGACTTTTAAATCAAAAGTCTCAATTAGACAGCAGCTGAATAAAATCTTCAACTGCATTTTCTGGGACAACGAGGATTCAGTATGGGGAAAAGGTTTAGGTTTCCTCTTTTCTGATAATAAGAATTCTAGCATGGGCCTTGACTCTGACCGCAACGAAGCTTGCAGCCAAATCTGAAGCTTGAACGGTCAGTGTTAGTGCTCTGCTAACATCCCTTGGGGTCTCTCCACCATTTCTGGGCACACTGGCTGGGCTTCCAATGGCCAGTGTTGGAGGGCTGCCCTTGGGCTGTCCATTAAACATGAAAAATCAGGCCAGAAGTCCGGAGGATTTACATTCCCCTGGGGGCAGCTTTAAGGAGCCCTGGTGGCGCTTGGCAGCTAACTGACATGTAGGTGGTTCTAACCCACCAGCAGCTCCGTGGGAAAAAGATGTTGCAGTCTGCTTTCATAAAGATTACAGCCTTAGAAATCCTATGGGGCAGTTCTACTCTGTCCTATAAGGTCACTTTGAATTGAAATCAACTGGCCAGCAATGAGTTTGGTTTTCTGGTTTTGGTGGCTCAAAGGGTTAAGTGCTTGGCTGCTAACCAAAAGGTTGGTTGTTCAAACCCACCCAGCTGCTCCATGGGACAAAGACCTGACAATCTACTCCTGTAAAAATTACAGGCAAGAAAACCCTATGGAGCAGTTCTACTCTGTAACACACAGGATAATGTGATGGTTAAGGTTGTCGGTCAATTTGGCTGGGCCATGATTTTCAGTGGTTTGGCAGTTATGCAATGATGTAGCTTGGCAGTTATGTAATGATGTAGTTATCCTCCATTTTGTGATATAATGTAATCACCTCCGTGATACTATCTGATGTGATCAGCTAATCAATTATAAGGGAAGTTTCCTCGGGGGTGTGGCCTACATCCAATATATATGGACATTCTGGCAAAGCTCGACAGCTTTTGCTTGCTCTGGATCCTGCATCCAGCTTGTCACCATCTGACCTCTGGTTCTTGGGACTTGAGCCAGCATCCTGCGTATTGCCTGTATCTTGGGATTCATTGGCTTCCACAGCCTGTGAGCCAGCAGCCTGCCGTCTGACCCGCTGATCTTGGGTTCGTCAGCCCCTCCAGCTATGCGAGTCAGGAGAAGCCTCCAGCCTGACGCCTGACCCACAGACTTGGGAGCTGCCAGCCTCTGCAACCGTGTGAGCCATTTCCATGAGATAAATCTCTCTCTCTGTATAAATATGTATATACATACACTTCACTGGTTTTTGCTTCTCTAGAGAGCCCAGCCTAAGACAGGTTGCCGAGTTGGAAAACTGACTCGACAGCACCTAAAAACAACTACAGTGGGCAGCTTTTAATCAGTAACTGACAGGTGTAGGTGTATAAATATCCCAGCTCCCTTGCTTGGGATAATTCTGGAGCATGTGCTTTGCATTGTTTCAAAGCTTCCAGTTGGGATTAAGCACCACCAGCCCACTATGGTTGCTGCCTTGATAACATACCCTGTATTGATTTCTTTCCCTTTGCTGTATCACTATCTCCTTCTCCTATTTGTATGCTTTGCACCTCCCAGTAAACTGCTTGCACTCAAATTCTCAGCTCTGGGTCTGCTACTGCTTCTGAGGGAACCCAAATTCAGACAAAGCATCTCTCAAGCGACTTCACAGACCCATTTGGTCTCCAAATTTTTGCTTTTCTTATCCCTGGTCCTAAGATTTTTTTTTTCTTGAACTTTTCATTTTGAAATAATTATAAGATCACAGGAAGTTGCAAAATGATTACAGAGAGATCCCATGTACACTTCACCCAGTTTCCCCAAAGGTTACATCGTGCAAAACTACAGAGCAATGGCACAACCAGGACACTGAGTCAGTAGGACCCAGAGAGCTTGTTCAGATTCCACCGGGTCCTAAAGTTTTATTTACATTTTCTGATGATTTTACTGTATGTTTTCTTGTTGTCTGCTTCCTGAAAGTCTTTGCAGAATAAGGCATGGTGTAATTAATTTCCAGAAGAAAACCACCATCATGTAATGTTAAGATAAAAATGCAATATATAAATGGTTTACAGAGTATAACCCCAATTTAAAAATGTATATATATGTACACATAGATAAAAAAGCAGAAGGAGATGCACCAAAATGTTAACAATGGTTACCTCAGGGTGATATTACCACAAATGATTTAACTTTTTCCTCTTTATACTTTATTTCACAAAGAACAGGAAGCTTTAGTTTCCACATCTATCAAATGGGGATAATAACACCTGCCTCTTGGAGTTGTGATGACTTCGGAATTAAGTCTGAATGTGATGCAGCACTTAGCATAGTACCTGGTTCATAGTATTTGTCTAGTGAAGAGTAGCAAGTGCTGTTATTATAATGTTCACGATTACAGAAAAGATCAAATAATTTAAAAGGAAAGTGTTAGGTATATGTAGTGCTTCATATTTTTCAAAGTCCATTCATTTACCTTAGCTCATTTGTCCCTCACCATCACCCTGCAATGGGGCAGACATAGGGAGAGGGCATGGGGAGGAGACAGGACTCATATTTATGGAACAGTTACAACAATATGCCTTTACAGACAGCTACAACGATGTGCCTTTATATAACAGCTACAACGATGTGCCAGCACCAAGTTGGGCACTCTGTAGATACCTTGGATGAGAAGGCTGGGGCTCAGAAGGGTTCAGACACTCGCTCAAGGTACAGAGGCAGGACCAATAGCTCCAACTCCAGACTCAGTTCAGGTTTCATCCTATTCTGCCATGCCACATTATTATATTTGCACCTTACAAGCTTGTAGTCCTATGTGCCCACTTGTCCTTGATGTCATATGTTCAGATTGCATCAACATTCCCCAGTCCATACTCATGCTCTGCTCCTTCCTACCTCTGTGCCTGTGGGTGGTGCCAAGAGGTAGCTTCTGGCGGTGCTGGGGAGGATTTAGTCAATCACCAATCTCCCACCAAAGCCTCATCAAATCAAGTCAACCTAAATAAAAATCCCGTACTTGGTATGCAAACCCAGCAGATTCAAGATAAGTGCCATAGTGACACCTCCCAATCAGTGTGCTCATCCCAAGTTCTTCCTACAAAGAAATTCTGGAACTGTCTTCTGAGACATGGGAAATGATGTCATGAGGGTATTAAGGAATACTATTAAGTGATCAGGTGGATAATGTGGGCTGGGGAAGAGAACTGTATGTGGGGGTATTACTCCTTCTCCATCTTCCTCAGGAACCCATGTTCCAGTCATCATGGAGAATGGTATGCAGAGATTTTCTTGCCAGATACCCAGTTATTTTGGAGTCATGGTGGCCCCTGATGGGGGCAGGGCTGCCAGGGACGGAGTGGGGGCTGTGAGCCGGGCAGTTCAGCACAAAGCACTTCAGAGAAAGTTTGTGTCCCTGATCATGCTGGCCCTCTCTGCCTTGCCTCCTACTCACGTGCTGAAGCCCTAGGTAAGCTCCTAGACTCACTTTGGGAAGCCTTTCTTGACTAGTCAGACCAATGCTTATCTTCACTGTACTCTGTGCTCCTTCTCCCAGAGAATGTCTACATAACACACCTGTGCCCCGGAGCCTCAAGGAACCTGGCCTGCCCCTCACCTCATTGACAGGTTCCTCTAGAGAGCCCAGGAGCCGTCCTTGTGCAGCACCCAGCAGGCACCTTGTGCTGTTTTCCACTGTGAGCCCCTTTCACAGCTCCTGGTACTCTAACAGCCACTCCACTTCTCTCTGTCTAGCCTTTCAAAGCCCCTTCTCTGCTCCATCTGCCAAAAAGCTCTTCTTTCCTCTGAATTTCTATAGGATCCCCCCCTACTCTCACCACTTGATTATGCTTTAAAGGTTAACAGTCTTTTAGGGTTGTAGTGCAAAGATCCCAACCTCTTTACTTCTGCTGGAGAATAAAGCCATAACTGGCTGTAACCATGCCACACCCTTGCTCAGAAACCCTCAATGGCTCTCAATTGCCTCCAGAATAAGTCCCAGGTCCTTAGTCTGGCAGTGAAGGTACTCCTCCATCCTGTTAGCCAGGAGCCCTTCCTTGCCTTCCTTTCACTGCTCCACCTGATCAGCCAGCTCATGGGGCCCCTGAAGCCCGCTCTCTCCTCCTCCCCTTCTAGAGCGCAATCACTTTAGTCCCAAACTCAAATCATACTGAATGTTAAAGGTTCAACCCAAAGGTTTTTCTTTACTGACTCTTCCTAGTGGGAAAACACTTTCCCTCCTTTGAATCTTCATTAGCACTTTGTTTGCCTCCTTACTTCCAATCTGGTATTATATCTGATTTCTCTCTGTAACTTTGAAGTCAAGGAGAAAGTATGTTTTTTATTTGGGTGTACCCCGCTGAGCTGAGCTGAGGCTAGTACAATACCTTGTGCATAGTACTAACTCAGTAAACTTTAAACGCTCCCTATCTGTAAGTTTTCTCCCCAAAGTCCCACTAACGCAAAACCTGTCTCTTTAATTAGATTGAGTCTCCTAGGGCAGCTTCTCCAACTCCTACCACCACACCCGTTGCCATGGACTACGACTGTGCTCTACAGGTTTCTCAATGGCTGATTTTTCAGAAGTAGATCGGCAGACCTTTCTTCCCAGGCACCTCTGGGTGGGCTTAAACCTTTATTTTGGTTAGCAGCTGAGTGCACTAACCATTCGCACCACCCAGGGTCTCCTGCTCTGACTTAAGGCGTACTCAAATCGCCTGAGGACTTTGTTAAAATGCAGATTCGGATTCAAGTGGTCTGGGAAGGGCCCAGGGACCCTGCATTTCTCACATGCTCCCACGTGATGCCGATGCTGCTAGCCCACAGATCACATTTAGAGTAGCAGAGAGGCAATACCACCTGTTTGAGCAGGCAACGTCTCACATGGTCGAGCATCGAGCAGCTGGGCACTGAGGTGGCTGAGAGGTGTGGTCCCGCCCTGCAGTGCCAGCTGGGGCGTGAAGGAGTGGAGGCCACTTGGATGATGCCAGCGAGTCCAGCCACTCTTGCTCTCTCTCCGCGGCTCACTTACCTATGGTGGACACGACAGTGCCCACGAAGTAGAAGGCGCCGGTGAAGTCCCAGCGCGGGCGGACGTTGTCCACACGGATGCCAACCGCGGTGGCCTCCTCGTAGTGGCGGAGGAAGCCGCGCAGCTCGTCTCGGCTCAGATTGTGGCGGCGGCTGAAACTGGCCAGGCGCTCCTCCCAGCGCTGCTTGGCCTGGCGCTCGTGGGCCCGCTCTAGCGCCGAGAAGACAGCGGCGCCGCCCAGCAGGTAGAGCACGATGAGCGCGGCGAGCAGCAGGAAGCGCGCGTTGTCTTCGTTCAGGTGGCCCGGGCCGCAGCTGCAGCCGCCACCCCGGCCGGCCATGGCCCGGCTCCTGGGGCAGTCCTGTGCTGGAGTGGGTAGGCACGGGGTGACTCTAGCCCAGGCCTCAGAGGAGGTCGAGGCTCGGCACGCGCTCAGCCCGCCCCGGGCTCGCCCCTGACCGCCGGGCGCTCCCTTAGGCCGCGTGGCTCCCTTGGCCGCGGCCTCGGCAGCTCCTGCGGCGCCAGCTCCTCACGTCCGCCTTGACTCCGAGTTTCAAATCCGCTTTGTCGCCCCCGCCCCGCCCGCCCTGAAGTTGTCCAGAACGCCACCACTCCGAGCGCCCAGGCGCAGAGTCCGCTTCTGCTGGGAGCGGGAATGCGGGTGCTCAGTTTCAGCCCGGCGCCCTGGTGGCCAGGCTCAGCTTTGGGAAGGGGAGTGGTGCGTGTTCAGGGTGGGCCCGGGCTAACTTGAACTTCCGCCCCAGGCGAAGGTCCAGGAGCCCGGACGCCAGCCGGTATGCGGAGCCCCGAGTCACGGTCCCTTTGACCATCGCTTCTCCAGCGCCGACTGGAAGGACGCCGGGTCTCGCGCTGACGGTTTTGAAGGTGCCTCCCCAGATGGATCCGGGGCTCCCAGTCACTGGCCTCTGGGTCACCGGCCCGGCTGCTTGGGCTTAGAGGCTGGACCGGGTCCAGCACAGGCAAACGGACAGCGGGGCTGTACGGCGCGGCGCCGGCGGGCTCCGACCTCCCGCCGGGCCCCGACGTTGCGCTGCATCAGTGGGCGCACCGGCTGGAGAGGGGAGACGAGAGAGGGAGGTTGGAATTGGGGAACGAAAGAAGTTAGGCGCCCCCGCCACCGCCCCCCGGCAGCCTCCCCGCCCTACCCCGGCAGAACGCCCTTGGCCTCTGGGTCCGCCGCCTCCACGTGTCGGCGTGCTCAGCGAGCCATCCCCGGCTCCTGGAGAGCGCGCGGCTAGGAGACTGTAACTCCCGCCAGTTTCTTCTCCTCCCGGCTTGCGCTGCCCCCGAGCACGCCAGTTTTTGGGCGAATAGGGGCTTTGCGCTTTGACTCCCCTGGGGAGGGGACCAGTGTGCTCCCCTCGTCCTCTGCAGACCGCCCAGGGCCCCCTCCTGGAGACCCCCGCCCTTCAGGCGCGGTGGCGCCGCGCGGGCCGCGCTCTCACCTCCCAGGGAGCGACCCCTCTGTGCCGCTCCCTCGGGTCCTGTCCCCGGGCCGCCTCCTTCCTGCGGCCCTGCCCTGCCGAGCGCGCGGGGAGCTGAGGTCCGCGATCGCTCTGCCTTCCCGGGTAGGCGAGCTACGACGTTGCAACAGGTGGAGCCGGGCGGCTGCCAGCGGCGGCGACTCCACCCCGCTGCCCGCCTCCGGGCCGCGAGGGGCCGCCCCCTTCGCTAGTCTCCGCGGGCAGACGCCGGTACTTTGGCGTTCCCACCTCCGAAGCGCAGATCCGAGAGTGGGTGAAGACGCGGGCCGGTGCTTAACTGACCTGCATGGACCCTTCTGGGGCCGGAGAGGGCGCTCTGCCCCCTTCAGGCACATCTCGTCCCCACCCGTGTACACAGCCACACTCTGGAATCACCCACTCAGGGGATGCGGGAGTGTGAATATGGAGATGTGAACGAATGGATGCGTGGAATTTTCGAAGTAAGCAGAATTTACCCGCCTCGAGAGAGCGCTGCTAGGCTCAGAGCTCCCCCCACGCCCTACTCACCAGGAGCAGAGACAGAAGGGCTGGCTGCCTGTCTAGTAAAACCGAAGGATTTCAAATAAACACGCAGCTCCGAATTCCAGTACATCTGCCACCACAAACCCTGAAGCTGCCAGTACTACTCTCGCCAAGCTATCCGCTCCCGAACGCCCCTCCTATCTAGCCCAGCACGAGTATACATCCAAGGTGAGTCCTGCAATTATTTTTTTCCATCTTATTACAAAAATTTTTCAAACATGCAGAGAAGTTGAAAGAATTTTATAATGGACAACAATAAATCTATCACCTAGATTCTGCAATGAACATTTTACTATTCTTGCTTTATTACACATCTATCCATTCCTCTTTCCATCTATTAATCCGTCTTACTTGTTTGGATACATTTCAAAGTATATTGTAGACATTAATACAACCCCCCTTAAATTTCTATCTGCATATCATTACCCAGAGTTCAAGATTTATTTACCTATTTTTTTGGGTAAAATTGATATGCAATAAAATCCGTGTACAATTAAATGAGTTCTGACAAATGCACACACCTATGCAAACCAACTACCCACCTATCCAACCTGTCAACCAAACATCACCAACAGGCCAGTTTCCTTATGTCCCTTCCCATTAAGTCCTACTCCACGTTCCTTCCAGGCAGCCACTGTTCTTCACTACCACCTATTAGTTTGCCTTTGTAGAACTTAGTTTTGCCTGTTATAGATCTTCATATAAATGAAACAATACAACTATGTACTTTTGTGTTAAGCATGTTTTTGAGATTTATCCATGTTACGTGTCTCAATAACTTGTTCCTCTCCCATTGTTTGAAGTGTACTATAGTTTATTCATGCTCCTATTGATAGAAACTAGGACTATTTGCAATTTGGGGCTCTCATAATTAATACTGTTAGGAACATTCGTGTACAAGTGTTCGCAGATATGTGTTTTCATATGTCTTGGGTAAATATCTGGGAGTGGAATTGCTGGTCATAGGTAGGTGTGTATGTAGTCTTATAAGAAACTGCGTGACTTTCTTCCAAAGTAGTTGTACCGACTAACAATGTATGCGAGTTCTGGCACCTCCTTGGAACTATTTGGCACTATCAGTCATTTTAATTTTAGTGCTATCTCACTGTCATTTTGACTTACACTTTTCTGATGACTAATGTGCTTGGTTGGCCATTTTATAACTTCTTTTATGTCCAAATATTTTGTACATTGAAAAAAATTGGTTTCTTTTTTATTAGAGTTATAGGGATTCTTTATATATTCAGAATACCAGTCTTTTTTTTTTTTCTTTCAGATATGTATTTTGCAAATATTTTCTCCCAGTCTCTGACTTGGCTATTTATTTTCTTAAAGACATCTTCTGATAGATAGAAGTTTTTAATTTTGGTGAAGCTCAATTTATCATCTTTTTCTTTTAGTTTTGGTATACTAAGAAATCATTACTTTCCCAAAGTTGCATAGATTTTACCATCCCCCCGCCCCCGAAGTTTTAAAGTTTAAGCTTTTATATTTGGGTGTATGATCCATTTATTACCATGAAATGTGCAAACACCTGGAGTTAGAAAACCAAAAGGGAAGAACAAGCTCAGCATTTCTCAAGCTGAAAGAACTGAAGAAAAAATTCAAGCCCCGAGTGCAATATTAAAGGCTTCTATGGGCAAAATATTGAACAACACAGAAAGCATCAAAAGAAGATGGAAGGAATACAGAGTCACTGTACCGAAAAGAACTGGTTGACATTCAACCATTTCAGGAGGTAGCATATGATCAAGAACCAATAGTACTGAAGGAAGAAGTCTAAGCTGCACTGAAGGCATTGTTGAAAAACAAGTCTCCAGGAATTGACGGAATACCAATTGAGATGCTTCAACAAATGAATGCAGCGCTGGAGGTGCTCAATTGTCTATGCCAAGAAATTTGGAAGACAGCTACCTGACAAACCAGCTGGGAGAGATCCGTATTTGTGCCCACTCCAAAAAAAAGGTGATCCAACAGAATGTAGAAATTATCTAACAATATCATTAATATCACACGCAAGTAAAATTCTGCCAAAGATCATTCAAAACTGGTTGCAGCAGTACATCAATAGGGAACTGCCAGAAATTCAAGCCAGATTCAGGAGAAGACATGGAACAAGGGATATCATTGCTGATGTCAGATGGATACTGGGCTGAAAGCAGACACTCATACCAGAAAGATGTTTACCTGTGTTTTATTGACTATGCTAAGGCATTTGACTGTGTGGATCATAACAAATTATGAGTAACATTTTGAAGAATGGGAATTCCAGAACACTTAATTATGCTCATGAGGAGCCTGTACATAGACTAAGAGGCAGTCGTTCAAACAGAACAAGGGGATACTTCGTGGTTTAAAGTCAGGAAAGGTGTGCGTCAGGGTTGTATCCTTTCACCATACTTATTCACTCTGTATGATGAGCAAATAATTCGAGAAGCTGGACTATATGAAGAAGAATGCGGCATCAGGATTGGAGGAAGACTCATTAACAACCTGCCATATGCAGGTGACACAACCTTGCTTGCTGAAAAGTGAAGAGGACTTACTGATAAAGATCAAAGACCACAGCCTTCAGTATGGATTACACCTCAACATAAAGAAAACAAAAATCCTCACAACTGGACCAATAAGGAACATCATGATAAATGGAGAAAAGATTGACGTTGTCAAGGATTTCATTTTACTGAGATCCACAATCAACACCCATGTAAGCAGCAGTCAGGAAATCAAATGACATATGGCATGGGGCAAATTGGCTGCAAATGACTTGATTCAAGTGTTAAAAAGCAAAGATGTCACTTTAAGGGCTAAAGTGCACCTGACAGAAGCCATGATATTTTCAATCACCTCATCTACATGTGAAAACTAGACAATGAATAGGATGACTGAAGAAGAATAGGTGCTTTGAATTATAGTGTTGGTGAAGAATACTGAATATACCATGGACTGCCAGAAGAACAAACAAATCTGTCTTGGAAGAAGTACAGCCAGAGTGCTCCTTGGAAGTGAGGATGGCGAGATTCCATCTCACGTCCTTTGGGCATGTTATCAGGTGGGATCAGTCCCTGGAGAAGGACATCATGCTTGGTAAAGTAGAAGGTCTGTGAAAAAGAGGAAGACCCTTGGTCAGATGGATTGACTCAGTGGCAGCAACAACGGGCTCAAACATAGCAACGATTGTGAGGATGGCACAGGACTGGGCAGTGTTCCGTTCTTTTGTATATAGGGTCGCTTGCTATGAGTTGGAATCAACTGGACAGCACCTAACAACAAGAAGAATAATCCATTTTGAGCTTATGTTTATGATGAGAGACAAGAGTTAAGGTTTATTTTGTCCATGTGAATATCCAGTTTTTTTTTTCTCTTCGTGTCATCCTTGCGCAGGGGCCATGCTAATCTTCTCTGTATTGTTCCAATTTTAGTATACGTGCTGCCGAAGTGAGCACTGAATATCCAGTTTTTCAGTACCATTTGTTGAAAAGACTATTTTCCACAGGGAAGTATCTTGGCACCTTTGCTGAAAATCAGCCATATATGATCAACCATATATGAGTGAGTTTATTTTAGGAATCTGTATTCTTTTCATTGATCTACTTGTCCACCCTTATGCTAATACCACACTATTTTGATTACGGTAGCTTTATAGTAGGTCTTGAAGTTAGGTTGTATGAGTTCTTCAACTTTGCTCTTCTTTTTCAAGATTTCTTTAGATATTACAAGACCTTTACATTTCCATAAAAATTGTAGAATGAGCTTGTTAATATAATAAAAAAAAAGCCTTGTGGGATTTTGATTTGGATTGTATGAAATCTATTTTGGGGAGAATTGACATCGTAACAACTCGCAAATGAGATATAGCGTTCCATTTATCTCAGTCTTAGCAATGTTTTGTCATTTTCGTATAGAGAGCTTATCAATCGTTTGTAAACTCATTCAAAAGTACTTTTTATGCTATTATAACTGGAAGTTTAAAATTTCACTTTCCACTTTACTGTAATATATAAAAATATAATTCATTTTTGCAATTTAACCTGTATCCTGCAATGCTGGTAAATTCATTATTTCTACTAGTTGTTTTGTTGATTTCTTTAGGAATTTTTAGGTAAACAGTCATGTCATCTGTAAATGTAGACCGTTTTACTTTTTCCTTTCAAATTTTTCTCTTTTCCTTCCTTTTCTTACTGCAATGGTTAGGGCCTTTAGTACAGTATTGAATAGAAGGGTAGAAGGGTAAAAGCAGATACCCTTGTCTTGTGATACTAGTGAAAAGTCTTCAGCTTTTCACTATTAAGTATGATGTTAGTGCTGGGTTTTTCTTAGATGCCCTTTATCAGGTTGAGAAAGTTTTTTTTTTTTTACTTTCTAGTTTTATGAGTGTTTTTTTTTTTTTTTATCATGAATAGGTGCTAAATTTTGTCCAATGCTTTATCTTCTGCATCTACTGCAATGATGATATATGGTTTTCTCCTTTATGCTGTTACTATGGTAAATTTCATCGACGGATGTTCTAATGTTAAGCCAACCTTGCATTTCTGAGATAAATTCCATAAACTCTATTTGAGGTTTCCACTTTTTATTACTTTCTTCTTTCTACTTTGTACTGGGTTTGCTTTGCTTCTTTTTGTAGCTTCTTAAGGTGGAAGGTTAGATCACTTGATTTTAGACCTTCTTTTCTGATGGAGTCCTGGTGGCACAGTGGTTAAGTGCTCTGCTGCCCTCTGGGGCAGTTCTATTCTGTCCTACAAGGTCGTTATGAGTCAGAACCGACTCAACAGCAATGGGTCTGGTTTCGCGTGTTTTCTAATGAAAGTATTTTAAAGCTATAAATTTCCCTGTTAGCATACCACAAACTTTAATATGTTGTACTTTCATATCATTTAGTTCAAAATATTTTCTGTTTTCTTTGATGCATGAATTACTTAGAAGTGTGTTGCTTAATTTCCAAATATCTGGTTTTTACCCTTGTACGTATTATTTATTTCTAGCTTATTTCCAATGTGGTCAGAGAGCGATACTCGGTATAATTTCAATCTTCACAAATTTATTAAAACTTGTTTTATGGTCCAGCATATAGTCTACCTTGCATGCGAAAGCTGGACAATGAATAAGGAAGACCAAATAAGAATTGACGCCTTTGAATTATGGTGTTGGTGAAGAATACTGACTATACCATAGACTGCCAAAAGAACGAACAAATCTGTCTTGGAAGAAATACAACCAGAATGCTCCTTAGAAGCAAGGATGGCAAAACTTCATCTCACGTACTTTGGACATGGGATCAGTCCCTGGAGAAAGACATCATGCTTGGTAAAGTAGAGGGTCAGCAAAATAGAGAAAGACCCTCAATGAGATGTATTGACACAGTGGCTCCAACAATGGACTCAAGCATAACAACAATCATGAGAATGGCGTAGGACCAGGTCGTATTTTGTTCTTTTGTATATAGGGTCACTATGAGTCAGAACCAACTTGATGGCACCTAACAACAACAACAATGTATTATCTACCTTAGTGAATGTACTATGTGCACTTGAAAACAATGTGTATTGTGTAGTAGTTGGGTTTAGTGTTCTATAAATATCATTTAGGTCAAGGTAATTGAAAGTGTCATTTCTTTCTTCAAATGTCTTCACTGACGTTTGTCTAGTTAGTTTACCAATTGGTGAGAGGAGTATTAGAGTCAACTGTGATTCTAGAATTGTCTATTTCTCCTTCAGTTATGTCAGTTTTTTTTTTTTTTTATTTACTTTGAAACTCTGTCATTGGGTAAATGTACATATATGATTATATCTTCCTAACATACTGACCCTTTTATCATTATGAAATGTCCCACTTCATCTCTGGTAATTCTCTTTGTCTTGAAGTCTACTTCATCCGATATTACTCTAGTCACCACAGTCATCTTTTGCTTAACGTTCGCATGGTATCTTTTCCTATCCATTTACTCTTAACCTATCTATTTATATATTTAGTGTTTTGTCGCAGACAGCATATAGTCAGGTCTTGTCTCCTGCCACCTCCCAATTCTAACAATCTCCAGGTTGTAATTGAAGTGATTGGACCAACACCGTACAAAAGAACTTCTGCAATGATGAAAATATTCTATTTCTTGTTGCCAAATATAAGCTAATATCCTAATATGGTGGTGATTACTGAACACTTGAAATGTGGCTATTGCAACCAAGGAACTGAATTTCTTATTTGATTTAGTTTTAATTAATTTAAATACCTAATGTGGCTAGTGGCTACCATCTTAGTATAGGTTGAAACCATTTCCATTTAATGTATTTATAGGACTAGATTTAGGTCTCTCATTTTACTATAGGTTTGTCCCAACTGTCTCCCAACTCCCTTTCTTCTTTCCTGTCTTTTGGATTAACTATTTTAACAACTCTATCTATAAGCTTTTTAGCTCTCTTTTAAGTGGTTGTTCTAGGGATTACAATATTAGTCGTTAATTTTTCAGTCCTATCAGAGTTAACATTGTATCACTTTATGTAAAATACAGAAACCTTGCAATTGCATAGGTTCATTTCTTGTCCCATACTATTGTGGTAGGTTGTCATGCAAATTACATCTACATATGCTAAAACCCCACAACACAATTTTTTAGTGTTTATTTTAAACAGTCTGGAATCTAGCATCCGAAGCCATCTAAATTCACGAGGTGGGAGGAGACTCAACACCAAAAAGCTGATTCCTATGAGGTGGAGGTCAGACATACCTCCACTCTCCCAACATTTCACCATTTCTGACATCAGCCATCCTCCACGACACTCTCTACTTCTCTGCTGAGCTCAATAATTCATTACAATGGCCACATAGAACTCACAGACCATAACTCACAATTATGGGGTTTATTAGGTGAATAACAGGTTACAGCTTGGGATCAGGATCAACTTGGAAGTAACAGGATACAAGTCAGGAGACAGGATAGTTTGTCATCAGGACGCCTTCCAACCAGGACAGCTCTCAGCTTCTCCTTGGCTGTGCCCACCTCTGGGCCTTCTCTCGGCCTGTGCCCTTCTCGGGCAAGTTTAACAGCTCTTTGGCTCCCCTGACAAGTGTCCAGAGGCACCCCACTCTGCTAGCAAGCCTCCTGTCTGAAGGCACACAGCTCTTTCCTGCTCTGTGGGTTGGCAAGGTCATACTGCAGCCTCCTTGCGCCGGTCTCCTGGTTCCTGCCACTCGTACTGCTGCTGCCATTTCTGTCGCTGGGCTCTGCTGTGGTTGCCCATTTCTTGCCATCTACAGTTTTACAGCTCTCTCTCTCCTGTGTCTAGGAGGTTCTCAGCACAGGGACCCCAGGTCCAAAGGACATGCTCCACTCCAGGCTCTTCTGGATGGTAGTGAGGTCCTCCTCAACTTTTGTGAGATTGGCCCTTATATAAGCCTACTTCTTGTCAATTTCAAGTCATGGTCCTCCCACCAGGGTCACAAATTGACCAATCCCCTTGCTAGGCCACAGTCACTTAATTTGCATAGTAATAGACCAATTCTTGCAAGGTAACTTAATCCTATTAGGTGGTTTTACATACCCTATTTGCTTAGTAGACTAAACAATCCCTGCAAGGCTGTGGCCTAGCCAATCATCTTTGGCAGAATTATAAACCCAAGGCCAGAAAGGCCATATATAAGAGATACCCATTGTACTGCATAGTCATACATATTTTAAAGGAGAGAAAGAAGTTGTCTTTTATATTTACCCAGATATTTACCATTTCTGATGGTTTTTATTCTTTCTTGAAGGTGAGTTTCCCTTTGGTATCATCTCCCTTCAGCCTGAAGAACTTCCTTTGGCATTTCTTGTAGTGCAGGTATTCTTGTGACAATTTTCTTAGTCGTCCTTTATCTGAAGATGTGGTTATTTTATCTTTATTCTTGAAGGACATTTTCACTGTGTATAGGTTTCTGGAGTAACTTCTTTTTCTTTCAGCACTTTAAAGATGTTGTCAGATGATCTTCTGGCCTCCATTGTTTCTGATGACAGGTCAGTGATCATTCAAATCATTGCTCCCCAGTTTTCTCTAGATGCTTTCAAGATTTTCTTTTTATGTTTGCTTTTCAGTAGTTTGACTATCATGTGCCTAGGTGGGGTTGTCTTCATATTAATCCTGCATATTATTCATTGAACTTCTTGAATCTGTAAATTTATGTGTCATTAAATTTGGGAAAATATCAGCCATTATACCTTAAAATATTTTCTCTGTTCCATACCATCTCTTCTTCTGGGACTTCAGTTTCATATAAATTAAACTTTTTGAAATTATCCCATAGGTTCCTAATTCCTTTTAATTTTTCCCCCATCTTTTCTTTCTGTGGATAATTTCTGTTATTTTATCTCCAAATTCCCTGACTCCTCTGTCATCTCCATTCTGCTATTAAGCCCACCCAGTGGACCTTTTAATTTCAAATATTGTATTTTTGGTTCTAAAGTTTCCATTTAGTTCTTTTAAAATAATTTCTGTTACTCTGCTGAGATTTACTGTTTTTCCATTCAACATGAGAAAAAATTTTTATACCCTTGAACATAGTTATAATAGCTATTTTATAATCTTTGCTGGCTAATGCCAACATCTAGGTCTTCTTGGCATTGGTCTCACTTGTCTTTTCTTTTTAGAATGGTCCATGTTTTTCTGTTTCTTCATATATCAAGTAATTTTGGATCGTATCCTAGACATTGTGAATGATGCATTGTAGAAACTCTGGATTCTGTTATGTTCCTCTGAAAACACTTTTTAAAGACAGTTTGAGATGCTCAAAACTCTTGTCTCCCCTCCAGTGGGCAGTAGCTCAAATTTTAGTTCCATTCTTTCAGCTTTATCTGTGCCGTGCACATGTACTTTAGTGATCAGCCAGAGATTTGAGCAGTTCATACACAGAATTTGGGGATCCCTTCTCTGGCACCCTCCTTTCTGTTCAGTTTCCAGAGGTGTTGGTTGCTCCAAACCCTGTATTCCGGTTTTGAAAGTCACAAGGACTGTAGATTTTCCACTGGAGGTTTACCTGCCTTGTATGGCACAGAATGAGTCCTGTCCTCAGGTTAAAACTGGTTAAAAAACAGGAAACTCACCCAGTTTGGTGCCCTTCTTCCAGTTGTTGATCCCCCTCCAGTTTCTGCCTGCTTTTGTTCACTTTCAGTACCTTTAGGCAGTTGGTTTTTAAAGAAATTTTTTCTAGAGCTTATAGTTTTTATTTGTGAAAGAGTTGGTCTAATAGGAGCTATCTGGCCCTATGGGAAACCTGAGGTTACTTGGTTGTGACCACCTGTAAATCTATCACCTAGACTGTACAATTAACATTTCACTATAGTCGTTCTGGAGCCCTGGTGGCACAGTGGTTAAGTGTTCGGCTGCTAACCAAACAACTGGCAGTTTGAATCTACCCAGCCACTCCTTGTAAACCCTATGGGGAAGGTCTACTCTGTCCTGTAGGGTTGCTATGAGTCGGAATCAACTCGATGGCAATGGGGTTTTTTTTTTTTAATAATGGCTTTATCATATATCTGTACATCCACTAATACACCTTATTTTTGATGCATTTCAAAGTAAACTGCAGACAAACACTCTTGTCCCTAAATACTTCAGCATAAATATCATTAACTAGGGTCCAATGATTTTTCTTTTGATGTAAAATTTATATACAATGAAATGCACAAATCTAAACTGTACATTCTTTCGGGTTTTTTAACTCAGTTTTTTGAGCTATAATTTACATATAGTAAAAGTCACCAATTTAGTGTACAATTCAAGTTTTGTAAAATGTAACCAACACCACAATCATTATAGAAACATTATCATCACCCCAAAAAGTTCCCTCCTGTTCCTTTGCAGTGAGTCCTCTCTCCTCACCCCTGCACTTATTTTTTAAAAGCCACTCAGTTCTCCCGCTTTGAGCAGAAGCTGGGGTACCACTCCCAAGAACAGGACTCAGAGACTAAGTGGACAGGCCATCCACTGGCAATTGTGTCCTGGAGGGCCACAGAGGAAAGGAATGAAAAAGTGGAGCCAGGACTCCGGCTGGGCCCTTCAGAAGTTTCCCCAGGTTGTCTCTAGAAAGGTGTTAAGTGGGTAATTAAGTCCATAGGGCCCATTCCCATACCTAGAAGCAGGCTCAGCCAGTCTAAGTGCAATTAAACAAGACCCCTTCTTGAGCCTGCTAGGGTAAGGTTATCAGAGGAGTTCAGGAAGGGGGAGCTTGAATCTCACCATCTTCAAGAACACAACCTTAGGCAGGTTCACATACCTCTTGGAACCTCAATTTCTTCTTTTATAAAATAGACTTCCTCCCAGGGGTGAAGTGGGGGTGCCTGGTGTATATTAGGCACTCAAATATTTGCTGCATGAATGCAACCTATAAACAGCAAAGCTCTTGGCCAAGTAAGAAATTATTCTTAATTCCTGCCACGTTGTTTTGATATTGAAGAAAGGTGGCTATACATCCTTTCTTTGCAATTTTAGGAGCTTCTCATAATGTCTAGAAAAACATGTCTTACCCCTACCACACAGGTGACCCCTCTCCCCAGCAGCTCCTCCCCAAGCCCGTCAGTGGCCTGTTACCAGCCTGCCCATTCTTCACTCCCTACCTGACCATGAATACTCGGCCCCCCCGCTTACCTTCTCCCTTGGAAAGTTTCCCCCACAGCCTGTCATGGCTCTTCCCTACCAGACCTGCTTCAGAACGCAGCTGCCCGAGCAATTTTCCCTGCTTCTCCCAGCCCACTCAGACCATCCCTTCACTGGGCCTCCTCAGTGAGTTTATATTAGGCACCTGAACAAAATGCTCAGTTCTTCCTAGCAGGGCTACAGGGTGAGGAGGCGGTGATGATGTAAGAACACTCTGCAAGAGGGGGTTCACTATGCCTACAGTCCCAGCTGCTCCCTCCCAAAACCTAACGGCTCTTCAGATCCATCCATGCCCACATCTCCTCTCTACTTCTTCACCAGCTATGGACTCACCCCTGGGGTTCACGTTAACATGGACTCAGAAAGTCCACGCCCCTACCCCCAGCCCCAGCCAACCAGCATGCTGACCCTTCTCTCTGAGGCAGCCCTCAGGGCAGTGTCTTCAGAGACGTATGCAGGTCAGCTCTGCGGAATCCTTCAGGATGCTTCTGAGAGATTGACCTGTGGATGAAGGAGCCCCATTCCTGCAGAATCCAAGCGCCTACTGGCTATTCTGCTGCTGGCAGGACTTGTTAACTCTACCCCATCTTCCAGAAACAACCTGCATTTAGTAGTTTGGAGGCAGTATTTGTGGGAAGATGCTAGTCCTTCAAAAGGCATGTGTTTTAATTTCTACACTTGAATTAATTATTCTTTAAGTGCAAGCGCTCGAACTGTGATGTTGGTGAAGAGTAAAGACTATACTGTGGACTGCCAGAAGAGCGAACAAACCAGTCTTAGGAAAAATACAACCAGAATGTCTCCTAGAAGCAAAGATGAAGAGACTTCAGCTCATCAGGAAAGACCAGTTGCTAGAAGAGGACATCATGTTTGGTAGAGGGTCAGCGAAAATGAGGGAATGAGGGGGACTGACACACAGCCACAACAATGGACTCACGCATACCAAGAATCATGAAGATGGTGCAGGACCAGGCAACGTTTCATTCTGTTGTCATACATAAGGTCACCATGAGTCAGAGCTGACTTGACAGCACTAACAACTGCCCCAGAGAAGGACTGCAGGTTCTAAGCACTTTACTTACCGAAAACAAATTATAATCATTATAAATTACTTTAATGGAGTTTTTGCCCGTGTTCAGGTGCACCATATCATTTGATCCTTACAACCATCCCGGGAAGCAAGGATAGGTATTAATCCTGCTTTACAGATGAGAAAATTGAGACTCAGAGGCTTAAATGACTTGCCTCAGGTCACATAGCTTGGAGGGCACAGAGCTGGGACTAGGTAATTGTAAGGAATCCTGAGTGCCTTGTAGCTTGGAGCTACCTCGCAAGCCTCAGTCAAATCCCATTAAACAGTTGCCATCTGTCTTTATTCCAGGTGGGTGTGCTAGCAAACTTGGGGAGGAATACACTTTACATCAACCCAGAACTGACTCAAATATATAAACTGAAACAAAATAGTAACCATATTCTGTGCTACATGGATATTTTCTCCTCTATTTCATTAAAAGTGCTGGTCATGACCCACTAAATTGATGTTATGATTCACTAACAGGGAGTTTGTGATTCACTAAGGGTTGTGACCCACAGTTTGAAAAATCACTGTTCTAGAACACTCAGATCACACAGGTTCACTTATTTGTGTAGCTTTTTTGAGAAATTTAAGATTTTTATTTCTCTACTTGGTTTCCTGTTGCTTTTAAATAAAATCTGAAACTTTTCACTTATTACTTAAGGAAGAAGCATGAAAAGATTCCTCTGATACAGTATTAATTCTTCACCTAGAGACACTTCTTGCTCTGGAGTGGACATCGAGTACTTTCCACTTGTCTTTGGAGAACTCCCCACTTGCCCTCTCCTTCCTCCACCAGAAGTGGTACCATGATCTGGAGGGATTGCATCTGGAATGGACATGTGACTCAAGCTGGCCAATCAGATGCATGCACTATTGTCGGCATTATTGGGAAACAGAAGTCCTTGGGTGGTGTAAACTCTTAACATGCCTGACTGCTAACCGAAAAGTTGGATCTTGAAAAGTTGGATTGAGTCCACCCAGAGGCACCTCAGAAGAAAGCCCTGGTGATCTACTTCCAAAAAATCAGCCATTGAAAACCGTATGGAGCAGTTCTACTCTGACACACATGGGGTCACCATGAGTTGGAATCGACTCTGTGGAACTTTTTTAATTGGGAAGGAAGTATTTTTTTCCATCTGGAATGATGAGCAGGGAGGAAGACGGGACCCTGGAGCTGTGGGGGAATTTCAGCCTCCAGGTGGAAAGAGCTTGCCCATATCCCCGAAAGCAGAGCTGAGACCTGGAGATTGTCTCATTTACATTATGTAACCCTGGATCCAGCACACTCACTGGACTTTTTGTTACACGAAAGCCTCTTTTATTGCTTACACCTAATTAAATCTGGTTTCTGTAGCTATAAAATAATCCTGATTAATGTATTATTTCATAAAAATATTGATAAAATATTACTTAATAACAAATACAGAGGCTTTTAAAAACCAACGTTCAGTTGTCATAATGTTAAGTTCTAAAGTACCTATGAGGAAACAGCCACACAGTGGCATCATTTGTGTCCATGGGGTGGGAAAGGGACATGTGGTGGCTTAGCCAGGACAAACCCAGCCCCACCAATCAGAAGCACCAAACTAAAACCCACTGCCGATTCATAGTAACCCTCTAGGATGGAGTAGAACTGCCCATAGGGTTTCCAATGAGAGGCTGGTAGATTTGAACTGCCAGCCTTTTGGTTAGCAGCTGTAGCTCTTAACCACTGTGCCACCAGGGCTCCAACTAGAGGCACAGCCCTTGTTCATTACCTAGTTGTGTGATCTGAACCTTATTTTCCTCTCCTATGAGAACAGTATCACCTGCCCCACAGTGTGAAAAAGATATACATCAAGTTACCTCTGACAACTGACCCACAATAAATGTTCTATGGATATCATTTCTGCTTTGCATTTCCTTTCTGGGCTTCTCTTTCTTCACATGTGTTTAAAGAGGAGATTGGTCCAGATCCTTCCAGTTCTTAATAAATGGCATCAGGGCTCTTCGAAAACATTGCTGTACAGGGAACAGGAGAAGCAGAATCAAGTGCCTTAGGTACATGAACCATAAACATCTGTTAGACTGTAGTTCCAGTGGAGTTCTTGTAGGCCTGAGGATAATAAAGTGTAATTTATACACATCAACTGGAATCTGCTTTGAGAGAGATTCACTTGGAACTCTGTAAAAGGTAGAATACAAACACATTGTACCAAAACTTGTAATGGTCTGGTCCCCGTTTGCTTGTGAGGTGTTTTCATTTTAGCATATCCAGATGTCCCATTTCCTGGGCTGCCTCCCTCATCCTCTCCTCCGCCTTCTCCGCTGCCCCCTCTTCTGACACTGACTTTACTCCTTCCACTCTATGCTTTAGATCTAGGGAGTCGATGGAAACCGCATGGTTTCAGTCAGAGGATCTTACAGAACACACTTAATATTGCAAAGGTTTCAGCCCTCGATGCTCTAACTTGAAAGGGACCTGCTCCACTGTCACTTGGGCCCGGCTTTAATGCTTCAGCAGCTCAGTCCTGCATGCTAACCAACATTTACTGGTTGATTTTATGTTGCTGCTGGTTGGTTTTGTCACGCCATCTATGATTTATTAACGTGACTACAGTGTACCAGTTTTGTATTTACAGTTATGCAGCATACACACGAGGCCTGCTCCTTGGCTGGAGCTTGGCAACAGCTACCTCATTAGCTGCCTGATTCCTCATAACACAGCATGGCTCTGGAGCTAAACTGCCTGGGTTCAAATCCCAGTTCTGCTACTTCCCAGCTGTGTGACTTTGGACAAATAATCTTGTCTTAGATTCCTCATCTGCAAAGTAATACCTCTTTGACAGAGTTGACAATTCTCTGCCTCAACAATTTGTTGTTGTTGTTGTGTGCTGTCGAATCAATCCCAACTCATAGGGACCCCACGTGACAGAGTAGAACTGCCCCATGGGGTTTTCTAGGGTGCAGTCTTTATGGGAGTAGACCGCCAGGTCTTTCTCCTGTGGAGCCGCTGGGTGGGTTCAAACCACCAACCTTTTGATTAGCAGCTGAGTGCTTAACCATTGTGCCACCAGGGCTCCTTCAACAAATTTTAGGTCTCTTAAAAGCTTCAGCATTCAGAATGAAACTCATCCAGTGTGAAAATCTCATTTAGACTTTTGGCTACATTATGCCCATCTCAGTAAAAGGATGTTAGGTAAGAATTCTAAGGAACAAGATAAAACTTGTATGAAAAATGCCGTAGTTCCCTTTGTCCACACGCAGAGGAACACCTTCCAGAGACGGTATTGGCAGTTTATGGAGAGGAGGTTAGATTCTTTTACATGAAGTTCCCGCCTCAGCAGATATGAAGTCAACAGACAATGTGTTTCCATGAAGTTTGAAAGGGCGGGAGATGAACAACAGGTTGGAAGGGGACATACAGCTTTATGCAGACAGAGGGAGGTGAGGGTTTCTGGAGGTAGGGAGAAACAACTGTTAAACCCCTACCAGAGAAAAATGGAAGCAGTTTCCTCAAAAACGTTAACAGGCGTGTTTGATGATGCTCTTTTTCAGCACTTTGGGTAATTCAGTCAGTCCCATAAGGATAGACCAGATGGGTAGAATCACTTGCTTTCTGTGTTCCCAAATGTTTTTGTTTATTCTTGGGGCATTACTTTACTTTCCAGGCGTGCCATTCACTGTGTCCAGAAAGTACATGGTACTGGCCCCTCCTGGGCCTATCTATGCTGGCGTGGCTCAGCCGTCCTTCCCTGACCGGAGCAAGGGACACAGGAGGACTGCTGTCAGGGTTTGGGCCTAGACACCTACAGGTGTGTGTTCCCTGACCACGACTTCCTTTAATGTTACCTGGATGTATGTACCCATTCCATGGAACTTCTGCTTGTTTACAGACTGGCTCTCCAGGTCCTGACGGGCCTAGAGCAGTGGTACCCCTCATGTGGTCCAGGGACCAAGGCCAGTCTGTGATAACTACAGAAACTAAGAGTAAGTGCTTAGAAATGTTCATAGCAATATGACTGCATGGTAACACAGAAGCACCTGATTTTGTGTTCTATAGAAGTTTCTGTCCACAATAGATTAGGGACACACTGGTCTATCTCTTTAGACAGAGAAGCCGGTCTATAGCACCACCCAGGACCTGGTCCACCTGGCAGCAGAGGCAGCAGTTATGAGGATAGGCTTTGATGCTGCTGAAATGGTTTCAAATGCTGGTAACAGCACTTTCTAGAAGTATGACCTTGGACAAGCATTTTGCCTTTATGAGTCCGAGTTTCCTGATCAGCAAAATGAGGATCAACACAAGGAAGGACAGTCACAGTAGGGCAGCAGTCACTTGTACAGGTCTCGCTCTGTTCAGGCCAGCTCTGAGCCCGGTGTATTAACTCACACACAATACCCTCTGAAATGGGCACTGTTATTATCACTAGCCCCACCTCACAGGTAAGGGGACCAGGGCACATAGAAGTTAAATAACATGGTCGAAGGGACAGCAGGTAAAGGGCAGAGCTGGGATTCCAGCCCAGTAGCCTGATTCCAGCATCTGCCCTCCTGCCTCCTGGCACAGATGAGCGGAAGCACCCCATCTGATCCCCCTCCAGGCCTCCCTGCCTGCCAGCTGCCAACCCACTGCCTGATTGGCTGGGATCTGAGCAGCCCACGTTCTCTGGGTCCTGCTCCAGGGCAGGCTGACCATCTCTAGCCGTCATGACGCTGCTACCTCTGCTGACTGAGAGGCTCACCTGGCCCTGCCTGGAAACTCCTGCTGTCCAGTCCCCTTCGCCCACCCGTCCTCAGCCAGGATGGGACCTCCATGCTGATGAGAACCACAGGTCCTTGGACACAGAGTTTAGACTGCTGGGCATACCTCTGGCCAGCCCCAGCACTGTGCCAGCCTTTCCTGCCAGCCCATGGGCCTCTCAGTTTCCTTCCATGGCAGCTGGGCTCATCTTATGTCAGGTCTGCACATTCTGGGAAACAGGAGGCAGGGTCAGAAAAGGCTTAAGGCTTAGTTTTCCAACCTGTGAAATGAACTGATTAATTCAGTGGCTTGTCAACTTTTTTTAAGCAAGATTAAAAAAAAAAAAAAAAATCCAGCTAATATCCTGTACAGAATCTCAAGATATAGTTTGTAAAGCAGAGTTTCTCTGATGGAAGCAGGGTCGGGGAGGGAGCAGAAGGGCCTGGAGCCCTGGTCTTCCAGCCTCTTCTGCCTCAATTGTAACTGCACCCCCACCCACCCCCTCAAAGTTCCTAAGGAATTCTCGGAATCCTAGGACTCTGAGGAACAGTGTAAAAAACTACTCAAAAAAAAAAAAAACTTTCAAGGTTAACATTTAACTCTCCTCTAGATGACAGGACAAAGAGGCTGGTGACAAACAGCCATCAGCCTCAGGTAGAAGAAAGCAAACGGTCTAAATGACCTGAGGAAAACTGGGTTCCTGAGTGGGAAGGCCATATGCACACAAAGCAGAAGGGACACTCACTACTCTGACCCAGGCCAGCTGTGTGACCGGGGGATGCCCCTGGCTCTTTCTGGGCCTCAGCTTCCTCACTTGTGAATTGAGGGCCTGAAAGAGGCCACCTTTCAGGATTTCTTCCAAGTAAAATACTTGCATGCTTTTCTATGATTCTAAGAGCTGTCTTCCCTGGAAATTTAGGGGAGTGGAAGAGGCAGCCATCCACCCTGGGGAAGAGGTGAGGAAATGGCAGGTGGTCTGGTCCAGTGGGGTTCTGTCTGTGTAAGGAATGAGGTGCTGGAGAAGGACGAGAAGCCTGGGGAAGCTGAGGCTGAAGGCTGCAGAGAGCTGCAGGGTAACCAGGGTCGTGTGGAAGGTAAACAGGCTGTGCAGGGGTGAAGCAGCACACCACTTCAATGACAGATCCCAGGAACACGTGCAGACACATGTCCCCAAACCCCCATAAGCCATGTTCAGAAAGCTAAAAGAGGGCATGGGTAAAAGAGCCAATGGTCAGATTCTTCCTCTGGAAAGTTTCGGCTGAACAAAGAGCACCTTTCCCGACAGAGAGTGGCAGCAAACATACAGTCCAGGCTGAATTCAGAACAGCTCACACTGTCACTGGGTTCTATTCTAGGAAGATAATTTTACATCTGATTTTTAACATTGTGAAGTTTAATAGCTTTCATTCCAAAGTATACAGAAGTGCGTTAAGAAAATATCACAGCTTATTTTTTTAGTGAGAACGTTAATAATGACCACTAAAAGTACAACCAATGTTGACATTTATAAGAGTGACCTTCACAAGGAGTTTCTCAGGAGTGCAGACAAGATTCTAAGGGAGGTGAGCATCCAGTTCAGACAACAAGAAAGTCCAGCGTTTGGGGCTCAACGTCTTACACTTAAATTTCTCAGTGATTTACGATTCTCAGGAAGGAACCCACATGTTCCCATGTGTATCTGGTGCTTTGACATAAGGAATATTCCAAATCCATGGCCGATCTGGGGGGGAAAAAAAGATTATATGTAATATTTATTTGAACTGGATCATAGGAAATTCACCCACCTGATGAGATAAAACCATTTTCTGTGCTCAATTCTACAAACTGTGAAGAACCTTTGGTAAACCAACCCCAAAAGACATCCCCTTTGGGACAACAGCTTTTAGAAAAGGTTCATGCTAAGACACAGGAGCTTTTAGAAAAGGCTCATGCTAAGACACAGGGCTTGCTGAACACGAGGAAGCACGCCAGCGGAGACTGAGGGCCAATCCTGGCACTGCCAGCCACTAGCTGTGTTACCTTGACCAGTCACTTGACCTCTCTGAGCCTCACATTTCCTTACTATTACCTACATCGTGGCGCCATTGTGAGGACTGAATGAGATAAATCCACGTGGGGTGTCTGATACAGAGAAAGAGCCTAGCAAAGGGCAGCTTACAGTTTTCTCAGTAACAGTTGCTACAATTGAGGGCCACATTTCTGCTCTCAGTGGTCACATTTAACAGAAGCCCAGAGTCCCGTCCATAAAATGATTTTGTTCTGTTCTTTAAGGCTGATAATTGATGGGACATGAAGGTCACTGTATAAATTACTGCAGACCAATGTTGAAGAAAGCAACATGCCTTGGTATGGTACAGTGGGAAGAACACAGAGGAGCTCCGTTCAGTTCCCACTCCTAGTCCTGAGATAATTTTACTCTGTATGTAGGGATCTACATACATACACACATACACATATAGATCGTTGTTGCTGTGTGTCACTGAGTCAATTCTGACTCCTAGCGACCCTATATGGCACGGTAGACTGCCCCACAGGGTTTCCAAGGCTGTGATCTTTACCGAAGCAGACTGCCACATCTTTCTCCCAGGAAGGGGCTGGTGGGCTCAGACCGCTGACCTTTTGGTTAGCAGTGAAGCGCTTTAACCACTGTGCCACCAGGGCTCCTGGGATCAAGAATAGAGGGATCCTTATAAAAATGTGGTTGGGAGCTAGGCTGGACTATGCCATGAATGTCAAAGTCTCTGCTCTACTTCTAAAAAGACTGGCCAGTAAAAACCTTATGAATAGCAGCACATTCACACCTACATAATACAAATATAAATGAATACCAAAAAACCCACCAACCTGTTGGTGTCGAGTCAATTCCAACTCATAGTGACCCTACAGGACAGAGCAGAACTACCCTATAGGGTTTCCAAGGAGCGGCTGGTGGATTTAAACTGCCAACTTTTTGGTTAGCAGCTGAGCTCTTAACCACTGTGCCACCATGTGTGTACACACACACACACACACACACACACACAGACAGACACACAGACACACATAGACACACACACACACACACACACACACACACACACACACACACACACACACACACACACACACACACACACACACACACACACGCGCGCGCGCAGTCCCTGGGTAATGCAAATGGTTAAGCACTCAACTACTAGCTGAAAGGTTGGTGGTTTGACCCCACCTGGTGGCTCTGCGGGAGAAAAGATCTGGCAGTCTGCTCCTATAAAGATCACAGCCCAGAAAACCCTATGGGGCAGTTCTACTCTGTCACATGGGGTTGCTATGACTTGAATCAACTTGATGGCTCACAACAACAATGGAAATTAAACTGATCACCTCCCTGGGTTAAAGAATAAATGACAGACCATGTATCAAAGTTCCTGGCATGTTGTAGGTGTTCAAGAAATGTGAATGTTTCCTTTTAACTCACGTTTCAGAAGTTGAAAAAACTTGAGCAAATCACTTTTGCCACACATCCCTACTGCTAGGCTCAAACCATTACAAAAGAACCATGATAATAAGCATAGTGTGCAAATACATTGCAAAGATTAAAAATAAATCCCCATATTAGCGTCCTGGTAAGTATTAGAGACAGAGAACTTTGAAGTGCTGAGTGCTTATTGTAGACTGCCACTTGGTGTGTTGGCTGAGCGGCCGGGTTAAAGCCGTGGGTGAGCATTACAAACAAGCCTTTGGGGAGGCTCGCCCTCTTTTCCTTGAATAAAGGCAGAAGGGAGCTCAGAGGAACAATGGTATCTGCTGCTCTCTCCTTGGCTGCCCTGCTGTGTGTTGAATAATCTTGCAAACAGGAGCTCCCAGCAGGAGCACGCAGGAAAAAATGCCAAGGACAGCAACAAGTTATCTGAACTGTGTTCTTCTGATTCTGGCCTTGAGATGGTTTCAGAGCATGAAACAACACTTTTGTTAATTAAGCTTATTACAGAGACATAAACCCGGGCCTGCTTTTCATGTTTGTTCCATAAAAGGCTGGAGAACTGTAAAAAGATGCAGGCGGCGGGCCTTCCTGCCCCTAATTACTGGCCTTAATGAAGCACTGGCTTTGCTCTCTTCCATGAGATGCAGCACGGGCTGTGCCTGCATTCTCCATTATCCTCCCATCTTTTCCTGTAAACTGCTCTGTTGGTAAAATCAGCTCTGCTTCATTCCCAAGGCAGAGGGTACCCTGATTCTTGCTATACGAATGGCTGTATACTCATAATACAGATATTCTTCAGCGTGCAGGATTTATGATGCAAACATTTACCAATTGGCCAGAAGCTTTAAGATCATCACTGTATTTACTCCATCTCCATCAACTGTAGTCAATAACAACCAAGCAAAGACCTGTAGCCACCCTACTGGCAAATCCCTTGGAACTCTGCTTTATAAATGAGCAGAATGTCTGCACCATGCTGGCTGGGATGTCCACGACCATCTCGAGAGAAAGCCAGAAAAGTGGCCAACAGGGAGGTGCAAGAGTGGGGCTGTACTTCTGTTGTGTCTTTTTACCTACTTCTACTGGAAGTCAGCATCCACATTCACTATCTTACACAAACACTTGTTTTAAGCAATCCTCCTAGGTTGTCCCATGAGAGAACAATGTGCTTTATAATAAACTCATGCAAACGTTCAACATATTTGTTGAGTGCTGATAAGCTGCCAGGTACTTGGCTAAGTGCTATGGATAGAAAGGAATCTCTGGGTAGGGCAAATGGTTAATATGCTTGGCTGCTAACTGAAAAGTTGGAGGTTCAAGTCTACCTAGAAGTGCCTTGGAAGAAAGGCCTGGAGATCTACTTCCAAAAAAACAGTCATTAAAAACCCTATGGAACACAGTTCTACCCTGACACACAGAGGGTTGCCATAAGCCATAACTGACTTGACGGCAGCTGGTTTGGTTTTGGATTTTATGGCGAGAGAGGGGGATGAGCCAGACAAAGCTGAGGTCCTCACTGAGCTCCCAGTCCATAGGGAAGAAACACAAGCCACATGCCATGGGGCTGAATCCTGAACTTCTTGAGGCCTGCAGTGACTCTCTAACCTGGCTGACATCAGAATCTCTGGGCAGCCTATTAGTCTCCCAGAACCCTGTTTCAGTAGTTCTGGGCTTGGTCCTGGCAATATGCATTTTTATCAAATTTCAAAGGTGATCATGATGCAGCTGGAGTTTAAGCTCCAAGGCTAAAGGAGATGGGAAGCTGTCTGTTTTCTGGAATATAATAATGTTGTTGGGTGCCATCAAGGTCGATTCAGACTCATAGTGACCCCGTGTGACAGAGTAGAACTGCCCCATAGCATTTCCTAGATTGTAATCTTTGTGGGAACAGATCACCAGATCTTCCTCCCATGGAGCTGCTGGGTGGGTTCAAACTGCCAACCTTTCCAGTTAACAGCCAAACTCTTAACTGCTGCACCACCATGGCTTCTTTGGAATATAATAGGATTTCAGAAGGGGAGTGACACGATCAGATTTGCATGGCAGCAGTGGACAGGACGGCTTTGAGCAGGAGGAGACCAGGACCAGGGAATGAACAAGAAGGCCAGGCAAAATGAGGATCAAGAAGGCGTAAACTCAGGCCACAGCAGGAAGGCTGGGAGCAAAGGGGCAGACCATGTGCCTTCTCTTTTTCTCCCTGTGGTCAGGACTACGTGCATCTCATACCTCTTTATGATCCCGGCATTTAACTCCCTGCAACAGACGGTATAGTATAATGGTAAAGAGATGGACGCTGTGGCCACACTGCCTGCAGGGCCTGACTGGGTCAACCTGAGGTTTTCAGGTTCCTTATCTGTAAACTGGGGATTACACTAGCACCTGTGCCATGGGGTTATGAGGATTAAATGAATTAATTCATGTTAAGTGCTTATAATAGTTCCTCGCACATAATAAATGCTAGCTGCTATCAATTACTAGAGCCCTGGTGGTATATAGTTAAGAGCTATGGCTGCTAACCAAAAACGTTGGCAGCTCAAATCCACTAGCTGCTCCTTGAAAACCCTATGGGGCAATTCTACTCTGTTCTATAGGGTTGCTAGGGAGTCAGAGTCCACTCGATGGGTTTTCTTGGTTTATTACAATTATTATTATAATTACCAACATCACCATCACCCTCACTCTCACCCTATGTGCTGTGTAGGCCTTAACTTAAGTAGAAAATCCTCTTCTATTAAGCCAGGTAACAAGCTCTTTCCTCAACCCTCTAAGAAATGGCCCTTGGTAAGAATTTATGACTCCACCCTTTCACTGTCTTCTTTCCAGGGGAACTGGACATACCACCTCCAGAAGCCGCAGTCTGCCACCTGAGCAACACTTTCAATTGTTTCCTTATAGGGGACACAGGCAGACTGGAGTATGTGCATGCGGGTGGGATCCCAAACAGAAAAAGGAGACAAATAAAAGAGTTCTGATGCCATTCTACTTTAACCTACTCTGAAATCAAGTAATGCACGAAAAGACATGTCTGCTTGAAATAGGAAGGAAAGTTCCAAAAGATTTTCCACTGGGTTACCGACCTAGCAGAAGTACAATCTTTTGTAATTGCAGTATCGGTATTATCTGAAATACATTAACACCCTTCTCTGTGAAGAACTGCACGTATTAATCTATGAATATACAGTGGAACAGAATAATCTAACTAGTGGGAGGAAGAATAATCCAAATTGCTAAAAACTAAGTACTTATTTAATTCAAAGGAATCATATAAATTACTCTTTGTTACTTAAGATAATTCTAGACTTCTTTAAGCTTCCTGATTACAAAATAATTTTGAAAGCTGAGCTAGTAGCTTATTTCAGCCCTCAGTTTGAGCTAAGAGACAAAAATAGACTTTATTAAAGATGATCAACATCATGTCTACAGATTTTTTTGGCTGCTTCCTTAAAACAAAACAAAACCTCATTTCTATAGATCTTTCAAAAACAGGACCTTAAAAAGTAAAATAAAACATAATATCAATAATTTTAAGTGACCTACTCTTTTTACATTTTATTTGGATAATATAATTGAATCAACTTTCTGTTTCCATTATAAAATACTTCATGAATCTGAACTCTTTGATTTAGCTATAATTCTGACAGGTCTAGACTGAAGTTTATTTCTATACTATCTGAATGTAAGGAATGATTTAAAATTAATCAGACATAGTGGGGAATAGTTAAACCATTTAGGAACCAATGGCTTTAAAGCATTCTAGAGGATTACATACAATATACATGTATTAAATCTGTATCACGCATATCTCATGTGCCAAGCAGGTTTTAAGGCACTTTTCTATTGAGTCATTATATTTGCAGTTTGTTAGTTTAGTTCCAGCCACTTAACATTTTTTTATTATGAAATATATTATACCTGTAAAAGATTATGTATAACTTGGCAGACATCACCTTAACCAAGTGATCAAAGTTAACATCACCAGTAATTGCTGCTGTTGTTAGATGCCATCAAGTCAGTTCCAACTCATAGCAACCATATATACAACAGAACGAAACACTGCCCAGTCCTGCGCCATCCTCACAATCGTTATGCTTGAGCCCACTGTTGCAGCCACTGTGTCAGTCCATCTCGTTGAGGGTCTTCCTCTTTTTCGCTGACCCTCTACTATATCAAGCATGATGATGTCCCTCTCCAGGGACTGATCCTTCCTAAATGTCCAAAGTATGTGAGATGTAGTCTTGCCATCCTTGCTTCTAAGGAGCATTCTGGTTATACTTCTTCCCAACACAGATTTGTTCATTCTTTTGGCAATCCATGGTGTAGTCAATATTCTTCACCAACACCACAACTCGAAGGCGTCAATTCTTCTTTGATCTTCCTAAGTCATCGTCCCGCTTTTGCACGCACATGAGGCGACTGAAAACACCATGGCTTGAGTTGGGTGCACCTTAGTCCTTAAAGTGACATCTTTGCGTTTCAAAACTTTAAAGAGGTCTTTTGCAGTAGATTTGCCCAGTGCAATGTGTCTTTTGATTTCTTGACTGCTGCTTCCATGGGTGTTGAATTGTGGATCCAAGTAAAATGAAATCCTTGACACCTTCAATCTCTTCTGCATTTATCATGATGTTGCTTATTGGTCCAGTTGTGAAGATTTTTGTTTTATGTTGAGGTATAATCCATACTGAAGCCTGTCGTCTTTGATCTTCATCAGTAAGTGCTTCAAGTCCTCTTCACTTTCAGCAAGCAAAGTTGTGTCATCTGCATAATGCTGTTTGTTAATAAGTAATTGAGCAGATCATTATCATATGCCTCCAGATATGATGCTCCAAGAACACAACATCACTCCTGTGGTCTCACAAAAGTATACAACCTGGATCTAATTACAAAGAAACAGTGGACAAAACCAATGTAGAACACATCTTTCATAGTCTGCAACATGACTGGCTTGGGCTCTGCAAAGTGTCAATGCCATGAAACACACAAACAAAAAATTGTGGAACTGTTCCGTATTAATGGAGACTAAACAGACATGGTAACTGAATGCACATGTTAATCTAGAACTTCTCTTTTGCTATAAAGGACATTACTCCGGCAACTAATGAAACCTAAATAAGTTCTGTAGGTAATAGCAGATAATCAATGTTAATTTCCTGCTTGTGATAACTGTTTATGTTTATGCCTATATTTTTAGGAAATACACATGGGAGTACTTAGGGATAGGGACATTGTGTTTGCAACTTTCTCTCAAATGGATCAGAAAAAAGTTGACACGAAAAAGAGGGAGAGAAATGTTAAGTAAATGTAATAAAATACCGACTTTTGGGGAACCTGGGTGAAGTGTATATGAGAATTCTTTGTACTCTTTTTGCAATTTTTCTGTAAATCTAAAATTATGCCAAAAATTTGAAAGAAAAAAATACTATACATATACCGTGTGTATTTTTAAGAAATAAAAAAATGAAGATAAAACTGTCATGGATTGAATTATGTCCCCCCAAAAATGTGTGTATCCATTTGGCTGGGCCATGATTCCCAGTATTGTGTGATTTTCCTGTATGTTGTAAATCCTGCCTCTATGATGTTAATGAGGGAGGATGGGCAGCAGTTGTGTTAGTGAGGCAGGACTCAATCTACAAGATTGGACTGTATCCTGAGGCAATCGCTTGAGATATAAAAGAAAGAAATGAGCAGAGAGACAGGGGGACCTCATACCACCAAGAAAGCAGTGCCAGGAGCAGAGCACGTTCTTTGGACTTGGGTCCCTGCACAGAGAAGCTCCTAGTCCAGGGGAACACTGATGAGAAGAAGGGCGACAGGGAGAGAAAGCCTTCCCCTGGAGCTGACACCCTGAATTTGGACTTTTAGCCTACTTTACTGTGAGGAAATAAACGTCTCTTTGTTGAAGCCATCCACTTCTGGTATTTCTGTTACAGCAGCACTACATGACTAAGACACTAACCAGTAAATAAAAAGAGTATAATACCTTTGAAAGCACTGTATGCTCAGTTATTTCTTAAACCTGAACTGCAACTTATTCTTAAGTCCAAATAAGACAGGCTTTACTATTACCTTGTCTCATGGCTCTCTCTCAATAGCATGCGTCTCAGATAATAAAAAGAAAATAAGCAAAAAAAGGGAGTCTGAAGTGATGCCCTTGGTGTACTTTCTCCTCAGTGTTCACAAGGCAAGTGTGACATACAGAAACAATTCAGGTTCGATTAAAACAGTTTGTGATTCTGCTTTATAGATGCTTGCACCTCCCCTTTAAAAACACAGCTCCAACTAATGAAGTGGGTTTGGTTAAACGCAACTTTCAAGGAGAAGAGTAATCTAAGCTCCACGAGGACAATGATTTCTGTCTGTTTCCTTCACTAATATAACGTGTCTCAAGCTCTTAAAACAGTGCCTGTATACAGTTTTCCACTGCCATCGAGTTGATTCCAACTCATAGCGACCCTACAGGACAGAGTAGAACTGCCCCATAGGGTTTCCAAGGAGCACTACAGGTAGATTCGAACTGCCAACCTTTTGGTTAGCAATGGAGCTCTTAATCATTGTGCTACTGTATACAGTAGGCTCTTCATATACAGTGAAACCTGTCAGAGCCGGAACTCGATGGAACTGCCTTGTTTTTCCGGGTGTCTCAAAGTTTTCTGCCTTTGACAGGCTGCAGTCTTACTACTTTTTTATCAGTCATTTTAGTGGAAAATATTTTACTTTTCCTTCTCTGACAGGTTTCTGCCTTACACAGGTTCCACTGTGTATCTGTGGAATGAATGAATCCACAAACAAGAACTGCACAAAGCAAAGTCTACCTGCAGGAGTATCATTCAGCTGAGTCTTAGTTATTGTTTTAATTGATCATTTCTTGGTTTCAACCCTGTACTTTTAAGATAGCTGGTGGCCTCTTGCATTGAATCATAACTTTGCTCACAGAAATGTATTCCTTTACTCATCTTTTCATATAATATTCTGATTTAAGAAATACTGAAAAAGATCTTATATGTGTTAGAATGGTTTGAAAATCATTTTTTAAAATGAAGTGCTTTTGAAATGTTCATCACCACTCACTTTTCTAAATCTTGGTAAAAATGCCTTTTTATGTCTGACACGACTCCCCTGGATGTTGGTGATATTTGAATTACTGGCATTATTCTACAAGCTACTGAAGCCATGTAGGAGATGAAATAGTAGTGATAAAAAATAAAAAGCTCCACTCTTGTCTGCATCTTTCAGAGGAAATGCCTAAGAAATAGACACTCAACCACACATTGGAAAGCCTTCTGCTTGCTGGCCAAATAAAAGATTTATCATTGCACGGTTTGAGAGACTTCCCACTTCTGAAATGTTTTGTTCTTGGGAATGCTTTTCCTACTGGAATTGAAGGGAACTCAGGGCATGTCTAAGGCTCCTCTCTCTCCATTCTGGAGAGTAGGACTCAAGTGGGGGCTGGTATCCCAGCCAGGGTTCCGGCTGTGGTGGAGGGTGCCAGGCCCAAGGCCACACCGTAGGAGGTTAAGCCTATGGCAGTCACAGGAAGTCCCTACCTCCAGGAACAAAAGCAACAAAAAGCTAGATGGGGAAGCAGAGATCATCATCAGTCACGGTCTTGTGATGGTGGGCAGGTTTAGGGACCGACCTTGGGTGTGCAAACCTTAGACTTTTTTTCATCATCGGCCAGTCAAGTGGAAGGGGCAGGGCTTAACACTAATTGTCTATTATGTGGAGTCACTGGGTTGTGCAAACGATTAACACACTCGGCTGCTACAAAAGGCTGGAAGTTTG
Source organism: Dugong dugon (assembly GCA_030035585.1). Lineage (NCBI taxonomy): Eukaryota > Metazoa > Chordata > Mammalia > Sirenia > Dugongidae > Dugong > Dugong dugon. The sequence continues at coordinate 99,377,618 of CM057472.1, read as the reverse complement.
AGTCTACTCAGAAGCACCTTGGAAGAAAGGCCTGGCAATCTACTCTGAAAAATCAGCCATTGAAAACCCTATGGAGCACAGTTCTACTCTGACACATAAGGGGTCGCCACGGGTCAGAATTAATTCGATGGCAACTGGTTTGATTTTTTGGGTTTTTGTCTATTATGTGCCAGGAACTGGACTAGATATGTTAAATAATAACAGTTGTTTTTGTTATTATTTAAATATTTTTGCCTGCTAACTCTGTGCTAGACACTGTGTTAAGCACTTGACAGACATCGTCTCAGTGAATCTTTTCAGCAACGCTGTGGGTAGGTGCTCTTATTTTCCTCATTTTGCAGATAGAGACACTAAGGCAGGCAGAAGGCAGTCCACAGCCCAGCGTCACTTGGTATGTTGCAGAGCTGGCACATACACACGGTCTGGTTCTAAGTAGTGTTTTCATTTTTGTTTTGTTTTTTGGTGGGGTGGTCACAGATTCCTTGAAATTCTGATAAAACCCCCTACGTACCCTTGCTCTTAAAATGAATATGCACAAACCTATCAGTTTTAGACTCAAAAGATGTGCAGAGAGAACACTGCACCCCTCTGCTCCAGCACACTCACAGACACGCACGCATGCACACGCACGCACACAATCACACGCACGCATGTACACACACATACACGGCTTGGAAAGAAGGGAAATGAGAATGTCTCTGAAAACTTCTATCAGCACAACAGATTTGAGATATACAAGAGGCAGGAAGGCACATCAGACAGCATGTGTTAGGATTAACCTTGTGAGGTGTGGCAGTACAATCTAAGAAATAGGTCCCTCAGAAGGGGTTGAGTTTGGCACATCATGGAAACCAGAAAAGGGTGAGTGAGGCCAGGGAAGTTGTCAGGTCCCATGAAACACTGTCTAGCGAAGACACGGACCCTCTGGGCAAGGCTGACCCTGCCAGGGAGTCAGAGATTTTGGAATATGAATGAGGTATGCTGCCATTAAAACTTTCCAATGAAAAAACGAATTCTTCCTATTCAGATTCAGCCCTTGCTCAGCAACCTACAGATTATAATTCGGCGACCCACATGGGTCTCTACCTTCCGGGGGAGAATACCCTGGTTGTGGTGTTATGAGCATGTGCCATTCATTTTCAATTCATACACTGTGACCTGATTGTATATGTCATACTGAGTGGGTTTGTTAAGTGTGAACCCCCTCAAAGACAGGCATTTTCAGGGCTGATGAAAGCAGCTGGGCAGACCCGGGGCAGCCACTCAGCCTTCCTCTGAGATGCCTTGAACCTGCCATGCACCTTCTTGTTGACTTTCCATTGTGAAGAATGCTTGGCCTCTGCCCTTGAGAAAGTTGCTATAGAGTGCAGCAGTTTTCAAACTGTGGTCTGGGGACCTCCCCTTAGTGGGTCTGTGAGGTCAGAAGCATTTTCACCATAATACTAAGCCGTTATTTGTCTTTGTGACTTTCACTTACTTTCTCAAGTGTTCAAGTGGGGTCTCCAGAGGCCATGTGACACGTGATATCACAACAGACTGAATGCAAGAGCAGACTGGAGAACCCAGCCAGACAGTAAAGGGATTTACGAAAACATAAAACCCTCCTCGCTAACAACCTCTACTTCTTTTTTTTGGAAACAGTCATAAAAATGTTATTTATGTTACCATGCAAAGGGTTTACTACTGTCATTTTAAAACAAACGAATATTTAAACATTTCTTGGTTTTAATTTCTAAGATAGTAAATATCAATAGACATAAAAACCCATGTCAGTGAAAGCTCTTTGTGATCCTCAATAATTGCATGAGTGCAAAGGGGTCCCAAGACCAACCGGTTTGAGAACTGTGGCTGCAGTGCCTGCAGAGTCTCCATGAGCCAGGCTCCTACTACTGGGAGACCAGCAGCTTCTCCTGGGACACACACCCACGGTTCTGAGTCTCACCTTTGCTTCCATAAAGTTCTGGAGGCAAATCATACGGCACAGGAAAGGACGCTGTCGGCTCCTGGCTGCCTGAGAAGAATTTCGGTCTCACGTTGAAGCTGTCCAGGCCCTGCAGATACAGAGGGGATCTATGATTGCACCCCATTTTCTGGACAAACAATCCAACAAAAAACCTAAAATACAAAAAAAAAAAAAAAACCCCACCAGAAGATCCCAGGAAACAATTATATCTTTTTGGCACTCACAACAAAATTCAAGTTTATTCAGAGCTATTTTAAATGTTCAGTAGGTCAAATACATTTACACCCCCAAAATCATTTTCTTTCCAAAAAAAAAAGCAGAGAGGTTCAAATGTCAGGAATTAAATTACGGCAAAGTTTGTTAAGTTTAACAGAGGATATAAAGATACAAGAGAAGCAATTTTAAATATTAAAGTCCATGTCTACCAAACAGGATGTAGAGTTTGCAGGGAGTTTGCCCAACTCATTGTATAAAAATACCTCAAGATACTTTCAACATTTCTATGGTAACGGGCTGCCTGCTCTGGTGAGAAGAAATAAAAGTTGTTTCCATGTATAATAAAAATGACTGTAAATGTTCCAAAACAACGTGATAGGAAAATAAAAAAGCAAACTCTTCAAGACCCACCAAAACGGAAGTTTATTCTAAGAACTTTAGAATAGGACATTAGTTTAGATTTTAATCAGGTAGAAGTTAAGGTTCTATACTGTGGCCGATTTACAACTGCCATTTCCATTTACAAGTCCCTAAGTGGTGCAAGAAGGGGCCCTGGTGACACAGTTGGTTAAGCAGTTGGCTGTTAACCGAAGGCCAGCAGATCGAACCCACCAGCTGCTCTTCAGGAGAAAGATATGGCAGTCTGCTTCCATGAAGATTTACAGCCTTGGAAACCCTTTGAGGCTGTTCTACTGTCTCCTATAGGGTTGCTATGAGTTGGAATTGACTCAACAGTAATGGGTCTGGTTTTGGTTTTAGGTGATGGAAATGGTTAATGAGCTCGGTTGCTAACTAAAAGGCTGGAGGTTGGAATCTACCCAGAAGCATCTCAGAAGGCCTGGCAACCTGCTTCTGAAAAATCAGCCACTGAAAACCCTATGGAGCACAGTTATACTCTGACACACGTGTGGTTGCCATGAGTCGGAATGGACTCAGTGGCAACTGAAAAATGGAAAATTTCCATCTAACACGGGGCCTTCCTATGCTAGTTCTGCTCTCCCCATGCCTCCAACCAGTGACCATCTTCTCCCCGCATTGCTGCATTATCCTGGCACTCCTGTTAGTCCACCCATTCAAACATGTACCCACCCTCCATATCCTAAATACCCACATATCAAGCAGTGTTATCGTCTTAAATCCATTGTTGTCAAGTTGATTCTGACTCACAGTGACCCTATAGGACAGAGCAGAACTGCCCCATAGAGTTTCCAAGGCTGTAAATCTTTGCAGGAGCGGACTGCCACATCTTTCTCCTGAAGAGTAGCTGATGGGTTCAAACCACTGACCTTTCAGTTAGCAGCTGTGTGCTTAACCACTGCACCACCAGGGCTCCCTTGTTAACCTCTTAGGTGGGGTGCCCATAAACAGAGCAAGGTCTAAGGTTCTCTGTCTCTGTGATCACGTGACTTAGTAAAGTCTCCCCTTTACCGCTCATGGGGCACAATGCAGGAGACAGGGAAGAACCTGCTGAACTACGCCTCTTACAATTTGGGTTCCAGCCTTTGCTGTGGCATTTACTAAGCTGCGTGAATGGCTGATGTTTGCTTTAGTTAATTCATTCACTAAATCAAGATATTCTGTAATGAGCCCCCTTCTGTGTCAGTCGTGATACCAGGCACTGGCTATACGATAGTTAATCGTTATCCCCGTCTTCATGGTGTGTACAGTCCAGTGGGAAGAAAAACATTAAGCAAATACATTAACAAAAGTAAAATAAATAATTAGAACTTATGGTAAGTGGTGGTGCAGTGGTGAAGCACTCAGCTGTGCACCACATCAGGGGGATGGTAAAGAATGAAAACAGAGCAGGGAGGGCTGGACAAGGTCTGAGTGGGAAGCTGTGTGGACATCAGTGGCTTGCCCTGTCTAACTAGGCTCATTCCTGGCCATGGTGACGATGTGGGATGGGCACATGACCCAAGTCAGGGGTGTTGGGGAAGATACCATCTTTCTGAAAGAGAGCTCACTGGTTAGATGTGAGCCCTGAGCTGCTGGGGGCTCTCGTGTCCATTGGATGGAGGTGGACATCAGAGAAGCTAGGCCCTGATGATGTGGCCTGAGCCCTTGGATTCAGCCAGGCATGCGGCAAGGACTTGTTCGCCCTGTGTTTGCCTTGCTGCTTACACTCCTTTACATTGGTTACCTGTCGTTTACAACCCAAGACTCCACTTAAAGAGTGCAGCCTTTACTTCAATAGACAGTGAGGAGTTGGAGAAGGTTTTGAACAGAGAAATTCCACTTTAAAGGCAGACTGGCAGAAGACTGGAAAATGGACTGGATTGGAAATTGCTACAACCAGGAGACCAAAAGTTATTGCAACGTGAATGAGAAATGGATTAGAGAATAGTAACAGGCTATACAAACAGAAGCATCATTTTAACAAAAGCTTAGATATGAAGTGAGGTGAGTTTGGATGAGAGTATTGTCAGTGGAAAGAGAAAAAAGCAAACAGATCTGAAAAAGACAGAAGCAAAATGAATAACAATCAAGACTGCAGGCAGGGCAGAGGAGGAAGGGGCAGGAGACCAAGGAGACATGGAGGTTTGGAGCCTGCCACCCCAGCCCACGCCTCCTCACACCCAACAGAGGACAGCGGAGCCATCTCAACACATTCAGCACTGGTGTCCCTCCTCACATCTGACCGTCAACCCATTCTGGATCTTAAGAAAATCTTAATAACTCCTTATTTTTGTTTATCACTCATTTGCTGTGTGACTCTGAGCAAGCTACTTAACCTTTCTGGGCCTAGGTTTCCTCATCTATTATACAAATAATAGCTCCCATTATTCGTAGGCCTATTGTGAGGATAAACAGTTAGCGTTCAGTGGCTGTATAACAAACTATATTCAGGGTGTTCTCTGTGATATGATTACTCCTATTTTACAGACGAGGAAATAAATCTGAAGGTTAAGTTGTCACCCAAGGCCACACAGCTATTAAGTGGCAAGACCAGAAATCGAACACGGCCTTTCTGATTCTTGGTCCTACGGTCCTTCCACTAAACAGTCTCACATTGACCCACTAGGAACCATGGCAAAGGAAGAGTTCCTTGAAAATTTAAGAGGCCATCTTTAAGGCAGGCCAGGTGGGCATGAGCCAAATTCTGGAAATCCTGGTACCTGACATCTTTAAAGAGAAAGAGGCTTGGAGAGTAACGCCAATTTAATGATTTTTAAATACTCTACAGAGCATTATGTAAAGATTACTTCCCTCTTCTTTAGCTCCTGGCTTAACTATTATTTTCACATGCATCCTGGCAAAGGGTTAAGATTTTTCTCCGCCTCAGACCTAGACTACATGCCCTCCATGTTCCAAACCAGGACTCCATTTTGTGGCACCAACTTCAGATAGAGGGAGATTTGAGCCAATCATGTCTGACAGGAACTAACATGCTTTTTTCTTGAATGTCATTTCTGATCCAAATTCTAGGGAATTATTAAAAAAAAAAAAAAAAAAGCACTACTTTTCCCTTCAATCTGGATGTGAAATAATTTGAGGCTGTCTTCTAATTATCATTATTTATATATCACACTGGTATCGCCTGGCATTCTACAAAACAGAGAGAAGCACCCTCCCAGGCACAGATACTTAAGAGACAGTTATGACAATATGTTTATAGAACACTAGGTGAGAGGGTGGACATATGTCACACATGAGAAATTGCTGGCTTTTCCCTTCATCAGCTTTGCGGGTGAAAGAGCTAGTTATTGCTGTGACGACTTAGGCTTCGCAGCTTGGCTCAATCATAGGGAATGAGAAGCATGCTCCAGCTGCAGTCAGAGACGTCCTTTACTTTTAGTTCCATCTATCTTAGTAGCGGAGCCCTACTGGCTCAGTGGTTAAGAACTTGGCTGCTAACCAAAAGGTCAGCAGTTCGAATCCACCAGTCGCTTCTTGCAAATCCTATGGGGCAGTTCCACTCTGTCCTATAAGGTCGCTATGAGGTGGAATTGACTTGATGACAATGGGTTTGGTTTGTTTTTTTGTTATCTGAGCAGCAGCCTCAAGCAGTAAAACCCTACACAAGGGATCAGGTTTTCTTGGGTAACATGGTGATAGCAGCTGAACGTTCCAGAAGAACTCACTTAACCAAAGATGGACAAATTGACAAGGAGGTAAATTACAGGCAGGTGGTTAGCATATCCTTCCTCTAAGGCAGTATATGATCAACAGCTGGAAGGGTTTCCAGCTGGAAGCTTAGGAAAAGCTTCACGGAGGAGGGCACACCTAACAAGGCCTCGAAGGACAGGTTTTTGATCAGCCAAGGGCTGGCTGTGTGAGTGTGGTAGAGCGCACGTCAGATGGAGAAAAAGCAGTTGCAGAACATCATTGATGTGACAGCAAGATTTTGCTTCCACTGGAAGCCTCCAGAGTATCAGTCTCTGCTTTCAAACTTCTGTTTAACTGCTTAGTTTATATGCTGCGGTTGCTGCTACTGCTAACATCAACTGCAACCTTTACTGAGCATTTGCTAAGTATTAGGCATTGTTCTAGGCACTTCACATGTACTGACTCTTAATTCTCACAGTGATCTGTGGTTAGGCAGTACACTGTCCCCATTGTACAGCTGAGAGAAAGGAGGCCTACAGAAGGAAAACAACAGGCTCAAAGTCTGAAAGGTTGGAAGCAGGATCCCAGCTCGGGTCTGTCGAGCTCCAAAGCCCATTTTCTTTGGCTCCCATAGACCCTAGGCCCCTAAAATCTTCAGAACTATGTGCTGTGGGTGAATTCTTTGCTTGGTTATTCTCCCATACTCTCTCTTTCCAAGTTACTACAGAGCCTCTAGCTGAGCACGGAGCAGTAAGCCCAGGATCACACACCTGGTAAGTGGCGGCTGCCTCTACAGCCTGTGTTCACCGATATGCTAACAAGTACGCTAGGGTGAGCAGAGCACAGGGGTGTGTGGGGACAGGGGTGGAGGCGGAGGCTGGCAGGTATGCTGTTCCAGGTCACTGTGGACCCTGATGGCACATGAAGGAATCTGGATGTCATCCAGCGGGCCTAGGGGAGCCACTGAAGGTTGACAGGCAGGAGAATACAGACCCTGACTTGTGGGCGGAAATAGCTTTGGCAGCAGTGGGGTAGCGGCCCCAGATGGGAGTGAGGGGAGGGAAGGGATCAATTAGTCCAGGGGAGAGAAGACAATGACCTTCAGCAACAGACAACAAAATTCTGGCCAGGGCAGTTGGGATAGGATGTGGCAAGTGGGTGTGGAGGGAGTGGAATACAAGGATGGTGGCTTTATTTGCAGAACTGGAGAATCTAAGAGGTTACGCCAAGATCACCACTTGCAACAGCACTGCCCAGCATGGCCTCCTGGGAACCCTGAGAACCCAGGACTGATGGCCTCGGACAAGGGAGGTCATCAGAGGTGGGTGTGGGAAGGGCGAGCAGAGGGTTAAGGTGACAGCTCTCATAAACTTTCTTAGTTCTTTCAGTCAGAACCACAGTCACAATAAGAAAGCGTATACTTGTGGTATATGCCATTACTGATAACAAAAAGATAATAAAATAGTGGAACCAGGGCGAGAAAAGAGAAAATAGGAGATTTGAAGACTGAAAGTTCTTTGGGATTTGACTGAAGCATATTTGGTTCTCACCACAGAAAGGAGAGAATCTCCCACCTCAGGAACAAGTGAACCTGGGGCTCAGGCGAGGCTGTGACCTCTCTTAGCCCTAAGGCAAGTGCAGGGAAGCTCACATTAACCTTGATCTAGAAGGAAACAGCTTGGGACGTTTATCCATGAGTCTCAGACAGTTATCCACGTTATTCCAGAGGTAGGAGGGGCTCTAGCCACAATGTGTTAGGTGGGCTTAAGTCCAGGGCCTAGCAAGTCTGACAAAGTACGCGCTCAATAAACACCATTGAAATGAATGCAGTTACAAAAGAAAAACATGTTTATCTCCCTGATACACACACAGATGCCTTACAGTTTGTAATACAGCTACTGATCTTTGAAAGTATCGGATCTTTCCTATATTGAGATTTCCTGAATCTAAATAAATCAGTCCAATCTAAAAATTAACTACAATTAAATCAAAAGGACAACCTGGAAAATGTTACATTAATTGATAAATTAGCATTAGACCTCAAAAAGAATAAAGTGTTCAATTTAAATAAAAAAACATTAAGTATCTACTATATACCAAATAGGAGTCCCTGGGTGGCACATACGGTTACGTGTTTGGCTACCACCGAAGGTTGGTGGTTCAAATTCACTCAGAGGCACCTTGGAAGAAAGGCCTGGTGATCTACTTCTGAAAGCTCACAACCATTGAAAACCCTATGGAGCATAGCTCTACTCTGAAACACATGGGGTCACCATGAGTCAGAACTGACTCGACAGTAACTGGTTTGGTTTACTTTTTTAATATACCAAACATTGCTAAGTGCTGGGCACACAAAGTCATACATACCTTAGCATTAATCTCCAACGCTGTTGAAAACTGTTCATAATCAAAGGGAAAGCTATTGACTATATGCGCTAATTGCAAGTTAGGTTTATCTCCAAACGATGTGTTTACTGGCTCTAAAAGACGCAGAAAAAATGGGAATACATCAATGCTTGGTTACCAGGGACTTATCAGCTTCCAGATCAATTCACAGAGGTTTCAAATGGCATCTTTATTATGACTGGGAAATGCTGGCTTTCCATCCACTGAGGTTTTTTGGCCATAAGGAGTGTCACTTCCCCCAGCCACTTAGTTCCTGAGTGACAGACCCTTATCAGGACTGTGGAGAAGTAGAAAATGGTAGGGTTCTTTGGAGGTGACTGCCTCTGCAGTGCTGGAGACTGTGCTGCTCTGGGGATGGAACCTGACTGTCAGCAACACTGGCCTCAAGTCTGTGTTCTGGAACACAGTGGTCAGGATGACCTAGTGGTGAAGGACAAAAGCGGGGATTCTGATTGCTGAGAAATGTGGGTGTTACGGACCTGGAGTTCTTCCCAAGAGCCACAAAGGTGGGCAGATCTCAAGAAACTGAATTCTGGATGATGTCCAGTCAGAAGGATGGCTACAAAACTGTGTTAAGTCTCTTTGGCAAACATGTAACTAAAAGGGCATATGCTTTGCTAAAACCAAAAAGGGAAACCCAAAAAAGCCACAACACTGTATTCCTGTCAGCACACATTTTAAGATGATCACCCATAGAGAAACTTCTAAGACATCCATTAAATGAATAGACAGAAATGGGCATTTGTAAGTACTGCAATGGAATCCTAAGTATATCTTGCTTTCTAAAACAATTTGACAAGACAGCTACAGGTGAGCTAGTCTATGTTTCAAATTGCTGACAACGAGATTCATGAACATATTTATGCACCTACTCCATGCAATGCCCACTGACCTAAATTCACAGTCTGCAGAAAACCTGTTGTGTCCTTTTGTTCTCACTTTTCTCAGTCAGTATAGGGCACTGCATACTCTGGAAACACGACAGAAGTAACATCAACTAACAGACATTTACTAAGAGCTTCCCATGTGCCAGGCCCCATGCCAAAGAAGCTCACGATCTAGTCAAGGAGACATGCAAGTCAATGGTTACAATGCAGTGGGGCGTGTGATAAGCCCCAGGTTCTAGAAACCTGTGGGATGCAGAGGAGAGGCTTCTGGAGTGAAGCTGGGTGAGGCAGGTAGGGGCATGGTGGTGGTGGTGGGGTCTCCAAATACAGATTAAAGACGGCTGGAAGGGGTGGGCCTGGCTCATAGTGAGAACAAGTGGTTCCACGTAGCTGGAACATCAAGTGCTTGGAAGACAGAGGTGAGGTGAAGCCTGAGCAGTCAGGAGTCAGAGCCCAAGGAAGAGGAGGCCAAGTCAAGGAGTCTGGATTCTGTCCTAAAGGATGTGAGGCAGATGGGGGGCATGGCCAGATCCGGGTTTGATGAAGACCATCCTGGCAGCAGGGTGAAGAACAGTTTGGAGGACACCCAGAAAGTGAGGTGGGAGGCAAGTATCCTGGATGCAGTGGCAGCAGGGAAGGTGACTGTGACAGATTACCATGCAGCTTTAAGGAGTTAGGACTAGCAGGACTTGGTGATTGAAAAGATACGGCAGGGAGAGAGGGAATGAGAAGGAATCATAGATGATTTCCACACTTCAAGCTTAGACAAGTGGGGTAGATGTAACAGGAATTCAGTAATTAGGATTTTTTAATAGTGTGGTTTAAATGATTATGATGATGGTTTCGATAACATCTGCAATACCCTGTATCCTCAAGTACTTTTTGAATTATAGAAATTAAATTATAATCACTACAATTTTAGGATTACATTTTATAAGACTCAACATCTCTGAAAATTGGCCTGATAAGACCATTAGCCCTGCTTAGGAAGCCTGGATGGCTTGTATGGGATAAAGTTCAACCCCGTGTGTCTTGCTCTCCAATCTCCTTTGCAACATGATTCCAACCTATCACAGCCCATCCTTCCCTCCTATACCCCCATACCAAGCACACAGAACTGCCTGAGGTCTCCCAAATATAACATGCACCATCATCTCAGTGTGGTAGCCTCCTCACCCCTGGACTGTGGGTTGACTCATTCTCATTTTTCAAGAGCCAGGTTAGATGTCACCTCCTTAAAGCCTCTCCAAGTCCCCCAGGCTGAACTGCATGCTCTCTCTTCTCAGAGCCCTTCTATTTTGCGTGCCCCACACCACAGTTCTCATCGTGTGCAATAAATACTTGTGCCTGTTTCCCCAACAAAGGCTCCATCTCATTCCTTACTTTATCCCCAGGGCCTAACAAAGAGGAGGCATGGAAAGCTCATGGACTGAAAGGAGCGCTGATGAAGTCGACCTCATGTTGCTGGAACGTTCAGTTACGAGCCTGGGATAGACTTTTCAGAGGGAACAACCAAGCTGTCCTGGCTGGCAGCCTCCCATTCACAAGCTAAGTGTCTCATTCTGTACTGGAGCCTCACATAACCTCAGCAAAAGGGCAGATTACCTTATGTCACAGATCTTTGGGTTACCCTTAAAGTAAACACCATAAATGTTAATTCTGTGAAGGCCAAGCAAAGGTCTACTACTTTTTTTGGAGGCTTTACCCGACAGTAAGCAACACAGGTACTGTGATAGGGTAGGTTTAAGGACAAAGTGCCTTGTACTGCAAAAACTCCTGAAACCCCTTTATGCAGACTAACGAGGCATACATCAACTCACTTACGGGTGAGCCCATAAATGATGGTATCTACCTCTTGGGATGGCTTCGTAGCTTACAATAATGTCAGGGGATAGGGTTAGGGTAGTGCAGAGGCCAGGTCACATGCTACGTGACACCATCCTCTGTCTTGGGGTGGACAGCAGACCTAACCTCCAGCAGTCACTGGAAATGCAGAAGGCCCAACCATTGGCCAGGGAGGCACCACGGTGGAGTCACACCACTGGCAGCAGCCCAGAGACTGCTGAGGCCCTCAGAGCTGGCCCTGCTCAGTCCTTCCCAAATCTTGGCTGTTTAACTCTTCCATGATATTTCCCCCAGCATCTTTTCAGTACATTCCCCGCTTCTGTGGGCTTAAGTAAGCTCAAGTTGGTTTCTGTAACATGCAACCACAAGAATACTAATAACCCCTTTTAGTCCTCTGGGTTCTACTCACCAAGGCGAGTAACCATCCTTATACCTCTTAGCACTCAGCTCGCACCTGGGATAGCTCTTATCTTATTCACATGCAGAGTGCCTATTTGACTTTTATTACCTTCTTGCCCAGCTCCTTGGGAGGGCAAGGTCAAAACACTTCTGTATACTGTCCATAATGACCATTATGCACCTTGCCAGAATCAGTTATGAGTCACTGAAGGACATAAACAACCCAAGCAAAGGGGAAAATGGCCGAGGACAAGACGGTGGCAGTGTGTCATGGTCACAGAGGAAGCCTCCTGTAAGAGCACTGTTGTAGGCTCTGTGTTGTGAGATATGCCAGTGAACTCTGATTGCTGGAAAATCTGCTACCTGCTTCATCAGCATGTTAGTGACATGTCACCCTGCTTGGGGCCTAGCCCATGAATCTGCTGGCATGGCAAAGAAGGGGTAGAATCCACTTTTATATTCCAGTCTGATGGTCTTCATAAGTAACTGAATCTCTTTTTTACCTAGAATGTGCTACAGTGGGGCTTTTATTTCAAAAGTATAGGAATAAGAGTCCAGTACGAAGTCAATTTGGGGATTCTAAATGATTATGCCCATTTTTCCTCCTATTGGTCTTTTCTGACATACAGTCAGAGAAATGGTATCTACGGTAAAAATCTGTAGCTTAGAGGACCGGGAAGGGTAATATATTTCTTTCCTGTTACTATTTTCAGGTCAGGACAGTGAGAAATGACTAGAATTGTACAAACGCTGACAACAAAAGCCAAACAAAAGTGACACAGAATTTATTTCATCACTTAAAAGTTATTATTGGGAGATAATTCTAGCCTCAGTTTAAAGCTACAGTCACTGTAATCACACTAAATTACTGTATATTATTATCCTAGTGTGAATTCACTGATTCCCAGAAGCTGTGATAAAGCTGAAAGATCATGGGAGGGATCAGCTAGAAGACTGAGGTTTGAGGGCTGGATCCTTCTCCTTAGCTGTGGATCCTCAGACAGAGAAGTCACATCCTCGTCTATGCAACGGGGCTAACCACCTACCGTACAGGCTTGTGGGAGCTGAAATCTTAGGCAGTACAGCTTCATGTAAACCTGCTTTGTTTTACTCTGTAGGCAGCAGCCAAAAAATGTTGAAATCTTATTTACGATCCTCAGAGGGGGCCTGTTGGACAGTTCTGTAATAAAACCCTCTGAACTAAACCAAAAAACCCGTTGCCATTGAGTCGATTCCGACTCATAGCGACCCTATAGGACAGAGTAGAACTGCCCCACAGAGTTTCCAGGAGCACCTGATGGATTTGAACTGCTAATCCTTTGGTTAGCAGCCACAGCACTTAACTGCTAGGCCACCAGGGTTTCTACCCTCTGAACCAGAGAGGAAAAAAATGATTAAAGATTGGCAAAGGGAAGAGAGAGAGGGAGAAAAGAGCCATTCATCTGAACATGGCATGAGAGAAGAAAGGGAGCAGAGGAATGCTGGGGGCACTGGAATGGGAGGCATTCTCCAATGGGCCTTAAGGCCACGTGAATTCCCACATTCTAGAAAAACAGTTGCTGTCGATTCCAACTCATGGTAACTCCTCATGCATCAGAGTAATCTAGGCATAGTATGATAGAGTTGTGAATGGCTCATGTTTTTGAAGTAGACTGCCAGGACTTTCTTCTGAGGCACCTCTGGGTGGACTCAAACCTCCAATCTTTTGGTTAGCAGCCACATGCATTAACCATTTACACCACCCAAGGACTTTCCATGTTACACAAATCCAAATTTAAGGCTAAGTACATCAGCATTACCTTAGCTGCATCCTCTGGTCCAGTCACAGTGGTATACAATGGAGCTGGATCGGGTGCACATTTAATTACCACAAATTCAAATATAGGGAAGTAGCAAAAAAGAAAGGAAAGCGAAAGCGTTAGCTATCTTACTGTGTGAGCAATTGTGGCTGCTCTTCTATCTGTGAGCACTGCTCCAGAGGGAGTGTGAGGAGGTGAGAAGGGAGGTCTTGGGCCTGCGTGCCTCTCAGAGGGGAACGTCTCTCTGGACCAAGCGTGCTCCTCGTGTTTACGGAAACATATGGTTTGTACCACCTGGTCCTACACGCAAGCCGACCACTTCATATGGGGGTCAGGTGCAGAGACTGCGAGCTGTTCCAACGCAGCAAGATAAGCTGGCTGGGCTGAACCTCTTGAGGGACTGTTTCCAATGTGCTGCCTTTCCAGGGGGCTTCACTGGTAAGTCTGATCTGTGCCCTGGGGCTTCCCTGAACTCGCTCTCTAGCAGATGACATGAGCTTCCCAGCCTCTGGCTGTGCTCGTGCAAGTTCCTCCCACGTGGGATGCCGTTCCCGCTCCTCTCCACATACCCAGAACCCTATGCATCCTTCAAAACCCTCCTCAAAGCGTCCTGCTTCCCAATAGTCCAATCACCCTACCCTAAAACGTCTCTTGGCTGGGCCATTCCTTTGGTGACTTATCACTTACATTCCGTAATCTTCACGTATGTTTTGCGATACTTATTGTATTTAATATTTATGATATTAAATATTGCTGTTAGCTTTACCCCAAGCACTATCTTCACTCTCTAATTAGGCTTTTCAAAGTTATGACTTTTCAGAAGCAGATCTTCAGGTCTGTCTTTCAAGGTGCCCCTGCAGGGGTTTGAACCGCTGTAGTGAGTGTTTAATAAATTCATCAGCACAGGCCAACATCTCAGAGCTCTAGGATACAATCTTGCCTCGGCTCCCTATTGACTTCCAGCAAGTCACTGTGATGAAAGGAAGAGAGCATAAAAACCAATCTGTTTTACAAGTGAGCAGCTGAGCAGTTTCAGACACCATGAACTTACAAACGTCGAAGGGAGGAAAAGGACTCCAAGCTCATAGGAGCGGATCATCAGCTGGGTGCCATTTTTCTCCAACGCTCCCCAGGCGGCCTTGGACAGATTCGCGCTGCAGAGACAAGGACACGGAGGGGCCGGCTCAGTGAGACATGTCATGTGGGTCAAGTCTGCATAGCCGCAAGAGCATCGGTCAGAAAAAGAGAGGGGCAATCACATTTTTTCTGTTTCGAGTAGCGCTTTGCATTTTTGGACAGGAAATTTAAATCCCGCTGTGCTATCATCCTCAGGACTTAACTGTCTAATTGCTCATTGAGATAGCTTCATCCTCAGCTTCGTTTTCCTCCAAGGGCAGCTATTAAAAGAATTACCCTTTCTTACAAAGATTCTTTTTTTTTTCTGCCCAAAACCATTTTTCTTTTCATGATCCTAGTGGAGCCAAGTTTTCTGGTTTTGCTGTATATAAAAGTAGCACTAACGAAAAAAATGATAAAATGTTAGTATAATCTTAATACAGTATCATCTTAATCACTATATTTTCTTTCTTTTTGGCCAGATAGCTTTTTCTATTCTCAATCTAAAGAAAACTGCTCTGAGACCCCTAGATTGGTGTTTGTGTTACTGCTGTTGGGTGCCGTCAAGTCAATTCCCAGTCATAGCGAACCCATGTAACAGAGTAGAACTGCCCCACAGGGTTTCCTAGGCTGTAATCTTTACGGGAGCAGATTGCCAGGTTTTTCTCCTGCGAGGTCAATGGGTGGGTGCAAACAGCCAACTTTTCAGTTAGTAGCTGAGTGCTTAACTGGGAAAGAAATGGTGCATTTAGAATCATGTTTTATGTGGTCAAGACGGAGCAGTGGAGATGGCCGAAAATCACACATGCAGCAGGAGGAAGGGGATCAGAACTGACAGGATGGGAGGCACTAAGGTGATATGAGATGCTCGGAGTGGAGACTAAGCTGAGGCATTGTCTTTAGAGACTCTCTCTCCTGAAGGAACTCAGGCAGAGAATTCTCACTCGCTGATTAATGCATGTAAACCAGCTGTAAACATTTTTTCAATTAGGCTCACACAAATTCTATTTCATTTTAAAAACGCATAGCAAAACCTAGGCTATTCAGAACCTTCAAAGCCTGGCTCTGTAGGTAGCTGAATATTTAAAAATTTATTCACTGGGGCAGCAAGTATTTTTCTGAGCAAAGTGTTGGAACTGCTGTCTGCAGGAATCAGAGAGTCAAAGCAAAAAATGGTTAGCAAGGAACATGAAAAGAATGATCTCTGCTTTGGGTTTTATGGGAACAGAGAGGAAGGAATACGGAAGTCAGAGCTAAGGAAAACCCTTTAAATGATTAAGCTAACTTAAAACAAATAAATAAAATGGTGTATTACAGGCCTTCCTGCCTTGTCAAATGGACCCTCCTGAGGAGCGAGAGAGAGCCTTTGACAGACAAGGGTCACAATCACAAACATCCTGTCTGCGATGTGAAGCTGACGCATTAAAAAACCACCACAGGGTGGGATGTTTTTTCTGAGCCCCCAGCTAAGCTGGCCAATGGTCAGTTACTCAGGCACTTTTGCAGTCCCCTTGTCTACAACATGCTCAATTGGTGGTAGATTACGCTGTCCAGCTCATAAAGTGTGCTGGCTACAGATCTGACCTCTGTCCACAACATGGACATTCTGTCCTAAAGTTTAAGCCTTTAAGAGTGAATTTAAAGTAATAATGTATAAAGTTCCTTAAGAAATTCTCAAAGAGAACATAGGAGTGACAACTAAGGCATGTGGAGAAGAAAGGAAGATCAGTATTGAGAAGAGAGCCCTGGACCCAACCCAAGTTGAAGGAGAGGTTTTAGTCCCAGCTTCCCTACTCACTCTCTTAGTCTGGAAGCTCCACTGAAACCTGACCACCATGGATGACCCTGCTGGTACATGAAATACTGGTGGAATAGCTTCCAGCATCATAGTAACATGTAAGCCACCACAGTATGACAAACTGAAAGACAAGTGGTGGCTTCCAGACTAAGACAGACTAGTCTGTCTGGCGGCATACTTCAGAAAAAGATTGGCCAGTGAAAACCTTATGGATAGCAATGGAACATTGATATAGTGCTGGAAGATGAGACCCTCAGGTTGGAAGGCACACAAAATATGACTGAGGAAGAGCTGCCTCTTCAAAGTAGAGTGGACCTTAATGACATGGATGGAGTAAAGCTTTTGGGACCTTCATTTGCTGAATGTAGCATGACTTAAAATGAGAAGAAACAGCTGCAAACATCTGTTAGTAATCAGACCATGGAATGTACAAAGTATGAGTCAAGGAAAATTGGAAGTTGTCAAAAATGAAATGGAACACATAAACGTCGATCTCCTGGGTATTAGTGAGCTGAAATGGACTGGTATTGCCATTCTGAATTGGACAATCATATAGTCTACTATGCTGGGAATGACAAATTGAAGAGGAATAGCATCACGTTCATTGTCAGAAAGAACATTTCAAGATCTATCCTGAAGTACAACCCTGTCAGTGACAGGATAATATCCATACGCCTACAAGGAAGATCAGTTAATACAACTTATTCAAATTTATGCACCAACCACTAAGGTCAAAGATGAAGAAATTGAAGATTATAACCAACTTCTGCAGTCTGAAATTGATCGAACATGCAATCAAGATGCACTGATATTACTGATGATTGGAATGTGAAAGTTGGAAACAAAGAAGAAAAATCATAAGTTGGAAAATATAGCCTTGGTGATAGAAACGACACCATTGGAAATACCTTTTTCAACAACATAAACGACTATACAAGTGGACTTTGCCAGATGGGATACACAGGAATCAAATCAATTACATTTCTGGAAAGAGATGATGGAGAAGCTCAATATCATCAATCAGAACAAGGCCAGGGGCTGACTGTGGAACAGACCATCAACTGCTCATATGCAAGTTCAAGTTGAAGCTGAAGAGAATTAAAACAAGTCCACAAGAGCCAAAGTACGATCTTGAGTATGTCCCCCTGACTTTAGAGACCATCTCAAGAATAGATCTGACACATTGACCACCAATGGCCGAAGACCTGACAAGTTGTGGAATGACATCAAGGAAATATACATGAAGAAAGCAAAAGGACATTAAAAAGAAAGAAAAGACTAAAATGGATGTCAGAAAAGGCTCACGAACTTGCTCTTGAACACAGAATACCTAAAGCAAATGGAAGAAATAATGCAGTAAAAGAGCTGAGGAGAAGATTTCAAAGGGCTGCTGGAGAAGACAAATCAAGTATTATAATGAAATGTGCAAAGACCTGGAGATAGAAAACCCAAAGGGAAGAACTTGCTTTGCATTTCTCAAGGTGAAAGAACTGAAAAAGAAATTCAAGGCTCGAGTTGCAATACCGAAGGATTCTATGGGCAAAAATTGAATGACACAGGAAGCATCAAAAGAAGATGGAAAGAATGCACAGTGTCACTGTACCAAAAAGAACTGCTCGATGCTCAACCATTTCAAGAGGTAGCATATGAGCAAGAGCCCACAGGAAGAAGTCCAAGCTGCACTGAAAAACCTGAAAACCAAACCTGCTGCTGTCGAGTTGATTCTGACTCATTAGCAACCCAGGCACTGGCAAAACACAAGGCTCCAGCACTGAGATGTTTTAACAAACCGATGCAATGCTATAAGCGCTCACTTGCCCAAATTTCACGAGAAATTTGGAAGACAGCTACCTGGCCAACTGACTGTAAGAGATCCATATAGGTGCCCATTCCAGAGAAAGGTGATACAACGGAATGTGGAAATTATCGAACAATAAGATTAATATCACACACACACACACACAAGTAAAATTTTGCTGGAGGTAATTCAAAAACTGTTGCAGCAATACATATACAGGGAACTGCCAGAAATTCAAGCTGGATTCAGAATAGGACATGGAACAAGGAATATTATTGCTGATGTCAGATGGATCTTGGCTGAAAGCAGAGAATACCAGAAAGATGTTTACCTGTGTTTTATTGACTACACAAAGGCATTCAACTGTGTGGATCATAACAAATTACAGATAACATTTCAAAGAATGGGAATTCCAGAACACTTAATTGTGCTCACATAGAACCTGTACATAGACCAAGAGGCAGTTGTTTGAACAGAACAAGGGGATACTGTGTGGTTTAAAATCAGGAACGGTGTGCATCAGGATTGTGTCCTTTCACCATACTTATTCAGTCTGTATGCTGAGCAAATAATTACAGAAGCTGGACTATATGAAGAAGAACGTGGCATCAGGATTGGAGGAAGACTCATTAACAGCCTGCGTTATACAGATGATGCAACCTTGCTTGCTGAAAGTGAAGAGAACCTGAAGTACTTAATGATGAAGATCAAAGACCACAGCATTCAGTATGGATTACACCTCAGCATAAAGAAAACAAAATCCTCACAACTGGACCGATAAGCAACATCATGATAAACAGAGAAAAGACTGAAGCTGTTAAGGATTTCATTTTGCTTGGATCCATAATCAATGCCCACGGAAGCAGCAGCCAAGAAATCAAAAGACACACTGTGCCTGGCAAATCTGCTGCAAAAGACCTCTGTGAAGTCTTAAGAAGCAAAGCTGTCATTTTGAGGACTAAGGTGCACCTGACCCAAGCCATGGTATTTTCAATGCCTCATACACATGGGAAAGCTGGACAATGAATAAGGAAGGCCAAAGAAGCACTGATGCATTTGAGTTATGGTGTTGGCAAAGAATACTGAATATACCACGGACTGCCCTGTAGATACCTGAGCCCTTTCCTCCCCAACAAACTCCATCTCGTTCGAAAAGATATCTATGGGTATCCCTGCCTTTGCATCTCTTCTTACACCAAATCCTGCAGGTGTTAGGTAGGCAAGAAACATCCTCTAATTCATTCAAGAAAAGAGACTGTCACACAAAGACTAAGAAGATAACATCTTACTAATCCTATTTTCTCCACTGTGATTAGAGAATTTAAAATTTTTAAATCATGAAATTTAGAAAAGATATCTATTTGACAAGTAAGCATGAAAGGCATAATAGGGCCCCAGGTAACAGCAGATTCTGAACTCACACAAACTCCACTCACAATCAGAGTTAACCTTTCTGATCTTCAGGTTCCTTATCTGTGACCTATCTGCCTCATAAGGCTGATGTGAGGATTATATCAGACAAGCTGTGTGAAGTCCTTAGCACATAAATGATGCTTCATAAATGCTAGCTATCTCAGCAATACTTTGCTAAACTTATGGAAGAGTGAGTCTGGTCCTTCTCTCTGGTGTGACTCACAGAGCAACAGAATTCTCCATGAGGCAGGTCCATCCTATAAG
Source organism: Dugong dugon (assembly GCA_030035585.1). Lineage (NCBI taxonomy): Eukaryota > Metazoa > Chordata > Mammalia > Sirenia > Dugongidae > Dugong > Dugong dugon. The sequence goes on along the minus strand of CM057472.1, from coordinate 99,357,664 downwards.
GTTTTGGTGATAGACGGGTCTAAAAATGATTCACCAGATTGCTTCACTGATCTCATAATCTTAGCACAAGTCCCCAAGCCAGAATTGTAGTGAGCTTCCATTTTATTGTGTGAAGGGAATCAACAGGATTTTGGTTTCCTTGGGACAGATATATGTACCCCAATTTTCAATAGAGATGAGTGATAAAGTACCAGGAATTTAATAGCACAGTTGAGATTAAACCAATTCTGCACATATCTAACAGTCTGTGAGATGAAGTAGCAAAAGGGTTGCAACATGTTAGTTGTATTTTGGGGGCTGGTATCATCTTCTATAGACACAGTGTATTAACAAAGAAATGCCAGCCGGAAAAGAAAAAGATAAGTGATATGACACGTTTTTAAACAGATAAGCAAGAGCAGGGCATTACAAGAGACTGGATCCTCTGGTGTGGGCTTTTGCAAGTAAAAATCTGACAAATTGCCAAACAGGCTCTGACAAATCTATTTGCGACCTCACTTTGCTCTTCAGTTACAGTGGAATCATGACCCCAAGCAAACTCTTTCAAGTCCACACTGAACTCTGAACGGAGTCTCTGGCTTTCCATGGCATAGTCCAGCCTAGCTCCCAACGTGGTCTTTAAAAGGATCCCTTTATTCTTGATCCCCATCATGTGTCTGTCAGTTTGTCAGACTGTGGTGGCTTGTGTGTTGCTGTGGATACTGGAAGCTTTGCCACTGGTATTTCAAATACCAGCAGGGTCACCCTTGGTGGACAGATTTCAGCTAAGCTTCTAGACTAAGACAGACTAGGAAGAAGGACCTGGCAGTCTACTTCTGAAAAAACTGGCCCATGAAAACTTTCTGACTAGCAGTGGAACACTGTCTGACATAGTGCCGGAAGATGAGCCCCATAGGTTGGAAGGCGCTTATATGCAGATATGCAGATGACCCAATCTTGCTTGCAGAAAGTGAAGAGGACCTGAAGCACTTATTGATGAAGATCAAAGACAACAGCCTTCAGTATGGATTACACCTCAACATAAAGAAAACAAAAATCCTCACAACTGGATCGATAAGCAACATCATGATAAAGGGAGAAAAGATTGAAGTTGTCAAGGATTTCACTGTTTGGATCCATAATCAATGCCCATGGAAGCAACAGTCAAGAAATCAGATGACATACTGCATCTGTTGCAAAAGAACTCTTTAAAGTGTTAACCACTGTATCACCAGGGCTTCTGGGATCAAGACTGTTTATGTTATTGTTAGGTGCCGTTGAGTTGATTCCGAAACAACAGAATGAAACACTGCCCGGTCCTGCGCCATCCTCACAATAGTTGCTATGTTTGAGCCCACTGTTGCGGCCACTGTCAATCCATCTCCTTCATGGTCTTCCTCTTTTTCGCTGACCCTCTACTTTACCAAGCATGATGTCTTTCTCCAGGGACTACCTCCACCTTGATCAAGCTCTCAGGGGATGAGTAGCTCTAACTATCAATATGCCAAGCTCAGGGACACTTGCAAGCCCGCATGTCCAGCACAGTATCCTGAATAGGTAGTGAACGCGTATGTGCAAATGACAGAATGGGAGAACAAATGAGTAGAAGACTGGATGATGATATGGGCCTTAAAAGCAATGTGGGACAACAGAAATAGCCAGATGGTCTAGGCTCTTGGTGGCATTTAGTGCTGTGGGACATGGCTGAGTTTGGTATAAACAGACTGGATGGGCAGAAGTCAGAGCAGTTTGGCGCTCAAGACACCCTCGTCTTGGGGTGACCACGGTGAAGACGTGTTTTAAGATAGAATTGATACTTTAATCAGGGTACCCCCAAAAAGCCTGGCACAGAATGGACATGCAAGAAATACCTGATGACTGATGAACAGAAGCAGGACACATAAAGGCTGAGAAAAAGCAGCTGAAGGTGACCCACTGCCTGCCATGCAGTCACCCAAGCCTGCACAGCAAGGGTCATCAACGACCACTGTGGCAGAAATGACAACCTTTGCAGGTGGGCAATGGCCTGGCAAAGCTGAGGGAAAAAGTCAGGGCATTCAGGAGAGAGAGGTCAGGGAAAGGCCTGGCAGTACAGCAGCAGAGGGTGTAAGTGGGGAAGAGGGAAGACTGGGTGGGTACAGACATGAGGCCCTGGAAGATGCCCAGAGAGGTGGCTGCTTTAGGAAATGGGGCTCCAGCAAGTATTTGAGCTGTGTATTTGTCCCAGAGTCCTCAATCAGCCGTGCCAACATAAAGCACAGGAACAATAGCGCTCAACTCACAAGTTCTTCAAGGGCAGGGACCATGTATGTTCATCATCCATAACCAAAGCCTACAGCAGCATCTGGAACACAGGTAAGAAATATTCAAACCAGATTATCTAGGTTTGAATCCTACCTCTACTCCCTTACCAAATGGGTCATTTGGGCATGCTACTTAAGCTCATTATACCTCAGTTTTTACGTCTCTAAAATGGGGATAATAATAGTACCTAGCTCCGAATTGGAAGGCTTAAATGTGTTAGTGCAAAAAAGCACTTAGCCAGCGTAGAGTAATCACCATGTAAGTATTTGCTTTTATCTAAGAGGGGTTTTCTTTGGACGCCAGCACCTGGTGGGGCTTCCAAATAGTACCTACTTATCTCAAGCCACAGATCCACCTGGTGACTAGCAATGCCTGTGTACAGAGGATCTAGAGGTAACGCCCTAGGTCAGGGGGGCTCAAGCATCTTTCCATTTGGGATGGGGAAGAAGTTTCCCATGAGGCTTGCTCACATAAGCACAGCAAGAGATGTTCTGTCCATCTTTGGTCTACTTGTCCCCAACGTAAGAGAGCGAGGGTAGTGATATGACCTTGAATTATCGCTCATGTATAAAAGGAACTCATCTGCAGACTTTAGTAACAAGGTACATGAGGCATACCAACTAATCCCAGTATCTTGAAGCTGCAGCTCCAGGCAACCAAGTCTAAACAATGACATCGACAAATATTTTTTGTGCAATCCAATTTGATTCTCACCAAAAAACCCAGACAAAGAAACAACAACAACAAAAAAACACAACCCAAGACTCTTTGTTTCAGAATCAAAGGACCAGACATCAGAGAAGAAGTACTGTACAGAGATGTTGAAAAACAAAGGAGGAGTGAACATCATTTATGTTTCCACAAAAAGCCACAGTGATTCTGTAGTTAAGTGCTTGTCTTGTTTCCCCCCATAGTGGCAGCACCAACATTTCGGCTTGTCCCGGACTTTCCTGCACTGCCTGTCTGTTGCCAGGCAACCATAACAGCAATGGAACACTTGTCAAGTATCCACCTTGCTTTCTGCCCACCCACAATGCAGCTTTCATAATTGTTCTCACTGGGTCTGCCAATTACTTGTGGGCACTATCTTCTTAGCCAAGGCTGCTTCTTAAAACGAATCTTCTTGCCTGCTTAGCCTTGTGGTAAAATTTAAATACTATATCTGTCATCACGTCCCAATAATTTCCATAACAACAGGCTGCCCATCAAACATGGGATGATTTCATGGTAGGATCAAACAGATGGGGGAAAATCTTATTAAAACCAGAAATAGCTTTCCATAAAAGCAGTCAGACAAAAGAGGATTTGTGAGCTAATATAACATTCCATTAAGTTCAAGTTAAAGTGCTGCTTTTAAGATTCTATGAACATATACATTGGGCCGAATGTACCTCTCTTGACTAAACAGAAATTACGGCTACCATGGATAATTTTGGCCACAAAATTTTTGAATTAACCAGTGTTTGGCCAATATTGAGTTTAGAAAGGGCTGTATCTATGGACAGGTCTTTAAATCACGTATTACACACTGATATGTAATACGTGCAAAACAGACTTTAAAAGGCTTCATAAGATGCTTTCTTGAATCCTAAAGAGGCCTGATGAGAATCAGCTCAAGAATAACACATTGCTGTTAGCAGCCACTAAAAATCAAGCAGCTAAATAATGTTAAATGTCATACAGTTTAACAAGCAACCTCCACATACACTTTCTATCATCATATTCAGAACATTCCATAAATGAGTAAGGACCCTTGGAGTCCCTAAGTAATGTCAACAGTTAATGCATGTGGCTGCTAACTGAAACGGTGGAAGTCCAAGTCCACCCAGAGGTGCTAAGACAGAAAGGCCCAGTAATCTACTTCCAAAAAATCAGCCATGAAAAATCCTATGGATAAAAGTTCTATTCTGACACACTTGGGGTTGCCATGAGTTGGAATCACCTCAACAGCAACTGGATATAAACGCCTTTTCCAAAATTCAAGTGGCAAGACTAGTAAGTGGCAATCGCAAATTAGGACATGGATCACAGAACCCTAGCCCAGTGCTATTTCCTCCACAGTATGTTGGCTGATCAGATAATATCACCATCTGAGGAGCCTGCGTTTGAAAATGTGGTTGTTGGTTTTTGTCAAGTAGATTCCGACTCATGGCAACCCCATGTGGGCAGAGCAGAACTGCTCCATAGGGTTTTCAAGGCTGTGATCTTTTGGAAGCAGATTGCCAGGCCTGCCTTGTGAGGTGCCTCTGGGTGGGTTTGAACTGTCAAGCTTTTGGCTAGTAGTCGAGTGCTTAACTGTTCCACCTAGGGACTCCTTGAAAATGTTAATGGGGGTTAAAGCTACTTAACCCAAGAGACTAGTAGCAGTGGTTTAAGGTTGAGAAACAGAATGGCTGGAAAAAGAAGTAGCAAGATGAACTTTCGCTATAGACCTATTTTACATTTTAGAGCATGTACATATATTACCTTGTTGGGGAAACATTTTTTTTTTTTAAGGGCTTTAACTCAAATATTTATTGGTCACCAACCATGTGCTGTGCAGTGTTAGGTGCTGAGGGTATAAGGGTGAGCCAGAGCTGGCACCTGCTCTTCAGCAGCTCATATTATATTGAAGCAAAGGGACCCACAAAGAACCAACAAGGAGGATGTAAAAAGGATCAAACAAAGAAATGCTATGAAAGCACAAAAGAAAAAGAAAATGAATTATGTCTGCTGAGCTCGGAAAAGTTTCACTCAAAGGGAAACATTTGAGTTAGACCTTGAATGATAAGTGTAATTGTTCTAGACAGTCCAGAAAGAAAAATATAAATTTAAAATCTGAGAAGCAGTCTGAAAATAAACTGTAGTTAGATTAAGGGGATATGATTCATTCATTCAAAATTTTCTGAGTCACTAAAGACCAGGCACTGCACTAGGCATTGTATGAGGCAGCTGGGCAGAAAACAGACATTAAACGAATAATTACCAAAAACCAGGATGAGTACTTTGGAAGCAAAAGAAGTGTGGGGATTTACACTCATTTTCTCTTGTGGTTGTTAGGTGCTGTTGGGTCAGTTCTGACTCTTAGTGACCCTATGTACAATAGAATGAAACACTGCCCAGTCCTTCGCCATCCTCACAATCGTTATGTTTGAGGCCATTGTTGCAACCACTGTGTCAATCCATCTTGTTGAGGGTCTTCCTCTTTTTTAATCACCATCTACTCTACCAAGTAGGATGTCCTTCTCCAGGATCCGGTCCCTCCTGATAACATGTCCAAAGTACATGACACAAAGTCTTGCCACCCTCACTTCCAAGGAGCATTCTGGCTGTATTTCTTCCATGACAGACTTGTTCATTCTTCTGGCAGTAAATAATATAGTCAATATTCTTCCCAACACCATAATTCAAAGCCATCAATTCTTCTTCAGTCTTCATTATTCATTGTCCAGCTTTCACACACATATGAGGTGAATGAAAATATCATGGCTTAGGTCAGGTGCACCTTAGTCCTCAAAATGACATTTTTGCCTTTTAACACTTTAAAGAGGTCTTTTGCAGCAGATTTGCCCAATGCAATACATCACTTGATTTCCTGACTGCTGCTTCCATAGGCGTTGATTGTGGATCCAAGTCAAGTGAAATCCTTGACAACTTAAATCTTTTCTCTGTTTATCATGTTGATTATTGGTCCCGTTGTGAGGATTTTTGTGTTCTTCATGTTAAGGTGTAATCCATACTTAAGGCTGTAGTCTTTGATCTTCATCATTAAGTGCTTCAAGTTCTCCTCCCTTTCAGCAAGCAAGGTTGTGTCATCAGCATATCGCAGGTTGTTAGTGAGTCTTCCGCCCATCCTGATGCCACATTCTTCCTCATATAGTTCAGCTTCTTGGATTATTTGCTCAGCATAGAGATTGAATAAGTATGGTGAAAGGATACAACCCTGACACACCTTTCCTGATTCTAAACCATGCAGTATCGCCTTGGTCTATGTAAAGGTTCTGCATGAGCACAATTAAGTATTCTGGAATTCCCCTTCCTTGCAATGTTATCCATAATTTGTTATGATCCATGTAGTCGAATGTCTTTGCATAGTCAATAAAACACAGGTAAACATCTTTCTGGTATTCTCTTTTTTCAGCCAAGATCCATCTGACATCAGCAATGACATCTCTCATTCCACGTCCTCTTCTGAATCCAGCTTGAATTTCTGGCAACTCCCTGTCAATGAACTGCTATAACTGCTTTTGAATGATCTTCAGCATAATTTTACTTGCATGTGATACTAATGATATTGTTTTATAATTTCCACATTCTGTTGGATCACCTTTCCTTGGAATGGGCATGAATATGGATCTCTTCCAGTTGGTTGGCCAGATAGCTGTCTTCCAAATTTCTTGGCATAGATGAGTGAGCACCTCCAGTGCTGCATCCGTTTTTGAAACATTGCAACTGGTATTCTGTCAATTCCTGAAGCCTTGTTTTTTTGCCAATACCTTCGGTGCAGCTTGGACTTCTTCCTTCAGTACCATCAGTTCCTGATCATATGCTACTTCCTGAAGTGGCTGAACGTCGATCAATTCTTTTTGGTACAGTGACTCTGTATTCTTTCCACCTGCTTTTGATGCTTCTTGCATCATTCAGTAGTTTGCCCACAGAATCCTCAAAATTGCAACTCAAGGTTTGAACTTTTTCTTTAGTTCTTTCAGTTTGTGAAATGCTGAGTGTGTTTGTACCTTTTGGTTTTCTAACTCTAGATCTTTGCACATTTCATTATAATATTTTACTTTGTCTTTTCGAACTGCCCTTTAAAATCTTCTACTCAGCTCTTTCACTTCATCATTTCTTCCTTTCGCTTTAGCTACTCTGTGTTCGAAAGCAAGTTTCAGAGTCTCTTCTGACATCCATTTTGGTCTTTTCTTTCCTTCCTGTCTTTATAATGACCTTTTACTTTCTTCATGTATGATGTCCTTGATGTCATTCCACAACTCATCTGGTCTTCAGTCATTAGTGCTTGATGTGTCAGATCTATTCTTGAGATAATCTCCAAATTCAGGTGGGATATACTCAAGGTCATACTTTGGCTCTGGTGGACTTGTTCCAATTTTATTCAACTTCAACTTGAAATTGTATATGAGCAGTTGCTGGTCTGTTCCACAGTCGGCCCCTGGACTTGTTCTGACTGATGATATTGAGCTTTTCCATCATCTCATTCCACAAATGCAGTCAATTTGATTGCTGTATTTTCCATCTGGTGAGCTCCACATGTATGGTTGCTGTTTATGTTGTTGAAAAAAAGGTATCTGCAATGAAGACGTCGTTGTTCTTGCAAAATTCTATCATGCGATCTCTAGCACTGTTTCTATCACCAAGGCCGTATTTTCCAACTACCAATCCTTCTTTGTTTCCAACCTTTGCATTCCAATCACCAGTAATTATCAGTGCATCTGACTGAATGTTTGATCAATTTCAGACTGCAGAAGTTGGTAAAAAACTTCAGTTTTCTCATCTTTGGTCTTAGTGGTTGGTGCCTAAATTTGAATAATGGTCATATTAACTGGTTTTCCTTGTAGGCATATGGACATTATCCTATTACTGACAATGTTGCACTTCAGGATAGATCTTGAAATGTTCTTTTTGATGATGTATGTAATGCCATTGCTCTTCTACTTGTTACTCCTAGCACAGTAGACCATATGATTGTCTAATTCAAAATGGCCAGTACTAGTCCATTTATCTAGTAATGCCTAAGATGCAGATCTTTATATGTTCCATTTCATTTTTGACTTCCAATCTTCCTAGATTCATACTTTGTACATTTCACGTTCTGAATATTAATGGATGCTTGCAGCCGTTTCTTCTCTTTTTGAGTTGTGCCACATCAGCCAACGCAGGTCCTGAAACCTTGAGTCCATCTACATCATTAATAAGGTGGACTCTACTTTGAGGAGGCAGCTCCTCCCCAGTCATATTTTGAGTGTTTTCCAACCTGAAGGGCTCATCTTCAGGCAGTATATCAGACATTGTTCCACTGCTATTCGTAAGGTTCTCACTGGCCAATTTTTTCAAAAGTAGACTGCCAGGTCCTTCTTCCTAGTCTGTTTTAGTCTGGAAGCTCTGCTGAAACCTGTCTACCAAGGGTGACCCTACTGGTATTTGAAATACCGGTGGCAAAACTTCCAGTACCACAGCAACATGCAAGCCAACACAGTACGAACTTCCATCTCTAGAAAAACTCAAAGACCAACAGTGAGAACTCCTACACAGAAGACTTAGGTATCCACTTACATATTGGAGGAAAAATATCACTTCTGGTCATTTCCTCTGTGCAGATAAAACCAGGGCTGTAATTACCTGAGCTGTGTGGTCTTGGACTCTTAACCTCTTGAGGCTCCAGTTTTCCCAGCAAGAAAAAATGAGGATGCTAGACAAGACCACTTTAACCACGTAACTGATGTTTTTTTATGCTGCTCTTGCCATGTTTCGAGAAAAATCAGATAGTTAAATTAATAGTTAAGGGGATTTTTAGCAAAAAAGTTGGAAGTAGGGTTTTCAAATTTGATTCAACATTTATACCAAGTGTCATGATTTCAGAAAGAGCCTTGACTAGTATAAAAAAGTAATATAATGGGTAAAGTTCTATAGCCCAAATGGTTAGAGAATCCTCATGCGTGATTAAGGAAAATGTCACATCATTTAAGGCATTCAACACAAAACAATTACAGAGCTTATCAAAAAAGTAGCCCTTGGATATATGATAGTATACTATTGAGAAATCATTTCCAGCTATAGCATTTTAAAATTGGCAGCAGGTAGATTATTTCATCTAGCTTGACCAATTTATTATCAGGAAGTGAAGGTCACTTACAGGATCAGTATGTGGCAGAACCAGTATTAGAAGGCAGTTTTTCTACTTGCAACTTAGTAAATTGGTTTCAAAGACAGTTAGTGAACAAAGAGATGAACTGAACTGAAATGTCTCTGAATACCCAGGTCCCTTTGGAGAATATTCCAGGATCTATATTATGCCCAGATTCACATTCCTGTTGGTTAACTCTGTAGGACAGGAAGCATTAAAACTTAATTTCTAATCACTTAAATTTAGGAGTATTTGTAATAGTTTAGTTTTTTCAAGTTTGTTCTTATTTAAAATAAAGTTGGGGGAAAGGGATTAAGAACAGCCTCACAAACACCAAGGTAACTAGACCTTGAACTCCTTGCCCAAAGAGGGACCGCGTGTGTTCTTCACCTGTGTTCTCTCCAGCATTTCATCTCTCTTACAGACAATGACTTCCCCATCCAGGGAGCCAATAGTTCAGGTCTTTACCTCCAGGAAACCTGCCTCTTTAGAAGCAAGAATTTCTCTTTTTAAAGATTCACAGTAAAGGAAATTACACTTGCTCCCTGGCCATGTTTCAGTCAATGGAGGCGAAGCTTGAACGAGCGTTTAAGACACAAATGATCCCAGCTACCATTTACTGAGGGGCTGTTATGTTCCAGGCACAGAGTTCTACTGTCCCGCTTAACTCTTACAATAACCTCAAATGGCAATCACTTTTCTCATGTTACTGAACAGGAAACTGCTCAGATTAAATAAAATTTCTAAAGTTCACATAGCTAGTATATGACAGCATGGCGTCTCAAGTCTTTATCTTTAGAACTCAAACTTGTTCTTCCATTTTACCAGGCTGCCTCACACAACTCCAGGGAACACCTCCAGTGCTTCTAACCTACACCACCCACATGGTTCAGGTCATTGTTCCTTATTCTATTTTAAGAGAGAGTGAGAAGCTTAGCCACCAACTTCCAGGAACTAGGAAAGTGACTTGGATTCGTTTCTAAGAGGTTCTTTTGCTTAAAAGTTTGTTCATGAATGTGGTTCCTTCTTAAAGAAAGAATTCTACTCTGTGATATTTTAATTAGTTGCTCCTGACACCAGTTATGTTACTGAGTCATGAGGCTGCCTAATGGTCTGAGTTCTGTCCAGGACTCAGGAACTGAAGTTCCAGTCATGGCTCTGTTCCTCAAAGGGCACCGGACTCCACTAGGCTATAAAAATGAACACACTGACTGCTAACGTATAGGGGCTTCTTTTAGGGTGACAAAAATGTTCTACGCATAGACTGTGAGGGGAATTGCAGAATGCTGTGAATATATTAAAACCACTGAATTATGCACTTTAAATGGGTGAATTGTATGGTATGTGAACCGTATCTCAATAAGCACGCTAAAAAAGAAAGGGAACACTTAGGAAATTTGATTGCTCAGGTTTCAGTTTCCAAAAGAGAAAATAATTAAGGAATATTAATTTTACCATTTTTCTTTTGCTATTTCATTTTTATCATGTATATTCCCCAAATGTCAATTTATGTAAACCCTATTATTAAAGCATCAAATAACATAAGTAAACACCAACTTTATGAAACCTTGTAAGCATCTAGATTTATAAGTTAAATCAGGTGATGATTGCACACTCTATAAAAGGGATTAATCACAGGCCTCCATTAAATAAGGCTCATGTACCACATGCACTGAAAATTAATGATGACCACTTGACAAATCACCTTTTGGAATCCATTCCATATTTGGATCAGGAGTTACAAGCATCTTTAAAACATGCCTCCCATCAGGTATATAAAGACTACTTACCTTGTGACGAGGAACCAAGCAATCCTGCTGAAGTCTGGAGAGGGCCTCATATAGGTCTTAATATGTGGCATGGCATGGCTGCGGCCAGACGTCTCAGCCGACCATTTGCTAGTGACAGGAAAAACACCAACCACTAATTAGAAAATAGTACCAATGGTCTTCTTGATACTAAGAAACCACATAAGTTTAAAAACCAGTGGGCCCACAGTTTTATGACATATCCGTGGCATTTTATTCAACTCTGTTCAGATAATCAAATAATGCACGTTCATTTTGGAACGTGTAGACATGCAGAGAAGGAAATTTACCCTCCACCCAGAAAAAGTAACCTTTTGGCATATAGCCTTCCTGTCCTTTTCATTATCAACATAGAGATTTACAATCTTGGGAACCCTACAGGGTCACTATGAGTCGTAATTGACTTGACAGCAGTGGGTCTGGCTTTGGGTTTTAGTCAACAGCTGAGAGTCACATGCCTGAGTTTGGTTTCTTAGTTTGTAGCACTGCAGGAGTAAGGTCCCCTGAGGGGAAGTCATCTATAACATGAGGCAACAATCCTCACTCATGAATTTAAGAGAATGGTCCCTCAAAATAATAGACCATCTGTGAGAACAGCATCAGGAGGTTTGCATTCGAGAGAATTTAATAATCTAATACTGGAAACCAAAAAAATCAAACCCACTGCTGTCGAGTTGATTTCGAATCATGGTGACCCCACGTGTTACAGAGTAGAACTGCTACCTAGGGTTTTCTTGGCTGTAATCTTTACGGAAGCAGACTGCCAGGCCTTTGTTCCGCAGCATCACTGGGTGGGTTCGGACCACGAACCTTTAGGTTAGTAGCCAAGGGGCTCAATATAAAGAAACGTCCTCTGTCACACACAACCTCCCGAGATGGCAGTGAAGAAAGGCTCCAGGATGACATGCTGAACTAATGATTCAAAGCCACAGAAATGTCAATCTGCCTTCTTTCCAACAGGACACAGTAAAGCCCGTTATCTGTCATTTTATTAACCCAAACTCCAAGGTGGTCAGCCTAACTACACACATATAACAACTCACTTTCATAAAGACACCAAGGAGTGGGGGACTGCTAGTCCTAAAGGTCCCTCTGAGTCAGCAAAGATCAATATCGGTTCAGTCTAGTGTACTGTCCCAGGTTGTTCTCCTATGCTTTTTGGAGAGCAGGGAAGCTCAGTACCCCTTCCAATAGCAGGGAAACCGGGTACGTTGACTTTCCTATTTGGGGAATGTATCTGCAGGCCTGACTATCCCTTATGCAGCTGCAGCAGCTCTAGGAGAGGAAGACCTGTACGTAACTGGCATCTGACTCCCTGGCACATTAACACGATGTCCGACACAATAAACAAACACCTGCTGAGACAACCATGGAGCTGGGATTGGCCTGGAACAAGCAGGACGTGCAGCTGCTGTAGCCAGAGAAGGACGGATGATATTCTTTTCACTTGTCCATTTAGCAACCGTTTACTGAACTCTTACAAAATCCCAACACAATCCCTTATCCCAGGGAAACGGTGGTGTGGAGCCTGCCCTCACTGAGCTGGCAGTCCCACATCATATAAACATGCAGCTGGAATGATTTTACTTTGTATTTTGGAAACATGAACTAGAATGCTGTTTATAGAAATTGTAAACACCCAATATGGTCTCTCTCTCTCTTTTTGTTTTTTTTTTTGCATGCCGACATTTAAATAGGAACCACAGAGACAAACTGTACTCTTTGGTATTAAAAACCTATTGGAAAAAAATTCAAAACCTTGTTTTAAATTATTTCGATCACTAACATATGTAGATGAAAAAAATATAGTTAAGGTCTTTTTAAAAAGCAGACTGACACAAACAACGTCCTTATTCCTGAAGCAGCAACAGCAGGATTCTGAACCACTTACTTACTGAAAATAGGAGTGCAGCCAATTCTGCTTTTCAGCTGTCTGGATGCTATAGGGAAGGGAGCCTCCCGCTTTTAAGAGAAGAAAAATAGCATAAAATAAGTAAATAAAAATTATTTACGATGTAATTTGAGGAGGCTTCATTAAGAAAATCCACAGTAAACAGTGAGAAGTTAACAACAAAACAGAACACCTACTTCCATTATTTATTTAATCTTATAGACTATTTCTCTGAATAAAAACGTCTCTACTTGCATTAGGCATGTTCTCTCAACGGGGCTTCCTTTCTTGGGGATGCATATTAAATTGTAAATGTTTACTATCTGAAAAGAAAATGGTACTATTTAATCACTCTGGGGTGGTAAGTTAATATCTCTAACAGCAAAGATTTGAAGTGTTAGAAAAGATCAGAGAGAGAAGCCAGGCCCATCTTGCCGCCCATATGCAGGTGAGATATCCTTAGCCCCATTTTGCAAGATGATGTCCTTTTGTCTTGCCCAGGACCAAGATACTTGGAAGGGCAGGCTGGGATGAGAACTCAGTTCCCCTGCCTCTTTCACCTTTTATACTGTACTACTTCCAAAAAGACTTTGCATTATCTAAACAAATTCTTGCAAATGGAACAGAATAGTCATAAAAATAAAATGTTCCTTAAACAGTTAAGTTTTAAGAAATTCTAAAAACCTATGCATGCAGAGAGAATAAAGATACAGTTCCGAGTGGAAACACAATTAAAAGCAAACTTTTGTTCATCTTTGAAAGACGGAAAATTCCACTGTAGATTCATCAGTGACCTTCAAAACACATGTTGGAACTTCTCCACAGTAATCTATATCCATAGAAGGTTTTAAAAGTTTCCGGCATATTGAAAAGGCACGTCCTGTCTCCTGCTGCAAATAACTAAAAACACAGTCAGAGTTTCAGGACCAGTTATAAAATAGCTTTATTGAAAATACCATGTTCTTCTCCATTAAACGCACACTTTGAATAAATGTAGCCTAATAGAGGTATAGAAAGTAGACGACAAAGAGAAAACAGCACCATGTCCCTGACTCTCAGTGAAATAATTTTAGCTTTGCCATCCAAAGGCAACAAATGAGCTAATATACTCCAAACTCTATCAAGATTCTTCTGGCAGGACCACATCTGGTTTGATAAGCAATAAATGGACTAAATTAGTCTAATTCAGACCATTCTGGTTTCAGCCACCAGCAAATGTCAATCAGACTCACCTTTTTCTAAGAACAGGCACAGGCTATTTGAGTTTTTAGTTAATGTCTCCTGACTGCATTACCTGGGCCACTGCTGATTTCCAAATAAAAGTCTAGTGCCCAGTACTGGCATAAGGGAAATAGAGGACAAGGCCAAAAGATGTTCATAAAATAATCCTAGGCATTTACAGATGACGTCCTTGAAAGAACAGACATATCCACTCAGTTATAACAAAGGTTTCATCTCAATACTAAGCATCAGGATTGGAGGAAGACTCATTAACAACCTGCTACATGCAGATGGGAACCCTGGTGGCACAGTGGTTAAGAGCTCAGGCCGCTAACCAAAAGGTCAGCAATACGAATCCAGCAGCTGCTCCTTGGAAACCCTATGGGGCAGTTCTGCTTGGTCCTATAGGGTGGCTGTAAGTCGGAATCGACTCTGGCAACCAACAGGTTTGGTTGGTTTTTTATATGAAATGACACAACCTCAGTCGCAGAAAGCAAAGAGGACTCGAAGCACTTAATGATGAAGATCAAAGACTACAGCCTTCAGTATGGATTACACCTCAACATGAAGAAAACAAAAATCCTCACAACTGGACCAATAAGCAACATCATGATAAATGGAGAAAGACTGAAGTTGTCAAGGATTTCATTTTACTTGGATCCACAATCAATATACATGGAAGCAGCAGTCAAGAAATCAAATGAAGTATTGCATCGAGTAAAAATGCTGTAAAAGACCTCTTTAAAGAGCAAAGACATCACTTTGAGGACTAAGTTGCGCCTGACCCAAGACATGATATTTTCAGTCGCCTCATGTGCACGTGAAAGCTGCACAATGAATAATGAAGATCAAAGAATTGATGCCTTTGAATTACGATGTTGGATAAGAATATTGAATATACCATGGACTGCCAGAAGAATGAACAAATCTGTCTTGGAAGTAGTACAGCCAGAATGCTCCCTAGAAGTGAGGATGGCAAAACTTTGTCTCACGTACTTTGGACATGTTATCAGGAGGGACCAGTCCCTGAAGAAGGACATCATGCTTGGTGAAGTAGAGGGTCAGCGAAAAAGAGGAAGATCCTCAATGAGATGGGCTGACACAGTGGCTGCAACAATGGGCTCAAACGCAGCAACGACTGTGAGGATGGCGCAGGACCAGGCAGTGTTTTGTTCTACTCTACACAGTGTCACTGTGAGTTGGAACAAACGTGATGGCACCTAACAATAATCTTAAGCATAAGTTCCAGACTTTAAATATATCTGTAACCAGGATTCAAATTTGGAAGAAGCACACAGTACCTCAGACAGTTCCTTCACTTGAGTGGGGTGGAGGGGAGGCAGGAGGATGTGGAGAGTATCAGAGAAAAGATATTTTATTTACGCTCTGAAAGGCACTGATCCATAGGGGAAAGCTTCTGATTTTATCTGGAAGTCTTGTCTGGACAAGCTACCCATCGGTGGCAGCGCTGAGAACAGCCTTATGGGTAAAAATGCAAAGAACAATCCCACAGTAGATTACTGTGAGGTTTAAATAACATACCCAAACTACCCAACTGTGCGGTATCATCTTTGGAACATAGGAGTTCTCAATATTACTTATTTTCGTCCAGTTAAAAGAAAAGCATTTCCAAATTTCTAACCAATACTTCTCTCATCTCAAGGGGGAAGGCATTCTTACCACCTATTTCAGAAAGTTTACCGGGGCATTTACAGAATATACACAAAAAATACTCCTGAGACAGTCTCCCCAACAATCACCAGGATATCCTTCTAAGCTTGTTCGCACATTTTCCACTGAAGGATAGATCTGAAAATAAGAAGAAACCAGTAAGTTCTGCAATGTACCCTGCTGAAGAAATTATTTGTTGAGAGGAATGATTTGCTTTTAAGAAAATGAAAATTTCAATTAAAAACACTTACTTTAAAAACTTAGAAAATGTGCCTAAAAAGTTCCTGTCTTATTGAAAAGAAAATTGAACTTCTAGTAAGGAAACTACAGGAAGTGTATCTATGTGATGAAAAAAAATTATACTTCGATTTGAATAATTTTTTCCCCTAAAATGTCAAATTAACACTGAATTGAATGCAAAATTAATTACTAATCCACAGGTCTCTAAATAATTAATAGTGCTTCTAATTCTGCTGCAATGTTGTATTAAATTATTTTTTTCTTGGGCCTGACAACCTGAAAAAAGGAATGGAAGTGAGCAGGCTAGTCTGTGGCTGAAATGCAGCTGTTGAACAGACCGGCCAGCTCTCAGCACCAGATAATCAGCACCAGATAAGCCTAAGGCCACTTAATTACAAATGATGATGCTAATGTACTGCCACTTCCATCTCAAATCACTGAATAAAACATATCTCTATTACAAAGAGGACTGATGTTCAATCCTCCTCGCGGACTACAGAACAAAAATAAATTACCTCAAGGGGCAGAGCACTCACCAGGTGAAGAGGAGCGGCACTTTTTCCTAGAGTCTTGCCCTCCTTCCCCAGCATCAGCAGACTCTCCTTAAACTCGGAACATAACCATTTTGATTCGTCGGCCCCCATGGAGCCGATGCTTGAAAACTGACCTACTATGGGCCAAGTCTCTGCTTTAGGGATGGGTGAGGTGTGGTCTCTCAGAAGCTGCAAAGGAATAAAATTGCATGCTATCGTCACTCAAATCACATTGACAGAAATGCTGTAATAGCCAAAAACCTAGTTTTCTGCCCCTGAAATGGGAAATTAACAAGGAAATGCTTAAAACACTCATGATCAATTTCATACCCACATACATATTTTGTACCTTTTTGGGAAATATTTTTTTAAATATGAAAAATATTTTAACAGAGTAAGTGGACTAGAGACGTTTTCCTCTTTCACAATTCTTGGATTCATAAAAAAAGCAAACACACACACCGAAAAAGATCCATTTTAGTAAAAGTGGCAGGTAAAACAGCAACCTGACTCATGAAATTAGCTTTTGCTTTGTAATCATAATTATTAAATATGCCTAGAAAGTCAAACTATTCTGTGGTTTGACTCCTAGCATTTAAAAGGGTTTAATATTCCCAGCTTAATGCTTGGGCTCCAGGTAGCAGTGATGGTCTGAAAATAAAACAGAATCTATTTACACATAGATATGTAACAGCCAAAGCCCTGCAGAATATTGATCTGCACTTTCTGCTTTGTTTGATACTTATACAAAGCTGAAAATGCAATTCATATATTATTTGGAAAAAAAATTACACTTTAAAACGAAATCATATAAACAGTTGACAGAAAAAAATGCAAATGACCCCTTGAACATAGAAAAAAATGCTCAACTGCACTAACAAACCAATTAAAACTATACTGAGATGTCATTTTTCACCATAGTTGGCAAAAACCTAAAAGTGTGACGATCAAACTGTGGGCTAACAGACACTCCAGCATATTGCTGGCGGGAATGCAAGATGGTGCAATCTCTGTACAGGGGAATTTGGCAACATCTAACAAACTTACATGTGTGTTTATACCTTGACTCTGTAATCTCACTATAATGGAAAAATATAAAAAAAGACACAAGGCTGTCTTCACTGTGGCATTATCTGATATAGCAAAAGATTGTAAACAACCCAAATATCCATCAATAGGGGATAGACTGTATAAAGCACAGCACATCCACACAACGGAATACTGTGCAACCAGAGAATGACAGACAGGATCTATCGTTCCGTTAAAACAAACAAAAAAGAGCAAGGTGAAAAAAACCGGTATCGTGTGCTACAGTTAATCAAAGAAAGGGGAGAAATAAGAATATGAATGTGTTTGCTTATATTTAAAAATATCATCTGACAAGGGGCTTATGTATAGAATATATAAAGAACTTTCATACCTCAATAATAAAAAGGCAAACAACCCTATTTAAAAACGGGCAAAAGATCTGAACAGATATATCTCCGAAGATTTATAAATAGTCAAGAGGCACATGAAAAGATGCTCTGTTCAATCACTAGTTGTCAGGGAAATTCAAATCAAAACCACAATGAGATACCACTTCACACCCACAGAGATGGATATAATAAAAAAGACGGACAATAACAAGTGTTGGTGAGAACTGGAACCTTCAGACATTGCTGGTGGGAATGTAAAATGGTACAGACACTTTGGAAAAGTTTGGCACTTCCTCAAAAGGTTAAACATAGAGTTGTCCTTAGGCGCCGTCCAGTTGGTTCTGACTAATAGCGACCCTATGTACAACACAATGAAACACTGCCTGCTCCTGTGCCATCCTCACAATCCTTGGTATGTTTGAGCCCACTGTTGCAGCCACTGTGTCAATCCATCTCATCGAGGGTCTTCCTCTTTTTCGCTGACCCTCCACTTTACCAAGCATAATGTCCTCCAGGGACTGATCCCTCCTAATAACACGCCCAAAGTGAGATGTAGTTTTGCCATCCTTGCTTCCAAGGAGCATTCTGGTTGTACTTCTTCCAAGGCAGGTTTGTTTGTTCTTTTGGCAATGCATGGTATATTCAGTACTCTTCACCAACACCGCAATTCAAAGGTGTCAGTTCTTCTTTGCTCTTCCTTATCGTAGCCCAGCTTTTGCGTGCACGAGGCAACTGAAATCACCATGGCGTGGGCGAAGCACACCTTAGTCTTTAAGGTGACATTTTTGCTTTTTAACATTTTAAAGAGGTCTTTTGCAGCAGATTTGCCAATGCGATAATTTATTTCATTTCTTGACTGCTGCTTCCATGGGCATTGATTGTGGATACAAGTAAAACGAAATCCTTGACAACTTCAATCTTTTCTCTGTTTATCATGGTGCTGCTTATTGTTCCAGTTGTAAGGATTTTTGTTTTCTCTATGTTGCGATGTAATCCACACTGAAGACTGTGGTCTTTGATCTTCATCAGTAAGCGCTTCAAGTCCTCTTCACTTTCAGCAAGGAAGAATTATTACATGACCCAGCAATTCCACTCCCAAGTATACACCCAAGAGAAATGAAAACAGCAGGTCCAAACTAAAGCTTTGTTTATAGAAGTATTATTCATAATAGCCAAAAAGTGGAAATAACTCAAATATGCATCAACTGATGATGGATAAACAACATTTAGATACAATGGAATATTACTTTGCAATAAAAAGGAATGAAGTACTTATACACACTGCAACACGGAGGAACCATGAAAATGTTATGCTAAGTGAAAGGAAACAGACAAAAAAGACCACATAGTGTATGATTCCATTTACAAGGAGTGTCCAGAATAGGCACATCTATAGAGACAGAAAGTAGATTAGTGGTTACCTAGGGCTGGGTTAATAACTTCTGAAATGGGATCCACACTAATCTTTACTTTTGGCTATGTTTGAAATTTTCCCATAATAAAAAGTAATAACCCAAAAAAGTTGTGTCTTGGGTGACTATAAGAAACAAACCAAATATATCTATTTGGTTTAGGTAATAATCACACTGCTTAGGTTCAAATTTGGACTCTAGCATCTCTAACTTGTGACCCTGGATAATTACTTAGTTAAGTAATTATTTGGATAATTACTGCCTATTACTCCGTGTTGTCATGAGGATAACCTCTCACCTCATAAGAGCTGAAGTGAGTATTACATTAAATGATACATGTAAAGCACTTTGACCAGTATACAATAACTGTTAGCCATTACTAAGAATTGGTTGGGATGTTGTGAATTATACTATACAGTAAAAGGCATGACACTGACAAAATGAGTGTATCAAGTCCCCCCAAAAGGAATGCCACAACACATCACTCTTAGTTACTACCACTAACGACTCACGCAACAAACATGTATTGAGTGTCTGCCTACAGGCTGGAGGTACCAAGAAAAGTAAGTCACGGTTCCTGCCCCAGTGGAGCTCATGTTCTGATTGACATATTACTTTAATATGCATTATTTTCCTTAATACATCCTTGGCATTAATATTTACATGCACACTTATCAAAAAGTCCAAATAGTTCTCAACTTCCACCCTGGGTTCGGCATGGTGTAGAAGCAGAACTGAACTAGCAGTTACGAGCCCTGTTTCTGATTCTGGTGCTCAGCCACCAACCAGCTGCATGACCTCGGACAAGCCTCTGTGCTTTCACTGACATACCTGTGCGACGGGAGCCGGGTCCCTTGCCCTGCCCCCCCCCAGGAAGGTAGCTATGATGCAACGTGAGCTACTGCTCATGAAAACTGGTGTGAAATCTCTAAGATGCTTTTCAATTTTCAGGATAACTGTCATGATACACAACATGCGTTAGTACCTAGCCTCACTAAACCATTCGTCTAACTCACAAACAAAGTTTCTAATGCTTCTGAATGCTTAACCATGGGCCTTGCACTGCTTTACCTTCATTATTTCATTTAATCCTTCTGCAATTCTGTGTGTAATGACACATCGGTAGGAGACTACCATTATTATGCAAACTTTACAGATGACAAGACAGGCAGGTTAGGAACAAGCCAAGGCCACCTGACTTGTAAGTAACAGGCAGGATTTGGAGCCAGGCATGGGAGTCTACCTCCAGTGCTGCCCACATGGCCTCTGAGCTCCACTCCCTCTGTAGATTAAGAAATAAAAATCTTTGATAAGTGGTAACTTTGGTGAAGGGTAAGACAGTACACAATACTGGGGAAGCCAGCAAAACTTGTTCAGGGTAAGGTCGTGGAAGCTCCATGGACAAATCCAAACTCCCTTAGGGACCGAATTACTGGGCTAAGGACTGTGGGGACCATGGTCTCAGGGAACATCTAGCTAACTGGCGTAACATAGTTTATAAAGAAAATGTTCTGCATTCTACTTTAGTGAGTAGTGTCTGGGGTCTTAAAAGCCTGTGAGCGGCCATCTACGATACTCCACTGGTCTCACCCCCTCAGGAGCAAGGGAAAATGAAGAAAACTAAAGACACAAGGAAAAGATTAGTCCAAAGGACTAACAGACCACAACTACCATGGCTTCCACCAGACTGAGTCCAATACAACTAGATGGAGCCTGGCTACCACCAATGACTGCTCTGACAGGGATCACAATAGAGGGTCCTGGACAGAGCTGGAGAAAAACGTAGAACAAAATTCTAACTCAGAAAAAAAGACCAGACTTACTGGCCTGACAGAGACTAGAGAAATCCCGAGAGTATGGCCCCTGGACACCCATTTATCTCAGTAATGAAGTCACTCTGGAGGTTCACCTTTTAGCCAAAGATTAGACAGACCCATAGGACAAAACGAGACTAAAGGGGCACACCAGCCCAGGGGCAAGGACTAGAAGGCATGAGGGGACAGGAAAGCTGATAACAGGGAGTCCAAGGTCAGAGAGTATTTACATGTCATGGGGTTGTTAACCAATGTCATAAAATAACATATGTACTAAATGTTTAATGAGAAGCTAGTTTGTTCTGTAAACCTTCATCTAAAGTTCAATAAATAAATAAATAAATAAATAAATAAATAAATAAATAAATAAAAATCTTTGAGATCTTGCCTGCTTTCAGCTGTGGCCCCAATTCAAAAAGGAAAATTAAATGAAAAATTTCTGTTTACTAAGGGGAATTCTTACATAACAAATAATTTAGGGAATGAGGGAGAAGGCTTTTAAGAAAGCCACTTCAGGGGATTTATTAAAGACAGTAAACAGTCCCTAAAGGGAGACAGAGACTTTAATCTTCAACTTGCTTGCTGCTTTCCTTTGTTAAAGACCTTTGTTCATTTTTTATGCCAGCAGCAGATGTCATTTTTATAACTAGGAGTCTCGTAAGGGCACTGGTTTAGTACACAAAATACAGTATAGCTCAGTTATAGCCTTAACCCAACATTTGTTTTCAGTTCTTTGTTAAATTTGTATATTAAAAATCCTTGAAACGCAGAACAAACAATAGCTACGATACTTTTTCTATGAGGGGAAGCTTTTAATTATCTTCATTTCAAAAAATATCAACACTAAACAAAAAGTCCATCTACTTATGCCATTCAGAACATCTACTCTACACCTACAAAAGGGGCAAAACAAATACTAACAGGCAAGTAATTACTGAAACTTATAGTTAAATCAATTTGTCAAGTGCCTGCTATTTACCCAGAATTGTGCGAGAGCAATAATTGTGCTGATAATATATACTCAAGGAAAAAAAAAAGTGAGAAGTTCTGTTACCTTCCTAAGTCTAAAATGTCCCCAAGTATCTTTTAGATTTCCTTGAAAGCGTCCTGGGATTGATCCAATAAGGTAAACACTAAAAGATATAAAACATAAGTTATGGAATATAATGATATAATTTGGGCACCTAAACATCACAAAATGTACATGAGAAGTGTAATACAATCATAAAATGGTTTTTAAATGCCAACTCATTTTCTTATGATGCCCCTGACTGTAGTAACTGATACTCGACATCATTTTTCAAGCAAAACAACAAATGGTGAACACCTACAAGGTGTAAGGTACCAGGCAAAGAACACGTGGATTTTATAAATACTCCTGCAAGAGGCTTAAGATAAGAGGAAAGATTTACTGGCCTTGATTATAATGCCTGAGAACCAGATGTGGCTAGTGACAGAATCTGCTCTAATTCCCTTGTCACCCAGGAAGTGCAGCCAACTATCACACTACCTCTTTCCATGCCCCCTGCATCCCAGTCCTCCGGTGGGTCTCAAGGTATTAACCTATCATGAGCACCTCAAGTTGGTAAGACGGCACCTACTTTGTTTCAGAAAGATCATGTTCTTGGATGGTATCTATCCACTCCTTGAGAGGAGGAGCATTGTAAGCCAACAAGTAACTGATGAGGTCGGCTTTAAAATATGTTGTTGATTCTCCAGATCCGTGAGTTCCATGAACAATTCGTGGGTACAAGGGGCTCAACCATATTCTGGGAAAAACAAAAACAAAAACTTTAGCATCCAGGAACACAAGCGACCACAATGACATCTCTGCACTGATTATACATTCACCCCGAGGAAGAGGTAAATTCTCACTAGGTATCTCCATGTGGCAAGTAGTGATCTTCAGAAGAGGTAAATCCAATCACTGCACTCAATGGCTTCCCATCACATTTAGAATAATTTTCGAATGCTTCATCATGACCTTAAGACCCAACAAGGTCTGCCTCTGCTAACTTCTCTACACTCACATCTCATGCTGTTCCCTCACTCATCCACACCTCCGACTCCTCTTCTTATCTCCACACGTCTCTACGGCTTTCTAAGACTTGATGACAACAGTTAAGAGTGCTACGCATACTTGTTATAGCAAACCCACACCACCTGTGGTAATCCCAGCATGCTTTTGCTCACACTTATGCCAATGTAGTTCTTGAGCCAAATGAAAAATATTCAAATGTTATCTGTAGTTAAGAAAAATGTAAGTGCAAATCTATTTCCAATAAGCAAGCTCATTTTCATGACGTATATGCTAGAGCAGTTTGAGATATTTTTATATCCTATACTTTCCGGCGTCAGTAATGAGCATATACTACATTTGATGAGATTATGTTAACATTAATCTCAAACTTTCAAACACTCAGTTCAGTAAAAAGACGTTAAAAACAAAGACATCTTACATTTTACCAATTCTTTTTCTCCCAAAGGAAAACAACTTCACTTTGCCAAAACTTGACACTATACCCACAAATGGGAAGCAACCACATCTAAACCCAATCGTTCCATGATCTACAAAAAGTATGGCATCACACCTCTGTGCTTGTTTCCTCAAGTGTGAAGCTGGGTTAACAGTCCTACCTCACTGGGCTGTTATGACAACTCACACAAGGTAATGAACAGGCAAGGTCCCACTTATAGAAACACTCAGAAAGTACTAGCTGTTACTGCCTCCTTCCCGTTCTGGGGCTACTTCTCCCCTTAGTTCTACGCTTTGGGCCAAAACAGAAACTGTCTAATTCCTTTCACCTGGCAGCCCTCAAGGGGGCTGGTGAGATAAAGCCCACCTGGGCAGGAAGCATCCAGAACTACAAGGACTCCTGGCTGTGTCTTCTGAACTCTGTGCACATTTCTAGTAGGGTGGCATGTCATATTCTCCCTTCCCACGTAAGGAGACCCCTTGCACAGGCGGTAATGCAGTGTGACAAGAGTGGGGACCCAGGTCTCCTACTAACTGGCTGTGTCAATTTGGGCAGCTCAAATGACCTCTCTGGGCCTCTGTCTCTTCACCTGTGAAATGATCACATTGGGTTAGATGGATGTTTAAGGTCTCTCCTTGCAATAACAACTCGGAGTCCCATGCTCTGAGGTTTCTCCTGGATATTCACTCATGACAGTGCTTTGGATAAGGAATATGATGGATGATACTTGAACTTACTAAACTAGGACACTGAGACATGAAACATTTCGAACATTTCGTGAAAGAAGACGATGAGAAAATTATTATGGCAGACCGAATAATTTTTAAAGGGAGAAATCTACAGATGGACCAAGAGGCAAAGTGAAAGGATGACAAACATGCTTCTATGGCAGAAAAGGGCCCGCAGAGCCATGGCACACCAATCATTAAGTGAGTGAGGTTATACAAAAGAACTCTTTTAATAGTTTTTTTTAAATTACCACAGCCTACAACTTGAAACTACAAAATTTATCAGAGTGTAGAATATGGGACTAACCATAAGGTAATACTACTATACACCTGGATGGCTGTGGGCAGGAAAGTAGAAGGAGAGATTTCATACCCTTGGTACTTTGAGTTTTGAACCATGTGAATGTACTAACTGTTTAATAAATAAATAAAATTTAAATGAAAAAAGTGTTCAAAAACAGGATAAAAACTGACACCTGAACCTTACCCCCAATCCCTTCTTTCACAGCAGCCACCCCAAAGAAGCATAAGGAAGCACTCCTGCCTGCAGGAGCTCAAGCTTACAACTCCAGAACGAGATGGAGGGGGGGCCTGGGTAGGATTCCTTGGGGCCTGTGAGGCTGAGGGCCGACAAGTTCCTTCAGTTACATTAATTACCATTTCCCTAAGAACACTTAAAGTACCTTTTTCCACAAAGCTAAACATGAGTCCCAAAACCCAAGCCTGCAGTTCAGGAGGGACAAAATCTGGCTTAGATGCTCCTTGGGGGAGCAAAGGTGTAGCTGCCTAGTTAACGGTGAACTCTGTGGAAACATAAAGCATATAACCCGTTTATAAACCCACATATGTTGTTTGTGAGATGCCACTGAGTCAATTTTGACTCACTGTGACTCCATGTGACAGAGTAGAAGTGCTTCATAGGGTTTTCTAGGCTGTAATCTTTACAGAGGCAGATCACCAGGTCTTTCTCCCATGGAGCCACTGGGTGGGTTCGAACTGCCAACCTTTCAGTTAGCAGCTGGGTGCTTAACCACTGCACCACCAGGGCTCCTTAAACCCATGTATAAGCATATTTACATATGTTTACATGCATACTAGAGATAATTGTGGATGATGATGGACTAGATTGTTAACACCGGTTACCTCAAGAGAGTGGAACTGGGGGAGAGGTCGCCCCCACTGCCCATGGCCGTCAAGTTGATTCTGACTCACAGTGACCCTAAAGCACAGAGTAGAACTGCCCCACAAGATTACCAAGGAGCGCCTGGTGGATTCGAACTGCCGACCTCTGCTTAGCAGCCTGAGCTCTTAACCACTGCGCCACCAGGGCTCCATGGGAGAGAAGCAGAAGAACACAGACTTTTTCTGCACATATCTCTTTCTCTATGGAGTGTGTTATTTTTACAATTAAAAAGAAAAAAAGAACAGAGCGAATGTTCTGGCTTTTGACCTTTCTCAGCACACACAACAACTGCCATGAGATGAACAGAATCCACACACCCTTGAGTTTTCTGGTGCCAGTCAGCATGGATAAGGTTGGAGGTGTGGATGACAACCCGGAGGCCTTCTTCATAGAGCAGGAGCATCATCTTCCTTTAAAACAGAGAAAGGATGAAAGACATTAGCAGTACTTTCCTACCTAATACAATTGTAATTGCTAAAGGAATTCTTTCAACTGTTAATATTACTACATTCTGTTCTTCATTTATTTTTTGTTGTTGTTGAAAGTATACGCAGCAAAAACACACACCAATTCAAATGTAAATGTACAGGTCAGGGACATGGACTACTTTCCTCAAGTTGTGCAACCATTCTCACCCTCCTTTTCCGAGTTGTTCCTCCTCCATTAACATAAACTCACTGCCCCCTAAGGTTCCTATCTAACCTTTCAAGTTGCTGTTGTCACTTTGATCCTGTATAGATAGTTCTTAAAACAGCATAATGCTCAAGGCAGACTTTTTTTTTTTTTTTAAACCAGTTAAGCTAGACTATGGTTTGGTTTTAAGAAGACTTCAGAGGATATTTTTGGTTTAAGATTTAAAGGTTATCTCAGGGCAATAGTTTCAGGAGTTCATCCAGCTTTTATGGCTCCAGAAGGCTGGAGTCCATGAGAATTTGAAATTCTGTTCTACATTTTCCCCCTTTAGATCAGGATTCTGCTATAGAATCTTTGACCAAAATGGTATTACCCACATTTCTAGCATTCCTATCTTCTACACATTACTATTATGATAGTCTGCTTAAGTGATAGAAAATAAGCTTCCAAAATGCTCAAAGTATTCGGTGATAAATGAACTTTTACCTCATGTGGCCAGTCTGGCCCTGTATTATCTACTCAGCACCATATGCTACTATGAATCCCAGTGGGAACCCTCTTGTCCAGTACTGAGCATGGTCACAACCTACTGATGTGTAGTGGCTAGCAAATACAAAAAAAAAAAAACTGAAATAGAATAAAATAAAAAATCAGAGCATATTGTACATACTTAAGTATCGGCTCATGAAATTTTTGTTTCAGCACCGTGATATGTATGTGTGCAGCAGACTGAAATGCAATATGCATTTCTTATGGTTGGTTGTAGTCAGAGAAGTCTGAAAGGCGCTTCATTTCCATTAGACTGATTTTTGTTTGTACTCCACAACGTCCCATCTGTTACCAGTGTGTATTCAGGCTTAAGGTAAGCCTTCTTTCTTTACTCCGTTAATTCAAGCATAGTTTAAGTCCTCTCTTTTCCATGGGGTATTCCTTAGGCAGCCATCAGACATGCTTCTCTTACTTTAACTCCAGTGAGAGAGGGAATGAGGTGTAAGAAAGAGCTTCCTATTGGAAGTCTGAAGACTTGAGCTCCAGTCTTCGCCATTTGGAAGCAGCATGACCCTAGGTAAGGCGTTCAATATCCCCGCACCTCAGTTTTTGCTTGGAATATGAAGGATCAACACTACCTTGTCTACTTCATGGAACTGCTGTAGGAATGAAATAACAGATGCATTCTGCTACATGTAAAACACTCACACATATACACTCCCATTACTCCTTCAGGGCCTGGCTTTATTTTATAGTCTAGTATCGGATAATTTTTGGTCTCCCTATGGTTTTCTAATTATTTCAGAAATCCAAGTTCTCTCTCCTCTGCTAGAAAGTCACTCAAGGCAGTAACTGTCTCGACTTCTTTTATCATTTCCATTGAGGCCAAAGTGCTACTTAGCACTTACTGACATGACTCAGTTCACATATGGAAAAAAATGAACCACTGGTTCTCTCCAAATAAACAAAAACATGAATACTATTTAGTCAGGATGGAATTAGGATAAAGCATATAAGAACAGAAAAGAGAATAAGCTATTTAGCCCTTGCCAAAATGAGAATTTAATCCAAGCTGGCAAACAGCAAATTAACGTAAAGTCGGAGAAATGACAGCTGTTTAGCTGTCTTCTTTCCATTTATGAAACACGTTCCCTGAAATCTGGGCAAATTTACATACACAGTTGCCAAAACAGCAGCTGATTGTAATTAAGAATAAGCCAGTTATGGATTAATCAAGGCATCAATTACCAGGAAAATCATGCACTAATGCCAGTGAAGCCTATCAAACAGAATTATGAAGTAATTTAAGGGAAGCCACATTAAGCTTTTCATAGACAAAATGGTATGTGTTAATAAGGTAACAATCAAAGATGGGTAAAAAAGGCAGGAGTTCCTGAGTGGTGCAAAGGGTTAATGCACTTGGCCACTAACCAAAAGGTTGGAGGTTCGAGCCCACCCAGAGGTGCCTCAGAAGAAAGGCCTGGTGCTCCTTCCAAAAAATCAGCCATTGAAAATCCTATGAAGCACAGTTCTACCCTGACACACATGGGGTCACCATGAGTTGGAAACAACTTGACAGTTTTTTGTTTTTTTTGAAGAAAAGGGCAAGGAATGAGGTTCCCCTAAAAGAATGCTAGCCTGCCTTATTATCTGCTAAGCTATGGGGACAGCAAAAGGGACATTTCCCCCACCTGAAGCTACTCCTCTGAAGGGAGAAAGAAGAGTAACATCTGTGGAGCACCTACATGCCAGGCACCATTCTAGAAGCTCCACAGTATTTTATCACGTTAAACCCTCCCAGCCAGCCAGAGGGGAAGATACTATCACTCCCATTTTACAACTGCAGTATTCGTGGCTGGGAGAGGTGATGGCAATTTAAGCAGGTTACAAAATCAGCCAGTGGAAGAACTGGTTCATTTCATGCATGCCGGGATCCTTCTCTCCCTGAGCCCAGCTTCCATGGAACTGGACGGTGACAGCAGTGACATTCCATGCACCTGGGGCAGGAGCCGGAAAGCGGCAGAGAGGTAGTCTTGGTGGGAAAGGTGGACTGAACGACTTACGGTGGGAGGGAGGCCCAGTTACGGTAAAAGGTATACCAGCCATCCTGCGGTATGTCATCAGTTCCCAGCAAGATCAGCACATCCAACACCCAGCTGCTTTAGCTTCCTCTTCTCCCCCTATCTATTCTTAGGGTCAAGAGAAGACCTCTGCTCCCAGCTCTGGGGGAAACTGAAGAGCCTCAGAATTCCCAAACATTGTGAGATAAACCATGGCATCCTGTGGTCAGAGATAACCACCAGCTGGCACCGAGTCGACCGTGACTCATGGCGACCCCTTGTGCACCAAAGTAGCAGTGTACTCCATAGGGCTTCCAAAGGTTGAGTTTTTAGTAGTAGACCACCAGGATTTTCTTTTGAGGTGCATCTGGGTGGACCTGAACCAACTTTTTGGTTAGTAGCTGAGCGTGTTAACCGTTTGCACCAACGAGGGACTCGGACAAGGAAAGAACGTGTCTGTCGTAACTAACAGACTGGGGAATGGGCTGCGTCTTGAGTGTTTCTATATGATTCATGCAGAGTATGGGGTCAGTACATGTTTGCCAATGTGAACGCACTCTCGGACGTTGCCTGCCTCGTGTTTACTGCTGCTGGGCTCTCTGGCAGGTTGGGGAGGGTCTCTAACATACCCACAAAGGCAGACAGTTTTCATCCCATCACCATGAGCTGGAAGCTAGAGTCTTTCTTCCTTTTTTCTAATTCGTGTATTTGTCTTGCCTCTTCCACCAAGACTAAAAACTACCAAGGATAAAAACCTATTGTCTCAAAACACTTCACATCCGTTAGAGCTGTGTCTCAAGAACATAAGATGTATTTAATGAATAATTCTTAATGCATTTTAAAACAAGCAACCACAAGTAATTTCAAGACATGAGCTCAATCTTCTATAAAAAACTGGCATTTTAACAAAATATAAACTACAGCTACTATATATAGTTGGGAAAGGGTATAACGGCTTCCCTAGGTCTTTTAAACTCTAGATTAAGAATCCTCTGTTGGGTTTGATCACTGCATCTGTGTGTGTGACAGACTAAATAACGAAAGGAATCTTAGCAGTGAATATAAAATCAATGAAAAACTAAAATTAGAATAAGTAAGTTCTAGTTCTGTCTCCACCCCTGACCTGAGGGAAGTCGTTTTGCTTCCCTACTCTGGGCCTCACGGTCCTGATCTATGAAAGAAAAAGGGCCAAACAATATTTGACGAGCATTGAGCCCCCATAGGCTCAATCAGTGGAGCATCCCCATCATCCTCAGCCCCTCCTGGGACTTACGGTACAGGTGATAATTTGCAGTGTAGCTCCCCCTTGCTGAAAACACCTCTGTGCAGTGTGACTCTGTACACGCAATGCCAACTGTTAGCATGGAATGTGTGCCCAGCACAGGAACCTGGTGGTCTAGCCAATCAAGCCTGGGACCGGAACACCTGATCTGGGTGAAAGGGCTTGCCAAATGTCATTTAGAACTGGTTATTTATGCTAGAGTTTCAGCTAAAGGTAGGGAACAAGAACCTCCCATTTGGTGCTACTCTTACCTGGTAGGATAGGTTGATTACTGCCACCTCTCCCTCCAGTGTCTCCTATGACAGAAAGGGGAGTGTATGAAGCTGAGCTGGCCCTACTGGATGGCACTGTGTATCCTCTGCTGAAATTACTACATTGTAAGCTCACTGCTATTAAAAAAAACCAAACCAAACCAAACCCGTTGCCATCGAGTTGATTCCAACTCAGCTATAGAAAGAATAATTTACACCCAAGCTAGGTGCTTGCTTGAGTGTTCAATCTCAACAATCCTCAAACTCTGTCCTCTGTTGGACCAAAGCTACTAATTAGGGATGACTAGTAGACACTGGGAAACCCTGGTGGCATAGTGGTTAAGAGTTTGGCCGCTAACCAGAAGGCTGGCAGTTCGAATTCACCAGGTGCTCCTTGGAAACCCTAGGGGGCAGTTCTACTCTGTCCTATAGGGTCGCTATGAGTTGGAATTGACTTGATGGCAATGGGTTTGGTTGGGTTTTTGGTTTGGTAGACACTGCGGCATTTACTCAGGATATCTGAAAATGGACAATCTGTGGTTGACAGGTATCCTCTACAGAATGGCTCAATTCCTGCTGTGATTCCTTTTCAAAACAGATTGGTAAAATACAGTTCTAAACAGACAGAGAAAGATAAATGTAATGACGTCATTTCACCGTAACATCAGGAAAACAGCAGTCACAGCACGACTCAGGATATACACTCCGTTCTGGGAGCTTCCTTTGTTGCCCTAGAAATGGACACCTGAAGGAACATGCCTGAAGCAGGGAGTTACCCACTTCCACAGTTGGTCTAGAAGAAAGATGAGGCTCTGTTACATTTGTTTGACAAGTCCTTTCAGAGAGATGTGATTTATAACAATATTGAAACTATGTCTTATTCTTTTTCTTATTTATAGAACCTATAACGGGTCGCTGTAAGCCACCAGAATCCACTCGATGGCAATGAATTATTACGTAAAAGGGAGCCCTGGTGCATGCGGTGGTGCAGCGGTTAAGAGCTTGGCTGCTAACAAAAAGGTCGGCAATTTGAATCCACCAGCAGCTCCTTGGAAACCCACGGGGCAGTTCTACTCTGTACTATAGGGTTGCTATGAGTCGGAATTGACTCCACAGCAATGGGTTTTATTATGTGAAAGGGCTCAATAAAACAGTTAAGCTAAATTGAGTAAAATGGGAGTCAAGTCGATAATTAGGGTGCAATGTGTCAAGTAGGAAGTATCAGAAAAGTTTTTCCTGTCTGTGTTTTATGACTTCTCAGAAAATCATTCTAAGACAGAAATTTCTGAGATGTCTTGGGCTGGGACCGGCGTCAGTGTAAAAATGGCATGGGGGCATCTGACCTCGTCTAACTTCAGGAGAGGAAAAGAATCACCATCAACAGCCCAAGGCAGATTCCTATGAGGTGGAGGTCGAATATACCTCCACCCTCCAACCTTTTTACCAATTCTGCGACCAGATGTCACTCCCAAGGCACTCTCTACTTCTCTGCTGAGTTTGATTAATTCATTACAATGGCCACACAGAACTCATAGACTATACTTATGATTATGGGGTGTCTTAGTTATCTATTGCTGCTGTAAGAGTAATATCACAAGTGGATGGCTTTAACAAACAAAAATTTATTCTCTCACAGTTCAGGAGGCTAGAAGTTTGAATTCAGGGAGCCAGGTACAGGGGAAGGCTTTCTTGCTCTGTCAGTTCTAGGGGAAGTTCCTTGTCATCAACCTTCCCCGGTCTAGGAGATTGTCAGCACAGGAGTCCTGGGTCCAAAGGATGCGCTCCCCTCCCAGAGCTTCTTTCTTGGTGGTAGGAGTTCCCTCTCCTCTCAGCTTGCTTCTCTCTTTTACATCTCAAAAGAGATTGACTCAAGACATAACCTAATCCTATAGATCCTGTCCTGCCTCATTAACATAACTGCCTCTAAACCTGCCTCATTAACATCATAGAGGATTTACAACACATAGGATAAAATACATCAGATCACAAAATGGAGGACAACCACAAAGTACTGGGAATCATGGCCTAGTCAAGAAGACAAACATTTTGGGGGGACACAATTCAATCCAGAACATGGGGTTTATTAGGGAAGTAACAGGTTATAATTTGAGATTAGGATCAACAGGCTACAACTTGGGATCAGGATCAGGAAGCATGTAGGCAAAGTCTCCCTTCTTCAGTGCAGGACAGCTCTCTCAGCTCCTCTTGGTCCCAAGGACAGGCTTCTCCTGGCCCCCTGAGGACAGACTCCTCTCGGTCCCCTGAGGACAGTCCTCTTCTTAGCCTTCTGCAGCTGACTCCACTTGGGCCTAGACTCTGCCCTGCTTGGGCAAGTGTTACAAAGCTCTTTAGCTCCACTGATAAGTGCCAAGAGGCACCCCACTTTGCCAGGAAGGCTCCTGCATGAAGGCACTCAGCTGTCTCACTCCATCGGTCAGCACACCCACTGTGGCTGCCTTGCTCCATGGGATAGGAAGCTCACCATGCCCTCTTGCACTGGTCTCCTGGTTCTGTTGCCGCCATTTCTCTGATGCAGCTTCTTGCTGTCTTGCACCGTTTCCAGTATTACAGCTCTGTGTCCTGGGTCTAGGAAGTTCTCTGAGCATGGACCCTGGGTCTAAGGGACATGCTCCATTCCTGGCTCTTCTTTCTTGTGGTAGTGAGCTCCCCTCTCTGCTCTGTGATTGGCTCTCTGTTTAAGCCTAGCAGATGGCAAAACTAACCAATCCCCTCGTTAGGGTTCCATACACCTTATTTGCATGGTCCCCCCGCCACAGGGGTTCCATGCACCTTATTAGCATTGTTAGCAAGCTGTTCAATCCCCTAGCTGGGCCATAAGCACCTTATTTGCATAGTTCTGCACAATCATTTTCTGGGACTCACAAGGCCACGCATGACTAAAAGGGCCATATTAAGTAATTCACTGCATTGCAATCAGCTTCTCAAGTGCACAACCTTTTGTAAAACGGTATTTTTTCAGTCACAGCAGGTAGCTGATCTACTGATATTTCTATTTAATGCGACTCAGGAATCTTATTAAAAAAAAAAAAAATCACAGGACTATGTAAAGTAGTGGAATCCACAGGCACCTGACTTGAGAGGCACGCATGCAATCATTAACCACAAGGACCACATAGCTGCAATATATCCCCCAAGTCAGGTATAAGGAATGTTCTAAACAGAGATAGAAACCGCGGAGCTGTGGATTCATACTTTCACGCTGAGAACCAGAGTCCCAGTATTTTGTCTTAAGCTGTTAGAAAGCAACTTAATCTACTTCCTTACTAATAGTTTATGTCCCCCCAGCAACACTATCACACATTAGTCCTTCTAAGGACACTTTTTGATCTATTAAAACCATATCCATATCCTCCCCCCATTTCATAAAAATTGCTTACGTGTGGTGTGTTCCAAATGCAATATCCAACTTTGCCTAGGATGAAAAAGAAGATGCCATTTATTTCTTTTTTAAATCTCAACTAGTAATAGCCCTACCTACTGAAAATTAAATTGGAAAAGGTCGGGCCAACTTTTTTCTTTAACTTTTTACTGCCCTCTAGTGAACAAGCCCTTGAACGACAAGATGGCCTTTTGAACAGCATCCACTCAGGAGGATTTGGTGGGGGGGGGGGGGGGGGGGGGGAATTTTTTTTTTTTTTTTTTTAAGTTACCCAGAATGATTCAATACAGACTGCATTTTTTAATTACAGTAATTAGGAATGAGAAGCCTAATTCCTTTAGTTGTCAAAAAAACTAATAAAACAAATGAGGCTCTATTCAAAGTTTTAAAATCAGATCTTTGGCTTATATAGAGATCAATATCCACAAAAAGTTCCCAGAGCACAGTTGAAAACAACAATGAACGGGGTGGCAACATAAAACCTGTTAATGTTAAAGAAGAGTTTCCTTATGTTGACAACATAGCAAGTGTTGAAAATAAAAAGATATATTAAATCCAAAAGATACATATTAAATTACAAAATGACACCTTTACAAATAGGGGGTGAGCGGAGAAGTAAAAAAATTGTTTTATCTAACATCCAGTATAGTATAACCTCGGTCAATATACCACCATCCAAGACGTAGGCTATTGAAAAGTTAAAGTAAAAATATCAGAATAGCTTAGCAATTAGGAAAGCAGTATACGGGCTCAAATCCTGCCTTTATAACTTTGTATGACTTCGGAAAATACTTCAACTCTCTATACCTGGTTTTTTTCCTCTTTAAAATGAGGGTAAAAACAAACAAACAAACCAGTTACTGTCAAGCTGATTCTGACTCATAGCGACCCCATGTGTTTCAGAGTAGAACTGTGTTCCATAGGGTTTTCAATGGCTGTGGTCTTTTAGAAGCAGACTGCCAGGCCTTTCTTCCGAGGTGCCTCTGGGTGGATTCAAATCGCCAACCTTTCAGTTAGCAGCCGAGTGCTTAACTGGTTGTGCCACCCAGGGACTCCTATGGAATTCAGAGAGCTGTTGTTAGGAGTAAATGAAAAAAAGTAGGTAAAGTGCTTAGAAAGTGGGGCTGGCATGGGGTAAACACTCCACAAATGGTAGCAATTATTATTACTACGATTACCCCTCCCTTCCCCCTAGCCCTGCCACATGAGAGATGGGTGAGTTGTCTGCTGGGGGCAGTAATGGGCAGTGAGAATACACAAATGAGTAAGGCACAGTCCGTCTTAGGGTGCTCAGAGACAGGTGGCCCACTTCACCCTCCTCTTAAACTCAGTCTTTGGGGATGCCTGCCGACCAGCATGTGTTTGTGTGGTCTGACCACAGAAAGGACAGTGGGGAACTGTACTTCAAGTCTTTAAAGTCAGAATTAGGACTGATACTCAGCTGAGAAAGGGCAATGGTCAAGAGACCTGGGGCGTAAAGACAAAGTCAGAATTGACTTGACAGCAATGGGTTTTTGTCGGGTAGTGATGCAGCAGATAATATCTGATGGGTGCTTTTAAGTGCTAATTCACCAGATCCTTTTGCACAGCAACTCTATGCAGAACAGTACTAACAATCCATTTTAAAGAGGAAGACACTGGGCCTAAGGTTAAGTGACGAGCCCACAATGCCATAGCTGGTAGGCAGAGGGCTGGAACAGAAGCCAGGCAATCTGACCCACCTGTGCCCTTGACCACCACACAGCCTCAAGCCCCATCTGGGCAGATCAGAAGTGTATGCTGAACAGAATAAAGCTACAGAGAAGAGGATTTTTCCCAATTCAAATGGCACTATGGTATAAAATGTCAAAAATTCATCTTACGAAGTACAAAGGTATTTCAATAGGTCAGGATGGGGTCACTATCCTTCTGTATCTCAGACTAGAGCTGGGAGCTTTGAACAGTTCTTTGCACAAGGTGTGGAAGACAGCACCTTGCTGCGCCCTCTAGTGGCTGGCCTGGAGCACACCATCAGGTGTACTACCCTCCCCCCAAAATTTTTCAGACTAAGTAGCTAGTATTTGGAACACTTTCTATTTCTTTCTATGGAATCACCGCTTTTTAGAATTCCTGTGTCAGTTTATTCTTCTGTCCACTATTAGTCTGATGGGAGCTCTCCTACTGCAGTGTAATCCCTTCTGATTCTGGAAACAGAAGTGATAGAACGAAATTTTAGGTAACTGCCAACCAAAGGCATATGCAGGTGCAGAAGGAGCCACAAACATGTTGGGTGAAGAAAAGGAATATTTTAGAAAGTCTTCCCCAACTACATAAAGTGCAGTGGAAAGTGCAGTGGGTTAAATGCCAGAAGGAGTGCTGTGAGGTATATTTAAAACGAATCAGACTAAGTTCTCCTGCGGTTTAAACACACACACACACACACACACACACACACACACACACACACACACACACACACACACACACACACACACACACACACACACACACACACACACACACACACACACACACACACACACACACACACACACACACACACACACACACACACACACACACACACACACACACACACACACACACACACACAAACATTCATAGTTGGAAGAAAAGTGGTAAAATGTGAGTTGGAATTCTTATATCTTATATGGATGGAGGAAAATGTACTAGAAGGAAAAGGGAAAAGAACCTAGGTTCTCCGTAATACATTCGTCTCTGTACTCCAATCCAAGAGCAGAAATCCAATTTCTACTGAGCCAGTTTCACTGAGCTAATGTCAAGGAGAGAAAAGGACTGTAAAAGCCCTTTTTATCATGGCTTCTCATGAATGGGCTGGTCATACTTGCTAAATGAAAATAGGAAGAGGTGGACATTACATTAGCCACTCCATAGCCACCATTTCCACAGGAAGGAAACCATAAATGTAAAAATTCTTCTGAATTCCTTTTCTCCCCACTTTGCCAGTCTCTTGCTTATAATGCCATACATAAAGATCCTATCAGACATGGAGTCTAAAGCAATGGGCCACAGAAAGTTCAAGAATCACTGGTTATATTGTATTTCCATGTATTCTGAGGGGAAAGCATTAGAACAAAACTGGGGTACAAAAAAAAAAGACTGGACAGCAGACTTTTTTTGGCCTTTTCTGTTTTGCTTTGGTCCCAGTAAATCCAACAGACACACTTGTTATGAGTCCACTTAATGCTTCCTCATCAGCTAACAGTTTTAAGCAGCCCTCATAGGACACTCACAGACAGTTCCACAGCCTTCGAACAGTCCAGAGGACCCATTCAGTGCTGAAACCCATTCAGTGACAAAGGAGATGCAAGCAGAGGAGTATTAGCAGGTTGGGGAAAGATCCAGAATCCTTGTTATGTCAAGTACAACTGAAGAAAGTGAATGCTGGAAATGGAAAGAGAGAAAGCTAAGGAGAGGAGGGATAGATGCCTTTGAATATATAAATCACTGATATGTGCAAGGAGATTTGTCCCATATGGTTCCCGAGGGAAAAATCAGGACCAATGTGTGGAAGTTAGGAGGAAGCTGTCAGGTTAACACAAAGAAAAATCTTTCTAACCACGAGGGCTACTCATGAATGGCATGGGCTGTCTCAGGAGCTGCTGAAGCGGAGAGAGGCTAGACAAGTATCTTTGGCGACGCTGAAGAGAGGTTTTCTGCACTAAGTGAATCGGTGGACTGAATATCTAAATTTTCTTCCAACTCTCACACTAAGCATGACCTCAAATGGCAGTTAAGTAGCTTACCTGGCAGAGGGAAATGTTTTCATAAGGCTTTGCCTCGGCGTGTAAGTGAGCCTTAGCTTCTCGTTTATCGCCATGGACAAGCAGGATTGGTTTATTCCTGAAAAGAGATGAGAAGTACTCAGGATACCTCTTTCATGAAGGTGTCTGGTTCAGGAATGTTAGCTCTGGCCTCTGTGATGACTGAATACGGGGATAACCCAGATGAGGGCTCAGGACGCTCATTAACTAGTTAACTTTATAACGGGGGCCACACGGTCTGGCCCCGAAGCTCTGCTGTGACACAGAAAGGGTTGGGACTCAAGAAAAGTCCTTCAGCAATTATCTTCTCGGTCCATAAGGGTACACAGCACTATGTGAATGTATTTAAATTCAGACAGACTAAAAGATATACAATTATTACTGTGTAGTACATGATGCTCTTTTCTTTTCCTTCTTTTGGATAGTGGAGTCAATGTCCAGTGGATACGTTCCATCACTGCGCTGATAGTCACTGGGCTCTGACTGTGTGCACTAGATCCTTGGAAACAACAATGAATGGGCCCAGGCCCCGTGACGCTGGCTGTGCAGAGGGAGATACAGACTCAGTACGAAGGGCAATTGGACAGCAAAGTGACACAATCCAAAGTACATTGAAAATGCTGTATTTTTGAATTCCAAAAAGATAACATTAAGATAGTCTTCAGAAATAGATTAAAAAGGCCTTTAAGGGAACTACAGACTTCTCCAGTTGATTCAAAGTGAGAGAATTCTTAGAAACCAACAGATCTTTACAAGCTTTCCCAACACCAAAAATACTAGATTCTTCCAAAAAGCAATCAAGCAAGAAAAGCAACCCCGAGCTGGAACTGTTATATCCTACGGGCCACCTCCACATTAATCAATTCTTAATTTAAGAATTCTTAATTCTTATAGGCCACTTCCACGTTTATCAATCACACTGCAGAATGCGTCTCTACCTTACCTGAAGGAATAACCCATGCCACTGCTGCGGGGTCGATTCTGACTCATAGCGACCCATAGGACAGAGAAGAACTGCCCCATAGGGTTTCCAAGGAGAGCCTGGTGGATTCAAACTGCTGACCCTTTGGTTAGCAGCCGTAGCTCTTATCCATTACACAAGGGTTTCCAACTCAACTGAAAAGAAACACTGAAGAAAATGGATTTCCAATACTAACGTCTAAATACCTAATGTCCAATAGCTTTATTAAAATAAAACTAAGATTCATGCACCTCTAATCATTTTCTATTTGGAAAGAAATTTTACAGTTAAAAAAAAAAATACAGAGAATAATTTTAAAATACTAATGTAGCTATTGCCTAGAAGGAAAAATGTTACCAGATCATCAGGTTTTTGTTTTTTTTTTTAAGATAAAACATTACTGATAGAAACTGAAGTGCTTATCAATTCCTTCCAATCTACGGATTCTGTAAACAATCATAAAAAGGCAGCAACAATATAAAGATGTGTAAACCCTTATGATCTGAAATTTTTTTTTATATAAATTTTGGGCTTTACCTAAACTTGCCATTTAGGTCTTTCAGAGTCGACTTGATGGCAACTATTTGCTTTACAATGCTCTTGACAGCTTTGCCAAGATACATTCAGCAATAAGCAAGGGACACTTCTGTCCACTGACTATAGTAACTGAGAGTCCAGTGGATAGTAAAGCAAGAGAGTCGTATAGTCTATTTTGCCAACACTCTAAAGGGATGACAATTTGATTTCGAAGTCTCTGAGACCAATAGGCCATCACCCTTTGAATAGCAAAGGGATGAAAAACAGAACATGCCAAAATGATTCCCAGAGACATGTGGTCAGGAGGAGCTTGTGGCAGACACTGCTTGCTGACTCCTGATATCCACTCTCCCCTTCTTTCTTCCCAACAAAACCTAGATTTTATTCAGGATAAGATGTGCTCAGCTAAAAGATTCCATTTCCAGTCTTTTTTAGAGCTGGTTATAGGCACGGGGGAGCCCTGGTGGCACAGTGGTTAAGAGTTCAGGCTGCTAACCAAAACGTCGGCAGTTTGAATCCACTAGCCGCTCCTTGGAAACCCTATGGGACAGTTCTGCTCTGTCCTATAGCGTCGCTATGAGTTGGAATCGACTCAGTGGAACAGGTATTGTTACGGGGCTGAGCTCTGCTCAATGAAATATATGCAGATGTTGTGTGGAATTTCCAGGAAGGCTGCTCAGAGTGGGCACAGCTGGGGCATGGGCCCTCTCGTCCTTCTCCCCCTCCTGCTCCCTAAAACACCTCCATGGAGCTCTAGCTGCTACCCTGGTCCATGAGGTGACACTAAAGACCAAAGTCCCACAGAAGGATGGTGGGACAGAAAGACAAAGAGGTGGCCTAAGTTCTTGAGAACCACAGAGCCCCCAATGCAGACCTCAAATGTCTAGCATCTGGATTTCTTAGACGGGAGAAATCAATCTCTCCTGTTTAAGCCACTGTAGCTTTGGGTTTGCAGACACATGCAGCTAAAACTAATCCTCCAGGTTCCAGGTCAAATACGAGCCTTTGAGTAACACCTGGGAAATTTCAACACAATTTATCTAGTATTAACGATGAAAATCATAACCAAACCTGTTGCCATCAAGTCGATTCTGACTCACAGTGATCCTACAGGACGAAGTAGAACTGCTCCATAGGGTTTCCAAGGAGCGGCTGGTGGATTTGAATTGCTGACCTTTTGATTAGCAGCCAAAGTCTTAACCACTGTGCCACCAGGGCTCCTGCTAATGATGGTTTTCATAATCTGGTATCCTAAATGCACCAAGGAGTTTGAGGACCCTGACAATCATTTTTCTTATGTGTGCATTCCTCCATCCTACTTGCTATTATGGTGAGTGTCCACCAGTGTGCAATGCCATTTTTACTTGGTCTGCATTGCCTAACACAAGGCTGATGAACTCCAGAAGACAGAATGGAAAATCCATACACCCTCCACAACCTCGACTGAAGGCCCTGCGACCCCCTCTAAAAATCAGCCAGTAAAACTCCCATGGATCACAACAGTCTGATCCACAACCCGTCATGGGGATGGTGCAGGACCAGGTAGCGTTCCGTTCCCTTATGTATGGGGTTGCCGTGAGTTGGGGACTCAATGGCAGTTAACAACAACCTACAGGAAAAATAATTTAAGTAAGAGATACTTTTTCAAAAGGAAAAAAGAACAGTAATGAATGTGAAGCTTGGCACGCTGGCCACGATTCAGCATGCTTATAGGTCTAGAAAGCATGCAGCGATGGTCTTTTTCTTCACATTAGAATTGGACATGAAGTTCTCTTATTTGGGTTAGAATTTGTCCTTACCTACTTTTAGGCAGAACACAAGGGAAAAATGCTAAAATCTATAGAAAGAATGTGAGAGACTAGTTATAAGAGATCAGAAATGGCTGTTTTCTCATTATAACTTTAATGTTTGTATGATTTCAATGGATTCAAAAGATATATTCAAAACAGACTGACAGCATTTACCTGAGGTATACACATCCTGCATTTTAAAAATCTGTTGGGGTCTAGGGGACTCACCTGAACTCTGGTGGGTACTGTTTTACCAGCCAGTCCACGTCGAAGCAGTAGTTAAACTAGATGGAGGAAAAGAAAAGTAACTACACCACCAGTAATTCAGCCAAGTAGTCTATTAAGAACTGTTTGGTTATTAAATTTTGAAGGAAAGTCTAAAATAATCATGTGCTGCATATATTACTTATAAACCTGGAAAGTTATGCTGCTATAACCATAAACAACCTAAACTATATCTTGAAGGGAGTATGTGGTTAAAGCAACTGGAATACATGGAACAGACTGCTTGAGAAAATAGGTTCTAACGATGTCATCTGGGTATGCTTTGACAGCATGTGTATTTGCAAACTGTGTGCTACTATATTATTTCTAACAGCCTCTGATTAATTTAAATACAGGGAACTTAATAAATTTATCCTTTTCCCCCTTGATGATGATAAAAAGACAGATACCCAAACAAAGATCCCTGGTTTTTTAGAAAAGACAATTTTCTTTCAGCCTGATTAGCTAGCTTTGTACAGAGGCCTCTGGGACTGAAAAGTCACTAGGCTTATGAAAATTACATCCTGACCACAAGTTTGCACTGATCTTGTTTAAGCCACAGTGGCTCCTCCCCATGCCTGGGTAGTCCTTAATCCTTCTCCTGGACATAGTAACTCAATCTAGCTTAGACAGCACAAGAGAATTCACCCGTGTTCCTTCTGGAGACCACAATGGCCAAGGCAAACATTAAGGGCACAGAAAGTTTTGCTTTCTCCAGGAATGTGACTTTTTTTTCTGTTTGAGAACCTGCAGCATTAATGTGATTTATCAACACGAAGGGGCCAGCTCTGTCAGATGGGAGAAATCACACATGAAGAAGTATTCACAAATTTTACTCAGGCTTCTTTTTGGTTGGTGCAAGAAATTTCATATTTGTTTGTAACTCAAACTTGACTTGACGTTCCTTCACCTCTCACTCACCCCTCCCCGGGTCCCACGAGATTATCAATGTCCGAAAAAGAAGACTCTCAAGCTGGAATTCCCAAACCGTCCAGTTCTGAGGCCCAAGCTAGAGTTGAAAGCTCTACTGGTTGTGACCCCCATATTCTGTGTCAATGGCCATGGATCCTGCAACTGTGGTGCTTGGTGCCAGCCCCCAGCTATGTGCCATCTTGGGGACCCTGAAGAGGACTGAGACACAGGTCCCCACCTTTCATGTTTTCTTAGGAAGTTGTTTAATTATTTGTCCCCTTTCACCCAAAGAAA
Organism: Dugong dugon; assembly: GCA_030035585.1. NCBI lineage: Eukaryota > Metazoa > Chordata > Mammalia > Sirenia > Dugongidae > Dugong > Dugong dugon. The sequence goes on along the minus strand of CM057472.1, from coordinate 99,315,489 downwards.
AAGCATGTTGATTGTAAACTCACCTGAGCTGAAGAAATAAGGGTCCCAAATAAAGGAGACAAAATATCTGAGAAGACAAAATGTATAAATCTAAGTCATACTCAGGTAAAAATCCTGTAGTAATAACAATCACAATTAACTTATTAAATTGTCATTGACAATCAAAGTTTGGCTTAGAAAGCAGTGAAGTGAAAAGTTACTACAAAGCTAGACTTTAATGTTTCATAACATTCCAGAAAAAAGTCCATATACTATTTAATAATGTTTATATTCTTTTACAGAATACAATGTAAAATTAAAATCTACAACTTCAGTACTAGATGACTCGGTCAATTCTAGAAACTGTTAATAAGGACATAATGATACAAGTTCTTCTTTACAGATCTCTGAATTTTTATTTCCTTCAAGGCCCCATTCAAGTCTCTCCAGGAAACCTTCCAACTCTGGACTAGCCAGATGGGTTTCCTCTGAAGCCTAAGAACTTTGCTTCCTATGAATGATGGGGGAGAGGCTCTCACAATTCTAAACTCACATTCCCAGCATTCAAGGTCACCTTTAAAGAGGTCCCACCTTACATGCATTCAAGCTTTACTTCAGAGAGGTCAGAAGGCTCACTTCTTATAAACTGTACCATGAGAGAAGTGCACCATCATCATAGTGGATTATAGCAGCTACCACTCAGATAGGACCTATTAGGAGCCAGGCACCATTCTGTTCTTGGCACTTTCCATGTACTCACTTATTCCTCACAACCACACTCTGAGTTAGGGTCTGTTATTCTCTTTCATAGCTGAGGAGGGTCTCTGTAGGAGGCTGCCCATAGCCACATAACTAAGAAGGGGCAGAGGCGGGATCTGAACGCAGGCCCTCTGGCTTCAGCACCTCTGCTCTTAACCAGTAAACTGCCTCTGAGCATTAAAACTGGGCTCATTCATTTATTTGACAAATATTTACCAACTGCCTCCTGTTTTCTAGACAATGAGCTAGACACTGGGGTACAGAGATCTAAAAGGAAGAAAAAGATATACCGAGAAGCACCTACCTTTATGGGAGAACCACATATAATCAAGACATAAGTTGTGATACACTCCTTGATGCTTGTTATGGATTGAATTGGGCCCCCTGAAAATATGTACTGTGATTCCTAACCTCTATGCCTGTGGTTATGATCCCATTTGAAAACGAGTTGTCTTTGTTATGCTAATGAGGCTGGATTAGTGTAGAGCATGTCTTGAGTCAGTCTCTTTTGATATTTAAAAGAGATTAAACAAGCAAGCAGAGATGGGGAAGAGATGCCATGCCCTAAGATCGCCCAGGAACAGAAGCTCAAAAAGATGAGGATCTCCCTCCAGAGCTGGCAGAGACAGAAAGCCTTCCCCTAGAGCCAGCACCCTGAATTTGAACTTATAGCCTCCTAAACTGTGAGAAAATAAATCTGCACTTGTGGTATTTGTTACAGCAGCGCTAGGTAACTAAGACATTGCTGTTCCTCCATTTTGCCTCCACCAGCTCCTCCTCTCTTTCTAAATTTTACCAATCTTTCAAGAACCATTTCAAGTCTCTCCTCCTCTGTATACCATCAACAATCTATAATTACGGCATATGTGAGAGGAGTATATCACAACAGTTAAGAGCATGGACTCTGATGTCAGATGCTGGGATCAAATCCCAACAGTACAATTCACCAGCTCTGAGACCTTGAGCAGGTTATTTTACTTCTCCAAATTGCAGCTCCATCATCTGCCCAAGGCCAATTGTAATGCCTACTCATAAGGCTGTCCTGAGGGTTAAATGAGACAATAAGTGTAAAAGCACCTATCACAGCAACTGGCACACAGTAAGCCCTTACTAAATGTTACCTGCCTTTCCTCAGTATCTCGATGCTTACAGCCAGTCTATCACATAGAGCAAACCTTGCATACTTATTTCCTGTCTTAATTTCTCTCAAACAAAACAACACTGAGACCTATGTCTTATGCTTTTGTCAAAGCACCTGGACAAGAGACTTTCAATAAAAAAATAATAACCTGTAGACAAACTTTCTACAACATGGAATTAAATATACCAACGTTTATACATCATACAGAAAAAATATACAATTATATATTCAATATAAAATTAATATACTGGAGTCCCTGGTTGGCACAAATGGTCAAGCGCTCAACTACTAGCCAAAAGGTTGGTGTTTTGAACCCTCCCAGAAGCGCCTCAGAAGACAGGCCTGGAGATCTGCTTCTTAAAGGTCACAGCCTTGAAAACCCTATGGAGTTCTTTTACTCTGCACACGTGGGGTCACCTTAAGTTGGAACTGACTCAACAGCAACTAACAACAACAAACTCTACTGACTATGGGCATGATCTATTCCTGAATGTGGGCAAATAAGGGAAATAATGTTTATTATGTCTATCCGCCACACGAATATCTGTGATTACTTCATGTATTTTCTCTTATTTTTCTGCACCCCCATTTTAAAGATGAGTAAGCCGAAATTTGGAGAATGCTAGTTCCTTCGTTAACTGTCAGTACAACAAGTAGGGGGCCTGGACTCCAGCCCCGAGCCTTTGGTTCCCGCCTAAAGCTCGTGCAGTTTCCCCTGCGTACACTCTCAGGGGAATCAACAAAGCACCATTTTTTATTCAAAACTGAAACAGCTACTTACACCCTGGCACCCTTTTTGCTTCTTTGCCAGGAATCAAAACTGTGCTGTCAAGTAGTGGTTCTCAAGCTTGAGTGGGCATCAGCATCCCCTGAAGGGCTTGTTTCAACAGATTCCTAGGATCCATCCCCAGAGCCTGTGAGTTAGTGGGTCTGTGGTGGAGCCTAAGAATCTGCATTTCTAGCAAGTTCCCACGTGATGCCCATGCTGCTGGTCCTGGGCCCAAAGAGAACCACTGCTGTCAAGTCTGTGTTCTATGGCCAACTACTTCGTTAATAAAGTGCTACTGATCAAGTATAATCTCTAACTTAAAAGGTAAACAATTCTAAGTGTTTAGTACAATATAACATTGCACGAAGCATTACGAGGGGTGGCTAATAGTTTGCTGTCAAATTACTGCACTTGCTTGTCAAAATATGGTATTTTTTCTGTGATAGAAATAAGATCACAAAGGGGTCTTGGAGGTCATTCTAGGCCGCCCCTCATTCCACCAGGGAGCACACTGCCAAGTACAGTCTGATGGCCCCTTGAAGCTCCAGCACCCTTACCCCTGATGTGGAGGGCTCCAGAGTTGTACTTCGGCTTAATTCCCGAGACTCTAGTGAGGTAAAACTGGAAAGGGTTCCCCTTATCCAACAAGTCCCAGATGTCCTGGCCTTCCCCTGATGTCTCGTACTCATCTTCCTCCTCCTCTTTGAGGCTGTGCCTGACAGGAGAGCCATGGTTTCCAGTCCTTTCTGCTGTGTGGCCTTGGGGAGAAAAGGGACCTTTCTCCTCTTTGACCTCCACTTTCCCAGCCTGCTTCTGCTGCGTTTCTGGCTGCAGCTCATCGTCACTACTAGACAGACACCAGCCGAGGTCTTCCTGGGAACCACTTTTCTGCCTTTTAGGAGGCGAAACTGCTGAAGCCGACTCCGCACTGCTGAATTTCACGGGTGACATTTTCCTTCTGTGGGCGGCTCGCCGAGCCTCGGAACAGGTGTACCGTGGCTCGTTTGCTGCACCCCACCTGGCACGGGGGAGTGAAGAGGTAGATGGCTTGTCCAGCTTTGCCTTTTCATCCTCACTTTCATCACTACTGGATATCGTCCACCTCCCATAATCACCTTCCTGCGACATTACACTTCTGGAAATCAAAGACAGAAACATCGTTATTTCTCATTCAACAGGCTACTGGCAAACTAACTTGTGTTGTTAATGGGTGCCACCGAGTCGACTGCAACTCATAGTGCCCCCATGTGACAGAGTGGAACTGCTCCATAGGGTTTTCTTGGCTGTTATCTTTATGGAAGCAGACTGCCACATCTTTCTACTGCGGAGTGGCTGTGTAGGTTTGAACAGCCAACCTTTTGGTTGGCAGCTGAGTGCTTAACCGCTGCACCACCAGGGCTCCTTTAAACTAATTTGAGTTTAAGTATGAACATTTTAGCATTGAAAAATTACAGATATATTTTACTTCTTGAATTTGGTAAAGACTGGGTGGTATATGATAAATTATATCAACTTGAAAGGATTAGAATAAGGTTAACTATGGAGTTATCTGCTAGAGTCCAGCATTTTAGGATGAGGACACACTACCAGAAGGCTGAGAGGAAGTGTACAAGGAGAGCTGATGCCTTTGAATTATGGTGTTGGTGAAGAATATATCATGAACTACCAGAAGAACAAATAAATCTGTCTTGGAAGAAGTACAGCCAGAATGCTCCTTAGAAGCAAGGATGGCGAGACTTTGTCTCACATTCTTTGGACATGTTATCAGGAGGGATCGACCCCTGGAGAAGGACATCATGCTTGGTAAAGTAGAGGGTTAGTGAAAAAGAGGAAGACCCTCAATGAGATGGACTGACACAGTGGCTGCAACAATAGGCTCAAGCATAGCAACGATTGTGAGGACAGTGCAGGACCGGGCAGTGTTTCGTTCTGTTGTACACAGGGTTGCTATGAGTTGGAACTGACTCGACGGCACCTAATAACACCACCACTAAGGCCAAAGATGAGGAAATTGAAGATTTTTACTAACGTCTGCAGTCTGAAATTGATTAAATACACAATCAAGATGTACTGATAATTACTGGTGATTGGAATGCAAATGTTGGAAACAAAGAAGGAGGATCAGTAATTGGAAAATACGGCCTTGGTGATAGAAACGATACCTCAGATTGCATGATACAATTTTGCAAGACCAATGACCTAGTCATTGGAAATACCTTTTCTCTACAACACAAATGGTGACTATACACATAGACCCCACCAGATGGAAAACACAGGAGTCAAATCAACTACATCTGTAGAAAGAGATGATGGAGAAGCTCAATATCATCAGCCAGAACAAGGCCAGGACCCACTGTGGAAAAGACGATCAACTACTCATACGCAAGTTCAAGTTGAAGCTGAATTAAACAAGTCCATGAGAGCCAAAGTACAACTTTGAGTATATCCCACCTAAATTTACAGACCATCTCAAGAACAGATTTGATATACTGAACACTAATAACTGAAGACCAGACGGGTTGTGGGATGACATCAAGGACATCATACATGAAGAAAGCAAAAGGTCATTAAAAAGACAGACAAAAAGTAAAGACAAAAATGGATGTCAGAAAAGACCCTGAAACTTGTTCTTGAACATAGAGTAGCAAAAGCAAATGGAAGAAATGATGAAGTAAAAGAGCCAAACAGAAGACAAAGCAGAGAATTATAATGCAATGTGCAAGGACCTGGAGTTAGAAAACCAAAAGGGAAGAACACACTCAGCATTTCTCAAGCTGAAAGAACTAAAGAGGAAATGCAAGCCTCAAGTTCCAATTTTGAAGGATTCTATGGGCAAAAATTGAATGACGCAGGAAGCATCAAAAGAAGATGGAAAGAATGCACACTCATTATACTAAAAAGAATTGGTCAATGTTCTACCATTTCAGGAGGTAGCATATGATCAAGAACTGAGGGTACTGAAGGAAGAAGTTCAAACTGCACTGAAAGGAATGGTGAAAAACAAGGCTCCAGGAACTGATGGAATACCAACTGAGATGTTTCAACAAACTGATGCAACACTGGAGGTGCTCACTTGTCTATGGCAAGAAATATGGAAGACAGCTACCGGTCAACCGACTGGAAGAGATCCACATATGTACCCATTCTAAATAAAAGTGATCCAACAGAATACGGAAATTATTGAACAGTATCATTAATACTGCCAAATTTTTAACATAATTCAAAAACGGTTGCAGCAATACCTCAACAGGGAACTGACAGAAATTCAAGCTGGATTCAGAAGAGGATGTGGAACAAGGGATATCACCGCTGACGTCAGATGGATCTTGGCTGAAAGCAAAGAATACCAGAAAGTTGTTTACCTGTGTTTTATTGACTATGCAAAGGCATTCGACTATGTGGAGCATAACAAATTATGGATTAACATTGTGAAGAATGAGAATTCCAGAACACTTAATTGGGCTCATTGTGTGGTTTAAAGTCAGGAAAGGTGTGAGTCAGGGTTGTACCCTTTCACCATTCTTATTCAGTCAGTATGCTGAGCAAATAACCTGAGAAGCTGGACTATATGAGGAAAAATGTGGCATCTGGATTCCAGGAAGATGCATCAACGACCTGTGATATGCAGATGATATAACCTTGCTTGCTGAAAGTGAAGAGGATTTGAAGCATTTATTGATGAAGATCAAAGACTACAGACTTCAATATGGACTACAACTCAACATAAAACAAAATCCTCACAACTAGACCAATAAGCAACATTATGATAAATGGAGAAAATACTGAAGTTGTCAAAGATTTCACTTTACTTGGATCCACAATCAACGTCCATGGAAGCAGAAATCAAGAAATCAAACGATGTATCTCATTGGGCAAATCTGCTGCAAAAGATCTCTTTAAAGTGTTAGAAAGCACAGGTGTCACCTTGAGGACTAACATGCACCTGACCCAAACCATGGTATTTTCAATCGCCTCATATGCATGCAAGAGCTGGACAATGAATAAGGAAGACTGAAGGATTGAGCCTTTGAATTACTGTGTGGGGGAAGAATACTGAATATACCTCCAACTGCCAGAAATACAAATCTGTCTTGGAAGAAGTACAGTCAGAATGCTCTTTAGAAATGAGTTTGGCAAGACTTTGTCTCCCTTACTTTGGACACGTCATCAGGAGGGACCAGTCCCTGCAGAAGGACATCATGCTTGAAGTAGTGAGTCAGCAAAAGAGAAGACCCTCAATGAGATGGATTGGCACAGTGATCGAAACAATGGGCTCAAACACAGCAGTACTGGGCAGTGTTTTGTTCTGTTGTACACGGGGTTGGTATGAGTTGGTACCAACTTTTTGGTACCTAATATCAACAATCTTATGGGAGCAGATTGCCAGGTTTCCCTCTTAACCACTGTACCACCAGAGCTCCTTAGGTTCTCCTAGTGAATGAGATTTTAACTGACTTACCACTTAACACCTACTTAAGCAGCTCAGATGTTCTTGCTTGTTGGTTTTTATGTTTTAAACTAAGGTTCTCCAAGTGTTCTAGACTCTCGAAGTTGCCGGGTGGAGGTATTTAAGCTATCACAAATCACTGTGAAATAACTATTTTAGTGGCTAGAGTTTGTGCCTTTAAAATTTATTAAAACACAAAAGAGCCACCTACAGGAAAACTACTGTAAATGATAGCCCTAGCTTCCTTTGAAATCTAAAACGGCTCTGTAGCAAGGCACTTAGTAATGGAATCTTCAATTAAGAGTCCTCAGGCTGTTCTCTCTACATTCCTTCCTCACCGAAAAGCAAATATAGGATGTCGAAAAGCAAATATAGGATGTCGGCTTTTAAGTGAGAACGGGTTTGGCTTCCAGAGAAAAGGAGGTATTACTGACATTTTAGAGGCTACCACCATCTCTTCCCCAAATGAATTACAAATACAGTAGTCTACATTACATATAAATAAAATGGAATTCAAAAACCCTGAGAGCTTGGTAGGTAAAATATTTAGGAAGTCTGTGAGCTATTTGGAACCCTGGTGGCACACTGGTTAAGAACTAGGCTGCTAACCAGAAGGTTGGCAGTTTGAATTCGCCAGCTGCTCTCCTTGGAAACCTTATGGGGCAGTTCTACTCTGTTCTACAGGGTGGCTATGAGTCGGAATCGACTCGACGACAATGTTTTTTTTTTTTTTTTTTTTTGGTTTGGTGAGCTATTCAGAGAATGTCTAAAGTTTTCAGTTTATCATTTATTATTGATATTTTCTAGAACCACAAGTAGGGGGAGAGAGAGACATGAGAATTCCCTCCAACAAAGTAGGAACGAGTGGGCAAAAAGGAAAATAAAGCTTTAAATAGACATTTCCCAGAGAACAAAACTCCTTTCTCATGCTTTATACATTGTGGGGTTTTTTGTTTTTGTTTTTTTTTAATGTTTTGGACTTGTTTATATAAAAAAATATGCCTGAGAGGAATTGTTTACCAATTAAAGGCAAATAACCCTTGGAATACACTTATGAAATCCTATCTAGGCATCAATTCTAGCAGGTTACCAACCTCTTTATGCAATCAAGGGCCTTAGCCTGTTGGCCACCACCCATCTGTTACTGGGTGGAAATTCCAGGTTCTTGCTCAGCGTGACTTGTATTGGCCAATAAATGAGAGGCCGAGGTGGGAGAACAGGAAGGGAACCTTTATTTTGTTGTACAAGGAAAAGGAGTCAGTCGGAGCTGCTGCTGCCAAGACTGCTAGCCAAAGGTGGGCAGGCAAGTTACTTTTAAAGGGTTACAAGTAGACAGTTCATATGAGTTACATCAGCAACATTCTTAATCATACTAAACAGGTGTGACAGTGTTTACATATAATCTCCAAGCAAAAGCAAGATATAAATGCAAAGCTAGGGGGCGGGGGGGCAGAGCCCCGCAAAGGAAATGATTTTTCAGTACAACACTGTAGGGGAAAAGGCCAGGTGAAGAATATTGCACTGTGGGGGCTCTGTTTCACATTTGTCAGTTTATTGTATTATGGTGGCTTACAAGTTGCTGTGATGCTGGAAACTATGACACTAGTATTTCAAATACCAGCAGGGTCACCCATGGTAGACAAGTCTCAGCAGAACTTCCAGATTAAGACAAACTAGGAGGATAGGGCTGGTGATCTACTTCCTGAAAATTAGCCAATGAAAACCCTATGGATTACAACAGAATATTGTCCAGTATAGTGCTGGAAGATGAGGACCCTTGGTTGGAGGGCAACAATGGACTCAAGTATGCTGGGGATCATGATGATGGCGCAGCATTTCGTTCTTTTGTACGTGGGGTCACCATAAGCCAGAAGCAACTTGAATGTTATCTAACAACAAAGCCTGTGGAAGAGGAGCTGTTGGGTAAACACCAGATCAAATCAGGAACTGACTTTTATGTGGGAGAACCTGATCTGATCACTAGATCAGAACTGTACTTCTCTCATACAGTCCCAGGTTCCCAGTATTTCAAGGGTGCTTTTGTAATCAATTCATACAGTTTTGTAAGTACAGTGAAACCTGTGAGAGCCAGAACTCAATGGGGCTTCCTTGTTTTTCCAGGACTTGCAAGTTTTCCACCTTTGACAGGGTACAGTCTTACCATGTTTCTATTGCTTGTTTTAATGGAAAGTATTTGAATTTTCTTTCTCTGACAGTTTTCTGCCTTAAATGGGTTCCAGCTTTCACAGGCTTTACCAGAGTATTCGAGAGCTTTCCTTCAATTGTTTGTCATCTGCCTGGCACAGCATATTTCTAACAGCATACTTTTAGTAAGTGGTGGCACCAGAATTACAATACAGGTGGGCTGATTTGGAGTCCTGACGTTAAATCAGGGCAGTACCATGCAGCTTTTCCCAAAGTGGAAGTGACTGGCATTAATTAACATAACCTCCCTGTTCCATTCTAATCCAAACAGAAGACAGCTGTAGTGAACGCCTTGAAACTTCTCCAACCTTGTTTTTGAACCAGGGCTTCGAACCAGTTCAAACCCTTGCTGAGAATTTGCATTTCCACCCCAAGTATACTGAATCAGAATCTACATTTTAACAAGATCCCCAGGTGATTCTTTAAAAAAAAAAAGGAAAAAATATCGTATTTTAGATGAAGGTTTACAGAACTAGCTTCTCATTAAACAGTCAGTACACATATTGTTTCGTGACACTGGTTACCAACCCCACAACATTTCAACACTCTCCCCTTCTTGACCTTGGGTTCCCTATTACCAGTTTTCCAGTCCCCTCCTGCCTTCTCGGCCTTGCCCCTGGACTGGTGTGCCCCTTTAGTCTCGTTTTGTTTTATGGGCCTGTCTAATCTTTGGCTGAAGGGTGAACCTCAGGAGTGACTTCAGTACTGAGCTAAAGGGGTGTCCGGGGGCCGTACTCTTGGGATTTCTCCAGTCTGTCAGGCCAGTAAGCCTGGTCTTTTTTTGTGAGTTAGAATTTTGTTCTACATTTTTCTCCAGCTCTGTCCGGGACCCTCTGTTGTGATCCCTGTCAGAGCAGTCAGTGGTGGTGGCCGACCACCATCTAGTTGTGCTGGACTCAGTCTGGTGGAGGCTGTGGCAGTCGTGGTCTGCTAGTCCTTTGGACTAATTCTTCCCTTGTGTCTTTGGTTTTTGTCATTCTCCCTTGCTCCAGATGGGGTGAGACCAGTGGAGTACCTTAGACGGCTGCTCACAGGCTTTTAAGACCCCAGACACTACTCACCAAAGTAGAATGTAGAACATTTTCTTTATAAACTATGTTACACCAATTGAGCTAATGTTGCCCGAGACCATGGTCCCCAGAGCCCTCCCCCAGGTGATTCTTATGTATAAGGAAATTTGAGCACCACTGATCTACTAGCGGTTCTCAGAATCGGTCCCCAACCAGCAGCACTAGCATCACCTGGGAACTTGTTATCAAATTCAAACCCATTGCCATCTAGTCGATTCCGACTCAGAGCGACCCCATAGGACAGAGCAGAACTGCCCCCATAGGGTTTCCAAGGAGTGGCTGGTAGATTCGAACTGCCAACCTTTTGGTTAGAAGCTGAGCTCTTAATCACTACACCACCAGGCTCTGGGAACTTGTTAGAAAGGCAAATTCTCAGCAGGGGTTCAACCTGGAACAAACTGGTTTGAAGTCCCGTTTGGAACAAAGCATGCTTCAGGCTCTTCTGCTCCATCAGTACCGATTACATACCATCAACAGAAGGTATCATACGGCTCCCTTCTATTTACAATAGCAAGACGTTTACTTTTTAGTATTTATATATGAGTGGACTTGTAAATAATCACATAGGTGTTAAAAGAAAACAAAAACTGGGAAGGAGGTAGGCCAGTGATTGAAATTTTGCAAAGGCTCTACCGTCAAGAAGATGAACATCTAAAGAAATTCTGCTACCAAATGCCAACTAAGAAAGTTAAACCTTTTACTAAGAACTTAAAAAACTTTCATGGATGGAAGGGTACTCCTCTGAGAACTGCTAGCTCTTCCTCCCCCCACACCAGACCAGACCCAGCTGGGATGCTTCTTACTCTCCAGCTGCTTCTCATAGAGCCTATAGACCCTCAGGTGGGCCCTGCGCAGCCAGTAGTGACAAACATGGGCCCCAGTCACATACCCAGTCATTTTTGGCTGGTCAATGTGCATGTGGCCAGATTACTTAACCACCGGGTCTTGGTTTTCTCACCTTTAAAATGGGTATCTATCTACCTCCCAGAGCTCATTTATTCTTTCAACGAATACTTATTGAAGAGCTAGGATGTACCAAGTACTGGAAAGAAGCAGTTAACAATATAAACTGTTTCTGCCCTAGAAGAGCTTACACTTAGGGGAGAAGGGGAGCCAGACCAACAAGTAAAAAAATACCCCCCCCCCCCCGAAAAAGCCAAGATGATTCTATCTATTCGTTACACTTTTATGGGTATGAAATAGAGTAATAGGGATGCCCTTACTTTGGAATACCATCTGAAAAAGAAACATTTAAGCAAGACCTGGAGGATAAAAATTAATCAGCCTGGTAGAAAGTGGGGTGAAGAGCACTCCAGGTAGAGGGAACCCAACCTGCAATGGCTAAGAGGTGAGAAAGGTTTGCAAGAGCAAACAGAAGACCGTGAGCAAGCAAGGTAGGGTCCAGGATGAAAGTTGGGGGCGGCTGTTTAAAAAAAAAAATCGAGACGAATCTGCCCCACAGCAACCCTATAGAAGACAGAGTAGAACCGCCCCATAGGGTTTCCAAGAAGCAGCTGGTAGATTGGAATCGCTGACCTTTTGGTTAGCAGCCAAGCTCTTAACCACTGCGCCACCACGGCTCCAGAACCAAATCCACTGCTGTCAAGTCCATTCCAACTCATACAACTGCCCCATCGAGTTTCCAAAGAGCGGCTGGTAGATTCGAACTGCTGACCTTTTGCTTAGCAGCCAAGCTCTTAACTACTGTGTCACCAGGTCTCCGGGGAAGGGGGCAGGCCATATTAAATTCGGACTCTGGATTTTTTTCCACTAACAATGGGGCCCCACTAAAGGACTTTAATAGGCAGGAAGTATCTTGGTTCGATTTATGTTTTAAAAATATTACATTCCCTCCAACTCTGTGTGGAGAATGGCCTGGAGGGAAACAAAAGTCGAGGCAACGAGAGCAGTGATAGGAAAGTAGTGCAGTGGGCTGGTTCGGGGGAACTTTAGAAAGCCATGATGGTAGCTAACTTTGCTGTACACTTACCTCGGGCCAGGCACGTTTGAAGAGCTTTACTGGGTATAAACTCCTTTCACTCTTACTACAAATAATAACATGACTGCCCCCATTTTTGCATGGATAAACTGAAGCACAAAAAGGTCAAATGGCACGTGGTAAGCGCTCTGTATCTGCAGTAGTTAGTATTACTATCCGAGACCACACATCTATTAAGCGGTGAAGCCAGAATAAGAACCTGGGCAGTGCGATCCCTTATCCCGACCCCGGGCAAAGGTTAGGTCTCTACACTGCCTGCTGCACGCCCCCTAAAAAGTATTATTACTAGAGGAAACCAAGGCCCAGAGAGCGGAAGGAACCCGGAATTTTAAGCGCTTCACTCGGGTTCGACTCCACTCCTGAGACCGGCAGCCCAGGGACACGAGAACTCGCCAGACTGAACCCCCCGCGCCCAGTCCAGAAGGCTGGATCACCAGCCCGGCCTGCAGCCCCGACCCGCGGGAGACTGCGAAGCCGCCACACACGTACCTGAAAGACACTGAGCCCGCGCCCGCCGCGCCTGCGCGCGGTTCAAACTTTTCAGGCCGCGGCGCGCGCCTCGCGACCCCGCCCCTTCCTCTTCCGGGAAGTCCGCAGCTGGGTCCTAAAGACCGCCGAGTCCAGAGGGGCTGCCCAGGAGGTGGCGAAGGAGAGACCTGGCCGCCTCTAGCTCTTCTCTATCCTCACAACTATCCTAAAAAAGAGGGAGAGAAAAAAGAAAGATTTCCCTCTCTCCTTGCTTCGTTAATTAGCAAAACTCATTTCTTTTACAGGGATTCTCAAAGAAAGTCTCAGGCTCCCAGGGACCAAGGCTGGGGTGTTTACTTTAAAGGCTGAGGGAGAATCAACTGAGGTTAAAGCCACTGAGGATTGAGAGATCTGTGTCCCGGAAGGGGCGACTTAAAAACCTGAAGTAAAATGAAGGGTTAAATGAGTTCCCATCAGATTCTAAACCTGGAAGGTCTGATTCTTCTTTGAAACCACGTGTGTGTGTGTGTGTGTGTGTGTGTGTGTGTGTGTGTGTGTGTGTGTGTGTGTGTGTGTGTGTGTGTGTGTGTGTGTGTGTGTGTGTGTGTGTGTGTGTGTGTGTGTGTGTGTGTGTGTGTGTGTGTGTGTGTGTGTGTGTGTGTGTGCGCGCGTGCGTTTTAATTTACTGATTTGATAGAAAGAGGTCTAAGATTTGCAAACCATTTGCCAACCAGAACTCTTCTCATATTCCTTGCCCTTAAGGAATGTTTCCGTAGAATTTGGGCTCCATGCTGTTCATGCTCTTTGTTCTTGGAGTTTCTTTCAGACCAGGACTGAATGAAACCACTTTGTGTAAACATCCTAACAGCACATTTGGTTCGTTTATTGAACGTCTCCTCTGTGCCAGGCCCCGTGCTATGTGCTTGGGCTACACAAGGACAAAACATGGTAGCGACCTTAGACCGCGCGACCGGAATGTTCTGCTGATCTGAATGTGAGTCCTGGACTTGTTTAGTTCCTTTTATCCTTTGTTCATACTTTTTTTTCTCTCCTATAATGTTTAGCACAGTGCTAGAGACCAAGAAAATGGCCAAATTATTTATTGCGTAAATGAAGAAAAGAGAATCTGAAGGAAATCATGCGCCACGTTACGTCGAAACAGCACCCAGATGAGCGGAATCCCCAGCCGCGCCCAATGAGTTAAGAGGAAAGGACGGAACCTGGGAGCCTCACCGCCACAGGCGCTTCCAAGGAAACGTTTTTAAACAAAGTATCTGGCCAATAGCACTGCGAGATCAACGCCAGTGGTTCGCATGCCGCCCAATGGGAGGCGACGTTAGAGTTGCCTGGCGAAGTTCCGCTACCCGAGCCATGGTGGGCGTGGCCGCAGTGGGCTGAGAGTCGGGCTCTGCTTGCGGGTTAGGTTGTCAGAGTTCTGGCTGTGGTGTTATGTTTTTTGCAAAGGGCGGGACGCGGTCGCGGACGTCGGAAGTCGACCCCTCAGAGCACAAGAAATGGGTGAAAGTAGGTGTCCGGAGGGCAACTTTGAGCCTTGGACTTAAACTTGTCCCCGGGGCTCTCACTTCTGTCAGCGCCTCGGTCACTCATCCCTGTTGTTCACACAGGAACTGGATTGTCTTTCCCAAGGCTTGGGTCAGTGACTGGGCTAGAGCCGCAAGGCTCTTGGCTCCCGGTCTAGTCCTCTGGTAACCTCCAAGTTCCTTCTCTTCTTTCCCCGCCAGCTGGTCTATTAACGATAATCTTTGTTCTGTATTCCTCCGCCCGCCTTCTAAAGCCATGCCCTTTGCCTCACTTTTCCAATTCCAGGACTGACTTTTGGGTAGAATGAATGGTTTAAAAGAATTCATTTGCATCAGTCTGGCGTTACACCGTTTGTACTTTTTTGATAAATTTTAGCCCATCATTAAGATTTCTTGAGAATTCGGATAATGAAAATCCATTTCCGAGCCCTACTGCTGGTCTGAGTTACAGATTTTCGATATCCAAATTTAAGATAAACTGGTAGTAGAAGAGAACAAACCACTTCTGTCTCATTAAAGATTTTTTTTTTTTTTTTTTTTTAGGTATTTAAAGCATGTGATGAAGGTAACAAAGGCTATCTAAGCAGAGAGGACTTTAAAGTTGCTGTTGTAACGCTGTTTGGGTACAAGCCCTCCAAGGTAGACCTTACTTTATGTGTTTGGGGATGGGGTAGACAATGCAAGAGTGAATGAATCCTCACTAAAGTGCAGAGGACTACCTTAGGATATTTATAAAGCAAATCACCGCCTTGTAAGCAGTCTCAGAGATGTGTCTAGTGCTGAATTTTACTTTCCTCTTCAGAACCCCACTTAGGGCTGAATTAAAAGTCTATCTCATGACATCCCAGGAAGCCTATTTCACGACTAGGCTGCTAATAATTATAACAAATATGAGAGGTAAGCCTAAGGGTGGAGGTGGATGTGTTGATAACAGGAGTAATCCACACAGGAGGTGACATGCAGAGTCTTTCTCTCTTACTTTTTTGTTTAGCTTAAATTATGAAAGTAATACATTAATATAGTCAAAAACTTTCAACAGTGCAGAAAGGTATAAATTATAGTTGACTGTAAAATCCCTTCCGTTTGTATGGGAGGGTACCACTTCTCAGGAGTTACCATTATTAGCGGTTTCTTTTGTACCATTCCGGAATTTCCCATGCATGACAAGCATATATCTGCATAGCCTTCTGTTGAAAACATAGGTGGGTTCATACTATGCCTACTTTATTTTGTGCCTGCTTTTTTCACTTAGACTAGGTTTTGAATGCTTTCCACATACACACACTACTAGCAAGTTTTTTTAAAAAATTGTTGTATAGTATTCTATTTAGCCAGTTTCCTGTTTTTGGTTATTAAGGTTGTTTACATTTTTTTCCCAACTCTCACAAACATTGCTGCATTGAACATCCTTATATATCTAAATACATATGTGTATATATACTTATGTCCTTGTGGTTGTATATCTATGGGATAAATTCCAAGAAGTACAATTGCTAGGTCACAGGATATGTACATTTGAAATTTTCTTGGATATTGGTCTCCAGAATAGGTTGCACTAATTTACTGATAATGATAGTTGAGCTAAACCTCAAATGATGCACTGACTTTAGTAGGACAAGTGTCCTGTCTTTGTGTTGTTCCTTTTGCCTGTTAACATCCTTTCTAGAGGTGGTTCCCTCCTTGTTAAGCTGCTGATCTGAAATTAATTAGGGTCAAGATATAGTCCAGCTTCAAGAGATTCAACTGCAACCATCAAGCAAGTCTGCAATCAAGGCTGTGCCTGAAATGCCCACGCTTGTTCCGCTCATTAGCCCATACGGCTTGGCAGTCAGTTCTGGCCCAGCTGCTCCTCATGAGTGGGCCCTACCCTTCTGCAGATTGCAAGCCCAGCAAAGACAAGGACCACATGATGCCCCACTTCTCTATCCTTCAGCCTCTTTAAAGGCACAGTAAATTTGTTCTGTTGACACAAATAGGTCACATGAACAATCCAGGTGGGTTCAGAGAGCTTCCACTATTAGGGGATGCTTAGTTACTGAGAGGCCAATTATGAAGCTCAGAGAAGTAGCAAGGGCTGGCTCCCAGAAATTGCAGCTCTCCTGTTAACCTGCAATCATTTCAGTGGGAAGACCAAAGCAGGTCATCTAAAAAGACACTGTGTTTGAAGCATTAATTTAACCTGGGTTCAGTTAGAAAGATATCTTGTCTGATTCTGCCTTTATCACCCTTGAGTCCATTTACTTGGTTTTAATTTATAGAATATTAAGGAGGAATTTAATGACAGGTATAGTGGTGTGGTAACATATATCAGAAAACCAAACCAAATCCGTTGCCGTCAAGTCCATTCTGACTCATAGTGGCCCCATGTGTTACAGAGTAGAACTGCTCCATAGGGTTTTCTTGGCTGAAGTTTTTACAGAAGCAGATCACTGGGTCTTCTGTGAAGCCTTAGATGGGTTCAAACTGCCAACCTTTAGGTTAGCCGCTAGTTACAAACCACATGTGCCACCCAGGGATCTTTGAGATGAACAGATATTTACTTTTATACTAAGCAGCCCTGGTGGTACAATCATTAAGCACTTGGCTGCTAACTAAAAGGTCACCAGTTCGAACCTACCGGCTGCTCCGTGGGGGAGAATACGTGGCAATCTGCTCTTAAAGATTACAGCTGAGGAAACACTGTGGGGCATTTCTATTCCGTCCAATAGGATTGCTAGGAGTCAGAATCGACTTGACGGCACACAACAACAACACTTTTATACTGGTTGGAGACTTTAGAACTTATTTTTTAAACAAATGAAATAATTACTGACTGCAGATCACTGAACACTCAATCATTTGTGTGGTGAACTTATAGTAAATAAGTGATTCTTAACTATATA
The DNA here is from genome assembly GCA_030035585.1 of Dugong dugon. NCBI lineage: Eukaryota > Metazoa > Chordata > Mammalia > Sirenia > Dugongidae > Dugong > Dugong dugon. Next base: position 99,298,229 of record CM057472.1, on the reverse strand, counting down.
CAATGAAATGTGACAGATTTTTACTTTTGTACTGGGTTGAAGCTTTGGCTTTTATTTTTGAATATTACTTTCAAATAAATGAAATATTTACTGAATGCAGATCATGAAGCAGTGAAGTACTTATATAGTAAATAACTTATATGCTTACACAGTCATTTACACAATTAGTATTCCTATTTAATAAAAGGAACACTTACTAGTTGCTAGAAGTATAAAGATGGATACAACAGTCTCTACTTTGAAGCAGTTCTCAGTTTAGCGTAGAGAGACTTTTAAAACTCTGTCATAAATACGAAGATGGAGAAGACATGTAAGCACAGAATGTGAAGGGAACAAAGAGGAGGGTCTATCCTAGTGGTAACTATAGTAGGACTCTTGGTGTCATTTAGACTAGAGGGGCTAGACTACTTTGACATGAAATGTTCTGGAAAGTCTTTGTGGGTGATAGGAGAAGTTACACCTGGAGATTGATTGGATGTGGTGGAGACGACAGATGCATGACCACCAGGATCAAAGGGGTATTGATGCCACCAAGTAAGAGAAAATTCACAGAGAGTAGGTTGGGGGAAAGTCAGTGAATTCAGATTGGGGTAGAATGAGTTTGATGTGCTTATGAACAAAGACGTCACTTTGAGGACTAAGGTGCACCTGAGCCTGACCCAAGCCATGGTATTTTCAATCACCTCATATGCATGCAAAAGCTGAACAATGAAAAAGGAAGACTGAGAAAAGAATTGATGGATTTGAATTTTGGTGTTGGCGAAGAATATTGAATATGTGATGGACTACCAGAACAAACAAATTTGTCTTGGAGGAAATACAGCCAGAATGCTCCTTAGAAGCAAGAATGGTGAGACTTCATCTCATGTACTTTGGACATGTTATAAGGAGGGACCAGTCCCTGGGAAAGGACATCATGCTTGGTAAAGTAGAGGGTTAGTGAAAAAGAGGAAGAAGACACTCATCCAGACAGGTTGACAGAATGGCTGCAACAGTGGACTGAAACATACTTATTATTGTAAGGATGGTGCAGACCTGGCAACATTTTGTTCCGTTATACATGGGCCTCTGTGAGCCGGAACCAACTCAACAGCACCTAACAACGACAACATGAGCATCTCAGATGCATTCAATATTGTGCTGGGTTTTGAGGTTAATAGTGGTGAAATTCTCCTCTTATATTTTATTGCCTCCATTAGATACAAAAACAAAAAGAAACTCATTGCCGTAGAGTTGATTCTGAATCACGGTGACCCCATGTGTTACAGAGTAGAACTGCTCCAGAGGATTTTTTTTTTTTTTTTATTACACAGAACCAGTTCACCAGGCCTTGCTTCCATGGAGCCGCTGGGTCAGTTTGAACTGCCTTTGGGTAGCAGCCAATTGCAAACCACTTGTGCCACCCAGACACCTTTCTGTTAGATATGGGAATCTGTTATTGGGTGGAGACATGAGGACTGAAAATGGAATTGAGACTTCTCAGTTCACAGGTGGTAGCTTAAAACGTGAGGTTGGATGACATTGCCCAAGAAAGTACTCAGCATGTGAAGAGCAGCAGTTTGAGGACAGAACATTGGGGAGTACCAACCTTTAAGGGTAAGCAGAGGATTCCATGAAGAAGATGGAGTAGGAACCATTTGGGAAGGACAAGAAGAATCAGGAAAGTGCAGGACCTGGAATCCAAGACTATGGAGAGTTCAAGATGGAAGGTGGAGAAATTATGTCTGATGCTGCCAAGGTTCTAATTCCATAATGTTTACAAAGTTTTTGTGATAATATGAAAAATACTTATGTTTTAATACTTACTGAGAGTAGGTCCCCAAATTTTACACAAAGTGTGTTGTTAAATATGTTTTAAAATACATAGGAAAAAAAAAGCTAAGATAGGTGAAAATATTAATAACGGTATCCATTGAATGGCTTTTTTTTTTTTTTTTTTTTTTTTGCTTTTTTCATGTTTTCTATGATCACTTGTCACTTTTTTTTTTAACTTGGAATATTTTTATTTTAAAATATTAAAGGGAGTCTAGACCACATTATGGCTACCTATTTCCACGAGCAGAAGTAAAGCTGTATTTTCATTCCAAGGATACAGACCACAATGCCTTTAATGGTAGTTAGCAGCTTTTTTAAAAAGGAGAAGAGACAGACAAAAAGAGAGAGGAGCCAAATGCCAATTACACACTGAATTTCAACCTGGCTTAAAACTTCACCCTAATTCTAGAAAAGGAGAGAATGAGGAAGGCAGCACATATGTTTTATTAATTTTATAATTGGGGGAAAAAAATTAAAGTTATAAAGTCTGTTGTAAAATTGCTTGTATTTGTCTAAAACTAAAAGATTTTTTTAGATTATGCTACATATGTGACAGCCAAGTTGATTTTATATGCTCAGACTATTTTGGTCAGCGGAATACAGTGTTGAAACCATTAAAATTTGTAGCAAATTAGAATCTACTAACTTACAGATGTTGATAAAAAAGTTAAATGACTATATTATAGCTATTGCGTGACATTACTTGTCTACTGGTTTCAACGAAGTTGGTTTCTCATAAAATACATTCCTTACCTCTACCCCAGGATTTAAGAATTTTCACTGTGAAAAAATTTCATGAAATTACATGTTTTATTACTCTTCCCTCTTTTCTAGATAGAAGCGGATTCTGTGATGTCTTCAATAAACCAAAACACTTCCGGTAATGTCAAAATGAGTATTAATTTTTAGTATCCTGATCTAGACATTCATACAACTAAAAATTACGAATAAATATAGAGACTATAAAGCATTATATTTAAGCACAGCTTTGTTTTGTTTCCCCTTATTCAATGAAAGAAAGGGAGAAGATTTGAGTTCTTTTAATTTTGATTAATTAATTTATTTACAGGTATAGTATATGTCTATTGCAGAAAAATTTTAAACTGCCGAAAAGCATAAAGAAATAAAATGTCACTCATAATTTCTACATGCAGAGGATGATTCTGGGTTTTCTGACTTGAGCAGCTGAATGAGTGGAAGTGGTACTTACTGAGATGGGTAGATTGGAGGAGAAGATTTGGGGCTGGGGGAGACCAAGAGTTCACTTTTGAATATGTTCAGTTTTGAGAAATTTCTATCAATGATATCATGTCAGTTGGTCTGTACAAATATGGAATTCAGAGGAAAACTGAGTTGAAAACATAAATGTGGGAGTCATACATGTAGATGATTTCAAAGCCATGGGAATGGTTGAGACTTCTTAGAGAGATAGAGTAGAATGAGAACTTTAAGAACTATAACCATTAGAAGTTGGGTAGAGGATGAGGAAATAGCAAAGAGACTTAGGAATGGCAGAGGGACAGGAGGAAAATCAAGAGTGTTTGATCAGAAGCCAAGAGAAGTGGATGTTTCAAGGAAGAGGGTGTAGCCAACACTGTCAAATGCTGCTGAAAGGTCAAGTAGCATAAGAACTGATGGGGGTCCACTGGAGTTGACAACCAGGAGGTGTTGGTGACTTTAGGAAGAACAGTTTCAGTGTGTGGTTGAGGACAGAGGCCAGGTTGGAGTGAGTTGAAGATAAATGGAAAGTGAGATAAATGGAAAGTGTGGCAATGTGAGTAGATAAGTCTTTCAGTAGGGCCAGAGTGGCTGTGGATCAAGAGGGATTTTGTTTTCTTTCTTTCTTTCTTTTTTTTAAATAGATGAGAGATACCAGAGTTGTTTCAAGTTTAGTGGAATGAGCTGGTGAAGAGAGAGAGAGAGATGAGCACCTATCATGTGACAGGATAGGATCCAGAGTGTGCTGTATTGGCTTTTTAAAGTTACTTTTTGCTTAGAAATAATTTAAAGCTTACAAAAAGTTGCAAACAAAGAACAACAATGAATCTGTGAAGCATGTCATAACATGGATGAAACTGGAGGACATTATGCTGAGTGAAGTAAGTCAATCACAAAAGGACGAATATTGTATGAGACCTCTATTGTAAAAACCCATGAAAAAGTTCACACACAAAATGTAACAATCTTTGTTGGTTACCAGGGATGGGAGGGGTGGGGGGGGAATACTAAATAGGCAATAGATAAGTGGTATCTTGGGTGAAGGGTGAGACAGTACACAATACAGGGGAAACTAGCACAACCTGTACAAGGAGAGGTCATGGAAGCCCCATAGACACATCCAAACTCCCTGAGGGACTGAATTGCTGGGCGGAGGGCTGTGGGGACCATGGTCTCAGGGAACATCTAGCTCAATTGGCATGACACAGCTTATAAAGACAATCCTCTACATTCTACCTTGGTGAGTAGTGTCTGGGGTCTTAAAAGCCTGTGAGCAGCCATCTAAGATACTCCACTGGTCTCACCCCTTTGGGATCAAGGGAGAATGAAGAGAACAGGATACAAGGAAAAGATTAGTCGAAAGGACTACTTGTCCACAGCTACCAAGGCCTCCACCGGACTGAGTCCAGTACAGCTAGATGGTGCCCGGCTACCACCACTGACTGCTCTGACCAGGATCACAACAGAGGGTTCTGGACAGAGCTGGAGAAGGATGTAGAACAGAATTCTAACTCACAAAAAAAAACACCAGATTTACTGGCCTAAAGGAGACTGGAGAAACCCCGAGAATATGGCCCCCAGACACCCTTTTAGCTCAGTAGTGAACTTATCTCCGAGGTTCACCGTTCAGCCTGGGAGTGGACATCCCCGTAAAACCAAATGAGACTAACGAGGTACAGGAGTCCAGTGACAAGGGCCAGAAGGCAGAAGGGGACAAGGAAGCTGGTGATAGGGAACCCAAGGTTGAGTAAGGATATTGTTGATGGGTTGTGAGATTGTTAACCATTGTCATAGGGCACATTTGTAGTGACTGTTAAAATGAGAAACTATTTTGTTCTGTAAGCCTTCATTTTAAATGAGAATAACAGCACAACTGGAAGAGCATAGTCAATGTCACTGAACTGTGCATGTAGAAATTTTTGAAATGGTGTATCTTTGGCTATGTGTATTTTCACCAAAAAAAAAAGGTTGAGAATTTAGAGGGTTGACATGTTGTGGGGTTGTTAACCAATGTCATAAAGCAACGTGTACTACTGTTTCATGAGAAACTATTTGTTCTGTAAGCCTTCACCTGAAGTACAATAAAAATAATTTTAAAAAGTTGCAAACAAAAATAGTACAGGGAACAGCTATAATAGCCTTTACCTAGATTCACGTATTGTTAATGTTTTACCCCATTTTCTTTTTCATTTGCACTTTTCTACCACTAACCCCGCCTCTGTACTGTATATAACCATGGTATAGTTATATCACCTTTGTAATTTTATATTGACACTGTATTTTAATTTATCATCCATAGATCGAATGTCCTTAGTGGCATTTTTCCTCCTTTAGTACAGGATTCAGTCTTTGGCGTTGTGTCTCTTTAGCCTCCTGACACCTGGAACGTTTCTGGTCTTTCTTTGCCTTTATGGCATTGGTGTTTTTTGAATAATATAGCATTCCTCCTCACTGTTTGGTATTTATTTATTTTTTAGAACATTCCTCATTTGCGTAATGTTTCTCTATGATTACGTTGAGGTTACACACTCTTTTTTTTCATGTTTTCTATGATCACTTGTCACTTTTTTTTTTTTAACTTGGAATATTTTTATTTTAAAATATTAAAGGGAGTCTAGACCACATTATGGCTACCTATTCCCATGAGCAGAAGTAAAGCTGTATTTTCATTCCAAGGATATAGACCACAATGCCTTTAATGGTAGTTAGCAGCTTTTTTAAAAAAAGGAGAAGAGACAGACAAAAAGGGAGAGGAGCCAAATGCCAATTACACACTGAATTTCAACCTGGCTTAAAACTTCACCCTAATTCTAGAAAAGGAGAGAATGGACTTTAGAAGAAGGAATATCACTAGGGATAAAGAAGGTCATTTTATAATGACGAAGGAGTCAATTCATCATAGTAGTTAACGATTCTAAACGATTATGCTCCTAACAACAGAAATTTAAACGTCCTTCTCAGGTTACCTCGTCTGCAGGCACACAGTGTCCATCTGTCTCTCATAGGTGATACCAGTTTTGATCAGCAGTCAAGATGTTGTCCGATTTCTCCATCATATTGCTGTTTGTATTTTCTTCCTTTGCAAATGATAAGCAACCTATGGAGAGACACTTTAAAGACCACACAAATACTCTGCTCCTCATCGGATTTATCCCCAGTGTCTTAGTCGTCTAGTGCTTCTATAACTGAAATACCACAAGTGGATGGCTTTAACAAAGAGAAATCTATCTCTCGCAGTCTGGTAGGCTAGAATTCCGAATTCAGGGCATCAGCTTCAGGGGAAGGCTTTCTCTGTCTGTGGGCTCTAAGGGAAGATCCTTGTCATCAATCTTCCCCTGGTGGAAGAGCATCTCAGGCGCAGGGACCCTGGGTCCAAAGGACGCAGTCTGCTCCTGGTGCTGCTTTCTTGGTGGTATGAGGTCCCCATGTCTCTCTGCTCGCTTCTCTCTTTATACCTCAAAAGAGATTGGCTTAAGACACAATCTGATTTTGTAGATCTCATCAACATAACTACCACTAATCCATCTCATTACATCGAATTGATAGGATTTGCAACATACAGGAAAATCACATCAGTAGAAATCACACAATACTGGGAATCATGGCCTAGCCAAATTGATACACATATTTTTGGGGGACACAGTTCAATCCATGACAGCTAGATCTAGTGTCCATTCATGATTCTTATCTGACCCGGTGTTTACCATAATGATTTCAAAATAATGATTTCTAATTTCAGTGATTCCTCCTTTCTAAACTCTTGGCATTCCTAAAATGCCAAGCTGGTTTTTGGCATTATACAGTAAGCAAGAGACCTTTCTTCTTATCTGTCTGTTATCAGTATGGACTCATGAATTTCTATGTTTTTAATGATTTATAATTCATTACTGTACTCAATTATTTTGGTACTCAAGTTGCCCCACATTTGTCCAGTGGCTGCCCCTCAAGCTAGTTCCTGTTTCCTTTTGGTTGCTTTGATTTTTTTCTTTTTTAAAACTTTTTATTAAAAATAGTTTTAGATTTACAGAAGAGTTGCAAAGTTAATGCAGAGAGCTCCTATATATCCTTTATCCAGTTATAGGAAAGACTTAGACGTGGAAAATATGAAAAGTTCCAATCAAACTTTTAGACACAAAAACTACAATGTGTGAGATGAAAAACACACTAGATGTAATTCATAGCTTCTTAGACTTTGCAGAAGATTAACATACTTGGAAACAAGCAATAGAAATGATCTAAAATGAAAACAGAGAGAAAAAAGACTAGAAAAGTAAACTTTAGGGAGCTTTGGGACAACTTCAAAGGGCTAAATGTAAATGTAATTGGAGCCCCAATGGAGAGAAGAGAGGGAGAAATATTCATTTCCTAGGGCCATGTAACAAAATACCACAAACTGGATGGCTTATAAGAACAGAAATTTATTGTCTCACATTTCTGGATTCCTGGTTGCACAGTGGTTAAGAGTTTGGCTGCTAACCAAAAGATCGGCAGCTTGATTCTACCAGCCACTGCTTGGAAACCCTGTGGGGCAGTTTTACTCTGTCCTGTAGGGTCGCTATGAGTCAAAATCAACTCAATGGCAATGGGTTTGGTTTTTCGGAGGATAGAACACCAAATCAGTTGTCCACTAAGCCATGCTCCCTCCAAAGTCTCCAGGGGAAGGTCCTTTCTTGTCTCTCCCAGCTTCTGGTAACCCTAGGCATTCCTTGGCTTATAGAGGCATTTCCATGTGGCTGTCTTAGTATGTCTCTCTGTGTCCTCCTTCTCTTTTGTAAGGCGCCACTCAGATTGAATTAGAGTCCACACTACTCCAGTGTGGCCTCATATTAACTTAATTGATAGTATCTTCAAAGACCCAAATTCCAAACTAGGTCTTGTTAAAGATACCAGGGGTTAGGACTTTAACGTATCTATTTGGGAGACACAATTCAATCCATAACAGAAGGACAGAAAAAATAGTTAAAGAAATAATCGTTGAAAAATCTTGAAATCTGAAGAAAAAATATAAACGGTCAGATCCATGAAGCGCTATGAAACCCAAGCACAAGAAACTTGAACTACACCAATGCCCATCATAATGACATTGCTTAAAACTAGTGATCTGAACATTTTTTAAAAAATCTTAAAATTACCCAGAAAAAAGACACATACAGAGAAACAAAGATGAGAATGACAGTGAACTTGTGAGAAGCAATAGAAGCCAGAAGAAAGCAGAGCCACGTCTTTAAAGTACTAAAAGAAAAAAACGTCAACCTAGAATTCTGTACTGAGGAAAGTATTTCTCAAAAATGAAGGCAAAATTCCTAAAACAAAAAAACAGACCTACTGGACAGGTTGGGACTCGAGGACTCCCCGAGACTATCGTGCTGAGATACTCTTCAAACTTTGAACAGAAACTAACCCTTGAGGTCACTTTGTCACTAAATAACAAATTGGCTTGAAAAATAATATCACCAGTAAGTGTTGTGCTCCTTTAAAAGATCACCTCTGTAATACCCAAAGGTCAACAATTACTTTAAAACAAAGATGAGAATGTAAGGGGGCAGGGAAACTAGATTGATGGAAACAGAATGACCGGAACGGAGAAAATGAGAACGTTCACACATTGTGAAGAATGTAACCAATGTCACTAAACAGCTCATGTAGAAATTGTTGAATGGGAACCTAAACTGCTGTGTAAACCTTCACTGAAAACACAATAAAATGTATTTTTACAAAACAAAGGCAAAATTAAGACTTTGTTGTCCATACAAAAGCTGGAAGAATTCATCACCAGCAGACCTACTCTGGGAGAGATATTAAAGGAAGTTCTCAGGCAGAAAAAAATGATATCAGATGGAAATCTAGATCTACACAAAAGAATGAAGAGCACCAGAAATGATAAGTATGTGTGTAAATACAAAATACCTGTTAAAATTATTTAAGTCTTTTAAAAAGATAATTGACTATTTAAATCAAAAATAATAACAATGAGTTATGAGGTTAATAACATATGTAGAATTAAAATGAATGACAACAATACCACAAAGACCAGGATTTGAAGTGAGATGGAAGTACACTGTTGCAAGATTTATATGTATATATATGTATATATATATACACACACATGAAGTAGCAAAATATGTCTTGAAGATAGATAGTGATAAAGATGTATTTCATAAACCATAAAGCAACTACTGAAAGAACACAACAAAGAATTATAGTCAAAAAAAGGAGATAAAATGGAATTATAAAAAATATCTAAAAGAAGGAAGGAAAACAGGAAAATGGAAGCAAAGAATAGATGAATAGCGAACAAGGTAGATTTAAACCCAAGCATATTAATGTTTTCATTCCATGTAAATGATCTCCACAGCCCAATTAAGTCATACATTTTCAGATTGGATTAAAAAAGTCCAACCTGACCGTGTGTTGCCTACAAGGAATTCACTTTAAATATAAAGGTACAAAAAAGGTTTAAAGTAAAAGGATGGAGAAATCTATACTGTGCTAACACGAATCAAAAGAAAACTTGTGTGAGTGTGTCGATGTCAGACAAAATGGACTTTAGAAGAAGGAATATCACTAGGGATAAAGAAGGCCATTTTATAATGACGAAGGAGTCAATTCATCATAGTAGTTAACGATTCTAAACAATTATGCTCCTAACAACAGAAATTTAAAATACGTGAAACAGAAAACTGATATAACTGTAAAGCGAGAAGACATCCACATTTATGGCTGGAGGGAGCTTGGGTGATGTAAGCAGTTTGTGATTGGCTGCTAACCTAAAGATTGGAGGTGTGAATCCACCCAGTGGCTCCACGGAAGGCCTGGCGAACTGCTTCCATAAGGATTAAAGCCAAGAAAACTCTGGAGTAGTTCTACTCTGAAGTCGACTCAGCAAGGGGTTTTTATCTAAGTATCGTAGAGTTTTGTTTTTACTAAGTGAATTGAGCATTTTTTTCCTTTCTCTTATATTATTGCCCTTTTAAAATAACGAACATATTTTACTTTGTGTACGTAAAAAAGAAAAAGCTCTCCAGGAATTTACTTTTAACCTTCAACCTTTGAATGATAGAAAAATCAAAGAGATTGATTCACTGTAATGGTAAGTATGGACTGTTCGACTCAGTCACGCTATCCAGTGTGAGTTCAATTGAAGAATAATTTGTGAATGATTAGGTTAATGCTCAGTTGGGTTATGTGCTTTTATTTATTATTATCTTGTCTGACTTGTTTTGAACCAGACTGTTAAATGCTAGATGTATTCTTTTCTTCATTTATTTACATGTCTATTTCCAGCCTTTTAGGTGGTATCTTATTCACCTTTTGTTATTGTTTACGTTTTGTTACTTTGAGCTCCTATTTAAGGAACAAAGGCCAGAGTATAGCAGGAGAGAAGGTTTTGTGTCTTTGATTTCAGATTTCTATTGGCCTCTTAGTAGAAAAGTCTATAGTTAGGAAACTGCATACAAGTTAGGGTTACCATATTTGGAAATTAAATCATAGAACTATTTTGAGATATCACCCACAGATTTTCACTCATGTTGTTGATTGCCATTGAGCTGATTCCAACTCATGGCAACCCCACGTGTTACAGAGTAGAACTGCTCCATAGGGTTTTCTTGGCTATAATCTTTAACAGAAGCTGATCACCAGACTGTTTCTTCTGCGGTACTGGTACTTCAAGGTGTGTTTGAGCTGCCAACCTTTAGGTTAGCAGTCAAGCGCATAGCATTTGTGCCACCTAGGGACCTTATTTGGTCATACATTTATTTAACTACCCATTTGGGCAATGCTAAGTAAGTTTCACTGTAGGGATAATAAAGAATTAGGACACAGACAGTGACTTAAAGACTTAAAAAAAAGTGTCATGGGACAGGGAAGATGAAAGAAGTGATGTCGCAGTGCATGTTTATGGCCAGATGTCACATGAATACTGCGGGCAGGGAAACCTCTACAAGTTCAGAGGAGGATGACATCTCTCTACTGGATGAGGTGTGGGACTGGGGCCAGCCCAACAACGTTGAACAATGGTGGGGTTTGAAAAGTTGGAGGAGTGAGGAGAGCCTAGTGAATGCAACACAGACGCCAGCTGCAAGCTCCTCCTCCAGCCCCAGCATGCCCTCTTTTGCTCTGCCTGACCAATCTGAATGCAGAACTCAAGACGAATTTAGACGTGCTCCACTTCTAGACAAACGTTGGATGTTCTGTAGACTTAGGCATTTGTAACAAGACGGAGAAGGGACTTCATTCACATTTCTCAGCCAGCAATGGAAAAGGCCAGGTCAGTGCTTTCCCCTGGGTGGGGGTCTCCCCTGGACCCTCTTTTCCCTTAGGGTCCACTCTCAGTGGCTAATACCTCCAGATCCCTGCCCCTCTCCTTACAGCTCCCCCCCAATTTGCATACCCAAACTACCAGCTATCATGCCATTAACAAATAATCCTCCAGTAAACAGTATCCATCCCCGCTGGGGTATTTACCCCCTGCACCAGCAAGGAGTACAGTGCATACTATAAACCAGTTGGGTTCAGCAGAGTAAGTTGAGCTGATGGGAGTTGAGAGTTGGGAATGGGTGGTTAAAGACGAGTTTGCTAGTCCTTTGTATTCCAGAATAAGGAATTTGAACTTTACTGTATTAGCACCAAGGAACCTTTGAAGGTTTATGAACAGGAGATGGTGCATAATAAAAAAAGGTAACAAGTCCTGTTTGCTAGAAATAAGGTTTTATGGGTTCAGATTTCCCTATTCTACTATAACCTTTTATTCTTCCTTTTCATTTCCCTCCCAATGACGCAGTTAAAGTTGATATCTTCCATTAAGGTTGATTCTTTTCTCTTTATTCCTCTACTCTTCTCAGAGAAGCTGGAAAAAAATACTATTCCTCAGAATTTACTTACTCATCTTACTGTGACAGTCCCCCATTGTCCATGTCACTTTCACCTTCTGTCCTTGCAGTCTTTTGATGCAAACACATTTTATCCATTTTTTTTTCCTCATGGCCTCCAGCAATCATCATCTGAATTTTATTTTTCAAACTAGAGAAGCTTTGCGTTATGCCTTCTAAAAGGTCATTTAATCCTTTTAAACCCTCACTTTTAAGCATTTTTTTCAATCCCTGGGGGAAAAGAAATAATATATGGCAAAATGAACATGAACCCTCCCTTTTCTACTAAATCCAGGACCAGACTTACAGTCCAAATGCCTTGGCATTTTTATTGTTTTCTCCTTCACTCTCCCCAGATTTATTGCAGTTTCTAATTTGGGCTCACGGTGATAGCCAGATTCTAGACTGCTTCATTTTCAAGAGGATTTCTTTCTGCGTGCACGGACCCTCAAGCTTAGAACTGTGAACCACAAAAAAATACACGTAATGAAACCTTTAAAGACAAAATGCATAGAGTTTTGCTGGACTCTGAATATTTCCACCCCTGTGGTCAACAATGATTCTTCTCCTAGGGACACTGCTTAAAAGCACAAAAGTAGAGATGACTTGTCTATATTACGTGTATTAAGAAGTTTGGAAAGTAAAAGAGAAAAAGTAGGCACATACATACACATTGGTTTCCAGAACATGGGAAGAGTCCATTTTAGCACGGGTAGTGTATAAAGTGTGAGGAAATGTTCTCCAGTTATATGGAAAATCAGACGCATAGGCTTACGAGTTGGGAAAGACTTGTAAAGATCATCAGTCTTAGGGGTCTCAATCCTGGGTCCTGTGGGGCCACTTCAGGTGCGTTGCTGGACAGGGAAGGATGGGAGACCTACCTTGCTTCAAATCAAGTAGCTCTGCCTTCATCTCAGCCACACATTGGGCTTCCCTGTGAGATTTTATAAAGAAGCAGCTTTCTTATAGGTTAAAAAAAAAAAAAAAACAAACACTAAATCCAACCACTCAGGCAATCCCTGAACACCTTCTATAGGCAGATTAATAAACGCAGACAAACACATAGGTCTCTGTGGTTCCCTAAGTTGTTGTGATCCTAATTTTTAACTTCAGTGAAGTGTGTTTAGATAACTGTTACTAGTGGAACAGTATACACAGAAAACCCAACATTGTAGCTGAAATTAGAATTTTCTGAACATATTCTTTCACTCCAGGGGTGGACACAGGTAATGCATTTCTCACTGGGTATGAAATCTAATGTCAATGGAATTATTGGAAGTCTTTGTGAAGTGGTAATTTTAGGTTTGACTTGTGACAGCAGGTGGAGCTAGTCGTAGGAACTCCATTTCTAGGCCCTCGAAAGAGCAGCGAGATGTATAAAACTTAACATTAATATGTTTGCATTACAATGCTTTAGGAATAGCAGACTCTGAAGCGTTGTTTTTGGAAAGTGATCATATTAATAACAACGTGAGAGTCAAGCTGAATGAAAACTTCTCTGTCCTTTTTAGAGAAAGGGTTTGTTTTGCATTTGAATATGTGTTCCCAGGGAAGACAAATTAAGGGTGTGTATTGGGGCGGGGCGGGGTGGGGGGGAGCGTATTGGCTTTAAAAACTAACATTATGTGGAAAATAGTGTGAAAGAACTTGATTGGTTTGTGTTATTAGATTGGTTCTCTGTTTTTTAACAGTTGTCATGGAGTCATTTCCGACTCATGGTGACTGTGTGTGTATAGAGGATAACTGTACTCCATAGGGTTTTCAGTAGCTCATTTCTCAGAAGTAGATCTTCAGGCCTTTCTTCTGAGTTTGCCTCTGGATAGACTCAAACCTCCAACTTTTCAGTTAGCAGCCAAGCGCATTAACCATTTGCACTACCCAGGGACTCCTGTTTCTCTTTTTAGGGGGTAAGAAACACACGTTTCCCCCTAGCAAAAGCTAAAGATGTTTGCTTTTTATTCTGCAAGATTGTGAAATAAAGACTTGAATATAGCTTCAAATACTGACAAGTTATCTGAATATGTAATTTGAAACAGATCACTACTCTTGTACTGATTTCATCAAACCGTAAAGTTGTATTTCTTTTTTCCCTTGTTTTCTTCTCCCTAGTCAGATGCGATGATAAGTAAAGGGTAAATAGAATGCCTGCACTTCATTTCACTCGGAATTTTGTTTGTCTGGTTTTTAACGTATCTTATGTATTAAGAAATTGGGGTTATTTTGCTAGCTATGTGAATAAAGAGTGACCTACTTTTTTCTGGCATTAGTTCACAGAGTTGTAAGAGCATTTAAACATGCATTTTAAAGCTTTTTGCTTAAAGTGAAAAATAACATCTTCCTATTCATAATTTTATTTATTTATTTGGAAAACATGTAACGAATGCTGACTGCCTGCTAGGCACCATACTGAACACTGGGGATAAAATAAGATTTTGAATAATATGTCATACTTTCCCCCAGTGTGTCATGCAGATATATAGCCAAATAATTGTCATAGAACCTAATAGATTGTATGATTGTGTTATAGACAGAGGGCTGTAGGGCCACAGGAAAGGGACTCAGCTGGGAGAAATCAGGGAAGCCTTCAAAGAGGAGGTATTGCTTAGGTTGCATCTGGAAAGAGACATAGAAATTTACCAGGAGAAAAAAAGGAGACTGCATTCTAACACGGGCAAAAGTATGGGAGTATGGAAGAGCCTGTTGTCTTGGGGTGGCACCAGAAAGTTTGCTTTGGTTGTAGTTTTTGCTCTCTGGGATGAAATGGTTGATGATGAGGTTAGAGAGGTAGGTTGGGGTAAGATTGTGAAGGACCTCATAGGATATGCTATGATCCTCGAATAAATTATTTGAGAATTTCAACTGATCTAAATGTTATTTAATTTGAGTAGCTTTTGGTGTTCATGACACTAAGGTCATGGATTTCATCCTATGGGAATGTGGCATGGTCTAGATTTCAGTTTTAACCTTAGCTGTCAACCTAAACCAAACCTATTGCCTTGGAGTCAATTCTGACTCATGGCGACCCCTTGTGTATCAGAGTAGAACTGTACTCCATAGGGTTTTCAATAGGTATGACCTTTTGGAAGCAGACTGCCAGGCCTTTCTTCTGAGGTGCCTCTGGGTTGGTTTGAACCACCAACCTTTCTGTTAGTAGCTGAACGCTTAACTGTTTGCGCCACTGGGGACTCCAGCCTCACCCAGCAGTTTTAAATATGTTCTCTGGTCACAAGGTGATTAGATGAGAATGGAGATGCAGCAATACATATCCTTAACCACTGCTGAAAAAAAAAATGCTACATATCTTAGTTCAATATGACACGTATTTATTGAGCATATGCTATGTGCCAGGTACTCTGCTAGGTGCTGGAAAATATGCCCTGTTGCTTAGAGTATATCCAGCTTCCTGCTTGACTTTTCCTTTTGAATTTTGAGGCATCAAATACTTAGCATGTCCAAATCTTAACCCTTTATCTCACCCACCTCCCCTAATCCTGCACTTTCTCTGGTCTTTTCTATCTCTTTAAATGATTCCTCAAGCCACCGAGGGATTAGTCTTGACACATCCTTCTTTCTCATTCGCCATATCTAGTCGTTCCTCAAGTTATGTCAGTTCTGCGCCAGAATATATCTGGAAACCTTCTACTTCTCTCCATTCCCACTGCAACACCCTAGCAACCACGTCTCTTGCCAGTAGGCTCCTAACTGGTCTCTTTTTACATTTTTGCCCTCAGTTCAATCCTTTTTCAAGATAATAGCCAGAAAAAATCTTTAAAAAAAATCTAATCAGATCATGTCACTTCTCAATTCAAAACATTTTATTGACTTCCTGTTGTAGTTGGTTGCCATCAAGTCAGTTACGACTATGGTAACCCAGCATGTGCAGAGTAGAACTGCACTCTGGGGGGTTTTCAGTGGCTGTGGCCTTTCAGAAGCAGATCGCCAGGACTTCTTCTGAGGAGCCTCTGGGTGGGTTCAGACCAGCAACGCTTTGGTTAGTAGTCGAGCAGTTAACCGTTTGTGCCATGGAGGATCTCACTGACTTCCTGGTGTACCTTAAATAAAACCCAGATTATTTACTGTGGCCCACAAGGGCCTCTGTGTTCTGGCCCTTATCTACCACCAACCTCGTCTTGTGTCTCTTTATCTTGCTTATTACCTTCCAGCCACAGTGGCCTTTTTTCATTTCTTCTACTTTCCTACCCCACGGCCTTTGCACATGCTGTTTCTACTGCCTGGAATGCTCTTCTTCCCGTCCTTTAGCCAGTTAGCATCTTCTCATCTTTAGGTCTTAGCATAAGTATTATCTCCTCCAAGCGATCTCTCCTTGGCCGGGGTCTACTTACAGGAGGTTTCCTGTAACTCTCTCACATCATCTTATTTTTCCTCTCATTGCACATGCTGTAGTTTGTAATTATGCATATGCTTGCGTTTTAACCTGTGTCATGACTGTCTCTCCCACTAGACCAGTTGCTCCCTTGGGACTGGAATCATGTATGTTCTCCTTTCCTCTTTATTTCCAGAACTCTCCTTTCCTCTCTGTTTCCAAAACTTAACAGCGTCTGGCACCTGGTAGGTCTACAGAATTATAAAAGAATGATTTAAAAACATTCAGATAGATTTATTCTTTTAGTTTCTAAATCCTGAGTTTAACTACAAATAAGAAAAACATGGAAAATTAAGAAAACAATTTTCTACATTTTTTAAGCTAGTGGAGCTATTTTAGGCTAGTATAGCTCAGTATTACCTCACAAAAAGGAAAAGGATACGCAGTCTCAAAAATTATCACATGGTTATTGTATGATTTGGGGCTATTTTTAGAATGGAATGATAATTTTTTGATGGAAGTCCTGACTTATAAAAAGGATCTGTTCTTTTTATATATTTAGGTCTCAGTTCACTAAAATGTTTAAATTCTTGGCTCCGCTCCTTAAACCTACTACAAAGATCACATTAGAATTCATTTTAATAGAGATTGTAAGCACAGTATCCAATCTCATATTATCACGCTGGGCACTTTTATTATGAAAGTCACAGGAAGCTGAGCCTGAGGCTGCTGAACATGTCGTGGGGTGTATCTGGGGCTGGGGACAGTGCCAGCTCTATTGTTTATGTAATATTCTCTGCACCTTTGCCTGTGGTGTGCAATTGGTATTGACTTTTGAGAAACTACTTCTTTGACCCGATCTCCCAGTTGGAAAAAAAACCTGCCGTAATAACATCTAACTGGGAAGAAAGGGATCAAAGAAGCATAAGGAAAGAAAAATTATGAGGCCTTGTTTAATAAGTAGTTTCGGGCCTGTCTGTTAGGTCTGTTAGAGGGAAGAGTGTCAAACTTTTTCAAGGTCATCATCCCTTTATCCCCTGAAATAGTGAAGTGAACTCTAAGTGTCTATCATTTTTACTGCTGATTGCTAGTATTGGGTCTACTGCATGTTAGCAAAAATGTTTTTTCTACTTTATAGACCTCTAGTAGTAAAGTGTATTCACCAAAATGAAGATAAAATTTGATGATTTGTGGTATTTATTACTAGTCTTCCGTTTCTTTTTCTTTTCTTTTAAAGAGGAAGATATTCATCTTTGGCAAATTGTCTTTTCCGACTTTTAGGTATATTACTTGGGGACTTTTTAAACGTTGTGAGGAAAAAGAAGGAAGCTCAACTATATTGGAGTGAAGTCAGACACATCTTCACAGCGTTCGACAGGCACTGTAAGTATCTTTGAAGCTTTTCGATATAAAAAGATTGGTATTAAGGAACTATGAATGAGAATATATACTCAGTAAATTAAATGTAAGGAGGCCTGGTGGTACAGTGGTTCAGTGCTCAGTGGCTAACCAAAAGGTCAGCAGTTTGAACCCACCAGCCACTCCACGGGAAAAAGATGTGGCATTTTGCTTCTGTAAGGATTACAGCCTTGGAAACCCTATGGGGCAGTTCTGCCCTGCCCTAGAGGGTTGCTGTGAATTGGAAGTGACTCTACAGCACACACAAACAACAACAAATTAAATATACAATATACGGGTAGTCCCTGACTTACAACAGGGTTCTGTCCCAACGACTCCGTCGTAAGTTGGTTCTGACATAAGTAAAATACCTCTTTTTTTTTTTTTTTTTTCAGTTTTCATTATTAGTGCCTTTTATTATCAGTGTTTTTATAAATCCAATCTTTACTTGTCTTTGAGGGTAGAAGGCATTGCGTATAAACTTAGATACATATTTTAATACATACATATTACTAACAATAGGATATACAAAAAAAACCAAAAAAACAGACTATTGTAAGTGCTATTCATCATACCTCAAATATATCGTAAGTCGGGGACTACTGTGCTTGGAAGATGATTTTACAGGTAGTCCCCAACTTCCAATGGAGTTCTGCTCTGATAACTTCATTGTAAGTCGATTCTGAGGTAAATCGAATACTTCTTTTTTTTTTTTTTTTTTTAGTTTTCATTATGATTGCCATAGCCTGCTATATGGTAGTGTTTTGAACAGTAAATCATAACACTGAATATCTGTGAGTGAACATCTGAGAATGATAACATCAGCAAATTACAAGCTGCAACATTGTATTAGTACGTATTACTAATGATAAGATGTACAAAAAAACCCACAACAACAAATGGTTGTAAGCACGATTCATCTTAACTTGAATATGTCGTAAGTTGGGGACTATCTGTGCTATATTCATTAGCTATTTCTTTAGGAGTTGGTGGAAATTGTTTCCTTCATGGCGATCTTAAACTCTTGACATTTACCAAGGCTGAAATAATGTTTTCAGTTATATAATTGTACCTATGAGTTGTCTATATTGTAACGGGGACAGCAGAAGGACTTGCCGAGTTGGGATACAGGCCTGGAACCACCTGCAGAAGTGGGGGAGACCATGTACCTTCTCCTTTAACTCCTGTTTTGACCTATGCATTATGGGGTCTTCATACTGAGCTGCTTAATGGTGGCCCTTTATTCATTTGTTTTCCATGTTGTTGACATTATGCATCATACCTGAAAAGTGGATTTAAAGATTATATTATCTAGTTTTTATAAACCAATCTTTATAAAATAGACAAGTGGCTTAAAATAGCTTTTTTGAGGAAACGGTAGATTGAAGTGATATTAATAATGTCAGCACGTGCTAACAATGAGAGAACGGCAGAGCTGACACTTCCCTCCTCCTGTGTCCCGCAGATAGATCACATATATGGATGAGAAAAGTTATGGAGGCCAGTGTCAGTGTCTTGGCTGCCATTATGGTTTTACCCTAAATACAATATATCATAGTTCCAATACCAAGCAAGAAACAAAGGAGAATTTTAAGAATGAATTGTTTCGACAATTCACAAAGACTCGAAGCCTATGGCATTATTGTAGAATGTGTCTTTCTAGTCCTTTTCCCTGGGACTCAGAGAACCAGTGAGTTTTAGGCCTGGACGTTTGAGGTCATCTGCAGCTACACTGAGGGAGGGAGTATTACTAGATTTTTAAGTGTTACTAAGTTATTACTAGTTAGGAGGAAAGGGAGCAGAAAATAGGCCCTTCTCTTTAAGGATATACATTATTTCTAGTTTCATCCCAGTGACCAAATCTTTTTGACCTCTTCCAATGAGGCAGTTTAGGATTGTCTTTGTTTGTAAAATCAGCTAGAAATTACTGCTTTTCTCCTGGTAATATGTTAAAATAAAGCTTCATGCAAATATTATGGTGGCTGAATTAACAGTTTATAGGATTTGTAGAAGTAAGCGAGTACTTTATCTTTTATTTTCAAAAAGATCGTGGATTTTTAACTTTGGAAGATTTCAAGAAAGCATTTAAGCAGGTGGCTCCCAAATTACCAGAGAGGATTATTGTTGAGGTATTCAGGTAAGTCACCAAAATCTTCCTGTACACTCATCTCTTGGTTTACCATTTGCTTTTATAGCTTTTCAGTTTTATGAATACTTATGCTGATTTTTCACTTATGAGCATTGTCACCTCACAGCATATTGTCATGGTTCAGGAGAGGAATTTATAATTAGTCACAGTGATCAAGAGTTTGGCTGCTAATCAAAAGGCCAGCGATTTGAACCCATGGGAGAAAGATGTGGCAGTCTGCTTCTGTAAAGATTTATAGCCTTGGAAACCCTATGGGACAGTTCTATCCTGTCCTCTAGGGTTGCTACGAGTCAGAGTCAACTTGATGGCAACAGGTCAACAGGTATTGAGTAATTGGGAAATGGAGCAGCTTGGGCCATATGATCTGACCAGCTCAGTGAGCTTGAGTCCATTGGTTCTAAAAGTGGGTGGAGTGTTTGTACCCCAGGGAGGTACATCACACAATTAGGTGGTGGGGGTGGCAGAGGAGCAGAAAGAAAGTAGAGCTTCTCCATTTATTTATGTATCTGCTAAAAAAAATGAAACTTTATTAGTACTTAACATTGGTCCTGGTTTTCTCCTGTGGCCTATATGTCAGTCACACAGCTTGTAAGTGATTCTTGAGTTGTCTGGAGAAAAGAGTTGGAGTTGCTTAATGGTGGCCCTTCATTCATTTGGTTTCAGTGTTACAGACACATGCTGCAGTTCATGTATTCCTGATTTAGAGGTTATATTATCTGATTTTTATCAACTTATCTTTACAAAATGGACAAGTGGCTTAAAATAGCAAGGAAACTACACATTGAAGGTGATGTTAATAGTGCCAGCACATGCTAACAATGAGGAAATAGCAGAGCTGACACTTCTCTGACTCCTAGCATGAGGCCTTCTTCAAGCTTTTTACAAGGTATGTTAATTAGCATTCAGTACAGAAGTGAGACCAAGAAAACTCAAAGTAAGAGAAACTCAAAGAAGGTAGAAATGTATTTCCCTGTCACATACACAGGCAGTCCAGGGTTGGTTTGATGGCAACACAGTCACGAAGCACCCAGACTCCTTTTCTTGTTGCTGTGGTTCCCTCAACACCAGGCTTTTCCTACCTGCTTCAAGATGGTTGCTTGAAATCCAGCTAGTTAGGAGGAAAGGGAGCAGAAGATAGGCGGCTCTCTTTAAGGATAAATATTTCCACTTACATCCCAATGACCAAAACTTAGTTCCAAGGCCAGGCAGGAGGCTGGAAAATGTAGTCTTTGCTCTGGGAAGTCATGTGGCCCGTTAATAGAAATTCTGTTACTGAGGAAGAAGAAGAGAATGGATATTGGGGGACATCTGGCAGGACCAGCCATTTGAGATAAAAGCAATTTAACGAAATCTGACCAGAAGCCAGCACCCCAGTAGAACTTATCAAGCAGGTTATTTGAAATAAGGAGTTGCATTCACTATCATTAACAGTGGCATCATATATGAACTCAACTTGGTACATCATTCACAAGCATGCTGTTGAGCAAGCTATTGAATAAGGGCAAAGAAATTAAATCTAGAAACATGCAATATTAACTTAGTTGATTTTATGAAAAACTATAGTAGCATCTTTGTATATACTTTGTGATGATATGAGTAATAAATAATCAAATTTCATCTTTATTTTGGTGAATAGTATTTACTCCTAAAGATCTATAAAGTAGATTATTATAAAGTAGAAAAAATATTTTTTGCTAGTACAAAGCAGACCCAGTACAGTAGCAGTCAGTAGTGACAATGGTAGACACTTTCATTTTAAAAGCCAAACCAAAGAACAAACAAACAAAACAAAACAAACAAAAAATCAGACTTGGGGCATAAGACATCAAAGAACCATTTTACTTTTTGACGGTGGAAATACTGAAGGTGCTAAACCATTGTTGGTGTATCATTCATTAAATCTGACAGTATTACAAGAGCATAATGAGATGCTTTTATAAGGTCTGTGAATTGTTGCCTAACTACTCTAATGATATTTATTTTAATAATTTTATCATTAATGGAAGCAGTGTGTGTGTGTGTTTCATTATATTGCCAGGGTTCATAGCATTCACATTCTGTTCTGTAATCATAATTTTCTCATTTGTTTTAGCCTTAGTTCTACAGTTAAATGGATTCAACACTCACTTCTAAGCCTTGTGCCATAGTTTCTGCTTAGCTGAAGTTTATCCTCTAGTAGGGATCATAACTGTATTCCCTCTTATCTTTCATGTTCAAAGGTGTTTTTCCAGGCCATCGTACTTGGATAAGAGTATATAATGGATTGAATGTTAACATTTTTGAGTCACAGTCTTTTTCTTTGAGAACACTGGTTATGTTTATGTTGGAAGTCCTTTTAAATTTCTATTTCAGTTGCTTGCTTTGCACACCATGTCTCTTAATATGTTTTCAGCGGTGTCTTTTCTCTTTTGTCCTGTGTCCAGTGTGGATTTTTTTTTTCTCCTGTAATGGTTTTATTTTTCTCTTGCACTTCTTTCTTGAGCTGTATCTGCTCATGCTTCATTTCCTTTTGTTATTTTACTGTATCTTGCTATTTTACAGTATCTCCTCTAAGCCTTTTTTAATCTCTGCTTTCAACTCTTGTTTTATAGAGGTATTTGCTTCACTAGGGGAAACAATTATTTTTAAGACTTTATTTTTAATGGGTGATTGCTTAGGGTTTTCCAGTTATAACTTTTTCCAAGTAAATTATTGAAAGCAACTTCACTACTAAGGGAAGAATTTTGGGGAGCAAATTGCTTTCTTAAACCAAGGGAGAATATCTCATGTTAAAAACTTACTTTGGACATATTATCAGGAGGGATCAGTCCCCGGAGAAGGACATCATAGTTGATAAAGTAGAGGATTGGCAAAAAAGACGAAGACCCTCAACAAGATGGATTGATACAGTGGCTGCAACAGTGGACTCAAGCATAACAACGATTGTGAGGACAGCACAGGAGCAGGCAGTATTTTGTTATGTTGTACATAGGGTCGCTGTGAGTCGGAACCAACTCGATGGTATCTAACAACAACAACAGTTTATGCCATCTCTAAACATATCATAAAATGTTTAATATTTAGATTTCAGAATTTGAGATTCCTTTCAGTGTTTGAAACTTTAAACTTTGATTTCCACTTAGAGCTAGTAGCACTGATATGTGTACTAAAATGGCTGCGGCCATATCAAACATGATGTTTCATTATTATTCAGAAGTTCTTAGGAAATTCTTTCCTTGAAGATATTTTTTTTCCTACCTACTACAAATGGCGGAAGTTTAAGAGGCGGAAGAGTTGATTAATGTTATGTTTGCACTGTAGATAATAGACTCTTTCCAGCGCTAAAAGATTGAAACAAGAAACTTCTTTCCTCTTTAACACTAATAGAATTTACTAAGAACTTTGTAGTGGTTGTCTTTTTTTTTCTTTTTAATGTTCAAAAATCATGAGTGACCCTAATGGGTAAGGTTAAAACTCTTTAGCCTAGCTCTCTAATATCTGGTCTCCAGGGCCTCCTGCCTTTCCAAACTTATCTTTCATTCACCCCAAATTCCTTCATTTCCTTTGGCATAGTACTTGTTACTTTCAGTATGTGATGTTCACATCTCATTCTGCTTCCCTTGCCTGGAACTGCTTTTCCCTTCTCCCTACCTATCCAAATTAGAGCTACCTTTCGAGTTCCTGCTCAGTAAAGCTTTTTTTTCTTCCTTTGCCTTGCACAGTCATCTTTCCTTTCTCTAAATTCTGATATCATTTATTGTGTTTTTTTTTCTCAATCACTTACTTGATAAACAACAATATAGTGTTTATGATTATCTCCATAAAATACTACAAACTCTTTGAGTTTATGAATTTATCTGTAATCTCCACTGTTCCTGGCATATTGCCTTGTGCATTGTAGTTACTTAATAAATACTTGTTGGTCCATTGTCACTTACTCTAGATACCCAGTGACAATAAATTTCTTCATGGTTTAATTTGCTTCTTAAAAACTAGAATAGAGTACTTTAAAATGCCATCAGGAGCTTTTTAACCACATGTGGCTTTGCTTTACGTTTTCTCTTTGTATATATGATGTTCATGAATTAATCTCTGAAGGCCTCTCTGCTTTTTGGGAGGAACACCTTCAGTTTGCGATTTAGCCTCCACTGTCATCAGGAAAGATCCCTGGTGGCACAGTGGTTGAAAGCTCGGCTGCTAACCAAAAGGTCAGCAGTTCAAATCCACCAGCCACTCCTTGGGAACCCTATGGGGCAGTTCTAGTCTGTCCTATAGGGTTGCTATGAGTCAGAATTGCCTCACTGGCAATGGGTTTTATTTTGGTTCAGAGGTCATCAGGAAAGGAGCCCTGGTGGCACAGTGGTTAAGCACTCAGCTGCTAACTGAAAGGCCAGTGGCCCAAACCCATCAGCTGCTCCCTGGGAGAGAGATGTGGCAGTCAACTTCCATAAAGATTACAGCCTTGGAAGCCCTGTGGAGCAGTTCTACTCTGTCCTATAAGGGTCGCTATGAGTTGGAATCAACTTGATGGTAGTGGGCTTTGTTTTTGGTCGGGTCATCAGGGAACTGGTTTAATGTTCTTTCTTGACTTTGCCTGCCATCTGCACCCTGTGGTATTTCTGACTGGTGTTTTTCTCTGTGTGGATATGTTTACTTTTCCATGCCTAGGAGCCTTCTCTGTCTCATTGTAAGCACTGAGATTCGTACATTCCCACCACCTGTCAGTTGGCAAAAAGCTCTGGGAAGCTTCTGCTTCCCCGCCATGAAATGAAGCATGGACATACAGAAGGCCCTCTCCGTGGCCCACCGTCCGTGGTCTCAGTGCATAGACGGAGTGCCAGAAACTTGTAATGTGCAAGTATTGAAGTGCCCGAATACTCTCTGGTCATGACTGGAGACATTTAAAGTTATATCCTGATACTTTTGGTGTCAGAATCTCTTTCTTCATATTCTGTAGGGAAGGTTGAAGCCCACAGCACATCTGACTCTCCTTTTTTGGGCACTAAAAGTTGACTGAAGATAAGAGTGTCATGACCTGATGAATAATCTGTTTTCAGTGTCAGTATCAGTGGGGAAAGGGGCTAGGAATACAATTTTAAAAGGGAGTGATGGATACTCTTTTAGCTGAAAAATTACATATGCCTCATATCACAGCCATACCAGAGGAAAGGATTATCATGAACTTGAGTAAAAGGAATTAACAGATGCTTCTGTTGTGCTGAATGGAAGGGAGTCTTACAGAGCCAGGAGACCTAAAGGAAAATGATTTAAAATAGCATTTTTTCCCGAACTCATCTGCATCTCTTTTGAAGTGTTATTCTGCACTGTGTTCTTTAATTTCCTGTAATGCTTCCAGCCAGCAGTAGACTTGTTGCACATCATTTTCTCGGACAGTCTCTAACAAAAGAAAGTTCCTCAGTCAATATTTCGTGCATCAGACTGATTCTCTTGTGACCTCAACAAGATCACTGTCCTTATAGTGAGTACCTACTTTGGTGACTATGATTATTGATCTGTAAGTATCTGCATGTTTCTGTAGTTTAGAAAAGACTGGAAATCATACCTCATTCTTCATAGCTATACATAAATAACAGTCACCAGCTGTATCTGGTGTGTGAGTGTGATAGCCAAAAGAAAAACACTTCTTGAGTTTCTAATTTTTATTTCATGACTTATCTTCTCTGCAAAAGTAATCCTTAGCTTTTATTTCAAATTAAAATTTAATTGTCAAAGATTCCTTTCCTGGTTATTTTCTTTCACATGATTACAGAATAGGAAGTATGAATGTGTGTAAGCTTTTTAAGCTGACCTCAAAATTTCCTCTCACTAGCAATTTTTATATGTAATATATTGAATAAGATATGTTGTAATTCTATTTAATATAATACATTGACTAAAACTACTTTTAAAATCCAGCTATGGAAATAATTATACTCTAGTCATTTTAAGGAACGGCCACTTTTTCAGAGGACTCTTAATTGATTTTGCCCTATAAAACAAAAATTACATCCTTACATTTGAGGGTTCATAGTCATTTTACCAGTGCAAACTTTTGTATTGGAGATACAGAAATTAAAGCCCAGAAACTGGACCAGGAAGCAAGTCAAGAAGAGTGTGATGAATTTACTAAATAAATTTTCAAATACAGCATGTTATTTTGGTTTCTTCAGTTAAAGTGCCTTAACTATCTGGTTGACATTATTAAAAAGTTTGTTGGAAAGAATACTTAATTCCTTTTAAATTTCTAACATATATAGATTTCATCATCCTCTCTTATTTTAAACCCCTCCAGATGCAAATTCTACTCATCCTTAAGGCCCACCTCACATGCTACTATTAAGATTTTTCTTATCCTTGAAACTTGGCCCCACCCTACACCCTGCCCACTCATCTTCCAGTCTCCAGAATGGAAATTGGCTGCCTCTTACACTTTAAATTCCTATAGCCCCTAATCTGTCATAAATATCTTTCTTTTTCATGCTTCTTGTTGTTATTAGCTGCCATCAAGTCAGCCCCCCGACCCATGGCAATCCCAGGCACAACAGAACAAACTCTTGCTCATTTCTGCATCATCCTCATGTTGGGGATTGAACCATTGTTATCCATAGGGTTTTCATTGGCTGATTTTTGGAAGTAGATCACCAGGCCTTTCTTCCTATTTATATGTAGTTATTTGTATACATTTTTTATTTCCAGAACACTTAATAGTGCTCATAAAGAACCCATACATGGATCAAGAGGCCGTTATTCAGACAGAACAAGGGGATACTGCATTGCTTAAAGTCAGGAAAGGTGTGTGTCAGGGTTGCATCCTTTCACCGTATCTATTCAATCTGCATGTTGAGCAAATAATCTGAGAACCTGGACTATATGAAAAAGAACGGGGCATCAAGATTGAAGGAAGACTCATTAACAACTTGCATTATGCAGATGACACAACCTTGCTTGCTGAAAGTGAAGAGGACTTGAAGCAGTTCCTGATGAAGATCAAAGACCACAGCCTTCAGTATGGATTACACCTCAACATAAAGAAAACAAAAATCCTCCCAACTGAACCAATAAGCAACATCATGATAAACGGAGAGATGAAAGTTGTCAAGAATTTCATTTTACTTGGATCCACAATTAACACCCATGGAAGCAGCAGGCAGAAAATCGAAAGACGCGTGGCATGGGGCAAATCTGCCAGAAAAGATCTCTTTGAAGTGTTGAAAAGCAAAGATGTCACCGTGAAGACTAAGGTGCGCCTGACCCAAGCCATGGTATTTTCAGTCGCCTCATATGCATGTGAAAGCTGGACAATGAATAAGGAAGATCAAAGAAGAGTTGACGCCTTTGAATTGTGGTGTTGGCGAAGAATGTTCAATATACCGTAAACTGCCAAAAGAATGAACAAACCTGTCTTGGAAGAAGTATAACCAGAATGCTCCTTAGAAGCAAGGATGGCGAGACTATGTCTTAAACATATTTTAGACATGTTTCCAGGAGGGATCAGTCCCTGGAGAAGGACATCATGCTTGGTAAAATAGAGGATCAGTGAAAAAGAGGAAGACCCTCAACGAGATGGATTGACACAGTGGCTGCAACAATGGGCTGAAGCATAGCAACGGTTGTGAGCATGGCGCAGGACTGAGCAGTATTTTGTTCTATAGTACATAGGGTCGCCAGAAGTCACAACTGACTTGATGGCACCTAACAACAACAACAGCAGCAGCATTTTCAGAATTAGAATGGAAGCTTACTGCTGGCAGGCACAGTAGGATATCCATTATCACCCTCTCCATAGCACACAGCACGGTTTTGTCCATGTTGAATGGGTGACTACATTTTATGTAAATGAATGGCTTAAATAAAATACGGACTCATTGATTATGTATTTTTTGTTTTACTCCCCCAAATGCCACCCTGGCGCCATATTAGATAATGTAGTACAGTTGAGCCCAGGGCTGTCAACTAGAAGACGTGAGTTCTAGTCCCAGCTCTGCCACTTAGCCATCTTCCTGTAAATCACTGAGCCTCCGTGGACTTCACTCTCCTCATCTCTGAAACGAGGGTGTTGTATTATGTGATCTGGCAGACATCTAGCTCTGAAATTCACTGGTGGGGTTATCTGTCATGGAGAGTGGCATGGCAGTCTCCTTTATTTTCTCGGTGTTTCACAGATATTATTCAGAGTCCGCCACAGCATGAATACAGATGTGGTCTGTCAGTGTGACAAAGACTGTTCTCAAGAGGAAATTACTGGGTTTGACAGCTGTCCAACCTGGGGTTTAGTTTTTGAGATGTCACTATAACAAGTGTTATCGCCAGTGGATCCAATTCCTCATCTACATATATGGTTGCATACGCTGTTTTCGGTGTAATAGCATGAGGGTTATTTTTCTTTTAATCCAACTGTCACATAAGAAACTGTGGCCATGGTTTCTTTCTCGTGACCAAATGTTGCTAACCCTTTCAGTCATTCTTGAAGTTATTAATAGTTGCACATCATGAATGTATTCATGCCATTTCTCCTTATAGAAAAAGGAATCAATTTCTTATGTTTTTCTTTTTAGTAGGTTGCTAAATTCTGGGTGAGAACCTTGATAATATTGTATGTCATGTTTATACAAATCTGGATTCTTTATAAAACAAGAGAAATCTGTAGTTAATAAAAGAAATTTATATATATATATATATATATATATAGGCTTTAACAAAGAGAAGTTTGTTTCCTCACAGTAAAATAGGCTGAAAGTCCATATTCAGGGCATTATCTCCAGAGGAAGGCTTTCTCTCTCAGTCTGCTGCCTTCTAATCAGTGTTCTCCCAGACTATGAGCTTCTCTGCACAGGAACCCCAGGTCCAGAGGACACTCTTGGCTCTTGTCGCTGCTTTCTTGGTGGTATGAGGTCCCCCTGTCTCTCTGCTCACTTCTCTCTCTTATATCTCAAGAGATTGCCTCAGGACACAATCCAGTCTTGTAGATTGAGTCCTGCCTTACTAACACAACTGCCACCCATCCTCGCTCATTAACATCATAGAGGCAGGATTTACAACATACAGGAAGATCACACAATACCAGGAATCATGACCCAGCCAAATGGATACACACATTTTTGGGGGGACATAATTCAATCCATGACATTCTACCCTTTGGTCCCCAAAAAATCACATCCTTGCAACATGGAAAACATATTCACCCCATCATATCATAGCAAAAGTCTTAATTCCAAGTCCAAAATCCAAAAATTCCTCTTCATCTATGAAATCTAGAATACAAGTTATCTGCTTTCAGAGGTACAATGGCAGAACAGGCAGAAGCTAGACATTTCCATTACAAATGGGAGACGCTGGAGAAAAAGAAGGGAAAACAGGCACCAAGCAAGTCGCAGAACACATCACATTAGCCCTCAAGGCTTTGAAAATAATATTCTGTTCTCTGAGACATTTTACACAATGGCCCTACCTTCCAGACTCTAGGTATTGGCCACAGTCTCCAGATTCTGAGTGGAGACCTCTTGGCCCCTCGTCCCTGGGCTTCAGCTCCAACTTCCTGGCCCACTGGGGCAGCAACTCTGCTCCCTTGGCTTTAGGCACACCGTTCTCCCAGTCCATCTGAGTGGCGACTCCACCCTTAGAAGCACCAGAGGCCGTGGCTCCACCCTTTGAAACCCCTGAGGTCATGACCATACCTTTTGAGACTGAGGCAGCTTGGCTTCTTGTGTCCCTTGTCTCTTCGGCTTCTCCTTCTGTTTCCTGTGGCCTCTTGACCCTTGGGCCTCACGCCTGCATCTACCCTGCTGGGGCAAGTGTTCCAAAGCTTAGTAGCTCCATCAATAAGTGCCCGGAGTCACCCTACTCCACCAGAAAGTCTCGTGCGCACAGGCACTCAGCTCTCGCGCCGTGGGTCCACTCTAGCACCATCTCCCACCAGTCTCCTGGTTCTGCTGCTCTTGGTTCTCTGTCACTGCCACTCCTCTGCCACTGCAGGTTCTCTGCCACTTCTCTGCTGTTGCAGGTTCTCTGCTGCTGCTGGTCCTTTGCTGCTGTCACTGCTCTATTCGTTCAGTTTCAAAACCACTTCCACATTTTAGGTATCTGTTAGAGCAGCACCCCACTCTTTCGGTACCAAATTCTTAGTCATCTAATGCTGCTATAACAGAAATACCACAAGGGGATGGCTTTAACAAAGAGAAGTTTATTTCCTCACAGTAAAGTAGGCTAAAAGTCCCAATTCAGGGTATCAGCTCCAGGGGAAGGCTTTCTCTCTCAGTCTGCCTTCTTCTCTTCAGTGTTCCCCCAGACTAGGAGCTTCTCTGCTCAGGGACCCCAAGTCCAAAGGACACGCTCTGTTCCTGGCACTGCTGTTTTGGTGGTATGAGTTCCCCCAGGAATTTATATTTTATGTGCAATATTTAAATTAACATTGTTTTAAAATACCATGAAAAAGATAGGTTCAGAATTAAGAGTTACAGTTGAAAGTTTTGGTTGTCCTCCATACATACGACCTAAAATGAGGACCAAAGATTTCTGGTACTACTACTATGACATACTGATTTGTGAGTTTGCTGGAACCTAGGAATCCTCGTGTCTATCCATCTGTCTACCTACTACCTACTTAGCCATCCTCCTCCGTCAGTCTACCTTGAATAGAAACATCCTTGTCATTCAAAGAGTGGTCCAAAGACCAGCAGCAGCAGCATCAGGTAGTTTATTAGAAATGCATCACCTCAGGCCCCTCTCCAAACATACTGAATCAAAACGTGCTTAACATGATCCCTTGTGATTTATAATGCACGTTGAAGTTTGAGAAGCACTGGTCTATCCTAGTTAAAATTTAGTTGAAGAGAGAAAATTATTGTTATTTTTCAATGTTGTTTCTCAACTGTAGTAGCTTTTCATTACCAGGTAATGTCTAGATTCCTTAGACTAACATGCCAGGCCCCTACAGGCGAGACCTGGTGTGACCTTTATTATGTCAGCGAGCATCTTCCAGTTCAAACATTCTACTCCATCATTCTGGTCTACTTGCTATCTACTGATCCCATCTCATTCTTCTCCTAGCATTTTTGCTCCTTCTCACACTTCCCCATCCACACATCTAATTGGTATTCATTCTTTAGAACTTAGCTGTACTCTCTTCTGTGTAGCTTTCCCTGATCACTCTAACCCACAGAAGATCTTTCTTCTTCCTTATTATTCCCGTAACACCACGTTAATTTAACTAATAACATTAACCACAACACCGGAACTGACGTTTGTTGGTGTGTACTATGTACCAGGCACTGTGCTAAAAACATTTACTCCTTGCAGGAACCTTAGAGGTTAGGCTGTTTCTGCCCCTGTTTTACTGATGGGGAAAACACTTGGAAAGGTCCAAGGAATTGCTCAACGCCACCAGCTGGTTAGTTATGGGAACAGGATTCAAATTCAAGCAGGCTGACTCCCAAGCTTGTGCTCTCTATCACTGCTATATTCCTTTTTTGCTTCTTTTAACAGTACAATGTCCTCCGTATAGGAACCATGCCCACAATGCCAAGTATAAATATGAGGAAGCAAGGTATTTTCTCTCCACACATAAATGTTATTGCTAAACTGGTTGCATAATTATATAGCTTTCCTCTGCTCATATGAATGGGTTTGGTTTAGATTGTTATACTTGAGATTTTATTTATTTGCAATATAAACAGAAGGAGCTGCTTACAAAAATGTACAATAGAAAGCTGATGCAGCATTTTATACATGAAACTGTCAGGCCTTCTGGTTCAGGTCTGGTTGATAGGAACCCGTGTATTATACATCTCATGGAATCATATCACAACACCAAGATATTTTGTCAGATAAACTGTAAAAGCAAAAAATATTTAAATCACCTAATGAGATTTTATAATTTTAACTGGGGTATGGATGCTAAACTAAATTCATAATTTTTTTCTTTATAAGGCAGGGCTATACTTTGATTCATCCAAAAGACTCTTTTAATCAGTTATTGTGACTTCAAAGTTGTGTTTGATAAATTCCAACTTGACCGCATTGTCTGCTCTGCTTCCTTCCATGGTTGCAGTCTGCTGCTGAAGACAGTCAGAGAATAACAATAAAATCCATTACAGGGTTAGTGTGACCCTCTTAGTTCCTGCTCTTTCCCTTGCCTCTGCCTGTCTTAGCTCCTTGAACCTACTGATGGCTCAGTTGGTGGACTCAGGCTTGCCCCTAAGCCAACCGTAGGAGAGGCAGGACAGGTACTAATACTAATAATGCTCATACCCTGTTCCTTTCCTGCCCCTCTGTCCTGCTTATCACTCACTTCTCACCCCTCCACCCCACCCACAGAACTTAAAATTTTCCTATCCCAGCAGTGGTACTGGTCGCTAACCCTAGCTACTGGATTCTCATGTTGGACTGTCATCCTTTTTCCTCCTCCTACCGTGTCGTCCGCACCCCACACCTCCTTTCTCCTTAGCTGCCAGTAAGCCCCAAGAATGCTTATAACACCTTCACCTTCACCTTATCTTTACTTATAACCCAGGCCCTAAGACTCAGCCTCAGTTCAAGGCCCTGCCCTTGGCTTTGACCTATCTACAGTCCTAAGTTGGTAAGTGGGCCTGAGCTGGTAAGTGGGCACTGCTTCTTTGCTAATCTGAGACCCTGGGCTTACTTACTACTTGCTTTTGTTCTGCAGTGCATCTGCCTCTTCCCCTAAAATACACACGCACACACTATCAGTCTCTCTTTCTCTGTCATCAAGTGTAATGTCGGAGAGGTCTCTGAACTCTGCTACCCACCTTCTGACTCCTGTTGGTTAGATCCCCTGCTGCCTGCGTTGATCTTCTGACTGTCTCCCGGAAGAGGACCACATTCACAGTTCCCACAGAAACTGTTGTGTCTACTTGACCAAAGTGTTTGGACTACCCATATCCATCCCTGTGCCCAGCGCCCCAATCCTGGTCCTGTCTAATTCTGATGCCTTTCTTTTCATGCCGAGGCCTGGCATACCTTTCACTCAAATCATGCAAGACCCTGTTGTCCAGGAGAACTCATCATCCTTTGATGCCTTATTGCAGACACGGCAAATAGTTGAATGTGTGCCACCACTGTCCCCTCCTATCCTGTGGCCAGGACTGTTTCCTGCTGAGCCCAGGGTTGGCCTCAGAACTCTTCTCTGCATAACCCTCCAAGCAAATTCACGAGAGTTGTCACATGAGATGAAATCTCTTTGCTCTCTCTGTAAGGATTTTCTCTCTGCGATGGTTATACCAATCCTTTTCCAGTGCTATGCTTTGCAGATGATCTTGCCTTCTCCATCATGAAGAGTGTCATGGCCTCCTCCTGAGTTTCCTTTTTTGGAGCCATCTTTTTGCCTCCAGAGTTCTCCATTTTCCTTTAGTTCTATTTCTAAGGAAAAAAGGAGTCTCTTCTCTCTTCTAATTTCTCTCCTTTGTTCTTGGTCGCATCTCCTCCCTTTCATCTGATCTTGGACCTTTCTCTGTTAGCTCTTTTCTTTCCTGTTTGTAGCTTCCATCCCTGCCTGCAGATACACTCACACACATTCCCCTCAGCCTAGAAAGCTACTCTCCCCTCCTCAGTCCCTCCAGTTATCCCCATTCCTTCATGCTTCACTCCTCCCCCAGCTTTTCTGACATCATGTGCCATTGGCAATGGTTACCATTCATTGCACACCTAGTGGGGGTTATCTTACTGAATCCTTAAGATCATCCTACTTATTAATTTATTCATATCCATTTTACAGATGAGGCTGGGGCTGTCTTGCAGCTAAATTGAAGCCAAACTGGGTTTTGATTCTCCATCGTTTTATTTTTTTGGTAACAAAAAAAAAGTCATAGGAAACTGACCAATAATCAAAAAATTTTGTTTGATAATAATCATGTTACTGGTACTTGTTAATGGTTACATGTTTTCTTCACACCTCAAAATTTTATTCTTTGATTTAGGAATACCAATCCCTAATAATGGTAGAGTAGACTGAACTTCTAGTTCAAATGAATTGTCTAAAACCATTTAGCACTAAGTATCAGTGAAAAATCACATTAAAGAACATACTTATAAACAATGACAACAAAATAAAAGGTAAAAAATGCTTTTCTTAACCTAAATCTTATTGTTAAGTTTTCCTCATAATCCCATCTTGACTTCAAATAGAAGTCTTCTTTGACTTTGGAGGTGGCATGTACAAAGTAAGGGGAAAGGGAAAGGATAGCAGAAGAGAATCATTCTTGGTCCGTTCTTACAGGAACTTAACAGCGTTTGCTGGAGACAGAGTATTCAATGAATACCTGAATGAATGAAACAATGAATGAATGAGGAAATAAATGAGCAAAGGAATAGCAGTAATTTGATCAAAGTTTAAATATTCAAATTAGATGTTAAACTGGATACAGCAGCTGCTGACCCCTAATTTTTTAGGTAGGCCTTTTACAAATTTTACAAGTAAAATTTTGTTGAAGATCATTCAAAAGTGGTTGCAGCAGTACATATGGACAGGAAACTGCCAGAAATTCAAGCTCGATTCAGAAGAGGAGGTGGAACCAGGGATATCATTGCTGATGTCAGATAGATCTTAGTTGAAAGCAGAGAATACCAGCAAGATGTTTACCTGTGTTTTATTAACTATGCAAAGTCGTTCAACTGTGTGGACCATAACAAATGATGGATAACATTGTGAAGAATGGGATTTCCAGAACACTTAATTGTTCTCCTGAGCAACCTGTACTTAGACCAAGAGGCAGTTGTTTGAACAGAACAAGGGGATACTGCATGGTTTAAAGTTAGGAAAGGTGTATGTCAGGGTTGTATCCTTTCACCATACTTAATCTATGCTGAGCAAATAACCTGAGAAGCTAGACTATATGAAGAAGAACGTGGCATCAGGATTGAGGAAGACTCATTAACAGCCTGTGATATGCAGATGACACAACCTTGCTTGCTGAAAATGAAGAGGACTTGAAGCACTTATTGATGAAGATCAAAGGTCACAGCCTTCAGTATGGACTACGCCTCAACATAAAGAAAACAAAAATCCTCACAACTGGACCAGTAAGCAACATCATGATAAACGGAGAAAAGATTGAAGTTGTCAAGGATTTCATTTTACTTGGATCCACAATCAACAGCCATGGAAGCAGTAGTCAAGAAATCAAACGATGCATTGCGTTGGACAAATCTGCCGCAAAAGATCTCTTTAAAGTGTTAAAAAGCAAAAATGTTGCTTGGAGGACTAAGTTGTGCCTGACCCAAGCTGTGATGTTTTCAGTCACCTCATATGCATGTGAAAGCTTGATAATGAATAAGGAAGACCGAAGAATTGATGCCTTTGATTTATGGTGTTGACAAAGAATATTGAATATACCACGGATTGCCAGAAGAATGAACAAATCCATCTTGGAAGAAGTATAGCCAGAATGCTCCTTAGAAGCGAGGATGGCAAGACTTCATCTCACATACTTTGGACATGTTATCAGGAGGGACCAGACCCTGGAGAAGGACATCATGCTTGGTAGAGTAGAGGGTCATTGAAAAAGAGCAAGACCCTCAAAGAGATGGATTGACACAGTGGCTACAACAGTAGGCTTAAGCATAACAACGATTGTGAGGATGGCTCAGGACTGGGCAGTGTTTCGTTCTGTTGTACATAGGATCACTATGAGTCGGATCTGACTCAAAGGCACCTAACAACAACAACAACATTACAAATTTAGATTGGACTCTTTAAAACATATGAAACTGACTGCACGTTTGTACAGAGATTTTTTTTTTCTGTTTCTCTTTTTAATTTTATTGTGTTTTAGGTGAATGTATAGAGATTTAAACTGTCATTATCACAAAATTATTACACTAGCTTTCAACTGTATCAGACAGATTTTAACAGATTTAACAGTCAACTTCAATTAATTGACTGGGACCTTCTCTTTCTCTCTCGTACATTGTCTAGTGGAGAAGTTTCTACAATTACCAAATTTGTCGTAGTGTTGGTGCCACTCATCCTGCAGGTTACAAATGTGTCATGACAATGAGTGGCTGGATGGACCTTTCACAGACAACAAGTATCCACAAATTGGTTGTTTTAGAAAAAAAAATTGAACTTAGTTCTTCAGGGACACTTTTCTTCACTAATTGATTCATTGTACAGAGATCAGATTTGAACCCTGAGGGCTCAGCTGTGCTCTCTGTATTCTCGTCTCTGTTGCTATGTGTGGTTCTATTAAACAGGAAGGAAAGATAAATGACAATGTATACTCACCTGTCAGATGGCAGCATCGATCTTTGAGACAGGAATCTTGGTGGAAACACTTCTAAAAAATTCTAAAATGTGAAATTACCTCCTCAATCATTTTTATTTCCAGTTAAATTAATGTCTGATATAAACTCTGCAGGTTAGTTTGGTCTCTCTTATAGTTTTTAATTGGTCACTGTAGTTCTTTGTCTTTGCATTTTGAATGTGAGCTTATGGTAGAATAAATCAAATTAGCTTTCCTGGGTAGATTCCATTTTCTCTAATGGCTTTTAGTTGCCCAAACATTCCTTTTTCTTATGTGAAAAAGCCACAGTGCATTATTATTTATTTGACTGGCAAGGAACGACATTTCTAATTTTATTTAGTGACTGAAATAAATTACTTTGCCTTAAATATGAAATAAATGTATGATCCTGTCTTAATGAAGAAAGCAGATTGAGAGCCAAGGAAATTTGCGATAGAGCCCTTTAACCAATTGGTGGTGCTAAAAACTCTGATAAGAAACTAATTGGAAGAAGAGGTTAACCTAGAGCCTTTTGTAATAAATGTTATTTTGTTAGTTTTTGAAAAATTAGCACCCAAATTATTATGTTTTCTAAACTTAGCAAATAAACAAATTTCTTTATGGCCAGCAGAATACATTTTTGGTAAATTCCTGTAAAGATGTCATTGCCCACATAATATTCATGTATTGGAAATTGTATGAGTGTGTAACATCTGACTCCATCCTGGAAATAGTCTTTAGCCTGCTCATCAGGGGAATAGAGGTGTGGGCAACAATGTATGTTAGAGAAGTAGAGTGATATTCCTGGTTATATTTATGTACTGGATTTAGATTTTTAAAAATATCAATTTGTATTATCACTATTACTGTTATTACTATTAATGCATTCCTGTAACAGAAAGAGCATTGCTTTTTAGAGATTTCTTGTTGTTAGGTGCTTTTGACTTGATTTCAACTCATAGTGACTCCATGTGACAGAGTAAGACTACCCCATAGGGTTTTCTAAGCTGTAGTCTTTACATGAGCAGATCACCAGGTTTTTCTCTCGCAGAGCTGCTGGGTGGATTTGAACTGCTGACCTTTGGGTTAACAACTGAGCGCTTAACCATTGCACCACCAGAGTTCCTTCTTTTAGAGACTAGGTTTATTATTGTTTAATCCTTTTAACTTTTTGGTTTTTAGCCCTGAAGAAGTCCAAATAGAGGGTTAGTCTGTTGCTTGAATGTGTCTTGAGATGCAAAGAAAGAAAAGAGCACAGACTTTGGAGTCCGGGAGACTAGGAGATTCTCTCCGTATTTCCTAACTGTCCCTTAGTCACTTATAAACTTTTTACAGTTTGGTTTCCCCAGCTGTGAAATGGCAATAATAACATCTTTGCCTCAGGGCTGGTGTGAGCATCAGATGTGATAATGGTTGTACCTGTTAGGTGTTCATTAGATGTTTGCCCTATCCTTCCCTTGTTTGAGGCCAAGACTATGACTCAGTTGTTTTCGAGTCCCCACCTTCATCCTCATCCCCTGCTGACCACCCTACCCCCTTATCCCAGGGCCTTAGGGTAGAAGGCCCTCCTTATATATGATAATGTCTCATGTGCCACTAATGAGAAGATATTTGTAGGTTGTAAAGTTCCACAAGGATTTTCTAAAGACTCACAAAAGTTACATAGCTATAGCTGGTTTTCAGATATTTGCCTGTCTGTCCCACGGATGTTTATATGTTGGTCTAAATCTATCTAAACAAATATTTAAGAGTGCGGAAGGGAATACAAGATTTGGCTGAAAGTTGTAGCAAAGGTATCATTGCACCAAGAATTTGTTCATCCATCCATTCATCTGTCCATCTACCCACCCATCCATTTATTCCACAAACTTTTATTGAGCATTACTCTAACTAGGTCCTGGGTATACAAAGAGAAACCCAGGAGAGCCTCAACATGTCTCAAAGAACTGCAGACTTCAAGAAGCAGGTTGCTTCCTACTTAATAGGAATTGCTACTATTAATAGGCAGCTCTTCTCTATGTCACAGAAAGATTTTTTTAATTTAAATATCTTTGTAGTATCACAAAAATCAGTTGTGGGATTGTAAAAAAAAAATATTTTAACTCTTAAACTCTGATAATTTTATTAAACTTTCTACAGCAGCTTCTATGTTTGGAAGGTTGAAACAACTTGGAAGACGGCTCCAATAGGATAGTAAAATTTTAAAACACTGTTATTTCAGTGCTTTACCCTATGTAGGATTTAAAAATACAACTATGTAAGGTATATTTTTAAAGAAATTGCATGGCATCTTTGGATAGATCCAATTGATATATTCAGACCTTTGAGATTTAGAGGTTACAGATTCATGAAACTGTTTGATGGCAGATACCTTAGAAATCACATACTCCAGCCCTCTTATTGTACAGCTGAGAAAATCGTGGCTCGATGAACTTATATGGCTTACCCAAGGTTCCAGAGACTGGAACGAAACCCAGGTCTCCTGACTTCCAATTCAAGGGCTAACACATTATTGTTCCATCTTCTACTTGATGAGGCATTTTCAGCGTAAATAAAAACAAGTGTATACTTGTTCAGCCTCAGTAAGCTTTCATGCTAGAGATGGAGTATCATTTCTCCACAATTATCAGAATGACAACTTTGACTGTACCTGAGGCGGTTAATTAAGGTGCCCCACCGTACATTTCAGAGCAGAGCTAAGAGGAGGCAGGGCACACCAAACATGGAGCATGCAGTCATCACAGGAGCACGTGAGTGCCTGGGTTTGTCTGCTATAGAGGCAGGCAAGGTTTTCATTCACCACTGCTTTGCCTGCTTCCTGTCTGTCTCTAGATGAATGGCATCATATGCTGCAGGTGTATCTGTAATTTCTGAGTTTGTTCCCTAGTAAAAATGACCTCATTGTTTTGAGCTTCTTTTTCATAATTATACAGTAACAGGAAAATAAACCAGCTTTGAGTACAGCCCACAGCAGAAATTGTGTGCTCTTTATGCAAGTTTGATTTATAGACATGTACTGCAGAGCAGAGTGACTATGAAACATTCATCTTCCCTTTGCTGGTTGCCATGGAAATCGAGTACACAGAACAGTGACATTCCTGTCCTGGTGATGCCTGCAGTAGTTTATTCCTTTGTTGTTCTCGTTTCTTCAGCAACTGCCTTGCATTCTTTCATCATTATAATTAATCACGCACACAGTTTTTATCTTTCATCTCAAGTGGAGAGAACTAAAAATGTATGAAAAAAATAAGGGGAGTTTAAATATCCTTGTGGCTTTAAATGTGCATTTGTAATTTTCCTCCTCAGTCCCATTGGAAAAATAGGTCATGTTTAAAAAAAAAAAAGGCAAATATTAATGTACAAAAATTTCAATAAGAACAGCAATGTACAAATTTGAGGAAAAAGCAGTGCTAGCCGAGGAAAACTTAAATAACTTCAAATTTGCAGGTCCCCCAGTGTTTGGAACTAAGGAAGTTGGCATGTTGGATAAAGCCAACCAAAAAAAAACCTGAGCTGTGTATTAGCAACTTCTATTTTCTTTTGTTTTGTTTCTTAGTGTCTGTATTGGTTGCAACACCCTAAATTTTAGCTGGTTAGATATTAAAAGAGTAGGGATACTTTTCTTTTTTTTTTAAACTAATACAGATTTTTTTTTTACAGAGTAAGTAGAAGGAATTATATTCTTTTTTTTTTTTTTAAAGCAACCATTTTATCCCAGTTTTACCTAGCACAGTTCAATGGTATATACTGGCCCACAATTAATCAATGCCTTGTTGTTTGTCTGCCTTCTTCTTGTATTGGTTCTCTGGCCAAGTCTAGTGGCTAAGAGAGCTTGTTCTGGAGTAAATGTCTGAGTCTAAATCCCTGCTCCAATTGCTTCTTAGCTGTGAGGCCTTTGAAAAGTATCTCAACTTGCCTCGATTTCCTCATCTGTAGACTGAGCAGCCATAAAATCAGGATACTAATGGGGAGTTATGCAAAATGCTTAGTCTGTGCCTGTCACCAGATCGGTGCGTCACGGTTGGTGGGGGACTGCGGTGATGGCGGTGGTGGCTGCTGCTACTACTGCTACCATGCTACCATGAGTAAACCAGACCCTTTGCTGTGAGCTGATTCTGACTCACAGCGACCCCATAGAACAGAGTAGAACTTCCCTATACGGTTTCCAAGGCTGAAATCTTTATGGAAGCAGACTTCCACCTCTTTCTTCCCAGAGCAGCTGGTGGGTTTGAACCACTGACCTTTTGATTAGCAGCCAAGCGCTTAACCAACTGCACCACCAGGCCTCTTTCCCCTACCATGACTACTCTAAGCCAAAGCTGAGTAGGAAGCTGAGCTCCTACTCTTCCCAGGGAAGGAGGTTCAGCTAATCTCTGTTGATTCCAGCCCCAAAGCCACAGCACTCGGTTCCCACTATCCAAGTTCACGAGATGCTTTGTTTTACTCCAGCTACGTAGACTTGTCTCATCTCAACATTTTGGATGCTAGAATAGTAGCAGAGAGGTATTTACTATGGTCTTTGTATCTGCAAAGTCAAAACAGAAAGCTTGCTGCAGGCTTTCTTAGTTCATGCAAATGTCTCATCTAGGATCCTGACTTGTTTCCTGCAATATGCTATGTGTGGGGCTCACCCAGAGGGAGTGGCTGTCTCATCTTGTCCTGGGGAAGATTACAGGGTGTGTCTTTAGAGCCTGAGAAGTCCCTGGGTGGCACAGTTAATGAACCCAGCTGCTAACTAAAAGGTTGCACGTTCGCGTCTACCCAGAGGTGGCTCAGAAGAAAGGCCTGGTAATCTACTTCCAGAAAAGCAGCCATTGAAAACCCTGTGGGACACAGTTCTACACTGACATACATGTGGTCCCTGTGAGTCAGTCAGCTCGATGGCAACTGGTTTATAGAATCTGCAATAATGCCAGATCCACTCCCCCTCCCACCCCCATGCTTCTATGTTGGGTCACTCAGGAGTGGCTGCAGTGTTCCTTCAGCCTTGCTGGAATTAAAGTTTTCCGAACTGGTGGCAGAGCATTCTTTGTTGAAATTCACTCCTCTTGGCAGTCTTCCAGGGCACACTGCAATGCCTATTTATTTGATTTAGCTTTTGTTTGGTTAGCCTTGTATTTTGTCTGTTTTACTTTGTGAAGTTCTTTTTTCTCCTCTTCAAATTTTCATGCTCAAATTCTTTGGACTTCGTTTCTATTTATTTCACTGGCTTGCGTCATAATATTGCTAAAAGTTGTTTGCTTTAAGCTATCAGAAAATGAGTAGCCTTTGATTAATTTGTCTTTTTCCATAGCACCTGCACCAGGTGTATCTTTGTTAATCATTAAAACAAAATAGCCTTTATGGTTTCCCCTTTGCCGCACTCTCATATTATACCACTGTGTCCTTGGTCCTCTTCATTTAGCTCTTTGTCCTCCAATTGGTAGGCTTTTATCAATTCTAAGAGATAGAAGTAGTTTAACTTTTCTGAATCCTTTTGTGCTTTCTCCATCGTTTTTCCTGCTTTTCTCCACAAGATAAAAAACAAGCCAGGCTCTTGTCTTCCAAGTGAAGCTCTGGCACCTTTAAGTGACAGTCTATACCAGTTGCTGTGGAGTCAATTCTGACTCCCCATGTGTGTCAGAAGGAGCCCTGGTGGCTCAGTGGTTAAAGCGCTGGACTCCTAACCTAAAGGTCGGCAGTTTGAAACCACCAGCATCTCCTTGGGAGAAAGATGTGGCAGTGTGCTTCTGTAGAGAGTTACGGGCTCAGAAACCCTAGGGGGTCGCTATGAGTTGGAGTCGACTTGATGGCAGTGGGTTTTTGGGTTTTTTTTTTTTAATTTGTGTCAGAGGAGAACTGTGTGCCATAGGGTTTTCAATGGCATATTTTTCAGAAGTAGATCTCCAGGCCTTTTTTCTGAGGCATCTCTTAGTGGCCACGAACCTCCAGTCCTTTGGTTAGCAGCCAAGCGCATTAACTGTTTGCACCACCCAGGAACTCCAAGCATATATAGAGATACCATATATTCATGACTATATCGAACACCCTGTGTGTGGCTTTCAGATCATTCACTGAAACTTAGCCCTCTATGGACATTTGATAATGTTTCCAAATCTTCCTGGAATCCCTGATTGTGTGTGTAGTCTTCACCTCAAATATAACATGGCCAATGTACTCTCTTGTCTTCTTTTGGTCTCCTTCCCCCCTATTCCAATCACTATGGGAAGCGTTTCTGCCCCATGGGCTTCTGCCCTCAGGCTTATTATCTTTCTTTGTTTTGGAACAAATATTTGTTGGCATCTGTTGCATTATAGAAGCTGGGAATATACAAAAGTAAACAAGACAGACACTGCCTAGCCTCTAGGAGCTCACAGTCTAGCTGGGGAGATAGTTAGGATTCAGGGTGATGAATCCTGAAAGATGAGTGCAGAGTGCTGTGGGAATGCACAGGAAGCACGCTAATACAGGCCGTGCTGGGAGCGGTGTGAGGCCTAAAGGGTAGAATTAGCTGGGCAGAGAGAGCAAGAGTGTCTTCTAGGCAGAGCCCACCTGCAGAGGTGCACTTGAATACTGAGAGTAGTTCCGTATTGCTAGTCTACTAGCATACAGAGGTGTTATTGTTTGCTTGTTTGGGTGGGTGGGCAGAAGGATGAGCATGGAGCATGAGACTGTAGAGGCCAGATCATGAAAGGCTTTGTAAAAAGGCTTATCAAGAACTTTGAACTTTATCCTGAGGGCCCTGGGAAACCACTGAAATGTTTTAAGTAGGTTTGTGTTTTACACAACCTCTCCTATTGCACTGTGGAGAATGGATTAAAATGTGGCAAGAGTAGCTTCTGTCTCAGTTGATCCCAGGGACCACCTTTCCCAACTCAGCTTTCTCCTTTACCCAGAAGTGTTTGTCCAGCTTAACATGTCCAGTTCATTCATTTTCCTGATCAGCACAAAGACTTGTCTCAAACTCTAGCCCCCGTTTTCTAACTTCTTGCCCTGACACTGCGCTAGGATTCTGTGCCTTCTCCCAAGTTCCTGGCTGGCTCTTGCTTTAAACTGGTTGTGTCATCTGGAATGTCCACTGGGTTCACTGTAGCACCATTGCCCAGAGAGTCTGTTGCTATGCCTGCCAGCTTGGATCCCATTAGGTTTTGGTGCCAG
Organism: Dugong dugon; assembly: GCA_030035585.1. Classification (NCBI taxonomy): domain Eukaryota; kingdom Metazoa; phylum Chordata; class Mammalia; order Sirenia; family Dugongidae; genus Dugong; species Dugong dugon. The sequence continues at coordinate 99,255,104 of CM057472.1, read as the reverse complement.
CCTGGATCTAGCCTGAGTTAGTGAGCTCCTTTGAACCCTGAACGTCACTGCAATTCACACTATGGACCCTTCCTACCAGGCCAGACTAGGTCAGACCGGTACCTGAGAGAATTTTCCCAGTCTTCCTTTCCTCAGTGGCAGTTGAGTATTCCAGAAGGTTCACAGGTGATCCCTTAAACCCAAAAAAACCAAACCGGTTGCCATCGAGTCGATTCCAACTCACTGCGACCCTACAGGACAGAGTAGAACTGCCCCATAGAGTTTCCACGGAGCATCTGGTGGATTCAAACCATCGACCTTTTGGTTAGCAGGCATAGCTCTTAACCACTACACCACCAGGGTTTCCATGCACTCCCTTATACCAAACCGAACCAGACCAAACCCATTGCTGTCCAGTCAATTCCGACTCATAGTGACCCTACAGGACAGAGTAGAACTGCCCCATACGGTTTCCAGGAACGCCTGGTGGATTTGAACTGCCGACCGTTTGATTAGCAGCCATAGCTCTTAATCATTTCGCCACCAGGGTTTCCACACTCCCTTATAGGACAGTAAATTTGGGAAGCTGGATTAGGATAAGGTGGATTGAACTAATAGACTTTGGACAAATAACTTCTCTGTTCCTCAGTTTCCTCATCTGTGAACTGAGGATATTAAGAGAATGTATATCATAAAGTTGTTTTAAGGAATAAGTGAGAGAATACATATAAAAACACTCTGTGTGGCCCATAGTGAGGGCTCACTGTTTATTAATGTTATTATTAAGGTGTCTAGATTTTATCCTAGAGAGTATTCGTTTCCTAGAGTTGCTGTAACTAAAAACAAAAACAAGCAAATTAAAAAAAAAAAAAACTGTTGCTGTGGAGTTGACTCCGACTCACAGCAACCCTATAAGACAGAGAAGAACTGCCCCGTAGGGTTTCCAAGGCTGTAGTCTCAGAGCTGCTGGTGGGTTCAAACCACCTACCTTTTGGTTAGCAGCTGAGCACTTAACCATTGTGCCACCGGGGCTCCTTGCTATAACAAAATGCCACACACACACAAATTGCTGTCTCATAGTTCTGGAGACGAGAAGTCCAAATCAGGGTATTGGCTGTGTTGATTCCTTCTGAGGACTCTGAGAGACAAATTGTTCCAATATTCCCTCCCAGCTTCTGGGTGGCTCCAGGCATTCCTTGGCTTTCAGCTGCAGCATCACATGATATCCTTCCCCCATCTCTGGGTCTCTGTATATCTTCTCTTTTATAAGGACACCAAACCTGTTGCTGTTGAGTTGATTCCGACTCATAGCGACCCTGGTCATGTAGAATTAGGACCCACCCAAATCCATTACGACCTCATGTTATCCTAACTGATAACATCTTCAAAGACCCTATTTCCAAACAAGGTCACATACACAGGTACAGGGTTGAGGATTTCAACATATGTTTTTGGGGGGATACAGTTCAATTCATAAATGGAGAAAGTGGCAGGAGAACATAAAAGTGTTTTATTTCAGGAATAATTGACCATAGCCAGATTGAAAGATCCACTCGTGCTCTTTACTGTGGGTAATTGGGAGATGACTCTAATGCAATACCCTGCCCAGCCGGGGGCCTATTACAGGGCTATTCGTTGTCTGGCTGCTTAGTACTCACTGACCAACTTGGCTTAATTTCCAGTCTGAGATTGTATTCTGTGTTGATTATGTTCCAGAAATTCCCAGAGTTTTCATGAAATTAAATTAGCTTTGTATTTTTTGTAAAGCTTTCTTCCAAAAGGCAGTCAGTTTCGTAGTTTGGGCTTGCTGTGGGGCCAGCCTTTCCTTCCCTAACAATACTGATAAAAATACCTTTTAGTTGATAAGGCAATAGAAGGCCACTCTCCATATATATTGATTTTTACACAAATATTTTTTGAGTGAGCACTGTGTGCAAGGCACTGAGAAGGGGACTCTAGGGGACATAAGGACAAACCAGCCAAGGACGGTCTTTCATGGAGTGACCATAAGGGAAGGTAGGAAATGGTACCTACTGTGGAAAAACGAAGTGGTGAGAAGGTTTAATTCCAACTAGGAGAATCAGGGAACTTAGCAACCGAGTTAGGATTTGAAGAATCCCTGGAAGGAGAGGCTTCTAGGGAGACAGAACAGCATGGGCAAAGTCTAGACGAAGGAAGAGAGTGGGAGATGAAGCTGGAAAAGTGATTAAGCAGATGTGAGGGAGTAATAAAAATAGCTCGCACATATTGAGTGCTCGCTGGGTGCCAAGCCCTGTTCTAAATGCTTTATTTGTATTAACTCATTTGATTCTCACAAGAACACTAGGAGGTAGCTGCTGTTATTACTCCCCTTTTACAGATGAGAAAACTGAGGCACAGAGTGGCTAAATGACTAAGATCACACAAGTAGAAGTAACTAACAGAATTCGGCTTTGACCCAGACAGTGGGACTCCAGGTTGGAAACGCAAATGGATACGCCCATCATGCAAGGGAGGATCTTTGCCTTTCCTTTTGTCTCTCTCCCCATGCGTACCCTTGAAAAGGGATTTTGAATCTCTTTATCAATCAGAGCTATTACAGTTTACAGATTTTGAAGGAATCATTTTATGTTTAAGAACCTTTTCCAGTTCAGTTTCAATAGAATAAAGATCTGGACAGCATATAAATTTTCACAGTCAAAAATAGAACTATCTAATCTATAGCTATAACCCCTTTCAAAGACCTAAGGTTGTGGATATATAAAAACACTTTAGCTGAATTGTACGTCCTTTTTATAAAAATTCCCTGATTTCTGACAATTTGGTCATAAAATCTTTTGATAAAAATGTCAAAAACCTCATACTACAATATTGTAAAATGTGACTGTGTTGATGGCAAAAAGGAAACCTGTATTTTAGACTGCCGCAAACCGTTTAAACATCATAATGAGAAACATTTCTGGCTTAAATAATTGAAATCCACATTTCTCACAATCCATCTACTCATCTCAACCTTTTGTTGGAGCTTCCAACAAATCACAAAATTGACTGGCTTGAATTTGTAACTCTTCTCCATCTGGGGTGGAGGGAAATGCACAGGGCTATTGGTCAATTGTCCCAGATTCGGATCCCATGTCAGTGGGGAACTGATTTAGGCAAGTCTGTTTACCTCCCTGGACTTTAAGCTTCTCTTCTGAAGGACTTCCAGCTTTAAAATGCTCAATTCTCTGTTTCCATTCCTTTTGGTTGTTTAGTCTTTAAAGAATATTATGATTAACAATGTAGTGACCCAGTGGCAATAAAGAGGAGAAGAACAAGCAAATAATTTAGTTTCATTCAGCGTGACTCAACAAATGTTTATTAAGCACTTACTGTGTGCACGATAAACATTTATGTCTCCCTGCCCTGTATTATTAATAATTACAGTATTTAATTCTCAGACTAGGGTGGGATTTACCTTTCCTCAGTTTCTTTATTGCTAATCTTACCTTCATGGCTGCATTATTACCATAGGCTCTTATACTCTTTAATTTTCTTATACCCAAGTTAAACAAACAAAGCAAAACAATGGCTGTGGTTTTTCCTAAGAAGCGTAATCCAAAACAAACAAACAAACAAAACCAAACCCATTGCAGTCAAGTCAATTCTGACTCATAGTGACCCTATAGGACAGAATAGAGCTGCCCCATAGGGTTTCCAAGGAGCGCCTGGTGGATTCGAACTGCTGACCTTTTGGTTAGCAGTCGTAGCTCTTCACCACTGCGCCACCAGGGTTTAATAATAATTTGTAACATACTAAGGTTCCCTTTGAGAGGAACCTTAGTATGTTACAAGTTATTATTAAATCATGTACAATATTTGTTTTCCAACTTTTTTCAATGTAAAGAAGGACCATTTAAACCTACTGGGTTATGCTTGGAAACGCTGCTGGCGTAGTGATTAAGAGCTGCGACTGTTAACCAAAAGGTTGGCAGTTCAAATCCACCAGGCGCTCCTTGGAAACCCTATGGGGCAGTTCTACTCTGTCCTATAGGGTCACTATGAGTCAGAATCGGCTTGATGGCAATGATTTTTTTTTTGGGGGGGGGGTGGGGGGGGTTAAGTTTCTCAGGAAAACCATAGCCATCAATGCACGTCTAATCCAGATGGGTCAACTGACATACTGGTTTTAATGAGTCGAAGTAATGAATTTATCACAGAATTGGAGCCTTCTCCAGGTTAGAACTGGCCCAGACTCAAATGTTGTGGAAAATTTACAAGGACTGTCATTAGAATAGAATGTTCTAAATTATCTCAGTTGTATTAAGAAAAGAAAAAAAAAACTGGTAAAAGAAGAATTATTGGGCTATTTGTCAAATAATGAACTGGATTATGATGATGATGGTAATATGTGTCATTTTTTGAGCTCTTTAATGAAAGACAGGCATTGTGATTGTTTCATTTAATTCTCACAATATCCCTCTGAGGTACACACTATTCCTGTCCCTGTTTTACAGATAAGGAAACTGAGCTTAGAGAGGTTAAATAACTTTCCCAAAGTCTCACAGTTAATAAATCGCTGAAAATGTTTCTGGTTGCCTGCTGTCACCTTCAGCTCTTTATGTTTAAAGTGAAGCTCAGTTATCTTTGTCCCCAAGTCAGCTCTTTCTTTTTATTTCTGTCAGTGATACCATGATTTTCTCAGATTCATTCCTGCAGTCATCACTTATTTTTCCTTCTCTGTCTTTGCTCTTTCCATTTTCCATTCCAGTTGCCACTGAGTCAATTCTTTGTTCTAAATCCATTCTGTTACCAAGTCCCTTGTTCAGTGTGTCTTTCTGCTGTCACCCCACTTCCCGTCACCTTAGTCTGCATCTAGGACTCACACCTAAGTGTACATCTGAAGGCCAGACTCCGTAACTCAGTCTTCAAGGCTGACTGACCTCTGGCTCCTACCCTTCTGTAACTTCTCTCCAAAGGAGCTGGTTACCTAACACATCAGGCTCATTCTCCACTGCGGCACCTTCGCTCACAAACTTAGGTAGCCGATCAGCGAACCTGGGGGTGGTGTTGAGAACCCCTGGCAAAGGCTGTCCTCGGCAGTCATGCCTTTTGTCCCATTCACCCCTGAGTTTTCATTTCACTGTGTACATTAAAACCACAATTTGAATGCATTTTCAAATTCCACCCTTGTAAAGAAGTTGTCTTAAAAGTAAATAAGTTGCGACTACTTACATACCCCAATACCATCATCTGTTTCGTCTCCTACAACTTGCTGAACAAAATCCGAAACTAACATTGATGGAAAAAATGCTGTTTTCACAAGTGTCAGTTAAAGAAATCTTGTATTCTTGCTTTCAGACACCTCTAATTGCTCCTCCCCTTCTCTCCTACCTGTTGTATGGGGCTCTACCCAAGCTCTGTATTCTCCAAACAGCAAAGCAGCCTTAATTTGAGTGTATATTTCACTCCTGTGCTAAAGCTGTGTTCCAGTAACATTTTCTTTCATGGGAAGCAAACGTTGCTTCCAGGAGTATATAATTTTTTTCAAATGCATGAAGTTTTAAAAATGAAACTTCATATCAGACAGAATGATCATTTAATTTTAAAAAAGCAGACTGTTTTGTGGTTCTGTGGCTGTTCATCATTTCAAAACCTATTCTTTATACCAGGTGAGCTTGAAAAATGAGTTTTACATTTAACTTAGATAAAATACCCAACGATAGTTAAATTCTGAAACTGTGCCAGTGAAATTGCGTTGAATGATTCTTGACTTTGTTTTTTAAGGAGTAGCTTTGTCTTTTAAATGTGTATTCAGTAAAACACAGCTATTCAAATTCTAGTAGATGTGTACGAGAGCCAGATTCATGTATAACGCAGACGTGGTTGGCATTGTTCCTGTAGCTTTTAACTCCTAGTGACTGACCTAATGTGTTGTGTCTCCTTTTTCTGGCTGAGAGAAGGAATCACATTTTATAAGCACTTTATTCAGTAATATGTTCACATTGTGCTTCGCCTCTTACTATCTCTCACACTGCAAGAATACCTGTGATATACTGAGATAGCTAATATCACTGCTAAAGAGTACAGGGTAATTTGGATAGGAAAAAAATGTAATAGCTTTAGTAACAGAATATAATTAAATTAGTGCCTTGTGTAAAAATAGTGAAAGGATTTATTTTTAGTTTATAATGGACCAGATCAGTGTGATTAAAATATGTAAATTAAATAACAGCGTTCACTTAAGTGATGTTCTCAATGGCACCAGTTCTCACTGATATTCATTACAGGTATTCCATTTTCCTCTGCCCTCCCCTGTTTTGAACTAAACCCAATATTCAAAATTTCAAGTTTGATAAAATAGCACATTTGTTACATTCTTAGAAGACTTGAAATTAAGGAATCCTAAATTGAGAGGCATGTATTCATTTATCCACTTAACAAATAGCACCTACTATGCGCCACCCGCCATCTTGAGCGCTGGGGATAGAAGAGTGAGCAAAGCAAGCAAGGCCTCTGCTATCAAGGAGTTCATGTTTTAGTTGCAAGAAGACAGGTAATAACTGAGCAAATGAACAAGATAATTTAAGATAGCGATAAAATGCTATAGAGTAAAACAGAGTAAATGATAGAGAATGATGGGGGAGGGGAATTGTTTTAGATCAGGAGATTGGGGAAGATGTTTTCAAGGAGTGACAGTTGAGCTGAGACCTAAATGATATAAAGCTACTTGCCACCTGGGAGGAGAGCCATCCAGGAAGAGAAAAGCCATTGAGAAAGCCCTGAAGCGGGTCTAAGCTTGGCCGGCTTGAGAACCTAAGAGAAAGTTGGAGTGGCTGGATTGTAGTGAGCAAGAGGCAGCAAGGTCCGAGATGAGATTTGAGAGGTAGACAAGGCAAGATGATGTATTATTCATGGACACAACCCCATTTATATTATGTTCTTTTCTGTTATGTCACCTCATGTCATATTATATATCATATATCATTACAAATGCATATTATATTGGAGTCCCTGGTGGTCCAAATGGTTAACATGCTCAGCTGCTAACCGACAGGTTGGAGGTTCAAGTCTACCAAGAGGCACCTTGGAAGAAAGGCCTGGTGATATACTTCTGAAAAATCAGCCACTGAAAACCTTATGAAGTATAGTTCTACTCTGGCACACATGGGGTTGCCATGAGTCAAGCCAGCTTAAGGACAACTGGAGAAAATATTGTATTAATGTGATGTATTTATGTTTCTATGCCTGGTATATAGATGAAGGGTTAAAAAAAGACCTTAGAGTCCTCAAGACATACAAGTTTCCTGAGCATTCTCAGTATGCAAATTTATGTTGGTAGGCTGGAGTATCCTACCATGTATCCTTACCATCTTCCCATATTTCTTTCTAATTATCACTTAAATTCAATTCAGCTATTCTCTGAGTGCATGCTGGGTCCAAGAAACTGATAAGTCCACCGGGTTGTTGTAGACTAATGCCGCAGAAAAGGTGATAGGTTTTCATTGAAAAGCAACTTTCCTGGTTTATATTTGAATCAGTGGTGACCTACCTTTTCTTCCACCTTATTTATCCTTAGCTTATAACTTGTCAGATGATACTAAGGATCAAATATATGATCTAAATGCCAGTGATTTGTAGTCTTAACATAGTCTTCATTTGTTCTTCTGTGTTGGAGACAGAAGACATGAAAAAACAATTTTGAGGGCTGCATAGGCAGCAGGCCAAAAAAGCGTTTTATCATTTGAATATTTCTCTTTTGGGAGGAATAACGGGGGTTAAAAAATTTAACAATTTGATAAACTATATGAAAATTCTTAAAACTATGTATACTTTTAATCGTAAAAGCAGCAAATATTTGTAGACTCTGCTCCCTTATGAGGAAACCCTGGTGGCGTAGTGGTTAAGAGCTATGACTGCTAAGCAAAAGGTCGGCAGTTCAAATCCACCAGGCACCCCTTTGGAAACTGTGGGGCAGTTCTACCCTGTCCTATAGGGTCGCTATGAGTTGGAATCGACTCGATGGCAGTGGGTTTGGTTTGGTTTGGTTTTGGCTCTCTTTGGTGGTTATGATTCAGGCTGTCTGATTTAGACTTAGGAATCAGGAAATCTTTCTGCATGTCTTCAGCTCATATGTAGTCATAATATAGTGACTTAAAATTTCCACTGAATTCATCTTTCCAGTGATTATAAGACATTGAAATGCATTACCAAGAACTGTTATTGAATCTCTCTTTCAAAGATAGTTAATAAAAAGCCCTTGTTGTTTTTTAAATAGACAAAGCAGTGGTTTGGGTTTCTTCAGGCTGAAGTAAGCTCTAGAAGCCTTTCCATGATTTGCTGATAATACTAAGTCCACTCCTTGGCTGCTTGTTTTGCTTTATTCTTTCTAACTCTCCCCGGTTAGGTGGCTTAATAGATTTTCCTCCTGTTTAGAATAAAACTGTAGAAGCCAGTGCCATATTTAGTATCTATCTCTAGGCCTGGCCCAATCCCTCTTTCCACTGGCTTCGTTCCAGTAGGTTCTGGAAAAGAGCTGACAGGGCCTAAGTGTGACAGGGCAGGACATTTTAGGCAGCTCCCTTCTGCCTTTCAGCTCTGCTCCTTATAGTCTTGTAGAGGTATGTGTGGTATGTAAGTGTGTATGTATATATGACATACTCGAGGCAGAAAAATATCCATATATGTTCCTCTCAAGTTAAGAAACAAAACATTAAAAAGATGGTTGAAGCCTCCTGGGTATCCCTGCCTGATTGCATTTTATTTCCTCTGCTCTGGAGATAATCACTGTCTGGAATTTTTTTGTCATTCATTTGTGTATCTTTGGGTTTTTTAATGACACATATTTAACTTAAATAATAGTCTTGGTTATTTTTGTAAACCTTATATAAATACAAACTACTTTTTCTCTTATCATTATATTTTTAAGATTCATCCATGAGGAATCCACATGTATCTTTCATTTATTTCCACTGTGGTATAGGAGCCCTGGTAGTGCAATTGTTAAGAGCTACAGTGGGTGCTAACCAAAAAGATCAGCAGTTCAAATTCACCATCCGCTCCTTGGAAACCCTACGGGGCAGTTCTACTCTGTCCTGTAGGGTCGCTGTGAGTTGGAATTGACTCGACAGTGATGGGTTTGGTTTGGTTTTTTGGTTTATAGTATTCTGTATTGGTGCTTGAGGAGGCACAAACCTAGCACCCTCTTTTACGATCTAGAACCATTTGAGCCATTGAGAGATATACATGTGGTAGAAAGTTGGAGATGAAAATACCAGCTTTATTATGAGGTAGTTCTTTTGGAGGGATGGGCTTGCTAAAATGTAACCAGAATTAAACAGGTTTTCCCTTCCAGTCACTGGCTATTTGGTTAACCCAGGAATCCCCCTTGTGAGGGCCTGCCCTCTGACATTGGGGAGCAGAACAGTGTGTATGCTCCCCAAAGTCAGCTGACTCTTGTAGAGGAAAGGAAGAGGGGGCACCTATTAGGTAAGTCTGTTCTCTACACGTGAGGAAGTAGAGAGAGGCTGGGAATGTTACTCCAAAAGAAGTCCCACTGCATGGAAATATGAAGACAGGGAAAAGGCAGTTTTCCCCAGAACATTTGACATTATATAGGCATACCGTAATTTATATCTCCATTTTCCTATTGATGGGCACATTTGTTACTGTAGCAAATACTAAACATTCTTGTAGGCATTTGCTTGTCCATATGTGGGAGAGATTCCCTAAGGCACATATACTTAGGACTGGAATGGCTGGGTCACAGCAAGTGCACATCTGCAGCTTGACTTGCTTCCCAAGTGGTGGTTCTCACCATTAGTACATCAGAATTACTTTCTTGCCATATCCTCACCAACATTTATTATCAGACACTTCAGTTTTTGCCACTGTGATGGGTGTGAAATGGCGTCTTATTGTAATTTTAATTTCTCTGGTTACTTGTAAAGTTCAGCATCATGTTTGCTGACCATTTGGGTTTCCTGTTCTGCCAATTTCCTGTTTGAGTTATTGACCCACATAAAAAATATTAGGTTATCTTTTTTCATATTTATAAGAATAACATGGGGACAGTGTCTAACCTCCTCCAACCCCACAAGGGGGAAGGATAACCAAGATTAACAGTGCAAGCCTGACTCCCATAAGGTAGAGGCCAGACAAGCCTCCTGTCTCCACCATCTACTAATTCTGATACCACCTGTCCCTCACACAGCACTCTCTACTTCTCTGCTGAGTTAGATAATTCATTGCAGTGGCCACACAGAACTCAATGACCGTACTCACAATTATGGGGTTTATTATGAGGGAAGTAACAGTTACAATTCAGGCTCAGGAACACTCAGGATACAGTTCTTTAATCAGGACAGCCTCTTCCCAGCTGTACTCACTGGCATGGCTCTCTCTGGCCCTATGCCTCTCCCCAAAGGTGCTCAGCTTTCTCTCTCAGCGGGCTGGGAAGCCCACCACACTGTCTCCTGTTGCCAGGTCTCTGCTGCCAGGTCTCTCCTGCCACTACTTCTCAGTGTCTTCAGAGTTACAGCTTGCTCTCTCTCTCCTACTTCCAGGAGCTTCTCAGTGCTGCGCTTTCCGCTCCTGACTGTTCTTCCTTGGTAGTGGCAGGATCCTCCTCTCTGCTCTGGAATTGCCTCTCTTTTGAGGCAAAACGGACCAATCCCCTTGGTGGGCGACAATTACCTTATCACACAGTCCTGCCCAATCACCTGGGTGGAGTTACAAGCCCATGGCTAGAACGATCACACAAATGTAATCAATTACACTGCAATATTGATTTGTTAGAGGCTCTTTATGTATTCTGGGTATTAATCCTTTCTCATTTGTGACTCACAAAAAATATTTACCTACTGTATCTTTTCACTTTTTTTTTTTTTTAGGGTGTCTTTTGATATATATTTAGGATATAGATTTTCCCAGAGATTTTTAAAAAGAAAATATAAGACTCTTTGACATGTTAAAATCTAAAATTATGCAGAGAATGTATGTAGTATCACATGAGGATGCTAATAGTTCTACGTTGTGATTTTTCTGCCGTTAGAGTACTCATGTTATCTTTGAACAATTGCTAATCTTTCTTTCCTGTATTATAATAGGCAGTTTGAATAGTGTTTCTGCAAAATTTATGTTACTTTTCAAGTTCGTTTACATTATAGAACTTCATGCTTAAATTATTATTTTTTGTCTCAATGTAGTTGCATAAAAAGGCTATACCACAGAACACCTCTGATTTACCAAAAATGAATTAGTCTTAACACTTGACATCTCTACATGTAACATTTTCCATTTTAACACATCCCATGGTAATGCTGTATTAATGCTTCATTCTCTCCTCAGAACTTGTGGACACTGTCACCATCCAAACGTACTTGAGTCCTAAATTGCAAATGATGTTATTTGTATAAGGGAATTGTTTCATGATTTTGCTAATTCCTAATAAGAATAGTTTCCTACAGAGTCATAAACCTTCACCAATGTAAAGAGACTTAAAGAACACTTGGTACAGTCTCTTATTTTACACATGTGAAGTTAAATGACACACCCAAGGTCACACACTTAGGCAGGGGTCTTAGTTTCCTAGTGTTGCCATGACAAAATACCACAAAGTGGTTAGCTTTAAAGAACAGAAGTTTATTGTCTCATAGTTCTGGAGGCTGTTGCTGTTGTTAGGTGCTGTCCAGTAGGTTCCAACTCATAGTAACCCTGTGCACAACAGAACGAAATGCTGCCCAGTCCTGCGCCATCCTCAAAATCATTGGTATATTTGAGCCCATTGTTGCAGACACTCTGTCAGTCCATCTCATTGGAGGCTGAAGTCCAAAGTCAGGGTGTCAGCCGGGCTATTTATTCTCTCTCTCTCTCTTCAGCTCTAGGAGAAGATCCTTCTTTGTGTCTTTCAGCTCTGGTAGTGCCAGCCATTTCTTGGCATTCCTTGGCTTGTAGAGGGATCCTCTTGTGCTATCTTCCCCTTGTGTGTGCGCACCGTGATTCCATGTCTGTCTTCTTATTTTATAAAACACCACTCAGAAAGGATTAGGACCAGGGCCTACCCTGTTCCAGTATACCTAACTGTTATATCTTCAGCGAAGGACCCTGTTTCCCAAACAAGCTTACATTCATAGGTACCGGGGTTAGGACTTCAACGTGTCTTTCTGAAGGACACAACTCATTCCCTAACAGCAGGCATAGATTAGGATGAAGACCCTGCTCTCTCAGCCTGAGGCACAATGTGCTTTGCATGGCTGTGGATTTTAGAATCAGCTTTATTCTCTATTTTTATAAAGTTGGGTTGTATTTCTACAGCTAGCTTTCCTTCACTGATATGTTTCAGTGTATTTGACTTTTTGTTGGTGGCATCTTTTTCATTTTTAAGTACCAAAGGAACTGTTCATCATACTTCTTTGAATTAGCTTTATGGAAATAATGTGTACTGTTTTTCTTTCTTATTTTTGAATGGTATTTACATTATAGTCTTTCCAACAGGTTGTATAAATAAGTTAAATGCCATGGTAAATTATTCCAAAATGGCATATTAACATTTGTGTAAATTAAAACTATGGTGCAATAGTTTGAGTCAGATTGTAATTAAGATGTAAATTTGTAAATGTTTGCAGTTAATTTTTAAATATAATTCTTCCATGCATGACTGTCTTTATTTTATTTATTTAAGCTAGTGTATTTAACAATATTAGTACTTCCAATCCAAGAACTAAAATATTACCATTAACTTGCACGCTCATGTTATCCCTCCATTCTGTCTTCCTCCCACAGGAACCACCATCCTGAATTGAGTTTTTATTTCCCTACTTTTATTATACATATATGTATGTATGTATGCATATATACTTTTGTATATGTATATTGTATATGTATTTCCCTACTTTAATAATACATACATATGCATATGTATGTATATATATATTTTTTTTTGTATACACATACATACATATATATGTATATGCCTGACATTTACTCTTTCTCATGTTAAAAGGTTATAAGAGTATTGAAACATGTAGTCTTTTGTGACTTGCTTTTCTTCACTCAACAGTGTTTCTAGTATTTATTTCTGTTTTGTGTATAATTATAATTCACTCATTTTAAATGTGCATAATATTCCATTGTATGAATTACCGCCATTTATTCTCTTGTTGATGGGCATATAGTTTTTTTCCCCAAAATTTTGTTTGCATTTGCTATTACTAGTAATACTGCTATGAATGTTCTTGTATCATTTACTCCTAGTACCCATGTACAGGTGTTCCTTTTGGATATGCACTTAGGAGTGGAATTTCTGGGTTGTAGGATGTGCAAGTATTTAATTATCTTGCCCAAATATTTCCCAAACCATTTGTATTGATTTACACTCCCACTAGCAGGGTATGAGAGAGCCTATTGACCTGCATCCCCTCCAACACTTGGTATTGTTAGGCTTCTTAATCATTTCCAGTCGAGTGAGTTTAATATCCCATTGTGGGCGTGATTTGTATTTCCCTGATTAACAATAAGTTATCTGTCATATCTCTTCATGTTTATTGGTTCATGGTTTTTGCCCATTTTTCGATTGCATTTCTTATTGATTTGGATGTGTTCTTTATATATGTTCTGGGTACAAATCTTTTGTCAGTTGACAAATATCCTCTCTCAGTTTGTGGCTTGTCTTTTCACTTTATTCAGGTATCTTTTGAGACACACGTTTAAATTTTAGTTTGAGTGAATTTATGAATCTTTTTTTGTGATTAGCATGATTATATCTTGTTTAAGAAACCCTTCCTTATCCCAAGGTCAGAGAGATACTACCTGTATTTTCTTCATCAGATTTAAAGTTTTGCTCCTGGCAATTAAATCCTTAATCCTCTGGAGTTAATTTTTGAGTATGGCATGGTGTGAGAACGCAGTTTCTCTTTTTACCATACGATAACCAATGTTTTCAGCTCTGCTTATTGACTGTGCCCTCTTTTCTGCTGCTCCGCCATGCTCCCTCTGTTCCTGCATTTTCTTTTCTATTCCATTGGTCCCTTAATCAATACCACACTGTCCTCATAAAATCTTGTTATCAGCAGGGCAGGTCCCCCTCTTTACTTTTCTTCCTCAGCAGTGTATTGATTATTTCTAGCTCTTTACTTTTCCATATAAATTCTAGAATCAGCTTGTTGAGAACCAAAAACTCTGTTCACATTTTAATTAACCTTGCATTGAATCTACAGATCAATTCCGGGAGAATTGACATCTTGATGGTATTGTCTTCGTATCCATGAATATGTTATATTTTTCCCTTTAATTAGTATTCTTGAAGGCCTTTAAGAAAATCTTTATATAATTTTTCACACCGTCACACCGTCACTATTACCATCATCATTATAATGGTTTTCACTTTGTTTCCTGTGGGCCAGGCCTCATTCTATTACTTTATATTCAGTCTTCACAATAGCCCTATGAGGTAGATCCTATTATTATGAGATATTCCACATAGGGAACTGAGGCACAGAGAGGTTAATTAACTCACCCAAGAACACACAGCTAGTAAATGGCAGAGGCAGGATTCTAATCCAACATGCCTGGATACAGAGCTTATGCTTTTGATCATGTCTCTATACTGCAAGCAGGTTTTTCTCATCTTTTGTTGGATCTGTTGCTACATATTTTATAGTTTTTGTTGCCATTATAAATGGTGGCTTTTGAAAATTATGTTTTTTTAATCACTTGTTATGGAAACAGTTATACCTCTAGGAATTGGCTTCGTGCACCTTTTCCTTTTACTGAGTTTGCTTGGTATCCTTTCACTGTAGGAAATCATAACCATGAGTATGGTGGTATGCTGAGTCCAAATTCTAACAAATCATCAAGTCTGGGGGTGGTATTCGGGACCCTCAACACTGTCTGACCTAGCTAATCAAGTATTTTGTACTATTCATTGCCCTCAAGTCTATTCCAACCCATAGCAACCCTGTAGGACAAGAGTAAGCTACCCCACAGGGTTTCCAAGGAGCAGCTGGTGAATTTGAACTGCCAACTTTTTGGTTAACAGCCAAGCTCTTAACCCCTCTGCTGCCAGGGCTCCAATTTTATGCTAGGTACTACAAATGTAGTAAGAATATATTTTAATAAATTCTTAAGTCAAGTTCAAGAAAACTGATACACCTTAAGGAAAACAGAAAACATGTTATTGCTTCTCATAAATAGATGCAATAAAAAATTTCAGTTCAGTGATATATTCATTACATTATATCACTCTTTCTTGATTCTATGTTTTTATATCATGGGAAAATAAATATTTAACTTAAACTTTTTAGATGATAGTGAAGACAAGAACAATCAAAGGTCAGATTGCCATCCTCCAGATAGCAGTAGAAGACACAGCACAACTAAAATGCCAGAATTACTAAATTTTAGCAATGTTTCACTAATTTTATATATTTTCTGTATCTCTTATCAATAAGTATTTATCAGTAAGTCTTTTCAAACACTCAATCTAATGTTCTGACCAATAAATCAATATTTGGAAAAGATAATTTAGAAAAGTTTGGGAGAAAAAGTATTTAACAGTTAGTGTGAGTTTCTGTTTCTGAATATTCAGATCAGTATTTCCACTGAAAAAGCTAACAATGCAGAGTAAGATACTAAAGCAAAACCCCTAAATTTGCCCAAGGTTGCATAGCTAGTAAGTAACAAAGTCAGGATTCAAACTCAGACAGGCTTCAGAATCCATGATTTTATCGAATGCTTTGTTTTCATTATTATTTTTATTTATCTTACCTCATTAATAAAATGTTTCATACGTTTTCACAAAACAATGATTTAAAACAATGGTCTTCACACAGCCTCTTTTAATCTTCAGTGTTGTTGCATGGCTCTTAATTTTCAAATTTGGAAAACTATTTTAATTATTATACCCAAACCCTTCCAAATCTCAGAGGCTTTTCTTAGTCTTTGTGTTTCTAGACTGGGGGATCTGATTTTTTTTTTTTTTTCTCTCCCTATAGAAGGCGTGTCTGATCCTTGTCCACTAATTTACCCCCACTATTGTTTTTCTAAGGAGTCCTGATGATGCAGCAGTTAAGCACTTGTCTGCTAACAGAAAGGTCAGAGGTTCGAATCCACTAGCCGCTTCCTGGGAGTAAGATGTGACAGTCTGCTTCCATGAAGATTTACAGCCTTGGAAACTCTATAGGGCATTTCTGCTGTGTCCTCTAGGGTCACTATGATTGGAATTGACTCAGTGGCCGTGAGTTTGGTTCTGGGTTTTTATTCTTTCTGTAGATCCTTTTGGTGTCGTCTGAGATGTAGTGATTAGAACTGCAAGCAGAGAAGGTATCACTGCACCATGGCTTATCAACAAAGGCAGGACAACGTTTTCTGTTTTATTTCCTTCCTTATAATTCGCATAATTGTATTGACCATATTGTCTACTTCAGCACATTGAACAGTGACTCCAGGGAGTGGTCTTTAAATGCTTCTAGTTGCCCATTTGGGATATAGCTGATAAATGAGAGCTTACCTCTCTGTAAGTATACTTTAGATTATTTTTTTCTGAATTGAAATGAAGGGATCCACTATTAACTGTAATGCATTCCCAAGAAAATACATTATAGCTTCAAGAAAAGTTTGAGTGTTAACATGTGCTAAAATATGATACAGATGTTTAATGTCTTGCTGTAACATTATGTTCATAGTCACCTGCTTTTTTGATCCCTGCTTAAATTAAGCTTGCTTTCTTTATTCCATAACACCTGTTCCATCTATTTACAGGCTGTTCTCTTTCCGAATGGTCAGTACATATATTAGAAAAACAGTTGAATTTTACTGATGTCTTTAAGTAAATACTTTAAGGATTCCTTGTTATTTTATTTTCAGTGGAATTATTATGGTATTTCCTTAAATACCATACAAGGAGAGGAGTGAGGTATGATACTTATTGAAGTGTTCGTAGGTAGGAACCAAGTTATTTCTACTTTTAACTTTTTTTTAAGAGTTCTAAAACTTTCAGACTACAGCATTATGATAAATGTCCTTATATTTCTATAGGCTTAGAAAGCTCTAACTCTTTATGCTCTTGTGGTCATGTGCAACTAGTTGCTGGAGATGTTTGCTACCTCGTCTTCTTGGTCTTTGTATTTGCAGTTCCCTGCCTTAAACACTGCATCATCAGAGGCATTCTCTGTGCAGAGTGGCTTCACCCCAGCCCCCAACTTCAGTAAATCTCTACTACCTGGTTTTATAGAGGTGCCTCAGTGGCACAGAAGAAGCTCTGGTGGTGCAGTGGTTAAGTGCTTGGATGACACCTGAAAGGTTAGCAGTTCAAACCCATTAGCTGCTCTGCTGGAGAAAGATGTGGCAGTCTGCTTCTGTAAAGATCCCTGTTTGGAAACCCTATGTGGCCGTTCTACTCTGTCCTTCAGGGTCGCTATGAGTTGGAATTGACTCGACAGCAATGGATTTTTTTGTTTGTTTTATTTTGGCAGGTGCAAATGCTTTGCACTTGACTAGTAACCTGAAGTTTCACGGTTTGAACCTACCCAGTGGCACCATGGAAGAAAGGCCTGGCGATCTGCTGCCATAGAGATTATAGCCAGGAAAACCCTACAGAGCAGTTCCACTCTGTTACACATGGAGAAGACATGAGTTGGAATCAACTCAATGGCAATGAGTTTTTTTGTTTGTTTGCCTGGTTTTATATCATACATGGCATTTACCAATCTCTTATTTTTTGTTTGTTTTTGTTTTGTTAAAGATAATCTTCATTAGATTAAGGGAGTTCCTTTCTATTCCTAGTTTGCTAAGAATTTTTATCATGAATGGATATTGACTTTTACCAAATGTGTTTTCTGCTTATGTTGAGATGATTATATGATTTGTTTCCTTTATTATGTTAATGTGATGAGATGCAGTAGAAATTAATAGTAAAAATAGAGACATTATTGGGGCATTAGTAAATTTAGAGCTCAGAAAATTTATATTTTTTTTTCATTAAGAGCATTATTTATAGTAGAATCCACAGTATAATCTGACTAAATTTACTTACGTCTAATAAGTATGTGGTAGGAATAAATAAATAAGCAGACAAGGGTCGAGAAGTGACAGGTGACTTTGAGATTTGTGCCTAAATCAAAAATAAACATGCATTTATGTATCCAGTAATTTTTTGATAAAGATTAATGAAAATGTCAGCAGTTTTGAATCCACCAGGTGCTCTTTGGAAACCCTATGGGGCAGTTGTACTCTGTCCTGTAGGGTTGCTATGAGTTGGAATCGACTCCATGACAATGGGTTTGGTTTTTTTTGCTTTTTAAACAAATATTTATTGGGGCACCTATTACTTGCTTGCACTGTGCTAGATACTTCTGATCCATAACATTGAATGAGGAAACAGTGAACAAATAAACTAAATTAATACTGATTATATAATCACCTGTTATAGCAAGTGCTAAAAAGTAAATAAATAAGGTGATAACAAGATAATTGGGGTAGTCACTTTAGACAGGGTGCTTGTGGAGTCCACAGGAAGAGGTGACATTCATTTTTATGATTGTTCTTTCGCCATTGAGCAGTAGACCTGGTGGACCATGGAGCTGACCCCATGTGTGGAATCCTAAGGGGTTATGCTATTAGAAGAGGGTACCATCTAGGACCAAAAGAGGCAGGGAAGTTCTGGAATGGCTCCTCCTATTATCCTATGAGTGAGTTCTAGTCTTTCTTCATTTAACAAATATGAACTGTGTGGTGCAGAAGTTCAGTAGCTTTCCAAACACACCTAGCTGGGTATATAAGTGGTAGAGTGGGATTTCAAACACAGATGGTCTGACTCCAGAGCTCATGTTTTTAACCACTATGCTCTAAAAATAAAAACAAAACAAAACCTGCTGCCATCGAGTTGATTCCAACTCATGGCGACTCTATAGGACAGAGTGGAACTGCCACATAGGATTTCCAAGCAGCGGCTGGTGGATTCAGACTACCAACCTTTTGGTTAGCAGCCGAACTCTTAACCACTACGCCAGCAGGGCTCCACTCATACATGATATTAGTTCTCATTTTCATGAAACAACGAAGATACAAACGTGGCTCACTAACCACTAAGCCTATACTTTTAACAGCTACAGTAACTGTCTCTCAATAAGCCATAGAGTTTGTACAGCATAGCTGGCATGTTTTTACCCTTTATTTTCTATTAAATAATTAATATTTATTTTTTTGCATTTCATTGCTTAGTTTTTAGTATTATTTTTCTTTATTTTTTTTCTTTTTTTTAATATTTTATTATACTTCAGGTGAAGGCTTACAGAACAAATAGTTTCTCATGAAACAGTAGTACACACGTTGTTTTATGACATTGGTTAACAACCCCACAACATATTAACCCTCTAACTTCTCAACCTTTTTTTTTTTTTTTGGTGAAAATACACATACCCAAAGATACACCATTTCAAAAATTTCTATGTACACAATTCAGTGACATTGACTACGCTCTTCCAATTGTGCTGTTATTCTCACTTAAGATGAAGGCTTACAAAACAAAATAGTTTCTCATTTAACAGTTACTACAAATGTTGCCCTATGACAATGGTTAACAATCTCACAACACATCAACAGTATCCTTACTCAGCCTTGGGTTCCCTATCACCAGCTTCCTTGTCCCCTTCTGCCTTCTGGCCCTTGTCACTGGACTCCTGTACCTTGTTAGTCGCATTTGGTTTTACGGGGCTGTCCACTCCCAGGCTGAACAGTGAACCTCGGAGGTAACTTCACCACTGAGCTGAAAGGGTGTCTGGGGGCCATACTCTCGAGGTTTCTCCAGTCTCCTTTAGGCCATTAAATCTGGTCTTTTTTTTTGTGAGTTAGAATTATGCTCTACATCCTTCTCCAGCTCTGTCCAGAACCCTCTGTTGTGATCCTGGTCAGAGCAGACAGTGGTGGTAGCCGGGCACCATCTAGCTGTACTGGACTCAGTCCGGTGGAGGCCTTGGTAGCTGTGGTCCATTAGTCCTTTGGACTAATCTTTTCCTTGTATCCTGTTCTCTTCATTCTCCCTTGCTCCCGAAGGGATGAGACCAGTGGAGTATCTTAGATGGCCGCTCACAGGCTTTTAAGACCCCAGACACTACTCACCAAGGTAGAATGTAGAGCATTGTCTTTATAAGCTGTGTCATGCCAACTGAGCTAGATGTTCCCCGAGACCATGGTCCCCAGAGCCTTCGCCCAGCAATTCAGTCCCTCAGGGAGTTCGGATGTATCTGTGGGGCTTCCACGACCTTTCCTTGTACAGGTTGTGCTAGTTTCCCCTGTATTGTGTACTGTCTCAACCTTCACCCAAGATACCACTTATCTATTGCCTATTTAGTATTTCCCCCACACCTCTCCCATCCCTGGTAACCAACAAAGATTGTTACATTTTGTGTGTGAACTTTTTCATGGGTTTTTACAAAGAAGTCTCATACAATATTTGTCGTTTTATGATTGACTTATTTCACTCAGCATAATGTCCTCCAGTTTCATCCATGTTATGAGATGGTTCACAGATTCATGTTGTTCTTTCTCATTGCATAGTACTCCATTGTGTGTATGTACTATAGTTTGTTTATCCATTCATCTGTTGATGGGCATCTAGGTTGTTTCCATCGTTTTGCTATTGTGAACAATGCTGCCATGAACATAGGTGTGCCTGTGTCTATTCAAGGGACGACTCTTATTTCTCTAGGATATATTCCTAGGAGTGGGATTGCTGGATCCAATGGTATGTCTATTTCTAGCTTTCTGAGGAAGTGCCATATCATTTTCCAAAATGGTTGTATCATTTTGCATTCCCACCAGCAGTGCATAAAAGTTCTGATCTCCCCGCAGCCCCTCCAACATTTGTTATTTCCAGTGTTTTTGATTCGTGCCAGTAATGCTGGGGTGAGGTGGTATCTCATTGTGGTTTTAATTTGCATTTCTCTAATGGCTAGTGATCGTGAGCATTTCCTCATGTGTCTGTTGGCCATTTGAATGTCTTCTTTGGTGAAGTGTCTGTTCATTTCCTTTGCCCATTTTTTAATAGAATTATTTGTCTTTTTATTGTAGAGGTGTTGGATTTTCTTGCAGATTATGGAGATTAGACCTTTGTCTGACTTGTACTGTCCAAAAATTTTTTCCTAGTCTGTAGGTTCTCTTTTTACTCTTTTGGTGAAGTCTTGGTGAAGAGCATAGGTGTTTGATTTTTGAAGATCCCAGTTATCTAGCTTATCTCTTGGGGTTTGTGCGTTGATGGTTATGGTTTGTATCCTGTTATTGCCATGTGTTAAGACCTGAAGTGTTGGTCCTATTTTTTCTTCTATGAACTTCATAGTTTTAGGCTTTATATTCAGGTCTTTGATCCATTTTGAAGTAGTTTTTGTATACGGTGTGAGGTATGGGTCCTGTTTCATTTTTTTGCAGATGGATATCCAATTTTGCCAGCAGCATTTGTTAAAAAGACTGTCTTTTCCCCATTTGATGGACTTTGGGCCCTTGTCAAAGATCAGGTGACCGTAGGTGGATGGATTTACATCTGGGTTCTCAATTCTGTTCCATTGGTCAATGTATCTGTTGTTGTACCAGTACCAGGCTGTTTTGACTACTGTAGCTGTGTAGTAGGTTCTCAAGTCAGGTAGTGTGAGTCCTCCAACTTTATTCTTCTTCTTCAGTAGTACTTTACTTATTCGGGGCTTCTTCCTTTCCATATAAAGTTAATGATTAGTTTTTCCATCTTTTTGAAGAATGTTGTTGGTATTTGGATCGGGATTGCGTTGTATTTGTAAATTTCTTTGGGTAGAATTGCCATTTTCACAATGTTGAGTCTGCCTATCCATGAGCATGGTATGTTTTTCCATTTATGTAGATCCCTTTGGGTTTCATGCAGTAGTGTTTTATAGTTTTATTTGTATAGGTCTTTTACATCCCTGGTCAGATTTATTCCTAAGTATTTTATCTTTTTAGGGGCTTTTGAAAATGGTATTGTTTTTCTGATTTCCTTTTCATCTTTCTCCTTACTGGTGTATAGGAATCCAACTGATTTTTGAATGTTTATCTTGTATCCTGCTACTCTGCTGAATCTTTCTATTAGTTCCAGTAGATTTCTCGTGGAGTCTTTAGGGTTTTCTATGTATAGTATCATATCATCTGCAAACAGGGACAGTTTAACTTCTTCATTACCAATTTGGATGCCCTTTATTTCTTTTTCTTACCTTATTGTTCTAGCTAGAACTTCCAGCACAATGTTAAATAGGAGTGGTGATAAAGGGCATCCTTGTCTTGTTCCTGTTTTCAAGGGGAATGTTTTCAGCCTCTCTCCATTAAGAATGATGTTGGCTGTTGATTTTGCATAGATGCCCTTTATTATGTTGAGAAATTTCCCTTCTGTACCTATTTTATTGAGAGTTTTTATCAGGAATGGGTGTTGGACTTTGTCAAATGCCTTTTCTGCATCAATTGAGATGATCATGTGATTCTTTTCTTTCCTTTTATTTATGTGGTGGATTACGTTGATTGATTTTCTAATGTTGAACCACCCTTGTATATCTGGTATGAATCCTACTTGTCGTGGTGTATTATTTTTTTCATATGATGCTGAATTCTATTGGCTAGAATTTTGTTGAGGATTTTTGCATCTATATTCATGAGAGATATTGGTCTGTAATTTTCTTTTTTTGTGACGTCTTTGCCTGGTTTTGGTATCAGCGTTATGCTGGCTTCATAGAATGAATTTGGAAGTGTTGCTTCCTCTTCTATGCTCTGAAATAGCTTGAGTATTACTGGTACAAGCTCTTCTGTAAATGTTTTGTAGAATTCTCCAGTGAAGCCATCTGGGCCAGGGCTTTTTTTGGTTTGGAGTTTTTTTATTACCTTTTCAATCTCTTCTCTTGTTATGGGTCTGTTCAGATTTTCAACATCACTTTGTAGTAGTTTGGGTAGGCCGTGTGTTTCTAGAAATTTATCCATTTCCTCTAGGTTTTCAAATTGGTTGGAGTATAGTTTTTCATAATATTCTGTTATAATCCTTTTTATTTCATTTGGGTCTGTTGTAATGTTTCCCATTTCAATTCTTATTTGGGTTATTTGTGTCCTCTCCTGTTTTTCTTTTGTCAGTCTGGCCAGTGGTTTGTCGATTTTGTTGATTTTTTCAAAGAACCAACTTTTGGTGTTGTTGATTCTTTCTATTGTTTTTCTGTTCTCTATTTCATTTATTTCTGCTCTGATCTTTACTATTTCCTTTCTTCTGGTGGTTGTGGGCTTTTTTGCTGTTTTGTTTCTTTTGGTTTGAGTTCTGTAGTTAATGTTTTGTTTTTGTCCCTTTCTTCTTTTTTGGTATGTGCATCTATTGCTATAAATTGTCCTCTGAGGACTGCCTTTGCTGTGTCCCAAAGGTTTTGGTATGATGTGTTTTCATTCTCATTTGATTCTAGGAATTTTCTGATTCCATCTCTGATTTCTTCTATTACCTAGTGATGTGTAAGCAGGGTATTATTCAGTTTCCATGTAATTGATTTTTTTTCCTTGCTCTTTCTATTGTTAATTTCTACCTTGATGGCAATGTGGTCGGAGAAGATACTTTGTATTATCTCAGCATTTTGGATCTTGTTGAGGATTGCTCTGTGGCCTAAGATGTGGTCTATTCTGGAGAACGTTCCATGTACATTGGAAAAGAATGTTTACTTTGCAGTGGTTGGATGGAGTGTTCTATATATGTGTATGAGGTCAAGTTGGCTGATTGTGCCGTTTAGGTCTTCTGTATCTTTGCTGAGTTTCTTCTTGGTTGTTCTGTCCTTTACTGAGAGTGGTTTTTTGAAGTCTCCTATTATTGTGGAAGTGTCAATTTCTTTTTTCAGTGTTGTTAGTTTGTTTTATGTATTTTGGAGCCCTGTCATTGGGCGCGTAGATGTTTATTACGGTTATGTCTTCACGATGGATCATCCCCTTAATCATTATATAGTGTCCTTCTTTGTCTTTTATGGTAGATTTTGTTTTAAAGTCTGTTTTATCTGAGATTAGAATTCCCACTCCTGCTCTTTTTTGGTAGTTGTTAGCTTGATATGTTTTTTTCCAACCTTTGACTTTTAATAAATTCACATCTTTGTTTCTAAGGTGTGTCTCTTGTAGACAGCATATTGATGGATCCTGTTTTCTTATCCATTCTGTCACTCTCCATCTCTTTATGGGTGCATTGAGTCCATTTACGCTCAGTGTAATTATTGATAGATGTGAATTTGTTGGTGTCATTTTGTAGTGCTTTTTTTTGTGGTGCTGAAGTTTTCTTTGTTCTTCTTACTCTCTTGTGCTGAGTTACTTTTGTTTGTGGATTTTTTTTTCATTTCTTTTGTTTTTGCCGAGACTTTATGTTTTTCATCTTTATTTTTATGAGTATGTTTGTTAACTTTCTTTGTGGTTACCATGAATTTTACCCTTATCTTTCTAAGTTTGAAGCAGTCTACCATTACTTGGTATCACCTTGCCTTCCTCTCCATTAGAAGGTTCTATACCTATGCCGTTTACTCCCTGTTTTATTGTTTTGATGTTGTTGTCATTTATTGATTAACTGCTCTGATTCCCTGCTGTATTTCTTTTGGTTTTGGATAGTCCTCGAGAGTTCATTTCCTAGGTTGGTATCTGGCTGGTATGATCCTGCGTCCTAGGTTCTGCCTGTGAGCTGAAGCTGTTTGTCCTCTGATCGAAGAACTCCCTTTAATAATTCTTGTAAGTTTGGTTTGACTTTTACATATTCCCTTAATTTCTGTTTATCTGGAAATGACCCACCATCAAATTTGAACAAGAGTTTTGCAGGATATATTATTCTTGGCTGACAATTTTTTTCTTTCAAGATTTTATATATGTCATCCCATTGCCTTTTTGCCTGCATGGTTTCTGCCGAATAATGTGAGCTTAGTCTTATTGTTTCTCCTGTGTATGTGACTTCTTGTTTTTTACGAGCTGCTCTCAGGATTCTTTGTTTGTCTTTGGTTTTTGCGAGTGGGAATATGATATGCTTTGTTGATTTTCTTTTGGGGTCTCTTCTATATGGGGTTCGTTGAGTTTCTTGGATGGCCATCTTTTCATCTTTCATGATATTGGGGAAGTTTTCTGTCAGCAGTTCCTCAATGATCCTCTCTGTGTTTTCTGTTTTCTCCCCCGTTCTGGAATTCCAGTCACTCAAAAATTTTTGCTTTTAATTGTGTTCCACATAACTCTCAGGGTCTCTTCATTTTTCTTTGTTGTTTTTTCTGAGTTTTCCTCAAACAGAGTTGTATCCAAGTGTTTGTCTTCAATTCCAGTGATCCTTTCTTCCACCATTTCAAATCTGCTTCTCAGCCCTTCTATGACATCATCCATTTCTGAAATCTTGTTGGTTATTTTTTGGATTTCTAATTGTTGTTTTTGTATAATTTCTAGTTGTGAATTTATTTTGGCATTTTGTTCCTGCATCATCTTCCTGAATTCTTCCAATTTTTTGTTTGTATTTTCCATGAATTTGTGTAATTTTTCCTCATGTTTGTCTGATTTTTGCCTCAGTTCTCGGAGAATTCTCAGTATTAGAGATTTGAATTCCCTATCAGGTAGTTCTAGTGCGTTTTCTTCCACAGGAGAGTCATCTGGTGTTTTATTTTGGACGCCTACTGGAACCATCCTGTCCTGTTTCTGTAAATGTTTAGATATTGTCTGCTGTTTTCGGGGCATTCAGTAGTTATTTTTCTTGTTTATTGATTGTAGATTTGTTTGTTTCATCCCTTTAAAAAAAAAAAAACTTGACTATGTCTGAGCAGGCGGACTGTGTGTTCTTTGTTGTTTTCTCGTCTGTGCGCTCAATACTTTTCGCCTCCTTCTCCAAATGGCAGGGCCAGTCACTCAGATGTGGTACAGCAGGGCAGGTCTAGCCAAAGATGCGTTACTGGGACGGGTTGTTTGTGGCACTTACTACAGCCACCAGGGCGGGTCAGTAATCAGTGCAGGGCAGGTTCCAGTAGGCCGTGCCTGTGCTGCTTGGTGGTGTGATGTCAAGCGCATGGTGTAGGTAGGCAGGATGCAGCGGGGGGATTGTTATGTGTGGAGCTAAGATGGATATGGGGGAGAGGAGAGAGGAGCAGGAGCCAAAAACATACAAACAAACAAAAAAGAATGCTAGGGGAGCTTCCCGTTGGAATGGAGAGATGAGAGACTATGAAATGGAGAAGAACAGAAAGGAGAAGAGGAAGAAAAGAATGAGTAAATGAAAATCAGAAAGGTTAAAGAACCGTAAAGTTCCCAGGTATCCCACCAATGCAGCTATGAGGTCTGGGGAAGTCGCTCTCAGGTGTTGTAGTACAGCCTGGCTAGAAGGCGTAGAGGTATACAACGCCTGGTATTCAGGGATCAGAAAGAGAAGGAAGATATAGAGAGACCTGAAACTGAGCTATGAAGAAAGACAAAAAGGGAAAAAGAGGGAAAAGAAAACAAAACAAATTAAAAAAATAAAGAACAAGAAAGGCCCCCCAAAAAAAACAGAAAAAAAATAAAATGAACGATAAAAGAAATGCTCTCAGGGATCTCTCTGCACGTCTTTGGAAGCTGAAGGGGAGTTCCTGGCCACGCAGCTCTGCTTGGCCAGAAAGGCCTCCAACTCAAGAAAAGGAAAACAAACAAACAATTCAAAATGAACAAAAGCCCCGGGATCCCACCAGCGCGGTAGCCCAGACCAGGAAGCAGCTCCACACTCGAATGGAGCTCCGCAGCCCCTCAGGAAGAAGCGAAGATTGCGCACGGAGCCAGGCACTCGAGCGAAAGGAGGGGGAGGTGGCAAGAGGCAAGTGAGAAATCAAAAGAAGCAGAAAAAAAAAAAGGCAACACCAGCAGCCAACAAATGGCACTCAGGGAGCCAGCTTTTGCGGGCTGGTGTTTCTGGACAAGAGACTGTCCGCAAGAAACAGAGGAGGCCGAGTGTGGGTGATGAAGGGTAGAGAGTGGGAAAGCGTATATCACAAATTACCGGCGCTCTGCAGCCTCTCAGGAAGAAGCAAAGATGGCGCACGGAGCCAGGCACTCGAGTGAAAGGAGGGGGAGGTGGCAAGAGGCAAGTGAGAAATCAAAAGAAGCAGAAAAAAAAAAATAAAGCAACACTAGCAGCCAACAAATTGCATCCAAAGAGCCGCCCGCTTGGGTGTGTGGAATCCAAGCAGCCGGCGCTTCCTGGTCAAGAGACCGTGACCACGGGAAGCAGAGGAGGCCCAGCTGGGACGAAGAGGGGCCGGGGGGTGGGAAAGCGCACACCACAAATTACCGGTTGTTTTGTCTCCCACTGGATGCTCCATGAGGCTGCTTTCTCTTACCCCCGTTTGCTGGTCTCCGATAGGAGTCCAAGATGGTGGATCCGCGCTGCGTTAGCTGGTAGGGGACCTCTGCATGAATCTCCCCTCGCTCTCCGTTCTCTGTCAGTTTTCTCACTCCATTTGGTGCTCGGCTGAGTTCTTTATCTCTTCATTTGATGTTTTAGGGTTTCAGGATTGTTATATTGTCTGTTCGGCTTATTTTTTCAGATCTTTGCTGTGGAGGTACAGCGTGGTGCTTCTGCCTAGAGCGCCATTTTGCCAGAACTGATTTAGTATTATTTTTCAGCTAATTATAAACCACTTTAAAAAAAAAAAAAAAAAAACAGAAGCAAGTTCTCAATTTAGGATCATTGTGAAATAAAGTAAGAGCCTTTGAATATGACGTCAGTTAATTGAGCCCCTTCATCTGGCCATGCAGTCTGTCTTAGTTTGTTAGTGCTGCTACAACAGAAATAATCACAAGTAGGTGGTTTTAATGAGCAGAAATTTATTTTCTCTCAGCTTAGGAGGCTAGAGTCTGAATTCAGGTCATTCGCTCTAGGGGAAGGCTCTTTCTTTCTGCTCTGGGGGAAAAGTCTTGTCTCAGGTTCTTCTTGGCATTTCTTGGAGTTCTCCATGTGGCATCTATCTTTCCCTCATTTGGGCTTGCTTGCTTCTGTGCCTGTTCTGCTCTTTTCTATCTCAAAAGTGACTGGCTTAAGACACCCCCTACACTGATATGGCCTCATTAACATAACAAAGAACTTCTCATTCCCAATGGGATTACATCCACAAGTATAGAAGTGAGGATTTACAACACGTAATTTCTGGGGGACACAATTCAATCCATAAGAGTCCAATATTCAGAATAAACGAGTTATACAATAAATATTAAGAAAGATGTACTTGGGAAATTTACAATTAATAGAAATTGAAAAGATATTAATAGGCTGAATGTGAAAAGAGGATTTTCTAATACTGGCATGTGTACCCACACACGTATCTGACATTTCTTAAAGAACAACTTTGTTCCAAAGCATTTATACATAATGAATTTGCTTGAAGTTTTTATGTAACTCTATACATCCTGTGTTGTAATAGGGGAAGCAGTATGACTTTTCCTTTTTATATTTGGGAAAAGTAGGGCCCATATAAGATTATGGCCAGAGTGAGTGAAGGTGAATATCAGATAATCCTGAATCAAACAATCTATCTATCAGAGCTCATTGTATCCAAGTATAATAATAGGTACAAGGATCTATATGAGCTCAGCAGTGCAAGTTAGCCTACAGATTATTTTAGTTTAGTAAAAAGTACAGTGTTCTATTAGTAGTCTTCAAAAATATTTATTCAGACATATATGTAAAAGGAAATTATGCCATGTGCTTGTACATAATTGAGGTGTTTTGTTTTTTCTTATGTTGCTGGATTATTATTATTTTTTTTTGGTAGGGTACCATAGCTAAATAAATTAAATAATTTGTAACTAATTGAAAAATAGAACAAATTTAAGTTGAGGAAGCACCGTAGTTTCATAAGATTATCCCACAGGTAAGATTATAATCGCTAAAATAATAAGAGGTGTCAGGAAGAAAGCGATAATAACAGGTGCTGTGGTACTGAAAAGGAACCAACATCTAGAACAGCAAAAATAGTAAAAGGAAAATAACAGGAAGTGACTTAAATTTCATAAAAGAAGAGATGTCTTTATAATGTTTTTAAATACAAATGAAAGAAGACAAAGAGAGTAGACTAAAAAGAAACATAACCGTATGATGTAAGAGTTTGTCCACCAGAGCTTGACAAAAACAATGGAGAATAGAAAAAATGGGGCTAAATATTGAATACAATAGCTATTGAGTAATGATCAAAGGACAGAAAGATAGAGGAACATGTCTAGACAAAAAGAAAGGTCAAAAGAAAGCAAAAAATGTAGTTTGGGTCCATTCAAATGAAGTAAAATCTTAGAGGAAAATGATACCAAGTAGACAGTGTTCAAAGATAATGTATATCCTAACGTTATATACATTGCTTAGCAACAAGCAATTAAAGAGGAAAAAAAAAGAATGAGAAAGGAAGTACAAAAAGGAATTAAAAGGAAGAAAGAGACATATGCCTTGTAAAGTAATCAGATACAGATGAAAATGAGAAAAGCCAAGATGGAGAGTGAATTTAGATCTTAAAGAAGGCTAAGATAAGTGTTCACATTTGTTCATTGTCTCTTAGGTCGATTAAAAAACACTGAATTGTAGTAACTATTAAAATGACTGCACAAAGTAGAGATATTGATTGCTGTAAAAAATGTACTCCATGTTCCTTATAAAAGCAGTTAAAATATATTTAAATATTCATATGATTTAATATTTTACAAAAATATATTTTAATGCAGTATGATTAAAAGCAGATCTGTGAGAGTGATTGTTTTTGAAATATGATTTAATAAGACATTTGGCAGTGATTTCCATCTGTCATTTTCTTATTTCGGATATGGCTTGCTGCTTTGTACATATCTAATACCTTATTTAAAATATTTGGACAGTAGGTAGCATCCAACAGGTTTGTAAAGTTCAGAACTACCTTTATGTAAATAATAGCTTCTAAAGGCCAGTAGACGCATTTAAAAATAAGCAAATAAATCAGTCCAGCCCATACTCAGCAGTTAAAATAGAATGCATTTCTAATATGTGGATTTAGATTTGACCTTGTAAAAACTGAAATCGAGACAAACCTCAAATATCACAGTTACCACAGGGCTCATCTGGTGAAAGATCACTATCTCAAAACATTCCTCAGAACCATCTTTTAGAATGTCCCCTCGGCAAGCTAGAATTTTGTCCTGGCCATCTGTCTTTTGAAATAGTAGAGTCAAGTCTTTTTTTTTTCTTTCACCATACGTTTAAGTAGACGACCAACATTTTGCCGTGTTGGAGAGAAGGTGCAGACTTAATAACAAACGGAGAAACAATTGAACAAAAGTGATGACAATCAGGCTCTTTTTATTATTGAGTTTGGGGACTTGAATGTTGTTACTCATAATATAGCATAACAGTACTTGCTGTCGATTAGAGTTCTTAAGCTCTGTTTTCAGTTTTGAGTGTACTCAAAGTGTACACTTGACTCTCAAAATAGTTACTAAGTGTCTTAGTATATGAAAGGGTGCCTTTTGAGACACTCTATTTTTGAGAGATTACTTAGAATTACCTATTTTTAAAGCTGGATGCTTTTAAGTAAAGTAGCAGATCAAAACAACTACCACACCCTTTCATAGAGTAAAATACTGTTTTCCATATCATTAAGTCCGAGATGCCATTGATTCTAGGAGCATCATTGAATACGTACTACTAATGAAAGAAAAAATTCTGCTCACTAAACTATGGTATAATGCTAAGATACCAGTGATTGTAAAATGCATTACAATTGTGGAAAGAGATATCTTAGAATCAATGAAATAAGGTAATGTGTACTTTAAACCTCAAATAAACATTTTATAGCCACCCTGTTCTGAATTGTTTTCTCATTTCCTATACCTAGTACTACCCTGGCTCATCTACCTTTGTATGTGTGTGTGTGTGTGTTTAACCTCTTTTTGTCCCCATTACCCTGTTTCCCTGGATGTCATCTTGAGTTCTCTCAGCAATGGTTCTGGTCATCTACCCTGAGAGTTGGTCTGTGACCTGCTCAGTTAAACATCTCTCCCCGACTATCCTAGTCTTATGAGAGGACCTAGACCTCAGCTGTGAGTACTCACTGGGTTCATTCTTCCTCTTAAGTAGGGCTTGGGCATAAGGACCTGGTTCTAGGTCCATGATCTCTACACATCCATGGAAGAGCTTTCATTCAGTATTGATTGGTCTCCTGCTAGGTGCCCAGAATCGTGCAGGGTGTTCTTGGTTACAACACTGAACAAGATATGTCACTGCAGGCAAAGGGCTTGCAGTCTTATGGGAGAGGAGATGTGTAAACAGGGACTAGAATCCAGCTAACTTTAGCTATGACAGGCAGGACTGCCAGGAGCTCAAGTTCCTCTTCACTTTCTTGATTTACTG
This sequence comes from Dugong dugon, assembly GCA_030035585.1. NCBI lineage: Eukaryota > Metazoa > Chordata > Mammalia > Sirenia > Dugongidae > Dugong > Dugong dugon. The sequence goes on along the minus strand of CM057472.1, from coordinate 99,223,825 downwards.
TCCTCTTCTTTTCTCCTGACTTAGCTTACGCCTTCATAATATCAAATGAATATAACCTACCTCACATTGCAGAAAAGCCTTCAGGAATTCTGCCTGCACCCATAAGCATACTTTGAACAGGGATTGCTGTAATCCAAATCACCTGTCCAGGTGGAAGCAGGAACAACTCATCATAAAGATGGTGTTTGGCTAAGTCTTGGAGGCAACACATCAAAAAAACCCGGCACCCTATGACCTTTCAGTTTGACCACTACAGCCCGCTATAGTCGCATCTGCTTAATAGCAACCATTGTTTTTCTCCTTCACCACCACCACTACCAACTCTGACAATAGTAATGGAACCAACTCTGTACCCTGCATCACCTCTATCTCTAATTCACCCAAGTTTCTTAAAAGACTAATCTGTTTTCAAGATTGTTGTGTTCACTTTCCCACCATCTGTTCACTTCTCATCTCAGTACAGCATGGCTTTCACCTCTACCAGCTTTACTGAAGTAAGTTTTTTGAGTTCACCAATAATCTCCTAGTTGTCAGTTTCAGTGGACACTCTTCAGTCCGTTCAACACTGATGACCACTCCCTCCCTGAAACCTTCTCTTCCGTTAGTGTCTGTGACAATCTTCTTGCTGGTTCTGGTCCTACCTCTAACAGCCATTCCTTTCTGTCGCCTCTAGTGGATGGCCCTCTGTCTGCATGTCCCTTGCAATTTTCTCCTTTTTATCAATACAGTTTCTCTGGGAGATTGCATTTACAGCCATGACTTCCACTTCCATGCAATAGATTCCCAGTTCCATTCCTTTAGCTCAGTCCTGTTTGCTAAACTTTAGACTCGTATCTTCAACTCCTTGATTCCTCCTCGTTTAACAAGTAGCAAGTAATAAAGCAGAGGACCATTTATTGCCTGGTTGACCATTCAGTTTGGTCTATATAAAATTCACTAATGATTCCCATGGACTTCCCTAAAATCCTGGTAAGGCCCAATGCAATCCCAACCCAAATCCCAACAGCGTTCTTTAATGAAATGGAAAAATTAATCTCCAACTTTATGTGGAAAGGAAAGAGGCCCTGAATAGATAAAGCATTACTGAAGAAGAAGAACAAAGTAGGAGGCCCCACACTTCCTCATTTCAGAACTTACTATACAGCCATCGTAATCAAAACAACCTGGTACTTGTACGACAGACACATAGACAAATGGAACAGTTGAGAACCCAGAAATAAATCTATCCAGCTGTGGACAGCTAATCTTCAACAAAGGGTCAAAGTCTATTCAATAGGGAAGAAATAGTCTCTTTAATAAATGATGCTGGCAAAATTGGGTATCCATTTTCAGAAAAATGAAACAGGATCCATACCTCATACCATACATAAAAACTAACTCAAAATGGATCAAAGACCTAAATATTAAACCTAAAACTGTAAAATTCCTGGAAGATAACATAGGGGAAAATGCTAGGGATCCTAATTTATGGCATAAATACACTGTCAAACATAACTAAAAATGTACAAACAACAGAAGATAAACTAGATAACTGGGACCTCCTAAGAATTAAATACTTACGTTCTTCAAAAGACTTTACCAAAAGACTAAAAAGAGATCCTGTAGACTGGGGAAAAAAATTGGCAGTGACGTATCTGACAAGGGTCTAATCTCTAAAATATATAGAAAACTTCAACACCTCAGCAACAAAAAGGCAAACAGTACAGTCAGAAAATGGGCAAAGGACATGAACAGACACTTCATCAAAGAAAACATTCAGACATCTAACAAACACATGAAGAGATGCTCGCAATCATTAGCCATTAGAGAGATGCGAATCAAAACTACAATGAGATAACCACCTCACCCCTGCAAAAAATGGAACTGATCAAAAAAAACAGGAAACGACAAATGTTGGCGAGGTTGTGGGGAGATTGGAACTCTTATACACTGCTGGTGTGATTGTAAAATGTTACAACCACTATGGAAAACATTACGGCACTTCCTCAAAAAGCCAGAAATAGAAATACCCTATGATCTAGCAATCCCACTGCTACATACATATCCTAGACAAATAAGAGCAGCGACACGAGTAGACGTATGCGCACCCATATTCATTGCAACATCATTCACAATAGCAAAAAGATGGAAACAACCTAGATGTCCATCAACAGACGAATGGATAAACAAAATATGGTACATATAATGGAATATTATGCAATGATAATAATGATGAGTCCACAAAACATAACGTGGATGAACCTGGAGGACATTATTCTGAGTGAAATTAGTCAATCACAAAAGGGCAAGTATTCTATGATACCACTTTTATAAAAAAATCAAGAATAGATTTACACACAGAAAGCAGCATTCTTTGATGGTTACCAGGGAAGGGAGAGGGAGGGAGAATCACTTACTAGATAGTAGACGTGTTAATTTTGGTGAAGAGAAAGGCAATACACAATATGAGGGAAGTCAGCACAAAATGACGAAGGTAAATGAAGACACTGAGAGATACGCAAGAATAAAGGACAGCTGTGGTAAATGCTATAACACACAGTTCTGCAGCAATAGTAATAACAACCAAAAATTTGTGAGTGGTTATGTAGGTAGATATGTATGCTATATAGGTATGGGAGGGCGTATGCATTTCTAGGTATAGTTGTGGGCATTTATATATACATATTTATATGTGCTGCATATATATTCATATATATAGTAGAGCACACGGGGGCACAGTTATGGAAGCTTCCTAGACATATTCAGACACTTCGAGGGACTGAGTTACTGGTTTGACGGCTCAGGACCATAGTCTTGGGGGACATTTAGGTCAATTGGCATAACGTAGTTCATAAAGATAATGTTCTACATCCTACTTTTGGTGAGTAGCATTGGGGTCTTAAAAGCTTGTGAGCAGCCATCTAAGATACAACTATTGGTCTCCTCCTGTCTGCAGCAAAGGAGAGTGAAGGAAACCAAAGACTCAAAGAAATAAATAGTCCACAGGACTAATGGCGCACATGAACCACAGCCTCCTCTAGCCTAAGACTAGAAGAACTAGATGGTGCCCGGCAACCACTACTAACTACTCTGACCAGGGATACAAAGAAGGTCCCAGTTAGAATGGGATAAAAATGTAGAACAAAACTCAAATTCATAAAGAAGACCAGACTTACTGGACTAATAAAGACTGAAGGAACCCCCAAGACTATTGGACTATTGTCCTAAGACACCTTTTTAATCTGGAACTGAAGCCACACCTCCCCTCACCTTTCAACCAAATAATTGGCCTATAAAATAAGCAATAACACCTGTGAGCAGTGTGCTCCTTAGAATAATCAGCTATAGGACACCAAACAGGCAGCATTAGCCCAAAAGCAAAGATGAGAAGGCAAGGAGGGCAGGGAAACTGGACGGAATGGAAATGGGGAAGGCAGGGTGGAAATGGGGAGAGTGCTGACACATTGTGGGGATAGCAACCAATATCACTGAACAACTTGTGTATGAATTATTAAATAGGGAACTAATATGCCATGTAAGCTTTTGCCTAGAACAAAATAAAATGTTCAAAAAAAAAAAAAATCCTGGTAAGGCCTGCGATTTCCTCATCCTTTTTCTTCCAGAAAGCCAGGTCTCTGTCAGCATTCCATCCTTGTTGCTAAAACTGTAAGACTGTAAGAACTGTGAAAGGTCTAAGAATTTACTGAGTATGTCTCCCTCTGGGTGACCCAGGTGACCCCTCAAACTATATATTCTAAGTGCTTCATATTGTCTTTTACCTCAGGCCTGTAGACCCTTCCCTCTCCTTTCTTGTATTCTCTTCTTGGTTCGTGATATTGCCAGTGACCTATACCAGAAGCCTCTAAATCACCCTCTTTCCTTGACTGCTTATAACCAGCTAATCACCAGGTTCTATTCATTCTACCACGCGAGCTTGTCTCTTTTTTTTTTTTTTTGCCTTCTCGCCATCCTTGATCCATGTCCTCATCGTTTCCTGACTAGCTTATTGCTTACTCTCCGAATTTGTTTCCCTACCTCCAGTGTCATCTCAGAAATATTTTCCTAACATATCCTCCATATTACCATCCAAGAGATTATTCTGGAATTCAAATATGGGTACATTATTCTATTTGCTTAAAACTTCAGTGGCTCCCAACCACAGAGTAGAAAGTCTAGATTCCTTCAAATGGAAGTCCTTCATAATATATTTTAGCTACCTCCCTACTCACACTGTGCTCTAAAGTGTTGAAATTTCCCTCAAGGTTTTCAGACCTACACTTCTGTGCCTTTGCACTGGCAGCTTTCTGTACCTGGAATTTTCATAACACTACCTCCCTTTGTCCTGCCAACTCCAACTCATTTAAGACTCAATATAAGTAGCAATTCTGCAGAAATTCTTAGAGTGGCCAGGAGGAAATACGGCAGATAGCAGAAACGCAAATTGAGGGAAACTGGTTAATTGCTGTATGAAATGGCATCTCTTTCATATGAACACAATAAAACATACGTTACATGTAAATCGTAATGGTTATTATTGACTTTTCTCATCCTGTGGAGCCCCTGAAGCTTTCTTAAAGGACAGATTGTAAAATTTACATCTTCTTTCTCATCATTTGCTTAGCTATCAGTTTAGGGCCCATCTCATCATACTGAATTGCTTCTTACCTCCTTACGAAATTGGGAGCCCTGCCCATTGGGTTGTAGCGAAGCCCAGAGCACGCACTGTCAGCAGTCTCTGTTCTTCGGCCCTAGACACCCGGTAACAATGCAGGCTTTTCCCTAGCTTGTCTGAAAAATGAGTACAAATTGCAAGAAATGCAGCACAAATTGTGAGATGCCAGTACATTCGAAGTGACTTGGGAAATCTGATGGGCCAGGGGGAATAGGTGTAAACTACAGGATAATAAAAAGGGAAGGTCAGTATGTTAGTAACGTAGGAGATATGATGGATGTAAGGAAAAAGTATAAATTACAGGGTAATATAAAGAGGAGGTCAGTACGTTAGTAACGTGGGAAAACTGGCAGATTTGGCAGGAAAAGGTGTAAATTGTTGGATAACATAGAGGCTTCACAATAGAGATGAGCTTACATCACGCACAGGGGCGTACTGACCATACAGACACTGGCCCTCAGTACTTTTTATAGTTGGATCTCACAGCAGATCGTTAAGTCTTTTTCAGTTATTAAAAGCTAATATTGCAGATTGTTATGGATTGCATTGTGTCCCCCCAAAACGTGTGGATGTGATCTGCTTTGGGACTAGGGTTTTCTTTGTTATGTTAATGAGGCCATATTAGTGTAGTGTGGGTCCTAAACCTAATCACTTCTGAGTTTTAAAAAGAGCAGATTAGACTCAGAAGGAGGCACAAATGGGGGGGTGGGGGTGGAGGTCAGGTCAATGCCATATGAAGATCGCCAGGGAACTGAGGAATGCTGGGTCTACAACTCTCTGCTGATGATGGAGGCAGATAATCTACAGGCCCAGAAACTCCAAGGATTGCTAGCCATGAGAAGCTGAAATAGTTGAAGAAGGACCTCCCCTTAGAGCCACACCCTGAATTTGGTCTTCTAGCCTCCTAAACTGTGAGACAATAAATTTGTTTGCTAAAGCAACCCCTTTGTAGTTTTTCTGTTACAACAGCACTAAGAACTAAGAAACTAAGACAAGCTATAATACAGATGATGGCACACAATTCTCTGTGGGTCTCTCGAATTTCTACGCATCTGGTGAGTGAGACGCTGACTGTCCTTTGTTCCAAAAGATTCTTTAAAGGATGTTTGTGTAGTAAACAGCCTTGAAAGAGAAAGATACTGTCTCCCTCCAGAGCAAAGGGCAGGTGTGTTTACTGCCCATTTAAAAAGATCCGGGTTTCCCAGACTCAAAGTTCCACTTCTTTAATGCAACCCTCTGTGCATTAGTCTTCCATCTGGGGCTATCTGCATCACCCCATAGAACTCAGGGCCTCAGGGCTAACTAAGGCAATATACTGGTGCACATGATGCTTGCTGTGCTGTGAGTCGTAAAATGTGTTGTCAGTGACCCATCATGCTTGGTAAAGTAGAAGGCCAGCAAAAAAGAGGAAGACCCTCAACAGGATGGATTGACAGTGGCTGCAACGATGCGCTCAAGCATAACAACAATTGTGAGGGTGGCACAGGACTGGGCACTGTTTCGTTCTATTGTACATAAGCTATGAGTTGGAAGCGACTTGACGGCACCTAACAACATGACCCAGTTATTCTGTGTCTTCTGCCAGCTTCCATAAAGTTGTGGCAGGCGACTTTGATAGCAGGAGCCCTGGTGGAACAGTGGTTAAACGCTTGGCAGCTAACCAGAAGGTCAGCAGTTCAAACCCACCACCTGCTCCACGGGAGAAAGATGTGCTAGTCTGCTTTCATAAAGATTTACAGCCTTGGAAACCCTATGAGGCAGTTCTACTGTGTCCTATAGGGTCACTATGAGCTGGAATCGACTCGACGGCAGTGGATTGTTTGTTGTTGTTACCTTGGTAGCTTGCAAGTTGGATAAATTCTTAGACCCTTCACAGCGCTTAACAGTTTTAGCAACATGGATGGAATGCTGACAGAGACCTTGCTTTCTGGAAGAAGAAGGATGAAATCATGGGCCTTAACAGAATTTGAAGGCAATCTGTGGGAATCAGTAGTGAATATGTTAACCAAATCGTATGGTCAACCAGGCAATAAACGATCCTCTGCTTTATTACTTGTTAATGAGGAGGAATCAGGGAGGTAGTTGCAATAAATTTACAGACAGCTGCTCCACAACGACTAACTCTCCTCTAAGCAGGAGAACTTCCTCACCAACATGGCGGTCAGCTTCAGGTCTGCCCCATCGTAACACCTAATACAAAGATCCATCCTGGGTGGGCAGAAGGTTCCACCTCCTTTCAGACAATTGTTATAGAGACACACACACCAATACTGCGGGTAGAAGAAGGGAAATTCGTGACTGCTAGGGCCAGAAGCCAGGAGAATTGTTAGAACATTGACTGGTTCTCTTGGGCAGGGCACGTAATGCTTGTTAAGAAAAATGGCAACAGCCGATGCCCTCACAGCTCAGCCCCTCCTGTACTCAGTCACACTAACTTTAGATCCATTTGGAGATAAAGGCCTCAGAGTTTTTTGCAGTGTGTGGCCAAATAATATACATTTAAAGATCCATGTTTAGGAAAAAAATATTTTGAAAACCAAGGGAAGAGTAAATTAAAAATGTGTAAGAGTGGTTACTTCTGAAAGTGAGGCAGGGGGATGAGATTGGAGAGGCATACACAGGTAGCTACAGTAACAGGTAGCTACCAGGCATTGTTTTGTTGTGTTACACATAAGGTCATCATGAGTCTGAGTAGACTTGACAAGTACAGTAATCTCAGTAATTTTCTTGTTCCTAAGGTGGGGGTGAGTTTATAAGTTTTGGATTTATTATCACACTTCATAATGTACCTGCTTATTATATATTCTTTTGTTTGTATTAAATATTACATAATAATTTTTTTTTAAAAAAAAGCTTAGAGAAATTTAGTTTATAATTAGAATTATTGAGTAGCTATGGATTACATAAACATCAAGTAGATTCCTATATGGATTTTAGTGGGGTAAGGGAAAGTGTCTTCCCTTAAGAACTTTTGAAATATCCAACAGAAAAATGACATATCTACATACCTTTGTGGGGAAATACAGGAGAGGTGATTGGGACATTCAGTGTTTTACCTTTCTTAGATAGTAGATATATCATGAAGTTATTGCAAATTAAGTGCTCTCATATTTGTTTAAGCTATGACTAATTAAAAATTATTTTAGTTTGATGTCTAATTCTAGATACAGTTGATTTTTTGCATTCCTGAAAGCAGAGTCTGAATACCTTCTATATTTGTAATACTCGGGATATTACCCAGGCATTTGGATAATTTAAGAAAATATACCCATGTACTCCAGCAACTTCACTGTCCATGGAAGTCCATCTTATTTCCCTTCCTAATTCTATCTTCTGTCTAGTCAAGATGGAGCCTTTCTCAGGTAGAGAAACTCTAAAGATAATTTTGTGCTTCTGTGTCCCCGGAAAATGACTGCAGTTCCTTTGCTGATAGCTTTGCCCAGAACAAGGCCTCTGGGAACTCTATAATGCCTTATCAAATGTGGGGGGATAACAGGCTCCTTGGTGTAGCTGAACTTGTGAGTAAAGACACTAGATTCTTTGTGAGGTCAGTCTTAGTATGTGGTCATCATACTGTTAGCTAAATATTTGTATCACCTACTGTAGACCAAACACTTTCTGCTGTTTGTTTCACCTTTATGGCAGCCTTGAGGTTGCTATTGTATCACTATCCCCATTTTGTGCTATGGACGAAGAGGCTTAGAGAGAAGTGAAGTAACTTTTCATGGTCTCCTAGCCAGAATGCAGACTCAATTCTGCGGATGCTAAAGCTCATGCTTTTAACAATACCACTTGTCATTTAATCCATTAATTCTAATAACGTGAGTGAATAGAAATGTTTTTGCCTCATGGAAGTCAGAATGCCACATGGTTTGGTGATCAGAAGTTATGTGGTAAGGACAAGTGAGGCGTGCTCTGTGACTGTCATGGTTTGAATTATGTCCCCCAAAAAATGTGTGTATCAATTTGGCTAGGCCATGACTCCTGGTACTGTGTGATTTTCCTGTATGTTGTAAACCTGACTTTATGATGTTAATGAGGGAGGATGGGTGGCAGTTGTGTTAGTAAGGCAGGACCTGATCTACAAGACTGGATTGTGTCCTGAGGCAATCTCTTGAGATATAAAAGACAGAAGTGAGCAGTGAGACAGGGGGACCTCATACCATCAAGAAAGCAGTGCCAGGAGCAGAGCGTGTCCTTTGGACTGGGGTCCCTGCACCGAGAAGCTCCTAGTCTGGGGGAACACTGATGAGAAGGTCAAGAGAGAGAGAGAAAGCCTTCCCCTGGAGCTGACACCCTGAATTTGGACTTTTAGCCTACTTTACCATAAGGAAATAAACGTCTCTCTGTTAAAACCATCCACTTGTGGGATTTCTGTTGTAGCAGCACTAGATGACTAAGACAGTGACCTCCAGGCAGGAAGGGAAGGCACGTCAGGGGTTGCTGAGGTCTTTCTGATTGCACACCTTTTTAATGAATTCCATACTTTTTCTTCTCAGCAAAACAGTATCTTTGGTCTATGGTTTTGGATAAACTGGATTTAACATTACTGAAGTGTCATGGGTAAGGGAGAATCACCTTAAGATATTTTTATTTTGCTAAACCTGGTTATATTTCCTTAATATGTGGGGATGAGACCTAGTGTGCACATATTTGTTTCTGTAAGAAAGCAAACAGGGTTTGAATAATGTTTCAGTATCTAGTATTCTCATGAAAGGTATGTATGTCATTTCCCTCCTGATATATAATTGGTCCCTATGAGGGAAGTCAATTACTTAATGTGAAATGGGCTTCGAAGACAAAGAGTATGAAGTGTCTTTATCCTTAGCTTGCAGATTTGTCTTTATTCAGTGGCAGAAAAAATAAACAAATAAATGGTTTAATCTGACTTGCAGAGCACTTAAAACAAGGAACTGCAGTATAAAGATATCAGGAGCCAGCCTCCCAGAGGAGATACCTCAGACTGGCAGCATCTGAAGATGAGTACCTGGTGCTCGAGAGACCCAAAAGACAGCCTCCCGTTTGCAGTGTTTTCCGGAGAGCATTTTACGGAAGACAGTTTACTCCTTAACTCTGGAGTACTCATTGCCTTATTTTGGTGGGGATCGATAACAAGGTCGAAGTATCCTTCCTTTTAGTAGGAGTATTTCGTCGTTATAAACTCTTCCAGAGGACAACAGTCTTGCACAATTTGAAATGCAGGCCTTTCCAATTTACAAACCAAATGAGAGTCCTGGAGGATGGTCAAAAAAAGACCTTTATTTTATTTAGTCCTGGTTGTGCCAGGGTTTCTCTTCAGGGACTGTGTTTCTTGATTCAGTGATCAGATTACACATCATTGATCCATTAGTTAAACAGATGTTTACCGCACACTTACTATGGACTTAGTTCAGGGTTTTCCCCTTTAGAAGAAACAAAGGAAGTACAGTCCCCAACCAGGAATGGATTGATTTTCAAACGTTTGGGAAAGTGGAATCTGGAATGTAATGCCCAAAAGTGTAATACAGGGTCACTATGAGTCAAAATGGACTTGACGGCACACAACAACAAGCAAGTTTCCCAGGCTAGTCCACCAAGCTGTTTAACCTTCAGTGTGGCTGAACCATATGCTAACGCCTATGGTTCTGGTTAATGTTAAAATACAGAAAGAAAAGCTTGGGGGATACGAGTGTGCTTTTCTCTGCCTTCCTAGGCTCTAGGCTTACCCTTCCTGCAGTGTCTTCCTATCCTAGAGGTTCCCAGTGTCCTTGTAATCCACTGCTCCAAATTTACCAGCTTCCTCTTCCTTCCCCTCCTCCCACCTCCCATCAACATTTCTGTAATGCTTCTATATTACTCTTTTAGAATCACTGTTTTATAGTGATGTAACAATATAATTCTATATTTTCTTTATAATGAAGAAGAAAGTATTGCAAAAAAACAAACTAGAAAGTAAAAATACCAACAGTTGTCTTTCCTATAAAATAAGTGTAGGGACAATTTCTTATCTATGGGTGCTAAAAAAAAAATGTTCCTGTCTATGCAGCCACTATTTTGCAGCCTCTTCAAATGTCCAGGACTGCGACTCTCCACTGTCTTTTGGTTTGACACATCCAGACATGAGAATTTCAGGAAACAATCTGGCTATGATAAGTTGGCAGAGTTCTTAGCTGGCTTTATTTTACATTGAGTTACTGGGTGCTTCTTAGTTTAATAGGCTTAAAATTAAACTGCAAATTTTCTGTTTTGTAGTATTCCTCCCCTTTTAATTACAGTCTGTCCTTTAGCTTTCGTTTCTTTTCATCAAGCCTGTGTACCCCTGCCCCCCTTTTGACTGTGAATTCCTTTTGGATAGGGATTATTGAGTCCCAGGGGCTTTGGACAGTGCCTGACACATAAAAGATGCTCAGTAAATGCTCACTGAATGAATGACAAGCAACTTTTCACATATGACTGGAAGGAAATCATGCAGAGGAAAGTAGATGCAAGTACATATGTATGATTTTAATTTTCACATGTGATTTTGAACAATCTCTCTATTGTTAAACCTTCCTGCTAGTTTTACCTAGCCAGGGGCTACCCTTGATGTGAGGGAGATAAGATTTATAAGCCTAGCGAAGTACTTTTGAACATCCATCATTTTGTAAGACAGGCCTGTTTATCTGTGACACATTTGACACATCTGTGGATACTCAAATTTGAAAAGATCTTTGGGTTTCTCTTCTGCATAATTAAGTTCTTCCCAGAACAACTTGTATATTGTAGATTTCACATGTGTTTTTCAGGCTAGTCACACAACTAAAATTTGATCATGATTACTAGCTTCTCAAAGCCTTCCTTCATTTCCCAGCAGGCAGCTTCCTGTCAGAATTCATTTCCCATTTGGAAAATATCTCTCTGACCCATGGTTTTTTGGACACAATTCATCCTTCACGTATTTGAGTCTACCCGCTGTCATTAATCCTAAACTCCTCAGATGCCAAAAGGCCCCTTTATTTTCAGAGTGATAAGATCTATCTAGAGCTTCAGAAGAGAGAAAACTAACGACAATATTTAAAGGATTTTGTTGCAGTGAGTCTCTAATTTTAAACAAAAATGCTTTTAGTGTGTATCTATTTCTGTTATTTCAGTTTAAGAAATTAAAATTATAGTTGTTGCAGTCGAAGCAAGATGTGCTTTTATTTTCCCTCAATCTTTCTATAATTACGATTAAACTTTACCAGAACTGCACTATAATTCAGCTCAACATGTATGGAGACCTGTCTGCTGGTCCCCATTGTGGTCTCTATAAGAACTGCCCTTTAGTTGTAACAAGCAAGTGTGAGAGAGTCTGATCCAGATATGACTGTGATCCGTTCATGGTAGAAGGGGATTAGATTGGGAAGGCACCATCCAAGAATGATTTTCATATTGGATCTTGGAGAAAGTACTGAGGAAAGACATTCAAGATAAAGGACACTGAGGTTGGACTGTACAGGACATAGGCTGAATTCTTGGACACGGAACAGATGAGAAAGGTCTTCATCTGGCTACAGGATGTACCAGAGAAGGAAGAGGCTTGTCCATTGTAGCCATTGTAGCTCACTGAGGATTAATTGATAATTGATGAGGTCTTGTTCCTAGAGTAAAGGAGATGGCCATGCGAAGAGAAGGTAAAATCTTAGAAATGTCACAGAGAAAGAATCAGATAGCCTAGCTGACTAATTGGATATTGAGAAGCAGTGCAAAGAGAACTGTCAAGGTTAGCTCCAAGGACGGGCGCCTAGGCAAGTGGGAGAATACTGGTGCCATGGTAGTATAAATGGAGAGTTAGAGTGAGAAGTAACAAGCAGAGCCTTTGGAGGATGTCCCTGGTTAGGAGGGCCAGAGAAGGAATGGTCAGAGGAGAGCTAGGAACCTACAGTTTCATGGAAACAAAGAGAAGGCAGTGTTTCAAGTAGACAGGGTGAACAGAGAAGTCAAGAAACAAAAGATCTGAGTTTGGTTATATGCAGGAGAAGTCCAAGTGTTGACATTTGAGTGAGTTCAGAAAAGTGGTGGAAGTAGAAGCCAGCTGGCAAAGACCCTAAAAAGGGATAAGAGTTTCTGTTACAGGTGAGACTGTAACATAACAAGACCCTTCAGTTACTTCCTGTAATAAACCCCTTTGAAGGAAATTTACTTCTCAACAGACTAGTGTTATATAACAAAATGCCAGTATATCATTAATGCCTATAGATTTAAAATGTACTTATTTCCATATTGTGACCCCAAAACATTATTTTTATAAACTATTTGGAAATAGCATTTTTATATTCTTTGATTCTACTCTTTCAAAATTTCACTTATCCCTCTCTGAGATTTATTTCTAGGTCATTGATTCAGATTCCAAAACTAGTGTTTTCCATAAGCTTATTTTATGCCTACTAGAGTTTAAATTCAAGCATTTTCTGACAGTATCAACCAAAATAGCTTCAAAGACATTTTTCACATCTACCTTGCTTTTTCTTGGTTGGTTATATCTTTTCAAAAACACCCCAGATTGATAACTCTGAGATAGTATGCCTGTAGTAACAACACAAGTTTTTGGAATTGATTTAGAAATATCCTTTGGCCTCGTTCTTGTTCCTGAAGACATCTTTTAAGCCTAGGAGGAACTGATCAAGGCAAAAGCACATCAGAACAGGAGTTACAGGACCTACATTCCACTCCCTTCATTGTGTGACCTTAGGGAAGTAAACCTCTAGAGTTTCTCACCTGTGAAGAGGATTATATTGGAAGGTCAATTAAGTCTCTTTCAAATAAAAATCTCTGCATCTGTGAAATACACTACTTTATTCTTTATTTTTTTTAAACTTAACCACCAAGTTGAACATCATCCATACTGGTGGTTCTCCATCCTGACAAAGCATCAGAATCAATTATGAATTTTTGTAATTGGAAATTCCAGGCTCCACTTCCCTGCCTTTGATATCTGAGTTTCTAGAAATGGGCCTATGGATTCATCTGTATTTTAAAGTATCTCCACAGGTTATGCTCATGTGAGAAACACTAGCGTACACTCTGTGAGTTCCTTGAGGTCACAGACTGTTGTTTCTTTTATTCCATTCCCAGGCCCTAGGAGAATTCCGGGCAGATATTCTGGCAGATAAATATTTGGGAAGAAATTAATCTAAGCTTGGTGAAAATAATAAATGAGAATAAAATGCCCTTTTTTCTGTTTACAGTTATAATACCTGGAACTTTTAACTATAATTTTACATTATGTGCAAAAAAATTCATGTTTTTATTTTCATTGTGCTTTAGGTAAAATTTTACAGCTCAAGTTAATTTCTCATTTAAAAATTTATGCACATATTGTTTTGTGACATTGGTTGCAGTCCCACAATGTAACAGCATGCTTCCCCTTTCCACTCTGGGTTCCCTCTGTCCATTTATCCAGTTCCTGTCCCTTCCTGCCTTCTTGTCTTGCTTGTGGACAGGAGTTGCCCGTTTGGTCTCGCAGATTTGATTGAAACAAGAAGCACGTTCCTGACGTGTTATTTTTTGTTTTATAGGCCTGTCTAATCTTTGTCTGGAACCCTGGTGGCGCAGTGGTTAAGAGCTATAATGAGCTACGGCTGCTAACCAAAAGTTCAGCCCTTCAAATCCACCAGCTGCTCCTTGGAAACTCTATGGGGCAGTTCTACTCTGTCCTGTAGGGCTGCTATGAATTGGAATCGACTTGATTGCAATGGGTTTTGGGTTTTTTGGTTTTTTTTTTTGGTTTAATCTTTGTCTAAAAAGTGGGCTTTGGAAGTGGTTTCACTTCTGGGTTAGCCGAGTATCTGGGGGCCATAATTTCGGGGGTTCCTCCAGTCTCTGTGAGACCAGTAAGTCTGGTCTTTTTTTGTGAATTTGAATTCTATTCTACATTTTCCTCCCGTTCTGTCCTGGGCATGTTTTTAAATAAATGAAAAAGATTATTTAAGTGCCCAAACCATAAAACCACTAATTCTGGTAAAATTCAAAACTCATTGTTACATAGTAATTGTGGCTAGTACTACTTTGCTTTATTTGCCTGATTATAATTTTGTTACAAGTCATTTGTTTTCATTATTACTGCCTTCTCATATAGCTTATTTAAATAGTTTTTTAAGAAGTCTCCATCCATTACTCTTTTTTAGTCATAGAATTCCAGTATTTGAAAATATTGTTTCTTTCTTTGGGGTGGGGGATATGAGGTAGGGGCATAGAGGTAGCAGAACCAATATTAACTTTGTGTTGCCTCAAAACTCACAATTGTGCATATCATATTTTTATGTTCCAGAGAAAAGAAATAAAAGGACTTGTTTTTTAACTAAGAAAATTATGCTATCCTGAATACAAAAATCTTATCACTGATATACTGTTGGCCTATGTATTAGTTATCCATTTCTGAGCAACAAATTACTCCAACTCTTAGCAGCTTAAACCAATAAACATTTAGTATCTCTCACAGTATCTTTGGGTCAGCAATCTGGGAGTGGCTTAGCTGGGTGCTTCTGGTTCGTATCTACTCACGAAGTTAACAGTCAAAATGTTGGCCAGGGCCGCAGTCATTTGAAGGCTTGATTGTGGCTGGAGCATTCATTTCCAAGGTGGCTCACTTAGACATCTGGCAGATTAGTGCTGGCAGTTTGCAGGAGGCCTCAGTTTCTCACCATATGGACCTCTCAACAGAGCTGCTTGAGTGTCTTCATAACATGGCAGCTGACTTCTCCTAAAGTGAGTGATCCAAGGGGGGAAACATGGAGGAAGACACAGTGCCCACACTGAAGGGCATCTAGGCCCTTGAAAGGAAGAACATCAGAGGATTTGTGGACATATTTTAAAACCACCACAATCTATAGCATAAAACACTGTTACCTTAATACTTTGTCCAGCATCTGAAAGTATCTGTGATCCAAGTTACTTATATAGTTTCTTATCCATGAATAGACAGGAGTTGAATATTAGAACTTCTGGTTTCCACTTCTTTGTTTCTGGTATCTACTTCCTTTTTGTTGTCTTGTATAAGACAATGGGGTAAGATAGTAAAAAAATTATGAAATGTTAGAATCAAAAGATGTTGTTTTCTCTGTGTTCTAGACTACCAACTTTTCCTGTCCAGAAAACAATTCAGAACTTCTCCTCTCTGAGAAGCCTTCTTAATAAAGGTGGAAGTACATTTAAGAGCGCTGCCCCATTTCCAGATGAACCAGTGAGCACAATATCATAGCATTCATGTCTGATTAGAAGAGCAGATGCCAAAGATAACAAACCTTCAGAAAAAGCATCTTACTGACAAGTAAACTAGAGTTTCTCCAAAAAAGTAACCAGTGACCATCAGATATTTTGTTGGTGAGTTAATATGTGAACTTCCAGGAGGGCAAGAGAAACACTAGGGCAGTAATAGTTGTAAGCCTAAATGGAGGTTTACAGAAATCAACCAGAAGACATTTACTAAGAGAGCCAGGTGTCATCAGACATTGTGTTCTTACCTACATTATCTCATTTTGACTAAGTTCTCCCTTGATGCTTCTTGTCGTCCTCAGTGAGTCCTCCTTCCTTCATGTATTTGTTCTGTTTGTTCACATTCTTGAGTATAGCACTCACCATGTTGTTTCAATACAGTTTTTGGTATGTCTCCGTCTGCCTTGCTAGACTGGGAGTGCCTGGCAGGACTATGATTCTGATCTTTGAATCCCAGGTGCTAAGGCAGTGCCTGGCCCTTAGTTGATGTTCAGTGTTTGTTGTGGCGTTTAACAAGCCTATAAGTAAATATACTTTAGGTATTTATTTTATCTTTTTTTCTCTACATGTATTCCTCACTTATCGACTACCTTGCATTTATGACAATAGTAAAAAATGTTTCCTACTATTTTGCCCATTAATGACATACATCTGGCAGTAGCAAATGCCAACGTATGAGGTGAAAGTAATGCTGGCTATGATGGTTAAGGTTATGTGTCAGCTTGGCTGGGCCATAATTCTCAGTGGTTTGGCAGTTATGTAATGATATAATTTGGCAGTTATGTAATGATGTAGTCATCTTCCATTTCGTGCTCTGGCATGGTCATCCTCTATTTTTGCATAACACTGATTTTTGCATAATGACCTGGTCTTTGGGACCTAATGATGTCGATAAGTGAGGAGTGGGTGTATAAGAAGGGTAACACTCAGAGGATTGTGTAACTTGACTGAAGCCACACAGCTAGTTAGTGGCAGAGTCTGGGATTTAAAGTCAAGTCTGTATTTTCTGCTTCAGCACAGATGTTCTCAGGAAGACTCCAGAAGAAAACTATGTTGGGAGGCCCAAGCAGCTCCCTTGCAGATCTCAGCTGAAAGAAATTACTTAAGAGTCATTTCTTTGCTTACCCAAAATGAATCACTATAGCTTAAGAGAGACTGCCAGAGGGAAACAGTCTGTGGATTGCCCAAAGGGTCTTGAAAATAAACTGGCTACAAAACAATTTTTGGTGTTACCAGGTTTCTTCTTTCTCTAAGTGGAATGCTAAAAATTTATTCCTCACACCTAAAGTGCTAAGGGAAACTCCCCTTTCTCCTTTTCCATTTTTCTCAGGGATTTGACCATGGTTGTTGTAGGAATTGAACAGGATATTTAGATGTGAAGTTGGAGCTCAGTAAATGAGGATATCATGTACCAGACCCTCTGGTCAAACTGATGGCTGCTAAGAAGAGGCCTTGATGCCATCCTGTAAGAGATAGGGAACCAATGAAGCATGCCAAGGAGAAGAATGCCATGAACAGAGTTGCCTTTTAGAAGGACCAGTCACTAGGAGGAATCAGAGGAGCAGATCAAAGAAGGGACATAGTCAGCCAATAATTGCAAGAGTCTAGGATATAAACTAAGGTTATAGTAAAAGAATTGTTATTGTTAGGTGCCTTCGGCTCCGACTCATAGCAACCCTGTGTCCATCAGAATGAAATATTGCCCAGTCCTGCACCATCATCATAATCGTTGCTATGTTTGAGCCCATTGTTGCAGCCACTGTGTCCATTCATCTCATTGAGAGTCTTCCTGTTTTTCACTGACCCTCTAGTTTACCAAGCATGATGTCCTTCATCAGGGACTGGTCCCTCCTGATAACATGTCCAAAGTATGTAAGATGAAGTCTTGCCATCCTTGCTTCCAAGGAGCATTCCAGCTGTACTTCTTCCAAGGCAGATTAGTTCGTTCTTCTGACAATCCGTGTTATATTCAGTATTCTTCACCAACACCGTAATCAAAAGTATCAATTCTTTTTCTGTTTTCTTTATTCATTGTCCAGCTTTCACATGCATATAAGGTGATTGAAAATACCATGGCTTGGGTCAGGGACACCTTAGTCATTAGTCCAAGTGACATCCTTGCTTTTTAACACTTTAAAGAGGTCTTTTGCAACAGATGTTCCCAATGCAGTATGTTGTTTGATTTCTTAACTGCTGCTTCTATGGCTGTTAATTATGGATCCAAGTAAAATGAAATCCTTGACAACTTAAGTCTTTCCTCCCTTTATCATGATATTGCTTATTGGTCCAGTTGTGAGGTTTTTTGTTTTCTTTATGTTGAAGTGTAATCCATACTGAAGACGGTAGTCTTTCATCTTCATCAGTAAATGCTTCAAGTCCTCTTCACTTTCAACAAGCAAAGGTGAATCATCTACATACCACAGGTTGCTAATGAGTCTTCCTCCAACACTTATGCTGCATTCTTCTTCTTATAGTCCAGCTTCTCAGTTTATTTGCTCAGCCTACAGATTGAATAAGTATGGTGAAAGAATACAACCCTGACGAACACCTTTTGTGATTTTAAACCACACAGTATCCCTTGTTCTGTTCGAACCACTGCCTCTTGATCTATGTACAGGTTCCTCATGAGCACAATTAAGTGTTCTGGAATTCCCATTCTTCACAATGTTATCCATACCACCACTTGTCTGTTTGTCATATTGTGGTGGCTTGCATGTTGCTGTGATGCTGGAAGCTGTGCCGCTGGTTTTTCAAATACCAGCAGGATTACCCAGGATGGAAAGATTAGTGGAGCTTCCAGACTAAGACAAACTAGGAAGAAAGACCTGCTGATCTACTTCTGAAAAAAAAAAAATAGCTAGTGAAAACCTTATGGATAGCAGCAGAACGTTGTCTGATATAGCGTTGGACAGTGAGCCCCTTAGGTTGGAAGATGCTCAAAATATGACTGGGGAAGAGCTGCCTCCTCAAAGTAGAGTAGAAGAGTAGATGCATTCAAATGACGTTTTACGTCTGAATCCACAGGACCCTGGTGACAGGATGTGCAGTGGAGGGACATGGAGGAGTCACAGATGGCCCCTAGGCCTGTGGCCTGGGAATCTGAGTGAATGGTGGCTCCATTCAGTATGACAGGACACACAGGTACAAGGTTGGCAGTGATGTCAATATGGGATGCATCTTTAAGGTGTTTGTAGGATATTCAGAGAAGGTGTTTTACCTAAAAATGAGGTCAGATGGCTCGGTGAAAGAGAAGTTGTCCTGGTATCTTGGAGAGAGGCTGCATCTTAGATTTGTTTGATGATCTCCAGTTCATGGATTGTATAGAAAAAAGCTGAATGGCTCAGGCAGCCTTTGCTTTGCATATGCTGTTCTGTTGGGAATCTCTGCTGTTCTCTTGGGTATCTCAGTGTCATGTGTGAGGAGGGGAGCAATGCGTGCCCTCTTGCTTGAGAACGTACAAAGGACTTACCTCGTTTTTGTGTGGAATTAGGGCCCTTCTCTCATTCCAGGTCTCCGGTAGGCCTTTACAGGGAGCTGGCTTCTACTTGTTAACGATTTGACGATCTTAAATACCTCCTTTTTTAATGTTGTCTGTATCTGCTTTGAGATGTCATTTGTTTTTCTTTTTTAGTAGACAACCACAAATTTGTCCTGTATTTTCTTGGGGAAATAATTCTGATAAAGCTGAGTTTGACTTTTCCACACGGGTGTTGATACAGACAGATGGTTATTTGTTATGAGATTTTGATTAGTCATTTGCTATCTGACTCTAAAATAATGAATTATTTTAGATGTGCTGGCTCTTTTTTATCATTCAAAGAGTTATCTTTAGTTGTAACACATTTAGCTTTTATTATATTCTGCAAATTTTTCATTTGTAGCTTATTCTCTTTTTTATGCTAATCTGATAGCGTAATTTTAAGTGTCTGACTTCTGTTCTTTCTTTACAAATACTGCCTAACTCTTCTGTCTCTTTAATTAACTGAAATAATTCCTGGGCAAACAAATAACAATTGTAAATTGCACTACCTACACTCATTTTTTGTGAAGATTTAAGTGCCTCCATTGTTTGTTAAATTCTAAGCTTTTGTAAAAACTGGATGTGACTTGTTTTGTCGTTTTGTATGATGGCGATAAAAAACAAAGGATTGCTTCTGTGTTTCTCTTCTTGTTACGTGTTTTATTCAACACTCATTTTAAGAACCAGTGTGGCCGGTGGAGTGAGGGCTGGCCTTGGAGTCACACTGACCTGAAAATCCCAGTCCTGCCACTTTGAAGCGGTACAACTTTGCGTAAATGACTCGAGAACCTCTCTGTGCCTAGGTTTCCTTGTATGTGAAATGAAGGTGATAATAATATTTGCCTCACAGGATTATGGGGATTAAGCAAGATAATGCAAGTAGCATGCTTAGCACAGTGCCTGGCACAGAGTAGGTGCTCAATAAGTGGTAGCAGTATCTATTTTTTTCTTTTCAAAGTATTTTTTAGGGCAAGGAGCCTGGGTGATGCAAGCGGTTTGCAGTCGACTGCTAACCAAGAGGCTGGCAGTTGGAATCCACCAAGCGTCGCTCTGGAAGAAGAGGCCTGGCAGTCTGCTTCTGTAAAGATTATAGCCAAGAAAACCCTATGGAGCACAGTTCTACTCTGTGATACGTGGGGTTGCCATGAGTCAGGGGCAACTCTACAGCGGTTAACAGCAACAATTTTTCAGAGCAGTTTTAGGTTTATGGAAAGATTACACAGTAAGTGCAGAGAGTTCCCATATTCTAGCGTCCCCTGCCACCAGCAGCACAACGGTTTTACCTGTTATTAACATCTTGCATTAGTTTGGTACATTTGTCACAAGTGATGTATTATTATTATTATTAACCAGTTTCCATAGTTTACATAAGGTTCACTCTTTGTGTTGGACGGTTTTATAGGTTTTGACAAATACATAGTGTCCTGTTTCCACCATTACAGTATCATACAGTATAGTTTCACTGCCCTGAAAATGCCCTGTGCTTCACTGTTCATTCCTCCTCACCTCCTCCTGACGCCCTGCAACCACTCATCTTTCCACTGTCTCTGTAGTTTTGCTTTTTCCAGAAAGTCATTTCATTAGTCATGCATATTGTATGATCCCATACTGGCTTATTTCCCTTTGTAATATGTACTTTAGGCTCCTGTGTGTCTTCTTTTGTTTGTTTGATAGCTCATTTCTTTTTATCGCTGAAAAATATTCCATTGTATGGATGCACCACTGTTTGTTCATTAAGCTATTGAAAGGCAACTTGTTGGCTTCTAGTTTGGGGCAATTATGAATAAAGATGTTATAGACATTCAGGTACAGTTTGTGTGTGTGTGTTTGTATGTGTGTGTGTGGACACAGGTTTACAGCTTCTTTGAGTAAACACCTAGGAGTGAAGTTGCTGAACCGTGTAAACCTATATCTAGCTTTTGTTAGAAGCTGCCATACTGTTTTCCAGAGTGGCTGTACCATTTGCATTCCCACCAACAATGAGTGAGAGTACCTGAAATACCTGTTTTTATACATTACAAGAAGCCCTTTTAACCAGCTCACCAGATTAAAGGAAGCTTCCAGTCCGTCTGTAGAGCACAGCAGTGGATGCCCACAGCATGTTGAACACTTGTAGCTGGAAGGTTTCTCTCTAGTAAGCTCACACGCTTCTACTATAACTTGCTGAGCTGTATCTGTCCCCAACCTGTCAATGTTGTTTGTGTTTGTCCCCAAACCTATTTCTGCCGATTGAACTTGCTATTGTAATTATGTAATTTAATTAAATATTAAGCAAACAGATGGACTCTAAGTACAAAAAGACAGCTGCTTTTTCTATAAAAATTAAGTTTGAAGGCTTTGGAAAGACTTAATAAAGGTTACTCACCAAAGAAAAAAATCTGTCATATTAGCTGTGGGTGAGATAACTGTTAAAGACAAGGGTGGCGGATGAAAATATCTAGAGAGATTCTGCAACTAGATTGTTCTCCATTTGTCTTTAGGTGTTCAGACTTCCTGGAAACTAAAGTAGGAGATCATAGGTAGTGTATTTTAGGTTTAGTTTATCCGAGAGAGAACAGTGCATGCTGATCAGCGGACCAGGTCTCAAAGGCTTTGGCATAGATCAAAATATCAGGGAATAGTGTGTGTTCATAGTGGAAGTTATGGATGTGTCTTAGATTGGGCTCCCGGGACACAGATTTCGAGCTGGAGATTTGCAGGCAGGAAGTTTGTTGGGGCGTGCTCTTGGAACAAGGCCTGTAGGGGAGTGGGGGAAGCAGGGATGAGAGAGGGAAGTCTGATGTACTCGCAACCCAGGCCTCAGCCATCAGGAGCTCTGGCATTGGATGGCCCTTTAGAGAGGTGGCAGATGGAGGCAATTTGTACTTGTCCTCCTGCACTGACCAGATACTGGGTGAGGGCTGCTGTGGGACAAAGAACTTGGTTTGGCCCTTTGACTCTGAAAATAACCTGTGCAATCAAGATGCCTTTGTCTTCCAAAATAGCCAAGAAAGTAGGGCTGCACAGGCCCCATACCTGGTGAACTGACTTCAGGAAAAGAAGGGGGCCTAATGCAGTCATGCATGTTCATTGATTAGCTCCATCACAACTTTGCATTAAGCCCCAAGTCGTGCATATTCATTGAGGTCCCAATGACTAGGCGATCTGGGACCTTGCAGCACTCTTTTTTGTGGCCTCCTGGATTGGATATATATATATATATAGAGAGAGAGAGAGAGAGAGAGAGAGAGAGAGAGTCCCTAGAGGTTCTCTGCTGAAAACTGTTAGCGAGTAACACTTGCAGCAACCACAGCGGCATGTATCAAAGTTTTGTTTGTTTCCCCTTTTTTAACAGATTTTTGAAAACTGGCTGATTGACTCTTGGTACAGATTGCTTCAGATAAGAGGCTCTTCAGTATTTATGCATAGCCTTCTGAAGATCTCATCATGTTTGATCATCTTTACATATGCCAGTTGTCCCATTTGCTACAGCGGGATACTAGTGTCACCTATTCTAAAACACAATCACAACATAAACTTATGTAATGTGTTTGATCCTCAGCTGGTGTTAGGGACTCTGTCCTCTTTTAAATGCTATCCAGCATATGTTTTGAGAGCCATGCAGCTTCAGATTTTGGCTTCTTAAATTTCCAGAGACCCTTTTGGCATTTGGTAATATACTTTGTCATCCATTACGATACCAAAGGTCGTCTTCCTCTCATGCCCTGTGACCTGTAGGTCTTTATCTGCCCGTTCTTCAGTTACTGTTCCCTCTGCCACAAGGAACTGTCACCCTGTTCTTCCTTCTTCAGCATTCTCCCTTTAGACCTGCACCTCTTTATCCTGACCCCCAGTTTCAACTTGAATGATCGCCAGTCTCCAGAGATGCTCAGATTTAATTTTTAAATGTACTCTTCCAATTCTTAAAACTGATGCCCTGTTTATGTGGCTGTTTTTGTTTATTTTTAAATACAAATTTACTTCTCATTTCTATCGCTTGCTTTGCCCCAAATTGTCAATGCTAAAGGGGAAGTCTGAATCCCTTTGCAAGTGTGACCATGAATGTAGCACAAAGACTGTGATTACCCTACAATGTCTGTTTTCCTTGAGCATTTTAGTGTGTGGTGACCTTTCAGTAGGAATACTGTTCAGTCTCATTTATACTTAGCCCTTCATTTAGCCATGTTTTGTTGTTTCCTTGGTTTCAAATTTTCTCTCTTTATGTGATCTGGGAACTGAAGCCTTTCATTTGACTTGTGATCTTGTACATTCTGGAAGCTCATACATGTAATCGTGGAACAAATAAAGCAGCTGGAAGAAATCTTTCCTGAACAAAACCCAAGTGGGGCATTTGGATGTGAGCCAAGATTTCAGCAGCTACAAGAGGGAGAAGTGAAAAGGCTGCCTATATTACAATGCCAACAAATCACTTCTGGCCCAACTGGAATGTCCTTCAGGTAATGATCAGATGGAGGGTAGGGACCTTTACACATTTAATTGCCTGACCACAAAATAAAATGTTTACTGTAACCTTCCAAGGTCTCCACACCAAGTTAATTACTATAACTAAAGGTAGGACAGCCTTGTGACTCAATGGACTGAGCAACAGATTGAAATTCTGAGTCTTCTCAGTCTGAACCTAGGCCTCCCACTAGATTACTGTGTGGTTTTAGTCAAGATCCTGAGTATTTAACTTCCTGGGGTTCAGTTTCCCCATCCAGAATTAGGAATTGTAATGCAAATTTAGCTTAAGGAGTCCCAAGAAGCTACTAAACAACTAACTAACAATAAATGATGCCCTGAAGAATGAGATCCTTTGTTAACTGCCTCCTTTTAGAAGTGAATGAAAGTTAAATGTCCTACGGTGATCAACCAGTTAAGTAAAATTTCACTTGACATTTTGACAAGATTGGTTAGTGTGTGTGTGTGTATTTGGTTTACAAATACAAAAGTGAAAAAGCTTGCAACAGAAATAGGTTTGAAAAAATGTAAAACAGCATCCCAAGGTTTTAATCATTTGTCAGTTTGTTCAGCCAACATTAATAATTGCCTAGAGCAGTAGTGCTCAAATTTTAGGATTCACCTGGAGGGCTTTTAAAACACCTTTGCTAGGCCCCACCCTCAGGGTTTTTGGTTGAGTAGATATTGTGATGGGGCCTGAAAATGTGCATATCTAACAAGCTTCCAAATAATATTGATGCTGCTGGCCTGTCAACCACATCTTCAGAGCACTTGTTCTACAGATGCTGAGAATAAAAAGATGAATAAGATACGATCATATCCATAAGGCAGGTACATACAGTACACGAGGACTAATAGTAATACTCTACAGTGTGATAACATTAGTCTCCCTGTGTGTATGTGTGTATTTTCAGGCATGTAAATCAAACTGAGGTAAGGGGTTGGGTGTCAGGAAAGGTTTCCTGAAGGAAGTGACACTGAACTGTGTCTTTTTTTAAAATAAAAGAGTTTATAAGAGTTTTTTTTTTTAATACGGAAACATGTAAGATTGCAGTTAAAATCATTCCTAACCCCACCAATCAGAGCTGATATTTGGTATATATCTTTCCTGATTTACTCTGTAAATGCACTTTTTTTTTCTTTTACATAGATTCATGCTCTCAATGTAATTTTACATACTGCTTTTACTTTTAACATATTATCGGAAACCTTTCCTATGGCATTAAACATCCCTCATCAATGTTTTTAATGGCTGTCTGTCAACCCACCTCATTGTTGTACCATAATTTACTTAGACCTCTATTGATAGATATCTGGGTTTTATTCAATTGTTTATTATTTTAAATTGCTCCACAATGAACATCTTTATTTGTAAACTTTACCCACATTTCAGATTATCAGTTGAGGATAAATTCCCCAAAGGGAAATTGTTGTTGTTGTTATATGCTGTCAAGTCAGTGCCAACTCATAGCGACCCTACGGGACAGAGTAGAACTACCCTATAAGGTTTCTGAGGAACTGCTGGTAGATTTGAACTGCTTACCTTTTTGGTTAGCAGCAGTAGCTCTTAACCACTGCGCCACCAGGGCTCCAAAGTGAATTTACTAGGTTAATTTCTTAATGCCTATTGCTTAGTTGTTGTTTTAAAGAAACATTCCATTTTACCTCTCCACCATCAGCGTACGTAAGAGTGCTTCCTCACCAGCACAGACCATTGTGTGTGAATGTGTGTGTGTGTGAAAAGCATTTCAGAGAAAGAGCACAGCATGTGCAAAGTCATGGAGAACTGAAACCACGTGGCATGTTCAGAGGCATGGAGCCTGGCATTACAGGAGCAAAGGGCATGCTGCAGCCTGGGGGCGTTTTGGTGGAGGGGTGCGGGGGGTGGGGGGATGCGACAGAGAGAACTGGGTAGAGCTCTGGCCTGGATGAAGGGTCTTGTGTGTCCTCAGGAATGTGACTATTTTCCTAACCTGGTAACAAAGGGATAGAAAAGAGAAGATTCACAAGAGATGTCTAGGAGGTAGAATTAACAGTAGTGTAGAAATTGGCCAGGTGTAAATTGGTCAACTCAGTAATCTTGCCGCAATAACACTCTAGTTGAAAGTTAATCTCTCTGATGTCTGGTTTTTTCAGTTCTGGTAATTTTGGTTTACCATATGATGATTTACATATTCTTAAGTATTAACTGTTTTCCATTAATTCTTGTCTCAAATTGTTTATAATAGTGAACAATTGAAATACCAAGACATTAACATTGAAAGTATTTTACTAAAAAAGGTTTTTTTAATCACAAAAGCAGTGCATGCTTATTACAGAAACTACAGACAAGCCAAAACAAACCAAAAAACCACACAGTCCCATCCATACATAGAAAATCACTGCTGAAACCCCTGAGAAAAACTTTCCAGATCCTTTTCTATGCATATGTACATTTTTTCCCTATTGAAATAGGATCACACCATATATGTTTTGAAAACTAGCATAATTTATTTCAGCACTCTGCCGGTTGTTGGACATTTACTCTATTCCAGCTAAACTCCCATCATTGGACATTTACTCTGCCGAAGTAATCCCCGATGGCGCATGTCTAACCTGAAAGGTGAGACTAGGTGTGAGCGGCAGAGACGGTGGAGTGGAGGGATAGACGTTCTAGGCCGAGGGCACTGCCTTGGCAGCTGTGGAGAACAGAAGGATGCACAGTAAGGCTGGAGCATGGAGGGCAAAGGGAGATGGGAGTTAAGAGTGGAGAGATGGAAGTCTTGATACTAACATCCTGTAATTGGACATCCTGGAGCCCTGTTGGTACAGTGGATGAGAGCTTGGCTGCTAACCAGAAGGTTGGCAGTTCGAATCCACCAGACACTCGTTAGAAACCCTATAGGGCAGTTCTACTCACATAGGGTCACTATGAGTCAGAATTGACTGGATGGCAATAGATAATGAGGAATAACTGGCCAAAATTAAGTTAGTCAGAAAAAAGTAGGGGAAAAATGGCAAATAAAAGGAATGCTGCAAATCAGGGATTTTTTTTTTTTTTTTTTTTTCTTTTTTGCAGGAGATCTGGTTTTCCAGCACGCCACTGGATGTAGCTGAGTGGGAGGGAAGAAGCTCAAAGTAAATGTCCCAGTTTTGTTCTTGAGACTGGAACACTAAAGTCATAATACACCAGTGTTAGGTAACATGAGTTTTGGAGTCAGAAAGACAAAGTTTGAATGCTCACTGCCATTTTGCTGCCATTTCTAGTGGGGAAATTATCTTCTCCAAGCACCGGTTTCCTCATATGTGAAATGAGACCACTAATATTCAACTTACAGGATAGTTATAAACATTAATCTTCAAACAATAGAAGCTATTATGATTAATACTGTATGAAGGAGGAGCATGAGAATGTTAAGTTTATTATTATTATTTTTTTAATATGTGGAATTGAATTGCTTTGGGGAGCATTAGAAGAATCCTGTAATAACAATAACTAACACTATTGAGTGTCAGCCACGTGCTTCAGTGTGCATTATTTCATTTAATACAAGAACGCTAGAGGTTGATGCCAGTGATGTGATTACCCCCATTCTACAGCTGAGGAGACTGAGTTAACTTCTCATAACCAGCCATCTGGTAAATGGCAGAGACAGGATTTAGAATGCAAATTTGTCTGAATTCAGGGTCCGAAGTCTTACTTAGTGTGCAGATGGGGTCTCCACACAGCAGAGACAACTGAGCTAGAAGGTATCAATTTGTGAATCCTACGAGTGGTTGAAACCTTAGGTTCGAATGCCTGGAAGGGTCTATTGAGTGAGAAGAGTAGAGGGCAAGGATGTAACCCTGGGCAACAATGGCATTTTAAAGGGCAAGGTAAGAGTTTAGAGAAGGAAGGAATAATCCACAGCGTTAGATGCCACAGGAAGATGATAAAAGGTAAGAACTAAGAAGGGTTCCTTGGGCTTGGCAATATGAAAAACATCGATAGTCTTAACAAAAGCAGTTTGGATAAGATAATGGAGGCAGAGGCCAGATTGCTTTGGATGGAGGAGTGAATTGATGATGAAGTAGGGAGGACTAGTGTAAACCACTTTTGAAGAATAAGATGCTAGAGAAGCAACTTGAAGTCTAGGGAGATATTTAAGAACATCTATGTTCTGGAACATTAATGTGTTGGAAACATTTATGTGTAGGGAACCGATAGTTCGCTGGTAGACTTACCTTCCGTGGGAGAGATCTGGGTTCAGTTTCTGGCCGTTTTATGCCTCAGCACAGCCACCACCCATCTGTCAGTGGAGGCTTGTGCTATGAGGCTGAACAGGTTTCAGCAGAGCTTCCAGACTAAGATGGACTAGGAAGAAAGGCCTGGCGATCTACTTCCAAAATCAGTCAGTGAAAACCCTGTGAATCACAGCAGTTCAATTCACAACTGATCATGGGGATGGTGCAGGATCCGACATCATTTCATTCCGTTGTGCAGGGAATTGCCATGGGTCCAGGGCCAACGCCACGACAGCCAACAACAACAACATGTTGGGAAGAAAGAGTGAGTAGAAGTGAAGGTATAGAAACTAGATTAAGGAACTGAGTCCCTTAGGAGGTGGGAGGAATGGGATCCAAAGCCTGGTAGAAGAATCATGACTGGATTGATGCAGGGTTTGGATTTTTTAAGCTGAATGTGCTATAAGAACAAGGAGGCAGAGAATTGAGGTTAGTGGTCCATGTGACTAAAGGCTTGGCACCATGGCCTCTAGGCCAAGCAGAGAATAAAACCAGAAGTGGATTCATAGATAGCAAGAACATAGAATGGTCAAGGTCCTGGGAGTCTCAAAGATCTTGAAGGGCACTTAGGAATAAATGTCTATAGAGTTTTAAGAGAGTTGTACACAGTGAATGGGATAGTGACATGGAACGATTCATATGTAGAGAAGTCCTGGGTAGTTGACAAGGCCCCTGGTCTAGCCATTGAAGGTCAGTTTTTGAAGCAAAACAGTGGTGAACATCAACAGAATTGAGGAGATCAAGGGACTCTAAGCATAGAATTGTGGCTGAGATCTTGTACCCATATCCTTTTGAGTCCCCATCTAATAAGACTAGATCTTTTTATAACATGTTGTTGATAATCCAAATGTTTATGTCTAAAGAGGTGTCTCTCAATTAGAGTGGAAACAATTCCAATAGGGAGTGGCATATTCTTTAATTACGAAACCAAAACCAAACCCACTGCCGTCGAGTCAATTCCGACTCATAGTGACCCTATAGGACGGAGTAGAAGTGCCCCATAGGGTTTCCAAGGAGCACCTGGTGGATTCGAACTGCTGACCTTTTGGGTTAGCAGCTGTAGCTCTTAACCACTACACTACTATGGTTTCCATTCTTTAATTAGTGCCCAAGAAATCTGGTAGAGTCTTCAACGTTTTCTCAGGATCTTCTTCCTGGGATTGGTGGGGACAGAATATAAAAGGCCTAGGTTCATTTCTTCTCCTTTCTGGGTATGTACAGCTTACTCATTCAGAGGAATAATGCTAATAATAGTACTAGCTGTCCTGTGTTAAGCACTTACTAAATGCCAGCCACTGTGCTAAACGCTTCCCATAGACCATCTCTTTGTGTTGTTATTGTTGTTAGGTGTCATCGAGTTGATTCCCACTCATAGCGACCCCATGTACAACAGAACGAAACACTGCCCAGTCCTGTGCCATCCTCACAATCATTACTATGTTCGAGCCCATTGTCGCAGCCACTGTGTCAGTCCATCTTGTTGAGGATCTTCCTCTTTTTCACTGACCCACCACTAGAACGGGGCTTCTGACTGTGGCTTCCGTCTCCCCAGTGCCCGTCTCCAGCCTGCTGTTTCCTGGAGCACAGACTCCACAATACCTCCAGAAAAATAAAACAGTTGCCACTGAGTCGATTCTGACTCATGATGACCCTGTGTGTTGCAGATTAGAACTGCACTCCATACAGTTTTCAAGTCTGTTATGTTTTGGAAGCAGATCACCAGGCCTTTCTTCAAGGTGCCTCTGGGTAGATTCGAACCT
This sequence comes from Dugong dugon, assembly GCA_030035585.1. Taxonomy (NCBI): domain Eukaryota; kingdom Metazoa; phylum Chordata; class Mammalia; order Sirenia; family Dugongidae; genus Dugong; species Dugong dugon. The sequence continues at coordinate 99,193,980 of CM057472.1, read as the reverse complement.
TTTGTTTAGTAGTCGAGCGCGTAACTGTTTGCACGTCCCAGGGACTCCCCGTTATCTCCCCACCCCCTCTGCCATACGACCATGGTTTCCAGAGCAGGGAACCCTCACTGCTGGGGGCAGCACGAGACATCTTCCCAAAGCCCTCCAGAAGTTAAACTTCTGGGCTCTACTTGCAAGAGATCTGAGGGGTGGCATAAAAGGCATTCTGTCACTGACTTGAAAATATCAGAAGGTTGTTTCACATGGGCACCTATTGTTATTACTCTGATGGAGCTTGGCTGGAGCAAGGAGGTGGTTGTGCTGGTGTAAAAGCTTCAGTTCAAGAATGCTCAGAAAAGTAATATGAGAGGTATGAAAAGAGAAGAAAACATTTCTTTTGTAAATGATAAAAATCATTTACTCAACAGGAAGGACCTCCTTGAAAATCATATTAATTTGCTTCTAAATCAATTTGCTGTTTGCGGAAAGCTGTTTTCAGAAAATGCTACCTTGTCCTGTGTATGCCTAGCTCACCAACTTTCATATTTAAATGATGCATTTACCAAGCTGTCATACTTGGATGAACTCTTGATGCATATTTAGAAAATACTGGTGGAAGAGAAATGAGCACATAAATAAAAGCATGCAATATGTTGGGTATTTCCTTCAGCTTATGCTCACTAAGCTGATGAAGTTTTGTGGGGTTTTTGTTGAGTTTTATGGTCTCTTATCTGCACATGTAGAAGACTATCTCACCTTATCTAGCAAGGTGTAAACCAATTTTGTTTTATTTTCCAAGTTAGGTATATTCCTAAAAAAATAGTCAATTTGTACCAGGTTCCTGATCCCTACAATTCCTCCACCCTCTGCTTCTTCCTCCAGCACACACACAATGTAAGACAGAGCTAGTGAGAGGTAGACTGGCCGGTCCACCGTGTTGTTGTTGTTGTGTGTCTTTGCATTGATTTGTCCACCCCATAGTGGTCCAGAAGAAAATACTGAGAATGCTAAGGAGGGTTTACCTTTCTCCTGATCATGGGGCCTAAGGCTAGAGGGCTGATGCCAAAAGCCAGGTCCCAGAGTAATAATAACAAAAACTGAGGCAGGAAATTGAGTTCCAACCCCGCTTTGTTAAGGCCCAGGTGTTAACACCCAGGGGCTGAGCCAGAACCAGGTGTTAGGGGTGTGGGTGGGGAGAAGCAACTGGGAAACCTGAGAGTGAAGAGCAGAGGGGCTAGACACACCGAGGGAGGGATTCTTGGTGGAGTTCAGACCTTGTGCCCCCTCCACCCCTCACCAAAGCAGTGATGTCACACACCCAAGCTGGCTTGCCGGCAGTTCTCCATGTGTGGTCTGCAGACCCCCAAGGGGTTTGTGAAGTCAAAACTATTTTTATAATAATACTAAGGCATCATTTGCTTTATTTCACACTGTTGACATTTGCGTTGATGGTTCAAAAGCAGTGGTAGGTAAAACTGCATGAATCAGTTTTATTTGATTTTAGCATGAATCAAGGCAGTAGCATCAAACTGTATTAGTAGTCATTGTAATCTTTACCACCACGCCCTTGCAGTTAAAGGAAAAAATATTATCTGTTCCACTTAATTGGTAAGTTTTACCTAAGAGTAGTCTTGATGAAGCAATAAAAATTGTTAATTGTATTAAATCTTGATGCTTACATGCACATCTTTTTAATATTCTGGAAAGTATCTAAAAACCTCTTCTGTTACATGCCAAAGCATGATGGTTGTCTCTAGAAAAAGCACATGCATGACTTTTTACCCAGTCACTGTTCTAATGGAAGACCATTTTTATTTCAAAGAATGACTGACAGACAAACAATCATTATTTAGACTTGAGTATTTGGTAGCTATCTTCTCAAAAATGAATGAAATGAACCTGTCATTTAAAGGAAAACAACTGACAGTATTTGTTGCCAATGATAAAATTCAAGCTTTCAAGTAAAAATTAGAATTTGGGAACCGTGCATCCACCGTTGTGAACCTGACAGTTTCCCAATACTTAGAAACTTTTCAGATGAGTTCTGACGAGGTAACTGGTGATATTAACAAAGAAGATTTTTTATATAGCATAATGAAATGTTTTAACATTAAAACAAAGCAAACACTTTGTCTCACATACTTTGGACATTTTATCAGGAGGGACCAGTCTCTGGAGAAGGACATCATGCTTGGTAGACTAGAGGGTTGACGAAGAAGAGGAAGACCCTCAATGAGATGGACTAATGCAGTGGCTGCAACAGCGGGCTCAAGCATAACGATTGTGGGCATGGCACAGGACTGGGCAGTGTTTCCTTCTGTTGTACATAGGGTCACTATGAGTTGGAACCAACTCAAGAGGGCACCTAACAACCACAACAATGAAATGTTTTAACATTTAGATCTGTATAACTCGGTGAAGTAATTTTTTTTCAGATGACCAGTGCATAAATCATGCTTGGGTAAAAAAATCCATTAAAAATATAAAATGCACCAATGGATTTTTAAAAAATTTATTTTTTTGTTGCTGAGAATATACACAGCAGAACAGACACAAATTCAACAATTGCTACATGTACAATTCAGTGACATTGATTACATTCTTCAAGTTGTGTACCCATTCTCACCTCCTTTTCTGAATTTTTCCTTCCCCATTGACATAAACTCACTGCCCCCTAAGTTTCTTGTCTGATCATTTAAGTTGCTGTTGTCAGTTTGATCCCATATAGGTAATTCTTAAAAGAGCACAAAGGAGGACATTCTTTACTAATTAAGCTAAGTTATTGTTTGGTTTAAAGAAGACTTCAGAAGATATTTTTGGTTTAAGGTTTAAAGATTATCTCAGGGCAACAGTTTCAGGAGTTCATCCAGCCTCAGTGGCTCCAGAAAGTCTGGATTTCATGAGACTTTGAAATTCTGGTCTGCATTTTCCCCCCTTAGATCAGGATTCTTCTAAGAATCTTTAATCAAAATGTTCAGTAATGGTAGCCAGGCACCATCCAATTCTTTTGATCTCATGGCAAAGGAGGCAGTTGTTCATGAAGGCAATTAACCACACATTCCATTTCCTCCTCCTGTTCCTGACTCTCCTTTATCCTTTGTTGCTCCAGGCAAATAGAGACCCATTGTTGTACCTTGGCTGGCTGCTTGCAAGCTTTTAAGTCCCCAGGCACTTCCTGTAAAAAGCAAAATTGGCAAATGTTTTGTGATAAGATATATATTGACAAAAAAAAAAAAAAAAGTAACTGCCGAGGCTGCTTATGTACAACCAAACACCTCATGGAATTTGGTTTCTTGGTTTGGAGGTTTAAGGTCATGGTTTCATGGGACATCCCAGTTAATTGGCCTAATAATCATGTTTAGTTCTTCTATTCTACCTCCTAATTTGATGTGTAGTGCTTGAGGTCTTAAAATCATACACCAGTGGATTTTAATGTACCAAAGTATGAAATGTTAGTTGGTAGAGTTTAAAATTCTATATTGCAGCCAACCTTTAGAAACTACCACTTATAGAGTAGTATCAAATAAGAATATCCACAATTATAAAAAAAAAACTATTTAAATACTCCTCTTTCCAATTATGTATCTGTGTGAGGCCCTATTTTCCTTAAATACTACAACCATATTGCAACAAAGGGAATGCAGGAGCTGATAGAAGAATCCGGTTGCATTAAGCAGTACATTTAAAAGATTTGCAAAAATGTAAAATAATGACACTCTTCTCACTATTTTTTTTTTTTAATTTGGAAAATTTACTTAGTTTTCATAAAAATTGTTATTTGTGTTAAAATGTAATGGATTTATTGTTATTTTAAAATGAATTAATATTTTTATATTTTCTCTGTTTTAGTTTCTAATATGATAAATATCAATAGATATAACCCATATAAATAGAAGCTGTTTGGAGTTCTCAGTTTTTACGAGTGTAAGGGAATCCTAAAGCCAAAAAATTTGAGAACTGCTGGTATATTCCATATAGTGTACCTATGATGTATTGGGTGCAGGCTTGTGCAGGGATAGCATGGTGAACTGGACAGAGGTGGGCCTTGCCCTCATGGATCTAACTAACCTGTTGCCGTTGAGTCAGCCCCAACTCGTGGTGAACCTCTGTGTGTCCAAGTGGAACTGTACTCCATGGAGTTTTCAATGGCTGATTTTTCAGCAGTAGATTGCCAGGCCTTTCTTTCGAGGCACTGCTGGATGGACTCAAACCACCAACCTTTCAGTTAGCAGCCGAGTGTGTTAACCATTTGCACTACACAGGGACTCCATACAGTTAACAGTCACCTCCGATTAAACAGATAATTCCGTAGAGTGTGTTAAGTGTCATAATAGAAGAAGCACAAGGTGATATGGGAACACATAACAGGGGCTCTGTCTAAGGAAGTCTTCCTGCAGGAATTAATATCTCTGCTGAGACTCAAAGGATGAATAAGAATTAGCCAGGCAATGAGGAGAGGAAGGTTGTTCTAGGCATGTGAAGAAGCATGTGCTAAACTCCCCATGCAAGAGATCATGGCTTGATTGTGGAAATAAAAGAAGTAGAGTGTAACTGGAGCATCGAGAGTGTGTGTGTGTGTGTGTGTGTGTGTGTGTGTGTGTGTGTGTGTGTGTGTTGGGGCTGGGTGGGTGTGGCATGCAGCTGGAATAGAGAAGAGCAGTCAGATTCTGAAGGGCCTTGTAAGTTCAGGAGTTACGACTTCTTTCTAGGGAAAACAGGAACATCTTGAAGGTTTTTAAAGCAGGGGAGTGATACCAGATTTGCGTTTTAGACAGATCCCTCCGGCTATAGAGTAGAGAATGGCTATCTAGAGGCAGGAAGAAGGTTAAGGGGTCATTGTGGCAATCAAGGATAGAGATGATGGAACCTGGACTAGAGTTTGAAAGGCTAAATTATTAGAGAGACGTGGATAGATTGAAGAGATATTTGGATAGGGAAGTTTAAAGGTCTAGGTAAATAAATCGGGTGTGGTTAAAGAGGAAAGGGTAAGCATCAAGGTTGAATCTAGCTTTCAGGTTTAGTGCGTGGGAGAAATGATAGTAATGTTCACTGACGGAACACAGGAAGTGCAGGTTTAGAGAGGAGGAAGATGAATTTCATTTGGGTCACCTATGGCCATCCAAGAGGAAAAGTCCAATCATTATTTGGGTATGTGGTTCTGAAGCTGAGGAAAAGATCTGGGCTAGAGACATAGATTTGAGTCATCCCCATGTAAATGGTGACTGAAGCTATGGATTGAATGAGATCCCTCAGAGAGAAGATTTAACTGAGAAGAGAAAACTGAATTAGAGAGAACCCTGGGGAGTACCAACATCTAATGGATGAGCAAAGAAAGGAGAGTTTGCAAAGACAGCTGAGGAAAAGTACCCAGAGAATTCAGAGACTACATGTCATTGAAAGGCAGAGGGAAGTGAGTTTCAAGAAGGAGGGGAGGGGTCAGTGGTGTCCAATGCTGTGAAGAAGTCAACAAATGAGGACTAAGTGGGTCTTTTCAATTTAGCAACAAGGAAGTAGTTGTTGAATCACTGACTGTATCCAGAACAATGTGCAGTGAAACCTGTGAGAGCCGGAACTCCATGGGACTGCCTTGTTTTTCTGAATCTCGCAAGTTTTCTGCTTTTGACAGGGTGCAGTCTTACCACTTTTTTATCGCTCCTTTTAGTGGAAAATATTTGCATTTCCTTCTCTGATAGGTTTCTACCTTACACAGTTTCTGCCTTTCGCAAATTTTACTGTAGTAGAGTGGTAAGCTCTGGTATGTTGAAGTGTGAGGAAGGGTGGAGAGGATAGAGGTGGGAGAGAGAGAGATTGATTGAAATTGATTTTGATTTGGCATTGATCTAATTCTATGGGAAGGAGCCAGTAAGGAGAAAAGGTTGAAGATACAAAAGGGGAAATCAATAAAGTGAGATTCCAGAAGAGTCAGGGAGGAAGGGAATTTGGGGAACAGATGGAGGGTAGCTTTGTCTCCAAGAGAGAACCAAGTTCTAATCAAGGCAGGAGGTGGAGTGAGCATTAGCTGACGAACTTGAGGATGTAGGATAGTTTAATTAGAAATGGAAGTTCTGTGGTGCTCAGTGAAAAGATTTAGAAGGGAGGAGGAGGGCAGCAGGAGTTTGGATCAAAACAGTGTGAGGAGGAAGATATGGGAGACTGGATGGCCAAAGGGGCTCACCAGAGTGACCAAGCATAGCAGTTACATGAGGAAACAGGCAGGAGGTGCATAGAGCTGTACTGTATTTCAGATAGTGGTAATTTAATTACAGCAATCTTTTTACACAATGATGCATTTACATCATTACCTAAAAATTGTCTTCAACAATAGTGATTCTTTTTTTCTTTAACTAAAACATCATTTTCTGGCCAATTCAAATTATCCTTCTGTGTCTCTGTTGTTTACTTTTATGTTCACCAGGTTAAATCTTCAGTTCTGCCATTGCCGTTTAGAGTTGCCTATGTAGAAAAATCTATTCATTATGAACACATTTATTGCTTCATTGAGTTGCCTATTTAAAATGCAGAGAACCACAAATTAAATGTAGTGCTTTGCCATTTTGAAAAAAGCAGATGAATGAGTACTATTTGCTTGAATACATGGTGCTTGTCTTATGTAATTAATAGTTCTGATTCATAGGCTGACAGATGACAGTCCTTGCTTGTTTTGATATTTGTCCCTCAGTGGTCATGATTGAAAGGGAAGCCTCCAGAGACTTGAACAGGCTGTGTTCCTCACCAGGGGAAATAGTAAGGCAGATGTAATGAAGACAGTTGCTTTGGAGGGGCAGCTAAGTGGTCAACAGAGTTTAGTCTCCAAAATCTTACTTTCTGAAGTTAATTATACAAAGTATAAAAGAATAATTTCTTCATTTAAATGGTAAAATGAAATATCCCAAGTAGGTTCAATATAAGAGTAACCTGTGAAACGCTTCCAGATTCCAAGTTTACATCCCTAAACTAAATGTTAATTATTTTTAAGACTTTGGTATTTGTTCCAGATTCATGTTTTAGTGCTGTATCATAGTTTCTCTAGATTTCTAATACTGGTAAATTTGAATATGCCTGTGATGAATATGTATACGTGTAGATTACAATATAGAATAAGAGCACTTCTAACTGAAAAATCTGCAGTTGTTACTTAATGGACCTGATCTGGAGGTCAGACTTTAGTATGTGGCCTTTTGACTGAGCGAGGCCATTTGAGCTGCTTCTTCTGATTGTCCCCCTTCTGATTGTCTCCCTCAATATTTCATACCTCTTGGGTTCCCATTGTAACCCAAAGAGAGGACTTGCGTTCCATTTCTTCACACCTGTAATGGATTCTCCTGTTAGTGTCTAGGCTGTGGTAGACTTTTTGCAGCAAGGCCTCATCCTCGATGCTGGCTAATCCCACCATGCTGACAGCCCTGCTGTCTTAGGCTGGGTTCTCTAGAGAAGCAAAACCAGTAAAGCTTAAAAATATCTACATAGAGTTATACCAAGGAAATGGCTTACGTGATTGTAGAGACTGGAATGTCCCGAGTCCATGGATCAGGATAGAGGCTTCTCTTGATTCCTGTAGCCACAGGGGCTGGTGAACCCAAGATTGGCAGGTCAGAGAGCAGGGCTCTTGCTCACAGGCTGTGAAGATTGATGAAACCCAAGATTAGCAGGGAAGACCTCAAGGCTTCTCCTGATTCACGTAGCTACAGGGGCTGGTGAACCCAAGATTGGCAGGTCAGAGAGTAGGGCTCCCGCTCCCAGGCTGTGAAGATTGGTGAATCCCAAGATTGGCAGATAAGCTGATCGCTCAAGTCCCAAGAACCAGAGGTCAGATGAACAGGAAGCAGCCTCAGGATCCAGAGTGAGCAAAAATCCAGAACATCTGCTTATATTCAGATGCAGGCCACACTCCCAAGGAAACTCCCTTTCAACTGATTGGCTACTCACAGTAGATTCCATTATGTGAGTGATCACATATAAACACTGAGAATCATGGCCCAGCCAAGTTGACACACAATCTTATCCATCACACCTACCATCCCTGTTAAAATCAGAAGCCCCTCTGTTCATCCCTTCTCACTGGGTGTCTCATCCCTATTCCACTTTGGGCCTCATTTGTCCTCCCTCAACCTCCACTGCTCCCCTCTCTCAGACTGTCCCAGAACATTGCTGCAATCCTTTTTCCTTAGTAAACAAAATTTCCTCCATCTTTAACTGGATGGTAGAACACTGAATCTGCCTCCTTGCTTTACTGAGATTTGACTCTTCCCTGAGGGCTTTTCCCAGTTGGACCTTTGAGAGAATTGCTCACTCTCCAGAAGCACAGTGCTGCTTGGGGATCATGCCTCCTCACCCTCATGTAGACCATGCTGTCTGACTGATTCCCTCTCTGTGTCCACAGCACTGTCATCCACCAACCTCATGGCCCCCTGCATCACGCATAGCCTTCCCCAACACTTGAAACCCAGTCATCTAACTGGGTGCCACCTTGTCACCCAGTACTTTAGATTTTCATTTCCTTTCTCAATTCTGGTGACCTTTGTTTTAATAACTATGATCCCATACTCCATTAGTTATACTGTGGACCACTACCAGGAAGTGCACCACATCTAAAGTCTCAGAGTCAAACAGTCCTTTTTCATGAGCCAGGACCTCCAATACAGTAATCGGTGATAGGGATGATACTGGACATCCTTGTCAAGTTTCTAGTTTTTATAGGAATGCTCTAAAGTCTCACTATTTAGTGTGATGTTGCTGTTGGTAGAAGTAAAAATCTCTATACTCCCAGTTTGCTATATTTTCCATTATAAATAGCTGTTACGGTTCTTTGAATGTTGTTTGTTTTTTCAGCATCTGCGAGATGATCATGTTGTTTTCCCCTTATTCTGATAATTTGCAACAGTACATATTTTCTCTCCTCTACGCTCTCACTCCATTTGAAGCTTCTTTTAGTTTATTGTCAGCACTTTCCCTTATATCGTCTGTCTTAATTTTCCCTCCTTTTTAATCTCTCTTCAGCTGTGTCAAGACTGCTATTTTTCATTCCAAGATTTTCAGTGGATTCCTTTCCATTTCTACCTCTTCTTATTTCACAATCATGTTTAATAGCTGTTAATCTCTTCATTATTGCTGTAAGGATTTAAAATATATTTATGTTAAAGTCTTTTTCAGATTGTTCCATTATTGATGTTTTCAGATATGAATTATCCCCTTTGTTGGACTGCCTTTGATCATGTTGCATATCCTTGTATATTTTACAATTTTCTTTTCTCTCCTTTCTTTTTTATTCTTTCTCTCTGTCTCTCTCTTTTTTCTGAAAGCTTATCTTCCCTGTGGATTTGTTCTGTAAGGGTTCTTTCTGAGAGATCTCTCAACCATAGATGCATGAATACGGCCTTAGCTCTGAAGTTAAGCATGACTCGGAAATCCTACTGCAGGGAAGTAGTGATTTCAGTGCTCATGTGCAGTGCAGATGCAGGTACCAGTCATGTATAGGTATCTTTTCTGCATTTCTAGTCATAGGTCGTTTTAGGTCTTGACCATAACTGGAAAAATGGAACTAATCTCACCCCACCTCATTTTGGACATTTGTGGGGGCATATTCTGTCTCCCTATGCAGGTATGGAACCCTGGTGGCACAGTGGTGGACCTCAGCTGCTAACCAAAAGGTCGGCAGTTCAAATCTACCAGCTGCTCCTTGGAAACTCTAGGGGGCAGTTCTACTCTGTCCTGCAGGGTCGCTATATGTCAGAATTGACTCAGCGGCAACAGGTTTGGTTTGGTTTCTGCAGATACAGAAACCTCAGACCCCAAGGCTTTCAGCACTCACTCCATCCTCAATCTCACTACGGCCACAGAGTCTTATCACCAGGGGTTGATTATCCTTTTCTGCTTACAGAGTCATTTCTTTCTTGTTTTTGAATATGGTTATATCAGCCAGGTCTGCAGCAAGAAAAAGAATCACATTCTGGTACTTAAATTAAGAAGATTTTAATGAAGGGAGTGTTTACCAAAGTATGGGTAGGAACAAAAAGCCCAACAAGGTGATTTGAGGCACCTAGAGACTAACAGTTGCAGGAAGCTGTTAGGACTCCTGTCCTGAAGGCGCAAAAGGAGGAAATGTTATTGCTGAAGCCCAGTAAGAGCTGGAGCGGTGGAGGAGGGGCTGCCTGGTGGAAGCTGAGTCTGCAGGGAAGTAGCCACAGCCAGAAGAAGGCCTGAACCAGGGAAGGAGCAGAGACAAAATAGCCCATCCTTTCTCTGCCCTCCTCCCATCTCTTGCTGATGCTTTTTGTTGACTGAACCCAGTTGAAAGACAGCCAGTAAGAATTCCCAGTTAATGTGGTTCAGAGAGGCACAGAACAAGGCAGAGAATGGATTGGAATAAATAGTATAAGGCTTATATGTTGGGGTTTTCTGTGTTTTTTTTAATTTTAGTTATATTTTATCTGTTATTTCTGTATGGGCAACAGGCTAAGAATTTTCAGCAAGTGTTTACCATGTTGACTCAGAAGTTAAGTAATCCTACTGCATCCTCTTACCTGTCGGGCTCCCTCATTCTGGCACACTCCTACCATGTGCAGTTCTTGAGGCAAGAGTACAAGTGAAAGACCATATGTTATTACGTCTGTATATTGAAACATTATAAATCAAGGTAATAAACTCTTAACATATGTTTTATCTTCCTGCCTTGTAAAATATACTTTAATAGTGGTCAGAAACTCTGGAGCCACATTAACCAATTGCAGAGTAGTCACTTCAGACTCATGGTGACCCATGTGTGTCATAGTAGAACTGTGCTCCAAAGGGTTTTCAGTGGCTATTTGTTTCAGAAGTAGATCACCAGGGCTTTCTTCCAAGGTGCCTCTGGGTGAATTTGAACCACTGACCTTTCGGTTAGCAGCCTAGCACCTTAACTATTTGCACCACACAGGGACTCTGGAGCCAGACTACCTGAGTTCCTAGCTCTGCCTCTTATCAGCTGTGTAACTTTGAGCAAGTTGTCTGTCATTTCTAGGTCACTTACCTCATAGGCTGTTAGGTGAGTAAACGGGTAAATGCACATAAGATGCTTAGAACATAAGACAACACAATGCTTAGGGGACAGTGAGCTTGTGCTAAGGGTGATGGAAAAATTCGGGAACAGTTAATGGTGATGGTTGACCAACATGATAAACATAGTTAATGTCATTGAACAGTACGTGTGAAGATTGTGAAAATGGCAAATGTTTTGTTACCTATATATTCACCACAATAAAAAAAATTACATGGAAAGAAAAGTTTACTTTCATAATGTGCTAGAAGGTAAAGGTTTGATTTAGAATTTATTGAGCCTTGGACGTCTGTAGAGCATGGGAGAGCTATCCGCTGGTCCCCAAATCCGCCCCACGTGGTGAGGAGCCTCACATGCCCTGTGTGGACACCCCAGCCCTCACATCTAAGGTCAGTCCACATCCCTTTCAAACAGCCATCCTTGGGGTGAACACCGGGGAGGAGACCTGCACAAGCTCTGGAAATGGGATCAGGGCTGTTTGGGCAGGGAATTCTAGGATTCCAGGGACCTGGAATGTCATCTAAAAGGTAGAGGCTATGGACTCCAGGTGGGCATATCCCCTTGGTCCTGCAGACTCCTTATTTTGTGGGGCATGGTGCTGTCAGAGGAGGGCCAGAGCGGGACCCTCTAAAATGCAAGACCCAGGGCCAGGGCCCCTCTGGCCTGGGTCTAAGTCTGGTTCTGGTCTCATTCCCATTACACCCGATCTTCAGCTTCATCAAGACCTCCAATCCCTTGACTCCTGCATTGTTGTTTTTTCCTCAGATTGTAAGCTTCTTGCTATACTCCCTTCCTCCCCTATCTAGCCTGGAACCTACCACCCATCGTATTCTTAGCAATGCCCTCAACTTCTTAGCCCCCTTGTTCTTCTATCACTCCTACCTAAGAAGACCTCAACCTTGGATCAACCTGACTCTTCTATATTCTTGCTTTTAAACATGGGTTATTGAATGCCACAGTACGAATAAGATAAACAGTATAAACATGTTCCTCCCAGGTGGACCTCTGGGCCACCAAGGGTCCTTCTCTGCTCTCCCAGGCAGCTCTTCCCTAGTTCTCAGAGACGCACTTTCAAACGTTTGCCGCTTTTCTCAAACTCTGCCCCATGTCCTTCCTGTCACGGAGCAAATGGCCTTGCTTCCCATTTCACTAAGAAAAGAGAAGCCAGCAAAGCAGCGATGTCTTTTACTTTTGTTCCCCCCTATAATTTCACTTTTATGTACACTGATGAGGAGGGTGATAGAGATGATCGTGGTGATGATGATGACGATCGCCACAGAGGATGATGGCTAACTTGTTTTCAGCACTAACCGTTGACCTGCCACTGTGACTCCTTCCCTCCTGTCACGGTGGTCGAGATGGTGTTTTCCCCACTCCCCATTCTGAGACAAACCCTTCCACCCTAGCTTTGGGTGCTGTTCCTTTCTGCTTCCTCTGGACCTAACTGCATCAGTTATCTTCTCTATCGAAATCTCTGCATTATAGCCGTAGTCACCTCTCTACTTCTCATATCCGGGTCCTCTTTCAGCTCATTGTGATCTTATTTCTGCCCCAGTAACTCCACTGAAATTGCTCTGACCAGGTTCCTCAACGACCACTGTGTTGCCAAAACCAATGGGCACTTCAGTCTTCGTCCTCCTTGACTTCTCCATAGTATTTGACACTGTTGACCTGCCTTCTTATGTGTTTGTTCTCTTTACCTTTGACATCCGTGTTCTTCCTACTTTTCTAGCCAGCTTTCTCAGCGTCCGTTAATGTTGGCCTTCCTCAAAGTTCTGCCCTAGGCTTCTCTCTTGTCATTCATTATACCATCATCTCCATGCATTGCCTATAGAAGGTTGCCCGATTAGTATCAAATCATGTATGCAAATCAAGCTGCTGGTGTCACATTTAAGCAGTATACTCAAAACTCTTTAAAAGTTTAAGCAAGAAGGAGCAAAGTTTTCTTTTTGAGGGATACACATTTCCAATTATAAATGATGTATTACTTCCTGCAACTGGAGACCACTGAGGGGAAAAAACCATAATAGCTTATTTTAGCACTAATATGGCTATACGTTAGCAGCAGAAGTGATGTAACTGTCTTATAAAATACAACAGAGATTACTGAGCAGCTCTCTCCCCACACTGTCATTTCATTTTGCTCTGTAGTTCTTGGCAGAGAATCTAGAAAATAAAAAAATTAAACCACACAGTGTTCTCCTAGACAAAATGATTCTGCTATTCTGAGAAACAAATCTTACAGGCAATGTGTGTTCCATGATTATTGAAAATAGAGCATTTTCACAGTTTTTTCCCTGGAGACATTTGATTAAACGTTATTGCCCTTCCCCTTGCATATCTTGTAGTAAAGTTTCCCTTAGCTCCATATTCCATACTCGGAACTTGAGTGGCAAGGCCAGTCTAAGGGCAATATTAGATCTTGACACTCCCTTGGAGGAAGGAGTTCATCAGAGAACTATTTAGGACTCTTTTCATTGAGATGTAGAGATGCTGCACGAAGAGCATTCATTTGTTTATTCATTCATCATTCGTTCAACAAGTAATTATGTTAATAACCACTTAAAGTCTCTAAGAATGGGTATTATTTAGTGTAGAAAGATGCCAGCCAAAAGAGATGCCAGATGTGTGATAGGCGCCTCAGTGGTCAGAATCAAACCCCTGATCTTCTCCAAACCTGTTTCACCTACAGTTTTCCCTCTCTCAGTTAATTGTAGCTCCTTTCTTCGTGTTGCTTGTGCCAAAAACCTTGGAGTCATCCCCAGCTCCTGTCTTTTTCTTAAACTCCATATTGCCAGCAAATGCTGAGTCTGGCCACCTCTCAGTGCCACCACTACTCCATCCTGGTCTAAGCTACCACCATCATGGCCTCCTGATTGGACTCTGTGCTTCTGCCTTTGCCCCCAGCAGTCTATTCCCAAGTCTCTCCTCAGCCCCACAAATCCTTTTAAAATATACAGCCACTCCTCTGCTCTCAGCCCTCCGGTGGCTTATCTCACCTAAGTTAAAGCCAAGATCTTTACAGTGGTCACCAAGGCCCTAAATGATCTGCCCCCACCCCTACCCCCCCACCTCGTATCTTCACCTTTCTCTCTCCTGCTTGCTCGCGGTGCCCTAGCCACATTTGCCTTCTTGCTTTTCCTCAAACATGCCACATATGCTCCTGTCTTGGGGTGTTTGCACTTGCTTTGCCCCCCCGCCAGCGATGCTGATCCCTGAGATATGTGCATGTCTTGCTTCCTAACATTTTCGTGTGTTTGTTTGACTGTCCCTTCTCAGTGAAGTCTTCCCTGGTCATGTTATTTATAAAGAGTCCATTCCCTCAGCCTTCCCTACCCTGCTTCTTTGCTTTGCTCTTCTCCATAGCACTTATCATCATCCAATGTACTTCACAATAAATTTTACTTTGATTTTTGTTTATTCACTGTCTCTACCACTAGAAGGTAGTCAGTGAAGGCAGGGATTTTGTCTTTCTGGTTCTCTAAATTGTCAGCACTTAGGAGAGTGCCTGCCGCACAGGAGATGCACGATAGCTACTAGTTGAGTGAATAAATGTTATGAACATGTCTGCAGTGAGCATCCTTGTACATATTTATTTGCTCACCTGTGGGGTTATAGCTGCAAGATGCATTACTGGAAGTGGAATTACTGAATCAAAGGGCATGCATATTTTAAATTTAATAGGTATCGCCTGATTGCTTTTCCAAAAGGTTATATACTATTTGGTATGTATGATTGTTTCTGTGAAAAAAAGATAATGTTTTTTAAAAGAGACCTTAACCTGGATGTAGGGGTGGGAGTACAGGGAAAGGGACTTTATAATTCAGGGATTCTTCCCCTGGGGTTCGTGAACTTGGACCTCTGACATTTAGCATTTTTTTAATTAGAATGTTGGCAACAAAGCATTTTAGCAATCACCAATAGAAATCACAACAGAAGTCACAAATGTTTTTTTTTAATCATATTACAAGTGCTGTGCAGATCCTGAAATTTTGTTAATTCATTACTGCTTTGAAATTAAGTGGTTATTTGACATGCCACTAAATATTTATATTTAATATGTTAATAAAGAAACACCTGTAATACATTATTGCACTTACTGATGAAGATCAAAAACTACAGCCTTCAGTATGGATTAC
Source organism: Dugong dugon (assembly GCA_030035585.1). NCBI lineage: Eukaryota > Metazoa > Chordata > Mammalia > Sirenia > Dugongidae > Dugong > Dugong dugon. The sequence goes on along the minus strand of CM057472.1, from coordinate 99,178,830 downwards.
ACTTCAACATAAAGAAAACAAAATCCTCACAACTGAACCAGTAAGCAACATCATGATAAACAGAGAAAAGATTGAAGCTGTCAAAGATTTCATTTTACTTGGATCCACAATCAATGCCCATGGAAGTAAAAGTCAAGATATCAGTTGACATATTGCATTGGGCAAATCTGCTGCAAAAGACTTCTCTGAAGTGTTAAAAAGCAAAGATGTCATTTTGAGGACTAAGGTGTACCTGACCAAAGCCATGATATTTTCATTCACCTCATATGCATGTGAAAGATGGACAGTGAACAAAGAAGACTCAAGAAGAATTGATGTCTTTGAATTATGGTGGTAGTGAAGAATATTGAATATACTCTGGACTGCCAGAAGAATGAACAAATCTGTCTTGGAAGAAGTACAGCCAGAGTGCTCCTTGGAAGCGAGGATGGCAAGACTTCATCTCACGTACTTGGGACATGTTATCAGGAGGAACCAGTACCTGGAGAAGGACATCATGCTTGGTAAAGAAGAGGGTCAGCAAAAAAGAGAAAGACCTTCAATTAGATGGACTGACACAGTGGCTGCAACAGTGGGCTCAAACATAGCAACAATTGTGAGGATGTCTCAGGACCAGGCAGTGTTTCGTTCTGTTGTACATAGGGTTGCTATGAGTTGGAACCAACTCGACGGCATCTGACAATAACAACAATTTGTTTTTAACATACTTTGATAGCTATTTCAGTGCAATTGGTTTATTTTATGCATTTAAAAACAAAATCTTTATCAAACTGCAGCAAGGGTCTCCATGGCACAAAAACAGCTGACAACACGGCTCATGGAAGCTGATGCTATTCATTAGGAATGAGTTAATCACACAGATCATAAGGTATTTTATAAATTTAAAGTGCCACAAAATTTCAGTGCCAGCATAAAAAGTACAATAATATTCATAGTTGTCATGTCTTTCATTCTTTCATCTGATGTATGTTTACTAAGTTCTTTTATATGCAGTCCACTGTGGAAGGCGTTCCGCGAAATCAACATGAAGATCTAGTCCTTGCATTAACTCACTGTGAAATGCTTACAATAACTATAATCTAAGGCACTGCATCAGTGATGCACAGCAGGATCATCTCTCCCAAACCTTTCCTTCTTTTACCCACTCCACCTCTTCTACCCATCTCTACATATTAGAGGGCTCAGGGCTCAGTCCTGGCCCTCTTTTCTACCCACATTTTCTCCCTAGGAACATGAAAAAAGCCAGTAATTTCCAAAGTTATGGCTTCAGACCATATCTCTTCCTAAGTTCCAGGCTCATCCAGAATTACCATCTCCATTTGGGTGGCTCAGAGCATTTCAAACTTAACATACGCAAACGTATTTCTCCCTGCTATTTCAGTAAATGGCATCACCATCCACCCAGTGGCTCAAGCTAAAAATTTCCCAATAGTCTTCCTTGATTCCTCCCTTTCCTTTACCCACCCCCTTCACCCCACATTCCTAATGCAATCTACCAGCAAGCTGTTGGTTCTAGATCCATCATCCATATGGCAGTGCTACTCAAAGTGTGGTCTGCAGATTGGTGAATTGTTACTGGTCCATGACAAGTCAATTACAGAATTTGAGAGTAAGCATTAGATACTTAAAGCAGTTCAACATTGTCATGACAGCCAAGTTCACAATGGTGGACTTAACCTCATTGAACATGGTACAGACCATTTCAGGCATGGCAAGCTTGAGCGGTGAGTCATATGTGATGGAAATAATGCAATAAATAGTGTACACAATAGGACCATATTATAACGTGATGTTTTATGATTGGTTTGTCAGCTGTACCCTAAAAGTATATAAGATACTGAAAATTTAAGTTTTGCTTTTTAACTTATTTTTTAGATCATTTAAGTTTTAATCAAGACTTTTCATTTTATAATTTAACAGTATTAGCTAAATTAGAGAAATAAAATTTACATTATTTTCACCCTCAATTTACAGAAGGTAAAACTTCACTGTACTTTTCCAGGGAAGAAAATACTTATCTTTTCTGAGTGTGGCAAGAGTAGTAAACCAAATGATAACAGTGTAAATGATTCTGAAGAAACCAAGGCCCAAAGAGTTCAAATTGGTTTTCCCAGAACTATGATTCCCCCATCTACTGAGTTCACTTTACAGCTGTAATTGACATTCTAAAAGCATAGTGTTTAGTTATTTGTAGAGCTAGATTGGCTATGAAGCAGTGAAGCCATCAAAACTCACAGGGCAGTACTTACAAAAAAATAAGTTCAAAACCACAGGAATTTTTTGAAAGAAAGAATATTTGACATTAGGCTTTGCAGGCATCTTAATAAGCAGCATTTCAGCTTGCTAAAACTAAAAGCCGTATACACTAGCGGAGACATTTGTGAAAGACCATATCAAAAGCATTTCCTTGGAAATGTTAGGCAAATCTGCAGCAAAGAAGTTAACTCCAATACTAATTTCAGGTGTCACCATAGCTTAGCATATTCATGAGCTAGCTAATGATATGGAAGACCAATCCATGGAGCAAGTAAAGCTAGCAAAATATTTTTTCATTGTAAAGGGATAATGTCACAGATATTGTCGTTTAGGTGGTGATACGAAAGAAGAATTCTTTTTTTCAGCTTTGTTGCCTACAAACATAACTAGCTCTGAACTGTATAGAACTATCAGGGATCACATTGTCAACAGTTGTGGTTTGGAGTTTACGTTTTGTATAGGAGTATGTTCTGACAGTGCAGAAACATTCTGGAGTAGTTACCTTGATTAAGAAACTTGTACCAGAATGTAAATCAATGTACTGTTTCTTTCATGAGAACCAAAAAAAAAAAAAAAAACACATTGCTGTCAAGTTGATTCCAACTCATAGCTACCCTATAGGACAGAGCAGAAATGGCCTCATAGAGTTTCCAAGGAGTCCCTGGTGGATTCAGACTGCCAAACTTTTGGTTAGCAGCCATAGCTCTTAACCACTACACCACCAGGGTTTCCTTCATGAGAAAGTCCTGCTATAATAAGAAATGTTGATGGAAAGAAACAGTGGGCTTAGTGATGTACTAAATATTCTGAAGCAGGTAAAGGCTAATGTGTTAAATCCTAGATTATGCTCTTTGTTATGTGATACTGTGGAAGCAGATCATAAACAGCTGTTATTGCATGCTGAGATACAATGATAATTGAGAGGACAAGTGTTGGAGAATATTTGAACTGCTGACGATTCTTAATGTTTCTGCAAAATAAGAAACCAGTTTGGCCTCAGCTTTTTAAAGATATGAATTGAATATCTAGGTTTGCTTATGCATCTGATGTTTTCAGTATTTTTAATGATCTTAATACTTCCATTCAAGGAAGAAATGCAACATGCTTTTCAATGGCAGATAAGATCAAAGAGCAAAAATGAAAGAAACTTGGAAGAATAGAATTTCTACAGATTATTGTGACATGCTTCATCATTTAACCATTATCAGTGATGTAGGTGATGATCTTAATATTGCACATCTGTGAAAAGCTATCACTACATACCTTACAAATTTGAAAAGGCATTTTGAATTTTATTTTCTGCCACAAGAAGATCTATGCCTAAGAAATTCATGGATCCAGAACCCATTTCTTTCATCAAAAGATAATTTAAATTTAACTGTAACTTTACAGGATAAATGACTGTAACTGACTACTGTTGGAGGATTGAAAAATAACTTTGAACATATTGTATCATTTGCAACATTTTAGATAAAAGTTTAAAATGAATAAGCAGAGCTTGCTGAAATTGCTCTAAAATTTCTTCTCCCATTCTATTTTGTGAGATTGGTTTCTTTCCTACTGGCATTATTAAAATAAAACATAAAACAGTTTAGATTTGCATTATCCCCTGCAAGTAGCCTTGTTGAAACCTCACCTAGTTTAGATAAATTAACAAGCAAGAAGCAAACTCATTTGTCACATTGAAAACTTTAAATACTGGTATACACTGTATTCATTCAGAGTGTCCATATAGACAGATAGAATCACAGGTTTAAAAGTGAGCCTATCTATTAATTGCCTATATGCACACATTCCTTGAAAATTCTTTTCCCAGGTTTTTGGAGTCTCGTCTTATGCATGCCCATCTTAATATCTGGTCACACTCAAGTAAACCTGTGCCAATTTCTGGAGTTCTTTCTCTGCATAGCTACTTCCCTCTAGGACTCTGCCCTGCAAGTTCCAGACTATCAGCACCCCCAGCCTGTGGTATAGCAAGGGTGGGATAGTAGGAGCAATCCAACCCAAATGTCAGGAATTTGGGTGTACATTGTCTGAAGAGAATTTTAAAGCAATTAAAAAATGACTGAAAGTTCTTTTAAATATCACTCTGTCTGAAATTCTGATTAATCAATGATAAAATACTCCCTCTGGAAAAAAATAATAATTCTATTGGTCTGTGTTCTAAACTATTGCTGAGGCTATAGTTGAGTTTTAATTGTACATATGCAAACTTTATTTTTTATTTCTTAGTTTTGATAAATAGCTGCATGTATTCATTTTGAGAGTACGTTTGTAGCAGTTCAGAACAATTTGAACTGGCTTCAAGTGAAGTTTGTGTTTCCATGCCCTGTAATACTAGAAATTCCTGTTTAAACAATAGATTCAATGTGAACATCAATAGCACTGTGATTGTAAAGATAAAGGAACAGAATTTGAGTCATTCAATTCTGTCATTTTGTGTTAACACTTGGAATTTTTATTTGAGTTTAAACGGTAGAACAGTGAAACAGTGGGAAATGTGAGGTGTAGTGTTTTTATTTGGTAAGTGTAAATTCTGCTTTTACACCTGAAATATTTACTATATTTTAATAATATTTTGAAAAGTGGTATTTATGTTCCTTTTTACGTTCTTAATTGTTTTAAAACCAAAGGATAAATTAAGACAATAATGATTATTGTGATTATTATATGGTTATCCCTGAAAATGAATTTGTCCTACCGAGGAGAGGGTGTTAAAAAAGCAGTATGCTCCTGGTGTCAGACACATGCCCCAAACTCACCTCTGTCTCCTCAGCAAAGTGAGACCATGTTCTGCTTGAGTTTTCCTTCCCCACGCCTCAGTCCACATAGTGTCTCTAGGCAGAAAGCCAGAATAATCACGGGGCACACTTCATTTGTTTTTCTTCTCAGGGATCACAAATCTTGCTCTCCCTTTTACAATCTCTGAAAGCCATTTTTTCATGTGCTTTTCATTGTTAATGGCAGAAGGGCTAGTCTAGTACCTACCATGTTGGATTTAATTATTGCTTTCTATTCCTGTTTCCTAGATTAGCCTGTGCTTTCCATAAGTGCAGGAGCCATTTTTACTCCCTTTTACAAAGGAATTATCAGGTACACAGGAAGTATTTTTTGAATGACTGGTAGAATAAAAGAATATAACTTATTTGTTGTTGTTGTAGGTACCATCAGGTCGATTCCAACTCATAGGTACACAGGTAAAACAGAACAAAACCCTGCCTGGTCCTGTGTCATCCTCACAATCGTTGTTATGCTTGAGCCCATTGTTGCAGCCACGGTGTCAATCCATCTTATTGAGGGTCTTCATCTTTTTTGCTGACTCTGTGCTTTACCAAGCATGATGTCCTTCTCCAGGGACTGGACCCTTCTGATAAAACCAAAACCAAACCCACTGCCGTGAAGTTGATTCTGACTCATAACAACCCTATAGGACAGAGTAGAACTGCCCATAGGGTTTCCAAGGAGTGACTGGTGAATTTGAACTGCCAGCCTTTTGGTTAGCAGCTGTAGCTCTCAACCACTGCACCACCAGGGCTCACCAAGTCCTTCCTGATAGCATGTCCAAAGTACATGAGATGAAGTCTTGCCATCCTTGTTCCTAAGGAGCATTCTGGCTGTACTTCTTTCAAGACAGATTTGTTCATTCTTTTGGCAGTCCATGGTATATTTAATATTCACCAACAAACACCGTAATTCAAAGGCATAAATTCATCTTTGGTCTTCCTTATTCATTGTCGAGCTTCTGCATGCATATGAAGTGATTGAAAATGGCATGGCTTAGGTCAGGCGCACCTTAGTCCTAAGAGTGACATCTTTGCTTTTAACACTTTAAAGAGGTCTTTTGCAGCAGATTTGCCCAATGCAGTATGTCATTTGATATCTTGACTTCTGCCTCCCTGAGCATTAATTGTGCATCCAAGCAAAATGAAATCCTTGACAACTTCAGTCTTTTCTCCATTTATCATGATGTTGCTTATTGGTCCGGTTATGAGGATTTTTGTTTTCTTTATGCTCAGGTGTAATCCATACTGAAGGCTGTAGTCTTTGATCTTCATCAGTAAGTGCTTCAAGTCCTCTTCACTTTCAGCAAGCAAGGTTGTGTTGTCTGCATATTGCAGCAGGTTCTTAATGAGTCCAGCTTCTCGGATTATGTTCTCAGCATATAGACTGAATGAGTACGGTGAAAGGATACAACCCTGACGCACACTTTTCCTGATTTTAAACCACTCAGTATCTCCTTGTTCTGTTCGAACAGCTGCCTCTTGGTCTATGTACAGGTTCAGCGTGAGCACACTTAAGTTTCTGTAATTCCTGTTTTTCGCAGTGTTGTCCATAATTTGTTGTGATCCACACAGTCAAATGCCTTTGCATAGTCAATAAAACACAAGTAAATGTCTTTCTGGTATCCTCTGCTTTCAGCCAAGACTTACCTGACATCAGCAATGATAGCCATCTTTCCATGTCCTCTTCTGAATCCATCTTGAATTTCTGGCAGTTCCTTGTCAGTGTACTGCTGCAGCTGTTTTTGAATTATCATAGCAAAATTTTACTTGTGTGTGACATTAATGATATTGTTCAATAATTTCCGCATTCTGTTGGATCACCTTTTCTTTGGAAAGGGCACAAATATGGATCTCTTCCAGTCACCTGGCCAGGTAGCTGTCTTCCAAATTTCTTGGCATAGGCGAATGAGCGCTTCCAGCATTGTATCTGTTTGTTGAAACATATCAGTTGGTATTCAGTTCCTGGAGCTCTGTTTTTTTGCCAGTGCCTTCAGTGCAGCTTGAACTTCTTCCTTCAGTACCATTGGTTCTTGATCATATGCTACCTCCAGAAATGGCTGAATGTCAACCAATTCTTTTTGGTACAGTGACTGTGTATTACCTCCATCTTCTTTTTATGCTTCCTGTGTCGTTTGGTATTTTGCCCATAGAATCCTTCAGCATTGCAACTCGAGGCTTGAGTTTTTTCTTCAGTTCTTTCAGCTTGAGAAATGGCAAGCGTGTTCTTCCCTTTGGTTTTCTAACTCCAGGTCTTTGCAAATTTCATTATAATACCCCTTCATCAATAACTCCTCATCACCCACCTACCCCAAATCCCCTGGTAACCACTGACAAACTTTTGTCTCTATGCATTTGCCTATTCTAGATATTTCAAGTAGAATCATATAGTATATATCCTTTTGAATCTGGCTTATTTCATACAGCATAATGTTTTCAAGGTTCATCCATATCGTAGCATGTATTAGAACTTCATTTCTCTTTATGGCTGAATAATATTCCACTGTATGTATATACCATATTTTGTTTATCCATTCATCTGTTGATGGACACTTGGGTTGTTTCCATCTTTTGGCTATTTTGAACAATGCTGCAGTGAACGTGGGTGTACAAGTATCTCCTTGAGCCTTGCTTTGAATTCTCTTGGGTATATGCCTAGGAGTGGAATCGCTGGGTCATATGGTGATTCTGGAGCCCTGGTAGCTCAGTGGTTAAAAGCTTGGCTGCTAACCAAAATGTCAGCAGTTCAAATCCACCAGCTGCTCCTTGGAAACTCCAGGGGGCAGTTCTACTCTGTCCTGTAGCGTCGCTATGAGTTGGAATCAACTTGATGGTGACAGGTTTTCTTTTTCTTTTTGTATGGTAATTCTCTGTTCAGTTTTTTGAGACCTGGGTGGCATAAATGGTTAAGCACTCATCTACTTGTGGAAAAGTTGGTGGTTCGAACCCACCCAGAGGTGCCTTAGACAGGCCTGGTGATCTGCTTCTGAAAGGTCATAGAAAACCCTATGGAGCAGTTCTGCTTGCACACATGGGTTCACCATGAGTCAAAAGTGATTTGATGGCAACTAACAAGTGAACAATTTTTTGAGGAACCACCAAACTGTATTTTATAGTGGCCACACCATTTTACACTTCCACCAGCAGTAAATGAGGGTTTCAGTTTTTCCACATTCTTTCCAACACGTGTTATTTTCATAAAACAAAATTTATTTTTTTAATTTTTCCCCATACAAAAATTTATACATACATTGTTATGTGACTGTAATTGCTGTCCCCATACTGTGACAGCACACTCCTCCTTTCCACCCCTGATTCCTCATGTCCATTCAACCAACTCCTAACCCTCTCTGCCTTCCCATCTCACCTCCGGATGGAAGCTGCCCATTTAGACTCTTGTGTCTACTTGAGCGAAGAGGCAGACTCCTCACGAGTATCACTTTGTCCCACAGTCCAGGCCAATCCCTGTCTGAAGAGTTGGCCTCAGAAATTGTTTTAGTTCTGGGCGGATAGAGAATCTAGGGTCCATGCTTTCCTCCGTTCCTCCAGTCTCAGTCAGACCATTAAGTCTGGTCTTCTTACTAGAATTTGAGTTCTGCACCCCACCTTTCTCCTGCTCCATCCAGGACTCTCTGTTGTGTTCCCTGTCAAGGCGGTCATTGGTGGTAGCCGGGCACTGTCTAGTTCTTCTGGTCTCAGGCTGATGAAGTCTCTGGTTTATGTGGCCCTTTCTGTCTTTTGGGCTAATACTTTCCTTGTGTCTTTGCTGTTCTTCATTCTCCTTTACTCCAGGTGGTTGGGACCAACTGATGCATCTTACCTGGCCCCTTGCAAGCTTTTAAGACCCCAGACGCCACTCACCAAAGTAGGATGCAGAACATTTCCTTAATAAGTTTTGTTATTCCAGTTGACCTAGATGTTGCCTGAAAGCATGGTCCCCAGATCCCTACCCCTGCTACTCTGTCCCTCAAAGTGTTTGATTGTATTCAGGAAACTTCTTAGCTTTGGTTTAGTCCAGTTGTGCTAACTTCTCCTGTAGTGTGTGCTGTTCTTCCCTTCACTTAAGATAATTCTTATCTACTATCTAGTTAGTAAATAACCCTCGCCCTCCCTCCCCACCCTTGTAACCATCAAAGAATGTTTTCTTCTGTGTTTAAACCTTTTCTTGAGTTCTTATAATACTGGTCCTATACAATATTTGTCCTTCTGTGACTGACTAAATTCACTCAGCATAATGACCTCCAGCATCCTCCATGTTATGTTTCACGGCTTCGTCATTGTTCTTTATCATTGCATACTATTCCATTGTGTAGATATACCATAATTTGCATAAAACAAAATCTTTGATAGTTGTTGTTGTTAAAAAAGAATGATATTGTTACTTTAGAATATGTTTTATATGATAAATTATCTTGAATGATTTTATTTCTAAAATTGTTAATAGATTCCTTTGAGTTTTCTGAGGTATATAATCATGACTGCAGCAGTTAGTGATGTTCCTTTCCTATTATTTTTTTCTTATATGCTTTTCCTGCCTTATTACCATGGCAAAACCCTCTAATACTTTATTAAATAACATGTAAGTAAAAGATATCTTTTTTTTTTTTTTTTTTTTAATCTTGCTATTAGGAAACATGCCACTAGTGTCTGTATTTCCAGTAAGATTTAGACTGGCTTTTTATTTTAAGGTTTTTATTTAGTTTTAGTTTAGAATCAAAATCAAGAATGTATTTTCTATTTCATAAAATTTCCCTGTAAGCTTTTTAACATATAAATAATTACGAGTGCCCGCCAAGTATGCTATTGTGTGAATTAACTATATGATGAGAAGAACTATTTATTTTTTAGTTACTTTATTTATAATTTGGTTCACAAACTTTTCGTAGGTTGCTCTGAATTTTCAAAGATTTCCTTTTTGAGGAGACTTTAGCACTTGTTTGTCTTGTTCCTAAAGCTGCTGTAGACCTTCTATGTTCTCCCATGTCTAATCTGCTCATCCTACTTTCCCTTTATGCTTTCTTTCTCAGTCATTTTTTTTTCAAGTTAAGTGCTCTGTCAAACCAGTCAAAACTCTTATCTTCAGAATGTTCCAGGATAACTCACTTTCTTCCAATAGTTTATTTCCTCCCCATTACTCAAAACACAAGTGTACAACTATCTATGTAGTGTCAATTAGAAAGGATTTTATAATGAAATGTCTCTAATTGTGGTACCAATGCTTCTATTAAACTCAAGTTCTGCTAAGGGCTCTTTTGTTAAGCACAACCAGCATCTGTGAGGGAAAAACATAATTAAGAACTGTAATGGAAAATTTTCAAATGTACACTTACTACATAATTTTGAAGCACTAATATTTTGAAATGTTTTCATGGTTTCTTTTCCCACCCCTGCATTATTGGAATGTTCTCTTGTGCTGCTCTGCAGAGCTCTGGGGAGGGCGCTAGATGTAATGTAGAGATTGGCATGTTCCAGGTCCAGATCATCATGTCTTATTCAGCCTGCAGTTCTGAATGGCTGTGAAAAGCTTTGGGCTAATTGCACAACAAAGTGATCCTAATCTCAGGGTTTATCCCATATCCCCACATAAGCTGAAAATGATCAAGTAGTTGGAAATCAGGAATCCTGAAGTCATCCCTAGAACTACTCACTCACAGTTGTGTATATAGCTTAAAACCAGAAGACCAAACCCATTGCTGTCGATTCGATTCCAACTCACAGCAACCCTCTAGGACAGAGTAGAACTGCCCCATAGGGCTTCCAGGGAGAAGGTGGTGGATTCGAACTGCCAAACTTTTGGTTAGCAGCCGTAGCTCGCCGTAGCTCTTAACCACTGAACCACCGGGGCTCCGTTATCTTAGAGGTGGCGATATTCTCCATCTTTGCTTTGTTTCCTATATAAAATGGGACCCTACACAGATTTTTTAATGAAGGCCTTCAAGATCTCAGAAATCCCAGAATTCTCATTAGCTGGGCACAGGACTGTGCTATGACTCAAAAGACCTGGTTTTCTGGCCTGGTTCTGTTGCCAACTAGGTGTGTAACTTTTGGAAAGTCACTTTATGCTTCTGAGCCTGAGAAGAAATGACTGTATGCTGTTGTTCTGGGGAGAGCTTTGGAATTTGGAAGTATGGCGGGCAGGTGAAAAGTGGTCCCTCTCTCAGTGTGCCTGCCCATGTGGGGCTGGCAGGGAGCAGATCTGAAGCGCTCCCAACTCAGCCCACTTCACCGGAGGCAGAGAAGCAAAAGGACAGGGAAGGAAGACGTGAAACATTCCTGTCTTAGGGCATTTGTTCTGGACAGTGCTCCAGAGAGTGTAATGCCAAACACGAATTTCAGAGTTGCTTTTATGCCTGTGGTGTGATTCAAAGTAAAAAAGAGTTTGGGTTTTTTTCTAACCCCCCCCCCCTCCGCCGCCCCTCCCGGGAAGTGTTTTCAGTAAAACTTCCATATGGGGATATATTTATTACTAAAGAGTGTCTAGTGAGTGGAATAGTCAGACCATGCAGTCACTGGAAGGAAACTGCAGCTGAGGAATGTGTGCACAGAAACAGGGTCCGGGTGCTGCATTCCTTCGCTGCCGACTCAAGCACGCTTGTTTATTTAAAAAGTTCTATCCATAACATCTTCTCTTTCATTCCTTTCTTATAAACGCATATTATTGAAGTCCTCTAAGTGCTAAATGTTTTTCCTTTGTTGGCCATCACTCTCAAGACGATTTTTATCAAAGATGTTTTCCCTCAGCTGTTGTTTGCATGCGATGGGGAGCTGGTACACAGAAAGGAGAGGGGTGTGTGTATGTGTGTGTATGTAAGAGAGACTCAGAGAGACAGAGATGGAGAGAGAGACAGGGACTGAGAGAGTAAAACAGGTATCTGACAGAGGTAACAAGTGCTCCTTGTAAAATATTTTGGAAACAGAGAAAGGTATAAAGAAGAAAATAAAAACGAACCATATTCCTACCAAACCAAAGGTAATTGTGGTTAATATTCTGGTATTTATTCTTTCCAGTTTTTCTCCATGTTGTTGTTAAAATAAGTGAGCGTTTTATACCCTGTGCTTTTCAATCAGTGTTGCTATTTTCCCTTTATAAACAACCCTACAAGAAACATATTTATCTGCACTTTTAAGTTTTTCCTTAGGAGAGATTCTTAGATGTGGGAATGCTGTATCAGAGGGCATGAACTTATTTGATCATTTTTATGGCCCCTGATTTCTTACCAAACTGCCTAATTAACAGATCACACCCCTCCAGCAACATCTGCTCCCTCACCATGTTCTCACCAATGATGGAATGTTACTTCAACTCCGCGCTAATCTAACAGATAGTATCTCATTTTTCTTTTGTTTTATCTCAACGATTGCTAGTAACATTGAACATTTTCACATTTATTCACTGTTTCTACTCTCTCCTGTGAATTAGCCAGTCTTGTAATCTGCTTATTTTCTCTTTTTTTCCATTTTTCTTGCAGTTATTTTTCCAATTTGTTGTTTTCCTTTTATTTTTATGGTATTTTTTAATGTGCAAATTTTTAAAAATTTTAGGTATTCAAATCTGTGCTCTTTCACAATTTCTTTCATTGTTTTTATATAAGAAAGTTGTCCTTGTCTAGAGACCAAATTAATAGTCACGTTCATACTCTCGATTGTTATGGTTTGAATTTTAGGACTATTGAGCACTTTAATGTATTTGAAATTTATTTTGGTGTATAGCATGGGCTGATGATATAAACATTTTTGTTCTTAAATAGCTAGCCAGTTTTCTCATGCTTTATTAAATGATGCCTCTTGATATATAATGCCTTCCTTATTACATACTGAATTGAGTTATTTACATACTGAAGGACCGTTCTGAGCTGGCTGTTCTATTCCCTTGGTCTCTTTATTTTTTATACCAACAACACATCTTTCTCCCCCAGTTCTTATGATATGTTCTAAAATCTGATATTTCTTGCTTTTGAATTGTTCTTAGCTCTTCTTGCCTGTTTATTTTTCCAGATGAATGGTAGAATCATTTTTGTGAAGTTCCAAAAAAAAAACTCTCTTTGGGGTTTTGATGAAATTTTGTTCAACCTATAAATTAATTGGGAAGAATTTGGCATCTTTACAATGTTAAGTCTTCTCATCCAAGGATACACATGTGGCCCGTCCCTCCACTTTTTCAAATATCCTCTTATGTATCTTAATGGAGTTGTTTAGTTTTCTGGATATAAATTCAATAAATTTCTTGTTAAGTTATTTCAAGATTATATTTTGGGTCGTTTCTTTTCAAATGGAATCTTTTCCCCCTTTAGTTTGGAACCACTATTTTTAATATTGCTTTTTCCTCAATGGTTGCCAAATACTGACAGAAGTCTAAGTGAAAAGCATATTTATTTCTTTCCAAGATCATAAACTCAGAAATTTAGAACTGGAACCAACCTTGGAAATATTTTCTTTGTATATATGATAAAACCAAGGTTATGAAAGGTAAAATAATTTATCATATAACCTGTTAGAAGAGTGGCTAAATAAAACACTTCCAAATGTTCATATTTTTGTGTCATGTAAGACTTAAAAAACCAAAACCAAACGCATGCTTGTCAACTGGTATTAGTTCTCTAATTGCCTCTGTAACAAATTACTACAAACTTAGTGACTTAAAACAACAGAAATGGATTATCTTACAACTCTGGATGTCAGAAGTCTGCAACGGGTCTCACTGGGCTAAAATCAAGGTGAAAGTAGAGCTGCATTCCTTCTGGAGGCTCCAGATAAGAATTTGTTTTCTTGTCTTTTATAGTTTCTAGAGGCCCCTGCTTATGGTCCTTCCTCCATCTTCAAAGTCAGCAATAGTCGGTTGAGTCATTCTCCACCACATCACTCGTAAACACACTGTCCTGCTTCCGTATTTCACTTATAATGACCTTTGGGATTACATTGGGCCCACCTGACTCATCCGCTTATCCTAAAGTCAGCTGATTGGAAACCTTAATTCTATCTGCAACATTAATTGTCCTTTGCCATGTAGCTTGGAGCCCTGGTGGCACTGTGGTAGCATAGCATGTTCACAGGTTCTGGGGATGAGGACATGGATATCTTGGGTTTGGGGGACATTATTCTGCCTACCACAGAATAAATTTTGATGAACTTTGAAGGTTTAGATATAATCACATCAGCCCTGTCTTTGAGGCACTTCAGTGGCTTCTCATTGTTCTTAGGCTTAAGTCCAAAACCCTTAAAACGGCCTGCCAGGCCCTAAATAGTTTTCATTCCATCCACCCTCTAGCCTCCTTCAGCTCCATGCTTATCCTCACTCGGTGCTCTGGCCACATTTGCCATCACTTAGCTCTTCAAAGGAGGACCAGCCTCTCTCCTGCCACAAGGCTGTTCCCTCTGGGGCAGAGCCTGGGCAGCTCCTCCCTCCTGCCCCTCCCTGATTAACTCCTTGCTCATCCTTCAGACCTCAGCTGGGTCCCACTTCCTCAGGAATTGCTGCCATGACCTCTCTGCCTAGTTCAGACCCCTTTCTCCCAGCCTCTCATCGCACCTTCTATCTCTTCTCAAGGCACTGAGCACACTGGTAAGTTTACTTTGCTTGTGTTGTTCTTGTTGTCCAGTGCCATCGAGATAGCTCTAATTCATAGTAACCTTCTGTATAATAGAATGAAATGTTGCCAGGTCCTGTGCGATCCTCACAATCGTTGCTATGTTTGAGCCCATTATTGCCGCCACTGTGTCAATCCATCTCATTGAGGGTCTTCGTCTTTTTCGCTGACCCTCTACTTTACCAGGCATCATGGCTTTCTCCAGTGATTGGTCCCTCCTGATGATGTGTCCGAAGTAAGTGAGATGGAGTCAAGCCATCCTTGCTTCTAAGGAGCACTCTGGCTATCCTTTCTCCAAGACTAATACTTTGCTTGTAGGATTATTTAATTCTCTCTCCAGCTGGACTAAAAGCTCTAAGGACCTTGTCTCTTTTCTGCTCACCCCTTTATCTTCAGAAACAAATGCACCTGGTCCATAATGGCTCCTAGTGTGTCTGATGAATGAGTAAATGAACTCAGGAATTTATTTCTAAGAAAAGCTACCTTAGTGAATATGCTCATTGCCACATTTATAAAAGCAAAAAGACTACATCAATTTGAAAGTCCAACAATAAGTAAATTATTATAAATCCATTTGAGAAAATCTTATACGGCCAAACAGAAATGAAATTATAAATACTATAGTAATGGGGGGGGCTGTTTTTATTAAGCTTAAAATACTCGTTGCCATCAAGTTGATTCCGACTCATAGTGACCCTATAGGACAGAGTAGAGCTGCCCCATAGGGTTTCCAAGGAGTGGCTGGTAGATTCGAACTGCTGACTTTTTGGTTAGCAGCCAAGCTCTTAACCACTGTGCCACCAGGGTTGCTATGCGTTGAAATTGACTCAACGGCAATGGGTTTAAGCTTAAAATAGCAGGATGCAAAATATTCTTGTGTTGATCAGAAGGAAAAGTGCCAAAATAATCATAGCACTTGGTTTAAGATTGTGGGCTGGTGAGTAATATTTTTTTCTCCCATTTCCAAACTTCCCTGTTCACATGCTCATGTATTTGCACATGTTTGTTGAACACCACTATGTGCCAGGCGCTGTGTCAAGTACTGGAAACAGCACAGTGAACAAGGTGTACATGGCTCTGCCCAGCACAAGTTTATAGGCAAAAGGAGAATCATTAATCATACTCATAGTACAGTTGTTGTTGTTGTTAGGTGCTTCCAACTCATAGTGACCCTGTGTACAACAGAGCAAAACACCGCCTGGTCCTGCACCCTCCTCACAGTCGTTACAGGTTCATCGTTATCATAGCACTAAAAATTTGTAACTACAGGGAAAAATTATAGGAGTATTATACCTATTTCCTGTGTCTTTAGGCTTTGAAGGAAATTTCCTAAATTGTCTCTCCAATCTTTAATTACCGTTTACCAAGACCCAAACTGCATATTCTAGAAGGAAACCTGGGTATAGGATGAATTTTTCGTTACCTTAGTTCAACCATATTAAAAGGATTTGCGCAGGTAGTCACTATGACGCCATTGATGGTGGGTAGCCCAGAACACCTTCCCTGCCAGTTCAGGCTCTTTCTCAAACATATGGGGGTTCCTTGGGCCACGCTTCCAGGAAACCTCCCTTATTTAACTGAAAAAGTAGAGTTTTCCCAACATAAATTCTCTTGGTTTTGTCTCCTCACAATTACACACTCAATGACTGTGCCTTTGTGCTTAAGCATAATGTAAATACTGAATTTGTTTAATAAATATCCTGAAATAGCCTCTTTGAGTTGCTACTAGAAGGGCACGAACCTTTTAACTCACTTAGTCAGCACAGATCAACACTTAATGTCCTTAAGGATGATGGTGATCTCTTTTAGTGGCTGAAATGCTCCGTAATCAATGATGTGGCCCTGCCTGGAGGCAGGAGAGACTAGATAATCAGCAGAAAATGTCATGCTGGATCTGGCCAGTAATTTGAATCCCTGAAATTGGTATTAGTGTGGCAATTTATGGGAGAGCACAGTTACTTCAGAAGGCTAGGAATGGCCCTCAACATCCCTAAGGTCCCTTAGTGATTTATGCATTATTGAAACAGAGCCAGTTTCTGCTCTGTTCTCTTCTCCTCCCACACCCACTAAGACAAATGCCAGGCTGGTTTCTAGTACAGTGGCTCACGTACCTGGAGAGTGATTCTCAGGGAGGGGGCAGGAAGGGAGAAGACTGTCAGGATGGGGCAGGGGATGTCTTGTGTAATAATATGTTAGACCTCCTTGAGGGCTGCTTTCCCTCTTCTTCCCCCACCTCCACGCCAGCTTTGTTGTTGTTGTTGCCATTGAATTGACTCTGACAACCCCATGTGTGCAGAGTAGAACTGCTCCATAGGGTTTTCAAGGCTGTGACCTTTTGGAAGCAGATTACCAGGCCTGTGTTCTGGGGCACCTCTGGGTGAGTTCAAACCGCCAGCCTTTCAGCTAGTAGTTAAGTGTTCGTACCACCCAGAGACTTCTATGCCAACTTTGAGAATTACTATTTCAGAGAGAAAAAACAAGTCTTGTGCTTTCTGGCTGTTATATACAGAAGCACTTTCAGGTGTCATTCCTATAACGTCCCCCTGAACTTTCACTTGGAGTCTCTTAGTCTTATTCTAGGATTGGATTAATTTGGCTGTGTTTACATTCTCTGTGCAGTCCGTAATTTTCTAAACACTTGTCGTGTGCCCTTGGAAGCTTCATCTCTTTAAACTGAAATTCTCACATTAGAAGCCCTCATGGTCATTCCATTTGGTGACTTTTTGATTATAGGTGGACTTTATTAATAGAGTGCTTCTCATAATCTGAGGGAATTGTTTCATTATGAAATGTTATTTATTTGTTATGTTTATTTATTATTGTCCATAGACCCAGAGGTTTCAAATGCCAGGAGCATGTTGTAAACTAAAGCATAAATAATTTATTGTAATTATGCTGAACTGAGGCCAGATTTTCTATTGGCTTAGTGATGTACATCAGTAAGAAATGGTCTGAGATGTTAGATCTTATTTTCCCAAATGGATTATTTAAAACTAAAGTGTAAACTGTTAAAAACCTTAATTTTAAATTCCTGTATCCTCATTTAGTTAAAAAAAAAAACCAACAAAACTTAACCTCATAGAATTTTAAAATAATTCTTCTATAACCAAGATATGTAGAATAAATCGCTTGGATTACTAGTGAGTCTTTGCTAACACACTATGTGACAGGTGGCCGTGTAACAGCCCCTGGGGTGACTATAAGTTCTTGTACACTCCTTTGAAATGTTAGTGCTTTTAAGCAGATGGAGCAATGAATACTCTTTGTTTCTGTATTATTACATTATTAACTTCTTGCTTTAAAAGAGTAGAAGAAGGGTAGGTAAGAGAGAGACGTGATTATTATTTTTTCTTAAGAGGAAATACGCCAGGAAACAATTCTTAAAATAATAATAAAAAGAAAGACTAGTTAAAAAATCACATGAAATGAAAGTAACAAATATTAAGCTCTACGAGGCTCAGCACCATATACTCAAATTCTTTTGTATTCTCCTTAGAGGGCACAGAGTCACTTTTAAGAATATCTCTTGTGTAGTTGGCGGTTGGAAGCTTGGAGCTTGCAGCCCAGTCATCAGCTTCCTGTACGAGACTCACACGAATCCTGAGCTTGTCTATTATGACAACCATCTAGCTTTCCAAATGTGTATATGAAGTTGAAAAATTAAGTCAGTTGGGAAGATAGAATGGTTATGGAGGAGCAAGAATTATCTCTCTATATTTGTCAGTGAACACATAGAAATTTTGAACTATACGAACAGAATCAAAAGTATAGTACGGTTAAAGCCTAAGACTATATATGGAAACATCAAAACTGGCATAAAATATCCAAATCACCAGATCAAGTGATAGAACACAGACCATTAAATTACTGTTCAGGTTTGTTGTTTTTGTGTCAAAACTAGTAGCCACAGAGTACTCGCCATAATAGTAATAGCGGGCGCTACTGTTTGTTGATCACCTCTGCACTCATTGTCAAGAACCTTTGAGTCTTACTGGAATTACTATTAAGAGGTCCAGTTTTTCAGCTAGCTTTTAACAAACCTTATTGACCCCAATATATGTATGTGTGTGTGCTTATTTGTATGTATTTGTATATATGTATGTATGTACACACACTTATGTAAACATACTGCTTGTAACCCAGAAACTTCAAACAGCCTAGTCTTCCCAACATTATTCAGTAAGTATTTGTTCAATGAATGAATAGATATAATCTGTGATTTTGAAATATAAAAGAGGAAAATTAAAATTCACTTGTTTATACAAAGGTCTTAAGAGAGACACTATCAATGAAGAGGGGAAAATGAAATCTTGGCCAGGTTTTTTTTTTTTTTTTTTTGGCTGGGTGTTTTTTTTGGGGGGGTGTAACGTATTTTTTACTGGCTTCCCTGTCCCAGTAGCTTCATGTGTGTATGTGCGCGTGTGTGTGTGTGTGTGCACATCTTATATATCACTAATTATTCTTTAGAAAAATTATCCTAGGTGAAATTATTGGGTCAAAGGATGTGCTTGGTTTTCTAATTTTGACACATATCAGCAGATTGCCCTCCAGAAAATTTATAACAGCTCATAGTCTAACCAGCAATATATGAAAGTGTCCATTTTCCTAAACTTCACCAATACTCAGTATTTTCAATTTTTTAAATTTTGTTGATCTAAATGAAAATCATATCTCATTTTAATATGCACTATTTTATCATAAGAGAACAAACAATATGTGTTGTAGCTCTTTCGTGGAATACTAATATCCTTCCTTTACCCCATATTCTATAGAGTATTGGCTTTTTATGAGCTTTTTATAATTAATGATATTTACTGACATAAATAGATTGCAAATGTTTTCTTCTAGTACTTTTATGATTTTGCTATTTACATGTATAATTTTAATCCATCTGACATTAATTCTGTTGTGATGTGAGGTAGGAAACCAGCTTCTACAACAAGTAAACCTCAAAATCTCCGTGGCTTACTAAATAAAAAATTATTTTGTCCTCACACAAAGATCAAGATAGTTATTCTTGGTCTTCCACGTGGTCAACCAAGGCCTCCACCATTCCTTAGGGCCCCAGAGTCCTTTTGCATCTGGCATGTAGATAGGGGAAGAGAGGGGGAAATTTTTCACTTAGGAAGTTTTTGTGGGCTAAGCCTGGAAATGGAGCACATGTGGACCTACATTCCATTACCAGCACTCCCAGGTGCATCTCATTGCAAAAGAGGCTGGGAAATGTAGTCTGGCTGTGTTCCTAGAATGGAAAGAAGTGAGATTTGTTGAGCACATAGCAGTCTCTCATGGAATCATCTCGCCCCATCCCAAGATAGATAGCCGTTTTCTTGACCAAGTATTTCCTTCCCACCAGTCTGAAATGCCTCTTTTGTTAAATTCCTTATATATGGGCATGTTTCTGGAAACTATTCACATTCATTGATTCCTGGTTTATAATCACATTGTTTTAATTTCTGAGGCTTTACTTTTGTTTTGATACCATTTTTCAAAAATGCTCTGTATATTCTGGCATATTTTTCCAGATAAATTTTAGAATCAGTTTATGAAGTTTCCTAAAAATAACGAGTAAGCAAACAAAAATATGCTAAAATGCCCGTCATATATCCTTGAAAGTATATTTTACTTGAAAACATTACACGGTTGCAGAAAATAAGCACTATTTGACAATTGGTGTTTTCTGACTCCTAGAAAGCATGCTTTTGAAAATCAAGCTTTCTACCAAACAGTGACTAACAGTGTGATTAGCAGGGCATTTACAAATGGCCTGATGTTTAGAGTTCACGTTGCAGCTTTAACTCTATTTGTTGCATTAGCAAAATGAAGCTCATTAAGCCTCATTCTTCTAGCTCATCTCTCCAAGCCTCTGAACCCGCTAATACTCAGCTTTCTTGTCTGGAAGTGTGTAATCTTTCCTACATTACACTTGAAAGTTCAGCTCATTCCTAAACCTTCAGTCAAGGATATGAACTTGTTGCGATCAGAGAGGCCTCATCTGCGTGCTTGGCCATTACGCCGTCTGTTAAAGTGGTCAGAGTTCATTTTATTGCCTCCTTTGTGGAAAGACTTGTACTGTAAAAGCATGTGTTATTGAAAACATAATCTTCCTCATCATTATGCTTTCTTTCTAGCCGGATCATAACCTGCTAGAAATCTATTGAGCATAGAGTGAAAAGCTCTTCAGAATAGCTGTTCTTAAGAGATTAAATGATTGCCATCTCTGTCCCATTTCTTTTATCTCATTATCAAGTTCAAGATGATACTAGATATCTCAGCTGAAGTGATTATATATTTGAAATAGAAATGGCTTTGTCTCCGTTTATATTTTACACTGTTGAATGCAGGATCATTTTTTTTCATTTTCATTTATAGATATTGCTCTTACAAAAGTCCTCTGGATTAAAAACTCAAACTACTTTTTAAAGGCTAAGAATAGCTAATGGGAGTTGGATTGCATTTTTAAATATTCTGTGTAGAAAGACGTGAGTTGGATAATGAAGATCCATTTTATTGTTAATTGCCTTCACGTTGGCTCCGACTCTTGGTGACCTTATGTATAACAGAACATAACATTGTCTGGTCCTGCACCATCTTCTTGATGATTGGTATGTTTGAGTCCATTGTCACAGCTATTGTGTCAGTCCATCTCATTGAGGGTTTCCCTTGTTTTCGCTGGTCCTCTACTTTACCAAGCATGATGTCTTTTCTTGTGACTGGTCTTTCCTGATAACATGTCTGTATCAAACAGTATTCTGCTGTGATCCATAGGGTTTTCATTGGCAAATATTTGGAAGTAGATCACCAGGCCTTTCTTCCTAGTCTGTCTTAGTCTGGAAGTGCTGCTGAAACCTGTCCAACATTGGTAGCCCTGCTGGTATTTGAAATACTGCTGGCATAGCTTCCAGCATCATAGCAAAACACAAGCCACCACAGATCCACCGTAGAGTCATCAAAATTCAGAGCTGGATCCAGTCTTAGCAGCCATATAAGCCAATCATTCGACTTGACTTGTGAGGAGCTTGAGATTCATAGCAGCTAAGAGACTTGCCCGAGGTCACATAGCCTCCTTGCCATATTCAGAGTAGTCCTGTGACAGTTACAGAGATATGACGTGGGATAAGAATAGGATACCTAGTGAACTAAAAGTACAGGAAATGGATTGTTTATGATTACTCCAAAGAGGGTCACTTTAACTTTTGTTCTTTATCCTTAAAGCGTGGGGGAAGAAGAGGAGACCTAGTGACCCAAAAGTACAGGAAAGAGATTGTTTATAATTACTCCAAAGATAGCTGACTTTGACTTTTGTTTTTTATCCCTAAAGCTGTATGATTCTTGCTATTTTTTTTTTACATCACAATTTCTCTTCCACTGAACAAAACTGAGAAACAAGATCACATCACTACTTACTAGCAGCTCTGCGAAAACACTTGATAGAGAAGGAATATGAAGCTGTTTACCAGAAATGAGACTTTGAACTGTATGTTGATTTCATTTATCCACATGATCACAGGAATCGATGATCAGGCATGCTGAAGTCACATTCTTTCCTCCTTTTAAAATATTTCTAGCTTTAAATAAGAGTCTTCATTTTTAAAACCTAGTAAATAGGAAAAAATGAGTCATTATTTATGGTTAATCACTTTTGCCAGCTGTGACTGCATTTCACATCGATTTTTCTTTTTTTCTTGGACTGGAGAATTTATCCTGTCACTTTTTAGGGGTGGAAAAAAGAAACCACATTGCTTCCGTCAGTAGCCTCCCCAGCACACTAAGAATCACAATTAAGGCACCATAAACAGAGATTTTTGATTACAGCAAGAAAGTTACTTCTTTAGAATGCAGAACTGTGGAGAATAATCCAGAATCTTGGGATAGCACCTAAGGAGAAATCTGAATTATTTCAAGGTTTCTTTGAAAATGGAATAATCACTTAAAAATATATATTTATTGAGTATCTACTATATGCCTACCAAGTTCCAGACACTGCAGGTTAAAAAGATTTCAAACAGGACATCTGGTATAACAGGACACTTTCATTTACAAGTAGCTATAAATCCATTTCCTACTGTCTTAGACAACAAAGGGAATTTATTGGATGAGGCGACTAAGTTTTCACATAGGACAGACTTCAGGCATGGTTGGATCAGGGCTCTAGCTCACTCTGCTGTATTTCTGACCCTTCTCCTCACTGTATACAGCTCCATTCTCAGGCTGATAGTTGATATTTAAAAATGTGCATAAACTATTGAATCAAAGCCCCATTGGATCACACGTTGTAGAGATTGTGCCCTCATGGTAGGAAAGGGACTGATGCAATACCAGACCTCACGTGTGCATCCCCCCAAAAAGCTTCTCTTTTCTCAACTTGCAAACAAAATTCCTAGACTTCATTATGAGTGGACCAAGTCTTTACCAGTCAGTAGTTGACAGGGGAAGAATATTGTTGTTGTTAGGTGCCATCAAGTCAGTTCTCACTCGTAGAGACCCTATGTACAACAGAACGAAACACTGCCCATCCTGTTCCATCTTCACAATCGTTGTTTTGCTTGACCCTATTGTTATAGCCACTGTGTCAATCCATTTTGTTGAGGGTCTTCCTCTTCATCACTGACCCTCTACTTTACTAAGCATGATGTCCTTCTGTGGGGACTGGTCCCTCCTGATTACACGCCCAAAGTAAGCAAGATGAAATTTTGCTATCTTTGCTTCTAAGGAGCATTCTGGCTATTCTTCCAAGACAGATTTGTTCGTTCTTCTGGCAGTCCATGGTATGTTCAGTATTCTTCACCAACACCATAATTCAAAGGGGAAGAATGCCATGTACTAATTGGCTTCAGCCAATCAATTCTTGAGTCAGTGACTGTGTAAGGAGGGTGGGATTACAATGATTGGCTGGGTCAGTCAGATCCCACTTGTTGAGCTCGGGGAGGTTTCAGTCCCCGCCAAATCCCACAGCTGCTGCATAGCACAGAGGAGTGGGATGGATGCTGGGGAAGTAACCAACAATGTTCACTGCATCTTTAGTCTAGAAAGCTGAACCTGGTGCCAGTGAGGCCCAAGTTTTTCCTGGCTTGGGTGGTTCTGTGTTCTTGGCCTGGTCTGGCCATCTTATTACCCTTCGCAGTTAACCCCAAATGGCCAGGACCACCACTTACTCACAGCCAGTCTATAGCTGTGCCTCTTCATCCACAAGACAGAACTCTGTTATATTCAAGAACACACTGTCCTTATCCTGAAGGAGAGGAGCCCTGGTGGCGCAGTGGTTAAGCGCTCAGCTGCTAACCAAAAGATCAGTGTTCGAACCCACCAGCCAATCCAGGGGAGAAAGATGTGGCAGTCTGCTTCTGTAAATATTACAGCCTTGGAAACCCTATGGGGCCGTTCTACCCTGTCCTATAGGGTCTCTTTGAGTTAGAATCAACTCAGTGGCAACGGGTTTGGTTTTCTGGTTTATCCTGAAGGAACACTTAAAGTCTAATAACACTATTTCTTGTTGACAGACTAAATAGTATTAAGTAAGACACACGTATATTAGACAGTAAAAAGAAGGCAGCTCTTATCTTTTTCTGCTTAACTGACATTTCAATTGCCTAAAACTTCAATCCTCAGAGCTCTTCTAAAAGGCAATATCTAATTTGCTCTAAAAATCATTTTCCAAGTAGAAGAACACTCTGATCTGTTTCAAATTGTGAGATCCCTTTTACCTGAATGAGAATCTGATGTGACATGTTATTGAGGACAGCACATTTAAATGGTCCGGGAGGGCATCGTCTCTCAAAATAAACTTTCCACTGTGTTTGAGCCTGGTTTCTTCTTGAAAGCAGAGTTGAGATGAGGGTTTGCATGCAGGTAGTTTGTTTGGGAAACGATTGCAGTGAGCAGGAGTGAGGGATGAGGGAACGCGAAACAGAGAATAAGGAAAGCCAACACAAAGGTCTTTTTATCAAGTTCATCACTGCTGTGAGCAGCTGGGGCTCTATCCCACCAGAACCTCCACAACCTGATGGAGTGACCTCAGAGTTGTCTGCCTGAGGGACTGAAAGGGAGAGCATTATCCACTGAATCCAGTCATCTTATTGGCCAAGGGTTGCCTCATAGGGTGTTAACTCCTTCACACTTTGTACTTCCGATGGTATATGTGTGAGTGCCACACCCAGGTGTCAGAGCAGTTCCAGGCAGAAAGCAAAAGATACATGGTGCAGGTTGCTTCTGAGACAAAGCGCTCTCAAAAATGGCCAGAGAAAAAGACGAGAGTGTGTGAGGCAGGGCCCAAAGGGTGTCCATTACACCCTACAAGAACGCTTCCACCCAAGGTCATGTGGGAGCCTGCAAAAGAAGAGGCATCGTCTACATACTTCTTTTATCTTTCCTTAGTATCAGAATGGCTTTTCTTAACACATGTCTTTACAAAAGTAAAACTAATAAACACATTAACGACTGAATCGCTGTAGAGCCCTGCAGGACTCTCATCAACAAAGAGGCAAACACGCCACTGCAAAGACCCATCGGCTCCTCAGAAGGGAAGGCTGCTTGCGGGAGAGAATGTCGTCATTACCTCTTCAGCTGGCGGGTCTTCTCATCCCCAGCAGGGGCCCCTTGCTTGGAGGGTGATTTTTACTCTCACTGTTCAGTCAGTATGACAGCTCTGTCCCTAATGTAATGGCAGTTTTGACTTTAGTTTAAATTATTCTATGAAGAATCAAAGAGAGAGTCTTTCTCCCTTCCCCCACCCCAAAAATTCCACTAAGAAAACTTTTCTCATTTAAATCTTTGCCTCCACATTAAGTTTCTCATTCATGTTTCAGGTGACTCAAATGTGGCATCAACTTGGAAAGCCCAGGGTGACTGTCACAGTGACTCAAAATAATTACTGTCTGTCAGTATATTTGCTGGGAACACAGATATGTCTGTCACTTGCACTCTTTATCACCATTAAGGGCTTGGCTCTCAAGTGTGGCCTTGTCTGGGCTCAATTCACTACCTTGATGTTGGCAAGGCAGAGTGTTGAGGCAATTATCTGCATAATCCATCCAAGAAACGTGTGTGCCTAAGCTGATCCTGAAATTGTTTGTTAAAAAATTTTATTTTCTGTCCTTACAGGGATTATTTTAGTAAGTGTAGATTCAGCTGCAATGTTCCAAAGAATTGGGACGGAGACAAGTAGAGTAGAGGGTCAGCAAAAAAAGAGGAAGACCCTGAATGAGGTGGATGGACACAGTGGCCGCATTAATGGGCTCAAACATAGCAACGATTCTGAGGGTGGCACAGGACTGGGCAGTGCTTCATTCTGTTGTACATGGGGTCGCTATGAGTTGGAACCGACTTGGGGACATCTAACAACAACGGGACATTTGGCAATTTCTGAGGACTTTATGGTTGTCACAACTTGGGGATGGTATTACTGGTATCTAGAGGGTAGAGGTCCAAGATGCTGCTAAACATCCTATAGTCACAAGGCAACTCTCCATGACAGTTAACTATCTGGTCTAAAGTGTCAGTAGTGCTGAGGTTGAGAAACTGTGCTGCAGGTATTGAAACCTGTACAATGTGAAATGAGGCCGCTTGTTTTGAATATACAGACTAGAAAGAAAGAAAATGTCCCTTTGGTTGAAAATGATGTCAATAATATTAAAGAATATTTTAAGACAAAATTACCCATAACCCTCCCATCTTCGTAAAACAAGTTCCTATTTAGCATACATCTTTCAGCTTCTACCCAAATGAATATAGATGCTTCTAAGATTGCAATTATGAGGTATATACCAGTTTGTATTCTTGTTTTCACTTAAAAATGTCATTTTTATAGTTGTTTTTTTTTTTTGTGCTGTAAGTGAAAGTTTACAATTCAAGTTAGTCTCTCATACAAAAATTTATACATACATTGTTATGGGACCCTGGTTGCTCTCTCTATACCGTGACCTTTCTACCCCGGATTTCCCATGTCCATTCAACCAGCTTCTGACCATCTCTGCTTTCTCATCTCACCTCCGGACAGGAGCTGCCCATTTAGTCTCGTGTATCTACTTGAACGGAGAAGCACACTCTTCATGAGTATCATATTATGTCTCATGGTCCTGTCTAATCTTTGTCTGAAGAGTTGGCCTTAGGAATGATTTTAGTTTTGGGCTAATAGAGTCCAGGGGCCATGTCTTCCAGGATCCCTCCAGTCTCAGTCAAACCATTAAGTCTGGTCTTTTTCTAGAATTTGAGTTCTGCACCCCACTTCTCTCCTGCTGTCAGGGAATTTTTATAGTCTTTATATCACTGTAATAGTTAAAGAATATTCCATTGTTTTAATGTAATGAAATTTATTAAACCATCCTTCTTTGTTTCTTTCCTTTCCTTTTTTTTTAAAAAATAACTTGGGCAAAAAAAAATACTCCAGTCTGATATGAAATCTGTTTTTGTAGACCTGGCCATGGGGTACTCTCAAAAGAATTATTTTACGACAAAAACCGTTCTCCAAAAAATAACTACTTTCAAGACATTCCAAGAAGTTGTTATGATATAAATATTTTCATACAAGAAGAATTTACTCCTGGTCATAAAGTCACTACTTACATATTTTTCAAATTAAAAAAA
Organism: Dugong dugon; assembly: GCA_030035585.1. Lineage (NCBI taxonomy): Eukaryota > Metazoa > Chordata > Mammalia > Sirenia > Dugongidae > Dugong > Dugong dugon. The sequence continues at coordinate 99,151,628 of CM057472.1, read as the reverse complement.
AAACAAAAACAACATTATGTTTCCCTTCAGAAGGTACTAGAGCAACAATATGGCCTGGCTTAGTAAAAGATTCCCAGACTGCAGGGTCAAGATCACTTAACCTGTGGGTCTCGGGAGAACATCTAGTCTGGGCTGGCGAAGTTCACACAGCATCCCAAAAAGGAGAGAGTGGGATTTTTCTTAACAAATCAATATATAAAAGAGAACAACGCTGAGCTTGATGAATCAGAAAATGTTTGTATTTTAATAGATATGAAAACCATCAGAATTCAGCTGAATGGACCAGGTCTAGTGCTGGCTGAAATTCATGATGCATCCCGGTGTCAGCCTGGGTCTCCCTGTACTTTGAAATCCAGATACTATTGGCTGGAACCCTCATTCTACACACCCTGTGGGATAATAAAGCCCTTCCCAAGATTATAGCACATTACTGGAAGGCTTGTGGCTTCATGGCTGTCTAAGGCTCTGAGTTCTCATTTCTCTGAATTAATTTAGTTGGCAGATCATCTTACCAGTCCCCACTTGCTTATCTTGCTTTCCAGTGCACCAGCTAAGATAGACCTCATCTCCTAACTCAATTTTTAGTCCCTAACTCAACACAAACACCCCAAATATACCATCACCCCATATAGTGTGGTCTTTTGCACCCTTGAGGGAAGGTGGGGAAGATGATATAATAAGCAATGCAAACAACTTTGAAGCATATTGTAAACACACACACACAAACAGTTGCCACCAAGTCAATTGGGACTCATGGTAACCCCATATGTTGCAGAGCAGAACTGTGCTCTGTAGGATTTTCAAGGCTGTGACCTTTTTGGAAGCAGATCGCCAGGCCTTTCTTTTGAGGCACCCCTGCCCACCTTTCAGTTAATAGTTCAGCACTTAACCCTGGGACTCATTTTGTTGTTGTTAAGTGCCATCGAGTCGGTTCCAACTCATAGCGACCCTGTGTACAACAGAACCTAACACTGCCCAGTCCTGCACCATCCTCACAATCATTGCTGTGTTTGAGCCCATTGTTGCAGCCACTGTGTCAGTCCATCTCACTGAGGATCTTTCTCTTTCTCGCTGACCCTCTGCTTTACCAAGCATGATGTCCTTCTCCAGGGACTGGTCCCTCCTGATAACATGTCCAAAGTACATGAGATGAAGTCTTGCTATCTTCATTTCTAAGGAACATTCTGGCTGTACTTCTTCCAAGACAGACCTGTTGCTTCTTCTGGCAGTCCATGGTATATTCAGTATTCTTCCCCAACACCATACTTCAAAGACATCAATTCTTCGGTCTTCTTTATTCTTTGTCCAGCTTTCGCATGCATATGAGGTGATTAAAAATATCATGGCTCAGGTCTGGCGCACCTTAGTCCTCAAAGTGACATCTTTGCTTTTCAACACTTTAAAGAGGTCTTTTGCAGCAGATTTGCCCAATGCAAATAGCAGTTGTTAGAAGGGCTTTTGATCACTGGGGACTTTTTCATGGGCTGATTCTCCTCTTGTAGTGCCCCAGCCTCTCTCTTCTCAGTAGCCCTGTCTTCCTCCACCCTCTGTTATCTTGCTTGTCATCCCCTTCCTCCCAGATGGTCCTGAATTCTTCATACTAAGTTACCAGAGCAGTTCAGTTCTCTTAAGTCTCAGCTCACAAAATTAATTCCAGATCTCCCTTTTGCCTCTCAAAAACAAAGAGAAAAGCCTTTAATTTAACTGGATGTGCATTTCTAGAAAGCAGTTATTGTTGTTAATAGCAATTTATTTCTTTCTCTTACATCCGTATAATCTTTGCTAATTTCTTTGAAAAGCCAGTTCTGAAACATAAGCCTGTGTATGTATCTACATCTACATCCATATGTCTGAGAAAAGAGGAGATATTAACTGGATTGGAGTGACTGGGCTTCAGCTACAGAACAAGTTAGACTCACTGTCTAGTGTTCTACCTTGGTTCCCAGTTTCCTGCTTTTTGGCTCTAAACCTTGCAGTCCGGCATTCAAGGGGTTCATTCTATCCATTGATTGACTTCTGCAGCCTCATTTTGCAAAGCTCATCTCTCATTTGATCTCTTGTGCCTGGTTTGTGTATACTGAATACAGTTGGCCATAGAGCCCATAACTGACTGACTTATGGACCTCCAAGTAATGGTTCTTATCTGGCTTCTTCAGTATGTCTTATTTCTCTGACTAGTCCTGGGTGGTGCAAATGCTTAACACACTCAGCTGCTAACCAAAAGGTTTGAAGTTCAAGCCCACCCAGAGGAGCCTCAGAAGAATGGCTTGGGGATCTGCTTTTTGAAAAATCCATCATTGAAAACCCTATGGAGCACAGTTCTATTCTGGCACACGTGGGGTCACCATGAGTTGGAGTTGACTCCACGGCAACTGGTTTAGTTGTGTTTTGTTTTTTTTTTTAAAAGACAATGATGGTATATTCTTTTTCTTCCCAGGATCCCCCAGGAGGCAGTAGACATTTCATTAATGTTGTCAGCTGTTTACCCAGATTCATTTATTCCACAAATTCATTTGTTCGACAAACATTCGTTGCCTGATATATGCTTGGAGCTGGGGACACAGCTGTGAACATAGCAAAGTTCTTGCCCTCATAGAGTTTACTTCCAGTCGGGGTGAAGGGCAGGGGATATTATAGTGCTGAATGTGAGACCAAAACAATACCCTCTAGTTTCGGAACCAGAGTAAACTCTTATTAGGGTTGAATTATGTAAACAGAAACAATGAACTTTTTACCTAACGACCTCTTTTTTTTTTTTTCATTTCTTCCTCAGCACACCACTCAGTTTACCCCCAGGCACATGTGTTCCTCTATCACCCAGTGATTTGCGTGTAGGTGCTGTGAAACCTTCCTTCCTCAGAAAAATTCTTTCTGCTATGAAAGATAGTATACTTTAGCCTTTAAAATTGTAGCTCAGAAACTTGAATTTCTTCTTTGTTCTCCTTGAGACGACCAGATATGATCCAAGATAAATGATGAGGAAGAAACGTCAGAAGACAAAGTATTTAACCTTGTCTCATTCTAAATATAAACCGGATACACTGCAGTCATTACATAAATAAGTGCCCCTCCAAACGTTGTGAATACCGTTTCCCATTTGACAACTTCTTGGTTATATGGTGCCCATTTTATGACAGGAAGCTTTGGCAAAGACAGCAAGAAAAATAAGTTAATGCAGTTACAGTGACTGTTTACTGAGAAAACCAGCCAAAGGGATTCCCTTTTCTGCAAGCATTCAACATCTCAATAAGTGAATAAAGAGCCACAAAAAATATTATCAGAAGCAGTTTATTCTAAACGTGACTTTTTTAGGTTATCCACTTAACTCACCCTCTGAGATTTATAGTTCAACCATACTAGCTCAGAGTGGAAGGGGGACAAAGGCCATTTATCTAATCCAGTTCCTTGGGGAAAAAATAGGCCATATTAAAAATCCTCGATTATCTAATTTAATGAACCTGGTGATTTATAGGCTGTAGTCCGTCACATGTGATGGCTGATTATCTCTTATCCCTTAGAAGAGATCTGACGTTATTCTCTTGCTCCTGTATAGCGTGACATCGTCATGTATATTTTACCGAAAGAAGTAACAAGGGTAATGGCCTCCACAGTCCACCATCATTTCACACTTAGCGCTGCAACATGGTTTTGCCCTGGGGCAGAGAAGTAGGAATTTTCTCTACTTCAAAAGAATGAAAAATTATCATCACCCTATCCAGAACCATTAGAGACTTCAGAGACTTTGGCATGAAATATTCAGAAAGTTTATTTTAGAATTCAATATTTTAAAAGCCTGCTTTAAAACTATTACAGTGATTAGTGGCTCTGTTACCCGGGCCCGCCTTGGCTTTAAAAAGCCCTGTGTCATGGCTGATATCATTTGTTTTTTCCACAAAATATAATTGGTATCAACCACAGAAGCTACAGATAAGACATGTAATGCATTGTGTTAGTGGTCCCCCAAAGAGAAACGGTGACTGCGGCTCATCAGTTATTCTTTCATAAACACTTTTTAATGTACTTTACTTTTCCTGGAAACAGTTTGAAAGTATTGCTGATGCTGAAATTCTGTCCTTCTGACATGGACTATCTTAACCGTGTGGTGTGGGTGCTATTTCTTTGCTCCCTGTCCAGCGTCCCTGTCTGGGCACTTCTAGGGACCCACACAGGGACAGCCCAGCTAAGGCCACCCATACCCTCAGCTGACCAGAGCCTCTGGCAGAGGCTCATATCTTCCTCACTCTTCCTGTGAGGCAAGAGAGCTTATCAGGTGTTTGTGAGGATTTAATAGAGCTTCTGAGGCTTGAACTGAAGCCAGCTCAAACTTCTGGAGCTAGAGCTAGCCATGTGAGAATTGCAGTATAATCACGTGTCTCTGGAATCTCCTTCTTATTTAGGGAAGCAATCTGGAATAGAGTATAGAGCACTGGTTTTGGAATTTAATGATCCTGCTTTGAGTTCCAGCTTTGCTACTTACTGGCAGTGTGATCTTGACAAAACTGCTTTACTTTTTTAAGGCTTTGTGTCTTTATCAGGAAAATGGGCCCATCCCAGTGTTGGTACAAAGATCCAATGAGATAGGCAATGTAATAGTGTGCCATGCAGGATGTTAGAAGTTGCTGAGTCCTGCAGACGGTTAACACACCTGGCCACTAGTCAAAAGGTTGGGTTCAAGTCCACCCAGAGGTGCCTCAGAAGAAATGCCTGGTGATCTACTTCTGAAACAGCCATTGATTGAAAACCCTGTGGAGCACAGTTCTCCTCTGACACGCGTGGGGTCACCATGTGTCAGAGTCAACTTGACAGCAGTTGGTACTGGTACTATGCGGGATGTTAGTTGTTGGTATAATCATTATTCATTCATAAAATATTTTTCTTATCACTTATTTGTTTTAATCCCACATATCTATCATGCAGTGTGTATATAAATTTAATAATGTATCACAGAAAAAATATTTGTAGGATGTCTAGAAAAAGTCATTCCTTCTTTTCTTACATAACCTGCACATTTAACCTCATTCCTTTAAATACGTTGAATATTTTGTTTCTATAACTTTTAATAAGTACTCTCTCCTTTTTCCCCACCTCAGGTATAATAGATGCAAGGGATAAAAAATGTAGGCATCCCCTCTGCCTTCAAATAGCTTGCCCTCTGAGATGGGGTACGTGCCTCTCTCACAGGCCTGCGAAGAAACAAAGATTATCCTGTGCTCCTGATGCACCAGTGCCCACCAAAATGCAACGCCAATAATTTTTTGTTTCATTTTCCAGGGAAGTAGATCAAGACTCAGATGGTCACGTCAGCTTTAAAGACTTTGAATATGCCATGAAGTGTGGACAAAATGAAGCCTAACTGTTGTGGATTACTTGTGGCAAGTTCTAGGGAGATCAATAAATGGTAATGAATTTAGATGTCAGACAGACTTCACTCTAGTAACGATATAATGCTGCATAGTTGTGATTAAATGCTTACTCATGGTTTTCAGATGCTGGTAATATACTTATTATATTAATTACCAACTAGAGGTGTTGTCATAGGTAGACTCATGAGCCAGGCTGCCACTGAGGTACTTCCCTTGACTTCCTCTTTACCATGAGCAAGACATTGGGAATGCAAAGACTTAACAGTGCTGTGGAGCCCCTGGGGGATACAGATAGTTAATGGGCCAGCCAAGAGATTGGAAGTTTGAGACTACCCAGAGATGCCTCAGAAGTAAGGCCTGGTGATCTATTTCCAAAAAACCAGCCATTGAAAACCCTATGGAGCACAGTTCTACTCTGACAGACGTGGGGTCGCCATGAATCAGAGTCAACTCAACTGGCAACTGATTTTAACATTGCTCTAAAATAATGTTCCCAGAGTGGAAATCATCATTGCAAAGTAGCCCCAAGTCCCTGGCTGCGTAAGACAAATAAATCACATTTGGCTCAAACAAGCAAACCCTCTACGGCTTTATCCAGAGGAAGAACAGAGAATGCAGTAAGGGTGTTGGTGGCAAAAGACATATTCTTAGAATCCTTTGGGATGCCCTGGGCCTGGGGTTCCTGCAGCAGAGAAGCAAGCTCTGGGCCTCAGGGCAGTGCTGGATGCTGGGGGACTGAGTGAGGCCTGGACAGGACTCATCTGCATCCCATCCCGCGGGAGATGCCACACCCAGACTTTTGCACGCTCTACCTTCCCCTCCTTTTGTAGTTTGAGTCCCAGTTTGTCAGCTCGAAATCCTCTGCATCAGGAATAAGCACTGGGGCCCCAAAAAGGGTCCTGAGGAGCCAAGCTGTGAGCCTTCTGCTGCCAAAACCCCCTCTGCCTCCACTACCTCCCGAGGTGCTGCCCCAATTTGGTGCCTTTTTGTCCCTGGGGAAGAATGCTGTGCTTCTAGGGCTTTCCTCTTATCAGCACATGGGACCCGCCTGGGCCTTTGTCTCCATCCTTCTAGCCAGGGATTTCCTGGATTTTAATGTGCACTGGAACCAGCCGGGGTGGTTGTTGAAGTATATTCCTGGGCCCAAACTGTGAGATCTGATTCAAGTGACTTACGGGGTACATATTGAGAAACGTTCTCATGACACCTTGGACACCCCAATATGGTTTCCACGGTGGGACTTCCCACTGGATTCTCACCTCTGTGAGCCCACCCTTGGCTCGAGTGTGCCATCTCCCAGTGCCTTCCACACCTCCCAGCCCCACCCCGCCACTGGGGTCATCTGCTCCTGGAACTGCATCCAGTCCGAACTGGGTGGCCTGCCCTAGACAATCTGTACCTCCCTCCTGCCCTCCCTCTAACCACAGGTTGGGTTGAGGAGGGCACTCCCAGCCTGCTGCCCTCTGCTACCCCCTCCCAGGCTCTGGGCAGGGCTGCCCAATGCTAGAAGCCTTACCTGTCCTGTGTTCAGCTTCTCTGTGCTCTGCCTGTCCACCCCTGAGGTCCGGTGACTGCTATACAGAGCAAAAATGGCGACACCAGACTTTCAGGATTTCTTTTACATAATTCCAAAATACTAAAATTAATACTAATATTTTTATTGTTCAGAATTTGTAACCTTAAAAACATTAGTAAAACAATGTTTAATGTAATTGAGAATTTTAAAGTATAAGCATTTGCGTGTTAAGAATGTAAATTTATAAAATATGAACATTAAACAAGTATCCTTCTAATACAAACTATTAGCAGATAAACTTAATAAAAATAAAGTCTTAATCTAGCACAACTAGATGGTGCCTGGCTACCACCACTGACTGCTCTGACAGGGATTACGATAGAGGGTCCCAGACAGAGCTGGAGAAAAATGTAGAACAAAATTCTAATTCCAAAAAAAAAAAAAAACCAGACTTATTGGTCTGACAGAGACTGGAGAAACCCCTAGAGTATGACCCCCGGACACCCTTTTAGCTCTGTAATGAAGTCACTCCTGAGGTTCACCCTTCAGCCAAGGATTTGACAGGCCCATAAAACAGAGGACTAAATGGGCACACCAGCCCAGGAGCAAGGACAAGAAGGCAGGAGGGGACAGGAAAGTTGGTAATGGGGAACCTGAGGTCGAGAAGGGAAGAGTGTTGACATGTCGTGGGATTGGCAGCCAATGTCACAAAACAATGTGTATTGTTTAATGAGAAGCTGGTTTGCTCTGTAAACCTTCATCTAATGTACAATAAAAAAGAAAAAGATAAATTAAGTCTTAAACTGTCATAGCTGAGAGGAGCCCAAGGAGACATGATAACTAATGTAATATGGTGTCCTGAATGGGATCCTGGGTCAGGAAAAAGACATCAAGAAAAAACTAATAACAACTATGGACTTTAGTTAATAATAATGTATCAGTATTGGTTCATTAATTATGACAAATGTACCATACTCATGTAAAATGTTAAAGAGGAAACTGGGTGTGGAGTATGTGGTAATTCCCTGAACTAGCTTTATAATTTTTCTGTAAATCTAACATATTCTAAAATTAAGAGTTTATTTAAAATAGTCTTATTCATAAATTAACAAACTAAACATTACCTAAAATGAAGAAAACTTTGACAATCACTGAGAAGTACAAATGATATCATATTGCAAAAAGAAAGAGGATCAATTGTATCATTGATTATTGTGTATGTTTTTGTACAAATTGTTCCAACTGATGAGAAGCCCATTATGACTTAGGATAAAGTTTTTTGTTGTTGTTGTTTTTCAGCAGATATTTCAGTTTAAATTTAATAATTGAGTCAGTGATCCTGGTCTCAAAACATAAGTGATACAGATGTTAGGTTATTAAAATATGAAAATTAAACACATCGAGAGTGCTAGTATTTCAGTAATCTCCAGAATACCAAAAAGTCATATTGCAATCTCTCTGTGGACCTCATTTCTCCCTGGATACATGACGAGAGAGGGAGAGGTCACTTTCTACAGTTGATGTGGAAGGCAAGAGGCCAGGTTGGGAATAGCTATTGGGCAACTCCCCTGACCCTGTAGCAGTCAAGGCTCTTTTTGGTCTCAGTGACAGAAACATACCCAAACTAGCTTAGACTGAAAGGAAATTTATTGGAAGATACTGGGCTAGCTCATAGTATCTAACAGGGAGGGCAATGATGCACCTGGGTGTCCAGGTAACTAGAACCAGCAGCACAAGCCCAAGCCCCTCCAGACTCTGCCTCTCTCTGCCTGTTGGTTCCATATAGGGAGGGCCCATAGTCACTGACAGCATCACACCATTCTAAAAAGGAATTGACCCATGATCTCTCTGGTTCAAGTTCAGAGATCCCAGAGAGGGGCTCTTGTTGGCCCCATGGAACAATCAACTCTGATCCATTCAAAGGGTATAGACATGGCCACTGGGGACTCACCCGGGTGTACTGGGGGCTAGTCACAGAAAGGGAGAGTTGACAAGAGCTGAGAAGCCCTTTCCATTTTCTTTCTTTGAAAACAGTGTGGCTGGGACCTAGTCTAAGAGAGAAGAGCATCCCTAGAATTCACTGCTTAGAAGGACCCAGTCTCTCAGAGCAAAGACCCAAAACAGAGGGGACATCAGAAGCTGCTCATGCCACCTTCCCCTCCTTATCGCATCCCCTAGGCCCAGTCCAAATTCTCACCCACTGTTGCTGACCCCAGTCCACATGATGATGTTCATGCAATGTGACCTTGTTTCTCTTGTTCCTGACCTCCATTGAATGACTCAAGGGTGGTGAGTATCTATGCAAGTTGACCAACTTAGTCTCTTCCTTCAACGATATCAAGGATGAGAGCGAGTGAGATACAGCAGTGCTCCTCTGAGTGGCTGTGTGAGTGTGTATTACTCTGGCTAATGGCCGACGTGTTTTTCACCACACAGTGTAGAAAACTGAGGCAGCTGGTTTGCGATGAGAGAAGAAAAGAGACACTAATTGAGGGGCAAGAAAGAAGACAAAGAAGCCCTAATGGTGCTTGGTTTCTGATTAAACTTTGGTATCATTCACAACCATTTGGGTCCTGTGAGGTAACCCTGTATCCTTCCAATAAATCTTTCTGCTTAAGCCAGCTGGAGTCATTTTCTGTTATTTGAAACCAAGAGATCCCTAACTGTTACAAGCAGAGAGCTAAGGATAAAGTTCTTGGTAACGTCAGCGTTTACTGGGGTAGCAGAGAAAAGAGTCTTCAAAAGAGACAAAGAAGAAGCAGTTGAAGATGGAAGAGGAAGAAGTTGCCTTTTTTCCTTCTGTTACCCCTGCCTCTGCTTGACAGCTCACTACAAGCCAGCTCCAGTATTCTCCTGTGGCAATAGCTCTCAAGAGGTGACCAGGATCTAGTAATGGCCAAACCCAACAGCCTCTCTCAGACCTCTTCATACTTGTCCCTTCAGGGTTTATACTACTAGCCACACCTTTGAAGTCCTTCTCACTTTTAGCCTCTGTCTTGGTTTCCTAGGGGTGCCGTAACAAAATACCACAAAGTAGGTGACTTTTTCAAAAACACAAATTTATTGTCTCGCAGTTCTGGAAGCTAGAAGTCCAAATCAGTGTATCAGCAATGTCAATTCCTTTTGAAGGCTTTGGAAAAGGCACTGTTCATGCCTCTCTCCTAGCTTCTAGTGACTTTTGGCAATCCTTGGCCTTCCTTTGCTGCTAGTATATGCATCTTCCCAAGGTGTCTTCCCCTTTTATGTGTCCCTGTATCTGTTCTCTCCTTTTCAAAGACACCACTCAAAAGGGATTAGGAATAGGACCCACTGTACTCCAGTATGACTTAACTGATAATATTGTCAAAAACTCTTATCTCCCCAAACAAAGTCACACAAGTATAGGGGTTAGGACTTCCACATATCTTTTAGGGGGACATGATTCATATCAGCCTCCATGATGTAGCTCTGTTTGTGGTACTTCTGTACTTTTTTTCCCACCATCTTTCCGTGTTTCCTCTCTTACAACACCCCATGTGATTAGCCAATCTTCTTAACACATTCTCCAAGGATGATTTCATCCACTCCCAAGATTTCAGCTGTCACGTTTATGGGTATGACTCCACAAACAAATCTTGATCTTTAGTCTTGACCTCTGCCCAACTCCTGACCTATGTTTTCATTTGCCTGTTGGACATCTCCACCTCATTGCAAAGTCATTAGGAACTAAAGTCAGACTCATTGTTTTTCCAATTTTTCAAAACTGTTTTCCCATTCTTGTGTTTTCTGTTTCTGTTAATGGCCACCACCACCCCAAACTGTCATCAAAGCCAGACGCCTCAGAGTTCTTTTCAACTCTCCCCATCTTCCTTAGCCCTGACATCCAGCCATCACTGAATCCTTTTGAGTCTGTCTCTGTAAAAACTTTCATGAAATTATTTCCATTCCATCTTTACCTCCCTGCCCATATTCTTATTTCCCCTCCAATCATTCCATCTAGTCATGTGTTCTTCCATTCATTTATATAAAGATGAGTAAAGGATGTACAGATAAGTAAGAAGTAGACCCTGCTGTCATGAAATTTAGTCTAGCATATCAGTTATCTTCCCAAAAAACAACATTATGTTTATCCCTGCTCAAAAGGTTTCTATTGGATGATATACAAATGCTAATATGCCATTCAATGTCCTTTCTATATGGTCTTGACTTACAAGTTCAGCTTTATCTCTCATAGCTACTACTACTGCGCACCCCACAACCATACAAATTCATACATACAGTCCCTTAGCCTAAAAACACCAAAATAGCAACTAGATCTTTGCCCAAAATAGAAAAAGTAATGTTGGAATTAGTATCTGATGAAAGAGTAGCAAAATACACCATAAAATAATAAAACTTACTTAAAAAACAGTCCTCCTTCATCTTAATAAGTATTTTCCCTTCACCATTGTCACCTTGGGAATGGGGAAGGAGGACTAATTATGCTAGACATTTTGTTTTATTTTTGACACGATTTATTGAGATAGACTGATCATACTAATCACCCTTTTCATAAATGAGGGAACAGTCTCAGAATGTCTGAATAACTTGGCTTAGGTCAGATGATGGGGTATTTGAAGAGTGTCAGTGTGGTGATTCAAACCTGACTGAAAACATATCTTTCCTATGTCATTATGTTGCCTCCAGTGGGAAGCTCATTTATGACATTGGTCCATAGTTTACAGTCACACAGTTTTTGACCCCAAGTGAGTTATCCAGATTGATTGGCCACCCTGGGTCAAGTGGCTAACGCATAGTGTTGTTACTGTTAGTTGCCATTAAGTCAGCTCCACCTCATGGAAACCTCATATATAACCGAATGAAATACTGCCCAGTCCTACGCCATCTTCACAATAGTTGATGTCTTTGAGTCCATTGTGGCTATTGTATAGTGCCTTCCAACCTAGGGGCTCATCTTCCATCACTATATCAGACAATATTCTGTTGTAATCCATAGGGTTTTCATTGGCTAATTTTCAGAAGTAGATCTGCAGGCCTTTCCTCCTAGTCTTAGTCTGGAAGCTCTCCTGAAACTTGTCTACCTACGTTGACTCTGCTGGTATTTGAAATGCCGGTAGCATGGCTTCCAGCATCATAGCAACATACAAGCTACCACAGTACAACAAACTAACAGACAGGTGGTAGCTAAAACGTTGTTGTTGTTAGATGCCGTCGAGTTGGTTCCGACTCATAGCCAACACTTCATAGGTACTAAATATTAATTCTCATCTTCTGCATTACCAAGCTTGACCCAAATTACATTGGGCTGTTTTTATTAATCAAACTCATTTTGAAAAGACAGAGTATTATTACCACCAGTGACGATATCTTTTAAAATGTTCTGCAGGCTCTAAAACCAGTTTTCAAAGAGAAGTTCTAGAAATTCTCTGAACAACGGAAGTATTTCTGAAATAGATGTGCACTCTCGCTGGGCAATACTCACGTGTATAAATTCTAAACAGTGTTTCACCAGTCGTTCTACCTGGTGTTTATACTTTACTTACAGAATTATAATTTAGATTTAAGAAAGCAAACTGTTGATTATATCCCTTTTTCTTATCTTGTAACTTTTTTTCAATTGTGTTTTAAGTGAATGTTTACAGCGCAGATTAGTTTCTCATTCAAAAATTTATACACAAATTGTTTTGTAACATTGGTTGCAATCCTCGCAATATGCTGGCACTCTCCCCCTTTTCCTTTACACCCTGGGCTTCCGGTGTCCATTCGTCCAAGTTTCCTGCCTCTTCCTGCCTTCTCGTCTTTGCTTTTGGGCAGGTGTTGTCCATTAGGTCGCCTATACTTGATTGAACTAAGAAGCACGGTCCTCACCTGTATTGGTTGTTTATAGGCCTGTCTAATCTTTGGCTGAAAGGTGGACTTCGACAGTGGCTTCAGTTCTCAGCAGGGTGTCCAGGGGCCATGCTTTCCGGCTTCCCTCTGTCTCTGTCAGACCAGTAAGTCTGGTCTTTTTTTGTGAATTTGAATTTTGTTCTATGTTTTTCTCCCGCTCTGTCCAGATCCCTCTGTTGTGATCCCAGTCAGATAGTTGGTGGTGGTAACCAGGCACCATCTATTTCTTCTGGGCTCAGGCTGGTGAGGCTGTGGTTCATGTGGTCCCTTAGTCCTTTGGACTGATATTTTTCTTGTATCTTTGGTTTTCTTCATTCTCCTTTGCTCTAAACGTGATGGGACCAGTAGATGTATTTTAGATGGCTGCCCACATTAACTTGTAACTTTTAAGAAGTATCTTTGGAACTGCAGAATAAGGCAGTTAAACACACGTACGCACACATACAAACATACGAATTGAAATCCAATGGCACTGGGGACAGCAGTTCACAAAATGACCGTTGTTATAAAAACAAATTTAAATTGGCTTGACCACATGGATTGAAAAGTGGCTTAAAACAATTTAATATAATAAAATATAGAATGCCCAATCCAAATTTCTCCTAGATTACTAAATTAGAATACTCAGAAATGTGAGTCAAAAAGAACATTACTCTAACTTCAGAGAAAATGCTGATTAATTTATATGAAAAACATAAACTTAAATCCAGACAAACTCCCTAAAAGAAACCTTAAAGGAGAGCAAAACATAAATTTGCTATAGTATGTGGCATCAGAAAGAATAATTTCAGTAATACTGAATTTATAGAAAAAAAATTGACCAGGGAGCTGGAAATATATCACATGTATAATCATAATAACAGTTGCTGTGAGGCAGGAGCCAGGTCTGGGCATCTTCTTTATTGTAAAGAAGGAAGCCAATTTTGATTTTAAATATCTTTTCTAAGACCAAACGTGGCAGAAGTGATGCTTGAATTGATTTCTTTACCAAGCTTTTCCTGTTGCTGCTCGTATTGGATTGCTCATGGGATGGAATTTGTTCACTTCTTTCTTTTTCTTTCTTCCTTCCTTTCTTCCTCCCTCCCTCCCTTCCTTCCTTTCTTCCTTCCTTCCAATTTTCCTTTTCTTTCCTTTCCTTTTCCTTCCCACTCCAGTCCCCAGCTTCCTTATCACCGTTTTAGGAAAATCTCCATGAGGGATAATTGGAAGGTAAGGAGAATTCTCCAGGGACTGATGTCCCTGTAGAAGGACATCCTGCTTGGTAAAGTAGAGGGTCAGGAAAAAAGAGGAAGACCCTCAGTGAGATGGATTGACACAGTGGCTGCAACAATGGGCTCACGCATAGCAATAATTGTGAGGATGGCGCAGGACCGGGCAGTGTTTTGTTCTGTTATGCATAGGGTTGCTATGAGCCAGAACGAACTCGCCAACACCTAACAACAACGACAAGGAGAACTAGCTCTGAGTTTGGTAGCTGCTAACAGATTACCTTTCTTCACACCAGTCCACGCAGCTATTAAAAGCTCTGATGGGTTCTTCTTATCCTAGTGGGGTCCCTTTGTCTATGGCAGTCCTGATCCTTTACTTACCCATGACCCCTCCCACCCCCAAATAGTTGCCATGGAGTTAATCTTGACTCATGGCAACCCCAAGTAGAACTATGCTTCATGTGGTTCTCAGTGACTGATTTTTTGGATGTAGATCACCAGGTCTTTCTTCTGAGGTGCTGCTGTGTGGACTCATATAGCCAAACAGTCAGTTAGAAGCCAGCGTGTTAACAGTTTGCACCACCCAGGGACTCCCATCCATGCCCAGACTCAGCAAATGCCTCCAGGAAAGGAAGCAAGTATCTCTAATTGACATCTGTTTAATGTTAAAAATATTGGGTATAACCCTTTGTAGACTTTAGTTCCTTTATTTACCTATTTGGTTAATTAATTAATTTATTTATTTTAGTTTAGCTGATGTTTGCTAGATGTTATGGCAGGGATAATAGTCTGTTAAGGGCTAAGCTGCTAACTGAAAGGTCAGTGGTTTGAACCCGCCAGCTACTCTGCAGGAGAAAGATGTGGTAGTCTGCTTCTGTAAAGATTACAGCCTTGGAAACCCTATGGGCCAATTCTACTCTGTTCTATAAGGTTGACTCGATGGCAACAGGTTTGTGATCTTCTCTGTTCGATTTGGAAATGGAATTTCCAGGATGTTTTATAATGTTGCTCTTCAAACTGGGACATTTGTAGCCCTGAGGTAAATAAACACTTTCCAAGGGTTGTACAGGTATAGATAATTTAAATGGAGTCAATTATCAGAGCCTCAACTTCCATATGGACTCTTCCTAAAATTACCTGCCTGAGAATAATTCTGGATGGGGATATTATGCTGGTTCTCCTTTCCCATCTCTCCTCTCACAACACTTTTGTCTTATTTCCCAAAATAAAGGCAACCATTTGCCTACCCAGAAATGTACCATGGTGCGTTTTCACCTGGGGTGTTAAAGGGACAATTTGAAATATTGGTGTTTGGAAGACTCCTTCAGTCAATGCAGCATAAACCGGGGTAAAACTTTATGTCTTTTCCTGTCTTATACATATGAATATTATTGGCATAATGTGACGTTAGGAGTGGGGTATTTTCACCTTTGTTAGGATTGTCTACATTGGAATATGTAGGTGAGTGTGGTGATGAGAGTGATGACGGTTTTTGTTTAATGCTCACATCACTTCTATTCAGCTAGTATTTTCCAAGAATACTTTGCTCCTGGGGTCAAGACCCTTGAGAGTGAAGCCAGGAGAATACTCTGAAGGTAGCAGTGCTTTGTATCACCTAGAGACAAACTCATGGCAAGTTTTAAATGCCCTGTGTATCTATCTTAGAATTAGAAATTCAGGATTGGTTGGAAAAATACGATGGAAATACCATGCAGTAACAAGAGTGAGCTTGGTGAGTACTTTTGTTTACCTGTTTCTCAGTGGTATATTATTTGTATGTTTTGTATGTTTGTAAAGGAGAGGTGAAAACTTTAAGCAGCTCAATTATACCTTTGAGTAAAAGGAACATATATCAGCCAGATTACTGTTTTATACTTTCTTGAACACTTACTCAGACTCAAGAGGAATATTATTGGGTATAATTAATTTTATATTTAATTTTCCTTTGGCACATGTCTCCTAGTCAACCACTTTCCTAATAGTTCATTCATTCCTAACATATGCTTATTAGATTTACATTAATTTAAGAAAACTATGTTGTAGGTTTTACCATAAATGATGCACTTAACAATTGTTAATATACTTTTGGTATGTATACCACTTATTAGTGATTTAATTTTCTTTTCATTTTGCTGTTAATTTCCATTGAACCCTTGCCTCATTCAAGAAATGAATAATATGGAGACCATTCATTTCATTAAGAGATGCATTTCAAATAAAAATTTCCTTTTTATGTGTAATGATTATCAAAATTTGTAATATAGTTTGTCATTTTTTTCACCTGTGTCCTAATAATAATTTTAATGCTAGCTCAATCAAAAAGAAAAAAAATTTAATATTTAGAGTCTTATGATCAGAGGAAAAAATGAATTTTTATTTACATCAGTATTTTTGTTGATGCATGAAGAAGTGATTACTAAGACTTTCAAGCATAAAAATATATTAATTAGGACATAGAATGTTGAGGAAGAAGAAAAGAAACATGAGTTCAAGAAAAAAAGAACAATATACAGTTATAGACTAGAAATTGTTGTTGTATATTTTTAAATGAATGACACCAAAAAAACCAAACCCACTGCTGTAGCGTTGATTCTCACTCATAGTGAGCCCATACGGTTTCCAAGGCTGTAAATTTCCAAGGCTGTAAAGCAGACTGCCACATCGTTCTCCCACAGAGCCGCTGGTGGTTTCGAATGGCTGACCTCTTGGTTAACAGTCCAGGGTTTTTAACCACTGTGCCAGCAGGACTCCTTAAATGGATGATAGAGGCTATCAAATTGCTGTCTTATTTGGATTCTTTAACTAGATGGCAATGGGTTGTTGTTTTGATTGTTAGATTCTTTTGGCTACACATAAAAAGAATGGTGTAACTTCTATTCAAAAATTGTCCTTTTCCAGTACACAATACAAGGGAAACTAACACAACCTGCACAAGGAAAGGTCATGGAGGCCCCATGGACACATCCAAACTCCCCGAGGGACTGAGTTGCTGGACGGAGGGCTCTGGGAACCATGGTCTCGGGGAACAGCTAGCTCAATTGGCATAACACAGTTTATAAAGACAATGTTCTACATTCTACCTTGGTGAGTAGCATCTGGAGTCTTAAAAGCCTGTGAGCAGCCATCTAAGATAGACCACTGGTCTCATCCCTTTGGGATCAAGGGAGAATGAAGAGAACAGGATACAAGGAAAAGATTAGTCTGAAGGACTAATGGACCACAGCTACCAAGGCCTCCACCGGACTGAGTACAGTACAGCTCGATGGTGCCCGGCTACCACCACTGACTGCTCTGACCGGGATCACAACAGACGGTTCTGGACAGAGCTGGAGAAGGATGTAGAACATAATTCTAACTCACAAAAAAAAAGACCAGATTTACTGGCCTAAAGGAAACTGGAGAAACCTCAAGAGTATGGCCCCCAGACACCCTTTCAGCTCAGTGGTGAAGTTACCTTCAAGGTTCACTGTTCAGCCTGGGAGTGGACAGCCCAGTAAAACCAAATGAGACTAACGAGGTACAGGAGTCCAGTGACAAGGGCCAGAAGGCAGAAGGGGAGTAGGAAGCTGATGATAAGGGAACACAAAGTTGAGTAAGGATACTGTTGTTGTGAGATTGTTAACCATTGTTATAGGGCAACATTTGTAGTAACTGTTAAATGGGAGGCTATTTTGTCCTGTAAGCCTTCATCTTAAGTGAGAATAAGAGCACAATTAGAAGAGCGTAGTCAATGTCACTTAAATGTGTACATAAAAAGTTTTGAAATGGTGTATCTTTGGTTATGTGTATTTTCACCAAAAAAAAAAGAGAATTCAGAGGGTTAAAATGTTGTGGGGTCATTAACCAAAGTCATAAAACAGCATGTGTACTACTGTTGCATGAGAAGATGTTTGTTCTGTAAGCCTTCACCTGAAGTACAATAAAATATTAAAAAAAAAAAATTGTCCTTTTCAACAAACATTGCTAGAACAATTGGACTTTCATGTGCAAAATATGAACCTAGACACACCTTTCACAAAAATTAAGATGGATCATAGAACTAAATGTAAAACACAAAACTATAAAACTTCTAAAAGAAAGCATAGGAGATTATCTTGGGTTTGGCAGTGAGTTTTTAGATAAACACCAAAAGTATGATCCATGAAAGAAAAAAATCAGTAAGTTGGACTTTATTAAAATTAAAAACTTCTGCTCTATGAAAGACACAGATAAGATAATCAAAAGACAAGCTACAGACTGGGAGAAAAAATTTATAAAGCACCTGTCTGCTAAAGAACTTGTGTCTAAAATATGCAAAGAATTCTTAAAATTCAGCAATAAGAAAACAGTCCAACTAAAAAATGGGCAAAAAACCTGAACAAACACCTCACCAAAGAAGATATACAGCTGGCAAATAAGATGAAAAGATGTTAAACATAATTTGTCATTAGGAAATTTCAAATTAAAATAACAATGATCTACCACTACACACCTATTAGATTGACTAAAATTCAAAAAAATGGAAAACATCAATTGCTGGGGAGGATATGGAGCAACAGAAACTCATTCATTGCTGGTGGGAATACAAAACGGTACAGCAACTTTGGAAGACAGTTTGGTAGTTTCTTACAAAGCTAAACATAGGGTTACCATACAATCCAGCGTTCACACTCCTATGTATTTACCCAGCTGATCTGAAAACATGTGTCTACCCAAAAACCTGCATGTGAATGTTTATAGCAGCTTTATTCATAGTTGCCAAAAATTGGAAGTAACTAAGATGTTCTTCAGCAGGTGAATGGATAAACAAACTGTGGTAAGTGGTAAAAAGAAATGATCTGTAAAGCCATGAAAAGACATGGATGAAACTTAAATACATATTGCTAAGACAGTGAAAAGGCTACATACTATACAGTTCCAATTACGTGACATTCTGAAAAAGGCAAAACTATAGTGACAGCAAAAATATCAGTGGTTGCCTGGGTTTCAGGATGGGGGAGGGTTGAATGGGAGAAGCACAGGGGATATTTTTAGGGCAGTGAAACTATTCTGTATGATACTGTAATGGTAGACACATGACATTTTGCATTTTTCAAAACCAATAGAACAAAATATGAAAGAGTAAACCTTAATGTATGGAAATGAAAAAGGAATAACTTAGGAGACGAAGTGATCCCAAAATGGAATGCAGAATGTGACAAAATAATTTAACTGTATTACAAATATATGAAACAACCTCACTGAAGGGAGTGGGGAGAAAAGGTGCTGACTTCAGTAACTTTGGAAATGAATGGAGTTGGTAAGATTAAAGGCAAGATAAACTGTATATGAGCACTGTACTCTAGTTGATAAAACTGTTTCCCACAGGGGTATGGGTTAACAATTCTGATACTGCTATAGATGTATACTGTAATTGAACAATTAAATAAATGGAGGGTGAATGGTGGAAGGCAGGGTTCTCTCTGTTGGAGTGGGAGTTTACAGATAAGCAAAAGGAGGAGGCTAAAAAAATTAGATTTGCAGACATCAGTATGAACTCATGTTTAGCTTAATATAAATACAGGTGATTATATATGGAAGTATTTATAGATATGAGTATACACACATTCATGGATAAGAATCAGCATAAATCTTATCCCCAGAATATGAGGAGTAATAAAACCCCCACTTTGCCACTTCCCCATTCATCTTTGACACCAGCCACCATGTGGCACTTTATCTCTCTGACCCTAGCCACCTAAAGCTAGGGCAGATGTCACAAGTTAAAAGAATACTGTCCTTCAGACTGCCAAATAGGCAGATGCCAGCTGCAAATTTGGAGAGTCCACATGACACCCCAAACTTCTGACCTGGTGGCCATAGATTCAGGGTTTTCCCAGTACCCCGTCAGGATGCCAGTCACAAGCTTGGAGACTTCCTCTGGGTTCCCTCACTTTCACCTACTGGCTCCCATTACTTCTTTGGGTTCGGTAGTTCACTGGAACAACTCACAGAACTGACAGAAAGCACTATACTTATGATTATGGATTTATTATAGCAGAAAGATACAAATCAGAATCACCATAAGGAAGAGATGCATGGATGAGGTCTGAGAGGGTTCCCAACACTGAGCTTTCATGTACCAAAGAGGGCACATCACCCTCCCTTTGCCAACCAGGAAGCTCTGAGCCTTCATGTTCAGAGCTTTTATCAGCCAGTCATGACAGAGTCCTCACTGCATATGCGTGATAGGCTAAATCGTGCTTCCTAAGATTAGTTGACATCACCTACCAGGTGAGTCTTTTCTGGTCTGGCCAGCCCCCACTTGTTAGCACAAATCCTCAGATGTAGTCTAGAGGTTTCAGATAAAAGTACCTCAGTTACTCTCAGGGCTATTTCACAGGAACCAAGGCCAAAGGCCAAAGGGTTTTTCCTTTACCACACCACGCATATATTTCCTTGCTCTGTCAGCTGAGAGGGCCTAGAAGCAGCAACACTCCATTAGCAACAAGCATACCTAGTGCCCAGATCTTGGTTTATAATACCATTCTTCAATAAAGGAACCAAGGCTCTTTGGAGAAATGTCTACTTCTAGGACTGGGGCAGGAAATATACAAGATGAGCCTGGACCATCTTGTAGTACAGAGTGAGGAAATGCTCTTAAAGCAAAAAACCCTACATTGATGAGGTTATGTCAAAGGGACACAAGAGTCAATTGAAAGAGCTCCCAGTGGCCAAAGCTGGAAAAATTTGAGCAACAAAATAAATAAAGTAGTGTTAGACTATTACCCAAAGTATAAAATCAATATCTATGAGTCCATAATGATTGAAAAAATAAGTGGAGAAGAAACAAATTTCCCTTGAGAAGAATTTCAAATTTATGTAGAAACTCTACCATCAAGGAGGGGGAGCATGACTCCCACCTTAAGTATGGACAGCATACAGTGACCTCCTTCAAAGAGTACAGTATGGAAGGGGTGGGGGAGTAACTTTACAGTGAAGAAAGCTGACGCACGACCTCAGTCAAGTGATCAAAGTTGATATCAACAGTAATAAATCATGTTGATACTATGTATCCTTGATATAAGATGAAAATGATACTTTACCTGTGTTTTTTTCCTCTCTAAAACCTGTACCACCACTCTAATCATGAGAAAAACATCAGACCAGTCCCAATTCAGATACAATTTACAAAATACCTGACCAGTACTCCACAAAAAACTGTTAAGGTCATCAAAAACAAGGAAAGTCTGAGAAACTGTCACAGCCAAGAGGAGCCTGAGGCGGCATGATGTCTAAATGTCATGTGGGATCTTGGAACAGGAACGGATATTAAGTAAAGACCAAGGAAATTTGAATAAAGTATGGGCTTTAGTTAGTAATAATGTATCAATACCAGTTCATTGATTGTCATAACTGTACCATGCTAATGTGAGATATTAACAGTAGGGGGAACTGTGTGCAGAGTATATGGGAGCGCTCTGTACTATCTTCACAATTTTTCTGTAAATCTAAAACTGTTCTAAAATTAAAAGATTATTTTGAAAAAATTTCAAATATTTCTGTGTAATGGAAATTATATACCTTGACACTATTTAAATTTATAGTGAAAATTTAGATGTCAATTTAAAATATGCAAGTAGGTACACACCTTTTCAAAATAATTTTATGGAATACTTAAAAAGAAAGCTTGAAGACCACTTTTTTTTTTTTTTTAATTGTACTTTAGATGAAGGTACGGAGCAAACTAGTTTCTCATAAAACAATTAATACACATATTATTTTGTGACATTGGCTGCCAAACCCATGACATGTCAACACTCTCCTTCTCCTTCTTGACTTTGGGTTCCCATTACAAGCTTTCCTGTCCCCTCCTGCCTTCTCGTCCTTGCTCCTGGGCTAGTGTGCCTATTTAGTATTGTTTTGTTTTATGGGCCTGACTAATCTTTGGCTGAAGGGTGAACCTCAGGAGTGACTTCATTACAGAGCTAAAAGGGTGTTGGGGGGTCATACTCTCAGGGTTTCTCTGGTCTCCATCAGATCATTAAATCTGGTCTTTTTCTTTTTGTGAGTTAGAATTTTGTTCTACATTTTTCTGCAGCTCTGTCCTGGACGGTCTATTGGGATCCCTGTCAGAGCAGTCAGTGGCGGTAGCCGGGCTCCATCTAGTTGTGCTGGACTCAGTCTGGTGGAGGCTGTGGTACTTGTGGTCCATTAGTCCTTGAACTAATCTTTCCCTTGTGTCTTTAGTTTTCTTCATTCTCCCTTGCTCCAGATGGGGTGAGACCAGTGGAGTATCTTAGATGGCCGCTCACAAGATTTAAGACCCCAGACGCTACTCACCAAAGTAGAATGTAGAACATTTCTTTATAAACTGTATTATGCCAGTTGAGCTAGATGTTCCCTGAGACCATGGTCCCCACAGTGCTCAGCCCAGTAGTTTGGTCCCTCAGGGAGTTTGGATGTATCTGTGGAGCTTCTGTGACCTTGCCTTGGACAAGTTGTGCTGGCTTCCCCAGTATTGTGTACTGTCTTACCCTTCACCAAAGTTACCACTTATCTATTGTCTGTTTAGTGCTTTTTCCTCTCTACCCCTCCCCTCCCTCGTAACCATCAAAGATTGTTTCTTTTTGTGTATAAACCTTTTCATGAGTTTTTATAGTACTGGTCTCATACAATATTTGTCCTTTTGTGGTTGACTTATTTCACTCAGCATAATGCCCTCTGGATTCAGCCATGTTGTGAGATGCTTCACAGATTCATCATTGTTCTTTATCATTGCATAGTATTCCGTTGTGTGTATGTACCATAGTTTTTTTTAATCCATTCATCTGTTGATGGGCATCTAGGTTGTTGCCATCTTTTTGCTATTGCGAACAATGCTGCAATGAACATGGGTGTGCATATGTTGAAGACTACTCTTTATGGTACTTTATAAAGCCCTATCTGCGAACTCTCAAAGATGGCCCACTGGGTCAGGCCATGGCAAGAGGGAGGTATGGTCACAGCCTATTCCATGATTTGGGTTGGCTTCTAAGAAGAGACCGCATACAGTTTAAAATACCTGCTTTTGAACTGCATTTTGAGAACATTCAAAATAACCAAGAAAAAAGTCCCCAGCTTTCCTAGTTTACTACTTTCAATATACATTTCAAGGAAAGAAATCCCTTAGTTTTGTACCTAGTGAAAAGAAGGCCCTTTATATTTCTTTTGAATTTCATAATTCTTCACAACGCAGAGAAAACTGTAAAGTGCCATCCACCCCTAAGGTGTGATTCCTAGATTCTCCCTGTGGCAGCTCTCAAAAGGCCTGTTAATGGGTGGAGCCCACCAGCACATTGTGACAAACCATGGATCATACTTCCTATATTCATGGTGGTTCTGCATCACAGCCATGGAATAGATTACCCCAGTGTTTGAATTGGATTGTGGCCCCTCAAAAGACTTGCTGAAGTCCAAACGCTATGACTGTGAATGTGATCTTGTTGTGGGAAATAGGGTCTTTCTCTGAAGATATCAGCTAAGTCATACCAGAGTGGGTTGTGTCCTAGTCCTTACCCCTTATGAGTGGTATCTTTAAAAGGGAGAACAGACATGGAAATAAGAGTCACCCACCGGGGAAGACAGATGCCATGTGATGATGGAAGCAGATGTATCTGTAAGCAGCAAAGGAATGCCAAAGATTGCCGGAAGCCACCAGAAGCTAGAGGAGAGACATAGAACAGTTCCTCTCTCAAAGCCTCAAGAAGGAATCTACTTAGTGAAGACCCTGATTTGGACTTCTGGCCTCCAAAACTGTGAGAAAGTAAATCTGTGTTCTTATAAGCCACCCACTGTGTGGTATTTTGTTATGGCGGCCCCAGGAGACTAAGACACCCAGCAAATGAAAGCCAGCATGGTCGTTGTGAGATAATGCAGGAGCTAGTTTGGTTTTATAATGTTAATATTTTATTTATTATAATTATAATGGTAAAAGGCTTAGTTCTTCCTTAGGCTTTTATTTAATGTACAGATCATATTCTATTTATAAATCCAGAAAATTGTATCAGTCACTATAAGGTGGCTTTTGCAAGTGTGTTACATTTCCTTAAGTTTTCATTGTTGTTGTTGTTGTTGTTAGGTGTTGTCGAGTCAATTTTCGACTCATAGTGACCCCATGTGACAGAGTAGAACTGCCCCATAGGGTTTTCTAGGCTGTAATCTTTACGGAGGCAGTCATTTGAACAGAACAAGGAAATAATATGTGGTCTAAAATCAGAAAAGATGTGTGTCAGTGTTGTACCCTCTCATCATACTTACTCAGTCTGTATATTAAGCAAATAATCTGAGAAGCTGGACAAGCCATGAGGATTGGAGGAAGACTCATTAACAACCTGTGATATGCAGATGAGACAATCTTGCTTGCTGAAAGTGAAGAGGACTTGAAGCACTTACTGATGATGACCAAAGACTACAGCCTTCAGTATGGATTACACCTCAACATAAAGAAAACAGAAATCTTCACAACTGGACCAATAAGCAATATCATGATAAATGGAGAAAAGATTGAAGTTGTCAAGAATTTCATTTTACTTGAATCCACGATCAACACCTGTGGAAGCAGCAGTTAAATCAAAATACACATTGCATTGGGCAAATCTGCTGCAAAAGACCTCTTTAAGGTGTTAAAAAGTAAAGATGTCACCTTGAAGACTAAGGCGCGCCTGACCCAAACCGTGGTGTTTTCAATCGCCTCATATGCATGCAAAACTTGGACAATGAATAAGGAAGACCGAAGAAGAACTGATGCCTTTGAATTGTGGTGTTGGCAAAGAATATTGAATATACCATGGACTGTCAGAAGAACGAACAAATCTGTCTTGGAGGAAGGACAGCCAGAATTCCCCTTAGAAGCAAAAATGGCAAGAGTTGTTTTTGTTTACTCTGGACATGTTATCAGGAGGGACAAATCCCTGTAGAAGGACATCATGCTTGGTAAAGTGGAGGGTCATTGAAAAAGAGGAAGACCCTCAATGATATGGATTGACACAGCAGCTGCAACAATGTCCTCTAATATAGCAACGATTGTGAGGATGGCACAAGACTGGACAACATTTTGTTCTGTTGCACCTAAGGTCACTATGAGTCAGAGCTGACTTGACGGCACCTAACAAAAACAACAATCTTTACTTGAACAGATTGCCAGGTCTTTCTCTTGCAAAGCCACTGCATGTGTTCAAGCCAACAACTTTTCAGTTAGCAGCCGAACGCTTAACCGTTGCACTACCAGGTCTCCTTTAATTAGATGTATAAAATAATATATTCAGTTATCTTTTCTTGACTGGCCTTTCTAGAGGTTTATTAGTTCAAAAAATAAACTTTTTGACTTACTACTTTATGTTTGTTTCCTGTTTCATTATTTCTACCTTATCATTATTATTCTCTTCCTGCTACTTTCTTTTTTGCTCTGCTTTTTCTAGCCTCTTGAGAAGGATCATTGATTTTCGGTCTGTTTTCTTTTCTAATACATACATTTGAGGCTATAACTGTCCTCTAAGCACTGCTTTAGCTGTATCTCTCAAGTTTTTATATGTTGTGTCTTCATTATCATTCAGTTCAAAATATTTTCTTGTGATTTCTTCTTTGATGTATAGATTATTCAGAAATGAATTGCTAAAATTTCAAAAAAGTGTGGGTTTTCTAGTTATTTTTTCTTTATTGATTTTTAGCTAATTCCACTGTGGTCAGAGGACTTATTGTGAAGGTTTTCAAATCAATTCTCTTTTTTAAGTCCTTCAGTTCTCCAGTGAATAAATACATCTTCCCATGTATTTAAGTAAATCTTTTTAAGTATAACAAATTCAACTCTAAAATCTGACAAATCTTAATTATTTTGAATGTTCCAATACTATTTATAAACTCACATCTCAGCTTAAAATCATAAATCTAAACCAATTTGTATTTTAAATTGGAATCATAAAGAGAAAGTGCTAATCTAAAGCAATGCTGTCCAATGTGGTAGCCACCACACATGTGGCTATTTAAATTTAAAATTTAACTAATTAAAATTAAATAAAATAATAAGTTCAGTTCCTCACTCAGAGTAGTCGTATTTCAAGTGCTCAATAGCTACACATGGTTAGTGGCTACCGTATTGAACAGTGCAGAATAGAGCATTTCCATCACTGCAGAAAGTTCTGTTAGACTGCACTCTAGCCCATCCTGTAGGGTACTGGACAGCCTTTCAGTTGGCTGCTCTGGGATCAGGTGCCCACCCTGGTCCAATCAGCTGACAGAGTCATGTGGCATGGTGATTTATGCAAACATTACTCCACACAAGGGAGGTATTATGGGACCTCCTTAGAAAGGGATTGAGGCAGAGACAGATATTCTATGGCAAACTGCCTGGCAGATGCCTAGTTGACCTTCAGGGTCCCATGCAGACATCACCTCCTGTAAGACAACCCTCCTAACTCTGTCAGATTAGTCACTCTTTCTTCTGGACTCTCACAGTGGTCTCTTCATAGTTCTCCTGATGTTGTAGTGTGGTCTGTATGTTTCCATATCTGTCTCCAACTCTGGACTGTGAACATTCTGAAGGCTAGAAATCTGTATCCTTTTTATATTTACGTTCTTGATGCATTATACAGTGTCTGGTTCATGGCAGGTCTTGGTACACTGATGAATGAGAGGGAACTTTCTCTGAGGGGCAGTGTGATTTGGAGCTAAGAATTAGAAGACCTGAATTCTTTTTCCACTCAGTCCCTATCCCCTGTGCTCATCAGCAGGTCCAACACTTTTCTCTTGGCCTCAATTTCCTCTCCTGCCAAATGAGGAGGCTGGCTTAGATAAGATTGCCCATTGGCCATATACATGAGTAAGTACAATATGAATGAAGGGAGAGTCATGGCAAGGAAGCTGGGGAAATGCTTGGTCAAAAATGATAAGTGGGTATTTTTTAACTATAGGAGTGCACAGAACCTTTATAATGCTAAGGTCCTTTATGGCACTTTAAGAAAGGGATAGAATTTGCAGAGTTTCTCAGACTTATTTGATGGACCATGGAACTGTGTGTGTGCACATGTGTGTGTATGTGAGTGTGTGTGGGTGTGTGGGTGTAGAGAGAGAGAGAGACATAATAAAGGACTAATGTTCCATGGAACACACCTTGAGAAATGGTGGGTTAGCATATCTCTAAGGGAGTTTCCAGTTCTGCATTTTTATGTTGTTTATGAAGATGTTGCCCAAAGTCTTACAGTCCTCAGTGCATGACTGAGATGGTGCCAGGACTTTAAACTCATACAGTCACACACTTAATCTTTCACTCCTCAGTCCCTGCTTCCTCATCTTCTGTTCTACTTCCTGCCTCTGCCCTAGAGAAGGATTTGAAGCGACTCTACTTGAAATGGAGCCCTGGTGGTGCAGTGGCTAAGAGATCGGCTGCTAACCAAAAGGTCAGCAGTTGGAGTCCACCAGCCACTCTTTGGAAACTCTATGGGGCAGTTCTACCCTGTCCTATAGGGTCGCTATAAGTTGGAATCAAGTCAATGGCAACAGGTTTTTTGTTTTTTTCTACTTGAAATGCCTGTCAGGATGGAAGGGGCTGGGTGCCAGTACATTGAACACTGGACCTCTGATGGTGAGGCAGTGTCAATGCTGATCTGAAAGAGCAGCTGCTTTGAAAATTCAAACAGAAAACAGAATGATTTTATTTTAATTTAAAATTGATTTTTCTCAGTTATACCATGATTCTTTCATGAAATCCTGGATGTCACTGTGTAATGTATCTAATTTGAGCCACAACTTAATATGTCAGGCTTTCCATGGACATACACATGAGTTCTTAAAGCAGCAACAGATTATTAATGTTATGTTAATAAAAAAGCAATAATGAAATATTATATGGTTTTCTTATTCCATATATTAGTAATGAGGACCTTTTGTGTTTTGGTGGGTCTGATATTTTACCATGTGGTTGCCAAATAGATTAGAAAATGTTTTTGCCTTCTTAGCAGAAAGGCTCCAAATTAGGTTACGTGACTAGAAAATATTTGCAACAGTTAACAAAAATGGTCACGAGGCATTATGGGATAGGAGGCGATGAACTTACTTTAAGCTGAGATGAAACAAACAATTCTATCAGCTGCTTTGGAAATAAAAAAGTAGAAAAAAACCAGGGTAACCCCAAAATATAGTCCTGTGCTATGCTAAATTGCTACCTGCACTGGCACTGACCAACATAATCATATTAAAAACCAGTATTTATTGTATGCCTTTGGCAGACACTCTTCTAAGCACTTTACACGCATCATCTCATTTAATTCTCAGGTCTTCGGTAAGAGGGAGGCACAATCCTTATTTCTAAGGTGGGGCAGTAAACACACAGAAGTGAAGTGCCATTAGTAACAAGTGGCAGACCTGGGATTTGAACCTGGCCTGTCTGACTCCGGAGCCCATGCTCATAATATCTGGCCTAGCAGGTCTAGGCTCCAGATCTGGGGAGGCACTGCACACCTCTGGCCAATCCAGAAGAGCTGCAATTATTTCTGGTAATGGTATCATTTGCCTGACTCTCAAAGGTCACTGCAGATCTGGTAGGTGACCTCCCTGGCAGACTTTACGGTGGTGATGAGAAGTGTAGTGGTGGTCCAGGCAGATCTTCCAATTACACCATGACTCTTTATTAGAGGTGGCCACAGTCACATACGAGTTTAAAAGGCCACTTCATTCTTCATGGGGCCAAACTTTACTGAAGGACTGTTATTAGGTGCTGTCGAGTGGAAAATGACTCATAGTGATCTCATGTATAACAACAAAACATTGCCGGGTCCTGCTCCCTCCCCACAATCATTGCTGTTTTTGAGCCCGTAGTTGCAGCCACTGTGTCAACCCATCTCATTGAGGGTCTTCCTCTTTTTCTCTGACCCTCTACTAAGTATGATGTCCTTCTCCAGCGACTGATCACCCTGATGATGTGTCCAAAGTAAGCAAGACAAAGTCTCGCCATCCTTGCTTCTAAGGAGCATTCTGGCTGTACTTCCTTCAAGACTGATTAGTTCGTTCTTCTGGCAGTCCATGATATACTCAATATTCTTCACCACCACCGCAATTCAAATGTGTCAGTTCTTCTTCAGTCTTCCTTATTCATTGTCGAGCTTTCATATGCATATGGTACAATTGAAAATACCACGGTTTGGATCAGGTGCACTTTAGTTATCAAAGTGCGATCATTACTGTTTAAAGTTTTAAAGAGATCTTTTGCCGCATATTTGCTCAATGCAATACCGAAAGACTAGGAACTCATAAAAAATTACACTCCACTTGTCCCCCTCCCACACGCACACCCTTGTACATCCTCCATCCCAGTGATCAACCCTGCAAAGACGTCAGTCATCACGGTTTTCTCTGCATCCTCCGACCATTTCTCTAAGTCAGGCACACAGGAGATTGACCTTCTTTCCTCTTAGTGGGTGACCTGTGCTGGATTAGACTTTGTTCAAAGGCTTAGGCTTCATGCTCACTTCCTCAGAATGCTCATTCACCTATTCAGGTGGGCAAGATGCAGTCTGGCTTCAACCTCTCTGGGGATACAAGGACAGGGTTGTGTAACCCAAGGATTCCAAGACCCCAACAATAATGTCAGGTCACCACCTGGCTTCTCCACCACCATCATTGGGCTTCACCAAACAAATCAATAGTCTGAAAAGCAAAAAGCTGTGTTCTTCAATTGTCTGATTTTCAAAAGGCAAGAAATCATAAGAAGTTGACTTAGCCAATGCCCTCTCTATGCAGATACAAAGTCAAATGTAGCTATGATTTAAATACTGATTACATGCCAGTTTTAAGTTGTTTTGTTTGTTTCTATGCAGAAGAAGTCAGGGGAGTGACTAAAAGCTTATTCATTTGCGGAGTTTTTCTTTTGGAAATGAACATGCTGGCACAATTTTAATTGGGTTTTAGTTGTTGCTGTTTTAATTCTCACAGTGATGGCTTGCCTATGTCTTTTGGGACTGTGGAGGGAGACTGGCATCTGGCATTTGAGGATTCTGGAGATTTGCACCATATTTATGTGTAATAACTATACAGTAAATAAACAGAATGAATAATTAAGTGAATAATGAGATTGTCAGAAAAGAAGACTTCCACAGAAATTCTCATGTGTGTTCCACCCTCCCTCCCTCCCTCCCGCATGATGATCCCATGGTGCTCTCTCACTGTGCCATTGCCCCCGTGGAAACCAGCAAGGACACTTTCCAAGCTGAATCAAGCATGTCAGTAATCAACAGGGTGAAATACCAATGAGAAAATTTCTCTCACTTTTGTATTTTCTTTAAATTGCAAGGATATTGGGTTTATGTAAGAATGACGTGGCTGGGGCATCTAACCTCCTCTAGCTTACAAAGGGGAGAGAGAATCAAGATCAACAGCCTAAAGCTGATTCCTATGAGGTGGAGGTCAGACATGCCTCCACCCTCCAACCTTTTCACCAGTCCTGACACCAACTGTCCCTCTACTCCTCCGCTGGGTTTGACAATTCCTTGCAATGGCCATACAGAAATCACAGACCATATTACTCCAATTATGGGGTTTATCAGGGAAGTAGCAGGTTGCAATTCACAATCAGAAACAACTCAGGATACAGTTCTCTGATCAGTTCAGCCTCTTCTCTGCCGTGCTCAGAGGCAGGCCTCTCTCTGGTCCCATGCTCCTCTGCCCAGCCTCTGCCTGGGCCATCCCCTGGTTCTGCTGCCACCATTTCTCTGCCACTGCCTCTTGCCATCTTGCTGTCTCTGGAGTTACAGCTCTCTCTCTATCTCTAGGAGGGTCTCAGCACAGGGATCCTGGGTCCAAAGGATGTGCTCTGCTCCCATCTCTTCTTCTTGGTGTAGTCAGGCCCCCGCTGCTCTGGGATTGGCTCTCTTTTAAGCCTAGCAGGTGACAAAACTGACCAATCCCCTTGTTAGGGTTCCATACACCTTATTTGCGTGGTCCCACCGCCAAAAGGGTACCATGCACCTTACTGACATTATTAGCAAGCTATCCAATCCCCTTGGTGGGCCACAAGCACTTCATTAGCATAGTCCCACCCAATCATTTGGTAGGGGTTACAAAGACTATGGCTAGAAGGGCCATATTAAGTAATTCACTGCATAGCAGTTTATATTCTTTAGAATTATTATTTTTTTATCCTAACCAAACCAAACCAAACCCGTTGCTGTTGAGTTGACCCTATAGAACAGAGTAGAACTGCCCCATAGAGCTTCCAAGGAGTACCTGGTGGATTTGAACTGCTGACCTTTTGGTTTGCAGCCATAGCTCTTAACCACTATGCCACTAGGGTTTCCTTTTTTGCTCTAGAGAGCTATATCTGCCTCTTAAAAAAAAAAAAAATCCATGAGATTAAATTTCATTGAATAATGAATCACTAAAACTTGAAATTTCAGAAATTTACTTTATCTAGAGAAATTATAGAAATGCATATGTGTTGTCTTAGTCAGGGTTCTTCAGAGAAACATAACCAGTGAGAATGGTATAGATATGGATATGGATATAGATATAGATATAGATAAGGAGCCCTGGTGGCACAATGCTTAAGTGCTTGGCTGCTAACTGAAAGGTCAGCGGTTCAAATACACCAATGGCTCTTCAGGAGAAAGACCTGACAACCTGTTCCCATAAGGATTACAGCCTAGGAAACCCTCTGGGGCAGTTCTACTCTGTCCTATGAGGTCACTATGAGTGGGAATCAATTTGACAGCACACAACAACAAATGGTTATAGATAGATCTAGATCTGAATCTGGATCTGGATCTGGATCTAGATCTAGATATCTGGATCTGGATATAGATATAGATAGAAAGAGAGAGTGAGAAGGAGAGAGATTTATTTAAAGGAATTGGCTCATGCAATTGTGGGGGGCTGGCAAGTCCAAAATCTGTAGGACAGGAGACAGGCTGGAGACTCCTGCAGGGTTTTGTCCCAAGATATGTAGGGCAGATGGAATGAGTGCAGTGAAGTTCTACCAAAATATCTATTTATATTCTGGAGGCAGAACACACCTTAGGAAAACTCCCTTTTCAAATAATTGATTGATTACATTACATTCGATTACATTATGGAAAGTAATTACATTACAATTTACATTAGATTATACTATGGAACAGCAACTAGATTAGTGTTTGGCCAAACAGCTGGGAACCATAGCCCAGCCAAGTTGACACATAAAGTTAACTATCACACCCGTGTTAATTAATTATTAATTAATACCCATATTAGCCAAGACAAGATGTCTTTGCCTTTAGATGCAGGCCATTCCTGGACACCCAAGCCTAAAATGAATCTTCCCAGAGGTAAAGTTCCCTTGTGTAATTACCGTTTATCTCATGTGAATTTTCATCCGTATACTCGTATGTTTTTCTTGTCCATTCATTCATTTGTTCATGCAGCAAATATTTACTGAGTACCTACCACATGCCAGGCACTGTGTCTGGCTCTGGGAATACTATGGTGTGCAAAACCAGACCCAGCTCCTGCCCTTGTGAAGCTTGCCTTCTGATCAGGGTGACAGAAATCAAATAATGAAACCAAAGTAAAATTGTACCTGTTATAGGTTCTATGAAGGAGAGATACCTGGTACAGGCAGAGACTTTAACAGGGATAGGCCAGTTGTCAAAGCAGGGACATCAGGTAGGCTTCCCTGAGGATTAAATGAGACTCTAAAGGATGACTAAAACTAACTAAACAAAGAAGAGAAGAAGAGCTTTCTGAGAAGAGGCAAGAACGTTTCAGAGCCCTTGGTAGGAGGGGCATGGCGAGTAGGATCCATGGTGGCAGAGGATCCGGGAGGCAGAGCATGGGCATAAGATGAAGCTGGCTTTACAGGTGGGGCCAGGCCATGCAGGGCTTTACAGACCATGGCAGGGAACGTTGTCTTTTTCCCAAAAACAATGGGAAGTCACTGGATGTTTTTAAGTGAGGGCGGGGCTGGTATGACCAAATTTGCCTTTGAAAACATCAGCCTGGCTGCAGTGTGGAGGACAGATCTGAGGGGTTCTGGAGTACATTCTGGCAGAGCACTGGAGACAGGAGAACACTGCAGGCATCCAAGCAAGAAATGATGTTGGCTGGGATTCAGGAGGTAGGATAGGGTTGGAAAGAAACAAGTGAATTTGACTTATCTCTGGGAGGTAAAAATCAACAGGGAGTGGTGATAGATGAGAGATGGTGGAGCACTGGGTGAGGGGTAGGATGACAAGTTTATCTCCTGAATTTCTGACTTACTGGGTAAATGAGATGCTAGTCAGTGTGATCTAGAATGCTGGAATAGTTTGAGTTGATTTTTGATCATGTTGACATTATTAGGCACCAAAGGCCACTTTCTGTTCCTCAACACAGATATTGATTTCTCTTTTTACATGCTGTTTTTCTGCCTGGAACACCCTCTCCTGCTTATTTTTCTCTGTCCGCCCACCCTTCAGGTCTCAGCCCAAACTTCAAGGTCAACTTCCTCAGCAGTGAAGCCTTCCCGAATTCCTCAGAATAGACTAGGTATCCCTTCCACACATTCTTAACACACCCTGTACTTCTCCTTCAAAGCAGTTGTTACAGTTAAAATTACATAATTATTTGTTTGAATTCTGTTTCTCCCTCTGCAATGTCAAGTCCTTGAGGACAGTGACCGTGTCTGTCTAATTAATACAGCAGACTGGTGGTTCTGGAGCCAGACTCTTGGGGTCCAAAGCTCAACTTCTCTACTGCCTAGTGGTGTGATCTTGGGCAAGGTATTTAATCTTGGTGTGCCTCAATGTCCTTGTATGTAAAATGCGGATTATAATAGTACTGCCTTCATAGAACTGTTGTGAGGATTACATGTGTTAATTTGTATGAAGTGTTTATAACAGTGTTTGACATACAATAAACAGTCAGTAAATGTTAGCTATTATTATTATTCATCACTGCATCCCTAAATATTTGATGATCGGATAGATGAATGGATCAATGAATGGATGTATTGAAGAATAGAAGGAGGAATAACTGGATAAAGGTGGCAGAAAATGAAGCATAATTTTTATAAGCTCTGTTGAATGTAAGGAGCCCTGCTGGCACAGTGGTTGAAGCACTTGACTGCGAACCAAAAGGTCAGCAGTTCGAAACCACCAGCAGCTCTGCGGGAGAAAGATGTGGCTGTCTGCTTCCGTAGAGATTTACAGGCTTGGAAACCCTATGAGGTCATTATGAGTCGGAAAGGACTTGACAGCAGTGGGTAATAAGTGGGTGTGTTGAATGAGCACAGTGGAAAAGCAAAGAGGTCCAGAATGGATGTCATGAACAGAAGGAATGGCTTATACTTCATTTCTTAGCTAAATTCCAAGGTATTGGGCCCCAATAATATAAACTTCCCCCATGTTGTCACTTTCAGCAGAGCCTTAAGGAATATTCATCGAGCCCTCTTTAATGATTCACCAAGTTATTTGTTGCTTGATTTCAAGGGCGGGGGGGGGGGGGGGAGGGAGGGACTCCACAGCCTAACCATCCCCTCCTCAATTAAACTAACTGCGCATTTTCCAAACTAAATTGTGAATTTTATCATCAAAACCTGAGTTTAATCTGATCTAAACAATAAATAGATTCATTCGTCTCTTTTATTTTTCCCTCAAACATTTATGAAATTCCTACTGTGTGTCAGGGGCTGTGATAGGTATGGGGCAGTTACAAAGTCAAATAAAATACGGTCACCGTCCCCGAGTAGCTTAGGAATCCAAATAAACTTTATAAATGGGCGTTAAATAAATATTTATGGTAGGTATAGCTATCAAAACAAAACAAAGATGGAGTCGAAGCTGTTTTCTAAACAAGGGGCAGCAGACTATCATGCATCATTCTTCCTCTAACGCTTGCCCACCCCTGCTCTGCCCTGTCTTCATTAGTGGAACCACTGTAGAATATCCAAAGCTGCTCGAGCCCAGCTGGAAGGTATTTTCATTGCTGTCGCTCTGCTTATAAAAGCAGCTTATGTTTGCTATCTCCTTTTTGCCCAAAGGACTCTCTTTCTGTAATTTATTACAAAATTCAAGGCCATTTTATTACGGGAAGACGCTCCATGTCATTATTATAAACACTCCCCCTATTTTTGTTCAATTTCAAAACTGACAATCTAAGGACTATTTTTAGCTCAGTCGTGAAATTATTTGTTTCCTTATTATGAGAAGTTTTTCCTTCGGACTAGTTAACATGAATTTTATGCTCACTTGTTATGTCACATGCTCCAATTCCATTTATTTTAAAGCAGATTCGTTGGGGAGAAACATAAAGCTAATTTGAATTGATTCTTTAGAGATCCCATTTTAAATGAAATGCTATAAAATTGGCAGACAAAGTGAAAAAATGGAATTGAATTTTCTCCTTCAGCTACTCATTGGATTCAGAAATCTTGCTTTTTTGACACTGCCAAGGGTTTTGATATAATGCTTTATGTAATTTTCATAACATTTATCTTAAACTTCTCTGCCTTTAGTTTGGTTGTTCCACTACAAATGGCTTCCTGATATTTCCATGTAGAAAAAGCAGAGTTCTTGCTAAAGGAAGAATTTTGTGCTTTGATACAAACTTTCTACCGTCCACGATGGTGTCCAGGTAGAAAGCATCTGGTGGAAAGCAGGTGTTTTAATTCTGGAGTGAATATTGAGCATTTGTGGACAAACTTGTTGAGGGGGATATGGAATAAAACTGCACCCCTCTACTTCCTCCAACTTTGTCCAATTTCTATTTCTCCCTTCCATATTTGATGGATTTACAGCTTGAGGGAAGTGTGGGAATAATAGCCAGGATGCCTATGGCTTAATTTCCTGTCCCCTACCAAACTCCAGAGGCACTTATTGTTCCATCAGGGCAGTGGGCTCCAACCTAATCAGAAACAGCCGTACCTGGGTGGAGAGAGGGGCCCGGGGACTGGTCCATTTGCCTCCGTTGATAACTTACATCCCATTATTAACAATCTAATGGGAAATGCATAGGAAACACATGTCTACAATTTCATTTTAAGACATACTTGCTTTCTTTGATGTATTTTTAAAAGGGAATTTTATTTCACGCTCATCTTTCCCCCTGAATTCCCTAAATGGCAATGATCAATCCTATGCACCCAGCTAGTATGTTAAAAGCAGACTCATGGAGGGTTCTCGCTCAAGGTTAGCGTAGACCAAGTACTTGGAGTTATTGCTCTAAACCCAAGTTGATCTTGAAAGAAGCAAATCATTGCTGAATGTGTTTTTGTTCTGATTACAAAGAAGATAATTGTGTGGACTAGACGTGCTAGTCAGAGAAAGAAGCAGACCCAGGGTTGTCTTCTCCATTAGCTGCAATAGGCACCATGCCCAGGACCCATGAAACTTCTGTTGTTATTGTTGTTACTAGCTGCTGTTGAGTCAGTCCCTGACTTGTAGTGACTCCATGCACAATGGGATGGGACCATTGTAATCCATAGGGTTTTCATTGGCTTTTTGGAAGTAGATCGCCTGGCTTTCCCTCCTGGTTCGTCTTAGTCTGGAAGCTCTGCTGAAACCTGTTCAGTGTCACAGCAACATGCAAGCCTCCACTGACAGATGGATGATGGCTGCTTATGAGGTGCATTGGTTGGGAATTGAACCTGGGTCTCCCACATGGAAGGCAAGAATTCTACCACTGAGCCACCACTGCCCCCTATGATACTTTTAGGGGCCCACAAAGATGTTTTAATTTCAATTTCTTTTAAAATCAGAAGAGAAATAAATACAGTAATGAATCTAGCCTAGATAAGATCTGTCCTTATGCCAATACAGTCATAAAATATAATTTTTTTTTTAATAGAGGAAGGGGCTCATAAGGGTAAAAGTGCCTCCAGCTTACAAAAGGCTTAACGCAGCCCTGAGCAGAGCCACTATGAGTAACATGGAATAAGAGATTGATCAGAGGAATTAGACCTTTTGCAATTGTGGGAGGTGGTGGAAAGGTCTAAGCCAGGCTGCTTAGACCTCTGTGTCTGGTGGTACCTGAAGTCGTCATAGGTCACAGGGCTAGCAGTTCAGGTGAAAAGCTCGATGTGAAGACAGTGGTTCTCAACTGGGGTCAAATTTTCTCCCCTCTCTCCCTGGAAGACACTTGGAAATGTCTGGAGACATTTTTGGTTGTCACAGCTGTTATTACTGGCATCTAGAGGGTAGAGGGCAAGGATGCTGCTAAACACCCTACAATGCACGGGACTGCTTCCTACAACAAAGAATGATTTGGCTCAAAATAGCAACGTGCCTATGTTGAGAAACCCTTCTGTGAAGAAAGGCTGGAATTTCCAAGGACAGCTGGAGCCCATGTCTGTCTCTCACCACCTCCAACCTCAATGATAGTGGTGACCCGCAGAAGGTGCTGGCTGTAGAGCAACACTTGCACCTGGCAGAGGATTTGGAGAAGCTGAAGGAGGAGACGTGGCAGCTGCTGAGAAGCTGCAAGCCTTGCTGCCCTGCGCCAACAATGTGAGCCCCCAGTCAACAACAATGCACATGCGCATGTGAACTTCAGTAATCATCATGCCTGGCATCAGAGTATGATGGCAGCTACTTCACTTCCACTCACCAGATCTCATGCTGACTTCCTTCATGGCCAACCCTAACTTGGGACCACATAGAGAAGGGAACTCAGTATACTAGTATACGTCTCAGTATACCAGGAGACACAGTGCCAGCTTCACTACGTTGACATTGCACAGAGTCACCACGGAAGACTACATGGAGCTCGGTCACTAGCATTTTTTCATTTATGAGGTGGCTTTCTCCTTACCTCACTCCCAACCTTGCACGCATTTAAATTGGACTTGGTATTTCAATTGTTTTAATCCACAGCACCTGGTATGACTTAAGACTGCCAGTTGTCCATGTTCTTTTTTTCAGAAATGGAGTCATGGCTGGACACACAGCTTCCTGGACAGACGGCGTGTCCGGCCTCCCCTGCAGTTAGGTGGGGCCGTGTCACTCACTACTTTCCACATGAATGTGAGGGCAAAAGATGTGCCTGCCCCGTCCTGGGTCTTCAGACGCTGGCCGTGCACTCTTCCACTCGCTCTCCTTCACGTGCTCTCTCTCCTCCACACTCTCTCTTCTCACCACCAACTGGAAGCCAAATATGGAGGCCACCCACTTTCAACTCTACAACGAGGACAAGGCAGAGCAACAAAATGGAAAGATTCTGGAAGGCTCTATACTCCAAAGAATCCTTTATTGACCTCTTTTTTCTTAAGGAGTTCTGAGTGACAATATTTATCACTTTGTCTGTAAATGATAAAAGCCAACTCAAATTAAGCAGGAAAGGGAATTCATTTGCTCACCTAATTGGGAAACCTAGGTTAAGAGTTTCAAGCATAGATGGATCTGGGTTTCAAATGATGTCATTAGGACTCTTCATCTCTCAGCACTGGTTTTCTGCAGAAGTCCAGGGGAGGGGCTTTGAGCAATCCCAGGTTTACCGTATTCTTAGAGCTCATGACCTCAGCTCTACCCTGAAGTACAGTGCTGTCAGCGATAGGATAATATCCATACACCTACAAGGAAGACCAGTTAATATGACTTTTATTCAAATTTACCCACCAACCACTAAGGCCAAAGATGAAGAAATTGAAATTTTTTACCAACTTCTGCAGTCTGAAATTGATCAAACATGCAATCAGTATGCATTGATAATTACCAGTGATTGGAATGCGAAAGTTGGAAACAAAGAAGGAGGATTTGTTGTTGGAGAATAAGGCCTTGGTGATAGAAACAACACTG
Organism: Dugong dugon; assembly: GCA_030035585.1. NCBI lineage: Eukaryota > Metazoa > Chordata > Mammalia > Sirenia > Dugongidae > Dugong > Dugong dugon. The sequence continues at coordinate 99,112,945 of CM057472.1, read as the reverse complement.
GAGATCACATGATACAATTTTGCAAGACCAATGACTTCTTCATTGCAAATACCTTTTTTCAACAACCTAAACAGTGACTATACGAGTAGACCTTGCCAGATGGAATACACAGCAATCAAATTGACTACATCTGTGGAAAGAGACAATGGAGAAGCTCAAGGCCAGGGGCCGACTGAAGAACAGACCCTCAATTGTTCATATGCAAGTTCAAGTTGAAGTTGAAGAAAATTAAAACAAATCCACAAGGGCCAAAATACAATCTTGAGTAGATTCCACCAGAATTTAGAAACCATCTCAAGAATAGATTTGACGTGTTGAACAATAATGACTGAAGACAAGACCAGTTGTGGGATGACGTCAAGGACATCATACATGAAGAAAGCAAGAGGTCATTAAAAAGACAGGAAAGAAAGAAAAGACCAAAATGGATATCAAAAGAGACTCTGAAATTTGCTCTTGAATGTAGAGTAGCTAAAGCAAATGGAAGAAATGATGAAGTAAAAGAGCTGAATGGAAGATTTCAAAAGGCATCCCGAGAATACAAAATAAAATATTATAATAAAATGTGCAAAGAGCTGGAGTTAGAAAACCAAAAGGGAAGGATACGCTTGCCATTTCTCAAGCTGAAAGAACTGAAGAAAAATTCAAGCCTCGAGTTGCAATATTGAAAGATTCTCTGAGCATAATATTGAACACCTATGAAGCATCAAAAGAAGATGACCAAAAAGAATTGGTCGACATTCAACCATTTCAGGAGGTAGCATATGATCAAGAACCCATGGTACTGAAGGAAGAAGTCCAAGCTGCACTGAAGGCATTGGTGACAAACAAGGCTTCAGGAATTGATGGGATATCAATTGAGGTGTTTCAACAATGGATGCAACGCTGGAAGTGCTCACTCGTCTATGCCAAGAAATTTGGAAAACAGTTACCTGGTCAGCTGACAGGAAGAGATCCATATTTATGCCCATTCCAAGGAAAAGTGATTCAACAGAATGTGGAAATTATCAAACAATATAATTAATATCACACACAAGTAAAATTTTGCTGAAGATCATTCAAAAGCAGTTGTAGCAGTACGTCAACAGGGAACTGCCAGAAATTCAAGCCAGATTCAGAAGGGGACGTAGAATGAGAAATATCATTGCTGATTTCAGACGGATATTGACTGAAAGCAGAGAATACCAGAAAGATGTTTACCTGTGTTTTATTGACTATGCAAAAGCATTGGACTGTGTGGATCATAACAAATTACGGATAACATTGCGAAGAATGGGAATTCCAGAACAGTTAATAGTGCTCATGAGGAATCTGTACACGGATCAAGAGGCAGTCGTTCAAACAGAACAAAGGGATACTGCGTGGTTTAATATCAGGAAAGGTGTGGGTCAGAGGTGTATCTGTTCATCATACTTGTTTGATCATAAAAAAGTATGAAACAGTTCATGATTTTTCGTGTCATCCTTGCCCTAAACCTCAACTGACACTTCATGAAGTGTTTCATACTTTTTGTGTTTGGTAAAGTAGAGGGTCAACGTAAACCAAATAAACCCTCCATGAGATGAATTCACATGCTGGCTGCCATGTTGGGCTCAAACATACTGAAGATTGTGAGGTTGGTGCAGGACCAGGCAGCGTATCATTCTGTTATACGTAAGGTCACCATGTTATACATAAGGTCACAGCCAACTCAGTGGTAACTAACAACAGCAATGTTAGGAAAGACTTCGCAGCAGAGGTAGGATTGGAGATTGGAGCCGGGCATTGAAAGACTTAGCATTTAAAAACAAATAAATAATCAAACCTTCTACTTCCACTCCTTAATATTTTCAAAGGCTCTAGCAAGCTCAGCAGCCTGGTGGATTATAGAGGATTCTGTTGTGTTCACTTTGCCATTGGTCCAGGATGAGACCCATTTCCCTTTGAGCACCGAGTCCGTCCAGAGAATGGCAAAGGGGGGAGAACGTGGACATAAGGACACCCATTCTCCAGCACAGGCGCGCACATGTAAAACAAGAAGGAAATGTTGTGCTTCTCCTTAACCGAGGAAAGGTTGGTAAGTGTAATTGGCAGTTTCCTTAACCAGTCCAGAAAGGCTTGTTATATAAATAAATGATTCAAATATAAAGTGACTTTCCTTAGGAAACACACATTTCTCCTTTCTGTTTTTCATGTTCCTAGAACAATTTCTTTCAGGTTTGGAATGGAATAAGCTTGTAATTTTAATATACATTTATTAATTCCAAAACTGGTGTTGGGATTGAGGAATACATTTTTATGAGGTTTCAAATAGCTTAATAATTTTCCAGGTGGTCACGTTACCAGAGCCCATATAGCCAATTTCTTCCATACAGGGTACAGTCCTTTTGTATGTAAATGACCCTTTGGCCGACCACGGTGCTATTGGCTGGGTTCAAGAGTATGGTAGCTGGTTTGACTTTAAAAGGTGGTGGTCATGATTATGATAATGATAGCAACTATTGACCTTACAGATGATGCAGCCAAGCTATAAACCTAGTTCTCCCCTGTTCTAAAGCTTATGACCTTGACCGTTAGGCTCTATTTTTTAAAGAATTATGGCACCAAAATGGTACCTTGAATTTGATATCCAGGGATGTAGTGTTTCTGAGCTGTTTGATAATGAAATGATTTCTTTGAACATGAAGATTTTTTTTTTTTTTTTTTGGTGCCAAAACCCGGGATCGAACCTGAACATGAAGCTTTTTTCATTGACCAGTGAGGTTGCACCTCTATGCAGGGAGTGGGAGATACACTCATATATGCTTTAAGCTGAGTCTGTCTGGAGTAGTTTGTCTTTAGAGCACTTTGGAAGCTGTTCAGCAGCTCAGCAGCTGTCATCTGTTTCCTTAGGAGGCAGAGGGCACAACAATCCTGTAAGGACTGCAATGAGTCATATAGGGGAATCTTGACTTTTCAGTTGAGTAGAGGCATGCAGAGGGCAAGGATGGTTGGTTCAGTGGTAGAATTCTCACCTATCATGCAGGAGACCTGGGTTCGATTCCCCGATAATGCACTTCATGTGAAGCCACCATCCATCTGCTAGCGGTGGCTGCATATTGATATGAAGCTGAACAGGTTTCAGTGGAGCTTCCAGTACTAAGACGGATGAGGGAGAAATGCCTGGCAATCAAGTTCCAAAAATTGGCCAGTGAAAACCCTATGGATCACAACAGTCTGATCTGCAACTAATCATGGGGATGACACAGGACTGGGCGGCGTTTCTTTCTGTTCTGCGTGGAGTTGCCGTGAGTCAGGCTTTGCCATGAGTTGGGGCCAACTTGAAAGCAGCTAACAGCAACCAGTTTAACTTAACTGGATTGATTGGAACATTTTAATTCCCATCCCTTGCCTTGTCACTTGCAGTGCCTCCTATGGTAGGAGTGTATTTCCTTGCCATTGATATTGGGCTTGACCTCATCACATGCTTTGGCCAATGAGATGTGAGCAGAAGAGACTATATGCAAGGTAGGAGCAGCGACTCTAGGAAGCTTCACTCTTACTCTCTTGCTCACTTCTTTCTTTCCCTCTCTCATGAGAATGGTCATGTCTGTTACAGATGATGTTCTTTCAGCCTGAATTTTCACGTGTAATGTGAATGAGAAATGCCTGTTTGTTTTTCTCAGCCACTGAAATTTTGGACTTGTTTGTTACAACAGCATAACCTAGTGAAAGCTGACTGATACAAATGGTCACTTATTGTCTTGAATGTTTCAGTGAAAAACGTTCAAACTCTATGTACATATGGGTATAGACTGAGTTTATAACAAATTTTCCCAAGAAAAGCCAATCCTAAATCAAAAGAAACAAATGAAACACAGTCAGATTAAACCAACAATAACAAGAAGCCAATTTTGTGCATGAAATTAGCAAAGGCTACAAAAATAATAGTATTGGATAGAATGCAGGGAAACAGGCATTGTTAATGGGGATATAAATTAGTACAACAGTACTGAATTTAAATTTAGGAGTAATACCAATAATAATAATAATGTTTTTGTTGTTATTGGTTACCATCAAGTCAATTCTGACTCATGGCGACCCCATGTGTGCAAAGTAGAATTGCCCATAGGGGTTTCAAGGCTGTGATCTTTCAGAAGCAGATTGCCAGGCCTGTCTTCCGAGGTGCCAGTGACCACCCCCCAAGCCCAGTAAGGACAACCAAAAATGTGTCCAGATGTTACCATACGTATGCTGGGGGACAAAAGCACCCTGGTCGAGAACCAATGGTCTAGCCTGCATGATCTTATTTCCATGAAATAAAAGGTACATGCGCGTGTGCGTGCACATATGAGTGTGTTTGTGTATAGGTGTTTTAGAAGGATATACACCAAGGTACATGGAGTTACAGGACGTTTTCCCCCATCTCTTTGCTTTTCTATATTTTCTAAATTAATCATATATTACCTTTTTAATATGTAAAAAAAGAACAATTGTGTAGAAAAAGAAAGCAAAATGACAAAGGGAAAATATCAGAGAGAAGTCTGTGCACAGGAAAGAAACTGAGGGTGGGGTGTGGATGAGACCTCATCCCCAGAGGACAAGCCATCACTTGGCCAGGCCCTCGAGTGACACCCGATGATGTAAGGTTACAAGGCAGTGGATATGGCCAGGCAGGCAGGCCTCTGTGGGCCAGTAAACAGATCTCTGAGTTGATGCATTTGGAAAAAAGCATCTGCCACACTGGAGTGGACAGGCATTTGCCTGGGGCGATGTAAACATTTGCCAAAACGAAGTTGACTTGATTTTGATTCACACAGGACACCTCCTGGGGTATCAGGCATACTCTGGCCTCCACAGCTAGAGCCTAGGAGGGAAAGGAACAAGCAAAGGGGTTGGACAAACTTTCAGAGTGAAAAATTAGAAAGTTACTCCATGTAACTACTACTCACAAAGGCCCAGGTCGTAACATTTTAGCAACTAAAAATCAGTGCTAATTTACTTGTATTTAAAATTCAATAATAATAACAGGTAACATTGACTTTGTGCTTATAATGCACAAGGCAGCATGCCAGCGGCTTTTCTGCTATTTACTGCCATTACCTAAACACCATTTTATTAAGCACCTATTAACTCAGATTCGGATTAGTTGGCATAGAATCTATGCTATGGGAAAAGGGGGTCAGGACGGGGAGCCGGGTTTCTGAGCCCCGCATTACTGACGTGTCAGTCCTTGCTGAGTTGGTTAGAATCAGGATTTGCTTGATTAGGAATGATACTCATAACCCATTGCCAATGAATAGAGTCCTACTCATAGCAATTCTATAGGACAGGGTAGAACTGTCCATAGGGTTTCCAAAGCTGTAATCTTTACGGAAACAGATTGCCATATCTTTCTCCTATGGAGCAGCTGGTCGATTTGAACCTGCAACCTTTCAGTTAGCAACAGAGCGCTTAACCACTGCGCCACCAAGAGTCCTTCATTGAGGTGATGGAAAACCCCAAATAATACATGTAATTGCATGAGTGTTTCATTTAATCTTCCCATAAAATTTGAAATGTAGGTGCTGTTCTTATGCAATGCCACTGATGAAAAGACTGAGGGAGGGTCAGAGAGAGTTATTTGCCTGGGTCACTCAACTAGCAAGAGGTGAGACCAGACTACAGTTGGGGCTCTCCAGGCAGGTGATCTGGACTAAACCTCTCAAGGCAGGCGATCTAAACTACAAGAGTGTTCATTTCCGCATAGAATCCAAGTTCTCATTTTGAAGGAAGAAAAAAATACAGCTCCTAAAAATTTTGGTTTTTTTCTGAATTCCGAAAAAAATTTGCTGATAAGCCTGAAAAGTTCAGGTGTAGTTTAAGTGGCTTAATGGGGAGGAGGGAGAGGTGAGGCAACACTTCAGGCAGCGAGTGATACTGAAATCTTGGTGGCTTGTGACTGGGGATCTGGGTGGTGTGTCCATCAGAACAGGGCCCGGCTGGTATCTGGAGGGATTGAAGTGTTGGGAGGCGTGGCAGGTAGAGGGACTAGACTCCTGAGAGAGGGCATTGGCAAGATCTAGACAGGGTGCCGTCATGGAGGAGGAGTGTGTGTGTAGTGGGGGGAGGGCAGACACTAAGTCAGAAGTCCAGTTCGGTAGCATATGCAAACAGTTAAGCAGCAACGCTGGAGCAGTGGCTACAATACTGACCTGCTGATGCTCTGTCTTGGTAGTAGAGGGAATAGACGGCTCCAAGTGTCAGGGACGAGAGAAGCCAGGTGTGCAGAGGCCGCTGATGTCCCAACATGTCTGCTCTTCCCTTCTGCCTTGATACTAGTACTCCCAAGTTTTAGCTGGACACATAGTTACCCAGCCTCCCTTGCAGCTAGGTGTGACATGCCTTTCTTTCCCAGCTCTCTTTCCCCCTGGAGGAAATGCAGAGGCTAGAACTCACGTAGCCATCTAAGTGGAACCACTTATTGATAATAATAGGGAAAGCACATAGAGGAACCCGGCCCCCGATGATTGCAAAATCATCAGCAGCCTCTGATCAGCTTGCTTCCAGACTTGGTTTATATAGGAGAAATATATTTCTATCTTGTTTCATTATTATTACTTGGGGTTTCCTGTCATTCTGAATTAAGCAGAACTTAATTCTAACTGACTCAGCAAGGACTGACATGGCAGTAATGCAGGACTCAGAAACCCAGTCCCCCTCTCAAGCCCTTCTCTATAGCATAGATTCTATGCAGACTAATTCTAGTCTGAATTAATAGGAAATTAATAAAATTACTTTAAAGTAATGGCAGCAAATGCATTCAGCAATCTGATTATTCCATAACATGCTATAGTTGCTGCTGTTAGTTCAGGTTTGTTCCATCCTCATTCCCCCACTACCTCCTACCAGGGTCTTTAGGTATACTTACAATAGAAAGAAAAACTAAATCTAGAAATAGAGTCAATTCTCCCCCAGCAAATTCAGAGTCACAACCATCATCACTACTTCCTCAACTCAACCTCCTACTCCATTTCAATACCTACAATCACTATCAGTTCCTTACTCATCCTCCTCGCTTCTTCCTGCCCAGCTCCTCCTGCCTCCTCCAGAACTGAATCCCATCCATCATCCCATCATCTTTATCCTCAAGTATCTCCCATATTTAAAATGACTCCCTCCCACAACAATCCAGTATCTCCCTTAAGCAGTTGATTTTTTTTGTTTTGTTTCTATTACAGTTCTGGATATGAGACAAAAGTACAATCATAGGTCAAGTTCATCAGAAAACATGCTTTGAGGCAGATATTTCCTGGGGACTGCCTTTGGAAACAACACCTATGAGAGAGTGAAGGAAGAAAGACTAGGCAGAGAAAGAAGTTGAGCTTCAAAGCAGTTGCAAAAGAGGATTCAGCCCATCTCACAGGGGAACTCTGAAGATGGAATGGCCCTTCAGAGATGTCCTGAATTGAGACAACAGGGCTGAGTGCGTTAGTTCTGGGGGTGTGGATATCTGGGCAGCATATCATAGTATCCACTACAGATGCACTGAAGGATTTTGGTTGATTGTGGTGAGACACCTCCCAGGGTGTTTGAGTGACCACCTCCAGGGTCTGGTACTTAATCTGGGAGACCCAGAACGTGAATTTTCCTCATATACCCACGGGTGATTAGTCTCTCCATGACAAAGTCACACTAACTAAATTCAGACAAGACTAGTGAAGACATGGCCAATTGATTTGTTTGCAATGAGACTATCCCTATGTAGTGATCAAAACGTTTCGGTTCCTTACTCCTAATATACTTTTTCCCAGTATCAAAGCACAAGGGTAAGATGGTAGTTGTGCAGGGGCCTAGAAATCATTTGGTCCAAGTTACAACAGGAAGTTGGTGGTCTCCAAGAACTCTCTCCGTAAGTAAAAATGAAATGATTCCATGCATTAGGTGGAATAAGTAAGAAGCTAGATGTATGATATGGTGAAGAGAAAATGTGTTGCTCTTCTCAATGGAGAAAAAGAGAAGTCTAGGAAAGACTCAGAAAGGTATAAGACTATCTATCATGGTTTAAATAGAAGCAAACTAAAACGAACCATGATGCAAGTAATTGACAGAGCATAATAAAAAAGAATCAATTTGATTGTGCTACTGAGAAGATTCTTCTCTGAATAACCCAAGGGTTACTTTGGATTCTGGAGGGGAAAACATAGCCCTAGCAGTTCTTGGCTCTCCAGGGAACAACATCTACCTGCTCACAGTAATTTAAATTCAGTTCATTGGTTTTCAACTCCTAGAACTGACCTGTAGACGAAACAGGACGAAGCAGAGAGGACTTATTGTGGTTGCAGAACAGAATGTAATGTTATCAAGCAGAACAACGGAAAAGCAAAGATGAGGCTGACAGAAGATGAAAGAGGAAGACAGGGGTGGGGGTGCTGATATCTTCATCTTACTTTGTATGGAGTTAATGGATATTGTGTAAAGTTCATGGAATGAGAAACAGAATTTTAAGTATATTATTTACAGTTATAAAGATAATCAATAGAAGAACTAAAAACAATACTTTACCAAGATTTAGGGGAGGGGGAAGGGAAAGAGAAGACAGAGTAAGTAAGCTTTCATATTTCAATATCAGTAACGTATGTTGTTGTTGTTAGGTGCCGTCAAGTGGGTTCCAACTCATAGCGACCCTATGTACAACAGAACAAAACACTACCCTGTCCTGTGCCATCATCACAATCGTTGTTATGTTTCAGCCCATTGCTGCAGCCACTGTGTCGATCAATCTCGTTGAGGGTTTTCCTCTTGCTTAATGACACTTTACTTTACCAAGCATGATGTCCTTCTCCAGGGACTGGTCCCTCCTGATAACATGTCCAAAGTATGTGAGGCGAAGTCTCTCCATCCTCTCTTCTAAGAAGCATTCTGGCTGTACTTCTTCCAAGACAGATTTGTTCATTCTTCTGGTAGTCCATGATATATTCAATATTCTTCACCGACACCATGATTCATAATGCCTCAATTCTTCTTTCATCTTCCTTAGTTATTGTCCAGATTTCACATGCAATAATGTATAAAACCAAAAGCAAACCCATTGCCGTTGAGTCAATTCTGACTCATAACGACCCTATAGGACAGAGAAGAACTGCCCCATAGGGTTCCCAATGAATGGCTCGTGGATTTGGACTGCTGATCTTTTGGTTAGCAGCCAAGCTGTTAATGACTGAGCCACCAGTGCTATGCAATAATGTATACTATTGATAAATTATCAAAGAGCACATATTTTAAGGTTGTGGAGGTAACCACCAGAACGAACAAGAACAGAAATGGTCAAGTGGTTGACCTTGGGATGTGATTGCAGGTGAGGTAATGTGGAGGGAGAATATCATGTCTGCAGTGTATTTTTTTATCCTGTATTCCGTTGTAATTTTGAAAAATATGTACCATTTTAAAAATCAAAGCTTAATCATTTATCAGAAAGATGTTTGGTGAGTATAGACTCGGAATGATTTGGAGGACAGTGCTCTTATCTCCTGTCTTCCCTATTGTGTTGAATGGCACCAGTTATTCAACCTTATCCAGTTACACAACCCCAAGCTCCAGGAATACCCTGACACCTATCTCCCTCTCCCCACCGCCAACATCCAGTCAGTTCTTAGTCAACCTCTTTCTGCTTCATCTCTACTGCCCCGGCTTCAGCTCAACCCATTGTCCTCTCTTCCCTGGATGGCTGGAACAACCCAGCCTCCCTCCCTTAATCATCTTGTCCCCTTTCAATACTCTCTTTAGCCAGAGTGATTATTCCAAAGGACAAATATGACTGTGTCAATCTCCTGCTTAAAACCCTTCAGTAACTTCCCTGAGGTCTTCCAAAGCCAAACTTAGAAAGGTCTACCAGGCATGTAATAATGCACTCCGCCTGGATTCTCCGGTTTCAACACCTGCTATGCTAACAGACCCAAGTGCGTCCCCCAACGTGGTGCTCCTCACCATTCCCTAACCTGTGGGCCTGCTTCCTCCCAGCTTTCCCGTGCCGTCCCCTGGCCTGGAATGCTTCTGGCTTTCAGCCTGGCTGTTTCCTCCTCCCACTTCAAAAATTTGCTCAGACGTCACCATGCCTCACCCTGCGTGATGCCTACCACAGGATCTGGTAAGAGTAGGTGCTCCAGAAATGGTTACAGAATGAGTGGCTACATTGCTTCAGGTTTTGGAGTGGAAAATAGTGTTACTGGAGTCCCTGGGTGGTGCAGATGATTCATGTGCTTGGCTGCTAACTGAAAGGTTGGAGGTTCGAGTCCACCCAAAGGCACCTCAGAAGAAAGGCCTGGTGATCTAATTCTGAAAAATCAGTCATTGAAAACCCAAGGGAGCAGTTCTGCTCTGACACACATGGCATCACCATGGGTCAGAATCGCCTCAGTGGCAACTTGTAGAGTATTACTACATGAAGAAAATGAAAAAGATAATTATAATTTATCACTCTCAAGTTCATTGACCCTAAAGGAAGGGCTTCCATGTACTCTGAAGAGCCTGGGGGTCCTACAGAGCCCCTCAAAGGCCCCAGTGGGGATCCCCACTTTCAACAAGACTACTTCCATTTTGTTTACCTTATATAGATCTTCTGAGAAAGCTCTAGTTTAACAGTATGTTCTGTGGCTAAAAAAATATTTGAAACCACTGGACTAAATTATTCAAACAATTAAGGTGAAGTATACTTTCTGTGTGAATTACTTCCCCCTCCAAAGTTCCCATCTCTGTATTTCTTGTTTGAGGAGAGTAGCACTGGGATATTTTCTCCTGGTTTCACTTTGTGTCTTGGTGATAGTGCTGATATCACATGATATTGCCCTTTTACAATTGCTTCTATTTTGCCTTTCACAACAATATTATTGGGACTGGGTAATGTATGCATATGATTAAAAAAAAAAAAGTTAAAATATACAAAAAGGCACACAGGGAAAAAATTCACCTTCCCACAACCACCCCGCCCCTGTTCTGCAGAGGCCACACTGTGGCTGGGCTCCGCACATCTTTCCAGAGAAGCCCAAGCAGAGGCCAAGGCTCTGGTGGGTGGGAGGCACATTCCTTGCTCAGGACAATAGAAGGACGAGCCTTCCCACTAAATGCCAGTGACATGGTTTCATCATTACGAACTCAAAGTGGCTTCAAAACACACCTGGCCCTGCTATCCAGTGACCGTCAGGAAGAAGGACTTAACATCAGCTCTTCCAATATCAAAACCATTTTTTGGCAGACAACATGTAGCATGTGCTTGGCCTCATTCCAAATACCCATTTAGGTCAGCTTATTTACTTATCCAAAAGTACATTTTTCTACTAATACATTTTGGAGGATTTACCAGGAAATCACACTACTTGAAATGATACAGACTGTGGGTGCTTTACTGAGATTAAAAAAAAAAAAAAAGGTGATTATAGTGAGCATTTGATATTACAAGGAGCCCTGGTGGCGCAGTGGTTAAGCTCTGGGCTGCTAACCAAAAAGGTTGGCGGTTTGAACCCACCAGCGCTGAGAAAGAAAGATGCGGCAGTCTGTTTTTGTAAACCCTGTAAACCCTGTGGGGGCAGTCCTACTCTGTCCTATAGGGTCTCTATGAGTTGGAATGGACTCGACAGCAACTGGTTTTATTTGGTATTTCAATAAATGGTATTGGGACAATTGACTCTCCAATGGAAAATAAATAAAATGAAAACCCCTGCCTACCTATCAAAGAAATAAAGATCTACCAAAGACCTTAACATGGGGAAAATACTCTAAAACTATTAGAATGGACTATGAGAGAATACCTTTATAGATTTTGGAGAAGGGAAGTCTTCTTTAAAAAACACAAGCACAATCACAGACTATAGATAGAGGTACATCTGATTAAACCTAATTAAAATCTTTTGTCAAAAAAAAAAAAAAAAAACAAATAACCCACCATGAATAAGATTAAAAGACAAATGGCGGCCTGGGAGAAGATATTTGGAAAACATCTAGTAGACAGAGAATTAGTACCCAAAATAGAACTAAATCCTGCGACCAAGAAAAGACATGTAACCTAAAGGAAAAGCAGGCAGAGTATATGAACTGGGAATTTATAGAAGAGAAAACAAGAATGGCCAGTGCGTGTATGAAAAGTTATTCGACTTCATAAATAATTAGGGAAGTGTCATTAAAACAACAAGAAGTTACCACTTTTTGCCAATCATGTTGGCACAAATTTTTAAGTTTGAGAATATCAGATGTTGGCCAGGATATGGGGGAACTGATAGTCTCATTCACTGCTGTTGAGAGTGCAAGTTGATAGAGACACTTCAGAGAGCAGCTTGGCAGCATCTTGTAAACTTGAAAATGTGTGTACCCTGTAACAGAGCAATTATATTTCTACGTCTTTACCCTAGAGATACTCCCACATGTGTGTGCAAGGAGCCATGTGCCCGGATGTTTATCTGTGCTTAGATTCAAGCTAAACGTCCACTACTAGGGGAATGACTAAAAATACAGTGGTATTTTCTTTCTGCGGAAAACTCTGCTGCCTCTCCAAGGAATGAGCAACAGCCATGTGTAACTACCTGGCTCCATTTCAGAAAGCAACACTGAGTTGAAAGAGCACAACGCATAATGGTATATATCATACCTGATACCTCTCACCACTTACCGATGTGAAACACATACGCAAACCTACACAAATACTTGCTACGTATTTAAGCATTTGGAGCCCTGGTGGCACAGTGGTTAAGAGCTCAACTGCTAACCAAAAGGTTGGCAGTTGGAATCCACCAGCCGCTCCTTGGAAACCCGATGGGGAAGTTATATTGTGTCCTATAGGGTTGCTGTGAGTCGGAATCGACTCAATAGCAACGGGTTTATATAAGCCTTTGAATGTTCTTGAAGGATCAGTTCAAACTCATTAGAGGTTGCCTCTGGGCAGTGTAGGGAGCCTGGGTTGTGTAAGTGGTTTACGATCACTGCTAACCAAAGGGTTGGCAGTTCAAATCCACCTAGCTGCTCCCCAGAAGGAAGGCCTGGCGATTTGCCTCCATAAAGATTTAGTCAAGAAAACCCTAAAGAACAATTCTACTCTGTAACACATGGGGTTGCCATGAGTCAGGGGGCGCTGACTCAAAGGCAGCTAACAATACCTGGGAAGTGTGGGGAAGGGACTAGGCCCAGGGGTGTTGGTTAAACAGGACTTTTGCTGTAGCAGTAATATTTTCTTTCTTGAAAAAAACGTTGGTAGCAAAGATGGTGAAACGTGAATTGTTTTTAATTCTGAGTAGTGAAATATGGAAATTTGGTTATAATATTTTTTGTGGTTTTCTGTGTACCTTAAATTTTTTTTTTTTTAATATATTTTATTGTACTTCAGGTGAAGGCTTACAGAACAAATAGTTTCTCATGAAACAGTAGTACACATGTTGTTTTATGACATTCGTTAACAACCCCACAACATATTAAGTCTCTAAATTCTCAACCTTTTTTTTCTTTTTTTGATGAAAATACAGATAGCCAAAGATACACCGTTTCAAAAATTTCTACATACACAGTTCAGTGACATTGACTACACTCTTCCAGCTGTGCTGTTATTCTCACTTAAGATGAAGGCTTACAGAACAAAATAGTTTCTCATTTAGCAGTTACTACACATGTTCCCTTATGACAATGGTTAACAATCTCACAACACATCAAGAATATCCTTACTCCACCTTGTGTTCCCTATCACCAGGGGACTTCCTTGTCCCCTTCTGTCTTCTGGCCCTTGTCACTGGACTACTGTACCTCATTAGTCTCATTTGGTTTTTTTTTTTTTTTTTTTAACACCATTTCAAAACTTTTTACTTACACATTTAAGTGATATTGACTATGCTCTTCCAATTGTGCTGCCATTCTCGCCCAAGATGAAGGCTTACAGGACAAAACAGCCTCCCATTTAATAGTTACTACAAATGTTGCCCTGTAACAGTGGTCAACAATCTCACAACACATCGACAGTGTCCTTACTCAACTTGTGTTCCTTATCATCATTTTCCTACTCCCCCTCTCTCTGCCTTCTGGCCTTTGTCACCGGACTCCTGTACCTCGTTAGTCCCATTTAGTTTTACTGGGCTGTCCACTCCCAGGATTAACATCGAACCTCGAAGGTAACTTCACCTCTGAGCTGAAAGGGTGTCTGGGGGCCACACTCTTGAGGTTTCTCCAGTATTCTTTAGGCCAGTAAATCTGGTCTTTTTTTTTTTTTTTTTTCGGGGGGGGAGTTAAAATTATGCTCTACATCCTTCTCCAGCTCTGTCCAGAACCCTCTGTTGTGATCCTGGTCAGAGCAGTCAGTGGTGGTAGCCGGGCACCATCTAGTTGTACTGGACTCAGTCCGGTGGAGGCCTTGGTAGCTGTGGACAATTAGTCCTTTGGACTAATCTTTTCGTTGTATCCTGTTCTCTTCATTCTCCCTTGCTCCCGAAGGGATGAGACCAGTGGAGTATCTTAGATGGCCGCTCATAGGCTTTTAAGACCCCAGACACTACTCACCAAGGTAGAATGTAGACCATTATCTTTATAAGTAGTGTCATGCCAATTGAGCTAGATGTTCCCCAAGACCATGGTCCCCAGAGCCCTCCGTCCAACAACTCAGTCCCTCGGGGGGTTTGGATGTGTCTATAGGGCCTCCATGACCTTTCCTTGTGCAGGTTGTGTTAGTTTCCCCTGTACTGTGTACTATCTCACCTCTCACCCAAGGTACCACTTATCTGTTGCCTATTTAGTATTTCCCCCGCAACCCTCCCATCCCTGGTAACCTACAAAGATTGTTAGTTTTTGTGTGTGAACTTTTTAATGGGTTTTTACAGTAGAGGTCTCATACAATATTTGTCCTTTTGTGATTGACTTATTTCACTTAGCATAATGTCCTCCAGTTTCATCCATGTTATGAGATGGTTCACAGATTCATCGTTGTTCTTTCTCGTTGCATAGTACTCCATTGTGTGTATGTACCATAGTTTGTTTATCCATTCATCTGTTGATGGGCATTTAGGTTGTTTCCATTTTTTTTGCTATTGTGAACAATGCTGCCATGAACATAGGTGTGCATATGTCTATTCGAGTGATGACTCTTATTTCTCTAGGATATATTCCTAAGAGTGGGATTGCTGCATCAAATAGTATGTCTATTTCTAGCTTTCTGAGGAAACGCCATATCATTTTCCAAAATGGTTGTATCATTTTGCATTCCCACCAGCAGTGTATAAGAGTTCCCATCTCCCCGCCGCCCCTCCAACATTTGTTATTTCCAGTATTTTTGATTCCTGCCAGTAATGCCGGGGTGAGATGGTATCTCATTGTGGTTTTAATTTGCATTTCTCTAATGGCTAGTGATCGTGAGCATTTCCTCATGTGTCTGTTGGCCATTTGAATGTCTTCCTTGGTGAAGTGTCTGTTCATTTCCTTTGCCCATTTTTTTGATAGGATTTTTGTCTTTTTGTTGTAGAGGTGTTGGATTTTCTTGTAGATTATGGAGATTAGACCTTTGTCTGACTTGTACTGTCCAAAAATTTTTTCCCAGTCTGTAGGTTCTCTTTTGACTCTTTTGGTGAAGTCTTTTGAAGAGCATAGCTGTTTGATTTTTAGAAGATCCCAGTTATCTAGTTTATCTGTTGGGTTTTTTGTGTTGATGTTTATGGTTTGTATCCTGTTAACGCCATGTATTAAGGCCTGAAGTGTTGGTCCTATTTTTTCTTCTATGAATTTTATAGTTTGAGGCTTTATATTCAGGTCTTTGATCCATTTTGAAGTAGTTTTTGTATATGGTGTGAGGTATGGGTCCTGTTTCATTTTTCTACCAATGGATATCCAGTTTTGCCAGCACCATTTGTTAAAAAGACTGTCTTTTCCCCATTTGATGGACTTTGGGCCCTTTTCGAGAATCAGGTGACTGTAGGTGGATGGGTTTACATCTGGGTTCTCAATTCTGTTCCATTGGTCAATGTCTCTGTTGTTGTACCAGTACCAGGCTGTTTTGAGTACTGTAGCTGTATAGTAGGTTCTCAAGTCAGGTAGTGTGAGTCCTCCAACTTTATTCTTCTTCTTCAGTAGTGCTTTACTTATTCGGGGTTTCTTCCCTTTCTATATAAAGTTAATAATTAGTTTTTCCATCTCTTTGAAGAATGTTGTTGGTATTTGGATCGGGACTGCATTGTATTTGTAAATTACTTTAGGTAGAATTGCCATTTACACAATGTTGAGTCTGCCTATCCATGAGCATGGTATGTTTTTCCATTTATGTAGATCCCTTTGGGTTTCATGCAGCAGTGTTTTGTAGTTTTCTTTGTATAGGTCTTTTACATTCCTGATCAGATTTATTCCTAAGTATTTTATCATTTTAGGGGCTATTGAAAATGGTATTGTTTTCCTGATTTCCTTTTCATCGTTCTCTTTACTGGTGTATAGGAATCCAACTGATTTTTGAATGTTTATCTTGTATCCTGCTACTCTGCTGAATCTTTCTATTAGTTCCAGTAGATTTCTCGTGGAGTCTTTAGGGTTTTCTATGTATAGTATCATATCATCTGCAAACAGGGACAGTTTAACTTCTTCATGACCAATTTGGATGCCCTTTATGTCTTTCTCTTGCCTTATTGCTCTAGCTAGAACTTCCAGCACAATGTTAAATAGGAGTGGTGATAAAGGGCATCCTTGTCTTGTTCCTGTTTTCAAGGGGAATGTTTTCAGCCTCTCTCCATTAAGAATGATGTTGGCTGTTGGTTTTGCATAGATGCCCTTTATTATGTTGAGAAATTTCCCTTCTATACCTATTTTATTGAGAGCTTTTATCAGGAATGGGTGTTGGACTTTGTCAAATGCCTTTTCTGCATCAATTGAGATGATCATGTGATTTTTTTCTTTCCTTTTATTTATGTGGTGGATTACGTTGATGGATTTTCTAATGTTAAACCATCCTTGCATACCTGGTATGAATCCTACTTGGTCGTGGTGTATTACCTTTTTGATATGATACTGGATTCTATTGGCTAGAATTTTGTTCAGAATTTTTGCATCTATATTCATGAGAGATATTGGTCTGTAATTTTCTTTTTTTGTGATGTCTTTGCCTGGTTTTGTTATCAGTGTTATGCTGGCTTCATAGAATGAATTTGGAAGTGTTGCTTCCTCTTCTATGCTCTGAAATAGCTTGAGTAGAACTGGTACAAGCTCTTCTGTAAATGTTTTGTAGAATTCTCCAGTGAAGCCATCTGGGCCAGGGCTTTTTTTGGTTGGGAGTTTTTTTTATTACCTTTTCAATCTCTTCTCCTGTTACGGGTCTGTTCAGATTTTCAATATCACTTTGTTGTAGTTTGGGTAGGCCGTATGTTTCTAGAAATTTATCCATTTCCTCTAGGTTTTCAAATTTGTTGGAATATAGTTTTTCATAATATTCTGTTATAATTCTTTTTATTTCAGTTGGGTCTGTTGTAATGTCCCCCATTTCATTTCTTATTTGGGTTATTTGTGCCCTCTGCTGTTTTTCTTTTGTCAGTCTAGCCAGTGGTTTGTCGATTTTGTTGATTCTTTCAAAGAACCAGCTTTTGGTTTTGTTGATTCTTTCTATTGTTTTTCTGTTCTCTATTTCATTTATTTCTGCTCTGATCTTTACTATTTCCTTTCTTCCGGTGGTTGTAGGCTTTTTTTGTTGTTCTCTTTCTATTTGTTTGAGTTCCGTAGTTAATGTTTTGATTTTGTCCCTTTCTTCTTTTTTGATATGTGCATCTATTGCTATAAATTGTCCTCTAAGGACTGCCTTTGCTGTGTCCCAAAGGTTTTGGTATGATGTGTTTTCATTTTCATTTGATTCTAGGAATTTTTTAATTCCATCTCAGATTTCTTCTATTACCCATGGATGTGTAAGCAGATTATTATTCAGTTTCCATGTGTTTGATTTTTTTTCCTTGCTCTTTCTAGTGTTAATTTCTACCTTGATGGCATTGTGGTCAGAGAAGATACTGTGAATTATCTCAGCATTTTGGATCTTGTTGAGGATTGCTCTGTGGCCTAAGATGTGGTCTATTCTGGAGAACGTTCCATGTGCATTGGAAAAGAATGTGTACTTTGCAGCAGTTGGATAGATTGTTCTATATATGTCTATGAGGTCCAGTTGGCTGATTGTGTCCTTTAGGTCTTCTGTATCTTTGCTGAGTTTCTTTTTAGTTGTTCTGTCCTTTACTGAGAGTGGTGTGTTGAAGTCTCCTACTATTATTGTGGAACTGTCAATTTCTCTTTTCAGTGCTGTTAGAGTTTTTTTTAGGTATTTTGGAGCCCTGTCATTGGGTGCATAGATATTTATTATGGTTATGTCTTCATGATGGATCATCCCCTTAATCATTATATAGTGTCCTTCTTTGTCTTTTATGGTAGATTTTGTTTTAAAGTCTATTTTATCTGAGATTAGAATTGCCACTCCTGCTCTTTTTTGATATTTGTTAGCTTGATATATTTTTTTCCAACTTTGGTTTTTAATAAATTCACATCTTGGTTTCTAAGGTGTGTCTCTTATAGACAGCAAATTGATGGATCCTGTTTTCTTATCCATTCTGCCACTCTCCGTCTCTTTATGGGTGCATTGAGTCCATTTATGCTCAGTGTAATTATTGATAGATGGAATTTTGTTGCTGTCATTTTGTAGTACTTTTTTTTGTGGTGCTGAAGTTTTCTTTGTTCTTCTTACTCTCTTGTGCTGAGTTACTTTTGTTTGTGGATTTTGTGTTCATTTCTTTTGTTTTTGTAGGTTTTGTTTTTGCTGAGACTTTACGTTTTTTGTCTTTATTTTTATGAGTTGGTTTGTTAACTTTCTTTGTGGTTACCATGAATTTTACCCGTATCTTTATAATTTTGAAGCAGTCTACCCTTACTTGGTATCGCTTTGCCTTCCTCTCCTTTAGAAGGTTCTATACCTATGCCGTTTGTTCCCTCTTTCATTGTTTTGATGTTGTTGTCATCCTTTGATTGATTTCTCTGATTCCCTATTGTATTTCTTTTGTTTTTGGAAAGTCCTCTGTAGTTCAGTTCCTAGAATGGTATCTGGTTCATATGAACCTGCATCCTAGGTCCTAGGTCCTGCCTGAGGGCTGAAGCTGTTTGTCCTCAGATCGAAGAACTCCCTTTAATAATTCTTGTAAGTTTGGTTTGACTTTTGCATATTCCTTTAGTTTCTGTTTATCTGGAAATGACCTAATTTCACCATCAAATTTGAATGAGAGTTTTGCAGGATATATTATTCTTGGCTGACAAATTTTTTCTTTCAAGATCTTATATATGTCATCCCATTGCCTTCTTGCCTGCATGGTTTCTGCCAAATAATCTGAGCTTAGTCTTATTGTTTCTCCTCTGTATGTGACTTCTTGTTTTTCACGAGCTGCTCTCAGGATTCTTTGTCTTTAGTTTTAGTGAGTGTGAATATGATATGTCTTGGTGATTTTCTTTTGGGGTCTCTTCTATATGGGGTTCGTTGAGCTTCTTGGATGGCCATCTTTTCATCTTTCATGATATTGGGAAAGTTTTCTGTCAGCAGTTCCTCAATAATCCTCTCTGTGTTTTCTGTTTTCTCCCCCTGTTCTGGGATGCCAATCACTCGTAAGTTTTTGCTTTTGATTGTATCCCACATAACTCTCAGGGTCTCTTCATTTTTCTTTGTTCTTTTTTCTGAGTTTTCCTGAAACAGATTTGTATCGAAGTGTTTGTCTTCAGTTCCATTGATCCTGTCTTCCACGGTTTCAAATCTACTTCTCAGCCCTTCTATGACACCGTCCATTTCTGAAATCTTGTTGTTTATCTTTTGGATTTCTAATTGTTGTTTTTGTATAATTTTGAGTTGTGAATTTATTTTGGCATTTTGTTCCTGCATCATCTTCCTGAATTCTTCCAATTTTTTGTCTGTATTATCCATAAATTTGTCTATTTTTTCCTCATGGTTGTCAGCTTTTTGCCTCAGTTCTTGAAAAATTCCGAGTATTAGTGATTTGAGTTCCCTATCAGGTACTTCTAGTGCATTTTCTTCCACAGGAGAGTTATCTGGTGTTTCAATTTGGACGCCTATTGGAGCCATCTTGTCTTGTTTTTGTAAATGTTTTGATATTGTTTGCTGTTTTCAGGGCATTCAGTAGATATTTCTCTCGTTTATTGATTGTAGATTTTTTTTTTTTTTGTTTCGTCCTTGTGGTACAGCTGGGCAGATCTAGCTGAAGAGAAGCCACTGGGACGGGTTGTTTGTGTCACTCACCGCAGCCACCAGGACGGCCGGTAGTCAGTGCTGGGCAGGTTCCAATAGGGCGTGCCTGCACAGCTTGGTGGTGTGATGTCAAGTGCACGGTGCAGGTAGGTAGGGTGCAGCGGGAAGATGGTTATGTGTGAAGCTAAGCTGGATATGGGAGAGAGGAGAGAGGAGCATGAGCAAAAAGCATACAAACATAAAAGAATGCTAGGGGAGCTTGTCATTGGAATGTACAGATGAGAGACTATGGGATGGAGGAAACCAGAAGGGGGAAGAGAAAGAAAAGGAAAGAATGAACAAATAAAAATCAGAAAAGTTAAAGAACTGCAAAGTTCCCAGGGATCCCACCGATGCAGCTATGAGGTCTGGGGGAGTCAGTCTCAGGTTTCACAGCACAGCCTGGCCAGAGTACAGAGGCATACATTGCCTGGTATTCAGGGATCAGAAAGAGAAGGAAGAGATAGAGAGATGAGAAATTAAGCAATGAAGAAAGACAAAAGAGAAAAAGAGTTGAAAAGATGACAAAACTAATCAAAAAAGGAAGAAAAATAAAATTAAAAAAAAAAAAATCAACACCAGCAGTCAGTGCCAACAAATGGGACCCAGAGAGCCCCCACTCAGGGGCGCGAATTCCAAGCAGCCGGCAGTCTCGGGGTCAAGAGACCTTGGCCACGGGAAGCAGAGGGGCCAACGAACAAAGGCCCCGGGATCTCACCAGCGCGGCAGCCCAGACCTGGAAGCAGCCACATGCCCGAACGCAGCCCCACAGCCCCGCTGGAGAGAGCAAAGACGGCGCTCGGAACCAGGCACCTGAGCAAAAGGAGGGGGAGGCAGCGAGAGGCAAGCGAGAAACCAGAAGAAGCAGAAAATGCCACACCAACAGCCAACAAATGGGACCCAGAGAGCCCCCACTCAGGGGCGCATATTCCAAGCAGCCAGCAGTCTCAGGGTTAAGAGACCATGGCCACGGGAAGTAGATGGGTGAACGAACAAAGGCCCCGGGATCTCACCAGCGCGGCAGCCCAGACCTGGAAGCAGCCACATGCCCGAATGCAGCCCCACAGCCCCGCTGGAGAGAGCAAAGACGGCGCTCGGAACCAGGCATCCGAGCAAAAGGAGGGGGAGGCAGCGAGAGGCAAGCAAGAAACCAGAAGAAGCAGAAAATGCCACACCAACAGCCAACAAATGGGACCCAGAGAGCCCCCACTCAGGGGTGCGAATTCCAAGCAGCCGGCAGTCTCGGGGTTAAGAGACCGTGGCCACGGGAAGCAGAGGGGCAAACGAACAAAGGCCCCGGGATCTCACCAGCGCGGCAGCCCAGACCTGGAAGCAGCCACACGCCCAAACGCAGCCCCACTGCCCCGCAGGAGAGAGCAAAGATGGCGCTCAGAACCAGGCACCCAGGCAAAAGGAGGGGGAGGCGGCAGAAAAAGCTTCGCCAGCAGCCAGCAAACGGCTCTCAGAAAGCAGCCAGCCCGGGTGTGCGGATTCCAAGCACCGGCGCCCCCCAGCCCAGGGACCCTGGCCGCGGACAGCAGGGGAGCCCCAGCCGAGGCGGAGAGGGGTGGGGGGTGGGAAAGCGCGCACCGCAGTTTACCGGTCGTTCTGTCTCCCACTGGACGCTCTGCGAGGCTGCTCTCCCGTTTGCTGGTCTCCGATAGGAATCCAAGGTGGTGGATCCGCGCTGCGTTAGCTGGTAAGGAATCTCTGCATGAGTCTCTCCTCGCTCTCCGTTTTCTTTTAATATTCTCACTCCGTTTGGTGTTTGGCTGAGTTCTTTATCTCTTCATTTGGTGTTCTATGGTTTCAGGATTGTTGATTCTCTGTTAGGCTTAGTTTTTCGGATCTTTGCTGTGGAGGGATGGCGTGGTGCTTCTGCCTAGATTGCCATCTTGCCCCGCCTCCTGTGCGTTAAATTTTTAATGAAGTTAAAGAGCAAAAAGAATGACCAAGCCATCCATTCCTCTGTGGATGTTGTTAGGTGCCATCGAGCCAATTTTGACTCATAGCGACCCCATGTGACAGAGTAGAACTGCCCCATAAGTTTTTCTAGGGTGTAATCTTTATGGGAGCAGATCACCAGGTCTTAGATACTTTAAATTTAGTCTTGGATGAAGTCAAACCATGAAGGAGCTGCATAGCAGGACCTGATTTCAGTGCAACCTCCCTAGAAAAACAATGATCCTTCTCACTGCATTTTGGGGCCATGCCACTGTGGGATGCTTTAACAATCAGCCCTATGATCGCCCTTTTGTATTTGTTATGGCAAAGTAGTCAATGGTTTTGTCTGACTACCTCACACTATTTCTCCCTTATGAGGGCTGTCTTAGTTACCTACTGCTGCTGTAACAAAAATACCACAATTGGATGGCTTTAACAAACAAATTTATTTTCTCATAGTTTAAAAGGCTAGAAGTCTAAGTTCAGGGCACCAGCTAGGGGAAGGCTTTCTCTCTTCTCTCTCTGTTGGCTCTGGAGGAAGGTTCTTGTCTCTTTTCAGCTTCTGTTTCTTGGTGATCGTGGTCATCTTCATGTGGCATGGCATCTATCTTCCCCCTCTCTGCTTGCTCCTTCATTATCCCAAGCCATTCTCTAAGTCTGTATGCTCTGATATTTTTGACCCTATTTATTTTAGCTATAATTATTTACATATCGTGCAGTTTTTATTTCTATAATAAAATATTTTGATGCTGTTTTGTAACATTAATTATCAGTGCTATCTGGCTTGATTCTATGCTTGGTGCTTTTGTAAAACAGCTTCCTCTTTTATACATTATTTCAATCCTCTTGAATCCTCGTCTGAATTATGTAACCATAAAAGGTGAGCAGATATTATATCATCTGAGTCCTCACATATTTAAGACTTTTCAAATTGCTGACCTTTTGGCTAACAGCTGAGCTCTTAACCATCGTTGCCACCAGGGCTCCCCAACCACAGATATAGGGGTTAGGATCTACAACATATATTTTGGGGGGACACAATTCAATCCATAACAAGGATTAATTTATTCAGGAGATATTTTGGTGAGATGACTAAAGTCTTTTTAGAATGAGGTGGGACATAAGTGAATGAGTATGAGATCAAATGCAATAAGCATTTCTCACTGGTGGATAGCAGGCTCACACCAATAGGAGGATGAAAGCAACCTTTACTCAACTCCCACCATGTTCCAGGCACTATGCTAGAGGCTTTAAATAATTAGATCAATGAGATTATGTAACTTGTCCAAGGGCACGTAGTAAGCGGCTAAGTCAGACTAACTTCAAACCATAACAGAGCAGTTTGAGGGAAAAAATTGAGGAAGTTATAGTACTTTATGGAGCCCTGGTGGTGTGGTGGTTAAGAGCTCAGCTGCTAACCAAGAGGTCGGCAGTTCAAATTCACCTTCCGCCCCTTGGAACCCCTATAGGACAGCTCTACTCTGTCCTATAGGGTTGCTATTAGAATCAACTCTACGGCAATGAGTATTATAGTATTTTAGTATTTAAGTATAGGGAATGGGAGGGGGAAGGAGACAAGTGAAGGTGCTGAGAATCCACTTCCACTTTACGGTTCAACAGTACTGTGAACCAAGTGTTTTTAATCCTGGTTTAGAAATGAGGAAACTAAAGCTCAGAGAAGTACAAAAAGCAAAATGCTTGCTCAAGGTGACACAACGAATGGATTGATGAGGTAGGTCCATTTCTAGAATGAGAAGAAGTTTGGTTCCAGGTAAGGACCTTCCATGGAAAATACATACACTGGCCTGACCTCTTTTGCCCCACTATTCCTGGGTAGACTTGCTCCATGCTCAGTCCATGCTATGGAGGAACATGATGCTTTTAGAAAACTTCTACAGTAGAGAAAGTTAGCTGGCAGTCAAAAAAAAAAAAAAAAAGCCCTAAGTCATAGGTCTCTGGAAGGGTTATTAGGACAAAACCTGCCCTTATCATAATGCACAATTCCTTATAAACTAGTCTTCAATTCATTTGATTCAAGTTCTATCTGACTGTGGTTACCCCACTCTTAAAGTGTTCAAGCACAGCTGAGAAAAGAGAAGATATTTCTTCACTACATGAATGAAATCATGGAACATCCATAAAAAAGCAACTTGTGTTTTCTTCCCAAATTTAACATCGGACTTGAAAAGGACAATCAAGTGTCAGCTTGAATAGGTGAATCTCTTAGTCATTGTTTACTCAAGTGGTCTATTTGAGGTGGGAGTGGGGTCTTCCCCAAACTAAAGGGAATAACTTCTAATTTTCTTGGAAGACAAATCTTAGAGGAAAACCCCTCTAATGCTCAATGTTCGAACAATCCAATGATTATTTAAAGAGGACGAGAGTCTTTCTTAAAAGTAGTCTGTTTTTGAGATCATTCAGCAGAAAAGAAAAATCTCGCCCCCACCACCTTAAAAATAGTAAATCTCCATTTCAGACGTAACACGTGGCTTGGAGCACTGTTGTTCTTCATTTTTATTGACTTTCTCTCTTGGCGAGTACTGAGTCACACAGCTTTAATTAGCACTTATATACAGATGATATTCAAATTTACACTTCATTTCCAGCCTTTTCAAATGATGTCACCCTTCGCCTCACCCCAAATTTGGCTCATGTCTTGTGTTGGATGAGCCACTATTTTCTCTGATTAAATATGGATGAGATGGAGGCTTTGCAGTTTAGTTGTAAATAAGCTAAATGCATTGGAGTTAATTTACCTCATTGATATCCTGCCCCTCCAGTTAAGAGCAGGGGTGTTCAGTGACTCTGAATTCTTCTCCATTCATCAGAGACAGCCTAAACCAAGGAATTAATCTCCACAAAATATCCAAAGATATTTGACAGTTTTCATTATTCTCAATTTGGGCCAGAATTCTGATCATCTCACAACTAAAATTCTGCCATAATCTTTGGAAAGACTTACAGTGAAGCTCTTGTTTACAGTCTACTTGGAATATGGCTGCCCTTTGGCCTTGCTCTGTGTTCACAATCCCGGGACCCATTTTCCTGCAGGCAGCTGTCCTAGTTTCTCGTGCACTGAATAAAATGTAATTTGTCAAGATTTTGGCCAGATTCTCTACCTTCACATAAACTAGCTTTTGGAATGACTTCAAATTATGGTCTCTGTTCCATGAGTTTCTTTTTGTTTTGTTTCATCATGCAGTTGGAAATGTACTATGTACAGCACCTCGATGCTCACAGGACATGCTATTTTAAACAAAAATGCATATTTGAAAACATTAGGAGTATTTCATCATAAGCATTAGGTCATGTATTTGCTTGAGAACCTGGCACATAATAAGCACTCAATCTTCAAATAAAGAATGAGTAAATAAATTTGTCACCCTTTGACCCACGTGTGGTTTTTGCTGCTGAAGGATTTTTACATTTTTATTTACCTCTTAGATTATTATGTAACTGTGTTTATGTAATTATTATTTGGGCTAGAACATATTGGAAATATCCATTAACATAACTGAAGGGTATAAAATAGAACGTTTGGAGTTGTCAATTAGCCGATTTGTCTTGTGTTGCTTTTCTTCATTATTTCCATTGCAGCTAATGGTTCATGCAGCACATTTTAATTAAAAGCAAACATATGCAGGGCTGCTAAAAACTCGAGTGTCTAGTAGTGGAGTTAGACAGGGATGGCAAATATTTCGAGCAGTGACCATATGATATCTTCCATTCATCTCGGCAATAATCCCCCAAATCTAATTATTGGGAGGATGGCAGCTACATTCGACTAGGCTTTTCTTTATTTATACAGAAATGTATTTTTTCAGCCCGTTATGTTGTAAAAAATCAGCTGCTGATGAGATTCTGTTCAAGGATGAAATCTTAGCATCTGCAGGCCTTTCCTCCGCTTGTTTTCCATCTATACAAGACTACTCATCTGTTTCTGCCCATGGGCCTTCTGGTCTGAAAATGCTCCAAGGGAATGTATGCTCTTCTGCCTTACATTTATAGCAACATGTTGTTAGGTGCTGTCGAGTTGGTTCCGACTCATAGCGACCCTATGTACAAACATGTTAGATGTTATTATGGTCCGTAGGTATAACCATGGAGTCGGCATCACCAGGGAAGCCTCAGTGATGGGTGTGTCACCGTGTCCTAATGACTGGCCTTCAGCTGAGCAGACTCAGATGCATGATTTTGTTCATGTCAAGAGAACAGCTTAGTTTCTTATGAAGTTAGGATGCAGAAGAGAATGTATTCATTTAAAATGGGAATTATAACTATTAAAACATACTCACGTAGGGGACCAATAATACAGCAAAGAAGAATGGGGACTCTGGAGTCAGACAGTTTGGGGTCAAATCTTGTTTGTGCTGCTCACTAGCTAAGTGACCTGGAGCACATGGTTTAATTTCACTAAGTGTGGCAGACAGACTATTTAAATTTTTTGTGTAGTAAATATATATATATATATAACAAAACATTTGTCAATTCAACCATTTTTACATACAATTCAGTGACATTGATTACATTCATCATATTGTGCAACTATTACCACTATCCTTTTTATAATTATTCCACCACCGTTAACAGAAACTCAGTACCCCATAAGCAATGACTCTTCTTTTTCCCCTCTTTTCCAACCTTGATGGCCACTAATGAACTTTGGTCCCTATGTATTTACCTATTTTATATAAATAGAATCATACAGTATTTGTCCTTTTGTGTCTGACTTATTTCACTCAGCATAATGTTTTCAAGGTTCATCTATGTGGTAACATATCAGGATTTTGTTTCTCTTTGTGGAGAAGTAATATTCTATTGTATGTATGTGCCATATTTTGTTTATCCATTCATCTGTTGATGAACATTTAGTTGGTTTCCATCTTTTGACTACTGTGAATACTACTGCAATGAACACTGATGTACAAGTTCCTGTTTTTGATCTGTGGCAGACAGACTTTACGGCGGCCCTTATGATCCCAGCCTTCTGGTGTTCACATCTTTGTGCAATCCCCTCCCCTTGAGTGTGGGTGGGACCTGTGACTTGCTTTTAACAATGGAATGCAGCAAAGGTGATGGGATGTACATGATTCTGTACGAGTATCCGTCCATCTTACTAGAGTCTCTCTCTCTCCATTGCTGGCTTTGAAGAAGCAAGTGGCCATGAATCCTACGGCTGCAAGGCGATGAATTCTGCCAACAACCTGAGGAAGTTTGGAAGTGGATTCTTCCACAATCAGTCTTCTGTTCTGAATCCAGCCCAAGGCCAATATCTTGACTGCAGACTTGTGAGACCTAAGTAAACGACCCAGTTAAACTGTGCCTGGATTTATGATCTGCAGAAACTGTGAGATAAGAAAGATGTATTGTTTTAAGCTACTAAGTTTGTAGTAATTTGTTACACAGCATAAAAATACTAGTATACTAAGCCTCAGTTTTTTCTTCTATAAAATGAAGATAATAAGAATACCTACCTCAGAGAGGTGATAAGTTAATGTCGGTAAAAAATTTAGCCCAGGGTCTGGCACTGGGCAAATATGCTGCAAAAGACCTCTTTAAAGTGTTAAAAAGCAAAGATGTCACTTTGAGGACTAAGGTGCACCTGACCCAAGCCGTGGTATTTTCAATTGCCTCATATGCATGCCAAAGTTGGACAATGATTAAAGAAGACAAGAGAAGAATTGACACCTTTGAATTATGGTGTTGGCGAAGAATATTAAATATACCATGGACTGCCAGAAGAATGAACAAATCTGTCTTGGAAGAAGCACAGCCAGAATGCTCCTTAGAAGCAAGGATGGCGAGACTTTGTCTCACTTACTTTGGACATGTTATCAGGAGGGACCAATCCCTGGAGAAGGACATTATGCTTGGCAAAGTAAAGAATCAGTAAAAAAGCGGATGACCCTCAAGGAGATGGATTGACACACTGGCTGCAACAGTTGGCTCAAACATAGCAACAATTGTGAGGATGGTGCAGGACTGGGCAACATTTTGTTCTGCTGTGCATAAGATTGCTATGAATCGGAACCAACTCGACGGCAGCTAACAACTGGCATGCTATAAATGCTCGATAGAGATAGATAGACGGATGGACAGATGGATGGATGTGTGGGTGGATGGGTGGCTGGCTGGCTGGCTGGATGGATGGATGGATGGATAGATAAATAGACGCCATCAAGTCGGCTCTGACTCATGCCAACCTTATCTGTAACAGAACAAAATGCTATTCGGTCCTGCACCATCTTCATGATCATTGATATATTTGAGGCCATTGTTACAGCTATTGTGTCAGTCCATCTCAAAGAGAGTTTCCCTTGGTTTTGTTGGCCCTCTACTTTGCCAAACATGATGTCCTTTTCTAGTGATTGTCCTTTCCTGATGACGTGTCCAAAGTAAGGGAGCTGAAGTCTCACTATCCTCGTTTGTAAGTAACATTCTGGTTGTATTTCTTCTAATACTGATTTGTCTGTTATTTTGGCGGTCCATGGTGTATTCAATATTCTCACCAACACTATAGTTCAAGTGCATCAGTTCTTCTTCTGTCTTCCTTTTTCGTTGTCCAACTTTTGTATGCATATGAAGCGATCGAAAAGAACATGGCTTGAGGCAGACAAGGAGCCCCAGTGGTGCAGTGGTTAAGCGCTCGGCTGTTAACTGAAAGGCCGATGGTTCTAACCCACAAGCCACTCAATGGGAGAAAAATGAGGCAGTCTGCTCCCATAAAGATTTACAGCCTTGGAAACCCTATGGGGCAGTTCTACACTGTTACAGGGTCGCTATGAGTTGGAATCTGCTCGATGGCAATGAGTTTGGTTTTTTAGGGGCAAAATAAACATTTTTGCTTTTTAAAACTTTAGAGAGGTCTTTTGGCAAAGATTTGCCCAATGCAATATTTCATTTGGTTTCTTGACTACTGCTTCCATGGACGTTGTTGATCTATATGTTTGCCTATTTCATATAAGCAGGGTTATACAATATGTGTCCTTTTGTGGCTGACTTATTTCACTCAGCATAATAATGTTTTCAAGATTCAACCATGTTGTACCATGTATAAGGACTTCATTTCTCTTTATGGCTAAGTAATCTTCCATTGTATGCTTATCTCACATTTTGTTTATCCATTCATCTGTTGCTGGACACTTGAGTCGTTTCCTTCTTTTGGCTACTGTGAACAATGCTGCAATGAACATGGATGTAAAGTTTCTGTTTGTGTTCCCACTTTCAATTCTTTGGGGCATATACTTGAAGTCATTTTTTGAAAGCTTTTATTTTTGTCAAAATGAGCTCTGAAAAATATCAGCTTACTGCTAGACCAGTGATAGAAAGGAAGGAAAAAGAAAGAGGTCTAAGAAAGAGAGATTCCTAGACCAATAATAGAAATTTCAAACAATGGAATGTCAAATGTGATGGCAACTTGGCTTTATGATGTAAAAACAGTGGAGGATGTGATCCCATGACAGGGAAGCATAAATCAATAAGCCATTCTGGTGAGAACTCCTACTAGAACATGGTAGCTTATAAAGTCATTAGAGGCCTGAAGGCAGTACTTATATTTTTTCATTTAAAATACACTGTGTTTGGGAAGGAAATGATGTGCCATAATTGTATTCACCAGTTTGTGAAACTGATGTAGAGACACACACCTCTTGAATGTCAACGGGAAGTAGTCCTTAAACTTTAGATGTGAGAAAAGTATGAGTCATTTTCCTCTGAAATGCATGCAGTTCATCTAGCTGGTGGGTGTGGAGGAAGGAGGCAAAATAAGAAACAAGCAAATAGCAAGTTAAAGACTGTCACATCTCATATGTGGTAGTGAGTGTAGCCTATGATAAATGGATATAGAGAACGAGGACCATTAGTTCAGAGAAGAGTTCAGGGGAGAAAGAGAACCAGACATCTCTCACAGACTACAGTCCAAGCCTGGCATTCAAGGCCTTCTATAACTGGCCCCAAATTTATCTCCAGCCTTGTCTCTTAATAATCCCCATATCAAACAGCCCTTCCAGTCAACCTGGTTGATTCATTAAAAAATATACATCTGCCTCTCAATTTACACATTGTTCATTTAAAGAGTTCAAAATAAATTGAAAGAAAAATTAGCAACTTTATATTATATACAGAGAAAGAGCATAATTTAAGAATAACAATTAAAACTGCTTGCCAGTTCCTTTTAGTAATGAGTATAAAAACTTCCCATGTATGATCTACCACGCTCACTGGCTGGGGTGGAGTCAGGTCCCAGGGCGATCTTGGAAGCCACATGTCAAAGATGGTAGAGCCTCAAGTAGCCTGGGTCCCTGAATGACTGTGTGGAGGAAGGTCACCTAGCAACCAGGATGACCCTGCCAAACTGTTACGTGTACAAGAAGTAAACTTCTATTGTGCTTAGTCTTTGAAATTTGGGGTTTGTTACAGCAGCCAGCTTCTTAGGCACTTTGCATCACCTTAAACAATATGGTCAGTTACTATGCAGAAGTAGGAAAAAGCTGTCAGCATGGGTGGTAATGGAGCTTACCAGCTACACTGACAAAGGAAGGCTAACAGGGCAGAGTATGGTATCTAGTACAAGACTGTAGGATTTACAGCCAGCTCTACTGTTTCCTGACTGTATAACCTTAGGCAAATCACCCAGTCTCAGTGCTCTGGTTCCCTCATCTGTAAAATGGAGATAGCAAAAGAGCCTAGGGTACTGGGTGATCAGGAAGATTAAATGAGCTACTGCTTGTGAAGGGTTTAGAGCAATGCTTGCATGTAGAGCCCTGGTAACACAATACTTAAGCACTCAGCTACTAACTGAAAGGTTGGCAGTTTAAACCCACCCAGCCACTCTGTGGGAGGAAGACCTGGCGATTTGCTTCTGTGAAGATTATAGCCAAGAAAACTCTGTGGGGCAGTTCTACTCTGTAACACATGGGATCATTGAGTTGAAATGGACTTCACAGTGCTCAACAACTGTGCTCTGTGTTTGTTCTTGATTATTATTATTATTGCAGGCTTGCCTGTATGCTTCACCTTGATAAAAATGCTAAGAACAAGTTTTAGCAGAGCCATCAAGAGTAACAGGGGTGTTTGTTTGGAGACATCACTCATAGGATGAGAGTCTTCATACATAAGAATTCTCATAGTAGCAAAATGGAGATGTGCATGCTAATGTCGATAGACTGTGTTGGCCAGCACTCCATCAGTCAGTGGCTATTTTTTTGTCATTATTTCATGAATAAATTTTAATATATTCAATTTCTCCCATAAACTGCTTATTTACAATTCATATCAATGCAGAATGGCAAAAACATTTACATGACTGGAATCTTTTGCAACCTACTAGAGCATATCTCCTGCTTGGCTTTCTCTTCATTTCTTGTGAGAAAATTCATTTTTGCTCTACGTGTTTTTGAATTAACTGGCACTTCTCAGGAATGTAACATCAGCATAAATCAAGAGGCTGCTGTAGAGTAGAGAGGTTAAGAATTGGCACAGGGTTAGACAGATTTGGGCTTGAGCCTTTCCGAGCCTGGGTGTCTTTGCACAGGGTTATTGTGAGAGTTGGAGAGGGAGCCCCAGCACAGTGCCTGGCACTCAGGAAGCACTCCGTGAACGCAAATGATGACTGTTTCTTTCATTAGTAATTCTCTACATTGTTGTTACTGTCTTCCTTGCTCTGGGGAGACCTAGCAGCCTGGGTCCCTGAATGACCTTGTGGAGGAAGGTTGCCCCTGTTAAACTGTTATATATATATAAGAAGTAAACTTCTATTGTAGTTAAAACCAGTTGCCTTCAAGTTGATTCTGACTCATGCCAACCCCACGTGTGTCAGAGTAGAACTGTGCTCCGTAGGGTTTTCCATAGTTGATTTTCAGAAGTAGATTGCCAGGTCTTTTTTCCAAGGAGCCTCTGAGTGGACTTGAACCTCCAACATTTTGGTTAGCAACTGTGAATCCACTAGCCAG
Source organism: Dugong dugon (assembly GCA_030035585.1). Lineage (NCBI taxonomy): Eukaryota > Metazoa > Chordata > Mammalia > Sirenia > Dugongidae > Dugong > Dugong dugon. Next base: position 99,080,863 of record CM057472.1, on the reverse strand, counting down.
GTATTCCTCTATTGTGGTTAGCCTTTGAAATCTGGATTTGTTTATTATATTATTATATATATATATATTATATTATTATATAATATTATATATTATTATATCTCGCTTCTTAGGCACTTTGCATCACTGTAACCAATATGGTCAGTTAAAATACTACAAGAAGATCACTGGCCATTCATGATGCCCCCTCCATTTCCACAGGCTTCAGAGGTCTTGAACTTCTGCAGAAAGTGTCTGTTGCACAGTTTATTTACTCTTGGCACCTACTAGCCAGCATCAGTTCTTCACTTTTTATTAAAATGTCCTGCCTCCCCGGTTAAATAATATTGCGGATACTGATTTCAGTGTGCAAGAAATGTGACTTTCTTTATTGAATTTCTTTCTTGACTGCCCATGTCACTGGGATAGCAGAAAATGAATCCTAGGTCATTTGGGGTTTGCCTAATTTATTTTTTAGAGTTGTGCACCTATATTCAGTGCTGTGGGGGTGAGCATTTGGTCCTCAGTGTCATCGTCTGATGCCAGCATCCTTGTTTCTGTTGGGTATTTCACTGTTGGTCCACTGTGGGGTTTTCCCTCATTCTTGACTCCAAAGCCTCCCTCCACTGGTCCAGGCCTCAGCCAGTTCCATCTCCCCTCATAGGTGCCTGAGGATAAAGAGTCTTCTGTGAGAGCCCAAGGTACATGGGAATCTGTCTGTGGTCTATGGGCAGAAGAAGGTCTGAGGCCAAAAATATAATAATAACAAATTTTAAAAACATCAATTGATATTTTAAAATATATTATAATCCCACCACAAAATGTAATCCCCTTGAAGGCAGGTTCTGTTTCCCAGGCATATCCTGTCCAACAAATCAAGTTTACCTCATTAAATTTTGGTGCTGCTGCTAAACGAGAAAGAACACTCAATGGGCCATAGAAACAGAAGAAGAAAAGATTCCCAATCTTTTTCCCACTGTTTTTTTGAAACAGTGACTTCAAGTATGGAAAGGCCCATTAAGGTTCGATGTTAGAGGGATATGTGCTACTCACCCCAGCAGTTAAAATTCTAGGCAGTAGTTCCTCTTAACTTCAGCAGTGGCTGCCAAGACCAAAAGAAGGCAGTGATATACTTTAGCAGAGTAGGACATTGACGTCTCTTCAGAAGTATACTGAAACCAAACCCAAACCTGTTGCCATGGAGTCGATTCCTACTCATAGTGACCTATAGGACAGAGTAGAACTGCCCCATAGGGTTTCCAAGGAGCCGCTGGTGGATTTGAACTGCCAATCTTTTGGTTAGCAGCTGAGCTCTTAACCACTGTGCCACCAGGGCTCCAGAAATATGCTGAAGGAAGTTTTTAGAAAAGTGAATACTATATAAATTTGCTTTCTTTGTTTCTCAATATACAAAACTGAACACATTACTTCCACTTCCAGCCAAGTAGGAATAACACACTATTTGTTTCTGTCTTGCTGTAAACTACTAGAAAACAGGACAAATGTATGATGCAATTGTTCTCAGCCACTGGACAGCAGGACTATGATCCCTGAGAAAAGGGAAACAAACAAGCTGAAAGAACCTCCAGGAAACTATAAACTGAAATGTTCTCAGAGTTCACAGAGGTCTGAGAGATGATTGAGTTCCACCTGGTCAGTGTGGAGAACACTCATTGACCACTGTATCAGTTTCCTATGGCTGCTGTAACAAATTGCCACAAGCTTGGTAGCTTAATAAAACACATATTTATTATGTTACAGTTCTGTAGATCAGAAGTCCAACGTGGATGTCACTGAGCTAAGATTGTGGTGTCGGCAAGGAGCATTCCTTTTTGGAAGTTCTAGGGGACAGTCTATTTCCTTTACTTTTGCAGCTTCTAGAAGTCACCCACTTTCCTTGGCTCATGGTCCCCTTCTCACACTGCCATCCCTGCTTCTTTCTTCTGCTTCCCTTTTCTGCTTTTAAGGACTCTTGTGGTTACACTGACCCTACCTGGATAGTCCAGGGCAATCTCCCTATTTTAAGATCAGTTGATTAGCAACCTTAATTCTGTCTGCTACCTTAATTCTCCTTTGCCATATACTCTAACATAGTCACAGGTTCCATGGATTAGGATATGGACATCTTTGGGAGGTCATTATTCTGTATACTACAACCCTGATGCTTTTGTTAGAGACCCCAGAACAGTCATATCTTAGCAGTAGGGATAAACTAGCCCTAATACATGGCATCATCATTGAGTCAGAATCAACTCAACAGCAATGGGTTTGGTTTTGGGTTTTGGTTTAAAGTAATGGCTATCTAGACTAACACTAAAAAAGCTTAAAAATGATCATCAAAAGGATTTAGCTTATCCACAAGTAACTTAATTGCCAAAACAAACTTTAATACTCTAAAGAAAGACAATGAAATCCAGACACAAATCAATGTAAACCTTATAATGTTCAGCATCCAATCAAAAGCTTCTATACATTCAAAGAAGCAGGAAAATGTTGTCCATAACCAGGAGAAAATTAACCAATAGAAACCTACCAGAAGTGACATCAGTAATGGAAATAGCAAACGAGGACTTTAAAATAACTCTTATAAGTATGTTCAAGAATTTAAAGAAAAACATGACCATAATTAAGAGCAAAATAGATGCTACAAAAAAATGAAATGTTAATGGAACCAAATGAAATGAAAATGAGCCGAAGTGTTTGATTTTTAGAAGCTCCCAGTTATCTAGTCTCTCTTCTGGTGCTCATGCATTGTTACTCATGGTTCGTATTGTGTTTATGCCATGCACTAGGGCTCCTACAGTTGTCCCTATTTTTTATTCCATGATCTTTATTGTTTTTGATTTTATATTTAAGTCTTTGATCCATTTTGAGTTAGTTTTTGTGCATGGTGTGAGGTATGGGTCTTGTTTCAGTTTTTTGCAGATGGATATCCAGTTATGCTAGCACCATTTGTCCTTTTTGTTGGTGTAAAGGAATCCAACTGATTTTTGTATGTTTATCTTGTATCCTGAAACTTTGCTGTGATCTTCTGTTAGTTCCAGTAGTTTTCTTGTGGATTCTTTGGGGTTTTCTGTGTATAAGATCATATAATCTGCCAATAGAGATACTTTGACTTCTTCCCTACCTATTTGGATGCCCTTTATTTCTTTTTCTAGACTAATTGCTCTGGCTAGGACCTCCAGCACAATGTTGAATAAGAATGATGGTAAAGGGCATCCTTGTCTGGTTCCCATTCTCAAAGGGAATGCTTTCAAAGTTTCTCCATTTAGGATGTTGGCTGTTGGCTTTGTATACGTGCCCTTAATTATATTGAAGAATTTCCCTTCATCAAAAGAGTAAAAAGACAGCCTACAGACTGGGAAAAAAATTTTGGCTACGACAAATCTGATCAGTGTCTAATCTCTACAATCTACAAGATACCGCAAAACCTCAACCACAAAAAGACAGATAACTCTATTAAAAAATGGGCAAAGGATATGAACAGGTACTTCGCCAAAGAAGATATTCAGGCAGCTAACAGACACATGAAGAAATGCTCATGATCATTAGCCATTAGAGAAATGCAGATCAAAACTACAATGAGGTATCATCTCACCCCAACAAGGTTAGCATTAATCCAAAAAACACAAAATAATAAATGCTGGAGAGGTTGTGGAGAGACTGGAACACTTATATGCTGTTGGTGGGAACGTAAAATGGTACAACCACTTTGGAAATCAATTTGGCGCTTCCTTAAAAAGCTAGAAATAGAAGTACCATACAATCCAGCTGTCCCACTCCTTGGAATATATCCTAGAGAAATAAGAGCCATCACACAAATAGATATATGCACACCCATGTTCATTGCTGCACTGTTCACAATAGCAAAAAGATAGAAACAACCTAGGTGTCCATCAATGGACGAATGGATAAACAAATTATGGCATATCCACACCATGGAATACTACGCAACATTAAAGAACAAAGATGAAGCCATGAAACATAACATGGAGGAATCTGGAGGTCATTATACTGAGTGAATTTAGTCAGTCACAGAAGGACAAATATTGTATAAGACCACTACTATAAGAACTCAAGAAAAGGTTTAAACACAGAAGAAAACATTCTTTGATGGTTACGAGGGTGGGGAGGGAGGGCGAGGGTTATTTACTAACTAGATAGTAGATAAGAATTATCTTAGGTGGAGGAAGGATAGCACACACTACAGGGGAAGTCAGCACAACTGGACTAAACCAAAGCTAAGAAGTTTCTGAATACAATCAAACACTTTGAGGGACAGAGTAGCAGGGGTAGGGGTCTGGGGACCGTGCTTTCAGGGGGCATGTAGGTCAGTTGGCATAACAAAATTTATTAAGAAAATATTCTGCATCCTACTTTGGTGAGTGGCGTCTGGGGTCTTAAAATCTTGCAAGCAGCCAGGTAAGATGCATCAGTTGGTCCCAACCACCTGGAGTAAAGGAGAACGAAGAACACCAAAGACACAAGGAAAGTATTAGCCCAAGAGACAGAAAGGGCCACATAAACCAGAGACTTCATCAGCCTGAGACCTGAAGAACTAGATGGTGCCCAGCTACCACCAATGACCACCCTGACAGGGAACACAACAGATAGTCCCAGATGGAGCAGGAAAAGGTGGGGTGCAGAACTCAAATTCTAGTAAGAAGCCCAGACTTAATGGTCTGACTCAGACTGGAGGAACCCTGGAAAACACAGCCCCTGGATTCTCTTTCAGCCCAGAACTAAAACAATTTCCAAGGCCAACTCTTCGGACAGGGATTGGACTGGACTGTGGGACATAAAGTGATACTCGTGAGGAGTGTGCCTTTTAGCTCAAGATACAAGAGACTAAACAGGCAGCTTCTGTCCAGAGGTGAGATGGGAAGGCAGGGAGGATTAGGAGCTGGTTGAATGGACATGGGGAATCAGGGGTGGAAAGGAGGAGTGTGCTGTCACAGTATGGGGAGAGCAATTAGGGTCACATAACAATGCATGTATAAATTTTTGTATGGTAGACTAACTTGAAATGTTAACTTCATTTAAATTACAACAATAAAAAAAATTTAAAAAAAGAAAAGAAATTGTGATAAGTTCAGGATGCATATTTTAAACCCTATTATCTACTCCACTAAAAATAAAATGGATAGGTACATATAATAAACTAATAGAGCAAAAATAGAATCACAAAAATAGCCAATCTAAAGAAAAACAGGATAAGAGGGGAAAAATAATAACAAAATGACCAAGTGGAAGACAAATAGTAAGATAGTAGACTTAGGCCCAATCACATCAATAATTACATCGGATAAAAACATTTTAATTAAAAGCCAGAGATGGTCAAACTAGATTTAAAAAAAAAAACAACAAAAGAAAACCTGTTGCTGTCGAGTCTCATAGTGACCCTATAGGACAGAGTAGAACTGCCCCATGGGGTTTCCAAGGAACAGCTGATGGATTCGAACTGCTGACTTTTTGGTTAGCAGCCATAGCATTTATCCACTACACCACCAGGGATCCAGATAAAAAAAGCAACACCCAATTAAACACTGTCTACAAGAAATTTAGTTTTAAATATAAAGACAAATCAGTTAAAAGGAAAAGGATGGAAAATATATACCATACAAACATTAATAATAAAAAAGCTTAAGTGGCTATATAATATTAGACGATGTAGACTTCAGGATAAAGAATATAACTAGGAATAAAGGGGGGCATTTCACAATGATAGAAGGGTTAGTTCATTAAGAAAACTTAACAGTCCTATTATCTTCAAAATTCATGAAGCAAACACTGAAGGAACTGAGGGGAGAAATTGTTTTAAATCCACAGGTATGGGTGATTTCAAAACTGAACATGTTTTTGACTGAGACAACAAGATTTCTTTTTTTTTTTTTTCCACATCAGAAGGAAATTCTTATATTGCAGTCTGGCCCAGTGCCCCAGTTCCCCTCCAAAAGAACTCCTGTGTACTAGAAATCCATGGCCAAATGGGCCTGTGGGTCTGTACGCTGGCATGTGAACTAGATTTTTCTTACTTCCCAGTTTAATTTAAGGGAAGGCACTTCAGCAAAGTGCTTGAACAGGAAGGAGAAATTACCAACACTGTTATTTTCTCTTGCAACAGCCTCAGGATTCAAGCTAAAGCTACCATTATCCTTTTCCCTCTGTTTCTCTAAAAATACTTGCCCCCGTACTGGATTCCACTGAAAAGGATGCTTTGCCTGGTTCCACAGGTGCAGATGGGGCAACCGACCTCCTCATAGGCTCAGTGGCTCTTGTATCCAGGGGCCTCTTGTTTTTCCATTGATGTTCCCTATAGATTCAAGCGTCAGACCAAATCCTAGACTTGGATATGAACTTCCTTTTTTAATGGCTGATTGAATGATCAATTTAGCCAGTGATTAGTAGACTTCATGGATACTTACTTCAACTTGGCAACAATTCACATCCCATGCCAAGGTGGTACCCTCAAACAGAGCAACAGAAATCTGGCATGACATCATGATTTTTAAAAGAGAATAATGACAACAGCAACAATATTGGTTGACCATTTTGAGGCATTTTTTATATGCTGATTTATTTAATCCTTACAATAATGTTCTAAGGCAGGCTTTATTATTATTCCTCATTTCATGAGGAAACTCAGGCACACAGAGAGTGAGGTAACTTTCCCAGTTACACGCTTATTCATAAAGTTGTATTTCTTTTTCTTGGCAACTATTCATCATGAGATGTTCTGCTGAGAAGCAGACCAGTTTGAGGCTTGCTCTGTGTTGCTTTATTATTCAAATGATTTTGCTAGCCAGCCACAGGAAATCAACTCAAATTTGCTGAAGTAAGTGTGGTGGGAATTTATTAGTAGTGTAACCAAGAAAACTGAGTGTATCCAGATTCAGGCACAACTGTATCCAAGGGTCTTAGTTTCTTAGTGCTGCTGTAACAGAAATACCACAAGTGGGTGGCTTTAACAAACAAATTCATTTTCTCACAGTTTAGGAGTTTAGAAGTCTAAATACAGGGCGCTGGCTCTAGGGGAAGGCTCTCTCTGTCCACTCTAGGGAAGAATCCTCGTCTCAGCTTCTCTAGCGTCCTTCTGAGCATTCCTTGAAGTGGCATCTGTCTTCTTCTCCATGTGTGCGTGCCCATCTGTGCCTAATCTGCTTTTTATATCTCAAAAGTGAGTAGGTTTAAGACACACCCTACACTGATATGGCCTCATTAACATAACAAAGAAAACCCTATCACCAAATAGGATTACATGCACAAGTATAGGTGTTACGATTCCAACACGTATTTTGGGGGACACAATTCAATCTATACCACCAAGCGACCCAATGGTTGTGTCTCTCTCTCACTCACTCTGTCCATCTCTGGAGTCCGCTTACCTCTCTGGTGAGTTGGTTAAACGGGCAGTACCAAATCTACATCCTATGAATTTAAAGTCTGATGAAAAGAGAGGGCTTTTTTTCCTCCCAAAAAAAGTCCCAGCATGAGTCCTGGGATTGACTCTTATGGGACTGTCTTGGGTCACTTAACATCCCTGAACCAATCACTGTGGTCAAGTGGAAAGAATCCCTCCCTGGTCTAGCCTGGCCTGAGTCACTTGTCCATCTTCATGTCTTGCTGCGGAGAGAGGTGGCCCTACCTAAATCATCTGAACCAAGAGCGTGAAAAGGAAAACAGACGCTATTACCCGAAGAAGGAGGGAGTACATGCTGGACAGAAAAAATAACAGGCATTCCCTGCCAGTAAAGCAGTTAACGGTTGACACTGTATGTTATCTGAGACTGAGTGTGGGGAATCTCTCACTGAATGGGATGTCCAGTAGCCTATTTTCTCCACAAAGCTTACTGATCAAAGTCCTATTTAAAAATTCTAGCAGCTTTGAATTCATGATTCATGGATCACTTAAGAAACTGAGCCATTGGTGTTAGATTTCTAGAGCATCACCATATTTTTAATTTGATATTCATTTATTCATTCAGCAAACATTAAAGGAGCACTAACTCCATGCAAGGATCTTGGAATACAGAGGTGAATCAACATCACAGCCCTAGCTTACATTCCAGCTCGGGGCTTAATGTCTAATGCCATTTAATGTAGGTTTGCTTGACTATGTAAATCACATGAAGCTTTCACGTATAAGGTTGGATTTTTGTATAACACCATGCATAGAGTTTCAAATAGTAGTAGGTAGTCAATACATATTTGTTGACTGATTATATGATGTTGGTAAAGATTCAGGAAACCCTTGTGGCACAGTGGTTAAAGCTCGGCTGCTAACCAAAAGGTCAGCAGTTCGAATCTACCAGGTGCTCCTTGGAAACCCTATGGAGCAGTTCTACTCTCTGCTATAGGGTCACTATGAGTCAGAATCGACTTGATGGTAACGGGTTTGGTTTTTTTTAAAAAGATTAGTTATCCTGTCTCATTATTTTTTCTTTGCTGTTTACCTATTCCTAGATTAATTAGATTATGAGTAATGGAAACTACCAGCTATTCTTTCAAGAACAGTGATGTAATGCTATGCCTTATAGGCGGTGGGAATGGAAGTTATTTGCCATGGGAACCCCATGTCTATTAATCACATACATGGGGTTAAATGTGTGTGGGAATGGGAAGTCTCACAACCCCTTTCTTCCCTTTCTGTATTTTTGCTACCTTTGATATGGAATTTTAGTCTTATTGGGTTAAATTATTTCTAGTAAGGTGTTCAAAGACTTTCAAGGATTTCTGCCTTTTTGAGGATTAACTTCTTTGTGGTACGTTTTTTCCTCATTATCCCAAACATAGTATAATGACCATGAAACCAGAAAAATATTTTATGTTCTTGAATTTGATTTCATAGTCACAGCTTCCACGTCATGCCTCTCTGGTTATTAGGTTCATTTCAATATCATTTTCAAGGTGACTGCCAGGATTATAATCATTTCAGTACAAGTTACTATAACTTCAGGGAATAAATTGATCCATTGGATTTAAACACAGAACCTCAATATCTATGTTTATACCCTGCTCAAATCTCCAATTATGATTTTTGTAGAGCTTGGCTACTGGGCATTGTATAATATAATTTATTAATTCATTAACCAAATATTTATTGAGCACACTGTTTGTCATGTGGGGGCAGTGGTGATTCAGTGGTAGGATTCTCACCTCCCACGTGGGAGACCCATGTCTGATTCCCAGCCAATGCACCTTATACACAGCCATCATCTGGCTGTCAGCACAGGCTTGCGTATTGCTATGATGCCGAACAGGTTTCAGCAGAGCTTCCAAACTAAGACAGCCTAGGAAGAAAGGGCTGGTAATCTATTTCCAATAATAAGCCAATGAAAACCCTATGGATGGCAGTGCCCAATCCTCAGCCAATCATGGGGATGATGCAGGACCTGGCAGTGTTTTGTTCCATTGTACATGGGGTCGCCATGAGTTGGAGGGCCGACTGGACAGTGGTTAACGACAACATGTGTTAGGTTTGACTTTAGACATTGGGAGTACAGTGCAGCAGCAAACAAGACAAAATCTTTGTTCTCAAGGGGTGTTCATTAAAGAGGGGGAGATAGATAATAAATGTAAGAATAAATAGGTACACAATATCAGGTGTTATGAAGAGAAGTAAAGCAGGGTATGAGGTAGAGTCAAGCAGCCATTCTTAGAATGGGGGATCGGAGAAGACCTCTCTGAGGAGGGCACATCTGAGCAGAGACCTGCATAAGGGGAGGAGTCATGGCTGTGGGGTGAGTAATCTGGGGGGAAGAGCGCCCCCTGCAGGTGGGACAGTGAGTGCACAGGCCTGAGTCAGGAGTTGTCCTGGAGGCCAGGGCGGTGGAGCCAGTGAAGCAGGGCAAGGACGCCTAGGTCAAGGCAGAGGCCATCTCACAACCTGAGAGGTCCCGTGAGGACCGTGGGTGTTGTTCTGAATGTCACAGAAAGTCACTGAAGTGTTTTGAGAAGGGCAGGGACATAATCTCACTTACCTTTTTAAAGGGTAATTTTTACTTACTGTGGATATTCTGGAGACTCCCAATAATTCAGTGGGCAAGATCATACTGACGTGAAACCCAGAAAAGTTTCTTAGAGTTGATAAGATGCAGCGCTCTAGAGATTACTGATTTTCTAGGAATTTTTTCCCCTCAGGGGTTGAGATATCATCTAAGAACTGTTTAGGATGCTGGATTACTGCTCAGGCCTCTCCTGCTGCATCAGCGACTCGAGTTTACGAAAAGAAAAGTATCTGGCTCAGTTTGCATATATGGGAGAGCAACTTTTTCTTAAAAAAAAGTTTTTGTGATGATCATCTGGTCTGTAGTAACTTATTTATAGGGAGTGATATTAAATGGAAAGCAACCCTGGTGGCTTAGTGGTTAAAGCGAGTGGCTGCGAACTGAAAGTTTGGCGGTTTGAACTCACCACCTACTCCTCGAGAGAAAGATGTGGCAGTCTGCTTCTGTGAAGACTGAAAAAAAAAACAAAAACCAAACCCACTGCTGTTAAGTCAATTCCGACTCACAGCCATTCTATAGGATGGAGTAGAACTGCTCCATGGCCTTGGAACCTCTGTGGGGCAGTTCTACTCTGTCTTATAGAGTCGCTATGAGTCGGAATTGACTTGAGGGCAATGGATTTTTTCAGATGTTAAATTGGCATGCACCATTATTTGGAAGGAGCCCTGGTAGTGCTGTGGTTAAGTGCTCAGCTGCTAACTGAAAGGTTGTTGGTTCGAATCCACCCAAGAAAAAGGATCTCCACAAAGCAGCTCACACAAGTACCTAGACCCCACGCAGGCTGACTGAAGACTTGGCATCTTAAAGCCCCACATACAGGAAGCTGAATTATACATTTTATATTTATTTTATAAATATCATATTTTATAAATTTAAAATATAATTTTATTTTATGAATACCATATATTTTATAAATTGCTTTAAATGGTTATGTCCATTTTCACAGAGAATTTGTATTGTATTCAGATACAAGTACTATACACAATAAAAGGCATATTCATTGAATAAGTGGTAGTCAATTTCATGGGAACTTATAAATGAAAGCTGCCATTTTTTTCCTCTAAAAAATAACTTGTATCCCCATTAAGCTTTGCAACTGTGGGTAGGACCTGTAAAAAGTTTCATCATATAGAAGAGTACTAAGACATTAGACACACATACATACACACACACATATAGAGACTTTAAACTGTAAGATCCTAGTTAGAATTAATAAAATTTTAGGTGAAGATGTAAATCCATCCACCTATGGTCACCTGATCTTCGACAAGGGCCCAAAGTCCATCAGATGGGGAAAAGACAGTCTTTTTAATAAATGGTGCTGGCAAAACTGGATATCCATCAGCAAAAAAATGAAATAGGACCCATACCTCACGCCATATACAAAAACTAATTCAAAATGGATCAAAGACCTAAATATAAAGCCAAAAACTATAAAGTTCATAGAAGAAAAAATAGGACCAATGCTACAGGCCTTAATACACGGCATTAACGGGATACAAACCATAACCATCAACACACAAACCCCAAGAGATAAGCTAGATAACTGGGATCTTCTAAAAATCAAACACCCATGCTCTTCAAAAGACTTCACCAAAAGAGTAAAAAGAGAACCTACAGACTGGGAAAAAATTTTTGGACATTACAAGTCAGACAAAGATCTAATCTCCATAATCTACAAGAAAATCCAACACCTCTACAACAAAAAGACAAATAATCCTATTAAAAAATGGGCAAAGGAAATGAACAGACACTTCACCAAAGAAGACATTCAAGCGACCAACAAACACAGGAAATGCTCACGATCACTAGCCATTAGAGAAATGCAAATTAAAACGACAATGAGATACCATCTCACCCCGGCATTACTGGCAGGAAACAAAAACACTGGAAATAGCAAATGTCGGAGGGGCTGCGGGGAGATGGGAACTCTTATGCACTGGTGGTGGGAATGCAAAATGATGCAACCATTTTGGAAAATGATATGGCGCTTCCTTAGAAAGCTAGAAATAGACATACCATATGATCCAGCAATCCCACTCCTAAGAATATATCCTAGAGAAATAAGAATCGTCACTCGAATAGACATATGCACACTTATGTTTATGGCAGCATTGTTCACAATAGCAAAAAAAATGGAAACAACCTAAATGCCCATCAACAGATGAATGGATAAACAAACTATGGTACATACACACAATGGAGTACTATGCAACGAGAAAGAACAATGATGAATCTGTGAATCATCTCATAACATGGATGAAACTGGAGGACATTATGCTAAGTGAAATAAGTCAATCACAAAAGGACAAATATTGTATGAGACCTCTACTGTAAAAACCCATTAAAAAGTTCACACACAAAAACTAACAATCTTTGTAGGTTACCAGGGATGGGAGGGTTGCGGGGGAAATACTAAATAGGCAACAGATAAGTGGTACCTTGGGTGAGAGGTGAGATAGTACACAGTACAGGGGAAACTAACACAACCTGCACAAGGAAAGGTCATGGAGGCCCTATAGACACATCCAAACCCCCCAAGGGACTGAGTTGTTGGACGGAGGGCCCTGGGGACCATGGTCTCGGGGAACATCTAGCTCAATTGGCATGACACTACTTATAAAGATAATGGTCTACATTCTACCTTGGTGAGTAGTGTCTGGGGTCTTATAAGCCTGTGAGCAGCCATCTAAGATACTCCACTGGTCTCATCCCTTTGGGAGCAAGGGAGTGTGAAGGGAACAGGATACAAGGAAAAGATTAGTCCGAAGGACTAATGGACCACAGCTACCAAGGCCTCCACCGGACTGAGTCCAGTACAGCTAGATGGTGCCCGGCTACCACCACTGACTGCTCTGACCGGGATCACAACAGAGGGTTCTGGACAGAGCTGGAGAAGGATGTAGAACAAAATTCTAACTCACAAAAAAAAGACCAGATTTACTGGCCTAAAGGAGACTGGAGAAACCCCGAGAGTATGGCCCCCAGACACCCTTTTGGCTTAGTGGTGAAGTCACTTCCAAGGCACCGGTCAGCCAGGGAGTGGACAGCCCCATAAAACCAAATGGGACTAATGAGGTACAGCAGTCCAGGGACAAGGACTAGAAGGCAGAAGGGGACAGGAAAGCTGGTGATAGGGAACCCAAGGTTGAGTAAGGATAGTGTTGATGTGTTGTGAGGTTGTTAACCATTGTCATAGGTCAACATGTGTACTAACTGTTTAATGAGAAACTATTTTGTTCTGTAAACCTTCATCTAAAGTGAGAATAGCAGCACAATTGGAAGAGCATAGTTGATGTCACTGAACTGTGCATGTAGAAATTTTTGAAATGGTGTATCTTTGGCAATGTGTATTTTCACCAAAAAAAAAAAAAGTTGGAAAGGGAGAGGGTAGACATGACATGAGGTTGTTAACCAATGTCGTAAAACAATGTGCGTACTACTGTTTCATGAGAAACTATTCTGTAAACCTTCACCTGAAGTACAATAAAAAAATTTGAGGTGAGACCAGTTAAACTTCAAAAATGCCAAATCACGTTTTCATGTCTTCTTTTGGAAACATAGTGTCCGTTCTTATGAAGGGGGGTATGGTAAATAGAAAACAAATTTAACTAGAATACGCCATGGCAATCATTTAGAGACCATTGGACAGAACCTTAATATGAATATGAAAGCTTCCCCTGCCCCACCAGGAGAAAAAATGAACAAACCTATTCTGGCCGAATAATTAGAATTATATATGTGTGAATAAAGCCCTTAGTAAAATAAATAATGCAATATGGATTTTGGATTTCTGTACCTAAGCGTGTTTAGAACATTCCTCCGAAGATTGTCTTCAGATGCCTGAAGAAACCAAACGCCCAGGACCACAAGATGTTTCTCATAGAGCATTGGTATTGAAGGGTAGAATGCACAACACAAACCAGAGTGTCTCGTCAAGTTCTCAGGGATTCTGACGCTGTCCTTGATGACTGAATTAAAGGGAGAGCCGAGTGTTAAAATAACGTTGTTTCATTTGCTTTAATAAGTGAAGTTGGAGTTTATTCACCATAACACAGTCATCAGCGCAGTGTGTTCCTGTGCATTTGGAAAATGCGAAGCCTCACTTCGAGTCTTACTATTAAGTCCTTGCTGTGAAGGGGTGGCAAGTGTTATTAAGTTGTTAGATTAGCAAGGTTCTACTGCATTTTCGCTTTAAGCCGGAGTGCTTTCACAGCTGAGCTGTAATGCTCTGAAAATGCCTACATAACAAGATCCAGACGTGGAGCTGAATCCCAAATGGTAAATGGCCAACAGCATTTATACCCTATTACCTTGCTGAAGCGGTAAAAAGTCAGCATGTCTGCAAAGACACTGTGCCGAGGTCCAAAAGCATAGAGGAAGCCAATGCAGGAAATACGTGGCTCTTTCAATAATAACATACCTCCACAGGGTGGGAAGGTAGTTCCGTTTTCTAGAGAACACCAGCATGAACTCCAATCCCTTCTTGAGAAGGCAAGTAGAAAGAATGAACCTAAATTAGCCTATCGATGACTAAATGTTTAGCTCCCCAGACTCCATAACTGAAACAGAATTTCAAGGAATCACAGTTAGTCTGCTGGCCAACTGGGACTTTCTGCATACTTGAGTAAACACAAGGTTTCCTAATAAACTGCCTTTCTTAAAAATCTAAGGTACTGAAAACCTTGAGTTCAGGAAAACAAATTTCTGAGAAAGGCAGGAAGAGGGATCAAGTTATAAACAACAGAGCTAGAAAGAAAACTCGAATGCACCTCAGGGTCAGAGAAATTACATCTCAGTTGCCAATTTAGGCTCTGGTTTGCACAGGTGCCAGGACACAGTGGGTAGGTGGAATCTTGTAGAACCCCAATTTTCCTGGCTTGATTCAAAGTGACTTATGACTTTCATTTCCTATGTGACTGAAATGACAGGTGTGAGCCTGGCCCTGAGCTGACACAATGGAGGCGATGAGAACTACAGGACCTGAACTTGGACTTGGGGAGGAGAGCGTCAACACTGACACAGGCAGCAAAGGTAGGAACACAGTGTAGGGGTTTTGTTGGTGTTGTTAGCTGCCATTGAGTTGGCCCCCATTCATGGCAACCTCATGCACAATGGAATAAAACACTGCCTGATCATCATCAGTTGGAACCCACCAGCAGCTCCACGGGAGAAAGGACCTGATGATCTCCTGTAAAGATTGCAGCCTAGGAAACCCAATGGGGCAGTTCTACTCTGTCATATGGGGTTGCTATGAGTTGGAATTGACTGGACAGCACACAACAACAGGTCCTGGGGGACTGCCTCAAAGAGAATGACACTCATCACCCAAAGAGGCAGAAAGTGAGGGGCTGCGTGACTGTCAATCAAGAGAGATGGCCCATATGTATCACCTTAGATCAGATTCTCCCAGAAACAGACTTGGAGATGAGGATTCCTGTGTACAGATTTATCAAAGAAGTGCTCCCAGGGGAAACCAGTCAGGGATGGGGAGAGGGGCAGGTAGGACAGGGAAGGAGAAGAAGAAGCCAAGCAAGGGTGCTGTTTCAGGCCGAGTCCCAGGCTCAGCCCGACCCCATGGAGAGTGGTGGAGTATAAGTTACACTTTAGACTGTCCTAACTCCAGGCAGAGAGCTGAGCTTTTGTATCATTCACCAGTCAGTCATTGACCAAGGGCCACCTAGGGAAGATCTGTTACTGAAAGCAGTGGGTTCGCCGCTTGTACTTGCATTAAGAATAACTAAGAGTCAGTGGATTTAAAGCAAGGCATAGTTTATTACTCGTGGTGAGTAAGGAGAGGAGGCGGGATCCTCCTCGAAAGCATTCTTTCTCCAAACAAAGGGCTGGGGGTGCAGTTTTATACCACGCGGGAAAGGGGAAGTCATACATATTCATTAACTTCGTATATATTCAAAAAAGAGGTCAGGGTAGGATTCTGGCACAGAAGTGGCTGACGGACTTCTCACTTCAGAAATGGGCTCGGTCACCACTCAATGACGTATGTCTGGTGATTTTGGTTCCTAGGCAACACTTATGGGATGAGGCCATCTGATGGTTGACCTGGTCTCTTACCGCTCATGCCCAGGATTCTAGTTCTAACTGGCTGATCTGAAAGGCAGCTACAGGTGACAGATTAGGAGGAAGCAAACAACATTTGCACCATTCTTCTAGAAAAAATTTTTAACCCACATAACTTGTCCTTTAAGGCCTTTTCTGTCTCAGTCTGGTCTCACACCTACATTCTCAGGCACTTCCAGCCCCAGGCTACTGAAAAGAGTCACTGGTGCTCCTGGCCATTAGAAACAAACTTAGAACCTGGGTGGGGTGGGGGGCACCCAGAAACGGGGAAGGGAGTGTGAGGGCGTCAGGTGGAACACCAACAACGTCCACCACATGCATTAAGACCTGTGAGCAGAATGACACATAGGTGTTCAGATATGAGTCCAAAATTCCAAGAGCAGACACTCCAAATTGCAGAAGCTGATTCACAGTCGAGCTGCTTCTCACATGGGCAACTCTATGCAGCTGGTAGCGGCAGAGATTCACATACTTAGTAACATTCTTAAACAATGGCTGGCGACTCCACCTGGGCAATGCTGGGAGGCCAACTTCTGTACCATTGTGTGTGCCTTTGGAGCTTGCCCCTCTCCTCCTGCTGCCCTCGGGGGACTGCTCAGAGGACGTATCTGACCTGAAGTAGCTAACAAGCCTCTTTCTTATTCAACCCATGTCTTGCTGAACCCTTTTGCTCTTTGACTGATGGCTGGAGAAATGGAGACAGTTCTCATCAAGGACACTGCATAATCAAGGGCTAAGAATGTCAAGAAAATGGAGCTTAGTAAGGACTGGATGGTGCAAACTGTTATGTCTCGGCTGCTAACTGAGAGCTTGGAGGTTTGAGTCCACCCAGAGGTGCCTCCGAAGAAAGGTCTGGTGATTTACTTCCAAAAAATCGGTAATGGAAAATCCTATGGAACACAGTTCTACTATGAAACATGTGGGGGTCACTCTAAGTCAGAATCAACTTGATGGCAACTGGTGGTTAAGGACTGGAAGAGCCGTGGAAGGCTTTTTGGAGGAGATGGGACTTCATTTTGGCCTCAAAAAATCAGCAGAATTTGGGTAGGTAGAAGAGAGAAAGAAGGGCAGCCCAGCAGAGAGGAACAAACTGGGCAAAGGCCCAGAGGTGCCACCTGCCATGCACATTGATGGCACAAGCTGAACACTGGCTTAGCTGAAGTGAAGAATCGTGGCACAGAAGGCTGACTGTTGGTCATCCTGGGTTTGAAAATTAGGCCATGGTCTTAAGCCATCTTCCCAGCTCCTGCTTACTTCAGCTTCTTTCTGATTCTCTGCCCAATTCCCCATTCAGGCTTGCTTTCCATCAAGCTGTGTCATGCTCTGGGCCATCCTCCTCATGAATACGTGCCAGGTCCCATGAGCTGACAAGCTTTCAACACAAAGAAAGAAATGATACAAGCCAGGGCAAAATGGGGACAAAATAAAGACAGCAGGGGGTGTTTTGAGTGAACAGTATCATGGAATAGGCATATTTCAGAGACTTCTTGGAAAAGGGAAAGCCTGATGAGTTAATTAGGAGTCTATTTCAGTAATAAGACTGTTCAGGAAAGGTAATAAAATGAACAAAAGGGGCAGTGGAGGGGACCACTCAGCCAGATAGAAGGTGTGATATGGAGACAAGGGAGGGTGGTTATTAGTCTCTGTTGTCTTCTCTGTGCCTGTGGTGTGTTGGCTCCGTAAGGCAGGGGACCTTGCCTTTCGTGTTTTGTAAAGCACCATGAATAAAGAGCTTCGGGTATAAATAACAGTGTGGTTTCTGCCCCCAAGACCCAATTCAGTGGGAAGTATTACAACCTTCCCAGCTCCAGCTGGTGGTGGATTTTGGCTTTTCAGGCATATTCTATTCAGAGGAGCTGTCTGCTGCTAGGGTGGGCCAGGGTAGGGGTTCAAAAGCAGAAGAGGAAGTGCAATGAGGAAGTGAGGCCCCAAAACACCCACAATGAAGAAAGGGGGCTTATGGAGCCCAGGGGTCTTCATCCAGCCTCAGGCAGCCTGGCGGAGGGGATTGAAGTCAGACAGACAGACAGATGTGGGTTCTAACCCCAGCTCTGTCACTTGCTAGCTTCATGCTCAGACCTTCCAGCTGGTGCTGCTGAGCTGAGAAAAGACAATCTATCTTCTACACTGCTGCCAGATTGATTTTCCAAAAGCACAGCTTTGAACATGTCTTTCTGCTGCTCAGATCTGGCAATGGCTCCCAGCTACCTAAATGAGACAGAGGAGCACTATGGGGTTGGGGAAGCTTTGGGCTTTGGGACTTTGAGTGAGTTACTTAAGCCTTCGAAACTTCGCTTTTTTCTTATATGAAGATGATAATAGTCCCTGTATTGTTGGAATGCAGTAAAAAATTAAAAGAGATAAGGGGCCCCGGTGGTGTAATGGTTAAGCTCTCAGCTGCTAACCAAAAGATCAGACATTCGAACCCACTTTTCTCTGCGGGAGAAAAGACCTGGTGATCTGCTCCTGTAAAGATTTCAGCCTAGGAAATCCTCTGGGGCAGCTCTAGTCTGCATTTGGGATGTAATCAGGGCTTATTTAATGCTCATTCTCAATATTAGTTTAGGAACAGCTTGCAAATCTCAGCTCTCCACTTACTAGTTGTATGACCTTGGGCAAACTTGTTAATTTTTCTATGCCTCCCTTTTCTCACCTGTAAAACAGGGTTGTTAAGAGGATTAGATGAGTGAATGTATCTGGTCAAGTATCTGGGCAAGCACCTTGACCAGTCACTTGGTGCGTAAAATGTTTGTTTTATGTTACAGTCATGTGTCGCTTAACGTCCACAATACGTTCTACGAAATAGGACGTTATGTGATTTGGACATCTTGCAAACACCATATTATATACTTAGCAAAGCTATATGGGATACCTTTTGTTCACTTCCAAGTCGATCCTTCTCCTTTGCCTCTTGCTGCTGCTATCGGTAGCATTGGTTTTGCTGTGTTTTGGAGCCACGGTGAACTCCATGGTAATATTTTCAAAAGAAAATTAAACAGAGAGAGAACTCTACAACACTCGACAAGCATGATACGTGAGATTGGATGCTGCTGCCTATGAGTAGAAGCATACACTGTTATACGGTAAGCTTTTTATTTGTAAGTAGGAAAGGTCACATTAAAATAACAATAGAAAGTACAGTACATACCTAAGCCAGTAACACAGGCATTTATTATGACTATCAAGACATACGTGTTACAGGTTACATACACGTTGTACCATTATGCGCCCGGCAGTACAATGGCTTCATACACAAGAGAGATGAGATACGTGCATTGCATGTGGGAAGCTGTTGAGTTTGCTACGTTCGGTTTCCTCCGCTATATCCCGTTCTCCAGTCGGGATTTCTGAACTCTAATATAAACTTATGGGACCACGGAGGTATATTCGGTGGGACATTGCCAGAACGGACGTTATTTGGTGCATGACTGTACTCTGATATCACCATCGTCATCAGCATGCTTGTTATTTAGACCTAAGAGAAAAGATAAGTAAATTGGGGATGTGTGTATTGAAAAGAGTTCCTGAAGTTATTCTGAGGGTGTAGGAGTAGAAGGGACTGGACGCTCTCCACCCTCTCTCCAGGGAGACTCCTCCAGGCCCCAGGGAGGAGCTTCAGGGTGCTGAGGGTGCCTGTGGTCTCTGGCTGTTTTCTCCTTACCCATCTGGACCTAATGCAGGGCACCCACTCCCAACCAAGGCCAATGGACAGTGTGGGGAAATCCTCCCAAAAGGAGATTCAAGGAAAGATGCCAACTGACTCGAGTCCCACCTTCTCTATTTGATTTCAGAACAATTGCCTCTTTGGAAAGGTCAGACCAGGTGAATGGTTCTTTGTCATGCTGGGATCTCATTACCTTTGAATAAACTACTAGATCTAATGTTTAAAGAGGGTTTTCTTAATTACATAAAATTATAAAATACAGATGCACATAAAGAAGAAAATTAAGATCCCCTCATCCCAAGACCCAGTAATTACCTCTGCTAACTTTTTGGTATATATCCTTCTAGATGTTTTTCTATGAATATATTTGCCTTTTTTTTTTTTGGTCAAAAAATGCGACCATGTTATACTTCACTAGTTGTATTTTGATCTAGTATTTTCCACTTTTTTTTTTTTTTTTTTTTTGGTTGTCTGTTTTGTTCTCTTTTTTTAGTCTTCAAGGTCTACTCACAATGGTATCTCTGATTCTGGTTTTACTGTAAACATTACAACAGGTTGCAAGGGTTTACTTCCACCGCTGGAGGAGAAAGTTCAGAAGGTCAAAATATGGAGTGTCAAACAGGAAGTCTTTTCACCCAGGTTTTTACCTTTATTTCTTATACTCTCTTCTTGTGTTTTCCGACTTGCCTGGTGCACCTTTTAATGTCTTTTCAGCAGATCTACGAAGTCAGCCCTGGTAAGTGGGGCGGGGCCTACTTCAGTTTCCTGAACAAGAATGTCATTGGAGTTTGTCCCAGAATAAGAGCTACATGACCTATTAAAAAAATAAACAAACCGGTTGCCATCTAGTCAATTCCTGTTCATGCTCACAGTGCAACTGTGCTCTATAGGGTTTTCAATGGCTGTGATCTTTCAGAAGTGGATCGCCAGGTCTTCCTTCTGAGACATCCGTGGGTGGATTTGAACTGTCAATCTTTTGATTCATAGCCAAGCACATAACTGTTTGTGCCATCCAGAAACTCCTCTCCAGCCTATACTAATAGCAAGTTGGGGCCCCAGCTCTAAAAATTCAGACTGATAAAGGCAGTCTGAGACTCCAAGCTGACATTCCAATAGTGAGTTATAGTTTACGAATTGTTTAGAATGAGGCCTAGCAGAACATTTAAACTAAAAACAAAGCCATGACTTCATCAACTCCAGTACCAGTTTTAAAGACACCTCCATCCAGAAAAGCATGAGGATCCGATTAGGAGCACACCCACATTGTCAAAGTCTCATTCCTTCTCTTTCCTCAAACTGTTTTGCTGCTGACGACAGCTGGTGAGATACCAAAGGCAACAGGGTACACTGCACAGAGAGAACTCCGTTCTAAATAAGGATCCATTCTGTTCATGTTGTTGTTGCTGTTCAGTGCCACTGAGTTGGTTCCAACTCATAGCGACCCTACGTACAACAGAATGAAACACTGCTTAGTCCTGCACCAACCTCCCAGTGCTCGAGGATGTGGTTGAGCCCATCATCGCAGCCACTGTGTCAATCCATCTTGTTGAGGGTCTTCCTCTCTTTCGCTGACCCTCTACTTTGCTAAGCATGATGTCCTTCTCCAGGGACTGGTCCCTCCTGATAACATGTCCGAAGTACATTGGATGAAGTCTCACCATCCTCGCTTCTAAGGAGCATTCTGGCTATACTTCTTCCAAGACATATCTGTCCTTCTGTATAGATTACACCTCAACATAAAGGAAACAAAAATCCTCACAATTGGACCAATAAGTAACATCATGATAAACGGAGAAAATATTGAAGTTGTCAAGGTTTTTATTTTACTTGGATCCACAATCAATGCCCATGGAAGCAGTAGTCAAGAAATCAGATGACATATTGCATTGGGCAAATCTGTCACAAAAGACCTCTTTAAAGTGTTAAAAAGCAAAGATGTCACTTTGAGGTCTAAGGTGAGCCTGACCCAAGCCATGGTGTTTTCAATTGGGTCATATGCATGCGAAAGCTGGACAATGAATAAGGAAGACCAAAGAAGAATTGATGCCTTTGAATTATGGTGTTGGCAAAGAATATTGAAATACCATGGACTACCAGAAGAATGAATGAATAAACAAATTTTGTTCATAAGCACTATAGTTTAGGAGAATTATTTAGGCCTGCTTAGCTACTTTCCTGTCCTGTACTAGCACTACAGGAAGTAAAATCTTATGTATTTACCCTTCCTTTCATTGTTACGGAGCCCTGGTGGCACAGTGGTTAAGAGCTTGGCAGCTAACCAAAAGGTCGGCAGTTTGAATCCACCAGCCATTCTTTGGAAACCCTATGGGGCGGTTCTACTCTGTCCTATAGGGTCGCTATGAGTCAGAATTGACTGGATGGCAATGGGTTTGGTTTCATTGTTATACCAGCAATAAAAATGCATGTCACACTTTCTAAGAAAAATTGCGAGGGAGGGTGAGAGGCAGCATTGCCAGCATGGACTTCTTCTCATATATTGATGGGGGTCTATAGATTTGAAAACAGATTGATTTTAAAAAGCAGCACAAGGGTCTAAGATTTGAGAAACTGATTTTCTCATTTTTGTTTTAAATTGTAAAAATTAATTTCATGTGTTTTAAGTTTAAAAGTTCATTTTATTTTGTTTTCAGGAAATTTTCTACTGTGATAACAGCTTTAATTTTACTTAAACTGTCCTTTATTTTGAATGAAATTTACAACTTGTACTAATTTCAGTTTTGTTGTTGTTGTTAGCTGCCACCGAGTTTGTTCCTTATTCATGGCAACCCATGCACAACGGGATCAGACTTTTGTGATCTATAGGGTTTTGATTGGCTGATGTTCAGAAGTAGATTGCCCGGCCTTTATTCCTAGTCTGTCTTAGTCTGGACACTCTGCTGAAGTCTGTTCAGCACCATAGAAACACACAAGCCTCCACTGACAGATGAGTGATGGCTCTGTAGAAGGCACAATGGCTGGGAATTGAACCCAGGTCTCCCACATGGACAGCAAATATTCTACCACTTGTGGTTTGTTGTTGTTGTTAGTTGCTGTTGAGTCATTTCCGACTCATGGCGAACCCATATGTGCAGAGAAGAACTGCTCCATGGGGTTTGCAAGGCTGTGTCCTTTGGAAGCAGATTGCCAGGCCTATCTTCCGAGGTGCCTCTGGGTGGGTCAGCTTGCAGTCGAGAGTGCTTAACCATTTGCACCAGCCAAGTCACTTGCAATTTAAATCCACCCAAATATGGAGAACAAAGGGTATAGGAGAGTAATGAGGATGTTCATTCAGTAGATTTGTTTGTTGTTTTTTCCATGAACCAGTCTCTGTGCTGGGTGCTGGGACACCAGAGATAAACAGGACAGAGTCTCAGCCCTCCAGGAGCTCACGGTCCAGTGGGGGCACAGGTAGTGTTAATGCAGTTGGACCATGATGCAGTGCATGCTGGGAACCATGGGAGGTCAGAGGAAGACACCCATCCTCAGCTGGGGGAATGCTTCAGACATGGTGACAGCTTAGTGGTGACCTAAAGAGTCAGGGGGGGAACCGCCTGTTCAAAGGCTTGGATGTTGTTGTTGGGTGCTACTGAGTCAGTGCTGACTCATAGCGACCCCATGTGTTACAAAGTAGAACTGCCGCATAGGGTTTTCTTGGCTGTGATTTTTACAGAAGCAGATTGCCAGGTCTTTCTCCTGTAGAGCCACTGGGTGGGTTCGAACCCTCAAACTTTTGGTTAGCAGCTGAGTGCTTAATCTTTTGCGCCACCAGGGCTCCTTGATTATAGACTTTGGAAGTCACAGAAAAGCTGAGAAACTGAAAATAGAGGAGGATGGTGGGAATATGGATCCTGGAGAGAACTTTTGAGAGATGAAGTGGGAGAGAGGAGTAAGGGCTGCAAAACAAAGGCCTTGAATGTCAGGCCAAGGGGTGGCACTTCATCTTTTTTTTTTTTCTTATTGTGCTTTAGGCGAAAGTTTAAAGTTCAAGTTAATTTCTCTTCAAAAATTTACACACATATTGTTTTGTGACATTGGTTGCAATCCCTACAGTGTGACAGCACACTCCCCCTTTCCACCCCAGGTTCCCTGTGTCCATTCAACCAGTTCCTGTCCCTTCCTGCCTTCTCATCCTGCTTGTGGACAGGAGCTGCCCATTTGGTCTCGTGTATCTGACTCAACTAAGCAGCACATTCCTCACGTGTATTATTTTTTGTTTTATAGCCCTGTGTAATCTTTGTCTGAAGAGTAGGCTTTGGGAATGGTTTCAGTTCTGGGTTAACAGAGCGTCTGGGGGCCATAGTTTCGGGGGTTCCTCTGGTTTCTATCAGACCTTTAAGTCTGGTCTTTTTACGTGAATTTGAATTCCGTTCTACAATTTTCTCCTGCTCTGTCCAGGACTCGTTGTTGTGATCCCTGTCAGGGGGCGGTTGGTGGCAGCCAGGCACCATCTAGTTCTTCTGGCTTCAGGCTGGTGGCGTCTCTGGTTCATTTGGTCCTTCAGTCCTTTGGGCTAGTATTTTCCTTGTGTCTTCGGTTTTCTTCATTCTGCTTTGCTCCGAGTCGGAGGGGACCAATAGACGTATCTTAGATGGCTGCTCACAAGCTTTTAAGACCCCAGATGCTACTCACCAAGTGGGACGTAGAATATTTTATCAACTATGTCATGCTAATTGACCTAGATGTCCCCAAAATTATGGTCCCCATAGCACTTCATCTTGAGGGGACTAAGAGAGTCATTAAAAGCTTTTAAGTAGGACACAATATGGTAAGATTCATGAGGCATAGCCTGAATGGGAGTAAAAGAGAGAAGAAAGGCTAAGAAAATAAAGCTCAGTTGCAGCTAGTCTTATTAGGGAGCAAAATGGAAAGAAAAATTTGCATAGCACTACCTAACATGGGGAGCCCTGGTTGTGCAGTGGTTGAGAACCATGGTGAGCTACGGCTGCTAACCAAAAGGCCAGCAATTCAACTCCACCAGCTGATCCTTGGAAACCCTATGGGGCAGTTTCTACTCTGTCCTATAGGGTCGCTATGAGTTGGAATCGACTTGACGGCAACAGGTTTGGTTTTGGCTACCTTACACGGGGGAGTCTACTTATATTAAGTAAACAATGACTACATAGTGGAACTCTCTCATACAGAGTTTGCCTGTGTTACAAAAGCAAAGCAACTTAATCATAAAAATCATGAAAACTGTTAATAAATAAAATTATCCTGACTGTAGTACCTGAAAACGATGAAAAAGGAGCGGAGACTTCAGCAACTTCTCTTACTCTGAAAGCATTGTGTGGCTAAGTTACCTGGTATTAAAAGGGGCCACCTTTCATTTCACGTTCTTGTAGCAGGCAAACCTAATGAAGGGTGCTGTTTGAGCATTTCACGTCAGATTCCCTCAGTTTAGGATATTAAGCAACTTGTTATTTTAAGTAATTTAGACAGATATTTGCATATACAAGCAAGCCCATTCTTTGAACCAACCAATTATATAACCTCACTTATCCCTGCAGGTGATAAACTGCTATAAATGCAGAATTAAATATAATCCGGGGTTCTCTGTGTATGCATGTGTATTCAGACCAGTAAGAGACACACGCTTGTTAGGGACGACAGCTAGCTTCCACTTCACTTGCCCCTTATGAATTATTTCTGTTCTCAATTTCAAATCAAGACAAATACATCATATTTCCTAGCTCATGCTATCAAATAAAAACCAGAAAGGTGAAAATTGATAGCAGCTGTTCAGAAATGTTTTGGGGTAAGCCCTGTGATTCTTCTAGTGTACGTCTAGAAATAGACCATTCTATATGTTCCCTTTTCTTTTCTCCCCACATCCTCAAGGCATCATTCATTCATTCATTCACTCACTCATTCAATCAATCCCCTTTTTAAGGCTCATACTATATCCATGTTTTGAATGTTGAAAACACAGTGGTTGCAACAATGGACTCGAGCATACCAACGATCGTGAAGATGGCACAAGACTGGTCAGTGTTTCATTCTGTTGTATACAAGGTCACCATGAGCTGGAGCCAACTCAGTGGCAACTAACAACAACAACATTGAGCACTTACTATGCCCAGAAACTCAATGAAACACTTGACATGGTTTGGTATTTATTCCTCCCAACAGCTTTGAGGTACTGTTGTCCCCATTTTCAGGATGGGAAATCTGAAGCCTGGAGAAGTTGTCACCTGCTGAAGTCCTCATTGTAATCGTGACACTTTGGTCTAGGTGACCTCTGAGGTCCCTCTCCCACTCCATGAGTCGAAGCCAACTAACAACAACTAGATCCTATGTTTTGAAAGTTAGAGGTGGGATTTGATGTCAAATAAGACAATCCTGCACTCCCACAGTCGATGAGTGACTGGGGAATTGGAGTTCTTCATGGGGCTTCAGAAAGGATAGTGTTTGTAGCTCACTGACCTCCTTCTCGTCTCAGTTCTGCAAGGCAGCACAAGCGCGGGGCCAGGCTGTACTGGACCTGAATCCCAGCTCTACCACTCACAAGTGTCTGCCCTTACAAGTTATTTATCCTCTGTACTAGTTTCCTGTGCCTGTTGTAATAAAGTACACAAACTTGGCAGCATAAAACAACAAAAATGTGTTTTCTTTTACCAGTACCAGGCTGTTTTAATTTTTTTAATTGTACTTTAGGTGAAGGTTTACAAAACAATAGTTTCTCATTAAACAGTTAGTACACATATTGTTTTATGACATTGGTTAACACTCTCCCTTCTTGAACTTGGAGAAGTCTGTTTTCTTACAGTTTTGGAGGCCAAAGTCTGAAATCAAGGTGTTGGCAAGGCCACACTCCCTCCAGAGGTTCCAGGGGAGAATCCGTTCTTTGCCTCTTTCAGCTTCTGGTGACCGTCAGCATTCCTTGGCCAGTGGCTGCATCACTCCAATCTCTGACTTTGCAGTCACATTGCCTCCTCCCAGAGGCAGATTAACCAGTAAGCAAAGTATACACCAGTTTGCTTGTGTTTACTTATTAATCTGTAACGCACAATTTCATGAGTTTCATTACATCCTTGATGAAAAACAGGTGAAATTGTGCACTACAAATTAATAAGTAAGCACAAGTAAGCCGGTGCGTACCTTGCTTATTGGGTTAATCTGTCCCGGCCTCCTCTTCTTTTTTCCGGTGTAATTTCCCTCTGCCTCCCTCTTCTTCTTCTTTTTTTTAATTGTGGCAAAATATATATAACAAAATATCTTTCATTTCAACCATTTTAATGTGTACAATTCAGTAACATTAATTACGTTCTCCGTGTTGTGCAAGCATTACCACTATCTGTTTCCGAATTGTTCCATCACCTTGAACAGAAGCCCAGTACCCCTTAAGCAATAACTCCCTCTTTCCCCCTCCCACCCACCCGCAGTAACCACTACTAAACTTCGATCTCTATACCTACTTAGAACTATTTCTAGATATTTCATATAAGTCAGAACATACAATATTTGTCCTTTTGTGTCTGACTTATTTCACTCAGCATGATGTTTTCAAAGTTCATCTCATGTTACAGCAAATATCTGAGCTTCATTTCTCTTTACAGTGGAATAATATTCATTATATGTATATACCACATTTTGTTTATCCATTAACCAGTCGATAGACATTTGGGTTGTTTCTACCTTTTAGCTATTGTGAATAGTACTGCAGTGAACACTGGTGTACTAGTATCTATTTGCGTCCCTGTTTTCAAGTCTTTTGGGTATGTACCTAGGAGTGGAGTTCCTGGGTCATATGGTAACTGTATTTTTAACTTTTTGAGGAACTGCAAAACTCTTTTCCACAGCGACTGCACCATTTTACAATCCCACCAGCAATGGGTGAGGGTTCCAATTTTTCCACATCCTAGCCAACACTTGTTGTTTTCCATTTTTCTGATAATAGCCATCCTAGTGGGTGTGAAGTGGTATCTCATTGTGGTTTTGATTTGTATTTCCCTAATAACTAATGATGCTGAGCATCTTTTCATATGCTTATTGGCCATTTGTGTATCTTCTTTGGTGAAATGCCTATTCAGGTTCTTTGTTCATTTTTTGATTGGGTTGTTTGTCTTTTTTGTTGTTGAGTTAGGAGTTCTTTATATATTCTGGATATTAAACTCTTATCAGATATATAGATCCCAAATATTTTCTCTGTTCTGTAGGTTGTCTCTTCACTTTGTTGATAAACTCCTTTGATACACAAAAGTTTTAAATGTTGATGAAGTCTAATTCATCTGTTTTGTCTTTTGTTACTCATGCTTTTGGTATCCTATCTCAGAATCCGTTGTCAAACACTAGGTCCTGAAGCATTACCCCTATGTTTTATTCTTACATTTAGGTCATTGATCCATTTTGAGTTAATTTTGTATATAGTGTGAGATATTCTGTCTCACTCTTATAAGGACACTTGTCTTTAAATTTAGGGCCCATCCAGATAATCCAGGATGATCTCCTCATCTCAAGATCCTTAATTATACCTGCAAAGACCCTTTTACCAAATAAGCTAACATTCACCAGGTGCTAGGTATTAGGATGTGGACATAACTTTTTTGGGTCACAATTCAATCCACTATATTCTCTATGAGCCTCATTGTCCTCATTTGAAAAATGGAAATCTTAATAGGGCCTACCTAATATTATTGTTGTGAGGATTAAATGAATTAAGATCATAAAGTACCTAGAACAAGGCTTGGCACATAGGAAATACTCTATCAATTTTAGTTATTATTTTCATCATCATCATCATTATAAATGCCTGCTATTTAGGTCGAGAGCACTTGTCTAGGAATTATTTACTGTGTGCCTACCATGTGCAGGGCAACACCCTAACTACTACAGGGGGACCCAAGGGTGGACACTGCATTCTAGCAAGAAGATAAGACCTTCCCACAGATAACTATATACAGGGTACATGCGCTCAAGTCAACAGGCCAGCTGCAGAGTGCTTGTATTAGCTATCTTCTGCTGTGCAACAAATTGCCACAAACTTGGTGGCTTAAAACAGCATACATTTATTATCTCATAGTTCCTGTGGGTTAGGAATCTGAGCACAGGTTAGCTGGGTCCTCTGCTTCAGGGCCTCTCACAGGTTGCATTCAAGGTGTTCACCAGAGCTAGGGTCTCATCTGAAGGCTCAGCTGGGGAAGGATCTTCTTCCAAGCTCACATGGTTGTTGGCAGAGTTCACTTTCCTGAGGGTTGTTGGACTGAGGGCCTCAGTTCCTATCTAACTCTTGGCTAGAGGTCTCTCTCAGTTCCTTGCCACACAGGTCTCTCCAATATGGCAGCTTGCTTCATCAAAATATGCAAACCAAGAAAGCAACAGAGAGAGTCTGCTAGTAAGATGAAAGTCACGTTTTTTATAACCTAATCATTGAAGGTAATAATCTGCTCAGGGATGGGAGGGAAGCAAAACCTCCATAGCACCTGGCTCTCTGATGCTCTGAGCTGCTGTACACTGCGTCCCCCACCAACACACAGATGGGGCCCACCCTCTTTATGTCTCCCCAGTGATTTCTTCAGTTAGATTCAGGGAGGGAGCCAGCTTAGTTTACCATCTTGTCCGCAACCAGAAGCTCTATGTCAGCTGCTCATATATTAATCTTAGCTCCTGTAGAAGTTGTGGTACTGTGCCCAGATCCCCTCAAATCCCCCTTATTGGTTCAGTGCACCCATCCTCCAGCTTCTACAGGCTTTGCTCCCAACAGTGCCTATCTGCAACTTTCTTCACAGAACTACACTTGGTACTCTGGAACCACTTCACTCAGATACCTTCAGAGCTGAAAGAGCCTAGGAACTTACAAATCCCCATGCTGGCCTGTAACCAGTAACTGACTGATCCAGGACTTTAAAAACCCAGCTCGTTTGCCTTCAGGCAGGACAAACTCTGCTGGATAATTTATTCCTAAAAGATCCTCAGGGGTTCAGGTTGAGGTTGGAACTTCACTTTAAATTGTCACACTCTTGCTTGACTTATTTTTGTTCCCTATTTTGTTTTCCGTACTCCTTTACCAGTTTCTCCCAGGACACACAAATTATATTCTCAGGGTCTGCTTCTGGCGAACCTGCCCAAGAGAGTTTGATGCCACAAGTAGGCCCAGGAACCTGAATTTAAGAATGGGATTCTGGATTCAAATCATTCACCAGAAAGTTGGACATTGGTACTCCGTTCTCTGGCAGTAGGTGGCATTCTTTATCATTGCAATTACTAACACTTTCACTTGTGGTGAACTGTGTTGGGAAATGGGTGGAAGGAGATGCACTGGCTTGTGCAATATCTCTGACTTTAGAGAAATACAGGGAACAGCAATTATAAGAATTGTATAATTGGGTGGAATTGGGCTTAAGTAGGACCAGAGCATATAAATAAGCTGCACAAAGAGGGGACTTGATTCCTATGTCATCAACCATCCAATTCATCTTCATCTGTTTACGCCTGTGGCCTCACGAGGAGTTCCCTATGACTAGCTGACAGAGGAAATATCCCAATCTTGATGAGTTGGTTCAGATATTAGTGATAAATGGACTGCTGCTGCACTATAGCCCCACTCAAGGGTGACTCTGAAGACATCAAAGAGGATAAACTGTTGTAATAGAGCTCTGGGTATTGCACCTGATTACTCACTTTGTATGAAGAGAGAAGTGGTACAAGGTAAGAATATATATAGACTCATGGGCAGTGGCAAATGGCTCCACTGGTTGGTCAAGAGACTGTAAAGAGCAATATTAGAAGATTAGGGATAAGAAGATTTGGGGGAAGAGGACATGGGGAGTGGACACAGTGTTAAGATCTTTGCATTGTGCATTAAAGCCCACCACAGAGCATTCAGTACAAAGAGGCATTAAGCAACCAGGTGGACAAGATGACTTGCCCAGTAGATGTCAGCCAGCCTGTCTTTAGCTACCCTAATCCTTGCCCAACAGGTCTATGGATATAGTAGCTATGGTGATAGAAATGGAGGCTATGCATGAGTCTCACCAAAGCTGATCTACTTGCTTCCACTGCTGAACGTCTGGCCTGTCAACAACAGAGACTGATCCTGTCATTCCTCTAGAAGACCAACCAGCAACTTGGTAGCAAGCAAAGGGGTGCTTTCATGCTGGAAAGAGTAGCATTTTGTTCTGACTGGGTATGGATCAGCCTTTCCTGCCTGCAGTGCCTTGGCTAGACCCACTATCTGAGGACTCAGAATGTCTGATTTACAAACACAGGATTCCACAAACATCATTTCTGACCAAGGGGTCCGTTTTTTGGCAAAGGCAATATGGCGGTGGGCACATGACTGTGAGAGCCACTGATCCCACAACATACCACACCATTCAGAAGCGTCTAGTCTGATATAAACACCTTTTGAAGGAACAGCTAGGCATCTCTACTAGAGATGATACACTGTGAGATTGGGATACTATCCTTCAGGATGCAATATATATCTTAAATTAATAGCCAATATATGTGTTGTATCTCTAGTGGGTTGAATACACAGGTCTGGGAACCAAGGGGGTAGAAATAGGCATAGCCTGGCTCACTATCACTCCTGGTGACCTCCGTAGAGAATGTGTGCTTCCCGTCCTCACTATTCTAGGGCATTGCATCTATAGGCGCTAGTTCCCAGATGGGGAATACTTTCCACCAGGAAAGACAGTAACAGTCCCACTAAATTTAAAGCTACGGCTTCTGTCTCATAGTTTTGGACTCCATATACTGGTGAACCAGCGGGCAAAGAAAGCAGTTACCGTACTGGCAGGGGTAATTCATCCTGATCATCATGAGGAGACAGGGCCACTGCTACATAATGGGCTAGGGAAGAATGTTTGGAACCCATTTGATCCACCAGAGTGTCTCCTGGTGCTCCCATACCGAGAATGGGCAATTATAGCAACCACTACCTGATAAAGACATGGTAGTCAGGTAGACAGAACCCTCAAAGATGAAGCTTTGGGACTTGCCACCAGGCAAGGCCACCTAGACTATAGAAGGTCTAGGTGAGTGTAAGGGGAATCTAGACTGGATGGCAGAGAAGACAGGTGATAAATATCAGTTACAGCCTTGGGACTGGGTGTAGCAGTAAGGACTGTGGTTCATCCCAGTAAATCCATGACCAATTAGAATCTTGAATAAGTTGTGACAGGATGGAGTGGACTTAATGTGAGATGCATACGGATCTGAGTGATGCAAGGGGTGGACTGTAGTAGATACAATTGGTGCTCTGCCCAGATCCCTTCAGATCCCCTTTACCAGTTCACTGCACCCACTCCCCAGCTTCTGAGCGCTTTACTTCTGATAGTTCACACCTCCAACCTCCTTCAGAGAACTCACTACCCTTGGTTTGTAGGATCCACTTCACCTAGACTGACTCCAGAACCGAAAGTGCTGGGAGTTTATGCCTCTCCCTCCAGGAAGGCCTGTAGCCAATTACTGGTTGGTACCGAGGCATAAAAACCCAGCTCCCTTGCCTCAAAGTGGGATAAATGCACTGTGCAATATATGCTCCACAATTATATTTGGATAGAACTGAGGCTGGAACTTCACCTTGCTTCGTTGCTTGGCTTTTTCTTGTTCCTTCATTCCCTTACTAGTTTCTCCTGGAAACACTTTCTTAATAAATCACTTGCACACAAATCCTTGGCAACCCTAGACAATTCCCTCCTGGAATATAAACTCTTTGTGGACAAGTACTGTTTAACAACAACAAAAAAGTCCCTCACAGTATCTAAACCAGCATGGGATACCTACCAGGAGTCGATACACTCTTGGCAAATCCTTTGGTTTAGATTCTCTTTCTTTAATAAGAATCTGAAGATCCTAAGTGGTAATTCTGGTAGTACCTTACAGATTGGCACATCTGAAAAATCATCAATAATGTATCAGTATAAACCATATGTCCCAGATTTTCTGGACAACTCTGATTTCACGTTTTCAATCCCCTTGTCAGACCACGTTCCAGACAGTGTGTCCCAAGCTGTGTGGATGTAAGTGTGTTTGGATGGCAAAAGGGAGGTGCTGGCAAAGAGACAGCTGGGGCGAGGAAACTTGAGAGTTATAAAAGAGCAGGAACCTTGAAGTTAAGCAAGACTGGACCTCAAATCCTGGCTACACCCTGACCAGCTGTGTGACCTTGGCCACATCTTATTCGCGTTAAAATGAAGATACTAGCTCCCACCTCACAGGACTGAAATGAGATAGTAACACTGCTCCTAGTACAAAGCTCTCAAGAAATGGTTCCTTTAGGAGCCGAGAGGAGCGGTGGGTCAGAGCTTTCAGTGACCTTACTGTCCTTATAGAGGCAGCACGAAAGACAATGCTCAAGTGTTTCAGTGCTTTCAATTTGCTGAGCGCTGTTTCCTCCAGGGCACAGGACACAATACTTAGAAAGCGACGGGAAGGCAGTCCGGAAGCAACAACCCAAATGAAGAATGAGTCCTGAGACCCTTGATCAAACCAAACCGAACCCATTGCTGTGCAGTCCACGGGACTCATAGAGACCCTGTAGGACACAGAACTGCCCTACAGGGTTTCCAAGGCTGTAAATCTTTACAGAAGCAGACTGCCACATTTTTCTCCCAGTGAGCGGCTGATAGATTGGAACCTGCTGACCTTTTGGTTAAAAGCCAGGGCTTTAACCAATGTGCCACCAGAGCTCCTCCACCGTTGCCCACCACGTGGCTTTTCAGCAGCCTTTAGCGACCCTCCCCCACCCGCGACCGGGCAGGGCAAAAGTAGGTGAAGGGTGGAAGCCTAGAGACCACGACGCGGAGGCGGATGCCTGCCGCCCGTTTCCTAGCAACGCCCGCTCCGCCCCGCCTCGCGTGGCGCGCCGGCGCGCCGGCGCCGGGAAGCTGGGGGCGGGCCGCCGTTGCCATGGCGGCGCCGCCGCCGCGCCCGACGCTTGCGGCGCCAGAGGGAAGTGCGGGCTCCCGGTCTCGCGTGGGCGGCCAGCGGCGTCACCGCCTTGTTCCAGCTTAGAGCCGGCTGAGCCACGCCGAGTCTTCTCAAAAATGGAGTCGGCCTGAAACGCCGTTTGGCCCAAACTCACTCTGCCTCCTGGGGCTGGCTAATGGCTGGAGACTTTCCCGTTTGTCTCGTTGGGGACAGAGTTGGTCGTCGGGTCGGGTTTAGGCTGAGTGAATTTTTTTGCTCATGAAATGTCTTCGAACCTTCTTTCTCACCTAAGCCGGTAGACGTGTACCCAGACACCTACAGACACGCACACACACCACACACTCACTCACTCTCCCCTGTGGCCTAACGTCCCTTCTCCTCAAGTGTTTTCACCTAAAGAATCTTTAATTTTGGAAAGAGAATATGCAGAAAACTGAGCGGCTTCCAATTTCTGCTTTTTAAAACACTGGAAATAAGTATGATATTTCTCCAGGGCCATTTTAAACTGAAAACGTCCATGCCTGGAAGGCATTCTGGATTCGAATATGCATTCTTCCAAATCCCTCTTCGCAATGAGCTGTGTTTGGAGAATTCAGTTGTGGGATATTGTATTTAAACGTACACACCTCCAGCTAGTATAATGATCGCTTTGCCAAAGGACCCACTCACGAAAACAAAGCCGTCCTCTGACTTGAGTATTTTTAACAGAGGTGGAGTCAGTCCTGTGCTGGTGAGTTTAATCAAATTGACAAGGGCTCCAAGCAAGCAAGAAAAGCTTGCTAATGTGAAGACAACGTTAGGTATATAGAGATGCATCCTCTTTGGATTTATTTGAAACAGAGTTTTTCAGATGGAATTTTCTGCATATATTTTTCTCGATCGGCTGCCACTGGAAAATTTAAATCAAAATCCTATTTCTTATATTCATTTTTATGGTAAACGTGCTGGTAAATGTGTCTAGGCTGAGATTACGCATTTTCTTGATCAACAAGGAAGTGCGCCGCAATCAGTGTGAATTGAGCACCTCGCTGATTGAGCAACGCACTTGAACCTGGAGACATGAAACGACCGCAATCTTAGAATGAGAATCTTCCACAGTGCATTTCACCAGCATGTTCACAGCTAACCTTTTTTCCACTCCAAAGGATCATTCACTTGGAACTTTTTTATTCTCCACTCTGCCAGAGTATTTAATCTCCTTGAAAACCACTTTCACACACTTTTTTTTAGTTCAAAAACATATTTGTGGTTGGACGAGTGATGATATAAAAGTATGTATTTTAAAAAAATACGTACTCCTGGATCATCCCCCCCAGCCCGGCCCCCCGACAAAACAGCCTTTTAATTTGTATGGTGGGAAGAGGAGAATAAATTCTGAGAGGAGGATAAAGCCTCATGCTGATCATTATTGGGGAGAAAAAAGAACCTATAAAATGATGCGTACCTAATGGCTTTTTAATGCCTAAGGCAAATCATTAACGTGTTTCAGATTTGGTAGTTTGAATATTACAGTAATGGAAACAGTAATAGTTCCACAGTAAAAATAATGTTGGTTGCTGTGGAGTGGGCTTCAACTCATGGAGACCCCATGTACAACAAGAGAACGTTGCCTGGTTCTGCGTTATCTTCAGGGTCGTGGGTATGCTCAAATCCATTGTTTCGGGCACTGTGTACTTCGAGTGCCTTCCACTTTAAGAGTGTCATCTTCCAGCACTATACTGGACAATATTCTGTGTGATCTATAGGGTTTTCATTGGCTAATTTTCAGAAGTAGGTCACCAGACCTTTCTTCCTAGTCTGCCTTAGTCTGGAAGCTCCTCTGAAATCCATCCACCATGGGTGACCCTGTTGTTATTTGAAATATTTATTTGAAATATCAATGGCATAGCTTCCAGCATCATAGCAACATGCAAGCTACCACAGTACGAGAAACTGGCAGACGGGTTATGGGAAAATAAAATTAATATTTGCAAACATTAATTTTTATTGGTAATTTTGATAGTCTCTCTGATTGTTTATTATGCTAAAGTTCTTTTCACAGAGGTTATTCATCAGCATGAGCCCAGAACAATGCGATTGCAGGGTATTGGTGAGGGCCCTTCTCACCATGTTGCCACCTGACCAGATCAGCTTTTTAACTGGTTGGTTGTTCTCCCTACAGAGAGGTTTAGTTACACACATGAGTTAGACCAGCCTTCACTCCTGCGGTGCCATGGATCGCTTTTGTGTGGTCTTTCTGGCCTTGATCTTGTAACTCCCACCCAGGTGATTGGGCGGGACTGTGTGATAGGGTAACTGTGGCCCACCAAAGGGATTGGTCAGTTTTGCTATCTCGCAGGGCTTGAAATGAGCCACCCCAGAGGCAGGAAAGAGAATCCCACTGCCACCAAGGAAAAACAGCCAGGAGCCAGCACATCTTTTGGACCTGGGATCTCTGCACTGAGAAGCTACTGAAAGCAGAGATGAGAGAGTGAGCTGTAACCCTGAAGACAGTGAGAAGCGGTGGCAGGAGAAACATGGCAGCAGGAGAGAGAAAGTTGAATGCCTTGGGGCAGAGACCTAGGGCCAGGGAGAGGCTTGCCTGCAAGCGTGGCTGGGAAGAGGCTGTTCCAATGGAAGAACTGTATACTTGAGTGTTCCTGAGCCTGAATTGTAACCTCTTACTGTCCTAATAAACCCCATAATCATGAGTATGGTCTGTGAGTTCCATGTGGCCATAGCAATGAATAATCGAGCCCAGCAGAGAAGTAGAGAGTGCTGTGAGAGGGACAGTTGGTTTCAGAAATGGTAAAGATGGCAGAGAGAGGAGGCTTGTCTGGCCTTCACCTTATGGGAGTCAGCCTTGGGCGGTTGATCTTGATTCTCCTTCCCAGTTGTGAAGTTAGAGGAGGTCAGACTCTGCCCCCACGCCATTTTTACAACTCCTTACACTTTATTGACCGCATTGGAGAGTAAATAGGCATGAAGGAGCTCATAGGATTTGTTGCAGTGCCTTACTTTGTTAAGAACATCGGAATGTTGAGAACCACACTTGATTTCACACATAATTTCCAAATGTGGAAATGGTGACCATACAACTGTTCCAGTTAGTTTCCAGGATTGCAAGGCTTCTACCTTATCGTTCATGGTTATTGTTTTCTCAGGAATCTAATATTTATCAAATAAGAAATCCATTTTGCATGCTCACCTTTTCCTTTTTTCCAAATCATCAGTGACCTTAAGCTTTAAGCATCTTATTGTTATTACAAACTACCAGCCTCTTATCTAATCCTGCATTAAACTTGATTTACTGCTTTATCTATACCACTTTAATCTCTGAGAGGCTTATCATAATATGGACGCCTTAATGAAACATTTTATCATAAGAATAAGCTAAACCTTCTCCATTTTTCCAGATTCCTCTACTTTTGCTCATTTATCTGTGTACCTTTATCCTTCTTTAAATATTCATGTTTCCCAATTTCATTTCTTCTACGATGAAATAAACCAAAACGCTTATCTCCTTATCACAGAAATGCTTGTGTTACCACAAAATGTGCAATGTTCTTATTTAGTTCTTAGTATGGCTAGTTTAGCTCTCCTGATCTCAGTAAAACATAAATGCTTTTGTTGCTAGAAGACTCTGTATCCTAAAATGTTTTTCGCATCAAGCTGCAGGGCCACCTGAAATTCTCCAATCGTTCCCTTGGATTTAAAGAGGCAATAGTTCATAGTGTAGTAGTTAAGAGACTTGACTGTGGGCTCAGACCTGGAACCAAGTCCTGTTTTTAACACTTACTAGCTGTGTGACTTCAAATTTTTTAACCTCCCTAGGCCTCAGGCTCCTCATCTGTAAAATGGAGATACTAATCATTAGCTCCTTTAAGGACTAAATGGGATCATTCTTGTAAAGTGCTTGGCATGCAGCCAACACTCAATAAAATGTCAGCAGTGACTGTCATCATTCTTATTATCTGTATTAAAACTTTGTTTCATTATCACCAATTAACTTAGCCTGAATTAGTTTATTAGATTAGGCTGTCTTCAGATAAATAGGATTCTGACAGGACATTAAACAGACATTTCGATTAAGGGGAGGAAGGGGTCAAGAAGAACAGAAAAATCCAGAGCATTGGGCCAGCACCTGGAGGATAGTGTACGTAGAGATCTGGAGAAGCGAAGGCACGGCATGAGAGCACTATGCATCTAAGGTGATAAATTGGAATGAAAAATATTCAGAGTTGACAGTAGAATAATGTTCATAAAATTAGTCAAGATATAGTTAGACATAGCCATGAGAGATATAATTTAAAATATATGTAAGATTATGAGATCTGCTGTATAAGGAAAAAAAATATGAAGAAATGGATGTTCTGATGAATTCAAAGACGTAAGACCTGGACAGGAAGATGTTTTTATCAGTCAGGGGTCCCTGGCAGACAACAGGATCCACTCTAAGGAGTTTAAGCAGAAAGAGATTTATCATAGGGTGTTAAATGGCTTCCAGACTTGTTTGGAGGGTTCATGAAACACTCTAGATTAAGCTTTCAGGAATGACTCTTGAAAACACCACACAGAACCAGGCCACCACTGGAGCTGCTGCCTCTTAGACATCAGGAAACTGCCTGCCAGGTTGTAAAGCTTCCACTATAGCTGCTGGTTTGGGGACCTTGGTGCCATGGCCATGACCAGAATCTGCCATCATTAGGAAACCACTATGATCAGAAAGCCACCATGATGAGGATGCCTTCACTGCAGCTGGCAGCTCCAGAGCCATGGCACCATGGCACTGACAAAATCCGCACCAGCAAAATGGTGCCCTGTGCCCTCCTTTGATACTTAAAAGGCTAGTGGCTCCACACGGGGACCTGTTAACCCTGTTGAAGAAATCCAATCTGACTCTTTGACCATGCTTGGAAGTAGGAACAGTAGAAGCACCAGAAGTGAAGCAGGAATCATGCAAGTGCTTTGAGAGAACCTAAATTATATCCAGAACTCTTGCTTCAAAGAGGTCTGAGAAACGTAGTTTTTCGTGTTCCAACCTCTGTGGTCCAGTCCAGTCCAGTTGCTGTCAAGTTGATTCCCACTCTTGGCGGCTTCTGCAGTATAGGAAGGCATACTGAAAAGTGGTCGGAATGGCTAGTGAACACTAACCCACCTTGTCCACTACACACCACCCCTTTGGCTGTTAAACGTCCATACACTCTTCTTCCCAAGTTTAAGCTTCCAGACAATAGCAATAACAACCAGAGGTCCTCGCTAACAGCTAAGCCAAAATGCACTTGACCTCTCCCCAAAGGGAGACCAAAATTTCTCTGTATCCATCTCTAGGTAATGTTCAGTTTTCCTTTAGCCCAGTCACAACCCAGTGCTGATGTTCCACAACCTGTGGGCTGAATTGTAAAGTTAACCATAACCCCCAAAACCTTTATAAATCATTAGAGACAATGGGGAAGGAATAAAAAGGAAAGTGGTTAATATATGTAGATAACACATAAAATCTACATAATACAACCAGAATGCTCCTTAGAAGCAAAGATGGCAAGACTTCGTCTCACATACTTTGGACATGCTATCAGGAGGGACCAGTCCCTGGAGAAGGACATCATGCTTGGTAAAGTAGAGGGTCAGTGAAAAAGAGGAAGACCCTCAACGAGATGGATTGGCACAGTGGCTGCAACAATGGGCTCAAGCATAACAACGATAGTGAGGATGGTGCAGGATGGGGCAGTGTTTCATTCTTCGCACATAGGGTCACTATGAGTCAGAACTGGCTCAATGGCACCTAACAACAACAACAATACATAAGAAGAGCAAGAAAAAATATGAGTAGCTACCAAGTCCTCATTTACGCTATTGGTCAGAAGTCCAACGCTGGTGCTTATAACATCCTTCCCCTACTTTCCATCCCATGTAATCTTTGCTCCAGCCTGTTACTTAGCTGGCCAGAGTTGTTTTGCCTGGTGACATGACCTAAACCTTCATTTCCGAGGTGTCTGAACTCTAGGGTTGCTGAAGTCTTCTCTAACTTTAACCACTAGACATAGCAGTACTAGGAGGCACTTCAGAGAATCTATTGGGCCTCATTGTGCAGCAGGTCTATACTCATTAACTACTCCCCAGACCACTGTGTCATCAATTACCCAGTTTTTTTTTCCCCCAAGTTTCTGTATGTTTGGTCATAGAGACCCATTCTTCTGGTCATCTCTCACTCTATACAAAGTGAACAACCAGATGAATCGTTCACATTTCTAACCAGTAGGAGAATTGCCATTCCCCAGCTTGAGTTAGTCTGTAAAGCTGGAGCAATCCACTCTCAGATGGGGCTTGCTTATTATGCAGAGCCATCCATGAACCAGGCTCTATCTCATTATCTTATATCTATATCTTTTTCGGTGGCTATAGATCTCCCCCGAGGGTATACAGCAGGAAATATGCAACAGGAAGAGGTGCTATGGGGGTGTGAGCCACCTGCTCATGTACCCTGGACCATAAGAACCTGCTCAGGCTCAATATCCTACATACTACCTCCACTTACTGCCAACTTGGTAGATTAGTGCATCATGAATGTACCCAGTTCATGATGAACAGTTCAGGTCTCCCCATCACTTTGTTTTCCGTGATCAAGCATTCAGCAAGAATCTTTATTTGCCAAAGTGGATATAGCTTTATTCCAAAACAGTTAAATCCTGTGTGGTGAATCTCCATAGAGCCTCCCCGCCTACACAGGCACTTTGTGCACCATGAAATAATCTGGATCATAACAGCCAAGTTGCAGAGCTGCTGACACTGGATCAGTTTGAGAGCCTTCTCTTACCTGAACGCCACTCAAAACTGACAGCCTGAACAGCTTACTTGGTAAGTGGATTAGACACCCAAATATAATGTATGTTGGCTCCTTCAGAACCATGCTCCTACAACCATGGTCTGGAACCTACCACAATCAGGGAGCTACCACAGTCAGAAATCCTCCACTAGAGCTGCCTGCTCCAAGTCGTTTGGTCCTTTGAAAACTCTGGTATGGAAAAACTAGATGCTTCCATGACCATGTGTCTGAGTTATCTAGTACTGCTATAACAGAAATATCACAAGTGGATGGCTTTAACAAACAGAAATTGATTTTCTCAAAGTTTAGGAGGCTAGAAGTCCAAATTCAGGGCATGGCTGTAGGAGAAAGCTTTCTCTCTCTCTCAGCTCTGGAAGAAGGTCCTTGTCTCTTCAGCTTCTGCTTCCTGGTTCCTCGGAGATCACCACGGGTCTTGGCATCTCTCTTACCCCAACTCTGCTCACTTGCTTGCTTGTTTAGTCTCTTTTATATTTCAAAAGAGATTTACTCAAAACACACTCTACACTAATCCTGTCTCATCAACATAACAAAGACAACCCATCCCCAAATGGGATTATAATCACAGGCATAGAGGTCAGGATTTACAAAACATATTTTAGGGGGACACAATTCAATCTATAACAGCAAGCTTGCAGAGGAAAGGGCAGAAGAGAGCATCTGCCCCATTTCTGCCTTCCAAATTTTACATGACTGCTGATCCTAAAATTATATCTATGATTCCAGCTACCAGAGAATCCCCAAAAAGTAGTTTTAAGCTTTCCAGCTTTTGCTGCCAAGCCAATGGACATGGGCTGTGTGACCACATGGCCTGTAATTTATGGTGTTGCTGTTGTGGCTTATCAAGGGCACTCATTGTGTCCAATCAGGGTTGCCAAGAAGAGTCCAGTCAGTGTCTCCACTACTATTAGGTGGGGGCTACTGAAAAGGCAGCCCCCAAAGAGTATGGGATGGCATAATTGTTTCTTTAATGGGTGGGTAGCCATATTTTAACCCTGAGATGATTTAGAAGTAAGGATAGACATTTAAGAGGATTAAACCTCACTTGTCTGTATCAAGAAATTTGGAAAACAACTACCTGGCCAACGGACTGGAAGAGATCCATATATGTGCCCACTCCAAAAAAAGGAGAGCCAACAGAATACAGAAATTATCTAACAATATCATTAACATCACATACAAGTAAAATTTTGCTAAAAATAATTTAAAAAACAGATGCAGCAGTTCATCGACAGAGAACGGCCAGAAATTCAAGCCAGATTCAGAAGAGGACTTGGAATGAGGGATATCATTGCTAATGTCAGATGGATTTTGGCTGAAAGCAGAGAATACCATAAACATGTTTACTTATGTTTTATTGACTACACAAAAGCATTTAACTGTATGGATCATAAAAACCATGGATAACATTGCAAAGAATGGGAATTCTAGAACACTTAATTGTGCTCATGCAGAACCTGTACGTAGACCAAGAGGCAGCCAGAACAAGGGGATACTGCGTGGTTTAAAATCAGGAAAAGTGTGCATCAGGGTAGATCCTTTCACCATACTTATTCAATCTGTATGCTGAGCAAATAATCCAAGCAGCTGGACTATATGAAGAAGAACACGGCATCAGGATTGGAGAAAGACTCATTAATAACCTGTGATATGCAGATGACACAACCTTGCTTGCTGAAAGCAAAGAGGCCTTGAAGCACTTACTGATGAAGATCAAAGACTGCACAGCCTTCAATATGGATTACACTTCAACATGAAGAAAACAAAAATACTCACAACTGGACCAATAAACAACATCATGATAAATGGAGAAAAGATTGAAGTTGTTAAGGATTTCATTTTACTTGGATCCACAAGCAACGCCTACAGAAGCAGCAGTCAAGAAATCAAACGACATATTGCATTGGGCAAATCCACTGCAAAGGACCTCTTTAAAGTGTTAAAAAGCAAAGATACCACTCTGAGGTCTAAGGTGCACCTGACCCAAGCCATGGTATCTTTAATCACTTCATATTCAAGCAAAAGCTGGGCAGAGAAAAGTAAGAAGAATTGATGCCTTTGAATTATGGTATTAGCAAAGAATACTGAATATACCATCGACTGCCAGAAGAACCAGCAAATCTGTCTTGAAAGAAGAATAGCCAGAATGCTACTTAGAAGCAAAGAAGGCAAGACTTGGTCTCACATGCTTCGGATATGTTATCAGGAGGGACCAATCACTGGAGAAGGACATCATGCTTGGTAAAGTAGAGGGTCAGCGAAAAAGAGGAAGACCCTGAAGGAGATGGATTGACACAGTGGCTGCAACAATGGCTCAAACATAGCAATTATTGTGAGGATGGCGCAGAGCTAGGCACTGTTTCGTTGTTGTACGTAGGGTCGCCATGAGTTGGAATCGACTTGACGGTACCCCAAAACAAAGGCTCAATATATTTATAAGTTTAGTTAATTAGATTTACAAGAATAATACAAACACTTGGGAAAGTTTTTGTTTGTTAGATAGACATCCGAGTTACTTTAAAAGGAAATCTAATACATCAAATATGTAAAGTAGTTTAAAATGTTTAAGGGGTTTAACCGAACTTATAAAAGCACCCTTAAAAGTGATTCTCAGAATTTGCTAGCTTTATATGTAGAATAATAAGATCTGTAAGTTGAATCTAAAACAGGGTTTTTTTAAGAAGGGCCAGACATAAATATCTCAGGCTTTGTGGGCCATACAGTCTCTGTTGCAACTATTCAACTCTGTCATTGTAGCACAAAAGCAACCGTAGACAATACATAAATGAATAGGTGTGGCTGTGTTTCAATAAAACTTTATTTATAAAAACAAGCCAGCTAGATTTGTCCCACCGACCATAGTTTGCCAACCTCTGATCTAAAAGATTGAAGATTTTCAAATTTATAAGTTTTTAAATTTACAACATTAGTAACTCAAATATTAATTATTAAAACACATGTAATCCTTGGAAATAATCTTTTCTGTGCACAAAAGTCACCTTCAAAAGCATCTAAAAACTCACACTGAAATGAGCCATGTGGCCCTGGGAAATGATGTGACACATAGCAGAAAGAAGGTGAGTTCTGGAGTCTGAGATCTAGTTTCCAGTTCTCACTCTGCTACTCAAGTAACTATACAATTTGGAGCAAATCTTTTAGTCTCTCTCATCTTTGCAAAGAGAAAAATATAATCCCCACTGAAACTACACCACAGATTTGTCATGATATTCAAACCAGACATTTCAGAAAAATGTACATTGAACCCAGAAAGTGTCTTTCAAAAGTAGAGTATTATTATTATAACGACCAAAATAGAAATGCATTTACACAAATTGTTGTTCCATAAAAGGCAACATGAATTTGAATAATTTCCTACCATACTTATCACTGGACTAATTTTAATCCTGTTTGTAACTATTCTATGATCTTCTGCTAATCAGTATCTGAATTTATAATACTCAGAATTTTGTCTCTTTAACATCAAAAATATTAACATATGCATTTTATAATTTCAACAGATTCAACATGGATTCCTTCCCAGGAAAAGCCCAATTTTTTATTTAATGGGTGTTTTTATGCCATAGTTTGTTACATAATTTTAGAGCTAGAATGAATATTAGAAATCATTCAGTTTACAAATGAAGATACTGAAGCTTTGATGGATTGAGAGTACATTGTTGGGAGCACACTTATAATGTTACCATGTTATAAATTAAATCACAAAACACAATAATGTTGGACTCTTTTGTATTCGTAGGACCTGTTCGGTGTGTATGTTCAGAACCTCTCACAGGTGATACAACTGGAAAGAGTAGACACGTGACTTACAGGTAAGAATCCATACTACTGTCCTTTCAAAGTCTGTTAAGAATGAACGATTTGGAATCATAGATATGTATAGTGTAGGAAAAATGATCACTCATTCCTTTGGGTTCTTTATTTTTACTCGCTTGTACTATAATTCCTTTGTAGGTTTCTTGGGATGTATGGATAGAAGAAGATAGTAAACAAATCGACTCTGAACATTCTCTTTCAGTCTTTGTCCACAGAGGGTTTGCCTATTTAGTTTATTACTTTTTATTTAGTCTAATCCACTTCCTGTAAACAATACCACTGAGGAAGATAGTCTAAGGTCAATGTTTTCACGCTGACACTGAAAAGTATTAAGAGAAGTTAAATGTGGAAACCCCAACATGCTGAGAGAAATTTACACCTGTAAAATATAATTTCCTTCCAGGTCTTTTCATACCTGGAAGGTTGAGAAGGGCTCATTAAACTTAAA
The DNA here is from genome assembly GCA_030035585.1 of Dugong dugon. NCBI lineage: Eukaryota > Metazoa > Chordata > Mammalia > Sirenia > Dugongidae > Dugong > Dugong dugon. The sequence continues at coordinate 99,036,158 of CM057472.1, read as the reverse complement.
TATTTATGTAGTTTTGATATTATCAGGAAACAGAACTTATTTTCATTTTATCTTAATCTTCTTACAGAGTTTACAACACGATCCACTGAACTAGGTTGTCTTTGATTTGAGGGATGGGAGGGTCTCGCACAGACTTGTATGACCAAAAAAAACCAAATCGTTGCTGTCGAGTCGATTCCGACTCATAGCGACCCTCTAGAATGGAGTAGGACTGCCCCATAGGATTTCCAAGGAGCAGCTAGTAGATTCGAACTGCTGACCTTTTGGTTGGCGACCAAGATCTTAACCACTGTACCACCAGGGCTCCAGCATGGATTTATATTGGGAATCTTTTCCTTCCCATCAAATTGCCATCCAGTATCTTCTATATATATAGAACACATATATGTATAGTGTTTTGTTGTAAAACTGGCATCATACTTATATATTGTATAACCTGCTTTTGTCCGTTAATGTGGATGTTTTCTCGGGTGATTAAGCATTCTTTTGTAGCATGATATTTAATGGCCACATGCTATTCCATCAACCAGATGAACCATCATTTACTTACCCACTCTATTGTTGGACATTCCTGTTTACGATTTCTCACTATTATAAATAACGTTGTGATCCATATCCCTGTACATAAGTATCTGTGCCCAACTCTGATCATTTCTGTAAGATGAATTCCTAGACATGCAGTTGCTGGGCCAAGGAATACGAATATTTGTAAAACTTTTTATACCTTATGATCATAATAATGCCATTTATTGGATTTGCTACCTGCCCGGCTCTGTGCTAAATGCTTTCTAAACATAATCTTATGTAATCTTCACAACAAATTTATGAGGTAAATACTATTAATATACACACTTTTAAAGGAAAGTGTGCGCAGATAACGGTTAATAAGTGACAGCTGTTGGCAGACCTAGGATTTGAACCTGAGCCTATTGGATTTCAAGGCTGATACTCTTAATCACTACACTATATTGCCCATATTGGCAAAATGCTATCCAAAAAAGATGACTGCAATTTAGATTTCTACCAGCAATACATGAGTGTGCCTGTTTTCCTATTGCAATTGGGCATTCATTGATTCCAAGTGAAACTGAACCAGTTTTTCACACTGGTTGGCTGTTTGTATTTCCTTTGTCAATTGTCTGTTCAGGTCCTTTGCATAGAGTACATGTCTGAAATGTTTCCTTTTGAGATAGTGTTAGATAATCTGAGTTCTAACCACAGTTCTATACCTAGTTAGCTATGCGGTGCCAAAAAACTCATGCAGAGCTCTGGGTCTCTGTTTCCTATTGTGGAAAATTAGATAGTTACATTAAATGATCCCATGCCCCATCTCTAAAATTTTGTGATTCCATCCATCAGCCAGGACATTCATCATCAGTCCTTTCCAGTGGGCAGTGTGGGTGGAAATAAGTGGTCGACTATGCAGTATATCTTCATTTATGTATTTAAGGACAGGCCTCTTCTGCAAATACTCAGTCCTTGGACTCAAGTGCCAGAAATCCCACCCTTCCCTTGCTGGGGGCTTGAAGGCTTTCACCTTTCATTCTGGGTAATCCCTCCTTTATTCTTGCAGTTGTCTAGCTCTTTAGCTTCTTATGATATACTCTTACTCAGATTCCTTCTCAGGCTACTCTTTCCCCCTTTACGCTAAAATGTTGGGGCTTACACTAAAGGTTTTGCCCTTGGCCCACTGCTCTTTTAATTAGCCTACTCTCTAGCCATAATGATCCAGATGTGGTTCCTTGTACATGCCATATATTCTTACCTCTGAATCGTTGAACATGGTGTTCTGCCTGCCTAAGATGCTCCTTCTCCTTTCTTTCCTATCTGAGTTGGAGTGCGTCCTCTTCTGGAAAGCAGCCTGGCTAAAACTTGACACATGGGTTTGGAGTCAGGCATCTACAGATTCGAGGCTGGGTTCTACCATGTACTAACCATGTGATCTTGGCCACATGATGTATCCTTCCTAACCTCCATTGCTTCATCTGTATAATGGGAGTAATGATATTGACTCCCTCAGGATTGTTGTGAGTAGGAACTGATATAGTGTGTAGACGGCTTGGCTTGCGGTGCTTGATATTTGGAGCTTTCATGGAACCCCAAACACACATCTATTATAGCATTTAACACACTGCATTCTGGAACATTGATCAGTTCATCTTTATTACCTAGCACTGTGTCTGACACACTGTAGGCACTCAGCAACTGTTTATTGGGGGAATAAATGAATCACGTTGCAAATACCTTTAGGAGGCTTTTTTAAATGCGAGTGTGGTTAGTGCTTTGTTTTTTTATTGTTATTGTGGTTTATTTGTTTGCTTTATTAATACCTTAGCAGGAATTGCTTTCCAATGTGACATCTGTGAGGGTAAAGGTTGTGTGTCAACTTGGCTGGGCCATGATTCTCAGTGAATTGGCAGTTATGATGTAGCTTGGCAGTTATGTAATAATGTAATCAATTCCATGATGAAATCTGCTATGAGCAGCCGATCAGTTGAAAGGGAGTTTCCTTAGGGGTGTGGCCTGCCTCCAATATATAAATAGGTGTTCTAGTAAGGCTCTTGCTCTGGATCCTGCATCCAGTTCATCATAATCTGATCTCTGGTTCTTGGGACTTGAGCTAGCAGCTTAGCTGCCAATCTTGGGATTCATCAGTCTCTGCAGCCTGTGAGCTAGCGGCCTGCCATCTCACCTGCTGATCTTGGGTTCATCAGCCCCTGCAGCTATGTGAGTCAGGAGAAGCTTCCAGCTGAATACCTGACCCACTGACTTGGAAATTGCTAGCCTCTACAATCAGAACATACCAGAAAGATGTTTACCTGTGTTTTATTGACTATTCAAAGGCTTTCGACTGTGTGGATCATAACAAATTGTGGATAACATTGCAAAGAATGGGAATTCCAAAACACTTAATTGTGCTCATGAGGAACCTGTACATAGACCAAGAGGCAGTCATTTGAACCGAACAAGGGGGTACTGTGTGGTTTAAAATCAGTAAAGGTGTACATCAGGGTTGTATTCTTTCACCATACTTATTCAATCTGCATGCTGAGCAAATAATCCAAGCAGCTGGACTATATGAAGAAAAGCATGGCATCAGAATTGGAGGAAGACTTACTAACCTGTGATATGCAGATGACAAAACCTTGCTTGCTGAAAGTGAAGAGGACTTGAAGCACTTACTGATGAAGGTCAAAGACTGCAGCCTTCATTACGGATTACACCTCAACATAAAGAAAACAAAAACCCTCACAACTGGACCGGTAAGCAACATCATGATAAACAGAGAAAGTATTGAAGTTGTCAAGGATTTTATTTCACTAGGATCCACAATCAACATCCGTGGAAGCAGCAGTCAAGAAGTCAAAGGAAGTATTGCATTTGGGCAAATCTGCTGCAAAAGACCTCTTTAAAGTGTTAAAAAGCAAAGATGTCACTTTGAGGACTCAGGTGTGCCTGACCCAAGCCACGGTGTTTTCAATAGCCTCATATGCATGTGAAAGCTGGACAATGAATAATGAAGACAAAAAAAGAATTGATGCCTTTGAATTATGGTGTCAGCAAAGAATATTAATTATACCATGGGCTACCAGAAGGACAAAAAAGTCTGTCTTGAAAGAAATACAGCCAGAGTGCTCCTTGGAAGCAAAGATGGAGAGATTTCGTCTCATGTACTTTGGACATGTTATCAGGAGGGACCAGCCCCTGGAGAAGGACATCGTGACTGGTAATGTAGAGGGTCAGAGAAAGAGAGGAAGGCCCTTGATGAGATGGATTGACATAGTGGCTGCAACAATGGGTTCAAACACAGCAAAGATTGTGAGGATGGCGCAGGACCAGGCAGTGTTTCGTGCTGTTGTACATAGGGATGCTATGAGTCAGAACCGACTCGATGGCACCTAAGCCATTTTCTTAAGATAAATTGCTCTCTCTCTCTCTATGCTTCACTGGTTTTTCTTCTCTAGAGAACTCAGCCTAAGACAGTGTCATGGATTGAATTGTGTACCCCCCAAAAATGTGTTTATCAATTTGGCTAGGCCATGATTCCCAATGTTGTGTGGTTGTCCTCCATTTTGTGATTGTAATTTTACATTAAAAAGGATTAGGGTGGGATTGTAACACCACCCTAACCCAGGTCACATCCCTGATCCAATGTAAAGGGAGTTTCCCTGGGATGTGGCCTGCACCACTTTTTATCTCTTGTAAGAGATAAAAAGAAAGGGAAGCAAGCAGAGAATGGGGGGATCTCATACCATCAAGAAAACAGTGCCAGGAGCAGAGTGTCTCCTTTGGAGCTGGGGTCCCTGCGCGGAGAAGCTCCTAGTCCAGGGGAACATTGATGAGAAGGCAGAGAGAGAAAGCCTTCCCCGGGAGCTGATGCCCTGAATTTGGACTTCTAGCCTGCTGAACTGTGAGAGAATAAACTTCTCTTTGTGAAAGCCATCTACCTGTGGTGTTTCTGTTGGAGCAGCACTAGGTGACTAAGACAGACAGCATCTAGGGAAACAAATTAATTCCTTAAAATCATTAGATGTTTAAGGGTGGAGAACAAGAATGCCCAATGCAGAGTGACGGAATGGCATCAAAAGAGGTAAGACAAACTTGACCTGTTTGCAGCTGTCACTGTGGGATGCTCTAAGAAGACTCCCTAATTCCCTGAATTTTCTCCCTAATTCTAGTAGCACCTTTTGCCATGTTAGTTAGTCATTACAGACAAGTTCAAGTCTCAAAATGTCTCAAACCAGATATTGTCACTAAAATTAAAAAAAAATAAAAAGCATATGTGTTTGAGAAGTGGACTGCCTAGGAAGGCGGCCAGAGATAGCAGAGAAAGCAAGAAGAACAGTGAATGGGAAGAGGGAGGCCTAAAGGCTTATTGAAAGTTGAGAAGCCTTTGGGGAAAAAAAAAAATCAATGTAGGCTATGAATCTTTTAGTATAGTCTGATGGTGAAAAGCATCACACCAGTTCTTATTTCTTCTCTTTTTTTTTAGAGTTTAAAAATAATTATCCATGCACATTAGATGGTGTTTCTTGAAAGGAAGAAAACCTCACAAGTACTGTATTTCAAAAAACGATTTTTAAAAAATAGCAAAGTTGCCTCCCATATGCAAATCGATGCCTGACACGCCCTAAAGTGCTGCGCAGGTTTGTGATCAGTTCGAAGAGCCTCAGACATCAGGCTGTCATCAAGATCAATTCTGAGACTCGCTAACAGTAAATGCCTAGCCAGTTTTACAAAAATGACGTCTATCTTTCCTCCACACCCCTCCACACTTCTCTCAAACCTAACCAATCTTTCTAATGCTTCCAGAGAGTAAATGTTCTGTTGAATTATGTTCTAGAAATGTAATGCCCTTTGCTTTTCTGTTGCCTTCCCATCTCCCTTGCAGTTTTCATTACATCTTCAATGCCAATGACCCATCAAGACTGCCTGTTACCAATATCTTGGAGGGTAACGCAAGGCATTTAGGGAAGATGAAGAACAAAGAGTGCATGGCGGTAAAGGCAGGTAATCTACTGTGCGTGTAGGACTAAATTTCTGGTCTGGGAAATTCATAGTGGATCCAGGAATTACTTATGTTATAGAAAGACATAGCCTCAGCATTTCCCATGCTTACATTCTTTACGCACACACAAGGAGTTACATATTCTTTTGGAACTTGGCAAAAGCATTTTCAAAAACGTTTTCCTTTTGCTGCTTTCTAGATTTTTGCCCTCCATCTTTATCCATTTTGGATGATGTTATTGATCGAATGGTGTCCCCCCAAAAAGATATGTTGAATAACCCCCTGTACCTCTGAATGTGACTTTGTTTGGAAATAGGGTTTTGAAGATATTATCAATTAAGTTAACATGAGATCATACTGGGTTAGTGTGGGTCCTAAAGCAATATGAGTAGTGCCCTTATGAAAGAGAAGAGACACAGAGAGAAACACCAAGGGAAGATGGCCACGTGAAGATGGAGCAGAGACTGGAGTGTTCTGCAAGCTAAGGAACCCTAAGGATCACCAGCTGCCATCAAAAGCTAGGAGAGAGACATGGAACAGGTTCTCTCTCAGAGCCCTCAGAAGAAATCAATGTCTTGCTTCTGGATTCTTAGCCTCCAGAACTGTGAATCAATAAATTTATGTTCTCATAAGCCACCAAAGGAGCCCTGATGACACAGTGGTTAAGTGCTCCGCTGCTAATCAAAAGGTTGGCAGTTCAAACCCACCAGGAACTCCACAGGAGAAAGATGTGGCAGTCTTCTGCCTTAAAGATTACAGCCTTGGAAACCCTATGGGCAGCTCTCCTCTGTCCTATCAGGTCGCTATGAGTCAGAATCGATTCGACAACAGTGGGTTTTTGTTTTCGTTTTATAAGCCACCCAATTTGTGGTGCCATGTTATGGCAGTCCTAGGAATCTAATATAGGTGAGTAACTTTTTTAAATGATAAAGAGAATTGATGTGGGATAAGAGGTGGAGGTGTCACTTTGATGACTAAAGTGTACCTGACCCAAGCCATGTTATTTTCAGTTGCTTCACATGTATGCAAAAGCTGGACAATGAATAAGGAAGACCAAAGAAGAATTGATGCCTTTGAATTATGGTATTGGTGAAGAATATTAAATATACCACGGACTGCCAGAAGAATAAACAAATCTGTCTTGGAAGAAGTACAACCAGAATGCTTCTTAGAAGCGAGGATGGCAAGACTTCGTAGTATGCACTTTGGACATGTTATCAGGAGAAACCAGGACATGTCATCAGGACATCATGCTTGGTCAAGTGGAGGGTCAGCAAAAAAGAGGAAGACCTTCAACAAGATGGATTGATACCGTAGCTGCAACAATAGGCTCAAACATAGCAACAGTTGCGAGGATGGAGCTGACCCAGGCAATGTTTGCTTCTGTTGTATGCGGGGTTGCTATGAGTTGGAACCGACTCGATGGCACCTCACAACAAGAAGTTGAGAGGGACAAGAGGAAAATGAACCTCCTTCCTCTGTCTAGAAATTCCTCTTCCTCTTGCCTCTACCTCCCTAGAATCTACTCATCTTTGAGACCCAGCAGAAGCATCAGTTCCTCTGAAATTTGCTCCCTGACTCTGCAATCTTCATTAGACTTGGCTCTTCTGTGCTCCAGGAGCCCCCTGCATGCCTCCATCATATCATCTGCCCCACTAGACCACACACTTTTTCATGGCAAAACCGGACCTTTCCTATTTCTATCCCCAGTGCCTACTACAGTACCTGACATTCAGTATTCCTCAATCAATACTTGTTAAGCAAACAATTGCATGAATGAGTGCATAAATATGGACAAAAGAGGGAAAGAGGAAAAGATGGCAGGTGATAAGCAGGTTTCAGAAAGTCAGAAACGAGAAAATCCACCACTCATTCAAATAATTTAAACACAGAGAAGTCTTAAGTGAAATCTGTCTGTCAATCTGTACAGATTCTTGCCCAAAATGTGCGCCAATTCTGAGTAGATTACAGTCCCAGTAATCTACAGTAAAAACTGTGAAATAGCTGAGAGCCATATTCAAGTATACTGCTACATTAACTTGTTTTAAATATAATAAAGAACTATGTTTTCTAGCACTTTACCCTCAGTAAAGTCATATTAATGTAGCCTGCATGCGTGGACATGAAATAGTCACACAGCAAAGTCTTAGCCAGGTCAGTTATCTCAGTGCCGCATGGGATTTGTCAAGAATCAAGAACAATAAAAAATTAGGAACAGGTAATAGAGACATTAATGGTAGTTGATGAACCCTTTGTAACTGAGGCAGAAAGACTGAATTTTAAGGACTGAGGTCTGAGAAACTGCAGACAAGAGAGTTTGAAAGTTCTTGACAATTAACATTTCAGCAACAATACAAAAAAACAAAACAAACCTGTTGCCATCGAGTTGATTCCAACTCATAGCGACCGTATAGGACAGAGTAGAACTGCCTCATAGGGTTTCCGAGGAGCAGCTGGTGGATTCGAACTGCCAACCTTTTGGTTAGCAGGTGAGCTCTTAACCACTGCACCACCAGGGCTCCCGATAATACAAAAGGGGTGATTAATTTCATGTGGACCTGCAGAGGTTTCCAGAAGAGAACTGCAGGCACTGTTACATGATGAGAGCGAGAAACGACAACGACCATATAAATCAAGGACCTAGTGGACACTCCTGCATCCATTGCTGGCCGAGGATGCTGCCGCCAACCAACTGAGCAGAGCTGGGTGGTTAACACCAGTGCAGCACAGTTGCATAGCTGTAGATGATGTTGGTGATATGCCTTATTTAAATGTATGCTTGCTAACACACTGTTCAGTAAATGCATGAGGTCATCCATAATATTATCTGAAATATAATCCCTTATTATTGTCTCTCTGACATTACATACTCTTAGATTTTTGAAGGAAAGATATCTAATCAACCAATATGTTCTCTATCCTCTTGCCCTGGTAAAAACGTTTGAGAGGATTTGCTTCCTGAGCAGAGAGTTGAATGAAGTGGGAGTAGGGCAAGGGGCATTCCTGTTTGGATAAGCCAGATAAACATCCTTTACATTCAGTGTTATGGATTTAATTGTGGTCCCCAAAAAGATGTGATGAAGTCCTAACCCCTGTGACTTTATTTGGGAATAGAGTTTTTCTTTTGTTAAACGACATCATCCCGAAGTAGAGTGTTATGTATTACCCTTCAAGATTTGACTTAACCTACTATTTCACCCTTTTCTCCGGTTACCTCCCCCTTTATCCAGCTCCCATCGGACACATCAACCTGAAAATTTCTTCTGTTTTGCATTTATATCCACAGTATAACAAACAAAAAACCCAAACCCATTGCTGTCGAGCCAATTCCAACTCACAGCGAACCTATAGGACAGAGTAGAACTGCCCCATACTGTTTTCAAGGCTGTAAATCTTTATAGAAGCAGACTGCCACATCTTTCTCCCACGGAGCGGCTGGTGAGTTCGAACCAGTGGCCTTTTGGTTAGCAGCCGAGTGCTTAACCACTGTGTCACCGGGGCTCCTTCAGACCCATAGTAACAGCGGTTTATTGAGAGCTTATTATGCATCATTTGCTTTCAGGAAGCCTGCGTGGGGTAGATTTAGACTTGGGTTCAAATTTAGGCTCTATCACCTAATACCCCGGTGATCTTGGGCAAGTCTTAAAGAGCTGTTAATTTCACCTATCAGAGCTTCCGTTTCCTTATCTGTAAAACTGAAATAACAGCTACCTCACAGTATTGGATTTGATGTATACATACATACATACATACTGTACTGGGTTGAGTAGTGTCCCCCCAAATTCATGTCCTTCCTGGAACCTCAGAATGTAGCCTTATTTGGAAATAGGGTCATGGCAGGTGTGATTAGTTAAGATGAGGTCATACTGGAGTAGTGGACCCTTCATCCAATACGACTGGTGTCCTTATAAGAAGAAAAGAGACACAGAGAAGCACAGAGGGAAGAGGATCATGTGAAGATGAAGGCAGAGATTGGAGTGATATGTCTACAAACCTAGGAACACCAAGGACTGCTGGCAACATCAGAAGTTAAGAGAAAGACATGGAACAAATTCACCTTCAGAGCCTACGGAAGGAACCAACCCTGCTGACACCTTGACTTTGGACTTCCATTCCCTAAAACTGTGAGAGAACAAATTTCTGTTGCTTTAAGCCACCCATTTGTGGTAATTTGTTACAGCAGCCCTAGAAAACTTTGCTGTTGTTGTTAGTTGCCATTGAGTCCATTCCGACTCATGGCAACACTGTGTGTGCAGATTAGGACCATTCCACAGGGTTTTCAAGGCTGTGACCTTTCCAAAGCAGATCTCCTCACCTTTTGGCCAGTAGTCAAGTGCTTAACCATTTGCACTACCCAGGGACTCCTCTAGGAAATACATATAAATATAAACATACTTCTACATACATATAAAATATACATGGACTTCCTGGGTAGTACAAATGGTTAACATGCTCGGCTGCTAACCGAAAGGTTAGAGGTTTGCGTTCATCCAGAGGCACCTCTGAAGAAAGGCCTGGCAATCTACTATACATACACACACACGTGTGTGTGTCTATATATATATATATATATATACAAAAAACACAACCCACTGCCGTTGAGTTGATTCTGGCTCATAGCGACCCAATAAGACAGAGTAGAACTGCCCATAGGATTTCCAAGGCTGTAGTCTTTACAGAAGCAGACTGCCACGTCTTTCTCCCCCCTGAGCGGCTGGTAGGTTCAAACCACTGACCTTTTGGTTAGCCGCTGAATGCTTTAACCACTGTGCCACCAGGGCTTCTCGTGTACATGCATGCACACACATATATATGTATACATATAGTAGTATTGTCTATCCTTTCCCTTCATATGTAATGTCTTCACTTTTGCTGTTCTTCTTCCTTCTAGAACACTCGTTTCCTCTCTCTTCCACCTGTCAAAACCCTACTCACATTTCATGGCCCAGTTAAAACACTACCTTTTCTAAGAAGCCTTCCCAGATCTCACAGGTCAATTTCACATGGGTTCCCACAGCTCCCTATTTATACATCTTATAACCAGTGTTTTCCAGGGCACACAGATTTGGACTAATAGCCAAGTCACAAATACAGTCATAACTAGCATTTCTCCAATTCTGCCCCTATATGCAAGTGTGGAAATTTTTCCATCCAACCCCCTTTGTCCAACTACTTTTTGCTTTAGGGAAGCTTTGTATAACTCCTCAGACTACCTTGAACCTGCCCTCTTTATATGTTCTCTCTTCACACTATACTTTTCCTTCGTAGCATTTACCCAGTAAAATAAATCATTTCTGCAATTTTATGAGTTAACATCTGTTAGTACCAACCAGACTATCAGCCATTTGGGGCAGCACACCAAATCTGGCTGGTTGCTCATTGTATCCCCAGCATCTAGTCCAGTGCCTGGCACATAGTTGATGCCCAACAAACATTTGGGGCATAAATGAACGAAGGCTCCGTGGGCTGCCTCACCTTTGCTCATCTGCAGTAATCGCTGCCTTGTAGTGTCTATCATTTCCCTCCCTTCCTGTCTGGCTGGTTGTGATGCCTCCTTTTCTATCAGAGCTATATTGCTGAAGCTTGCTAAAGGGAGGCCTTTCAAAGGCATTTCCATCTTTAGATGCTGCCAGGATGCCACCGAGAAGCGCAATAGCAGATGTACGTTGTCGCCTTTGATCCTACTTCAGGCTGGACTGCTCTACTGCTTAAAACACTGTGTCAGTGCCATGTCCCTATGGGCTCCAAAAATAACCCCAAATAGGAGGTAAAATTCTGTTCCACCAGCAAGGAAACAATGTGACCTTAGCCACTGGGTTCCTGTCTTGGTTATCTAGTGCTGCTATAACAGAAATACCACAAGTGGATGGTTTTAACAAAGAGAAGTTTATTTCCTTACAGTAAAGTAGGCTAAAAGTCCAAATTCAGGGTGTCAGCTCCAGGGGAAGGCTTTGTCTCTCTCGGCCTTCTCATCAGTGTTCCCCCAGACTAGGAGCTGCTTGGCGCAGGGACCCAGGTCCAAAGGACGTGCTCTGCTTCCGGCACTGCTTTCTTGATGGCATGAGGTCCCCCTGTCTCACTGCTCACTTCTGTCTTTTATATCTCAAGCCATTGCCTCAGGATACAATCCAATCTTGTAGACTGAGTCCTCCCTTACTAACACAACTGCCGCCCATCCTCCCTCATTAACATCATAGAGACAGGATTTACAATGTATAGGAAAACCACACAATACCAGGAATCATGGCCCGGCCAAACTGATACACACATTTTTGGGGGGACATAATTCAATCCATGACAGTGCCCCACAGATGTTATTGATGGAATGATTTTACCCATTCCAGCCTTTTTCCTTAAGACTCAGGAATGTGGCTAAAGGACATGTTTACTCAACCTGCCTCATCTACTATGAGCTGGAAGTACAGAACTTGCAACGATCATATGTGTCTTTACTCTGCCTCCCCTTACAATTATGGCCTCTCAGTCCATACGGCAGAAATTTCTACCAGGTGCCCGCGATCGGACCACCAGGCACTCCCAGACAAAGCCTCCCCCTGGTTCTGGCTGCTCTGTCACGGCACTTGATACACTTGTCTTATTGCAATCTTCATATCGATCTCGCCTAGATTTTAAATTCCTTTAAGAGAGGGATTATAATTTTTTGTGCTTTATTTGTCTTTGCTTTTCTCTGTCCCTCTCTGTAGCCACACCCCTCTCCAGCACCTAGCCCAGGTCTTGCACATGTTAGTTGCTTAATAAATACTTATTGTATGAATGGGTGACGTCCCTAGGTGGTGCAAATGATTAATGCACTTGGCTGCTAACTGAAAACAGAAGCACCTCAGAAGGAAGGTCTGGCAATCAACTACTAAAAAATTAGCTATTTGAGAACCCTGTGGAGCACAACTCTACTGACACACGTGGGGTGCTATGAGTTGGAATCAACTCAACAGCAGCTGTTTTTATTTATTTATTTATAGTAATATGAATTGGTGAATCAGTGAATGGGCAGTTATCAAGGGAGAACAGGCTTGGTCCTGTTCCACAGAGTCTGCAGGAAACGGCAGGAGAGGATCCAGGAAATGGGGGAGGGCAAGGAACAAAGAGGTGAGTGGGAGGAGATGCCTCTCCTTGATGCTGTGTCTGTGCCTGAATATTTTTCTCATTCCTCTTGGTCCCGGGGATAAAAAGACTGGAAGGAAGCAGTAGATTTCTGCTGCACAGGGCTTTTGCAAAAATTGATCCTTTCTGTTTACACCTTACTTCCTTTCTAATGCTGTATAGGTGTTACAAAGAGAAAAGGCAGTCAACAGAAGAGAAATAACCTGAGACTTAGAACTGGGGAGAGAGCGACATGAATTAACCAGATATGTTGGCTAGATTTTTGGACTAGCTAAGATGACTCCATTTTCCCAATATCAGATGACAAAGCATTTACTCTGCTAATGTTGCCACATATTTTTCTCGGGGCTGCATATTTTAAAAGATAAATTTGTCTAGAATGGTAGCTATTTTTTGACATTTGTTTTGCAGGCACAATCGTGCGGTTTTTAGAAGGCACAGTTTACCACCATTATGCAATACGTCTTTTCACTTCTTCAGAAACAGTCTATTTTTACAGTTCCCACTCTCTGTGGTGAATGTGAAGCCCCAAAAGGAGTGTGCCGAGAAAGCAAGGATTTATCTCCCAGCCAAGCTACCCCTCAGGGGTTCATAGTGCATTTCCTTCTTTGTGGTTTTGTAGGTGACATGGATGGTGGAAGCTTATTTCACTTATACTTGATGATCTTTGTCTTACCAACCCGAAGAATGGTGGGCAGTGAAGGCTTGAAGGTTTGGATTTCTATACCATAGAAAAAATGAATCCTCCCCCTGCTTTTTTGGAGATGTTGAAATCAAACTCTTTTTTCCACTATGTTGAAGGAGTCACTCTTGTTGAGATGCTTTTGATGACAGATTCAGCGGCTGAGCCTCCTTCTGAAAAATGGACAAAAAAGACTTCTTCGACATCAAGTGAATTTGAATTACTGTGCTGTGTTCCTTAACCTTCTTGAGAAACTGAAGACCTGAAATTAAAGTCCTATATGGCCTTCACGAGCCTTCTGATTTACTGAGGGTACTTATATCTTAATCTATGCCTTATGTTTCCCATCTGAAAGAGAAGCACTGGGTTTCAAGGTGGATAGTGATCTGACATAAATTCTCAAACACATAAAGTGCTTTCTTTTGAGGCTAGAAATAGGACGTACATATTGGAAGCAGGACTAAAACTTCGCCCCTAATTTCTCACAGAATTCTATAGTACTCTCTCAAACAGTGTCATAATCCTATCCACCAATGGGGCAGAGGTAAGGGAACTACAGAATATGCTTGAGAGTCAGTTTTACTGCCTTTGGTTTCAAATATTTGGGGTGCATTGCCATCTCCACTGAAGCAACATGCTGGCAATTCGCTATTCATTTTCCTGACATCCTATCACTCACCGTAGAAGAGGAGGGTGCATTACAACATCTGTCTGATGAAGTATGCAAAATTTAGCTGCATTTCTACCCTGCCCCTCCCTTTTTGTTCCGTTTACTCTTCTGCCTTCTCCAGCACCTGATTCAGAACTTCATGATCCAGCCCAGTGGTGTCCAGTAAAAATACAATTCGACCCACATATGTAATATTAACTTTTCTAGTGGTCACATTAAAGTAAAAAGAAACAGGTAAAATTAGGTTTAATAAAATACAATATTTAATAATATATTTAATGTAATGATTATATAATAAAATAGTAATGTAATATAGCCAAAAGATTATCATTTCAACGTGTAATTGGTATGAAAATTTTAGTGTGATATTCTACATTCTTTTCTCACACTAAGTCTTGGAAATCCAGTGTGTATTTTCCCCTCACAGGACATCCGATTTCTGACTAGCCACATTCCAAATGCTCAATAGCTGCATATGGCTAGCGGCTACCTTACTGGATACCATAAATATAGAACATTTCCATCACTGCAGAAAGTCCTATTGGACAGCACACATCCAGACTATTCATGGGGGCTTTTGTCTAGAAATTTGTCTTCCTGAAGAAGGCATCACCTGTCAGCTTTACTTTCTGAAGAGCCGTAGGCACTGTCTTTCTAGTCAGCGGAATAACATGAAAGCCCCTTTCTAACTGCTGGGACCTGTTTTTCCTCAGGGCTCAAATTGTACTAAAGTTCTCTGGAAAGCAAAGAGAGCACAGCTAAATGTTCTCCACACGCCAAGGCTTATCTGCTCCCTTAAAGCAACCGCCCTGCCCCTCTGTTAATCTCTTGTGAAGTTTCTCGGTGGTAAAAAAGTTAATCTGCATATCATTCCTTAACGTTCCCTATCAGCTGGCTCCTTTTCAAGCTTTCTTTTAAAAGGGCTTGTCTTGCACACACCATCAAAATTGCTCAGAGCAATAGCCTGCTGGTAAATGTTTAAGGACTTGCTCTCTAGAGCAAGAAGCTCTAATTTGTATCATTTGCCAGTTTCCTTGGTGTAAATACTCTCACCATGGACAATGATTTCAAGCCACCCACATGACAACTTCGAAAGCACAGAGATGGGAAGACGTGCTCACAATCTGGTAAGAGCTGGCTCCAACTCATCACTGGAATATAGTAAAGGATATGTGCATTTTCCCCACGTGTCTGTCAGTTTGTCCTTCATATTGCGGAAATTATCAAACAATAGCATTAGTATCACACACAAGCGCAATTTTGCTGAAGATCGTTCAAAAGCCATTGCAGCAGTACATCGACAGGGAACGGCCAGAAATTCGCTAAGTTGGAACCAACCTGATGGCACCTAACAACAGCAATGCGTGTTTTTCGTTTTTCGGGAGCCTTTAGAATACCCTTCATATACAAAGCAAAAATATCCAAAGCCCTCAGTGTGCTGGATAGAAATGGGATTTTTGAGTACAATCTAATTTAGTAAGAAGGTTCATAAACTAGCTTAACCAAATGAATAGAAGAAGATGATAAATTTCTCCATCTTATATTCTACATCTGTACTGATAATTAACAGTACAGAGCTAATCAATATTACTCTGTTTAAATGTAGCTGAGAGTGAGATCATTTTTCATTAGCACCTTCTTATTTTGGTCAGATGACAACTGTTCCATATAAAGAAACATCAGATATATGAATAGCCTGAGAATTTCTCTGAATTTCTCATTGACCCATGCATACTTACTTCCAGAAAAAAAGTCATGTTTTGAGACTGATATAAATGGCCTAAAAGGAAGGTAGTCAATCCCCAACACAATACACAGGGCACGGGACTATAAATTATAGAGTCTATAGGATCACTTGGCAAGCCACCCATCTGGTATAAACCTTTAAAACCACTCAGGGCCTCATTTTCCTCACGTATAAAATTTGGACTTGGGCTAAGTCAGTGTTTACCAAATGTTAGTCATTTTTATATAAGACCATCATTATTTTTGTCATTTCCATAAGCTACCTGCATTATTATTTTCTTAATGTTTTTCTTCAAGCAACGAATCTCTTGTTACTTAACTATTTGAGTGTTTCCTAAATAATAGCATCCATGAACGAACAAATCTGTCTTGGAAAAAATACAACCAGAATGCTCCTTAGAAACAAGGATGGCGACTACCTCTGACATACTTTGGACATGATATCAGGAGGGAGCAGTCCCTGGAGAAGCACATCATGCTTGGTAAAGTAGAGGGTCAGCACAAAAGAGGAAGACCCTCAATGAGGTGGACTGACACAGTGGCTGCAACAAT
The DNA here is from genome assembly GCA_030035585.1 of Dugong dugon. Classification (NCBI taxonomy): domain Eukaryota; kingdom Metazoa; phylum Chordata; class Mammalia; order Sirenia; family Dugongidae; genus Dugong; species Dugong dugon. Next base: position 99,019,877 of record CM057472.1, on the reverse strand, counting down.
GGGCTCAAGTATAACAACGATGTGAGCATGGCGCAGGACCGGGCAGTGTTTCCCTCTGTTGCACGTGGAGTCGCTATGAGTCGGAACAAACTCCATGGCACCTAACAACAATAACATGAAATCATGGCTTTGATATGCTAGTTGTTTTTTTTCTAATACATATTGATATACAAACATCACTATAAAGTTAACTAATATATGGGTACTTACTAAAATTATCCTCTATACCACATGTGGCAAGTGTTCGGTTGTCGTTAGCTGCTGTCTAGTCGTCCCCAACTCATGGTGACCCCATGCGCAACAGAATGAAATGATGCCTGGTCCTGCGCCATCCCCGTGCTTGGTTGCAGATTGGACTGTTGTGATCCATAGGGTTTTCACTGGCTGACTTTTCAGAAGTGGTTTGCCAGTCCAACTTAGTCTAGAAGCTCTGATGAAACCTGTTCAGCATCACAGCTACACGCAGGCCTCTACCGACAGGCAGGTGGTGGCTACGCATGAGGTGCACTGGCCAGGAATCAAACCCAGGTCTCCCGCATAGAAGGTGAGTATTCTACCACTGAACCACCAATGCCCCATGTGGCAAGTATTGTACCTTTTGGGACACATGGAGAAAGATGATCTCTGTGAGTCTTGCAGTACTGTTGGACTGAGAGCCGGCATTATCTCAGCCACTTTAATGCTTGCTGTGGAAATTTCAGGATCGATTCGCATTGCAGTGATACTTGTCAGTCAAGCAGATGAATAAAACTAATGGCTCATCTAGCCATACTGTTTCTGGGTCACTCATTACAGATACATTTGTTTTGAGACTTCTATTCTGAAGCATATTTGCCCTTATACCAACATAACTTGCTTGTTCCATCAGGCAGCAGAAAGATCTGATCAAAAACTTAAATGAACAAAGTCTGCATATAATATTTTGTCTCATACTATTAAGCTTGGTAAATAGGTTGAAATCTGCATATAAATCACTTATATTTGCCTAGTTATCTCTATGGAGTTACTGCGATAGTGCTTTAAATATCACGTGGAATTTTTAAGAGCGTGCTGGGCATGGGAGAGAATGTGGAATTATTTTTATTAAAAAATTAGGAATTAGAAAGTAGGACTTTCTTTAGAGTTGATGTGGCTTAAATAATTCCCACCAGATGAACTGCTGTCAACAATTTGCATCTAAAATATAATTAATTATGTTAGTCTGCCTGCTTTATACTAGGAAACGAAGATAATCATACATGTTTATAATAAGAAATTTCTTAACTGTGTTTTTTAATCCACTATGAAGCTGCACGTTTATTTTCACAGAAGGAAAGAAAAACACATTATGCCGCTAAAGTAATATCTGTCTTTTCTAGGATTAAGAGTCAGTGGATGGTTTGTGGGATTTGTGAGTTCTGTTCTTGAATGAAAACCAGATGGGCTTAACAAGCAGCATAAACAGTTAAGGAAAAAAAGTGGCAGAAAAAAGTCCCATTTGATAATTAAATTTATTGTTATACCTTTTCTTACTTAATGAGATAGTCAGAAACTTGGTTTGTAAGATAATATGACCCCAAAGCTCTGATTTAACCCAATAAAAGTTCAGACCCTATTTTGTCCGGGAATAATTAAGTAAAAATATGATAATCAAGTGGGTCTTTTTATTAGAGACATAAGATCTTGCCCACAAAAAGCTTATAGGAAATGTTCATACAGTTGTTTATTTAAATATATACATGATCGGTATATGTATATATTAATACATTAAAAATAAGATAAACAAATTTACTGTATGCTCTCTGTTGTAGGTGTATTAGCAATATCTATATAATTACTAACTGTACACTTTAGTACAGTTTTAGCACAAATGTGAGGAGCTAGTTTACATCTACTTATGAGCTACAGCCCTGGTGGCACAATGGTTAAGAGCTCGGCTGCTAACCAAAAGGTTTGCAGTTCAAATCCACCAGCTGATCCTTGGAAACCCCACGGGGCAGTTCTACTCTGTCCTATCGAGTTGCTATGAGTTGAAATGGACTCAAGGGCAAGGGGTTTGGTTTTTTGCTTTTATGAGCTAGAAAGTAGTAACAGTTATGTTAATTGTCCAGTGTTTTGGAGAATATGATATTAAAGATATAATAATGCACATGCTGGCTATTCAATCTAGGCGATTTGTCCAGCTCCCTAGAGTCACTGGATCGCGCATTCATCCACATTCCGTGACAGCTTACCGGGAGCTGGGCTCTGTGCTCAGCTCTTTGCAAGCTCTCATGGTGGTCCCTACCTGTCAGAGAGGAAATTGAGGCTCTGCTCAGTTGGAGGAATTGTCCAAGTTCGAAAAGGGAGAGTGTTCTGGCAGCACTGGGTTTGATGTAGACACAGCAGGGCTGTGCTCTCGAGTTCCTGCTGCCTGCTAAGCACTGGGCCAAGGGCTGGAAACATGGAGGTGAAGAAGATGCCAGTGCTGATTTTAAGGAGATTATGTAGCCCTGGTGGCACAGTGGTTAAGAGCTATGGCTGCTAACCAAAAGGTTGGCTGTTCGAATCCACCAGCCTCTCCTTGGAAACCCTATGGAGCAGTTCTATGCTGTCCTATAGGGCCTACTCTGTCCTATAGGGTCACTATGACTACGAGTCAGACTCAATGGCAACAGGTTTTGGTGATGCAGCCCTTCAGGAGTCCCTGGGTGGTGCAAAAAGTTTACTCGATCGGCTGTTAACTGAAGGGTTGGGATTCAAATCCACTCAGAGATGCCTAGAAAGGAAGGCCTGGCTACTGGAAAGATCACAGTCATTTAAAACCCTGTGGAGCACAGTTCTACACTGAAACATATGAGGTCCCCATGAGTAGGAATTGACTAGAAGAAAATTTGTTTTTGAGGGGGGGCCCATGAACTTTATTTGGCAAGGAGTCAAAGTCAGATATTCAGGCATCCCCGTAGATAAGCCTAGAGCTAACCCAGTCCAGTATCGTATCCTACAAACATTATATTCCCAGAACAAAGAATTTGTTATGATGAAGGGATGTTCAATTTAATCAAATGAATTTTCTACATCTATTAAGATTATCATATATTTTTTTCTTCTCCAGTCTGTGTATATGGAGAATGATATTGATTGATTTTTGAATGTTGAACCAGCTTTGAATTCCTGGGGTAAAACCTGCTTGATTGTGATATATTGTTATATATGATTTACTGATGTTTTGTTGAGGATTTTAGTGTCTATACTCATGAGTAATACCAGTCTGTAGTTTTCTTTTCTAGTAATATGTTTATATCATTTTGGCATTATAATAATTCCATCCTGATTTTTTTTTTTTTTTTTTTTTTAGTGCGGCCCTTCACTTAACCCACTCCTGTCTATTCAATTCTGACTCATAGTGTGACCCCATAGGGTTTCCAAGGCTGTAATCTTTACGGAAGCAGACTTCCACATCTTTCTCCTGCAGAGCAGCGGGTGGTTTCGAGCTGCCGACCTTTCAGTGAGCAGTCGATTGCTTTAACCACTGCACCACCAGGACTCCACCCTTCACTTAGAATCTCGGAAATATAGGGTTGGAAGACACCATGGAAATTGTCTGGCCAAACTTCCTCTTATTACAGATGAGAAAAGAGTGGCTTACAGAGGGTAAACGTCTTCTCCTCAGGGTATATGGTAGATAAGAGTATAGATAAAAATGTAAAGATAAGAATTGTGAATCGGTTATTTAAAACGTTGATAATGTCATTTACTAAATACTGTAGTATCTTCGTGGCTTGCAGATGTGCAAGTTAGTGCCGAGTCCTATCCTTTGCTTAAACATGTGGTAAGAGTATGTATGGACGTCAATGAGTATTACGACTATGGCTTAAGTAGAGATTAGGGAATAAAGTAACAATTCTGTTTAATTCAGTTCAACAAATATCAATCCAGTGCCTATGTGCCGGGCAGACAATGCTGAACAAAATGTACAGTGTTTCTTGTCCTCATGGCCCTTACCATGTAGTGACAAAAACAGATAATTAATGTAATTACTATAGAGTATGTTAAGGGGCCACCACCTGTCTGTCATTTTGTCCTGCTGTGGGGGCTTGCATATTGCTATGTTGCTGGAAGCTATGCCATCAGTATTTCAAATACCAGCAGGATCACCTGTGGAGGACAAGTTTCAGCGGAGCTTCCAGACTAAGACAGACTAGGAAGAAAGGCTTGGCAATCTACTTCCAAAAATTAGTCAGTAAAAACTTTATGGACCACAACAGAATATTGTCCAATTGGAGCTGGAATGAAGTTGCTAGATGGCACACACAGTTAAGCACTTGACTACTAGCTGAAAGACTGGCCGTTTGAAACTACCAAGAGGTGCCTTAGAAGACAGGCCTGGCAATCTACTTCCAAAATATCACAGCCTTGAAAACCCTACGGAGCACTTCTACTCTGCCCACATGGGGTCGCCATGAGTTGTGATCGACTTGACAGCAGCTAACAGCAACAACATGGAGCTGGAAGATGAGCCCACTAGGCTAGAAAGCACTGAAAATACACAGTGGCCGCAACAATGGACTGGAGCATACCAACAATCAGGAAGATGGGGCAGGCAATGTTCCTTTCTGTTATACACAGGGCCAGCATGACTTGAAGTCGACACGACAGCAACCAATAACATGATAAAGGGAAGTCCAGGGTATTGTCGGCTCATAGCAGCGTGATTGCCTCACCCCGGAGAACCCTTGACTTTACAATTGCTCCTGGTTATTGATAGGATCGTGCATGCTTCTTGGCAGGGCCCCAGCATGTTCTTAAAGGTTCACATCTCTCTTTGGAATACTATAATATTTCATCCTACCTGACACAGTTGGTTGAGCTATTGCTGTCACCTTCTCTTTCCACTTGACTTATTTAACAAAATTCCATATTGAAAATGAGTCTTCAGTTCCCAAGGATCCTAGTTAACATCAGAGTACGAGATGTTGGAAGAGACCTTGATGCTAGGAATATGTTGAACTCCTTCTCCATGAAGAGGTCACTACATGCAGTTCAAGCTGCTGGTGACCAGCCATACCCTTTCAGACCTATTCCCACTTCCAGCCTCAGCATCTCTTTGCCTGAGGGCTGTCTTTGGCCAGTAGAGCCCACTCTTCCACAGACAGCAGACTGGAAGTGCAGAGAGAATCAGTGCCCTCCTCTCCTTAAGAGAACCTTCAAGTGGAGCCTTCTGGTAGGTTAATTCTGCAATGAGGGCTCCCCACTGCTGCCAGAGTCCCACAGTTGCCTACTGTGGTCACTTGCTTGAAAATGCTCTCTTGATTGGCCTCCTTCTCCTTCTCTGTGTCACCTCCCTATAGCCCTCCCAGGGCCTCCTGCACTTCCATATAAACCACTTACTCTGAATCCTTGTCTCAGCATCTACTTTGCAGGGGCAGACTGGGACAGTTAGCCATCTTGTAGGCAATGGTTTGGATTTGAGCTTTGATGCCCATGTCACTATCAAATAAGATAGCATTATGGTAAAAAAAGCACTGGTCCACGAGTCAGAAGAACTGGATCCAAGATCAGGCACCTCTAGCAAAATCATTTAAGCCATTTTGAGGTTGTGTCCTCATTCTGACAACGAGAAAAGTCACTGAGCTCCTGTCTCACTCACATGGTTGTTGTGTGGCTCAAATAAGACAGTGATTAAAGCCCTTTAAAATTGTAACGTATTATACAAATACAAGGTATTACGTAGTATTTTATTATTTGGCTTGTAATTCTGCCGTATTGAATATTCATAGACCACTACCTGTAAGCACAGTAAGGAAAAGAGTATGTCTAGTCAAATAGAAGATGCTGCTCCTAAAAGCCAGCCCCAGCACTGCTATATCACAGAGCGAAGTGGATGGTCAACAATGGGCCTCCTGAACTTGATTCAGCGTTTGCAGTGTGTGCTGTGCTGTGTTGCCCAGATCACCCTGATTTTTCCCCCAGCTGCTGGAAAGGCTGTTGGCTGACAGCTCTCAGCTGTCAATCCTTTTTGGGAATGGCCTAGACTGAAGAGAGCTATTTCGCCCAAGGTCACACCCCTTTCCCAGGGAAGCCCGCAACCAAGGACTGGTCATCGTGGTATAAAGGCCCAACCTCAATGTTCCTAACTTTGGACAGCTCTGATGGGCCATCCCAGCTCCCAAGCTCCCTGTAGGGTCGACTAAGGCATTGTAGAGACTATATTGCAGCTTGACTTCCCTTCTTCCTAATTCTGCTTCCTTCCCTTCCCCTACAGGTGTTAATCTCAAGAATATTCCCATGATAAATTTTCTACTGGCCACTTTCCACCTCAAAGGAACTGACGAACTCAGCTGCAAAAGAGTTGAAGAAAATACGCAAAATTATTAATATAATTCAATTGAAGCCACCGAATACAGACTTCTTTTTGTTGGGCTATATAAAGAAATGGACAGTGACTGAAAACTGCTTTTCCACACTAAACTATGTTGGCCACTGGCAGGGGGGAAATGCCTATATGACTTTTTTTTTTTAAATGAAGATAGTTTTCACATTTTAGTTCATCTGAAAGTATCTTTTTTATTGACTATAGCAACTCAAAAGGTTAAATGAGAAGCTTAGGGGGCCGTGAGTTTATCTTACTGGTGGTGGAATAATTTAGAAAAGGATAATGAGAATGTTTGCACAACTGGAAGAGTGTAATTAATGTAACTGAATTGTACACGTCGAAATTGTTGAACTGGTGTATGTTTTGCTTTGTATATATTTACCCAAAAAATGAAATTTATTTATAGGTGATTTTTATGTATACCCAAAAGAATTGAAAGCAGGGACTCAAACAGATACTTGGACACCAATGTCCGCTGCAGTCAATAGCCAAAAGGTGGAAACAACCCAAGGGTCTATCAGCTGATGAATGGATACGTAAGAATCACCTGGGGATCTTGTCAAAATGTAGATTCTGATTTAGTATATTTGGGGTGGAAATGCAAGTTCTCAGCAGGGTGTCAAACCGGAATGAACCCATTCAGAGGCCTGGAAGAAAATAGTCCCTAGTAAGGACAATTTTACAGTTTCTCCTGTGTTTAACCCAAATAGCCAGAATTACCTGGTAAAACTTGGTGACTTCTGTAGTGACCTATACTGGTGATTTATGTTTTTCTAATTTTGTAGAGATAAATAAGTAATAACAATAATAGTAAAAGAAACTGAAACATGACCTTGACTAAGCATGACATTGACTCAGTTTTTGAGTCTTAGCTTACGTGTGTTGTTTAAATCTAGTAGATAATGTCAAACTGTTTTCCTAAATAGTTGTACCAATTCACGCACTCCCCCAGCATTGTCTGACAGATCCCTTTGTTGTGTAATCATCACCACCATCTGTTTCCAAAACTCTTTCATCAACCCAAACAGAAACTCCGCACCCATTAATTAAGCAATAACTCCCTCTTCTCCTTTTCCCCCAACTCCTGGTAACCTCTAATCTACTTTCTGTCTCTATAAATTTGCCTACTCTAGATATTTCATGTAAGTGGGATCATACAATATTTGTTCTTTTGTGTCTGGCTTATTTCATGTAGCATAATGTTTTCAAAGTTTACTCATGTTGTGCGTGTATTAAAATTTCATTGCTTTTTATGGCTGAATATATTCTATTGTATATACGCACCACATTTTGTTTATTCATTCATCTGTTGATAGACACTTGGGTTGTTTCCACCTTTTGGCTGTTGACTGCAGCGAACATTGGTGTACAAGTATCTGTTTGAGTTCCCACTTTCAATTCTTTTGGGCATGTTCTTAGGAGTGGAATTATTGGGTCATACAGCAGTGCTATGTTTAACTTTTTGAGGAACTGAACCCTTCTTGCCTTCATCCTACCTCCAGCTCCCTGTCGCATGTGGTTCCCGTGAAAAAGAACAACTTCAGCTGGAGAGGCCTGTAAAGCGCGTCCATGTCGTTGAGGGAGAGCAGGTTTCAGTTTTAACAGGAAGCAGAAGGAACATTTTGTGAAGTGATAGAGTATGTTAGGAAATTTGCTTAGCATTTAACAGAGGTTCTACAGGATGAAACGGAAGGGTTTGGAAGAGAAAGGAGTGCCTATCAAAGCACTTCCATGCCATTTAAAGAGTGTGGTGATAAAGTTAGAACTGAGATATGTTGGCAATCAATATTGAGACCAGTGATGTTTATTCATGTCAGCGTGAAAGTGAATTGAAAAATTGTTGCTGATGACACAGCATCCTTCAGACAAATCAGAGCCAAAGAGATCTACATATGGACCTGATCCAATTAGGAAAATGAGTAACATAGTAACAAGCATAGTTTTCATAAATTATGTACATGGATGGGAATAACTTAGCATAGAACCATTTACTTATTCAACCCAAATTGCTGTAAGAATAACCCCTCAAACAAAAAGATGGCATGGTGTAACATTATGGCGTTAGGAGACATACAAATTGAAGGCCAGTCAAAGACAAGCGAAAAAGAAAAGCTACCATATTAAAATTCTTCTGAACTCCATTAGTCAAATGGATAAGATTTCCATCTCTAGAAAGTAACAAATAGAAGATACAAAATAGGACAGGACAATAAAGAGACTATGGTGACATAAAGGGAAGGAAATTTTTCAAAAAACGATTGTGAAAACAAAATGTAGCCTGAAACAAGGGAAACGTTTGGAAACAGCAACCATTTTTCAGGCTGTTGCTAGTGGATGGGATCCTATCTGAGTAGATGTTCCCAGGTTTGACCCCATCGTTTTGCTTTTGACGTGTCGTGGGCTAAAATGACCTTTCCAGAACAGGTGTGATACCCGAATGCAGCAAAATGTAGAGTGTAAGACATCAGTACATTTTCTCCTTGTGTTTGTATACCATCAGATTGGTAATTTTCAAGGTAATAAGTTCATAGCTGAGAGTAGGCACAGGGAGAGCAATAACATTTTCCAATCAGCACACTCTGTTTTTTTTTAGACTATCCTTTGACTTTTCTTCCTAGGAAATTTTCTTTTTTCCCTGTTCAAGTTATCTTTGAATAATAAAATCCCCTTTCTTACTAGTACGCAATGCTTGTTATGACTTCAATGAAACATTTAGGTCATTTGGCGCACAGGGCTGGTTTGTGATTCACAACATTACAAAACATGTCCCATTAAGATGATTCACAAGCTGAACTGGAGTTAATGAACCTGTATTCTTGCAGGATAATTCAAACTTTAAGGGTGATATTAACTTATGTAAAATAAGAAAGAGAAGAAAAATCAGGTTCATTGTACACCAGAGATCATGATCTTTACCCTCTCGGTTCATAAAAGCATATCTATTGCTCACCTACTCTCATACCATTATTAGACCGGTTGCAGAGAACATATATGTATGTAATTAAGTATCCTTCTGTGGACATAAAAGGACTGCACGTGGTTCCACAGGGTGTGGATGTAGAACTTGATTTACAAGCCTGTAAAACAGTGTCATTACGTTTCACCTTTATGGACTGCTGCAAGGAAATGTGTGGCATATGCCCACTTATCATAGCGTCTGAAACAAGGGTCAGGAAACTCCAGCCCAAGGGGCCAAATCCGGCCCACCACCTGATTTTTTTAAATAAAGTTTTATTGAATCACAGCCACGCCCATCCGTTTACATAGTATCTAAGGCCGCTTTCGGAGTCCTGGTGGCGTAGTGGTTAAGAGCTTGGCTTGGCTGCTAACCAAAAGCTCGGCAGTTCGAACCCACCAGCCACTCCTTGGAAACCCTATGGGGCAGTTCTACTCGGTCCTGTAGGGTCACTCTGAGTTGGAATCAACTCAACAACAACGGGTTTGGTTTTTGGTTTATGGCTACTTTCATGCTGTAACGGCAGAGTTGAGTAGTTGCTACAGAGAACATTTGGCCCAGGAAGCTAAAATATTTACTCTCTGGCCCTTTACAGAAAAAATTTGCAAACCCTTGAATCTAAAGGAAAGTCTTAGTTCCATACCTGCTGGCCAAATACGTAAGTGTAAAATGAATTAAAAAAAAAAAAAAAAGATACTAAACTAAACTAATATTATATCAGAGCACCAATATTTATATTATATAGCGTATCAAGGTTCCAGGTGCCACTTAACCTACTTAGGAATAAATGTCTTTTTTTTTAAAAGCCTACATTTGTATTTTAAGCTCTTCTTCCGTTGTCAAGAAATGAAATAAATAAATACAAACAATAGCCGCTAGTTTTGTAAACCCTCCTGAAGCACAATGTCTCGTGTTCCCCTTCTGGCTCTGTGGCAGCTGTTAACTATCAAATACTATTTCTAGAACTGTGCTGACATCAGTCGATGATCAGACACAAAGCTGCTTGGCATGACACACACTGTGCAAGTTGCGGCTGTTAAAATGAAACAGCTCCGTTAAAATTAACTCTATTCACATCAGAGGGGAAAGATCCAAGTCTGCCAAATCAATCTCTTCCTATAGCAGGGGGGGAAGAGCCATTTTCCAACCTCTCAAAAAGGTAATTCAGACACAGAAGAGCACAAAACTCCCAAATTAAAATGATAAAACAAAAATTGGCTTGACAGCAAAAGTGCTTCCAAATATATGAAATGGAACCCAAAACCGAGCCTGCAACAAATTTAACTGACAAGGAAGTCTGCGTAATGGACTTAGTTTTATTATTAATGCTAATACGGGTTCATCTTCGTTCTATTGTGCAGATAGCAAGAAGATAAATGCCCACTGAAGACATTGAAATAGCTCCACTCTGTTGAAACACTGACTGTAGTTAGAACACTTTTCACTTGTAAGGAAAAAAAAAAGAAAGATTTTTTTTTTTTTTTAAATAGAGGCCATTTCTGAAACATCAGGTATAGCTTTGAAATAGAATGTCTTAAAAGAATCAAATGCAACATTTAAAAAACAATCTGTTTCTTTGTGGCGTTTAAAATTATGCTGTTATAATTCCAAAATCAGAAATACATTCGTACATAAATTTCCATTAGCACTTCTTTAAAACGAATGATTAGCCTTACAGAATCCTTATAATCAGTGGTTGAAGTTTGCATTCGAGGTAACGAAATCAAATGCTAGAAATGCTTTTTTTCTGCCAACTCACTTCTCCCTGCATCAGTACCTAAGGTCGTTTCCTTCTCTGAACCCAAGTCACAGTGTGGAAACTGGAGGCAGCCAGAGGGGGATAGTGAGATGAAAACTGTGCCCAAGGGTATCTGGCCATTTTCAGGTTCCAGAGCCAAGGATTAAAGCTCCACAGTTGCCTGCAGTTGGGAGGGCCAAGAGTCTAGAAGCCAGGAAGTTCAGTCTAAAACCAGGGTGTGCCAAGCCAGCAAATCAGTTAATCGGAGAAGGAGCAATTGAGGTTTGGAGATCAAGACTAGCAGAAGGTCAGAAACTCTGGGAGGTTAGCAACAGCAAGGAAATTGAAGATCAGAACATCAGCCCTTAAGGTAAATTTGGCTTGTGTTTGCTTTAAGGGCCTTGTTTATACTTCTCCGTGGTTGCATACAGGGAAGTGGTTACAGCTACTTTGAGAATGAAACTACAGTAGCTGCATCTTGATCCTGGCTGAAGCCAAAGGTTCAATTACAGGAAGGCTGTTAGCGACCTTAGTAATGTAGAGACTGTTTAAATGGCAATTTCACCTGTGTTCTAAGCCTGTGCTAATCGTTTCAAATTCTCCCACCACCTGCTTTCTCCAGTTATTAATTTATTTAACATTTTCTGCTTTCTAGGTCAGCTCTGTCTGTGGTAGACAGCATTTCAAGATGACCCCCTAGAGTAGTTGTTTAGGAAGCATTGAGTACCTATTAATGGTAATGGAAAACTTGGCAGTGGATAATGGTGATGGTTGCACAATATGATTAATGTAATTGATGTCACTGTACACGTAAAAAAAGGTTGAATTGGCAAATGTGTCATATATACTTTTTACAACAATGAAAAAAAAACCCTCAAAAAAAAGACGGCCCCCAAGATCCCTGACCCCTGGTATATACACCCCTTATGATCCCCTCCCCTTGAGTGTGGGTGGTACCAGTGAATATGAAGGGTGCCATTCCCTTGATTAGGTTACTAATCAGTGGACTTCTGAGTTAATCAAGATGGGAATTATCCTGGGTAGGCCCTATCTAATCAGGCAAGCCCTTTAAAAGAAGGTGAAGTGTCTGAGAGATCCTCTCCTGCTGGCCTGGTGGAAGAAACAAACTGCCATTGTGTGAAAGGAGGGAGCCACATGGCAAGGATCTAAGGGCAGCCTCTGGGAGCTGAGAGCAGTCCCTTAGTCATAGCGCTACAGGATCTTGGAAGAGGATCTTGAGCATCAGAGGAGATTGTAGCCCCTTCCAACACCTTGATTTCATCCTGATGACACCCTAAGCAGAGGACCCAGCTAACCTGTGCCTGAACTCCTGACTGATGGAAACTGTGAGATAACAAATTTGTGTTGTTTTAAGCTACTGAGTTTGTGGTAATTTGTTATGCAGCAATAGGAAACGAATGTACTGTCCAATAGAACTTTCTGGCATAATGGACATGTTCTATATTTGCACTGCTAATACAGTAGCCACTAGCCACTAGCCACATGTGGCTATTGAGCACTTGAAATGAGACCAGTGCAACTGAGGAAGTGAAATTTTTGTTTGATTTAATTTTAAATAAACTTAAATAACTACATATGGCTAATGGCTACGCTGTTGGACAGCACAGTTCTAGATCAATCAAATGAAGACAACAATCCTTTAATTCCAATGTTCTGGATTACAAACGGTTCTCCTCTGATTTCCATTTTCAAAATTTAATCTTAAACAAATTCTCTAAGTGACGTCTGAGAAGCCATGCATGCTCTAGCCCTGCTCCCTCTATGTCTTCAGTTCATTCCCTTCTCCAAACCACAGGGCCTCTTCCAATCATTTGAATGCATCGAGTTCTTTCTCACCTGAAGTCTTTTATACATGCCTTTCCCTCCGTAAGGAACACTCTTCCCTTCATTCTCTGTCTGTCTAATAACACCTACTTAGTATTTAGGTCTCAATCTAAATGTCATTTTCTCAAAGAACTCCCTGATGTCCTGCATCATTTAGCACAAAACAGTAATCATTTGTTATTATAGCTCATGCATCCCTGGGTCAGCTGGGAGTCTGCTGATGTAGCTGAGCTCACACATGTGCCTGTGGATGGCTGGAGGCTCTGTTCTAAACTGGGGTTGGCTGGAGCATTGTAGCTGGGGCAGGTCTGTTCCAGGTGTCTGTCATCCTCCTCCTGGAACCAGTGAGCTAACTTGGGCATGTTCTTCTCACAGCAATGGCAGAACTGCAGTTGTTCTTAGGTGCCATAGGGCCGGTTCCAGCTTATAGCAACCCCATGTACAATAGAACAAAATACTGCCCGGTCCTGCGTCATTCTCACAATCGTTGTTATGCGTGAGCCCATTGTTGCAGCCACTGTGTCAATCCATCTCATTGAGGGTCTTTCTCTTTTTCACTGACCCTCTATTTTACCAAGCATGATGTCCCTCTCCAGGGAGGAACCCTCCTGATAACACGTCCAAAATATGTGGGACAAAGTCTCTCCATCCTCACTTCCAAGGAGCACTCTTACTGTGTTCCTTCCAAGACAGATTTGTTCGTTCTTCTGGCAGTCCACGATATAGTCAATATTCTTCGCCAACACCATAATTCAAAGGCGTCAGTTCTTCTTCGGTCTTCCTTATTCATTGCCCAGTTTTCCCATGCATATGGGGCAATTGAAAACACCATGAACTGCAGTGGGCAAATAGAAACACACACGGACTCTGGAGGCTGAGGCTCAGGACTGGCACAACATTACTTCTGCCTCCTTCTGTTGGGCAATTCAAGTCACGAGGACAAACCTAGAGTTAAATGGGTAGGGAACTATTTTGTGGGAAAAACTACAACAGTCATATGGCAAAGGACATGGATACAGGGAAGGGTAAAGGACTGTGGTCAGTGATGCAATCTACCAAATTTAATTTAAATTGGGTCCCTGTCATAGTTCCTTAGTGTTGCTATAGCAGAAATACCACAAGTAGGTGACTTTAACAAACAGGAATTTATTTTCTCAGAGTTTAGGAGGCTAGAAGTCCGAATTCAGGGCACCGGCTCTAGGGGAAGGCTTTCTCTCTCTGTCAGCTCTGGGGGAAGGTACTTGTCTCTTTTCAGCTTCTGTTGCTCAGTTTCTTGGTGATTTTTATGTGGCGTGGCATCTATCTTCCCCTGTCTGTGCTCTCGTTTCTGTGCTTAATCTGTTCTTTTATATCTCAGTAGCGATTGGCTTAAGACATGCCCTACACTGATACGGTCTCATTAACATAACAAAGAAAACTATTCCCAAAAGGGATTATATCCACAGGTATACCCAAACCAAACAAAACCCATTGCCAGCAAGTCGACTCCAACTCATAGTGACCCTATAGGACAGAGTAGAACTGCCCCATATGGTGTACAAGGCTGTAAATCTTATACGGAAGCAAACTGCCACATCTTTCTCCCATGGAGTGGCTTGGTGCATTCGAAATGCCGACCCTGCACTTAGAAGCCAAGCGCTTAACCACTGTGCCACCAGGGCTCCTTTTATCCACAGGTATAGGCATTAGGATTTACAACACATATTTTGTGGGGACACAATTCAATCCATAACAGTCCCGCATTATTAATATCTCGTAGTAAAGACTTCTCTTTCAAGGCACTTCTAATTTGTCATTGTGTATTTATTTCTGAGATTACTTGTTTACCAACTGTCTCCCTCACAGTGCCATGAGCTCAGTGAGGTCAGAAATTATATTTATTTTGTTCACTGCTGTGTCACCAGTGCCTATGACACTCAATTATTTATTGAATAAATGAATGAACAGAATGTATGAAGGACATTTTTAAAAGCTGAATGTATGTTGATGAACAAGTATCTAAAGGTCAAGAAGAATTTGGTAGCTATTATCAGAGCATGAGGAAGTATCATTTAACAAATTTATGAAAGTCAAGAGAAGTAACTGAAGAATGGGAAATATATATGCATATATACATACTCATATATGTGAAAGCAGGAAAATCAAAAGGAAGAAAGAAAAGAGGAATTGACAGATTACAGCAGTCATACACCATTATCTTCCTAATATGTAGCCTTCAATCTATAATATAAAAATCCTCTCATAGTCAATTAGTAATCAGAATATAACGCAGGAGCCCGTCATAGAATGATAGGCTTTGTACCTACATAATTTGTATTTGAAGATGCTGTTTTTCAGTTGTGCAAGTCTATCTCCAGAGGCAGCTGTACAACACACAATCCTTTCTAAGACCAAGTACACATAAAGTCCACTGTCTATTTGCAGCTAGATCAGATGTTCTTACAGACTCTCCTTTTTCTCTTTACCTCATAGACTATGTCAGATTTTCAGATTCCAAATTTAAAAATCTGCTCCAACTCTTGTTGCCATATTCCAATGATTCTCTTACTTGGGAATTTTCAGCAGAGCTTTTAAAAGGCCTATGAAAAGGACCGCTGGAACATTGTTGCCCTGGCTTTAATATTGCTTAGCTGGGATGAATGTGGGATCATCTTTGATTTTCAATGAACCATGTAGAATTTTGGAGACAAATACAAGTTTTTAGTTTGCTGTAATCTAGTTAGTCCTAGATTCTAAAAAGATTTCATATGTTTCTTAATTTTATTTGCATGTATGACATATACATGTATATATATCCTTTTTAACCAGGATCCCAAATAGTTGCAGAGTGTTAGCAATGTATTACTTTCTTTGCTGCAAGCGGCATCTTGAGCTCTGAGTCTTTGACAACAGTCTAATCGTAGTGATGCAAGCCAAGAGGGTGCAGGGTTTCCAACTGCCTTAGAGACAGTGTCTTTAAAAAGTTGTGCATTTGCTATTTATATTGATTCAAAAGCATGCAGAAATATTTACTAAGCACCTACTATGTTCTCCACTACCCATCTGTCAGTTTGTTGAACTGTGCTGGCTTTTGAGTTGCTACAATGCTGGAAGCTATGCCACTGTTATTTCAAATACTAGCAGGACCACCCATGGTAGAGGTTTCAGTGGAGCTTCCAAACTAAGACAGACAAGGAAGAAAGGTCTGGTGATCTGCTTCTGAAAATCTTATGGATCATAACACATTGTCCAACTCGCTTGCTCTGGACACATCATCAGGAGGGATCAGTCACTGGAGGAGGACTTTATGTTTGGTGAAGTAGAAGAGGGAGGCCTTCAGTGAGATGGACTGGTATACTAGCCGCAGCAGTGGACTTGAACATGCTGGCGATCATGAGGGTGACCCAGGACCAGCCAATGTTTAGTTCTGTAGTACATAATATAGCCACGAGTCAGAGTCGGCCAGATGCCAGCTATCTCTCTTCTCTCTCTCTCTCTCTCTCTATTAGCTACCATGTTCCTGTGTTGGGAATACTTAGATGGATGACTAGATCCCTGTCTTCATGGAATGCACCATCTAGTGGGTGAAACAGATGCATGTAAACAAATGATTACAGAGAGTTGTGATACAGGCTGTATGAGAGGGATATGTACAAGGTCAGTGGAAGCATGAAAGATGACTTGATTAACTTCACCTAGAGGGCAGTCTGGGTGAGAGCTGATGCTGAAGTTTAGGATGAATAGGAATTTGACAAGTAGATAGGAATTAAGGGCAAACCAAGGAAGGAGAGGATATTAAGAGGTGTCAGGGTCCAGACCAGGATGGACCTGCTTTGTTATGCTAAGAACTCAGGGTTTTCCTCTTTAGTGCAGTGTTCCCAAAGTGTGTGATCTCTGGACCAGCGGCATCACCATCACCTTCCCAGGTGTTAGAAATAGAAGTCCTTAGGCTCCACCCTAGGCTTACTGAGTCAGAGACTCTGGGAATGGAACCCCGTAATCTATGTTTCGACAAGTCCTCCAGATGATTCTAATGCATGCTCAAATTTGAAAACCACTGCTGTTGGCGATGAGAAGCCATGAATATGTTTGAGTGAGAAAATGGCTTGATCAGGTTTAGATTTCTTGAAAGGTAACTCTGGCGGTGATGTGAGGTTGAGTTAGAGTTGGAAGAGAGGTTGGAGGGGAGTGGAGAAGGTGTGGAGAGGTGACCCAGGGGGAGGATTTTGCATTTTCTCTGAGCAAGATGTAGAGTCCTTGAAGGGGTATAGGTTGTTGAGAGGCTTCATACCCAGTTATCCTGAGAGTACCAAGGAATTACTACAACGGCCTTATGAATCCATGTACGAACCTAGATCAAAAAAACCATGGCGGTCACACATATGTAGACTACTGTTCTCAACTGTACACAGATGCTTTATGAGTAATAATATGCTAATAATAATATAAGCATATTTTACATTTAATATAATTAATATATTTAAAATATTTTTCAAATTCTTAGTAACTTTTTGTCATTCTGTTTTGTTTTGTTTTTTTAATCAGGTATTAAAATATTGCTATCATATAGGGGATCCTAGAAATTTTGTCAACTTTATAAAGGAGTCCTCATACTTGAAAAAATTCAGAACCATTGATTTGCATGCCTTGGATGCCACTCAGTTATAATTATTGTTAATGTTTGGTGGTGTCAGGAGGCCTGGTGTAGCATTTGAAATTACACATAGCTATGGAAATTTTAATATTGTTGAGGTTCTCTGATATTTCTTTCTCTTTTGGGGGTTGAGTTTGTAAGCTCAGCACTCAAGAGGTTGTTTAGTTTCCCGCAGTACTTTGCAGATGACTAGGAACACGGCCACCAAGTGAGTGGCAATTTCCACATAGAACTTTGCAATCGAAAGCCCAGATCTCCCAAAGGTCTGATTAGCCGAAAGATCAATTTATTTTACAACCTAATTATAATTTCTTTACCAAAAAAAGAGATCTCTTTATTAAAACATGTAACAAACATTAAGGAGCAAGACAATAGCCTCACAGAGCAAATTACTAAAGAAAATATACCCCTAAGTATATTTGCTTCATTTTTTACCCATCCTGAAATCGTGTCAATCATTGTTTAATCTAATCTTCATTTTATTCTTAAACTTTTGTGGAAGATCTCTTGTTAAGTCATTTGAACATTTATATGTTCAATCGAAGTGTCTGGGCTGTTCTGTCTGGCTAGCACCATAGCTTCCTCCAGAGCTCCCGGGTCTGAGAGTCTCTAGGACTTGTCTGGCTGGTGGGATCAAAGAAATGGACTTTCCAGTGCCCTTGGCTCCTCTGCTCTCACTCCCTCACTGCAAAGTTGAGGTGACCATCCGGCTCATCTATGGCTTTATTTAAAATCTAAGACCCATCCTGAACATCCTTCAGTGGGTCTGGGCTGCCTCTTGCCAGGAGTGCCTTACTTCTGTTGCTTACTGCTACAGCCACTAGAAGCTTGGCTTCTCCTCAAGCGTTACGTTCCGCCGTCTTCCCTTCCATGTCACAACAACAACAAAAGCACTTATAGACGTGTAGAATGTGTTTAGAGCAGTACCACAATGTGCGTTTACACGATGTTCTTTCCTAATTGAAGGAAAAAGCCTGTCCTTTCACCTTCCCTCCCTCTATCTTCCTTCTTTCTTCCTTCCTTCTTTTTTCTTTCTACAAATATTTCCTGAGAGTCCACTAGATTCCCGCTCCTAGAAGCCTACTGATGAAGTTGAGCTGTCTCCTTGGTAACAATCTCTAACCCAGAATGGAATACAAACTGCTTTTTGGAAGCCAACTTTCTTCTTTAGAGGCATCATAGATCCTTTTCTAATTTTAAACCCTAACTTACAAGAACATAATTTTAGTATCTCTTTTAAACAGAAAAATAACAGTTTTACAAAGAGATTAATGACAGATGTGGCTGTTTAGCCAGTGGGTGAACTCATTTAGATGCCACTGATTTAGAATCTGTCGTGACTGGGTCAGAGATTTCTTTCGTATTACAGGGTCTGTCCTGTAAATAAATGGTTTAAAAACATTTTGGAGGAAAATATTAAACCCACTTTAGAAAATCAGCTGTTTTCAAGTCATTTAGATGGTTTAATATATAATTAATGAAATATGTAAATTACCTTGTATTCTAAAATAAATTTATTAAAGCAGGTTCAAAGATATCCTATTTGTCAAAACAAATGGGAAAACTTTGTAATCAAAGCAATTTCAGAGACAAATAGCTTTATAAAAAATTAGTGCTGCATGGTGCAGTATTAAACGTAGTGTGCATATACTTGAAAAAAATATGTTATATTAAAATAGTTAAGCTTTAATATAGACTTTTCATGATTTCAGATCTAGTGTCTCCCCTATACCATATTAATTCAATAATTACAAAAATAAGACAACGCATATTTTTGAATAGGACTTGATTACTGGTGTTGAATTTTCTCATCTTATCAGGTCTGGTAACTTTCATTTTTTTTAAATTTTTTAAATTTTTACTGTCTTACTGGTAACTTCTTTTTGTCATGCCTGTTATTATGTGCTTAGAAATTACCAGTGACTGCTTGGCCACCTGCTTTTGTAAATAAAGTTTTATTAAAGCATAGCCAGACTCATTCTGTTAGGTGTTGCTGTGGCTTCTTTTGTACTACAGATCAGAATACAGAGACCATTTAGCACTTAAAACCTAAAATATCTAAGACCTGGCCCTGTAGAGAAAAAGTTTGCAATCCCCTATTATGGATACCCATAAAATATTTGTTCTTTTAGATAGATAGAGGAGGTTTTTCTTGACTCAGAGGATGTATAAACATAAACTACTTACCTCTATCTCTGTGAATCTTCAAAAATAAACCACATCACCATCTATCTTGAGTGGTTTAAGGAAAAAATTGCCTAGAATAGTACTATCCTATAAAAATATAATGTGAGCCACTTCAGCAATTTTAAAATTTCTAGAAGCCACATTAAAAAATTTTTAAAAAGCAAGTTAAATTAATTTTAATAATGTATCTTTAATAATATATTTTATTTAACTCAATATATCTAAAATATTTCCCTCCATGTGGTTCGCTCCGTGCTATCAGGAGATAAAACTATTAATGACCTATTTTATATTCTTAATTTTTTTTGTTGTAAGTCTTCAAAATCCAGTGTGTATTTTCTACTCACCAAAAAACCAAACCAAACCCATCGCCCTAGAGTCAATTCCACTCATAGCGACCCTATGGCACAGAGTAGAACTGCCCCATAGGGTTTCCAAGGAGCACTTGGTGGATATGAACCGCCAGCCTTTTCATTAGCAGCTGTAGCACTTAACCACTGCACCACCAGGGTTACAGCACACTTCAATTCAGAACACATTTCAAGTGCTCAATAGTGATACGTGGCTAGTGGCTACTGGCTACTGTACTGGAAAGTGCAGGTCTAGAGGCACAGGGAAGCAGATGATCTTTTACATTCTCTTTCTTTTTTTTTTGTTTGTTCCTTCAACTTTACAAAATGCATAGGGGCTACAAAGGTAAATAAGACATAGATCCTATTCTGAAAGAGATCAATTTGCTTACTTATATACTTAGCATAATTATTTCCCACTTTTCTAAGTACCAAAAGGTACAACAATTGGGGACATTAGCAACAACCTGCCTGACCCCTGAAGGAAGTTCCATTTACCAGAGTATAGATGAGATCATGAACAGGACTAACAAAGAAGAAGGCAAGAGGAAATCTCAATCTTATAAACGCTTGTATTCCCACCTTTGTCTACCAGAAAAAGCCAGCAGCCACTAGCTCTCTTTCATGAAGAACTACATTCATTTCTTCAACATTTATTAAATTGTATTTATTAAGCTTAACAGAGAAAATACTGAAGTTGTCAGGGATTTCATTTTACTTGGATATACAATCAATGCCCATGGAAGCATCAGTCAAGAAATCAAACCACACATTGCACTGGGCAAATCTGCTGCAAAAGACCTCTTTCAAGTGTTAAAAAGCAAAGATGTCACTTTGAAGGTTAAAGTGCACCAGACCCAAGCCATGATATCTTCAATTGCTTCGTCTGCATTTGAAAGCTGGATAATGAATAAAGAGACAGAAGAGGAATTGATGCATTTGAATTATGTCATTGGCAAAGAATATTGAATATACCATGGACTGTCAGAAGAACGAACAACTCTGCCTTAAAAGAAGTACAGCCCGAATGTTCCTTAGGAGCAAGAATGGCAAGACTTCGTCTCATGTACTTTGGACATGTTATCAGGAGGGAACAGTCCCTGGAGAAAAATATCATGCTTGGTAAAGCAGAGGGTCAGCGGAAAAGAGGAAGACCCTTAATGAGATGGATTGACGCAGTGGCTGCAACAATGGGCTCAAACACAGCAACAATTGTGAGGATGGTGCAGGACCAGGCAGTGTTTTGTTCTGTTGTACATGGGGTCACTATGAGTCAGAGCTGACTTGGTGGTACCTAACAACCACAACAACAACATTTATTAAGCTGCCCAAGAAATGGAAACAAACTCTTGCCAACTTGGTCAAAAAGGAGATTTAGTGGAAGAATATCAGGGTAGTTCCAGAACCAAAGGAAAAGCTGAAAACCTAACTTCTTAGATGGCAGAACTGGGAAAACTTCAGGGGCCCACAGCAGGAGGGCAGGATCTGTTGTCTGGCTTTCTGCTATTACAGTAACCAAGTTCCGTCTCTGCTTCTCCCTGCAAGCTCCACCTTCGTGGGAGAGAGAATCTGACTGACCCAGCTGGGATTGTGCAGAAGGATCCGTCATCCAGACCTTTGGGACAAAGTTAGTAGCATTCACATGGCCACTTAAGTGGTCATCATTGGGTGCCACATGGCTTCCCCAACTTGTGTCCACTTCTCTCTCAATACCTCCTCATGCTCCCCTGTGTATGTGCCCACTAAAGAATCACAAGCCCCAGGAATGCAACAGGGTGGGGTGAGGTGGGGTGGACAAATAACACAATGTTACACGAGAAGGTGTTGATGGGAAGGCTATAGACAGGAGGGCCTGTGAGAGCGTCATGTTCTAGGAAGGTTTAGTATCTTTTGCACTGCTTGTGACAGGAGAGGAACCACAGACTGATCAATTTGTTCCCCAAGAAGAGGCTTCCCTCCATGTAGTTAGAAATCAAACTTCAGCAGCAAGAAAAGAAGAATCCATAGCCTAGCAGAATCCATTAGATAAGTGAATATTACCTTATTTGTATGTAAATAACACATGAGTTACACGTTTTTTGCCAACTGCACAATACCCACCTATTACTTTCCTAAGTGTGCTATGCCCGTGTTACATGTGTGGGCGTATTATTTGTGAAAAATACGATACAGACTGAAGATTTGAGAATTTGGCTGGGAACTGTGCTTTTCAACCTACCTTCCAGCTTAAGATTTTAGAGAAAAGAGTAAGAGTATACTCTGAGCAATTATATGCCAATAAATATACAAAAATAGATAAGATAGTTTCCTAGAAATATTAAACTAGCAAAAATTGATTAAAAAATAAATAGCAAATGTGATGTACTGTAACCATTGAAGAAATTGAATCAGGAGTTAAAACTTTGCTAAGCACCCTGATTCCTATACCAGATAAGGACATCATAAGGCAGAAAAATTACAGAATAATCTCACATACATAGATGCAAAAATTTAAACAAACATTAGCAAATTGAATCCAGCAATGTAGTTAGTAAAATACATCATGCTTTGGTTTCAGCAAAAAATGCAATGATGGCTTAACATAGAGAGTATTGTAACGTAATTCATCACAATGATCTCTCAATAGATGCAGAAAAAGTATTTGGTGGAATTTAACACCCATTCGAGATCAAAACTTTTGTAAACTAAGAACTCCTTTAGCCAGTTTAAGAATATCTAACAAAAAACCTATAGCAGACACAATTTAAATGGGAAAATATGACGAGCATTCTCTTTAAGATCAGGAGCAAGGCAAAGATATCTGCTCTCATTGCTTTTAGTCAACATTGTACTGAAGGTCCTAGCTAGTGCAATAGGATAAGAAAAAGAAATAAAAGTTGCAAAGCTTAGAAATTTAAAAAAAATTGCTTGGTAACCAAGGAAATCTAGAAATTATTAGAATTAATATGCAAATTCCACAAGACTGACAGATATCAGATCAAAATACAAACATCAATTTCATTTCTATACACCAGAACAAATGTTAGAAAATATAATCTTTTAAAGTTATGCTATTAAAAATAGTAACAAAAACATAAGATACTTAGGAATAAATCTTTCAAAAGATATTTATGGAGAAAATTATAAAATTTTATTGAAAACCATTTAAAAAGAGCTAAATAAATGAAGCTATTGAGTCAATATCTTAAAGATGTCAGTTCTTTCCAACTAGTCTATAAGTTTAGTGTCATACCAATCAAAATCCGAACACAGTATTTTAATGGATCTTAAAAAGCTTATTATAAAATTTATAAAGAATAGCAAAAGACCAAGAAGAACCATGTAGAAATTATGAATGATTTTCATTTTCCCTTCCCTTTCTATTTTTCCTGAATACAGTACAATAGACATGTATTGTGCTTAAAATAAAAAATTAAAAAAGCCATTAAAAATATTCTGTGATGTCAATACAGATTCTCTCATTGTAGTTGTTTTCAGAAAAAATGTAGATGGGGGATTGTCTATCAGCCATTTTGGCTTGTAAAGCAAAGTATCCTAACTCTAACCTCCCCTTCTCATACAAGAATTCCCACCTCCTCCTCAGGACCCCTGCCCATGGGTTTCTGGGAGTCCTTAGGGGGTGTCATAAATGTTCGAGAAATAGGCCCATGGTATTCATGTTCGGGGGTTAATGCTTCTCTGAAGCTCTGTAGTCTTTCTAGGCTGCTTCCGGCGCTATGGCTTTCTAGCTTGCGGCCCTCATTTTGCTGAATACAGAGAATATGGCCTCTGCTTTACTCCTACGCCATAGTCCTAATGGCGACTTAGTGTTACTCTGGTCACACTATCAGAAATAACAGCCTTTGCTATTACCCTGCTGCTGTCCCCTGGTCCAGTGGACACAGCTATGCATCAGCAGCTTCTCCAGGTACCACAATGGCTCCCGCTATTCCTCTGGGTCTGGTAGGTCTCCATACATGGCCCAGGTACACTCACGCACCAACCTAGACTAGACAGTAACCGCCTCAAGGAGTCCAACACTCTCAGACTTCATATTTGAATGTAACATTTCTCCCTCCTTCCTCTCTTTCCTTCCTCCTTTGACTTCTTTTCCTTCCTCCTTTGACTTCTAAAGAGCTGTCCCATTTAGTTCTCAGTCCAACGCACCTTCAAGTTTATGGAATTATTTGAATAATTTTTTACTATCCCATGAATCGTAACATTTCCTGTTCATAAATGTTGTCAGTCTTTTGCCTTCTATATAACCTGGATGAAAACTTTCTCTCTTTGTTTTAATTTTTTAAAAAATATTCAGAAGAAAGAGATTCAGGTTATATAAGGATATAGGCTAAGAAATGGAGAAAACCTTCATTGGGATATAGTTTTTTGTTGTGTGTGTGTACGTGGGTATGTGTGTGTGTGTGTTCATACTGAACACATATTTGTGTTAAATACTCCTCAATCACCTTAAGTTGTGTTATGGATTGAATTGTGTCCCCCCAAAATATGTGCCAACTTGGCTAGGCCATGATTCCCAGTATTGTGTAGTTGGCCTCTATTCTGTGATCTAATGTAATTTTCCTGTGTGTCGGAAATCCTAATTTCTGCCTGTGGTTGATGAGGGAAGATTAGATTATGTTAAAGAAGATTAGGGTGGGATGCAACACCCTTACTCAGGTCACAGCCCTTATCCGTGTAAGGGGAATGTCCTTGGAGTGTGGCCTGCATCACCTTTTATCTTACAAGAGATAAAAGGAGAGAAGAGCAAGCAGAAAGAGAGGGACCACATACCACCAAGAAAGAAGTGCGGGGAGCAGAGTGTGTCCTTTGGACCCAGGGTCCCTGCACTGAGAAGCTCCTAGACCAGGGGAAGATTGATGACAAGGACTTTCTCCCTGGCAACCTGAATTTGGACTTCTTGCCTCCTAGACTGTGAGAGGATAAACTTCTGTTTGTTAAAGCCATCTACTTGTATTTCTGTTACAGCAGCACTATATAACTAAGACAAATTGTTTCCATCGCTAGCCAGATTATATAATCAACCCATCAAGAAGCCAGCAAACAAATCCGTATACACTATATACTCCTCAAATACAGAAACAAAATACTTGAATATTCCACAAGCGGGTACTGGATAGAGGTAGCTGATGTTTCTAATAAACACAGAGCCCAGCACCAAAGCGAGAAATTTAGAAAGATTTAGGTCTCTCTTGGTTCACTGTAGGCAGGATATAGGAGAGGTATGGCAATTTTTTGGTATGCGTATCTCCATCAACAATATCTTGTCCATGGCAGACATTGTTAATCAACCACCACATTCCTTCCTGCTGAGCACAAATTGTGAGTTCAGAAACTTTCTAAACTAGCACTTTAGGAAGGCACTCTCAAACAATAGGACCTGGCACACAAGATAAACCTGCTTAAGATCTCTGGTAAACAAACTAGGCTTACAGTCCAAGACAGTGGTTGGAAAGATTTCTTTTATTCTTTAATAAAACATGTCTATGACCACCTAGGAGCCCTGGTGGCTCAGTGGTTAAGCACTATGGCTGCTAACCAAAAGGTTGGCAGTTCACATCCACCAGCCACTCCTTGGAAATCCTATGGGGCAGTTCTACTCTGTCCTATAGTGTTGCTATGAGTAGGAATAGACTCGAAGGCAACAGGTTTGTTGATTTGTTTGTTTTATAGCCACCTGAAGATAGTATTGAGAAGTTCTGAAGGGCATATGTAAAAGAGATGTTTTTGTCATGAGGCAGGTGAAAAATGGGCAGTATTAAAACCAGATAAAGGCCATTAGATTTCTACGGAACAATCATCAAGAGTATAAAATTTTGAGATTGTAGGAGTTTTCTTCCATTTTGGTGTTCTAAACATTTTACCATCAGTTTCCATTTTCGAGTTCTTTACTATAGTTTGAACTACAGAATTTTAAAATCATGTGTGAGGGAAACTCTTCGTCATTCTTTCCATTAATAAGCTACTGTTGTCTTATGAAGTTTTGCAAATTTATTTCTACACCAGTTGATACCCTGCATACGTACCCTTTCTGGGCGTTGTGTTCACTGCTATTGCTCAGTTTGGCTTGGGTGTTGTTCTTTAATTGCAAAGGAGATCTAAACGAATATTGGCCCCGCTGCTCTGAAGTTCATTTGCTGCTTATTGACTTTTCAGTGTTATAAGCAAAACAATGTTTATTTTCCTATCAACCTAGCTATTCATATAATGTGACTCACTTTAGGCCTTCCTTCTGAGAGCATATTGCTCCACCCTTTTTGTTGTTGGGTTTTTTGTTGACTTATTTTTAAACAAAGAACGCATCCCACAGAGAAAATAGAATTCAGTATTAGCTGCCATTCTTACTTGTTTCGAAGGAAACAATGCCTTTTTGCAGCACTAACTCACTTACC
Organism: Dugong dugon; assembly: GCA_030035585.1. Taxonomy (NCBI): domain Eukaryota; kingdom Metazoa; phylum Chordata; class Mammalia; order Sirenia; family Dugongidae; genus Dugong; species Dugong dugon. Next base: position 98,993,445 of record CM057472.1, on the reverse strand, counting down.
CAGAGGTCATTTTTCCAATAATCTCAGCCATAGAGAACATAGCTGAAAGGAAAAGGTCTATGAGAAGTTAAAATAAATGCCACAGAGCTCATTCACTAAGCTCCTATACTTTACCTCCATCTTCCTAATCCCTCACACAGCAACTGTCTTCTGCCATTTCAGACACAATCCGGAAAGCCTGGCCTTATGGATTGAACTGTGCCCCCCAAAAATGTGTGTTGAAATTGTAACTCCTGTAACTGTGGAGGTGATCCTGTCTGAAAATAGAGGTTTTCTTTTGTTATGTTAATGAGGCCATATCAGTGTAGGGTGGATCCTAAACCTAGTCACTTTTGCATCATAAAAAGACTAGAATAGACAGAGACACATGCAGACACAGGGAGACAGCAGATGCTTTTTAATGGAGACAGATGAATCTGCAAGCCTGGAACTCTGAGGGTTGCTGGCTACTACTAAAAGGTGAAATGGATAAAGAAGGACCTCCTCCTAGAGCCACAACCTGAATTTGGACTTCTAGCCTCCTGAGCTGTGAGAAATTTCTGTTCTTTAAAGCCACCCACTTGTGGTATTTCTGTTACGGTAGCAATACGCACAGGGCTTAGGACTTCAACATAGATTAGGGTGGGGGGAAGGGCACAATTCAATCCGTAAGGGAGTAAGCTATGCCAGGATTTTTAGCTAGGTAATCAAGATACCTGATTACTTGGTTTCTTAGCCCGCAAAAGATCTAAAAAAAAGAGAAAAAAATATTGCTGCTGAGCCATTCCAACTCATAGTGACCTTATAGGACAAAGTAGAACTGCCTCATAAGGTTCCCAAGGCTGTAATCTCTATGGAAGCAGACTGCTACATCTTTCATGGAATGGCTGGTGGGCTCAAACCGCTGATCTTTCAGTTAGCAGCCGAGTGCTTAACCACTGCGCCACCAGGACTCTTTCCACAAAAGATTAGAAACAACTAATTTGAAGGAGATCAAGAGACTTCTAGAAACAGGTGCAATAGCTGGTAATGAAGGAGAAGACAGATAAAAAATCAGGCACAAGGATTCCAAAATTATAGTAACCAGAGGCCCTTCTGAACTTGGTCAAATAGTCTTGTGTACTTCAGTAATCTTCATGACCCTGGAAATTAAATTTCTAATTACGCCTTTGAGTCATCAAGGTTTTTTCATGTTCAATATTTTCTATTTAAGAAGAGGTAGGGATATCCTTTACTTTAGGAGGCACCAGATTCCTGAATGATGGAGGTGACATGGTCGTAGGAAAAGAGGACGGGCTTTGAAGTCAAACAGATTGGGGTTTAAACCCCACTATTGTGGGACCTGACAAATTACTTAGTGTTAGCATCTCTTAGCCTAATTTTCTTTACTTATAAAATGGAAAACATAATCAATGAGACAAGGTACTTAAAGTGCCTGCTTAAATAAAGGTGGACTCTACAATCCCCCCCAAAATCTGAAGTATCCAGTTTAAAGTTATGAGCAGAAAGAAAAGAATGGGATCAAAAATGAAGGGTTGTGACACAAGATAGGTAAGGTAGGGTGGTGGGTTTGGAGTGTCTTCATTCTCTAGCCTGCCACAACAAAATACTACAAAGTGGGCATCTTTAAATAACAGACATTTATTTTCTCATGGTTTTGGAGGCTAAAGTCCAAATCAGGGTCTTGGTTGTGTCGATTCCTTCCGTGGGTTTCTCTCCTACTGTCTGTTGACTGCCGACAATCCTTGGTGTTCCTTGCGCTAATATCTGCAGCTACCTCCGATGTCTTGTGGCATCTCCCACTGTGCGTTTGTCTCTTTACTTCTGTGTTCCCCTTTATAAGACACCGCTCAGAGGGGTTATGTTTAGGACCCAGCCTACTCTGGTATGAACCCAAACAAGATTACGTTCATAAGTACAGGGATTAACACTTTCACATGTATTGGGGTAGGGGCACAAATCAATCCATAACAGGGAATAAGCTATGAGAGGATTTTTAAAGGCCACAATTCACAAGAGAAGAAAAAGGGGAGCTCACAGAACCTACCTTCTGGATGGGGAAGAAACTACTAAGGGCATGAGTCAGTTTGGGAAATTTTAAAGTGAACTATGAATGCAATCCCCTCTCCACTTTCAAATCATATAAAACTCTTCACCAGACTATAAGGACATCTGTTCATTCGTTCTTACTTACTCATCCTTCAGTAAATACTGTGTGCCTACTACATCTCAGGCACTGTACTAGTTGCTAGAGATATAGTAGTAAAGTAGCTGTGATTGTTAAATATAAATAATAGTAATAGTAATAAAATGATGCGTACCTAATGGCTTTTTAATGCCTAAGGCAAATCATTAACGTGTTTCAGATTCGGTAGTTTGAATATTACAGTAATGGAAACAGTAATAGTTTCACAGTAAAAATAATGTTGGTTGCTGTGGAGTGGGCTTCAACTCATGGAGACCCCATGTACAACAAGAGAACGTTGCCTGGTTCTGCGTTATCTTCAGGGTCGTGGGTATGCTCAAATCCATTGTTTCGGGCACTGTGTACTTCGAGTGCCTTCCACTTTAAGAGTGTCATCTTCCAGTACTATACTGGACAATATTCTGTGTGATCTATAGGGTTTTCATTGGCTAATTTTCAGAAGTAGGTCACCAGACCTTTCTTCCTAGTCTGCCTTAGTCTGGAAGCTCCTCTGAAATTCCTGTTCTATTACTACCTAAGTCCAGGAAAATATGGTAGCTCCCCACTATAATACCTTGAAATGACATTGAACTGAGTCAGTATTTAGAGCAACAATGGGAATCAGGGTTCACTCTGAGGTGAATTTCTCCCCAAATATAGAGAATTAGCTGATCTAAGTAAGATACAGGAAGAGAGGCTTTAGCCCTAAGGAGTAACCAGCAAGTAGAAGACTTCTCTTCCACAATTCTACTGCCATTCATTGGTGTGGCATCAGCTCCTACAAAGACCTCAGAGACTTTAGATCAACAGGAGAGGAATTCCCTCTCACCAAAAGGTGCAAACTCTAACTTTGAAAAGTGGTTTCTTGTCTACTGACCTCCAATTAGACCAGGTCTTCACATTAGCCTGGCTCTTGTGGTAGTAGCCTTTTACCATAATCTTAATGCATTGAAAACAGTTTAATCATTTATGTTTGTGTTGGAGAGTTAATCTGAGATCATGTTTGAAAGATGGATTATACATCATATTACTAGAGAAGGTGACTTTATAAAACGGTGTTCGCTATTTACTACTTTAAAGATTCGGTAAATACTAAACCAAAGGCACTTTAAGGCAGAAAGAAAGAGGGTCAAAGCCCAAGTATGGCTTGTCATGTGGCTGATCACGGCTCTGCTCAAGCACAGAAAAGAAGATGTTAATATCAAATTATCTTAGAATCTATTTTATTCTTCTTATTGATTTTCGTCTTGGGAAGCCTTGGAATTATGATTTCAAAGCCCTCGTGGATTCTCAAGAGATCACCTGCTTCATCTTACTGATCAGGAAACTGAAGCTCAAAGAGGTTAAATGATGCTTATGCTCATCTGTTGTCTTGGTAGCGGAGGTTTTACTGGATAAAGGCACTGGGATAAAGCACAGCTGTTGCCACAGGCCGAGCAACATCTGGAACATAATATTTGGAGCATCTTACACAGCTATGGAGTTTCCTAAACAAGCCAGAGGTACTTTCATGAAAGGAATTATTGGATAGGTTATTGCCACATTGTTTTAATTGCAATACCTAGGTTAGCTTTTTCGCCCTAAATTTTGTCACAGTCTTAATATCAGTTTCAACCTCCGCCACTTTCACTTTATGCTAAATGTGCACAGAGAGCTTTTCCTTTGAATCTCGCAGCTTCCCCCGTACCGCTTGGCTTTGCCTGCAGGACCCTCACATGCTGTTTGTCTAACAGAATTGAGTGTGTGCGTACGTGTGTGTATGGGTATGTGTGTGCGTGTAACCCAGAGGTCTGGAGAACTTTACTGTCCAATTTAACAACTCAGTAAACGGGATTTTACGTTAAAAGTTTTTTCCTTCTATATGATGAAGGAAAGATTGGGCTTTTAATTTAAAGCCTTCTCTTAAAAAGGAGGTTGCATCAGCTACAATAAATTCTGGATAAAAATGATTCTGCGAATTCATTTTTTACTGAGCCAAACAGCCTGCCAACCAAGCTGCTTCTTTATTTGAATTCATATTGACAGTGCAATATTTTAAAGTAATACATGTGTGGTTTCTTTTCTTTTTTTAACTTTTTTGATCATTGAAAATTCAATATTGCACAAGGTTAATTATTTATCTCTTTCAACAAATATTTACCATAACTTTGAAGCTAAGTAGGTACTATTTTAGAAGCAGAAGTGAATGAAAATGCACTGAACCAAGAAAGGAAATCCTAGATTCTGCCAGGCTATATGACTATGAACAAAGCACTTAACTGAGCCTCAATTTCCCTATTTATAAAGCAATCGAATTGGACTAGATGATCTTTAATGTCTCTTCTAGTTCTCAGATGTCATGTTTCTATATTCTTAACTTGGCCAAGAGATATGAGGCTTATTTACTCACAAAGCTTCAAAGAGCATCTATATGCCAGTGATTCCTAAATCTATATCTGTAGCCTAATTTCTTGGTAGTTAGAAAATATGGCCTCGGTGATAGAAATGATGCCGGAGATCGCATGATAGAATTTTGCAAGACCAATGACTTCTTCATTGCAAATAGCTTTTTTCACCAACACAAATGGTGACTATACACGTGGACCTCGCCAGATGGAATACACGGGAATCAGACTGACTACATCTGTGGAAAAAGATGATGGAAAAGCTCGGTATCATCAGTCAGAACAAGGTCAGTGACTGACTGCAGAATAGACCATCAGTTGCTCATATGCAAGTTCAAATTGAAGCTGAAGAAAGTTAGAACAAGCCTATGAGAGCCAAAGTATGACCTTGAGTATATCCCACCTGAATTTAGAGACCATCTCAAGAATAGATTTGACGGGTTGAATACTAATGACCGAAGACCAGGAGAGTTGTGGAATGACATCAAGGATGTCATACATGAAGAAAGCAAGAGGTCATTAAAAAGACAGGAAAGAAAAAACCTAAATGGTTGTCAGAAGAGACTCTGAAACTTGCTATTGAACATTGAATAGCTAAAGTGAAAGGAAGAAATGATAAAGTAAAAGAGCTGAATAGAAAATTTCAAAGGGCGGCTCGAGAAGATAAAGTATTATAATGACATGTGCAAAGACCTAGAGATAGGAAACCAAAAGGGAAAAACACTCTTAGCATTTCTCAAGCTGAAAGAACTGAAGAAAAAATTCAAGCCTCGAGTTGCAATAGTGAAGGATTCTATGGGGAAAATATTGAACAACGCAGGAAGCATAAAAAGAAGATGAAAGGAATACACAGAGTCACTATTCCAAAAAGAACTGATCGACGTTCAACCATTTCAAGGAGGTAGCATATGATCAGGAACCAATGGTAATGAAGGAAGAAGTCCAAGCTGCACTGAAGGCGTTGGCGAAAAACAAGACTCCAGAAATTGACAATTCCAAGTAAGAATGCAAATGGATGCAGTGTCGGAAGTGCACACTCATCTATGCCAAGAAATTTGGAAGACAGCTACCTGGCTAACCGACTGGAAGAGATCCATATTTATGCCTATTCCCAGGAAAGGTGATCCCACACAATTTGGAAATTACTGAACAATATCATTAATATCACATGCAAGTAAAATTTTGCTGAAGATCATTCAAAAGTGGCTGCAGCAGTATATTGATAAGGAACTGCCAGAAGTTCAAGCCGGATTCAGAAGAGGACATGCAACCAGGGATGTCATTGCTGATGTTAGGGATCCTGGCTGAAAGCAGAAAATACAAGAAAGATGTTTATCTGTGTTTTATTGACTATGTAAAGGCATTTGACTGTGTGGATCATAACAAATTATGGATAACGTTGCAAAGAATGGGAATTCTAGAACACTTAATTGTGCTTATGAGGAACCTGTACCTAGATCAAGAGGCAGTTGTTCAAACAGAACAAAGGGAGACTGCGTGGTTTAAAGTCAGGAAAGGTGTGCATCAGGGTTGCATCCTTTCACCATACTTATTTAATCTGTATGATGAGCAAATAATAGGAGAAGCTAGACTATATGAAGAAGAACACGGCATCAGGATTGGAGAAAGACTTCTTAATAACCTGCGATACGCAGATGACATAACCTTGCTTGCTGAAAGTGAAGAGGATGTGAAGCACTTACTGATGAAGATCAAAGACCACAGCCTTCAGTATGGTTTACACTTCAACATAAAGAAAACAAATATCATCACAACTGGACTAATAAGCAACATCAGGATGAACAGAGAAAAGATTGAAATTGTCAAGGATTTCATTTTACTTGAATCCACAATCAACACTCATGGAAGCAGTAGTCAAGAAATCAAAAGATGCCTTGCATCCGGCAAATCTGCTGCAGAAGACTGCTTTTAAGTGTTGAAAAGCAAAGATGCAAAGATGCATCTGACCCAAACCGTGAAAGCTGGACGATGAATAAGGAAGACTGAAGAAAAATTGATGCCTTTGAATTGTGGTGTTGGAGAAGAATATTGAATATACCATGGACTGCCAAAAGAAGTAACAAATCTGTCCTGGAAGAAGTACAGCTAGAATGCTACTTAGAGGCAAGGATGGCTAGACTATGTCTCACATGCTTTGGACATGTTGTCAGGAGGGATCAGTCCCTGGAGAAGGACTTGCCTGGTAAAGTAAAGGGTCGGCGATAAAGAGGAAGACCCTCAACGAGATGGATTGACGCAGTGGCTGCAGCAACAGTCTGAAGCATAACAACAATTGTGATGAGGGCGCAGGACTGGGCAGCATTTCATACTATTGTACATAGGATCACTATGAGTCAGAATCGACTTGAAGGCACCTAACAACAACAACAACAACAACAATTTTTCTCCACAATATTCTCTGTCTGTACCAAAATATCTATTTGATATCTCCACTTGAATGGCTAGTAGGCATCTCAAATTTAACATGGCCAAGGCATAATTCTCAATCCATCCCGCCTACCGTCAAATTGTTGTTAGCTGCCATCAGGTTGGCCCCCAACTCATTCCAATGCACCATGGAATGAAATGCTGCCCTTTCGTGCACCATCCTCATGATCGGTTGTGGATTGGACCATTGTGATCCATAGGGTTTTCATTGGCTGATTTTTCAGAAGTAGATCATCAGGCCTTTCTTCTTTGTCTGTCTTAGTCTGGAAGATCCGCTAAAATCTGTTCAGCATCACAGCAACATGCAAGCCTTCACTGTTAGGCAGGTGGTGGCTGCACACAGTTACATGGGCTGGAAATTGAGCCTGGGTCTCCCTCACGGGAGGCAAGAACTCTATCACTGAACCACCAATGCCCTCAAATTAGCTTTCCCTTAGTTTTCCTGAATCAGTGGATGGCTTCACTATCCTCCTAGTTGCTTAAACCAGAAATCTATGAGTTATCCTTGATTTCTCTCTGGCCTTCTCCCTTAACGTTCGGCTATCGGCGAGTCTATCGACTCTCTTACCAAAACACTTGTTGCTGTCGAGTTGATTCCAACTCATAGTGACCCTACAGGACAGAGTAGAACTGCCCTATAGGGTTTCCAAGGAGTGGCTGGTGGATTTGAACCGCTTACCTTTGGTTAGCTGCCAGGCTCTTAACCACTGCGCCATCAGTGCTCCCTCTTACCAAAAGCTATCCCAAGTCTTGCCATTCTTCACCACCATTACCTTCATCCAAGCTCTCACCACCCTCTCCTGGGCCACTGCAATTACTGCCTGACTTGTCTCTCTGCTTTTTGTCTTGCCCTCTTGCAAACTTCTCCACATAAATGCTAAAGTGATCTGTTCAAAATATAAATCAGATCCTGTTCCTCTCCTGCTTAAAACCCTCAAGTGGCTCCTTATTACTTAGGATAAATCCAACTCCTTACTCTGGCTTACAAAGCCCTAAATGCTCTGGCCTTGTCTCTTTCCACTACCTCATCTCTTTTCATTCTCAATCTCCCCATTTTGCTCCAGTAACTCTGGTCTTCTTTCCTTTCCTTTAACATGTCAACATCATGCTTCCCTTAGGGCTCGTGCACTAGCTCTTGCTTCTGCCTCAAATGCTTTTTCCATGAGTACATGGCTGGTTCCTTCTTGTCATTCAGTTATTGCCTGCGAGTCATCTTCCCCAAATGAATCCTTCCAACCTAGGGGCTCATCTTCCAGCACTCTTCTTCCAGATGATATTATTTTGTGATCCATAATGTACTCATTGGTTAAGTTTTTGGACGTAAATCACCAGGCCTTTCTTCCTAGTTTGTCTTAGTCTGGAAGCTCCACTGAACCTGTCCACCGTGGGTGACCCTGCTGGTATTTGAAATACTGGTGGCATAGCTTCCAGCATCATAGCAACATGCAAGCTACCACAGTACAACAATCCCATAGGTAGATATTATTACCCTCATTTTACAAGTGAGAAAACTGAGACTCAGAGATATTAAATGATCCTTGCCAACTAAACTTATTTCTCTCCACACTGCATTGGGCTGTGCTTCTGTATATGGATCCTTAAAATACTTCTTCTGCCTGCCTTGTTTACCCTACATGAGAGCTCATTAGACAGTCATTCTGAATCTGAAACTGTGCGGAAATCACTTAGCAACACAGGTCACACCTATGTTCTTAGACCAGACTTATCACTCAATGTGAGTAACCATCTGGTTACTCAATGTGGTAGGGCTGAAGAAGGTTCTGGAAGATAGGATCTGATTTCCACAATAATCTGGGCAAAGACATGCTTCTTCTCTGGAGAGAGTCTCACATTGATTGACTCATACAGCCTAGACATTAAATATGACCTAAAAAAACAAACTCATTGCCACTGAGTCAATTCAGACTCATAACGACCCTATAGGGCAGAGCAGAACTGCCCCATAGGGTTTCCAAGGGGTGGCTGGTGGATTCAAACTGCCAACCTTCTGGTTAACAGCCATAGCTCTTAACCACTGCGCCACCAGGACACACGCCCATTAAATTTAACATACCTTATCCCTGTTAGCTACCTTAATGATGGTGAAGATCTTATGCAGTGGTTCCCAAGCATTGCTACACGTTAGAATCACCAAGGCAGCTTTTAAAAGTTCTGGTGTCTCTGGCTCCCACTAAGCATCAGTGTTTTTCAAAAAAATCCCCAGATGATTCCAATGCGCAGAAAAGCTTGGGAACCACTGCCTGAGGGTTCCGTGAATTCCACTTCAGCTAGTAGTTGTAGCTTTCAACTGCAGTAAACATTGCCTAATTTGTATTTCACCTCCACTCTCTCTCCCTCTTTTTTTTTTTTTTCACTTACCTTATGTATTAGGAGGAGAATACTTTTTCCCTATTTTTGATATTTCCTTTATTACGGATAGATTCTCCACCAACATAATATCCTGGCCTCTCCTCCTACCTCAATTTACTCCTCCCATGAAATCTGACCATACTGGTGACTAGGGGAGCAGGAACTGGGCATGTTGGCTCTGTCTTTTCTTCTCCCTTCCTCTTGGGAGTCCGTCTGAGAGCTTGTGCTCTTGGTTGCTCTTGGCCATGTGCAAAGCCGAGAAGTAAAGGCCACAACCCATCAAAGAAGAGTGAGAAGAATGAGGAAGGCTATTTGACCGCAGATATAAGCCATTTTAACCAATATCAGCTTTGGCTCTAATACAGGTGATATTTTGAGCACCCATATACTCTAATTTCTCAACTGGTTAAGAACCCAGGCAGGAAAGAAGAGTATTATTTGGGGACCCTAGAGCTCTAACATTTGTCGGATTTAAAATTGAGAAATGAGGGGAAAGAAAAAGGCAAAGATGGCAGAGATAAAGCTGTGAAGACAGAGATAAAGCTGTAAAGGTTCTAGATAACCTAGAAAACTGATAGTTTGTTCATGAATAACCTAGAACACAATATGAATCCATTTTAGTTATAACTATAGCCATAATTTGATTTCATAACAATTAAAAAAAAACAAAACTTATTGTCATGGAGTCGATTCTGACTCAAAGTGACCCTATAGGACAGAGTAGAACTGCCCCATAGTGTTTCCACAAAGTGGCTGGTAGATCCAAAGTGCCGATCTTTTGGTTAACAGCTATAGTTCTTAACCACTGTGCCTCCAGGCATAATAATATGCTTGAAAAAAGAAATTATATATTGCCACATATCAGATTCATCATTATTGCTTACTCCTTCTCAGTATATCTTTTCATTCATTCAATCATTTTGGTAGATATTTACTGAGCACCTTCTATGTGCTAGCCTCTGGGTTATGGTCTCAGCATATGGTAGCAAACAACCATGAGTCAACTCTGACTCATGACGACCCACGTGTATCAGAGTAGAACTGTGCTCCATAGAGTTGTCACTGGCTAATTTTTTAGAAGTAGATCACCAGAAAGAGTGGGAGAACATTTTGATAACCCCAGAAGGATTGTTTTTAACTTGAGGGCCGTGGAGTCCATGATTCTCCTGAATAGTTGCCATAGTTTGTACATCTTCGTATATGTTCATGATTACCTCAAATTCTCAAAGGAGTGTAAGATCTGTAAAAGGTAAAGGAACATTCAAAGCAGTCCTGGTGGTCCACTCATGAATGTTCCATATCCCTTTGCTCTACATCTTCCTTTTTATCTAGAAAATGAGAATTCACATTTTATAAGGCATCACAGGTCGTTTCCCCTTTGACACCCATCCTTGAAGCCTGGTGGAGAAGAATTGCCTTTCCCACTTTGGAACAACAACAACAAAGTTCAGTCCTAATCATTTTGAGGCAATTATGAGAAGTAAGACACACACCACTACATTTCTGACAGGTTTTTACAATCTAGTTTTATTATTCAGCTCTCACTAAAATGCTAACCTCCTGGGAGGAAAAAAAAAAAAAAATCTCTGTATGACTTCTTTATTGTAAACAAACAAACATCTTCAGGGAAATGTGAAGCAAAAACTACATTGACATAATTTCAAAGACACAGTAAGAGAAGGAATGACTGTAAATCCTCTAACATCCCTGGAAGGGAGTGGTAGGGAGAGGCCAACACCAGTTGCCATCAAGTCAATTCTTATTCATGGCCACCCCTTGCGTGTCAGAGCAGAACTGTGCTCCATAGGGTTTTCAGTGGCTGATTTTTCAAAAGTGATTGCCAGGCCTTTCTTCCAAGGTGACTCTGGGTAGATTCAAGCCTCCAACCTTTAGGTTAGCAGCTGAGCATGTTAACTGTTTGCACCACCCAGGACATGTTATCAGGAAGGACCAATCCCTGGAGAAGGACATCATGCTTGGTAAAGTAGAGGGTCAGCGAAAAAGAGGAAGACGCTCAACAAGATGGACTGACACAGTGGCTGCAACAATCAGCTCAAACATAACAACGATCATGAGGATGGCAAAGGACCAGGCAGGGTTTCGCTCTGTTTTACATATGGTCGCTATGAGTTGGAACAAACTTGACGGCACCTAATATAATAAGGGTGAGCAGAATTGTGAGAAGTGGGAAGGGAGGGAGTTATAGCTTCCAAAATTCAACAGTCGTGTGATAATAGAGTGGACCACCAATGAAGTTGAGACTGGGCTTCTCTGGTGACTGACTAGTATGACTGCCCAGCAATAATTTTTAGAGCAACGCTAGAACAGATCCATCCAAATAAATTTTTGACATCGAAAGACGCAAATCCCACAACATGATCTAGCCTGTATGATCTGCTGCCAATAAAAATTATACACTATATCATGGGGTTTTCACACTCATAACTACTGAGAAGTGATGAGGTTTTCATTTTTTAATTTTCCTTGGCAGAATCTGTACACCTGCACCTGGAATTTTGTTCTAGAAATTAAAATAATAGACCATATAGGGTCCTAGCTTAAATCAGTGGGATGGACTAAATGTTGTTAGGTGCTTGCCAGTTGATTCCAATCCATTGTGACCTTATGTACAATAGAACGAAACACTGCCTGATCCTGCACCATCCTCATAATAGTTGTTATGCTTGAGCCCATTGCTGCAGCCACTGTGTTAACCCATCTTGTCGAGGGTCTTCCTCTTTATCGCTGACCCTCTACTTTACCAAGCATGATATCCTTCTCCAGGGACTGGTCCCTCCTGATAGCTTGTCCAAAGTATGACAGACGAAGTCTTGCCATCCTTTCTTCTAAGGAACATTCTGGCTGTACTTCTTCAAGACAGATTTGTTCTTTCTCTTGGCAGTCCATGGTAGGTTCAATAGTCTTCACCAACACCACAATTCAAAGGCATCAATTTTTCTTCAGTCTTCCTTATTCATTGTCCAGCTTTCTCATGCATATGAGACAGTTGAAGACACCATGGCTTGAGTCAGGCACACCTTAGTCTTTAAAGTGACATCTTTGCACTTTAACACTTTAAAGAGGTCTTTTGTGGCAGATTTGCCCAATGCAATGCGTTGTTTGATTTATTGACTGCTGCTTTCATGGGTGTTGATTGTGGATCCAAGTAAAATGAAGATTGACAACTTCAATCTTTTCTCTATCATGATGTTGCTTATTGGTTCAGTTGTGAAGTTTTTTGTTTTCTTTATATTGAAGTGTAATCCATACAGAAGGCTGTAGTCTTTGATCTTCATCAGTAAGTGCTTCAAGTCCTCTTGCTTTCAGCAAGCAAGGGTGTGTCATCTGCATATCACAGATTGTTAAGGAGTCTTCCTCCAATCTTGATGCGCGGTTCTTTTCATATAGTCTAGCTTCTTGGATTATTTGCTCAGCATACAGATTGAATAGGTATGGTGAAAGGCTGCAATCCTGACGTACACCTTTCCTGACTTTAAACCATGCAGTTTTCCCCTTGTTCTGTCTGAACAACTGCCTCGTGATCTCTGTACAGGTTCCTCGTGAGCACAATTAAGTGTTCCGGAGTTCCCATTCTTTGCAATGTTATCCATAATTTGTTATGATTCACACATTCGAATGCCTTTGAATAGTCAATAAAACACAGGTAAACATCATTCTGGTATTCTCTGCTTTCAGCCAAGATCCATCTGACATCAGCTATGATATCTCTGGTTCCACATCCTCTTCTGGATTACCGGCTTGAACTTCTTGCAGTTCCCTGTCGAAGTATTGCTGCAATTGCTTTTGAATAATCTTCAGCAAAATTTTACTTGTGTGTGATGTTAATGATATTGTCCAGTGTTTCTACACTTTGTTGGATCACCTTTCTTTGGAATGGCTACAAATATGGATCTCTTCAAGTTGGTTGACCAGGTAGCTGTCTTCCAGATATCTTGGCGTAAACAAGTGAACATTTCCAGTGTTGCATTCATTTGTTGAAACATCTCTGTTGGTATTCCATCAATTCCTGGAGCCGTGTTTTTCACCAGTGCCTTCAGTGCGGCTTGGACTTCTTCCTTCAGTACCATCAGTTCTTGATCATATGCTGTCTCCTTGAAATGGCTGAACGTCGACCAATTCTTTTTTGGTACAGTGGCTCTGTGTTTTCCTTCCATCTTCTTTTGCTGCTTCCTGCGTCGTTTAATATTTTGCCCATAGTATTCTTCAATATTGCAACTCGAGGCTTGAATTTTTTCTTCAGTTCTTTCAGCTTGAGAAATGCTGAGCATGTTCTTTTGGTTTTCTAACTCCAGGCCTTTGCACATTTCATTATAATACTTTACTTTTTCTTCTCAAGCCACCCTTTGAAATCTTCTGTTCAGCTCTTTTACTTCATCGTTTCTTCCATTTGCTTTAGCTACTCAACTTTCAAGAGCAAGTTTCAGAGTCTCTTTTGACATCCATTTTAGTCTTTTATTTCTTTCTTGTCTTTTAATGACTTTTTGCTTTCTTCATGTATGATGTCCTTGATGTCATTCCACAACTCACCTGGTCTTCAGTCATTAGTGTTCCATGTGTCAAGTCTATTCTTGAGATGGTCTCTAAATTCATGACTCAAAAATGAAAAGAAACAGCTGCAAACATCCATTAATAATCAGAACATAGAAAGTACAAAGTCTGAATCTAAGAAAATTGGAAGTCATCAAAAATGAAATGGAACACATAAACATCCATATCCTAGGCATTAGTGAGCTGAAATGGAGTGGTATTGGCCATTTTGAATCAGGCAACCATATGGTCTACTATGCCGGGAATGACAACTTGAAGAGGAATGGCGTTGCATTCATTGTCAAAAAGAACATTTCAAGATCTATCCTGAAGTACAATGCTGTCAGTGATAAGATAATATCCAAAAGCCTAGAAGGAAGATCAGTCAATACAGCTATTATTCAATTTTACACACCAAATACTAAGGCCAAAAATGAAGAAATTGAAGATTTTTACAAGCTTCTGTAGTCTGAAATTCATCAAACATGCAGTCAAGATGCATTGATAATTACTGGTGACTGTAAGGTGAAAGTCGGAAACAAAGAAGAAGGAACAGTAGTTGGAAAGTATGGCCTTGGTGATAAAAATGATGCTGGAGATCACATGATAGTATTTCACAAGACCAGCAACTTCTTCATCGCTAATACCGTTTTTCAACAACCTAAATGATGACTATACACATGGACCTCACAAGATGGAATACACAGGAATCAAACTGACTACCTCTGTGGAAAGAAACGATGTAGAAGCTCAGTATCATCGGTCAGAACAAGGCCAGGGGCCAACTGCAGAACAGACCATCAATTACTTATATGCAAGTTCAAGTTGAAGCTGAAGAAAGTTAGAACAAGTCTGCATGAGCCAAAACAGGACTTTGATTATAGCCCACCCGAATTTAGAGACCATCTCAGGAATGGATTTGACAAATAGGACTAGATGGGTGTGTCTAAATGTTCTAGAATATTTCCTGAGGGAATAAATTTATATTGCTAATTTTTTTTTATAATTGCATTTTTCTATTTTACTTAGCAGATATTCTAAAGAGACACATACAGTGAGCAATACAAATTTATGGAAAGCATGAACCAGGGCATGGAAGTACAGGAAAGTATGCCATTTTTACAGTAAAGAAATATTATAATGTTTAAGGCAGTGGTTGGCCTTTGGATCTGGAAGACAATCCAGCACTGCCTGGTTTCCCCTATGATGGGACATTGTCTGCTCTGCATGCCTATAAGACTATCACAGACAGAGGCAATTTCTAGCCTACCTCCAAACCTCAGCCCTCCACATATGCCCCTCTTCCTTCTAGTTTTGTTCAAATATCGGACCTTGTTGACTTTGTTGGGAGCTATAGCAACTCCTTTGATCCACAGATCTGGTAACTGGATTTTTGTGTTGCTTCCCCATCCTGCTAAATTATGTAGGAAAAAGTCCTCAAACTTAGTCCAAGGGCTATTACAGTTGTTGTTAGTTGCTGTCGAGTTGGCTCCCACTCATGATGACATTATGTATAACAGAATGAAACGTTGCCTGGTCCTGCGCCATCTTCATGGTCATTGATATGTTTGAGTCCATTGTTGCAGCCACTGGGCATTTTGAGCGCCTTCCAACCTAGGAAGCTAATCTTCCAGCACTATATCGGGTAATAAGGAAGTCCATTGGTGGATAAAGGACTTTTTATCCACCAGTGGACTTCCTTAATTATTACTGTTTGGCTGTATCTCTGAGTTCCTCTTATTCTGCTAGATCTACATCTGATGGACACTGTGCAGCCTTCTGAAGTAGGCACCAACCAGCACTAGTGACTGGGTTGACTGCCCCCTGGTCCAGTTCTGCAATGCACACATGGGGTCGCCATGAGTTGGAATCAACTCAATGGTAATTACAACATCAACAGTCATTGTAAAATTTGAAACACACACACACACAAACGGCTTTACTGAAATTGTTAAGGACCTATGAAGGCACAAAAGATACTCAATCACTCATGCATTGTTCTTGTGTTACAGAGGAATATAAAGACATGTGGCGCAGTGGTTAAGAGCTGTGGCTGCTAACCAAAAGGTCAGCAGTTCGAATCCATCAGCAGCTCCTTGGAAACCCTATGGGGCAGTTCCACTCTGTCCTTTAGGGTTGCTATGAGTTGGAATCAACTCGATGGCAATGGGTTTAGTTTTCGTTTTTTTTTTTTTAAAGCTGTTAAAATAAATGAGCTATAATTGTAAACATACGAGAGTATCTGATATGTCATGTCAGTTGCAAAAACAATAAACACTTCAGCAGTGTTTTTCCAAGTGAAATCTGTGGGCTAATCTACATTAGAATGACTGAGGAGTTTATTAAAAATGCTTGTTGGTAGGCCCAACTCCAAGCTTACTAAATCAGAATCTTCAGAAGCGGGGCCGTGGGAAATTGTGCTTTTAAAAAGCACCCAGGATGAGAAGGACAGCACACCCTACAGGGGAAGTCAGCACAACTGGACTAAACCAAACCTAAGAAGTTTCCTGAATACAATCAAATACTTTGAGAGACAGAGTAGCCGGGCTGGGGAGTCTGGGGACCATGCTTTCAGGGGGCATCTAAGTCAATTGGCATAATAAAGCTTATTAAGAAAATGCTCTGCATCCTACTTTGGTGAGTGGCGTCTGAGGTCTTAAAAGCTTGCAAGCAGCTATCTAAGATACATCAATTGGTCCCAACCACTTGGAGTAAAAGAGAACGAAGAACACCAAAGACACAAGGTAAGTATTAGCCCAAGAGACAGAATGGGCCACATAAACCAGAGACTTCATCAGCCTGAGACCAGAAGAACTAGATGGTGCCCGACTGCCACCAATGAACATCTTGACAGGGAACACAACAGAGGGTCCCTGATGGAGCAGTAGAAGGATGGAGTGCAGAACTCAAATTCTAGTAAGAAGACCAGACTTAATGGTCTGACTGAGACTGGAGGCAGCCCAGAAAGCACAGTCCCTGCACTCTCAGCCCGGAACTAAAACAATTTCTGAGGCCAACTCTTCAGACAGGGATTGGACTGGACTGTGGGACATAAAGTGATACTCATGAAGAGTCTGCCTCTTAGTCAAGTAGATACAAGAGACCAAAGGGGCAGCTTCTGTCCAGAGGTGAAATGGGAAGGCAGAGAGTTTTAGGAGCTGGTTGAATGGACATGGGGAATCAGGGGCGGAAAGGAGGAGTGTGCTGTCGCAGAATGGGGTGAGCAATTAGGGTCTCCTAACAATGTATGTAAAAAAATTTTTGTATGGGAGACTAACTTGAAATGTAAACTTCATTTAATTACAACAATTAAAAAAAAAAAAAGCACCCAAGATGAGTCTTTGCACATCAACGTTGAGAACCACACAGCCTTGGAGTTCAGAAGAGAGAAGATGGTTCCTCCATGGGGTGATTGGAAATGTCTCTGTGGGGATAAGGTTGAAAGAGTCCCTGAAGGATGCTCCTGGGACATCTCTTGGGAACACAATTCTAGCATTTACCACATTATAATGCAACTTCATTTTCTGTGTCCACTTTTTCCAGTGGATTAGGAGATCCTCAAGGGGAGAGATTTTGTCTTCTTCTCTGGAGTCAAGTTGAGCCATGGGTGGCACTCAATAAATGTTGGTTGAACAAATGAATATGGTGTAGGATCTAAACTAACACTAATGCGAGATCATATGACAGGATTCTAGGAAGAGAAAAGGCATAGGCAAAATCCTAGATTGGAAAATCAAGGTCAAAAATTAAGTGTGGCTGAGGAGAAAGGCTAATTTAGGTGACTAAGTAGAGATACCATGGTCTGCAAAGTTGTGTGAGAGATTATGGGGGTCCTAGAGTGCTCAGCTGGGGATGTGAACTATATTCTGTGGATGATGGAGCGTCACTAAAGATTGGGGACTGGGAAGTAATGGCGTCAAAATGGTGTTTCAGGACAATTAATTATATAGCCACAGGCAGGTTTCCTGGGCGTAGGAAGCCAGAGTAAGCAGGCAGCTGTGTACAAACCCTGGGAATAGCTAGGGATCAGCTTGGTGGTGATTAGAGGCAGGACTTGCTGAGATGCCCTAACTGTTATCTTCCATTCAAGCATTAGAATCATCCAGGGACCTTTAGCCTGACCCCTTGAGAAATCTTTGTTCTTTTGCTAGCTCCTATCTGCTTTGATCCCAGGTCTGATTGAGCTTTTCTCTCTTGGCTGCCCAAGCAGCGCGGCTCATCTGGAGCAAGGATAACAGGGTAGCAGCAGCCAGGCACACTGGGGTGGTCGTAGTGGGCAAGAGATGGTGGAGGCAGAACGGAGATGAGGCTGTGGGGATGGAGAGAGAGGAGGGGCTAGTTGTAAGAACAATGTCTGAGGCAGAATCTACAGGCTCTGGTGAATGAATGTGGAGGGAAAGGGAAGGGTGGCTGAAGGATAATTCTGAGGATTCTATAGAGTGAATATAGGAATATAGGAAGAGGAGGCTTGGAGCAAATGGTAAATCATTCAGATCGGAACATACTGAATTCAAGGTGACAGCAAAATATGCAGGTGGACTTCCTCAAAATCCATTTACCCCAATAATAGACTACTCAAGCAGCCCCCTTCTTACAATCTTCCCTCAGCTGGGCAAACTGTTCACTTATAAAACGACTGTGTATTTAGAAGGCTCAGTTAAGATCCTTGCCTCATTGTTTCCACAGATCCTGAACTACCATATCGTGAATTTTGCCCAATCTCATTCAGATCACTGCATCAAAAGACTCGCCTTAAATTTCTCAAGGTGAGATCCCCAAACTCTACAATATCTTTCCACGACCCTCCCTTGTAAAGCACTACAACTAAGACTCTGACAAGGCAATGCTCTCCCTTCCTATAGTAAGTGACAAACAGCTTTGCATGATCAACAGGCTATTCTGGCTCTCTTTTGGGGAATCTCCAGTAGACAAAAGGGAACAATCCTATTCCATTTCAGCTGGTCTCTTATCACCAATTCCTTTTTTTCATCTCTTGTTTCGTACCTATACCAGACAACAGATGAAATTAAATAGACCAAGAAATGGGTTCTTTATATAAAAGGATAAACATAAACCAGCATTTGAAAAGGAACAGAGTAAATCTAGTAATAAATTCAATAGAAGGTTCAAAACTATATTTAATTATAGTCACAGTTTAACTCCAATCTGAATTAATTATACAGCATTTCAAAATGGTCTTAAAGTGTCCCTGAAATCAAGGGAAGGGAAGGAGAAGGGGAGAGAGGAGAGGGAAGGAAGCATCGAAATGCTAACGTTAAAAGCATTCTGCTATCTGATTTTAGATTTTTTTATAATTCTTTTACTTTAATTAATACATATAACTATAATGTTAGGAATCAAACATGAATATATGAAATACAGTTCATCTGCAAGGAATAGCTGACTAAAAGTATTTTAAATCTGTAAAAATATTAACTTACACGCAATAAAATTTTGACATAAAAAAAAAAAAACCCAAATCCAGGTGGAAGGATTCGGAAGCTTACTGAAGACAGGGATTTGGAACTCAGGAAGAGGGAGGTGGGTACTGGTTATTGGTTATGAGTTGCTGTGGACTGAATTGTGTCCCCCAAAAGATATGTTAAAATTTTAATCCCTGGTACCTGTGAGAGTGCAGCCCTGGTGGTCCAGCGGTTAACTGCTCAGCTGCTAAACAAAAGGTCTGCAGTTTGAACCCACCAGCCACTCCTTGGGAGATAGATGTGGCGGTCTGCTTTGGTAAAGAGTACAGCCTTGGAAACTCTATGGGACAGTTCTACTCTCTAAGGGTCCTATAGGGTCATTATGAGTTGGAATCAACTCAACGGCAATGGAGTTTTTTGGGTACCTGTGAATGTTTGGAATAGGATCTTTGGAGATGTTATCAGTTAAGTTCACGTGAGGTCAGACTGGAGTAATGTGACTCCTAATCCCACCTAAGTAGTGTCCTTATAAAAGACGAGAAAAGACACAGAGAGAGACATCCAGAGGGAAAACGGCCACGTGAAGACAGAGTTATGCTGTGGCTGCAAGTCAAGGAACCCCTGGGGCTCCCTGACGCTGGGAGATACAATAAAGGATCTTTCCCTAGAGTGGACAGAGCTGTTTTCATTGTCGTTAGTTGTCATCGGGTTGATTCCAACTGGAGGCAACCCTATGTGTGCAGAGTAGAACTGCTCCATAGGGTTTTCAAGGCTGTGACCTTTCAGAAGCAGATAGTCAGGCCTGTCTTCCAAAGCACCTCTGGGTGGGTTTGAACCACCAAACTTTCAGCTAATAGTCAAGCACTTAACCATAGACACTCTGAATTTCCTCCAGAACTGTGATAAAATAAATTTCTGTTGCTTAAAGCCACCCACTTAGTATGTTTTTTTTTGGCAGCCCTAGGACACTGATACATCAGTGATCACACAGAGAGAGTATGTGGGATGAAAAGATAAAATAGTCGGTGATAGAACATTAGCAATCAGAGGCTGGAAGAGGAGGAGGAACCAGTGAGAGACATGGAGAAGGGTTGGTCAGAAGGGTAGAAGGAAAACCAGAAGGAAGTAGCACTCAAGGAAGGTGAGAGTTTCCAGAAAATGGAAGTAGCCGTGTTATGTGGCACAGAGAGGTGGATTAACCCATTGGGGAGTCATTAGTGTGTTCCTGAGAGCGATTATGATGGAAGCCAGGCTGAGGTAGTTGTGAGAAAGCGGAAACCATGGTCCCCACTCTTTCAAGCAGTGTGAAGGCATGATCTCTTTCTTCTCCAAGAAAGAGTCCCAGATAACTGAAGGCAAAGGAATTAATTCAAAATGAAAGGCAGAGGATGATGGGTTTCCTTGAGACCACCTACTCTGATTTTCTTAGCTTCAGGAGTCCCTGGGTGATGCAAATAGTTAAGTGCTCAGCTACTAACTGAAAAGTTGGTGGTACGGACCCACCCAGAGGTGCCTTGGAAGAAAGATCTGGCGATCTGCTTCTGAAAGGTACAGCCTTGAAAACCCTAGGAAGTGCAGTTCTACTCTGCAATGCATGGGGTCTGTCATGGACTGAATTGTGTCCCCCTAAAAATGTGTGTAGCAACCTGACTAGGTCATGATTCCTAGTATTGTATGGTTGTATAATCTGATGTGATTTCCTTATGTGTTGTAAACTCTATCACTGTGATGAGGTTGTATGTTAGCTCCTTATGTGTTGTAAATTCCATCACTGTGATGAGGTTGTATGTTAGCTCCTTATGTGTTGTAAATTCCATCACTGTGATGAGGTTGTATGTTAGCTCCTTATGTGTTGTAAATTCCATCACTGTGATGAGGTTGTATGTTAGCTCCTTATGTGTTGTAAATTCCATCACTGTGATGAAGTTATACTGACGAGGTTTACAAGATTAGTAGTGTCTTAATCCAATCTCTTTTGAGATATAAAAGAGAGAAGTTAGCAGAGACACATGGGAACCTCATACTACCAAGAAAGCAGAGCGGGGAGCAGAGCGCGTTAACTCAACGGCAACTGGTTTTCTGTTTTTGTTTTTAGCCTGGTTTCATTTAAGACCTTGGCATTTGTTCCTGGGATTATTTTCATAAGTAGTGTAATTGAAAGGATGGAGTAGATTTTTTACTTCTTCTTTTGTAAGAAATTATTCCACTTCCATGTTTAACTTGCTGGGAGAATACTGTGAAAAACTTGCCTTCCTGTTTTTTATGAATGGAAGTTCATATTTTCCCATTGTTTTATGGAATATTTTAAGTTCTTTGCTTTTTGAGACAAGATGATTCATTTCACATTGAAAGTTTCTTATTGCGAGGTTCAGTGTTATCAAGAAGTGTCAATAGATGAATTACAAGTACTCATCACAATGTGATTTCTACACTACAAAGAGAGAAGGCTGAGTAAAGAAGATGAATGGAATTTTGAAACTGTTTCTTCTCTATAAAAATTAACCAGCAAAAACGGTGTTTTCTCTGTAACTATGGAGAGTTCTTTTGCAAAAATTCTAGTGTATTACATTCTTCAGTGTCAAGAAAAGACTCTACCCTACCAGAAACATGTATACAACATGTGCTCCATTTTACCCATAAAGGTATCTGAGATTAAATTTGCTTATATTTCTGGTTGATTCACTAGCATCATTAGCCAAGGCAACTAGTTAAATCCCTCATGGCACAACTGACATGTTCCATAGCCACAGATGGCCCCAAACCTAAGCGTGTATCCTTAACACAAGAGAAATCTGGTGAGAGAGTGGGGGATCAGTGCAAACCTAATTCTACTGTTAGAAAACCAGCGGACGGTTGGTGCAACTGGTATCTAAGATGGAGACTGTAATGGCTAATTTTATGTGTCAGCTTGGCTAGGCTGTGGTTCCCAGTGGTTTGTCCAAACACTAGTCTAGTTACCATCATAGAGTAGTTACATGTGATTAAATCAGTTGGCCTTGAGTAAAGCAGATTACCTTCCATAAGGGAATCTAAGAAAATGGAATGTAAATTACCTTGTAACTAATGTAATGCAATGAAATGAAATGGGATTATCTTGCACAACGTAATCTAAAGTAATACAATCAATCAGTTGAGGTTATACCAGTACATGTTGGATCCTAAACCTAGTCACATCTGAGTTATAAAAACACTAGAACAGACACAGAGACACACGCTCAGGAGAAGACAGATGACATGGGAGGATCATCTACAAGGAAAGAAATGCCAAGGATCGCTGAAAGACACCAGAACTAGGAGAAAGCTTTACAGAAGGAATCGACACAGCTGAGACCCTGATTTGGACTATAGTCTCCAGAACTATAAGACAATAAATTTCTGGTCTTTAAAGCCACCCACTTGTGGCTGTAACTTCTGTTACAGTGGACCTAGAACACTAGCAGAATATGGAAAAAGGCACCTGTGTCAGTCAACACAAGCTAACTCTGGCTGATGTAAGCAGAAAAGGCATTTACTTACAGGGTAGCTCACAAGAGTCCCAGGAGGGCTGAAGGACCAGATTCGAGGTGACGTAGCCCAGATCAAGACCCAAAGTCCCGCTGCAGAACTGGTCAGCTACTACTGACACCCACGGGGCTGCACTTGGCATAGAAACTCCTGCCACCCCTGTCGCTGTTAGATTCTGCACCGTCCCATTTCTTGTATCACGAGCTGCTGGTGGAACTTAGCTTAGGAAAACTCACCCCCTACTCCAAATGCAAGAAAGGCTAAAGGTGGGTTTCTAGCATTTTCAGTCTTTAGTGGGGAGGCAGGCTTTGCCTCCTGGGGTTGGACAGTTCCCAAGCACAGGAAGGGGATCACATCCTGGGTAACTAAGGAGAATGACAATTGTCATTCTTGTGCTTGAGAACTGGACTGTCTTATCCTTCTTTATGGGTCCAGAGCCCAGCACAATGCCCTGCACAGAGTAGGTGCCCGACCAAAGTTTTGATTGTAAATGCTCTGCCAGCATGAGTCCAGGAGTTATACTTCACAGATTACTAATAGCCAAGAGAGCCGAATAACATGACGACACATACGGTCTTCCTGTTTTAAAGCTATGAACCTTTTGCTGAACCTTTTGTTGTCATGTGGCTATATTATATTCACATTCTTTGATGGGACTTATGCCAAGGCCATGGAAGCAGCAGTCAAGAATTCAAAAGACACAATGCATTGGGTAAATCTGCTGCAAATAACCTCTTTAAAGTATTGAAAAGCAAGGACGTCACCTTGATGACGAAGGTGTGCCTGACCCAAGCCATGGTGTTTTCAATCATCTTATATGGACGATGAATAAGGAAGACCGAAGAAGCTCTGGTGCCTTTGAATTGTGGTGCTGGCGAGGAATGTTGAATGTACCATGGACTGCCAAAGAATGAGCAAAATCTGTCTCAGAGGAAGTACAACCAGGGTGCTCCTTAGAAGCAGGGATGGTGAGACTTTCTCTCACATGCTTTGGACATGCTATCAGCAGGGATCAGTTCCTGGAGAAGGATATCATGCTTGGTAGAGGGTCATGGAAAAAGAGGAAGACCCTCAACAGACGGATTGACACAGTGGCTCCAACAATGGGCTCAAGCATAACAACGATTGTGAGAATGATGCAGGACTGGGGAGTGTTTCATTCTGTTGTACACAGGGTTGCTATGAGTCAGAACCGACTGAACGGCAACTAACAACAACATGCCAAGACCAACAATGAAATCACCACCATCCATTCCATGAAAATCTCCTTCTGCCCCTGTGAGTCTATCACGATTTGCAATGTTATTTAAAAAAAAAAAAAAAAAAGGAAATACAATTATTTAAACCCTCTGGTCTCCATTAAGTTAGAGAGAGTAAAGGGAACCTCAGCATTTTAAGATGAACATCTCAAAAACTGTACTCGGTGGAAAACGGTACAATCTATAGTGTTATTTGACAAGATTGTTCTTCCTAGTCACTGCCCACCAGAAGGGAATGTGTTGAGTTGACTGACTGGCAAGTCATCCATTTTCTGTGAAATCAGGAAAGCACTGGGGGCTTAAACGGTAAAGTTATCGAATATCTTACATCCAAACAGCTACCTTTAAAATGACCTCCACACAGCCCACGGTTTTCTCCCAAAGGTAATGTTTGCTATTTTAACGTACAATATGGTGCCTTGCAGACTCTGGAAATTCAATGAATTTTTCTTGGTCATGATAACAGCCAAAGATAGCATCAATTGCCTCTTATTTTGGTAACAAAAAACTTGGCATGTTTTTGAACCCTAAGGAGGTATTTTAATACAGTATACTAAAAATACAGGTGAAGTATTAGATCTACTGTGTAGCTGTTACTGATTTTGATGCAATTTTGTAAGATTATTGTTATTGTCAGATGAGCATTTGTTGCAAAGATCAAACAGTTCTCATGTACCATTCACTCAGCTTCCTATTATGTTAATATCTTAAATAACCATACTATTGTTAGCTGCCATCAAGTCAGCCCCAAATCATGCTGACTTCATGAACAACCAAACTAAACACTGCTTAGTCCTACGCCATCTCCATGATCCATTTCGGACTGGACAATGCTCTGTTGTGATCCATAGCATTTTCATTGGCTTATTTTTGGAAGTAGATTGCCAGGCCATTCTTCCTAGTCTGTCTTAGTCTGGGAGCTCCCAGAAATCACAATGATCAAAACTAAGAAATTGACGTTGGTACAAACTGTTAACTAAACTGCAGACTTCATTCGGATTTCTCCATCGTTTCTTGTCTATAAGGTGCCTGGGTGGTGTAAATGATTTGCAATTGGCCTCTAATCTCAACGTTGGCAGTTCAAACCCAGTGGTGCCATGGAAGAAAGGCCTGGTGCTCTGTTTCTGTAAAGGTTACAGCCAACAAATCCCTATGGAGCAGTTTTACTCTGTCACACATGGGATCTCCACCAGTCTACATTGACTCTGTGGTGACAGATTTGGTTTGTTGCTGTTGTTTTGGTTCTTGTCAATGAGAGACTTCAGTACCAATTTGAGCTAGCGAGTCCAACACAGCTGCAGTAGAACTTCATTTATTCAGACTAAGTGGGATTACACACACACCAGGAAGAGGACATGGAAAGAGAGATATCATTGCTGATGTCAGATGGATCTTGGTTGAAAGCAGAGAATACCAGAAAGGTGTTTACCTGTGTTTTATTGACTATGCAAAGGTATTCGACTTTGTGGATCATAACAAATTATGGATAACACTGCAAAGAATGGGAATTCCAGAACACTTAATTTTGCTCATGTGAAACCTGTACATAGACCAAGAGGCAGTTGTTTGAACAGAACGAGGGGATACCGCGAGGCTGAAAATCAGGAAAGGTGTGCGTCAGGGTTGTATCCGTGCACCACACTTATTCAGTCTGTGTGCTGAGCAAATAATCCGAGAAGCTGGACTGTATGAAGAAGAATGGGGCATCAGGAACGGAGGAAGACTCATTAACAACATGCAGTATGCAGATGACACAACCCTGCTTGCTGAAAGTGCAAAAGACTTGAAGTACTTACTGATGAAGATCAATGAATATGGTCTTCAGTATGGATTACACTTCAACATAAAGAAAACAAAAATCCTCACAACTGGACCAATAAGCAGCATCATGATAAACGGAGAAAAGATTGAAGTTGTCAAGGATTTCATTTTACTTGTATGCATAATCAACACCCATGGAAGCAGCAGTCAAGAACTCAAATGACGTATTGCATTGGGCAAATCTGTTACAAAGACCTCTTTAAAGTGCTAAAAAGCAAAGATGTCACTTTGAGGACTAAGGTGTACCTGACCCAAGCCATAGTATTTCCAGTCGTCTCCTATGCATGATGCAAAAGCTGGACAATGAAGAAGGAAGACCAAGAAGAATTGATGCCTTTGAATTGTGGTGCTGGCGAAGAATACTGGATATACCATGGATTGCTGGAAGAATGAACAAATCCGTCTTGGAAGAAGTACAGCCAGAATGCTCCTTAGAAGCGAGGTTGGTAAGACTTTGGATGTGTTATCAGGAGAGACCAGTCCCTGAAGAAGGACCTCATGCTTGATGAAGTAGAGGGTCACCAACAATGAGGAAGACCCTCAACAAGGTGGATTGACACAGTGGCTGCAACAATGAGCTCAAAAATAGCAACAATTGTGAGGATGGTGCAGGACTGAGCCATGTTTCGTTCTGTTATACATGGGGTTGCTACGAGTCGGAACCAACTCAACGGCACCTAACAACAACTGGGATTTGATAAAGGGATGGCTCAGAACGAGTATAAATATCTACCATTGCTGAACATTTACTGTTCGCCAAACACAGAACAAATGCATCACGTGCATGATCTCATTTCATCCTCCCCAGAAATCAAGGGGATGGATATCACTAACGCCTCTCTGATTCCAAAGCCCACGACCTTGACCGGACAGTACAGATTCAAGGACATTTTTCAAAGGTCTGATACAAAAACTGCCTCTCAACCATCCTCCAAAGCTTATGTGGATCAACTGGGTGGGTGACACCGACGTGGGGGGTGGCCCTGTAACTCTGAAGTGTGACTAAGTGACATGGGCTGGTCTGTGATCTGTGCCGTTTCAATACTGGACACCTCACTCCCACGCTGTAACGGGAAGTTACACACCCTCTCGGGCTGCCTTGCAGCCTGCCTTCCTGTGCCATAGTGAGCTTGGGGCTTCCCCTCCAGAGCAGCGGGGAGGAACACGGGGCGAGCATCCCCAGGCTCCTTCCGCTTTTCTTCCCAGAGTGTTTTAAAGCTTAATTAGCATGTGTAAAGTGATCTGAAATGCTGGGATAAAAGGAGCTAGGGAGCTGCAAGTGTTTACCTGAGGCGAGACAGCTGAAAAAAGGAAGCAGAGGAAGACAAAGAGAGTTTGGAGGGCTTAGGGGAGGCCCTGCTCCTGCAGCCAGCTGGTGGGCCTGAGGCCAAATCAGGCTCCTTTCTGGCATCTTCTGAACCGAAGCTTTTTTCTCTAGGCTTGCGTGGCAGCTCTGCTGAGGGGTCCGGCCCCAGGATAAAGAATTCCTAACTGGCCCTCACTGACTCTAGCCGGAGCTCAGGCATGGGACACACACACAAAAACCAGTTGCCATTCAGCTGATTCCGACTCATGGCCACCCTATGTATGTCAGAGTAGAGTTGTGCACCGTAGGGTTTTCAGTGGGTGATTTTTTCAGAAGTAGATCACCGGGCTTTTCTTCCAAGGCATCTCTGGGTGGACTTAAACCTCCAACCTCTAGGTTAGTAGTTGAGTGCGTTAACTGTGTGCACTACTCAGGGACTCCAGACAGAGGCCATTTCCGTACCTGACCCTATAGAGGAGAAAATGGGACCCCACTCTCTTCCACACTGCCCGAGCAGGACCATTTGCAAACTTCTAGATTTCCTCAAATTTATAAATGTGATAAATATAAAAAATATGAATAAATCAAAGTGCGCTCCATTCATTCCTTCTGACAAGCATGAATTCATAGTAGTGATTTAGCACTGTCACCTGTGGGAGGCAATAAATCCCCTATAAAATGGTGGGTAAAATAATGAAGTCCAAGGCCTGTGGGATTTTACTATTGCCTAAGTCTGTGTTAGTTAAAAGGTGAGGCTATGGGTTTCAAGGAGAATACTGAGGTTTGTGACTTTGTAGGGTAAGGGCGGGTGACATGTTATTGCAATTTGAAGAATTTAAAAAAAAAACCCACTGCCGTCAAGTCAATTCCGACTCACAGTGACCCCACAGGACAGAGTAGAACCGCCCCATAGGGTTTCCAAGGAGTGCCTGGTGGATTCAAAACTGCCGACATTTTGGTTAGCGGCTATAGCACTTAGCCACTACTACGCCACCAGGGTTTCTATTTAAAGAATAGGCAGAAAGAAGCAAATGGGAACTCTTTCTTTAAAGATAATCTGATACCACCTGTATCTAGAAAGTTAGCGAGCATAGCCAAGGTTCTCTTCAGCGCAGTATATAAATGGTGTGTGTACGTAAACGGTGGCTCTATAGACAGCTGGTTCTAAACTGTTTATGATCCTGAAGGGGAAAAAGATTTGTCTGGATAATCCAAAGTTTATATTCAGCTTTCCTCATGTTTTTACCTCCTACTCATAGATGGGTTGTTATCCAGACTCCTGAACCCACAAACTGAGGATGTGGCTGCTGGCAGCACCGTGCAGCTTGGCAACCAGAAAGGAAGGTGGGCCACATCCCATGCTTCAGTTAGAGGACTCTGGGGAAGGAAGCTAATCGGCCTGGTTTGGGGTCAAGTGACCCCCCCGGGGCCAATCTATGGTCAGGGAGGGAGGGTCACACTATAGGACGCCTGCTCTCATTTGGTCACCAGGACTCTAGTGTGGCAGGAGGCCAGGAGCAGAGCGAGGCAACCACCCTTCTTAGTGGCTAACTGAGCAATGACAAAGGCCAGGAGATGCCCCCATCCTGGGCCAGCAGCAGGGTCCTCTGGATGGCCAGAACCCACAGTGGTCATCCTGTGTATGCTTTTCTGGCCATTGTGAAGAATCCTCCCGGAGTGAGTCTGTGTGATGCCTTTGGTGTGTGTACCGTCTCCTGTCACCCATGGGTCACTGAGGGGACATCTGAAGCCAGCAGTGCTGGCTTCCTTCAGCTCTGCATCGGTTCTTGCCTGAACTAGTGCTTTGTTGTTGTTGTTAGGTGCTGTCCAGTTGGTTCCGACTCATAGCGACCCCATGTACAACGGAACAAAACACTGCCCAGTCCTGTGCCATCCTCACAATGGTTGTTATGCTTGAGCCCACTGTTGCAGCCACTGTATCAATCCATCTCATTGAGGGTCTTCTTCTTTCTCGCTGACCCTCTACTTTACCAAGCATGATGTCCTTCTCCAGGGACTGATCCCTCCTGATAACATGTCCAAAGTATGTGAGACCAAGTCTCGCCATCTTTGCTTCTAAGAAGCTTTCTGGCTGGACTTCTTTCAAGACAGACTTGTTCATTCTTCTGGCCGGCCATGGCATATTCAGTATTCTTTGCTGATGCCTTAATTCAAATGCATCAATTCTTCTTCCTTATTCATTGTCCAGCATATGAGGTGATTGGAAATACCATGGCTTGGGCCAGGCACACCTTAGTCCTCCAAGTAACGTCTTTGCTTTTTTGCTTTAATACCAAAAAAAAAAAAAAAAATCAGACTGGCTGCTGTTTAGTTGCTTCTGACTTACAGCGACCCCATGTGTTACAGAGTAGAGCTGCTCCATAGGGTTTTCTTGGCTGTAATCTTTACAGAAGCAGATCACCATGCCTTTCTTCACAACTGAGTGGGTTCGAACCACTAGCCTTTAGGTTAGTAGTCAAGTGAAAATTATTTTCACCACTCAGGGATCACTGAACAGAACAAAGATTCCTGGCCTTGTGGAATGTTTATTCACGTGGGGTGAGCAATGGGTAATAAATATAATAAGTAAATTAGTGATGCATTAGAAGGTGATAAGCACCAGGGAAAAGGAAAAAAGTAGAGCAAGATCAGGAGGCTTAGGAGACATTGAGAAGGGGCCATTTGAGCAAAGGCTTACAGAGATAAAGGAGTTTGCAATGTGGAACTCATGATAAAGTTAAACCGTGGTGGACTCCGGCCCTCGCGGGCATCTCCAGCGGAACTTCCTCATTGGAAACCAAAGGGCGTCAGCCACTTTGCCCCTCCTGGCAGTACTCTACTTACCTCTCGTTCAGCCCTCCATGGCTTTGCCCAGGCTTAGGATGTCCTCTGCCTAGGGGACCTTCTTCTCCCCACTCTTGTTTACTTTTGACCCTGCTTGTCCTTGGAGGGGTCCTGGTGGCTCAGTGGTTAAGAGCTTGGCTGCTAACCAAAAAATCAGCAGTTTGAATCCACCAATTGCTCCATGGAAACCCTATAGGGCAGTTCTACTCTCTCCTATAGGGTCACTATGAGTTGGAATCAACTCAACAGCAACGGGTTTGGTCGGTTTCTGGTTTATCCTTGGAGGAAGTTCTGGTGGCTCAGTGGTTAAGCGCTGAACAGTTTGAACCTACCAGGAAAGCTGTGGCGGTCTGTTTGGGTAAAGATTACAGTCTTAGAAGCCCCATGGGGCAGTTCCACCCTGTACTATAAGGTCGCAATGAGTTGGAATTCGACTCGACGGCAATGAGTTTAGTTTTTTGGTTTCTTTATTCCAATCCTTGTAGAAAGAGAGAACCCAGAACAATTCTTGTTGGAAAATTAGAAACTACCTATTAAACAAAATAGGATCCCTGATGGTACAGTGGTTAAGCACTGAGCTGCTAATCAAATGGTTCCAACCCACCAGCCGCTCTGAGGGAGAAAGATGTGGCAGTTTGCTTCCATAAAGATTACAATCTTGGATAGCCTATGGGACAGTTCTACTCTGTCCTGTAGGGGCACTATGAGTTGGAATTCGACTCAACAGCAGTGGGTTTTATGGTGTCCTTGGAGTCTCAGAGCACGTTTCATGGCTTCTATTGAGGCTGCCTAGCATAGAGAGTCATTGAACCTCTTCTGGTGTCAAACAGACCTGGAGCTGAGCTGTGATTCTGCCTCTTAATAACTATGCAACTTTGGGATAGTTTGTTCATCTGCAAAATGGGAATAAAAATAAGACCCCCTCCTTAGAAGGTCTCTGAGAGGTGCAAATGGTTCACGCTTGACTACTAACCTAAAGGTTGGCAGTTTGAACCCACCCCGTGGTGCTGTGGAAGAAAGGCCTGGTGATCTACTTCCATAAAGATTACAGCCAAGAAAATTCTGTGTAGCGGTGTTACTCTCTAACACAGGGTCACAATGAATTGGAATCAACTTGATGGCAATGGGTTTGTTTTTTCTCTTATAAGGGTGGTGTTATTGTTGTCAGGTGCTGTTGAGTTGATTCCAACTCATAATGACCCCATATGACAGAGGAGAACTGCCCCATAGGATCTCCTAGGCTGTAATCATTATAGAAGCAGATTGCCACGGAGCCACTGGGTGGGTTTGAACTGCCAACCTTTTTGGTCAGCAGCCGAGCACTTAATCGTTGCATCTCCAGGGCTCCTTTTTATAAGGATAAGGGAATTGAAATGAGAAAATGCAGGTAGAATGATTAGGATGGTTCTTGGCACAGAGTAAGGGCTCAGTAACTCTCGGCTGCTGTCAGTATTGTTGTTTCTCTTTCCCTCTTCCCTTTCATTCCCTCTCCGCTCCTCCTCTTCTCTCTAAGCTCCCAGAGATGCCATTTCGATAACTGGGGCCAGCCCCTCCCTGCACCCCATAGTCGCCCTTGCGGGCTGATGAAAGCAAACTCCAGATACCTCCCTTCTCAGCCAGATCCCTGGAGGCTGCCTTCTGTTCTTTCTCTTCCCGTCACTTATGCTGGTGCTCACCGTTGGTTCCCAGGTCGCTGCCTCCATACCCTGGTGACCATCTTGGTTATCTTCACAAGCATCCCTCACCCCCATTCTATCGTCTTTGCCCCAGACTGTGTTCTGGCTTCGGATTCAGATTTTTCTCCTGTGGTCCCACAGCTGCTTGGTCATTTGCTTGGAAGTTTCTTGATGTCTCGACTGTTAAACGACCCGCTCTAGCCCCTTCCAGGAGTCCCTGAGTGGTGCAAACGGTGAATGAACCTGGTTGTTAACTGCAAGCTTGAAAGTACAAGTCCACCCAGAGGTGCCTCAGAAGAAAGGTCTGGTGACCTGCTTCTAAAAAAATCAGCCATTGAAAACCCTGTGGAGCACAGTTCTACTCTGACACACATGACGTTGTCATGGTTTAGTTTGGTTTTAGCCCCCTCCAAGGGAGCCCCGGAAACCCTGGTGGCATAGTGGTTAAGAGTTCAGCTGCTTAACCAAAAAGTTGGCAGTTTGACTCCACCAGGTGCTCCTTGGAAACCCTATGGGGCAGTTCTACTCTGTCCTATAGGTTCGCTATGAGTTGGAATTGACTCAATGGCAACAGGTTTGGTTTTTGGTTTTAAGGGAACCCTGGACCTGGTGGACTAGGCCTAGCCGCTGTTTGGGAGGGAGGCAAAGAGGTTTCTGCCTCATAGAAACAAAAACCACTCCAAGTATTTACTACAGAAAGAATTTTTAATATACTTTATTTTTTATAAGAGTTTCAAATTTACAGAAAAATCGAGAGTTCCCATACACCCTGCACCCAGTTTTCCCTGTTATTAACATCTGACACGAGCATGGTGCATTTGGTACAATTAATGAACCGATACTGATACATTATTATTAACGAAAATCCATGCTTTATTCAGGTTTCCTTAGTTTTTTACCGAGTGTCAGTTTTTTTCGTTCCAGGATCCCATCCAGGATATCACATTACATTTAGTCATCACGTCTCCTTCGGCTCTTCTTGGCTCTGACAGTTTCTCTGACTCTCCTTGTCTCTGATGACCTTGGCAGTTTTTGAGGACTGGTCAGGTACTTTGTAGGGTGCCCCTCTATTAGAGTTTGCTGACGTACACAATCTAATGCAGGGAATTAATTACACAGGTGATGGAGGATCTGAGAGGCAAACCGAAGGTGAAGCTGCCCAGAGATGAAGCCCAGCCAAAAGCCAATACTGTCTCCAAGCGGGAGAGTTAACAGGGAGCGGCAGTGTCACCTGAGCCCAGGGGCTGAGGTCAACCATTAGAAGCTTTAGCCAGATGCAGCCCCTGCCCGGAGAAGTCTTCAGACGCAAGAGGGAGGCCAGGACTTTCCCTTCCAGTCTCTCTCCAGTGCCTCTTACTGGTCATAGTCAGCCATTATGACCCCGTGAAACTCGGTGTGTCAGCTCCCAGCGATACAGAGCAGGGGGCAGAGTGGAGAATGGCTCTGAAGACAAACTGGCCCAGGACCAGGACAGCTGGCATTTGAGCACAGAGCACTGGGACATGATTTTATTTCCGCACTTACACCCCCTACTCTGCCCCTATTTGCCTGTCCACGGGCTCTATGTGAGAAGGAGTTCTTTGAGGCATAATTTATTTTTCTGGAGTCTAGAACAGTGCTTGGCTCCTGTTAGGGTTTCAATGTTTAACGTATACACGAATGAGTGGATGAATGAATGAATGGCGGTTTCTTTTGACCAGTACCTCCTCTGGTGTGCTCTGGCTTTGAGGATTTGCTCACCGCCAGCATTTCTTTGCAGCTCCTCATCACCTTCTATTGGTGCTGAGGTTACTTTGAGCCTAGCATTTGCAACATTTGAAGGCCATGTGGATGGTGTAACTGTAAAGTAATTAGACCAGTTTTCAACAAAGGGATTGAATGAATTCATCCAAGTAAGGTTTGCCTTCAGCCTTGCAGGCAGGTTGCACACATCTGCCAGTGATGCTACCATGCCTAGCCTCTTCCTTAAGAGCCTCACAAGAAAAGGAATGCGTAGCTGTTAAGGATAAAAGGTTTGCCTCTGTCTCTTCAGTTAAATGCCACCCAGTCCTTCATCTGGCTGGTATTTGGGTGGGTTGGGATGTATCATCAGAGAAGCTACGTTTCCTTTCAGCAGAGATGAGGAGGAAGTGGATGGCCACAAACAGAACTGACTGGTGAATTTCCCATGGGTGCAGGAGGGCTGAGCAGTGATGCCCTGGAGCCCGTTGAAGCTCCTGTTGTCACCAGGCCTGAGCAGGGACACCCTGGGTCTCACTAATAGGCTGGTCTTGTATCCAAAACCCTGAGGTCCCAGGGTTTGTGCGGCCTCTCAGTGCTGGGACTGCATGTAGAAAACCACATTGCACTTGAGAAAACCTTACTTCTACCGTGCATAAAGTAGACTCAGTTCTTGTCTCTGACGAAGAGCAAAAAGCCACATGGGTGACCTTAGCGATGCTTAGCCTCCGAGTTTTACACTTTCTGTCTTCCAGGGTGATCTGGACAGTCACAGGACAGAAATCTGGCCAGCGTGGGTCTCACAAGCCATCTTTCTCGTTTAGCAGAGACGAAAATATTTTCACCTAGCCACATCTTTCCATTCTGGTAAATAGTGGCTCTAATGCCTGTAAGAAATGATGACTATAGAAATTCACCTGCATTTTCCTTTCAGATCTCTCATTTCCCACAGTATGTGTAGAGAAATAGTTGGGAGGCCAGGTGGTGGTCTGGGAAGTGTTGAAGACCGAGGCTGGAATTCCAGCTCTTGTGCTCACAGGCTGTGTGATTTTGGGCAAGTCACTTAACCTTTCGGAACCTCCACTTTCTCTTTTGAAAATTGGGGATTGTACTATTAATCTTCTCCCAGAGGTGTGATAAAGATCACGTGAGATAATACGAGAGTACTTTGAAGACTGACAAGTGTAACATATTATCAACTTGTTCTTCGCTAGAACTAAGGCAGCAGAAAAGGTGCCTTTGATGTTTAATTAATACTAAAAATCTTCCATTATATTTATTTAGCTATAATTGAAAAAGGGGAAGGGTAAGAGTACTTTTCAAAGGGACTTTTTCTACTCCAAAAATAGAACCCAGAAAGCACATATTTGATTTTCCTTTAGGCGTCAAACCACAATGCCATTGTTATTAGCAGTTTTGCAGAATTGTGACCTTCAAACTTGGTGATATCAAACAGTGAAAGAAAGCACCCAGTCTCGGAGTCTCTCAAGCAGGCTCTTCCAACCAAAGCAGTTTAAATTTTCAATCACGGTCTAATGGAATTGTCCTCCTAAATGAACAAGTTTCAAACTTGTCTCCCAGGTGGGTTGTGAGGACTAAAGGCACTGAGAGGTTGCTGTAAGCCCTTTGGGGGCAAATGAAGGGGCTCTTTTATAGGCCTTCCTGTAACACCCTTTCCCCACTTATAAAAGAGAAACCTAGAACTTACATGTCTCCTCGTTGTACACGAGCTGATTTATGTATAAATCTAGGAACGTAATTTACTTTCAGTTTACTGAATTTGTGAATTTTTGCATTCGTTTTAGTTTGTAATTACCTTTTCTCTATGAGGCGCACCATATGCCACCATTAATTCTTTCGCGTTGATTTCTTGGGAGATACATGAGTGCATATTTTGATGCAATTTTGGAGGTCTTTTGAAAATCAGATGACTACGTGTTTAGCCATATGGGGCTTTGTTATTTAAAATAGCATGCTAGAAAGTAAGAGAAAGCAAATATGCAAAAGGACTTGTTAACAGGAAAAAATTATCATTGGAAAACTGTTTAAAACATTGTTTCAAACACATACATTTTCAACCTTCTTAAAATAATTGCGTTATATTTTTGAAATCTCTGTTTATTGATGCTGTACTCTCTCCTATTTTCTGTGAACGCACAATATTGCAAGCGCTCGGGGCAAACCGATGTACTCCGGTTCCTGCCCTAGACTTTACGGTGGGACCGCAGATATTAACATACGCTTCTAGGAGTTCAGTTGCACCCGATGTTTTTCCTTTAACATCCTATGTCAGGCTTTGACATTAAGCTCCAGTTCCTCCGCATACACCATGGCTGTTTTTGAGAAGGGCCGGCGAGGTTTTCAGTTTTCTAGGGGGTTCACGGTGCCACCGAGGCGCCTGCGGTACGGGCGGGCTGCAGCCCGGGCCGCCGGCGGGCCCGGCGCGCACTAGGACCCAGCGGGGCTCCGGGCCGGGTGGGAGCCGCGCCGCCGACCCCGGGCGGGCGCCGGGCGCTGGAGCCGGGGTTCCGGCCGCGATCGGCTGCAGCTCGGCCGGGAGACTGGCGACCCGGCGGCAGGGTCACCCGCGAGTCCAGCGCCGCCGCAGCCCCCCAGTGCGGCCGCGAGAAGCAGCGTGGGGGGTGGGCAGCGATCGAAGGTAATGAACGTGGGGGCTCATTTCCTGCCTCCTAATCTGCTGCTCGGGTGCAGCATTGTCATGAAGAGCCCTTGGCGTGCAGGCTGCTGCATTTTGGGGCACCCTTTGATTTATTTTAAGGTGCCGGTCCCGGTATTTCCACCTAGTTTCAGATTGATTTATAGCCTGCAGTCCCGAGTGGGGAAGACCCAGCGATGGCAAGTTGCTTATTTTCATTAGTTTTGGCTCAAAAGTAAGTTCATTAAAAAAAAAGTTTCCCAGGAATTTGTGAATCGTCGTTTTAAAAATTGTTGTTTAAAAATGTCAGACAGATGAATATTTCTTAAAAATGATCAAATAATGGATGGACTTCTGTTGATTACTTCTCGAGCAGCCCAGCTGTGTGGGCATTACTTTTATTTTCAAGTAACTAATGTGTTAAATGTGGAGTTTGGCTTGGGCAGAGTTTACAGCATGTTGTAACTGCTTTGCTATCAATTATAAGCAGAGTGTCAAATCCGTGGGCAGTGGAAACCTCTTCAAATGCTGTAACTGGTTATCCTGATGTGACATAGACAGATGAGAGAGTTTCCGTTGAGGGGAGTAAAAATATTTCCCTTTTTGGAGAAACAGTGTTTGGAGGAGAAAACCATGATTACGGCTCTCTCGAGCCGGAGAGACTCTTTTTCATGCTTTGTTTATACTCCGGGGATGACATTTAGGGCAGGGAAACGCAATCTTTCTCGGCAGCTTTTAATTGTGAGGTTATTAATTTAGTTTATTTATTCGTTTCCATTGGTTGGGTTCGGGGAGCCCTCCGCCACACGCTGTGCTTAAGGTGACACATTTGCTAGCACTTGGGACACATGATTGCAAATGTAAAATGTGCCTCCCCGAAAGGTCTGGTCGGCTGGGAGCTCCCATGTGGAGCTGGCGTAGGCAGGGCGCGACCGGCTCATTGAAGAAAAAGGGAATCATTTTCCCTAGCTAAGGAAGACATCCTGTTATATTCCTTTTGTTCCCTGTTCTTCATTGATCGCCAGCTGTGCCTTAGAGAGGAGAGGAGCTGGCGGGTGCGGAGCTCGGAAGACTGCCCAGACGACTGGGGCCCCACTTCTTCTCTTCCCCTGATTGGTCAGTAGGATTGAGACTTATGAAAACAGTCACCCAAAACCTCTTTTAAAATCAAGCCGTCTTTTTCACCTTCGCCGTCTTGTGCTCAGATTTCTGCAAGATGAATATTTAAGTCAGGCGCCGTTGGCTTGAGCTACCTGGGTGTTTGATTTGTTGTTGTTTCTACCCAGATAAAGTAGGCCATTTTGGTGACAAATTTCTTTGGAGGCGTCAGCTACTAGCTTAACGTTTATAGACGGATTGCTCTACAATACATTCCCGATTATTTCAATCCATAAGTTGTAGAGTGCAAAGTTGTTCAACGTAGAGGAATTTTTCCTGAACATTATTTTTGATGTATTTAAATCGCAAAGAGCCCTGGTGGCGCACTGGTTTAAGCGCTCGGCTGCTCCACAAGAGGTCGATGGTTCGAACCCACCAGCCGCTCTGCCGGAGAAAGATGTGGCAGTCTGTTCCCCGTGAAGATCACAGTCTTGGAAACCCTGTGGGGTAGGTCTACTCTGTCCTGTAGGGTCACTGTAAGTCAAAATCTACTCCACGGCAACCGGGGTTGGTTTTGGTTTATTTAAATATTACCATCGGCAGATGGATGCTTAACTGTATCATTACTTTGAGAACTGAAGTGGCTGGTGCATTAACGTGTTCCACGCAATAAGTTTAAGTCTGAGACAGTAACGGAAAAGACAATGACGGGCAACAATCACAATCAGCTTGTAGACTCTTCTAAGAAATTGTGGCATCTGGATTGAGGAGAAGGCATTTCGCATCCAAGAAAAAGGGCCTTTAAGAGTATGAAATAGTGACTACTGTGAAATGTTACAGCTAGAAGCAGAATATAAGGCCCCTGGACGTCTTCACGTGAGCCTTAAAGCCCCTCATTAAAGAAGCCGTGTCCCAGAAGTTGTTAAACGTATAAACACTTTTCTGATTGGCCCAGGAATTTAGACACAGGAAGTGGATGGTATCTAATAACTGAGGAGTGGAGACATGGTTGTCATGGAAACAGAGAAGAGTAACTCCACACCCCCACCACACAGACACACACAGACACACACACACAACCCCGACCAGCACTTAGAACAACAACAACAACAACAGCCCTGCATGTCATCACAGATCTTGGAGAACATGCTTTCTCTTTCCCACGGAATCTGTTGAAACCTGAGACGGTGCCTGTCAAATCAAGGTCACTTTACAACAACAACCCCAAATGCGCCGTCTCCTGCATTTCATAACTGTATTTTTATTGAAAGTATGCGACGAAAAAGCCTACAAGCAGGCATGGGCACACGCGCTAACTTAGCATGTTGCGACTTCTGACTTCTGCCAAGGGCAGGCTGAAAAGATTGTGCAGTCAAACTGATTTCTATGTCTGCTCTTGGAAGCCGAACTCCTTTTAGAGCCCCGAAGACTAGAATGTTATCTGCGGACGAAGAATCAGCTGGGGGAAGGTATAAGTGAAGCTGTTTTGTTTGCAAGAGTGTTCAAAGTTGGACTGAAGCAATTGAACTCGGAGCTGTGGGCATTTTGGAAGCCTGAGGCTCCCTGTGCGGGCATAAATGAAGACTGTCTGGTGCTTTGGAAAGTGCCAGAGACGGTGTTCTCAGTAGCTGCACGGGGAAAGGAAAAACCCCTAAATGGAAAGAAGAACGGTTTCAAAACTGCAGCTATTATTATTCAGTCAACTTAGAAAAGTTTCCCTTTCTTTTGTGGATGGGAAAGAATGCTTCAGTGTTTAGAGTAAATTGAGAGGTTCTCCAAATTCCTGTTGCAAACATTTCCAGTATCTTGGGAATGGTTTTCAGTGAGGGCAGTAAAGAAACGAGAGATTTGGAGACTCCGCCCCCCCTCCAACCCCACCCCCATTCACTTTGTTAAGTGAAAAAGAACCATGGAGGCCCTCTCCTAAATTTTGACTTTGGTCATGGAAACTGAAGCTTGTAAATATGAAATTAAGGCATTTCTTATGCTTCCGTATCTTGTCAATGGTACTCTTTACATTTTCCGTTCTTGATATTCATTTAGAAATATCTCCCTTCCAATCATGGTGATATTTATAGTATTGTAGTGCTTTATCTTAATTGAAAATAGCCAGTTTTAAGTCTTATTCAATTAACATGTCAATCTTTTGAAAAGCAGCAAATTTCCCTTGTTTCTTCAACGGATTCCATGGGTGGGGTGTGGAGGGAGGGAGGTGGAAAGAGTCCTAACTATATTTTAATGTCCATTTAATATCCTGTATCTGTGTCATGGGAAATACAGATTTTAGCAGGGATATAGCACTGTTCTGGCGACTTAGCATATATTTCATGATCCCACATTGTCAGATATTTAATTGATTGGAATTTGGTGAAGAAGGTCAAGTTTAATGATACAAATGTTCTCTTCTAGCAAAGGATTTCCTGTCGGAGCTTTCTTATCTGCAAGTATGTTCATTGGCAGGAAACCTGTCAGTTGCTTGTTTTTACAAACTGGAGGAAATGAATGGGATTTGTTGGTTTCTAGAATCTACCTTCATTCTCCATTGTCCGTCAAATAGTTTTCTCAGAACACTTCATTTCTAAAGGGACTTTTCAGGGGTACAAATAAATCCCCTCCAAACCTTTGGCCTTTCTGTTTATTTCTTTTTAACTCTGAGGTTGAAAAAAATGGATCATTATGCAATCATTTACAACTTATGTTACCAACACAAATGAACAAGATGTTCCATAAAATTCCAATTCCTTTTCAGCTGTCAGGTAGTCACACACATACTCACTGAAGCTGGCACTTTTTTCTGGCTCTGCCAAGTTTCTAATAGTTATTCCAGAATCCCAACCAAATGCCAGCCTCGATTTTGGATTAGCATAGAGAAGAAAGGTATGGGCAGAGCTTCGCCCTTCTCTTTGCTTGTGAAAAGGTGCCAGCATTGCCGAAGACAAAAAAAAAAAAAAGAAATCAGAGAAGGGGCAGAAGAAAGGGAAAGGAGGAGGATTGTTGTTGGGCACCACCTTCAAGTTGCATTTCTACTTAAGGAGATACTCCGTGATGACAGCAGAACTGCCCCATTGTGTTTCCTGGGCTGTAATCTTTACAGAAGCAGATCCCCAGGTCTTTCCCCCTTGGAGCTGCCAGATGGGTTCAAACTGCCAACTTTTTGGTTAGAGTCCAGCTCTTAACTGTTGTGCCACCAGGGCTTCTAGGGGGAAGGGGGCTAAAGCCAATTTCCAGTGTATCTGAGAAAAACATATCTTAACCTTGAAGAGATTTACTGTGCAAAACTCTGGGTTACTTTTTGGATGTTGTAAATGAATGCATTTGATGATCTCAACTGATGTATATTTCAAATTCTGCAGGAGTCAAAAAAGGATGAGATTCTTTAAAGGAAAACCAACAACAACAACAAAAAAACCCAACCCATTGCTATCGAGTCTGTGCTGACTCATCGCGACCCTATAGGACAGAGCAGAACTGCCCCATAGGGTTTCCAAGGAGCGGCTGGTGGATTGAACTGCTGACCTTTTGGCTAGCAGCTGTAGCTCGCGGTGGCTCTTAACCCCTGCGCCACCAGGGCTCCCCTTTAAAGAAAAAGAAGTGCCGAAACCTCCATTTGAAGGGGACAGCCTGAGGAGGGGGGTTAAAGGCACCTCAGGGAGAGAGAACCCTTTACTGAAATGGTTTTCACACATTTTTTAAGACATCATTTTTGTTTTATATTTGGCACCAAATGCAATCTTATGCAATACCCTAATATATGAGCCAAACAAAAACAGACATGCGGTAGAGGAAGTGCAGCCAGGAGCCAGAGCCCTCCTTCTGCCCCTGGGCTGTGCCTGGAGCTTACCCTAGACTCCTAGTAACCCTGGGAACACAGTTTGAAAATCACTACTTTTAAAGTGCCCGACAAATTATCTCCTGGCTGCCTGAGGGTATTGTATGCAGAGTCCTGAAACCCTCTTCGCTAAAGGGATAACTTTTGCCTTGACAATTTAAGAGGGTGCTTGTGCTCACAATGAGTAGGGAAAAGGTAGTAATTAGGTATGTAATACCGTGTACTCTAATATACTGACATGTGTTTACTGAAAAACATAGGATCTGCTATCGGGATGAAAATGTCCTAGTCCAGTCTAGAATGAAGGAAGGGAAAGGATGTTTGTAGGCGCTACTTACAAACCAGGACTCCCTTTCCTTAGAAGTTGTAGCTACATCACACAGAAGTGTTTGAGAAGAGTTGGTTATAATTTTACTCGAAGGCATGGGGTTATCTGTTACCACCTCAGGATCTGCTGGATCACTGTTACTTTATTAGTGAGTGAAAATAATTTTATGTTAAGTGTCATTCATGAAATGAATGTTAGCCAAACTATATAACCTGGTTTGCTGAGACAGTAGTGTTTTGAGTGCTGTGTAAGATGATAACACGCAGGTGATATTTGAATATTGTCAGATAGAGTCGTATGATCTATTATGAGATTGTACAGAAATGGCAATAATGAGATTGAGCTCAGTTCTCTCCTTTACATCCCAGAAGCTACCAGTAGTAAGGATTTCTAGGGGTGGTGGTGAGTCCCTGGGTGGTACAAACAGTTAACCTGCTCATCCTGCTAACTGAAAGGTTGGAGATTGGAGTCCACCCAGAGGTGCCTGGGAAGAAAGGCCTGGCTGGTGATTTACTTCTGAAACATCAGCCACTAAAAACCCTGTGGAGCACAGTTCTACTCTGACACCCACGGGTCACATGAATCAGAATTGACTTGACAGCACCTGGTTTTTACTGGTAGGGGTTGCTGACTGAGGAATCCCCCTCTGTTCCACTCTTGATTCTCAAAGCCACTTGATTCCCACGAGCACTGAGTACGGAGAAAACAGCGAAGATTTTAGCCAAACTGTAGTAGAATTGTGCTTCCATGGCCACAGCCAGCCTCCCTGCATTGTTCTTGGAGGTGGCACAGTTGGGGGCCTGTGGCAGTAGAAAGGACATACCCTTATTACTTCCGCTATTTACTACATCCCCCATTCCACTGTGCTTGCCCTGTTTCTTCCACCTGCATAGGGTTAGAGATGTTCTGAAAAGCCACAGATCTTCCAACAATTTGTGTTTTAGAAAATATTTCCTCCACGTAGATGAAACTAATATAAACACAAAATGGTTGGCTGTGGTGTTGTTATTCTGGGCCATCGAGTCGATTCTGACTCAGAGCAACCCTATAGGACAGAGCAGAACTGCGCCATAGGGTTTCCTAGGCAGAGGGAGCCCTGGCGGTGCAGTGGTTAAAACACTCAGCGGCTAACCGAAGGCTCGGCAGTTCGAACCCACCAGCTGCTCCATGAGAGAAAGATGTGGCAGTCTGCTTGTGTGAAGATTTACAGCCTGGGAAACCCTATGGGACAGTTCTACTCTGTCCTATAGGGTCACTATGAGCCTGTATCAATTCAGTGGCAATGGGTTTTGGTTTTCGGTTTAATTATTATGGGAGCAGATTACCAGGTCTTTTCTTCCGAAGAGTGGTTGGTGGGTGGAACCACACACCTTTTGTTTAGCAGCCAAGTGCTTAACCACTTCACCACCAGGGTAGTGGATGAAAATGATTGTGGTTACCTTTTTTTTTTTTTACTGAATTGGGTTGAAATAAGGCTTTTCATGTTTAGGCTATGTCATGGATTGAATTGTGTCCCCAAAAAATATGTCTATCAATTTGGCTAGGCCATGATTCCCAGTATTGTGTGATTGTCTACCATTTTGTCATCTGATGTGATTTTCCTATGCATTGTAAATCCTATCTGTGTGATGTTAATGAGATGGGATTAGTGGCAATTATGTTAATGAGGCAGGACTCAATCTACAAGATTAGATTGTGTTTTAAGCCAATCTCTTTTGAGATGTAAAAGAGAAAAGTGAGCAGAGAGACAAGGGGATCTCATACCACCAAGAAACAAGAGCCAGGAGAATAGCTTGTCCTTTGGACCTGGGGTCCCTGCCCTGAGAAGCTCCTAGTCCAGGGAAGATTGATGACAAGGACCTTCCTCCAGAGTCGACAGACAGAGAAAGGCTTCCCCTGGAGCTGACGCCCTGAATTTGGACTTCTAGTCTACTAGACTGTGAGAGAATAAACTTCTGTTTGTTGAAGCCATCCACTTGGGATATTTCTGTTTATAGGAGCACTAGACAGGCTATCGAAAGCTATCTCATTCCTCCTTCCACCTGTATTTTAAAGAAGAATGAGTGTGTACAGCCATCACAAACCAACAGAACCATCCCCAGGCTTTTGCATGATAAGGGACCAGTGATGCTTCATGATGGTTCTTGGGGATTTCTGAACTCAAGGATGCATGTCAGTGACCAGGACATTGCTAAAGTTACTATAAAAATGGCTTGATGGTGTCAGGCCTCTTCGTCCAGGAGGAGGAGAGAGAATCAGGGTCATCAGCATTAGCCCAACACTGATTCCTGCGAGGTGGAGGTCAGACATACCTCCTTTCTCCAACCTTTACCAATTCTGACACCAACCATACCTCCCATGGCACTCTCTGCTTCTCCGCTGGATTTGATAATTCATTGCAATGGCCACACTAAACTCATGGACTATACTTACAGTTATGGGGTTTATTAGGGAAGTAATAGGTTACAATTCAGGATCAGGAATGACTCAGGAATATGGTTTGTTGATGAGGACAGCTTCTTAGCCATGCCAGCAGGCAGGCCTCTCTCTGGCCCTCAGCCCCTTGGCCCCTGCCCTGCTTGGGTAAGTGTTACAAAGCTTTGTAGCTCCGCCAGTAAGGGCCCAGAAGCACCCCACTCCGCCAGCAAGCCTCTTGTCCAAGAGCTCTCAGCTCTCTCGCTCTGTGGGTCTGCACACCCACTGTAGCCGTCTTGTGCCATGGGTCGAGAAGCCCACCCTGCTGTCTTGTACTGGTCTCCTAGTTCTGCTGCCCCATTTCTCTGCCACTGCTTCTCATCGTCTCGGGCCGTCTCCCGTGTTACAGCTGTCTTTGTCTCCTGGGTCTAGGAGATCCTCAGTGCAGGGACTCTGGGTCTAAAGGACACTCTCCACCCCCAGATCTTCTTTCTTGATGATAATGAGGTCCCTGCTCTGGGATTGGCTCTCTTTTTAAGCCTAGCAGGATGGCAGAACTGACCAATCCCCTCATTAGGGTTCCATATACCTTATTTGCATGATCCCACCCCAATAGGAGTTCCATGTACCTTATTTGCATTCTTAGCAGGCTGTCCAATCCCCTTGGTGGGCCACAAACACCTTATTTGCATAGTCCCACAAAGGCTATGGCTAGAAGGGCCATATTAAGTAATTCACTGCACCACAGTTACTAATGCAGAACTTCTCCAAATGCTAAGCAGTGTGTGCCTGGTACCTTGCAGATATCACATTCTTAACATTCAGAGAGTGGCAAGTATTACAGAAGGTTAGATTTTAGATAACCTCAGACCTTTCTCTGTGTTCTGAAATTATTTGATTTGGCAAACTTAACATATTTGCAGCATTTAAAGCGAAATTAATTACTGTACAATGACTAGCTAATACATTTTATCTCTAAATTGAAACAGTCATACTGTTTTGTGTGGCTAGACTTAGCATTTAGAATGGTCTCTTAAGAAAGAATACATTGCTTTGGGTAAATTTGGCAATATTGGGTAACTTAGGGAAATCACATCACAACAGCAAGGGGCTTTCATTTATCAGGTGCTGCCCCCTACATTAAGGAGCCCTCTTGGCACGC
Source organism: Dugong dugon (assembly GCA_030035585.1). Classification (NCBI taxonomy): domain Eukaryota; kingdom Metazoa; phylum Chordata; class Mammalia; order Sirenia; family Dugongidae; genus Dugong; species Dugong dugon. Next base: position 98,948,491 of record CM057472.1, on the reverse strand, counting down.
TGGTTAAGCACTTGGCTGCTAACCAAAGAGTTGGCGGATCAAACCCACAGCAACAGCATCAGCTAGGCAGGGAAATCCACCCCACAAGCATCTCCTCAGCTTGAGTTCTGAGGCCTCACTCCTAGAAGACAGGAAGTACCTCATTGGTGCTCTGTCCCTCCCAGCTCCTTTCCTTCTTCTATACTCCTGAAGCCTTCTATTCCTAAAACCCTCCAGAAGTATGGACGTTGAAGCTAGACTTCTGCTTCCAGAGCTTGCCTCTGCCACTTACAGCTGTGTGGCCTTAGGCAAGTTACTTAACCTGAGACTCAGTAATACGGACGGATATAAAACTCAATAATGTGGAAATCCCAAAAGGATTATTGGGGAGGCTAAATCATAGAATCCCTGAGAAGCACCTGGCACAGAGCCTGGCACGTAGTTACAGCTCAAACTATTGTAGCTCTTTTTAGTGTTACATTGCTGTGATTGGTGTTACATCCCTCATCTAAGAACCTATGGTGGCTCCCTGTTGTCCACCCTAACAAATCTGCCCTCCTCTGCCTACCTTTCAAGCCCTTCTATAATCTGGATCTATCCATTACTGCTGAGGGAACACCTTGGGATCTAGAAAACAAACAAAAAAACCCATTGCTGTTGAGTCAATTCCAACACCTGGCAACCCCATGTGTTACAGAGTAGAACTGCTCCATAGGATTTTCTTGGCTGTCATCTTTACAGAAGCAGATCACCAGATTTTTCTTCCCAGGCACCCCTGGCTGGGTTTGAACCACCAAGCTTTAGATTAGTAGTCAAGCATAAACCATTTACGCCACCTAGGGACCTTAAAACTGTTGCTATCTAGTTGATTCTGACTCATGGTGACCCCGTGTGTGTCAGAGTAGAACTGTGACAGTTTGCAATGGCTGATTTTTGCAAGTAGATCTCCAGGCCTTTCTTCCAAGCTACCTCTTGGTGGACTTGAACCTCTAACCTTTTGGTTAGCAGTCGAGTGCATTAACCATTGCACCACCCAGGCACCCCTCTTTGTTCCTATTGCCCCCAGGTCACAACCTTCTTCCTCCATTCACATGTTGCAGAGTCAGCAGCTTAATCCACCCTACAACACTGTTGTGCAGAGAAAATCCAATTTATTCAATTTATCTACAGCTAACCTTCCTCCTCAGCACGCACCCATTGATAGGCAGGAAAAATTTGAATAATAATTTTTGATACCATCCATTTTAGAATTTAGTTAGATCTGATAATCCAAACAACCCCTTGAGATAATTCTCAGTCTCCCTAGGAAAACAATGCTCATTCTCTCATGAGGTCTCACTACTCCACCCCTTTCTCTGCCTGTGCTGGCTTCAGTGGGAAGGGGTGTCAAACTCACTCTTCCCTTTGATTTCTTATGGAGAAGGAACATGTTCAGGGTCCTTGGGCTTGGTGGCCTCTGCTGTCAGGAACAATGTCTCCTACCCACTGGGTGCTGCTTTTTCTGCTACAGTAGCACTTGGTGTCTGTAACTCTCATAACACATAGTTTAGTCCAGTGGTTTTTTGCTTTTTGCAACGACTCACAGTTAAGACACGTTGTACATAAGATTCCAGTAAACACATGTGTACGTATGTATACATGAACAGATGACACAAGTTTTTACAAAATGACATGTACAGTGGAAATACAAGTTTTACAACATATTCTTACTCTTATTACACTGGACGCACTGTTATCTATTCCAGTCTTTTTTTTTTTTTTGCTGAAAGTATACACAGCCAAAGATACACAATTGCAACATGTACAATTCAGTGACATTGATTATATTCTTTAAATTGTGCTACCATTCTCATGATCTTTTTCCAAATTATTCTACCATGATTATCTTAAACTCGCTGCCCCCTAAGTTTCTCATCCAGCCTTTCAAGTTGCCGTTGTCAATTTGATCTCATATAGATTATTCTTTAAAAGAGCACAATGTTCAAAGCAGACTACTTTACTAGTTAAGATAAGCTATTTTTTGGTTTAAAAAAGGCTTCATTTATCTAATGGAAACAAAAAAACCCACTGGTTGGGACCCACTGTGTGACCCACAGTTTGCAAAAGAAGTTGATCTGGTTGTTCTCTGGACTTTATCAGAGCCCAGTGTAGCACTCCCTGCTGACTCAGCCCCACTTCAGCTCCCCGTGGCGACAAACCTAGCGTATTAGCCTCACCCTCCATCAATCCCCCTGGCCTGGTAGTCTCTGCAAGGGGTCATCTCCTCTGGCCATCCACTGCAGACTTGAGGCAGGCGCACTGCTCTCAGCTCAGCATCCTCACCCACCTACTAAGCATCAGCACCCTCAACTTGAGCATGCTGCAGTGCCCAGCTGATAAAGCTGTGCCCCAGACTGGTGCAGGCAACCCAAGAAGCCATCTCTTCCCAGGGTTCCAAACGAGGCAAGGATGCTCTGTGTTATCTTCTCTTGCTTAAGACACTTGCATTTGTGGGGTTGAATCACCCAGAGGGTGAATCAGGACAAGCATCTAACCACTTCACTGTCCTCGTTTCTTACTGCCTTCATCTTTCCCATAATTATCTGGGCTCAGAGAGGGGTGGGCTCTTTCACATCCCCTTTACCATTTCGTCCTTCTCCCATATAGGCAGAAAGTTTAGCGACTTCACTGTTGTGTAAAGATCAAGCTCTTCTAGTCCACTTCTCACACAAGCTCAATGAAGAAATTATTTTTCTACATTTATTGAGGTATTTATATACTTTTTCCTTTAATGTGGGGAGTTATATGAACTGATTTTCTAATGTTAAAGTAACCTTACATTTCTGGAATCAATTAAGTTGGCAAGATGATTGTAAACATAGCTAAGATTGCTTTGACAATACTTTTTAGGATTTTTACATCTGTATTCATGAGTGAGAAATACTATATTTCTCTTATAAAATTTTGGTGTCAAGGTTTTTCTAGCCTTCTAAAATAAGTCAAAGAGTATTCTTTTTCTGTTGTCTGGAATAGCTCATGTAAGATTGGAATTACATGTTCCTCAGAATGTTTGATAGTACTCGTTTTTTTCTCTGGGCCTGTTTTCTTTCAGGAAGATTTACAATTACTAGTTTAGTAATTACTTTTATTGTTAGACTATTCTGGTGTTCTTCTTGAATTCATGTCAGTAATTTGTGTATTTCTAGGAATTTGTTTATTTTGTATTGGTTTTAAAATTTTGGGGCATAATGACTGCTTATAATAACCTCTTGTTATTTTTAAAAATTTTGTGCCATCATAATTAGTGGAGTTTTTGATTTCTAATATTGCTTATATGCTTTTTTAAAAATCACTGTCACTGTATTTTTGTTACTGTTATTAGTCCATTCCAAAAACTTTTTGCTTCTTAGATTTTCTCCATAGCATCTTCTTTTTCTGTTAAGTTTTCTGCCTTACTAAGATGGCCGTTTAGTTCATTAATTTTGAAGCTTTCATTTTTAATATAAAAATACAAGCTTTAAATTATCCTGTAAATATTAAGCTAGCTCTATCTCAGAAGTTTTAATATGTAGTGTTTTCATTATTGTTCACACTACATAATAACGTCTGAATTTATTATGATTTTTTCACTGTCCTCCATGAGTTATTTAAAAGTGTTTTGTTTCAATTTCCACACTTAAGGTATATTTCTAGTTATCTTTCTATTATTGGTTTCTAACAACTTCAATTTAGTCACAGAACGTAGTCTTATAATGTCAATCCTTGAGCATAAGTTAGTGTGTTGAGTTGTTTAAATCTCTCTGTTTGCTATTTTTTACTGACAGACATGTATTAATATCTCCTACTAAGATAGTAGATTGCCCCTTTCTCTTTATATATTTTGAAGTTATATTATTTGGTGAATACACGTTTAGAATTGTCCTATCTTCCTGGATAATTGAATCTTTTATTATTATGAAGTGGCACTCCTTAATCTCAGAATTCTCTTGGTCTTAAAATGGATTTTGTCTGATGTGAATGTAAGACAAGACAACAGTAGGATAAAGTCATCTTCCTTTTGATTAGTTTTTGCTGATACTTGTTTTTCTATCCTCTTTTTTTCTAATTCTTTGTATCCTAATATTTTAGATGTCTTTTATATATGACATATAGCTGGATATTGCTTTTAATGCAGTCTGTAAACAACTGTCTTTTAAATGAAATATGTAATCCATGTATATTTATTGTAATTACAGATGTATTTGGATTTTTCTCTATCATCTTATTTTGTGCTTTCCATTTGTGCTGCCTCATACATATTTCTTTCTTTTCTTGCCTTCTTTTGAATTGATTATTTTTTTTTCTTAATTCATATTTTCTCCTATACTAATTAGGAAGTTTTACACTCTACTATTATTCTTTTAGTGGTTCTCCAGAAATTTTAGCATGCATACTTGTCAGAGCCTAAAGCTAATTAATATCTTTCCTCTACTACTCAAAACGCAAGGATCTTAGAATATTTTACTCCAGTTATTCTACAATTTAGGTCCCATTTTTGTCCACTGTTTTAGTTCTTTTTTTCTTTTTTTAACCCCACAGGTTATGCTTTTTCATTATCATTTTAAAAAGAAAATGCTTGTTCAGATTTACCCATATATTTGCTAATTTCTTTGCTTATAATCCCTTTCCCCTCTCCCCTTTAGATCATTTTTCTGCTTATATTTCATTTTTTTAAAGCTTGTTTTATTTTTCCTAAGCATTAGATTTGTCATGCCATTGTTTAAATATTGTTGTTGTTGTTATCATATACTATTGAGTCAATTCTGACTCTTAGTCACCATAGGACAGAGTAGAACTGCCCATGGGGTTTCCTAGGCTGTTATCTTTACAGAACAGATTGCCAGGTATTTTCTCCCATGGAGTGGCTGGTGGATTCGAACCACCAACCTTTCAGTTAGCAGCCAAGCACTTAACCATTGGGCCACCAAGGCACCTTTTAGATTTCATTTAGTGAGGATAAATTGACGGCAAACTCTTTCAGTTATTGTTTGTCTGAACATATTGTTATTTTTCCCGTGTTCTTAAAATGTAGTTTTACTAAGTATAAAATATATCTTTGCTAGTATAAAACTCTTGTTATATCAGCACATTAAAGATATAGTTCCATTGTTTTTTGGATTCTTCTGGTAAGAAATTATCTCTAAATCTAGTTGCCATTTGTCTTTGAGGGTACTCTTTCTTTAAGAGTATGTCATAGCTGCTTTTAAGGTACTCTCTTTGTCTCAGTATTCTGTTTGTGTTGTAAAGTCCTATGAATTTTGACAAATGATTAATGTCATGGGTCCCCCATTACAATATTATAGAGAACAGTTTCACCAGCACTAAGTTTTGAGCCAGGCATTTTTTATTGTGATAGACTTTTGGGGTTCCATCCTAAGCAAGGTGCCACAGCCCACCTAGTATGTCTGCTGTCCCTTATACCCTGCTTGGTAGTTTAAGGTCTCCCAGTTTGTCAAATGCTTTCAAGATGAAAGCTTATATAAGTGTTGCGCTGTGTATATGCTTTACTTTCTTGTCAGCTTATCAATAATTTAAAACTGTTTTTAAAGAAATATTTTGTCCGTCAGTTTTGGTTGTTTCCAGTGGGAAGACTGGACATGTATATATTCTATGATACTGCCAGAAATGGAGCTTCCATGCTTCTTTCTATTTATATTTCTTCTTTAATAGTCTTAATTTCCCTGAAACACGTGAATGTTTCTGGCCAACTAGGGTGAAGAGTACATGTTTGAAAAACAATAGAGAAGAAGTGCAATCATCATTTTTAAAATATTACCTGCTTCCACAAATATATTTTAATCCCTAGTTTGTATTAGTTAAGGTACTACTGTGTGCTTCAACAAACTCAAAATAGTGCAATGAATCAAAACAATAGAAGTTTATTTCCTACATATTCAAAATGATGTTCCTGATTAATGGACAGCTCTTCTTTAGATGATGATTCAGGGAACCCGCTCTCTCCATCTTAAGGCTCTACCATTCTCAGCCTATGGCTTCGAAGATCACTGTGCTTATTTGGATCACACTGGCATAAGTGGAAAGAATGTGGAGATTAATGAGTGGCTGGTTTTTATAGGCAAGGCCTGTAAGTGGCACATTTCACTTCCTTTTCAATTCCATTCCACATTTGACTATAAGGGAGGTTGATGGGAAAGTTTCTATTTGTACATGTACCCAATAAGTAGAAGAAACAGGTTTGGTAAACAGCTAGTTGATCTCTGCCATATAAATCACCTCTGAAACTTCGGCCCAAACTGAGTTTTCACTTCTTTGAGCTTCTATTTCACTTACAAATAAGTGCCACCAAGTTTAAGATTTAAGTAATCTCTACTTACATTGCATTTATGTAGTCTAAACCACCGACTATATAATAAACTCCTTGAAGGAGTGAATTTTATGCTGGACTTTTGGAAAGGTCCCCTACCACTCAATTTTGAACACATAGTATAATCTAAAAAATGGAACTTCTGACTGAAGGAGAATGTTCTTGTTATAGGAGATACCTACTAAAGTATTTAGTGATGCAGCATTATGATGTCTGCAAATAGTTTTCTCAACTTTTCCTTAGGTTTGAAATTTATTGACATCAAATTTGGAGAAAATGCTAACCCCCTGACGATTGGAGGGGCCCCTACAAACAATAGTGCAATTTTCCTGTAGGATCAGTTTAATCTGTCTCAGTGTTTCTTCTGAAACCTTGTGTTGAAATCAGCACTTTGCACATTTGTTGAGGCTTACAGTATGTCAGATATAACTGAGGGGGTAGACATAGAAACAAGAACGATAAGACACTGTCCTAGAGAGGATTAGATGAGGGTGTGTAGACAAACTACTTCAAATGGGGACAGAACTTTACAGTTGACTTTGTGATTGGTACTATTTTTGGTGAGATGCTGGGTTATTTGTATGATGTGGAAAAAAAAAAAGGCTTGGTGCTGTCGTAAGTCCTTCAGTAGGGAACTTGCACTTCTTTTCCCTTTGGTTTTAGGCCTTGCATAGGAGGCTGACCTTTCCCCAGGCCAGTATTTAGCAAATCAGCAAGCATAGATGCTTAGCTTTTGAATGTTCCCAAGGGCCACAGATAATTTCAGTTGAGCTGGACCCTAGGTTACTGGCCTCACTCATTATCACCCTTACTTGACTTTAGTTTGTTACTTTGTTGCTAGGCTCAAGTTTTCAATGCTTCATTTTTATTTTCTGTTGCTACTGACCTTAGTAAATGAGAATGACATATGGACCTGAGTTAAATTGTTGGAGTCATATTTTGTTTTCTTTTAATTGAGTAGTTTTCTTTCTCCACTGCACTGTGCTATGGACGGGAAAATACACTGACATCTTAGTAACTCTAACTAATCTATTATCCACCTGCTAAGATGTAAACACAATCCATGTGGCAAATTACTTTATATGCTGATAAGGCCTGTGTTTTGGAAAAATGTTGGGCTGTTTGTATCCAAAACGTTGTTTTGAATCAAATCATCTAAAATATGCCGATTAAGAATAGAGAGTGGTATCCTGAATAGCATCGTAAAAATTCCAGGAAGGGTCAGGCTACAAAACACGAGATGTAGTGAGTCTATAATTAGGCATCAGCCCTGGTTTATTTTATTGCACGCCTCCTTGGGCTTGGCTCTGGTGTTGGTCAGAGAACAACTCTCTAGCCCAGAGTCGTTCACTTTAGAAGATGACCCAAGAGGCAGATCTAACTCCCTCAAAAGCTAAGACAGAGTAAGTGCTTTATTTATTACGTTGTTTCCTTCATGGAACAGGGGATAGAATTTGTGGCAGATGAGGACAAAAATACAGCGTTTCTCATAAAAGAGAAGAAGTGAAGCGGGGATACAGTGTTCTTCTTGCAAATTGTATTCACTTTCTTCGCAGCTGTAAGGCTTCTCTCTTATCTTTTTTTTTAGGAAAAAAATCTCTTTTGTCTTATTTGGAAAAATTTCCACAACTCTGTTCCTCTGGAGGCACCAAGTCCCAGCCAAGACCATTGATGAGCTATAGGGCCAAGGAAGTGACAGGCTGGGTATAATAGTCAACTCCCTCTGTTGATACAATGAGCTGCTGAGCGGTCTCTTCCTATCTTGAGCAAGAGGTCATTCCTTTCTTTAATACCAAATATCCCGTCACTACAAATGGAAGAGCCAAAACCTCTATATTCTTGATTTTGCCAATGTGATTTTTAAATAATTTACATTTTTAATAAAGTATTCCATGCGTTACTATTGGAGTGACCATACATCCTGATTTGCTTGTGATAATTTTAGTTTATGCTTCTTGCCCAAGAGTAATTACTAGTATGGCCCCTTTCATTATCCAAAGTGTCCTGGTTTGTGTGATAAATTATGGTCACCTTACTTGCAGTGGTGATCAATGTCTCTAGCAATAGTAGATCAGGATTGTTTAGACCAACTATTCTGCTAAGAAAAGCTCTTGAAGATTAAAAAGAAAAAAAGTTAGTTTGGAAGCATTGGAGAACTACCAAGGCAATTGGGAATTGTAGAACCAAGATTTAGGAGGAAAGGAAAGCCCAGGGAGGTGAGCCCAACTTTTGGGTCCTCTTCCTGTTGAAGCAACTGTTGCTTCTAAAGGAAGCAGCCAAGAGATTTAAGAAAATTAGCAGAGCTTTCAACAAACTCATGGGGTTGCGGGCATGGTAATTGTATTCAGGCCCTGCCAAGAAGGAGAAGCCCTTGTGAACAACCTAGGCTTTCATTTGGAACCCTGGGTCAAAGTGAACCAGAAATAGAATAATTCTCACAGGAACTGAAGTCAAAATTCAAATAATTTCAAATAACTAGCGCTCCTATCATTGATACCTGCCAGATACAAAAGTAAATATCCTCTTTTGAGGAAGATACCTCATGTCATCACTACAGTTTTTCATGTATTACCTCTGTCACTCAGTAAAAAATAACTTAATGTATAAATAGACAAGACGTGATCAAATCAAGAAGGAAAAAAAAGACAAATGAGATAGACCTTACAAAGGCTCTAGATAGTGGATTTTTCAGATATGGTCTCTACAATAACTATGATTAATATGTTCAAGGTATTAAAAGATAAAATTGAAAAATTTGCCAGAAACCTGCAAATTATAATTGAAAGAACCATATGAAACTTCTGGAGCTGAAAAATATAATTACTGAAATTAAAAACTAAATGTAGAATTTTTTTCACTGATAGAAGTGCTCTAAGACTGGATTGTGGTGATGGTGAGTTTGCACAACCGAATAAATATACTAAAACTATTGCATGAACTCTTACAGTAGATGAGTTTTATGAAATGTAAATTGTTGTCAAGGATTTCATTTTACTTGCATCCACAATCAATGCCCATCGAAGCAGCAGTCAAGAAACCAAATGATGTATTGCATTGGGCAAATCTGCTGCAAAAGACTCTTTAGAATATTAAAAAGCAAAGATGTTACTTTGAGGACTAAGGTGCGCCTGACAAGCCATGGTATTTTCAATTGCTTTCCGTGCATGCAAAAGCTGGACAATGCGTAAGGAAGACCAAAGAAGAACTGATGCCTTTGAATTATGGTGTTGGTGTAAAATACTGAATACACTATGGACTTCCAGAAGAAGGAACAAATCTGTCTTGGAAGAAGTACAGCCAGAGTGCTCGTTAGAAGCAAGGACGGCGAGACTTCATCTCATGTACTTTGGATGTGCTATCAGGAGGGACTGGTCCCTGGAGAAGGACATCATGCTTGGTAAAGCAGAGGGTCAGCAGAAAAGAGGAAGACCCTCAACAAGATTGATTGACACAGTGCCTGTAACAATGGGCTCAAACATAGCAACGATTGTGAGAATGATGCTGCTGGGAAGTATTCTGTTGTACATAGGATAGCTATGAGTAGGAACCAACTAGATGCTGTCTAACAACAGCAAAGCTGTAAAACAAAACTAAAGGGATGGGTCCAACAGAGTAGACACAACTGAAGAGAGAGTTAATGAACTAGAGGGTAGGGCAGAAGGAAACATCCAAAATAAAGCATGGAAAGTCCAGAGGATAGAAAATAAATACAGGATTGTGAAGCATGTGAAATTTGGTGGACATATCTAACATACATGTAACTAAAGCCTCTCACTAGGAGAGAGGACATAAAATTGGACAAAAGAAATGATTGGAAAGACAATGGCTGGGAATTTTCCAGACGTAACAACTGACACAAAGCCACGGAATTGTGAAGCCACCGAACATGACGCAGGATAAATTCAAAGCAATTACATTTAGGAACACCATGTTGTTGTTTTTTTTAACTTTTTAAAATATAATTTTATTTATTTTGTTGTTGTTGAGAACATACACAGCAAAACATACACCAATTCAACAGTTTCTACATGTATTATTTAGTGACATTGATCACATTTTTCAACTGGCATAACCATTCTCACCTTCCTTTAGGAACACCTTGTTTTTGAAAACAAAAACAAAGAAAAAAGCTGAAAAGCAATTGGGCATGGGGAGCTGGGCACCTTTTGTCATCATAGGAGCAACAGTAAGACTGACAGCTAACTCTTTAACTGAAACAATAGGTGTCAGAAGGGAATGGAATGATGTCTTAAATTGCTGAAGGAAAACAACTCAACCCTGAATTCTATACCCATCTAAAAGATTACTAAAAAATGTATAAAACTAAAGGTTTTTTTAAAAAATCATCACAAGCATATCTATACTAAAGAAAATACTTACTAAACAGTATCCTTTGGACAGAAAGAAAATTATCCCAGATGGAAGCTCAGAGATGCAAGCTCAGAGATGCAGGGAGGAACTAAGTGCAGTGAAAATAATACTAAGGTAGAAAACCAAAAAAAAACCAAATGCATTGCCATCGAGTTGATTCTGACTCGTAGCAACCCTTATAAGACAGAGTCGAACTGCCCCATGGGGTTTCCAGGGAGCAGCTGGTGGATTCAAACTGCTGACCTTTTGGATAGCAGCCAAGCTCTTAACCACTTAGGTAGGTAAATAAAAATAAACAAATAACTACTTACTGCATAAAACAATAATAATTATGCCCAGTGAAGTTTTAAATATATATAGAAATAAAGTACATGATAAAATAGAACATGAGTTTGGAGCAGTTAATGGAGTTAAACTGTTCTAAGATCCTTGAAGTCCAGGAAATGATAAGGAACTAATTTGTTTGAGACAATAACAAGCCAAGGTTGCATGTTTTAAACTCTAGATAATCTTTGAAACAATGGTGAAAGAATATATAAATAAGGTAAAAGAGGGTGAAACTAGAACAATAAAAAAAACTCAGATAATTCAAAAGAAAATGGAAAATGGGAGAAAAAGGATCCCAAAATATGTGAGACTAATAAAAATAGGAGTATAACAGATTTAAACCCAGCTATATTTGCAGTTAAGGAGCACTAGTGGCGCAGTGGTTAAGTGCTCAGCTGCTAACCAAAGGTCAGTGGTTTGAACCCACCGGTCACTTCACAGGAGAAAGTTGTGGCAGTCTGTTTCTGTAAAGATGACAGCGTTGGAAACCCTATGGGGCAGTTCTACTCTGTGTTATAGGGTCACTATGAGTCAGAATTGACTCGACAGCACACAACAACAACAACAACAATATTAGCAATTATATTAAGTATAAATAAATAAATGGTCTAATTAAAAGTGAGAGATTTTCGGGTCAGATTTAAAAATCTATACACTGCTTTAAAGAGACACAGAGACAGAAGGGATGAATGTAAAAGGAAGTAAAAAGATGGATAGCAGCAAACACTAACCAAAAGAAGGATTGTATAGCTATTCTAATATCAGATAATGTAGATGCTAAGGCAATAAATAATATTATAGCTAAAGAGAGAGATTTCGTAATGAAAAGACTTGATTTACCAAGAAAATAAAACATTTCTAAATTTGTATATACATGTGTATGTATGTATACACATACACATACACATACACACATACATATGTTGTTGTTGTTTGGTGCCATCAAGTCAATTCCAACTCATAGCGACCTTATGTACAGCAGAATGAAACACTGCCCAGTCCTGCTCCAGCCTCACAATCGTTGCTGTGTTTGAGCTCATTGTTGCAGCCACTGTGTCAATCCCTCTCATTGAGGGTCTTCTTATTTTTTGCTGACCCTCTACTTTACCAAGATGTCCTTCTCCAGGGACTAGTCCTCCCGATAATATGTCCAAAGTATGTAAGACGAAGTCTTGCCACCCTTGCTTCTAAGGAGTATTCTGCCATCAACTTGATTCCAACTCATAGCGACCCTCTAGGACAGAGGAGAACTCCCCCATAGGGTTTCCAAGGAGTGACTGGTGCATTCAAACTGCCAGCTTTTTGTTAGCAGCTAGACTCTTTAACCCCTGCGCCACCAGATGTAAAAGGAAAAATAAAAAATAAAAAGAAATCATTGTTGTCAAGTCAATACCGACTCATAACGACCCTATAGGACAGAAATGAGCTGGTTGTAGGGTTTGCTAGGCTGTAATCTTTACAGGAGCAGATCCCCAGGTCTTTCTCCAGCAGAACCACTGGGTGGGTTTGAACTGGCAACCTTTCCATTAGCAGCTGAGCACTTAACTACTGGAATAGAATTTTAACACATCCCTCTTGGTAACTAGCAGACCAAATAAATAAAAATAGTAAAGATATAGACAGTTTGAATAAACTTAATTAACAAATCTTATCTACTTATAAAACATTGTACTAAAAAATACAGAATACACATTCCTTTCAAGTGTACATAGACTATTTGCCAATGTTGACCATATGCTGACTCATATTACAAGTCTAAACAAATTTCAAAGGATTGAAATCATACAGAGTACGTCTTCTGCCACGTGACATGAAGCTAGAAACCAATAACAAAAACATAGCCAAAAAATCCCCATATGTTTAAAAGTTAAGCAATTATGGGTCAAAGAAGAAATGTCAGTAAAAACTAGAAAATATTTATAAATTCATGTCAACGAAAATGCATCATACCTAAACTTGTGGAATTCAGCTAAAGCCATGTTAGAGAAACATTTATAGCCTCAAATGCATATGTTATAAAAGAAGAGAGGTGTAAAAATAAATGATCTAAGCATTAATTTAAAGAAGATAAAAAAAGAACAATAATTAAATCCCTTCCCCAAAAAAAGGTAGAAGGGAGGAAATAATAAAGATAAGAGAAGAAGGTAATGAAAGAAAAAAACAAACATTCCATAGAGAGAGTCAACATAGCTGAAGAACTAACAAAACTGATAAATCCTGGCAAGACTAATCAAGAGATATAAAAAGCACAAATAAACAATATCAGGAATGATAATGGGGACATCATTATATTTAAAAGATAATAAAGAAATTTGAATAACCTTATGGCAATATATTTGAAATTTTAGAAGTAATGGATAAATTCCCAAAAAAAGTCACTAATCAAAACCAACATAAGAAAAATAAGCAGTCTGAGTAGCCCTATAGCTACTCCTATGACTATGTAATTGAAAATCTTACCACAAAGAAAACTTCAGACCCAGATGGTTTTACTGTTGAATTTACCAAATATTTCAGGAAGAAATAACACATATTTTCCTTAAGCTCTTCCAGAGAATAGAAAAAGAAGGAACACTTCCAGCTTGTTTTAAGAGGCCAGCATAATGTTGATACTAAAACCTGATAAGAACGTTATAAGAAAGGATAATTCCAGGCCAATTTCACTCAGCAATATAGATCCAAAAATCCTAAACAAACTACTAGCAAAGTGAATCTGGTAATACGTTACTACATCTTGATCAAGTTGACTTTATTCCAGAAATGTAAGGTTAGTTTAATGTATTTGTAAATCGTTAATGTAATTCAGTATATTAACGGAATATAAGAGAAAGAAGATTGATCTTCTCAATAGATGCAAAAATATATGTGATCTAATCCAACATTTATTAATGATTTTTTAAAAAAGTACTCTTTGCAAACTAAGGAAGGGAATTTTGTAAGAAGGTTGTGTACAAAAAACTTATATCAATGCGACGCAAGAAATATCATGCTTTGTGGGTGAAATGTTAAAACTTCTCCTGTGAGAGTAGAAAGAAGTCAGATATACCAGCTATCACTTCTGTTCATCGTTGCACAGGGGACCCTAGCTAGTGCAATTAACAAGAAAGAGAAATAAAAGGCTTTAGGATTAGAAAGGAATAATTAAACTGTAATTATTTGGAGATTAAGTGCCTGTGTATGTAGAAAATTTGGAAGAATTTTCTGATAAATTATTTGTATTTAAAAGTGAATTTAGTAAGTTTGCGAAAAACCAAACCCATTGCTGTCAAGTCAATTCCAACTCATATAAATTAAATAGAAAATGAATTTACATAAGAATAAAAACGATCACATTCCTAGGACTAAATCTAACAAAAGATATGAAGACATCTATACTGAAAACCAAGGAGCCCTGGTGGTGCAATGATTAAGTGCTCAGCCGCTAACCAAAAGATTGGCAGTTTGAACCCCTCAGTGTCTCTGTGGGAGAAAAGACCTGGCATTCTGCTCCCATAAAGATTATAGCTGAGAAAACCCTGTGGGGCATTTCTGCTCTGTCATTATAGGGTTGCTATGAGTTGGTATTGACTCCACGGCACACAACAACATATTGAAAACAATTAAACATTACTGAGAGAAGTTTAAAAAAAAAAAAAGAACCTAAATAAATGGAGGGATATATTATGTTCATGAAATGGAAGACTCAATTTTTAAAAAATGTAAATCCATCTCAAACTGATGTTGAGTTTATATAATCTCAATAATAACCCCAATAGGGTTGTTGTGAAAATTGATGGGCTGATTCTAAAATTTATGTGGAAATACAAAGGACCAAGAATAGCCACGATACTCTTGAAGAATAAGAGAAGAGGACTTGCTCCACCAGATAGTAAGGTTTATTGTTATGCTAGAGTAATTGAGACAGGGTGGTATTAATTAAAGGATAAATAAATTGACTCATGGAAAAAAATAGAGTCCCAGAACACATCTATGCGTATACAGGCACATGATTAACGACAAAGATGGCACTGCAGAAGAGTGGAGATAGGAAAGACGTTTTAATATACAGTTTCTATATTTTAATAAATATAGAAAAATAAGAAAACTTGACCCAAGTTTACACTATACACCAAAATCAATTCCAGGTGAATTCTAGATCTAAATGGGAAAGACAAAATAATGACATGCCCAGAAGATAATACAGGGTAATATACTCATGGTTTTTGGTTAGGAAAATAATTCCTATGTTGGAGTCAGAAGAACTAATCATAAAGGAAAGGACAGATAAAATTGAACTATATTAAAATGAAGAACTTCTTTTCGTCAAAAGACACAACTAAGAGAGTGAAAAAGCAAGTGAGAGATATTTGCAACATATGTAACTTACAGAGGGTTTATATGAAGAAGGTATGAAGAATTTCTACAAATCTGTAAAAGCCAAAATAGCCCTATAGAAAAATGGGCAAGAGACTTAAACAGGGACTTCACTGAAAAGGATATCCAAATGTCGAAAAACATGTGAAATTGTATTCAAATTCACTAGTCTTTCAGGGAAATGTAAAGTAGAAACCACAATGAAATAAGAAATATGTTAACCACAATGTCTATACATTTTTAAAAAGACTTAAAATACCTAGAGTTGGCAAGGATTTGGAGAAATGAGAATTCTTATACACTTGTGGTGAAAGTGTAAATTGGTACAACCACTTTGGAAAACTGATTAACATTAGCTAGTGCAGTTGACTGGAGCCACGGTGGCGCATTGGTTAAGAGCTCAGCGGCTAACCAAAAGGTCGGCAGTTTGAATCCACCAGCTGCTTCTTGGAAACTCTATGGGGCAGTTCTACGCTGTCCTAGAGGGTCGCTATGAGTTGGAATTGACTTGATGGCAGCGGGTTTAGTGCAACTGAATGTATGTGTACTGAGTCAGCATTTCTACTCTGATGTACATACCCAACAGAAAAGTCACATACATGTAGCAAAAATTATGGATAGAAATTTTCATAGCAGTATTATTCACAAGGGTCCAAAACTGGAAACTACCCAATGTCCGTGAAAAGTGTAATGTAATACACACACATATGCACACATTATGGTATATAAATGAAAAGCTATACATCAACAAAAACAAAATGATGGTTGCACAACATGGTGAACATTATTAACGTCACTGAGGGGTACAAGTGAAAATGGTTGAAGTGGCAAATATTTTGTTATATATTTTTTATCACAATAAACAGACAAGCAGGCAAGCTAAACAAACTATAGCTGCAAAACAACCTGGATGAGTTTCGTAGACTTAATTTGTCAAAGAACACACACACACACACGCACGCGCGCGCGCACACACACCCCTGGATTCCATGTATATAAAGCTCACAAAACAGGCACAATGAAACTATAGTCTTTAGGGATGCATGCTTCGATCATAAAACTGTAAAGAAAGTGATGACCATAAACGTTAAGATAATGGTTGCATGGGAGGACAGGCAGGCCAATTAGGAGAGGGAATGATGAGGGTTTCAGGGGTGCTGGTGATGTTCTGTT
This sequence comes from Dugong dugon, assembly GCA_030035585.1. NCBI lineage: Eukaryota > Metazoa > Chordata > Mammalia > Sirenia > Dugongidae > Dugong > Dugong dugon. Next base: position 98,931,945 of record CM057472.1, on the reverse strand, counting down.
CCTTGACTTGGATAATGATTGCATGGATGTCTGCTTTGCAGTAAATCATTGAGCTGTACATTTTTGTTTCGTGTACGTTTTAAAATATATGCTGTATTTCACAATGTAAAAGCTTTAAATATCAACAAATGATATGCGTTTACCACTGTTTTCTTGATTTTTAATCATTGTAAGTATTATCCATTGACTTACTGTTATTATAGAGAAATAGGACCTGTCCCTCTTTCCCTCTTTTGAATTGATACTCAATGTTTATATCATTATAATGTAAATACTATTCATCAATGAGACCAGGGATATACTATGATTACCGATCCTTTCTTGTGCAACTTTTAACTCTTTTCCTATTAATAAACATTTTCTCTTTTTTACTTGTACATGTATATTTTTGTATATACAAAACACACACTTTTATGTATATATGCATGTATGTGTCTATCTGTCCACCTATCCATTTACTCTCCTAACCATTGATCCAGCCACCCATCCATCTATCCATCCATCCATCCATCCATCCATTTCTAATTCTTCCCATATGTTTTAACAGCCTCTTGTGCAACTTTTTACTTTTTTCCTATTAAACATTTTCTTTTTTACTTGTACATGTATATTTTTGTATATACAAAACACTAATTTTGTATATACAAACATCTCATTTTGCTCTTGGTCAAGCATATCAGATAATGTCCCTGTTTCATTTTATTTTCCTGCTCTTACCTGGACTAGTCACTGTCTAAGCCTGTTCTGACACACCTTTTGTCCGGGAATTTCTTTTTCACCTGTCTCCTGTGTTAGAACCCCTGTTTCCTGGATCCATGGTTTGCTTCTTTTGATGTTTCAGTGGAACACATCCTCTAGCAGTGTACTTGTCAGCATAGGAGGTAAATTTTCCAAGAACTTAATCTCCGCAGATATCTGTAATCTGCGCTTCTACTTGATCAATAGTTTAGCTGGGTATATAATTATAAGTTGAAAATCATTTTCCCTCAATATTTTGATTGCAGTGTTAAGTCGATGTCTAGCTTCTATTATTGTTGTCAAGACGTCATACTCCATTTTGATTCTTGATCTTTTGTATATGCACAGATTTTTTCTCCCTCTGGAAGCTTTTAGAATTTTATTTTTATCCCCGGGATTGTGAAATTTCGTACCTTTGTTGTGTCTTTTAAAAACCATTCTGTTTTTAATTTAATCAGACCTTTCAACTTGAAAACGTGTGCTTCTGTCCTAGGAAAGGTTCTTATGGGTTTTGTTTTTATGTTTGTTTGTTTTTAATCATGTCCTTTCCATCATTTTCTTAGAACTCTTAGAAACTGCTATTAGTTGAGCATGGGATTAATCCTTTTATTTTCTTTTTCTTTTTTTGTCTCAATTATTGGTTATCTCTTTGTCTTATTGCCTTGCTTTCTGGATGGTTTCCTTTCCTTTACCCTCCAAATCGTCTATTGAATTTTTCATTTTGTCCTTTATATTTTTAGTATCCAATAACTTTTTATTTTTCCCTGAACATTCCTTTTTACAACATACTGTGGCTTTTCTTTTTAAGTAAAAGCAACGCTTTCTCAAATCTTTTAGAGAATATTAATAAGAGTTTTTGATATTATCTTCAGTTTCCTGCATTGCTGATGTTTCCTTGGCATTTCTTGTTTTTCCTGTTTAAACATAAGTTTCTAAAAAGTTCACCGAAAGCTCTGCGTGCTTGAGTAGGGCTTATTGACTGGGGTGCTTCACTGTGGAGTGATTGAGTGGTAAGCCAGTTTTTCTTAAATTTCAGTATCATGAGGTTTTTCTCTGGGCCATTGCATTTCTCTAGAGAAGGATCTTCTGATCTGTGTAAGGGTATGAGCCTGGGTGCTGGTCATCTAGGGGCCAGGTAGGGGAGGGGGCAGATGCTCTCATTGTCCAGGACATGGACTCTAACTTTTGCCCCCTGATTTTTTTCTGGTGTCTCATCCCTGCTCTCGTCTGTGCTGGGATTCCCAAGACTTTAGCTTCCTCTTTCAATTTCTCAAGCACTAAAGCTAATTCCCATGGAGGAGGGGGAGGGGAAGCTGCCTGGCTCTGCAGGTGAGAGTGGGAGCATAAGGGTCTAACTCTTCACTGCAGATTTTCCACACCTCGCTCCCACCTTCCACAGTAGCTGATGCCTCCAATTCCTGAGCCTTTCTGGGAGTCCCTGGGTGGTGCAAATGGTTAAGGGCTTGACTACTAGCCAAAAGGTTGGTGGTTCAAACTCACCCTGAAGCCCCTCTGGAGACAGGCCTGGCAAGCTGCTTTTGAAAGGTCAGAGCCTTGAAAACGCTATGGAGAAAACTACTCTGCACACATGCAGTCGTTATGAGTTGGAATTGAATCAACAGTAACTGACAACAACAACAAGGCTCTTTGGGGGTAATGTAGTTCTCACCTTTCATGTGGGAGACCCTGGTTCAATTCCTGCCAATGCACCTCATGCACAGCCATCACCCGTCTGTCAGTGCTATGATGTTTCCAGGTTTCAGCAAAGCTGCTAGACTAAGACAAACTAGGCAGAAAGGCCTGGCGATTACTTCCAAAAATCAACCAATGAAAACTCTACAGATCACAATAGTTTGATCCGAAGCCCAGGATGAGGATGGTGCAGGACCTCCCAAAATTTCATTCTGTTGTGCTTGCGGTTGGGGCTGACTCCACAGCAGCTAACAACATGGGGCTGATCAACTTGTTTCTGATCAGTTTTCTTCTCTGCTAGAATTTTAGTATCAGCTTTCTTCATGGTGCCTGAGTTCATCTATCACTCCTCTGTACACACCCTCGATCTCCCAGAAGGTGCTTGCTACCTCTCATCTGCTACTGTCTCCTCTCTCATTCTCTTTGCCCTTGTGGGTTTATGTTCATGCTTTGAGAGTAGAAACCATGACTTGCACATCTTCAATGTACTTGCAAAGCCAAGCACGAGGACTTAAGCAACATGTGCTGATTGATTGATACCCACTTCCCTAATCATTGAGCTACTCTGCCCTTTCTTGAACTTTTTCCTATGTTCTCTATTGTATGTTATTTGCAGGTGGGTACACTTCAGTGCTAGTATCTACAGGGTCTGTGAAAAAGAGGAAGACCCTCAGCGACATGGGTTGACACAGTGCCTGCAACAATGGGCTTAAGCATGACAATGATTATGAGCATGGCGCAGGACCAGGCAGTGTTTCATTCTGTGGTACGTAGCGTCGCTATGAGTCAGGATCGACTCGATGGCACCTAACAACAACAATAACTTGGATGATGTATCCAACTCTTAGAAGATTCATTTCCTTTCCTTTTCTTGGGAGCCCAGTAAACCTTCTCTAGATCCTGCCAGCCATCAACCCATCACCTGTGCCAAGCAGTTCTGCCTCCTTTGGCCAAGCTGCCTTGCTTCTAAACTGTCCAGGGATGGAGGGAAATGGGGGAAGGAGGAAAAGAGAGGGGGCCCATGTCTGAGTTGCATGAATGGACTGTTTCTCTTCCCCTCATAAGCAGAAGTGGAGGACTCTTAAAATAGCCTCTGGAGCCTTTTGATGGGAATACAGCCACACACCCCTGTTCAGGGTGGTCCTTACTGTTGAATATAAAAATCACTGGCAATATGGATCTCTTCCTCCCACTTCATTCTCATTGCAGATTTTGAGAAGCTGCTTCTTGACTGCTGTTGCTAAGTGGTTGCAGGTTAGAGTGCAGCCAGCTTCCAGTCCTGGGCTGGCTTTCACTGTCCTCTGATTTATGCTGCACGGCCCTGCTGCTACATGGCTCAACCTGCTGCTGGGTGTGCTTTCTCTCTCTCCCCTCTTGGGAAATTGAAGCTGGGAATGTGAATGTCCTGCAGGCGGTGGGATTCTCCAGTCAGGAGGAGCACCCAGATCGTGCTCCATGATTGGGAGAGCCCTTCTCCCTCCCTCTTCTTCCTTAACAAAATGAAACGAAAAACACTTGCCTTTGAGACAACTCCGACTTATGACGACCCCACGTGTGTCAGAGTAGAACCGTGCTCCATAAGGTTTTCAGTGGCGATTTTTCAGAAGTAGATTGTCAGGCCTGTCTTCCCAAGTGCCTCTGGGTGGACTCGAACCTCCAACCTTTCAGTTAGCACATTAACCATACGTGACACTCGGGGACTCCTCTTCCTCCTCAGTAGCTGGAAAATTGTTTCAGCACAGTCTGCTTCTTTTCCTATTTTGAGATGTTTAAATGAGACTCATTTGACTTACATCTTGCTTCTGTGGAAATTATCAAAGGGTTTTACTAAAGGGTCTTTTTTTCTTTTTTTAATTGTGGTAAATATATATATAACAAAACATTTGCCATTTCGGCATTTTTTATGTGTATAATGCAGTGACATTCATTACGTTCGCCATGTTGTAGACCATCACCGCTATCCATTTCCAGATCTTTCCGTCACCTAACGGGTCTCTTTTGAAGTGTTCTGCACCTGTAGGTAAACTGGAAATGCTGTATAAGTCTGGTTTCACAGTGGTCTAGAGAGAAGAATACGTCTTTTCTAAAGATTGTAACAGTACGAGACAACACACGTCTTACACAAAGACAATATGGTTTTAGTATTATGATCTGGGAGTTCACGTGTTAAACAGTCAGCTCTGCTATTTAGTTATTGCCAGGGGGGAAAAGGCAACAATTCAAATATTCTTAAAGCCATTTAATTTTTTGTAGATGTCTCCCAAACTTCAACTGGTTTATAGTCCATAATAACCATACATCAGGTCACTTAATTTGTGGCACATGTTTTATAACTAGTTACTCTTTGAGGGTACGCCAAGAGGTTGTGGAGTTGGAAGCTAGACATTTTACATGCTCTAAAAGATGTACGTTAGATGACATGTTTTACAAAATTCCAGGCTAAAGGATTTTGGTCACGGAAACGTGGTTGTGCATTTGTTTCTATATTCAAGCGTCCTGAGATCATTGTTGAAAAGGGGAGTGTGGTACTGGTTGTGTTTTCTTTTGACTGTGTCCATGCCAGGCCCTTCTTGAGGATAGCAGCTCAGTGCCACAGCCTGGCCGCCTCTTGAGTCACATGTCTCCATGCTTAACTAGGAACAGGAGAGCTGCGCATTCCAGACACCGGCCAGGAGTGTAACTTTAAACATACTAATGCCCAACACCAGTCAAACATTTGGTTGAGCAAGGCAGTGTTTATGGAAGATTGCTGGAAAGTTATGCATCCTTGAAGTTCTTCATTGTCTCTGACCTGTTCCTGAATTTAGTCTGACCATTACAAAGCTCCATATCTGACATGATATTGGCCTGGAGCTTTCACTCAGTTGTGCTTTCCTGTTGCCATCATGTAGTGTCGATGGATGCTGAAACAAACCCCCCCACCCCATGCACCCCACAGCAGCATTTGTTCTTTTACGCAAACCATGACTCCTGAGCTGATTTGTTCTGCAGACGAGTGTTGCATCTCCCACACAGTGGTTTTAAAAACTTTAAATTTGATTGCTTTTAGATGAAGCATGCACCCTCTAGTTCACCCCAGTCCGCACCACTCCCTGTTGTAGGACACTCGCTTCACCATTTACTTTTTCTGTCTGCATCCTGGAGGTATTCGAGTTTGCGAACCCTGCTTTCCACAGTGAGTTCCTTATAGAGACCTTCAGAACCCAACAGTTGCTTTGCTTGTATCTTAGGGATACTGAGTCATGTAACTGCAAGTGTTTTGCATTGACTTTAAGATTTAGAACCAAATCTGTATCTTGCCTCTAGCAAATAAATACTGACAGACACACCCTACCAGTAGCAGAGGCACACTATAGGCATGGTGTTAGAGAACCCCAGAATCTGCGGCTCTGTTGGAGAGGACATTTGGTCGCCATGTTTAGCTTGAGCCTTCCTGCTCTGCATTTGGTAGGCCAGCTCAGATATTTTCTAGAACAAGGCAAAGGCATGAACAACAACAAAAGTATATTTTTTCATCTATCTATTTCAATATAGCACACACTCTTTGAATCATGATTGGGGGAGTAGTTGCGATTAAGCAGTTTAGTAGCTTAGTTCTAGAAACAGTAAAAAGTCTGCAACAGCTGGAAACACTAATCCATTATAAACATGGTGGAGACATCATCTTTTGACATTGGTTTTGTGATCAAAAACTTCCATAATAAGTCCATTTGGTTACTTTTTCTTCTGTTTTCCTCAGCCTTTTGCATTTCTTGGCTCATGCTAACATCTCTTATCTCTTCTCTTACTCCCTGCTTTTCCTTTATTGTTCATTCTTACGTATTTTCCCAGGAGGTGTGAAGCCTGCCCATCCATTCATTCACTTATTCATTCACCAGACAACAAACATTTTTGACCCCCTACTCTGTGCCAAAGGGGACAACGTTGGTTCAAAGGTAGAATTCTTGCCTTCCATGCAGGAGGCTGGGTTCGATTCCCAGTCAATCAACCTCATCGGCAGCTACCACCTGTCTGTCATTGGGGGCTTGTGTGTTGCTGTGATGCTTAACAGGACTCAGCAGAGCTTCCAAACTAAGAAGGACTAGAAAGAAAGGCCTGGTCATCTACTTCAGAAAATCAGTCAGTGAAAACCCTATGAATCACAATGGTTCGATCTGTAATTGAGCATGGGGATGGCACAGGACCAGGCAGCGTTTGGTTCTGTTGTGCATGGGATTGCCGTTTTTTATGCTGATTATGTGCCAAGCACTATTGTTGTTGTTAGTTGCTGTCAAGTTGGCTTCAACTCTTGGCAACTCCATGTACAACAAAATAAAACATTGTCTGGTCTTGTGCTATTTTTACGGTTGTTGGTATACTTAAATCCATTGTTGTGACCACTGTGAATGTTGAGTGCCATCCAACCTAGGGGCTTATTTTCCAGTGATATATTGGACGATATTCTGTTGTGAAGCATAGAGTTTTCTCAGTCAATTTTTGGAAGTAGATCACCAGGCCTTTCTTCCTGGTCTATCTTAATCTGAAAGCTCTGCTGATACCTGTCCATCATGGGTAACCCTGCTGGTATTTAAAATATCGGTGCGATAGCTTCCAACGTCATAGTAACGTGCAAGCCACCACACTATGATAAACTGACAGACGGATGGTAGTCAGACACTCTAGTCGGCCATTAATAGAAACAGAGACCGCAGGAGAAGGAACTGGTAAGTAAATGATGATTTCATCCTGGATACGCTGAGCTTGAGGTATCGGAAGAATAACCTAGTAGAGATATGTAGCTGCAGGCAGTTGAAAATGCTGAACTATGCTTGGGGAAGAGAGCAAGGGTGGAGATGTTGATTTAGACACTTCCCACTTCAGTAGAGAGAGAAGTGTTAGAGCCATGGGCGCCCTGGTGGCGTAGGGGTTAAGAGCACAGCTGCTAACCAAAGGGTCATCAGTTTGAAACCACCAGCCGCTCCTTAGAAACCCTATGGGGCAGTTCTACTCTGTCCTATAGGGTCGCTATGAGTTGGAATCGACTCGACAGCAATGGGTTTGATTTTTGTTTTTTTATTGGAGCCATGAGATTTGTTAAGATTATTAAAGTAGAATGTGTAGGAAATGCGGCATGATACAAGTACACAATAAACAACTAAAATAAATATACAAGACGCTATTGGGTATGAAATAATCATACAAGGTAAAGAATAATAAAGAATGATAGTGGGACCACTTTATAAAGGGTAGTCAGAGATAGGGCTGTCTACATGATGAGAGCTCAGCCATGTAAAGAGCATAGTACACGCAAAGGCCCTGAGGTGGAAACCAGCTTGCATGTCTGAGGAACAGGAAGAAGAGCCCATGTGGCAGGAGGGTGGTGAGATGTGGAGTGAGTAGGAGATGAGGTGGCAGGGCCCCATCATGTCAGTTCCTTCAGGCAAGGAAAGTAGTGGAATAAAAGTTGTATTTTACTCTAGGCATATTGGGAAGCCACTGGAGATCTTAAGCAAAGGAGTCACCCAGTCTGTATTTTTAAAACAACATTCTGACTTCTGTGTGGAAAAGGGAAGCAGAAAGACCAGTTAGAGGTATTGCAGTGTCCGGGAGAGAAGAAGGTGGCTTCGACTAGAGTGGTAAAAGTGGAATGGTGAGAAGCAGAAAGATTCAGGATATATTCTGGAAGTAGAGTCAGTGGGACTTGCTGATGGATTGGAAATTGAGGCTACAGTAAAAGGGAGGAATGGGGGATTATTCTAGGATTTTGGAAGGTGGTGTCATTTCTTGAGATTAGAAAGACTTGGGGTGAGTAGATTTGGGGTGGGGAAGTAGAGACCAAGAGTTCTGTTGAGGACAATCTAAGTTTGAGACGCTGTTGTCAGGAGAGGAGCTGGATATTGACGTCTAGAACTCAGGGAGAGAGTCATGGAATTTAAAAGTTGAGGGTACATGTGTAGTGTCTACAACTATAAGATGGGGTGAAATCATCTAGAGAAACAGGGGAGAGATGAGGAAAGGGCCCAAGACAGAGCTCTGGGCACCAAAATATGGAGACCGCATCAGGAAGCTGAGCTAGCAAAAGCAATTAAGAAGGAACCCTCACTGAACCTGAAGGAAAACTGGGTGTGTTGGCATCGCAGAAGCCAAGAGAAGAAATGCATTAACTGCTAGTGCTTGACACACAGTAGACACTCAATGACAGTTAGTTTCCCTTTAATGGAAATAGTATCATTCATTCATTGTAGCTCTTTCAAAGGATATAATATTACTTTTCATCTCAGCATAAATTCAATTTGCGATGGTATTTTTTTCCCTTTCATATGTCCTTCAAGGTAGAACTACAGAGCCCCGAAGAGCTGTGGGTTGATCCCCTCTCTTCTAAAGCCTACAATCCCACCAGGTTCAGATTTCTTTTCCTGCCTGAAGTTCACATGATTTAATTTGCCTGCGTAACCTTCTGTCATAGGTTTTTATGGAGTCCTGGCATCTAACAGAGTAATTAATGCTTTAGGCTTTTAGGAACTGTTTCAGGGTTTTATTAATCACCTTTGTGATTGCACGTATGAATTATGAAGGAGTTATTTTGGTAGTTGGATTTCCCCCTCAGAAAAATTTCTGTATGTGTTCATTATGAACTGACAGCCTGAAGAAGAAGAATAAAAAGGGAGCGTGTTCCCTGGGTCCTATGCAGGCATTTCAAAATTATCCAGAGGAAGGATTACTTCTTAGTAAACAGAAGACATGCGAAGTTGGTAGTTAGACGTTTTCTCTTTCTTTTACTATAATTAAGTAGAGGTTGTCTGTGACTGCCCTGAATATATGGATTTTGTGAACTGTTTAAAGATGTGTGAACATGAGAAGGAATTTGTGGGTTGTCTTTAATTCTTCTATGATTCCTGTCATTGGAGGAAGCTAGGTTAGTATGCTGTTGTTCTGGAGTCCTCTCAAGAGACAGAGGTATCTAAGTAACTGGAAAGAAAGAGAAATTTATTTTATAATTAAATTTATAATTTAAAAGTCCCTGGTGGTGCAAATAGTTGCACTCGACTGCAAACCTGAAGGCTGACGGTTCAAATCCACACAGCATACCACAGAAGAAAAGCCCTGGTGACCTGCTTCTGTAAAGATTACAGCCATGAACACCCTCTGGAGCAGTTCTGCTCTGTCACATGGGCTCACCATGAGTCCGAATCGACTCTACACCAACTAGCAACAACAATGAAGTCCTTATACATTTTTATTTAGGGAAGACGTCATTATCCGTTCATGGATTTTCAAAACTCTGTGCCGTATCTGAGATCAGGGTATGGAAAAAGAATGTGAATGTGCATAGTCCTTGGGATGAAATTCTGAAGTATTAAAAATAAAACACAATAACTGTTTTCTTGGAAATTCCTCTCCCTATGGCATCCCCTCACCCCCAGGTGGTTGCAGGTTCTTCGCATAAATGCTGGTGTGACTGCCTGTGGGTCCTCCTTGCCATTTTCCTTGGCATGGAGGTAAATGTAGGTTTCCTCTGTGTTTATAGGAAGTTTTACTCCTGTTGCTACTTTATTCAGAACAGGGCTGTTTTCAAAGATTAGAGTGATTTTCTGTGATTCTGCCATACTTGGGAATATTTTTGAGACCACAGATAGATGACTAAGTAGTTACACGGATAGAGGCAGCCGCTCTGCTAAGTATCCGATGCCTTGGCTATTGAGCGAAAATCCCTGTTATTGCTTGAACTGCCATTTTCACTTTTCCTACATTGCTGGTTGGGATGGGGGAGGGACGGAAGGAGCTGGGGATAAGCGGGGGAGAAGTCCATTTGCAAAGTTAACAGCGGAAGTGCTCAGGCAGAGCAGCAGACATCTGATCTGAATTCTTATAGATAAGAGAGGGATTCAATACCAGGCTGCTGGACCACCTTCCTAATTCACCAGCAGCTTGCTGGGACAGATTGTGTGCACTTCCAATCTGATGGTGTTTTAATCTTAATTTACTTGCAAACTTTTTTTTTTTTTTTTTTTTTGGTAGGTAACAGTGTTTCTGACAAAACTGATAAATTTCCTAAAGCTTAACATTCAGGTTCTTTCTTCATATGAGTGTTCCATAATTATATATACATTTGGGCTCAAAGGTCCCAGTCTAGCAAATTCCTTTCACAGGAGTATGATTCGAGAGCCCATTCTCTCATTAATTTTATTTGACATTTATGTCAACATTACATTCCTAGCCTAAGAGGAGAAATTGCATGTGTATGCGGGGGTGTATTTTAAAATTTGAGTATTTAGGTTGGCAGGGCAAAGTAGCCAGCTAAGTCTGCTAAAGCAGCATTTTCTAAGTTAGTTAATAGAAAGTGGTCTAAATGCACTAAATTTAAATTGTTCTACAAAGTGCTAAATGCTGCAGAATGTGACTGTTCTGATGTTTCTAACATTTTTCCTCGGGGGCTCCCAGAGTTAAGGAAAACGGGGGTCTCGGGGAAATTAACTTGAGAACCATCAGAGGGAAAAGAAACAGAAAATAAGTCGCTTGTGGTGTCAGGAATGGAATTTGCTTATTGAGAGCTTGTGCCAAAAGTAGAAGACCTGATTCTTCTCCCGCTTACCCTAGCTTCAGAGAGAGTTCATCAGTTGAATACGCAAGCATCCAGTTCCTAGTTCCGCCGAGTGAAGAGTTTCATAAACACTGCACTTGAGGTGGGAGGGCAGTAGCAAGCCCCCTTCGCAGCATCGTGAGCTGCATTATTTCTCTGAGTGCTTTATCACATGGCTACGACATTGCCTCTTGGCGATTTCATGCACACTGGAAGGAAACGCTGCCCAGTTCTGCACCATCCCAGTGACGGGTTGTGGACTGGACATTTGTAAGCCATGAGGTGAGCCATCAATGCCTGATTTTTGGGTGTAGATCACCAGGACTTTCTTCCTAGTCCATTTTAGTCTGGAAGATCTGCTGAAACCTGCTCTGCATCAGGTATTCTTAGTTGCCATAGACTCAGCTCCAACTCATAAGGACCTCATATATGACATAATAAAATGTTGCCTGGTCCTGCACCATCTTTGTAATTTTTGATATATTTGAGCCCGTTGTTTTGTCCACTGTGTCAGCCCGTATCATCAATGGCCTCCCTTGCCTTTGCTGACCCTCCGCTTTACCAAACATGATGTCCTTTTCTAGCGATTGGTCTTTCCTGATGACATGTTCAAAGTAAGCAAGCCAATACAGTAGAATACTGTGCAACGATAAAGAGTAATGATGAATCTGTGAAACATCTCACGACATGGATGAATATGGAAGACATTTTGCTGAGGGAAATAAGTCAGTCACAAAAGGACAAATATTGTATGAAACCACTGTTATAAAAAACAAGGAAAGGTTTACACACAGGAAAAAAAAATTTTGTTTTGATAGTTACCAGGGATGGGAGGGGGATGGAGGGAAAATTACTAACTAGATAGAAGACGTGTTAATATGGGTGAAAGGAAAGGCCATATACACTATGGGGTAACTTAGCACAACATGACCAAGGCAAAGGAAGACACTGAGAGGAAGGCAAGAATAAAGGGCAACTATGCAATTACTACAACATACACAATCCTGCAACAATAAGTATTAACAAACAATAATCTGTGAATGGATATGTAGGTAGATAGGTATGCTAAAGAGAAGAGGTATGGGAGGGTGTAAGGGAGCTCACCCACCTGCAGATATAGGTTTGGTTGTGGATATTTCTACATACATAATTGTAAATGCTGTATGTATATTAAATAGACAGTAGAGCACACAAGGGGCAGAGTCATGGAAACTTCTTAGACATACTCTTGGGACGAAATTCTTAGGCTTGAAGGTGAAGGACCATAGACTCGAGGGACATCTACGTCATTTGGTACAACATAGCTCATAAAGACAATGTTCTGCATCCTACTTTGGTGAGTAGTGTCTGGGGTCTTAAAAGCTTGTTAGTGGCATCTAAGATACAACTATTGGTCTCTTCCAGTCTAGACCAAAGGAGAGTGAAGAAAACCAAAGACTTAAGGGAGCAGTTAGTCCAAAGCATTAATAGACCACACGAACCACAGCCTACACAACCCCAAGACCCGAAGAACTAGATGGTGCCTGGCTACCACTACCAACTGCTCTGAGTGGGATCACAATAAAGGGTCCCAGACAGAGCAGGAGAAAAATGTAGAACAAAACAATCAAATTCACAAAAAAAGATCAGACTTACTGATCTGACAGAGACTGGAGGAATCACTGAGACTATGGCCTTAAGACACCCTTCTGACCTGGAACTGAAGCCATTCTTGGAGACCACCTGTGATGGTTAAGATTGTGTGTCAACTTGGCTGGGCCATGATTCTCTGTGTTTTAATGTAATCACTCCCATGATTGAATATACTGTGAGTAGTCAGTCAGATGAAAGGGAGTCTCCTTGGGGGCGTGGCCCGCATCTGTATATAAGCAGACGTTCTGGCTTTTTGCTCTCTCTGGATCCTGCGGCTGCTTCCTGTCGTCTCATCTCCCGTTCTTGGGACTTGAGCTGTCAGCTAATCTGCCGAACCTGGGATTCGTCGATCTGCACAGCCTGTGAGTGGGAGCCCTGCCCTCCGACCTTCCAATCTTGGGCTTGCCAGCTTTTGCAGCTGTGTGACTTGGGAGAGGCCTCTACCCTGATCCACGGACTTGGGACGTACTAGCCTCTACAATCACGTGAGCTGTTTCCTTGATATAATCTCTCTGTATATGTATATTTATACATTTTACTGGTTTTGCTTCTCTAGAGAACCCAGCCTAAGACAGCACCTTCCAGCCAAACAGTAGAAAGACCCATAAAAAAAACAATAACACTTGAGAGGAGCGTGTTCCTTAGAACAATCGGTTATACGAGATCAAAAGGACAACATTTTCCCAAAAGCAAAGATGAGAAGGCAGGAAGGGGGAGAAAATCCAGACAAAAGGAAACAGGAAGCCCAGGGCAGAAATAGGGAGAGTGCTGACACATTGAGGGGAATGGAACAATGTCATAGACCTCTTTATGTACAAACTATCAAATGGGAAACTAATTTGCTCTGTAAACTTTCAGCTAAAGCACAATAAATAATTTTTTAAAAAGTAAGGAGGCCAAAGTCGCACCATCCTCACTTCTCAGCATCATGGCAACCACGGCCTCCACTGACAGACTGGTGGTGGCTGTGCATGAGGTGCATTGGCTAAGTACTTAACCTGGGCCTCCCCCATGGAAGGCAAAAACTCGACCACAGAGCCACCACTGCCTCCACAACATTGCCTAGCACTTCACAAAGTAGACCCAAAGCATGACCTAGATTTGTGAACTCTAAGCAAGAAACAATTGTGAGATAATATTGATATCCTTTGACTTAGGGGTCTAGGTTGAGTTTCAAATCGGTGGATGTCACGAGAAAGGCGCCATCCCTAAGCATATCCCTGACAGAGCATGTCAGGTCCTTTTGATTCTAAAATGCTGACTTTTACATGCTTTGTGGTTTGTGTGCTCTGCAGCCGTGCTTTGTGCTTGGCCTTAAATGGTGAGTTGCAGACTGGGCTTTTGTTTTGTCGAGAATTCACTGGTGTTGGACAGTACTGGCCTTTGGCAAAAGTGGGGAGTGGGCAGCTTGTCAAGCCCCCTTGTTAGCTGCCGTCAAGTTGTCTCTGACTCACGGTGACCCTATGTACAACAGAATGAAACACTGCTCGATCCTGCACGATCCTCATGATTGCCAGCGTGTTCGGGTCCCTCATTGTAGCCACTGTCGCAAATCCACCTCACTGAGGGTCTCTTTCACCCTCACTGGCCCTCTGCTTCACCAGAAATGACATCTTCCTCCAGCGACTGATACCTCCTGGTGATGTGTCCGAAGCAAGCGAGTCAGACAGTGCTCTGTTGTTATCCATAAGGGCTTTCTTCCTAGTCTGTTTTAGCCCAGAAGCTCTGCTGAAACCTGTCCACCATGGTGACCCTGCTGGTATTTGAAATGCTAGAGGCATTGCTTCCGGCATGACAGCGACACACAGTACAACCAAGTGACAGACAGGTGATGGCAAGCCCCCTTACTCACCTTCATTCCAGCGTTCACCCCTACCCCTCAGTGTTCCCCACCCCTGCCAGGATTCACTAATCCCAAACAAACATTCCTGCTCTCTTGACACATGCTGTCTTCATCATGAATCCCAAGGGTCAAGTGGCTGGTGAGCCCATCCTGACTGAGGTCCGTGTGACAAGCCCTTCGAGGTCATCACGAGAGTGATTTAACTACGAGCTTCCGTGTCCTCTTGGTGCTCTAGACGCCGAATGCCTGCGAAAGGTAGAGATTTTATCATGGAAGGAGAGGTGAAACTTTGAGTCCGTCTACCTTCATTGTAGTCGGCTTAACCAAACCCAAACCAAACCCATTACCGTTGAGTCAATTCCCACTCATAGCAGCCCTATCTGACAGGATAGAACTGCCCCATGGTGTTTCAAAGGAGGGCCCGGTGGATTCAAACTGCTGATCTTTTGGTTAGCAGCTGTAGCTCTTAAGCTCTTACCCAGTATGCCACCAGGGTTTTCGTAGTCAGCTTAGACTAATTGCGTTCTCAGTGCCTCATTTTATTGTAGAGGTCTTTGATTGTCTTACCCGTGATCTCATCTGCTTAAGCTTCTGGCCCGCCTTGTAGATTAAAGCTAAAGTAGAGCCAAATGTGTTGTGTACCTGCGTGCTGGTGAGGGGTAGGGGCAGGTGTTTTGTGTCAGAGTTCTGTGCGTGTTCCCGCCTCCAAGAAGGTGCTGTATGCGAAAGAACTAGCTGTAAAACCCGTTGCTGTTGAGTTGATTCCGACTCATAGTGACCCCATAGGTCACTATAGGACAGGGTAGAACTGCCCCAGAGAGTTTCCAAGGAGCGCATGGTGGATTCAAACTGCTGACCTTTTAGTTAGCAGCCGAAGTACTTAACCACTATGCCATCAGTGCTGAACTCTGTAGGGAAGAGATTTTGAGAGCTGGGAGGGCCGTGGAGGTCAGGAGGCCACCTTTTCATGTACAGGTAAGACCAGAACGTTAAGACCCAGGTCTCCTGGCGTTTTCAGACTTCTTTCCTTGTTCCAGCCTCTGTAGAATGATGAGAGACGCTTCTCACTGTGACGTCAGTGTTGCCGTGTGCCGGCAAGTTGATTCTGACTCAAGTGACCCTATACGTCAGTGTAGTGTGGAAACCACACAGTTGAATGCCTGGGTCCCTACGCTCTGAGTGGCCGAGTTGGGTCTGGTACCCAGGTCCCTCGAATCCTCAGTTCAGTTTTCATGGGTGAAAGAGATTAGAGGCACCCACTGACCTGCAGAATCCTGGGGCTGTCTTCCTGCTTGTCATTGAACAGATCCCCCCACCTCCCGGGCCTTTTTCATCCCCAAAGGAGACCCAAAACCTTATTATTGTTGTTGTTAGCTGCCACAGAGTCAGCCCCAACTCACGGCAACCAGCCCCGTGCACAATGGAATGAAAGTCTACCTGGTCCCTAGCAATCCCCATGATGGATTATGGATCAGACCATTTTGATCCATAGGGTTTTTATTGGCTGATTTTCAGAAGTAGATTGCCAGACCTTTCTTGCTAGTTCATCTTAGTGTGGAAGCACCACTGAAACCTCCTCAGCATCATAGTAACACACAAGCCTCCGCTGACCGATGAGCAGTGGCTGCCCATGCGGTGCATTGGCTGGGAATGGAACACTGGTCTCCTCCATGGAAGGCGAGAATTCTACCACGGAACCACCACTGCCTCAAAACCTTACCTGGGGTGAATCTGCCCTTATTGAGGCTCTGCCTCCTCTTGTGACTTGGTTGAACTAGCTAGGACTCCCTTAGATAATGCCCATTTCTCTGGAAGCCCTGGCCTCTGATGCCAGCTGCCCAGTAGTGACACTTTTCAGTCAGTAAGTGGTGAGGGTCTGGTCTAGAGGGGCTGAATGATTGGGTGGGGGGTGCAAGGAGAGTCACTCAAATGAACCATAGCTTCAGACCTGACTGTCATGGTTATTCCCTCTGCCTCCTACTCCCTTAAGGGTCCCTGCTGGCGCAGTGGTTACGTGCTCGAAAGGTCTGTGGTTTGAACCCACCCAGCAGCTCCGCAGGAGAAAGCTTAGTCTTGGAAGCCCTATGGGACAGTTCTACTTTGTCCATAGCTGGTCCAGAATCGACTCAAAGACACACAACAATAATGCTTATCCCCTTACAAAATGACTTCTTTTCGCTACTAAAGACCTCCCTTTAATCAGATCCCCCCTGCCCCTGCCCGCCAAGGGTTCCCTAGCACCATCATCCACACTGCTTGGCCCAGGACGGAGCTCAGGTAATGCGTGCGGTGCGAGTTTTGTTCACCACCACAGTTTAGAAACTGCCGGTGGACTAGCTCTGTGGATGGGAGCCCCAGTTCCCTCCTTTCATGAAACACTCGGAAAGCAAGTGCAGCTGGGCTTCTCCATGTGCCATTTTATTGGCTTTTGGCTTTTTGCAGTGTATTTTTAATATACTTTGTATGCTGTATCTGAGCAAATCAGCAAGTATGTTTTGAAATTAAATATTTGCTAAGGGCTAGGCTCTTCTCACGTTCAATTATTGATAACAAACCTCCCAGATACTGTATGAGGCTTGATGATATATGATTTTTGAGTGACCTGCCATTTATTAGACTTTATCTGCCCATGAAATCCATTTTCAATTCAGACCATATCTACTTGGGGATTGCTTGCCAGAAATCTATTCCCAGGTTTCTCCTTCTTTCCGTGAAATATCTCTGGCTCAGCACCTTTCCCAAGGTGGCTGATCTAATCTAGGCCCGATCACTTATCGCTTCTCATTTCCTTTGGCAGGTCTGTCAAACTGGAAAGTGTACCTTGGGGACTCTCACAAGCCCTAGGCGACCCACCCCCTCACCCGTTACCTGTTCAGCAGGTTGGAAGAGCTGAATGCCCCGTACCAGAGCACCCCGTCTAGGGTCTATGAGCAGAAACCAGGTCACCTTTGTGGTCAGGATAACATAGTGGTCTCCCTGCCTTTCCCTCTTCCAAGAACTGTCTGGACTCTGACACATTGATCTGTGTTTAATGATCTGGAGCAATTAGAACTCATTTGCATGGCACGTTGGGCCACGAGGCCCTAGAGACGTTTTAAATTTCCCTTTTCCCTCTGACTTCTCCATAGACAGGTGCTTGCTTCTGGCGGCTGCAAGGGCCAGCTGGCAGGAGGACTCTAACTTGTCATCACAGAAATAAAACTTGTCACCTCTGTGTTCCCAACCTCTGTTCTTTCATGTTTAACCAGCACTCTAGATCCTTATAAACATGTCAGGGTTTCTATTTTTATTTCCTAATTAATTCCAAAAAGGAGCGGAAGACATTGCTAATGATAGAAAAGAGAAATAGACAGGTTGGACTGAGGGTGGCCCTTGTTTTTCCATTGAGATGAGGCTATTGAATGACTGTAGGGTGGGCAGCAAATTGAGAAATAAGTTGGGGCCTGCCAAGGCCTTGGAGGCCCTTGGGCCATCCTGGTCGGAATTTATGAACACGTCGATGAACACGTCGAAACTTATCAAATACGATAGCAAGTTATACTTCTTAGACTGATAGACAATAAAACCTCATTTTCTCAGGCACAAGGGAGAATGAGAACTTGCATGTACTGTGATTTTTTCAATTATTTGAAATTTATTCTTTTTAGTGCTGCTTTTGAAATTATATTCTCTGAGTACATTAAATTTAATATAGCCTTTGTCTTAATGACTCAGAATTATCTTTATAAACATCCAGAACTATGTGCTTTAGTGATTACAGAATTTGAACGATCTCAAGGGTGTAGTGTTTTAATTAAATGAGAATATCATCCATTCCATTTTTATTGAAAAGGCTAGAATAATAGACATGGAATAACAGAAAGAGTTTTGAATTTAGAGTCAAATTTTGGTTCTAATTTAAATTTAATCATTCATTAGCTGTGTGACCTTTAGCAAGTCTCTTAACCTCTCTGAGCATTTACTTCTTCATTTGTAAAAATACCGAATTGGACTGTAAGATTCCCAAGGTTGATTAGATTCCTAAAATCCTCTAATTTTGTAATCAGTGACCAGGCTATTCTGTAATGCCCAGTTGTCTTAAGGGATTTTGAGGTTAGGATTATTTGTTTCATTATGGTAGGGCCCCAAATTGCTAAGATTTTCTAGATATTGTGTTGACTTTTAAGTTTTCCTCTAGTCTATGGATAGGCAAAGTACAGCCTAGGGGCCAAATCTGGCCCATCACCTATTTTTCTAAATAAAGCTTTATTGGAGCGCAAACACACTTATTTGTTTGCATATTGCTTATGGCTGCTTTTAAGCTACAACACCAGAGTAGAGTAGCTACAACAGAGACCATATAGCCCATGAAGCCTAAATATTTATTATCTTACTGAAAACATTTGCTGACCCCTACTCTATTCTTTTTCTTTACTTTCAGCTTATCACTTTCCGTTGTAATCACTATCACTCTCTCCAGGAATCCCTTTTAATTTTTCACATCCGCTTAGCTCAGGCTGAGAAGCCAGACAATGTAAGTAGAATTATGTTCAAAGAAGAGTCAATGGCTCTGAAAAAATTTTTTAAAAATACTTTATGTTTGGTGAAGGTATATATAGCAAAACAGGTTCCCATTCCACATACTTTCACGATACTTATTCAGTCTGTATGCTGAGCAAATAATCTGAGAAGCTGGACTATATGAAGAAGAATGGGGCATCAGGATTGGATGAAAACTTCTCAACAACCTGTGATATGCAGACGACACAACCTTGCTTCCCAAAAGTGAAGAGGACTTCAAACACTTATTGATGAAGATCAAAGACTACAGCCTTCAGTATGGATTGCATCTCAACATAAAGAAAACAAAAATCCTCACAACTGGACCAATAAGCAACATCACAATAAAGGGAGAAAAGATTAAAGTTGTCAAGGATTTCATTTTACTTGGATCTACAGTCAACACCCATGGAAGCAGCAGTCAAGAAATCAAAAGACGCGTTGCATCGGGCAAATCTGCTGCAAAGTCCTCTTTAAAGTGTTCAAAAGCAAAGATGTCACCTTGAGGACTAAGGTGCGCCTGCCCCAAGCTATGTATTTTCAATCACCTCATAAGCATGTGAAAGCTGGACGATGAATAAGGAACACTGAAGAACGATTGGTGCCTTTGGATTATGGTGTTGGTGAAGAATATTGAATATACCATGGACTGCCAGAAGAATGAACAAATTTGTCTTGGAAGAAGTTCAGCCAGAGTGCTCCTTAGAAACGAGGATGGCGAGATTTTGTCTCACTTACCTTGGACATGTTATCAGGAGGGATCAGTCCTTGGAGAAGGACGTCATGCTTGGTAAATTAGAGGGTCAGTGAAAAAGAGGAAGACCCTCAACAAGATGGACTGACACAGTGGCTGCAACGATGGGCTCAAACACAGCAACGATTGTAAGGATGGTGCAGGACTGAGCAATGTTTTGTTCTATTGTACACAGGGTCTCTATGAGTTGGAACCAACTCGACGACACCTAACAACAACAACAACAAATGTTCGGTGACATTGGTTACATTCTTCAGTTTGTGTCAAGATTCTCATCATTTCTGTCTGGTTGTTCCACTCCCATTTATTTAGTCTGAGCAGAAATTTGAGGGAGCAATCTTTGACTGCAGTGCTGAGTGCATGAGTTATAAAACAGCTGTATAGAGGTCCTTCTTCCTTATTTAAGTTTCTGGGTTATTCTGTATGGTTATTTTGAATAGGAGAAGACTTACCAAAATTTGTAATTTCTAGACACAGCCACTGTGATTTTCCTGACAGTGGTTATGGGTTTGGTTATTTACTGTGGTTATTTGGTTATAGATTTCAGTAGTGGTTATGGACTTCTTCCCTATAATCTATTTCATACATATGTCATTGCTACCATGGTCACGTTCAAGGCAATAGCAATGAGCTGAACTAGAAATCCAAAGATCTGGCTTTAGACCCTACTCTGCTGCCACATGGCTATATGACCTAAGCCTGCTTCTTCATCTGTAAGACGGGGAAGATAATAAATGCATCACAGTGTTTACTGCATGGGGTACCGTGGATTTCAACTCCATCTCCCACCTGCCTTCCCCACCACTTGGGTAGAGCAGTCGTGAAACTCATATGCCAAGTTATAGAACATGAAATGGGCCACGAGCGATAGTGGGCAAGATCACTCTGCCTTAAAAAATACCAAATGAATAACGAGATTGTTGACACAAAGTGAAGAATGTAACTCATGTCACCACAGTGTATGTGTACAAATTGTTTACTTGCAGAAATTTGTACATGTTTTGCTCTGTATATTTTCACCAAAAATAAAACACATTATTAATTAAAAATAAAAATACCAAGTGATTCCATGTGGTTCCTCTTCCATATGGCCAGGTGAGTAAGCCTTGCCAGAGCTCTGCATTGGCTCAGCTATTGATAGTCCAACTTTGATTCCCGTTAGGTCCCTGCTCTTTGTGTGCAGCTCCCTGGGGCAGTCAGGGGAAGGAGACAGGGTGATAGGCAAGATGCTGTCATTTCATGGGTCCCTGGTCATAATAGCATCAACACTCTACCCCGATTCCTATGAGTAATTGATGATCGTACTATCTGGTGGGCATGGATCTGAGATCGTGTATGTAGAGATGTTGTTAGGTGACTGCTACCCATTCTGGTCTGTAACTAAAAGTAGGGGTAATTTTTTGTTTTAGCTCCAAGTCTCCACTGACTAGAACAATGTCTGGCTTCAACAAATGTGTTTTGAATTGGTTGACCATGACCAAGATTTTATTTTGTGTTAACAGTGTGTCTAGGTAGACCTCTATTTAGTCAGACATTGAAAATTGATTCACTGTCTAATGCTCAGTGTCAAAACCAGAGGAAGTAGCCCTTCCTTCAGGAGATAGAAAGAGAAGGCAGGCAACAGCTGCAGCTACAGCAGAAGTGGGCTGAACTCTTAGTGGGAAGACTTGTCTTAGCCCGCAGCCCACACAAGATCCCTGTGGCTTTCCACCGTCCATACCCTTTTCCCCCAAGACTGGCACCCACCTCTCCCCTCCATCCCTTCTGCCTCTCTGCTGCCAATAGGTAATCTGGGTCAGATGATGGGAACTGAAAAAAGACAAATCAAGGGATGGTATCCTTTAAACATAATATACAGCTCAACTTGAAGGTTATCAAGAAAGGACCAAATCATCCATGATCCAAACCAAATACATAGAGGAGCTTCCTTCTGTTAGATGTACTTTCTTGGAAACAAATAACAAAAACTTTATTTATTCATTTAAAAAAAATTGGATCGCTCATTTGTGCCAGGCATTACACTAGTTGTTGGAGTTACAGCAGAAAGCAGATCAGAGGAGGCCTCTCTATCGGCAAGACACTTACATATAATGAACAAGTAAACAAGCAAGTGAGGTAATTACAAATTGTGATAAGAAGCAATGAGGAACACAAATAGGGTGAGTTGGGGGGAAAAAAAAAACTGGAGGAATCCACTTTAGGTAGGGTGGGTAGGGCCTAGCCATGAGGAAGTGATATGTATGAAAAGTCCTAAAAATCGAGAAGGAGCTCACTGTGCAAATAGTGGAAAGAAGAGCCTCTGGGCTCAGAGGCCAGCACGGTAAAGGCCCTGAGGCTGGTGGAGGGAGCTTGGCTGTCTTGTGGAACTGGAGCAGCATGAAAGCATGGGACAGTGTGGTGCAGGATGAGGTGGCCAGAGTCCAGGTCAGGCTGGTCTTGGAGGAGGTTAAGTAGATTCTAGCTGCAGTGGGAAGCCAGTGACCAGTTTCAAGCTCGGGAATGACATGGTCACGCTTCTGTTTAGAGCATCCCTTTTGCTTCTTTGTGCAGTATAGTTTGCAGGTGAGCAAGAGAGGAATGGTGGAGACCAGGTGAGCAATGTCCTGGCCTTGAGTAAGGTGGTGGTAGTGAAGTTGAAGAGAACCTTCTGGTGGATTGGAATGGAAGGGGGAGAGAAAAGGAGGGGCCTGGGATGACACATAGGAGGTGGCATTCAATGCAATGGGAGAAGTTTGGAGTGTAGGAGGACATGCTTGGGGGGAAAACCTAAAGTTGTGCTTTGAAACTAAGTGTGCAGGTGGCACAAGGCACCCTTTGGAGCTGGTTGGTGTGAACCACTATAGCTTTTCTTGTCCTTGCCACTCATAAATTGTGCCGTGCTCCCATAAACAGCTAGCTGTCTTCCTTCGTATGAATTTTCCTTAATACTGCTTTGTTCCTGGGGTTATGCCACATCATACCCTCAGCACCTAACACAATCGCTTGCTTGCAGTAGAAGCTCAATAAATAATTGTTGATGACATTGTCTGCACCAAGCACCCCTGACTTGTTCCAAGAGCTTAACTCTAAATCAAAGAAAAAGAAACCGTGGTTAAAGAGGAAGAGAGGCAAATGAAGAGTTGGGTTTTTTCGTGGCAGGATGATGAAATGACTCTTTTTCTAAATAGAGATTTTAGATGACTAATGAGAAGGAATGAAAGCTGAAAGAGAAACTAGTTTTAGGGAACACAGGTAGACATCTGGCCCTTGCACAATCTTCCTTGGCCTCTGTCCGCGTAACCTGGGGTCAACTGTTGATCGGGGTCACACACACACACCTTCTTTCTTCCTTCCCCTTCCTCCTCCCGCTCTTATTCCCAGCTCAGAGAAAAGAAAAGACAAAGCATCAAAGACGAGGAGGGCAAGGCCGTGGGCTTCTTTCAAGAGTCTTAGAGGCTGGGAGTGTCTTTTGGAAAATGTAGCCGCTGTCAAACACCAACATGAATGAGTCATGAATAATTTCATCTGCTGAAAACCAGAACAACGAGCCTAATTTTCACTTCATCATTTCAGGGTTTTGGAGATTGAAGCCAGTGATAGTACTACCACTTATTAACTTCAAAGTTCAGTTCTGTGATATAGCCCATGTCCCAAACTAGGAATTTTTGACAAAGCAAAATAATGAGGGTAGTGCCTTTGTGCTTTTAAAAGCTAAGCATTTGCTTTCTTTAAAAAAAAAAAAAAAATTTAAGTTATTTCTTCCCTGTAGGAAAGTAAAGAAATCTGTGATAAAATAATAATTAAATGCTGACAGTGCTAAACTTCTACCCAGCATGAGCTGGCAGCCGTTTCATACCAAAACATTAGGTCATTTGACGGAAAAAAAAAAAAATCTGATTAAATACCTTGGTAGGCTTCTCTGCTTAGCTGTTCTTAAAAGAGCTGGAGCTGGTGACAGTAACGAAAGGGTGTGATTTGACAGCCACAATTTACTTTTGAAAAAAAAGGTGAAGTAGTAAAGTACAGTGTGTGTGTGTGTGTGTGTGTGTGTGTGTGTGTGTGAGGTTTCTACTGCAATTTCTTGTTGGTCTTTACTGGTGGGATTTGTTTTGCTAATCGTTTGCTTCTAGCAGTTTTGAGGAGCCCAGCTAGCCAGGAATTTTGTGAGATGAAAAGTCCGTTGTGTTACTAAGGGTTGGGGGGCAATTTAGATGCCAGCCTTTCTTTCTTTTCTTTCCTTTTTTTTTTTTAACCCCGTTTTCCATCCAGCAGGTTTTGTTTTTCCTGGCTTAAATGACCTTGACGCGAACAGGTTTGGGAAATGAAGTGCAGGTTGTGGGACTCATCCTCACTGCCCGTGTATTAATTTTCTGCGGCTGGCAGCTCACAGCATCTCTTTGTATTAACTCGCCACGGCGTGAGGGCTGCAGGCCAGAATTGACTCGAAGACGGAGTGATTATGTAGCATATGGTAAATGTGACAACCACCACTACTTACTCCTTGACGTCTACTGCCGATCGGAGGTTTCTTGAGTTTGCAGGTGTTCTCCTTTTTTTTTTTTTTTTTTCAGAGTCCCTGGGTGGTGCAAACAGTTAATGCACTGGGCTGCTAAGCAAAAGGTTGGAGGTTTGAGTCCACCCAGAGGAACCTTGGAAGAAAGGCATGTCAATCAACTTCTGAAAAATCAACCATTGAAAACCCTACGGAGCACAGTTCTACTCTGACACACATGGGGTCACCACGAGTGGTGAGGAACTTGGAGGGCAACTGGTTTATACTCTGACCTTCAGTGGATTAAGGCAAATGACTTCTTTTGGCTCTGATGTTATAGAATCACAGAGCTTTGATCCTGAAAGAAGCCTAGCATCCCTCCAGTCCAAATACCTCCTTCCACAGATGAGGACACTGGGGTCCAGGAGGTTACCCTGTTAGTTGCAGAATGGAGCTTGGAACTCAAGTCTCCCAAGTCCCTTTTCTGTTTTTCCTTTTCTGTCCTACCTCTCAAAAGCTGAAATGAAGGTGAGGTTGGGTAAGATTTCCCATGGAGGGTTTTTGGAGACGCTTAGTTGCTTTAAATCATTATCACCTTCAGCTGTACTTTCGGAGCTCGTTCTGTCCTTATGCTTTTCCTGTCAAGAGCAGGAACCCGAGTCCCTTCCATTTATTATTAATGATGATGATATGTAGTTTTTGCTTTTTAGCAAGGAGTGAGAGCGTATGAGTCAACCCAAGGATTAGCCATAAAAAAGAGATAAAGTTAGAAACGATTCAGGGAAAAGATCTGCATTGTAGGCAGTTATTTGTAGAGATTCTCTGGGATCCTTTTCAGGCAGCATTAAAGCCGATCATTTTGGGAGTTGATTCTGTGTTGGAGAGCATTTCTTCAGCATTCACAATTATCATACCTTTCTCCTTAATTATTATTTTCTTCTACTAGCGCCTCCCTCTAAATTTGTCCCTGGATGGCGCACAGTTAACACGCTCGGCTGCTAACTGAAAGGTTGGCAGTTCCAGTCCACCCAGAGTGACTGAGAAGAAAGGCCTCTACTTCTGAAAAGTTAGCCATTGAAAACTCTCTGGAGCATAGTTCTGCTCTGACACACATGGAGTCGCCATGAGTCAGAGGTGACTTTATGGCAACTGGTTTACTCTAAATTCACCTTCTGGGAAGCTTGACCTTTTAAATTTCTTTGATCCTAGCACACTCTGCCCAAGATCCGTAGTGGCACCCATTTCCTGCCATTGTTATCTCCTGCCGTTGCCCCGTTGAGCTTTCCTCAAACCAACTGGATCCACTTTCTGATCTCCAAGTATGCCATGTACCTGTCCACCTCCGGGCTTTGCTCTGTCTCCTCTTACCGTTTGAAATGGTTCCCCTTCCCTTTCTTCCCACCTGAATACAGTCTGCTCCTCAGGGGTCTGCGTCTGTCACCCCTCCGTCACACATGCTGTCTGGACATCCTAACCAGGAAGTGATCTCTCCTGAGTGAGGTCTTGTAGAACTGCTGTCTGAACCTTATTTGGATCTCACAGGACTGCCTCCTAATGCTGTTCCTTTATAGAAGCAGTGGATTCGCAGCCATAAGACCTGCCTTTTAGTCACAGTTCTGCCATGACCACTTCGTATGGCTGTAAGACCAATTTCTAGAAAAAGATTTCACGTTTGGTAAAGTAGAGGGCCAGCGAAAATGAGGGAAACTCTCAATGAGATGGACCGACACAGTAGTTGCAACAGTGGACTCAAACGTACCAATGATCATGAAGATGGCGCAGGACCAGGCCACTTTACTTTCTGTTATGCATGAAGTGGCTGACTTGACAGCATCTAACAATGGCAGCAATAACAATCAATGTGGGGCACTTCCGATACTGCCCTCCTCGCTGAGGTTCTACGTGAATCAGACAGGAAAGACTATTAAAATTATTTGAAACTCCTCTATGAGGAATGCTATGCAAATATTTACAGAATCGACTCAATGGCAACTAAGAACAACAACAACGTTTGTCAGTTTACTCTCCTGTAAAATGAAGCATTAGTACCAGGTGAGAATTACTAAAAATAGGAGAGTGCTTGGCTCATAGTAAGTCATCAATAATAGTCAACCTTCGTTGTCGCTGTCGTCATTATCATCTTTCCCATTAACAATATCTTTGTAGATTGAACCCTCCAGGACAGAGCTTGTGTTTAGAAATCTCATCCATGCACAGGATGGAGGCTTGTACTAGATGCTTTGTAAACACTTGCTAGAAGAATTGATAGTCCCATTCCTCTTGCTGGGTGTGGTACTTAGACTCTCTCTCTCTTTCTTTTTCCCAAGACATTAAAATTCCCACTGATCACTCTTTAGCCTGGAAGTTTCTAAATGAATAGAAATCTACTCTCTGACAGCAGTGCTGATTTTGGCTCTAACCCTAAATTAGTCTGATAGGTGAATTGCTGTGGTAATGCAGATGTCATCGTTCAAAAAGTGATCCAAATTCATTTTATTTTGATGCTCCCACACGAGGATGTAACACAGGCATGTTCTGAAGTGCAGCATCCTGTGTTAGTTTAATTGCGCCTGGTTTTGACAGTGTCAAGGTGTGTAAGGTCTTCCAAGTAACCCTTTGAAGGTGTATGTTTGAGGGCAGGATCGTTCTAGAACTGGCAGGGTAGAAAATTTCTGGTACATTTTTCTGTTCCCCAGTCTTCCACATTTTTGGTTAGGGTACCTGGATAAGTGACAGTGGATAAATGAGAAGAAACAGAAAAACCCTGTAATGATAACTTGGAAGTAAAAAAATTAATATATTGCCTAAAGATACATGGCACAATTTGCTCACCCACATCCCGAAATTTGCAAATTACATCCCCTTTGATGTACGTTACAATTTTAGAATTCCTTCCTGACCCCTGTTTGGGTAAAACCCACAAATACACTTAGCTCACCAAGTCCAAGTCCACCTGCCCCTATTTTCCCCATGGATGTAAAGACTGAAATCCCTTTGGGGGCTAATATGAGTGTATTCATTCTCTCCGTATACCAGTAGGTGCACTGAGAGGCACTGATACTCAACATCTGTTGACAACTGACTTCTCTTTCTAGGACATAAGACTGTGATAATTTTACCAAGAATAGATGGTGTGGTAGCAAAATTAGTAAGGTTTATTTAGGAGTTGTTTTCCTGTAAGAGACTGAATGGGAAAACGTTAAACTTCTGTTTCATAGATACATGTGGGGGAAGGGAAGTAGAAACTTCCATGGGAGGACCATAAAAACTGTTGCCTTCCATTCAATTCCAACTCACGATGACCCCCTGTGAGTCAGAGTAGAACTGTGCTCCGTAGGGTTTCAGTGGCTAATTTTTCAGGAGTAGATAGCCAGAACTTTCTTCCGAGGCGTCTCTGTGTGGACTTGAACCTTCAACCTTTTACCTGGGAGGTCCCATAGGAAGAGAAGGAAGATGATCTTCTTATTTTGATGTGATTTTGCATTAACAAAGCAATCACACTGGAACCCCTTCTCCTACATACACACACACAGACACACACACTTCTCACTCCAGAACCTTGTAACGAGATTACACCATCCTAAAGTTAGAATCAGAACAACACTAATGATAATAAGTGTACATACAATTATTCATAATTGTGCATACAACTCTCCAAGTATTTCTGAAAGACTGCCTCCTCTGTTACGGTCCCACCAATGGCTGTGAAACTAGGCTTTACCTTTGGAGGTGCCCCAAAGCCATCAAGCTTATGGGAGGCCACTGTGCA
This sequence comes from Dugong dugon, assembly GCA_030035585.1. Lineage (NCBI taxonomy): Eukaryota > Metazoa > Chordata > Mammalia > Sirenia > Dugongidae > Dugong > Dugong dugon. Next base: position 98,903,947 of record CM057472.1, on the reverse strand, counting down.
GCCTCACACCCTCATCATGAGAGCTGCAGGCACCTCGTGGCAAGGCCCACAAAGCACGATGTGTTCCCTCCCCTCCCCTCCAGATCAAGTGTTCATCCTCACCTTCTGCTCAAGCCCCGGTGGCCATTTTGGTTCCCAGTCATCTCAGCCGAGATAGTACCTCCTGTGCTCCTGAGGTGGTACGCTCGCTCGGAGCTGGTTTTCAGCTGGAAGACACCTGGACTCCCTTACCTGCCCATTTCTGCCAGTGTCCTTCCTGATTATTCCATGCGTGGGTCAAGGCAGTTGCTACGTATTTTAACTATTCTGGGTGCCTCTGTTCAAAATTTATGAACTGGGATAGCTGGAGGCCAAAAAGCAGAGTTAAGAGAGGGAGACCTGGCTCCAGTGCCAGCTTGTGTACTGTTTGGCTGTGTGATCTTGGGAGAATTAGTTACCTTCTCTGAGAGCAAAACAGATACCACGGCATCCATATCTTAGCTTGCCATGGAATCATATGCCACTGTGTATGTAAAACACGTATCCCAGTAACTGGTATGTAGCTCTCACTCAGTAGATAGAACCTGGCTTTATTTTTCTTTTGAATACCCTCAGGAATGGCAAAAAAAAAAAATAAATCATTTGAAAGCAGGTAATTTTTGCTAGGTAATGTAAGTTGTGGTCCATAACGATAGGTCGTTATAAAGAAATGAGCCTCAGACTCGTAAACTGGCTTTGGAGGCAATTCTAAAACAGCTATAATATGTACTACTATTGATAAAGCCAGTGTATTCCAAGGCCAGGTAGTCCTTGGGTGGTGCAAATGGTAACCAAAAGGTTGGAGGTTCGAATCTACCCAGAGGCACCTTGGAAGAAAGGCCTGGTGATCTATTTCCAAAACAATCAGCCATTGAAAACCCTGTGGAGCACAGGTTTTTTTGGGTTTTTTTCCAATTTATTTTATTGTTGTACTTTAAGTGAAAGTTTACAATTCATGTTAGTCTCTCCTACAAAAATTTATACATACATTGTTATGTGACCCTAATTGCTCTCCCTATACTGTGACAGCACACTTCTCCTTTCCACCCCTGATTTCCCGTGTCCATTCAACCAGCTCCTGACCCTCTCTGCCTTCTCATCTCACCTGTGGAGCACAGTAAAACTCTGACACACATGGGGTCACCATGAGTTGGAATCAACTCGACGGCAACTGGTTTTTATTCCATGGGTAGACTTTTGCTGTCCAAAGCTTCTGCATCAGAATCGAGTGGTTTAGGTAACCTGGGGACATGATACGGGTCCCCTTCCTCCCACTCAGTCCAGGAAGGCTATGTAAGGGGGTGGTCCTGCTTTTCTCTCCCATCCTTCACCTGGCCACCACCACCCAGCCAGCCCCGCTCTTGTGCTCATTACTGGGTTGTGCAAGGAAGACTAGCTTAGCAGACCCTTGTCTCCACCTCCCCGCAAAGTGTGTATATGAGCAAGCACAACTGCCCTTGTCCCCTTAGGTGTTGCTGCCCCTGCCCCAGAGCTTCAGAGAATAATGTCATCCAGTCCCTGACAGTCCACTCCAGTCAGTGTTGAAAGGAGTTTTGCTCCCTGACGCTAATTGTAAAGTTCCAATTTGTTGTGTTAAAAAAAAAAAGTCCTGTGACTTGTAATCATACTTTCTTTATTACCTTTTGACAGCACTGTGACTTCCAGACAAGGCAAGCAAGAGTCTGGTGTGATAAATGAGAAGAAATTTTGTGTTGAGAGAGGTCTAAGAGTAGGTTAGGAGCCCTGGTGGAGCAGTAGTTAAGAGCTTAGAACCCTGTGGGGCAGTTCTACTCTGTCCTATAGGGTTGCTGTGAGTCAGAATTGACTCGATGGCAACGGGCTTGGTTTTTGGTTTTAAGAGTAGGTGGCACTGAATGCATTAAGCATCCGGTCCAGGTAGTGAAAATCAGGCTGCAGGCCACCTCATCCCACTGTCACCCCAGCTTCGGAATCAACTCGACTGCAAAGGTGTTTTTTTTTTTAACTATATAATCAAAACCAGGCAGTAAATAGTGCAAATTCATCATTAGAGAAAAAGAAAATATTTCCTTTGAAATCTTTTCTGGAATCTAAGAGGCATTTTGATATCATAAAAAACAAAACAAAAACACTAGACTTGAAGGTAAACTACATGAATTCTAGTCCTGGCTGAAAACTCACAGTGAGGTCTTTGGTCAAATCTGCTAACCCATCTAAATCTCCAGTTCCTCAAGATTTGTATGTTTCCTTATCAGGTTATTGTGATTATCAAATTAGATACTATATGAATGGACTTAGAAAACTGTAAAGCAATATGCAAAAGACCAGTTTGGATATTATTTGCTAAAGAGATTGCCTTTAATAAAGAAAAAGAAACTCACCTAAGGTATGAACATGCAGTTGACAGAGAAGGAGACATAAGTAGCTCTTAAACATATCAGAAGAGGTTGACCTTCACTCCTAATAAGAGAAATGTAAACGGATACTTTAAGAGATCACTTTTACCTAGCAGACTGGCGAAGTTCAAAACAGTTGATTGGCCAGGATGAGGAGAAACACGTGGCTGGTGGAGTAGAAATTACACAGCCTCTGCCAAAGCAAACTGGTGATACTCATGGAAGTGGGAAATGCCTACATCTCGGGCCAAGCAATTCCACGTCTTCGAATTTGTTCTGCACATGTATTTGCACTTGTGCCCAATAAGGTAGCTCTACAAGGATAGAATGATCTGCAAGCTATGTTAAGTGAAAAATGCAGGATGCAGTGTTTATTGTATGCTACCATTTGTGTTTTTTTAAAAAGTAAAGAAATGCTAGTATTTGCACAGATTATAGCTGAACGTTTTCACCAGATTTAGATCATCATTTTAGAGGGGTTTTTTAGTATTTGGCTTTTATTATTATTATTATTTTGCTGCCGAAGAGTGGGACTGGGTAGCTGGTGACAGGGGTTGGAGGTTTATTTACTTTTCACTGAATATCCTTGTGAATTTTTTGGATTTTGTGCCATATGCAGGTATTAGCATTTTAAAAAATAATTGAAACAACAAAAGCAAACAAAAATAAAAAGAAAAGTGAACTCCAAAAACAATGGACAAAAGCCCTAACTATCTTCCCCTCCCCCTGCTGAAATAAAATAAGAGGAAAGAAAACAAAGTAAAATAAAATAAAATAAAAATGAAAGGAGGCAAGTCACCTAAGGAGAATTGTCCGTGCGTTTATTTCCTTTCCGGGCTCTCTCTTGCCTGACTTTCACACGCCTTTTTGTCTGTTAGAGTATTTTCTTCTTACTGTTTGGACTCTAGGGCAGAGGAGAACTGCCCCATAGGGTTTCCAAGGAGTGGCTGGTGGATTCAAACTGCCGACCATTTTGTTAGCACCCAACCACTTAACCACTGTGCCACCGGGCCTCCCCCACTTCTGGTTTTCATTTTTTTGGCTTTGGTATTGGGCTCTGGGAAACTAACTTGAGTTGACTCCTTGCAACTGCAGACACTGATTTTATTTTCACTGTTCTAATGAGCCAGACAGTCATGTCTGCGTGTTTCCTTTGATCTGCCAACCTTTATTTCTGAGATCTGAGTAACCCTTGAAAAGTTGTGAGCATCAGCCCTAACCTAGGCACCACTTGTCTCTGACTCTTCCCAAATGAGCGAGGAGTTGACTAGAAAGGGGCCTGTCACTGGGGCATGAATCTCCAGGGTAATTAGGAACCGTTCAGGGCAGTGATCCTAATTTTTTGAACATTTGATTGAACATTTTGGGAATTGACTCCAGTTCTGCTTGCCTGCTGTACTAGGAATGGAAAGTGGAGTACTTGGGGATTGTTACCTCTCAAGTTTTGCCTTCTTGATTTTACTCTTTTTCATTTCCATGTTGTTTAAGCACAGGGTCCCTTTAATTAGACTTGCCTTTTAAAGCGATGAACCCACAAGCACTACTTTATAGTTTTTCCTTCGCAAATTGTACCTTTTGTCTAATTATGGGAAACTGTGAGCCTTCTTTGCCACGAAGGCCAAATGGCAGCGCCCTCTGTGGATGTTCATGTGAACATGTGCCATGAACATGTGCCAAGAGCCCTTCATGTTGACTTCCCATGGCTTCCTTGAATTAGGAGAATTCATCAAAGCACATGTGGAGACACAGCTCCAGGCCCCAGTAAAGAGCCTGTTTTAGTCTATACATAGACAGTTTGGAGTTAAAGGCTAACTTAAACTATGGGTTGTGTTTACATTTCTATTGTCAACTGAAATCACTTGTTTGTTTGAACTGGGCTCAGCTTCCTTGCACATCACTCATACCTGTAAGTCAGAGATATTCTGCTTGATTGTGACACGCATATGAACTGCTGGTTGTATTTGCTGGGAGGGACTCGAGTTTAGCTAATATTTTCACAGAACTTTTCCAGCAATCCTTACAAGTTCACTTAAGCAAACAAATTGTTACACCCTTCGCAAAACAACTCTACATACAACGCTTGAGTGATTTTTCAGATGCACTTTACAATGATTGGCCCAAGGCCTATCCTGACATCATATACTACAGAAGCAGCTGTAGGTTCTTCTTTGAAGGAAAAGATAAATCTCAAGGCAGCAGATTTCCTTCTGTTTTCCTTCAAGAGCTTGGCTCCAATTCAGTAATTAGTTTTACGGATATCACCAAATTTTTATAATGATGGCATATAATATTCTTACCTTGTCTTGTTAGTTGCCTTCAAGTCAGCTCTGACTCATGGCGACCTTATGGATAATAGGATGAAATGTTGCCTGGTCCCATGCCAGCTTTATGCGTTTTTTTAAAGTGACTATTAATAGGTTCCCAGAATTCCTGGGTTCCCACCTTTTTGGGGTCTGGCATAAGAACTTTAAAACAGAAACACACAAACCAGCAAACAGTTTTTGCAAGAAAGCGTTCTGTCCTGGAATGAGTCATGGGTGGGCGCTTAGAAATAGCGTACCCCCCAGATAGGCAGAAATCTGGAAGAAGGGAAGAGAAAGTGTTGGGGAGGTAACCAGGCTTGTCATGAGTTCCCCCATATGCTCAACATGGCCCCCGCTGGGGACGCAGTGGTTGACCAGATAGACAGGACCTGCCGTAAGGAACAGTCTAGATGCCTTTAGAGAATTGTTGGAAGGCAGTAGTGGGAGATAACACTAGCGCTGTGGCCTCCCACTTAAGAGTTATGCAACATTGGAGAGCCAGGTGTGGTGCCTTTTGGCAGGGGTGGTTGGCAGAGATATAATGGTGGTGTGGATGGGATAGGTTGGGCCAGTAACAGGTGAGAGGGAGGGTGAAGACATTAGAAACTACTTCTGCTTTTTCGACTTTTAGTCCCACAAAACTGATCCATCTGATCAGTGTGAAACATTAAAAATCAAGGAGATTAACCCCAGAAAGCTGGAGCTACATCTCCTGAGCCCTCAACACAGTCAGGTGCCCCATGTAAAAGACATTTGCTCTCGACCTCACGGTCCTATCATTTGCTGTTTTTAAAATAGCTTCTTTTGCCTTGTGCTACAGTGAAAATATTTCTACAATTCTTGGTAAGTAAATTGAGTCTTAAAGCTTAAACCTCTGCCCCAGGCAAGGAAGCAAAGGATGTCATTGTGCATAACTTCAAAGGCTGATAAGATGTTTAAGGTCTCCACTCCCTGAAAGAGTTTCTTTCTTTTAAGGCCAGCCAGCAACATTTGCGCACACGTCCCACCATTATTCCAAAGAGAAACCTGAAGACCGGTTCTCTGTGGCCGAGGCTCTCGTTTGAATACACTCTCTCTCTCCCTGTGCCCTACAAAGATTGCATTGTGTTTTGGGTGACGGATGCCCAGTAAGCATGATATTAAAAGCAATACCTTTTCCGTCTGGAGGAAATCAGTAAAAAAAAAAAAAAACCAGTGGTCTCAGTTGCACCATTTCAATGTTTGCATGCAGCAGTCACTCAAGGACTTAGGGTTTTCTCATTTTTGTTTGTTGGATTATGACCGCGCTGGTGAAGCATAAGTGAGCTGCTTTCTTGCCGTCTGTGATCAGCCATCATTTAAAGTCTCTTGGTGACAAGTCATATGGGTGTAGTTGGGAGTCTGCTGTTTGTCACAGACACTGCTCTTTCTATCAATTTTATCCCTGGGCAATGCAGAACATGTTAATTTCTCTTCTATTGTCACCTGCAGGTGAGTTGGCACAGGAGATATGCTCCACCTATGAAAGAACGGGTGGGAGATTTTCCATAAATTGCCCAGGCAATAGGGAAACACTGGCTATGCTGCTGGAAATATTTGCAGTTGGCTGCACAGTCCTTTACACGGAATCTCTTACAGCTATAATAAGTAATTTCTATGCTTTGATTTTGAAAATGAAGGCCTGTACTCCCGATTCTCGGGAGCATAAGGCTTCAGAATGGAAGGAGACAGAGTCCTTGAACAGATTCCTTTACCCCAGCGATGGGGGGTAGAACACAGATGCTTTGATGGCCAAAGACTAGGGTGTCTCCTTTGTATCTCATACTTTGCAGCTCGTATGTGCTCAGTGTGTGCCTGTGGATGGCTTAATGAAAGTATAATTTAGTGGCGTTTGTCTGTAGTTCCCTTGTCCTACATCTGAATCCCTGGCCCTGCAGCACAGAGACAAAACTCTAGTCCTGCATCGGGAGGCCATTCTGCACTGCTCTCGCTTAGGGGCATCACATCACTGCCGTCTGTAGAAGGCGCATTAGCCAGCCTGCCAGAAAAAATGTAAAGTAAATGAAGATTTGGGAACCTTGCATTCCAGACCGGTGCCCTCAGGCAGACTGGAGGTGGCTTAATACAAGTATATTAGTAACACTCTGGTTGCACCCAGATCAAAGGTCAGAGAGCCTGCTGGGTTGCAGCCTCCAGGATGAAAACTGTACACTAGAAGTCAGTCTGTGTGACTTGGCCATGCCCTGAATCGCGAAGAAATATGCCAATTCTTTTGTGGATGTTTGAACCATCAGATGGACACTTTGAGGCCTCTTTGTCTGTAATAAATTGGATTTAATTCCTTCCTAACCCTCCCCTACCTTGGACTAGTTTAAGATTTGGGGCTTCTTCTAAAGTGGCGCCTCTTGGGGCCAGTGACACACACAAGTTAAATAGGTGGTGGAGCGGCTGCCAGGAGCCAGGGAGGGCTCTGTTCAGAGGACAGATCTTCAAGGGTGCTCTGGAGGTTATTGTTACTGGGGTTACTCTGTCCCATGGGGTCCTTATGAGTCGGAATTGGCTTGAGGGAAACCAACAACAACAGGAACTAAGGAGTCCCCGGGTGGTGCAAACGGTTAATGCGCTCGGTAGCTAACTGAAGGTTGGAGGTCTGAGTCCACCCAGAGGCACCTCGGAAGAAAGGCCTGGTGATTTGAAAAGTCAGCCGTTGAAAACCCTATGGAGCACAGTTCTACTCGGATGCACGTGAAGTTGCTATGAATCTGAGTTGACTCCAGAGCAACTGGTTCCAAAAAAAAGCCTGTTGCTGTCGAGTCGATTCTGGCTCATAGTGACCCTATAGGACAGAGAAGAACTGCCCCATAGAGTTTCCAAGGAGCACCTGGTGGATTTGAACTGCCAATCTTTTGGTTAGCAGCTGTAGCTCTTAACCACTATGCCACCAGGGTTTCTGGAATCACTGGTTAGAGGAACTAAAATCAAAGGTAAAGAGGCATCTTACTTTTTTTTCCTCAAACAGAATATGGAAATGTTTGGTCCTGATGTTGCCTGAATACGCATTTTCCTATAAGCCCCACAGCACAGCGGTGGGCACCTGGGAGCCCTTGGTGAGGGCTTGTTGATTAGTGGCCAGTGTCCTGCTGTTGTTGGCTGAGTAAGACTTTCAGATTCCATGGATCAGTACAACTTTGAAAGAAAATTCCGCCCCCCACACACTTTTTTCTTGCAGATAAGGGCTTTAAAAAGTTACCAGTTGTTATCACTGTAATTTAGAAAGCAAGGAACCTTCAAAACAAACCATAAAAACCAGTAAGAATTTAATTACAGAATAAAAAGCAGTCTCTTAAATTTAATACATTTAGCATTATAAAAAATGTAACACATTGTTCTTATTTTTCTCATTTTGTCTCTGACCAGTGAAAACTTTGTTATCGACAAGTATTGGTCTGTGAACTATTGTGTTAGATTACATAGATTATATATAATATATATATGCATGCATGTGTACGTGTGTATATATATATACAGACACACATACATATAAAACCCATTGACGCTGAGGTGATTCCGATTCACAGTGACCCTATAGGACAGAGTAGAACTGCCCTGTAGGGAGTCCAGGGAGCAGGTGGTGGATTTGAACTGCTGACCGTTAGCTTGGTAAGCAGCCGAGCTCTTAACCACTGCGCCACCAGGCCTCCCATATGTATATATTAATCAAAAATTAAAAATAATTATTATGGTGATAGTGTGCATTTACATTAGGCTTTTAATTACAGCATATCTTTACGTACGTTATCCAATATGATCAGTTGGTATATGCCTTTGAAACATAAATTAGTCTTAATAGCCTACACTAAATAGAATTAAGAATAGAAGTCTAGTGTTTAAATAAACGGTAAGCATCCTAGAGTCAAATATGAATAATTTCCAAAATTATATATTGCAGTGGTGTTTCCATATCTCTGTTGGCCTGCTTGAATATTAAGAGTAAATAAGCAGATAATACTGTGAGGATATGCACTCATATTTATAACTATGCATATAGCCTCGCTGCATACATGCATGTATTTATGATGGTATTTTCTGAATAAAGGAATCAGAACATATATTCTGATAAACATAAATATACACGGGGGGAATAATAAGAAAGTGATTTGAAACAGTACGAGAAAACTAGGAGCCCTGGTGGCCCAGTGGTTAAGCACTCGGCTCCTAACCCAAAGGTTGGCAGTTCAAACCCGCCAGCTGCTCAACAGGAGAAAGATGTGGCAGTCTGCTTCTGTAAAAGATTTACAGCCTTGGAAACCCTATGGGGCAGTTCTGTTCTGTCCTATAGGGTCACTACGAGTTGGAATTGACTCAAGGACAATGGGTTTATGAGAAAACTTGAGGAATATGTGGGGCAGGGATTAAAGAAGAGAGAGAGAGCAAGAACTAGCAAATGAAAGAGAGGTTTTTTATTCGAAGTGAATAGGGGTGTGTCCAGTCCCAACCCTGTATTTAAAAACAAATAGATATTTCTGGCTTCAACTCAAATGTTTCTATCATGAACATCTGAACGACGAGGGTGTCTGATTTTGAGTGTTCTCTTCCAGCAAGCAAATAAAGTATTTTCCCTTTGCCCAGCTCCTCCTTCTAGCTCCTACTTGCTCTCCTAGGGTTACAGCCTCCCTGGTGTTCTTTAAGGGGGCAGTGGTGGTCCGGTGGTAGAATTCTCATCCTCCATGCAGGAGACCTGGGTTTGATTCCCGGCCAGTGCACCTTATGCACAGCCACCACCCGTCTATCACTGGAAGCTTCTGTGTTGCTATGATGCTGAACAGGTTTTATTGGAGCTTTCAGACTAAGACTGACTAGGAAGAAAGACCTGGTGATCTACTTCTGAAAATCAGCCAGGGAAAAACCCTGTGGATCACAGTGATCCAAGCTGCAACCATTCTTGGGGATGGCCCAGGACTGGGCAGTGTTTTGTTCCGTTGTCAGGGACCAACTGGATGGTAGCCTAGTTGCTAAAGCGGTAGTCTCATTTTGAAAACTCGCAGTCAAGCTAGTACTTCAATTAGGTATTAATTAATTAACCAATTAATTAATTCCAGCGGTGATCATTCAATAAATATTCACCGGGTGCCTTCTCTGTGTCAAGCTGGGTGCTTGGTAGGGGGATGCAATGATTCAAAATAGAAATAGTTTTACCCTCAGAGAGCTCATAGTCTATTGGGGATATAGATAATAAACTAGAAAAGAACAAATAATTAGTTATAAATAATGATGAGTTCTGGGTAGGGAAAAAATGGGGTGTTATCAATTAACTTGAAAGCAATCTTGCGAACTCCTCAGGCAAAGAGAAAATTCATTTGTTAATCAACAATTGACAATTGACATTGCTTAGAAAAATTCTAAAGATTACAAAAACGTGCATCGTGGTTGTATATATATGTGTGTGTGTATCTCTGTGTGTGTGTGTGTATGAAATAAGCAAAGGTTATACACTATAAGGTTTTTGTTGTTAGGTGCCATTGAGTCCACTTCGTCTCATGTATAACAGAACAAAATGCCCCGTCCTGCGCCATCCTCATACTTATTGGTATGTATAAGCCCATTGTGGCAGCTAACCATAAAGTTAGTGGTTATTTTATCTCTGGGTAACAGGAATTTTTAACTTCCCTGTATCTCCGAAATTTCTTGCTATAAAATTGTATTGCTTTTATATTGTAAGAAAAAAAATTAAGAAAGGAAATCATTAGACGGAAACAAGTAACTCTTAATTTTCCCATGGCCTCTATTTAATGAGTAATTACTCTGCAATAAACTAGGAAACAACAAAAAATTCGTTATAAGTAGTGATGAGGTTTTTGATTTGCCAGATGGTTTACAGAGAGCAAAGTGCCCTTTCAGATAGGAATGGTAGAGCCACTTGGCTGACTTAATATTCATACCAAAGACTCTTCTTTCCATGAAATGTAGCTAATGATTTGGACAGATATCCGAGATTATGCACAATATTTTAATTTTTAAAATCTTTTTCAGGGGTTATGCTTACCTATCATTTCTGTTCATCTCCATTAAAAAAAAAAAAATCATTTAACATTGCCTGAGCATATACTCTGTGAATATGGCCCTAAGCTTGCACTCAGGGAGTACATACCTGGTAGAGAAGAAGATGTTGTTGTTAGGTGACCCCATGTACAACAGAACAAAACACTGCCCCGTCCTGCATCATCCTCACAGTCATTGCTATGTTTGAGCCCATTGTTGCAGCCGCTGTGTCAATCCACCTTGTTGAAGGTCTTCCTCTCTTTTGCTGACCATCTACTTTACTAAGCATGATGCCCTTCTCCAGGGACTGGTCCCACCTGATAACATGTCCAAGGAGCATTCTGGCTGTACTTCTTCTAATACAGATTTGTTCATTCTTTGGCAGTCCATGATATATTCAATATTCTTCGCCAACGCCCTAATTCAAAGGCGTCAATTCTTCGGTCTTCCTTATTCATTGTCCAGCTGTCTCACGCACATGAGGTGATTGAAAATACCATGGCTTGGGTCAGGTGCACCTTAGTTCTCAAGGTGACATTTTTGCTTTCGAACACTTTAAAGAGGTCTTTTGCAGGAGATTTGCCCAATGCAATGTGTTGTTTTGATTTCTTCAGTGCTGCTTCCATGGGTGATGATTGTGGATCCAAGTAAAATGAAATCCTTGACAGTCTTTTCTCCATTTATCATGATGTTGTTTATTGGTCCAGTTGTGAGGATTTTTGTTTTCTTTATGTTGAGGTGTAACCCATACTGGAGGCTGTGATCTTCGATCTTCATCAGTAAGTACTCCAAGTCCTCTTTATTTTCTGCAAGCAAGGTTGTGTCATCTGTGTATCATAGGTTGTTAACGAATCTTCCTCCAATCCTGATGCCCCATTCGTCTTCATATAGTCCAGCTTCTCGGATTATTTACTCAGCGTATAGATTGAATAAGTATGGTGAAAGGATACAACTCTGACGCACCCCATTCCTGACTTTAAACCACACAGCATCCCCTTGTTCTGTTTGAACAGCTGCCTCTTGGTGTATGTACAGGTTCCTGATGAGCACAATTAAGTGTTCTGGAATTCCCATTCTTTGCAATGTTATCCATAATTTGTTTTGATCCACACAAGGGAATGCCTTTGTATAGTCAATAAAACACAGGTAAACATCTTTCTGGTATTCTGTGTTTCAGCCAAGATCCATCTGACATCAGCAGTGAATTTCTGGCAGTTCCTTGTCGCTGTACCGCTGCAACCGCTTTTGAATGATCTTCAGCAAAATTTTACTTGCAAGTGATATTAATGATATTCTTTGATAATTTCTGCATTCGGTTGGACCACCTTTCTTTGGAATGGGCACAAAAATGGATCTCTTCCGGTCTGTTGGCCAGGTAGCTGTCTTCCAAATTTCTAGGCATAGATGAGTGAGCACCTCCAGGATTGCATCAGTTTGTTGAAACATCTGAATTGGTATCAATACTTGGAGCCTTGTTTTTTGCCAATGCCTTCAGTGCATCTTGGACTTCTTCCTTCAGTAGCATTGGTTCTTGATCATATGCTACCTCCTGAAATGGGTGAATGTCGACCAGTTCTTTTCGGTACAGTGACTCTGTGTATTCCTTCCATCTTCTTTTGAGGCTTCCTGCGTTGTTCAATATTTTCCCCACAGAATCCTTCGATATTGCAACTGGAGGCTTGAACTTTTTCCTCAGTTCTTTCAGCTTGAGAAATGCCAAGTGTGTTCTTCCCTTTTGGTTTTCTAATTCCAGGTCTTTACACATTTCATTATACTTTACTTTGTCTTCTTGAGCTGCCCTTTGAAATCTTCTGTTCAGCGTCTTTTACTTCATCATTTTTTCCATTCACTTTAGCTACTCTACATTCAAGGGCAAGTTTCAGTCTCTTCTGACATCTATTTTGGTTTTTTCTTTCTTTTCTTGTATTTTTAATGACCTCTTGCTTTCTTCATGTATGATGTCCTTGATGTCATTCCACAACTTCTCTGGTCTTTTCTGTCATTAGTGTTCAATGTGTCAAATCTATTGTTGAGGTGGTCTCTAAATTCAGGTGGGATATACTCAAGGTGAATATACCATGGACTGCCACAAGAACAAACAAATCTGTCTTGGAGGAAGTATAACCAGAATGCTCCTTAGAGGCAAGGACGGTGAGACTATGTCTCACATACTTTGGACATATTATCAGGAGGGATCAGTTACTGGAGAGGACATCATGCTTGGTAAAGAAGAGGGTCGGTGAAGAAGAGAAGGACCTTCGATGAGATGGACTGACACAGTGGCTGCAACAATGGGCTCAAGCATAGCAACCATTGTGAGGATGGCGCAGGACCGGGCACTGTTTCGTTCTGTTGTGCAGAGGGTTGCCATGAGTCGGAACTGACTCAATGGCTCCTAACAACAACAATACTCAAGGTTGTATTTTGGCTCTTATGGACTTGTTCTATTCTCTTCAGCTTCAACTTGAATTGCATGTGAGCAATTGATGGTCTGTTCCACAGTGGGCCCCTGGCCTTGTTCTGACTGATGATATTGAGCTTCTTCATTGCGTGTTTCCACAGAAGTAGTTGATATGATTCCTATGTATTCCATCAGGTGAGGTCCACATGTACAGTTGCCGTTTATGTTGTTGAAAAAAGGTATTTGCCGTGAATAAGTTGTTGGTCTTGCAAAATTCTATCATGTGATCTCTGGCATCGTTTCTGTCCCCAAGGCCGTATTTTCCAACTACCAATCCGTCTTCTATGTTTCCAGCTTTCACATTCCAGTAGTTATCAAAGCATCTTGATAGTGCGTTTGATCAATTTCAGACTGCAGAAGTCGGTAAAAATCTTCAATTTCTTCATCTTTGGCCTAAGTGGTTGGTGCATAAATTTGAATAATAGTCGTATTAACTGGTCTTCCTTGTAGACGTATGGCTATTATCCTGTCACTGACAGTGTTGTATTTCAGGATAGGTCTTGAAATGTTCTTTTTGATGATCAGTGCGACACTGTCCCTCTTCAATTTGTCATTGCTTGCATAGTAGACCGTATGATTGTTTGATTCAACATGACCAATACCAGTCCATTTCAGCTCACTAGTATCTAGGATATCATTCATTATGTGTTCCATTTCATATTTGATGACTTCTAATTTTCCTAGATTCACACTTCATACATTCCACACTCCAGTTATTAATGGATGTTTGCAGCTGTTTCTTCTCATTTTGAGTCGTGCCACATCAGCAAATGAAGGTCACGAAAGCTTTACCTCATCCACATCATTAAGGTCGACTCTACTTTGAAGAGGCAGCTCTTCCCCCATCGTCTTTTGAGTGCCTTCAAACCTGAGGGGCTCATCTTCCAGCACTATATTACACAATGTTCAGCTGCTATTCATAAGGTTTTCACTGACCAGTTTTTCACAAGTAGACCACCAGGTCCTTCTTCCTAGTCTGTCTTAGTCTGGAAGCTCCACTGAAACCTGTCCACCATGGGTGACCTTGCTGGCATTTGAAATACCAGTGACATAGCTTCCAGTATCATAGCAACGCAGAAGCCACCACAGTACAACAAACTGACAGAGGAGTGGTGGAAGGGAGAGGATAGTTATATACAAACCATTGATATAACGTAGCAAATGTGCAGGGTGAGGTGGAAGAGATCACCAAAGGATTTCCCGAGGTGGCATTTGGACCAGACCCTACAGGGCTGGAAAGCCCTCGACTTGAGATTGGCAATGCCATACACCTGCTCTGTCACCTTGATAGAAATATCCATTAAGCCTCTTTTTCATCTGAAAACTAACAACTCTTTGTTTCCTGGGGGCATATGTCTTGTCAGGGAGCAATAGTAATGTATCAATTTCCATCAAGTTGCATTCTATCATCATAATGGTTATAGGGAGGCTGCTTTTAGCCCCTGCTGTGCATTTTAATGTGTGGCCAGAAACATAGAAACCGCCGAAAGGCCTAATGGAGCTGCAATGGATGTGGAGTTGGTGAGGCCACGGATAGGCCACGCCATTTCTGGAACATTATCTGCATTAGGGGAGCCTATGGTAAAATTTGGTTTCATCTTCCACCCCTAGGAGATATGTGGGCAAACTGACTTCTTCTGCTTGGTCTGGTTGGATTTATCCTCCATGCTAGCCGTGTGCCCACTGTTCATCACGGGGTCAGGATTGCACAAGGAGAGAAAACCCGTGTGGATGCTAGCACGTGCAGCTTTCTGAAGAGGCTATTCCTGAAGGAGGTGATCCATTATGAATGCCGTGAAGGATGCTTTTCTAAAAGGGAAGGAAAAGTTAGACATCAAGTGTGAGTGCATTTTATGGTATGCAGAGCCCTGGCAGGTGGGCCTGCTTCATACCAGTACCCAGCAGAAGGACAGGCATATGGCATTTGAGCTGTCAAACCTGGACCATTTTTGGAGCCTAGTCAGCTGGGTCATCTTGGAGGTGGTTCTCGTAAATGAACACAATAAATGCCAAACTAACCTTCTGAGGAAGAAGTAAGTTGATGAGAAGGAGCCTTTTTTACCATATGTCCTTATAGTAAATGTGTTCCAAAAAGAGCCTGGCCCAAAGTCTTACATTTTAGTATAAGTCTTACAGCTTCGGGATGGGCACCTAGGAGCCCTTAGTAGGGTTTATTGATTATTGACTAATGTCCTCAGATACTCCCAAAAGATGGTGTTGCTAAAAATTGCAGCTAAAATAGTACCAGGCACGAACATGCGTTTGAATGTGGAACTTCTTTGTTGAGGCTCCATCTTTATAACACTAATTGTTTTCCTCTAAATACTCTTGAATGCTATTTTTTCCCATTGCTTTTGCATATTTTTGTTTTCAAATCATTTCGGTCTGGAATGCACAAGAGAAGTATCCCCCAGTAGAATGCACTTTAATGAATCCTAGTGTTTCTGCTAAGTTGCTCTTTAGTTGGGTGCTGGGGTATTTTTGGTCTCTCCTTGGTCCCTGAATTTGGAAATGAGTGAGTTACAGTACGTCTTGATGTGGTTTTAATCCATCAAAATCAAGTTAGTGGTAAGTGATGGAGGAGCTTACTCTGTATAGTCCGGGCTGCCTGGAGACATCAGCCACATGCCAAAAGCTTGCTTGTTGCCCAGCAACCTCGCAGGAGGAATAGATTTTCTGCCACTGGCTCTCTTTTTAGTGAGGCTGAATCTATTAACATTACTATTCTAGCCCAGAGAACCGGAGCTGGAGTTTAGCTGAAAAGAATGGTCAGGGTTTTTTTTTGTTTGTTTGTTTTTTAATAACCCAGCACCGTGTTTCTGGCTTCTAAACTCTTCTGCTAATTTCACTGACTTCTCGATAAAGAATTAGAGCTTGTTAATATTATTTAACACTACTGAAGCTAAAGAGGTCAGTCCTGCACATGCTTGGCCCTAAGAAAACTCATCCTTGCGATTTGGTAGAAATTACCACGCAGGGAACGGACGAGGACTGTAAGCTTCCAAGTTAAACATGGAGCAGATAAGATCGACCTCATTCGCCCCCAGACTTGTCTGAGTTCTCACAGGTGTACTCGCCTGCTTGTTTTTTCCAGAGGCAAACTTAGCATCTGGCTGTTGAAGCTGCTATTTCTTCAAGAGTACGCCGCGATCTAGCTCTGATTGAAAAGCGGCTGTGTATTCCTTCCTCTTATCCTTCAGTCAAAGAATGTCTTTTCTCCTTTTGTAGCTAAATACTTCACCGACAGGATGGATGGTTTCCATCTACCAGGGGAGTTTGCATGGCTGTCAACCCTGTTGTTTTGCTCATGCTCTTAATGTAATGGCTTTGGGTAGTAGCAAGGAAGATGATGCTGAAACCCAGCGTCAGGTGGCTAGAGTTATTTGCCACTGCAGAGATGCAATTTTAATAATGGACTGTATCAGCTAAGTGGGTTTCCTAGCCCCCTTGTAAAACAAAGGAAGATCTCAGCAAGTTAACCCATTGGTGGCAGGAGAAATCAAAGTCACCGAGAATACCACTTAATTAAAATACGCTTGCATTTCAAATTAGCGATCTCATGAGCAGATTTCAGAGATTCTCTGACTAGGAGAGGAGGAGAAGGCTCTTTTCTTAGTGAATGGACCTTAACCTCCTCATCAATCCCTTTCTTTCTAAAGTTCAAACGTGTAAAAGTACCTTTTGTGATTTGGCAGAGAAACGCACTTAAGTTGATAAAACCGCAGTGACTTGATAAAACAATCTTGGAATGGTTTGGTTTATTCGTCCCGATCATTCTAAACTTTATTATGATAACTCAAGTATTTTCAGTTATATTTTCCCAAGTAAACTTAGAATGTTACTGATGCAAGTCACCTTTGAGATCATACTTCAAGTGCCAGTTTTACAAATAAAGAAACCAGAGAGGTGAAAATGTTTGTCCAAGGATGTACAGCCTCTCAGTAGTGGCAGAACAGAGACCAAAATCCGACCCGTTGACTGTTAATCACAGCACCACCCAGTGATGTGTTTGAAATGAGGTAAGGGGCAAAAAGCATCTAACTCCACAGCTTTGATTCTAGGCATATATCCAACACATATTTAAGGTAAACCTACGTACAGTGTGGGTGAGCCATGGTAGCTCAGTGGTAGAATTTTCACCTTCTGTGCTAGAGACCTGGGTTCGATTCCTGGCCAGTGCACCTTATGCACAGCCACCACCTGTCTGTGGTGGATTGCGTGTTGCTATGATGCTAAATAGGTTTCGGCAGAGTTTCCAGACTAAGACAGACTAGGAAGAAAGGCCTGGTGATCTAATTTGGAAAATCAGCCGGTGAAAACCCTATGGATCACAACAGTCCCATCCAGAGGTCCGATCCACAACCATTCACTGGGACGGTGCATTCCAAGATTGTTTTATCAAGTCAGGCATGGTTTTATCAAGTTAAGTGCATTTCCCTGTCAAAGCACAAACTATGCTTTTTCACTTGTGTGTGGGTCACTGTAATGGGTTGGGCATAGACTCAACTTGACGACAGCTAACAACAACAACAACCGTGTATGTGCAGGCACTGGGCTAGGTACGGGGGAAAGGCAAGGTCTTTACCCTTAGAAGGTTACAGTCTGGAGGTGGGAGAACCCACAGTAAACAACAAACAATAAAAGAATTACAGGTTATAAGGGCTTAGCTAGGATACAAGGTGAACACAGGAATATTGATGGAAATTAGATTAACAAAGTATTGTCTGCTAAAGTTCTTACCTCTTTAACACCTGCATCCTTACCACTAACCGAAAATACCAAAAAAAAAAAAAAAAAAAAAACCCAAACCCATTGCCGTTGAGTTGATTCCAACTCATAGCGACCCTATAGGACAGATGGAACTGCCCCCATAGGGTTTCCAAGGAGCACCTGGTGGATTTGAACTGCCATGCTTTTTGGTTAGCAGCTACAGCTTTTAACCACTACGCCACCAGGGTTTCTTAACAGAAAACATGTTGGATAAAATGAAACCTCCAAAAGTGATTCATTATTACACATTAAGTTGTATCACAATGGAGAGGTCTGCCCCTTGAGATGGCGAGTTCCCCATCATACAATGCACAAGCCGAAGTATAAAAGATACTGTGACTCAGCCACTTCATCCATCCATCCATCCTTCCATTTATTCATTTTCTTCATGTTGCAAACACTTTAATAGTTATTTCCTACGTGTCAGCTACCACTGAAAATCTCTGCTCAACAAAAATATTTCAAAAACCAGATTTGACTCACTTATATCAAGCAAAGAGCCCCGGTGGCACAGTAGTTAAGAGCTTGGCTGCTAACTGCAAAAGGTCGGCAGTTTGAATCCACCCGCCACTCCTTAGAAACCCTATGGGGCAGTTGCACTCTGTCCTATAGGGTCCCTATGAATCAGAATTGACTTGATAGTAATGGGTTTGGTTTTGGTTTTTTATCATGCAAAATTCCATGCAATCTTCTTTTAGTATCCATGTGTGGATGGTATCATGGATCGAATTGTGTCCCCCAAAAATATCTGTCAACTTGGCTGGGTCATGATTCCCAGTATTGTATAATTGTGTACCATTTTATAATCTGAGGTGATTTCCTTATGTGTTGTAAATTCAGTCACTATGATCTAATAAGATGGATTAGCGGCAGTTATACTGATAAGGTATACAAGATTGGATAGAGTCTTAAGCCAATCTCTTTTTGAGATATAAAAGAGAGAAGCGAGCAGAGACACATGGGAACCACATACCACCAAGAAAGCAGTGCCAGGAGCAGAGCGCGTCCTTTGGACCCGATGTTCCTGCGCAGAGATGCTCCCAGACCAAGGGAAGACTGATGCATTACAAGGACCTTTCTCTAGAGCTGACAGAGAAAGCCTTCCTCTGGAGCTGATGCCTTGAATTTGGACTTGTAGCCTACTAGACTGTGAGAGAGTAAATTTCTCTTTGTTAAAAGCCATCCCCTTGTAGTATTTCTGTTATAGGAGCACTAGATGACTAAGACAGATGGTTTATCCCAACACATTTTGAGTTTTAAAGTCATATAGCTCATTCTTTGTCTTAGTTACCTACCTAGTGCTGCCATACCAAAAAACACCGCAAGCAGGTGGCTTTCCAGAACAGAAGTTTATTTCTCACAGGTTCGACGTTGGAATTCAGGGGATGGCTGTAGGGGGAGGTCCTTCCTTGTCTATTTCAGCTTCTAGTAGCTGCCAGCAACCCTTGGCCTTCCTGGGCTTATAGATGCATCTGCCATTTGTGTTTGTCTTGGTATGACGTCATCGCCCTGGGTGTATCTCTGTGTCTCTTCTGCTGTTTATATTAACTCAGAAGTGATTAGGTTTAGGATCCACCCTACACTGGTAAGACCTCCTTAACATAACAAATAAACCCCATTTCCAAACAGGATCACATCCATAAGTACAGGGGCCAGGAATTCACTACATTTTTTTTTTTTTGGTTGGGGGGCTGGAGGATGCAATTCAATCCATAAATTCTTTTTCTTTCTAACTGGTTGCTTTGGGGCCCCAGGCACCTTAACCTACAAGAGTTTTTTGTTTTTTTTTTTTCTAACCCTTTCATGGCCCACAGGATAGTCCAGCTCCAGTTAAATTCCAACCCTTTCGTGGACAAATTATTTTTTATACATGTCCCCTTCAGATGGCACTAGCATCCCAAAATGGGAGAGTAGCAGCCCAAGAACCTCGAGATGCAAAGAAGGGAAGTGGGACGAGTGTTTCCCAGCCGTCAGACGGCAGCACGTACTATGAGCAGGGCAGTGTCAGCCCACGGAACCCGAAAAGCACAAAATTTAACTGGGCCTCATGTGTTCCAGTAGTGTCTGAACGGGACGTTGGTAAAAAATAATTCGGCCATGAAAGGATTTCAGTGTGTCCTGTGAAACTCTAGCATGAGAATTTGCTTTAGTTTTAGGTCTGAATTAAGCCGATCTCTTAGTGGTAAAAATGGACTGACTGTTTGCAAGGTCTTGATCTAACCAGGTACCACAGGGCCCCTTGTTTCTGGCATTTGCCACTATCTCTGTACATTTCCTCAGGAATATCCGGGGTCCTGAAATCTGCCATTTCCCGTGGGTGGATATTGCATTTCCTCTCTCTACTGTGCTGCAAACGCACGTCTGAAGGAAAGAAATGAGAAAACAACGAAAAGTACTTATCCTGCCGTCCTTTGCATTTTCTTTGTTCCCCTGATGTATTGGGATGTCTGGACATCAGATTTCATAGGAAAGTAGAAACCGCCAAGGGCACTGTTTCTGTAATTTCGTATTAAATTCATTTCCTTGAAAATCTGGCTTGAAATGAGTTTTCTTCAGACTTCCCTTCTGTTTTGGTGTCTTTCTGTTTCTTTTCCCAGGTGGCCTAAATTGAGGGCTGCACCTGTATTCAACTTGACTGTAGTTTGGGTTAGCACAAGAATGCTCACCAGTAGCGGACTAGCCCTAATGAGCCCCCTCTCTGTCACCCTTCAGTGCTGCAATGGGAAGGTTCCTGAACATCAAAGGCTTGCTCTGTGCTAAACACTCTGCTTATATGATCTGACACGCATTTCCCAAGAAATACTCCCACTAAGGAGTCCCTGGGTGGTGCAAATGGGTAAGTGCTTGACTACCGGCCAAAAGGTTGGAGGTTTGAACCCACCCAGAGGCACCTCGCAAGACAGGCCTGGTGATCTGTTTCCAAAAGGTCACAGCCTTGAAAACCCTTTGGAATAGTTCTACTCTGTATACATGGGGTCACCATGAGTAGGAGTCAATTCAACAGCAGCTAACAATAGCAACAAGGGACAGAATGCCATTATTCCCGTTTCACTGATGAGGAAACTGAGGCTGTGAGCGTTTAAGCAGTTTGGCCAAGGACACACAGTATTAATGGTGATCCAGGCCCCAAAGTCATGTTTAAGTGATTTCAAAGCTCCTATACTGCTGTAGGAAACCCTGGTGGCATAGCGGTTAAGATTCAACGGGTATACTGCTGTAAGGGGCCCTGGTGGTGCAGTGGTTAAGAGCTTGGCTGCAAACCAAAAGGTCAGCAGTTCAAATTCATTGACCACTCCTTGGAAACCCTATGGGGGCAGTTCTACTCTGTCCTATAGGGTTGCTATGAGTTGGAATCAACTCAATAGCAATGGGTTTGGGTTTTTTTTTTTTTTTTTTGGGGGTAGGTGCTAGCTATATGCTGCCCCCTTTTTCCCCCAGTATAGGATTCCTCCCTTTTTTTTTCTTTTAAACTGTGACAAAATGCTAAAATTGAGAGGAGGGGGGAGTGACTTACGTATCATTTCCACTAGAACAGTATTTTCAATGATATGCTCTCTAGAACACTAGACAGCAAAATGCTCCTTAAAAAAATAAAAAATAAAAAGAAGTTTGCATTCAAATGTATTTTGTCAAAACTGCATTTTATATTACTTTCTAGCAGATTCTGGATTCACATTAGCATTTTAAAGGGTCTGAGGTATCCTTCAGCAAAGAAGCATTCTTAATTTTTAAAATTTTATTAAAAAATTTTTTGAATTTAATTTCCCCAAATTTCTATTTGACCACAGAAGCTTTTTTTTATTTTTATTTTTTTTGTCTCCTAGTGCCCTTAAAGGAACCCTGGTGGTGCAGTGGTTAAGTGCTCAGTTGCAAACCTAAAGGTTGGCAGTTCAAACCCACCATCTGCTCCTAGGGAGAAGGAGGTGGCAGTCTGCTTCTGTAAAGATAACAGTCTTGGAAACCCTACGGGGCAGTTCTGCTCTGTTCTGTAGCGTTGCTATTGGAATTGACATAATGGCAACCGGTTTAGTTTGGTTTTAATGCCCTTAAAAGCACACTTTGCAAAAGTTTTACATTAAAAAAGAAGTAAAGAGCTCGATGCATTCTGCTGTTGTTAGGTGCCTTTGAGTGGATTCCTACTCACAGAGATCCTGTGTGACAGAGTAGAGTTGCCCCATAGGATTTCCTAGGCTGTGAGCCCTGGTGGTTCAGTGGTTAAGAGCTACAGCTGCTAACCAAAGGTCGGTAGTTCAAACCCGCCAGCCACTCCTTGGAAACCCGCTAAGGCAGTTCTACTCTGTCCTATAAGGTCGGAATTAACTCAACAGCAAAACTTTTTTTTTTTTTTTAAATCTTTACAGGAGCAGATTGGCAGGTCTTTTCTCCCATGGAGCCACTGGGTGGGTTCGAACCACAACCTTTCAGTTAGCAGCTGAGTGCTTAACCATTGCAGCACCAGGGCCCCTTATTTCACTGTATAACTGGATAAAAAGAAAGAAAAAAGAATGTTCTAGGCCCTCTAAAGATGGCAGCCTCCCGCTTTACCCTGGCCCACATCAAAACTGTTTTTATTTTTTTATCCAGAGTCCACCAAGACAAGAAATGTGAGTCCCCTGCTCCTTATCTCCTCCCTTGGGACTTTTTATTTGCCCCTGCCGTAACAAGGTTTATCGCCATCCGTGCATTTGTCCACCTCCCTGTCCCCTAACCCCCACCCCTGTACACGAAGCTCCCTGAGGGGAGAACTAGGCTTTAGCATCTTTGTGTCCAAATATGGCCGAAACAGCAGTTACTCAGTAACTACTTAAAAAACAAATGAACTGCATTTTGAATTATAGAATAGATGCATAATATGGACCTGCTTTTCTGAGTTGACTCCAGTTAAGTGACCAACCCCCTCTTTTGTGACAGTGAGGAATTTGAGAAGCTGCAGTAACTCGTTTAGATCACTAGGGTTCCATTTGGAAAATGATACCTCCTGTTGTCTAATTTAATTAGTAATTGTGTTTTCAGTTCCAATTGAAAGCCTCAGAAGAAAGGATTGTAATAAACTGTGGTATATGGTATTATTGTTGTTATCTAATTATATTCCCTATTGTGACATTTTTAGATTAAGGCATTTTTCGAGAGGAAACTTATCACTATTATCTAATAGTTTATTCTCTTATTTCCCCCCTCCTCCAATGTATTCTAAAGTCCAATATTACATATGAGCTCTCTATTATAGATGTGTAAATTGACATACACCATGTTGTTGTTATTGTTGGCTGTTTTTTTTACCATGTGGCCTGGGTTATATCACAAGTCCCTTTTGGATCCAGAGGCTGATCCACAACTCTTTGCTGAGATGTTGCCTACACATTGGCAAAGGCAGTGTGGTCCAAGGGAACAGTGGCCCAAGAAGGAGTTGGAAGATGTGGGGTCTGCTTTGGCTGTGCCATTTACTTGTTGGATGGCTTTGGGCAATGCATTCATTCATTTATTCCTCAAGCATTTTATGGGATAGCTACCAGGTGTTGCATGCCGGGACTACAAACATAAATAGGACAGTGTTCCTGTTCCCCGTCTCTGTCTCTACCCCTATCCCCTATAGAGAGTCAGCCACATAAACCAACATACTCAGAATGCCACAGGTGCTTTGTTAGAAGTGTGTCCAGGTAAAACAGGCGCTCAGAGGAGGGCGGAGCAGCTCTGCCTGCCGAAAGGCTTTATGAAAGAGGTAACGTTGGTTGAGTTTTAAGAAAAAAAAAATGACATAATTGAGGACATCGTATGCCATGAAAAGGCATACAAAGTCCTTATCATGGACTTTGCCTCTGTAATTTCCTGGTGATGGGAGCCACTGAGAGGTTTTAAACAGAACACAGCACGGTCATGTTTGCATTTTAGAAAGATACGTGTGGAGGGTAAATTGACTTGATCTCTGTATTTCCTCGCTTTTCTCATCTGTAAAATAGGCACAAATAATTCCTATTCCCTTGCCTCTCTTAAAAATGCAGTAAGAATAGCTAACACATACTCACTACTTTCTAAGCACTTTAATCCTCACAATAAACCATGCTATTTTTTGTACTTTAGAGATGGAGGTGGTGGTTCAGTGGTAGAATTCTCGCCTTCCATTTGGGAGACCAAGGTTCGATTCCTGGCCAGTGCACCTCATGTGTAGCCAACACCTGTCTGTCAGTGGAGGCTGGCGTGTTACTGTGATGCTGAACAGGTTTCAGTGGAGCTTCCAGCCCAAGATGGACTAGGAAGAAAGACCTGGCAATCTACTTCTGAAAAATCAGCCGAAGAAACCCCTATGGATTACAAAAGTCCAATCCCACTGTGCATGGTGTTGCCACGAGTTGGGGACCGACTCCATGGTAACTAACAACAGCAACAACATGGTTATTGAGGCTCACTATCTGACCCAAGGGCACACAGCTAGGACAAGTGCCATAGCCAGGATCTGAATCCAGGTCTACCAGATTCTGGAGCACATGCTCTTAGCTGCCATACCGTACTGTCCAAATACTGGCAAGTCTTTCACCTGCTCCTCATTTCTCTCCCTAAAACATCTTGGAGGGCGGCTGTATTGTCTCCAATGACCTTAGCAAAGAGTGTTCATGTATTGGAAAGACCCAAGATCGGCGCCAAACAAGTATGTCGTTATTTGCGACCAGTTAATCTTTGCCTTTAATAATGTGATCTTTTATCATTAAATAGAACCAAATTTATGGAGTAGAATATGTGACTTTAATTCTTTTGTCCTAACTGGTTGTTACAAATGACCTATGTTTCTATGGGCATATACATAAATCTTCTTTCCAGTGTTAACAGAAAATCAATCGCCACTCTGACTCCATCATTTTGGGGAGTTCCTTTGAAGATCCGTAGTATGAACCGGTAAAAATAAAATTGAAGAGGATGTAATGACATGGATTAGAGCAGGGGCAAGGTCTTGAATGGGTTAGGCCTGTCAAGAGTACTTGCCAAAGAGTAAAATAGACAAAGGCAGGGAAGTAGATTTGGCAAACTCAGCAAGGTCTGCTTGTTGAAAAGACAGTCTGGAAAATATTCTAGAAGCTCACACACAGGCAGTTGCAATCCCAGGACGAGTTAACAGCACCTCTTCGGTAAAAAGTTTATTCACCGTATTTTGTCTGTACTAGGTCGCTGCAGACTGGAAAAAGGCTGCATTATCTGCTCACTGTGAATGGAAACCCTTAAGTGTTGCTGCTTGAAGATTTAGGAGGCTCAAGAATCATAATTAAAATAAAATGCTCTTCCATGTCTTGGCCTGGGTGCAGCATGCCAAGAAATAGCCCTAAAAAATGCCAGGGTTACACATTTTGTGGCTTGTAAGGAACGTGTTCATCAGCCTTCAGCTGCTCATAAAAAATAAATACTGCTGTGTTCTTATATGGGCTGTTTCTTGAAGATCTTTCAGAGTAGATTTCCAGTTGAAATTTCACCTCAACTTAAAAAAAAAAAAGAAATGAAAAATGGTGCCTTACTTTACTTAAAACATTGGGTGCATCATGCCAGAGTAAAATAATGAAATCATGAAGGGACAATGCTCCATTGAGATAAAACAGCTGTCCTTTATACTCATTGCTTAATGCGGCCTAAGTGTAATCCAGCCACTGTCTGTAGGTTATGCTTTGATGAGAAGAATTACTAAGGGAATGAGAAAGAATTTCTTTATTAAATGAAGAGTGTTGCAAAAAAGGTACTCCCAACTGAAGCAGCTGTTTTAGGAAAGTAGGTTCTGGACGTCGGCGAGAATACGTCCCCAGAGAGTCGCTGCCCACTGTGTAGGAAGAATGGAGTAAACAAGGGGACAAGGGGAACCATGGACAGAACTGATCCCATGCCATCAGACTGAAGTTCAGTGGATATCACTGCCTAGTTTGTTGGTCCTCAAACTCGGATGAGCATTGGAATCACCTGGGGAGTTTGAAAAAAATATGATGCCTGGGTTCCCTGCCCAGAAGTTCTGATTCAGTTGGCCTGGGGTATGGCCTGGGGATCGGGATTTTTAATAGCCGCAGGGGATCCTAACGTGCGGCACAATTTGAGAACCGCTGGCCTGGAAGAGGACTCGCTTCTTTTTCTTCGTTTGTTCTTTGCGGGTCAGGCAGTGTGCTGTGGACAGTTGGGTGGGAAGTCTCAGTCTTGCGTGCTCCAGTGGATGTGTTGGAGCAGAAGCCTCAGAGCCAGGCTCAGAGAGCGTTTGACCATGTCTTCAGTTTGATTGCTTCCTTTTTATGGGCTAAACAGTACTATTCCAGTTGAAAAACGAGTTCTGAGATTATTCCATCACAGAGGAAGCGTAAGTGTATTCTAGATGAACTCCGTAGTTTGGGGTGGGGTGGGGGGTGGTACGAAAACCAACCACATCCAGATGCAGGCAAAATTCTGAGTAATGGGATGATGAGGGAGGTGATATTGATCAAGACATCTTGACTGTAATTTGCTACTGTAAAAAAAGAAAAAGGAAAAAAGGAAGGGGGAAAAAGAAACAAAGAAAGGAAAAGAAAAGAAATAGAACCATGTTCTAGATTATATGTCAGACTGTCAGAACCACACATCCCAACTTAAGTGGCAGCTTTTCTCTTTCCTTTTTGGGGATTTCCAGGGAACACCAGACGGTACGTGTAATATGAATACAGTAAAACATGGCTTTTAGTCTGCACTTCATTGGTGATAAACTTTGACCTTAAATAATTCACTTAACTTTTATGAGACTGGCTTTTCTCAATCCCTTCTACCTTCCACTCCAAAATAAGATACAATTTGATAAAGGACAGTTAATTCCTTACCAGAAACTCCTTCCCCAGCCCTTCTGTTGTTTTGCTGTTGGTGTGTCTCGTTGAGTTGATTTAGACGTATAGAGACCCATATGTCAGAGTAGAACTGCCCCATGGGGTTTTCTAGGCTGTGGTGCAGTGGTTAGGTACTAGGCTGCTAACCGAAAGGTCAGTGGTTTGAACCCACCAGCCACTCCACAGGAGAAAGATGTGGCAGTCTGCTTCTGTAAAGATTTACAGCCTTGGAAACACTATGGGACAGTTCAGAATTTGACTCAAATGGCAATGAGTTTGGTTTTTGGTTTAATGTTTTCAGGAGCAGATTGCCAGGTCTTTCTCCCACTGGATGGATTCAAACCACCAACCTTTCTGTTATCAGCCAAGTGCTCACCCACTGCACCACGAGGGCTCCTGCTAGCCACTCTGTTAGCATGAGGTAATTTAGAATGGGTGTCTTCACCTCACCACCACTGTCTGTGAGTTCCAGGGACCAAAAATAAAATCAGAAAGTCAAAGGGAATATCCAGGAGACAGAAGGCAGACTTGAGCAGTGCTTCTCAGACTGAATGTGCACACAGACCTAGAGATTCAGTAGGTCCAGGGTCGGGCCAGAGAGTACATTTCCCGCAAGCTCCCAGGTGATGCTGACAATGCTGGTCCTTGGATCCCACTGAGAGGCGGGGCACTTTAGAACACCTGCTGGTGTTAATGCTCTTCTTAGGGTCTGCTGGATGAAAGTAAAGGCGAGAGAGGTGGGGTGGACGGACCAGACTGGTGTTGTGTAGGCGTCCTCTGTGCATGAGATGAATGAAGCAAAAGCTCAGAGGCGGTTTTTGACTTCGAGTTCATGGGGCCCCAAGCAACTTGGTATGACCGGTGCCTATGTACGTTCTCAAGTGCCCTTTGATAGGTCCTAACTTTTATATGGAAACCCTGGTGGTGTAGTGGTGAAGTGCTACAACTGCTAACCAAAAGGTCAGCAGTTCGAATCCACCAGGCGTTCCTTGGAAACTCTATGGGGGAGCTCTACTCTGTCCCATAGGGTCACTATGAGTCGAAATCGACTCGACAGCAGTGGGTTTTTGGGTTTTTAATTTTTATATACTTTCCATTCACTACTGATCTTCGGGTGAGCTGGTGTGTAAAATTCTAATCTATCCCTACCAATTTCTTCCCATTTTTATTGAATTGTGGCCTGTCAACCTCCTACCTTTCTCTTACATTCTGCTTGTGATACAGTTTAATTTATCTTTCGAGTCTTTGTTACCTACTGGTTGCCATCATAGTAGAACTGTGCTCCACAGGATTTTCAATGGCTGACTTTTTGGAAATAGATTGCCAGGCCTTTCTCCCAAGGCACCTCTGGGTGGAGTCAAACCTCCAACTTTCAGTTAGAAGCCAAGTGCATTAACTATTTGTACCACCCAGTGATTCCCACATGTATAGTTAGATCTCTTTTAACTGGCACCTGCAATCATGATTCTTAAAAAAATCTCCTAAGTAAGTGGGAAAATTATTCAAAATAATCATCTGGTTGACCTAATCGGGTGATCAGTGGAATGCTGGTTAAATTTGGAGTGAAATGAACTTCCCAATGTCATTGTAAATAGAATCTTCTAATTATATTGTTTGCCCAGCTGATGGATTTTTGTTTTGCCACTGTAAATCAGTGGTAGTGTTGTGTTTTCCTGATCATTTTGTAACATTCTCACACATTATCTAAGATTTGGAAAGTTCAAGAATAGATATAGTTTTATGGGTTCTAATTTAAACATAGACTTTGAAGAGAGAAGAGAGTTTTAAAAAATATGGTTGTGACATGTTTGTTTTAAACATGTACAAATGGGGCCCGTGATTATGCTGGTGGTATGTATATTGTTCCTTGTCAACAAAGAAGTGTTTACGTTTGGGTATTTAACGTGGTATTTTCTTTCTTTAAAAAAAAATTAGAACCAATGATGTCTCTTGGAAGACTTGAAAACACATTGTGGATTAAAATAGTCCTGCATAACCAGGCTACTTCCTTAAGTTTCCACGGCTTTCTCATAGAAATACGTACCTTTTGAAATTGAGCTTTGTTTTCTACCAGCTGCAGTCATTTTTTCCTCATTTTCTAAGCCAGCTGTTCTCAAACATCAGCATGAGTCAAAATCACCTGGAGGGCTTATTAAAACAGACTGCTGTGCCTCACCACCGGTTTCTGACTCAAGAGTCTGGGATAGGACCAGAGAATTAGCATTTCTCACAGACTCCTAGGTGTTGCTGCTGCCGGTCCAGTCATCATACCCTGAGAACCATTACAGTTTAAGCCCTTGATGAGTGTTTTCCAGAACTAGCAGTACGTATGTTGTACCTTACTGATGCATCACCTGGAAGCTTGTGAGAAATTCAGACTGTTAGGCTCCAACCCAGATTTACTGAATCAGAATCTCATTTTAAAAAGCTCCTCATGTGATTTGTGTGCACATTAAAGTTTGAGAAGCCCTTTAAGTTACTTGCAACATCTTAAATGCTCTGATGAGAGCATTGAGATTTCACAAGTGCCCAGGCAAACGGAAAGAGAAAGTCCTAACGAAATTAGAACTCTTATGTACTTACTTAATCTTCCTGACAGCATCCTCTCCAACAAGCTGAGGTCAATCTAGCCACATTTGAACTTACTTAGATGAGTTCAATTCTGTGCCATCAGAAGAGTAATTTTTAATTGTTTCTTTAATTCTAAAGAGAATGGAATATATATTTAAGATCACTTGCCCATAAAACACTATGAAATTATAAATTTTTATCGTCAACAAATGAACTCAAATAACCAGATTCATTCATTGCATGTTCAGCACCCAAGCTCTGTAACTGCTCAAAAGATGGTGGTAGACAGATGAACCTAAAGACATGGGGGTTTATTCAGATGGCCTCTGCAGTGCAGATTCTTTTCTATAGCCACTTTAGAGCCTTTCTTTCTAGCCACTGGACTATATAATGAGACCTGAAGGCTATAATCATAACCCTAAGGCATTGTATAATTCAATAGAACATTAAAAAAATAAAAGAATTTTCTAGAATATCTGGAATGTTCAGTTAATCAGAATCAAATGTGCTTCCTTGCTGGTTACACAAAGAGTCTAATGCATTTTTTACAAATCAATTACATAACAAAGAAACATCTGTAATTCTTACATGTTGCTTCTTTAAAAGAGGAGGGTAGTGTCCTAGATTGGCAAATATGTGTTCTAGCCCAGTTTCCCAGTAATTACAAATGGGAAGAGTGGAGGGGGAGAAGAGAGAAGCACTACAGCTGCATGCTGGGGGTAAGCAAAGCTACAAAGTAAATGGAGTACATCTTCCTGTGATGTCAATTTAACCTCACCACTGTTTGGGGGAACTGTTATACAATTTATCTAGTAACTAATATTAAAGAATATGTGTATACTAAAACAAACTTGTTTATTCATAAATGATCTATACTTTATTGAGTCTTTCAATCCATGAACATAGTATATCTCTCCACTTATTTAGGTCTTCTTTAATTTCTCTCAGCAATATTTTGTAGTTTTTAGCATACAGGTCTTACACATCTTTTGTCAGATTTATTCCTCAGCATTTCAGATTTTTTTATGTTATTGTAAATTATATATATTTTTATTTCAAATTTTGATTGTACTTTGCCAGGATATAGAAATACAATTTATTTTTGTATATTGAAGCTGCCTCCTGAAACCTTGCTGAACTCACTTTACTAGTTCTAGGAGCTGTTTTGTAGATTCTTTGGGATTTTCTGTAAAGATGAAATCACATCATTTGCAAATAAAGACAGTTTTACCACTTCCTTTCTGATCTTTTTCCCTTTTATTTATTTTTCTTGTTGATTGCACTGGGTAGAAACCCCAATACAATGTTAAATACAAGTTGTAAGAGCAGAAAACCTTGCCTTGCTCCTGATCTTAGGGGAAAAGCAGTCAGTCTTTTACCATTAAGTATGATAATGTTATAGGTTTTTTAGTAAATGTTCTTTATCAAATTGAGGAAGTTCTCTTCTATTTTTAGAATGTTAACAGTTTTTACCAAGAATAGATGGATTTTGTCAAATGTTTTTTCTATGTCTGCTGAGATGATCAAATGGCTTTTCTTTTTTAGTTGTTACTATGGTGAATTACATCAATTGATTTTTATAATGTTAAATCAACCCTTCCTTCATTCCTGGAATGAACCCTGCTTGGACATACATTACCTTTTTCATTTTTTAATTGAAATTGATTTGCTAAAAATTTTTGTTAAGAATTTTTGCATGTATGTCCATGAGGAAAGGAGCCCTGGTGCCACAGTGATTAAAGCACATAGCTACTAACCAAAAGGTCAGCAGTTCAAACCTATCAGTGACTCTGAGGGAGAAAGATGGGGCAATCTGCTTCCATAAAGAAACCCTATGGGGCAGTTCTACTCTGTCCTATAGGGTCGCTATGAGTCAGAATTGACTCAACCACAATGGATTTTTATGTTCATGAGGGCTACTGATCTGTTGTTTACTTTCCTTGTGATGTCTCTGTCTGGTTTTAGTATGGGAGTGACCCTGGCCTCATAGAATAAAGTGGGAAAGATTCCGTTCTCTTCAGTTATCTGGAGGAGATTGTATAGAATTATTTATTATTTCATCCTTAAATGTTTGGTAGAATTCACTACTGAAACTATTTGGGCCTACAGTCTGCTTTGTGGGAAGATTTTTACTTACAAATTCAATTTCCTTTAATAGATGCAGGCCTATTCAGATGATATATTTTTTCTTGAGTGATCTTTGTGTTTTTCAGGGAATTTGTCCACCTCATTTAAGTTATTAAATTTATTGACATAAAGTTGTTCATAATGTTCCCTTATTATGTTTTTAACAGCTGTAGAATCTGTAGTGATGTCACCTTTCTCATTCCAGATATTGGTAGTTTTTTTTTCTCTCTCCTGTTTTTTTTTTTTTTTTAAATAATGCTGACTAGAGGTTTATTAGTTTTTTTGACGTGCTCAAAGAACCAGCTTTTGGTGTCATTGATTTTTCTCGGTTGTTTTTCTGTTTTTTATTTAGTTAATTTCCACTCTATTATTTCTTTTCTTCTGCTTACTTTGGGTTTCTTTTGTTCTTCTTTTTCTATTTTCTTAGGGAGGAAGAAACTGACTATTGATTTGAGACCTTTCTTCTTTCTTAATATAGGCATTTAGTGTTTCAAATTTTCCTCTAAGTCTGCTTTAGCAGTACCCTCACAAATTTTAATATATTGTGTTTTCATTTTCATTCTGTTCCAACTTCCCTTTTGATTTTTTCTTTGACTCATGGATTGCTTAGAAATATGTTATTTAGTTTTCAAATATTTGAGAAGTTTCAATAATAATTCTGTTAATGATTTCTAGTTTAATTTTATTATGGCCAGAGAGCATACTTTGTGTGACTTGAATCCTTTTACAGTTATTGAGACAAGTTTATGGCTGAGAATATGATCTGTCTTGGTAAATGTTCCATGTGCCCTTGAATATGTATTCTTCTGTTGTTGGGGGCAGTGTTCTTGACATTAAATCAATTTGATTGATAGTCCTCTTCAAGTATTCTGTATCCTTACTGATTTTCTGTTTACTTGTTCAGTTATTGAGAGGAGTTTGCTGAAATCTCACATGATAATTGTGGATTTGTCTATTTTTCCTTTTA
This sequence comes from Dugong dugon, assembly GCA_030035585.1. NCBI lineage: Eukaryota > Metazoa > Chordata > Mammalia > Sirenia > Dugongidae > Dugong > Dugong dugon. The sequence continues at coordinate 98,871,527 of CM057472.1, read as the reverse complement.
CAGGCAATCCCTGGGTTACAGACATCCAATTTACAGACAACTCGTACTTGCCCTTTAATGTTATGTAAATTTACCCTCATTTTGAAACGACTGAACCAACCCTATACATTGAAGCAACCCCTACTCGAAACAAATTCATCACAATCACCTTCACTTGCTTCATGTGCAGCTTTTAAATCATTAAGAAGGCTTTTCTTGCACCACAGTAAGGCTAAATAATAACTGTATGCATCTGTTCCAACTTACCTACAAATTCGACTTAAAGACACAGTTAGGAACAGGTGTTGTTCATAACCCAGGGTCTGCCTGTAGTTCTGTCAGTTTTTGTGTGCATTTTTAAGTTATGTTATTAGGTGCCCAGACATTTAGGATTTTTATGTTCTTTTGGTTAATTTGTTCCTCTATCACTATGAAATTACTTCCTTTACACTGGTAATATTCTTTGGTTTGAAATCTACTTGGCCTGATATTAATATTGCCACTTCAGCTTTGTTTTGATTAATATTGGTGTGATATATCTTCTTCCTTTTAACCTTTTTTGTGGCTTTTTATATTTAAAGTGGGTTTCTTGTAAGCAGGATATAGTTTGTCCTTGAGTTTTCGCTCAATTTGAAAATCTCTGTCTCTGATTTGGAATATTTAGACCATTTACATATACTGTGGTTATGGATTTAGTTGGGCTTAAATCCATCACTTTGCTATTTGCTTTATATTTGTCTGATCTGCTCTTTGTTCCCCTGTTCTTCTTTTTCTGCCTCCTTTTGGATTATTTGATTATTCTTGTTTGACTCCATTTTATCTCCTTTGTTGACTTAATGGCTATATATCTTTGTGTTATTTTAGTAGTTGCTTTAGGGTTTGTAGAGAAGCCTTTGTGGCACACTGGTTAAAGCGCTTGGCTGCTAACCAAAAGACTGGCGGTTCGAACCCACCAACTGCTCTGTGGGAGGAAGATGTGGCAGTCTGCTTCTGTAAAGATTAAGCATAGGAAACCCTATGGGGTAGTTCTACTCAGTCCTGTAGAGTTGCTATGAGTTGGAATCAACTTGACAACAGTGGGTTTGGTTTTAGGGTTTGTAGTATAAATCTTTAACTTATCACAATCCACCTTCAAGTGATATTATAGTAACTAAACTACAGTATAAGAACCTTAAAAGAGTATACTCTCATTTCTTTCCCCTTGGCTTCTGTGCTATTATTGTTATGCTTTATTTTTGTTATAAACCTCTTAATTCACTGTTATTATTTTTACTTTAAACAGTCATGTATCTTTTAAAAAGATTTAAGTAATAAGAAAAAAAGTCTTTTATATTAACCCACATACTTACCATTTCTAATGTTCTTCATTCTTTTGTGTACATGCAGATTTCTATCTGGTATCACTTTCCTTCTGCCTGAAGGACTTTCTTTAACATTTTTTATAGTACATCTCTGCTGGTGATTAATTCTTCCAGCTTTTGCATGTCTGAAAAAGTCATTATTTTACTTTGTTTTTGAAAGCTATTTTTGCAGGGTATAAAGTTCTATTTTGACAGTTTTTCTTTCGGTACTTCAAAGATATGACTCCATTTTCCTCTGGTTTGTATTATTTCTGATGAGAAATCTGCCATTGTTTTTCGTGGTCTTCTGCTCCCCCACCCCAACCCCAGGCACATTCATGACGTTTTGGGGATTTTTTTGATCTTCATTTTTCAGAAGTTTGACTATGATGTGTCTAGGTGTAGTTTTTTTGTATATATCTTGCTTGGTGTTTGTTGAGCTTCTTAAACATGAAAATTTATGTCTTTAATAAAATTTGGGAGATTCATGGTCATTATTTTGTCAAATAATTTTTCTGCCTCATTTTCTCTCTTCCTCTCCTTTTCAGACTTTATCATTGATATGTGTATGATTGATATGTGTATAGTCTTTCACTCTGTCTCTCTGTTTCTGCCTCTCAGTGAGCAAGAGGGTGATTTTCAAAGGTCCCTGAGGCTCTTAATTTTTCCAATCTTCACTTGTCTTTATCTCACAGATTAGGTAATTTCTATGTTCATCTTCAAGTTCATAGAGTCTCTTATGTAACCTCCATTCTGCTGTTAAGCCCATTCAATAGATTTTTTTTTATTTCATATTTTTATTTTTTAGTTCTAGAATTTCTATTTTGTTCTTCTTTGAGCATTTTTTTTTATGCCTTGTACATAGTTTTAGTATGTGCTTTAAAATCCTTGTCTGCCATTTTCAGCATGTGGTCATCTTGGGGTTGGTCTTTATTGATGGTTTTTGCCTTTTCTTTTGAGTACAGAACATATTTTCTTGTTTCTTCATGTATCTACTAATTTTGGATTGTAATCTGGATGTTTGATACTTTGTAGAGACTATGGATTCTGTTATTCCTAGAAAATACTGATTTGTTTTGTTTTATTTCAGTAGGCAGTTATCTTGACTAAACTCTCACTCACTCCAACCCCTGTCTTTCCGGCACGGGCAACAACTAAAATCTCTTTTCAATTCTTTTAGCCTTAGCTGGGCTACTTGTAATGTTTCCCACACATGCGTAGCAGAGATTTGGACAGTTTTTCCACAGAACTTGGGGCTTCCTCCTCTCAGAGTCTCTCCTTTCTGGGATTTCCTCCCCCTAACTTTCTAGCTGCTGTGGTCACCATGGACTCTGCTTTCTCGTTCTTCAAGTTTTAACTGCTCCACGTGGCACTGACTACCGAAAAGTCCTAAAAAACAGAAATTTCACCCATGCCATTCCTTTCTTCCTAGTGCAGACACCCCTATGGTTTTTGCCTGATTTTGTGCTCTCCAGTGCCTTCAGGTAGTATTTTTGTTTGTTTCCCTCTACATCTAGGAACTTGGTTTTTCATCCTTCTGAAGTTCATATTTTACAGTTCCGCGAGACTAACTTGCTGTTTCTCATTCTCTAAATTCTAATGCTATATTCCTGAAGAAGAGAATCTGATTGGCCTGTCTTGGGTCAGGTGTCATCTTAGTCTCCTAGTGCTGCTGTAACAGTAATACCACAAGTGATGGCTTTAAAGAACAGAAATTTATTTTCTCACAGTTCAGGAGGCTAGAAGTCCAAATCAGGGTCTTGGCCATGTTGATTCTTTCCTTGTTGGCAGCCCCAGGCATTCTTTGGTTCCCTGATGATCCTCACATGGCATCTGTCTTCCTTCAGGTGTACATGCCTCTGTATCTATTCTGCTCTTTGTACAACTCAGAAGTGATTAGATTTAGGACCCACTCTACTCACCTATGATCTAATTAACGTAACAAAGAAAACCCAATCTCTAAACAAGATCCCACTCACAGACATAGGGGTTAGGATCCCATCACATATTTTGGGGGGACATAGTCAATCCATAACAAGTGCGTACCACTCCTCCAATCAGCCTTGTCCAGTAGAGCAAGGTCGCATGATTACAAACATGGCTGCCAAGAACTCCTCTCTATGGGTCTTCGTGGCAACAAGGGTAGTTGAAAGGAGAAGGAGACAGTTTCTAGAGAAAGTAAGGGACTCTACAGTCACTGTTCCAGTCCTTGTCACAATCATCTAGGCATTATAGATGTTGGCATGCAAACCATCTCTTGTAAGCTTTTTGGAGGCAGAAACCATAGTATATCTCTGTATTACCTAAAATATCCTGTGTCTGAAATTTTGTTTGTTGAATAAATTGTGTTTGTGGAATAAATGAATGAATGAATGCTTTCTCCTCGCTGAAATGCCCTGCATCTGTCTAAATCTTCCCATGCAAGGTCATCTCCCTCCTGGTGCTTTCCCTCACTGCTCTTGTCTCTCTCTCCTTTAGGCTCCAGCACACTTCACTGTATCACTCATTTGACACCTGCCATCTTATGTGGGGAGCCCTGGTGGCACAGCGATTAAGAGCTCGGCTGCTAACCAAAAGGTCAGCAGTTCGAATCCACCAGCTGCTCCTTGGAAACCCTATGGGACAGTTCTGCTCTGTCCTGTAGGGTCACTATGAATGAGTCAGAATTAACTTGACGGCATTAGGTTTGGATTTTTGGTACCTTATGTGGTTATATTTTGTATTCCCACTGAGATTGTAAACTTCTGAAAGGCTTGGTATATGCATTTCTTTTATCTTTCACATTTTTAGAGTTCTGCCCTTCCTGGGGCGTAGAGAACATTAACCTATTTGGTTGGGGGACACGAAGGCAGATGGGAGGGCCTGGTCCACAGGTTGAACAGGAAGAACGGTCTGGAACTGCAGTCATTTTTTAGGGAGGCCTGGCTTGGTGGTAGCCAAGAAGACAACCAGATGTGACCAATGTGAGAGACGCAGAACAAACAGGAGGTCCGGTGATAAAGTCAGTCTGGGGAGAGTCTGAAGGAGGGCAGGCCAAGGTTTTTGAGCAGGCCAAGGTGAGCAGGCAGGACTGAGGCTGAGAACAGCAACTACAGCCAGAGCACCTTTCCAAGGGATGTCTGCTTTACAGTGCTACTGGGAACCTGACACTCAGTACCTAGTACAGAGCCCTGCATGCAGTAAGAGGTCACTATTTATTTCCTGGGTCCTAAGTGGCATTTTAATCACCATAGAAGCCAGACATATGTCACAGCAGAAAGACAAGCTATTGCATGTAGAATATTAAGCATGTGTTCATTCCTTGCAATTCCAGTGTGCTTATTTAATTCCACACCTTAGATGGGTGGAAGCTTCCATCTCCATCTGGCCCATGAAAGGATATAAAAGATTAAAGCAACAGAGGGAGCGGAGAGAGGAGAAACTTCAGCCAGATCCCATTTTTCGGAAGCTCAAAGTCCCTGAAGCATTTATCTGCACAGATAGCCGTCTCTGTACAGATCATATCTGCACACAAATAGAGTGCCCTCTGTGCGCAGGTGCTTTGCAAACAAGAATGCTGTAGACTCTGCACCCTCAAGATGCACCACTAGTGGGTGAGGCCAGCTCCTCTTCTTCAACAATTTGGATGTTTAATTGCTGATTTTTTATTTTTACTCACGATAGTGTTTTGAAAACCCTGCAGCCATTTCCAGTGGCGGGGTTTCAGCTGCGGCTCTGGAGGGGATGCTCCACATACCTCCTCCTGGGTCCCAGAGGCAGCTGAGCTGAACAATTATGGCTCCTGAAATGCTCCTCAGGTACCCAGGGCTGGGGAACACTTCTTGCTGCACCGTGACACCCTCAAAGTTCATTATTTTGCAGTCTGAAAACCAAGGCTTTACCTTTTTATTACACATGTTATTCTCACAACTACGCACCTTTGAAGGAGCTATGGTGGCGCAGTGGTTAAAGCGATTGACTGCTAACTGAAAGGTCATCGGTTCAAAACCACCAGCTGCTCCACGGGAGAAAGATGTGGCAGTCTGCTTCCATAGAGATTTATAGCCTTGGAAACCCCATGGGGTCACTATGAGTCAAAATCGACTCGATGGCAGTGAGTGTGGTTTTTTTTATGTACCTTTAAATACATTCCAACTGGTTGGTTTCCCAACTTAACAGTACTTGAAGCTTCTGAAACTGGACTTGTACTTCTGAAAAGACAACACACCTTTCTAAATGGCAGCACCTGTCTTCAGTAGGCAATGGTGACCTTCTTCTTCTTCTTGTTAGTGGCTGTCCAGTCGGCTCCCACTCATGGCAACCTTGTGTGTAACACAATGAAATGCTGCCCAGCCCTGTGCCATCTTCACAATCACTGGTATGCTCCAGTCCATTGTCGTGGGCATTGTGTAGTGCCTTCCAGTCTAGGGAGCTCATCTTTCAGAACTATCTTGGAAAATATTCTGTTATGATCCATAAGGTTTTCATTAGCTAATTTTCAGATCACCAGGCCCTCTTCCTAGTCTCCCTTAGTCTGGAAGCTCTGACCCTGCTGTTATTTGAAATATCAGTAGCATAGCTTCTAGCATCATAGCCACATGCAAGCTACCACCGTATGACCATCTGACAGACGGATGGTGGACCTTATTCTTAGTGGATGTGAGTTAAATTTTGGGAGAAATCTTTTTCTGCCCTTGCCCAGAGTGGGTTGTAGGTCAAGAACTAGCCCTTCAAAATAAAATGGAGCACTCTCAGCTCTGGACGTTTTAGCTGTCTTTCTGTTATCAAAGGGATTCCCTGGGTGGGGCAGATGGGTAAGTGCTGGGCTACTAACTGAAAGGTTAATGGTTCAAACTCACCCAACGGCACCTCGGAAGTAAAGCCTGGTGATCTGCTTCCAAAAGGTCGCAGCTCTGAAAACCCTATGGAGCAGTTCTATTCTTTACACTTGGGGTTGCTGTGAGTCAGCCTCGGCTCAATGGCAGCTAACAAGAACAACACGCTGTGAAAATGACTAGCAGATGATGATCAGTTAAACTCTTGGACCTCTCATGTCTCCTAAGGAGGATGCAGCAGATAGATACATGGGAAGCACTGAATACAGTGAAGCTAGGAGGATGACAGATGGAGTGGGGACTATAAAATTCCTCGAAAGCGCAAGCTGAATGTGTGATGAACTAAAATTAAATGTAGTTGTGCTAGGCAGTGTGAGTAGCGGAAAGCGCGCCGTCCTGACAATCGGCGCCAGCTCCTACACACATCTTACGCGACCTTGACCAACCTCTCTGGGCCTCGGTTCCCACACCTATGACATCTGGTTTTATTACGTGGCTTCAGTTTCTAAGGTCTAAGATTCCAGCTCAAGGATTCTGTGATTTAAAAAAAAAAAAAAAATCCCTTGGCAATTTAATTGAACGTAATTGAGGTAACATTGCTATTGTCTTGACATGTGATTTGCACAGCGGTTAGCCCCAGGGAGGAGGTGAGGACAGCCATCAGCTTACAATTGCAGACTCTAAGGTCTCTGATCTGATTGATGCTGAGGCCAAGGGCAAGTCCATTTACAATAGCTGGCTCCCTTTGAGACTTGCATCAGAAAAGCACAACCAGGAGCCCAGTGTTTCTCCATTGTTCTGGCAGGCATTGGGCCCCGGCGATGGGAGTGGAGGGCTTGGTTACGTGGCTGTTAGGACAGAGTCTCCCCTCTGCGGTCTGCTCTTCCTTCACTCACTGCTTTCTTCTCTTTCTAGCACCTTCCCCTGTGCCCTGGCTTGACCCGTTACTATCTTGTCTTCCATTATCAGCGTCATCATCTGCTTCTCCACGGCCCTTCTGCTTTGGCCTCTTGCATCTCGGAAGAAACAAAGACAGAGCTATATCCCTTTCCTTCTGGCTCATCTGGAAACGCTATCAACTTTTCTCTAAGTGTAGGGAAGGGATGTGAGAGAGAGAGAGAGAGAGAGAAAGAGACTGTTAGAGTTGGTGTCACAGTGGATGGATAGTTTCAAGATTAAAAATATAAATAAACTCAAAAATGGTCGCATTGGAAACAGAATTAGATACCGTAGAAGCTGCATTTGGGAAGTAGGGTTTGGGGAAGCCGTGACTGCTTAGTTTCATTCTTATGTTTAACTCTTACTGCTCTCAACAAGTCCGTGTCCACTGCCACACCATCCCCCCAGCTTGCTTCACAGGCCCCAGAGCTGCTCACACTGCCCCTCAGTATGGCTTCATACCCAGCTCTGGATGGACAGACAGAGTTGTTTGTGTTCCTCCTCTTTGTGGGCAAGTGGCTGAGAACAGGGGCGTGCCCTTCTGAGAGAACCGCCTGCTGTCCTTTTCGCCTCTGGGGAGGAGTCGGCCCTTTTCCTGTCAACACTGCAAAACCTCACCAACACCAAAGAACCAAATCAGTGGCCGTGGAGTGGACTCTGACTCATGGCAACGCCATGTGTGTCAGAGTAGAACTGTGCTCCATGGGGTTTACAGTGGCTGATTTTTCAGAAGTAGATTGTCAGGCCTTTCTTCTGAGACTCGAACTTCTAAACTTTCGGTTAGGAGCCAAGTGTGTTCACTGCTTGCACCACCCAGAGACTTCAAAACCTCACCAAGGCTGGGTCAATGTAGGTCCAGTGCCTGTAAGGGGACCTCTAGGCTTCAGGGCCAACTGCGCTCAGAGTGAATCCAAGTCCCCATTTTGAATATAAAGCGAGCAGGTCTTCTGAGATCCTGCTCCCTGGGATGAATGGAAAGGGAGCTGAGGAACCCTCTGGACACTGTGAATGCCCCCAGTCTGCTCTGGCCAGGTTTACTAGTTTGGAATGGACTGGGAGCAGAAGCAGCCTGTGGGAAAAGGCAGGTGGTGCAGAACGTGGTCATTCATTTCAAACCGGGAGGTCAAAACTGCAATCTGCAAGCTTCAGTAATGTCCTCTGGCTTTGAATGTGACTGTGACTCTGCTCAAACAAAACAGACAAAGCCCTTGCTCTCTTGGGCTGACATGCTTGTGGGGAGATGGGCAATGAAGAAAATAAATACTGTATATAATTTGCTTGTAGTGATAAATGTTATGGAAAAAGACAAAGCAGGGAGGGGGTACAAGAGGGGCTGGGGAAGGGCTTGTAACCTTAAGCCAGATGGCCAAGGTAGGCTTCCCTCATAGAGGACGGGGAAAGATAATGGCAGGTAGATATCTAGAGAAGTCCCTCGGTGGTGCAGATGGTTGATGCGCTTGGCTACTAACCGAAAGGTTGGAGGTTCGTGTCTACCCAGAAGCATCTTGGAAGAAAGGCCTGGTGATCTACTTCCAAAAAATCGGCCACTGAAAACCCTGTGGAGCACAGCTGTACTCCAGGGCTGGATTACTCAATAAGCATGGTACGCACGGGCCCAGCTGTGCCTGTTCACCAGTCTGCGGTGCACAATATCATCAAAGATGTGGTGAAACCCATGTGAGATTGCTCACCACAGGTTAGCAAGTAAATACAATTCAGTCCTTGTGTACCTTGTTCATTGCAAGCTGGTGCATACTGGTTACTCCACCCGTGCTGTACTCTGACACACATGGGGCTGCCATGAGTCGGAATCAACTTGACGGCTGCTGGTTTGTTTGTGGGTTTTACTGATACAATAGGGTTATAATCATTTCTATTTCACAGGCAGGTTATTGAGGCTTCATTCTATAAGTGCTTTTGAGAGCCGTTCTTAAATGTGTGATTTCCAGGCTTAAGTCTCTATATACTAGCATACCTTATTTTTAATAACTGTGAAATCCTCTCTGTCTTTCCATTCACTTAATAACCGCAGCACTGATGAGCTGATAGTGCCAACTGCCTAGTAATGTTACTCACGGATGGTGGGAAACTAGACATTGACCTTTCCTTATTGTTTCGGAATTAGTCACACACTTCCCATGATTTGTGTATGTCAGCAGTACAGCCCAAATAAAGTTAGAGTTGATCTCTTTCAGAATATGTTTCAGATTCCTCCTCGCAATAAAGTTAAAACAAGCTGATGTATGACTTGCAATCAAATAGAAAGACCTTTCTGGCAAAGCGCTTGCTCAACTATGGAGTTATTATTGGATGTTGGTGTCTGGATACGGTCAAATTCTCAAATTTCTCAAATGTTCCCTGGCTGGCTCAGGACTGTAGTAGAAACCAGTCTTCATTTGTCACTGCCATTTGCCGTTGGTGGGGCAGCTCGATGGCTCTGGGTGCCCTGCGTCTTACCTAACCACCTTGGAATCCCAGATTAGCCCAGTGCATGCTGCGGTTGGGTATTTTTCAGAGCTTTACTGCTAGGTGGTTTTCTGAGCTTGACTGACACCCTGCTGCCCGTGCTGCATAGAGCAGGTGGGCTCAGGGACAATGTTTCATTAACTGTGTAGGTTTAGGCAGACGGCTTACAGACTAAAGCAAGCAAACAAACAACAACAATCCAAACTCCCTTGGCCACACTGCATCTCTGATAGGCTGCAGAGGTAAGTTTTGACCATCACAACTTCAGCTGGGCAGAAACCACATAGGGAGCTATTCATGGATCATGCATCTTGTCCAACCCTTGGCTGTTCCACCTTGTATTCTATTTAACTGACTGGGATGGAGGTCATCCTACATCTCTAGCATGCACGAAGTCCTGTGGAGGATGAATGTGCTTCATGACAAGCTTGTATCCAGCTCGCAGCTCCTGTGGTGAGTGGGAAGTGCATCTGAGAGCTCGGGATACCAGGCCTCCAGTTGGCTTCACTGGGATTGGGGAAGGGGTAACAACTATCCTATGGGTGTGGTTGCTATTGGAGGGAGTTTGGTCTATAATGGTAATATTCTAATGTGTCATCTTTAAACAAGTTTGTACCAAGATGATCTCTCCCAACAAATGTGACGCCACCCCTCAGAGCTTTCCCCCAGCCCTCGGGCTTTGATTAGAGTTATGGCCTGGAATTGGGGTGGTAGGGGAGTAGGGTGGAGACATTGGAGGCTGCACCAGGCTGTTGTGGACATACTCTCCTCCCACAGAGCTGGGGCTGTTTGCCCTGCTCTGACCTTCTCTAATGCCCCTGGGAAGATTACAAACCTAATCTGGGGCAGATCCAAGGATGAGTCCATATTGAATTACTGCCAGGGCAGATGCAGAAGAAACAATGGTCATTTTGTTCTCCCAGATCATCCATAAAGAGGTAGATTGCTCACTTCTGTTCCAAGTCTTACTACCCCCTTCCCATTTCTAAATGCACAGGAATTAAAAAGTTGAAGTCTGGGGACTCCAGACTTCCTGGAGCCATGAAGGTTGGATGAACCCCTGAAACTATTGTCTTGAGATAACCTTTAAACCTTCAACCAAAAATATCCCCGGAAGTCTTCTTAAAACCAAACAATAGTTTGGCTTACTAGTATTAAATGTCTGCCTTGAGCGTTATGCTCTTTTAAGAACTGTCTCTATGGGATCAAATTGACAACAGCAACTCGAAAGATGAGATAGAAACCTTAGAGGGCAGTGATTTTATGGTAGTAGGGGAGGAACAACTCAGAAAAGGAATGTGGGAATGATTGCACAACTCACAGAATATAATCAATGTCACTAAATGGTACATGTAGAAACTGTGGAATTGCTGTATGTTTTGCTGTGTATATTCTCAACAGCAAAATAAATAAAAATTTTTAAAAAAATTGAGTTTGGGCTCACCCCATGGCATTGCAACTATCCTGCAAATGCACGGGTCGAATTCCTGAGACGTGGCTTGGAAGGTGAGCTAGCATTATACCATAGATTTCGGTCTTCTGTGTATTCTGTCCCCCAATTGCATGTGACCACTTGGCTTGTGCCTTCTCAACTGAGTCTCTCAGTTAGAGGTCTGCCCTGGGGACAGGATGAGCAAGGCTTGCTGGGCACTGCCAGGGAACCTTCCAGCTGGGGTGCTGAGACTCCTGCTGTCCTAGTCAGGGGTGCAAACAAGTGTCCGAGCCATGGGGAGAGTCCCCACTGCTTGTTTGGCCCTGGCCGTTTCCTCTCCAGCTATGTAGATAAACAGACATAAGGAGAAAATCCGATAGGGTGGGTATTACAGCTTCTTCCACAGTATTTCACATGGCTTTTGGAAGCAGCCATTGTGAATGGTCTTGTGGCTTTTCATCCAATTGCTAACCGACCTTGAATAGCATAGAAACTCCCTTATGTGTTAATACGCCCTGTAAGGCAGAGTCACTATTGCTCCCTCACCAAAGACCACATAAATAGAGCTTTAAAGTGGCCCAGTGACCTAGTGAGAGTTACACACTTAGAACTAGCCAGGCTGCAGTAGAATCCCAGCCCCTGACTCTGTTCTACTGTTGTCCCAGTTGATGAAGTATTTCGATTTAGAAAACGTGTGGTTGCTATGAATTACTGCTGTTGGGAAGGAGGACTGGAAACATTCTCGTTTCTCGATTACCTTTCAAATATTCAGATTCATGCATCAGCAGCATATGGCTAGAACTTTTACTTTTTTTCACTCAGATGTCTTCGAATGTGCTTCCTTGAATTCCAAATCCACATCAGGTTTGAATTTTGGAAATGCCAACTGTATACTAACAGAATGTGAGAAATGAAGAAAACTTTTGTAATTAAAAAAAAAAAAAAGGTAATTTGTTTTTTTGCATTCAGATAAGCCAGCTGTAGGGATCTCCCACCCCCACACCCACATTGTGGTTCATTTGCATCTTGATAATATTGGTGGGACAAGGTTGCCAGTGTATCCTTAGATAATTTTCTGCAAGATGGTTCCACAATAGCACATAGCAGACGTCAGACCCTGAGGCCCTTTCTGGCCACCGCTACTGGCCAGGAGCATGGTCTCAGCTTTGGGTGAAGGGAGAAGCCTTTGTCCTCCTCAGGGGGGGCTGTTCCTGCCAGGTCAAAAGCTTGGTGGAGTAATTATCAAACTCCGTTTTCTTCCCACTTGGGGTTGCGTTTAGTTTGCCCCTTACCAGGTAAGAGATTCTTAAGCACTTTAAAACTAATAAAAGAGGGCTTTTATGTGCTAGAATTTCTCACTTGCAGAGAAAATTAGTCAGAATGTGTGTGTTTTGCATGATTTCTATCAGATGCACCATCAGAGTAGAAAGAGCATTGGTCTGGAAGTGAGAAAACTGCCCAGCACGGGGAGCCCGGAGCATGAGACTCTAAGGGCTTCACAGGCCTTGAGCGTGCCCACTGTGGAGACCCCACCTCCTGTACTGTCCAACCTATTGAAATGTGCCAAGTTCCACATGAAATTTACATATTCACATCTGAAAAACCACAACAACAAAAAAATGAAACCAGTTGCCGTGGAGTCGACTCAGACCCATGGCAACCTCACGTGTGGCATAATAGAACTATGCTCCTTAGGGTTTTCAATGGCTGTTATCTTTCAGAGCTAGATTGCCAGAACTTTTTTCCGAGGTGCCTGTGGGTGCATTTGAACCGCCAACCTTTTAGTTAGTAGCTGAGCGTTTAACCATTTGCACCACCCAGAAACTCCTTCAAATGCAAGGCACCATCAATTGTAAAATGTAACTAACATTGGTTTGTGTACCACTAAGAGGGAAAAAATACTTCCTAATATTGTTATCCGGAGGGACCAGTCCCTGGAGAAGGACATCATGCTTGGTAAAGTACAGGGTCAGCGAAAAAGAGGAAGACCCTCAACGAGATGGACTGACACAGTGGCTGCAGCAATGGGTTCAAACATACCAACGATTTTGAGTTTGGCAGAGTACCGGGCAGTGTTTTGTTCTGTTGTACATAGGGTTGCTATGAGTTGCAACCCACTCGATGGCACCTAACAACAACAATATTATAATTAGATGCACGCTTATTTCAGAGAGTTCAAATGTAGAAAAATGGGCTTTTTGGAACTGATGAAATTCAGTTTAATTATGAGTTGAGTTGTAGTTGAGTCATTGAGATAATGTTAGATTTTGTAGGTTTTGTTATGATGTATTTCTAACATAGCATAGAGAAAGCTCAAATGCTCGTGTGCCCACTACCCAAATTTGGTGGGGCTCAACGTTTTTCCATGCTTGCTTCAAATATTTTTTTAAAAAATAAAACACTGAAGATGCAATTGAAGGCCTGTGTACTCCTTCCCCGATCCCAGAACTCAGCTAACTGCCATCCTAAATGTGGTGCTTGTCATTCACACGCACATTTGTAAAGTTTTACTATATATCTTTGCATCCATGAACATATTTAGTGTTTTAAAGTGCTACTAGTCATCCACCAGTGTCCATTCCTCGCTTTCTGCTTTCAGTAGTAGAACCCCTGGGTTTTAGCTGGACACCTTTAGCCAGGAGTGGCTAAGTGACTAAGTTCTGGCCCTTGGAATGAGAGTGGCAAGGGTGGGTACAACTTCTGGGTTTTGCCTTTAAGATGAAGGAGCAGACCCTACACATTCCTTTCCTCCTTGCTGCTGATTAGGACATGGACAAGGTGGTAGTAAGCTACTTAAACCAAAACAAAACTCAAAGCTATACAGTCAATTCCGACTCATGGTGACCCCATGTGTTACACAGTAGAACCGCTCCATAGGGTTTTCTAGGACGTAATCTTTACGGAAGCAGATCGCCAGGCCTTTCTCTCGTGGCACCAGTGGGTGGGTTTGAACCACCAGGCTTTATTGAGCTTAGCAGCCTAAGCTTGCACCACCCAAGGACCTAGAGTGAGCTACACGAGACCACACAAATGTAGCAAACACATGGGTCATAGTGGCGTGACAAGATAGACAAATCCTGGGTCCTTGGATTCATGATGTTCAGCTGCCTACCCACCCCTCCCTCCATCAGACCGCCTACCATCTTGGACTGTTATGTGAGAGACAAACATTTTTACTTAAGCTAGTGCTATCTGGTCTCTATTAAAACAGCCACAGTCATGCTATAAAGAGTAGAAGTGATTTGCATTTTGATCCTACACAGTATGTTCAAATCCCTGATGGTAGGGCATAATGCTCTTGTAGCTTATTGTATTAAAAACTTGCATTTTTCTGAAGTAAGGAGAGTTGAGTAACATGCATTTCTGCAAGTCATAGCATTCTCAGATTAAAAGAGGAAAAAAAAATCTTCCCACTTCCCCAATGGCAAGGTGTCAATGCGCACGTCTAGAGCAGACAGCACACCTGGACAGCACTGTCATTTGAGCCTATTGGTTATGCTCCACGCTAGAGAGAAGACATCCGTATGCACCAAGGACAATGAGCTGCTCTGTCCCCAACTGGAGTCCTTCAAAGCAAATTTCACAGTGATGATGATCTGAGAACAGAAGGGAAAAGGTGTCATTCCCAGGAGAATTTCTCCCAAGCCCTGACTGAGTATCCACGTGTGACTCGTAAGAGGGAGGTCTCCTGGCTGGTCAGTTGCTCTTCTCCAGGTGCTGGCCCCCTAACTCCCCACACCTGCATTGCAAAGGGCACAACGGCTGCTCCAGGAAAAAGGATGACCCTCGCGGGCTGGCTGGCATTCCGCAGCTGTGTGCCAGGAGCCCAGGCTGGTTGGTTGGTTTCATACCTGCTTTCCGCAGGGCGGTGAGGTGGCTCAGAGGCTCTGCCTAGAGGGGTATTTGTGTCAGAGCTACTGGACAGTATAGCAGGACACGGGGAGCATATCCAATTCTTTCCTCCCCTACTTTACAGCCTAGGTGCTGTCTGATAGGAGCATACCCAGCAGCTTGACTCTGATCTCACAGGGCAGCTTGGCTCAAGGGGCACTGGGAACAGGATGCTGCCAGGCACCTGGCCTCTTCTTTTGAATGGGATGTGTGCCATCAGGGAGTCCCTGGGTGATGCAAACAGTTAACATGTTTGCCTGCTAACCAAAAGGTTGTAGGTTTGAGTCCACCCATAGATACCTCAGAAGAAAGGCCTGGCAATCTACTTCCCAAAACTCAGCCCTCAAAAACCCTATGGAGTACCATTGTACTCTGCCACACATGGGGTCACCATGAGTCAGAGTTGACTCGACAACAACTGGTTTGGTGAGGTCATCAGCCTCAATCTTTGTGGATAGCTCTCGACCTTGGGCCTTTCCTCTTGCATCAAGAATTGGGTTTTCAGGTAGATGGTTCTCAGACGTCTGCAGTCTGTGTATTGCTTCAATACAAAAGGTTTCTCTTATGCTGTCTGTGCCAACGGAGGACTTCAGAACACGCAATCGAACCTCCTGGACTGCGTGGGAAGGTGAGAGTTGCTCTGGGTGAGGATCAACAACCGGGGCTCTGCTCAGTGGTGTCTGTAAATTAAATTCATGGTGGAAAAAAACAAAGCCAAACAATGCAGAATTACTTCCCTTAAGCGGAGGCTGGGACATCAACTATGCAGGCTTGTGCAGTGATAGGACAAGGGGAAAACCAAGCAGAGAGACATGGGCCACACATGAAAGTCAGTTTGTGTATTCCAGTCTGAGTTTCAAATCTCCTCTGAGAGTTTTTGCATCCTAAAAAATTGTCCTAAAAAATGAAAAGTAGGAGTCTCTGTTGTTGTTAGGTGCCACCGAGTCAGTTCTGACTTATAGCGACCCTGTGTACAACAGAATGAAACACTGCCTCTACGTTACCCTCTACTTGACCAACGAGATGGATCGACACAGTGGCTGCAACAATGGGCTCAAGCGTAACAACAATTGTGGGGATGGTGCAGGACCAGGCAGCGTTTCCTTCTGTGATGCGCGGAGTTGCTATGAGTCGGAACCGACTTAAAGGTGCTAACAACAACAACTGCTTTACCAAGCATGATGTCCTCCTCCAGGGACTGGCCCCTCCTAATAACATGTCCAAAGTGCATGAGACGGAGTCTTGCCATCCTTGCTTCTAGGGAGCATTCTGGCTGCACTTCTTCCAAGACAGATTTGTTTGTTCTTCTAGCAGTCCATGGTATATTCAACATTCTTTGCTGACACCGTAATTCAAAGGCGTCAACTCTTCTTCAGTCTTCCTTATTCACTGTCCAGCTTTCACCTGCATATGAGGCAATTGATAATACCATGTATTGGGTCAGGCGCACCTTAGTCCTCAGAGTGATATCTTTGCTTTTCAACACTTTAAAGAGGTCTTTTGCAGCAGATTTGCCCAGTGCAATACATCATTTAATTGCTTGACTGCTGCTTCCATGGGTATTGATTGTAGATCCAAGTAAAATGAAATCCTTGACAACTTCAATATTTTCTCCGTTTATCATGACGTTGCTTATTGGTCCAGTCGTGAAGATTTTTGTTTTCTTTATGCTGAGATGTAATCCATACTGAAGGCTGTGGTCTTTGATCTTCATCAGTAAGTGCTTCAAGTCCTCTTCACTTTCAGCAAGCAAGGCTGTGTCATCTGCGTATCGCAGGTTGTTAATGAGTCTTCCTCCAATCCTGATGCCACATTCTTCTTCATATAGTCCAGCTTCTTGGATTATTTGCTCAGCATACAGATTGAAAAGGAGTCTCTGGTTGGCACAGAAAGTTAAACGCTTGGCTGTTAACTGAAAGGTTAGGGGTTTGAGGCTACTCAGAGGTACCTTGGAAGAAAGGCCTGGGGATCTACTTCTAAAAAATCAGCCATTGGGCGATGTGTGTGGGGGGAGGAGAGGGGGTAAAAGAAGTCCCCTTAAAATTAGTTCACGTATTGGTCTCCCTAATAACCAGCTCACCAAAACTTCAATTCCATATTGAGTGTTTTTGCGTTCATTGCAGGTGTTGAAAAAAATTAATTTGCAAATTAAAATTGAACATAAACTAAAGCTTAAAAGCAAGCTAGGTGTGCCCTTAGAAGGCTTGATTTAAAACCCTTCTAATACCAAAGAGATGGCAAAGAAAGCAAAGGAATTCCCGTGTAAAAACACTCAGAAGTGTTTTAAACTATAGGCAAATTGCTCATTAGGTGAGCTGGCATTAGGCTAATTGACCTAGAGTCAGTGACATCAAAAAGTCTACAGTGTTGTGCTTAGGGACACTTTCTCAGGCCTGCAAACTTCTAATCAACTCAATTATTTGATTTCTTAGCCCCTGGCACATTAGCTGTGAATCCAAACAGGGAGGGGAGTGCAAGAGCCAGGCCAGTTGGAGCAGTGAGCAGCGCCAGCGAGCTGATACCCCAACACTGGATGGAGGGGCAGGAGGAGGCCAGAGGAAATGCCAATGTACATGCCGGGATTAGAAAATTACCATGATGTGGGGTCTTTTCTTGTACCCTCCTGCCCCCATGCTTCTGTGGCTCCTGAGAGTGCCCCTGGATCATCATGTGCACGAGAATGGAGGTTCATAATGCCAGCTAAGTCATGAGCAATATTTATAAGAGGTTAAATCATCTGCCGTCTACTTTGCCCAACTCGTTTTCTTATACAAGCTATTTTAGAAAATTTTTCATCAAAAGCAGTCAAAGCATTGCCTCTTGAGTTGGAGCGTCCCTTCAAAGACGCCCAGTTTTACCCTCTACCCAAGATGTGAAGGCTGAGCTCACTGTCCGTGAGGATGCCTTTTGCTGCCTCATGAACACCCCTGGGCCAACCTAGAAAAAATCCAGTGGTCTGGAAAAATTCACATCTAGAAGGGCCTCTTTCACCAAAATGTAGCCTGACTAAATCCAGTGAATTCTTTTTTAAAAAAAAATTGTTTTATTATGGTAAAAATACATATCAAAACATTGGCCAGTTCAGCATTTTGTATGTGTACAATTTGATGACATTGGTTATGTTTGTCACGTAATGCAACCATCCCCACCATCTGCTTCCAAAGTATTCTATCACCCTTAACAGAAACTCAGTGCCCCTTAAGCTAAAACTCTTCTTCCTTTCCTTCTCACCCCTAAAACTGAGTGGATTCTGACTCATAGTGACCTTGTAGGACAGAGTAAAACTGTCCCATAGGGTTTCCAAGGAGTGGCTGGTGGATTCAAACTGCCCACCTTTTGGTTAGCAACCAAACGTTTAACCACAGCGCCACCAGGGCTCCTCTTACCCCTAGTAACCACTAAGAAACTTTGATCTCTATACATTTGCCTATTTCATATAAGTGGAATCATATAATATTTGTCCTTTTGTGTCTGACTGATTTCACTCAGCATAATGCTTTCAAGGTTCATCGCTTCATTTCTCTTTACGGCAGAGTAATATTCCATTGGCTGTATGGACCATGTTTTGTTTACCCATTCATCTGTTGATGGACGTTTCAGTTGTTCCCATGTTTTGGCTATTGTGAACGATGGTGTCCAGGTTTCTGTTTGTGTTCCTGCTTTCAGTTCTTTTGGGTATACGCCTAACAGTGGAATTGCTGGGTCATATGAGAGTCCTGGCTTTACAAGAACTACCAGGTAATTCCTGATATGCAGAGCAATGTGGGTAGGAGATCAGGAATAGCCCCAAACCATGATGAAAACAACTTTTGATTATCTGGTTGTTGCAAATGTGGTCAAGAAGCAACAGGGATCTGCAGCGGCTACGTCTTTAGGGAGACTGACTTATTTATTGCTGCATCTTGCTGTTCCCAATCTCCTTTTCGCCTCCAAGGCCCGAGGAGTCCCCCAGCCATCTTTTTCCTCGTGCCAGGGCTTAGGAAAGGAAGGGAAGGGAAGAGGGTTTAGGGCATTGTCCGCAAATGTAAGCAGGCTGAGGCGATTTGCTCTAGGGGCAGGTTCTGAGCTCAGCCTGAAGGCTGGGCTCTCTCCTCCCACCACTGGGAGAAGAAAATGGGTGGGCAGAGGCGAGGAGGAGCATTCACCTAACCTTAACCGCCAGCCATACTTAATCCTCAAATCAATTAATGTATTTAGTATCTATCCAAGATTGGTTGCGGATCTAACTATTGTGATCCATAGGGTTTTCACTGTCTGGTTTTTGAAAGTAGATCGCCAGGCCTTTCCTCCTAGTGCAGCTTGGTCTGAAGCTCTGCTGAAACCTGTTCAGCATCATAGCAACACGCAAGCCTCCACTGATGGATGGGTGGTAGCTATGCGTGAGGTGGTGCCTTGGCAAGGAATCGAACCTGGGTCTTCTTCATGGAAGGTGAGACTTCTACCACTGAACCACCATGTTCCTCACTAAGTATTGCTACTGTAGCTATTTTAAGTCCCCTACAACTAACTGCATTTGTGAGCGTATTTAGAGGCAGCGTGACTCATGGATGGAGTGATCAGGTAACAGAAGGCTCGGGTCCCACCATTTGATGTGTGACCTTGGGAAAGTCACTGACCTTTGGAGCCTCAGTGCTCCTGTCTGTAAAACAAAGTTCGAGATAACTTGCCAAACAAATTCACAGAACTCTTGTGATAGTCAAATGAGATAACACTATGTGAAAATCCTTGGTAATTCGCGACAAATGTACATCAGAAGTGCAAAGTAACTGTGAGGGACTGGTATTTTTACCTCTGTGCATCTGCTCCTTACATTTGTAACTGCTGGCCAAGATAGTTAAAGGTAATCTGTACCTGCCCTGCTAATTCTCAGAAACTGTCGGGTCGCTGGAGAAGGTCCTCGTGCTTGGTAAAGTAGAAGGTCATCGAAAAGAAGACCCTCAACAAGATAGATTGACATAGTGGTTGCAACAATGGGCTCAAACATAGCAATGATTGTGAGGATGGCGCAGGACCGGGCAGTGTTTCGTTCTTTTGTACATGGGGTCGCTGTGAGTCAGAACCGACTCAGGGGTACCTAACAACAGCAACAACATAGGGTCTCTATGAGTTGGAATCAACTCAATGGCAATGGGTTAGGTGGTTTTTTTTTTTTTTTTTTGGTTTAACATCATTTTGAGATTGCTTTTAAAAAGTAGCATATCTCCTTAATCAGTAAGGTGTATCCATTTTTTTGTTTTGCTTTATCTTCAGGATGTGTTTATTATTATCATCACAATAAACAGCCAAGAATGATCCACTTTAGGAGAATAATGGGAACATTTTGCTCATCTTTTGTAGGATAATTTTGCCATTTTTCTGCAAATAAAGTAGTGGTTTCTTTAAAACATGCCAGTTCAGGGTCACGGATCTGCACTTTTAAAGCCTACAATTGATTGTTTAGGGAGAAAATTGTGTTCAAGGAAGTACATCAGCATGCAAATCTAAAATGTGGCCATGTTCATCCAGATTGAATATTATTAACTAGCCCAAGGGCTAGGATGTAATTAAGATTTTGAACAGCTTACTTTTGTCTACTGTGATGAGTAGCCCCAATATTTGAAGTGGCTGATCGGTTTGCATAATGGGAGAATGGCCAATGTGCCGATATTTACACATTTTGACTTTTTAGGTGTAATGAAAGAGCTTGACTTTTCTGCACGGGTTCAACCAGTGATCAGGGCTGAGTTTTGAACTTGAAGCAAATAAGAGAATCTTCAGATTCAAAGAAAAGCACAGCTGAATTCATTCTGAACGGTGACAATATCCATTCATTACCCACTCATTCAATCTAGCATCTTCTTCCATGGATTTAGGAACAAAGACAGAGTGGTGACAGGTGAAGCCCTTGTTGGAGGTTTAAGGGTTTGCCTAATGAAAGCTATTGGATTTACAGCCTGCTTATGCAGTTCTGAAGCCCTGCCTGGTGCAGTGGTTAAGAGATTGGCTGCTACCCAAAAGGTCGGCAGTTCGAATCCACCAGCTGATCCCTGGAAACCCTATGGGGCAGTTCTACCCTGTCCTATAGGGTTACTATGAGTCAGAATTGACTTGACAGCAACGGGTTTTTTTTTTTTTTTTTAATGCAGCTCTAGTTGGAAGAGTTGAGAACCACTCAGAGCTTGGATCCACTTCAGAAAGTTTGCCTTTCACAGCACTGATAAGGCATATTTCTGGGAGCAGCTTCACTCTGGTGTCATTCCATGATAACTGCTCTTCTTAGGTGAGACAAAGTGCTGACCTTCTCTGTCTGGCCCACACTGTTTGAAAAGAAAGAAAGTTCTCCGTTTCTCCCAGGAGAAGTTAGTGAAAGGATCCATTGTATAACGGCACCACCTTAAGCAGGCACCCGGCAGGCTAGGCTGGCACCATGGCTCATTCCAGCCATCTGTATTTTTCAGGTGTACCATATGTATTTAGTACATCATTTGATAATATTAAAAAAATATATTAAAGCAGTGTGAGACTAAAGGAGAAAGAAGATGAATGTTAGCATTCCCCTGGGGTTCATGGGTGAAGGAATTAACACAGCGTGGCACTCTACCCTAGCTGTGTTTGTTTCCATGGCAACAGCTACGTACATGTTTCAGACTATCTACAGTGACACAGTTGCAGAAATAGTAGCTTGCAGGTTGCTGATATCGCATCAGTGGACAGGCGGCACGCACTATATTAAGTAAGTGTAAGAGAATTGAAAATATAGCTTTGGAATCAGATGTGTGTTAGCTCAGGCGAGCAATGCACCGGGGGTTGCGGCATTCCTCTTCCTCACAACCGCAAAATCTGGGCAAAGTTGAAAGTTGCAAGATTCCAGTCAAAGAATTGTCCTTGCTTGGGTAAAGATCATCAAATGAAACCAATGTGAGTGAGTTGCAAAGGTAAGAAAATGGCCTTGACAGATGACATATTTTACAAGGATATTGTCAGTGAAGCTTGTTTTTTGGAGGGGGGCGGCAGTGATGGGGAAGGGATGAAAGCTTGGTTGAAAATAGCTGAGTCTTAAAGCAAATCTAATTTGCAACAGAATCTTTAACTGCCTCTGAGTTTATGGCAACTAAGGTCTTTGAATGCATCGTGGAAGAAATTGCTTTTATAGAAAAATGATCAGGTGAGGCGCAGAGAGCTTGATCGAGTGTGCAGGGTTCAAGCAAAACTGGGGCTCCATTGTCTTTTCTGAATGCTTATGTAAATATCTCTCTGTCCCGGATGACCCTGGCTTGTCTTTGGCATTTGCTGGTACTTTTTCCTACCATTTGCTGGTGCCTGGGTTTGTATTATGCCGCCACATTGTAGCCTGATATGACTTCAGTGTTGGTCAGAGGGCAACCAAGTAAAGATGATAGACTTTGTAAGTATGCGAGTTTCCAACCAAATTGTATGGTAATTTAGGAGACGTGTTCAAATGGGTATTTATTTAGGTGCCAGACCTCTGCTTTTGAATAGCAGCCTAGGTATTAGGTTAATGGATTTCAATGTGCAAGCTATGATTGCAGGAGCTTTCAAGGATGTTGTAGCTCCATTATATGGAGTTTTTAATGTCAAAATATTTTTTATTTATGCCCATTATTCAGTTTAAGCATACATTTACGTTACAGCTTTGTAATTCGTGCATCAGTGAAGGGAATGTAAAACAGCATGGTAGCTTAAGCTAACCTATTCATTTGAGTTGGATGAGTTTTCTGACCATAAGTGGACTTTTACAAAAAGTGGCAGGAGACGTGCAACTCTTTTGGTGTATCTAAGATGATTTTTTATGTGCACAGGGAACTAGCTACAGCACCTACTGCATGTTACTTTCACAGTAATTATTTGATTAGATGTTAAGAGAACACCTATGGTGGGGGTGGGGGTACTCTGGAGCTTCTGAACACCTGGGCATGTAGAGGGTTGGGACGGGTTTTGAGTTACGAAGCAGGGGCTTGAACCCTGGAATGTTCAAACCCCAGAGGATCAATATGATTCACCTTTCTAAATAAGGTGATCCAAAATGAAGCTTAGGCTGAATTCTCCAGTTTATGCTCATCTGGAGTCTCTGGGTGCTACAAATGGTTAACGGCTGCTAACCGAAAGATTAGAAGTTCGAGTCCACCTACAGGCACCTTGGAAGAAAGGACTGGAGATCTACTTCCCAAAAATCAGCCACTGAAAACCTTAGGGAGCACAGATCTACTCTGACACACATGGGATCGCTGTGACTCAGAATTTACTCCATAACAACTGGTTTACTGGTAGACTGAGCAACCCAGAGATGGGAAGTAAGGTTTGGGTCTACTACGGGGAATTTTTTATGGCGGCTCCTACCAAAGGCAGCTCCTTCCTCCAAGAAGACACTCACTCTGTGGAGTTCAAAGACACCAGCCCATTCACCAAGCCTCTGGGAGGGCAGTTTTGCAGACCCCCTCCCTGGAGTCCTCCCTTACATGTCTGTCAGTTTGTCGTACTGTGGGGGCTTGTGTGTTGCTGTGATGCTGGAAGCTATGCCACGGGTATTCAGATATCAGCAGGATCACCCATGGTGGACAGGTTTCAGCTGACCTTCCAGACTAAGACTCGGAAGAAGAACTAAGGTGTACCTGACCCAAGCCATGGTGTTTTCGATCGCCTCATATGCACGTGAAAGCTGGACAGTGAATAAGGAAGAGCAAAGAAGAATTGATGCCTTTGGATTATGGTGCTGGTGAAGAGATTAAATCTACCATGGACTGCCAAAAGAACGAACAAATCTGCCTTGGATGAAGTACAGCCAGAATGCTTCTTAGAAGTGAGGATGGCGAGACTTCATCTCACATACTTTGGACATGTGATCAGGAGGGATCAGTCCCTGGAGAAGGACATCATGCTTGGTAGAGAGTCAGCACAAAAGAGGAAGACCCTCAATGAGATAGATTGAAACAGTGGGCTCAAACATGACAACGATTGTGAGGATGGTGCAGGATCGACAGTGTTTCGTTCTGTTGTACATAGGGTATCTATGAGTTGGAACCGACTTGATGGCACCTAACTAACACCACCACCATCCCAGGCCCTGGCTTGCCTGGCAGGGCCTCATGTGGCATGATGGGCCCCTTCTCTGTGACAGCTGTGTGGTGCTTGCCACCTGTGGTTGGCCCTCCAAGGCGGAGGAACTGGATGCCATCAGTATGAGCATTTATATGATCTTCTGTTATTGCATTTGAGAGGCCCTGGAAACACCAGGCCATTCTCTTTGGGCTGTGAAACCAGAAACCAAGAAAGTGTCTGTGAACCGCTTTGGGTGGCTAGTTCATCTTTTGTCTGTTGGGGAGTGCTGGAGCACATCCTACAAATGGTTAGGACGTTTGTATATTTTTTCATTGTGATCTACAGTTCCAGAAATATTTTCTACTATAAAAAAATGCACACAAGAAAACAGTCTGCTCCATGTTATTTTAACTCTTTCTTCAGAATAGAATAACACATAAACCTACATTTAAAGCACTTCTGAGTCCTAGGCTGAACCAGTTATTTGAACGTAAAATCCTGGCAGTATGTGTAGGAAACTCAATTGCTTCCATTTGAAGGGCCAGGAAATCACTTTAGAAAAAATAAATTTGAGGGATTCCCAACTAGTGGCAGCATGGGATAAATAAGAGAAAAATAAAGGTAGAGACTGATCTTATTACCAATCTTAAATGGTAATAGAATTGCCAGAATAAACTTCCTGAGGCATAGCTCACATGGAGTCTGCCCAGTAACTTCAGAAGGTTCCGGGTGGCCACCGGATAGAAGCCAGTCTTTCCCGTGACATCTAGGGCTTTGTACCACCGGTTCCTTTCCAGATTCCTCTCTCACTGTGTCTTCTCCTCCTTGAGCATCCTGTGCCACTGTCCTAGGGTACCAATTACCGTGTCCTGGCCACACTGAGAAGTTTTCTGGCCTTGGCTTTTGCAATTCCTTCTGCTCAGATGCCTGTACACCCATCTTTGCTTGGAAAGGCCCAGCTTCAATTTCAATTCATCCACAAAACCTTATAGATCTCCCCCTCTCGCCTTCACCAGGATGATTTCCCGACCCTCCGTGTTCCTATAACAGTCTCATTGTCTTCAGTTGCAGCATATATCTCAATATATTACGATTGTTGCTTTACGTAATGGATGTAAGTTGTGGCTCTCCCTAATTGTGATGGAGGCTTCTTAAGGGGACATGACTTTAGGAAGCAGTGAGTATCTGCTCATGGTGATGGAAGACTTCGCAATGGATACTGTTGGTGCTCGCGCGACGTGATTAATGTGACTGGTGTCACTGAACTGGACATGTAAAAAATGTTGAATTGGCAATGTTGGGTTATATATATTGTTTACAACAATAACAATAAAAAAGGGCCATGACTTATGTACTTGTATAACTTTTACCATACTTTTGTAGATTTTGCCATTCAATCCAACTATCGTTTTTAACTGAATTCTTAAAATCTTGTGAAGATATACCTTGTTGAACAATCTTCAAATGCTTATGTTCTCCGCCTCTAAGAAAGTCTATTAAATAATGAGATTCCTAAGTCCGTCCCTATTGCAGCCCCAAGCATCTGGACCAACTCAGCCGCTTTTAGATGCTTTCAAACTTCCTGATGTTTAGCATGATCTAAAGGAGGCCTGGTTGCTCAGTGGTTAAGCGCTCAGCTTCTAACTGAAAGGTTGGTAGTTCGAACCCACCCAGTGGCTGTGCGGGAAAAAAGACCTGGCAATCTGCTCCTGTAAAGATTACAGCCTCGGAAGCCCTATGGGGCCGTTCTTTTCTGAGCCAACCGAACACAGCAACAACCAAACCAAAAACCCATTGCCATCAAGTCCATTCTGACTCATAGCGACCCTATAGGACAGAGTAGAACTGCCCCATAGGGTTTCCAAGGAATGGCTGGTGGATTCGAACTGCCAGCCTTTTGCTTAGCAGCCGTAACTCTTGACCACTGCACCACCAAACATCATCTAAACTTAGTAACCAGGGAATGGCTGAATTTTTCATTGTCATGAAAAATCTGTTGCTGTCGAGTCAGTTCTGACTCATAGTGACCCTACAGGACAGAGTAGAACTGCCCCAGAGGGTTTCCAAGGCTGTAATCTTTACAGAGGCAGACGGCCACAACTTCCTCCTGAGGAGTGGCTGGTGGGTTCAAACTGCTGACCTTTCGATTAGCAGCTGAGCACTTAACCACTGCACCACCAGGGCTCCTTTTCGTATTCATAGGATCATAAAATTATAGAACTGAAAGGAAGCCTAGGGAGCTGGCCACCTGATATTCCAGAGGACAGAAACAGGAACCTGAACTGTTAAGTGACTTTTCCAGAGCCACGTGGTTGGGTAGTGACCCAGGTGTGGGGACCCAGCTGACAATATCTCTACAGGGTCCTGTCTGCTGAGCCTTTCCAGTGGGGGTCTGGGCTGCCTGGATGACATCATCAACCAGCTCGAGCCTTCTGGCTGTGTTTGGATTAGTTGGGATTCCATATGGAAACACCGTCATCCAACAACAACCCAGTGAAGGCCTCTTTGCTAAGGCTGATATCCACTGGAATAGAGTTAAAAACACAGGAGGAAGGAGAGCTGAGCTCAGGGGGACAGGGAGTGAGGCTAAGTCATGAGGCATCGCTTCACAGAGGACACGGCAGCTGCTGAATTCAGTCAAGTTCAAGCCCTTAAAAAGAGTGGAAAAAAGGAAGCACATACTTTCCAGTGCCCGGGCACCGTACAGCCGGGCCAACTGGGCGCAGCACCACTGCAGAAAGTCCTCTTCAGTTTCAGAAATACGAGCCCCCGGCCTTGCACACGGGGAGGGGAACGTGGCTGCAACCGGGCCTGATTTGGCATTTCTGGCTTCATTCTGCCCTCAGTCATATCAGACATAGCGCCGATGTGAACGGGGCCCATGAGGAGCTAAAGAAAGAAGCAGCCTTCCATGTTGACACAGGAGCAAACTGCCTCATGACAGATCTGTGTGTGCGAGTGTGCGTGTGGCTCCGTGTGCTTAAAGGCGTACATCTGAGGTCGACAGGCTTTTTCAGAGGAACTCTTGGTTTTCTGTGCAAACATGTACTTCCTTTTGCTCAGTGTTAGCCTGGCAAGGGAATAAGGTGCAATTCAGGTTTCCGAGTTGGAAGCCTGATTAATCTCTCTGCCAGTTACATATGGAAATAAATTAGTAAATGGTCCATCTGGGAATAAACGGCTGCAGAGACAATAAGTTATTGCCATTGTATATGTCTGTGTGGCTGGAGACTGAGGTGTGCTTACCAGGAGCTGCTGGAAGATCACTGGATACTCTATCGTGGTCAGAGGAATTAAAAAAAAAAAAAAAAAATTACAAGTAAAATGTACCTTGAACTCTTTCTTGGTATAGAGGCTCGGTGGATGCCAAGTTTGTCCCTCAGAATGGCTGTGTCTGCAGATATTTAAAAGGAGAGTCTTAAGGGCATGAGAAACGTTTTTCTTTTATATTTTCAAAGAACAATACAATAACAATTATTATTCCCAAAATGTCTCATCGAGGAGGATAATTCTATACCTCTGTATAGTGTTATGCTTTATAATTTTCATAGCAACTTTATATCTAGTTACTTATTGGAATTTCAAAGATGGTGGGGCAGACCAGTACCTCTGTTTCTTAATAGATGAAGATCTGTGGCTTAAGGGGGTTTGAGTCCCTGGGTGGTACAAACAGTTAATGTGCTCTGTGCTAACCCAAAGGTTTGAGGCCACCTGGTGGTGCCTTGGAAGAAAGGCCTGGCGATCCAGCCATTGAAAATGCTGTGGTGCACAGTTCTACTCTGGCATACATGGGGTTGCCATGAGTGGGAACTGATTTCATGACAACTGGTTAGTAGTTAGCATTTAGGGCGTTTCAGTGCCTTGCCAAGGAGCCCCGCTGGAGCAATACTGCTAACTAAAGGGTCGGAGGTTTGAACCCACCAGCCGCTCTGTGGGAGAAAAGACACGGTGATCTGCTCAAGTAAAGATTACAGCCTCGGAAACCCTATGGGGGCAGTTCTACTCTGTCCTATAAGTCGCTACGAATCGGAATCAGCTTGGTGACACACAACAACAGTGCCTTGCCCCTATGACTCAGATGGTTTAATGGCAGAACCCACATAAGCAGGCAGGTATTGCCCATGCTGAATCCAGCGTCATTTCCGTCAGAGCTTTGTATGACATCAGAAACATCTACAGGATCAAGTCATTCATCTAGCAGCATCAGGAAATAAAGTATCCTACCTCACTGAGCTTTCTAGAAGCAAAAACATACCTTCCTGAGCGTGAGAAGCACTTCTCTAATTGCGGAGGCAGAGCATTGGTTGAACTTTTCCTTGTGACTAAGGCAGACCACTGTCAACTTCAGTTATTTTATTAAGCTAAAGCTAGTGATGCCCTCAGGTGCTTCGTAGGTGTGGTAGCCCCTTTGCAGAATGGCTCGAGGCTACTGTGATATCCAGCCGCTTGTGCCTACTTTAGAATTCCCTTTTGTTCTCTTCCTCTTGGGCAAACCTTCAGCTATTACTGCTTGACGCGCCTGAGCTGCTCCTCACCTAGAAAATGCGGTGCAAAAAGTGCAGACAAGCAAACTGGGTTTAAAAACTTTGAGTTACCTAGTTGCCGAGGAGTTGGTTCCAACTCATGGTGACCCCATTGTGTTGCAGAGAGGAACTGCGCTCCATAAGGTTTTCAATGTCTAAACATAAGCCTTGGGTGGTGTCTAGGTGGTCTTTCCAAGTGAAAGACAAGCCACAGGCCTCTAGCATTTACCTGTCTATACTTGGAAGCGCCCTTGCCTCATCCAGACCACCTTCAAGTCCCTAAGCAGCAGCCGAACCTGGTTAGAGTGGTCTAAATAGCACTCACACTTGCTCACTTCTGGGCGTGGCTTTAGCTGTTGGCCTTTCCCTGCTCCCACCTATCAAACCCCAGTCCAAACCTCAGGGTGCATTATTACTGCCATTGTCTTCATGATGCCTTCCCTTACTTGCCCTCCTCCCCACTGCCACCCATCAGAAAGGAATGTCTCCTCTGAACCCCTTTAATCGTTTGTCAGAGGAAATATCAGCCTGTCTGTATTTGAGTTGGTTTTATGACATCTTATCTTTCACAGAAGAGCCTTGGTGGTGCAATGGTAGGGCACTTGCCTGCTAACTGAAATGTCAGTTGTTCGAACCCACCAGCCGCTCCGTGGGAGAAAGATGTGGCAGTCTGCTTCCTCTGTAAAGATTACAGCCTTGGAAACCCTATGGGGCTGTTCTGCCCTGTCCTGTAGGGTTGCTGTGAGTTGGAATCGACTCAACGGCAACAAGTTTGGTTTTTGGTTTGATGTCTCATAGTGGAAAATACATTTCTTGAGGGCAGAGATCATCTTCTCTCTCCGACCCTTCCTCCCTCTGCAATCCCTAGTTCAATGCTTTGCCCGTCATAGGAGGTTAACACACAATCCCAGTAGAACCAGGTGCTATCTAGCTGCTTCTTACTCATGGTGACCCTGTGTGTTGCAGAGTAGAACTGCGCTCCATAAAGTTTTTTTTATGGCTATAACCTTTCAAAAGTAGGTTACCAGAACTTTCTTCCAAGGTGCTTCAGGGTGGGTTTGAATTACCATCTTTTCAGTTGGTATTGTTGTTGCTAGGTGCTGTCGAGTTGATTTCAACTCATAGCAACCCCATGTGACAGAGTAGAACTGCCCCATAGATAGGGTTTCCTAGGCTGTAAACTTTACAGAAGCGGGTCACTAGGTCTTTCTCGCCTGGAGTGGCTGTGTGGGTTTGAACTGCTGACATTTTGGTTAGTAGCCGAGCACTTAACCATTTGCGCCACCCAGGGACTCCTAACACACAGTACTGTAGGGTGATTTTATTTTACAGTAGAACGTCTTTGAATGGATGCAGAAGTTAATGATCTAAGTGAGGTGTATCAGAATCACTCAAAGGGCTGGACCGCACCTCCAGATATTCCAATTCAGTAGCTCTTGGGTGGAGCCCAAGAATTTGCATTTCCAAACAAGCTCCCAGAAGTTTTAGAACCACTGACCTAATGAATACATTTCCTAACATTTTCACATGAAGCTCATAGGATAATACCATTCTTTTCATTAGAGAGTCTTATCAATTTGGCCTTGTTGAGGCCTAGGCTAAAAAGAAAAACTTCCATCAGAAATTATTATGCAATCTGTCCCATGTGCCAACCTCCCTATTTTGCAAAACTATTGGTTAATTATTGCCCAATAACTTGCAGCTCGTAGAGTGAGCTTGTGGGATATTTCTCCCCAGGAGTAGAGCCAGAGTAATTTACTTTACAACAGCAGAAGAGATGCCAACAGGCTTAAAGAGTCAATGACTTTGCAGCCCGTGTACCTGGTCTACCTAGTGGATAAAGGCTGGACTTTGTGGGGGAGTGCTAGCTTTGACACTTGTTGGTGCTCTGATTTTTCCTTTTATATAGACAAGCGCTTCTGTGGTTGTTGTTGTTCTGTGCATGCTGTCAAGTCAATTCTGACTCACAGCGACCATACAGGACAGAGTAGAACAGCCCCATAGGGTTTCCTAGGCTATAATCTTTATGGAAAGAGATATCCAGGTCCTTTCTTTTGCAGAGCGGCTAGTGAGTTCGAACTGCCACCCTCTAGGTTAGCGGCCGAACCCTTACCCATCGTGCCACCAGGGCTCCTTGTTTCAATGGTATCTGTAGTAAAATAAAGCAATCCCAGGAGGCACTTTCACAAATAGTTCATCATGAAAGACCCAGTGCCTCAATAACTATCCAAGAAATAAAAAGATGCTTTGCAATTGACTTTTCAATGAAGAATGCCATGTTTTAGAGTCAGGCCAGAGAAGACATCCATTTGGGTTACGAGGGTTCTCCTTCCTCTGCTCTAATCCTGTCTTCCTTCTGCTCCTCTCAATCAGCCGCTAGAAGCATCATCTGCCAGCAGTCTTCAGTTCTCGTGGTGATGGAGGCCCCTCTGTCCTTTCTGTGACTGGAGCAATGCTGACCTCGGTTTCCTGGACCCATTCTGACTCAGGTAATTGCTCTACCTTCCCCGGCTTGCCTGTATCTTAGGTAGGTCACATTTAACAGATGAAATACCAAAGCTATATTTAAATGCAAATGCCAAACTGATCGTTTCTCCGTCAATTGGTATCTGCCTCCTCCTCCTTCCAATCTTCTTAATGATCAATTTATGCAGCTGATTGGACTGACAATGTGGTCAATCCAATTGAGGCATTAAGATAATTGAAAACATTGAATCTCCTCTTTATTTAAAACTGGCGTGTGTCATAGACACACAAAGAAACTGGAAGATGGCTGGAATTTTCACGGAGAAACTAGCTTCAATAGTAGTTCCTCTAGATAGTTTTCTTTCTGCTAATCCCATGTTTTACTTTAATTATGTAAATCTTTTTTAATGTTGTATCTTTTGGTTGAGTTCAATATCTGTTACGTATTCTTGGGACCAAACCAAAAACACATTGCCGTCGAGTCGATTCCAACTCATAGCGACCCTATAGGACAGAGTAGAACTGCCCCATAGGGTTTCCAAGGCTGTAAATCTTTACGGAAGCAGACTGCCACATCTTTCTCCCTCAGAGCAGCTGGTGGGTTTGAACTGCTGACCTTTAGGTTAGCAGCCCAGCACTTTAACCGCTGCACCACTGGGGCTCCTATTCTTGGGACATAGGGGATGAAAAGTATAAGACTGGTCCCTGTCTGCATGGAGTTCATAGTTCAGCCAAAAGTCTGTGACTCACTCGCAAGAAAATGGCGGCAGTGGTGTTCATTTTGGGGCATGGGCCGTACACTAGCACTGGCTTTCTGGCTTTGAGGGTTGAAAGACTTTGAGGCTTGGAGTGAAATAATTAGGGAAGAATTCACGGAAGAGGGAGGACCGGGCTTTGATACTGTGTTCCATTTGATCATCTGAGGGGAGACAGGGAGCATCTCTCTTTGGCACAGAGGTAGGAATGAGCATTGTAGGCCAGGCTAGTGAGGGCCCTGGCTGCTCGGAGCAGAGGGTTTGGAGGATATTCCCTCATCCCTCTAAAGGCCTGGGACCGTCAAGGATCCTGGAGTAGAGCCGCCAGGGGAAACCCCAACTGCCCTGTTCCAGAGGAACCTCGGCGGGTAGTGTTCTTTAGGGCACAGCGGTCATTGCTGCGTTAGCCCTGGCTTGACTACCACCTTGTTGGCTTTTCTGCTTCTTTGGGCCCATCCACACTCTGCCTCTGCCTGTCTGCATGATTATTTACTCTTCTTCTGTGCCCTCCCTCCCTCTAAGCTCTGCTTGACATGCTTGGCCTGACAAGGCCCCGGGGTCAACACCAGCTATACGAGGCGAACACCTGGTGATCCGCAAGGTGCGATTTGGAGCTGAGAAGCTGAGTTGAAGGTCAGGAAGCAAAAGGCAAGAACACGAATTCTTAGTTGATGCAGAGAACTTATACAAGAGTGTTCTCAGCCAGAATCAGGGAGGGTCTCCAGGCTGCAAGCGGGGGCTACAGAGAGAAGACAGGAGCTGGGTGTACCGATGAATTTTGAGATGGTGCAGCAAAGCCTGCCCACTCTTAGCTCTTTTCTAGCATTGCCTTTAATCAAGCTGGATGAAACAGTGGTGACTCTCTCTGCCTTGAGTCTCAAAGGTGCCACTGGCAGTCACCTGCTGAGGCTTCTGCTCTTCCTGCCAGCACACCCAGCCCTCCCAGGCCCAGCCCTGGCCATACTTCACCTGCCTTGGCATGCTTGGTGCCCCTGGCACTCAGGCCCTCCCTGGCTGAGGATCATGGGCCTTCCCAGAGTCAGAATCTTGGATCACCAGCCACTAGGAATTGGCAAAAGATAATTAAAAGTCTAAGAACTCGAGTGACCGTAGTTGTCTTCTCCTCCCACTAAAGCGACGGCCTCGTAGGTTGTTGCCCCTTCTTTCTTAATCTAGGTCAGAAGTCAGCAAACTAGGGCCCTGTCTTAGTCATCCAGGGTCGCTCTAACAGAAATACCACAGGTGGGTGGCTTTAACAAAGAGACGTTATTCTCTCACAGTCCAGTAGGTTACAAGTCCAAATTCAGGGCGTCAGCTAGAGGAGAAGGCTCTCTCTCTCTGTTTGTTCTGGAGGAAGGTTCTGGTGATGCATCAGTGTTCCCTTGGTCTGGGAGCATCTCAGCATAGGAACGTCAGGTCCAAAGGACATGCTCTGCTTCTGATGCTGCTTTCTTGGTGGTATGAGGTCCCCAACTCTCCACTTGCTTCCCCTTCCTTTTATCTCTTATAAGAGATAAAAGGTGGTGCAGTCCACACCCCAAGGAAACTCCCTTTACATTGGATCAGGGATGTGACCTGGGTTAGGGTGGTGTTACAATCCCACCCTTATCTTCTTTAATGTAAAATTACAATCACAAAATGGAGGACAACCACACAACACTGGGAATCATGGACTAGCCAAATTGATACACACATTTTTGGGGGGACACAATTCAATTCATGACAGGCCCAAAGGCCAACTCTAGCCTACCGCCTGGTTGGGTGCAGTGGGCAGCTGAAGAATTTTTTTTTTTTTTAACAAACATTATTTTTTTAGAGCAGTTTTGGGTTTACAGAAAAATTGAGCGGAAAGTACAGAGTACGGAGAGTTCCCGTATACACCACTCAATAGTTTCCTCTATTATTAACATCTTGCATTCCTGTGGTACAATTGTTGCAATTGATGAGCCAGTCTCGATGCATTAGTATTAACTAAAGTCCACAGTTTACATGAGAGTTCACTCTTTGTGTTGTACAGTTATATGGGTTTTGAAAAATGCGTAATGTTGCATACCCACCATTACAATATCATGCAGAATAATTTCATTGCCCTAAAAATCCCCTACGCTCCGCCTGTTCCTCCCGCCTTCCCTCCCAATGAACCCATGTCAACCACTGATCTTTTCCCTGTCTTTATAGTTTGCCTTTTCCACAGTGGCAGATAGTTGGAACCCATATAGTATGTAGCCTTTTCAGACTGGTTCCTTTCAACTTAGCAATATGCATTTAAGGTCCCTCTCTGTGTTTTTATGGCTTGATAGTGCATTTCTTTTTATTCCTGAGTAATATCTTGTTGTATGGATGTACCACAGTTTGTTTACCCATTCACCTGTTGAAAGACATCTTGGTTGCTTCCAAGTTTTGGCAATTACGAATAAAGCTGCCGTAAACATTTGTGCACAGAATTTGTGTGAACATAAATTTTCAACTCATTTGAGTAAATACCTGGGCACACACTTGCTGGATTGTATGGTCAGCCGCTGTTCAGCATTGGAAGAAGCTACCAAACTGTCTTCCAAAGTGGCTGTGCCATTTTGAATTCTCACCGGCCATGAACGGGAGTTCCTGGTGCTCCACATCCTCAGCAGCATTTGTGTTGTCAGTGTTTTGGACTTAAACTATCGTGACAGGTGTGTAGTAGTATCTCATTGTTGTTTTAATTCACAATACTCTAATGAGACAATGTTGAGCATCTTTTCATGTGCTGATTTGCCATCTGTATATCTTCTCTGGTGAAGTGTCTGTTCAGATTTTTCGCCCATTTTGTAACGGAGTAGTTTGCTTTCTTTTTGTTGGGTTTTAAGAGTTTGCTTTCTTATTGTTGAGTCTTAAGAGTTCTTTGTATATTTTGGACACAGGTCCTTTACTGGATATGTGTTTTGCAAATATTTCTCCCAGTCTGTGGTTTATCTTTCTGTTCTCTTGCGTCTCTTGCAGAGCAGAAAAGTTTTTAATTTTAAGGAAGTCTAACTTACCCATTTTTTTCTTTCATGGATTGTGCTTTCGGTCTCGTATCTAAAAAGCCGTGATCAGACCCACAGTCACCTAGATTTTCTCCTACATTATCTTCTAGAAGATGTATAATTTTGCATTTTACATTTAGGTCTATGATCCATTTGGAATTAATTTCTGTGAGAAGTGTAGGGTGTGTCTAGATTCATTTTCTTGCAGGTGGATGTCCAGTTGTTCCAGCACCATTTGTTGAAAAGACTATCCTTTCTCCATTGAATTACCTTTGCTCCTTTGTTAAAGATAAGTTGGCTATATTTTATGGGTCTATTTCTGGGCTCTGCATTGTGCACCATTGATTTATTGTCTATTCTTTTACCGGTACCATGCTATCTTTATCGTCTTAGCTTTATAGTAAATCTTGAAGTCAGGTAATGTCAGTCACCTGACTTTGTTCCTCTTCAGGATTGTTCTGGCTATTCTGAGTCTTTTGCCTTTAGAATTAGTTTGTCGATATCCACAACATAACTTTCTGGGATACTGATTTGGATTGCATTGAATTTATAGATCAAATTGGAAAGAATCGAAATCTTAACACTGTTGCATCTTCCTGTCTATGAACATGGAACGTCTCTTCATTTATTTAATATTCGTTGATTTCTTTCATCAGTTTTACAGTGTTTCTCATATTGATCTTGTACATACTTTGTTAGATTTATACCTAAATATTTAATTTGCAGGGGTCTAAAGTAAATAGTATTTTTTAAATTTCAAATTCCAATTGTTCATTGCTGATATATAGAAACACAATTGACTTGTGTTGTTGTTAGGTGCTGTTGAGTCAGTTCTGACTCATAGCGACCCTATGTACAACAGAATGAAACACTGCCAGGTCCTCCGCCATACTCATAATCATTGTTATGTTTGAGCCCACTGTTGCAGCCACTGTGTCAATTGCAGCCACTGTGTCAATCCCTCTCATCTTCCTCTTTTTTGCTGACCCTCTACTTTACCAAGCATGTTGTCCCTCTCGAAGGGCTGCTCCCTCTTGATAACATGGCCAAAGTATGTGAGACGAAATCACACCATCCTCACATCTGTGGAGCACTCTGGCTGTACTTCTTCTAGGACAGACTTGTTCGTTCTTCTGGCAGTCCATGGTATAGTCAATGTTCTTTGCCAACACCGTAATTCAAAGGCATCAATCCTTCTTCGGTCTTCCTTATTCATTGTCCAGCTTTCGCATGTGATGAAGCGATTGAAAATACCATGGCTTGGGTCAGGCACACCTTAGTCCTCAAGGTGACATCTTTTCTTTTTAACCCCTTAAGGAGGGCTTTTGCAGCAGATTTGCCCAATGCAATGCGTCATTTGATTTCCTGACTGCTGCTTTCATGGGCGTTGATTGTGGATCCAAGTAAAATGAAATCCTTGACAACATCAGTCTTTTCTCTGTTTATCACGATGTTGCTTATTGGTCTAGTTGTGAGGATTTTTGTTTTCTTTATGTTAAGGTGTAATCCATACTGAAGGCTGTAGTCTTTGATCTTCATCAATAAGTGCTTCAAGTCCTCTTCACTTTCTGCAAGCAAGGTTGTGTCATCTGCATATGGTAGATTCTTAATGAGTCTTTCTCCAATCCTGATGCCACGTTCTTCTTCATACAGTCCAGCTTCTCGGATTATTTGCTCAGCATACAGATTGAATAAGTGTATGCTAACCTTATATCATGCAACTTTACTATAATTGCTTATTAGTTCTAGGAATTTTTGTTGACTCTGGGATTTTCAACATAGACAGTCATATCATCTGTGAACAGATGGCTTAATTTCTTTTCTCCCAATCTGTATTCTTTTTATTTCCTTTTCTTGTCTAACTGCATTAGCTAGGATTTTCAGCATGATGTTGAGTAGGAGTAGTGAGAGGGAATACCCTTGTCTTGCTCCTGAACTTAAGGGAAAAACATCTAGCTTTTCACTATTCAATATGATGTTAGCTGTAGGATTTTTATAGATGTTCTTTATCAGGTTGAGGTAGTTCCCCTGTATTTCTAGCTTGCTGAGAGTTTTTAATCAGGAATGGGTATTGGATTCTGTGAGTTGGAATCCACTCAATGGCAATGGGTTTGGTTTGATTTTGGTATCTTGTGCATCTTTTGGTATGCTCGGATGATTTTCCTTCAGTAGCCTGTTGATGTGATAGGTGAGATTAATTGATTTTCAAATGCTGAACCAGCCCTACATTCCTGGAATAAATCTCACCTTGTTGTGGTGTATAATTCTTTTTACACTTCATTGGAAATGCTGTGCTGATATTTTGTTGAGGATTTTTGCATTTATGTTCATATGAGATACTGGTCTGTAATTTTCCTTTCTTGTATTATCTTTGTCTGGTTTTGGTACTAGGATAATGCTTGCCTTGTAAATGAGTTAGGAAGTGTTCCCTCTGCTTCTATTTTCTGGAAGAGGTTGTAGAGACTATGCATGGTTTTTACATTTTTTAATGTTTGGGAAAAAATCAAAATGATAGTAATATTTTGTGAGTCATGAAAATGATGTGGAGTTCAAATTTCAATTTCTCTGAATAAATACTTTGAAGCATAGCCACATTCGTTTACGTATTTTGTATGGCTGCTTTTAAACTGCAATAACAGAGTTGACAAGTTGCAACAAAGACCCTAATATGCTTACTGTCTGGCCCTTTACAGAAAAGTTTGCCAACTCCTAGCCTAGGCAGCTGGGTGACAGAAGCCTTTGCCAAATTTTAAGTTTGGAACTTTTTCCAGGAAAGAGAATGTCATTGAGGGATAAGTAGGATTCAAACAGGAAGGAGAAGAAGGGCATGATCTTCTGGACTGGGACAGCTACCTCGTCACATTCTAGTTGAATTTTTTTTTTTATTCGTCCTTTGTAATGGACAATCAATGCAATCTGTTCCACTTCTCCTACTAACTGAATGAAAGAATTCAATCAATTCCAATCAATTAAATTCTGACACCACCTGCATAATGTAGCACTTCTTCCTCTGACCGTAGCCATGACAGCTAGGTCTGATCTTAAGGTAAAGGGCATAGTGCTCCAAACCGTCAAGTCTTCCCAAGACTTCAGATTCAGCTGCAAGCTTGAGGATCCTCATAGCACCTTCATTTCTGACCTGCTGGCTACAAATTCAGGGATTTCCCACTACTCCCTCAGGATTCCAGGAATCAGCTCAGTGTCCCCAAGCCCACCCCTCACTTCTGACATGCTGGCTCCCATTATTCCCTAGAACAACTCACGGAACTCAGGAAATCACTTACTTATGACTATAGTTTTGTTATAGCAAAAGGGATGTAAATGAAGAGATGCATAGGGTGAGGTCTGAGAGGGGTCCCAATTTGGAGCTTCCATGTGCCAAAAAGGGATGCTCTACCCTCTCACATGTAATGATGTCTGTTACCAACCAGGAAGCCCATGGAGCTTCCCTGTCCAGAGCCTTTACTGGGTCCTTATTGCAGGCATGAGTGATTGAACTCAACTGTCTTAGTTATCTAATGCTGCTGTAACAGAAATACCACAAGTGGATGGCTTTAACAAAGAGAAATTTATTCTCTCACAGTTTAGAAGACTAGAAGTCCAAATTCAGAGTGCCAGTTCCAGGGGAAGCCTCTCTCTCTCTGTTTGTTCTAGGGGAAGGTCCTTGTCATCAATCTTCCCCTGGTCTAGGAGCTTCTCAGCACAGGAACCCATCGGTCCAAAGATGCGTTCTGGGACTAGCACTGCTTTCTTGGTGGTATGAGGTCCCCCTGTCTCCCTGCTCTCGTTTCTCTTTTATATCTCAAAAGAGGTTGACTCAAGATACAATCGAATCTTGTAGATTTAGTCCCTCCTCATTAACATAACTGCCTCTAATCCTGCCTCCTTAAAATCATAGAGTAGGATTTACAACACATGGGAAAATCACGTCAGATGACAAAATGGTGGACAGTCACACAATATTGGGAATCGTGGCCTAGCCAATTTGATACACATTTTGGGGTGACACAATTCAATCCATAGCATCAACCTTCAGCCTCCCTCTTCTGAGGTCTGGCTGATATCACCTGATGGGTCTTTCCGGCCAGGGAAGTCCTCACTAAGGAGCACATTAGCATAAACCCCCAGATGTGGTCCGGAGGCCTCAGCAAAGACACTTAAATCCCTGGGGGAGAATTCCAAGGTTTTAGAAGTTCTCTCTCAGGAACCAAGGATAAAGACCAAATTCTTTACGTAAAGTTAAATTATTTACCCCAAATCCCTTTACCTTTAAATTAAATCTAGATATGACATTGAGCCTTTTTATTTATTTTTTTCCATTTCAGGAAGCGACATATGAGGCTTATCTTTAAAATGAGTCATCCAGACTTCTTTGATTAATCTAAATTGGAAAAAATCAGCACCAAATTAAAACCAATCTTGCATTTTGGGGCTTTTTTCTTTTTACTTGTCACTCGGTGGGAACTATTTTATTTAAAGCCAAATAAATGTTTTGTTTTACATCAAGTAAGCATTGAAGTCTTACCTTGAGTAAGCTATGGCATTTCATCTTGACAATATTTTCCCAATTGGGTGTGATTTTATGCTATTGTTGAATGAAAGCTATGGTAAAACTTGGAGACGTGGGTTCTACTCTTACTAATAAGCTGAGTCCGGCCAGCTGTAATATACTAGGATGAAAAATACACCCCTCAAATCTCAGGACTTAAGACAACAAAAGCTTATTTCTCACTTACCCAGTGTTGGATTGGGCCAGTGTGGCACTCTTCCATCCAATGTTTTGAGTTTCCAAGCCTCCTCCATCTTGTGGCACATATACTGCAAAACATGGCTTCCATGGTTGCTGTAGCATGGAAAAGAAACAGTTAAGAACTCACACTTATTATTAAGTGCTTTAGACTAGAAGTGACTCAGGCCACATCCATAGTCCATTGACCAGAGTCAGTCACGTGACCCTGACTACTGCCAAGAGGCTGGGAAGTATGGAGGAGCAGCAAATGGATACCTGGGGTAGGGGTGGAGATTTCCACTTCTTTGGAACACTGGGTCACTAAGGCAAAGTCCTTAACTTTTCTGCTGCCTTTGTTCGCTCATCATTAAAGAATAATTAGCCCAGCCCTTCGTTTTCTCACATTGTTTATGAAAGGTTCAAATAAGATACATAAAAGCCTTAAAAGTTACAAGTTGTAAAATAGGTAAGGTATAATTGTTCCAAAAGATGAATTTCATCACTGGGTTGTGAATGGTGATGGGCTGGAGCCAGGGTACCACACATGTCCCAGTATGCCCAGGACCATCACGGTTTTGCCAGTTGACCTGGCATAATTACTATACAGTGCTCCATTTCATGCCCAGAAACGTCTCAAGTTTAGAAAATAAATTATATGATTACCCTAGCTTGACCCCACTGGTCACCCTTTCAGGTTAATACTACCAATTATTATTGAGTTGACTCCAACTCATGGCTACCCTACGTGTCTCAGATTAGAGCTGTACTCCACAAAGTTTTCAATGGCTGATTTCTCAGACATAGATCACCAGGCCTTTCTTTTGAGACACCTCTGAATGGACTCGAACCTCCAACCTTTCAGTTAGCAGCTGAGCGCGTTAGCCGTTTGCACCACCCAGGGACTCCAGGGTTAATGTTATCTACTGTTTAATGAGCCTTTTCTAAGAGTCAGATATTGCTCTAACCTTTTCATCTGTGTTGCCTTGTTTAATCCTCCAAACAAAAACTTGTGAGGTAGGTACAAGTAGCATCCTCATTTTAAGGTTGAGTTAACAGATGCAGAACAGTTTGGATTGTTCACAGTCACACAGCTGGCAAGTGGCAGTGCTTTGATTCTAACTCAGGGCTGTCCAACTCAGTGCCTGTGCTTCTTCAGCTGATGGGGCTGCCTCACTGGCCTTTCACCAGGGTCGTGCCCTTGACTGTGGGGAGACCCTACTTCCCTGTCACTGGCTTGGGAGTCTGTTATCAGACCTCAGACTACAGCTCTGATTTGTGAGCCCAGCCTTTGTTACAGAGGAGGAGACAGGCATGGGGTCCCTTATGACTGCACAGCCAGCAAAGAGCAGGACCAGGGCTAGCTTGCAGGTCTCCCATTTCTGGTTCAGTCTCTTCCCACCTCTCCATCACTGACAAGTGCGGTTTGTTTTAAATCTAGACACTGCATTTTACACGGAGAGATCCTATTTTGAAATCTAGGCTGGAGTAAAACTCTAGCCTGTGAAGGCATGCCATGCTAAATTAATCTAAACAGGCAGCTTCCCAACAGAAACAGCTAAGAGAAACTGAACTTTGTTTTCAGGGAGTTTATTTACAAATTTGTGTTTTTTTTTTTTTTTTTTTTTTTTTAAAAAAAAGCCTAACCATAATCAAAGACCAGTTTGCTTGCAGAATAATATCAAGTAAAAATGCTGTCTACTCATGAGACGGTACAGTAATTTCCCTGGTCCCTGGCCTTCCTAATCAAAGTTCAAAACCAAACCCACAGAGTCAAAGGGAACAGCTGCTCCAGAATGACCCAAATGGGACGTAATCATCTTTTCATTGTTTGCTTCAAAAAGCCCCCCTGAAAGTTAGACCTGTGGTTTCTAAATGTTCAAAGAAAACTAAAGGAATTCTATTATGGAAGAAAAATTAGATGGAAATTTCTAATCCTGTCTCATAAACAATACAGGAATAACTTCAAAATATTCTGCTTTAAGCATGCATTTAATTTGTGCTCTGGGAACCAAATAATGTTGCTAACACAAAACATTCTAATAATGATTTATGTAAATTTATTTGTACAAAGTAATGGTGTAGTTGCCTACAGCAAATTGCTTGGAATATGAAATGACATTCATGAGGTCTTTTTTCCCTGTGAATGAATACAGTGGAGAAAATGCAGAGACTTTGGAAAGGAAGAAAGAAAACTACAGTATGTTCAAAATGGGGTCTGATGCCTGGCCAGGCAGAGACAATTGGACAGGTTATAGGATGTGTAAATGAACAGTCAGCAGATTCTCAAACTCAGTTCAGCGTGTTTTTCTGTGATGTTCTCATTATTTTTCAGCCATTTTTTAAAGACACACAGTGTGTGTGTTAGATTCCTAGAAGACTAACCCAGTTGCCGACGAGTCAGTTCCGACTCATGGACACCCTGTGTGTGTCACAGTAGAACTCTGTTCCATTGGGTTTTCAATGGCTGATCATTTGGAAGTACATCACCAGGCCCTTCTTCCATGGAGCCTCTGGGTAGACTTGAACCTCCAATTTTCGGTTAGCAATTGAACACGTTAACCGTTTGCACCACCCTGAGACTCCGTTAGAAGACTAGACTCCTACATTTCAGTGATCATAAAGTGATCAGACAGCAATACTCTTTCAGAATAGCCAACAGAGGATAAACCACTTCTCTTCCTGGTGCCGGAGAGATGGGGCCCTTCCAACATGGGGTGCAAAGAGGTCAAGTGTTAGTAAAAACCAGTAATTAATCTCAGCTCCTGGTTACTTTAATACCAAGGAAAGTTATGCTTGAGTCATAAATGGGTCCCAAATCTTAAAAAAAAAAAAGCAAAAAAACGGCTGTCCCAAGGATTGACTCTTAAACCTACTGGTATCTTTCCCATTGACTGCTCAGTGAGAACCTTTGACAATGGCTCTAGGTGTTTCCCAGAAACCTTTAATTAAATGGAACTCCCCATATATGTAACAAATAAAGTTTCTAGATCCATGCCTGCTATAATTTGCTATAACATATACTATTTGGGAGGTGTCCCTGGGTGGCTCAAATAGTTAAGTGCTTGGCTACTAACTGAAAGGTTAGCAATCTGAAT
The DNA here is from genome assembly GCA_030035585.1 of Dugong dugon. Taxonomy (NCBI): domain Eukaryota; kingdom Metazoa; phylum Chordata; class Mammalia; order Sirenia; family Dugongidae; genus Dugong; species Dugong dugon. The sequence goes on along the minus strand of CM057472.1, from coordinate 98,829,060 downwards.
CCACCCAGAGAGACCTCAGAAGAAAGACCTGGTGATCTGCTTCTGAAAGTTCACAGCCCTGAAAACCCTATGGAATGCACAGTGCTACTCTGAAACACCTGGGGTCGCCAAGAGTCAGAATCAACTTCACAGCAACAGGTATACTATTTGGGAAAGGTACGTTGACAACACCTTAGCTTTATAAAGCATTTATTTATTTTTCAAAGTATTTTTAAGATCTCACTTGGTCATCACAATCATATTTGTGAGGTAGATAAGATTTATATATACGGAAACTGAGGGCCACAGAAGTCACAAAGCAAGGTCACAAGACATCAGCAGATCAGGGGGACAGCTCCCCCCATTTGTCCTCTTGTCGTTACAAACTCAAACAGATGAAAGGGATTTGTGGATTCTGGAGAGCTTGCTTTATTTAAACCAAGTTTGAAGTTTTGGGCCATCGTAAGCCATTTCTGGAATTCCACTAACTATCCTGAGAGAAATGGGTTTGTCTAATTGAATAGAATGACTTTGCAACAGGGTTGTCAGCTGTAGTAGGGCCAAGGCCTGAGGGATGAAGTTAGGGCTCCTGAGAGAGAGGACATAACAGCTGAATAGGATTTTAAAACTGAATGAAATCAGCACTGGTTGTGAGGGAAGAAGAATGGCCTGGGTTTTCAGTGATGCCATTAAAGTGCATGTGGCATAAAAACTCCTGCTTATGGCACGGTTGGTTTCAGTGAAGTGGCCCAACATCCCCATGGTGAACCAGTGGGATGTCAGGGCAAGAATATCAGCTATAGTTTCAGATTCTAGTCCTTCCTCTTCCTAGCTGAATGACACTGGATGTGATTTTTGAGCTGTGGAATCTTAGAAGATAACATAAGGTATCTGAGTCTCCATTTTCCCATCTGTAAAGTGGGAATAATAATCTTTACCTTATAGGGATGGTGTGAGAGTTAAATAAATGGTTCTTATAAAGTACTTGGCACAGTGCCTGAAAGATAGTAAACACTCATTCTGTGGTAGCTCTTAAAAGTATTATCATAATAATTATTATTTAAGGATATATGTGCCTCTGTGATGTGACTGACCCTGGACTCCTAGGCTCCAGCTCAGGTGAGCTTTCCTGGTAGAAAACAATTCATACATGTTTTCACATATAGTTGCTGAAGAAATTAAGCACTTCCTATGTGACTCCACTGGGTGAGGAATCTTGGAAGCTTGTGACAGGTTTCCTCCAGACTTTGCCCCATGTGCCTTTTCTCTTTGCTGATTTCACTTTGTATCCTTTCTTGGTAAGAAACTGTAACTGTGAGACGAACCAAACAAACAAATAAAAACAGTATGTTCCTGACTGATAATTAGAAACGAGATTAAAATCATTCTCTCATTTGACGAGAATTAACATAGAAGATTTCTAAATCACTTGTTTCTGTGTACCAAAAAAATAACAAGGGGAATGTGAAAATCCATTCATTTATTCATGCAACAAACAGCTCTTGATGTCTAACGCCCTTTGCAAGTCGTTTTCGAGGGATGGAGAGGCAAGACAGTGAGTGAGTTCTTTTCTCAAGGGCTAAGGGAGATTGTCTGGTTATTTCATTTCTGCCTCAGGGTTTTCCCCTGTTCTTTTTAATATTATCATATTCACTATAAGAAAACAAAATTTTTGACTAGGTGCCTATTTACACATAGCGAGTAGGCACTATGCAGGCCACTTTAATATACGTGATCTTTGCCTTCCAAGAACTCAGAAATTAAACTGGTCTAAAGCCTTATTTGTTGCTGGAAGCGCTGGTTCAGACCAAAACTCAAAACCCACTTCCGTCCAGTCGATTTCGACCCATAGTGATCTTGTAGGACAGAGTAGAACTCCCCATAGGGTTTCCAAGCCTGTAAATCTTTATGGAAACTGACTTCCATATCTTTCTCCTGTGGAACAGATGGCAGTTTCGAACCGCTGACCTTTTGGTTAGCAGCTGATCGCTTTAACCACTACACCACCAGGGCTCATGGTTCTGACCCAGAGCCTGCAAATTGATTTTCTTAGAGCACTTCCCTTGGCTGGCTGTAGAGTAGGTTTTCTGTTGAGATGAATAGACAGAAAGTCTTTGGTCATCTGGTCCTTCTGCTGCAAAAGAAGGCATTACATTCTGTGTTCTTGGTCACTGTAGGTGTAAACACCCCTTTTTGTTAGAATCCATTTCCATTAGAAACATATACTTACCTTCCTTATCAAGGTTTAAAATTAAATCTATGTAGAAAATGTTGTTTTTCTGGGGCAGGGGGTGGGGGGGGTGGGGGTGGATTTCTCTGAAGGAAGTTAAGGAAAGGTGAAACATTCTCAAGTGAAATGAGGAAATAAACTTGGATTCCCAGATTCGAGAGCCAGTCTGGTCTAGCTCAGTGGTTCCTACACACCAGCCAGCCTCGTGTGGGGAAGGCAGAAGGAATTCCCAAGGGCCCTCCTGGAGCTTATAGTCTAATGGGGCACGGGGGCATGGGGACAGATGTTAAAGAAATACGAACAAACAAGTGTACAATGATGCAGTTTTCCCCAGTCCAAGGCAAAATGAGAAAAATAAGCTCAAGATACCAAAACACCAAAACGAAACCTGTTGCCGTCTTGTCGATTCTGACTCACAGTGACCCCACAGAACAGAGTGGAACTGCCCCATAGGGTTTCCAAGGAGCGCCTGGTGGATTTAAACTGCTGACTTTCTGGTTAGCAGCCGTAGCTCTTAACTGCTACGCCACCAGGGTTTCCAAGCTCAAGATAGTGAGTTTAATATCCTTATTAGCAAGTGTAAAGACATAGCAGCAATGAAGACTTTCTTTCTGATTTAATGAAGGAAATAAATCAAACATCTGAAAAGACAAGTAGGCGTTTGTCCATAGCGCTCTGGGTTAAGAATAAGACCAACCAGTTACTGTCGAGTCCATTCTGACTTATGTGTGACCTCATGTGTGTCAGAGTAGAACTATGCTCTATAGGGTTTTTGGTGGCTGATATTTTGGAAGCAGGTTGCCAGGCCTTTCTTCCAAGTCACCTCTGGGTGGACTCGCACTGCTAACCTTAGCAGCCAAATGCGTTAACCGTTTGCACTGCCCAGGGGCTCCAGGTTAAGAATAACCCATTGCCTTCATATTGGTTCCAACTCACGGCAACCCTATAGGACAGAGTAGAACTGCCCCATAGGGTTTCCAAGGAGCAACCGGTGGATTCGAACGGCTGACCTTTTGGTTAGCAGCCAAGCTCTTAACCACTATGCCACCAGGGCTCCCCAGGTAAAGAATATGTAGTCACAAATGTATCTCCTGGTGGAAATCTGGCAAACTTGGCCCCTGCAAAGGCAGAGTGAGCAGTTATGCTTAATCCCCATGAAAAATGCTATACTGTGACAACTGGCCTACATATTCCCTGCCCTCCTATAATGGATATATTTATGTGTCCATGTTTATTTTACTCTTACCTTAGTGTATGCGTATGAACTCCCAGAATGGAATTTGGACATTAACTGGGGACTGAGTCTCAAAGCCCATAGTTCTGAAAGTGGTGGTATCAACGTAACCCAGGAAAGAGCTTTGGGGTTTAATAAGAGAGGATTAGACTCCAGAGGAACAATGGGGCATCTGAGGAGGAAGAACTCTTTTGAACTTGGTATCTCTTGAAAGAGAATGACATCCAAATTGGCCTAGTTGACATGAGAGCTCATATTGGAGGGGAGAGGGGCTTTTGAAAAGGGCGTGATATCACCCCAAAGTGTAGTCAACGGCCTCTGAACCATTTGACTTTCAACTAACACTCAGAGCCCCGTAGAAGATGTGCTTGTTTATAAGATAAAATTTCTGACAGCAAGTAGTTTAATCCCATTCTTCAGCATTCATTTATTCCTGCTGGATGCTGAGGGGAACTTAACTGCCTTTGATTTTTTCCTTTGAATCCTGAGTGCCAGAAGGTATCATTACCTCACAGTGATACATATTTTTCTAGGTGAACAAAAAGAAGCAAGAAATGGGTTACAGCAGCTACCAGAAGGCCCTAATTACTCTGTTGAACAGACACCCTTTCTCCTTTGGTGAGCTGGTAGAGAACCAGGCAATGCTAAGTTCTGTTTGAGGGCTGTATGGTTTCTAGAGTGTTCTATCAGGGACCCTCTAAGGTAAATAAGGAATGTCCTGTTGACTGCTGTTTTGCAGAGTGGTGTGTGTCTGTGTGGTAGACAAATTAGGTGCTTGATAAATGCTTCTAAATGGTGATGGCCTCTTATTACTATGGCGTTTAACTTTATTTCTTACATTAATGTAACTGAAACGTTATACTTAGTTACAATAATCTATTGTTATATATGAGGCAGTGGTGGTTGTCACAGAATTCTCGCTTTTCACGCAGGAGACCTAGGTTCGATTCCAGATCAATGCACCTCATGTACAGCCACCACCCATTTGTCAGTGGAAGCTTGCGTGCTGTTCAGCATGATGCTGAACAGGTTTCAGTGGAGCTTCCAGACCAAGACAGACTATGAAGAAAGGCCTGGCGATCTACTTCTAAAAATCAGCCAATGAAAACCCTATGGATCACAACAGTCTGATCCGTAACTGATCACGGGGATGGCACAGTACCAGGCAGTGTTTTGTTTCACTGTGCATGGGGTCACCGTGAGTTGGGGGGCTAACAACAACAACATTGTTATATATACGTGTATATTCATGCAATGCATATCCGTAAGTAAATGTATGCGTATCTATGTATATGCATGTAGAATTCCCTGTTTTCTTAAGATGTGGAAATACCTAAACTACCACAGTTATAACTGGTTCCACTTTTATGTCATTTAGTCTCCACTGCTTTTGTAGCTCATCTACCTGGGACACATAAGTAGCTTCTGGACATATGTGTGCTTAACTGAACAAAAATGTCAACAAGCTGCTATTTATCTTACTAAACAGCTTGAGCAGAGACTTTCGGTGTGGTTGCCAGAAATTGTTAGCTTATCGTTGAACTGTCCTGATGATTCTTATTATTCAATTTGCATTGCTTACAATAATAATTATTACTACATAAAAGAGCATGGTGCTTTTATTTGTACAGTTCTTTCATTAATAATTTAAGTGACTATTACCTCCAAGTGGTTCTGAGGCACATACATCAAGGTACTTAGAAATGGGCCCTGGGCTCCTTGGGAAATGGGAATTTAGGTATAAATTATAAGTTTGGGGTGGGGGTGGGAGTGGCAGGCAGATCCTTTGGCCTTGACACGCAATTGGTTGGCTATTCATTTCCCGCTGCCCCCAACCCCCATGTTTATTCCCAAGCATTTAGTTGATTTACCAACGGTGACTCCAGTCTGGTAATTTTAGGAACCTGAGAAACTGGATCATGGTATAGTGGTGTAAGTGGTTTGCAATCAGATGCTAACTCAAAGGTTGGTGGTTCAAACCTGCGCAGTGGCTCCACAGAATAAAGGTCTGGCAAACTGCTTCCATAAAAATTACAGCCAAGAAAACCTATGGAGCAGTCCTACTCTATAACACATGGGGTCACCATGACTTGGAGGCCAACTCAATGGCAGCTAACAACAACAACAACGTAGGTATTTTGGTCACTAAAATGACTAGATTGATACTGATTCAGAAGTGCAAAAAATAATGATGGCTGAAACAATACCAAACCAAACTCATTGCTGTTGAGTCGATTCTGACTCACAGCGACACTTAACAACAGCAACAAAAAGACTAAACCCTTTGCTGCTGAGTCAATTCCAGCTCATACCAACCCTATCAGACAGAGTAGAGCTGCCCCACAAGGTTTCCAAGGCTGTCACATTTTCCTCCCAAGGAGCAGCTGGTGGGTTCAAATTGTCGACCTTCCGGTTAACATCCGAGTCCTTAACCACTGCTCTACCAGGGCTCCTTCTAAAACAATAAACATGATTGAAAATGATTGAATCAGTGGCTTCATGTAAATATAGTCTGTTCAATGGGCCTGTTCTGTATAAATAATAAGGATTTTATGGGTCACAGCTGAATCTACTCTTAGACTGCATCATAACTGTATAAGACGGAAAACCAAAACCAAACCCATTGCTGTTGAGTCAATTCCACAGACATGTTTTAATACATTTTGCTGCAAGAAAACTTAGTTTGTGGGTTTTTACGTGTAAGACAGTACTACACATTTTGTCCCAAATTCATGATTTAGAGATTAAATGAAATGATGAATTGAAATATGCCTTTGGAGGTGCAAAATAATGGGGTTGAAACTAACTCAGTTGAGTGTCAACCCAGAGTGCCGTTCAAGGAGCTGCATTAAAAACTCTGGATTCAACAGGGGAAATCAAGCGAGCAAAGGAATTCCCACTTGGCAGTTTCTTTCAGCCCAGCCTGAGTTCTGTCTGGGAAGATGAACATGTCTATTGGTGAAGAGTGTCATGAGGTAAATCTTCCACATCAGAAATTGGGATTTATTGAAATGATTGTCTCTTCCTCCACTAATGATAATGCGTTTGGAACAGGTTTTAATGTCTGGCTCTTGCACCTGGGAACATGTTTGGTGGGGCTCAGGAAAGGAATTGGAGATAAACTAACCTCACAGAGAGGATGCAGGGTTGTCTGAGAGCTGAGTTTTATAATTTACCTTCTGGAAAAAGCCTCGGCTTCTCGTAATTAGAAACTGTGTCTACATCTATAATAAACAACTGAGTTTCTGGTGCTGGGAACTCTATGAGCACAGTCTATTTGAATACTATTGAATGCTTGACGATTAATTAGCAGTTTGGAGGAAGGTCACATCCTGATGACCACGTTGTACATATTTATTGGTCAGGAAAGGCTAGGCTAGGGTAATAGACAACCCCCAAAATTCAGTGGCATTAAACAATGGGGGCTTATTTCTTGCTCATTCTTCATATCTGTTGAGGGGCGGCCGGGGGCTTTGCTCTCCATCACCCTTTTCTCATTCCCGGATCCAGGCTAATGGAACACTGTCCATCACCATGGCTGAGGGAAAGAAGAAAATAGCAAAGCATGTGACGGCTCTCGAAGCTGCCCAGAAGTGACACGCTACCTCCATTACGTTTTATTGGTCAAAGCTAGTCACATGGCTACACTAAGTTCCAGTGGACTGGAAATGTAATACAGCTGTGTATCTGAAGGAGGGAGCTGGAATTGTTATAAATAGACTTGATTATGTTGCTTGCTGAAAGTGAAGAGGACTTGAAGCACTTACTGATGAAGATCAAAGATCACAGCCTTCAGTACAGATTACACCTCAACATAAAGAAAACAAAAATCCTCACAACTAGACCAATAAGCAACATCATGCTGAATGGAGGGAAAGACTGAAGGATTTCATTTTGATTCGATCCATGATCAACGCCCATGGAAGCAGCAGTCAAGAAATCAGATGACACATTGCACTGGGCAAACCTGCTGCAAGAGACCTCTTTAAAGTGTTAAAAAGCAAAGAAGTCACTTTAAGGACCAAGGTGCGCTTGACCCAAGCCAGGGTGTTTTCAATTGTCTCATATGCAAGTGAAAGCTGGACAAGGAATAAGGAAGATCAAAGAAGGATTGATGCCTTTGAATTACGGTGTTGGCAAAGAATATTGAATATACCAAGGACTGTCAGAAGAACGAACAAATCTGTCTTGGAAGAAGTACAGCCAGAATGCTCATTAGAAGCAAGGATGATGAGACTTCATCTGAAGTACTTTGGACATGTTATCAGGAGACACCAGTCCCTGGAGAAGGACATCATGCTTGGTGAAGTAGAGGGTCAGCAAAAAAGAGGAAGACCCTCAATGAGATGGGCTGACACAGTAGCTGCAACAATGGGCTCAAACGTATCGATGATTGTGAGGATGGCGCAGGACCAGACAGTGTTTCATTCCGTTGTACAAAGGGTCACTATGAGTCAGAATCAACTTGATGGCACCTAACAACAACAATGACATCCACAGTATACATCTTCAATATTACAGATAGGACTCTAGAAACCTAGCTCAACTGAAACAAGTTAGTAGAATATACGAGAGAATTCTTTACATCCTTCTGAGGAAAATGGAAAATGATCTAGTCCCTGATGCAGGGTTGCCTCATTTCTTCACTACTGTCTTTTCCAGGGACTGAACCAGGACTGAACCCTCTATAATTTCCATCACACACACACACATAAGCTATTCCCAACAAACATTCAGTGTGCTTGTTATGAAGGTACAACATGACAGCTCCATCCTGGTCGACAAGATGGCCACCTCTTAACGCCTCCTAGACAGACATTCTGGAACGGCCACAATTCCTTGCTCTTGGTTTTCTCTCTCCGAATGTTCATCACAGACTGTCCCAGTGTTTTAAGTCATCGTTCTTATTTCCTTTTCATAGTTAGGGGTGTAAAGTTTTCTTCTTACAAGGACAAACCACAGTTGGTTAGGGCATCGGTCTCTGCCTTCGGCTGACTGATAGAGAAGTTGTCCCTCACTCACCAGGGTTCAGGAAGCTCTGCTTTTCTCACTTCTCCCAGCTCATTTATGTTAGTCTCTACCAGGCTGCTCCAGGCACCCGAAGGCTGCTTGCTGGCACCTTCCTTCCTGGAGCACTTTTGTCTGGGAGTTCCATCGGGGCCTTAGTTATGTTCTTCAAGGCTCCAAAAGGAATTTATGTCCACACAGCAGAGCCTCACTTAGCCAGCAAATTCAGCTATCTGGAGTGTCAGCCAGAAGCTGGAAAGGAACAGAAAAAGATCTTAGAGGACGAAATACAAAACCAAAAAAACCAGTTGCCATCAAGTTGTCTGACTCATGGTGACCCTGTGTGTGTCAGAGTAGAACTGTGCACCATAGGGTTTTCAATGGCTGATTTTTTGGAAGTAGATCTCCAGGCCTTTCTTCTGAGGTGCCTCTGGGTAAACCTGAACTTCCAACCTTTTGGTTAGCAGCTGAGCACGTTGATCATTTGTACTACTTAGGAACTCCTTACCCCACTGTAGTTAACCTCCAAGTCCACGCACTAAACTTTAAGTAGATCCCTGCCGATTTTGTGTCCTTAATTTAGCTACCCTCCTGATTCACTTGATTTTCTGATTCTCTTTACTTTCTAGAGGAGAAAACTGGGACACAAAGAGATTAAAGGATTTGTCTTAAGTCTCAAAGCTAATGAGCGGTAGAACAGGTTCCTGTGGTTCTAGACTCAGTAGCTTAATCATGTTTATTACTGTGAGATAAGCAAAAAGCATAAACTACACTTGTTGTTACGTGTCATCAGGTCAACGCAGAACTGCCCTACAGGGTTTCCTAGGCTGTAATCTTTACGGGAGCAGATTGCCAGGTCTTTCTCCTATGGAGCTGCTGGGTGGGTTGGAACCACCAACCTTTTGGTTAATAGTCAAGTGCTTAACTGTTGCACCAGTGCTTCTTAAACTATATTTAATGCTATTTTTAAAAGGAAGTGGTAGAGAAATATGTAATAGTGGTCTCTTCAAAATGGCTACTTTTTTTTTAATTCTAATGTGTGATAAGTACCACTTGGCTGGGAAATTCCAATAAGTGGAACTTTGTTTCCTGATTGTGCCAAAGGAATGAGGAGTCACAGGAATTATCTTTGCTGGACATCTAGTTTAGCTGGTGTATATATAGATATTTATGAAATGTTTTTTTTGCACAATCAAGATGAAACCCCGACTCGGTTGGTGTCATGATGATGGCTTGGTTCTGGTATGCTTGGGTGGAGGTGGATAGCTTCAGGAATATCTCAAACTAGCCGCAGGCCCCACCCTCACGACCAAGGACAGTTGCTTCATAAAGGTGATTTCCTGCATGGAGGCCAGTGGTGACTGGCTCATTTCCATTCACCTGTGTCTTCCATTTGTGTTGTGCTTCACAGTTTCAAAGCACTGTCATGCCCACAATCTCCTTTGCTCACAACACTTCTGCCTTTTAGGCAAGGCAGGTATCTGGCATCATTTCCATCATTCAGATGCAGTGGGGCTTGGAGTGATTGACCCAAGGTCACACTTCAGTGAACAACAGAGCCAGGCTTAGGACCTCCAGTGTAGACCATGCTCTCTCTCACCCCTATACCACCCCCCGAACACCTGCTCTGCTCACGCACGCATGGAGGGCACCCAGAGGATAATCGAAGGAGATGTTTGTGCTACTCAAAGAAGCTTTCTCTCCTAGTTAAAAAAACAGTCCACAGAGAGATACAGGGAAGAAGGCCATGTGACAGTGAAGGCAGAGATGGGAGTGATGCAGCTACAAGCCAAGGAATGCCAAGGGTTGCTGGCAAACACCAGTAGCTAGGAGAGAGGCATGAAACATTCTCCTTCAGAGCCTCTGGAAGGAACTAACCCTGTCAACACCTCGATTTCAGACTTCTGGTTTCCTAAGACGTGAGAAGATAAATTTCTGTTGTCTTAAGCCAAAAGAAAAAAAAAAAAGTCCAGGTCTACCAAGAAGTAGGAAGCGTATAAAGGCCTAGTCACAACATGAACCACTTTGTTCTGAGACAAAAGAGGAGTCAAGATTACAAGAGTAAGAGTAAGAACGCCTTGGAACCTCAGGCAGTTTGCAGACAAGGCTTTCTTTATCTGCCAGGTGCAACAGCAGCCTTATAGTGAGAAATACCCCACAGCCCTGCTTCCTGGGTCGAGAGGAGGCTGGGAATTCCCTGTACGCTGGGGAAAACCCATGCCTTGGGATTGCTGGCCCTGAGAGAGGAGTTCACCCTAAGCCAGGAAGTGCAAGTCCCACTTGCCTCGTTGCCCAAGTAGGCCTGGAGAGGGGAAGAGGAGGAGCCTGGATGCAGGAGGGCGCTGGATGAGAACTGTCTGAGTCTCCTCCTGGTGCTGTGGGTTAGCACATCCTCAGGTGGTTCCCAACAGGAGACCTAGTCTCAGGCTTGTCTCTGCTACTGATTAGCTCATGGCTAGACATTAAGCCAGTTATGGGACCTCTGGGTTGTTATTTTTCTCAACCTCACTCATAATTAAAGGGATTCAACTCAAAACAATAAGGAGATACCCTTTGTCACTTGATCTGACTGGCAAATATTAAAAGTTTGATAATATACAGTTTTGGAGAGGGGTTTGGGGGAGGCATCATCACTCAGTTTTGATGGCAGGGGACACTGGTGTAGCCTTTCTGGAGGGCGTTTGATACTATCTATCAAAATTTATGATGCACATACCCAGCAAGTCCACTCTTAGGAATTTGTCCTATAGATTTACTCACCAAAGTATAAAACACTGGCAAATAAGGGTATCATAATAACTGTCACAAAAAAATTGAACACAAACTCAGTATCTGTCACCACGGGACCGGTTAAATACACAAGTGTATATCCTGGGCAGACTGGGCCAAGTACTTAAATAGAATGATATGGAACAGTGAAAAGATGTAATAGTGGTAGTAATAATAATAATACACATGTATACATGCTGTCAGCATTTCCAGGCACTGTTCTCTGAAGGTTATATGTGTTCACTCATGTAATCTTACAACAGTCCTATGATAAGGTAGGCACTATTTTTATCCCCATTTTACAGATGACAAAATGGAGGTATAGTGAGGTTAAACAACCTGCTCAAGATCATAATGTAGTTAGGGGTTAGAGAGTAGAATAGATGGGTACAAAGTAAATATTCTGGTCTCAGAACTTTGCTCATTGCCTTAAGTGAAAAGTAAAGTGTAGGAAAGTGGAATCCAGTTATGTAAACAAAATCAGATCATAGATGTGCATGTATCTGTGTATGTACATACATGCCCATATTTTCATAATTATTTTTGACAGGATGCCCGATAAAAAAGTGGGGGGCTAGGCTTCAAGGAAAGAGGGAAAGAAACTTTTTACCTTTTCTTTTGTGCCTTCTTGTGCTGTTTTGCCTTTTTTTTTTTTTTTTAAACAAGAGTATATTTATGATTTTTGTTACATTTGTGTAAACGTTTACACGGGCTGATCTGTTTAGGTGGTAAGACTAGGGGCCATTAATTCTTTTCCCCCAGTATTTAAAAAGCATCTAGTAAATAATCTTACTTTTAAGTGAAGAAGTTGAACCTAGTTGTCTCCAAGAGGCTCCTCCAGTTTAGAAATGCCGTGACCACATTTGTTGAGCATGCGGCCAGCCCTGTGTCTTATGTAACATGTAATGAAACCATGTTCCTGCCTCCGAGGGGCTTAGAGTCTGAGCGAGTGGTGGTGGATGGAGATAAACACATAGAACAGTTGAAGTGCTGGGATCCCACCGTTCTCTGCTAGAGGTTGGCTTATCTTGCTTTCTTCCCCACTTCTCTCCCAGCCCGACTTTCTTCCTCAGTGGAGAGCTGTAGCTGAGTCCAGGGTGGGGAGACCCTTGGGAGAAGCGGTCAGTGATACGCCCCTGGGAGGGTGAGTGTATTGGCCCAGTGATACCCAGGAGTCTGCGCTTGGAGCCCCAAGTGGGCCCCAGCCTGGATGGGCTCTTTCTGACGCCATGGTTATCACCACCAGCAGCAGTGGGAGCTGACACTTATCTTGTGCCAGGTGCAGTGATAATCACCTTATGTGTAAGCACCCCAGATGGTTACTCTTTCAATCTTACTATTTTCACATCATTCTGTAGATGAGGATTCAGATGGGCCCCTTTTCGTATACCTGAGTTTGCAGTGATGGAAGCACTGTGCCCCCCACCATGCACTATGCTGCAGGGAAGCACATGGTGACTGGAACAGTAATTGAACTGAGAAAACCCCAAAGGGAAGGAACAAACTCAAAGGGAGTAGTTAGGATTCTTGGTCAGCTGCCCCAAACTTAAAAAAGAAAAAAAAAAAAAAAATACCATTGCTGTTGAGAAAATTCTGACTCATAGTGACCCCTACAGAACAGAGTAGAACTGCCCCATGGGGTTTCCAAGGCTGTAATCTCTATGGAAGCAGACTGCCACATCTTTCTTCTGCAGTGTGTTCGAACTGCTGACCTTTCGTTTAGCAGCCAAGTGCTTAACCACTGTGCTACCAGGGCTCCTCAGCTGCCCCATGCCCCCTGTAATTTTCTCTCCCGTGTTAAAGGGTTTGCTTTAATTACCAGTTACCAGCTGCCATCAAGTCGATTCTGACTCATGGTGAGCCCATGTGTGTCAGAGTACAACTGTGCGCCATAGGATTTTCAGTGGCTGATTTTTCAGAAGTAGATGGCCAGGCCTTTTTCCAAAGCACCTCTAGAGGGATTTGAACCTCCAACTTTTCAGTTAGTAGCTGAGCACTTTATCGTTTGCAACACCCAGGGACTCCTGGCTTTAATCAAGAGAGTCCGTTCATACCTCATCACAGCACTTACCCTCAGCCGTTGAGCCAACTCAGACTCATAGTGACCCTATAGGACAGAGTAGAACTGCCCCATACAGTTTCCAAGGTTAGCAGCCGATCTCTTAACCTCTGCACCACCAGGGCTCCCTCCAGCACTTAGCACGTTGTACTGTAACTGCTGTTACGGGTTTGTCCTTTACTAGGCTGTGGGTTCCTGGTGGGCAAGGTCTTGATTCATCTCTCTTACCCAAGTGCCTGGAGACTCTGACTCATAGTGCCCTCACGTGAGTCAGAGCAGAACTCTGCTCCACAGGATTTTCAATGGCTGATTTTTCAAAAGTAGATCGCCAGAACTTTCTGACTCCAAGAACGTTTCTTACATGGCTGGGTTTAGTGCTTGTGGACAAAACAGTTGTCTGAGCACTCAGGAAGCACTAGGAAGCAACTGGCTCAAACAATATATTCCCTTCACTTGCCATCCATTGGAAGAGAGATGAAAAAGAGGAGAAATAAGTGGAGTTTCCTTTTAGCTCACAAGAGTCGTATCTGGTAGCAAAATGGCGGCCCCTAGAAGAGATGAGGGTATTGGCTACTCACATCTCAGTTTGCTTTAAGCAGATTAATTTGTACGTCTTACTGAACAGAGTGGTGACTTAGGAGAGGGCAGATACTAAAGGAAAAGAGATGAAAAGGAAAATTCTGTGCAAATGATGGACCGACCAGTGGTGGTCAGAGTTCCTGGAGGCTGGAGCACCAGGAGGGCTTCGTGGAGGGGCAGACCTTGGTTTGTTTGTTGACTTCTCCCTGCCTATATGCTCAGTGGGATTTGCTCTGTGACTCATTGAGGGCAACTGGTAGACACTCTTTTTTGTTTTGGTATAGAACTTGTAAATGTGAATAAAGCAAATGAAATGGGCATGTGGATGACACCAGTATTCTATCTGATTAATCAGCCTGTAAAAATGAACATTGTTCATATAAACCTGAAAACAAGAATAAACACAATTCACATTACAATCTGATCTAGAGTGGTGTCGTAAGCCTGCAGCATCTAGATAGCTCCAGAGTTGAGTTTTAAGTGGAAAATTCCAACAGCGTCTTCCACCTCAGTCAACCTGCTACAAATCTTCATCAACTAGAGAGAATGTAGTGTGGCCTCTGGCACCTGAAATAACAAATAGCTCAGATTGGAGGTGCTAGATCACTCTTCACATTCTTTGCAAAGTCTCAACCTGTGACATTCAGGCAGCCCCTTCTGTATTTGGTCGAAGCTACAAGACACACCATGTGGTCATCTTCATAACTTCCAGCCAGATATTACTAACCAAAACCAGTTACTGTTGAGTAGGTTTCGACTCACAGTGACCCCATGTGTGTGAGAGTAGACCTGTGTGCCGTAGGGTTTTCAATGGCTGATTTTTTGTAAGTAGATTGCCAGGCCTTTCTTCGGAGGCATCTCTGGGTGGACTTGAACCTCCAACCTTTTGGTTAGGAGCTGAGCACATTAGCCATTCACACCACCTTCAGCAAAGAAGTGGAGCCTTGGTGGCCCAGTGGTTAAGTGTTCAGCTGCTAACCAAAAGGTCAGCAGTTAGAATCTGGCAGCTGCTCCTTGGGAACCCTATGAAGCAGTTCTGCTCTGTCCTTTAGGGTCACTATGAGTCAGAATCGACTCCACAGCAATGGGTTTTTTAAGCAAAGAAGTAGAGCCCATTTCCACTAAACAAACTAAGTTAAGGAAGCTTTCTCAGTAAAGGTTTGTGGGGATGTGGAATCACTCAGAAGTTTTCCAGGAATTGCTGGAAAATCAGCTTGGCATTATGGGTGTACATGACACCCAGATTGCTCTGCAGCATGCTGTGGAGGATGGGTTCCCTTGGCCATGATTCTGAGGAAGGCCGTCTGCAAGAAGAGTAGGCACCTGAGTTGCCCTCTACACTCCAAGTTAGCTTAGGGACTCCCCAGTCTAGGAGATGGGGCAGGCTTGGGAAACCTCAGGAAGATAAGGGACCTCATGGCCCCTCTCATGTATGATGCCACCCTCTTCTTTTGTGTCCACATCTGCCACTCAACTGATGGAATCTGGAGATACTGGGGTCCCCTCCATGTGCTCTACTCTCTGCAGGGGGCCAGCGCACTGGGAGTCTGCCCGGGTGATGGACCAGCACTCTGTATATCTTTGGAGCCCCAGACACTGGTCCAAAGCCAACCCACCAGGGGAGCCCCAACATCTTATGGCCCTGGAGCAATGGTGCCTTGTTCCAGGCTCTAGTGATATGGCTGGGATGAAAGCACTCAGGAGCCAGATGCTTCTGTGGGATGATGGCTTTTTTTTTTTTTTTTTTTTTTAAATAATTTTTTATTTATTTATTTTTTGTTGTTGAGAATATACACAGCAGAACATACACCAATTCGACAATTCCTACATGTACAATTCAGTGACACTGATTACATTCTTCAAGTTGTACAACCACTCTCACCCTCCTTTTCCGAACTATTCTTGCCCCATCAGCATAAACTCACTGCCCCCTAAGTTTCTTATCTAACCTTTCAAGTTGCTGTTGTCAATTTGATCCTATACAGAGAGTTCTTAAAAGAGCACAAAGCTCAAGGCAGACATTATTTACTAGAGGAGAGTGGCTTTATTTAGATACTCTCTCTCGGCTCTAGAACCAAGAGCTGTGAGAAGTGAATGCAACCTGCTTGGCTAGGAAGACCTGCTGTGGGTAAAGACTGGTTGCTTCGAAGTGGGGTAGAGGGACATTAGGCCTGGTGTGTCCCCAGCTGTGGGAGTGGAAGGCTGGGTGGTTTTGGCAGCTGCTTCCTCTTTGAGCCAACCCTTGACGGGGCTGAGAGTGCGCCCAGCCCTGGCTCTGCTGGTGTGGTTTCTGCAAAGATCAGGGAGGGAGCAGGAAGGTGTTCAGTTTGCTTCCAGAACTTTCACCTGATAAGAACTAGGCACATTGTATGAATCAGTTTGTATGAAACTCTAGAAAATGCAAACTCCTTATAGTGACAGAAAACAGATTAAATGATTGCTGGGGCAAGGTGAGTACTGGAGGACGGTGGGGAGGGACAAGAGGGAACAATTACAGAGGGGCATGAGGAAACTTTTCGGGGTAATATATACTCACTTTGTTGATTTTGGTAATGGTTTCATGGGTGTAAACACATGTCAAAACAAGGAGCCCTGGTAGCCCAGTGCTTAAGTGCTCGACTGCTAACCAAAATGTTGGCAGTTCAAACCCACCAGCTGCTTCGTAGGAGAAGAATGTGGCAATCGGCTTCCATAAATATTTCAGCCTTGGAAACCCTATGGAGCATCTCGACTCTGACCTGTAGGGTCGCTATGAGTTAGAATCGTCTCAACGGCAATGGGTTAATGGTTTTAAAGCAGAAGCTGTGACTTCGTGGCTATCCCTCACTCTCCTCTACTTCCCTGTCTTCACCTTCCTCATCCTGCCCAACCCACAGCTTTCTGGAGTGAGGGTCTAATGGGGTGCCCAGGCTATTTCTTAATAAGTCTCTGCTCAGCCGCAGCTCACTGCATGGTCTAGATCAAGTTATTTATATCTCAAGTTATTATTGAGATGTAGTTCACATACCATAAAGTTCACCCTTTTTAAGTGTACAATTCAGTGATTTTTTAGTATATCCACAAAGTTGTGCAAACATCACCACTTTCTAATTCCAGAACATTTTCATTACTCCAGAAAGAAATTCCATATCCTTTTGAGCAATGAAGAATAGTGACAAGGCCAAGAGAAGAAGAGCCCGCTCCCCATCCAGCCTGACAGCCTGGGTTTAAGGGCAGTGTCTGTTTGCATAGCGTGGGTATTTGTTATACGTGAAGACAGTAGGTGTTGGGTGCGATTTAGATAGTTCCTCCAAGTCTTCTGAAGAAGGAGAGAGATTCCTGCTGATTACTGGATCCCACACAGATTAAACAGCACCCATCCACCAAGAAAGGAACATTCTCATTTAATTGAGGCACTCAGTACTGGCTCTGACTTTTGGAGAAAGTTGTTTTGGGGCAGCAGCCCTGTTAGACACAGCCCACGAAGCTGCACGGGAAAGTGGTAACTAGGATGTCCCCGTCTTTTAGAGCAAATGCAAGACAAGTAAGGGGCCCCCTCCCTCCTATGGGAAGTAGCTTTGCTTTTTAGAGACAGGAAGGTGAAGAGTGGATCCCAGGTAAGTGTGCGGGGGCTCCCGGGAGAATTCTAGCTTAGCCTGGACCTCCAGGGCCCACACTGACGTTCCTTGGCCGCGCTCGGGCAGTGCTTCCATTGTCTTCCCCTCCTGCTGCACAGCTGACAATTCCGAGTGCACGTCCGCCCACACAGATGTGCACCTCACTCGCTCAGCACACAGGTCCCCTTTGAGCTGTTTGTCTGGCCTGGGGCACCTGTCATGGAGAATGCAGCCCTCAGCAGAGAACTCTGGTACCGCACAGGCTTCCTAGAGCGGGATTCCTGGTTTCGTCACGCGTTTCGTCACGCACGTGACGGACCTGCCTTCTCAAGCCAGCTAGCACGTGGGGACACAGCAGAGGCAGCAATGGCTGATGTGACCGAGGGTGAGTGTGCGTCTGGCTGCCCAACAGCCCTCTTGAATAGGGACGTCTATCTGCCCTGCTAGGATGAGCGGGAAGTGACTTCCATTAGCAAAAACGCCCGCTCTCTGCTGCTTCCTGGACAGGGCTAGGTGGCATGCAGCATGTGGGTCAACAGATGCCAGAGGCCATGCATAAGGAAGAGCACTGGACTGGGAGTCTAGTGTTCTAGTCTGTTCTAGAATGTTCTAGTCTCCACTTGGCCCCAGCTCACTGCATGTTCTAGATCAAGTTATTTAATCTCGCTGGACCTCATTTTCCCGTCTGTAAAATGATGGCTATGGACTAGCTCATCCTAAGATTTCTTCCAAAACAAATATGCTATCATCACCTGAGAAAGGCTAACAGTTTGGGTGCAGATTTGATTTTACTCTAATTAAAAGGGCACAGTTTTTGTGACCCGGCTCCTTAGCACATCAAGAAGTAGTGTAACCTTTTAGACCTTCCTTCTCTAAGGTTTTTCCAAACCTTTTCTGGTGTGAAGTAGTAACAGTGCCATAACGCTGTCATTTTACGAACATTACTAAAATGGCCCTATTTCTTTCCTGAGGGACGTACCTCACACAACTCTTGGTCTTCTATTTGGAGAGCCCTTGATAGTTGGTTATTCAGAAACCAAAATGCTAAAGGGGCATATTAGCCTGGTCTTCTTACGAGAATAAGCAGTCAAGAATTAGGAATTTCCTGCTGTTTTTTCCAGTCTGTTGGAGAGCTTGCAAACGAAATGTGTTTCCTTTTGTCCTTTTCTACTCAGCAAATATCGACTTTGACTCTTGGCCGTGAGTGGAGCTGGAATGAGCACAGCTAATCTTTAAGGCTTTGTCTTCTCCGCGGTCAGATCCGCCAAAACTTCTTCCTGCAGCCGTTGACTGGGACCTACAGGGGGCCTGGATTGCTCCTTTCTCAGATGCTCAAACAGGAGGCTTCCACGCCCAAGACAAAGCAGCAGGCAGAGTTGGAAGGGCAGCTGGATAACTTTTTGGGTACTTATTTGTTTTTAGGCCTGCCAAGACTGCACTTAAAACTCAAGTTATTCAGAAGGATAATATAGTCCAGCTTCCAGTTAACACAGTATCTCCCTGCTGAGTACAGAAATTGTGAGGTAGTTTTCCTGAGAACTGCATTGTACAACGTTTAGTAAAATGGCATCCCAGAGGCAGTTGGCGTCTATGGCTTACCCTGCCTGCTGACTTTGGGGGGAGAACAATATACGAATCCCAGGACAGGAAGTGTAGGGTACTTCAGCAGAAAGCCCAAGTGGATGTCTCCAAAAGTGTATCTCTTGTGCAGAGATGAAGCAATAGAGCCAAGCCTGCTAGACCCAGGGAGAGAGAGAGCCCTGGTCCAGGCAGAGGGAAGTGATTCAGATGACAAGAGCCAGAGAAAATGATGACTATTTCTTAAAGAGAAAAAACCCTAGAATATCCGGGTTGTAGAAGAAGCAGGAGCCACAATCATCTCTCTGACCGGATGTTAGACCACCTCTCTTTCTCCAAATCTCCTAATCACTCTGACATCAAGAGTGCCGTTTATGCATACAAGACAGATGCCCTTGATTTAGCTTCACAGCCCTCTACAGGCCCAGGTGCGTCCATTTCTGATTTCTCCCAACTCTCTCTTGCCCAGTATCTTAGTTATCTAGTGCTGCTATAACAGAAATACCACAAGTAGATGGCTGTAACAAACAGAAATTTATTTTCTCACGGTGTAGGAGGCTAGAAGCCTGCATTCCGAGTGCCAGCTCTAGGGGAAGGCTCTCTCTCTCTCTGTTGGCTCTGGAGGAAGGTCCTTGTCTCTTCTGAGCTTCTGCTCCTGGGCAATCTTCCTGTGGCTTGGCATCTCTTTTCCCTCATCTCTGCTTCTTTGGCTTGCTTGTTTAATCTCTTTTATGTCTCAAAAGAGTTTGATTTAAGACACACCCTACACTAATCCTGTCTCATTAACCTAACAAAGGCAGCCTATTCCCAAATGGGATTATAACCACAGGTATAGCAGTTAGGATTTACAATGCATATTTTGGGGGGACACAATTCAATCCATAACATTCCACCCTTTGGCCTCCCAAAATTTATGTCCTTGCCACATGCAAAACACATTCATCCCATCCCATCATCCCAAAAGTCTTGAATCAACTCCAAGTCCAAACTCTCATCTTCTGAATTATCTGAATCAAATATGGGTGAGACTTTAGGTGTATTTCATCCAGGGGCAAAATTCCTCTTCATCTGTGAACCTGTGAAGTCTAGATTACAAGTTATCTGTTTCCAAAGTACAAAGTACAGTGGTAGAACTGGCACAAGGTAGACATTTCCATTACAAATGGGAGAAACTGAAGAAAAAGAAGGGATAATGGGCACCAACCGAGTCTAAAACCCAGAAGAACAATTTACATTCGTTTTTAAGGCTTGGAAATAATCCTCTGTTCTCTGAAACCATCTGGTCAATGGTGCTGCCCTCCAGATTCCGAGTGTTGGCCATCCCCTCTGGATTCCTTGGCTCTGGGCTTCAGCTCTGCCTTCCAGGCCCACAGGGATGGCAACTCTGCTCCCTTGGCTTTGGGCAGCCCCATTCTCCTAGTCCATCTGAGTGGCGACCGCACCCCCTTGACCCTGGCAGGCCCCGTTCTTCTGCACCTTGGGCATGGCAGCACCACCCCCTCAGCTTTGAGTGGCGGCCCATCCCTCTGGCACACCTTAATGGCAATCCCACACTCCAGAACCAAGTTGGCGGAGACTCAACTCTTTGACACCTAGGGGGCTGTGGCCCTACCCTTTGAGATCCAGGAGAAAGTGGCCCCACATTTTGAAACCAAGAAGGCCCTGCTTCCCGTGCTCCTTCCAATAGTTCTGCTGATCCCCAAGCTGCTCCAGGGCTGGTCCTTTTCTTCCTTTGAAGGAGGACAACAGATGTAGCTCCTTTAGCCTGTTTTTTGCCTGTAGAATTCCAAGAGGCAGGGAGTTTTCTTTCCTTTCGTCCTGTCTCTGACTCCTTCAGTCTAAGCTGATGGGTTTTCTGCTGTGGTAGTTGGTTAGAGCCATCAGTCACAGGCTTAACGTCTTCAGCAAAAGATTGTGTAGTCACTTCCTTGGTGAACATTCTAGGACATATGCCCTTAGTTTGTACAACAGAATTTTCCAGATCCTTATGTTCTGTTTTCATTTTGCCCAGTTCATTTTTCAGTCCATCTGTTTCCTCTCTCATTTTCTATAAGTGGCACGAAGAAACCAAGCAGCCCCTTTAAGATCTTGCTTAGAAATCTCATCAGTCAGATATCCAAGTTCATCACTTAGAAGTTCTACCTTCCACCAAACATTCGAACATGATTCAGACAAGTTCTTTGCCACTGCATAAAAACAATCGCCCTTCCTCCATCATCCAATCACATGTTCATTATTTTCTTTTAAAGCTTCATCAGAAGCACATTTAACATCCACATTTCTAGCATATATATGGTTGATGCCATATATATTCTCTGCGACAATAGAGACTTTCTCTACAGCTCTCCTCATTTCCTTCTGAGCCCTCACCAGTATTGCCTTTGACGTCCATACTCCTACCAAAGTTTCTTTAATGAAATCTAGGCTTTTACTATTAGGCACCTTAAAAGTCTTCCAGCCTCCATCCATTACCCAGTTCTAAAACCACGTCCACATTTTAGGTATCTGTTAGAGCAGCAGCACCCTGCTGTTCCAGAACCAAATTCTGTCTTATAGTTATCTAAACCCACTGCTGTCAAGTTGATTCCAACTCATAACGACCCTATAGAACAGAGTAGAACTGCCCCATAGGGTTTCCAAGGCTGTAAATCTTTACAGAAGCAGACTGCTACATCTTTCTCCCACAGAGTGGCTGGTGGGTTCGAACCAATGACCTTTCAGTTAGCTGCTGAATGCTTTAACCGTTGTGCCGCCAAGTGCTGCTATAAGAGAAGTACCACAGGTGGATGGCTCTAGCAAACAGAAATTTATTTTTTCACAGTTTAGGAGGCTGTTGTTGCTATCAGGTGTCAGCGAGTTGGTTCTGACTCACAGCGGCACTATGTACAACAGTGCCATCCTCACAAGTGTTGCTATGTTGGAGCTCATTGTTTCAGCCACTGTATCAATCCATCTCATTGAGGGTCTTTCTCTTTTTCACTGACCCTCTGCTTTACCAAGCATGATATCTTCTCCAGGGACTGGTCCCTCCAGATAACATGTCCAAAGTACCTGAGACAAAGTCTCCCCGTCCTCACTTAGGAGCATTCTGGCTGTACTTCTTCCAAGACAGATTTGTTTGTTCTTCTGGCGGTCCATGGTCTATTCCATATTCTTCGCCAATGCCATAATTCAAAGGTGTCAGTTCTTCTTCAGTCTTCCTCATTCGTTGTTCAGCTTTTCCACGCATGTGAGGCGATTGAAAATACCATGGCTTGGGTCAAGCGCACGTTAGTCCTCAAAGTAACATCCTTGCTTTTCAACACTTTAAAGCGGTCTTTTGCAGCAGATTGGCCCAACACAGTATGTTATCTGATTTCTTGACTGCTGCTTCCGTGGGAGTTGATTGTGGATTCAAGTAAAATGAAATCCTGGACAACTTCAGTCTTTTCTCCGTTTATTATGATGTTGCTTGTTGATCCATTTGTGAAGATTTTTATGTTTTGTGTGTTGAGATGCAATCCATACTGAAGGCTATAGTCTTTGATCTTTATTAGTAAGTGCTTCAAATTCTCTTCACTTTCAGCAGGCAAGGTTGTGTCGTCTGCATATGGCAGGTTGTTAATTCATCTTCCTCCGATCCTGGCCATAAAGATCACAGCCTAGAAAACTCTCTGGGACAGTTCTACTCTGTCACATGGTATTGCTATGAGTCAAAATCCACCCAACAGCACCTAACAACAACGACAACAACACCAATACTATTTTACCAAAATTTACTTGTTATATAGTTCCACAACTACAGATATCCCCCTGAGCATCTTTCTCTGTCAGCACTGTACTCGACCTTGTTCCCTTAAAAGCTGCAGTCTTCCTTTATCTGAATGAATCAGGATTAGTTAACTGATCCCTTTTTGATGGGCGTGGAGTTCTTTCCAGATTTTCTCTATTACAAACAATGTTGAAATAATCATTATACATACATATTTTTGCACAACTGGGTATCTCTGTACAGTGCTTACCAGGGGAATTGCTGGGTTAAACCCAATGTACATTTTAAGTTTTAATAAATATTGCCGAATAGCCTATCAAAAATGATGGGACCCACTCATAGTTCCATCACTATTAAACAAACCCCTTGCCATCGAGTCGATTCTGACTCATAGTGACCTTACAGAGCAGAGCAGAATTGCTTCCTCTCTCTCTTACAGTTTTTCCTGTTATCAACTTTTTATATTTGTTACAGGGGATGAACTGATATTGAGACATTATTATTAACTAAAGCCCATAGTTTACATTAGGGTTTCCTGTTTGTGTTGTATAGTTCTAAGAGTTTGGACAAATGCATGACAGTGTCATACAGAATAGTTTTGCTGCCCTAAAAATGCCTTGTGCTCCACCTATTCATCCCTCCTCCTTGCCCTGAACCGCTGGCAACCACTGAGCTTTCACTATCTCTGTAGTTTTGCTTTTCCCAGAATGTCATATAGTTGGAATCATAGAGTATGTAGTTGTTTCAGACTGGCTTCTTCCACTTAGCCGTCCGCATCGAAGCTTCCTCCATGTCTTTTCACAGCAGTGCACTGAGTTTTTACCAATATTTTAAATCTCGGAGCTCAGTATTTTTAAAGAGACACATCTATTTTTTGGTGATACAATTGAAGTTCATTTATTATATGTTTGTTATTTTATATCGAAATACAAAGACTTGTAGTTGAGGTAGGCATTTCTTAGTAGGCTTTTATATCTGGTTCACGTGTTCAGGTTTTCGGAAACTGGAAACCAAAGTCTGCTCCCTTTCCAACATTTTTTCCAATATTCTATTCAGAGCCGATTTGTTTACTGGACTCTTGCCTGCAGGCTGTTGAATCTGAACACATCCTTTTTTTTTTTTTTTTTTCTTTTCAGGGCTCCATGAAATAGCAGATTCCCAAGGCCCCATATCTTAATGGGGGGCAGGGCTGAGGAAACTTCTTGAAGCTGGTTTTAAGCTAGGGTCCTATCAGCACGGGCTTCGTACAGCAGGCTCTAGAGCACACGTTTCCTCACCCAGATGGCCTGCCAGCCTGGACACCTGGCTGAGGAAGATGCCCCTGCGCCTCCTGTGTCCGCATTAGTGCTGCTCCCGTGATAGCCTCGGGCCTCTCAGCAGCGCTGGTTCCTGCCCTCCTCCAGGAATGCCAGGAGCTGGAGGTGGGCTTGGCCAGGGAACCTTTCCATAGCAACTCCAGTCAAGCAACTGCTTATGCCAAGGGTGGGTAAATTATCCTTCCTTGGAAGGTCACCATGATGGGATGCCCCTCTTTTCAAAACCAAATTAAGAATAAGCAAGATTGTCTCTACAGAAAATGGCACAATGTACTGAGAGCCCTCAGCCTTGCTTTTCTCCCTCCCTGCTTCGAGGATATACCCCTACAACATACTTTTATGCCTCCTGGGAGCGCAGGAATCTCTGCTTTCCCCTACTCCTACTTTGCCTCCAGCTTGTTCTAGGGAACAACCCTGGTATCAGTCGTTCACACATTAGTATGAACTTAAGGTACTGGCTTTAGATTTTAGGAAATAGGGGTTAAGGGATGAGCTTTGCTGTTGTTAGTTGCCATCAAGTTCGTTCTGACTCATGGTGATCCCTTGTGTGTGAGTAGAACTACTCCATAGGGTTTTCAAGGCTGTGACCTTTCAGAACTAGTTTGCCAGGGCTTTCTTCCAAGGCGCCTCTGGGTGGGTTCAGACTGCCAACCTTTAACCATTTGCGCCACCCAAGAAACCAAAATGAATTTTAAGTGTTGTTAGGTGCTGTAGAGTCTGTTTCGACTCACAGCAACCACATTTGACAGAGTGGAACTGCCCCATAGAGTTTTCTAGGCTGTAACCTTTACAGGTGCAGATCACCAGGTCTTTGTCCTGTGGAGCCGCTGGGTGGGTTGGAACTGCCAGCCTTTCAGTTAGCAGCCAAATGCTTAACAGTTGCAACACCAGGGCTCCTCTTTGAGCTTTAGGTAGGGGCTGTAAGGGGGTGAATCCTTCTTACTCTAATAACAGGGAGTCGAGGTGTTTAGATAGGGCAGGATGTGGAGTAATAGTGTCTTCCTCTGGAATTGAATGATTCTGGAAACTTCACCTTCATCCAGCCACCAATAATGCAGTGTCCACTTTCAAAAATATTTATTTTATAAGCTCTTTTGATTTAAACCATATAATATACAAGCCTTCAAAATTTTTCAAATGGATACTGAGTGGATACACTCCAAGATTTAAAAAAAAAAAGTGAATCTGAAGTGTTAAGACAGGCAGGCAAGAGGTGATGAAGATTTAACTTGTGGGACTGCCACCCTCAAGCTACAGTAATTCTCTGGAATGAACACAGGGACACGGCAGAGTTCCGTTCATTCTGACCTGTTTGCAGGCTGACATCTGCATGGTGACAAGTTACTGACAGGTTATGCAGAGAACTGAAAATATATAAATCCAAAGGCCAGCCCAAGGGAAGCCTCGTTAAATTATAAGGTGGTCTGGAGGCTGTTTCTAGAATTGTTGACCAGGGGGCATTATGCAGGCGCCGGTGGTCATTTTTAGGCCTAGGGCTCTAGTCTGCGTAATCATACCTCCTGACAACCATACAAGATCCTTGATTCACCGTGTTACCAGATGGTCTTCACCTTACCTGTAAGCAGTCATCCTCAGATGCCCCCTGGGCTTGGTTTGTGGAAAGAGCTGACTGACTCACCCCAAACCTGTATGGACATTATCAGCACCTTCATGTCAATACCAAAGTGAGAGGCAGCTAAGATTGGTGTCTAATTTGGGAGTGTCATGAAAGACCCCATCGAATCAAAACGGGCTTTTTTTCTCTTCCTATCTTGGCTCTTGCTAGAGAGCTTGAGATTTCTACTTGCAGAATCTTGGACTCCTCACTCTGAAGGGACCTTAGGATTCTTCCAGTCTGCCCCCATCAGTTGCAGACAGGGAAACTAGTTTAAGTCAGTGATGGGACGGTGTTGCATCCAGGCCATGCAATGTTGCATAGATCCCTAGGAAGGAAGGACCGACCCTGGGGGACCTCTCTCGTGTGCACCATGTTCCAGATTAGTTTAATGACGAATCTTAAAAGTTATTTCTTTCAAAGGCACAGGGAGCAAAGTCTCAAGAAGATAAAATAGAGAATAGTAATTTTTCTGAGCTGGAAGAACTTTGGGGACAAGCTATTCCTGCCTCTCATTGTCAGAGGAAGATACTGAAGTCCAGGGTGGTTCTCGGGGTCATCCATCCAAGAGCACAGAGCTCTAAGGCAGACTTACAGTGGGTTGGGTTGGGCTGCAGGGGACTGTTGAAGGTTCAGCGTGGGTGAACCAAGACCTGGAGGGAAGAGGAAGAGAGAAGAGATCCTGCCAATGGGAGCCAGGGTCTCTGAGATACTTGGGAGAAGATGTTAATGGCGGCAGTGGACCACAGCAGACTGTACCTCAGTGGGCAGGTACCAACAGGATATTTACTCCTAATGCTCTTGGCCTGGCCTGTCCCTCCTGAGGCAGTGATATTGAGAGTTCTGTAAAATACTACACCCTGTAAGAACACATCTCATTCAGTCGTGGTTTAGAGACATTCCTGTAGAAACTGGGAAATGTGAAGACCTTATAAAATAGCCCAGAGCTGGGTCCACCAGGAAACTGTGGCAGGCACCCATCGTGGCACAGAGATCACTTTCCTGCCAATCCCCGACCCAGTAATGCAAGAATTGAGCATCAAGAGCTGCATGGTGAATCCTCTACTGCCTGGGTCCAGCAGGATTGCCCCTGAAAAGTGGAAAATGGAGTGGACAGGGCCATTGTCTCTGTCCCCAGGCAGCAGGTGGATCCTGCTATCAGGGTGGCATTGACTCAGGGACAGTCGGCCATGGCCAGTGTGACTCAAAAGTGCCCTTGTGTTGGTTTCCTGCTATGTCTCGTGCTAGACCACCCACTCTGAACCCTTCTGCTCTATTGCCCTTGACGCAAGTCCTGCTCAGTAATCTGACTTTTAGGCCAACTGGGTTTCTTTAGAAGACTGCTTTCTGGCTCTCCCCAGGAGCCCACCTTCCTGAGAGGCCTGCTGATGGCAAACTCCCTTGCAGTTTGGGGGGGATGGGGGAGGGAGGTAGCAGAAGCCCACAGGCAAGGCTACCAGACCTCCACGGTGAGTCGGCTGAATGCTACGCATTTGGGGTTCTGGATATGGCAATGCTGCCCAGTGCTCTAAAAGAGAATGCACAATGTCCTGTAAGTTGACCTCCTATCTCCCCACAAACATGGTTATTCCAAATTTCACCTTGGCATTTTCTTTTCAAATAAACTCTGTCTTGTTCCTATCACAAGAAAACTGGAAATACGGAATTCAGAACTTCTGGGTTTATTTTTTTCTCAGTCCTCTGATTGACTTGCTGGGTGACATGTTGAACTGTTAAACTTCTGTCATGGATAAATGGGAACATGGGCCTTGAGAGTTTTACCCATGGAGTACTGGAGGCCTGTGGTTTGTTTTGAGTTGAAGAAAAGAATTTGGACTTCCACATTGTGTGTGTGGTGGGTGTGTGTTTACAGGAAAAGCATGTAAGGTAAAGAGTAACTAATATTAATTGATTATGAAGAGCCAAATGGATTTTTTTTTTTTTTCTTTTTAAATCACAGTTGTTCCATAAGGTTAGGAGATATCCCGAGAAAACTGCCACCAGAAATTAAGGTATGGGCAAGGTGTGGGCAGAAGAGCTGCATTCCATGGGTAATTTAAGACAGTGACAACTGATAGAAAGGAATGCCTGAATTTACAGAGGAGCCCTGGTTACACAGTGGTTCAGAGCTCGGCTGCTAACTGAAAGCTCGGAGGTTTGAACTCACCGGCTGCTCTGTGGGAGAAAGATGTGGCAATCTGCTTCCATAAAGATTACAGCCTGGAAACCCTATGGGGCAGTTCTACTATAGGGTCGCTGTGAGTCGGAATCGACTCGACGGCAACAGGTTTGGCTTTGGTTTGGTTGGATGTGGAGAGATGCACTGCCTGTCGGAAGACATGAAGAATTTTTATGCTTCAGTTCTTCACGAAGTTCTTGTGAAACACACAAGAGAGAAGCGGAGATCACCTCATTTTGAACACGGAGACACGAAGACATAGAAGGTGATGTTGACACAGTAGTTCTGGGTTAGAGCTGAGGTTTGACTCCAAGATTTCTTATGTAGAGACAGCAAATAAGTTTTCCTCTTTTTCTATCTCTAAAGCGCCTTGGAGAAAAGCCAGTGATTTTCCTGGGCAGTCAACTGGCAGTGTGATGGGGGGAGAGAAAGAAAGAGGGCTGGGTAGGGGGAGGAGGCTAGAAAAAATCAGCTCTTACGTATCTGTCTCAAAGACAAGAAAGTCTTGGTATGCAGCGAGGTGGCCTAAGGGCAGTGCTGGATGGATGTTAGGGCCTCTTACTTGCGGAGATACTTCTGCTGGCTTCAGAGCAAACACTGGCTATGCGGAGTGTGTCCTCGGGTTGGCCTGGATCAAGATCTACACAGCACGGGTTTTCGTTTTAACAAATGACTTCCTTGGCCTGGGCGTAGGGGTTGGGGTATCAGTTGGAGCTCTCTGATAGATACTTTAATTTGGAATTTATTTCGGGGAATTTTTATTAAGCGCACAATTTTTCTAAGAAAAACCCATTGCCATCGAGTTGACTCCGACTCATAGTGACCCTATAGGACAGAGTAGAACTGCCTTACAGGGTTTCGAAGGCTGTAATCTTTACAACAGCAGACTGCCACGTCTTTTCTCCTGTGGAGTGGCTGGTGGGTTCAAACCGTGAAACAAATAAAAGAGAGATTTTGAGGTTAACAGTGTATCTTTATCGTGTGTGCGTAAAAAATGACCCCGAGAATCCACTCTGGATGTTTACTTTTAACTGTGGATATCTATAGTCAAGCAAAACGGACTGGGAAGCAGAGAGACATAGGTTTGGTGTGGGCTGCTGTTCATTTGGAGAGATTGGGTTTTCTGTGTTGCATCCTGGGAACCTTCTGGGTTCCCAGGGAGTGGGATGCGGTTCCTATATGTTTAGATGGTACCAGTTGCCACGGAGTCGATTCTGACTCAGGGCGACACCATGTGTGTCAGAGTAGAGCTGTGGTTGGTAGGGTTTTCTTTTTTTATAGTTTATTTATTTTTTGTTGTTGTTGAAAATATATACAGCGGAACACACACCAACAGTTTCTACTTGTACGATTCAGTGACATTGATTACATCCATTGAGTTGTGCAACCATTCTCACCCTCCTTTTCCCAATTGTTCCTTCTCCATGAGCATAAACTCACTGTCCCCTAAGGTTTCGATCTAATCTTTGAGTTGCCCAGATAGATAGATGTTAATTAAAACAACATAATGCTTAAGGCAGACATTCTTTACTAGTTAAGCTAAACTGTTACTTGGCTTTAAGAAGACTTTAGGGGACATTTTTGGTTGAAGGTTTAAAGATTGTCTCAGGGCAATACACAGGGTTTTCAATGACTGATTTTTCAGATGTAGCATACCAGGCCTTTCTTCTGAGGCACCTGAGTGGACTCGAACCTCCAACCTTTGGGTAGCAGCCTAGTGAGTTAACCGTCTATGCCACCCAGGGACTCGTTTGGACGGTAGGGAGTTGGTAGCTCTCCTTGTGGCAATGTTAGGTGGCATGCAGTATTTTTCAACAGGAGGATGTTGGAGGGGGCCTGGTGAAAGTTCTGAAGCACACTTTATACAGCCTGGGGTTGCCAGATACCTCAACAAACTTCAAGTCCAGGCCTCAGTTCTTCATTAAAACACCTACTGCGGGATTCTACAGTTTCCCCCTCAACAAACACACGTCTCTCTGGAGAAAATGCTAGGCTTTTCACTCTCATAATCTATGGTAGGGGATAGAAATTAGGATTACCTTTCTGAAGAACAATTTGCCAGTGTGTTTCTATAAAGAAAATATCAAATCCCACTTCTCAGACACCAAATGTATGTGGAAAATATCAAATCCCATTTCTCTGACACCAAACTGTGTTGCTTTGTCCAAACCAGTTTATTATCAGTTCTGCTCACTTCTGTTCTGATACCAGCCACACTCCCTTCTCTGACCCTAACCACTGCACCCTCGACCCTAGAACTGCCTCCATAGGGTTTTCAAGGCTGAGACCTTTTGGAAGCAAATGGCCAGGCCTTTCTTCTGAGACACCTCTAGGTGGATTCAAACCACCAACCTTTTGGTTAGAAGTCCAGTGCTTAACTGATTGTGCCACACAGGGACTCCATCTATGTACAGTCCAGCTGGCTAAAAAGGAGCGTTTCTTATTCCAGCCCTGAAACAGTGGTATACCAAGCAAGACAGGACTTCTTGCCCTTCAGAAAACAAATAGCTGGCTCTTCTCATAGCGTGGTCAAAGTGCCTATGCTGAGGTGTTAGCTAATTATTTGTCATGCCGTTGCCACCCGTGACTAATCCTATTTTATGAATGAAGTGGTAACAGAGAGGTAAAAATACTTGCATGACCTCACAAAGCTGAACAGCACTTGAACCCAAGTTTCCTCCTGCTATCTTGTTAGAAAACTGTTCCTTTTAAACCATGAGTCATAGCCATCAGGGACCTCTATTAAATTTCTGATGGCTTTGTAAACCCTACGGTTTCTGTTGCAACTACTCGATTCTGCCCTTGTAGCGTTAGAGCCGCCATAGTACACAAACAAATGAGTGTGACTGTGTTCCAATAAAACTTTATTTACAAAAACAGGCAGGATTTGGCCCACAGGTTATAGTTTGCTGACCCCTGCTACTGAAGGTTTTCTCCTCTCTGCTCTTGATGTTGAGCTGGAAACTCAGCTTGGCTATAAGAAACTTTCAGTTTGAAAACTTAGCAGGCCCCGCAGTTGGGTGTAGGCTAATGTGTAAATTATGTCCATGGCTGGGAAGAGTGGCTAGTTAGGATAAAGTTGGGAAATTGATTTTCAAGCAATAGATTATATGTACCTTAACACCAGCCAGTCAGTCCATGAATATGGGCCCTAGGTCACAAGAGAGACATGGAGTGGGGAAGGCGTTTTGCATTATGAAGGAGTCAGGGCACTTGCAGTCCCTAAACTAACCAGCACTGGGTGTGTTCTCCACTACTGAAGGGCAGATTGGCATCGTCTTCCTGCACATCCAGAATGTTCCATTATGCACAGAGTCGACACCATATTTCACGGGCTCTCCCATGTCTCACATCTGAAAATCATAATCATGACGATTGTGTTACCCCGAGCTCCCTCCCTGCTCACACCATGGCCCACAGCAATAAGCTGTTTTTATTGGCGGCAGAGAGCCAGGAGCAATTTGTCCCATCTGCGATGAGGTAACGCTGGCATCTTAGGAAGTGTTACTAGAGATGGCTGATAGCCTTCTTCTGAGAGGAACGTGTTGTTGTTAGGTGCCATTGAGTTGTTTTTTTGGACTCATGGTGACCCCATGTGACAGAGTAGAACCGCCCCATAGGCTGTAATTTTACGGGAACAGATCACCAGGTCTTGCTCCACAGAGCCCCTGGGTGGGTTCGAACCACCAGCCTTTCGCTTAGCAGCCCAGCAATTAACTATCGCACCACCAGAGCTCCTTGATAAAAATCTGAGAAAAAAATGTCCTGAAGGCTAACTGCCAATTCCTTTAGGTTACCCATCATGACTCCCGGGGAGGAGCATGCACATTCTCCAAGGGCAGTGGTAGGTACAAACTGGGCTGGAATGTGAGAGTTTGGTCATTACGGTCAGGTAAGTTTATTTCAGCTTTGCTGTTTTAAAAGCCAAATGCTGTTTGTCCTTCTTTCAACAGAGGCTTGGGAGTGCAGGGCAGAGCAGGACCAAGGACTAAAAAGTTTTTCAATGGTCTTTTGGGAATTGTAGAAAATACTGGGAAATTCTAATGAACTCTAAGGAAGAATTTTAGTGATTTCTTTATAGCTTAAACTGTAAAGAAAGAAACGAGAGGAGGGTTTAATCATTCTGCTTAGAAGAAAACAGACCAGTTTTAGGCAAGTTTAATGTATTAGGACTGGAATGAGAGACATAAATAAAGAGCAAATAATATTTCAAGTCTGCTCTGAGCTCTCCTTCTATTATAATTCTTTTTATATTGTACAGAATAATAGCAAATGCTTGTATAGCATTAATGTTGTTCATGGGTGGTACAAATGGTTAATGTACTCGGCTGCTAACCAAAAGGTTGGAGGTTCAAGTCCATCCAGAGACGGTTCAGAAGAAAAGCCTGGTGATCTACTTTTTAAGTTCTACTCTGATACACATGAGGTCACTATGACTCAGAATTGACTTGATGGCAACTGATTGGTTGTGCCATGCTAGATACTTTACATATGCCAGCTTATGTAATTATTTAATATTCCTCGCAGGTCCCTGGGGGCACAGATGGTTTGCACTAGAGTACTGACCTAAAGGAAACCCTGGTGGCATAGTGGTTAAGAACTATGGCTGCTAACCAAAAAGTTTGGCAGTACGAATCCACCAGATGCTTCTTGGAAACCCTATGGGACAGTTCTACTCTTTCCTATAGGGTCGCCATGAGTCGGAATCGACTCCACGGCAACGGATAACAGGTAACTGACCTAAAGGTTGACGGTTCAAAGCCACCTAGTGGCATTGCAGAAGAAACCCAGCAGCACTGCAGAAGAAACACCTGACAGTCTGCTTCCATAAAGATTATAGCCAAGCTGAAGGCTGTGGGGAACCATGGTGTTAGGGAACATCCAGCTCAGTTGGCATAGCATAGTTTATGGAGAAGATGTTCTACATTCTACTTTGATGAGTAGTGTCTGGGGTCTTAAAAGCCTAAGATACTCCACTGGTCTCACCCCTTGGGGAGCAAGGGAGAATGAAGAAAACTAAGGATACCGGGGAAAGATTAGTCCAAGGGACTGGTGCACCACATCTACCACGGCCTCCACCAGACTAAGTCCAGTACAACTAGATGGTGCCCAGCTACCACCACTGACTGCTCTGACAGGGATCACAATAAAGGGTCCTGGACAGAGCCAGAGAGAAATGTAGAACAAAATTCTAACTCACAAAAAAAGACCAAACTTACTGGCCTGACAGAGACTGAAGAAACCCTGAGAGTATGGCCCCCGGATACCCCTTTAGCTCAGTAATGAAGTCGCTCCCGTGGTTTACCCTTCAGCCAAAGATTAGACAGGCCCATAAAACAAAATGAGACTAAGGGGGGCACAACAGCCCACTGGCAAGGATGAGAAGGCAGAAGGGGACAGGAAAGCTGATAACAGGGAACCCAAGGCCGAGAAGGGAGGGTGTTGACATGTCATGGGGTTGTTACCAATGTCATAAAACAATATGTGTGCTAACTGTTGAATGAGAAACTAGTTTGTTCTGTAAACCTTCATCTAAAGTACAATAAAAAAATAAATTAATAATAATAAAAAAAAGATTACAGCCAAGAAAACCCTATGGAGAGTTCTGGTCTGTAACACATGGGGTCACCATGAGTCAGAATAGACTCAACAGCAACTAACAACAACACAAGGTAGCTAGTACTGTACTTGTCCATTTTACAGGGGAGGGCACTAAGGCACTGTCATGGATTGAATTATGTCCCCACAAAGTATCTGCCAATTTGGCTAGGCCATGATTCCCAGTATTGTGTGATTGTCTACCATTTTGTCACCTGATGTGATTTTCCTATGTGTTGTAAATCCTATCTCTATGACGTTAATGAGGGATTAGTGGTGGTTATGTTCATGAGGCAAGACTCAATCTACAAGATTAGATTGTGTTTTAAGCCAATCTCTTTTGAGATATTAAAGAGAGAAGCGAGCAGAGAGACATGGATGCCTCAGACCACCAAGAAAGTAATGCCAGGAGGATAGTGCGTCCTTTGGATCTGGGGTCCCTGCACTGAGAAGCTCCTAGTCCAGGGAAAAATTGATGACAAGGACCTTCCTCCAGAGCTAACAGAGAAAGCCTTCCCCTGGAGCTGATGCCCTGAATTTGGACTTTTAGCCTACTAGACTGTGAAAGAATAAACTTCTGTTTGTTGAAGCCATCCACTTGTGGTATTTCTGTTATAGCAGCGCTAGACGACTATGACAGGCACAGAGAGATCCAATGATTTGCCCAAATTGTATATTCCTTCTAATGGATGTGTTGCTTCACAGAGCAGATGGATCCATCCCATTCAACCCCTCACTCAGCAAAGATTTCTAACTCTTCATGGGTGGTGGGCATGCCTTTGCCTATTTAGCTTGCTCAGAAGACCTGAGTGTTTCCCAGTGGGTCACTGTGGCCAACAGCAGTGTTGGGTGCAATGAAGGAGAACTCCCTGTGTGAAGTTCACCTCCATGAACTGACTTCAGTTCAGAGAACAGACCTGTTTCTCAGGGGTGAGTCTATTGCATAAGCTCGCGTGACTGGTGGAGCAAATCAGAAAGCCCATGTTTTCATTTACAGTGAGAGGTATTCCTGCCTCGTGAAAGTGTTTTTGGTGAGCGTGGGGATGGAGACCGGAAAGTTGGGTGATGTGAGTACTGAGTGCCATTGGAAAAGTCACCTGGCCAAGCCCTCTGTGCAAATAGATGCCACTGTTGCTTGGACGTAACCCTCCAGGCCAGGGTTCATGCTGCTAGCCTGCTGTATGGGCAGGGAAGAGGCTGACCCAGCTGGGGTTCCAGGTCTCACCTTTGTAAGGGCCCTGCAGTACCCCTCACCCCCACCCTGAGCCCACTTCCACCCTCTTCCTCCTCTAGGGAGGATGCTTTATTTCTTTAGATATGTTGACGCAGGTACCCGCCAGGCCCTGCAGGTTTGGAGCCCCGCCTCTCTCTCTGGGACTTTGCATATCTATACCCTGATCCTGTACCTGCTGGTTAACCCTGCTGAGGGAAGGCCCTTTCTACTCAAGCTAGTGGGGGTGAACCAGAGTGCTGATAATTAGCAGTGATACCATTTTAATAGTAGAGAAAGGCATTGTGTTCCACTGGTCCTGGGGACTCCTCTTGGCACAGCTATAATCACTGCCCCAAGGAAGTAAATCACATGTTGGCTTGTGATTTCATCATTTTCAGCAGAAAATGAGTGGCACATAAAATAGCAGGTCCATTCCTTCTGAGCAGGGGCTAGAGATCATGGAGGGCCCAGGTAGCTGGGGAGGAGGCCTCGAGGGAAGGGCCTCAGGGGAGAGGTGGGGTTCTGGGGAACTGAGTCTGTGGCCAGTTCGCAAAGCATTATGCAGATGCAACTTTTGTTGTTCTGAATGTTGTTGTTGTTATTGTTATAGAGGCTAAGAAAGGGGCAAGGGCCAAGCAGGTTAAAACCGGAAAAACCAAATCCATTGCCATCCAGTAGATTCTGACTTGTGGTGACCCTATAGGACAGAGTAGAATTGCCCCATAGGGTTTCCAAGGCTATAATCTTTATGGAAGCAGACTGCTTTATCTTTCTCCTGTGGAGCGGCTGCTGGGTTCCAACCACCAACCTTTTGGTTAGCAGCCCGGAGCTTTAACCACAGCGCCGCCACCACGGCTCCTACAAACAGATTGGGGAAGAGCAAAGGTATCTGGGGGGAGGGAAAGCAGGGCCCTGTTTAGGCGTCCTGGTGGCCCGGCGGAGCCCTGATGGTGCAGTGGTTAAGAGCTCGAATCCACCAGCTGCTCCTTGGAAACCCTATGGGGCAGTTCTACTCTGTCCTATAGGGTCGCTCTGAGGCGGAATTGACTTGATGGTTGTGGGTGGGTTTCGGGTGGTCAGGTGGCTGGGACCAGGCCTTGGGGAGGAGAGTTGGAGATGATGAAAGCAGGGGCCTCAGCTATGCTCTCACCTACCCTCGACCCAGGGCTTCCTTTTGCCCGGTCAGACCAGCGCCCTGTGTGTTTGCCCCTGAAGAGGGCAGCGTTCAGTTCTCACTGTGGCTTGGACATGTGGACCCATTGTCGCCATAGTGTCTGTCTTGCTGCAGTCTAATAGGCATCACCTAAGACAAAAATAACATCAAAGGAAAGAGCCAGCTAATGACTAAGAGGTTATGGCCAAAAGGTAACTCAGTGCATGGTCCCACTGCGGCCAGTCAACAAGGGTAGAGCCCAGCTCTGCAGTGAATTGACATGGGGGTTCTCTCTGCTCAACAGGTTTGACTCCCTTATCCCAAAGTCCTGGGAGCCCTACCTGGAAGCTGTGACTGCAGCCAGAGGCTCAGAAGGCACACCTCCATGGGAAAATGGGTGGGAGGTGGACAGGCTAAGAAGCGGAACTGGCCTGACAGGTTGGCACCCTGGTTAGGAGTCCTCAGAATCCGACTGCTGGGTTTAATCTGGCTCTGCTGCTCCTTCGCTAGGTCAGTTTTGGCAGGTTCTTTTAACCTCCTTAAGGCCTATGTCCCTCATCATAAAGTGACTGTAATAGTACCTACCTCAAAGAACTGTTGGCAGAGTTGGAGGAGATAATCCTTATAAAGCTATGAGCCCAGTACATAGCAGGTAGACACGGGGGTAGATGTGGGGCCCTCTTTAACAACAGGAGCCAGCTAACCAAAAGGTGGGAAGTTTGGGTCCACCCAGAGGCACCATGGAAGAAAGGCCTGGCAATCTACTTCTGAAAAGTCACAGCCATTGAAAACCTTACGGAGCACAGTTCTACTCTGACACACATGGGGTCACCATGAGTCGGAATCCTCTTGATGGCAACTGTGTTTTTATCTTTTAAGAAAAGAATGTAAAGTTACAAATACAAAACCAAGTGTACCAGTGAGCATTTATTTCAAATGAGAAAATAAAGCACAAAAAGGTGTATGTTTAAAAAGCTGACAAGACAATCATCACAAAATCCAGGAAAAAAAAATATTACTAATCAGCTGTTTGACATGCTTTTGCGTTACTTTTTTTTTCTTGGTACAGTTTTTTGGCTGTATACTCTGATCATTTCTTCGTATGACAATGAGTTTGGAGTGCCATTTTCTCTAGAGAGAATGGCAAGAATATGCACTTATTCCTCTAGCGTAGTTGGCTGGATTTTTTTTTTTTTTTTTAATTGATAGTTTAGGAAAAAAATGTTAGCTTCACAACTCGTTATTGAGCTCTAAGCTTTCATGCTATTTTAAGTTTTCTTGTGACTAATAGTAAATAGAAGAGATGCTCATTTAGCCCATTGCCAGGGCCTCAATATTTTCCTCAATGTTCTATGGTAAATCCTTCTCTGAGTACTGAATAAATGTTAACTAAATTGGAATGTATATTATATATATACATAGATATTTAATATTGGGAGCTTGGGTGGCAAAAGTGGTTTGCAGTCGTCTGCTAACCTAAAGGCTGGCAGTTAGAACCCATCCAGCAACTCCATGGAAGAAAGGCCTGGCAATCTGCTTCCATAAAGATTACCCCAAAACCAAACCAAACCCATTGCCGTCAAGTCGATTCCAACTCATAGTGACCCTATAGAACAGAGTAGAACTGCCCCACAGGGTTTCCAAGGAGCACCTGGTGGATTCGGACTGCTGACACCTTTTGGTTAGCAGCCATAGCACTTAACCATTATGCCACCAGGGTTTCCGTAAAGATTACAGCCAAGAAAACTATGGAGCAGTTCTACTCTGTAACACATCGGGTCATCATGAATCGGGGAGCAATTTGACAGCAGCTGATAGCAACATCAATATATGTAACATTTGTTGACATTTCATCTTTTTCATTTTATAGTTTTGCAATTATTAAAGAATGTATTCTCATCCACACTGAATATAATCTTCCAATTAGTTAAATTTAAACAACAGTCTTTCATTCAACATCATTTGTTAACCATCTATATTGCTCAGCCTACTTCACATTGGTCATTGGGAGTGTTGAATGACATGAAGCAGGTAAAACAGCGCAGTGTCTGGCATATAGTAACTGCTCAGTAAACGTAGCCATTATGACCATCATCATCCCATCATCAGCCCCTGACCTTCGGCTGGGCACTTAGGCATATAAAGATGAGGTGCTGTGCCCCTGCCAGTGGCAGTGGGCCCAGCCCCAGGTCAAGCTGGAGACCTAAGTGGGAGTCATGTTTTACCTCAGGTTCTAAATAGAGCTAAATCTGTTCAGCCCCTCCTCCATCAACCAAGCATTCTCCATGGTTAATCTCCATTCAGGAATTCTCCATTCATCAATCATACTCTATTAACCTGGCCACATTTACACGAGTGCTGTTTGATCAATGATAACATATAATTTGGTACTTTTCTCCCAAATCTTTTTATTCTTATTAAGTCTAGCCATTTCACTTGTCAAAATCATGCTTTCTCTCCAAATATGGTAACACTAAAGTGTGGCAAAAACCGCCATGGACAGGGAGTTAAAAAACCGGCTTGGGCACTGACTCACCATGTCTACTGGTTGGGATGGTTTGGGTTGCAAGTGACAGAAGAGTCAACTCAGAACGTCTTAAACAACAGAGGAAATGTGTTGGCTCCTGTACCAAGTCCTGGCTGGACCTACCCATTCTTTAACCAATCCAACATCCCAAAGCTGGGGATGGGATGGGTCCCACCCAAAACACAAGACTGGGAGTTGGGGTTACTGTTGGGAAGGGAGTAGACACAGCAGAGGAAACCAAAAATATGTATCCTGACATGTATCCCTAAATCATACCACTTCTCTGGGCCTCAGTTGCCTCGTTTGTAAAATGAGGGGCTTGTAGGACATCATTAGTAAAGTCCTTCCTAAGGCTAACCTTTTAGATTT
Organism: Dugong dugon; assembly: GCA_030035585.1. Classification (NCBI taxonomy): domain Eukaryota; kingdom Metazoa; phylum Chordata; class Mammalia; order Sirenia; family Dugongidae; genus Dugong; species Dugong dugon. The sequence goes on along the minus strand of CM057472.1, from coordinate 98,790,308 downwards.
TGTTTTCTTCTTATGTGAATTGGTTTATTTAGTGAGTAACAAAAACTTTTCTGGCCAGTGCTATCAAGCTAAGACTGAAATTAGTAAATAAATAGCTCTGTTTAGATTAACGGAAACCCTGGTGGCATAGTGGTTAAAAGCTATGGCTGCTAACCAAAAGGTCGGCAGTTCAAATCCACCAGGCGCTCCTTGGAAACTCTATGGGGCAGTTCTACTCTGTCCCATAGGTATAGGGTCACTATGAGTCGGAATTGACTCGATGGCAATGGGTTTGGTTTGGTTTTGGTTTAGATTAAATGATAAGTCAGGGCAGTCAGGTTTAGGAAATTTTTTCCTGCCCATGAGTTGTTGACTTTGATAAGAAGAGTGAACAATGGTGGGTTTGGAGGAGGAGCCCTAGGAAACAGCATATGAAACCTGCTCTGCATTAGGAAGTGTATCTTCTGTGCACCTAACCCAATGTGGTCGTTCATTCAGAAGAGATTCGGGAAGGTCTGGGCAGGGCTTAGATTTCTTAATATAACCATCGGAGACTCTGCTGCAATGCTGGTGTCACCAGGAAGCCAGAGAGGTTTAATCTGGATTCAGAGGGAGCTGGTGTTGGCAGACACCAAAGAGTTCCTCTAAATGGCAGTGGAATCAGATCCCTGTGGATAGTTGAGGGTTTCTCAAGAACAAAACCACAGACCTCAGCTTTCTACTTCATCTACTTTTTATGGAACCTTTTGCTAGTTTTGAGACAAGTTTCCAGTAGTGGCACCAGGAAAACTTTTAAGGAAGCATCTAGGGGTAGTTTGTGAGGGAGTGAGCTCCTTGGCTTTGGACCAAAAGCTATTTGGGACAGTACCATGACTGTGACAATAACATGGATGTGGGAGATGGCAGTGAGCTAAGGGAGCCTGTATCCCCTCAATCTTAAGAATATAGGGTTTGTGTGACCTAGTAGGGAAATTTACCCTCCTGTCCAGGATATATGGAAAACGAAGTTAATCTGATTAGTAATACAACCAATGTATCCTCATCATGGCTGGCTAATTTTTGAATTTACAGAGTTGGCCGAGATTGACCGGTGCCTTGACCTCGTTCTCTATGTTATTCAGTAGATAGATAGATAACTGTATTTCTATGCAAATAACGTGTGCCTTCTGCATTTGTTTGCCAGCCACACCCTCCCTCCCCCCAGATGCAAGCTCACAAGTGCAGCCATGCCAGTCCTTTTCCACATGTAGCTGTAAAAAAATTAACATAGCATACTTAAGAAAATAATCTTGAGGGGGAGCGTTGTTTATGTAAAAATATGGTAGATAGCTGCTGTAGAGTCCACTTATGGTGACCTTATGTACAATGGAACGAAACATCGCCCAGCCCTGTGTCATCCTCACAATCACCAGCATGTATGAGTCCTTTGTTACGGCTATTGTGCCAATCCATCTCACTGTGGGTCTCCTTCACCTTCTGGTCCTCTACATCACCAAACATGATGTCCTCTTCCAGTGACTGTTTCTTTCTGATGACGTGTCCAAAGCAAGTGAGTTGGACAGTGTTCTGTTGTGATCCATAAGGTTTGTACTGGCTAATCTTTGGAAGTAGATCACCAGGTCTTTCTTCCTAGCCTTAGTTTGGAAGGTCCACTGAAACTTATCCATCATAGGTGAACCTGCTGGTATTTGAAATATCGGTGGCATAGCTTCCAGCATCACAGCAACACGCAAGCCACCACAATACAACAAACTGACAGACAAGTGGTGGATAATACACAGTAGCTTTTGGGAAACAGTTCTGGTGTGGTAGTCAATTGCTATTTCTAAACTAGCAAATGGTAAGCACCTAACTTTGTGTGCAAAGAATAAAAGAAATAGTTTGTGTCTAGTCAGATGTCTGCTTTGGAAGTATTAGCTTGAATTGAAATCATTGGATCTTTATCCTTGTGGTAGTAGACAAGGGTTCATTCAGCGGGTTGTTGAGGAGCAGAGTGGGGACTGGAGAAAGAGTAGATTGCTCTATAGTTGCCTAGGGCAACTTCACAGCTGCCCATTTCCTCTGAAGGTCTAGGCGGGAAATGGGAGTAGTTGGAGATTTCAGGCTTGGCCTCTGGAGCTGTCAGCTGTCATGAGCTTTCTTCCAAACCTTTGTGTTGTAAGATTTCAGACAGAAGCACAGTGTGCTGGTGTGTAACCAGGTATGTTGGGCATTGCCTGGATCTTTGAGTGTTTTGTGTATATGTTTGTCTATGTAATCCATGGTGTCTATGTCTGTGTAAGCATTAGGAACCAAGCTTGTGAGAGTGGAAAGAGGTATTTATGTTTAGTAGCCCATTAGAAAAATGCTATGCAAAACCCAAACAAACAAACAAAAAAAAAGCAAAAACTATGGAGAAGAAACCCAAGAGGCAGATAATAGGCAGCAAGTTAACATTCTTGGAAATGAGATCTTGGAGCGTATAAATAGGTAGGGGAGTGTAGTACTTAAGAGGGTGGGCTCTGCAGCCAAAATAACCTAGGGGGTCTTAAATTTCATCTCACTTCTATAAGCACCGGAGTTCCGAGGCGCTGCAAACGGTTAACACGCTCGGCTGCTAACCGAAAGTTTGGAGTCTGAGCCTACCCAGTGAAAAATCCGCCATTGAAAACCTTATGGAGCACAGTTCTACTCTGACACACAGGAGGTCACCATCAGTCAGAGTCAACTTAACAGCAACTGCTTTTTCTTTGAGAACCAGTTGTTGATCACTGGCAAATTTTTTAACCTCTTCAAACCTCAGTGTCTTCATCTGTAAAATGGGGATGAGAGCACCTATCCTGGAAGGGTCTTGGAAGGATGAAATAAATAATACAGGTAAAGTTCTTGATATGGTGTCTGGTATGTAGGAAGCATTCGATCAGTCAACGCTTTTGTCGTTATATGTTTGATAATTCTTTGAAGTACTTGGTGTTCATTGTTCTGTTTTGACTGTTGCTCAGGTGCCTTGAACATCCTCAGGCAAGACTGACATCACCTTTGGTCCTTCTTGGGAAAATCAGGAGCAGGGTAGTGTCAGGACAGGTCTTTGGGCATGCCAGGTTTCCCACCAATGAAGGGAAACGGAACCCTGCCTATCAGACATGTTTCTAGGGAAGGACTCGACCCGTGGCTCACTTCAAAGCGGTGTTTTGCCCCCACCCTTCCACAGAGAAAAGGAGCCCTTGTGGTACAGTGGCTAAGTGCCCAGCTGCTAACCGAAAGGTTGGTGGTTCAAACCCACCAGCCGTTCCACGGAAGAACGATATAGCAGTCTGGTTCCCTAAAGATTTACAGCCTTGGGAACCCTATGGGACAGTTCCACTCTGTCCTATCAGGTTGCTATGAGCTGGAATCGACTCAATGGCAGTAGGTTTATTTGGGGGTAGGGTGGGGTCTCCCACAGAGAAGTGGACGGGAACCCAGTCAGCGGAGATTTGCTGAACAGCTGAGATCTGAACGAGATACCATTTCTGACTTTTCCCTTCTTTGGTTCGAATTGGAGTTTTAAGTCACGTGTTGTTTGATTAAACAACAACCACAACAACAGCAACAACTGTAAGAACTCTTGCACGGAGGACCGAAACAATGGCTTCTTACTACACACAGGAAACACGAATAAAGACACGCTACACACGTGAAGACCGACAGGATTGCTGTTGGCAGGTGGCAAAGTACTTCGCTGCAAATATTGCAAGACTCCTTTCTCTCGACCTAAAAAAAAAAAATTGCTTTTCAGTTCAGACAACAGAAATGGCTGGACAAGCCTTTAGTGCAAGAAACTGTGAAAACCATATGAGAGATTGTCCTTAAATGGAGACAGAGCATGGCCCAGTCTCAGGTTGAAGTCTGGGTCTTAACTTGCCTCCCTGCGTTATTTCTCACGTTATGCAAGACTCCCCAGCCCAAGACCATTCATTTCTCCTGTGTGTGCAAGGGCTCGACTCTGCTTCAAATTTATTTGCTTTCACTTTTGGTTAGTCAGAACCTCCATCTGGTGGTATTTGAATGTGAGTGTTTTCTGTGGCTCTTTTTCAAAGTATTCAAAGCAATTTAAAATATACAATGTTCGGTGATTTGACCAAGAGCTAATGTAAGTACTTCTTTGGGGACTATTTTTTAAAAAAAAAAGTGTTAAACAGGTTTGAAACGCTTAACTCTTATTCTGTCTTGGAAAGCGATACTAAGATTAAAAAAAGTTTGAAAAACGTGGGCCTCCTTATCCACACAGTCATAATGCTTTTAGTAGCGACAGGCGTAGGAAAATAGCACAGTTTATAAAAACAGAAAAGCCCAAATTCTTTATTTAATATTAAACAGGAAACCGAAAGCTGTCTGCAGCAATGTGGTGGGTTTTCAACAAACCTGCTGTTGTGTTTATCTGTGCTGAAAAGCCTGCATAAGACATTGCTGCTTTTACTCCATTACCGATCGTGAGTTTTAATGAAAATCTTAACCAAGACATGACCATTAAGGCAGGTCCTGCATCGCAGGGTTTTGAAACAACCCGTTTCCACTAGAACCAAAGGGGATTTGGAACCGAACTGAGAATCTCTCCGAGGGTAGAAAAATGCTGGGCCCTTGTGCTCTGCCTTTGTGCGCGGTGCTCTCGCCCAACATGTGCATATGAATTTTCTTCTGAAGACCTGGGCTTCATTTTAAGGTCAGCCTTCAATTTCTAGAGAATATAATTTGCTGCTATTTTTAGAGCATCATGATTGCTCGTAATAACTAATGGGACAAAAAATGCAACAGAGAAATAAATGTGTAACAGCTGTGTCTGCTTAAACTTGATTAAAGGCAGTAAAAAAGAAAAAGTAAACAGAAGAATGAGTGTGACAATAGACACAGGAAAGACAAGTATCTCTCTCATTGTGAAAAGTTTTACAGACATAACTTGCTCCCCTTTGGACGCCCGCGATGTCTGTGTTTAAAGTTTACTTTACTATTTGTCTTGAGTGGGATCAGTGTTGTAGTGAATAATTTATAGCCAGCATGAATGAGCTCATTAGTCACCTTTTCAGACTTTAAATGAGTTTTGTGGTTGTCATTACATGAGCCTTCTGTTCAGCCGCTGAACAAAATGACAGTTTGGCAGTTGGCTGCCTTGTTGCAGGGCACGCTGCTTCCCTGCAGGTCTGCGCTGGCTTTTCTATTTCATTGAAACCTTCCCTCTCCCACTCTGGGCTGGTCCAGCAACTCGCGCATTTCAGAAGGCTTTTGCACCCCAAGTTTAAGTGAAAAGTTTTTGGGAGATTAAAAGCAAAACAAATCATTCACTTATGTCGGCCAGAGAGAATAAAGTGGATGCAATGAGCATTCTAGCAACAGTTGGGTATTTATACCCTTTGTGTTTGGTTTGATATTCAAGTTACTCAAAAGCTGCAAGCTGGGGAGTAGCTGTAGAACAGCTGAGCCAGCCAGGCTCTCAGGTGATAGTGGCAGGCAGTTCAGGCAAGGGGATGTTCATGGAGTCTGGAGAGAGAAGGATGCTTCAGAGTAAGACTGCATTGTCACAGTTCTGAACATTGATATGATGCGGATGGTGCAAGTGGTTATGTGCTTGGCTATTAACCGAAAGGTTGGTGGTTTGAATCTACCCAGAGATGCCTCGGAAGAAAGGCCTGGCAATCTACTTGTGAAATATCACAGCCATTGAAACCCTGCGGAGCACAGTTCTACTCTGAAACACATGGGGTTTGACTTGACGATTTCCAGGGCCAAAGAAAACCACGTGTTTGCCTACAGAGGGGTAGACAAGATGACCTTTTGAGATCCCAGCCATCTCAACCTCTCCCCAGGCCAAGTGATTATGAGAAAGTGGAACTGTTGTAGCTGCATCCTTGCTGTGCCCTTGCAGACTTGCCTGGGAGGCTGGTATGCGGGGAAGACGAGCTTGGGCATGCCAAGAGCAGGTGGGACTTCTTTGGAAAGGATATCATGAGGTTCATCCCCCCTTTGAACCTGGCCTGGGCAGCCACAGAGAGTTCTGACATTCACTCCTGGGAAGTGGACTCTACCAGGAAGTTCAAGACGCTGTCCATGCCCACCTTGGCCCTTGAGTGGCCTCTGCTGGCACTCATGGTGGACGGGTGCTCACATAGGGGTGTCTCAGCCAAGCTCCTGGGCCTCTATTCTAAGTCTTTCTGACATTTGCTCTCAGCAACAGGCACTAATGGCTGCCGTCACCAACGTGGGCAGCACCCCCTTCTGGGTTCCATATTGTTAGACAGCTGGCCTAGCCCTGTGTGAGGCATGTAGGAAAGATGCTCAGTATTCCTCTCTGGAAGAAATGCCAACTGAAAAAGGACGCCTGGTTGTTTGGGGGCCAAATCTTTGAAATCAGTCAGAGTCATGCGTCTTTGAGTACCGAGAAATGAGGTGCTGTTGAACGCCCCCACAGACGGAGAATTCGCAATCCATTTGGCCACTTCCTTTCCAGGCCCCACCCCTCATGAGATTAAGCCCTCACGTGAAGTCATGCTTCACAATTTAAGGGCACATTTTAAGTGCACCGAATCGCAATATTAAAGGCATAAGGAAGACTATTTTTGGAAGGAATGGGGGTTTCAAAATGGAAAGTGTTGTCAACTTCGCTAAGCCAATCGAGGAGAAGAGACTACTTCAGGTTTGGCTTTTGTAATAAGTTGAATAAATTGCTAATCTCCAAATAAGAACTTTGTACAGCAGGGAAACAATGCTGGTGATATTTTAATCCATGTGCTGTTTGCCAGAGAGTGCATCAACTTAGGAGCTTTTACCCTGTTTAAAAAAGACAATCTTAAAGAGAAGAATTGATTGTTTTCTTTCACATTCCTCTGAAAAAGAAAAATGAGGGAAGTTATTTCTTGGCATAGTTGAGAGTTTGGCGGACTCAGCCACAGAAACCCGTAAGACTGTGGTACTTGCTGTACTCGCTGCAGAAAGGAAAAGAAAAGCTCTTGAAAACTTTGGAGGTGGAAAGGGTTGGTGATGCTACTTTTCTCTGACTAATCTGTATAGTTAGTAGATTCCAGGTTGAGAGAGAAGGAGAACTAGAAACAGGAGCATATTTCTTTTTCTGTTAAGTGATCTATATTTTTGATTACCACTGTACCCGATGCTGTGAGCAGAAACGAGGTATAAGACAGGGTTGTTGCCTTTCAAGGCACTTACAATCTCTTTGGTTCTCAGTATCTAGTTGATTTTTTTTTTTTTTTTATTACAATAATTGTTGTTGTTAGTTGCAGTCGAGTTGGCTCTGACTCCTGGTGACTCCATGTGTAACAGAATGAAACCTTACCTGGTCCTGCGTTATCTTCATGATCGTTGGTATGTTTGCATCCACTATTGCAGCTACTGTGTCAATCCATCTCACTGAGAGTTTCCTTTGCTGGCCCTCCACTTTAACAAACATGATGTCCTTCTCCAGAGATTGGTCCCTCCTGATGACATGTCCAAAGTAAGTTACTCAAAGTCTTGGACAATATTCTCTTGTGATCTATAGGGTTTTCACTGACTAATTTTTGGAAGTAGATCACCAGGCCTTTTTTCTGCATCTTAGTCTGGAAACTCCACTGAAACCTGTCCACCATGGGTGACCCTGCTGGTATTTGAAATACCGGTGGCATAGCTTCCAGCGTCATAGCAACACACAAGCCACCACAGTATGACAAATTGACAGATGGGTGGTGGATTACAATGTAACATCATTGCAATGATACACCGTACCCATTAATTATGACATCAAAAATGAACTTTGGTTCTCTGCAAGTAGTGTCTTTCCATTCAGGTGTTTTGTTTTTTTTTTTAATTGTTGCAGTGTAAGTGAAAGTATACAATTCAAGTCAGTCTGTCATAAAAATTTAAACATACATTGTTATGTGACCCTAATTGCTCTCCCTATACTGTAACAGCAAACTTCCATTCAGTTTTAAAGTTCCCTTTTCCTTCCTCCTCTTTTTCCTCATCACGGTGTTTCCTCCTTTGAGCCCCACTGCTTCCATCCTTCCTGCCTTTGATCCCCAAGAAGTTCTCTAAGAAGAAGCCAAACGCTCTAGGTTGATCTGAACCGTTTCTTAGTTCCTACAGAGAACATGGCTATCAGGTCTGGAGCCAGACTCTGTGAGCTCAAATCCCAGCCCCATCACTCGCCAGCTGTGTGACTTTGGGCAGGTGGCCAAACCTCTTGGTGTCCCTGGTTCCTCATCTGTAAAATGGGTTCCTCATCTGTAATAGTATCTACCTCCCAGGGTTGATGTGAAGCTGAAACAAGTGATTATCTGTAAAGCTTTAGAACACCAGCTGGTACCGAGGAAGTGCTATGTAAGTGGTGGTTAAATAAATAAATGGGGTCCAAGATCTCAGACAGTGGCAGCCTCGTCTCCGGCGAGCTCCTAGCTTCAGGAAGTAACCTAGGAGGGCAGGAGAAGCAGGAGAATTTCTGGCAGCTCAGGGTGTCCTCGGCTGAGTGTAGATTTTCTACCAGGTTTGAAAAAACAAGATGCATCCACATTTGGTCTCTCATAAGCATGCCTGGTAAAGCAGAGGGTCAGCAAAAAAGAAGAGACTCAACAAGATGGATTGACACAGTGGCTGCAACAATGGGCTCAAATGTAGCAATAATTGTGAGGATGGTGCAAGACCGGGCAGTGTTTCCTTCTGCTGTACATAGGGCTCTCATGAGTCGGAGCTGACTTAATGGCACCTAGCACAAGCATAATTTGTTACAGAAAAACAGTCAGAAATAGAGAGCAAATGTTTCCCCTCTCACAAAATCTTAATTGGAGAGCATTGTCCCTCATCATTGAGCCTACAGAAGCCTTTGTAGAGCGTTTGATACTCAAAACCTCTACATTGATGATAGACCTCGCAACATAGGATATCATATTGGTTATACTTAGTAATTCTCCCATTTGCTCAGAGAACCAGCCTTTTCAGGAAAGGACTGTTTTGTCCCTCCTGATTGAAAAGACTTTTTGTGAAAAGCTTTGCCAACATATTTTCCCCAAAACTCTTTACTTTATGAAATGTTTGCAAATTGTATCACACATACAGTATATGAGAATGTGAAAATGATTCATGAAGGGAAAGCTTCATTTAAAACTACTGGAAATTGCAAATGGAAGGGAACAAAGGGAACATGGGGCCAGCAATTTCCAAAGTTTCACAGCTTTAAACAGTGTCCCAGCAAACATCGTACTAATTACATTGTTGCACATTTCAGTTCATTTATTCAGTACATATTTGTTGAGCGTCTTCCGTATGTGTCAGGCACTGGGTTAAGTTACTGAAAGCAAGGAAAGCCACCAATCAGATGGATTGACATAATAGCCTCAACAACGGGCTCAAACGTATCAACAATCATGGAGATGGTGCAGGACCAGACAACGTTTCATTCTGTCATACGTAAGGTTGCCATGAGACTCGACGGTACCTAACAACAACATACATTGCTGCAGAAAATAGATACTGGTCCTGCTGCTGTACAGTTTATGGCCTCGTGGGGAAGAAGCAGTCTGCAGAGAGGTCCGTGAAGTCCTTAGGAAATAAGCGTTTACCGAACTGAGTAATGGGCACATGTAAGATTCTGCTGTCAAGCATGTTTGCAAGACAGTGGTTTAAACAGTTGAACCTATTTCCTTGGGACTTCTGAGAGTCTAAAGACACACGTGTACTTTTCGAAAGCTCTAGAAAGGGATTGAGAAGGTGACTGTCCCAAAACTAATTTGACTTCTGCCCCCGTTGTCAGGGAGCATGTCTCAGAGCTGAGGTCTTGTGGCTTTACACTCAGCCCTCCTTGGACATTTTGCAAAGTCCTGGATTCCTCTTTTCAGCCAGCCAGACAGACATGTGTATCCCGCTCTCCCCATTAGACAGGGCTAGTCCACCACTTCCTTTTCTGGGTGACACTTTCTTAAATCTCTTGCCACATTTGTAATGGAAGACGGAAATTAAGAAATATGTTTGAGAATACAAGAGACCAAAAACACGCAGAGGGAAAGAAAGGAAAGCTAATTAAAGGCCTCTTACCTCACCTTACCCCACCCTCTGCTTTTCTCTGAGTCTGCTTTATGGCTTCTCTTGGCCCAAAGCTTGCTAGGTCTTTAAGTTTTAGTTCACCTAGGAGGACTAGTTCAGACCCTGGAAGCTAAGAGCCTGCATGGAGAGTTTTAAGAATGGCATATTCCATGTGCACTAACCTTCAGCTCACACCTCTTCTTTTGAACTCCAAGGAAGACAGACAAGACTGTAACGTAATGAGATTTCTAGAGGGGAGGGTTGGGAGCTGGTGATGGAAGGGGACATGGTGCAGACAATTTTATCCTTTCCAGGATGGCAGGGGGCTAGCGCAAAGGTTTCTGGGGCCTTGAGAGACACTGGATTGTGCAAATGGTTAAGGCGCTCGGTTGCTAACTGAAAGGTTGGCAGTTTGAGTCTACCCGGAGGCACCCTGGAAGAAAAGCCTGGTGATCTGCTTCTGACAATTAGCCACTGAAAACCCTATGGAGCACAGTTCTAGTCTGACACACATGGGGTCGTCATGAATCAGACTAGAGACTACAGCAGGTGATGGTGGTGGTTCTTCTGGTGGATTCAGCACCCTCAATGGATGCCCTAATGGAGGGTTGCGACCTGGTGACCTTCACTAGACTGAACCGCAGGAGACCGGAGCTCCCATCCCAGCATTGTTACCGGTTATGATCCTTAGACTCTCTGGGGTGAGACTTCAGCGATGATCTAGTTGGTCTCTCCCACCTTGAACCTTTAGCTCAGTGACCTTGGTCACATCAAATACTCAGTAATAAAAAGGGCAGAGACTGGAAGCCCCCAGGTTTTCCCGGGCCTCCCTTTGTGAATCATGGCCTGGGCAGGTTTTGCCTTACACCTGATAAGTGGCGAGGCCTGTGGGAAGTCTGAAAGACAGGCCCTTGCTAGAGACTTGCCACCATCTTGCTTTGCTAAGAGGAATGTCTCAGATGGATCCAGCTTTCCTTACTGTTTGGAATGAAAAAATTCAGAAACTCTGTGGGGTCCTTCTCCCCTGTGGCTAGGTTGAATGGGGCTGCAAGCCAGAGGAATTTCTGAGGAAGATTTTTCCTTAGCTCAGAATTGCCTCTCTGCTGGCTCAGGTGGGCTCAGGTGGGGGTAGTGGGAGAAGCGCCCAGGGCTTCTCTTCTGTAAAGGAACCTACGGATTTTAAATCTCTACCTGGGAGTGTTGTACAATCATATTTTATGTCACCAGCAGGGTGTCCTGTTAGACTCTGCCCTTTCCTTCTCTCCAAAGGCAGCTGGTTGGTGTGGCTGTAGTTGTGGGTGGTTCTCTGAAGGTGTCTAGACTTGAGTGATGGCTTTGCCGGTTGCTGCGTGGCCCTGAGAATTGTCAGTCTGGTTCACAAGAGCCCCAGATAGGAAGATGAGACTTGTTTTCGCTCGAGGCCTAGAATTGGGCCCAAGGGTGGTACACAAACCGCTGGAGAGCCCTCACCCCTCTAGGGCAGGCCTTTGCTTGGTAATGACCACCCTCTTGCTTTTGGAAGACACACAACATGAGAAGGGGCCACCTGGGCCGAAGGTGGCGGTGCCTTTGTGACTTCCCTCCACAGACACGAGGTGGGCACTGGCAGAGAGCTCCAGAGGGCCCTGGGCGCCCCATCAGGACGCCCTAGTTTGGGAGAAGAAGTGGAATCTCTTTCCCCGCCTCGCGAGCCTCGCCTGCATAGTAATTCTTTTTATTTTTACTTTCGAGCCATGTAAGGCATGCGGATGGGGTAGGAGCGTTCGTTCCGGCGACACGTTGCCAGAGGCGCAGCGCCCGCCCGCCCGTGTGGCCCGAGCCTGGGGAGGGGACAGGCCGGGCGCCGCCGGCCCCACCTGCCCCCGCCGCCCACGGTCGAAGCCGCCCGGGGCCGCGGGGCCCACAGAGCGGGAGGCGAGTCGCGTGGCCCGGCCCGGCCTCGTCCCCGCTGCGCCTCGCGACGACTAGGCCAGGGCGGGGGTCGCGGACAGGGTCTCCCGGCAGTGCGCGCCCCGCGGCCGAGGCGCCGCCGGCCCGGCCCACGTTTTCCCTCTCTCCGGCTCCCTCCGCCCCCCTCCCCGTCCCTCCCTCCCTCCTCCCCGCGATTCCCCTCCTCCTGCCTGGTCATGTGTCGCCTTTTTTTGTTTGCAGTGGAAACAATTTCTCGCCGCTCGGCGCGCCCGGGCCCGACGCGCCGCGGCGGAGGCGAGCGGGAGGCGGGACGGGGCGGGGAGAGCGGCGGGGCTGGCAGGAGGACGCGGGCGCACGGCGGACGCCGCAGGTCCCATGCCGCGCCGCGACCCCCGCGTCCCTGCCGCCCGCGCCCGCGGCCGCCCCCCGCCGCCCGCCGCGCCGGGCTCGCCGCGCCGCTCCCGCGCGCCCTCCGCGGGGCCACCTAGCGATGCCCGCCGGGCCCCGCCAAAGTTTGTCGGCTCTCGCTAAAGGGCAGCGGCGCCTCTGCGCCCCCGTGCCCAGCTCCAGCCAGGTGAGTTGGGCTGCACTGTCGCCGGCGCCCCGGTGGGTCTGGGGCGACTCTGGTGGAGGCCGGACGACAGCTCGTTCGAGGCGTTCCTGGAGACGATCCGCGGCTCAGAAAACCAGGGACTCCGCAGTTCCTGGGGGGAGGGCGCGGGCAGGGGCCCTGGCCCCGGTGCGACTGGGACCCCGAGCCGAGGAGTTGCCCGGCCCGCAGTTTCCTGCCTCGACGTGCAGGCTCTGTTCCGGTGTCTCGGTTCCAAAAAGACGCCGCAGGAACAGAGTTAGTATTGTCCGTGGAGGACGGGATCCCCGCCGTTGCGCCCGGGGTGGGGTGGGGGGCGTACTGATCGAGGGGCGACCCCAATATGAGAAACAGACTCCTAACAAAGATCCCCCGCCAAAGTGTGCAGGCTTGGCACTGGCAAGAACGTCTCCCGAGCCCCTCGAGGCCCAACCCCCGTCGCCGTGGGCCTTATGGAACCCCTCCTTGGACCCTGGAGAAGTTGGAGGACGGCGGGTTTGTATTGATTTGTTTATAAGGTTCGCCGCGGCGCGGCCAATAAAAGGTTTATGACATCTGACCGGCAGTGAAGGTATGCAAGCTCCCAATTGCCCTGTGTACGGGGAGAAGAGCAGTTTCCCCGTTGCTTGGCAACGCTGCTGATGGACGCGGGCCGCGGCCAATCGCCGCTCCCGCAGGTCCCCTTGAAATGTTTTTGACAAGTACAGTAGACGCGAGTGGGGCTTTTGCGTGCGCGCGCGCGTGCGCGCGGGGGGGCGGGGGTAATACCCGCCCCACAAACCGGCTGCCCAGCCTGTCTCGGGCAGGATTTCTCAACTTTCTGAAAGTTCACATCGAACATCTGCTGAGAGCTGGGCCAATCATGTCTTTATCAGTTATTTGGAGACCTTCTAACAGCAGGCAAAAAACTAGCTTTGCTGCTGCATTTTCTCCGTGAAAATGAAAAAAAAAAACAAACAAAAAACAACGCACAGCAAGTCATGAAAAAACGAAAAGAGGGTGTGTGTGTGTGTGTGTGTGTGTGGGTGTGTGTGGAATGTAACCGGTAACAAACTGAAAAGTTGTAAGGAGGTCACCAGTGAGTAGCATTTATGTATCTAGTAGAGAAACCTTATTGGCAGCGGATTAAGAAATGTTTGCTTAACTGCAGACTCACGTGACCCGGACTTTTTCTTTTTTTTCCCCTGTAAAATTGGAGGAAAAAAGATTTGGCGAATTATGTGGAGTATAATAATGGAAAACTCTTCAGCTGTGGTTTCTGGGAACTGCTTTTTAAATGGAACTGTAGAGATCAGCAGCTCTTTGTACTGTTATAAAATGCGGGTTTTATGGGGGTGCCGTTAACTGTTGGCATGGGGGGGGGCTAAAACAGAAACAGAGATGATGCAAGTGATTATCTTTTCTTGACAGTGCCATTTTTCCAATAGAACCGCATTGCTGCCAGTGTTTGTTTAAGACAAAAGAAAACATGGAGAATAGTGCATTAGTTCCTTTGGTAAGCTACTGACAAATAAGCGAATTAAAAAGAAAGAGAGCAGCAGGTTGTCATAGCAACAGTGCAATTAAATTACTTTACTGTCAGCCATGATATAATTTTCCTGTTTGGAAGCTTAGAAGACATAAAACTTTCATTTGGAGCTAAAGTTGACTTCAGTGGCTTGATAGTTCTCATTTGTACTCTTCTGTGGGGGGATATTCCTGGTTATCAGACAATTAGTTTTTCTGACGGGATCTGAGGAAACTTTGTGAGAGAGATAAGGCCAGGCTTTGCTGTGTCCATGAAGAAGTTAAAAGCAAACCGAGCTGCACTTTGCCATATCCCTAAACCTGAAGATACCAGCTTATGTTTTCTTTAAAAAGAAGCCTCCTCATTTGACACAAAAAATATTCCTTGTGGAAGCTAAGAAATTTCCTGAATACAGTCAAACACTTCAAGGGACAGAGTAGCAGGGGTAGGGGTCTGGGGACCATGGTTTCAGGGGACGTCTAGGTCAATTGGCATAACAAAGTTTTTTAAGAAAATGTTCCGCATCTCACTTCTGTGAGTGGTGTCTGGGGTCTTAAAAGCTTGTGAGCGGCCATCTAAGATGCATCAATTGGTCCCAACCCACCTAGAGTAAAGGAGAATGAAGAAAGTCACCAAAGTCACAAAGTATTAGCCCAAGAGACAGAAAGGGCCACATCAACTGGAGACTTCATCAGCCTGAGACCAGAAGAACTAGATGGTGTCTGGCTACCACAATGACCGCCCTGACAGGGAACGCAACAGAGAGTCCCTGACAGAGCAGGAGAAAAGTGGGGTGTACAACTCAAATTCAAGTAAATAAATACCAGACTTAATGGTTTGATTGAGACTGGAGGGACCCCAGAAGACATGGCCTGCAGACTCTCTGTTAGCCCAAAACTAAAACCATTCCTGAAGCTAACTCTTCAGACAAAGATTGGACTGGACTATAGGACATAAAATGATAAACTCATAAAGAGTGTGTTTCTTGGCTCAAGTAGATACATGAGACTAAATGGGCAGCTCCTGTCCAGAGGCCAGATGAGAAGGTAGAAAGGGTCAGGAGCTGGTTGAATGGACACGGGAAATCCAGGGTGGAAAGGAGGAGTGTGCTGTCACAGTATAGGGAGAGCAACCAGGGTCACAAAACAGTGTATGCATAAATTTTTGTATGAGAGACTAACTTAAATTCTAAACTTTCACTTAAAGTGCAACAGTTAAAAAAAAAAAAATTAAAAAAACATCCCTTGTGGATGAACGTGAGGTTTCTGGATGGCTTGGCCCTGTGCTGACTTGTGGTCCCACCAGAAGTTTCCTCTCCTTAGAGTTGTGAATCACAGCTGCTCCAGTGGGCTCCCCAGTAGGGTTTCGTGAGCAGGTTTTGTTTGTCTAACTTTTTTTTTTTAAATTTTAAT
Source organism: Dugong dugon (assembly GCA_030035585.1). Taxonomy (NCBI): domain Eukaryota; kingdom Metazoa; phylum Chordata; class Mammalia; order Sirenia; family Dugongidae; genus Dugong; species Dugong dugon. The sequence goes on along the minus strand of CM057472.1, from coordinate 98,774,893 downwards.
GTGCTTTAGGAGAAAGTTTACAACGAAAATTAGTTTCTCATTAAAAAATTTATACACAAATTGTTTTGTGACATTGGTTGCAATCTCCACAATGTGTCAGCACTCTCCCATTTTCCCTTTCCAACCCAGGTTCCCTGTGTTCATTCCTCCGGTTCTCCTGTCCCTTTTTGCCTTCTTGTCTTTGCTTTTGGGCAGCTGTTGCCCATTAGATTTCCTATACTTGAACTAAGAAGCACGTTCCTCACATGTGTTATTGTTTGTTTTATAGGCCTGTCTAATCTTTGGCTGAAAGGTGGACTTTGAGAGTAGCTTCATTTCTTAGTTAGCAGGGTGTCCAGGGGCTATAGTCTTGGGGGTTTCTCCAGTCTCTGTCATACCAGTAGGTCTGGTCTTTTTTTTGTGAATTTGAATTTTCTTCTACATTTTTCTCCTGCTCTGTCTGGGACCCTCTATTGTGATCACTGTCAGAGTGTTTGGTTGTGGTAGCCAGGCACCATCTAGTTCTTCTGAGCTCAGGCTGGTGGAGGCTATGATCCATGTAGTCCTTTAGCCCTTTGGGCTAATATTTTCCTTGTGTCTTTGATTTTCTTCATTCTTCTTTACTCTGGATGGGATGGGACCAATCCATGTGTCTAAGATGGCGGTTCGCAAGCTTTTAAGACCCCAGATGCTACTCACCAAAGTATGATGTAGAACATTTTCTTTACCAACTATGTTATGCCAGTTGACCTAGATGTCCCCCAAGACCATGGTCCCCAGCCCCAGTAACTTGGTCCCTCAAGGTGTTTGGGTGTGTCTAGGAAGCTTTTATGACTTTCCCTTGGTCAAATTGTGGTCACTTCCCCTGAATTGTATGTTGTCTTTCCTTTCACCAAAGTTGACGCTTGTCTACTATCTAGTTAGTGATTTCCTCTCTCCGCTCCTCCCATCCCTCGTAACCGTCAAAGATTGTTTTTTTTTTCTGTGTGTAACCTTTTCTTGGGTTTTTATAATAGTGGACTCATACAATATTTGCCCTTTTGTGATTGACTTATTTCAATCAGCATAATGCCCTCCAGATTCACCCATGTTGTGAGATGTTACACACATTCACCATTGTTCTTTATCGTTGCGTGGTATTTGTCTACCTTTTAAAGAGTGAGGGTGCTGCGGTTCATGGGCACCCTTGGCGGGCTGTTTAGTGGTCCTCATTTCACTTTCTACAATTTCATTCTAGAGCTTCCATACCTGAAGTGGCAGTTCTTGTAGACACCTTGTTAATAATAGAATTTTGGAGCCTTAGAGTGATCATGCCTTTGCTTTTGATGGGTTTATTTATTTTTTTCTCTAGATAGATTGCTTGATCGTCTCAGAGAAAAACAACCAACCCAAAATCTACAGACATACTTCTTAAACCAAGCACTTTGCTTTTGTGGTACAATCAGAGAGTAGGAGACCTTTTTCATTATCTTTACTATTTGAATCTTCCGTTGGATGCTGGACAGTTGACCATGCTTTGTATCTGCACAGATCATTCTGTCTGTGGGCTTTGCCACCCCCCCATTTTCTGTTCTCATCAGATACTATTTTACACCCTGTTCTAGGTCATTGATAAAAATGGGGGTGGAGACAGGAGATTGAGGGTGAGAAGAGAATTCTGAAGCAATTTTTGTTGCACTTGCCTTTCTGTCCTGAAGCTGACAGTTGTACTTCTGACGTTTTTCACCTGTTTTAATTTTGGTTCATGGCATCTCTTCACAATCTCACTTGCTCGTGTGGTGCCTGAATTTACTAGCTTTTTTGTTGAGTGTAGTGTCCTAGCAAAATTAAATGTGTTTCTTCCTCCAGTTCGGATCCACAGAATTCCTTGTCATTTCTCTGTGGGTTTGCCAGATGGAATTGAAGTTGCAGAATTTTTGGTCATGACTTTAGTGGGGGGGAGAAAAATGAAACAATACCAAACCGATACTGACTGTGACCACAGTTTTAATTCCAAGGCAGTTGCGATGGTTTTCAAATGGAAACAACTGAACTTAATCTGAAACTACTGGCTTGAAACTTACAGTTCCCCCCCCCCCCCCGAAGGATCAGCGTGTGTAAACAATGAGACATAACAGCACTAAGGTGGCAGGAATTGTGCATTGCGCTTATTTGTAATGTTTATCATGAGGCTTGTAAGAATTTTTCTGTGTATATATTCATGTGTTATAGGTGGGAAAATTGAGGCACCAAGAAGTAACTGACTTTCCCAGAATCACAGTGAGACTTCATAGATCTAGAAAGAAGGCGTTGTGAAATTTTCCATTCTTTTTGTTAATGCATTAGCACATAAACATTTGCCGTGGAGTTGACTCCGACTCATGGCGACCTCGTGTGTCAGAGTAGAACTGTGCTCCATAGGGTTTCCATGGCTGATTTGCCTGAAGTAGATTTCAGGCCTTTCTTCTGAGGTGCCTCTGGTGGATTTGAACCTCCAACTTTTTGGTTAGCAGCCTAGTACATTAACTGTTTGCACTACTCCCAGACTCCATTTGCATGTTAAAGGTGCAGTAAACATTTTTAACCTTATTTAAGGGGCGATAGGTCACTGTGCTGTATGACATGGTATGGGCCAGTTTACCTTGGTAGTACATCTCTCTGGTGGAATTGTGGGTGTATATTGCTCAGTGTGGGCACCATGGGTGATGTTCCCATGCGGTGGGGTCTGTAGACATGGCAGGGGGAGTTGTGGGAATTAGGAGGGGACAAGCTGCCTTTCTCTTTTGGATTTTACCAACTCCTCTTTTCTTTCCAATGTATTTCCCAGGAGCCTTCACGTAAATGGGTCCAGTCATGCCTCCCAGTAAGAAGCCAGAAAGCTCAGGAATTAGTGTCTCCAGTGGACTGAGTCCATGTTACCGGGGTAGCTCTTTGTCCAAGGCTCTTCAGGAAGACGATGACCTCGACTTTCCTCTGCCTGATATCCGATTAGAAGAGGGGGCCATGGAAGATGAAGAGCTGACCAACCTGAACTGGCTGCACGAGAGCAAGAACCTGCTGAAGAGCTTCGGGGAGTCGGTCCTCAGGAGCGTCAGCCCCGTCCAGGACCTGGACGATGACACCCCTCCATCCCCTGCCCACTCAGACATGCCCTATGATGCCAGGCAGAACCCCAACTGTAAACCCCCCTATTCCTTTAGCTGCCTCATATTTATGGCCATCGAGGACTCCCCGACGAAGCGCCTGCCAGTGAAGGAAATCTACAACTGGATCTTGGAACATTTTCCATACTTTGCAAATGCACCTACTGGGTGGAAAAACTCAGTGAGACATAATTTGTCATTGAATAAGTGTTTTAAGAAAGTGGACAAAGAGAGGAGTCAGGTAAGCCTTCTGTGTCTGGAACTAAAACTTTTCTCCATTAAAAAAACTTGAAGGAATGTAAATTCACCATACTGAAGTAGCAGTTATAAATAGGCAGTTTTTATTTGATTTAATCCACTTAAAGAGTTGTAAAGAAAGTCCGTTTTTGGAAATGTATTAGTTAGATTAGATACTATTTTTAGTATTTGTGTTGGCGTTGAGGATTTCCCCACTATGGTATTGGTACATAGTCACAAAACAATGGTTTGCAGGCTTTCATTGGTTTTCAGTATCATTCCTCAGTGTGGACAGGTCACTTTGGTTTTAAAGTCCAAGTAGATCTGTATTCCAAGGGGAGCCACTGACTCTGCACGGGCGTACGTTGGAAGTATTGTGAGTTTGGTTCCAGACCATTGCGATAAAGCAAATATTGCAATAAAGCACGCCACACGATTTTTTTGGTTTCCCAATGAGTATAAAAGTTATGTTTACACTATACTGTAGTCTTTTAAGTGTGCATAGCATTACGTCTAAAAAAAATGTACATATCTTAATTAAAAAAATTCTTTATTGCTAAGAAATGCTAACCATCATCTGAGCCTTCAGTGAGTGGTAATCTTTTTGCTGGTAGAAGGTCTTGCCTCGATGCTGATGGCTGCTGACTGATCAGGGTGGTGGTTGCTGAAGGTTGAGGTGACTGTGGCAGTTTCTTAAAATAAGACAACAGTGAAGTTTGCCACATCGGTTGACTCTTTTTCCTTTCACTAAAGATTTCTCTGTAGCATGTAATGCTGTTTGATAGCATTTTACCCGCAGTAGAACTTCTTTCAAAATTGGAGTCAGTCCTCTCAAACCCTGCTGCTGATTTATCAAGTAAGTTTATGTAATATTCTAAATCTTTTGTTGTCATTTCAACAGTGTTCATAGCATCTTCACCAGGATTAGATTCCATTTCAAAAAACCACTTCCTTTGCTCATCCATAAGAAGCAACTCCTCATCTGTTAAAGTTTTATCATAAGAGTACAGCAATTCAGTCACACCTTCAGGCTCCACTTCTATTTCTAGTTCTCTTACTGTTTCTACCACATCTGCAGTTACTTCCTCCCCTGAAGTCTTGAATCTTTCTAAGTCATCCATGAGGGTTGGAATTAATTTCTTCTAAACTCCTGTTAATGTTGATGTTTTGACCGCCTCCCATGAATTACGAATGTTCTTAATGGCAACCAGAATGGTGAATCCTTTCCAGAAGATTTTCAATTTGCTTTGCCCAGATCCATCAGAGGAATCACTATTTATGGCATCTGTAGTCTTATGAAATGTGTTTCTTAAATAATAAGACTTGAAAAGTCGAAGTTACTGCTTGATCCATGGGCTGCAGAGTAGATGTTGTGTTAGCAGGCATGAAAACAACATTAATCTCCTTGTACATCTTTATCAGAGCTCTTGGGTGACCAGGTACATTGTCAGTGAGCAGTAATATTTTGAAGGAATCTTTTTTTCTGAGCAGCAAGTCTCAACAGTAGGCTTAAAATATTAGTAAACCATGTTGTAAATAGATGTATTGTCACCCAGGCTTTGTTGTTCCATTTACAGAGCACAGGCAGAGTAGATGTAGCATAATTCTTAAGGGCACTAGGATTTTCAGAATGGTATAGCATTGGCTTCAAATTAAAGTCACCAGCTGCATTAGCCTCTAACAAGAGAGTCAGCTTTGAAGCCAGTCACTGACTTCTCTCCTCCAGCTGTGAAAGTCCTAGATGGCATCTTCTTCGAATATAAGGCTGTTTCATCTACGCTGAAAATCTGTTGTCTAGTGTAGCCCACTTTTATCAATTATCTTAGCTAGATCTGGATAACTTGTTATTGCTTCTACATCAGCCACTTGTTGCTTCACCTTGTACTTTTATGTTACAGAGACGGCTTCTTTCCTTAAACCTCATGAGCCAACCTCTGCTAGCTTCACACTTTTCTTCTGCAGCTTCCTCACCTCTCCCAGTCTTCAGAAAACTGAAGAGAGTTAGGGCCTTGCTCTGAATTATGTTTTGGCTTAAGGGAATGTCGTGGTTGGTTTGATCTTCTATCCAGACCACTAAAACTTTCTCCATATCAGCAATAAGGCTGTTTTCGCCTTATTCGTGAGTCCACTGAAGTAGCACTTTTAATTTCCTTCAGAATTTTTTTTTTTTTAATATTTTATTGTACTTCAGGTGAAGGCTTACAGAGCAAATAATAGTTTCTCATGAAACAGTAGTACACATGTTATTTTATGACATTGGTTAACAACCCCACAACATATTAACCCTCTAAATTCTCAACCTTTTTTTTTTTTTTTTTTTGTGAAAATACATATAGCCAAAGAGACACCGTTTCAAAAATTTCTACATACACAGTTCAGTGACATTGACTACGTTCTTCCAATTGTGCTGTTATTCTCACTTAAGATGAAGGCTTACAGAACAAAATAGTTTCTCATTTAACAGTTACTACAAATGTTGACCTATGACAATGGTTAACAATCTCACAACACATCAACAATATCCTTACTCAATCTTGTGTTCCCTATCACCAGCTTCTTTGTCCCCTTCTGCCTTCTAGCCCTTGTCACTGGACTCCTGTACCTCGTTAGTCTCATTTGGTTTTACGGGGCTGTCCACTCCCAGGCTGAACAGTGAACCTTGGAGGTAACTTCACCACTGAGCTAAAAGGGTGTCTGGGGGCCATACTCTCGAGGTTTCTCCAGTCTGCTTTAGGCCAGTAAATCTGGTGTTTTTTTTTGTGAGTTAGAATTATGCTCTACATCCTTCTCCAGCTCTGTCCAGAACCCTCTGTTGTGATCGTGCTCAGAGCAGTCAGTGGTGGTAGCTGGGCACCATCTAGCTGTACTGGACTCAGTCCGGTGGAGGCCTTGGTAGCTGTGGACAGTTAGTCCTTCAGGCTGATCTTTCCCTTGTATCCTGTTCCCTTCATTCTCCCTTGCTACCAAAGGGATGAGACCAGTGGAGTATCTTAGATGGCCACTCACAGGCTTTTAAGACCCCGGACACTACTCACCCAGGTAGAATGTAGAGCATTGTCTTTATAAGCTGTGTCATGCCAATTGAGCTAGATGTTCCCCGAGACCATGGTCCCCAGAGCCCTCCGCCCAGCAGCTCAGTCCCTCAGAGAGTTTGGATGTGTCTGTGGGGCTTCCATGACCTTTCCTTGTACAAGTTGTGCTAGTTTCCCCTGTATTGTGTACTGTCTCACCCTTCACCCAAGATACCACTTATCTATTGCCTATTTAGTATTTCCCCCACACCCCTCCCATCCCTGGTAACCAACAAAGATTGTTACATTTTCCGTGTGAACTTTTTCATGGGTTTTTACAATAGAGGTCTCATACAGTATTTGTCCTTTTGTGATTGACTTATTTCACTCAGCATAATGTCTGCCAGTTTCATCCATGTTATGAGATGCTTCACAGATTCATCGTTGTTCTTTCTCGTTGCATAGTACTCCATTGTGTGTTTGTACCATAGTTTGTTTATCCATTCATCTGTTGATGGGCATCTAGGTTGTTTCCATCGTTTTGCTATTGTGAACAATGCTGCCATGAACATAGGTGTGCATATGTCTATTCGAGTGACGACTCTTATTTCTCTAGGATATATTCCTAGGAGTGGGATTGCTGGATCGAATGGTATGTCTATTTCTAGCTTTCTGAGGAAGCGCCATATCATTTTCCAAAATGGTTGTATCATTTTGTATTCCCACCAGCAGTGCGTAAGAGTTCCCATCTCCCCGCAGCCCCTCCAACATTGGTTATTTCCAGTGTTTTTGATTCGTGCCAGTAATGCCGGGGTGAGATGGTATCTCATTGTGGTTTTAATTTGCATTTCTCTAATGGCTAGTGATCACGAGCATTTCCTCATGTGTCTGTTGGCCATTTGAATGTCTTCTTTGGTGAAGTGTCTGTCCATTTCTTTCGCCCACTTTTTAATAGGATTATTTGTCTTTTTGTTGTAGAGGTGTTGGATTTTCTTGTAGATTATGGAGATTAGACTTTTGTCTGACTTGTACTGTCCAAAAATATTTTTCCCAGTCTGTAGGTTCTCTTTTTACTCTTTTGGTGAAGTCTTTGGAAGAGAATAGGTGTTTGATTTTTAGAAGATCCCAGTTACCTAGCTTATCTGTTGGGTTTTGTGCGTTGGTGGTTATGGTTTGTATCCTGTTAATGCCATGTATTAAGGCCTGAAGTGTTGCTCCTATTTTTTCTCTATGAACTTTATAGTTTTAGGCTTTATATTCAGGTCTTTGATCCATTTTGAAGTAGTTTTTGTATACGGTGTGAGGTATGGGTCCTGTTTCATTTTTTTGCAAACGGATATCCAGTTTTGCCAGCACCATTTATTAAAAAGACTGTCTTTTCCCCATCTGATGGGACTTTGGGCCCTTGTCGAAGATCAAGTGACCGTAGGTGGATGGATTGACATCTGGGTTCTCAATTCTGTTCCATTGGTCAATGTATCTGTTGTTGTACCGTTACCAGGCTGTTTTGACTACTGTAGCTGTATAGTAGGTTCTGAAGTGAAGTCAGGTAGTGTGAGTCCTCCAACTTTCTTCTTCTTCTTCAGTAGTGCTTTACTTATTCGGGGCTTCTTCCCTTTCCATATAAAGTTAATGATTAGTTTTTCCATCTCTTTGAAGAATGTTGCTGGTATTTGAATCGGGATTGCGTTGTATTTGTAAATTGCTTTGGGTAGAATTGCCATTTTCAGAATGTTGAGTCTGCCTATCCATGAGCATGGTATGTTTTTCCATTTATGTAGATCCCTTTGGGTTTCATGCAGTAGTGTTTTATAGTTTTCTTTGTATAGGTCTTTTACATCCCTGGTCAGATTTATTCCTAAGTATTTTGTCTTTTTAGGGGCCATTGAAAATGGTATTGATTTCCTGATTTCCTTTTCATCGTTCTCCTTACTGGTGTATAGGAATCCAACTGATTTTTGAATGTTTATCTTGTATTCTTCTACTCTGCTGAATCTTTCTATTAGTTTCAGTGGATTTCTCGTGGAGTCTTTACGGTTTTCTATGTATAGTATCATATCATCTGCAAACAGGGACAGTTTAACTTCTTCATTACCAATTTGGATGCCCTTGATTTCTTTTTCTTGCCTTATTGCTGTAGCTAGAACTTCCAGCACAATGTTAAATACGAGTGGTGATAAAGGGCATCCTTGTCTTGTTCCTGTTTTCAAGGGGAATGTTTTCAGCCTCTCTCTATTAAGAATGATGTTGGCTCCTTCAGAACTTTTCCTTTGCATTCATGGCTTGGCTAACTGTTTGGCACAAGAGGCCCAGCTTTCGGCCTATCTCGGCTTTCCACATGCCTTCCTCACTACACTTAATTATTTCTAGCTTTTGATTTAAAGTAAGAGATGCGCGATTCTTCTTTTCACTTGAACACTTACAGGCCATTGTAGGGCTGTTAATTGGCCTAATTTCAATATTGTCCTGTCTCAGGGAACAGGGAGGCCCGAAGAGAGGGGGAGGGATGGGGCCGGTCAGTGGAGTAGTCAGAACCCACGTAACTTTTATCTGTTAAGTTCACTGTCTTATATGGACACAGTTCATAGTGCCCCACAACAACTACAACAGTAACGTCAAAGATCACTGATCACAGCTCACCATAACAGATAAGATAATAATGAAAAGGTTTGAAATATTGTGAGAATTACCAAAACGTGACACAGAGATGTGAAGGGAGCACATGCTGTTGGAAAAATGGCGCTGATAGACTTGCTCAACGCAGGGTAGCCCACAAACCTTCAATCTGTAAAAATTGCCATATCTGTGAAGTGCTAGAATGCGAGGCACAATAAAACGAGGTATGCCTGGATATGTACTTGAGGAAAATTGTCGCCAAGTGCTAGAGAAAAATGGCATTTATTTTCTTTCTGAATATTAACTTGGAGAAGTTATTCTCCAGTATTCCGGAATAAATGGACAATCAAGCAAAGATATGAAGTACCCAGATGACTTTCTTTAAACCAGGTGTGTGCCTAAGTGTTTGGCACCTTTGAAACTCTGAGTGTGAAAAAGTGACACAGGGTAAGGTTCCTGCTAGCTGATAAAGTGACTGCGCCTTTGGCTTTTAAAGCCCTAGCCCAAGTTTCATGGTGAGCTAAAGCAAGAAGGTTTACATAACTTGCTTTACATTTCTTTAAGGAATGTAATAGTAGACCCGATAGAAATAGAATTTTTTTTTAATTGTACTTTAGATGAAAGTTTACAGAATAGTTTCTCATTAAACAGCACGCATATTGTTTTATGACATTGGTTAACAACCGTATGACGTGTCAAGACTCTCTTCTCGACCTTGGGTTCCCTATTATCAGCTTTCCTGTCCCCTTCTAGTCCTTGCCCCTGGGCTGTTGTGCCCCTTTAGTTTGGCTGAAGGGTAAAACTCGGGAGTGACTTTATTACTGAGCTAAAAGGGTATCCGGGGGCTGTACTCTTGGGGTTTCTCCAGTCTCTGTCAGGCCGGTAAGTATGGTCTTTTTTTGTGAGTTAGAATTTTGTTCTACATTTTTCTCTAGCTCTGTCTGGGACCCTCTATTGTGATCCCTGTCAAAGCAGTTGATGGTGGTAGCCAGGCAGCATCTCATTGTCCTGGACTCAGTCTGGTAGAGGCCTTGTTAGCTGTGGTCCATTAGTCCTTTGGACTAATCTTTTCCTAGTATCCTGTTCTCTTCACTCTCCCTTGCTCTGGAAGGGAAAAGACCAGTGGAGTATCTTAGATGGCTGCTCACAGGCTTTTAAGACCCCAGACGCTACTCACCAAAGTGGAATGTAGAACATTTTCTTTATGAACTATGTTATGCCAATTGAGGTAGATGTTCCCCAAGACCGTGGTCCCCACAGTCCTCAGCCCAGCAGTTTGGTCCCTCAGGGAGTTTGGATGTGTCTATGGAGCTTCCATGACCTTACCCTGAACAAGTTGTGCCGGCTTCCCCAGTATTGTGTACTGTCTTACCCTTCACCAAAGTTACCACTTATCTATTGTCTATTTAGTGTTCCTGGCTCCAACAGTCAGTTCTATTTCTAAACACTAAATAGAAATAGAATTGACTGTTGGAGCTGGGAACAAAATTGTGATCTGACTTTGAGTTCTGAAAAGTTATGTAGCTGCAGCTGAAATATATTTCCGGAAAAACGTTCCTGCCACACGTTTTCATGCTATGGTATTTTCCAGCTTTGTTTTTTGTGTTAATAATACTGCTGTGTGCAGCTGGTGTTTGCTTCTCACCCTTTTTGAAGTTCAGATTCAGTCTCAGGACCACTATTGTGTGGGGTCAGTGCCTGTGCAGGGTTAAGGCCTTTAATTTCTTTCTCTCCAGAAACATGTTTCTGTTTAGAGTAGAAGCTTGAGCCTGAGAAAATTCTACTTACCTTTGCCATGGAAGAGGGTGAATAAGGAAGTGGTGAAGTCACATTTCTCCTTGCCTGAACTGGACTTGTTTATCTGCCAGTGCTGGGCACCCAGAGTTTCTGTTCAAGGGGAGCAGGGATATGCTGGGGAGTGGGGGTGCAGGGCTTGAGGAGGGGTGTTGCCTGGGAGGAGGAGAGATGTGGACTCTTGAAGAGCTTCGCCTTTGATCACTGATGCAGATGATGCCCGGATAGGATGTGTAAATGAGAGTATTCATCAGTGTTGTGAGCCCCTCCTTCCCCAGGTCTTTATTTTTACGTAGTTGTTAAAATCAAAGTGCTCAGCTTTTAATTAGGGAGAGGAAGTTCCATGAGAGTGAAGCCCTCCGTTGTCCACAGCTGTCCACTAATCCTCCTCTTCCTTGCCCCTACTCGAGGCATTTACAGACCCACCTCCTGGAGTGGCTCTGTTGAGTGTATTTGATCGTTCTTTGGACTTGGAGAAGATCCCTGCTCCCCTGTAAAGAACCAAGTGTGTGGTGTTGAGAGCGTCTGTAGGTGGGTTCTCATGGCAAGAAAAGAAAGTCTTGGAGAGCAGTTACAGAGTTTGAATGTAGAGAAGAAATTGCTGTTCAGGTCCTTGAAGCCTCATGTCACTGACAGAACAATGAACAGGGCTTTTCTTTTGCTGTGAAGTGACTTTGCAAGTTACCACATGCCTGTGTTTGACGTCCATGTTTGACATAATGCTGGTGCATGTAAAAGTAATTTAGCGAATGCACACTCTGAGATGTTAAACGAGAGCAATTGCAAAGTTTGCAACAAGACTTGAGAGGGTTATCCATCAGCCTGGGGAGTGATAAGCACAGGTTGGATGGTGTGTGCCAAAACACGCCATAAAGATGGGGGAGCTCCAGATACCCCCTGCCCCCACCTCCACACACGTATACCAGATACTAGGAGTCCTGCTTTCCAGGGGTGACATGTGTCAGTCTGAATAAACAGATACCGCCTGTTGAACAGGAATGGTGTAAAGGTCCTTGAGATCATTGATCTTATGAAATGTTGAACTGTGACTTCCTGGCCGTACCATCCTGTATTGACATGTTTCTGATGAAATGCCAGTCAATTTTGTGGTTGGAGATTGTTCCCAGCATCATCTGTGATGCTGTGAGAGCCGAGTGAGAAGTGTGAGTTTTCCTCTTCTCTCGGGTCACTCTGGGGCCCGCCAGTAGCTACTGCACAAGATGGAGACTAAGTGGGCATCCCAGGGCACTGGCGCTGGCCCGTTCTCGGGGGCTTTCTGCCCTGGTTAGCTGAGAAAGGTGAAGGCATTCCCCCTGATTCTTTGCCCAGTGAAAGTCCCTTCGGCTCTACAGGTAAACTCATTTTTTATTTTCCCCGGGGGATCTTACTTGGCAATAGCTCCTGCATTAAGGTTCAACACAATGACTAAATGCATCCAAATGTGGGTGAGAAATATGTTAGAGGAAGGGAAAGTGGAAGTGAGAGGGAGCCTTGTAAGTTGGATGTACTGAGTTAGCCATTCCTTTGTTTTTTTTTTCTTTTTAAATGAAGAATCCTCAACAGATGAATGCATAAACCAAATGTGGTATGTCCATACAATGGAATAGTACTCAGCCATAAAGAGAAAAGAAGTCTTGACACATGCTATACAACATGGATGAACCTTGAAGACATCATGCTGAGTGAAATAAGCCAGACACAAAGGGACAAATACTATCTGGTCCCATTTATGTGAAACATCTAGAATAGGCAACTGCCTAGCAGCAAAAGTACATGAGTGGTTTCCAGGCACTAGCGGGAGGGGGAAGGGGAAGTTACTGCTAAAGGGGTATGAATGTTTGGGGCAGTGAAAAAGTTTTGGAAATAGATGGTGGTGATTGTTGTACAACATGGTGAATAATTAATGTCACTGAGTTGCACACTTAAAAATGGTTAAAATGGCAAAATTTTTTTTTTTTGCTATGCATATATATTTTACCACCATTTAAAAAAAAAAAAAAGTGAAGGACATAGTTAAGCTTGACCTAACAGCGAGTACGTCGATCCTTGTCCCTGAGGAGTTGGAACACGTACCCTACTGAACAACTGTTTGGCTGGGATGTTTGGAGGAGGAATGTACTCGATTGCATCAAGTTCACCTGTGGCGGTTAAAAACAGTGACCATTTCTCAGGCCCCTCCCTGGAGATTCTGATTCAGCAGCTTTCAAGTGGGCCGAGGAAAGCTGTTTGTTCTAGTAAGTTCCATTGGTGCAGCCAGGTTTGAAAACCTCCGAACTGGATGCCTTTTGGGCTCTTTCTAATGCTGAGGTTTCATCAGGAACATATCATGAATGAGTAAGTTGGGGGAAAATAAACAATTTTACTTGCACTTTATCGTTTAAAGAATTTTAAAAGATAGTTTTATTTTTACTTCCTAGTTATGAAAAATTTCAAAGGTAAACACAGAGGTGGAGAGAGTAGTATAATGAATCTGTATACCCCTCCCTCCATATTACCTACATCCAGATGCAGTAGTTTACCAAGTTTTGCCACACTTCCTTCCTTCTTTTTGGTTGTTGATGCTGCTTAAGTGTTTTGAAGCAAATCCTAGACCTTGTGTCATTTTATCTCAACATATTTCAGTGTGAATAAGTAAAAATAATGAACAATGTCTTGCCTAACCACAATGCCACTGTCACTCTTAATGTTATTAACCACAATTTTTTGATGTCACCTACTCATAGTAGGGAAAACAAAAAACAGTTGCCGTTGAGTTGATTCTGATTCGTGGTGACCCCATATGTGTCATTGTAGAACTGTGCTCCTTAGAGTTTTCAGTGCTGATTTTTCAGAAGTAGATCGCTAGGTCTTTCTTCCAAGGTACCTCTGGGTGGACTCGAACCTTCAAACTTTCAGTTAGCAGCCGAGCACCTTTAACTGTTTACACCATCCAGCTACTCCAGTGCACCACATCCAGACGCCCTAAAGACCTGGCTGACCTGCTTCTTGGAGTGCTAAGATTGAGCTCTGGATTCATATGGGATCCGCCTGCACTTCCTTGATAAGGTTTCCCCATCAGCCTTTCATCTTACGGTTTCATCTATTGGTGATCTTTGTCTGAATCACCCAACAAAGAATATTAAAGTCGGGGATTAAGTTTTATACATCCTAACTGAGGAGCCCTGGTGGCGTAGTTATTAAGCGCTTGGCTGCTAACTGGTTGGTGGTTTGAACCCACCAGCCATTTAGCAGGAGATGTGGGAATCTGCTTCTGTACAGATTACAGCCTTGGAAACCCTATGGAACAGTTCTACTCTGTCCTGTAGGGTCGCTATGAATTAAAATCAACTTGACGGCAGGGTTTGGTTTTTTTGGTTTAACTACAGATCTTGGTCAGTACTATAAGATTAGCCTATAATAACCTGAGTACTGTAAATAGGAAGTCAAGTAGAGTCTTTTTTTTATAAACTGAATTCAAAAGGTTCAGTATGTGTGTTTCTATTTCTGTGCTTTTTCTTTGCTTGTCCTCTTGCCACTTTAACAAAAAACATTTTGTCCTAAGAGGATTTACAAAGGAAAACACTGTATAAATGTATGTTTATTATCTCAGGAGCTGAGTGCTTTAAATACAATTTTAGCTTATAAGGAAAGGCAACTTGTCTTGGTTGAAAGAGATCTAGACTGGAAGCCAGGATACCTGGCTCTGGCTTTGATTGACAGTACCTGGTTGTCTCTTGGGCCTCACTTTTCTCATCTAGAGAAGTGGGAGTTTGTAGTAGCTTGGGGCTTCTTCACCTGGTGTGTCAAGGGCTCTGTGACCCACCTGAGATTATTGGCAACATGTCATGTGACCATGCAGATTGCATTTTTCTAGGGAGAGAATCATTGATTCTGTTTGTTTAGGTTTGAGGTAGATTTTTCACTAGGGCCTCTGACCCATGAAAGGTGAACCGCTGGTGTATTTTGACAACAGTGGCCGTGTGCCTTTTGTACTTTCCATATGCAACATCCCAGATTTTTCTCACTACAACACTATGTGGTTGTTATTGGTAGGTGCAATTGAGTGAGTTCCGACTCATAGCAACCCTATGTGCAATAGAAAGAAACACTTCTCCGTCCTGCATCTTCCTCAAAATCATTGCTGTGTTCGAGCCCATTGTTGCAGCCACTGTATCAATCCATCTCTTCGAAAGTTTTCCTCTTTTTCGTTGACTCTGCTTTACCAAGCATGATGTCCTTCTCCAGGGACTGGTCCCTCCTGATAACATGTCTAAAATACGTAAGACAAAGTCTCACCATCCTTGCTTCTAAGGAGCGTTCTGGCTGTACTTCTTTCAAGACAGATTTGTTTGTTCTTCTGGCAGTCCACGGTATATTCAATATTCTTCGCTAACATCATAATTCAAAGGCATCAGTTCTTATTCGGTCTTCCTTATTCGTCATCCAGTTTTCACATGTATATTAGGTGATTGAAAATGCCATGGCTTGGGTCAGGCGCACCTTAGTCCTAAAGGTAACATCTTTGCTTTCTAACTCTTTAAAGAGGTCTTTGGCAGCAGATTTGCCCAGTGCAATACGTCATTTGATTTCTTGACTGTTGCTCCCGTGGGCATTGATTATGGATCCAAGTAAAACGAAATCCTTGACAACTTCAGTCTTTTCTCCATTTATCATAATGCTGCTTATTGGTCCAGTTGTGAGGATTTTTGTTTTCTTTATGTTGAGGTGTAATCCACACTGCAGGCTGTGGTCTTTGATCTTCATCAGTAAGTGCTTCAAGTGCTCTTCGTTTTTAGCAAGCAAGGTTGTATCATTTGCATATCACAGGTTGTCTATTTTCCTTCTTAAAATAGATGAGGAGTTAAGTTTAGAATGGTTAAGTAACTTGCTAGAGGTCACACACACCACAATAACAACAATCCTGCACCCCCAGAATAAGTTCTGGGTTTATCCTGTTTATTTTAATCCCCTCCAACCCCTAGAGAAGGACATCATGCTTGCTCAAGTAGAGGGTCAGCGAAAAAGAGGAAGGCCCTCAACAAGGTGGATTGACCCAGTGGCTGCAACAGTGGGCTTAAACATACCTACTATTGTAAGGATGGTACAGGACTGGTTCTCTATGAGTCAGAGCTGACGCGATGGCACGTAACAACAACAGCATCACCCATGTTCATAGAATATATAGAAGTGCATAGAGATCACCTACAGTGATCTTTATACTGAGAAGGTGTCAGTGAACACTGGGGTTAAGCATACATACGCTCTTTAGAATTTGAGGGACCGAAGGTAAATTCCTCTTCTGCCACTTACTGCTGGACCATCAATGCCTTGGCCCACCTGCATGCTTATATCTGGTTCCACCTTCTTGATGATGTAAACACAGAATCAAGAATCTGTCCCTTTCCTATGATGCCAGTCAACACACCTGTTTAACTGATGGTCATTTTAGGAGGAAGAAGCAGCCCTGGTGGCACAGTGGTTAAAACACTTGGCTGCTGACTGAAAGAAAGGTCAGGGATTCAAACCAAACAGTTGCTGTGTGGGAGAAAAACGTGGCAATCTGCTTCTGTAAAGATTATGGTCTTGGAAACCCTATGGGGCAGTTCTCCTCTGTCCTATAGGGTTGCTATGAATTGGAATGGACTCAATGGCAGTGGGTTTGATTTAGGAGGAAGAGATGATTTTTTTTTTTTTTTTTTTGATAAATAATGCTCTTTAAAAAACAGTGCAAGTTGGCACTGATGGATAAATTCCTAAAAATCAGGGCAGTGTCAGGTGAGCGGGATATGTAAAAATATTATGAGGTGTGTAAGATTCCGCTGTTCATTACAGAGGCTGGGGCTGCCTTGCACAGCATCAGAAACTGCTCTGCTGATGATGGCCTCTTTTCTCGCCAGTGTCCCCTGCCTTTGGGGCTCTTTTCTGTTGTTTGTGCTACAGACTGTGTCATCTCAGAAGGTCAGGATGTTCCAAGGTCTCTGAGGGGTCTGAAATAAATATACCCCCGTGTCACAGACCAAGAAATAGGAAGCTTTTCATACCAGGGTACTCTGTGATCCCAAGGAATCAGCTGTACTGTTCTTGGCCATACTCCCCCACTGATGCTGCCCATTTGCTCCTTCCACATATTGTTCCTTCCCGATTCTTCCAGAGCCCTGGTGGCACAGTGGTTAAGAGCTCGGCCGCTAACCAAAAGGTCAGCAGTTCGAATCCACCAGCTGCTCCTTGGAAACCCTCTGTGGCAGTTCTGCTCTGTGCTGTAAGGTTGCTACGAGTTGGAATCCCTGGTTGGTTGGTTGGTTGATTGTTCCAGATGCCTTGCCTGGGGGTGGGGTGTGGTGGGGAGGAGGGTGTTTCCTGCTCTGGCGGACTGTTTATTGTTTGCACATTCATTCATTCAATTTAACAAACTTTTAAAAATAGCTACTGTGGTTTGTGGGGCAGTGGTGGTTCAGTGGTAGAATTCCTGCTCGGTGAGAGACCGGGTTTGAGACCTGGGTTTGATTGCTGGCCAGTGCACCTCATGCACAGCCACTACGCGTCTGTCAGTGGGGCCTTGCAGGTTGCTGTGATGCTGAGCAGGTTTCAGCAGAGCTTCTAGAGTAAGACAGACTAGGAAGAAAGGCCTTCCAAAAATCAGTCAGTGAGAACTGTATGGATCACAATGGTCTGATCCGCAACTGATCATGAGGATGGCGCAGTACACAGCAGTGTTTCATTCTGTTGTATATAGAGTTGGCATGAGTCGGGGGTCGACTCCAAGGCAGCTAACAACAACTCTGGTCTGTAGCTACTATTCTGAGCGCTAAGAGGAGACAAAATTGAAAGTAACATGGTCACAGCCTGTAAGGCAGTCATGGTCCAATGAGTCCTACCCGCAGAATCTCCTAACTAGCAGAACTTCTCCAGTAGCAGCTTTTCTTCAGCGCTGTCTCCCTATATCAGTATCCTGTTTCTCAAGTCATTTTATGGCTCTTCTATTTCAAGGAGACACTGCTTTTCTAGTCCCGACAAGACTCCCCAGGAAGATGCTCTTGGCCTTGATGAGGGTCTTTACAAGGATTCTGGGAAGCTTGGTTGCTTCTTGATTTGAGGGTTCCATTGGTGTGTTTGTTCAGGATTCTTTCCCTCCCAATTAATTGTTCTCGGGAAATGTGATCATTCCCTTGAGTAGGGCTTTGGGACACCCGGGTGGGTCTGCGAGGTGCTTCATTGTTGTACTTCTTGGATACTCAACCAGCAAGACATTGTTTTCAGAACCTCTCCTGTGTGGCTGAGGAAGCTTTGGATTTCCTTTTGAAATCACTTTACCAGAAAAAACAAAAACCTGTTGTTGCTGAGTCGATTTCTACTCCTAGTGACACTATAGGACAGAGTAGAACTGCCCCATAGGGTTTCCATGGAGCGGCTGGTGGATTCGAACTGCCCACCTTTTGGTTAGCAGCTGAACACTTTATCACTTTAACTGCAGGATTATTCTCAGCACGAAATAATATCTGAAGTTGGCACACTGACCTTGTATTTGAAGGTCATGGGTTTTGGTTCTTTGCAAATAGCGCTGGGTTGTTTGGGTTAATCCACAATCTCTTTGTCGGAGCCCTTGGTCATCTTGATGCTCTTAAGCTTTGGCAAGATGATGGGAGGTTTTTGATTTAATAGACAATTCCAGTGACTTTTCAGTGGCCTCTTGCTGCACGTGAAACAAGACAAGTGTTTTTTAAAGGCCAATGTAGTGTTTGCTTTGATGCCACTTTGTGTATTTGGTGGGTCTTTTGCTTATAGATTTTGGTTTCATGACCCCCGAAGGTATTTTGTTCCTGTGCTCCACCCTCATCATTTTAATAACTTCTTTACTGCTTCTCTCAATGAATACAACATCTAACTAGCCCTGTAAGGATTTATCCCTTGGTCCCATTTGCTTCAACACTAGCCTGAAATTTTCAGACTGTAGGCATTTACACAAGTTGTTCGTGTGGCATGTAGAGTAATTATTGTTAGATGCCTTCGAGTTGGCTACCGACTCATGGTAGACCCCTGAATAATGGAATGAAACTCTGCCTGGTCCTATGCTGTCCTCTTGCTGGGTTCCGTGACTAGTTGCTGATCTGACCACTGTGATCCATGGGATTTTCATTGGCTAGTTTTTAGAAGTTGATTGCCAGACCTTTTTTCCTGGTCCATCTTAATCTAGAAGTACCACTGAAACCTCTTCAACATCATAGCAACACATGAACCTCCACTGACAGATGGGTGTTGGCTGCACATGAGGTACACAGGCCAAGAATCATACCCATGTCTCCTGCATGGAAGGCGAGAATTCTACCACTGAACCACCACTGCCCTGGTTACTATCTGTTGTTGTTGTCTTCATGGAGTCCATTCTGACACGTGGCAACTCCATCTGTATAGAGTGGAACTCCTCCACAGGGCCCTTTTTTTAAAAAAAAATATTTTATTGTGTTTTAGGTGAAAGTTTACACAGCAAGTTAGAGTCCCCTCTAACAATTTTTATACGGATTGTTCTGGGCCATTGGTTACAATTTTTCCAATGTGTCAGCATTCTCATTATTTCCATTCTGTTGTGTTTCCATTGATCTACCTTCCCTTCCCCTTCTTGCCTTCTCGTTTTTGCTTTTGGGTAAATGTTTGGTCTCATACAGTTAATTGTTTAAGGGAGCACGTTACTCCTGGGTAATATTGTTTAGTTTGTAAGCCAATCTATTATTTGGCTGAAAGGTGACCTGCAGAAATAGCTTCAATTCCAAGTTCAAAGGTATCTTACAGCGATAGTTTCGGGGCTTCCTCTAGTGTCTATTGGTCTAGAAAGTCTGGCCTTTTTTAGGAATTTGAGTTTTGTTCTATAGTTTTCTCCTGTTCTGTCTGAACCTTCTGTTGTGTCCCTGGTCAGAATGGTTGGTCGTGGTAGCAGGGCACCAGCTAGTTCTTCTAGTCTCAGGCTAGAAGAGGCCATGGTTCATGAGGCCTGTTATTCCTGTGGGCCAGCTTATTCTTTGCATCTTTGGTTTCCTTCATTATCTTTTGCTCCAAATGAGTAGAGACCATTAGTTGTATGTTAGATGGCTGCTCACAAGGTTTTAAGACCCCCAAACGTTACTCACCAAACTAGGATGTGTAGAACATTATCTTTGTGAACTATGTTATGCCAACAGGCTCAGTTGACCCCCAAGGCTATGGTCCCAAGTCTTTTAACCCAGTAAAACAATCTGATGAGTTGTTTAGTTATGCCTAGGAAGCCTCTGTAATTGTGCCGCCTATGTGGTTTGTTGTATATGCAGCACACACAAACATGTATATACGTATGTCGACAGATACACCTATATCTGCATGTGCATTTACTTGCATATGCCTTCCTAATATACATGTATGCATCTATATCTACCTACTTAACTACATTTTTTTGATTGTACTTTAAGTGAAAGTTTACAATTCAAGTTAGTCTCTCATACAAAAATTTATACATACATTGTTATGTGACCCTAATTGCTCTCCCGGTACTGTGACAGGACACTCCTTCTTTCCACTCCTGATTTCCCGTGTCCATTCAACCAGCTCCTGACCCTCTCTACCTTCTCATCTCACCTCCAGACAGGAGCTGCCCATTTAGTCTTATGTATCTACTCGAGCTAAGAAGCATGCTCTTGACGGGTATCGTTTTATGTCCCATAGTCCAGTCTAATCTTTGTCTGAAGAGTTGGCCTTAGGAATGGTTTTAGTTCTGTGTTGACAGAGAGTTTGGGGGGCTGTGCTTTCTGGGGATCCTGCAGTCTCAGTCAGACCATTAAGTCTGGTCTTTTTACTAGAATTTGAGTTCTGCACCCCACTTTTCTCCTACTCCATCAGGGACTCTCTGTTACGTTCCCTGTCAGGGCGGTCATTGCTGGTAGCCAGGCACCACCTAGTTTTTCTGGTCTCAGGCTGATGCAGTCACTGGTTTATGGGCCCTTTCTGTCTCTTGGGCTCATATTTTCCCTGTGACTTTAGTATTCTTCATTCTCCTTTGCTCCAGGTGAGTTGGGACCAGTTGATGCATCTTAGATGGCCGCTTGCTAGCTTTTAAGACCTCAGACGCCACTCATCAAAGTAGGATTGAGAACATTTTCTTAATAAACTTCATTATGCCAGTTGACCTAGATGTCCCCTGAAAGCATGGTTCCCAGTCCCCCGCCCCTGCTACTCTGTCCCTCGAAGTGTTTGGTTGTATTCAGGAAACTCTTAGCTGTGGTTTAGTCCGGTTGTGCTGACTTCCCCTGTTAACTACATATTTTCTGGTGATTTTTTCTGTTGTTGCAAAATCGTATATATTATAACATTTACCAGAATGGTCTCTTTTGCTTGTGTACTTCTTAGTGTCTTTGTTTATCTTGGTCAGGTTGTGGTGACTTCACCCATGTTTGGAATTGCCTTTCCCATCACCAGAAGTAACAAGTGTCTACTGTCTAGAAAGTGATTCCCCCTCCCTTTCCTTCCCATCCCTAGTAACCATCAAAGAACTTGCTTTCTGTGTGTATATGTATTCTTGAATATTTATAATAGTGGGACTGTACAAAATCTGTCTTTTTGTGATTGACTGATTTCAGTTAGCATAATGTCCTCCAGATTCATCCATGTTAGGTTTTGCGGATTCCTCGTTCTTTTTTTTTTTTTTTTAAATATATTTTATTTAATTAATTTTTTTATTGTGCTTTAGGTGAAAGTTTACAGCTCAAGTTAATTTCGTATTCAAAAATTTATACACATATTGTTTTGTGACATTAGTTGCAATCCCCACAATGTGACAGCACACACCCCCTTTCTACCATGGGTTCCCTGTGTCCATTTGACCAGTTCCTGTCCCTTCCTGCCTTCTTCTCATCCTGCTTTTGGACAGGAGCTGCCCATTTTGTCTCATACATCTGATTGAACTAAGAAGCGCATTCCTCACGTGTATTATTTTTTGTTTTATAATCCTGTCTAACCTTTGTCTGAAGAGTGGGCTTTGGGAATAGTTTCAGTTCTTGGTTAACAGTGCGTCTGTGAGCCACAGTTTCTGGGGTTCCTCCTGACTCTGTCAGACCATTAAGTCTGGTGTTCTTACGTGAATTTGAGTTCTGTTCTACATTCTTCTCTTCCTCTGTCCGGGACTCTCTATTGTGTTCTCTTGTCAGGGCAGTCATTGGTGGTAGCTGGGCACCATCTAGTTCTTCTGGTCTCTGGCTGGTAGAGTCTCTGGGTAATTTGGTCCGTTAGTCTTTTGGAGTAGTATTTTCCTTGTGTCTTTGGTTTTCTTCATTCTCCTTTGCTCCGAGTGGGGTGGGACCAATTGATGAATCTTAGACGGCCACTTGCAAGCTTTTGAGACTTCCGACGCCACTCAACAAAGTGGGATGTAGAACATTTTCTTAATAAACTTCATTATGCCAGTTGACCTAGATGTCCCCTGATACAGTGGTCCCCAGGCCTCATTATTCTTTAAAGTTGTGTAGTATTCCGTTGTGTGTGTACCACAATTTGTTTATCCATTCATCTGTTGATGGGCACTTAGGTTGTTTCTGACTTTTTGCTGTTGTGAATAATGCTGCAATGAACATAGGTGTGCATATGTTTGTTCGTGTCATTGCTCTTACATCTCTAGGATGTATATCTAGGAATGGGATTGCTGGGTCATAAGGTATTTCTATTTCTAGTTTTTTGAGTAAGTGCCATACTGTTTTCCTTAGTGGTTGTACAATTTTACAGTCTTACCAACAATGTATAAGAGTTCCAATCCCTCCACAACCTCGCCAGCATTTTTTGTCTTCTGTTTTTTGCATCATTGCCATTTTTGCAGAGGTGAGATGGTATTTCATTGTAGTTTTGATTTGCATCTCTCTTAATGACTAATGAGGAGCCCTTGTGGCACAATGGTTAAAGCGATCAACTGCTAGCCAAAAGGTTGATGGTTCGAAATCACCAGCGGCTCCATGGGAGAAAGATATGGCAGTCTGCGGCCATTGAGATTTACAGCCTTGGAAACCCTTTGGGGTCACTATGATTTGGAATGAACGTGATGACAGTGGGTTTCATTGGAATGGCTAATGATCGTGAGCATCTTTTCATGTATTTGTTGGTTGCCTGAATGTCCTCTTTGGTGAAGTGTCTGTTCATGTCTTTTGTCCATTTTTTGATTGGATTGTTTGTTTGCTGTTGTAGTTTTCTGTATATTTTAGAGATCAGACCCTTATCAGCTATGTCATTGCCAAAGATTTTCCCAGCCTGTAGGTTCTCTTTTTATTCTCTTGGTAAATTCTTTTGGTAAGCGTAAGTATTTAATTTTTAGGAGGTCCCAGTTACCTAATTTGTTTTCTGTCGTTCGTGCATTTTTAGTTTTGTTTGATAGGCTATTTATGCTGAAAATCAGGTCCCCTAGTTTTCATCCAATGTTATCTTCCAGAATCTTTATTGTTTTAGTTTAACATTTGGGTCTTTGATCCATTATGAGTTAGTACTTGTGCATAGTGCAAGGTATGGATTCTGCTTCATTTTTCTGCATATGGATATCCAGTTTTGCCTGCACCATTTGTTATCTGTAGTCTTTTCAAGGCTGTGATCTTCCAGAAGCAGATCTTCAGGCATTACTTCTAAGTCACCTCTGGGTGAGTTTGAACTGTCATCCTTTTGGGTTAGTGGTCCAGCACTGAACCATTTGCGCCACCCAGGGACTCCCATCAGTACCTAAACCAACAAAAACCAAACCTATTGCCGTCAATTTGATTCTCACTCTTAGTGACCCTATAGGACAGAGTAGAACTGCACCATAGGGTTTCTAAGATGGTACTCTTTACGGAAGTAGACTGCCATACCTTTCTCTCAAGGAGTGGCTGGTGGGTTCAAACTGCTAACTTTTCGGTTAGCAGCTGAACGCTTACTCACTGCACCTCCAGAGCTCCTTTCATCAGTGTCTAGTTTCCCATAATTTGGGGGGCCTTCTAAGGCCCTTTGTTTATTAGTTACTTTATTCAGTAGAATTATTTGGTGATGTTGAAGGTAAAAAAAAAAAAAAAAGTAGTGAAATTTGGCTCTTGCCTTTTAGGAGCTTACATTCTAGGGCAACAGGATGAACATAATACAAGGTGAAAGCGAACAAACACCACACCACAAGTACGAGAAGAGTTTCCATCAGTAAGCGATTAGGGTCATTTGAGGTTAGTCAGGATGGCTTCCTTTCCCCAAAGGGGAGCATTTGGAGCTGAGATGTAAGCTAGTGAAGGACAAGTTTTAAATATTCCTTTTGGAGGGGACACTTGAATAAATTATTACCAAAGCATTCTTTGGGCATGGAAATGAGCCTGAGGCCTCCGGAGATGAAGCAGTTAGGATGAAGTTTGACTGTTTATTATAGAAAATCCAAATAACAGTGATTTAAACAGGTTAGAAGTGTATTTCTTTGTCACGTAAAAGAAGTCTTGAGGAGTTCGACAGAGACCCACATTCTCTCTTTCTGCTCTGCTGTTTTTAGTGAACTGCTGGTTTTCATTTTCAAGGCCTTCTCATGGTCCAAGATAACCACAGCCAACAAGTTCTTGTTTCAGGACTCTGGGAACGGGTGTGTGAGGGAAGGACAAAAAGGGGTCTTGGCCGAGTTAGCAATTTCAAGGGATTTTTCCAGAAACCCTGCACTCTGTTTTCGTCTCATTGGCTAGAACCAAGTCACATGATCTATCCTAGCTGCGGGGAAGGCTGGGAAATGTAGTCTTTTAGCTGGGCCCATTGCCACACCAAATAAAATATTGGTTCTCTTACTGAAGCAAGTGTAAGATTCTCTGCCATAGAGGTCTAGATGGTTAGGAGATAAATGTTCCTGGATCCAAGGAATGGGATGTAACAGATATAATCAGAGAAAAGGAAGGAGAAAGAGACAGGTGGTCAGGGAGGTTAATGTAAATAAGAAAGGGGAGTTGGTGGAGAAGCTACAAGATTAAGAAGAAAACTTAAAATCTTCTGTAGTAAGTTAAGGAAAGCACAGATGCCGACCCATTTTTTAAACATCCCAGTTAACCAAGGTTTTACTTCAAGATATTCTGGTTAAATTGCTTCTAATATCTTCAAAAGCAATCACTTGATAGAGGTGAGGATGTGGGCTGTGCCAAGTATAATAATAAGAAAAACAAGGAAGTGTATGGTTGTAGATAGAGACGAGTATGAAGTCATTCTTTTAATAATAACTTGATGGTTTGCTATGTCAGATTACAGAGAATTCCAAGAACAGGATAAAGTCTTTGACTTTTTTTCCTGCTTGTTTGAGTACCTTTAGGAGCCCTGGTGGCACAATGGTTAAAGCACTTGGTTGCTAGCTGAAAGGTCAGCAGTTCAAACCCACTAGCCACTGTACAGAAGAAAGATATGGCAGTTGGCTTCTGTAAATATTGTGGCCTCAGAAACCCTATGGGACAGTTCCACTCTGTCGTATAGGGTCGCTACGAGTTGGAATCCAGTCAGCAACGGATTTGGGTTTTGATTTGAGTACCTTTGCTTATGAACTCAGCAGGAGGCCAAGTAAGTACAGGCAGAGTGACTGTGGAGTTTCTTGGGGGAAGGGCTCGCCAATTACCCTTTCCTTGTTTTCTCTTCGTCCCCACAGGGTATGTGGGTTCCCATCTGGGCCCCATGGGGTCCAGTGTCTCCCCCCATCTGTTAGAGCTCTGTGAAGTACCTCATTGAAGCCTGTGGCTGTTCTGCTCTGGGGACGGGACCGATAAGTGATTTATCTAATGTCATTAGACAGAAAACACTCTACTAGCCAGTTTTCCATACGTTGTTTTTAGAAGAAAAGGCCAACTCCCACAAGTGCTGACTCCGAGCATGGCCATATGGAGGGGAAGAAGAAAGAAATGCAGAGCCTCCCGGGAGTCCGCATGCAGGCAGCCTGGCACAGAGCTGGGGTGCAGAGCCACACTAAGTACTCCCGGAAGGCTTCACGGAATGCCGAGTTCCTTCCAGAGCTGTTCGTAGATGCAGTCATGGAAAATGAGAACCGGCATTTGCAGCCCTGGTTCTGAAGCTCTGCAGAATCCTTAATTTTCAAAGAAAAAAATAAGACTCTACACTTTCAAAGACACAGAAGTAGCCTCGGTCATTTTAGAACCCCTTTCAGCAGCGGTTCATTCATGCCACGAATATTTGTGGTGTGCCCGGCACTGTTCTGGGTACTGGGGACATAGTAGTGACCTGTGACAGATCCCTGCCTGTTCTCTTGGACTTTCCATGGTGGGGGGTGGAGGGACACATGTTAAACAGTTGATCCATACATGAACATGATAAGAAGTTCACATCGTGGCATATGCAATGAAGAAAATAAAACAGGGTACTGTACTAGAGAGCGCTGGGGAGGAGGGTGGAAGGCTTCCCAAGGAACTGACTGTGGTTGCATGACAAGAGGGAGGCAGCCACGCAAAGGTGTCAGCAGAGGGAACAGCCAGTGGCAAAGGCTTGAAACACCCAAGAAGATGTCTTAGTTGCCTAGTGCCGTTGTAACGAAAAACACCGTAACTGACTGGCTTTAAAGAACAGAAATTTATTTTCTTGCAGTTCAGGAGGCTAGAAGTCCAAATTCAAGGTGTGGCTCTAGGGGGAGGTTCTTCTTTGTTGGTAGCCCCAGGAGCTTCTTGGGGTTCCTTGCTGTTCCTTGACATCTGTTGGTGTTTCTTGGAACTCCTTGGTTCTCCTTGGTTTCTGTCTCTGCCACACCCCCGTGTGTCTCTGTGTCTATTCTATTTTCATAACTCAGAAGTGATTAGGGTTAGGACCCACCCAATTCTGGTGTGACGTTATTAACATAACAAAAGAAAACCCCTATTTCCAAACAGGGTCACATTTACAGGTATAGGGGTTAGGATATTAGCACATATTTTGGGCGTACACAATTCAATCCATCATAGAAGGCCAGTGGGAAGTGTGTTACAGGGGAAAATAAGATGTTTAAGGGGACAGGAGGGGGAAACAGCTCTTTGGGACTTGTTCAGTGCTGCAGGTGAGACGGAGTGTGAATGGTGCTGGCTTGGGCCAGGGTGGGGCAAATGCTGATTGGCAGATGGGATAGAAGAGGGTTAGAGCAAAAATGCTATTTTGACCATATTTGAGACAGCTTTTGGACCTCTTAAGTGGTGATAGGAGCCGTGGTGGTGCAGTGGTTAAGAGCCTGGCTGCTAACCAAAAGGTCAACAGTTCATATGTACCAGCTGCTGCTTGGAAATCCTGTGGAGCAGTTCTACTCTGTCCTAAAGGGTCCCTAGGAGTAGGAATTGACTTGATGGCAGCGGGTTTTTTTGGGTTTAAGTGGCGATATCAAGTAGGAAGTTTGATATATGAATTTTAAGCTCAATAGAGAAGTCAGAGCAGAAATACAAATCTGGGACGCATTAGTGCATAGACGGTTGAAACGAAAGAGGATTTCTGGATTAATCCTCAATCAGAAAGATGAAATCAAATGTCTATCTCAGTTCTTATAGGAAATTATATTTCCATTAGTGTCTGACTAGGAAATTCATTTTGGAGTATATGCAACATGGTGAATAAAAACAGAAGAGGTTTATATTTAGACGGGAGAGACTCTCTCAGACTTGCTTCAACAATAACTCATCTGTAGTTCCTGAAGTCACTGCCTGTAGTTTTGCAGGCAGAAGAGAACAAACCTTTGCTCTTTGTAATGAGGTGCAACTTCTGTCTGGCAGTGGCAGCTGCATATCTGATACACTCTCCAGTAAACATCCCCTTAGCAAAGCTCCCCGAACCCATGACTTCTATGAGTTCCCTGCCATCTGGTCCCTGGCTGGAGAGAGGACTTTTTTTGTATACGTGTCTCCATAGCAATGAGTTTGCAGTTGATATGGAAAATAAGCAGTTGCCCTAGCAACGGAGTTACTGATGTGGTGGCTCCTGTGCTTTCTGGGAGTGGGTAAGCTGACCAAACTGGTTTAGAGGCAGCGTGTAGGGTGCTGTAATGAGGGCTGCACATTCTGGTGTAAAATCTGCCCAGCTTTAAAAGAGATTGCAGCCCCTCCCTCTTTCAGAAGGAAGGGCTTACAGTGGTAATAAATCCAGCAGAAGTAGTTGTTGTCAGTTGGAATAGATTCTAAGAGAGATCTCCTGGTGGAATTTATTTCATTTAGCTTAAAGGAGAATGTTCTAGTCAGGGCACACTTGGTTGCAAGGAGCAGAAAGCCACCCAAGTTGGCTTAAGTAAAAGAGAGCTTGTCCGAAGGACAGAATAATCAGTCCCATGGAGCAGTGACAAGGAGTGACAAAGTGTATCTCAGGCCCATGGTGATTGGAGCCACTCTGTGGCCACTTGGATGCTTGTCACTGCCTTTCTCTGGGGGGTCTCTTCCATTCTTCTCTTTGCAGTGTGCCTGCTTCTTTTGTGGCTCTTGATTTCTGCCTCCTCACGGTGTTAAGTTGCTGTGGGGGAACACTGGTGCCAGCCCCTTGTGACATGGTGGCACCAATGCCTAGCCCAGCTGTTTCTTTGTCATAGCTCCAGGCCCTCGGCCTTGTTCCTGTTTAAAATGGGGACCGGGCTTCCCACTCAAAATAGCCGCTTGAACCAGTCCTTCATCTGGGGTTGCTGTTGGGCTTCAGACATGTCTGCAACAAACACATTTCCTGGAAAGCCTTTGGTCTTTGAAAACATTCCAATAATAAAAATAAAAATAGTGAGGAACTTTTGAGTATTTTATGCTTTCTGCTTCCCTTTGTGTCCCTGCGGGAGATTGCTCACAGGTGATGGGGATTAGCATGCCAGGAACAGGGGAATGTTCTCGGCCTCTCTTCTGCTTCTTTACTGTCTCTGAGATGACTTCATCTTTCTTTGGTTTCATTTCCATAGATTTGGGACTGGTGAGTCCCATACTAGTCAGGTTTGTCTTTGGTGGCTACTTCTTCCTGCCAGCTGCCCTCAAATTGCCTGTAATCACAGGGTTGAGTGATTACCAAAAATTATGAACTCTACTTCCCTGTTTCTAGACAGGAATAAATGTCAGCTATGCTACACAAGTTGTCATTATTTTCAGGATCAGGAGATTGGGTAACATTTCTTGCAAACTATTGTGTACCAGCCCACATCATTGCATGGATATCATTTTCAAAACAGGAAAAAAAAAACATAATTACTCTCTGCTGGGGACTGGGCATATAAAGAGGTTATAATGCCATGGTGGAGGAAACTGGGCAAAGATAAAAATGGACCAAGAAGGCTACAAAGTGGCATTTGCCAATTGCCAAGGGATTGGCCAATTGCCAGAATTGCATGGTTTGGAAGTCCAAAGGGGGATATGATCCCTAAGGGTTAGCAGTGCCATGGGGGGAATCTCTTTGAGAGGAGATAGAAACTCGTTAGCTAGATCTTTGAAGATGGCCAGGACTGGGGCTGGTGACAAAGAGAGGGAGGTCACTGTAGGTCATCAGGGGTTGGCTTAGACATGGGTTGGGGGGATGCACATAGGGCATACTGAGAAGGACATGGGGCCTATTGGGGGCAGTTTGGAATTGTGCGAGGCACTTTTGTATCCATGGTCATACAGCTTTCTTACACCTGTAAGGTAGATGTTATGTCCTTTTTACAGGAGGGGAAACTGAGGCTCAGAGAAGTTCATCTACTCACTAAGGTGACAGACACAGCCACATGTTGAACCAAGACCTGGGACATCCTTGCTGGTCCTCTACCCCAGTTGCCTGAAGCAGAGAAAAATAGATTTGAGGAGGCAAATAGAGCTGGGC
Source organism: Dugong dugon (assembly GCA_030035585.1). Lineage (NCBI taxonomy): Eukaryota > Metazoa > Chordata > Mammalia > Sirenia > Dugongidae > Dugong > Dugong dugon. Next base: position 98,745,405 of record CM057472.1, on the reverse strand, counting down.
AGTGGGGGGCTTGAGTGCCATGGCGAGGAGTATGGACTTTGCTCCCAAGGCAGTAGGGAGCCCTAGACATTATTGAGCAGAGGCACAGACTTATAAAAGCGAGAGTCCGGTGATTCTCTCTTAGGTCTCAGAGGTTTTTGCAGCAGCCCTATTCTCCCCCAAGCTCCCTGCTGCCCGGAAATTTATGGAGAAAAGAGCCACAGCTGTCACCAAATGGTTTCCCAGGGATTTAACTAACTTGGACCGGTTGTGTACACAAACAAAAAGGTCTGCTGCAACTTATTTTCATTTTAAGTGATTTACTCTTTGTTTTTAGTTAATGAATCCTGTTTTAATTGACCATTCCTTTTATTTGTTGGTGCCACCAATTTCTATTAATGTCTCCACTGTTCTTGGAGTTCCTATAGTTCATAGAAGAATGAAATGAGCAACTCCACCCCTTGCCTCTGCCCTTTTGATTTGGTGATTTTTTTGGTATATGTTGGAGTGGATTTTTCCCTCTTCCTTTCTTAAATGGTGACATCTATTTCCCTTTGGCATGGTAGGTAAACACAGTAATATGAACAGTCCTTTAGTTCTGCATGGAGTCCTGGTGGTGCAGTGGTTAAGAGCTTGGCTGCTGACCGAAAGATCTGCAGTTCAAATCCACCAGCCACTCCTTGGAAATCCTGTGGGGCAGTTTTACTCTGTCCTATAGGGTTGCTATGAGTTGGAGACGATTTGATGGCAACGGGTTTGGTTTTTGGGTTTTTTTTACTTCTGTAGAGAACAGGATCAAGGAGGTGGTTTCATTCATTCCTTTCTTCTTTCAGCCATGTTCATTGAGTTCTTGAATGTAGAGATCCTTGCGCTAGGTGCTGTGGGGGATGCAAAGAGTTGTAAGACGGGTCCTTGCAGGACACTAGGGTCATTTCTGGTTCTTCTCTCTTCTTTGACCCTGCATCTGATCAGTTACAAAGGTCCCTTGATTCAGCCTCCTAAATTTCCCTCCAGCTGTCCCTTCCTTTCTAATCCTACTGCCACTGACCTCAGGAGACTCTCCATTCTTTGCTGGCCTGGTGCAGGAGCCCCCTAACTCATTTCCTTCTTGTCTCCCCTCAAGTACCTCTTCTGTAGTGCTCCCAGAAGGATAATTTTAAAACACAAGCCTAGTTTTGTCCCTGGGTGCTGCAAATGGTTATCAATCACGCTTGGCTGCTAACTGAAAGTTTAGATGTTTGATTCCACTCAGAGGCACTTGGAAGAAAGCCCTGGTGATCAACTTCTGAAAAATCAGCCAGTGAAAACCCCACGGAGCACAGTTCTACTCTGACATATATGGGGTCACCATGAGTTGGAATCATCTTGATGGCAATGGAATTTTGTCACTGCCTTTCACCGGTTCCTGTCACCTAGAGTGGTTTATCTCTAAGTGTGGCTCTGGCCGTCTACTTTAGAATAATCTAGCATGTTTATTAAAAATGCAGATTTCTAAGCCTTAGCCCAGACTTAATGAATGACAGTTTCTGGAGACACTAAAATCTACATTTTAGCAAGCTCCCCAAATGATTCTTCTTTACAGTGAAATTTGGGAAGCAAGGCTTAGAGGATCAAATACAAACTCTTCAGCATGAGTTTATACAGTCTTTCTTTCCCTGTTTATCATGGAAGCATTCAGTAGTATAGTATAATGGACTGTAAAGTACATTGTAACCATCATGGGTAATTAATATATGAAGTATAATGTAACCATCACAAGAGTTCATGCATCACATCTTCAACATATGACTCATCTTGTTTCATCCCATCTCCTCCCTCCTCACCCACCCCCACCCCTCCTCGCCCTTCTTGCTGGATTATTTTAAAGCAAATCCCAGTTATCATATCATTGTACCTGTAAATACATCAGAATGTATCTCTAATACATTAAAAACAAAAGCAACTAGTTGCAGTTGATTCTAACTCATGTCAACCCTATATGTGTCAGAGTAGAACTGCACTCAGTAGGGTTTTCAAGGCTGTGAAGTTTTGGAAGCAGATCACGAAGGCCTTTCTTCTGAGGCCCCCCTGAGTAGGTTCGAACCACCAACCTTTCAGTTAGTAGTCAAGTGCTTAACCATTTGTACTACCCAAGGAAGCCTTCTCTAATACATGGGACTCTTTAAAACAACAACAAAACACTGCAAAACCGTATCGTACTTACAGATTAACCATAATTCCTTGTTGTTATCCGATATCTAGTCAGTGTTCAAATTTATCTGATTGTATGTAAAAAAAAATGAGTCTTTGCATCATAGTTTGTTCAAATTAGAATCCCAAGCTCCACACATAACATCTGATTGATGCCGCTGTTAAATCTCTTTTTGGTGTACTGCTTCCCCTTTCTTTTTCGCTGTTTCCTGACCGTTTCAAAAGAAACCTGTCTTCTTTCTTCGTTGTCTCCTCCAGTCATTATTCTGATGTTCCTTCCAGTTCTTCAGCCATATCCAAGGACTCCCTGTTCCCCCAAAAGGCCACATGCTCTAATGCTGTCTATCACTTGCATACTCTAGAGTTTCTCCTGCTGTTCCCTCTGCCTAGAATGCCGTTCCTCTTCCTTTCTCCTCTGGACTCTGCATTCTCAACTTCAAAAACCCAGCTGACCTGCGCCTCTGTGAAGTCTTCACATAAGCATCCCTTCCATTTTAATGTTTGTTTCCAGAACATTTGTCCATTATTTTATAACATTTATTTTGCAATGTAATTATTTCCTTAGTGCTATCCTTGCCCACTGTCTACCCTTCACTTCTCTCCACCCTGAAGTTGAGGGCAGGGGCCACGTCATAACCATTTTTGCATCTCCTGAGACCAACATGTTGCCCACTATATGGTAGGTACTCATGCGTACTTATGAAATACCTTAAGAGAATGTACAACTTCCTGTCTAAATATAACTTTTACATGCGTAAGCCACTGATTCAAGTATTTTATAATAAGCTTAGATTCAGCTTTTTTGGGACGCGAGTATTTATTGTTAGTAAGTTTGGTGTACCCTCTATGAGTTATTGGTGGTGGTGCTGTTTTTGTTAGTTGCCATTGAGTCAGCTCTACCTCATGGGGATCCCGTGTACAACAGAATGAAATGTTGCCCAGTCCTGCACCATCTTCCTGATCATTGGTATGTTTGAGTCCGTTGTTGCAACCATTGTGTTCATCTCATTGAGGGTTTCCCTTGCCTTCGTTGGCCCTCCACTTTACCAAACATGATGTTCTTCTCCAGTGATTGATTCCCTCCTCATCTAAAGCAAGTGAGTCAAAGTGTCAGACAATATTCTGCGATCCACAGGGTTTTCATTGACTAATTTTCAGAAGTGAATTGCCAGGCCTTTCTTCCTCATCTGTCGTAGCCTGGAAGTTCTGCTGAAACTATGGGTGACCCTACTGGTATTTGAAAAACCGGTGGCATAGCTTCCAGTATCACAGCAACAGTTAAGCTACCACAGTACAACGAATTGATAGCTTCCCCTTAGTATGAACAGCATGCTTTCTACACATTTTCAGTCCACTGTGCTTCTGTAGGCTTGTCCAGATGACTGCCTCTATTTTCAGTGTTCCCACAGATACACAGGCCAACAGCCGCCTGCCTTCCTGTTGTTGCCATCACTGCTGCCCTCTTGTCAGGAATTAACAAAAGGAAGAGAGGAAACCCAGGTCTTAGCACCCAACGTGCTGACAAAGGAGTGTTTTATGAACAGTTTCTAGGAGAAGAATTGATTTCAAGGGATACAGGTGAATCAGTCCTTGCCTATAAAATGTACTTAATTGTAGATAACACTTTTGTGAAAGAGAACTGGAGCACAGCAGATGTTTCTTCACTAATATTGCCTAGAATTTTTGATAGTTATCTCTTCACTGGGATCCTGGCACGTGATGTAGATTTACAGACAAGTGTCTGAGGTCCAGACCGTTAAGGCGACTTGCTAAAAATTCATATATGGACACAGGACCCAGATCAGCAGCCTGCTGCTCTGACTCTCTTTTCTCTGCGTCATCTTATTGCTTCAACCGTTGTTCAAGGACTGATTGGAAATGGACTGTTTACATGGGATTTATTTTCCTTCGTATGTCTTATTTTGAGTCACTAAATGCATAAAATGTTTTGTAAGTGATTTATCATTCCTATTTCTGTAACCTTTGAAAATGTGCTTAAATCTTTGAATATGCTTAAAACCCATCACATGTATGTTTCATTAATTACTCAGAATTTCCTTGCATTTCATCTCTGCACAGGTCTGTGGATGCTGTTTGCTTTACCTGCTGATTAGTTTTACAGCCATTGTTAAGCTACATGCATGTTCTTCCTGGTGAACAAGGGACCTGATCCTGTGTGTTGGTGCTGATATTCAGTATGTGTAGAGAATAAAATTGCCCAGAAAAAGTGATAAGTATAAACTGAAGACTCTTGGAGGAGTTTTCACTGAAGTATCTATCACGGTTAACTCTACAATCATTATTTTGGTTCTTTGACTTATTTTTAAGGTTTTCCCCCATCCTTAGAGGTCAGTTTATATTGAGGACGTTGTCTCCCTGAAATATCAGCAGCAACAGCAACAACAACAATAAGGTGATGATAGCCGTCCTGTGCAGCGTCCTAAACTTTCTCATAGCTTGTTCATTCTTCCAGCAAATGTTGTTTTCATGCTTGTCATGAAATCAGCTACCACAAGACTTCATGGTAGACATCAGGGAAACAAGGGTGATGAGGGCATAGTCCCTGCCCTCAAAGAACTTCCAGTTTAGTCCTAGAGATGGGCATATAAAGAAATAGTAGTTGTACAGTGTGACATATGACAAATATGGGGGTACAGGAGCCCTGGTGGTGCAGTGGTTAAGAGCTCGGCTGCTGTCCAAGAGGCTGGCAGTTCAAATCTACCAGCCACTCCTTGGAAATTGTGGGGGCAGTTCTGCTCTGTCCTGTAGAGTCACTATGAGTTGGAATCAGCTCAGTGGCAACGGGTTTGGTTTTTGGGTTTATGGGGGTACAGGGGAGTGGGTGACTCACTTGATTTTGTGCAGTTTGACAATCGAGGTGTCTCTTACATGGAGAGATGAATAGAGAGTCATTCTATTTTAAATTCATAAAACTCATCTCGCCATCTCAAAACCCAGTGTATACTTCTGAAAGGCACCCCTGCTTATTAGCCACCCCTTGGGTTCCTGTGCTGCTTCGACTTTGCTGGCTCAGCACTCCTTACTTTGAGTTTGAGGTGTTTATGGGCCTGTCTTAGTCCTGCTCCCCACCCCTCTGGTGCTAAGCCCCCATTCCAAGGCTGTGTCCTGCACCTGGGTGCCTGCCTCAGTGCTGGCCACTCAGCCTCCATGCCCATAGTAGGAGCTTAGATGCATTGGACCTGTAGGATGATTCTTGCTGTCTAGAGGTTGGCTTGAATTGATATGACCAGTCATAATACAGGCAGCTAGGTGGTACAAATGGTAACGCACTGGACTACTAACCAAAAGGTTGGCAGTTTGAACCTACCCAGAGGCACCTTGGAAGATAGGCCTGGTGATCTGCTTCTGAAAGGTCATAGCCTTGAAAACTCTATGGAGCAGTTCTACTCTGCACACATGAGATTGCCACAAATTGGAATCAACTCGGTGGCAACTAACAGGTCATAATAGCCACCTAATATGTCTTTGTTGTTGTTGGTTGCCGTTAAGTTGGCTCTGTCTGATGATGGCCTTCTGTATAACAGAACAAAACATAGGCTGGTCCTGTGCCATCTTCATGATCATTGGTATGTTTGAGTCCATTGATGCAGCTATTGTGCCAATCCATCTCGTTGAGGGTTTCCCTCATTTTCACTGACCCTGCTTTACTAAACACAATGTCCTTTTCTAGTGATTGGTCTTTCCTGATGACGTATCTGAAGTAAGCAAGCAGAAGACTCACTTTCCTTGCTTTAAGGAGCATTCTGGTTGTATTTCTTCGAAGACTGTTTTGTTCATTCTTTTGGCAGTCCGCGGTATATTCAGTATTCTTCCCCAACACCGTGATTCAAATGCATCAGTTCTTCTTCTAGCTTCCTTTTTCATTGTCCAGCTTTCACATGCATATGAGGCCATTGAAATGACCAATATTTCTTACTTAGGGCTTATCTAAACCTCCAACTTTGGAGGAGCATCTGTTAATTGGGTAACGTGTTCTTCAGGAGAAAATCCTTTTGGTTGAAACGTGGTATCATGAGACTTAGTCGCACAATTGTGAATATTCAAGTCAGGCGCGTACTTGGTATGGAAGTGAGGGACTGGCTGAAGAAGCCATTTAGAATTGTGAATGTATTGGCTACTTTGTTCACGATGACTCAGTGTTTGTGTGACCTCAGTTTTACTAAGCATCTGAAGACACTTTTGTCAAGTGTCTTCCATTTGTCCAATGTAACAACTTATTTCTGAGAAACAGTCATGACCTTTTTCATAGGCTGCTTTATGAGGAGGAGGGCTCACTGGCTGTCCTGGAGGGCCAAGGTCAGTCTGGGGCAGGCGATGGGTGGGCAGGCTGCTCCTTGGGCTCAAGGTGATTTTCTCTCCCCAAGTCTTCACCCTCCTTAATTGGCCCTCTGAGACCAAACGTAAGTCAGTAAATACAGCTTCTTGCACACTGAACGTCTTTGGCCTCTGAACCATGGCAGAATGGACTCACCATTAAGCTGAAAAGAGAACTTTTTGCAGATAATGACTGTTGACACTGTTCCCAGTTCATCCCTTGTGGTGCTTTGAACTTCTTTCTTCAGTGATTCTTTCCTAAGTGACGAGGGTGGGAACCCTTGAGAGAAACTAGACTGAGTAGGAATCTGGACTTTGCCTTGGAGAGGGTCTGCCCCTTTGGAATTGGTGGTGTGCAGTGGACATCATGAGAACTTCAGCAGTGGTGTCCCCTTAGCATTGGCAGGGTGGGAGCAGGGGCCGCAGAAGGGCTTCTGGAGATTTTGGTTGTGCAAGGGAATTCAATTACTTTGGCGCTTCCTTGGACCCATTTTTATTTTCTGTAATACCTTGTATTTTATTTTTCTCAGCCTCCTCCACCCCTGGAATAAAGGTACATTCAGTAATAAGAATTCTGTAGTATCCAATACAAAATGATACTGCTTGTCAGTTTGAAGTAAAAGCAAATTGTCTGCTCTGTGTGTTGGGATTTCCTCTTTAAAAAAAGCAGCTTAGAGAAAATCCTCGAACATAGTCTCTTGATTGAAAAATATATTAGTGGATTTCACTGCTTTATCGTTTTCTTAAAGTGACAGATTTCCTTACTTTTAAAACATAATTCTGATGATGTACGTGTATATATATGTGTGTGTATGTATGTATGTATACACACATAAATATATGTAAGAGTAGCACTGCTGCCTAGGGTTTCCAAGGAGTGGCTCATGGGTTTGAACTGTTGACCTTTTGGTTAGCAGCTGAGCTCTTAACTCCTGAGCCACCAGGGCTCCTTATGTATATTTTGTTTCTGTTGTTGTTAGGTGTCTTTGAGTCGGTTCCAACTCATAGTGACCCTATGTACAGGGGAACGAAACACTGCCCCGTCCTGTGCCATCCTCACAGACATTTCTATGTTTGAGCCTGTTGTTGCAGCCACTGTGTCACTCCATCTCAGTGAGGATCTTATTCTTTTTTATTGACGCTCTGCTTTACCAACGGGTTAATGTGTCTACTTTACCAAGCCTGATGTCCTTCTCCAGGGACTGGTTCCTCCTGATAACATGTTCAGAGTATATGAGATGAAGTCACTCCATCTTCGCTTCTAAGGAGCATTCTTGCTGCCCAAGACAGATTTGTTTATTCTTCTGGCCATCCATGGTATATTTCGTATTCCTCTCCGGCACCAGAATTCAGACACATCGGTTCTTTTTTGGTCTTCTTTATTCAGCTTTTGCATGCATATGAGGAGATTGAAAATACCAAGCCTTGGGTCGGGCACACCTTAGTTCTCAAAGTGACATCTTTGCTTTTGAACACTTTAAAAAAGTCTTTTGAAGCAGATTTGCCCAATGCAGTGCATCATTTGATTTCTTGACTGCTGCTTCCATGGGTGTTGATTGTGGATCCAAGTAAAATGAAATCCTTGACAACTTCAATCTTTTCTCCGTTTATCATGATGTTGCTTATTGGTCCTGTAGTGGGGATTTTTGTTTTCTTTATGCTGAGGTGTAATCCATACTGAAGACTGTAGTCTTTGATCTTCATCATTAAGTGCTTTCAAGTCCTCTTCACTTTCAGCAGGCAAAGTTGTGTCATCTGCATATCACAGATTGTTAATGAGTCTTCCTCCGATCCTGATGCCAGGCTCTTCTTCATATAGTCCAGCTTCTTGGGTTATTTGTGCAGCCTACAGTTTGAGTAAGTATGTTGAAAGGATGCAGCCCTGTTGCACACTTTTATTGGTTTTAAACCATACAGTATCACCTTGTTCTGTTTGAATGACTGCCTCTTGGTCTGTGTACAGGTTCTGCATGAGCACAATTAAGTGTTCTGGAATTCCTGTTCTTCACAATGTTATCCATAATTTTTTATGATCCACACGGTTAATGCCTTTGCATAGCTGATAAAACAGAAGTAAACATCATTCTGGTATTCTCTGCTTTCAGCCAAGATCCATCTGATGTCAGCAATGATATCCTGTCATTCCACATCCTCTTCTGAATCCAGCTTGAATTTCTGGCAGTTCCCAGTTGATGCACTGCTGCAGGCCTTTTTGAATGATTTTCCAGAAAACTCTCTTGCATGTGATGTTAATGATACTCTTTGATAATTTCCACATTCTTTCGTATCAGCTTTCTTTGTAATAGGCATAAATATTGTTGTCTTCTAGTTGGTTGGCCAGGTAGCTGTCTTCCAGACTCCTTGGCATAGGTGACTGAGTGCTTTCAGCGTTGCATTGTTTGTTGAAACATCTTGGTTGGTATTCTGTCAGTGGAGCCTTGTTTTTCGCCAAGGCCTTCAGTGCAGCTTTGACTTCTCCCTTCAGTGGCATCGGTTCTTGATCATATGCTGCCTCCTGAAATGGTTGAACATCAACCAATTCTTTTTGGTACTGTGACTTTGTGTATCCCCTCCTATACCAAACCAGTTGTTGTCTAGTCGGTTCCAGCTCATAGTATCTGTGTGTGTGTCAGAGTAGAACTGTGCTCTCCAAGGTTTTCAGTGGTTGATTTTTTGGAAGTAGATCACCAGGCCTTTCTTTTGAGGTGCTTCTGGGTGAAGTGGAGCTGCCAACCTTTTGGTTAGCAGCTGAGTGCGTTAACTGTTGAGCTACTCAGAGACTCCCCTTTCTCTTTCTCTCTCTCTCTGTGTGTGTAGACACATATACAGATATGTACATTGTCTTAGTTATCTAGTGGCGCTGTAACAGAAATACCACAAGTGGGTGGCTTTAACAGAAATTTATTTTCTCACAGTTTAGGAGGCTAGAAGTCTGAATTCAGGGTGCTGGCACTAGGGGAAGTCTCTCTCTGTGGGCTCTGGGGGAATGGTCTTGTCTCTTCAGCTTCCGTTTCCTGGTTCCTTGGCTTTCTCCGTGTGGCTTGGCATCTAGCTTTCTCCATTTCTGCTTGCTTAATCTACTCCTTTTATGTTTTTTAAGAGATTCACTCAAGACAGACCCTACACTAATCCTGCCTCATCAACATAACAAAGGCACCCTATTCCCAAATGGGATCATGACCACATATATATATACACACGCACACACACACACACACACACACACACATACATATATAGAAATACATGTACAGATAGTCCCAATTTAGAGTTCTGTTCCATCATAGGCCGGTTCTGATGTAAGTTGAATACCTCATTTATTTTTTAGTTTTCATTATTACTGTCTTTTATTATCAATATCTTTATAAATCCAATCTTTGTTTTTGGGCATTGAAAACATTACATATGAACTTACAGACATATTTTAATACATACATACATAAAAAAATATACAAATCATAAGAAAAACGAGAGGTTGTAAGTGCAGTTCATCATTAAGTTGAATACATCACAAGTCAGGGACTACCCGTATATGTATATCAAAACTGTTTGTCACTGAATTGATTCTGACTCACAGTGACCCTATAGGACAGAGCAGAGCTGCCCCATAGGGTTTCCAAGTCTGTAAATCTTTATGGAAGCAGACTGTCATATCTTTCTCCCACAGAGAGGCTGGTGGGTTTGAACTGGTGACCTTTTGGTGAGCAGCTGAGCGTTTAACCACTATATGTATATGTATGTGTATATGTACATGTATGTGTATGTATATATATACGTATATATATATTTTCCCTCTTGAAGCACATGCTTGAAAACGTTCTCCTTGCAGAATTTTTTAAGGTTTATACAATTTTAAGACAGTCTTTATTTCATGAAATTATGTAGGTGCAAGGAACCTTACTGTTCTTCAGGCCCAATGTCTGCAGGGTGCCATAGGGCAGGGATGTCCTCTCACAGCAGTGGTGGCCAGCCATTTTTGTGAGACCTCCTTGGTGGACTTGTTCATATCATATGTTGAAGCCTCCAAACCACCCATTATACGCTGAGCTTGGTTTCCTGCACATCATTAGCTAGTGAACGTTTCTTAGCCATTTCACGGTGGCCGGCCGGCCAACAGCTCCATTTCAACAGCTTTTCCATCTTTGTCTTCATAGCTCTGTCTTTTTGTGCGGTCATTTGAATTGTTTATGTACCTTGCCCTTGTTTTGTAAAAATGAAAATGAAAAATTATAAAGGTTAACAATCATAGTTATGAAGATCATAGTTCTCCCAAACACATCACTTGCGAAAGAAATGGAAACCATTTGGCAGGACTTTTCAGTCTTGATCGGATAACCATGGGGGCCAGTGGTTGTGAAGGAAAAGAATAAAATTTAAGAGTGTGTGTGAGATGCTGCAAAAGAATTGCGGATGCTTGAGTCAAAAGCTGAGGTGTATTTAGGGATTTTAGAATTTTTTTTCTTCTTTTTGTTTTAGGCACTCTAGGAAGGAAGACTCCTTTATGTTTATGAGTTGTAAGTAGTTAAGATAAACATTTTTCGACTTTTCATTATTTTACTTTCAAAGCCATTTTCAGGCAAGCATTCCATGTGGAAAAAAAGGATTTCCTGTACTGAGCCCAAATAGTTCTCCTGTGAGTTCTTCCCGCTGGAGTCTTTCTGGATGTTTCCTTCTCCAGGCCATTGCAGGTCTTCGGAGTCAGCCCTTCTTGTGTCTCCCAAGTCTTCATTCTCTAGACCAAGAAACCCTAGCTTCCCTCCCCAGTGCCTCAGATGTCCCGGCTTCCCAGAGTTTTCCCTTCCAGATCACCTGACTCTGGACTCCCTCAATTCTTTGGGTCTCTTTGTGGGTGCCAGCCTGGTGCCAGGGAACAGTCTGGAGCCAGTGCTTTGCTGGCACTCGGGAGCTGCTGCTGGCAGCTGTGTCCCGGCGATGCCTGAAATCCATTGAGTCTCCTTTTCCCTCTTAGGCATTCCAGTCTTGATTTTCCTGTTTCTGACCCCAACTGGCCCCTTCGTATCTGTTGGTTAATGACCCCTCCTCAGGAAGATCTTCCCTGAGAACCGTTGGGCACCATTAGGATGTATCCTCCTTGGTGTACTTAGGAGCAGGTGTATTTATACATTTGTTACTTGTTTACTATCTGTCTCCCCTAAAAATCTGAGCTCCAAGATCAGGGCTTAGTACAGCGCCTTGCACATGAGGTTCCAGAAGTGTTGATGATTGAGACAATGCCACCCTGTTGTCTCTGTCCCCTGGACTTTGAACCTAGCAGTTGTGTTTGATTCCTCCTTTCCTATTTCATTAGTTTATTCAGTAAGAGCAGAGTGCAGCACCTGCCCCTATGGGCCACGCCCAGCAGCATCCTCCACCTGGCTTGTGACGGCCCCACCCAGTGGCATCACTAGGGGCGTGCAGACTGCGCCGGCTGACACTGTCGGGGGGGGGGGGGGGGGGACGGACACCAAAATGACTATCTATAAAATTTTTGTGCGACATTTCAGCAGAAATTTATTATTTTTTATAAAAAATATCCTCATAACAACAAAAATATTTTTCATAAGCTGATCGTGCATGTATCAGTATACTTGCAAGGCTGACACTCTATGCTGCTTTACGTTTTGAACCTCCTAATGGGCTCCAGAAACCCTGGTGGCATAGTGATTAAGAGTTTGGCTGCTAACCAAAAGGTCAGCAGTTCGAATCCACCAGGCACTCCTTGAAAACCTTTATTGGGTAGTTCCACTGTGTCCTGTAGGGTCTCTGTGAGTTGGAATTGACTCGACGGCAGTGAGTTTGGTTTGGTTTTGGTAATGTGCTCCAGTCAGAGCTGACCTTAGTACCCGGTTACAGTGACACTTCAGATCATGTGGTGTCATCTGCACATGCTACAAGCACACTTGGTTGTTTTTGTTGCTGCTGGTATTTTTATAGTTTTATGGTCTGCTACCAGAGGCTGTCCATGGTGGGGGGAGGTGACACTGTGAGTTACCACACTGGGTGACACCAACCCTAGTGATGTCACTGGCCCTACTCCTCTCTCCCTGGGTTGAAGGTGCACTTTCTAAGTCTGCAAGCTCTGTAGTCTCTAACCTGAGAACTGCTACTACTGTATCCTCGGCTTAGATATCTTCATTGCTTGCTGCCACCCAGGAAGTAAGTCCCCATCTCCTCCCTGATTTTCCAGACCCAGCAGAGTCTGTCCTCACCCATTTAGCCATCTTTATTTCATACTCCTTCTCTTCGCGTGCCTACCAGTTGAAGCAGGCCTTTCTCTGCTCTTTGGAATCCCCCATGCACGGTCCGTCTTCTGGACCATTGCTTGTGCTGGTTGTTCACCTGGCCCACTCTTTCCTCTCCCTTCTGTATACCCCAGACCGACTCTTTCTTAAGGGTTCCGTTAAAAGCCCATCTCCTTAATGGAAATGACTCCTGATCACGCTAATCTCTCTCTTCTGGCCCTTGACGGTTATAGCCTGTCTGTGCAGTTGAGCCCTGTGTAGTAAAGTCTGCCATCTCATGAAAGAAGGGGGCAGTGTGGGTGAATTTGAGGAGTGTGCAGTTTGCAGTCAGAGAGACCTGGCTTGGAATGCTAGCGCTCCCCCACCTGCTGGCTGTGTGTCCTTCAGCAAGTTCATGACTGCTGCTGAGCTTGGTGTCCTTAGCTGTGACATGAAACATGCTTGTTTACAGATGCCATGAGATAATGATGGGACAGCTCCTGCTTTATAGAGGACACTCAGTAAATACTGCACTGATGGTCATCCCTTGTGTTGACTGTGGCTCTAATTAAATAATGACTTGTTGAGCTAATGTTAATTGAGCACTTGTTTTGTGCCAGACATTATCGCGTTTAACCTTACATGCATAATCTCTCTTAATCCTCATAGCAGCTTTAGGAGATTGGTTAAGTAATTTGCTGAGGATCCCAGAGCCTTCAAGTGCCAGGATTAGAACTGTGGCTTCATGTTGCAGCCTTGGTGAGCGGCACCTCCTGGCGGTGTGCAGTGCCCACCTGTGTGACCATAAAGACGGCCCTGGTCGGAAGGCCTTGTGTCTCTGACTCTAGTGGGTGCTTTTTTCAACAAGGGACCAGGGTATGAATTCCTTGATGTCAGGGGACGTGCCTTATATTTATCTCCAGTGGCACTTAGCAGAGTGCTATTACACAGGAAGGAATTTAAAAAATAATTTTCCCCAAACAGTTAAATCTCCTACTTCTGGGTAAGGGGTGAAATTTTCTGCCCACTCTAGCTTCCCAGTGCCCATTCCCTGAGCTGCCTGCTGTCAGGACATTTGTGGGCTGAGGTGGAGAGCCTAACTATGAACTTGCTGAGGTAGGGAAAGTAAAAAACAAAACAAAGCAGACACACCAGTTGCTGGCGCATTGACTCCGACTCATGGTGACCCCATGTGTGTCAGATTTGAACTCTGCCCCATAGGGTTCTTAATGGCTGTGACCTTTTGGAAATCGATTGCCAGGACTTTCTTTTGAGGTGTCTCTGAGTGATTTCGAACTGCTAACCTTTTGCTTAGTAGCTAAGTGCTTAACTGAGCCACCCAGCGAGGAAAGTAATGGAGGGTCAACTTTTCAATTGTTGGATACTAAAAAACCTTTGTAAGTCTGAACCTTCGGTTCTTTTATTCTTGAACCTTCAATTCTTTTATTCTCTCAGTGATGAAAAGTGAGTGCTTTTCTGAGAATGGCCCTAATGGAGGCTGGTATATGCATCCATTATATAAGTAGTTCTTTTGCCTTGCTCTCTTTCTCCTATGCTTTCTCCCCCCTCTCTTATATGAGCTAAATTTAAGAGGCCAGAGAGAATAGTAACCAATTCTTTTTTTGCATCAGCCTTTGTCATCCAAAGAGAAATTTGCTTTCCCCTCCTCAGGCCACAGATGGCTGTGCTAGTAATTAATTAACCCCTTTCCCCTCAGAGTTGATGGCGTTTGGGCTTTTGAAAAAAGATGAGTCATGTGGAGTCTAACTTAGGTTCGAGGTTATGGGGTTGTAGTTTTAGACCTCCAGGACCGTGTACATAGACATTGGCCAATATTCCTTATTGATAGGTTTATAATTTATACCCCACTTCCTTTTAATAAAGATTATTGTAAGACATGTTACAATAAGGCTGCTAAAGTAAAAATTGAAATACAAGTCTCGTAGAGAGAGGGGAAACCAAACATCCCAAATTCTTAAGCTAATATATTTGCTGCAGTTGAGTGCCCTGGGAACCAAGGCAAAAATGGAAACCCATGGATACATGATTCTGCTTCCCTGAAGCAGACATAATCCTCAGATGCCAGTTTCTCTAAAAGGAATTTCACTGTGGAGCTCTTTATCTAAGAGATATAAGCCTGCATCATTTACAATATATACGATGACTCTAGATACAGATCAGGAAGCCATCAAGGCTTTTGCTTATGGCATATTAGTCGTGGCCCTTATCCTTCTCTTTCCCTCATTAACTCCTGTTCCTCCTTTAGACTTCAGTAGGGGCCACTTCCTTCAGGAAGTCTTTCATGATACTTCCTGCCCAGGCTGGGCTGGTTCCTCAGTGACACCATAATTCTCTGGGCGTATAGTTATCTCTGCACATCCGTATTGCTTTATGTTGTCCTTTACGACTAGACTGGAGTCCCTGGGTAGCGCAAACAGTTAACGTGCTTGGCTGCTAACCAAAAGGTTGGTGGTTCAAGTTCATCCAGAGCTGCCTTGGAAGAAAGGCCTGGTGATCTACTTACAAAAAAAATCAGACATTGAAAACCCTGTGGAGCCCAGTTCTACTCTGACACACATGGGGTCACCATAAGTTGGAATCAATTTTGAGGGCAACTGGTTTGTTGTTTTACAACTAGACTAAGTGTTCCTAGGACTGCTTTCTGGCACTGTGGTAGGTGTGTGGTCTGTTTGTTGAAGGAAGGAAGTTTTTTGATCTGGGTTAGAAAAGCAGTTTCCAAAAGTGGATGAAACCGGGTCCTGTAAATGAAGGTTATCAACTGATTTTTTTAGTGTCTGTCAGGAGTAGGTAGCTTGTCTGTGACACAGGAGAGTTGCAGATCTCCTTGTGCCTGTTGTACAGGAGCTGGCTGTCAGGTGTGAACTCAGGAGACCTAGGTTCTAATTCTGATTCTTCCACTAAGTAGAGGTATGCCATGAACATTTCTCAGGGTCAGTTTCTCCATGTGCAGAATGAGCATCCCAGGTCAGGAGGGCAGAGACTGGAATTCACCGCCCCTCCATGGTCCGTGCCCAGGGTAGGTGTCGCTCATTTCACCCATGAGCAGATGCAGGGCCAGGCTGCTTACAGTATCATTCCCAGAAGCCGCCCACAGTCTGTTGGGATTGGTGTTAGAAAAGAAACCTGTTTAATATCCATGGAGGAGGTTACCTTTGAGGTTCCTTTTAGCACTAACGATTCTAGAAAATTCCCCAATGTTCCTCCATCATCACTTCTTCCTTTATTTATTGTTTTCTCTCTCTTAATGCTAGTCTGTCCCTACTGGCCTCTCTCCAGAGACACCTGGCACGTTTTAATATGTCTCTTTGCTATGTTGTGTGTGGTATAAAGAACCAGACATTTCTCCAACTGCTCGTAAAAATTTAGACATAGATAAAGAGCTCCTTTTCCCAATTAATAGATGAGAGCATATGAATTACTTTATTTTTTGTGGGACATATGTTTAGTTCAGACTCCCTGAGGTCTAATTCAAATTATCGAAAACCTGGCCTCCACAGTGTAATTCACAGATGGTACTGACTGTAGCTGAAAAGAGAGAGAAAAAGAAAAAAAAAAAAAACACCGTGTTCAAAACACACAACTACTCAAGGGTTCTGAGCAGTAGGGTGTCCAGGGAATGGTGTTGGGGCTGAGCCCTACTGGGGAGCCTGCCCCCACCTCCCCCGACCCCGAATTCTTCCACTCTGGACCCAGCAGGACATCCTCCCTCTAGGTGGGGGAGTCTGTTCACTGTCCAGACTTCCAGGCTTTTGTCCATGTTTTCCCTGCCTCAGATGTCACCTTGTCTCTGTCAGGTACTTTCCTATGTTATTCAGCTATCTCATAGGTGATTATTGTCCCATTTTATAGACGAGGAAACTGAGGCTCAGAGATAATTAAGTAACCTACCCAGGTCACACAACTAGTAAGCAGCAGAGTAGAATGCACAGTGAGATCCTGGGCTTGATTCAGAAGCCCAGGTACCTCCTGCCTACCTTAAAGGGCATCCTGTGGGAGGCAAAGGAACAGTGACTTGAGCAGATGCTAGGATGGACATAGAGTCTGGAAAAGAAGCTGGTGGAATGGAGAATGTAAGGGAACAGGGAAGGGGATAGCACAGGATGAGGCTGGAAAGATAAGAAGGCCCCTGTTGGGAAGGGCATGACTGTCAGGCCTGGAGGTGGGGGGTGCTACTGGCATCTACTGGGCAGAGGTCATGGGTGCTGCTAAACACCCTATAGCTCACAGGATAGCCCCCCCACAGCAAAGGATTGTTGTTGTTGTTCGTTGCTGTCAAGTTGACTCCCAAGTCATGATGACCACATGTGTGCAGAGTAGAACTGCTCCATAGGGTTTTCTTGGCTGTGACCTTTCAGAAGCAGCAGATCACCAGGCCTGTCTTCTGAGGTGCCTCTTGGTAGATTTGAACTGCCAACTTGTCTACAAGTTGTCATGCTTAACTGTTTGCACCAGGATCATCCAGCATCTAATACCAATAGTATCAAGGTTGACAAACTCTGCTTTAGGGTTTCAGCAATATCTTTCCATCCTCATGACTGTCTGCCTGTGGGGAGTCAGCTCACCACAGCGATGGGGTTTCAGCGAAGCTGAGAAGGCTCCCTGAGTCATGCTCAGAGCTGAGTGTGGACAGAGGGCTGCGTGGAGGCGGCAGGAACTCTGGCTGGACTAACGGCCATGCGACCTTGGACAAAGCTCTTGTTGTCTGAAAGAGTTTTGGTTCCCTTACTTGTCTCTTGAGGAGAGTAAACCAGGAGATCTCTAAGACCCTTTCCAGCTCTCACATTCCCAGATTCTAGAATCCCTTCTTCTCTCATAGCCAGGCTTGATTCAAGGAAGGTGGGAAAAGAAATTTGATGAGACATCATTTCCTTTGCCCCTCTTACTAGTTTTTGTTTGCATTTATTTCATTCAGAAAAAGTAAAAGTGACACAATATTAGCTAAATATTTCAAGTGTTACTCCTTTTAATAAATTAAAACCAGAATGACAAACGTGAGCATGTTTCTTTTCTTTCGAGGAGAAATGACTTTAATATTATCAGAAGCATTTCTACTCCATAATGAAAATCCCTCATCTGATCACTTCCTGCAGGCAGACTTCTGTGAGCGTCTCTCCCATGATTCCACTGAGGCTGCAGGGCTCTCCCCAGACATCCCTGGCTGTAAGAGGAGGGGCCTTGTGAAGGCACGAGAACCTGTGATTCCAGGCTGTTTGGGTATTCCCCAGTTGATGCTGCAGACATTAAATCATCCTGAGTAACGATTACAGCTCCCAAAGCGCCCGGGCACGCACACGTGCACACGAGCAGTATCCTGGGAACTAGTGATTTTCTGTATGCGTGAATGGATAAATTGCACAAGGTTGGGGAGCAGGTTCTCCTTCTCATGGAAAGCTTCCCCTTGGGGATATGTAGAGCACGGTTCTGTCTCAGCAAGGCTTTTCAGATGATGATCAACTTAGGTCATCTCTGCTTTGACTTTTCCCTTTATCATTTTTTTTTATTGTGAAAAACCTCAAACATACAGAAAAGTTGCAAGACTAGTACAGTGACCACCTGTATGCCCACTACCTAGAATCAAGAATTGTTAATGTTTTGTTATACTTCCGGCGTAAATTATATGAACCTTTATGTGTAAATTATGTGAACCAGTTAAAAAGGCATTTTAATTTAATGTAGGCGGCATAATGGCGCATCACCCTTCAAACCTTCAACCTGAGTCTCCCTGGAATAACGGCATTTGTTTATATAACTGAAACACTTTCTCACGCCTAAGAAAATTTAGAATAATCCCTATCACATAGAATGTTGTGGGGTGCCATCAAGTGGGTTTCCACTCATAGCAATCCCATGTGACAGAGTAGAACTGCCCATACGGTTTTCTGGGTTGTAGTCTTTTAACAGAAGATTGCCTGCTCTTTCTCACGCAGAGCTGCTGGGTGGGTTTGAGCTACCAGCCTTTTGGTTAGCAGCCACGTGCTTAACCTGTGAGCCATCAGGGCTCTTATAGCATATAACATCTAGTCCATATTCAGAGTTTCCCAGTTGTCCCCCAATGTCTTTTTTAAACTGTTTTGTTTTTGTTCTATTTAAAACCAGGATCTCATCAAGGGTATACAGGCTTGCAAGTATTCTTGTATCTCTTCCGTCTCTTTTAGCCCCTAAAGATCTTCCGTCCTTTCTTAGTGACCTTGATTTTTTTTTTTTTTAAAGATGATCAAGACCAGTTGTTTTATACAATGTCCTACATCCTGGATTTATCTGATTATTTCCTTGTGATGGTGTTCCACTTGTCCCGCTATCCTGTGGCAAACCAAACCCACTGCCGTCAAGTCAATTCTGACTCTTAGTGACCCTGTTGGACAGAGTAGAACTGCCCTATAGAGTTTCCAAGGCTGTAAATCTTTACGGAAGCAGACTGCCACATCTTTCTCCTGCGGAGCTGCTGGTGGGTTCAGACCTTTCGGTTGGCAGCCCAGCGCTTAACCATCGCGCTACCAGAGTTCCTTATCCCCTGACAGTTAGGTCCAAATGCTTGTTTAGATTCAAGCTTGTTTAAATGCTTGCCAGGCGATGCTGGGTGCTTCTTAAGGTGCCAGATCCGACCACGTTGTCCCACTGTTACTGATGCTAAGTTTGATCACTGGCTCAAGGTGGTGATGCCAGATCTCTCCATTGAGTGGTATGTTTTCCCTTTGCAATTAGCCATGTGATCTGTGGGGAGATAATTTGGCACGGTATGTGTATCCATTGATGATTCTTGCTGGAATTATTTCACTGGGGATTGCAAAGTGGTGATTTTTCTAATTCAATCATTAGCTTGAATTACAATTCCTATAAAGGAACTGTAATGACCAATTTTTAGAGAAAGAGCTTGGTGTAATAATCTCCTATAATGGTGGCAAGTAAATCTTCCTCTTTGGATATCACTACAGATTCATGGGTTTTTATTTAGTCAGTGTTTTATAGTTAATAATAATTTTTTTGATGCCGAAATTATCCCAGATTTGGCCAGTGAGAGCTCTTACAAGCTGCCTTTTATGTGATTTGAAGATGCCCCTCTTAGCCCTGAAGTACTTCTTTTCTTAAACAGAAACTACCCTTGGCTCATCCATTTCGCCAGGGTTCCCTCGTTCCTGTGAGTGGAGATTGGTTATTTGGAACTTGAGTCTTCACATTAGCTGTGTTCATTGCAACTGGGGTGTTACTATTTTTTGGACATTTTGGTGAGCAGAATTAGGAAATATTAAAAAAAAAAAAAATCGTGAGTTTATATTGGTATTTCCACTTCAAATGTAAGATTTCAATTTTCTTTTCCTTAATGTCTTTTATTTCTTTTCTCTTACACTGAATATCTTGGTTCCTAATAATATTAGTGTAAGATAGCTTCAAAATGATAATGTCCATTACTTTTAATAATAAAATTTTGAGCAAAACATAGTTTTTTTTGTAGTTCATTTTTGTCTTTAGTGTATAGTGCATTAGGATATACAGTCAGTGGTGTATTCAAAAGCTATATGAAATAATTCTTTTTTCGGTGCGGTTATGTTGCTAATTTGCTATTCTGTTTAGGTTCATTTTTTTGCCATTAAAAAAATAAACTTTTTTGAGGTATAATGTGCATATAATAAAATGCACCCATTTTAAGTGTTTTGCCTAATATGTATACACCCGTGTAACCACCACTACAATCAAGAGAGAGAACATTTCATCACCACAAGAACTTTCCTTGTGCCCCTTGCAATCAATCCCCTCCGCACTGACCCCCAGCCCTCAAACAACCGCTGATCTACTTTTTCTCACTAAAGATTAATTTTACCATTTCTAGAATTTCATATTAATGAAATCATAGAATGGTGTTGTTGTTAGGTGCCATCAAGTTGGTTCCAACTCAGCGACCCTATGTACAAAAGAATGAAACATTGCCCGGTCCTGTGCCATTCTCACAATCATTGTTAGGCTTGAGCCCATTGTTGCAGCCCCTGTGTCAATCCATCTTGTTGAGGGTCTTCCTCTTTTTCGCTGACCCTCCACTTTACCAAGCATGATGTCCTTCTCCAGGGACTGGTTCCTCCTGATAACATGTCCAAAGTATATGAGATGAAGCCTTGCCATCCTTGCTTCTAAGGAGCATTCTGGCTGTACTTCTTCCAAGACAGATTTGTTTGTTTTTATGGTAGTCCACGGTATAGTCAATATTCTTCACCAACACTGTAATTCAAAGGCATCAATCTTCTCTGGTCTTCCAACCACAGAATAGTACATCTTTACGTTTAGATCCTTTTACTTGGCCTGATGTTTTGGAGAATCATAAATGTTGCTGTTTATCCATTCACCTGCTGATGAATTTTGAGGTTGTTTCTAGTTTTTGGCTCTTACGAATAAAGCTACTCTGCACATTCATCTGCAAGTCTTTTTGTGGATATATGAATTCATTTCTCTTGGGTAATTACCAAGGAATGGGATTGCTGGGTTGTATGATAAGTATATATGTAACTTTGCAAGTAACTGCCAAACTGTTTTCCAAAGTGGTGGTACTATTTTACATTCCTACCAGTAATTTATGTGTGTTTCATAGTGTCACATCCTCACCAATACTGTCAGTACTTTTCATTTTAGCCATTCTAATAAGCATGTGATTTTAATTTGTATTGTTTTCCTTTCGATTTTGGTTCTTTGGTTATGTAAAACATTTGCTGGTTCAAAAGCCAAAATTCTGTGTAAAAATATGTTTACTGAAGTCTCAAACTTTTATTTTTCTCAATCTATGATTGAAGGTGTGGTTTAAATGATTGCAGAGTCTATTGGGCACCTACTATGTGCTAGGTACTGTGGTAGGCGCTGGGTAATGAGCAAAAACGGACACAGCTCCCACCTTCATAGAGCTTACGTATTAGCAAGGGGAGATAGACTCTGCTCACACAACCTTACAAATAAATGTAAACTCACTGTACCTCTGACATGTGCTGTGTAGGGAAAGGAGAGGGCTAAGGCTGTTGTAGCTAGATCTCATCTTGGTTTCCCAAGAAAAAGACGTTGTTGACATGCTCCCTCCCTTCGTACTTGTTGAAAAATTTCTCAAGTGCTGTAACTCCAAGACCTGTACAAACAGGCTAAACCCTGGGAAAGCAACCAACGCCCCACTCTGGGAACCCAGGTCTTTCAGGGAAGCTGTGATGAGCCTTCACATGACACTTGGCTGTAGATGAAGTCTTACAGATAACGTTTCTTACAGAACCTGCTTGAAACACACTTTGAGTGTCTTGGAAAAAAAAAAAAAACATGTTAATAATGCATGGTTTATATTTAAGTTGTTAAAAGCCGTTTTTTGTTTTATTTTTAACATTGTAGATATTGACACTGGAGTCGAATAGTGGCCTATGTGATTAAAGAATATCAATGCATGTTATTTTAATCAGTACTTTTTCCCCCCTCTGTTATAGCTTTGCTGTGAGTCGGAATTGACGCAACGGCAGTGGGTTTGGTTAATGCATATTATGTCTTGTAGGTTTGTTGGAGATTTTGTTTTTGCCTATGAGACATCTCATAGTTTTTAGATTTGAGACTTTGGTTTATGTTATAATTACCTGAAGGTCATTCTGACCTACTACAAAACACCAGCAGTCATCATGATGAGGTTGACCCTTAAGTCTGAAATTCTTGGAAATTTTGATTTTATGTTGCCATAGTTAAATTCATACGCTGTAGTTAAAATCAATTCTGTAAAGTGTTTTCTATAAGATATAGTTTCAGCCTGCTGTTGTAAAAGCTATATGGAGAAACTTGGAAGTTTTGTTGCACTGTTTGTAATTTTTGTGTGTGGTTACATGATTGAAGCATAATAGTAATCATTGATGATGTTGATATTAAAGAATTCTACAGAGGATGTTTTTAGTAACAACATACTCTTCTAATACTGTAACCCTATTTTTGTGTTTTAAAGCTTATTTCCCTTTTTTACAAAGATGAATTCTGTTCTTTCCAAGTATGCAATATTGTACATGACTGTGGAAGTTATCGGCATTTTTTTCCCCCTGCCTGATCTCTATCCTC
This sequence comes from Dugong dugon, assembly GCA_030035585.1. Lineage (NCBI taxonomy): Eukaryota > Metazoa > Chordata > Mammalia > Sirenia > Dugongidae > Dugong > Dugong dugon. Next base: position 98,722,609 of record CM057472.1, on the reverse strand, counting down.
CCTGACTTGGAGAAATTGTCAGGGAATTATTATGCATATTGTGGCATATAGATTCCAAGAGTGAATTTCTAGGGTAATCAATTCCGTTTTTTATCTTGTCAGTCACGGTCCTGGCGGGAGACAGAAGGCATCCTCAAACAGAAGTATCTGAGGAGGCGTTAATAAAGGACTAGTTCACAGGGGTGGGCAGGGATGTGGGAAACCAGCCAAGGATGGTGCACTATCTCTGGGAGTGGTGGTGGGGGTGGGGGTGCTACAGCACCAGGGTCTGAAGGGGCAAGGGAAAGGAGCAGGTACCAGAACCATAAAAAGTGGCTGAGGTTATGGGCCTGACAGGTGCTGTGACCTTTGGTAGAAGGATGCAGCTCACCCGTTGGAACCCCCGTCCGCCAGAGAGGGAGCCAGAGGAATAAATACCCTGATCTCACTCTTCCTAACTTTCCTTGAGTCACCAGTGCTCCCCTTGGTGCAGCCAGACAGGAAGCCAAGTGGGCAAAGGAGCCCTTGATGCATCCACAGTGTCAGTGGGTACAGGGTGGGGGAGGGTAGAGAGTGGCTCTGGGGGCAGATGGACTATATCCGGCGCTTATACAGTATATAATATAGAAATGGAGGTGAGGGACCAACATCCGTAATAGTGGTTCCCATGTGTCTTGAATACCTAGTAGATTTCTATGCTTAGCCCTGACAGATATCCAAGTGAGTAAGGCTTAGGGTGGTCAAGTGGGTTACTATGAGAGTGTCTTTTTTTTTTTTTTCTTTTTAATATTTAGGCCTCTTTCTTTAATTAAAAAACCTAAACAAAACCCAAAACTCCTTTCAGCTTGTTTCTGATAGTCTCCATTTTCAACCATTTGATAATTGCTTTCGCATCATTGGAAGATGGTACAAAATCAGGGGAGATTCTTCCAAAAGAAGTCTCCTTTCCTTGAGGGCCACCTTTAAGAATGAAGAGGACAGAACCAGCTGATAAGAGCAGTGAGCATCTTCACAAGTTCTTTTTATGTATGTATGAAAAGCCTGTCTGCACTGGGTGACTGTTGGGTATTATCGTGCAGATTCACCAAGGCTTATATGGTCAGAGTAAATTGTTTCTTTTGGACATTGTAACAATGCTGCTTTCCATCCAAGAATAGGTGGTAAGCTGTAATTTGTAGTTGTCCACAGCTTGTAGTTGTCCCTAGGGCTACCACATGGGGGAAGAAAGTATTACTGAAACCTGATTATAGATGCTGTGTTTGGTTGTTGTTTTGGGGAATAGCTCAACAACTGGAACACCCTAAGTATAACTTGGAAACCCTGGTCACATAGTGATTAAGAGCTATGGCTGTTAACAAAAAGGTCGGCAGTTCAAATCCATCAGGCTCTCCTTGGAAACTCTGTGAGGCAGTTCTACTCTGTCCTGTAGGGTCACTATGAGTTGCAATCGACTCAACAGCAATGGGTTTGGTTTTTTTGGTTAAGTATAGCTTATTTCTTTGTGTTGTCTTAAAAGATTGAAAACAGTTCATACATCTGTTCTTTCATTCGTTCTCTCTGTCCATCCCTCCATCCCTCCTTTTCTTCCTTCCATACACATACACAGAGTTTACACAAACGTGTGCACATACATATACTTATAAGTAAGTATACTTACAGTATATCAAGAAGTGTCAGTCAAGTTCTCACTGTGGTGTGTCGACCCCCCAGACCACATAGATCTTACCTCTGGAGTTGCATGTAATTTAGGGGCTGTATTTGTTTTGCCAAACCAGTGGGTGCCCAGAGTAGATCACTCCAGAGAACAATGTGGACTCCAGCTTTCTCTCACTCAATTTTAGAACATGCCTGTCAAACCAAAGTCCTTTCACTGCTTATTCTCTTTACTATTTTCCCTACAGTAGCATATGATTTTAAGACCCTCCTTCTTGCCAGTGAATTTAGAAACATTTGGATCCCGCCTGTGTGTGGAGAGTGTATAAAAGTTGTCCTTCCTTGTGGTGATTATATTTGTTTTGATACAGTCTGTTAGGCAAGTGTTGGAACCCTCTGAACCATACACACATATTTGAAAACGTTCTAGCAGGCTGGATTTCTCATGGAAGCAATGTAGTTTGGTGGAAAGACAGAGGCCACCCAGAACACCTGGGTCTGAATCTGGCTCTACCCTTTGCTGACTGTGATCTAGGGCAAACTCCTACCCTTTTGAAGCTTTTTTTCTTTTTTTTTTAAAATCTATGTCAAACCAAATGCCGTCGAGTTGATTCTGACTCATGTTGACCTCATGCGTACCAGAGTGGAACTGTGCACCGTAGAATTTCCAATGGCTGAGTTTTTGAACATAGGTTGCCAGGCGTTTCTTCTGAGGTGCCTCTGAGTGGACTTGAATATTTAACCTTTGAGTTAGCAGTTGAGCGCATTATCTGTTTGCACCACCCAGGGACTCCTTTTAATTTATGTTATTGTTAGGTGCTGTCGAGTTGATTCTAACCCATTGCGACCCGATGTATAACAGAACAAAACGCTGCCTGGTACTTGTGCCATGCTCACAATATGTTTGAGCACATTGTTGCAGCCACTGTGTCAGTCCGTCTTGTTGAGGGTCTTCTTTTTTGCTGACCCTCTACTTTACCAAACATGATGTCATCTCTAGGGACTGGTCCTTCTTGATAACATGTCCAGAGTAAGTGAGACAAAGTCTTGTTATCCTCACTTCTGTGCAGCATTCTGGCTGTGCTTCTTCCAAGGCACATTTTGTTCATTCTTCTGGCAGTCCACGGTGTATTCAACATTCTTTGCCAACACCATAATTCAGAGGCATCAATTCTCCCGTCTTCCTTGTTTGTTGTCCAGCTTTTGCGTGCATGCAAGGTAATTGAAAATACCATGGGTTGGATCAGGCATACCTTAGTCCTCTAAGTGACACTTTTTGCTTTTGAACACTTTAAAGAGGTCTTTTGCAGCAGATTTGCCCATTGCAATACTATAGATTGGTTTAATTCTCTTCTTAGGTTCTTTCATGGCACTGTTTGGGGCCACGTGAAGTGTTTGAGGACACAAATGGAAAGCTGGTGTTTTGTCTGTGGTAGTTGATGTACCAGTAAACACACATATAAGGTCATAATGATAATAGTAACTTCTGGCTTTGATTGTTATCCAAAATGAGTGATTAAATGAGTTTTCGCCATGATGAAAGAGTGCGTGTGTGTGTGTGTGTGTGTGTGTGTGGCACACATGTACAGATGTCTCAGGGAGCATTTGTGTGCACGCTTTCATTTAAGAATGCACATTCATTAATACAGTGGCTGATCTAAAAATCATTCATGATTTAACTTGGAAATGTGTGATGTGGGTTGTTGCAGCTGGCTAACTACCTAATGGTATTTGTCATAGACTGTTTTTGGTGGTGAGGCTTGTTTATAGCCTCCTGCATCACAAACTGCTTGCATTTGACCTTAAGCAAATTTGATAACTTGTCTGAACCTCCGTTTTCTTATCTGTAGATTAATAAGGCTACCTGCCTCATCTGTTTGCTGGGAGAATAAATGCCGTTATGCATGTAGAATGCTTAGGATGGCCCTTGGCACATAGTCTGTTCTCAGGTAATGTCAACGGTTAATTGCTACCACCACCACCATGACCCGGTGGTGCAGTGGTTAAGCGCTTGACTGCTAACTGAAAGGTTGGTGGTTTGAATCTACCAGCTGCTCTGCAGAAAGTCCTGGCCATCTGCTTCCAGAAAGATTACAGCCTAGGAAACCCTGTGGGGCAGCTCTGCACTATCATATAGGGTCGTTATGAGTCTGAATCCACTGACGTCATACAGCAACTACCATCAGTACTGCTGAAAACGTTGGCGTAGACCTTGAGTATATCCGAGTCGGACTGACATTTTGCCAGCTGACTCAGCAGTACACTGAATGAGTTAAAAATGTCTCATGGATAAAGTTTCCACAGACAATCAAGGGCTGGCTGTTTTTGGTGACCTTAATCAGTAATTGAAGTGTGGTCTGAGAGAATGGTTGATGAGTCTCTCAGTGAGTTCCTGGGCAATATGCCTAACTTGCCTGTGCCTCCTGTCCGCTGTGAGGGATAGGAATATTGACTGAGGAGTCCTTCCCAGGATACAGGTCAGGACCAGTGACATGGTGGTCATACGGCTTTTTCCCATGATTCATTATAATCAGGTAGCTGTTAAGCCTTGGCAGAGTTCCTTTCCTGGGGCTCTCTTCTCCCTATCAGGTTGCCCCGTGGAATTGTCAGTTATTAATCAACTAGATGGGCTGCTGGTCGACTCTCTGGAGGACTGCTGTCTTGTGTTCTGCTGCCTCAGGTTGCAGTGAGTTCTCAGGTGAGCTGAGAAGTATCCAGAACCAGGTGCACTGTCCCAGGTGCCCTGTGTCCCTGTAAAGATCTTCTGGGTCACTGTGACATAGCCCAGGGTGAATCTCCATAGCAACCAGTGGTTGGTTTCCTTTCTAGATGATGTGCATCGTGTTATCACCCAAAACCAGCAAGTTGTGGGATAGGTATGCAAATACGAGGTCAGCAGCACCCACCTTGTTTGAGTCCTCAAAAGAGCACAATTTGCCAGGAAGATGGCTTGATGGAGTTGAGTACCAGTGTGATTTGCCTTTTAAATGCTCTGAAATAGGCATCAAGGAGACTAAGTGTGAGCGCAGCTGGGAGGTTTTGGAAGCAGACTTCCAAAGCAGACTGACAGGCGGTGGCTGTCTAGACAGCTGCTGGGGCAGGTAGCTCCACTTTGCTGCATTTCTTGAGTGATTGTTACTGCTCTTTCTGTGGCCTGGGTCAAGCTAGGCTTTTTGGGTAGGCTCTCCTCACTTAATTTTTTCCTCAGCCGTCTTACCTGTTAATCACAGAATCCATTCAGTCTGTCTCCGTCTCCCTTTTTCTTTCTCCCTTCTCCCCTCATTTGGTTTCCCTAGCACTTAATGGGGGGCAGTGATGGTTCAGTGGTACAATTCTCACCTTCCATGTGGGAGACCCGGGTTTGATTCCTGGTCGCACACCTCATGTCAGTGGTGGCTTGCGTGATGTTGCTGTGATGCCAAGCAGGTCTTCAGCAGTGCTTCCAGACTAAGATAGACAAGAAGGAAAGACCTGGCGATCTACTTCCAAAAATCAGCCAGTGAAAACCCTACGGATCCCAACGGTTCGGCCTGCAACAGGTTATGGGGATGGCGCAGGATTGCAGGGCAGGTTCTTCCACTGGCTTTGGGGCCTTCTGCACCCAGGTGAGTTGAGGCAGCTTTATGTTCCATTGTGCACAGGGTCGCCATGAGTTGGGGGCCGACTCCACGGCAGCTAACAACAACAAGCACTGAATAAGGCCTAGATTTCCTTTTGGGGCCTTGGTAGTGCAGTGGTTAAAGAGCCCAGCTGCTAACCAAAAGGTCAGCAGTTCGAATCCACCAGTCGCTTCTTGGAAACTCTATGGGGCAGTTCTGCTCTGTCCTTTAGGATCACTAAGAGTCAGAATCGACTTGACAGCTACAGGTTTGGTTTGTTTTTGGTTTTAGTTTCCTTTTGGAATTCTAAATCAGCCCCTCTTAATCTGCATTTTTCTCCAGAGAAAGATTCTCCCCTTCTCCCACCCCAACACCCTGGGGTACCCTCTGCTCCTAAGGCGCTGTGTCCATATCTCAATTCCAGCACTTACAACGTTCTGTGGGCCGTACAGCCTCTCCCAGGTGGGTCATGCAGAGTTGCAGATTTATCTTCCTAGCATAATGCCGTAATCTCCGGCATTCAGTCTGTGCTCAAACACTGTCGAAAGGGTCTCCATGCTGTTGGAATACTTATGCTAGAATTTAAAGACATTATAAAAGGCAATTTCTTCTTGAAAATGGGTTGATTGGTTACAGCAAGAGGCTATGGCCAAAAGCTGGATTCACAAGCCAGGAAATCCTAGCAGGGCCCCTTGTTGACCACCAGGGAGAGTGGCTAACTGCTCCCATGGTTAATGGCTACTTCTTAAAGAACAAAGAAACAACCTAGTGTGCATGCTTTATTGAGAGAGAGAGTCTTTATGATCATCTTTTTAAAAAAAAATAAAAGGCCATCACTGTTAACAGGTCCAGGACACAGACCCTGTAACCATAACTTTTATCTGGCCAGGTACATTCAGCATCAACTTTTAGTTATGGAAATAAGGTGATCAAATTATATATGCCAGTTAGATAAGATCATACTGAACGCTTAAAAATAGATGAGTAACTACTGACAACAAGAAGATAAAGTGGCACTAGGTGGGCCAGTTGTAATCCAACCAAGGGTGTCTCTGTGTTCCAAACCCACATGTGCCTTTATGACCCTCTGTAAAACGTTTATTGCGCTAGTAATCATCTGCAATATCTGAATCACCTTAAAGAAAGCAGAGGTACTAGAAAGCGTGCAAGTTCCATCCAGAGCTGGAGCTGCCTTTCACCCCCCCACCCCCAACACACACTTCATATAATTAATGTTTATAAAGTCCCTTACTGGGTCTTGAACTTTTAAAATAACTGGGTTTTTATTTATGTCATGAATGGTGAATTTTACTCCCTCATATATATTAGCTTTAAGTCAGTTTGCCACTTAAATGGCGGGGGCAGGGGGGGGGAATGAAAAAGGCAATTTAATGTATATGTTTTTTATTCTACCATGCATCCTCTTTGTAATGTACTTACGCAATTCTAACTTTAAGGTTGTGGGTGTGATACCGATGATTGTTTTTTTTTAAAACAAGGAATTTATCAACATTCAGGACAACTTTATTATATCATTGCACATTCCTGTTTCGTATCAGGTGACATATAAAACCCTCTAGATTTGCATATCTTTGTTTTTATTATAAAGTTATTAGCAGTTAAATGGTCGTGTAGAATTTATCCGTATCTCCACCTACTCATTCTGTGCCTGTGTGTATATGTGGGTTGTGCTACGCAATTTCTTGAATTCATGTGACCGTAGTAATTCAACTTTTTGAAGTGATGTAGCGTATCTGGTATTGTTGTGTGCCATCGAGTTGATTCTAATAGCGACCCTATAGGACAGAGTAGAACTGCCCCCTAGAGTTTCCAAGGCTGTAATCGTTTTGGAAGCAGACTGCCACATCTTTCTCCTGAGGAGCAGCTGGTGAGTTCAAACTGCTAACCTTTCAGTTAGCAGATGAGCACTTAACCACTGAGCCACCAGGGTGCCTCCGTGACTGGTATTAGAATGATATAAAATGACCAGCTTTTTATACTTCTTGTGCTTTTTGAGAATGTTTGAAAAATTTAAAAACCTCTCTCTGTCTGCAACTGGACTAAACCAAAAGCTAAGAAGCTTCCTGAATACAACCAAACTACTTTGAGGGACTGAGTAGCAGGGGTGGGGGTCTGGGGACCATGGTTTCAGGGGATATCTAAGTCAATTGGCATAACAAAGTTTATTAAGAAAATGTTCTGCATCCCACTTTGGTGAGTGACGTCTGTTGTCTTAAAAGCTTGTGAGTGGCCATCTAAGATGCATCCATTGGTCCCAACCCACCTGGAGCAAAGGAGAATGAAGAACTCCAAAGACACAAGGCACATATGAGTCCAAGAGACAGAAAGGGCCACATATACGAGAGACTCCATCAGCCTGAGACCAGAAGAACTAGATGGTGCCCAGCTACCACCAATGACCGCCCTGACAGGGAACATAACAGAGAGTCTCTGGGGCAGGAGAAGAGTGGGGTGCAGAACTCGAATTCTAGTAAAAAGACCAGACTTAATGGTCTGACTGAGACTGGAGGATCCCTGGAAAGCATGGCCCCCAGACTCTCTGTCAACACAGAACTAAAAGCATTCCCGAGGCCAGCTCTTCAGACAAAGGTTAGACTGGACTATGGGACATAAAATGATACTTATGAAGAGTGTGCTTCTTAGCTCAAGTAGGTACGTGAGACTAAATGGGCAGCTCCTGTCCAGAGGCAAGATGAGATGGCAGAGGGGGACAGGAGCTGGTTGAATGGACATGGGAAATCCAGGGTGGAAAGGAGGAGTGTGCTGTCATATTTTAGGGAGAGCAACTAGGGTCACATAACAATGTGTGAATAAATTTTTGTATGAGAAGCTGACTTGCACTGTAAACTTTCACTTAAGGGACAATAAAAAAAAAAAGTTAACAGAACAAAACTTCTCTGTGTCTGTATTCTTTTTCATCCTGCCTACATACGTAGTACTGTGAGGTTTCATGTAGGGGAGATTAATTACCCTTATTTGGTAAAGGCCCACAAAGGACAGATTAGGGAAACTAATTTGGGAGGATCCCAAGATTTAGTTGGCTAAAAACAGTGATTTTAAAGATGAAATATGGGGATATGTTAGTGTGTGTGTGTGAGAGAGAGAGAGAGAGAGAGAGAGAGAGAGAGAGAGAGAGAGAGAGAGAGTGTGTGTGTGTGTGTGTGTGTGTGTGTGTGTGTCCCTTTCGTGTACTGGAACTCACCAGTGTAGAGTTTGACAATATTTATAAGTAAATATATTTTGGGTGTTTGGGTGATTGATCACTTTGTTATTGTTGATAGTGTACCAGCTCTTGACTGCTTTGGCAGTTGGGAAACAATAGTCTAGAGACCACAAAAAATAACTCATTTCAACCCAAACACTTGCCAGATCTGTCAGCCTTTGTAAAATGACTTCAGTTTTGCATGCTGTCTGGTCCTCCCCTGTGGAAATCACATTGAGGGAGGATGGCTAACAGAAGGAGGTGACAGGGCTGCATCAGATACGGAGTAACTGAGGAAAGATTCCTGCAAAGCAAAAACCAGTACAAACCAGTTGCTGTTGAGTTGACAACAACTCATGGAGACCCCATGTGTTTCAGAGTAGAACTGTGCTCTGTAGGGTTTTCAGTGGCCCATTTTTCAGAGGTAGATCACCAGGCCTTTCCTTTGAGGTGCTGCTAGGTGAACTCAAACCTGCAACCTTTCAGTTAAGAGCCCAGCACGCTAGCTGTGTGCACCATCTAGGGAGTTCTGCAAAGCATAAGCCCTGGTAAACTCTGATAAACTCAGGCTCCTTTCCTAGTGCTCTGTCTCCACTGTATTCCACTGTAGGAGCTCTCTCCTGGAGAGGAATTTGGTTTAGGCAAATCTTGGGGTTATACTGGTTTTATCGAGGTGTCAGTGCAAGGCGATTGTTGATTCTTCCCCTACAGGTTAACCGCCGCCTACACACACACCTGTCGACTTCTGCTCTATAGAGATGAAGTGTTTCCAAGAGTACATACCATCCTACCTTGAGCCTAGAGGGAATCCTCCGCTCCCCCCGCATCCAGGGATACTCACGAATGTAGGAAGTGGGTAGAAACACCGAAGTGCACGTGTGAGGAGCTGTGGGGCAGTACAATCATTAGAGAGTTCATGTTTCAGGGTATTGTACAAGTGACACATTAATCATGATTTCCATCTTTATAGTTTTAAAAACATGTCTGTAAAATAATAGCAAGAATATTGCCGGAGTAGAGGTGATTTCTGTATCTGATATTCAGAGGACACGTTGTTAGTGAGTTTGCAAAATTTTGTGGCTGTGATTATGAGGGACTCTGTTTTCAGCTCTTGGTCTCCCGGTGCTAACATGCTGGAGTTGTCCAAGAGGTGTTGAAGCCTGTCCCCCCTGTCTGCAGGGGCCACTCTCCAGGAGCTGGGACTAGTCTGGGCCAGGCAGGGTCTTGAGAGAAAAATTCCTGCGTGATCTAAAACCCAAAAACCCAAACCTGTTGCTGTCGAGTCGATTCTGACTGATGGCGACCCTAGGGGACAGAATAGAACTGCCCCATAGAGTTTCCAAGGAGCACCTGGTGGATTCAGACTGCCAACCTTTTGGTTAGCGGCCGTAGCACTTAAGCACTACACCACCAGGATGGGGTATTTTAATCCCTGGATGGTGCAAATGTTTAGTGTGCTCAGCTGCTAACCAAAAAGTTGGTGGTTCCAGTCCATCCTTTTCCATCCCTTCTTCTGCTTTTGTCAAAACTATTGGAGAGAAAGGCAGGTCATTTAAAACACTGCTGAACAGTTGTTGGGGAACTCTTAAATGTCCAGTGTGATTTTTTTCTTTTTTAAAAATCTTTCACTTCTGGAGTAGTTTATATATTTTGTTTTGGGAAATGAACAATTTTCTATCTAGAATAAAACACTTGGTGGTCAGTTTTGGTCTCCCTCCCCTGCTCCCCCTCCCCCATACACTTGGCTAGTTCATCAGATCATTTTCTTAATAAAAAAAAACCAAAACCAAACCCATTACCGTCAAGTCGATTCCGACTCATAGTGACCCTGCAGGACAGAGTAGAACTTCCCCATAGGGTTTCCAAGGAGCAGCTGGTGGATTTGAACTGCTGGCCTTTCGGTCGACACTCATAGCTCTGAACCAGTATGCCACCAGGGCTCCTATTTGCTTAATACTTTTAAAATTTTAAAATTTCCTCTGAAGTCTTCAGCTATAGATTATAGAATTTTAGAACAGAAGGCCTTTTAGAGATGGCTGCTGACCAAAAGTTGGCAGTTCAAATCCACCAGCCACTCCTTGGAAACCCTGTGGGGCAGTTCTAGTCTGTCCTGTAGGGTCACTATGAGTCGGAATCGACTCGATGGCACACAACAATAAAAACAACAACAACAGCACTTGCTGAAATGTTTTGTTCTGGTTCTCTCTCATGTGTTTTGAAGTTGAGGTGGATACTTGATGGATGTCATGGCTGTTTGTGAGAATAAGTTTTTCTCTGTCAGTTGTTTTCTAGTGTTAGCCACCATCTCCTGTAACTTTCTTCAGCAGAAAAGAGAATTCAGTTCATTAAATGCCTTTTACATGGTGGGTATGGTGTTAGGTACGTACATACTTTATCTCATCTAAGCCTTAACATGACTCTTAGGGAAGGTAGTAGTATCTTTAATGTATAAATGAAGAAGGACAAGTGGTTTATCCCCAGTAACACAGCAAGTCAGCAGTGTAGACAAGAACTATACAGGTCGATCTCGTTGCTTGGGAGCTGTATGTGGGAGTGCCCCCTGAGAAAGCCCTGTACTGCTTATGACCCCTCTCAATGGCACACTGGCGTGGATTAGTTTGTATTATTTACCCGTCACCATCTTGAAAGGCCTAGAGAGCATGAGTCTAAGGGAGTAAAGCCCCATACAGGTGGTTGGGTGGGAAGGTAGGTAGAGGTGCAGTGAGGAGCCTGGTGGGGGCAGGGGGTGGCCCAGGTGGGAGGTGGAGGTGCTGCCCTGACAGGAGTATGGCATTGAATGGGTCCACAGGGGAAGCTGGTGTGAGACCTGTAGGGCAATACATATTTTTTATTGTTCTAAAATTACATATAACACATTTTCCAATTTAACGTTTTTCATACATATAATTTAGTGACATAAATCACACTAGTTATGTTGTGCAACCATCACCAGTATCTGTCGCCAGATTTCCATCACCGTAAACAGAAACTCAGTGCTTCCTAGACGATTCTTCTTTCCTCCACGCTGTTCTGCCCCTAATAACCACTGATACACTTTAGTCTCTGTACATTGCCTGTTGTAGATAGTTCATGGACATGACAGCCTTTGTCCTTTTGCGATTGACTGACTTCGCTCAGCTTGATGTTTTCAAAGGTCTGAGGGATGTACTCTTTCAACGACCCCCTTCTTATCTTTTTCCTCCTTCAGTGGGTTGTGCAGTTCTTTTTAGGTACTTGCTTCCTGCTTGCTGTCCTTCTGAGGGTCTGAATCCTGAGGAAGTAGACCCTACCTTCATGTCCAGGTGCCCTGCCCAGGGCCTTTACAAGTGACTGGCCTCAAAATGAGGCCCAAGAGGTGTCCTTTGTTTAGGCCCATGGTGGTGTGAATGAGATGGAACTACTGAGATCTCGATTCGGGCCTTGTCTGGTAGTCAAGGATGAGTTTTGTAGGAATGGGGGAACCTGAGTCTCTGAGAAGATGTGCGCTACATGCCCCCTTCCAGCACCCCTCCCTTACTTTCTCTTTCCTTCCACTCTTTCCTTGGAACATGCCTCCCCTCTCAGTGACCCACTTTCTCTCTCCCCCTCTCTTCCCCTCTAAGGCCAGCTTGGCCTTGAGGAGCCTGAGTAGGAGCTGGGTCCAGAGTAGAGGGTGGGGGGCAGAAGTGCAGCGCCGGTGGGAATGGGGCCCTGTACCAGGCTGTTCCCAGGGAATTAGTTAGTCTACATAGTGCAACAATCAGGGTGTTTTCCAGATTTTTCTTTCTGGGAGAAGACTTTAAATCTCCCTTCCAGATCCTGGAAAACTTCCTGTATGTGGGGCAGAATGGCAACTTGATGAAAAATGCCAACTCTAGAAACCCCTCCTTACAAAGCTACTGTTTTTTTGGTGAGAAGTGACAATAACAGTTCTGAATTCCATTGTAACCCAAGGATCCCCAGTGGCCAGAGGCCCAACCTTTCCAGCTAGGGAAAGCTTCGTGTTCATGAGTCCCCTCCCTTATTTAAGGCCAGCTGCTTCTGCCCAACCGCTAACTCCACCCACTCCAGGTCCATTCTCTCATTTAGCTCTTCTCCCCACCTCTGCCCAGTGCAGTGTGGAGAGCAGGAGGAAGGCAGCAGGTTGTTCACTCTTGAGGGCAGGGGTCCGCCTTGGGAAGCCCTGGACCACCACATTGTTCTGGGCACCCAGGGGGTCTTGATGCGCAAAGAAGTGACTCAAAGCCAGCTGCTTCCGCAAAGCCACATACCCCTCCAGGCGTCACTCCAGTGGCCTGTTCTTTGCTTTGTTCTGTTTTGATCTTTCCATTTCCACCTCCATCTTAGGCATCTGATATAAAATGCTTCCTTTGGACCAAGGAAAGTAACATCAGACAATGGAAAACAGATAGTCATATTTGGTTATTAACAAAAGCTGTTATTTGTTGAGTTGTTACTATGGGCCAAGCACTGTATTATCTCATTTAGTCCTTACAACAGTCCTATGAAGCAGATATTTCTCATATCACTCCCAGTTCATAGATGAGGAAATGGAAGCTTAAGGTCACACAGCTGGGAAATCGAAAGAAGACTTGGAGCCAGATCTTTCTGACTCCAAGGTTCAGGCCAACAAAGCAAGGGCTGCCCTTTGGAAGCACAATCATGAGTTTCTCACTGACTTTACAGATGTGTAGTACTGGCCCTAAACAGAAAAAATGGCAGTGGTGGGAAGCTGAGAAGGAGATAGAGAAACGAAGGCCCGTATATATCAATTATAATAAATAACACATTGCTCAGAGTTACCCAAAGCATAGAATTATGTGTTTGGGGGATGATTTAGTCTGACCACCTAATTTATATATGAGGAAACTGAGAACAAGAGAGGGGAAGTGAGCTGAACATACTCGTGGTGATTTTGGAAGGCAATGATATTAGGTGCAGCTCAACAAATAATACATGTACCTGTTATTAATGAGCATGCTTATTACAGTCTGTGTCTACACCTTCTGTCTCCCTTCCTCACCCCAGGACTTCTCCTTCCTGCCTTGGAGCACGTGACTTGGATCACCATCCACATCCTTCTCCCCAGTCCCACGGGACCCAGCCCAACTCTCTTAGTCCCTGAAGACCTTTACCTGGTTTCTTAGGCTCCCAAAACTACGGAGTTTTGAGCCTGAGCCCCAGGTTCAAAATAATAGAAACTGTAGGGGAGGGATCAACAAATTATAGACTATTGGCAAAATCAAGCCTGCCACCTGTTTTTATAAATAAAGTTTTATTGGAATACAGCTGTGTTCATTTGTTTGTGTCTATGGTTGCTTTAAAGTCCTGATAATCTACTTCCAAAAGATCACAGCCATTGAAAACCCTACAGAGTGCAGTTCTTCTCTGAAACATGGGGTCAGCATGAGTCAGAATCGACTCCAGGCAACTTTTTTTTTTTTTTTTTAATGGCTGCCTTGGGGCTACAGTGGAAGAGTTGAGTACTTGCCACAGAGATGTATGGACCACAAAGACTGAAATAGTTACTCTCTGGCCCTTGACAAATAAGTTTATTGATTCCTCTTGTAGAGGAGCCAGTGATGTCCATCCTCTAAAGCTCAACCACCTCAAATCTACCCTTCCACATTCCTGAGCTTTTGCTGTCAAGGCTGGGGTCAGTGAGGGTAAGAAGAGGGAAGAGAGGTGACTTATGTTCAGCAAGTTTTTTCAAGTACCTTAACTGGTAACTCTTAATACGTAGACATCTCAAAGATTCTTTATTCAGATAAGCTCTGGATTTTCCCCTCCTCTCAATCTTCAAACTACTTAGTTGCTCAGATCAAACATTTATTTTGTCTTTTCTTTACCTGCCACTTCTAATCCATCACCAGGCCCAATTAGTTCTCCAGAATACACCCTGAAGCCGTCCTCTGTCCATCTGTATCACTGCTGCCTGCCCCCCCCCCCCCCCCCCCCGGCCGAGTCCAGGCCCCATGGTCATCTTGGGTCTGGACTGCTGCAGGAGCCCATCACAGATCTCTGCTGGTTCTGTTGCATGCCAACCCATCTGTTCTTCACACAGGGGCAAATTCCTCTCTCCTAACTTATTACTGTCTTTCCTTCCTAGCAGTTAATATAGTCTGTCATGTTTTTGCCCACCTAATTTTTACGCTAATAACATGCATATTACACTTTTTTTGGCCAACTATGCCCTCCCCCACAAGGTAGTTTCATAAGCGCTATATGCTAATTTTTCTACAGCAACAAGTAAAAAAATTAGCATGGCAGACTTACAAAAATACCTGGGGAGGGTGAGGGTGTGGTTGGGAAAAAAACGTGTAACACATTGTTTGCATAAAAATATGAGTATTTCTTTCATTCCTTGTTGACTTCCTATCCCTCTGGACTCTATGAGGGCAGCCACCTTTTCATATTCTTGTGGAATACACAAGACCCTGTGGTGCCTGGTATGTAATAGGTGTCCAATGAATGAAGGAATGGGGGTAGGTGGTGGTGTAAAACCCTCTAAATAGCAATATCAGACATCAAATACAGTATCTCAGAGATATCAAAAGAGATCCTTTCAAGTTCACCAAGCACAGATCCAGCTCCATCTCCATTCTAATATGTGCGCTGCCTCAGTGTCCCCATCCCCCAACTACTCCCCTCCCTAAACTGAGCATCACATTGAGCAAGTCCTCCATTGGTGGAACTGGACTTATCCCTCAGAAGTGGTAAGAAGGAAAAAGTATCCTAAGCTAATGTTTACAACGCATGCTTTTTTGACCCAGATTCTTAGTAAGAAGTGCATTTTACCTTCTGACCCCAGTATTGTTGTTAGATGCCCTTGAGTTGGTTCCAACTTACAGCGACCCTATGTACAACAGAACAAAACACTGCCTCCTCCTGTGCCATCCTCACAATCGTTGGCTATGTTTGAGCCCATTGTTGCTGCCACTGCATCAGTTCATCTCATTGAGGGTCTTCCTCTTTTTTGATGACTCTCTACTTTACCAAGCATGATGTCCTTCTCCAGGGACTAGTCCCTCTTGAACGTTATGAGGTGTCCAAAGTATGCTGTACTTCTTTCAAGACGGATTTGTTCATTTTTCTGGCAGTCCATGTATATTCAATATTCTTTGCCAACACCGTAATTCAAAGGCATCAATTCTTTGGTCTTCCTCATTCATTGTCCAGCTTTCCCATGCATGTTGAAAATACCCTGGGTTGGGTCAGGCACATCTCAGTCCTTAAAGTGACATCTTTGCTTTTGAACACTTTAAAGAGCTCTTTTGCAGCAGATTTGCCCAGTGCGTTGTCGTTTGATTTCTTGACTGCTGCTTCCATGGGCATTGATTGTGGCTCCAAGTAAAATGAAATCCTTGACAACTTCAGTATTTTCTCTGTTTTTCATGATGTCACGTATTGGTCTAGTTGTGAGGATTTTTGTTTTCTTTACTGAGGTGTAATCCATGCTGAAGGCTGTGGTATTTGATCTTCATCAGTAAGTGCTTCAAGTCCTCTTCACTTTCAGCAAGCAAGGTTGTGTCATTCTGCATATGGCAGGTTGTTAATGAGTCTTCCACCAATCTTGATGCCACATTTTTCCTCATATAGTCCGGCCTCTCGGATTATTTGCTCAGCGTACAGACTGAATAAGTATGGTGAAAGGATACAACCCTGACACACACCTTTCTTGACTTTCAACCGACTGCCTCTTGGTCTGTGTACAGGTTCCTCATAAGCACAGTTAAGTGTTCTGGAATTCCCATTCTTCACAGTGTTATCCATAATTTGTTATGATCCACACAGTTGAATGCCTTTGCATAGTCAATAAAACACAGGTAAAGATGTTTCTGGTATTCTCTGCTTTCAGCCAGGATCCATCTGACATCAACAATGATACCCCTCATGCCATGTCCTCTTCTAGAATCTGGCTTGAATTTCTGGCAGTTCCCTGTCCATGTACTGCTACAACTGCTTTTGAATGATCTGTAGCAAAACTTCACTTGCATGTGATATTAATGATATTGTTCGAGAATTCCCGCATTCTCTTGGATCACCTTTCTTTGGAATGGGCACAAATATGGATCTCTTCCAGTTGTTTGGCCAGGCAGCTGTCTTTTCAGATTTCTTGGAATAGACAAGTGCATGATTCCAGTGTTGCATCTGTTTGCTGAAACATCTCAGTTGGTATTCTATCAGTTCCTGGAGCCTTGTTTTTTGCCAAGGCCTTCAGTGCAGCTTGGACTTCTTCCTTCAGTACCATTGGTTCTTGATCATATGCTACCTCCTGAAATGGTTGAACGTTGACCAGTTCTTTTTGGTACAGTGACGCTGTGTATTCCTTCCATCTTCTTTTGATGCTTCCTGAATCATTCAGTATTTTGCCTGTAGAATCCTTCAGTATTCCAACTTGAGACTTGAATTTTTTCTTCAGTTCTTTCAGCTTGAGAAATGCGGAGCATATTCTTCCCTTTTGGTTTTCTAACTCCACGTCTTTGCACATTTCATTGTAGTACTTTGTCTTCTCGAGTTGCTCTTTGAAATCTTCCATTCAACTCTTTTCTTCATCATTTGTTCCATTTGTTTTAGCTGCTCTGCATTCTGGAACAAGTTTGAGAGCCTTCTGACATCCATTTTGGTCTTTTTCTTTCCTGTCTTTTTAATGACCTTTTGCTTTTTTTATGTATGATGTCCTTGATGTCATCCCACACCTTGTCTGGTCTCTGATCCATGTAGTAATTTTGTATTCTGATATTGTGTATTTTATTCTTTTCTATTCTATTCAGTTCCATTTCATTCAATTGATACAAAGCTCGTTGTGACCCATTAAATTGATTTCATGACCCATGAATGTATCATGGCCCACATCTTGAAAAAGAAAAAAGAACGTTTCAAATATGGCACTTGTCCTCCAGGCACTCACAACCCAAGCATGAAGACCAGATATAAAGCAGACTAATAGGACTGTAGTACTGTCCAAAAGCGATAGGGGAATATGAGAGATTAATGAGCCTGCAGAGACCACCGGCTGATCTAGACTCCTCAGGAAGTCACCTTTACCTTTAGAAGTTAGATTTAATTCAGTTGTTAGGCTTAATTTTTTTTTTTTTTAACCTTTCTCAGCAATCAGTTTTTTTCTAGAATATGGGTTCTTCTTGTCTGTCTTCCCTCTTGTGTACTGATGGTTTTACCACTAACAGCTTGTTCTCTATTATCCCTGGGTACTGTTTAATTAAAAAAAAAAAAAAAGTCCCCATCCATACTTCTTACGCATTTTGTTTCCTGCTTTTTTACAATAGTTTTCTCTGGTATATGAATTTCTAACATAAAAATGTCTATAAATGAAGATCTTCCTTTATTATTTTGAATTTCTTAACATTTGATGATGTGTGACCCTCTCTGTTATTTCTGTTAAAAAAAAATCCATATTCTTGTCTTCAGATGCGATACACATATTTCTGTGAAAGCTCTGACTCTCAAACTTATTACCCAACTATAATCAAGTTACGTCCTTCTCTCTGCTGTTAGGGGGGCATTAAATGTAATTTTTCCTGGCCTAAGAAACTTGAGCATTCCATCCTCTGCATATTTCCACTTTAAAAGTTTTCAAGTAAACCTTTTTACTTTTTTGAACTGTTACTTGAAACTAAAGAAAATGCTTAAAAATGAGATGCAGCGCCGCCACCTTCTTTCCTACTCCTGCCAAGCTCTGCACCAAACTCTCCAGGGTACAGCCATTGGAAGGATGGACAGCATCCCCATGGGTGTGTCCTGGAGGTGCTTTTTTGTTTTTGTCCTTTTCTCTTTGTAAAAGTACAAGCTATATTAAAATTTGTGCCTGGTCTATAAAAGCCTGTCTGTGATTCCAGACATTTATGATTGTAAAAGGCAGAGCTATGGATGGTAGGAGCCATTTCTTACGATCCAAAGCCTGGGAAAACGTCTCTGGTTAATGAATATTGTGGAGTCCCTAGGTGGTGCAGTTAACATGCTTGGCTGTTAACCAAAAGGTTGCAGGTTAGAGCCCACCCAAAGACACCTTGGAAGAAAAGCCTGATAATCTGCTTCTGAAAAATCATGCATTGGTGTCAACTTGATGGCCACTGGTAATAAATATTGCGATACTGCCATACATGCTTACCAAGATTGTAATCCATCCTCTGCTTAATGATCACTGTGCAAAGACCTGAGCAAAAGAAAATTTCTAGTAGCTAGGTTGTTATGAGTGTGTGATACTGGCTCTTGAGCAAGGAAGAAGTGGAGAGTGTATGGGGCATGGAGAACATAGACTAGGGAACTAACGAAAATAAAGGGGCATCTTAGAATGTAGGAAAGATCTTCTAAGTGAATTTGCTAAGCCAGGACCAATAGGACACAGGTGTCAACTGCCATTTTGCTCCGTGCCGGCCACATCAGTTCGCTGGAGGCCCACCCAGTGGAATTTAGTGCTTTTTTAAATGTAATTCTTTTATAATTTACCCGAAGCTTTGGGAAAATCAGATTTAGTTCAGTGAAAGTCATTGTATGGTCAGCTGCGTTGCGTGTCTTAGAACGGTGATGGCTTGTAGGTACCATTGCTGTTCTAGGTGCTTTCAGTCACACCATCTCTGGGTCTTGCTCAGTCTCTGAGAGGTCTGTGTTTTACCAGTGAGGAAGCTAAGACTTTCTGTGGCACTATGGTGTGTGCACCTCATGTGCAGCCATTACCTGTCTGTCAGTGGAGACTTACCTGTTGCTATGAT
This sequence comes from Dugong dugon, assembly GCA_030035585.1. Lineage (NCBI taxonomy): Eukaryota > Metazoa > Chordata > Mammalia > Sirenia > Dugongidae > Dugong > Dugong dugon. The sequence goes on along the minus strand of CM057472.1, from coordinate 98,703,446 downwards.
GCTGAGCAGGTTTCAGCGGAGCTTCCAGACTAACACTAGGAAGAAAGGCCTTATGATCTCCTTCTGAACATCAGCCAGTGAAAACCTATGGGTCACAATGGTTCAGTTCACAACCAATCACGGGGATGGTGCGGGACCGGGCAGTGTTTTGTTCTGTCGTGCGTGGGATGAGTCGGGGCTGACATGAGGGCAGTTAACAGCAACACGTAGGAAAGGACTTTTCCTCAGAGTCTCTGTTCTTAGCAGTACACCGCCTGCCTCTCTGCACCTGGATTGGTTGCCTTATAAACTGTCCTGCACAATCCTGCAGTTTCATTCCCTTCAGTTTTTAAATAGTAGTATAGTGCAGTCAACAAAAACTTAGGTCAGGATTCGGCAAAACCGCATTCTTGGCTCCTTCTTCACTAAGAGGGTCAGTTGACCTTCATTTCGTTGTCATGTTTTGATTTGGTGTAAGATGAAAAGGCCCCACCCTGAAAGCCACCTTGGTGCAAACAAAAGCCATTAGATTCCCAGCACCAAGCTAATCTCATTAGAGAAATGGGCGGGTTGCGAATGGGGCCACAGTCAGCCCATGGTGCTTAGACCTCTGGCTGGTTTGGAGCCATGAGTTCAAGGGAATCAGAAACGGGGGTCTGCCTGGTACAGGATTCCACAAGGAACCTTTGGTGGAGCCAGGCCAGGAACCCTACTATTGAGGCGCTTACTGCTTTTGTGGTGTGTTTTATGTTATCCAAATGTGGTAGTACTGGTCTCCACCCCTGTGACTCGCCACTCCCTCTTAGATTTTGGCTTTCTTCTAAAAAGTGTGTTGCATGGCTTTTTTTTCCAAAGGAGAAGACAGAGTCCTAGGGTGGGTTATTTGGTGGCGTGCCTGCTTGACTTGGAAAGTCTCATCAGCTTCCCTGAACTATTCTGGGATTGAAAATGTATGTATGGAAAGAACGACCATGGGAGGACGTTGGATTTTCCAAGTTGAAATCTTTTGTTTCTTTAAACAACTGGATGATTAAACTGGGAACATGGATGCCTCACACAGAAAGGTCAGCCTGACTTGGACCTCTGTGCTCAGACTTGAGCTGGGGGTGGGTCACTGGGTGGTTCAGAGCTTCAAGGTACTGACCTTGGCTTTGAACAGTTCCCCTACTCTTAGTGCACCAAAAAAGACTTCCTTCCAGTTGCACTGCTTGCTCATATTGTTGATAATAAAGTGTTTCAGGAGGAGCGCTGGTGGTGCAACATTGAAGCACTTGGCTGCCAACCTCAAGGTTGGCAGTTCGAACCCATCCAGCGGCTCCTCGGGGAAAGACCTGGTGGTCTGCTACCATAAAAATTACAGCCTAGAAAACCCTGTGGGGCAGTTCTGTTCTGTCACGTGGGGTCACTATGAGCTGAAAATGACTGAATGGCCCGTAACAATAACAAAGTGTTTTAGTGGGCTCTGTGAATAAGGTAGGAGCCCCTGGGTGGTGCAAAACCTTCATACACTCAGCTGCTAAGAGAAAGGTTAGGGGTTTGAATTCACCCAGAGGCACCTCAGAAGAAAGGCCTGGCAATCTACTTCCAAAAAATTAGCCATTGAAAACCTTATGGAGCACAGCTCTACTCTGACACACATGGGGTCGCCATGAGTTGGAGTTGATTTGACAGCTTGACAGCAGCCAGTTTTTGTTTTTTGTTTTTTTGTGAAGAAGGTTACCATTACCAGACAACCGTTTGGTGAACTGATGGCTGAAATACAAAATCTTTAAAGCTTCTTTAGAGATTTTGGAGCCCTGGTGCCACAGTGGTTAAGAGCTCAGCTGCTAACCAAAGTGTCTACTCTGTCCTATAGGGTTGCTATGAGTCAGAATTGACTCAGTGGCAACAGGTTTGGGTTAGAGATTTTAGGAATAAAGTATTTTTAGTTCTCCTTCAGAGGGGTTTTCTTGGACTTTCCCCCCGACAGTTAAACAGTTTTGTTGTTTGCTTTCTAAATGTTGGAGGACAGCGGCAATCTTTCTGTAGTACGATAGTTCTGGAAGGAAGGGAGTCCGTTGGCTGAGAGCAAGGGTGGGCCTGGGTTTGTGTAATTTACCTTCTTTTCTTTCCAGATCAGTAAATATTTGCAAATGACCTTATCAGATATTTGGGGTACATTTTGCCACTTGAAAGCGTGTGGTCGGAGCAGTAACTGCCCATAGGCTGGCTGCCAGGTCCGTGGGCCTATGAGGAAGGACTGCAGTTTTTTTTTTTTTTGTAAAAAGCTGTCCATAGACCAAAAGCCGCCAACTGAAAGTGGGCCTCAGAAGCAGGCTCCCGTTCTCAATGGAACAGTTTTAGAAAATTTGCATTTTTAAGATTGACTTCTAAAAATTGAACTCGTTGGAGCTGGAGAGGATAGATTGCTGTGAAATCCAAAAAATAAATATTGGCTTCTGGCTTAGGTTTGCTGTTGCTGCCTGGGTTCTTTTGTTTCTCGGGGAGGGTAATTATAGAATTCCATTCCAAGCTTAAATGTTGTGCTTTTATGGGTAAGTTGGGAAAAAAAAAACCCAAGCGGATTACTTTTCCCTTTTTGTAAAATGGTACCAGTGTGATATGGTTTAAAAACATAATTCTCTTATTTGTAAAGCAGATAAGTTGGGAGGGTGCCTCGGCCCTCTTTTTCTTTCAGCGTTTGAAATCTGACAAATTTAAGGCTCATATCTAGAAAAGCATACATTTGTTCTTCAAAAGTCACACTGAAAAATAATGAAGGATTCTGATTTTCTTTTTGGGTAGTTAGTTAAGGAGCCCTGGCTGTGCAATGGTTAAGTGCTCGGCTGCCAACTGAAAGGTTCGAGGTTTGAACCCACCCAGCCACTCCACAGGAGAAAGACCTGGAGATCTGCTTCCATAAAGATTACAGACTAAGGAAACTATGGGGCAGTTCTGCTCTGTCCTATAGGGTCCCCATGAGTCGGAATTGACTCAACGGCATACGACAACGACAGTATATGAAAATTATAGTATCGGTGTAACCTGGTAATAACATGCATTCATGTTGTCTGTCAAACTTAATACAGCTAAGACTGAAATGCATTTGATGGTGTACTGTTGTCAGAGGACAATATTTAAGGCTGGCAAACAGTCAACAAATGAGAGCCTTTTAAAAATAACTGGTATAATAGCTATATATATACTTACTGCAAAATACTTACTTTTGTATTTTTATTTTCCTTGCAGAGTATTGGGAAAGGGTCATTGTGGTGCATAGACCCAGAGTATAGACAAAATCTAATTCAGGCTTTGAAAAAGACACCATACCACCCATACTCACACGTGTTCAATACACCTCCAGCCTCTCCTCAGGCGTATCAAAGGTAAGCAATTCAGACTTTTTTTTTCCTTGTCTGCTGAAGTTGAATTATTCTGACAGAGAACGGTGCGGAAACAAATTTTTAACAGTCTGTATGAGATTTTAAAAATAACCAAAGATAAAAGGAGAAGGAAATTAAGCATTATTAGTAGACATCTCCGTTGTTTTATTTTCTGTAAGCCTTACCGCTTTTGCTCCTTTGAAGGGATGTGTTTCCATACGGCTTCATGGTGGGTAAAATATCAGCTTCCTGGGTAGAAACATTTACAAAGAAAAGCTGACAGCTTTACCATCTCAGTGTGCCACGTTGTGCAGGGTTAGAAGTACAGGAAAGAGTGAAGCCATCGATTCTGTCTTCATATCATCTGACTAGTGTCTCCACAGGTGTTCTCGGAAGGACTGGTTCCATTGTTGTCATTCCTGGTCTCCATGTGGACAGCGTTCCTGAGCAGTCTTTTTGTTGTGGTTACTCAGTGTTTGCCTCTTGAAGGAGAATAGGGGAGACTTCTGTCCCTCTACCCCTGTCTGTGTGTTTTGAGACCGTGAGGTCATGGGTGCCATGTTTACAAAGATATAATCTGAGGGGAGGATAAGTAGTCTGGTTACTTTTTGAAAAAGTGTGTTAATGTTCGATGCCAAAAAAATAGCCACATGACACACAGCCGAATTTTTAAATTGATTTTTATCTTTACATAGTGCTTAGGTTTGAAATTCATCCCCTTCCCCCCAACCCTACAAAAAAATTTCCAAAAAAGGTATAGAAATCTTGCTATTACAATCACCCAGTTAAGAGAAATTGCCCTTGGAAGGCAACTTTACGTCAGTCAGGGATGGCGTGAATTCATAAATAGATTGCAGTAGTTTACAGTTGACTGCTTTGCAGAGTCTTTGCTTAGTCTGGTGTGTGTTCTGCAGGGGAGCGCAAAGTGATCTTCTGAAATAGCATTAATGAAGTTCTTGTGCATCTCAGTTGAGAAGCATTCCATCACAGGACTAGACAATCAGTCTTCAGCAAGAGACCGGGAGGAACAGCTGGGCTCTGTGAAGACTGCTGTATGTCTGCCTTTGCTAGGCGATTAGCTTGAGGGTAGCCATAGTAACAGGAGCGTCTCCATAGTAACGCGTAGCCAAGACAGGTGCGATTGCATCACAAGGCTGTTTGTTGCCTGGCAAAAGGACAGGCCATTAGTACTTAGATATACGCTGTCGCCTTAGAAACAAATAACCCTACATAGCAACTGCAGTTGGTTTGAAAGTTTTTTTTGTGTGTGTTTTTTTTAAAGGTTGTACCAGCTTTTGTCTGTGTTCATAAAGATCAGTGGATACCTATTTTATTGGAAATGACAACTTGAGGTCATATAGCTTTAGGAGATAGAATGGGATTTTTCCAAAGCAGCCGAGCCAACATTGTAGAAATGTCCAGAAGGACGGAGCCATATGCTTGGTTTTCTCCTGGTGGCTCTAAGCCACTCCTAAAATGGAAGGATTGCTGATCCACAGGGCTGGCTGGGGAGGACGTGACACTAATTCTTGAAATATTTTCTCTATTCTCATGTTTCTTTGTCTTTCTGCTCCCCCCACCCTCCAAGCCCCACAAAATACCCTTCATTTCCCCTCTCAGTTTGTACCTCGGAGGTATTTTCATGTTTTTTTTTTGCTTCTAGAAAGTTACAAGCCTAAGTATTATTCACTGGGTCATACCACTGGTTCATTTAGACCAGTATTTTGTTGCCAAATGTGACCCCAAGGGAAAGGCAGCAATTATTTAGTAATTTGAAGGATTATGGCAGAGCTCTGGGGTTTGCAGGAGGAATACATTCCCAGGCAAAAAGCATTCTGCGCTGGCTTGAGCTTAATGACTTCATTTGATTGTTAACATAGGCTTGAAAATGCAGACAAACCAAAGCTTTTGTAATGAAAATAGTTTTCAAAAGGAATACTTCAAATCCTGCTCTGTCATCTCCTCTGTCAAGTTGACTGAGGAAAAAAAAAAGTTTTCATGTCTACCCATGTGGTTGCTTAGATTTCAACCTCTGTAAAGGTCACTGGTTGAAGAGTGAAATGACATATCGGATTCTAGTGCTGCCTGTCCCGTGTCTTAACTCTGAGAACAAGCCACTTTCTGGGGACTGTGATCCCTTTATCTGAAAGCTTAGAGTTTGTCTCAGTATCTTGTAGTGTGTGAAATTGTATTGTTGTTGTTGTTAGGTGCCATCCAGCTGGTTCTGACTCATAGCGACCCTGTGTACAACAGAACAAAACACTGCCCAGTCCTGCGCCAAGTGTGTTAAATATTGTAAAAAAAAAACAAATCAAAACAAAACAAAAAAAGTTTCCCTTTGAGTCGATTCTGACTCATAGTGAGCCTATGTGTTACAGAGTAGAATGGCTCCATAGGGTTTTCTTGACTGTAATCTTCATGGTAACAGATTGCCAGGCCTTTCTTCCACAGTGCCACAGGGTGGGTTCAAACCACCAACCTTTAGACTGCCAACCAATTGCAAACTGCTTGTACCACCCAGGGGCCTTAAATACTGTAAGGATTGTACAACGTGTGTGACTTACAATAACACAGTATATAGCTCCATTCTAAGCCATTGGGCCACTTGTTGATGTGACTAGGGAAGATGGACTCCGGACAAAGGGAGTCATGAAACTGGGACCAAAAATGCCAAATTGACATAATCTGGTTGGGTTGTCTGTGAGGTGGGGACTCATCTGTCAGCCCCTCTCAGGGCTGTCACGAGGGACACCTAGGAAGTGCTTGCCTTTCACGGAGCTGGTGCTTAGCATGCTGAAGAAGATGATGATTATACTAGATGGGTGGTTATTGCTAGGACTTGCAGGTGTGCTTGGTAAATAACGTTCTGAGTTGAGCTGCAGGTGGCTGCAAACCCTGCAGGGAAAAAGAGGCATCTGAAAACATTGTCCCCAAACCTCGTTCACGTCCAAATATGATGCTAACTATTTGCGATATGTAGACTTGTGCCTTTGTTTGCAAATATAGATGTCTGTTAGAATGTTCCTCTCGATCTGCTTCTTTTTCTTTCTTTTTTTTCCTTGTGAGATACAGTAAAAGCTGTATCGTGAGATAAATTTTCATTGCAATATGTATCATATATATAAAACAAGACAGTTTCCATTTTAATCGTTTTAAGTGTACAGTTCAGTAACATTAATTACATTTACTATGTTGTGTAACCATCATACCCTTGCTTCTTCTTTTTTTTTAAATTATATTTTAGATGAAGGTTTACAGAATAGTTTCTCATTAAACAGTCGGTACATATATTGTTTCATGACATTGGTTAATAACCCCATGACATGTCAACACTGCTTTCTCAACCTTGGAGGACTTTTTTTTGGTGAAAATATACATAGCCAAAGTTACACCATTTCAAAAGTTTCTACATATACAATTCAGTGACATCGATTACATTCTTCCAGTTGTCTGCTGTTCTCACTATCCTTTTCCAAATTATTCCATCACCATTGTCTTCAACTCACTGCCCCTTAGGCTTCCCATCAAACCTTTTGAGTTGCTGTTGTCAGTTTGATCTCACATAGATAATTCCTTTTTTTTTTTGTACCTTAGATGAAGGTTTACAGAACAAATAGTTTCTCATTAAACAGTACACATATTGCCCTATGACAATGGTTAACAAACCCCACGACATGTCAACACTGTCCCTTCTCAACCTTGGGTTCCCTATCACCAGCTTTCCTGTCCCCTCTTGCCTTCTAGTCCTTGTCCCTGTGCCTCATTAGTTCTGTTTTGTTTTATGCGGCTGTCCAATCCCTGGCTGAACGGTGAACTTCGGGAGTGACTTCACCACTGAGCTAAAAGGGTGTCCAGGTACCATGCTCTTGGGGTTTCTCCAGTCTGTCAGGCCAGTAAATCTGGTCTATTTTTGTGAGTTAGACTTTTGTTCTACATCCTTTTCCAGCTCTGTCCGGGACCCTCTGTTGTGATCCCGGTCAGAGCAGTCAGTGGTGGTAGCCAGGCACCGTCTAGCTGTACTGGACTCAGTCTGGTGGAGGCCCTGGTAGCTGTGGTCCATTAGTCCTCTGGACTAATCTTTTCCTTGTATCCTGTTCTCTTCATTCTCCCTTGCTCCCAAAGGGGTGAGACCAGTGGAGCATCTTAGATGGCTGCTCACAAGGTTTTAAGATCCCAGATGCTACTCACCAAGGTAGAATGTAGAACACTGTCTTCATAAACTGTGTTATGCCAATTGAGCCAGATGTTCCCCGATACCATGCTCCCCACAGCCCTCCACCCAGCAATTCAGTCCCTCAGGGAGTTTGGATGTGTCTATGGAGCTTCCATGACCTTTCCTTGTACAAGTTGTGCTGGCTTCCCCTGTATTGTGTACTGTCTCACCCTTCACCCAAGATACCACTTATCTATTGCCTATTTAGTTTCCCCCCACCTCCACCCCTCCTATCCCTGGTAACCAACAAAGATAGTTTCTTTCTGTGTGTAAACTTTTACATGAGTTTCTACAGTAGAGGTCTCATACAATATTTGTCCTTCACTTGCTTATTTTGACATCAGATTTGTGAATTGTTTTTAATTGAGATGCAGAGCTCAACGACATTAGCCCTTTTCGTCAGTAAGGCGTTTTTGCTGGTAAAACTTTGGAGAAGCGGAAGGTAAGGAATGTGTTCAAGAAATAAAACGATGGTGGTATGTCAGGCACGCAGGAGCCAGCCTGAAATCTCCCAGTGGCCAAAACTAGGAAAATTTAAGCAACAAAATAAATAACATAGTATTGGCTTATAATCCAAACAATGAAACAAATACCTGTGAATCCACACTGATATAAATAAATGAATGAATAAATAATAAATGGGAGAACAGACAGATTTCCCATTCAGAAAATTTCCAAATAGTTTATGTGAATTCTCCCTGCTTCCCGCAGGGAGATGGAGTTTTAACTCCCCACCTTTGATGATGAGGGCTGTGTTTAATGACTTGCTTCCAAAGAGCCGAGTATGGGGAAGGGGCAGAAAAGTAAGTTTACAATGGGGAAACCGGTGACCGCTATCTCAGCCAGCTGTTGAAGGCTAACATCATGAATGGCTCCAGGCTGGTAGTATCTACCCTGGTATGAACCCATGAAAAGAGCACTTTGTCTCTGTGTTCTTCCTCCCCAAAACTCATAACCACAGTCTTGTAAAGGAGGAAAACATCAGACAAACCTAAACTAAGGGATGTTCCCTGGGTGGTGCAAATGATTAGCTCGCTGGGCTGCTAATGGAAATGTTGATGGTTTGAGTCTGCCCAGAGGTGACTCAGAAGAAAGACCTGGCAATCTACATCTCAAAAGCCAGCTATTGAAAACCCCATGGAGCCCAGTTCTACTCTGACACATGTGGGGTCGCCATGGGTCGGATTTGACTCTGCGGCAACTGGATTTTTTTATCTGACCACTCATCAGAGCTGTCAGGGTCACCAGAAGAAGCTAAGGACATATGTGAATAAATGTGTTATATGGGATCTTGGAACAGAAAAAGGACATCAGGGAAAAACTAGTGAAATATGAATAAACAGTGGAGTTTAGTTAATAGTTATGTACCGATGTTGGTTCCTTAGTTGTGACAGGCGTAAGGAATGTAAGATGTCAACAAGAAGGGAAACTAAATGAGGGGGTACAGGAACTCTGTACTGTCTTTGCAGGTTTAACAACAACAACAAGAACAAAAGCAGTCCCCAAATCAAGACAAGTTGAGTTCATCAATTTTAAATTTCCAAATCATTTTGGGTGTAATGAACAGTAAAATCCCTCCATTGCTGAGCAATTGCTTGACCTACTTTACTGTCTCCATCATGGTTACAATACATCTGAAGAGCTGATGATGGTGGAGGCGGGGTGGGGTGGTGGGGTGGGGGGTCTTGCTTTTATCTCTTTCCCTGCAGCCTCTGCTGAGCCACAGGAGGGGTGTCGCTGTGATTTGAATACCACAGTTCTTGGGATTTTCTCCATTGTTGTGAAATGGCACTCATCCGTGCTTTGTAGGGTCCCTGTGGCCGAGCTCAGGGAACAAGCTGACCAAGCCAACTCAGCTTGCATAACGATTCCAAACGTTTGCCAAGGAGACCCGCGTGTCGCCCTCAGGCTCTAAACCTGGAAAGAGGAGGGATGGTACATTTGAGTTTGTTGCGCAGACCCCTTTAGGCAAGTCCTGTCACCTGTCTTTGTTTTAGTGAGTGGGTTGCCTGTGCTTCTCCTTCCTAAACATGAAATTTCTTGTTAAAGGAGATGCGTGTTTTTAATGCTTTTGTTGTGGTGTCGTGGAGTTGGTTTCACTATATATTGCCAAATTGCCATCCAGTTTTACACTTTGTTCCAATTTATATGCCCCCCAACCTTTTAGGAAATTCCCGTTTTTTAACTCTTCTCAAGGTCTGGTGTTAAATATAAAAAGTTGAATGGAAAAGAAAAAGTCACCAATGGGCTACCTTAACTTTTGTGATTTTGGTACTACAGACAGTCCTGTGTTCTAAACCTCTGAAGGGCTAACTTACAGATAACTCCCCTGCTTGCCCTTTGGTGTTATGTAAATTTGCCCTCACTGTGAAATGGAATCAACCCCTACTCACCACAAATTCTTCATCACAAGCACCTTCATTTGCTGCATATACAGCTTTTACATCATTGAAAAGTCTTCGGGTCTTTTTTTGCACTAAAAACCAAAAAAGTAAGGCTAAATAAGAACCGTATGCACCAATTCCTACTTACCTACAGAGTTGTTCATAACCCAGGTACTGCCTGTATTTTACGTTGCCGTTGTTGTTGTTAGGTACTGTTGAGTTAGTTCCGACTCATAAGACCCTATGTACAACAGAATGGAACACTGTCTGGTGCTGCATCATCCTCACAATTGTTGCTGTGTTTGAGCCTGTTGTTGCAGCCAGCATGTCAATCCATCTCATTGAAGGTCTTCCTCTTTTATGCTGACCTTCTACTTTACTAAGTATGATGTCTTTCTCCAGGGACTGGTCCCTTCTGATGACATGTCCAAAGTATATGAGATGAAGTCTCCCCATCCTCACTTCCAAGGAGCATCTGGCTGTACTTCTTCTGGCAGTCCTTGGTATATTCAATATTCTTTGCCAAGACCATAATTCAAAGGCACCAATTCTTCTTCAGTCTTCCTTATTCATTGTCCAGCGTTAAAACTCTAGCAATGCTTTAAAACTCTACCCACCCACTGCCTTCAAGTCGATGCTCACTCATAGTGACCCCATAGGGTTTCTAAGGCTGTAAATCTACAGAAGCAGACTGTCACATCTTCCTCCTCTGGTGGTTTCGAACTGCCAGCCTTTTGGTTAGCAGTTGATTGCTTTAACCACTGTGCCACCAGGGCTCCTTTAAAACTCTGCAGTACTGGATTAATGTCCAGTAAATAGTGAATATCCCATAACAATGTTTATAACAACAGATTTGCTTTGAAAAGTTGTATATACATGACTTTTATGTAGTATCATCTCTGGTGTAGGCACCACACCAAAATCATTTTACAGAAAAACGTTACAGTTATCTCTTACCATTGTTGGGGACAGGTTTTTTTTATTATTCAGACAGTGTGGTTGGTTAGAGGGTTACCTGGAACATCCATTTCTCAAAGAACGGAAATGTAATAAAATACACTTAAATTGGGAGCTAGTTTTTAGTTTTTGGCTGTCGGGGCAAATCGGAAGACATCTCAGCATCTTATGATGCTTCTGATCTTAGTAATGGTGGCCAGAAACCCTAATGGGGGAGAAGGGGGCTTCTGTTCCCCAGTGAGCCTTCTAGTTGTTGTTTAAAAACAATTTCACTCCAAAATTATGTCGTTGTATTTTATGTAAAATATTGTAGCCTACCACGTATGAAGTTAGAAAAATCCATGTGATTTTTATTTGATGATCTATGTCTAAAGATTTATTTCCTGGATGACTTTGTCTAAAGTTTGCATAGTCAGAACATTTCAAGAAAGTTTCTTTGGCTCACACCTCTTTTTTTTTTAAATACAGAAAATTCCAGACATTTAAACTTATCATTTAGCTCTTTATGCTCCTCTTTGCTTCTTCAGAGCAATTTAATGAGCTGCCAAAGTACGTTAACAGCCTCTCCAAAGATTTTGTCCTTTCAGACACTGAGGGTCTTAATGAAAATGGTTGATTTTAGTGTTGACTCAGCAAAAGGTTTTATATTATCCTGCCTGCTGCCGTCTTCATCTGCTTTGAGCTTCTTCTTTATAATTTTTAAATGTCTGTATAGCAGACTAATACTGCTAAGGATGTAGAAATTGTACAGAGTGGTTAATGTCTATTCAAAGTAATGAAAGCATCCGTCCTTCCTCACCAGGTAAGTAAACTTTGGCTGAGGGAATAAGACTGGTAATGGCAGATGGAGGGGGGCACACAGGAGGATTGCATTGGGAAGAGGTAGGGAAGGTGGGGAGGTGTTTAGGGGACTCAACCTTTTAGACAATTAGAAGATTAGAAAATTCTTAGACTGTTAAGCTTGTTAACGTAACAGTTAATTCCCCACTCTAAGTGCTGAATTTGTACACAACAAGGAATAGCTTATTCAGTGCTTGGATGGGATCCAGTAATTTTTGAATTTATAAGACATCTTTCGTTCCAGTTATTCAAAGTGTTGTGCATTTAATAGTTGGCAGAAGAACTGCAAAACCACAACAAAATCGGCGTTAACGTGCACTGGAGGAGTTTAATTGTTAGATGATTGTGTCATTGCAAATTTTAATTCAGTCAAGTCTAAAGAGAGAAGGTGAGGAATTAGATTCGTTGTATCACCATTACACTTCTTGTATTTAGTTGTAAGCAAAAAATTGGATGGAAGCCATAAATAGTTTTTGAAAATGCCCCTACATTCAGTACAGGGAGCCCTGGTGGCCAGTGGTTAAGCGTTTGGCTGCTAACCAAAAGGTTAACTGAACCCACCTAGCAGCTTCTCAGGAGAAGGACCTGGCATTCTGCTCCTGTAACGATTACAGACAAGAAAGCCCTATAGGCAGTTCTTCTCTGTCGCATGGGATCGCTATGAGTCGAAAATAGACTTGACAGCACCTTTCAACAACAGCATATTCAATGCACCTGTGTACATTTAATTTAAAAGGTGGGGCATTACATATTTTGAACGATTATGCTTAAACTGCAACTTTTCCTTAGCGTAATTGTTAAAAGAACATTAAATTTTAAAGAATCAAATATGAAGCTTCATTGTGCTAAATGTATAGAAGGGTGAGCTAAATTAATGTGGTAAATACGCATAAGTTTGAATGCCAGGTTTTCTAATAATAGTAGTACTTTCATATGAATTTTATTTTTAAAAACTTGGAGGGGGTAGATAATTGAAAAGGTTTAAAAATTGGAGAGGCGCACTTTATTTTTTAAGAAAAAGCACTCATTTGTTGGCTATAATTTTATTTGCATATCAAATCATATTATCTGTTGATTCCACTGTATTTCCTTTAGTTGGTCTCATGGAATATTTTTGATCTCTGCATTTTGCCTTCCAATGCTGTCCTAGTGCATTTAATTCTCATTCAAGCCTATGTTATTTAATTTAAATGGAAAAACAGCCCGTTATCTTTGTGCACTTACGTACAGGCATATCACATGAATATTCTGCCCTGTCATCCAATTTCATTCGGTTTTCACACTCATGTTGGAAGCTGAATGTTTAAGCAGCCAGGCTGATTATATCTCTTTTACTCAGGTACGGAGTAAAACTCCTGGTTGAGAGAACTGTGTGGAGTTAACTTCTTCATCCTGTGAACTCTTAGAGTGTCCTCCATCAGTCCCTGGTTGATATTCTAGGAGCAGAGCTGTTAAGCTAAAAAAACCGATTGCCATTTGAATCGATTATGACTCATGGCGACCCCGTGTTTCTCAGAGTAGAACTGTACTTCGTAGAGCTTTCAAGGCTGTGACCTTTTGGAAGCAGATGGCCAGGACTTCCTTCCGAGGTAGCTCTTGGTGGGTTTGAACTGCCAACCTTTTGGTTAGTAGTCAATGCTTAACCATACGCACCACCCACGGACTTCTTAGCAGAGGTGTTAAAACCAAACGCGTTGCCATCCAGTCAATTCCGACTCATAGTGACCCTATAGGGCAGAGTAGAACTGCCCCATAGAGTTTCCAAGGAGCACCTGGTGGATTTGAACTGCCAACCTTTTGGTTAGTAGCCGTAGCTCTTAACCACTGCACTACCAGGGTTTCCTAGTGGAGGTGTTAGGATCTCTTTAAATCTACTACAAATAAATTCCTGTTGATCTGACTTCTGAGATCATGGATAGCAAAGTGGTTCTGTGTCCCTGATTAGAAGACAATTGAAATGTTGATGGACCCAGTAGGGGCCTGGAGTCTTTGCAGATTTGCTTAGTGTTTATTTGCATCTCCAAATTGCCAGTTGAGGACTTGGCCAGCTCTAGGTCAGAGCATCTTGGGCGTTGTTAGATGGGGAGTAGGAAGGTGTGCAAAGTGGGGTTGACCTGCACGCTGCACATTTGCCAAAGCCCTCCGTATCCCAGAGGGCGAGAAGTTGATCTGTGTGTTAGAAATATGAAAGAACTGTCAAAAATGCATGAAATCAACAGTGTATGGGGTGAAACAATAGGCAGTGTTTTCTTTGTTCTGCAGCAATGTAAAAAATGGCAAATTTTTCATCACAGTAGAAAATAAAAACCTACCAGTGCCTCATCCAGGCCTCCCCTTCCTCCAACTTTTGGTTACGCTAAATACGTCTGGATTTTATAGATTTAAAAGGGAGGAGGATTAAGAAGTAGAAGTGTAATACAATTAAGTCAGTGGAAGTCATCATCCATAAAAGGTTTGGGGAAGACAGAATGGCAGGGAGGATTAGTTTACTGTGAGTTTGTCAGTGGTGAATTATGTTTGCCAGTGAGGTACTGGGTGTAGTCTTAGGTAATATTAACAAAAGATAAGTATTTGAGTAAGTGATGTGATGGCCAGTATTTCCCGGTCGGAAGTTTCTGACCAGATGGGAGGGACACTGAGATAATTTGGAAAACAGCCAGGTGGGCAAAGGGATCCATGTGTTCTGATTGAAGAAATGAGAATGTATAGCCTGGAGAAGTGAACCATCTGAAGGTAAACAGTCAGCCATCTTTAGCTTCACCTAGGACGAATTTGGGTCCAATGGGTAGAAGTTAGGAGCCCTGGTGGTGCAGTGGTTAAGAGCTGGGCTGCTAACCAAAAGGTCTGCAGTTTGAATCCACCAGCTTCTCCTTGGAAAACCCTATGGGGCAGTTCTACTCTGTTCTATAGGGTCACTATGAGTCGGAATCAACTGGACGGCAATGGGTTTGGTTTGGTTGGGTGGAAGTTATAGAAAGAAAGATTTGGGCTTAACTCTGAAAGAAAGCTCTAACAGGACGGCATCTAATACTAAGCTGGCCACTAGTACCAGTTGCCGTTGAGTCGATTTTGACTCATGGTGACCCTGTGTGCGTCAGAGTAGAATTGTGCTCCAAAAGGTTGTCTGTGATTGATTTTTCAGAAATAGATCACCAGAACTTTCTTATGAGGCCTCTGGGTGGACTTGAACTTCCAACCTGTTGGTTAGTAGCTGAGTGTGTTAACTGTTTGGATCACCCAAGGACTCCCAAGACAGGTGACTTAATTAACTCTCTGAGCCTCAGTTTCCTCATCTATAAAATGGGACAAAAATCACCCACTCTGTAGGGCCCTGGAAACACTTGTGGCGTAGTGGTTAAGAGCTACGTCTGCTAAGCAAAAGGTCAGCAGTTTGAATCCACCAGGTGCTCCTTGGAAACTCTATGGGGCAGTTCTGCTCTGTCCTATAGGGTTGCTATGAGTCGGAATCCACTGGATGGCAACAAGTTTTGTTTGAGGTAGGGCACTGAGATCATTAAATAACATATGAAAGCACTTGACAAAGACAGGGTGGTATTTGAGGACCTCCAATCTTTGTGTTAGCAGCAGAGCATGTTAACCGTTGGCATCACTCAGGAACTCTGGACGTATAGCAGAGGCTGGGTAAGTGTTCAGGTTGCTGGGTGGGTTGGGGGATGAGGGATATAAAGATAGTATGAGCTACCACCCATGGGATGCTAGACAAGGCTAGACGACCAGCTGCCAGGGATTCCAAGGAGATTTAATTATTGGTCAGAGAATTGCACCAGATGATCTTTAAGGTTCTCTCTTCCAACTCTTGAGGTGTTTTGCTTCTAAGCTGTAGCTTAGTCTGCGGGGCTTGTCTGCAGAATGATGGAAGATCCCTATGTGGTATGGTGTTTGCAGTTCTCCAAGTCGACAGAGTAGGTTGGAAACAAACATTAGGGAAAATATGCGTGGCTTTGTTATCCGGAAATGAGAGGTCAGGTTTTTCTCTTGAAATTGCTAAAACCAGCTATCAAGACTATGACGGGACTAATATAGTTACTCTTCATTCTGTGTCATCCAGCTTTTTGATTCATGCCCTATAATTACCTCCCTTGTTTTAGTGACACTTTTTTGCATTTCCTTCCGTGCGAATAAAATTATCACTGCAGTGTTTTGCCAAGCAGAAGATCATTTCCAAAAGCTGTCCATCAAATCTTCCAGCCCTCCCTCCTATTGTTTATCCACTGAATTAATAAGAGCAACGCCCACTCTTTGTATAAATCTCCACCAAAAAGGCAAACTGGTGTCCTTGCTCTGTAGAATCTCATGTCTGTGGTCAAAGGCCCTAGGCACATTTTTAGCCTTTTGTTTTTCTTACATAAGATGTGAGTTGTGTTATTTATCAAACTGACTTCAAGACTTCTGTCCAGATGTGAAAGGTGCGGAAAGAGTGTGGGAAATTGGATGTTAATTGCTAATCGTTGCTGATTTTTTTTAATGTCACATGGAGAAAACATCCATGAACTATTTAGACACTTTTTTTTGTCCTTATCTTTTTAGATTGAGTTGCTCACTCACAGTAGTCCAAGTTGAGACGTGCCCACTGTGTGTTTATCTACTTTTAAATGGAAAGTTTTGGTCAAAGTCTGTTTACCAGCCATGCCTTTAACAAACTTACTACCCACCCACCCCCACCCCCACCCCCGCAACACACACACTCCATCCAGTTTGGCAAGAATAAAAGTGAATGGGAATAAAAACTGTCAGAAGAAAAAAAAAATAGCTTTGTTTCCTTCCTTCCTCCCTCCCTCCCTCCCTCCCTTCCATTTGCAATTGAGGAACTTCTGAGTGAAAGGCATTTTTTTTTTTTTTTTTTTTTAACTATAAGGGGAGCAGAGTTTCTTAGGATTCTTCCGGAGCTAGCAGTTACCCTTCACCCCACCCCACCCCACCCCACTTTTCTACTTACAGAGAAACTAGGCGCAGAGAGATTTGCTCCCTTTTCACAGTTTGCAGGCGAATCCCCACTGGCATGTGAGCATCTGGCCTGGGCTTCGGTGTGGTCCCCTGGACTGCGGGCCTTGCCCTGCCTTCACCTCTACCTGCACTGCTGTGGAGTGGACCATCGGGCCCTGCAGGCAGACCCAGCGGCTGTGACTGCCTCAGGAGAGAGAGCCTGGTCTGGGGGAACAGTAAGGAAGCAAAAAAATGAAGATCTCAGTTCTCAAAGAGCTTTGGTGGCTTCTCTGACTTTCCATGGCCTCCTACCTATTAGAATTCTGCCCTTAGTGGACCAGGGGTCAGGAGACTGCGGCTCTGTCCTGGGCCTGTCTCTGATGAGCTTTGGTGTCCTTGGGCAGATCCTTTCGCCTCCCTGGGCCTCAGTTCCTCATGTGGAGGGAGGGAGCCAGGGCATCAGAGAACCCCACTCTTGCTCTTGGCCCAACCTGGGACTGGAGGGTCCCCAGGCTCTCAGGCAGTCCATGGTCACACTGGGCCCAGAGCAAATCCGAGTACATCTCAGAAGGAGCCTGGGCTCTGGGTGAGACAGACTAAGGCTAGAGCCCCATCCGGGCCACTCACTAGTTGTCTGACCTTGGACAAGTTACCTGAACTCTCTGAACCTCCCCTTTGTCACCCCTATTGTGATATAAGAAAACCTGTCTCAGAGGAGTGCTTTGAGGACTAAATTAAGTAAGATGATGTATCAAATGCTTATCACTTGTGCCTGGCCTACAGCAATGCAGTGTAGTTTAGTTTCTTCTTCCTCACCATCACCAGATTTTCTTTGGATAATTGTATAGCCTTGTTTTTGCACATGCCCTGTTTCAGTTTGGCCCTTGTGTACCTGGCTTTGCATTATAACGTATCTTTTTATGCTTTATATTTTATAGTTTCCACTAGATGTAAGATCACTGAAGACAAAGACTCTTTTGAGTTCCCTCTCCTGGTAATTTAAACAGAACCCTACAAACAGGTGTTACTCAAAAGCTATTTATCAAATGATTTCTCTCAGAAAGCGCAGCATAGATTATGAGAATAGCACAAAGTATTCTTTTCTAGTTGCTTGGCGATGCCAGGAGTAATTGGTTACCCCCGTCCCCTTTACAGTTACAAGGAAAGGGACTTACGGAGGGCGAGGGAGAAGCCCACTCTGTATTCCTTCCCTCTGAGATAATTTAGCGATTTAGCCCTATCGGTGTTTCTGGCCTTCTGTCTCCTTCCGCATCTGTCTGCGAAGGCCCTAGTGCATCTTTTGGTATGCACGAAGCCTGACTATTTGGACCAGGTCATTCTCAAAGCCTAAGAGACCCAGCAGGCTACTCTGGGATGTAAAGGTTATAAATTCCAGGCTGTTGACTCCAAGGCACCAAATATTGTCAGAGGACTAAACATTTTGCAGCTGCCATAGAAAATGCAGACGTGTTTAAGGTGGCGCTGGCGGACCAGGAGCTGCTGCAGTTTTGTCTCCTCCATGCTTCCTTTGAAAAGAAGCCTCCCTTTGCCCCTCTGTACACTCTGCAGAACAGAGCACTTGAAAGGTAAGGCGCTTCAGCTCTCCCTTCCCTCGTCATAATGGGCAAAGTTTGCACCACAGGCCGGCCAAAACATTCCATTGTGTTCTTTCTCTACCAGATACATAATCCGCGTTTAAATCTCCTGGCAGTAACTCATTAGCTTTCCCCCCCCCTACATTCTTTTTCTTCTTTGATGAGAACAAAGCCCGTCTCTCCTCCCTGCTCTAAATCTAGCCTCGCTCTCCCAGGAAATCTCACTGTTTCACTTTCATCCCTTGAGAAGAAAGTCACCCAAATGTTATCCTTCTCTACCTGTTAAAAGATGAGGGTGTTGATGCTTTGTACTTTAAAAATCTATGCTCAGAGCACATGAATCTTTGGGGCACAGGCCCTGGACTGCTGAAGGTATTCTGGCGACACCCATGGTCTGGCTGTCCAAGAGCCTCTTGCCTGAGCTGCTCCTCCTCCCAGCTCCTTAATGGACTGTTCTTGAGAATGGAAGGATTGGACATATGGCAACTCCAATGGAATTTTATTCTTAGTAGAGCCCTTTGAAGTTTCTTCTTGCAAACACCAGCCCCTCTTACCCCCAGCTCTTAGATGTGGCATATTCTGTCATCAGGGTTGTTGAAGGCAAAGTTACAGGGAGACCAACCTGAATTTCTCTAATACAACTCTTTGATGTAGAGTAAAACAAAAATCTATTTCCACCCGACATTCTAGACTTCTAAGAAATGAACTCTGAACATAAGCTCTTTAGCACTGTAGGATTGAAAGAATTTTAAATTTAGGTAGTCCCCCTGTTTTAGAACCTAAAACATTTTGTCTGGGTTTTTGGTGGGAGACAGAAAACCAAGCATTTATTAAACACCTACTGTGGGCCAGACTTGGTGTAACAGACTTTATATTTGCAGTCTCCCTTAATTCTTAAGAGATTCTGCTGAGATAGATTTTTTTTATCACTGTGTTAAATTTGAGAGAACTGAGGCAAATGGTGCATCATAAGGCTTGCAAATGGCTAAGCTGAGATCTGAGCCAGCCTGATATCATCATTCTGACTCCAGAGCCTGCGTTCTCCTCACTGTACTTTGCCACCTCATAGCAACTGTATCCTCTTAGTTCTTCTAATAGAGACTGTCTTCTCTAGCACCCATGGTCGAAGAGGTGGGCCTTCGAAAGGAAGAGTGACATACCACTTTTTTAAAAGGAAGTTTAGGTTTTACAGGAAAATGAAGGTAGGAGAGATGGGAAGGGAGACCAGATAGGAGCCTGCTATAATGGATCCAGCCACTGGAGATGAAGGTTTGAAACAGGGGATGGAGAAGAGGGAACAAGGACAATGGCTGGGACTTGGTAGAGGAAGGAGTAGAAAGGAAGCTGACGGGTTCTGGCTTGTGTGGACGGATGAAGAAATGGTTGAGGGAAATGGAGAGGGGGGTGGCTAAGGATCATGGTGTGTGTGTGTGTGTGTGTGTGTGTGTGTGTGTGTAAAGAGCGCTTCTGTTTTAGACAAAGTAGAGAGTAAACACGGAGTAGGGAGTATCACAGTATTTCACAGTATTTTCTCAAACTGGTGATTTGAGTTTATGATTTTAGGGAAAAATAATCCCCAAATACTGTTTAGTAAGAAAAAATAAATTCCAAGAGCTTGCCTTGTCCGTAAAGTCCATTGTGAGAATTAATTAGGGTTTTAAGAAATTTTTCTCTAGGCCTGCTTAAATACTCATCCTTGGGAATAAGTGGCTGTATTTGAACTAGCCTTCTAATTATCTTATGTGCAGTTTTTAATTTTTTTTTTTTTAATATGTCTGGAGGGAAAATTGACAAAGCTAACTTTGAGTTTGTGTGTTTTTTTTTTTTTTTTTTTTAATTCTTGTTGGTAAGAATTCTTTAAAGCAATATATTTTGTTAGCATTCTTTCAAAAGAACCCTTTAACCGTTGGTCTAGTTTTTTTGTGAACCTCCAGTATTTTACAAACTCAGTAAATATTTGTGAAATAAAAACGAATGAATATAATTAGCATCCTTTATTTAACATTCAAGTCATAAAAGGGACTAAATGATACAGAATAAATTTTATTTTATTAAGGAATCAGCAGTGAAGATTTTTTGAAAATGCCTGGCTAGTTCTGGTGGATCCAAGTAGGTAAAAATTGAGCTTCAAAAAAGTATCAAAATAGTACCCTTAATTGCATATTTGCTAATGTAAGTAAGATTTAGATTGAATGAACTACTCTCGGTGGTAAAATGCAGCATATGAGAATGCTTTCAATAATCTAAACAGGTGTAGGAATGTTACTAAATTTGAGAGAATTGACCAAAATAAATGTGTTAGACCAGTGAGCTGTTTTGCAATTAGTGTTGGAAAATTCTGTTTTAGCAATGACTCTAGGTCAGCGTTGATGGGAGACGGAGTGGAATATCAGAATCACTAGAGGGTTTAAAAAAAAAAAAAATATATATATATATATATATATATAAAATTTCCTGGAGAGTCAAATGTGGTATTTGGAGTCGCTGCCCTGCTGAGACAGTTACCATGGATTTGTTTGCCTCCCTCAGTAGCGTGTAACAGGAAAGTAGCGTGTAACAGGAAAACGGTGTTGAGAGTTACTGTCCTACATCATAGAATTTTGGAGCAGAAAAGAACCTAAAATCACCTAGTCTATTGTTTGGACTTCAGAGAAGTTTCCAGATGTTAGGACTTTACTTTTGAATATGTATTCAGTTTTCCATGGTCAAATGAGTTTGGGAAATGCAGCTAATTATAACTTCTCTGTAGCTAGCTAATTCTGATGTTTCCCAAACTTTATTAAATATAGACTTCTTTTTTAGTGGCACACTTCTTAACGTATTTCAAGGAACACCAGTTTCAGAGCCAGTAATCTAAAATAAGACTCTTTCAAAGCGTGGGTTGCCACCCATTAATGGGTTGGGAAATAAGTATGGGGTTTGCAATCATCTTTTTTTTTGGATATAAAAAATAATGGAGTAGACTAGAAAATGCCAGAGTGCACTGCACATATGAGGGTAAATATTATTTTGTGAAACTTTTTTCCAGTTATATATAGGTGTTTGTGTGAACTCAGCTATAAAGAAACATCTATTTTTTACTTTAGATTGTGGCCAAAAAAATTTTTGGAGAAAACTAGTCTAATTTAGTCCTCAGTTTTACAGTAACACTGTGAGACCCATGTAGGTCTTTAGGTCATGTTGGGGGAGTGACTGACAGATTAGAATCCTAATCTATTCTTCATTATTCTTCTTTAATTTCTTCAGCTTTTTTTTTTTTTTTTGGTGGTAGAATATATATAACATATGGTTTGACATTTTAACCATTTTACGTGTACAATTCAGTGGCATTAATTTTGTTCATGGTGTTGTGCAACTGTTATCACTCCTGGTTTCCAAAACATTTTCATTACCCCAAACAGAAACTTTGTGCCCATTAAGCAATAACTCCCCATTCCCATCTCCCTTCAGCCTGTGGTAAACACTTACCTACTTTCTATGCATTCGCCTATTTTAGATATTTCATGTACGTGGATTTATACAATATTTGTCCTTCTGTGTCTGCTGTTTCACTTAGCACAGTGTTTTCAAGGTTCAGCCATGTCGAAGCATTATTAGAAGTTCATTTCCGCGTTTGCTCTTACTGTAGCCTCTTTCCCCTACACCAGTACCCCCTCCAAATCCATAAATTATCCCATTTAAAAAGCAACACATTTCTTTTAGACAGACCTTGTTTTAGAGTCTAACTTCCATTCATTCCTTCATCCCCTCCCCTGTGCAGGCCCAGGCCCAGGTGCTGAGCGTTCTGGGGCAAACAAGACAGGCTCCTTATTCTTAGGAATCCTGGAACAGAGTGTGGCCACCTGTGGCCTTGATTCTAGAATCCCTGGCAGGTGAAGAGTGCTAGCGTTTCCACAGGTGATGATGCATCTAACGGCCAACTGGAGTCTGCTTAGTAAATGACCTTTCATGTGCTAATAGCTCCGATTTTCCTCTTGCAGCATCTGGAACCAACAATTTGCTTTTGGAAGGCCAAACAGAAACATATTTCATGATTTTTCTCTTGGTTTCACCCCTTTCATCAGTTGGTCTTTAGCCCTTACCCATATACAAATAGCTTTTTCTCTCTTTACTCTTCCGTCTTTCTTCTCAAGACCTCCAGGCTCTCTGCAGATACCAGTTAAGTGAAATGCTGCTACCCATAAGGAGCCCTGGTGGCACAGTGGTTAAGTGCTCGGCTGCTAAGCGAAAGGTCAGCAGTTTGAACCCACCCACCATCTCCACAGGAGAAAGACCTGGTGATCAGCTTCTGTAAAGATTACAGCCTAGAAAACCCTATGGGGCAGTTCTACTCTGTCACATGGGGTCACTGTGCGTGGAATCAACTCAATGGCACCAAACAAGAAGAAGAAGTAGGTAAATGGAGAAAAAATCTAAGTTGTCAAGGATTTCATTCTACTTGGAACAACAGTCAACACCCATGGAAGCAGCAGTCAAGAAATCATACAATGCATCGCATTGGGAAAATCTGCTGCAAAAGACTTCTTTAAAGTTCTAAAAAGCAGAGATGTCACTTTGATGACTAAGGTGCACCTGACCCAAGCCATGGTCTTCTCCATCACCTCGTATGCATGAGAAAGCTGAACAATAAAAAAGAAGACAGGAGAAGAATTGATGCATTTGAATTGTGTTGGCAAAGAATACTGAATATACCGTGGACTGCCAGAAGAACAAACAAATGAGTCTTAGAAGTACAACTGGAATACTTCTTAGAAGTGAGGATGGTGAGACTTTGTCTTACCTACTTTGGACATGTCACCAGGAAAGACCAATTGCTGGAAAAAAACAGCATGTTTGGTAAAGTAGAGGGTCAGCAAATATGAGGGAATCCCTTCATGAGATGGACTGATACAACAGCCACAACAATGGGCACCAGCAGATCAATGGTCCTGAAGGTGGCGCAGGACTGGGCAACGTTTTGTTCTGTTGTGCATGTGGTTGCCGTAAGTTGGCGCTGACTCGACAGGAACTGACAGCAACAATAAATGGGTTGTAGTGATTCATGCTGTCTCCATTCCCTGATCCTGCTTCACATGTTGAGGTATGAGAATCAGAAGAATCAGGGTGAAGCAGAAATGACGGAAGGGGCAGCTGGATGATACGAGTCGGTTACGTGTTCCCTCCTTGTAGCCGACAAAGGTTTGTAAAACTCCCTACCAAGGCATTTTCTGCCCCTAAAGAGTTGCAGTGAATGGCAATCACCGGCTGGCTCTATTAGAGTGCTTTGGAGATTTCTTACTGCCAAGTGGGACCCTTTTGCTTCTGGGCCCTCCACCTGTATTGACAAACCGTGGTCTGTGCTTGCAACACTCTGTCGGAATCTCTGCGGCCCTCGAGTTAGCATCCACAGAAAAAGAAACCAGGAAAAATGCTTCTAACTTGACCAGTGAAGATATTATACTGAGTGGCGCAGTGGTTAATAGCTATGGCTGCTAACCAAAAGTTTGGCAGTTCATATCCACCAGCTGCTTCTTGGAAGCTCTATGGGACAAGTTCTACTCTATCCTATAGGGTCACTGTGAGTTGGAATCCAGTTGACAGCAATGGGTTAGGTTAGGGATATGGCTCAGAAGGTGGTTTATTTTTATGTTACACTGAAATTTGCCATGAATGAGGGGAGTCAGGGGAGGCTGGTAGAATCTTCCTGGATTGGATTAGCGCACCATGATAATGGATCTCAAAGCTGTCAATGTAACTGTAAGAAGGGTGTGGCAAGGGTGTCATCAGACCTCCTGTAACTTCACAAGGGAGAAGGAGAATTATTATCGGCATCAGCAGGCCAAGGCTGATTCCTGTGAGGCTGTGGTCAGACATATCTCCTCTCTCCAACCTTTTTACTAATTCTGACACCAGCCATTCCTCCCATGGCACTGTCTATTTCTCTGCTGGTTTTATTGCAGTCGCTACACAGAACTCACAGACTGTACTCACAGTTATGGTGTTTATTAGGGAAGTAACAGGTTCAAGAACACTCAGCATCAGGACAGCCTTTTCTCAGCCGTGCCATAGGCAGGCCTCTCTCTGGTCCTCGACCCCTTGTGCCTCTTGGGCTGGCCAGGCCTCTGCCCAGCTTGGGCAAGTGTTACAGAGCTCTTTTAGCTCTGCTGATAAGTGCCCGGAGGCACCCCACTCCATCAGTAAGCCAAAGGCGCGGAGCTTTCTTGCCTATGGGTTGGCACACCTGCTGTAACTGCCTTACTCTGTGGGCCAGGAAGCCCACTGCACCGTCTCCTGCCAGTCTCCTGGTTGTGCTGCCTCTGCTGCCGCCATTTCTCTGCCACTGCCTCTCGCCGTCTCTTGCTGTCTCCAATGTTACTGTTCTCTCTGTGTCTCCTGGGTCTAGGAAGTCTCAGTGCAGTGATTGCAGGACCAGAGGACACACTCTGCTCCTGTCTCTTCTTGGTGGTGGTCAGGTTCCCCCTTTCTACCTTTGAGATGACTGATTTTAAGCGTAGCAGGATGGCAAAACTGACCAATCCCCTTGTTAGTGTTCCATGCACCTTATCTGTATTGTTAACAAGCTATCCAGTCCCCTTGATGAGTCACAAGCACCCATTCATGTGGGAGTTATAAGACCATGGCCAGAAAGCCCATATAAAAGTGATCCATTGCACTGCAATAACCTTGTGAGTTGTAGGTCTTAACTCAGGGTGCTTTTGACATTCTGGGCTGGATAATCCTTTGTTTTGGAGGACTGTCCTGTACATTGTAGGACGTGTAGCAGCATCCCTGCTACATACCAGTAGCATCCCCTTTCCCCAGGTAGTGACAATCAAAAATGTCTCCAGATGATACCAAATGTCCTCTGGGAGGTAGAATTGCTCCTGTTCGAGAGCCACTGGCTAATCCCAGATTGCATCCGCTATGTCCTGGGTTTTAGATGTGGAGGACTTTGTCAGTGGTTATTCTGAAAGTAATGGGTTTGGGGTCTTTGGTGTTGATTCCTGCTTTGTTAGTAAAAGCTCAAATCTTTAAAGGGTGTGTGAAGTGTCAATAGAATGGGAGAAATTAACACCCAGCACTGGTGTCAGAATAAATCCAACACCCACGTAACAGGCTTGTTCTGTGGTGGGTGTTTAGTCATGTCTTAGGTGACATGATTTCTGGTATAGTCTGTCTAATGGAAAATTGCGTTATGCTGGAGGTCTGGGGCCTCTCTTATTTCTTCTGCTTTTCTGCATCTGGTAAGGTCCTGCGTGGTTATTCGCTAAACAGCAACTGGTAAGCTAAGAAGAGTGAAGCTAGCATCAGTGTTGTTGTTGTTAGCTGTCGTCAAGTTGAATCTGACTCATGGTGATTTTACGTGTAGCAGAAAGAAGTGTAGCCCAGTCCTGCACCATCTTCATGATTGTTGGTATGTTGGAGTCCATTATCTATCAGTTCATCTCATTGAGGGTTTCTCTTGTTTTCGCTGACCCTCTACTTTACCAAACATGATGTCCTATTCTAGCAATTGGTCTTTCCTGATGCCTGCATCATTAGCACCTGAGTAGTGGCAAGTGCTTCCTGCCTGTGGCAGTCATGTCGCTGAATGATGTGGGCAGGTTATTTAATTCCTCCCCTTGTGTCTTTCTCATTCACATCTAAATGGAGGGTGATACCTGTTCTACATTTTATGAAGTGACCACGGTTATCTGTGGAGCTCACCTCATGTAGCAGTGTCTGTTGTTTGAGACCACGGAATTCTCTGTGGTTTAATTACTGGTTCCAGAGCCCCAGATGGATTCCCAGGAGCTATTCTCCAAAAGGTAGACAATCCATTTCCTTTCCATAGGCAGGTTTGCTGGAACGTTCCTTCGTTCATTCATCCAGTGTTGGTGGAGCGCCCATGTGCATGTTACCCAGGCTACCTAGATGACTGAGCCAAGTTTCCTATCATCAGGGTGTACTGTCTAGTTATGAAGATGGACCGATACATAAATCTCACATAATGTGAGAATTGTCTTTTGTCGCCTATCCACAGTGGTTTAGCCTTGCTGCCTATTTTGAAGCTCCTCCTAAGTTCTGAAGAATTAAAACATGGTGGTGATTATTTTAGAAGGCATTAGGATGAGGTCTGGGGAGACCAGTGTCTTGGGAGTCTGGAAACCTGAGATTTTTATGTTGATGTCACTCTGGTTAGTGGTGTGCTCTTATCCAAGTCATTTCCTCTTTCTGGATCTCACTTCCTAGGTTTGTAAAATGATGTGGTTGGACTAGATCATCACTAAAGCCCCTCCTGGCTTTGGCAGTCTATGTTTATTATAGTTTTTTAGAGCCAGAAACCTTGTGATTAGTCAGTCTTTGTGAGAAGGATTTATTGTAAGTTTTCAAAATGGCGCCAATGCTCACCTTTGCCTGGTGAGGGGACTTGGACAACTGTGGTAAAGTCCGAGGCCCCATCTAAGGGACAAACCAGCAGAGTGAAAGACTGAGCAGATGCCTTGCCTTGAAGCTCCATAAGAAGGAGAAACTAATAAACAGCTCCACCAATTCCAGAGAACTTCCTTCCACAGGATTTTCTGGTGTGGCAGTGCTTTTTACCATAATATTCCTGTCCATTTATGGAATTCTATAAACCCATTAAGCTGAGGTTACTCATTCTTCTGCTCCCAAAGCTGTAGGTAAGTTTGTTGTCTCCACACCTGTCACTTCTCAATCCTATAAGCTCTATCCCAGCATTCCAGAGCTGGTAACCCCAAAGACAGCTGCAGCCAAGCTCATTACAAGGAGCTCCCAGTTAGTGATATGATCTGTAGTTGTAGCATGTCTTACAATAATGGGAGAGAAGTATTCAGAGCGTTCGTTTGTCTTTCTTCAAGACAATTTAACATCCTTACTAACATTTCAGTTGTGGTTTGCAGGTAAAGCTCACCTCCTCCACAAAACGATCATGTGATCTCTCTCTGCACATCAGAATGAATTTTCTGGACCTTCTGGGTGACACTTAGTACATTTGCCTTTGATTATGGTCTCGTGTGGACATGTGCTGTTTCTCCTACAAGATTGTAATCATCTAGAGCCAGAGGTTGTATTTAACCAAGATTGTAGCCATCTCCTAGAGCCAGAGATTGTATGTTTAACCACCTGGAAAGACCCCATGGCCCTGGTCAGGCTGTGTGTGTGTGTGTGTGTGTGTGTGTATTAGATACTTGGTAAATGCTGGTAGAATGAATGGATGGATCACGGTGTTAGATGCTGAGAAGCACTCAATAAATAGCTGTTGAATTGGACCGAATTGAAAGTGGCTAAATATTTCATGATTCTCTAGGCTTCCTACTTTATGCCGTTTACTAGGGGTTAGGAAATAAGATGAAGCGGTGTGTACACTCTGAAGAGTTATAAGTGGTTGCTGGTTATCTCAAGAGCCATAGAGCTTGTAGCTATTTTATAGCTCAAATTTTTTTTTATTTTTGGGGTAAGTGATGTTTACTATTTCTGGCCATTTATGTACACTAATAGAAAAATTTAATTAGACCCTTTCTTTTCAGTTAATTATTACAGCCCTATTTGTTTGCTGTCTGAACAGAGCCTGCATAATGGGAACTCAGAGAAATCAATTTTATATCACAAAATTCATTACCTTTGAGTAAATCCAGTGCGCCCGTGGGTGTATTTGTCACTTTTGGTGACTTCTCAGACAGCCAGAGGATTGTGGATTGTGAAATTGGCAAGTACTTAAGTAGCTTTAGAGAAAGGGTACTTTTGCCCCAAGAGAAGTTTTGATTTGATCATTGTTCTTCTCAGAGCTGGTACATGAAGACACGTTAAAATTTCATACAACTCTTAAGCTGGAACATATACGTGTGTTGTACTTCTTCATCATTGTTTGATATTTTTTAAGTACCCAGAGAATTGAAATTAGGTATAGAATATGTAAAGGTTTTGCTTTGGGAAAGCTATTTCCTTAGATGTTGTTGTTATTCACTGCCGTCAAGTCAGCCGCCAACTCCCGGTGAGCCCACGCACAACGGAACGAAACACTGCTTGGTCCTGTGCCATCCCGATAATTAGTTGCCAGTCAGACTGCTGTGATGCATAGGGTTTTCACTGGCTGATTTTCAGAAGTAGATCACCAGGCTTTTCTTCCTAGTTTGTCTTAGTCTGGAAGCTCCACTGAAACCTATTCAGCATCTTAGCAACACGCAACGGATGGGTGGTAGCTGCATTTGAGGTGCGTTGGCCAGGAATCAAACCTGAGTCTCCTGCATGGAAGGCAAGAATTCTATCCCTGAACCATCAGTGCCTCATATTTTCTTTGATCACCTATATGCTCCAAGAGGGTAGAGACCTAGTTCTTTTTGTTCTTCATTTACCTCCAGAACCCACACAGTACCTAGCACATAGTAGCTGCTTGGAAAATATTTGTTAAAGGAGAATGCTTGAGATAAATAGCTAGGTTCACTTTTTATCATTGGTAGAAGTATCTTCTAGATTAAAAGTTCTCTGTGACCGTGCCTGTAAATCTTCATGAATAATGCCTTGGATCAGGCCGTTTTCAATGTGGGAAGATACTTCTATATTTATTTGCATGAATTACAGCAAGGATATATAACCTGGCAGGGCAGTGGACCAGGGGATACACTGAAGCTCTGGTCCCCAAGAGGCACAGGTAAATGCCCAGCACAGTTCACATAGCCCCTGAGGAGTCACACATACCTAGTGTGAGCCCACCTGCCACAGTTACTAGCTCTATGACTTTAGGGCACATTGCCTCACTTCGTCTGTTCTCTATTCACTGGTCTATAAACTAGGCCAATAATACCTATAGCCGTACGGAGTGGACAGTGAATATTAAACGGGGTAGCAGACAATGTTTTGTACACAGAGATAGCTCAATCAGTGTATCCATTGACCATCTCTACCTTCCAGAGGCACCTTCCCTTTATGGACATAGTTGTTCTCCAACTGCCTCTGGACTTGAAGTGTTTTCCTCTTACTCTTGCACGAAATGGGGGAAGATGAGAGAAAGGATACCTGTAGCTTCAGTTCTATGGTGTAGAGTGAGACGCTAAAGCATGAATGCAAGAAGGAGTCATCCTGTGTGGTGGTGGATAGGTGGGTTGGGTGGATGTGGGAACAGGCCCTCTGGAAGCAGCTGCCCAGGAGCAGCAGTGAACAACAGAACGTTCCTCAGTGAGGGAGTTGTTCTACATCTCTGCTGTCCAATATGCAGCCACTTGCCACATGTGCATATCAAACACTTAAGTGGCCAGTGTGACTGAGTGTTATGGATTGAATTGTGTTGTGAATATCTGTTGCGAATCCTAACTCCTTTGCTTGTGGTTACAATCACATTTGGGAATGGGGTTTCTTTGTTATGTTAACAAGACAGTATTAGTGTAGGGTGTGCTTTAAGTCCATCTCTTTTGAGATGTAAAATAGCTGGTTAAACAAGCAAGCGAGGAAGCAGATGTGGGGATAGATATGAAGCCACAAGAAGATCGCCAAGGAATCAAGAGACAAGGACCTTTTCCCAAGCTGGGGCCCTGAATTTGGACTTCTAGCCTCCTAAACTGTGAGAAGAACTGTGGTTTGTTAAAAGTCACTCACTTGTGGTATTTCTGTTATAGCAGCACTAGATCACTAAGACACTTAAGGAACTGAATGTTTAATTTCATCTAATATGAATTTAGATGTTAATAGTCACACGTGGCCAGCGGCTGCTGTAATGGACACTGCAGCTCTAGAACGTGGCTAGGGCTCTTAGCAGCACACACATTCCTGGAAGCCTGTTGGAAATACAGTCTCAGGCTCCACCCCAGACCTAGAACCTCCGTTTTAACAAGATGCCCAGGAGGTTCGTGTGCACTCTGGGGTTGGAGAAAAACTGAATTTGAGCTGCTCCATTATTCAGAGGCGTTCAGGCAGTATGGAACTGGGATGGACCTTGGTGCTGGAGTGTTCTTACTGTCTACCTTGTCTTCTCGGCTGTTCTCACAACTGAACGTGGTTTTCAGGGAACCAGTACGTGGGGGTAAGGCAATGCATCCCTGTGGTTAAGAGATCAAAGAAAAAAGTTATGTGGGTTTTAAATCGCAGGATTAAACATTATTTTGCTTCTCCCTCCTCATTGTTGTTGATTCCAACTCATGGTGACCCCAAGTGTGCAGAGTAGAATTGCTCCATAGGGTTTTCAAGGCTGTGACCTTTTGGAAGCAGATCATAGGCCTGTCTTACAAGGTGCCTCTGAGTGGGTTTGAACTGCCAGCCTTTCAGCTAGTAGTGGAAGGCTTAACCTTTTGTGCCGCCCAAGAACTCCATGTCTGGGGTAACATGTATTAAAAAACAAACAAAAAACCAGTTGCTGCCCAGTCATCTCTGACTAATGGCAACCTATGTGTGTCAGAGTAGAACTGTGCTCCGTAGGGTTTTCAGTGGCTGATATTTCAGAAGTGGATCTCCAGGCCTTTCATCTAATGTCCAGCCTTTTGGTTAGCAGCCAAGTGCATTGACCGTTTGCACCACCCCGGGCGATGCTTTGTGTCGGGCAGAGATACCGAGTGAGGTGTTGGTTTGAGCGTTTTCACGTGTGGGAAGGAGTGTGTGGGTGTTGAGCAGGCTCAGGGTGGGTGAGGAGGGGTCCTTTTGGAGAACCATCTCTCCACCCCCAATTGTAAGGGTGGACGTGCAACCCAGTCCTGGACACTTGGAACTTTCTGTCCTTCTGACCATCTTGATTAGTCAGGGATGAGCACATGGTCTAAGCCAGGCCAAGAAGACCTAACCCTGGACTTTTGCTGGCAATTAAAAGGAAAGAAGCTCTTTCTGCTGGGAGTGCTCAACTGGAGGGCTGAGAGCCCCCTTGTTCTCTATATTCCCATGTTCTCTCTCTCTCTCTCTCTCTCACACACACACACACACACACACTTTTTAGATGTTACAAACCAAATCAGTATGTTCAGGTTGTGGTTATCTTAATGCTTCCCAGCCAGCACTTTGGCTACTGATAAATATTTCAAAAGGAAAAGTAGTGGTTTCTCTTCAAGTGAAATTAGAGAAATGCCCCTCACCCTTCTGAAAGTATTATAATTTCTCCTCTGTAACGGTGCTAACTTAACAGATTGGAAGCAGCGACAACAGAAAATTCCACAGTTTCCTTTGATATCCGTATGTCAAATCACTTTGGCTGATGTGGCTGTTTTTTGGATATTGTTGTTTGCCAACTTTGGGAATTTGTGTGTATAATTATTTTGATGGAGACTTTCCATTCGGCCTCCTTTTTAGACTTGGACAGATTACAAGCATCATGGGTGATGGCTCTTATTGTACCACGGTTCGAGGTCACCAACAGACACAGACCACACACACTGTATTAGCGCATGAGTAGACACTTTACTTGCATAGAGAAGAGATAGTGAGAGCAGCTTCCCTAGTGGGCACTGGTCTTCCATGGCCAGCAGGATCCCCCCATGTGTGGCTGGTACAGGGCAGATGTCCTATGTTCACCCTCTCATGCTGTAGACTGGAGAGATCCCATTCCTTTCCCACCGGGAAGGGATATGGAAGTGGGGTTGGCCAGGTACCATAGAGAGAGTTACTATGTGCCCAGAACAGGGGGAAAGCTTCTCTGATACAGAAAAGGAACTGGAAGAAAGAGAGAGAGACCCAATTACCAGTCTCCTTATCAGAGAATGTTCTGGGCCCAGGGCCTCTGTAGGTGGCCAGGATGCGAATCATAGAGGCAGACTGTCTTCCCAGCAGCTGTATATCAGATGCTGTCTATAACCAGTTGTCACTGAGTTGTTTCAGACTCCTGGCGACCCTATGTGTGTCAGAGTAGAACTGTGCTCCATAGGGTTTTCAAGGCTGTGACCAATGAGAAGCAGATTGCCAGGCCCTTCATTCTGAGGTGCCTCTGGGTGAATTTGAACCACCATCCTTCTGGTAGGTGGTCAAGCGCGCAACCATGCACACCACCCAAGGACTCCTCTTCCTGAGTAGACTCTAGGCTGTGTGAGGGCAGGAACCACATTTACTTGCTCCTCTACCTTCAGGCTTAGTCTCGTCACAGAGTTGCTGTCGAGCTGACTCTGACTCTTGGCAATCCCACGTGTGTCAGAATAGAACCGTGCTTTACAGGGTTTTCAGTGGCTGATTTTTCAAAAGTAGATCACTGGGCCTTTCTTCCGAGGTGTCTCTGGGAGGATTTGAACCTCCAACATTTCGGTTAGCAGCCGAGTGTGTTAACTGTTTGTACCACCTAGGGACTCCAGGCACAGAGTAGTCACTTAAACATTTGTGGAGAGATGAATAAAGCCACTTATTTCTGTGGGTACATCCACACAGAATTTTTTGGAAGCAAATCTCAGTTCTCTAGAATTAAGTGTTTCGTTGGCACAATGAGGTCTTACTGTTCAAGCTGTGAGATTTAAAGACAGAATGTTTTCTGCTAATTATTAACAGTTGCCCTGTAAGAACAGACCCATTATGGGGCCCTGAACCCTGGCACGCTGCCCCCTGCCCAGCCACCAGACAGTGCAGTGGAACAGGGAGGGAAAGCAAAGGCAACTCCTGCCCTGGCACCAGCTAGACCTCAGATTATCCAAAGAGGATTGCAATTTCAGGGCCAAAGGAGTAGAGAGTAGGTAAAAGGATTTGAAATGAGATTATAGGGCCTGAAAGCTCCTTGCTTTTGTTCAGGAAATAATTTACCAGTTTTCTCCAAGGCAGTGAGACAATCCAGTTTCAGGCCTGGAGTGGTAGATCAGTGTCCTGGGGCTCTTCAGATCCTTAAAAGTAGATTGATCTTTAGTACTTATTAGGCTTCTTGTTAAAGAAAAGGAAAGGAAGCAGAGGAAAGAAATGAGAAAGCTCATAAAGTACTCTGAACAAATAAACAAAACTGAAGATAAAACCTATTACAGCATTCAAAGACAGCCTCCCTTTAGAGAATATTTTATTTGGTTAGTTTATCTTCTAGCCAGGGAGTTCCTGGATGGTGCAAACAGGCTGCACACCGAAAGGTTGAAAGTTCAAGTTTACCTAGAGGTACCGTGGAAGAAAGACCTGGTGATCTACTTATGAAAAAAATCAGCCATTGAAAACCCTCTGGATACAGCTATAGTCTGACACACATTGGGTCGCCATGAGTAGCCTCGATGGCAGCTGTTTACTGGTCTTCAAGCCAGAGACTAGAAGGCAAATGGGCAGTGTGATCAGAATGCAGTGTGTTCATTTTGAACCTGAGAAAAGGGATCATTTGCTCTTGACTCCAAACCCCTACGTATAAATCCGTTCATAAAAACCCTGCAAGTTCTGTGGGGGCTGGATTAGAATCGAGACGGTGTGCTGTCTACCATTTGTGTTGGGTTTTACAGCCATCATAACAATTCTCTGAACGCTTTTGTGTCTTTTTCACTTCTGATGCTTCCAGGGGATGTATTTCATTTGGCTTGTAGCCCAGGTGCCTCTTAACCCTAAATCTTAGTTAACATCTTCTTCTGCGCACTCTCAGCCTCCCTGCCTTATCTGAAGTTTTTATTGATATGAAGTGGCTTTTTGCCTACGTTAGCACAGGCCTTCCTAGTCCCCTGGGGGTGATGAGGAACCCCAGGAGGGATTTGTCTCATGGCTGGTAATATTTGGGTCCAACTCGCGTGATGGTTGGGCATTAGTGAGTGAGCTGACCAAGGTGTGCAAGAGAATACCAGGTTTTCTGAAACTCAGCTCAAAGGATGTCAGGTTTCTTCCATCTCTGGAGAGGAGACCAGCTTGTGGGTGCTTCAGAAGAAGAAAATTGAGAGATTCTTTGTACCATGGACCCCCAGTTCGGCACAAATTTTGGATAACGTGAATACCCTGGTTGGTAAATTTGCCCCCAGGCCTTTTTGTTTGAACTTCCATTGTTGCAGGTTCATTCCAAATCTCTTGAGTCTGTTTTCTGCCAAGAGAGAGAATATGCTGGCTATAAATACTTGATGTAGGAGGACATTACATTTTGCCCATCAGTCCTCACTTTGTAATTATGTTGGTGTAAAATACGTGGCCACCCGAGAAAGGCCCCAGGAAGAGATTGTTTTGAATAAAGAAATCTTTGATAGCAGCTTCTCGTTCGCCTCTTTCTCTTCAATGGAAGTGGCCTCTCCTTCCCCCACCCTGCGTCTCCAAATGCTTTTTATTTGAAGATGGGGGCTAGTTGGATTTTGGTTAATTAAAATTTTAATTGTGTTGGTTTCTGCAGCAGATCTAATGTTTACGTGTCTTAATGCAAACGTCGTCTTTGAGCTCACACTTGCTTGGGCAGCAAGGGGAAGAGGCGCAGCCTGGAAACCCGTGGGCCTGCCTGGTAATGAATGTTCATTGTTTATTTTTGGCCTTATATTCAGATCTGAGAAAAGTGTTGATTTAAGTTTCCTAATCTGAACATGACTCAAGAATTGCTATAAGTCCGTCGAAATAAAAGAAGATTAGCGGTTACCAGGGCTGGGGTCAAGGGGAGGAATGGGCATTAGTAATAACAATAATAGGGGAAACCATGGTCAGGGCAGGGGGGTAGATATGAAAACTCTGTATACCTTCTGCTCAATTTTTTTGTAAACCTAAAACTGCTTTCAAATATAAAGCTTATTAATTTAAAAAAAAAATTTAATTAAAAAAATAAACAGGTGAAGGCTAATAAAGACTCTTATATATATATATATATATATATATATATATATATATAAATAAATAAAAATAAATGCTAATTAGACTGTAACAGGCTATAGTGCATGCATAAACAAAGTACTGTGGAGCTCAAAGGAGAAAGAAAGCTTCATGTGTTTCTGTGGCATGGGATTTGGTGTTATGGATCAGGCCAGTCTTTTTCTTTTGCACATCATTGTTTTAGCAATTTTATTACAATGACTCTTAGCAAACATTTTGTTTTGTCCTCACTTCTCCAAATTAATAAATTGACAATTTTTCTTAAGTTCATAAGATTACTGATTAAAAAATATTAATAATAATAAAAATTAAGTTAAAAAAGTATGCCAAAAAACCCAAAGCAAAACTAAAAAAAAAAAAAAAAAAAAGAGGAGAGAGAGCTGCTATAATGTATTTCAATTTGAGCGCTTGTGTGCTAGGTATGAAGCATTGTCTGTATAAACTCAACTACTTACTGTCCTGTGCAGAAAAGAGTTAACATAGCAGGTCTGAGACTGCTATCCCTAAAGTCCTGCTTGCAAGGCTGGCCGTTGGCTGGAGTGTGGAAACTTGGATTTCAGGAGCGTTCCTGTCATTCCCAGAATTGAGAAGAGTGGCTCACTGTGTCTGAACTGCATGCACGTGTAGTTCATGCTGACCATCTGCTTTCCAGGGGGGCTGGAATTTTTGTACGCACCAGGCAGAGGGTGCCTACGTGACCAGCTCTCGATAAAAACCCTGGGACTGATTCTCTAATGGGCTTCTCAGGTAGATAGGGCTTCATACTCATTGCTGGGGGGGAATTAAGCGCATCCTGAGCAACTCCACTGGAAGCGGACTCAGGAAGCTTGTGCTTGGTTTCCTCTGAACTTCACCCCATGCCTTTTGCCTTTGCTGATTATGATCTGTATCCTTTCACTGTAATAAATCATAGTTCTGTACTGACTCCAGTACATACTAAACCTGGGATGGTGTTGCAGACCCCCCACACACTTTCCAAACCTGTTCTGCCTCTTGAATTTTTCTCTCAGTAGCTTGCTTCCTTCAACCCATTATCCGAACTCAGAAACCTCTGAATTGTCTTCGGTCTTCCTTTAAATCAGGCACTAAATCCTGTCTCTTTCGTCTCAAAAGTGTCTCTTGAATCCAGATTCCTATAGCCTTTGCCGTCGTTGCAGTCTTGGCTCTCACCGCCTCCCCTCTGGACTTACTGCAACAGCTTCCCTGTCTGGCTTTTCTGCCTTCATTCTCCATTCCGCCTGTCTCTGATGTCATCTTGCTCTACAACCTAGTTTGAGTCACCATCATTAATGAATTAAATCACAAAGCCTCAGGTTGGTCTCGTGCTGTTGTTTGTTGCTGTCGCGTCGATTCAGACTCATGGTGACCCCATGTGTGCAGAGAAGAACTGCTCCATAGGGTTTTCAGAAGTAGATCGCCAGTCCAGTCACCCAAGGTGTGTCAGGGTGGGTTTGAATCACCAATGTTTTGGTTAATAGTCCAGTACTTAACCATATGTGCCACCCAGGGACTCCTTCAGGTTGGCCTACCAGGACCATTGTACAGCTTCATCTGGAGTTAGTGTCGCAGAGCGGTTGGCTCCCAGATTTGAATTCCATCGTCACCACTCACTCACTGTTGTGCTCAGTTATGTACTTAACCACTGTGCATCAGTGTCCTTATCTGTTTGTGAGAATACAATAGAACCTTCCTCACAGGATCGTTACAAGGATTTAATGAGTAAATATTTGAAATTCTTAGAACGGTGCCTGGCACACAAAAGGTGCTTGATGTCTGGTAGCTGCAGTCAGTTTTATAACCATCTCTTGCCTTTTACCCTGCTAGGCTGTGAGCTGGTCCCTGGCATTGTGCCTGGCTATGACTCTTTAATAATCAATTGCTGAATGAATGAATCAATGAAAGGAAGGAAGGAAAGGGAGAGAGGGTGGGAGGGAGTAAGGAAGGAAAGACAAAAGGAAGGAGGTAGGGAGGGAGAAAGAAAGGGAGGATGGAGAGAGCTAAAACACAGTTCATACTGTCAAGAGTATTGTTCTGTTGGGAAAGAGAAGATGCCCCCAATAGGTTAAAATAACAGTGCACGGGATAGATGAGTCAACCGTTGGCATACTTTGAAAAGGGTTCAGAGGAGGGAGGGGTTTGTGTGGAGTGGGAAAGAAGAAACTAAATTATTTAAGCAAAGTTACCAAACTCCTGCTTTGTCACCATTTCATATCCCACAGAGAGAGGCAGGGAAGCGTCAGGATTTGGCGTGCTTCCGAGAGACAGTCAGGAACTGGAAGTCTTCCTGTGGGACCCTTAGACTCTATGCGTGCTGGAACTTGTCTTTCTCTAGGGTAAAATTTTGAGCCACTTAACTGTGTGTGCACACTTCCCAGAGTACAGTCACTGCATAATGGTTTTTGAATGACTCTCTCCAGGGTGTCTAGAAGAAATCTAGCCCTCTGAGGTAGAAGGGACTTTTGGCAAGAAGAAAACATATCTGTGCCAGTGGTACCTCCCAGGACCCTTGCTTCCTAAAGTGTGTCTGGGGAAGTGGGCTGGCTTTCACCCAGTCTTCCTTCACTGAGTTGGTAGGAGGGGTTGACATGAGTGAGCCGCTGTTGCATATAATGCAACGGTGCCATGGGGGCCAGTTCTGTCCTGTGACCTTCCTCCATATTGACTAGAGACCAGATGGTGGAAATGTTATTACTTTTGTTGACTTTAGGCATTCACTAGTCACCATATCAAGCTACAACTTGAAGCCACATTGCGGTCCTGGGATCACGGTTTGTTGTGCAGGTTCTAATATACAGAACAGTGTGTCAGTTAGCACTGGCTGTGTAACAAACTCACACCAAGTTAATGGCTGAAGAGAACAATGATTTATTTACTCATCATTCTGTGCATTTTGGGACAGTTTGGGCTGGGCTCAGCTGGGGTGGCTCATCTTTTCTCCTTGTGGATGCTGGTCTTAGCCAGGATGGCTGGGACAGCTGGGACCTCTCTGTCATTTTGTGTCCTTCAGAAGTCCAGGCTTATTTTCATGGTGGCTGAAGGGTTCCCAGCAGCAAGAAAAAGCAAGCCCCAGTTTGCAAGCACTTTTCCAGTCTCGTGTCATATTAACGAATATCTCATTGACCAAAACAAATCATGAGACCAAGCCAGATTCAGTGTTGGCAGGGACCACCCAAGTGTGTGGATATCGGAAGACTTGCTTGTTGTGGTCCATTGCTGCAGTGGTTTACAGCCATCAGTGTATGCATTATCTTGCCAGAAAGGAAGGCAGCAGAGTGTCACTGTGAATCTCTTCGTCGTTCTCCTTCAGACATACCTGGGATAGGTCCCGTCTGTGGGCTAGAGTGCTCTACTGACTGTCCACATGGGCCTTCTTACCACCACTTCCCTCTGTGACTATCGACCACCGCAGGGTTTAAGCCTTCCAACTCACAAATTGATGGGCATTCTCAGTCCCAGAGGGTCTACCCAGAGAATATGGCTGGATCAGCACAAATCTGATGTTAATGCTAGAAAAGGAACTCTGAGCTGATAGCAAATACAGCCCATGCAGAGTTCTGAAAGAATAACATCTAAAATCCCCTGCAGTTTTCACAGCCTGCCCTGAGCTGCATCATCACTCCATTCTTGAGCATCTGAGAAATGCCAGCAGTTCTGGGCACTGCCTACCCTTTGTGCCTCTCACAGTGCTCTGAATGGCATTTTGAGGACAGCAGAACAATGGAGAAGACAGTTTGGGGAACTGGGAGGGAATGAGACTTGCCTAGGAGACTGGATACCTGGGTTCTTTAGCTGAGTTTGTGGCCATTTGGCTTTGATCTCTTGGTCAAGTGGAGGGATGAGATGATGGACTAGGTGACATCTGATTCAACCCAGTCCTAACACTCCTGTTTTAAGGTGTGTATTCTTATTTTAAGTTGTGTATTCTTTTGGGGCTATGCTGATATTTAAGATGGTATTTAGCGATTAATTTTGCCCCCTTTTCGAAATATTACTTAGTGCTTCACCAAGAAACAAGGAATGGAGGGAGTGATTTTGAAATCAAATAGGTGCTTTGATGTAGGGCTGGAATGAGTCAAGAGATAAGAAGGATGGATGGTCTTTGGGTCTTACAATGAAACTGGGCCCTGGGCATTGAAGAAGCATTTGTACCCTTCTTTTTTGTTTGGCTGAGCCACATAAGGGGGTTGGGGCTGATCAGGTATCAAAGAACTCCTACCCACGTGCATTTGGGGAAGTAATTCCAGGAGATGACTAGACCTTCTGAGACATGATTATTGGGGTGATAATTGCTGCTGCCAAGAGGCATTGGTGGTTCATTGGTAGAATTCTTACCTCCCATGCAGGAGACCCAGGTTCAATTTCTGGCCAATGCACCTCGTGTGTAGTCACCACCTGTCTGTCAGTGGATCCTTGGAAGAAAGGCCTGCTGATCTACTTCCAAAAATCAGCCAGTGAAAACCCTATGAATCACAGCAGTCCAACCCACAGCCAATCATGGGGATGGTAAAGCACCACGCAGCATTTTGTTTCATTGTGCGTGGGCTTGACTCCAGTGGCAGCTGATAGCAACAATAACAACAACTTCTGCTGAAAGTAGAGAAGAAGAATTACATTTGACCAAGAATCAGTTTTCCTTTCTGGCCTGAGATGATGACAGTACCTCCAGTTAAGCGGATGCAGCTGCCATGGTCACTGGAAGCCAAGAGCGCTCACTGTGGGGTGGGGACATATCATGAAGGTTCTAGCTTGGCTAACATCAGCCTCGTTGAGAGTGAAAGATGGCTGCAATGACCCTGTGTCTGTGTCTGTGTCCGTGTGTGAGTGAGAAAGAGGGAGAGACCTTGTGTGGAAACAACAAGCGGCACTCCATACCAACCTTTCCATTTCATGGGTATCTTCCCACTTAGAGTCGCAGCCCGGGAGACAGGAACTGAGCCCATTCTGGTCACCATTGTGTCCTGAAGGCCTTGTGTGTTCCCCAGCATCTAGTAAGCATTTAATAAATATTTGCTGAATGAATCAGTCAAGAAAAGCTAGAAGGGGAAAAAAAATTTTAAGTGTCTTTACTTGGTTTCTGGAATTAACGTGGAAATTTTAACCAGTCATAGAACAATGACTGCTGATGTTTTTCAGGCTCTGTTGGTGAGAGTGAGATCAGGAATGAAAGGAAGCTGACAAAACAAGTGACCAAAGTTAAATTTATACGATTCAAAACAAATACATGTTAACTGCCAAAAACCCCAACAAACAAGTTAGTTAGGGTACTAGCTTGCTATAGTAGAGCACGTATCTCTTTGTAGTGTATTTATACTTTCCCAAAATTAAAATAGCTGTATTATTTTTTATGATTATTAAGTTGACCTCTAAGGTAGAGGGTCTTCGAAAAAGAGGAAGACCCTCAATGAGATGGATTGACACAGTGGCTACAGTAATGAGCTCAAATGTAACAACGATTGTGAGGATGATGCAGGACTGGGCAGTGTTTTGTTTTGTTGTACATGGGGTCGCTATGAGTTGGAATCAACTCGACGGCACCTAACAACAACAAGTTGACCTATATGTATGTAGACAGTCGGAAATAAAATAGTGTAAAGCACTCAATAAGAAGTATTCCCATTCCCATGTTGTTAACATTTTATGGATCTCTTTGAACATGTCACTATGTACATCCTCTTTTTGTACTATCTGCATAATGTGGCTTTATCCCTTTATGGTCAGACGTTTAGGTTGTTTCCCATTTTTTGATATTATATCTGTGCTCAGTAAACATGTGAGACATATACTTTCGCACCCTTGCCTAGTAATAAAAACGTTAACGTTGGGTCTTAGGCTGGATTCTCTAGAAACAGAGCCTGAGATGGGAGCAGTAGTGGTTCAGTGGTACTATTCTTGCCTTCATGCGGGAGCTATGCCCTTATGCATAGCTACCACCTGTCTGTCAGTGAAGGCTTGCGTGTTGCTATGATGCTAAACAGGTTTCAGTGGAGCTTTCAGACTAAGATGGACCAGGAAGAAGGCCTGGCAATCTACTTCCAAAAATCAGCCAGTGAAAACCCTATGGAGCACAACAGTCAGATCTGTAACCGATCAAGACAATGACACAGGACCGGGCATCATTTTGTTCTGTTAGCATGGGTTCACCATGAGTTGGGGCCGACTTGACGGCAGCTAACAACAGAGCCTGAGACAGGGATTTGGGAAGGAGTGTTCTCAGCAGAAAGGGAGGATGGGAGGAGGCAGGATAGGGAAGGAGCCGAGCAAAGAAATTTTAAAGTCGAGCCTTGGCCTGATTGGAGCATAACTACACAGGGAGAGTGTCCCCCATGAGACAAGAGGCTGGGCATTTATACTCAGTCATCTGTCTTGTGACTCCCAGGCCTCTTGGGCCCTCAGCCAAGTATGAGCTGTTAGCCCAGACCTGATGGCAGCTGGGGATGGGGACATCCCCTGGTACAGAGGATCTGGGTGAGAAATACCACAGGTGCTAATGTTTCTGGTACTTTCTTTATGCCTGGTACTAGGCTAGGTGCATAAGTGCATTTTTAACCGTCCTGTGATCTAGGTGCTAGTACAGATTCATTTTACAGAGGAGGAACTGAAACCTATGAGTGACTTTCCCAGGGTCCCACAGTTAGTAAGGGCTGGCTGGAACTGGAAGGCAGACCTAGGCCTGCCCAACATCAGAGCCTGAGCTCTGTATTGAGAGACTGTGGAACACAACAGGTAATGCCTAGCAGTGGAATTGCTGGGCCAAGGACTTAGACAATTTATATATATACAATTATATATATGTATCTCCAAATCTCTTCCCTTCCCCCACAAGTTGTATCCATTTATCAGTTTATATTCCTACTAACAGTTTAACTGCTCTCCTGTCATCCCTGAGTCTTGTCAATCTTCTAAATATCAGCGTTGTTAGCTCTTTTTGGCTTGAGTTCTATTTCCTTTACTATTCCTGGGTTGACACCTTTCCACCTGTTGACCAGCTGCTGTATTTCTCTCTCAAGGCACAGTTTCTGGTTAAGACTTTTTCTCATTTCTAATGTTCCTTTGCCCTGGTGGTTGAACAGCCCAGATTTCCCCCAGGGATTGGAAATGCTGCATTTATAGTAAACTTGTTTCACACCAGTGCTTCCCTCTGTTTCTGGACTGATGACTTTCGTTGAGCTGTCTGTCTAGTCTCAGGCTAGGACCACACTTTTTAAATTACTATACACTATATTTAAAAAAAATTGAAGTTGTGGGACTTTTCTTGGCACCTAGATGCTAAGTAAAGGGCTGCCAAGTCTAGGACATTTTACCCAGTCCCAAATAAGAACAGGTAAAACTCTTTAAATAGCAATTAATAATGATATAAAATGGTGCTTGAGTGCCAGCAGTTACTTAAGTGGAAGCACCATTTCTCTCTTGTCTGTAACACTTCCATTGACATGGTAGGCCCTTCCCTTAAAGGCAGTGGCAGAGGGAGAGGTAAGCTTGGGCTTAGTCTCCATTTGAATTCTCAGTGTATCAGTCCTTTTCTTTGCAATTGATAGAAAATATGGCTCAAAGTAGCTTATACAAAAATGAAAACTTGTTAGCTTATCTAACTAGAAAGCGTCAGAGTAGATCTAGTTCAGGCAGAGCTTGATCCATGGCTCAGATAAAGTCATCAAAGCTCACCTTCTCCCTCTCCAGCCTGTGACTTCCCTTTTCTGTGTTGGCTCCATTCTCAGGCAAGCTTTTGTCCCATGGAGGCAAGATGGCTGTCTTGTCCATCTTGAATCCTTACAGATTCAAGTCCAGTGGAAAAAGAGGATTTTCTCCCCCTAAATTTGGACCTGATTGCAGTTGGCCTGAACTGGGGCCTTTCCTGAACTGGGGCCTATCCCCTTCCCTAAACCAGTAGCTGGGGCAGGGGGTAGAGTAAACTGTTTGACTTATGCCTGGTAGTAGGCCCACCCAGCACTAGGGAATTTGGGGAGCTATTTCTGGAAGAAGAAGGAATGGATGCTGGCTATCCACAAATGCCCACTCCATCCACATTAGTCAGATCTGATTTAATGACATTTTATTTCCACGATGAGAAGAGTTCATGATTGTCAGGCTCAGAAATGTTCTGGTGACTCAAGAATGCGCGAACCCCCCTTTCAGGTGATCCTGTGCCTGTGGGCCATCTGGGGAGCCTGAGGAAGCTGAGTGACTGCTGGCAGAGCTTAGCTGAGTTCTTATCAGTTAGAAAAAAAAAAAAATAACAGTTGCCATTGAGTCAGGCCAACTCATGGTGACCCCTTGTGTATCAGAGTAGAATTGTTCATAGGAGTTCAGTGGCTGATTTTTGGGAAGTAGATCGCCAGGCCTTTCTTAGAGGCACCTCTGGGTGGGCTCGCACCGCTAACCTTTTGGTTAGCAGTTAACCACTCGAACCACCCAGGGAGGGACTTCACACTAGTAAGTGAGGTTTTCTCAATGAATGAGGTAAGGACCACGCCTGCCACTTCAGTATTAAACAGCACATAGTTACTCTGCACCACTGTGGGAGATGTTCTCCAGAGGCCAAGTGTTAGCTGTCTGTGAAGGGGTTAAACTGCCCACCAAGATGGCAGAAAGCTGACTCCATAGAACCTTCTTGCCCCCTTGGCTGATCAGCCTGCTGACGCATAGTCATGTATATCTGGTCTCACAGCCTCTCTAAATGGTTGGCTATACCCAGTTAAAGAAAGTCTTACTTAAACTATTTTTTCTTTGCTTAAAGCACAAACTCTTCTGGGGAACCTCCCCACACCCACCCACTTTGTGTAAATTTTTGGCCCTGATACCAGCAGCGGTGAGCTGTGTAATGGAAGCAGGCCTTCCCTCTGCTCCTGACCAGTGTATGGCTGTGAGTGAATCCCAGAACCCCTCTTGATGTCCGTTTTTCTGTCTGTAAAATGTAGTGACTGCACTAGAGGATTCTGGAAGTGGAGAAATAGGGTTCTAGAATGTTAGGCAGAATGGACATAAACAGCACCAAGTCCAGCCCTCACACCTAACAGAGACAAGGGCCTGGAGAGGTTCAGTGGCTTATAAAGGACGGTGTTGGAGGTAGGTGGGAATGCCTCAAACCTGATACTTTAGTTTTGACTCTTAAATATAAAGAGCATTTAAACTATCATGAGGGGAAAAAAAAAAGAGTTTTGTAGCCACCAGGGAAATCCCATGGAAGCACAAGCATGGGGACCACAGCTTAGCTGGCCCTCAAGAGAAATAGCACCTGGAACAGGAAATCCCCCAGGCTCTGGTGAACTCTCCCCAGGGCCCTGGTGTACCTGCTCTCAAGACTTCTCTGCCCCACTCTACCTGTAACTCTGTTCTCTGTAGGCTGCCATCTCTGCCGTCACTCTTCCTCCCTCACAACTTCAGCTTGGCTATGGCTAAGGTTTACCATGGCTCCTGGCAGCTTCTACTGCCTCTTCCTCAGAGTGTAAGAGTCTTGAGAAGACTCTGAATGGCTCAGCTCCTCTGTCTGAACCAGATCAAGTAGGTCAGGGGTCACTTGGGACTGGTGTCCCTTGTGTACCACCCAGGGTCAGGTTCTACCCCAGCCTAGTCAGCTGTGACCATTGATCTGGGCTTGTGTGGTATTAAGCATGTCCACTGTGCTTCAGGGTACTGTGGCGGGCATTTTCCTGAGGAGACTTGTGGGCCGGCAGCACCAAAAGACCAGGGAGTTCACCAGGTATCCTCAATCACAGAATAATGCTTTTCCCACTTATATCCTACAAATACAGTGATTATTTTCAGAGAATATGATGAGCCCAGGGTGGCCATCACAAGTGTGTCATCTGTAGAAAACAGT
Source organism: Dugong dugon (assembly GCA_030035585.1). NCBI lineage: Eukaryota > Metazoa > Chordata > Mammalia > Sirenia > Dugongidae > Dugong > Dugong dugon. The sequence goes on along the minus strand of CM057472.1, from coordinate 98,658,690 downwards.
GCAGGACATCCTGAAGTGATTCTCGGAGATTTAAGTTCATTTGAAGAGAGCTAAATTCTACTCTAAGGAGCCCTGGTGGCGCAATGGTTAAGCGCTTGGCTGCTAACTGAAGGTTAGTTGTTCCAACCCACCCAGTGGCTCCACAGAGAAAGATCTGGTATGTTGCTCCTGTAGCAATTGCAGCCTAGAAACCCTATGGGGCAGTTCTGCTCCTCCCATGGTGCTGCTATAAGTTGAAAATTGGCTCGGCCGTGACACCACCACCACCACCAATAACAAATTTCTACCCTGTGGGCTCAAGGGGATAAATACAATCTTTTATTCTTCATTTTGATGTTATGTATGCTCTTGCTGTTCTTCCAGAAGCGGGTCAGTCTTCAGTACTGACAAAACGTGATGGTCTTTTGCTCTTTCTTAGCCAGGTATGGAGCATCCAAAAGTTAGTTACATCTGGTACACACTCGGGTTTGAATTAATGAAGATTGCTTCAGGATTTATTATAAGTGATCAAAAAGTGGCACCTTTTCTAAGCTTTGGTTGAACATGGGATTGGAAAGAATGGTTACCCTCCCCACGATTATGCAAAATCCACTGGGCTATAACCTGATGCCAGACATGGGTCTCCAAAGCACTTGCCGCCAGTAAGCTGGAAGGAAGCCCTGCGGCTTCCTAAATGAGAACCCTAAATGAGAACGGAGGGAGAGGGTGGCACAAGCAAAGAGAACTTGGGCTGCTTCAGACTTGAGTGAGAACATGTCCAAGTCTCTAATATGGATCAGCACTTTTCTAACAAAGTTCATGGACCATACAGCATTTTCAGGTGGGCGGACATATTGACACATAAAACGTAATTGATTCCATATTCCTCTCGGTTCTAAAAGCAGTACTCATGTTTGTTTTTAATAATAAAAATTATTTCAGTTTGGAAAATAGCGTAGGCTATCTGATGAGTTTTGCGGATTGTTCCACTAATAACAAGTAGAGGAGACACAACCTAAGAAAAACATTTTGAAGATAATTTTGATCTGCAGAGGGGGAGGGAGGATTGATTAGGTGAAATCAGAAGGATTTCCAAGTAATGATTATTATTAAATTTAATAATAATTAAATTAGCATTCCACAAGGACTGTTTTCAGCAATTTTGGTAGCACAGACATTGGATTGCCAGAGAGAGCAGCCCAGACTCCTGGGCATTTGGTGGGAAATGGCTTGTCTGCTTTGTTTTGCTCACAGTTAATGTTAATTCAAAGTCAGTTTCTTTTTCAAGAACTTTTTTTTTTAAGAAAACAAAACCGACATTGGTTTTTATTCTGCTTGAGAGCTCAGCAAACTTTGTCTGTAAAGGCTCAGAGGTAAGTATATAACATGAAAGCAGCCATAGACAGACAATATGTAAACAGAAAAGCTTGGTTATATTCCAGTCAACCTTTATTTATGGACACTGACGTTCGAATTTCATTGAATTTTCACGTGTCCTCAAAGATTATTCTTCTTGCCTATTTTCAACCATATAAGAATGTAAAAGCCATTCTTAGCTTCAGGCAGTACAAAAACAGTTTCTGGCCATGGCCTGCGGGCCGTAGTTTGCCAACCCCTGTTCTAGCTCATCATGTGCATCTCATTTACATAGGAGCAGCACACCAGTAAACCAGTTGCCAGTGCAAATGGTTAACATGTTTGGCTGCTATCTGAAAGGTTGACCGTGTCAGTCCACCCAGATGTGCCACGGAAGAAATGGCTGGCCATCTACTTCCGAAAAATCAGCTATTAAAAACCCTGTGGAGTACAGTTCTGCTCTGACACACAAGGGGTTGCCATGAGTTGGAATGGATTTGATGGCAGCTGGTTTGGTTCTAGTTCGTTCTACCTTCGTAGGGCAGTCTTGTCTTTGTCTTTTGGGGAGAATACTCCACTTTGCGTATAAAAGGGAGCCAAACTGTGTATGTTACTGAATTCTGGGGTGTGTGTGAATTTGTAGGGTTTATTTGTTCTTTTAGCTCCCCTGCTTTTGCAGCCTCGCATCTGGGGCATGAAGCAGAGGCTCTAGGCTTCAGAGCTTCAGTTGCTCAGGACTTGACCACCAGCTGCGTGGACCCTGAAGACACTCTGGACTCGTCCTCCACCCAGAGAATTCTGAGTGACTCTTAAATTGGAGGGACGTGAGAATGAGGACAAAGCTAGAAACTTTAGAGTGAAGCTGTTGAGCTTTACGGAAATAGTGGTAATGTCCTCATAATTTAAAAAAAAAAATAGATATATTAAAACTTACATCTCTTAGGTCTCTCTTTTCATCCTTACTCTTAGAAAGCGAGGCAAAAGACATTCTATTACAAAATGTAAACACATGGTTACGTTTAGTGCAATATTTCGGGGAAATTAGAAAAGTTAGAGAAACCTCCAATTTTCCTAAAATAATCTGTATACGGTGTGGCAGTGAAACAAAGGTATGCATTGTATTTAGTTAAATCTGTTTAATAGGAGTCATTTTTATTAGAATCCCTTCCAAATCCTTAATAAATATAAAGCTTTAAAATATTTGTCCCATTTTATAATTAGTCTAGATTTAGCAGTGGCTCTTCCTGATTTGGGAGGAAGTATGCTTGACTGTTGCCAGGCAACGGCTAATTGCAGTATTAGCTGCCAGCAAGCTGTTGGCAGTAACTGTAAATTCTTTTGTCTTGTTAACAAGAAATGAGTGTTAAGGATACAGCAGTATATAAAGTCGGCTCTGTTGTTCAAATATATATAACTTAGGTGATAAATTCTTACAATAATATAACCTTGATGTGCCGCTAAAATTTATAGTATATTTATAGAACCTGTTCATTCTTACAGTTTAGTTACACGCCTTCTACTCACTGCATGAAAGAAGCTCATAGTGAGAGGCAATGACATAATAGAAGCATTGTTTTCTCAGGTCTCTTAAAAAAAAAAATCTCAGGTTTTTGTTAAGTTTTGGGTTGTGAAATGTATATGGGCTTGTCTGGATAAATGTCCTAAGTGAGGGCTCTGGTGTATAAGCAGTACCATTACCTGGGAGCAATTGCCGTCAAGTTGATTCTGACTCAGGGCCACTCCATTTGTGACAGAGCAGACTTACTCCACAGGGTTTTCAAGTAGGAGCCCCCAGTTCTCCATTGGCCTTGGTGTCTGTCTCCTCGGCCCTGGCATTGAGTGAAGGTCACAGCATAGCAGCGTGCTAAGTCCTGTTCGAAGCTTACCCCTTGACCCCCTCTGCCTCCAGCTCAGCCAGGCTCTGTGCCAGTGTGTTGTTTTCTAGGACAAAACCTCATAAAGTGAATTCTCATGTCATAAGCAAGAGTGATATAAAGCATCCTTTGGACATATAGAAAAACCACTACTTATTTGATCTGTGCTTTTTTTTTTTTTTTTAAAACTAAACTGCCTCATATCCCAATTTTTTTGCAAATTGGCTCTCTCTCTTCCAGTTACATGTTTCTAAAGGACATTGTTGGTGATCTTTTGGGGGCCAGTTACTACACCAGGTACTTTGGCATACAGTTTTTTACTTAACCCTCATAACCCTGGGCTGAGGAGGAAGAGGAGACAGGAATGTGGAAACAAGTCTTGGAGGAGGTAGTAACAGGCCTCAGTCCACTTGCCTCCAGGCGTTGGGATAAGAGTCCAGGTTTCCTCTGGTTTCCAAGTCTGTTCTCCGTTTTACCCCCAATTTGAGTTTGGTTTTTAGAAGACATCCAGAATGGTCCAGTTGCCTGGTGAATCCATAACTAGAAACCAGTTTCTATTGAGTCAGCTCCAACTCATGGAGACCCTACATGTGTCAGAGTAGAACTGTATTCCATGGCTGATTTTTCCAAAGTAGATTGCCAGGCCTTTCTTGTGAGGTGCCTCCAACTTTTCAGTTAGCAGCCAAATGCATTAACCATTTGCATCACCAAGATACTCCAGTGAACCCATCAAAAAAAAAAAAAAAAAAAACCAAACATGTTGCCATCAAGTTGATTCTGACTCATAGCGACCCTATAGGACAGAGCTGAACTGCCCCATAGGGTTTCTAAGGAGAGCCTGGCAGATTCAAACTGCTGTTCAACAGCCGAACCCATAAAAGGCATTAAATGAATGGCTGAGATGTCGAATGTATTTTATTTGTTGTTGCTCTGATTTCTAAAAACAACCTACTAGATGTTAACACGGATAAAAAGCACCCCATGTTTATAATTTTTTTTTTTGTAACCACCTCCCCCATCCCTACGGAAAGCATAGCCGGAAATCTTGCATCCCAGGAAGCTCCTCTCTTCTGCTTGCACTGCAGTGGTGCCCAGTTTCTCCTTAAAGCTGGACATTTGGGTTTCACCTGCCAACGTCACTGTTCCACCTGGAGCTCTGGCTCAGCAGGAAGAAGTGTCATCACCAGAGGCTGCAAACCCATATCTGTGCCTTTTCAGTGGAATTTTTACTACACACCAAACTACTTCAAGCATCATGTAAACACGCTGGAGTATGTTAACAGCTGCCTCTCTTTTAAAGTTGCAGCAGCGCAGAACTAAAGGGGAAACTGCTTTCAGGTTCTGCTCAAGTTTGCATGTGACAGCATCAAAGCTATTTTTAGCCGAGTGATCACCAGCACCAAGCTGAAAACGGCTGCTTTCAACGATAAACAGTGGAAAGAAAGGATCATTTATGCGCTGCTGCTGCTCTTGAGTCCATTTACGTGGGAGACAAAAGGGTGTGTAAATCTCTTCTTCAAAGTTGTGCAGGCATCTTGTCCCTCTTCGGAGTCCCATCACCTCTTCAGAGACAGAGTAATGTTAATTTAGCGCTTGGCTGCCTGGGCACTGAGTTAAACTAGATGCACTGATAATAGTGAATTATGGGTCTGTCCTTCTCGCTGTCCATTCTGAAAAGAAAGTAATGTGTGGATACCAGGAAACATCTACTAAACTGTATAGTGTTGGATTGTTTCCCCAAGTTTCCCTTCATTTCCTGTATATCTCCAAACTCAAGAGACAACAGGAAATAGGAGGCAGGTTATATAAGCACCATGGTACAGTAGAAAGAAAGCCAAAGTACGACCTTGAGTATATCCCACCTGAATTTAGAGACCATCTCAAGAATAGATTTGATGCATTAACACTGATGACCAAAGATCAGACTATTTGTGGGATGATATCAGGATATTATACATGAAGGAAGCAAAAGGTCATTAAAAGGACAGGAAGGAAAAAAAAAAAGACCAAAATGCATGTCAGAAGAGACTCTGAAACTTGCACTTGAAAACAGAGTGACTAAAGCAAAAGGAAGAAATGATGAAGTAAAAGCTGAACAGAAGATTTCAAAGGACGTTGAGAAGACAAAGTAAAGTATTTTAATGAAATGTACAAAGACCTGGAGTTAGAAAACCAGAAGGGAAGAACACACTGGCTTTTCTCAAGCTGAAAGAACTGAAGAAAAGATTCAAGCCCTGTGCTGAAATATTGAAGGATTTTATAGGCAAAATATTGAATGATGCAGGAAGCATCAAAAGAAGATGGAGTGAATACACAGAGTTACTGTACCAAACAGAATTGGTCGACATTCAGGCATTTCAGGTGGTAACATATGATCAGGAACGGACAGTACTGAAGGAAGAAGTCCAAGCTGCACCGTAGGCATTGGCAAAATACAAGGCTCCAGGAATTTACAGAATACCAATTGAGATGATTCAACAATTGGATGAAGTGCTAGAAGCGCTCACTTGTATATGCCAAGAAATTTGGAAGACAGCTACCTGACCAACCAACTGGAAGAGATCATATTCATGCCCATTCCAAATAAAGGTGATCAACTGAATACAGAAATTATTGAACAATATCATTAATATCACACGCAAGTTTGGTATTAATTTTGCTGAAGATAATTCAAAACGGTTGCAGCAGTACATTGCCAGTAGATTGACTGTGAGAAATTCAAGCCAGATTCAGAAGAGGACATGGAATTAGGGATATCATTCATTGCTGATGTCAGATGGATCTTGACTGAAAGTAGAGAATACCAGAAAGATGTTTACCTGTGTTTTATTGACTATGCAAAGGCATTCGACTGTGTGAATCATAACAAATGATGGGTAACATTGCAAAGAATGGGAATTCCAGAACACTTAATTGTGCTCATTCGAAACCTGTACATAGACCAAGAGGCAGTTGTTCAAACAGAAAAGGGAATACTGCATGGTTTAAAATCAGGAAAGGTGTGTGTCAGGGTTGTATCCTTTCACCATACTTATTCAGTCTGTATACTGAGCACATAATTCGAGAAGCTGGACTATATGAAGAAGAATGGGGTATCAGGATTGGAGGAAGACTCATTAACAACCTGCAGTATGCAGATGACACAACCCTGCTTGCTAAAAGTGAAGAGGACTTGAAGCACTTACTGATGAAGATCAAAGACTACAGCCTTTAATCTGGATTGCACCTCAACGTAAAGAGAACAAAAATCCTCACAACTGGACCAATAAGCAACATCATGATAAAGGGAGAAAAGACTGAAGTTGTCAAGGGTTTCATTTTACTTGGATCCATATGAATCCGTATGCTGCCCATGAAAGCAGCAGTCAAGAAATCAAACGACATATTGTGTTGGGCACATCTGCTGCTGCAAAAGACCTCGAAGTGTTCAAAAGCAAAGATGTCACTTTGAGGACTAAGGTGTGCCTGACCCAAGCCATGGAATTTTCAGTCGCCTCATATGCATATGAAAGCTGGACAGTGAAAAAGGAAGACCGAAGAAGAATTGACTTATCTGGAATATAGTGTTGGCAAAGAATATTGAATGTACCATGGACTGGGAATAGAATGAACAGATCTGTCTTGGAAGAAGTACAACTAGAATGCTCCTTAGAAGCAAGGATGGTGAGATGTCGTCTCACATACTTTGGACATGTTATCAGGAGGGACCAGTCCCTGGAGAAGGACATCATGCTTGGTAAGGTAGAGGGTCGGTGAAAAGAGGAAGACCCTCAACGAGATGGATTGACACAGTGACTGCAACAATGGGCTCAAATATAACAGCGATTGTGAGGACGGCCCAGGACTTGGCACTGTTTCATTCTGTTGTACATAGGGTCGCTATGAGTAGGAGCCAACTCAATGGCACCTAACAGCAACAATAACAGTGGAAAGAGCATGAGTCACTAACTTACTAGCCATCCTCAGGACTCTCATAAGTCACTTAACCTCTCTGAATTAAGCGTTCTTAGCTGCAAATTTAGGATCATGATACCAGCATATATAAAGCCAAATCAAACCAAACCAGTTGCCATTGAGTTGATTCCGACTCATGGTGACCACGTACGTTTCAGAGTAGAACAGCGCTCCATAGGATTTTCAGTGGCTGTGACCTTTCAGAAGTAGATTGCCAGGCCTTTCTCTGAGAAAGCTAAATATAAGTTCATATTCCTATATAAACCTATCTATAAAGTTTACAGACCTTTTGCTTTATGTCATTAGTTGCTGTTCAGTGGGCTCTGACTCCTGGCAACCCCACGTACAACAGAACAAATAGTTACCTGGTCCTGCACCATCGTCACAATCATTGATATGCTCGAGCTCGTTGTTGTTATGGCCCCTGTATTTTGTGTGCCTTCCAACCTATGGGATTCATCTTCCAGCACTGTGTGGAACAATATGGGTTTTCACTGGCTAGTTTTCAGAAGTAGATTGCCTGGCCTTTCTTCCTAGTCTGTCTTAATTTGGAAGCTCTGTTGAAACCTGTCAACCAAGGGTGACCCTGTTGGTTTTTGAAATACCAGCAGTATACCATCCATCATCATAGCAACATGCAAGCTATAGTAAGACAAACTGTAAAGTGGGTGGTGGTGGTATGCTTTATTGGGTTAGTTTTTTCAGCAAACATTTGTTCAACCTACCTTGTGCCAGCCACTGAGGACTTATAGACTCATAGGGCAGTCATTGTCCTTGGGCAGCGTACAATCTAAGTACATAAATAAATAAATTACAATACAGTGTGATGTATGTAAATGAAAGGGCATAGGAGAGATGGGATCTACCCAGGCCTTCGAGGGAGGTGGGAAGAAGGCAGCAGGAGCTGTGTTTTTAAGAATGCGTAAGAGTTTGATAAGAGGACAAGGGAAGGAAAGACATTCCAAGCAGGGGCACTTGAGTGAGCAAAGACAGAGGCAAGAAGTGTTCTGGTGTCTTTGGGGAACCGTGAGCAAATTGGCATTGCCAGAACAAAAAATGCAAAGCAAAAGATGGCAGGAGATGAAGCTGGAGTGAGTCAAGCCAGTCATTCATACTGAAGACCTTGGAAGTGACCTGGGCTTCAGGGATCCAGGGAGCGATTTTGAGCACACAATTGGCTGGATTATATAGTGAAAGGAGAGTGAAGGTCCTCAGCAAAGATGAAGTGGTAACAGTTTAATGCAGGTGTTGTAAGGATATCTGTCTTAGTTGTCTAGTGCTGCCGTAACAAAAGATACCACAAGTGGATGGCGTTACAGAACAGAAATTTATTTTCTCACAGTTCTGGAGACTAAACATCCAAATCAGAGTCTCAGCCATGTCAATTCCTTCTGTGAGTCTCTCTCCGACTTTCTGATGTCTGCTGGTGATCGTTGGCATTTCTTTGCTTCTACATGGGTCCTCATCTGGAGTCTGTTTTCACTCTGTGTATGTCTGTGTTCTCCTCTTTTTGTAGCTCAGAAGGGATTAGGTTTAGGACCCACCCTGTTCTGGTATGCCCTCATTAACATAACAAAAGAAAGTATCTATTTTCAAACAGGGTCATATTTACAAGTATAGTGGTTAGGACTTCAACATAACTTCTGGGGAGGACACAGTTCAATCCATAACAATTTCCTAAACAAAGGCTAAGTATGGGACAGCAATCCCAGAAACGGATGGCATGTGACTCTTCTGGGCATTGCCCTTGGAGGTGGACAGAGGGACAGTGGAAGATGCAGAAGTAACATATTGTTAACATCTTTTGAACCTGAGTTTGTGCTGGGCTCTGCTGGCAGGTTTAGGAGGGTAATGCGTGTCCTCAGGGGCTCTCAGGCTGGTTAGCACTGGTGACAGATCGCTACCCTGCGTGTGGTCAGCGGGCATGCAAAGGGCAGCATAATGACCAGGAAGCCCAGTCTATACATGGGAGTCGAGTTTCCTCAAGGTTTCAGGAAGTTAACTTTCTCCTGAATATATTTAAAGCTTAAATCATGTGGTAATTCTTATATGCCAAAGGAATTTAAAGAGGAAAGTGCAGGACAAAAGAAAACAAGAAAATAAAAAAAAAAGAACTCACTCTAAACCATACTTATCCAAGAAGAAATGTTCTGAAAAGTCACATTTACTAAGCAAAGTTGGTAGAACTCAATTCACACACCTCTGTACGTATAAATACATATGGATTACACCTTAACATGAAGAAAACACAAGCCCTCACAGCTGGATCAATAAGCAACATCACGATAAACAGAGAAAATATTGAATTTGTCGAAGATTTCATTTTACTTGGATTCACAATCAATGCCATGGAAGCAGCAGTCAAGAAATCAGACGTATTGTGTTGGGCCATTCTGCTGGAAGAGACCTCTTTAAAGTGTTAAGAAGCAAAGATGTCACCTTGAGGACTAAGATGCCCCAACCCAAGCCTTGGTATTTTCAGTTGTCTCATATGCGTGCAAAAGCTGGACAGTGAATAATGAAGACTAAAGAAGAATTGACACCTTTGAATTATGGTTTTGGCAAAGAATATTGAATGTGCCATAGACTGCCAAAAGAAGAAACAAATCTGTCTTGGAAGAAGTACAGCCAGAATGCTCCTTAGAAGCAAGGACGGTGAGACTACGTCTCAGGTACTTTTGGACATGTTATCAGGAGGACCAACCCCTGAAGAAGGACAGACATCATCGTGCTTGGTAAAGTAGAGGGTCAGAGAAAAAGAAGCAGACCCTGAACTAGATGGGTTGACACAGTGGCTGCAACAATGGGATCAAACATAGCGACTGTGAGGATGGCGCAGGACCAGGCAGTGTTTTGTTCTGTTGTATACAGGGTCGCTATGAGTGGAACCAACTCAACGGCACCTCACAACAAAGCATACATATAAATATGGCCAAGAAGCGACATTACTTGTTTGAAACTATACCAGTTTTACTAGTTGCCTTCGAGTTAATTCTGATTCATGGTGACCCTATATGCACCAGAGTAGAACTGTGCTTTATAGAGTTTTCATAGCTGACTTTTCAGAAGTAGATTGCCAGGCCTTTCTTCCAAAGTGCCTCTATGTTATCTTTGAATTTAATATTGTTATGGAAGTTTAGAAACATTGTTTGTGTTAAGTTTTCTAGAAGAATCAAATGGGTCTTAAGTATTAGGTCTATATGTGTCAGTTATTTATGCCCTGGCCACAAGCTGGTGGGAGTAGACTAGCATATGATTTCCCCACCATTTCCTCTTGGGTTTCCTTGAGCTGGGCCCGCACTGTATGGGGATGGACTGAGAGAGGGTATACATGGGATCTTTGGAGATAGGAGAAAGTCATGAGCAAGCAGCTGACTTGGTAAAGTGGCGCAGGGGCCGTGGTCAGTGATCACATGGAGAGAAAGAAGTATTGTGAACAACTTTGAGGATAAGGTCGGTGCTTTACCCTAGTTGGAAATAACAGGGCAAAGATATAGTTGAGGTGTTGATGCCAATCACAACGTTCGTTGCCTTGGCATACGTAAGAGATTACTTTTTGGAAATTTAAAATTGCTTTTTGTCACTTTGCAGCCGGCCAACCATAAATAGATCAAATAAACCATAGGGAAGATGTTTCCTAAGGAATAAACCTCTGTGTTCTCTCTCATGTATGAATTCAGCATTTTTTTGAGTGCCTGGATTTAGTATGCTGGACGTAACATTTAGATGTTCTTGTTAGTTGCCGTAGAGTCAGCTCTGACTCATGGCAACCTTAGGTATAACAGGATGAAAAGTTGCCCAGTCTCGTGCCATCATCATGATTGTTGGTGTGGCTATTAACATTTAGATAGAGGTATGGATTTTTGTCGTCAGCTTTCCAATATCAGCCTTCCTGTCTCTCATCTTCCAAAATGGGGAAGGGTGTGGGATGGGACCAGCCCTACAAGGGAGGAAATGAAAAATTGAAAGTAAATCACAGTTTTTCCACAAATAGATTATTTTTCCATCTGTGGCAGGTTTTCAGCATTGCAGGACATATCAGGAATCAGACTGTGTCAAAAATTTGGGTTGAGTGTGTACATCTCTTGATCTCTAAAAGCCCTAAAAGATAAGTAGGTTGTAGTGACTTTTGTCTCTATTACTGAGGTCCTTTCTCTGAAAGCTATGATCAGTGGAGTAAGGGAGGGTGATATTATTAGCGTCATCTGTATTGGGCAGTATGTGTGCTATCCCCATTGCATTGACTTACCAGCCTTGGACAAGCTGCTCCTTGAGGTGGGTGGGTTTCTGTGTTGTGGGACAATGATGCTGAGATGGAGTGATTCCATGGGATGGAACCCAGGTTCCGGCTCCCCTGGAGTATATTGAGAGCCTGCTCTCTGGGCTATGGTAATAAACAGCATTTATTGAACACATACTGTGTACTAGGCCTGCTAAGTGAGATTGATGGCACATTTGGAGGCTCTGTCGTTTCCCTGGGAGCAGCTGGGGAACTGCAGGACAGTTGGTCTTGAAGTTGGTGTGCCGATGGCAGCACCATTGGAGTTGAGAGAAGGGCAACAGATAAGGATCAAGGGGTCAGAGTAGACCTCATGGAAGATATGGGAGTTGTTCACAAGTTTCTGCCCAACAAGAAGGACATTGTCCAGAAGTTTCTAGTGTCCAGTTTCATTCACAGCATAGTAATGGAGGGATTCAGAAGCAGTGATCTCGAAGCTGCGTGTCATCCTCAGTGCACCCTGAATCCTTTATTCTGTTTTTTTATCCAGCCATGTCCCTGCCTCTTTGAGGACAGGACTGTTTCTTCACCGCTGCGTTCCCAAAAGCCTAAGCCATAGTAGGTGCAAAAGCATGTTTATTCAGTGAATGGATGAGTGGAAAATAAAAGCAAAAAGACCAAACCCATTGCCACTGAGTCGATGCTGAATCATAGTGACCCTGTAGGACAGAGTAGAACTGCCTCATAGGGTTTCCAAGGAGTGGCTGGTGGATTTGAACTTCCCACCTTTTGGTTACCAGCCAAGCTCTTAACCACTGAGACACCAGGGCTCAGAGTGGGAAGTACAGGAGTGGGCAAACCAGCTCCTTGGGACCCAGGGACTGTCCAGCCATTCAGTAGGGAACATCTCTTGTGCTGCCACCTGGCCTTAATCCTGTTAATGTCTTAAACTTTTCATATGCGTGTCTTCCTTTTTCTCTGTGTGTTTTTCAAATGCTGTTCCCCTCCCTTCTTTGTCCTTTGAACCAGATTGGCTAGAATCTGGCCCTGTGGAAAGGGTTGGGTTGCTATCCTAGGTAACCTGGACCACCGTTGTGCAGCTTCAGGATCTGTGTCTCTTGGCCTCCTTTGGACAAGTTGAGTTTATCCTGGAAGCTCAGGGCATATAGCCTATGGGGAAGCCCCAGGCTGCTTCAGAGATTAAACTAGAACCAGACTGGCCCAGGACTTGTGGCTCTTGGAACATCTGCTTAGCTTTCCTCAACTCTACCGTTTTAATTGTGATTAGTAGGGCTCATTTGCATTTAAAAGGAGTAGTTTTCTTATCAGCACCATTGAGTTGAGAACCAGTGAGCTCCATTATATAGAGTGGCCCATTTAAACGGGGGCCCATTAAGCTGTAAAAGTAAATGTGGGTGTTTTACAAATGCAAATGTATCATGCAAATAATGTACTTTATGCTGAATGATGCCTTGGTTTTCATATGTAAAATTGGAAACTGTGTAGCACAAAGATAATGGTAAACACCTTTGCATCTGTTTGTAAGATGTATCCTGAGCTATATGCATCTAAAACTGTAGCTGTGGTTTTAAGCAGAATTTCTTCAGGATACCCAAACATGCATTCCATAGTATCAATAATATACATGTACTTACCTAATTATTTATATATTCCTAAGTAATCAAGAAATCACAGAAAAGAGTCATCCAAATTACCTAAACTATTACTTCCCATCAAACGATGAGATTTGCAAGTTTGTTTCCATTTTTAAAAGTTTTTAAGTTTTTATCTGAGGTGATCATAGAGGAAGAAGAAATAATATCACTATATAGGCTAGTTCCGTTGTAAGAATTTTAATCGTGTATATAAGAGATTTAAAAAAATCCTCAGTGTTTGAAATCATTCTGTTTGGGACACGCAGGTAGCATTCTGCAGGTAGCATTCCTACTATTTTTCAGAATTACTTCATAGAATAGTGACGACCATCTTCTGTGTGCAGTGAACTTGACCGAGTTCTATGAAAGAAGTAGCTTTAGTCTTTGCCCACGTGGGGTTTCTGCTCTTGCTGAAAGCAACAGACACATAAAACTATGGAAAGTGAATTAGACGTATAAGGTGTCAGAACAGGAAACAGTGCAGAGTATGATCAGTTCCCAGATGAGCTGCACAGACAGTAATTGTTAGAGGGATTCAGAGAAGGAAGAAGTAAGTGCTGGGGTGGGAGTGACCAGAAGTCTCTCTGAGGACTTGGGATTTGAATTGATCCTTAAAGGGTGATGGGACTTGAGCAGGTAAAGAGAAGGTACATGCAGCAGGCATGTCAGGCGGAGGGGGATGGAATTGGTTCAGACTGGCCCTAAAAATGTATTGAGGAGCAGGTGTATTGGGAAAGAATATGAGGGTTTCTGAGGGGCAGAGAACCCACTGAATGTGACCCTATAAGCTATTGGTATTCACACACTTTTGTAGCTACCAAACTCTTGAAATGAAAATGTAAGCGGTATTTCAAGAAAAAAAAAAAAGAAAATCAAAGCACAAATAAAGTACAGTTGTGTGCTGCATAACGTCCGTTAGGGCAACATCCAACTGCATATACGTCTGTGGTTTATACAGGCAGTCTGCAGGTTACGAACATTCCACTTGCATACAACCCATAGTTATAAAACAAGCCCTCTAAAGCCTACTATGTTAAAAATTCGAGGTATATAACAATGGTTTGTAATAATGGGTGCTACTTTGTGATGTGCATGAAAATATTATTATTAATATTACTGTCTATTATGTTAAAGATGTTTCAGCGTATCTGGAAGTGTTTAATGTTTTTTATGCATAGAAAACGGGAGAAAGATGTGGCAGTCTGCTTCTGTGAAGAATTTCCTATAGGGCAGTTCTACTCTGTCCTATAGGGTCGCTGTGTGTTGGAACCGACTGGATGGCACTGGGTTTGGTTTGCTTTATGCATAGGAAGGTATACTCTGTACTATATACTAAGACAAACATTTGACTAATTGACAGATACAAACCATACCTAACTGTTCTGACTTACAAATTCGAGTTAAAGACAAATTTAGGAACAGAACTTGTTCATAGTCTGGGGACTGCCTATATACAATACAGTAGTCGCACAACATTCAAATCACATAACGTCCTTAATGGACGTTAAGCGACGCATGACTATATATATTCTGTATGCATACAGGGAGACCATTTTATTTCTAAGAAACAAACGGCACAATACTGCATAGTTACAAGGAGGCTTTTAAGGACAAGAGGAGGAAACAGAGTAAAATATAGCCATTGGCTAGTCTCAACATGACTGATTGAAATCATGCTCCCCTTCCTGCGATCGGCTGACTTCAGGTTTCTAGGTAGTTTCCTAGGCCCCTGATCATTTGAAGCTGCCTAATGTTACGTTGGAAACCCTGGTGGCGTAGTGGTTAAGAGCTATGGCTACTAACCAAAAGGTCAACAGTTCAAATCCACTAGGTGCTCCTTGGAAATCTTATGGGGCAGTTCTACACTGTCCTATAGGGTCGCTATGAGTCAGAATCGACTCGACACAAATGGTGTTTTTTTTTTTTTTTTTAAATGTTGCATTCTTTGTGCAAGATAAACTTTAAAGGGCTTCATGGTTCTCACAGTTGTCTTATCCCAGAGAACCCACTGATGTCAGTGGATTCTGACTCATAGCAACGCTAGAGGACACAGTAGAACTACCCCATAGGGTTTCCAAGGCCATGAATCTTTACAAGTAGACCTGCCACATCTTTGTACCATGGAGCAGCTGGTGGGTTCAAACTGTCGACCTTTGGCTGAGTTTCAACCACTGCAGCACCAGGACTCCTCTTATCCCGGAGGGGCATTGAGATTTTATGATTATCTGTATCCACATCTTTTTATCTGGGCTTTGGTACATTTCATATTGGTCAGTGACTTTTGTAAATGTTCCTATCAGAGGAATCTGTCAATCTCTATTCCTGAATTTTGCACTTTGAACAGTGGAAACTCAATACATGAGACATATGAAAAATGAGATGCTCTTTGGGTGTTGGAGCAGGACCTAGAGTGACCCTTCTTCATGTAGATTCCCGTCCCCACTGTTGGCAGCACCAGAGGCACCTCCTGAACATTTTCTGGAGGACAGGTTGCAAACCAGCTGGTAGACCCTGGGGAGAAATCTGACCAGGGAGAGTATATGATGATGCTGTGCTTTGAGAAGGCTGTGAAGGTGTTAGGCGGGATGAAATGGGTTAGGGGAGATGGATTAGGATGCTGGTTGGGATGTCTCCACATGAGTTGACGCAGGGCCTGGGAGTAGAAGCACAAGCAGACAGTAGAAAGAAAGGGTTAGCAGGAGTGAGTGGCTGAAGACAAGGCATTTGTCCGAGACTCCAGAGTTGTGAACCTGAGCATTTTATAGGGTGATCACCAAGGCTGAGTCAGTTTTTCCTTCTGTTTCCTTTTTGTGAAGAATTGTGTGTTAAATTATAAACGTTTATTTTCTCAATAAACATTTGATAGGTGCCATCCAAGTTCTAAGGGGCTGGGGATTCAGAAAGAGAAAGAGAAGGCTCATGGTGTCTCTGGGAGTGAGTACACCAGGGGGCAGGGGAGACAGGCCAGTACACTGACAAATCCCAGGCAGTGCAGGAAGTGCCAGTGGGGACTCAGGACTAGGGAGGCAGACGCTGGGTGGTAGGATGGCCCAGTGCTGTGTCCAGGACAGCCAGAGTCTAGAATCTAGACATATTGCAGAGTCTGGAGACGAGATCAGACTCAAGGTAGAGAATTGGAAAACCCAGCTTTTCCATGAGTCAGTGAACTCTCCTGGGGAAAGAATATGAGTAGAAAACATGAGAGGGCTGAAAGTCTGTAATTACGGGGCCAAGGCCTGACAAAGAGCTAGCAGAATATCTAGAGAGGACAGTGGGAGAGAGGAACCCGGCTAGAAGGACATTTTGAAGGCTAAAAGTGGAACGTATTTGTAAAAGTCAGTGTGAAATTTGGGTTCAGACGTAGCATTCTGTTATATATGAGTCAAAAAGCTGACTCGATGGCACCTAAAGATAATAACAACAATGTCAAAAGTTAATAGTTTATATGTATAAAATCAGGAAAACAAAAAGCCTTTCGTTTGAGTTACGAGGAAGGGCATAGGGTAGGAGAAGAGAAAGGCTGTAGTGTCGTCCAGGGCAGTTACCCCAGAAAGTCTGGGTGCTTGGAAGGTCTCTGGTGACCTCTGACAGCACGACAAGGGTAGCCAGTCCAGGGGAGACAGTGACATGGAAGAGTGGAGGCATGGGCTCTTGGCGCTCGGCTTGTGGGCTTGTTAGGGAATTAGCAGAGTCATGGGAGCTGAGAGGAGGATTTGGAGACAAATTTGTGTTTGATGATGATGGGTAAGACAGGAAGTCATTGAGCAGTAGGGGGTGCCCATGGAGACAGGGTTAATGGAAGGAGGAGAGGTTCCGCAGTAAAGAGAAGCAATGGGGATATTGGCAAGGAAGAAGGTACAGATGCAGGTAGAAGTAACAGAGAATGAATGAGCTTATGCGAGGTGCCTTTGGTTTTAGAAAAGAGGAGGTGATGTTGCCTGCTGAGATGTGGGCAGGGAGGTTTTGGACATGATGAGTGGAGAGAAGACTGGGACCATCTTAGGTGGATTGCATGAGGTCCATGGTTCTCAATCAGGGGCAGTTTCATCCCCCAGGGGGCATTTGGCAATGTCTGGAGACATATTTGGTTGTCACACTGGGGACGGTGTTGCTGCTGGCATCAAGTGGACCGGGAATGCTGTTAAACGTCTACAGTACACAGGACAGCTCTCCATTGGAAAGAATTATCTAGTCCCAGATGTCAGTAGTACCGAGGTTAAGAAACCCTGGTGTAGGTCAGCAGCAGTTCTCAAGTATGTCCAAGGGGTGAAGCCCTGAACTTTGTGGCGTGCTTTGTGAAACATTATGAAACATTGATATATTTAAAATAACAAAATAGATCTTGTGCCAGAGCAGTTGCCACTAAGGCAGATTGTCACAGCCATTTTAGGCCCAGCATATCCAAGGCCTTGTCTATCCTGGGACACACAAAATGTGTGTAACTGGTTCAAAGGATGAGGCTCCAGATTTAACATTTGGCTAAGGTGACAAAGTCATTCCATTTCTTACCTTCATCATTGTGTTAGTCAGGATGCTCTAGAGAAACAGAACCAGTGAGACACACACACACATATAAATTGTGTGCGTATACGTGTGTGTGAGAGAGGGATTGGCTCACTAAGTTGTAGAGGCTGGCAAGTTCAAAATCTGTAGGTCAGGTGGCAGGCTGGAGACTCAGGCAGGCTTGTGTCCCATCTGTAGGCCAGGCAATGGGAAGAGTGCAGGGTCGAGAGAGCAAGTTCTGCCAAAATAGCTATTTATAGTCTGAAGTCAGGCCACACCCTAAGGAACACCTCTTTCAACTGACTGATTGATTACA
Organism: Dugong dugon; assembly: GCA_030035585.1. Classification (NCBI taxonomy): domain Eukaryota; kingdom Metazoa; phylum Chordata; class Mammalia; order Sirenia; family Dugongidae; genus Dugong; species Dugong dugon. Next base: position 98,640,834 of record CM057472.1, on the reverse strand, counting down.
TTACGTTAGATTACATTATAAAAGATGATTATGTTATATTACATTGTGGAACAGCAGCTAGTCTAGTGTCTGGCAAACCCACTGGAACTGTGGCCTAGCCAAGCTGACACATAAAATTAACTATCACAATCAGTGTTTTGCCTTCAAAGTAGTCTTGACATTCTCTCAGTTGTGGCTCTTGTGGTCCTGGATGGTTGTGTTTGATTGTGTCAGTAATGCCATCCCAACAATTGTCAGCCTCTGGAAATCAGCCAGACATGGTACGTTTCCACCTGTCCTCTTCCGCCTTTGATTACGCTACCCTGGAAGGTCACCCAGAGGATTCCACGTAGAGTTACCTTTATTCCAGCCTCCTTCAGAGTAGGGGGCATTTGTGAAGCTGCTTCTTCCAGCCCATTGATTTTTAGAAACGGTTTGTTGCTATTTTGGACTGAGAAACGTTTGCAATTAGAAGTCTCAAAGCATTGTTAAATAAAGAGGAGGAGGAAAAGTGCGGATGCCTCATCTGTGGCAGGAATGAAGGAAAGCACAAAGCTGGGAGGGTGGACAGGGTGTAGGAGGAGGTGACGGGACCTGCTGCAGAATCGCTCCGTGGCAGTGAGGGTGTCACGTAGCTTCTCTGAACTGCAGTTTTCTTGTTACAATCACCGGGCCCCTGGGATTTTTGCAGCTCGCACAGCATCTTTTTTTTTTTTTTTTTAACACGTGTCATCATTTCATCCTTACAACTAGACCCTGTCATAGTTTGCAGGCATGGGATTGAGGCTTAGTCGAGTTAAAAGACCTTCAGCTTGTGATTTTCATGGACTCCTTCTCTGAGTCCGTATCCTGTGCTCTCATCACTGTACCTCAGATTGGACTAGGTGGCTACTGAGGACCCTCTAATGGCTCAGATGCTCAGATTTTATTATTTGGAAGGTTGTGAAAGTGTCTAGAATGTCCTTGAGAACTTTTTACTTTCAGTCATACACTGAGTGAGCCTCCTCAGTTGTGAATATTTTTTGAAACTCGAGACTGTCCCACTCACGTCTCTCTGTCCCAACTGCTCTGATTGCTGTGTTCTAAATTTGACTCCCTGGCTTCCTTCACCCATCAGGTCTGTGTTAGTGTGTGGTGTAGGTCATGTTGGTTTCTCTGTTTCCTGGTGATTAATCAACAGAAGTGAAACCAATAGAATTCCAACCCCCGCCCCCCGGATCTCCCCTTCATTACAACTGCCTTGACTGTTTCATTCCTGGGAAAACAATCTAATGGTAGGTGTCATACATCCAAAGGGATTGCTTCGTGCTCGCTTCCAGTTCTAAGAATATGACCTGTGTCTGCACTCAGCTGTATGAAGAATAGAGGGCAAGCTCTGGCTTTAAGTACTAGATTAGGGTCGGCTAGTCCCACTGTGAAGCCCTGGTTAAGAAGCAAATGAATGGTTGAGCACTCGGCTGCTAACCAAAAGGTCGACAGTTCGAACCTAACCAGCTGCTCCATGGGACCAACCTGGAGATATGCTCCTGTAAAGATTTACAGTTTAGAAAACCCTATGAGGCAGTTCTCTGTCCTAAAGGGTTGCTGTGAGTTGGAATCTACTCGACGATACCCAGTAAGTCCCACCACATCCCTTTGCTTTTCCCGGTTGGTTTGGCTTTGTGTTGTTTTGTGTGCTGAGGGCCCATTTTGCCCTAGCGGGGCCCTGTGAAGCTAGGCTAATGTGCTAATGGGAGGCTGAGAGTCTCAGAAGGTGGATGGATGGTCTTTCCCTGCCTGTCATAGTTTCTTAGAGCTGCCTTGCGAAATCCCCAAGATGGGTGGCTTTATAAGCCAGCAGTTTTATTTTCTCACAGTTCTGGAGGCTAGAAGTTCAAATTCAGGGTATCAGCAGAGCCATATTCTCTCTGAAGACTCTAGGGAAAGATGCTTCCTTGAATCCTTCGGTTTCTCGTAGCCCCAGGCCTATCTTGGTGGTCCTTGGCTGTCTTCCCCCGTGCATGACTCTGTTACTGTGTCTGTCTTTCTCTTTTATAGAGAGGTTTGAGCCCACCCAGAGGCGCCTCGGAAGAAAGGCCTGGCGATCTACCTCCAAAAAAATTAGCCACTGGGAAACCCTATGGAGCACATTCTGCTGTGACACACATGGGGGCGCCGTGAGTCTGAATGGACTCCATGGCAACTGGTTTCAGAAGGGATTAGGATTAGGACCTGCCCTACTCCCATATGACTTTGTTAACTGATAACATTTGCAAAGAAAAACCCTGTTTCCCCAGAGAAAGCCACATTCACCACTGTAGGGGTTGGGACTTGGATTGGAGGATGCAGATCAACCCATAACACTTCTCCGAACTCTTTATGCTTCAATTTACTTCTTCCAGAATCCTTCCTCTTCTGTCTTTTAGATACGCCAGCCAGGTTCTTAGAAAGAAGTACCTTTCTTAATTTGCTTTTCATTCGACCCACGAAAACGCCAGGCTGGTGAATACAGGTGTGGGTCTTAACCTCCCAGGGTCTTGGTTACCAATCAGCCAGTTCTCACAATGATCAAAGGTCCTGGGTGTGGATAAAACACGTGACAGATCACATCATTATGCCAAGAGGGACCTTAGGGCTGCATGACCTGTTGATTCCTGGTGTCACCCGGGAAACTTGAAATAATGCAGCCGAGAGTCAGAGGCCTGGGAATGCTTTCGGCCTCAGCAGAGGTGGATTAACCAGTAAGCAGGGTATACGTGGGCTTACAGTAAGCAAGATATGCATGGGCTTACTTATGTTTACTTACTAATCTGTAGTGCACATTTTGACATCTTTGATGTGGTGAAAACAGGTGAAATTGTGCACTACAGATTAGTAAGTAAGCACAAGTAAGCCCGTCCATACTTTGCTTATTGGATAATCTGTCCCTGGCTGAGAGGCTCTGGCGGACACCAGGTATGCTCTGTTCAGGGCTGTGTCGCTCATCTCTTGGGATTTGCTGGCTCAGCGCTGGGTTTAATGGTCAGCTGGATCGGTGTTCTCAAATGCAGTTCATAAACTGCCTGCCTGGCTGGTAAGGCTCCCTTAACCTGTTGGTCGGCTTCCTTTGTCACCAAGTTGGCTTGGCTTACTCTGCTGAAGGTCATGGAATTTTGCTACAGCATTATTGAAATGAGACATTTGGGGCACCCGTGTTGTATTGTTTCTGCTGATATGTGCCCGCTTGTCTGTCTTTCACATATGGTTAGCCTGATTGCTTTTTCTAGCCTGGGATTTTGCCTTGGAGAGATTCCTAGCGAAATACCATCTACAGCCTTCTGCTGTGGGAAAGGATAGCTGAGAGTTACGTCCTAGAAGACTGGAAGGTTAGAAATGAAATCGGGCCATTGATTTGTGTATGTCTCTGCGGTACAGTGGACTGGCCTCAGAAGCCCTGGTCTGGTCTTGGGGTCGGTCACTGACGAGCCATGTGGTACTGTCTTAGTCATCTCGTGCTGCTATAACAGAAATACCACAAGTGGATGGCTTTAACAAAGAGAAATTTATTTCTTCCCAGTAAAGTAGGCTAAAAATCCAAATTCAGGGCATCAGCTCCAGGGGAAGACTTTTTCTGTTGGCCTTCTCATCAGTGTTCTCCCGGACTAGGAGCTTCTCCACGCAGGGACCCCAGGTCCAAGTGACACGAGGACACACTCTGCTCCCGGCACCGCCTTGGTGTATGAGGTCCCCTGTCTCTCTGCTCACTTCTCTTTTTTATGTCTCAAGAGATTGCCTCAGGACACAATCCAATCTTGTAGACTGAGTCCTGCCTTACTAACACAACTCCCTCATTAACATCATAGCAGCAGGATTTACAACATATAGGAAAATGACACAATACCAGGAATCATGGCCCAGCCAAATTGATACACACATTTTTGGGGGACATAATTCAGTCCATGACGGACACCTTGGGCAAGTCCCTTCACCTCTTGGAGCCTTCATCTCTTCGCCTGTAGAATGGGGAAGATGATCTTGCTCTGCCTGCTGACATGGTTGGAGGATCTGTGGGGAAGTGTTGAGTACCATGCTCTGTAAACGGTAATTTGTAATCCCAGTGTCAGGCAGTGGGAGCATGGTGGTTAGGTGTTTAAAACCCACCTGGTTGGATTTAAGGGGGCCCTGGTGGCACAGTGGTTAAGTTATACAGCTGCTAACTAAAAGGTCAGCGGTTCGAATCCACCAGCTGCTCCTTAGAAACTCTATGGGGCAGTTCTACACTGTCCTGTTGGGTCACAGTGGATCGGAATTGACTGGACGGCAACGGGTTTTTTTTAAATTTTTTATTGTACTTCAGGTGAAGGCGTACAGAACGAATAGTTTCTCATGAAACAGTAGTACACATATTGTTTTATGACATTGGTTAACAACCCCACAACATGTCAACTCTCTCCCTTCTCGACCTTTTTTTTTTTTTTTTTTTTTTGGTAAAAATATACATAGCCAAAGATAGAACATTTCAAAAATTTCTACATGCAGAGTTCAGTGACATCAACTACACTCTTCCAATTGTGCTGCTATTTTCACTTTAGATGAAGGTTTTACAGAACAAAATAGTTTCTCATTTAACAGCTAGTACACATGTTGCCCTATGACTTTAACCGGCCCTAAGAGGCCATTTAAAGGAGCCCTGGTGGTGCAGTGATTAAAGCGATCAAGTGCTCACTGAAAGGTTGGCAGTTCGAAACCACCAGTGGCTCCACAGGAGAAGGATGTGGCAGTCTGCTTCCATAGAGATTTACAGCCTTGGAAACCCTATTGGGTCGCTATGAGTCAGCATTGAATCAACAGCAGTGGGTGGGAGAGGCTATTGACATGATTGAGTATGGAGAGCACCCCTGCTTCCCCTACTCATCCTATCCCTTTGTGTTAGTTAACTACTGCTGTGACAAAAAAATACCGCATGTGGGTGCTTTTAAAGAACAGAAATTTATTTTCTCAGAGTACAGGAGGCCAGAAGTCCGAATTCAGAGCATTGCTTTAGGGGGAGGGAGGTCCTTCTTTGTCAGTAGCCTCAGGAGTTCCTTGGCATTCTTTAGCTTTCCTTGGCATCTGTCTTTCCCCGGTGTGTATGTCTGTGTCTCTTCTGTTCTTTTCATAACTCAGAAGTGATTAGGTTTAGGACCCACCCTACTCGGGAATGATCTAACTAACATAACAAAGACAACCCTATTCCATGTAAGACCACATCCACAGATATATGGGCCAGGACCTCAGTACATATCTTGAGGATACACAATTCAATCACAATACTGTACCCCTTGACTTGCCACAATGAATGGGTGGTTTGCAGTATGGTTGTAGTTTCTTCCACAAAGGCCCTAATGAATTGTTTCTTCTCTAAATTCTTGTAGTTAATATACACTGTTAAGTGCCTGGATATGAGTTATTACTATTATTTTTTAAATTAACTTTGAGCTTTAAAGGCCAGTGAGCCAGGGATGACTGCAGATGGAGGAAAATAATCAGTTCACTGCTTCCCTAACTTACAACCCTTGGAGCCATAGCCATTGGGCCTTTCTATAGGCATTTCTTGTCTTTTTCTATAGAATCATGGGAGGTTGGAGCTAGGTCATTATGATAGTAAGTTCTTAACCAACCAACCAACCATTTGCTGTCAAGTCAGTTCAGACTCATGGTGACCTCATGTGTGTCAAAGTAGAACTGTGTGCTCCATAGTGTTTTCAATGGCTGTGACCTTTTGGAAGTAGATTGCCAGGCCTTTCTTCTGAGGCACCTCTGGTGAACTCGAACTGCCAACCTTTTGGTTAGTAGCCGAGCACTTAACCTTAATTGTGTGCCACTAAGGGACTCCTAGAGGCCGTATTTTTTTTTTTTCCATGTATTTCTCAGCACCAAGCACTTAATAAATCCTTGAATCTCCTGACAAGTTAGGAAGATGTCATTTCGAGGGACCGTCCATGTAAAGAAGAGCGTGTAGAATACGGGGCTCATGAACTCAAAAGCTTTGCTGTTGGCATGACAGAACCAGCTTAGCTTACTCTGTGTGAGAAAGAGACTACCTATGAATTCATCAGTGACATCAGGGCCAGGTCAGAGCATGTGAGTGGGCCGGTCCAGTCCTCCACTGGCGAAGAGATCAGATGGTCAGCACAGCAGAATGGCTGTAGAATACTGATCAGCGACTTAAGTACATTAAAAGGATGTTGTAGAAATCTCTAGGTAGATTTTTTATCACACAAAGAAATTTTCGTATCTAAACCACTGGATTTACATGACCTCAGTTCCCCGTGTTTGCTCCATCCCTGGTGTCTCCTCAGGTTTCATCCAAATCAAGGTCAGGATAAAGAGATTTGAACGGAAGTAAGCTGGATATTCAGGCTCCTGCAGTAATACTCAATTATTGAATTCTCTGGAAGCACCAACTCCTCTGTAATGATGTCCTCAGTTTTTAGATATCTTTATAAATCAGGTGATTTAGTATTGGCAACAGCTAGCTTGCTGTTTCCTGCTTTCTTATAAAAAGAAGATGGTAAAATCTCGGGAGCTGGTTAGAGTTGTTAAAAGATAATCTTAAGCGTTTTCCTGCACATTATTCTTCATGCAACTTTGAGCATTAAAAAGCCCAAAAGTGGAATAAGAAAGGAGGCAGATGGAAGAGAAACCAGCTTGCTGCCACCATCCTGCAGCTGAGAGACCACAGCTAAGACCACTGTTGTCCTGGGCAACTCAGGCCACAGCTGCCAGAGCTGGGAGTCAAGGCTGCAGGGAAAGCCAGAGCTGGGAGTCAAGGCTGCAGGGAAAGCCATAGCTGAGATGTGTCGTTCTCGCTTACTCTGAGTATGTTGTTGTTAGCTACCATTGATTCATGGTGACCCCATGCACGATGGAATGAAATGCTGCCTGGTCCTGTGCCATCCCCATGATCGGTTGCAGGTTGGACCATTGTGATTCACAGAGTTTTCATTGGCTGATTTTTGGAAGCAGATCTCCAGGCTTTTCTTCCTGGTCCATCTTAGTCTGGAAGCTCCACTGAAACCAGGTTAGCATTGCTGTGGATTAAGTTGTGTCCCCCACAAATGTGTGTCAATTTGGCTAGGCCACGATTCCTAGTATTGTATGATTATCTACTGTTTTGTCATCGATGTTATTTTCCTGTGTTGTAAATCCTACCTCTATGATGTTAATGAGGCACGAGTAGAGGTAGTTATGTTAATGAGTCAGGACTTAAAATCAGTTGTATCTTGTATCTTGAGTCAGCCTCTTTTGAGATATAAAAGAGAGAAAAGAACAGAGACACAGGGGAACCTCTTTACTACCAAGCAAGAAGAGGCAGGAGCGCATGTCCTTTGGACGCAGGGTCCCTGTGCTGAGAAGCCCCTAGACCAGGGGTAGATTGATGACAAGGACCTTCCCCCAGAGCCAACGAGAGAGAAAGCCTTCTCCAGGAGCTGGCACCCTGAATTTGGACTTCTAGCCTCCTAGACTGTGAGACAATAAATTTCTCTTTGTTAAAGCCATCCACTTATGGCATTTCTGTTATAGAAGCACTGAATAACTAAGACAAGCATCATAGCAACACACAGGCCTCTGCTGATAGACGGGTGATGGCTGCACTTGAGGTGAATTGGCCAGAAGTTGAACCTGCATCTTCTGCATGGAAGGTGGGAATTCTACCACTGAGTCACCACTGCCTCATTTACCCTGAGTATATTGTTGTTATTAGTTGCCATTGAGTCAGTTCTGACTCCTGGTGACCCCATGTGTGCAGAGTAGAACTGCTCTGTAGGGTTTTCAAGGCTTGATGTTTAGGAAGCAGATCACCAGGTCTCTCTTGCAGAGCATCTCCAGGTGGCTTCATACTGCCAGCCTTTCAGCTAGTAGTTGAGTTCTTAACCATATGTGGCACCCAGGGACTCACTCTGAGTATAGTGGGCCCCAAACAAAGTAAAACCAAAGAAAACATAAAACTTCATTTACATCAAGGTGCATAGTGTATGCTTGCTAGCACATTTGACACTATTTTGATGTTTGATGGTATTTTTATGCTATAGTTCTTTTCTTCTTTGCTCCATTTCTCCTCCCCAGTCATGTAGTATAATCCCTGTACATGCTATGCTATTTGTACCTCTGGCAATGAAATTCCAGTCAACAGAATGTTTCGTTGACATTCCTTCTTCTTGTTAACAGTATTGCTATCCTGCAGTACCAGAGAGCTTTGTTGACTGGTGAAGCATTCAGTGTATAAGCCTTACCGATGTCTTATTCCATGTGTGTTTACGTGTGTTGGTGTGCATGCGCACGTGCGGAACTTACAAATAGAGTATCCAGACCAATTTTGATTTTTTATTGTTGAAGGTGATTGATAGTACATTAACCAATATCATTTGCCATGTACTATTTTGGTGAAAGTAATTTATTCTGGCTCTTGGTTTGGACGTAGTAACATTTGTGACTAAGTGTTTTTGCTTTCTAACATTAATCTCCACCAATCCTTGATTTAGAATAGCCTACTTTGCACTTTAAGGGTATTTTACAAAGGCTGGCTTGGTGATAAAGTTTTTCACTGAATGTCTTAAAACAGTGAAAATGTTCCTCTGACAATTCAGTAAGTGTCTTTGTGATATATTGATTTTTCTTATTTCCTTGCTTATCCTGTTTCCAGACTGTGGATGGTAACCTATCTGCAAAATGTTTTGTAGGGGAAGGAAGGCAACATTTTAAGCCAAAAAACTGAAAACAGAATTAGAAACAAGAGGCTGTGGTTAAGGAGGAAGTTGAACAAGGTCATTTCTGGATATTAAGGATCTGGGGGTTGAAATGCTAAGAAAAGCAAGTTTGCATTTATAACAGGCACATGGTGTCAAGAATTGTTGACAGACGCCTTTGGTCTCATAATACGTGGGCAGGAATTCTTTGCCGCAGAAATTCGTAAAATTATGAGCATGTCGCCACATACCCTTGAGTTATAAGCTATGACACTGAACCATATGAATTTGCCACTTGGTTTCGTTACCTGACAGATGATTTCAGAGCCCAGGAGGGAGCAGGGTCAGGCTGGCAACCAGGATGCTGTAGATAAGAATATTTATGTGGACAGTTTCTGCACTGTTAAATATGAAGGCTGTTTGTAATCAAAACCAACCTAATGGTTTTTAAAGATGTGTTTTCAGAGAGTCTAAATAATGTATAATTGGGGAAATGTTTTTTTTTTTTCTTTGCTGTGCTTTAGATGAAGGTTTATAGAACTAGCTTCTGATTCAACAGTACACATATTATTTTATGACATTGGTTAACAACCCCATGACATGTCAGTACTCTCCCTTCTCGACCTTGGGTTCCCTATTACCATCTTTCCTGTCCTTTCCTGCCTTCTAGTCCTTGCCTCTGGGCTGGTGTGCCCCTTTAGTCTCGTTTTGTCGTATGGATCTGTCTAATCTTTGGCTAAAAGGTGAACCTCTGGAGTGACTTCATTATTGAATTAAAAGGGTATCTGGGCCATACTCTCAGGGTTTCTCCAGTGTTTGTCAAGCCAGTAAGTCTAGTCTTTTTTTGAGTTAGAATTTTGTTCTACAGTTTTCTTAAACTCTGTCTGGGACCCACTATTGTGATCCCTGTCAGAGCAGTCTGTGGTGGTAGCTGGGCACCATCTAGTTGTACTGGTAATTGGAGAAATGTTTTGAGGCCATTTTGAGTGAATATGTTTGGAGAAGGGGTTGTTGGGAGTAGAGGTGAGTGTAAATGAGATCAGATCGGCTTATGCTTGTTTCTTTTTTGTTTCAGCACATCAGGTCCACCCATCTGGCCGGGCAGCACCTTCTTTAAGAGAAACGGAGCCCTTCTGCAAGGTAGGTCTCTAGAGCACCCCCCTCCTTCCACCACGCTTGATTCCTCCTTTGTGCTTGGTGTCCATCAGGGCAGTGTGCCCTGCTCAGCAGTGGGCACACTTCGGAGAAGTGAGTGTTGCGGGTTGGGTCTGTTGGTCCAGCTCTGTTTATTTCTTCCTAGTCAAGTCTCTTGATAGCTGCGGATTGTTAGTCTGAAACCAGGCTTCTAAGGATTGCATCTTTGGTCTGCTCTCACTGGTGCCATATTCCAGCAGTATTTGATTGCTTGGTGAAATTAGGATTACGTGGCAGTTAAGATGTGACAGTAGCGTAAATGGGTTGATAAAAGTAAACACCTTTACATGTTCCCAATGCTTGGGCTAACAAGGGACGTCTTAGGTGTCTGGCACTTTTTTCGTTGTGGAGGTACACTTATTCCTTGCTATCTTTAACGTCCATGTGTGCCTGGAAGGTTGACTATGGTTTATTCTGCAAAGGGACACCCTGCCTGTTGCCTAGCCAGTCAGCAGCTGCCTTGCACCATCCAAAGTGTTCAAGGAATATGAACTGCCTTTCATTTCTACTTTTAAAATCACAAAACTAAGTTAAAGAAAAACAAACTGTTAAAAATAGCAATAAGTTGCATTCTAAATACTTTCAGGACTTGTTTTTTGATTATCTGCTGTTTTGGATATCTGCTGAGTGGAAAAGCTGGAACCGGCTGAGTCCCAAGGGTCTTCAAGCTCCTAACCCTTTTAGCCTCTGTTAATTGACTTGGAGTTGAGTGGCATGACTGGCCAAAAGCAAATGGATTTGGTTGTACCGAGAGCTTTAGAACTGTACTGGCTTATGGTGAAGGGTTTTAGTGCATGTCGGTTGGCTTATTGATGTTAAGGGTCTTTTCCTTAAAAGTACGTACTGAGAACCAGCCACATGTGTGAGGAATATAAGTCAGCTTTAGAAAGTGGACATTTATCTTCAGGTTTCAGGAGTAGCTCGAACAATCATAAGCAACTTCATCACACTGTTGTTTTATAGGCCATGCAGTTACATATTGTCTTTTTTAATAGCCTGTGAAAAACTTAAGAATTTCCTTGCATTTTTGCTTGGTACAGGTGAAATTTAGGCAGCTTGATTAATCCTAATTTTAATGAGCACAGTTGCTATCCTGAATGTTTAAAAAAAAAATAAGGACTCCCTCCACTCTCAAAAATTAATACATAATTAAAAAAAAATGTGTTCTGTTCTCCCTTCCAATAGTATAAATAGGAATTGATTATGCTGAGGCTTTGGCTTTTTCAAGTGAATCGCAAAATTATGAACATCTTTGGTTTTACTCGAACTATAGCAATGATGTGAATATCATTCAAGTTGGGATTATTTTCAGAAAAGGAATTTTGTTTTCTTAGAGCCTTTTCTTACAGGAAAAAATGCTGTATTCATTAAATTCCACATTAGGTACCATTGCTCTAAGCATATTGGTTTTGTTTGTTTCTTTCTTTCTGCAGGACAGCAGCATAAGGGAAACATCAATAAGGTTTCTGAAGTTGAGTGATTGCACTATGAGATTCTGTCTTAGGGGTGGGAGACTTTTTTCTCCTCCTGATGGGGGTTAAAAATTCCCCTAATTACTCTAGGTGTTGAGAATTAAACTGTTACAGATGCTCATTGAATCCACATCCAATTAAATACAACCCATTTGTTTTTTGTACATTTGAAAATGAGAAGAATCTTGGTGAGAGTTTGGGAGTGTGGGTGGGGACTTAATGAATTTTTCTCTGTAATGTTTCTTCATTTGCTCTATCTGTATCTATAGTTCTTGAAACACTTACTGTGATAAGATTTTTCGAAATATGTGCATGTTCTTCTTAATGAATACTTTTGAATTCCTTTTGTGAGTGGTAGTGGGTCATCAAAAGTTTTTAATGCCTACAAGCAAGAGTATTACAAATAAAGATATGAGTGTAAAGAAGGAACTGGCCCATTCATACCAGTGAAAGTTTTAGGGTTAGAATAACGTAGAAAAAAATATACCTGATCTATGCTTATTTTCTCATCTTTATACCTTACAACTTCGAAATATGCATGCATTCCTTCTTTTCCTGTCTAGATAGGGGAGGAAATATTCTAGGTAATCAGACTAGGGAAGAACTCTGTTAATAGGTTCCAGCCACAGGGACTGAGGTTGAGGGCCGGCAGGACATTAGCCCCAAAAGAACCCAGTGCCTAGAACTTGGAGTGATACAGGAGCCTCTGTAGGATGTTGGGCCCTAGGGACTGGCCAGCAGAGGTTCAGCCTGACCATGGGCCCCAAGTCACAAGCAGGACTGGCTGACCTGGGCTATAGGTGGTGGGAGAGAACCTGCTGCATGGACTGGCCCCAGAGGTTGAGATTTAAAGAAGGCAAGAGGGAGGGAGACTTCCTTTTGTCTGAACCATGAGAGCATAGAGCCTGTCACTTCTTGGGAGAATGGACACTTGAACCAGGCCTTGTCAAATAGGTCGTTGTGGGTGTGTGCAAATAGGAAAAAAGGGCAGCCTAAGAAGAGGGAGCCACAGGAGCCCATAGACAAGAGAGGGCAGGATCCCAGCGAGCATAGTGACTGGGGCTTTATGTGGTAGCTGTGGAGAATGAGTGATTCATAAACACTTTTGAATAACCGTGTCACATGCCCAAAGACTTGCGGTGAGAAAAATAATGTGATGTCCAAGGAGGAAGTAATGGAAGGCAAAACCTGCAGTGAGTGGGACAAAATGGCAGAGGCGTTACCATGGGGAGCCAGTTTATGTTGTCTAGTGGTTGTTTGGTTTCTAAGCTGTGAACAGACACGTAGGATGTTTATTTTCCCAGTACCAAACCAATTGCAACAATTAACTGGAGGTACTCCAAGTCCTCCTTGGCCCTAAGAGGATGGCGTCTGCATTTTGGTTCTTGTAGAACTCACTACAGAATCGCCTCTCAGTTTTGAGGATAATGGGGTAAAATTTGGTTTGGATTACACCAGGCAGGGGTACTTAACGTAATAGGTCATTTCATGAATTTACAGTATTTATTTTAAATGCCATTTAGGCTGCTAGAGACAATTTGAGTATTTTAGCAGTTTCAGTAGACTAGAGAGCACTTCAATTCTTGTACAATACAAACCCAGCAGAGCCCCAGAAGGGGACAAGCTCTTTGCTTAAAGGGGGCCCAGGACAGGCCCGCACAGAAGTGTGGCTTATTCGGAGACTTGCAGGAGTGGCCACCTGGCAGGTGTCCCCGGCTGTCCTGTCTGTATGTATCTGTATGGCTCTTATGTTATTGCCTCTCTGTATGTGAAGTGCATTTGTATAAGTGTAATAATTTAATTAGCTTAATAATGTTTTTGATTTTCTTAACCGAAAAACGGAGTAAAGCATCTTGTTTTCCATTTCCAAACTCCCTATCTCGCCCCTTCCATTCCATTCACCCTTCAAACTTTGAATTAGGTTACTTCTTTGAAACATCACCCTCGGATGAATTATTTTAATGAGTCAGTGATTCATAATTAAAGACATTTCTCACCCCTGGCCCGACCGTTCCTCCGGTCCCTGATGGTTTCTTCCCAGAATGACATACCACATCTCTTTTCTTGTTAGCTTCCTGCCTTCTGTGAAAAGTTGCTACAAGCTACAGCTGAACTTACCTTCCACTGCTGCTCTTTTGATCTTTGCAGGCCCCGCAGGCCTCCGAGCTCCCCAAAGAGTTCTGTTCAGAGAGAAGCTGCTGCCTTTACACCTCCACACCGCTGACGATTTTGGCCAGCTATCTCCTATATTTCCAGCTCTTTCTCTGAGCACATATTCCCTGGGCCCACCTGCAGTACCCCACCTGTAAACCCAAAACCAGTTGCCATTGAGTAGGTTCCAACTCACGTGTGTCAGAATAGAACTGTGCTCCTGTAGGGTTTTCAGTGGCAGCTTTTACAGAAGTAGTCTCCAGACCTTTCTTCCAAGGTGCTTCTGGGTGGACTCCAACCGCCAGCCTTTTGGTAAGCTTCTGAGCACTTAACTGTTGGCAACACCCAGGGACTCCACTCCACCAGTAAGCTTTTATTTGTTATACATGTCTGTGTGTCGGGCACTGGAGTTACCCAGGGAGGCTGAGGTCCTGCCCTCACCACTTACAGCCTACCCTGGGGTCAGACAACATGCCTTGGGCTCTTCTTTTAAAAGGCTGCTCCAGCTGCCTTCTCTAAGACGCTTACCGTCATCAGCGCTGATGCAGCTACTGCTTACTGCAGACCTTCCCAATTACTGACTTGACACCTGCCGCATCCTTCCCAACCTTCTCTCCCACCTCCCTTTTTTCCATCACTCTAACATGGGCCACTAATTGTTATTAAATCTGTTTCCATAGAATGCAGCAGGGGAATTAAAATAAGTTCTATAACATGCATAATAGATTTTTATTTCCATTCGCTCTGACAAGCCACTGGATGAGCTAATGACATGGAAAGAAATCCTTTAAAGGTGTTTTCAGGGCACAGAGCAGGGCTGTGCTGCTGCAGGCCCGAAAACCAATAGGAAAATGGAAACCGGCTCTTCTGCAGTCAGATGTGTGTCGTTCCTGTGTGCTCACAAATGTGCTCGCTGCTGGGGAATGTGCATCTCGAAGTCGATTATGATCATTAGTTGACTTGCTTTGGGGAATGTCAGTTTCTCAAGTTCTAGGTTGGCTTCATGGAGGTCTTTTCCTGGGAGTGACACTGTGTTCCACCCACTCTCCACACCCCTTGCTGCCCTCTCATAACTCTGTTAGGTATTTTTATAACTAAAATGTAGGCAATATCTCACTTTAGTTGTTTTCATACCATAAAAGGCTCAAGAGAAAGCAGTCGCTGTATCAGGAACAAGTTATAGCAGATGGAGGAGCACCAAATTAAAAGTCAGGGGACCTGGGTTCTGGTCCCAGACCTGCCAATGAACAAACTTTGTGACTTCGGTCAAGCCACATAGCATCTCTGGGGCTTTGTTCTCTTACCTGTAAATGAAGGAGGGAACCTCAGGGATGGCAGAGGGGCTTTCTTTCAGAGTGCTAGCACTGAAAATAGGTTGAAATGGATTTTGAGGCTTCGTTATAGCTCAGTGGATAAAGAGGACCACCTTCAACCAGCTGTGTCTACAGAGGGTCCAAGGAGAGGAGAGAGGTTGCGGTGACCTGGCTGAAGATCCCGGTCCCCAAGCCAGGTACTTCTGAAGGTCTCATGATCCTAGTGATACAATGTATCGTAGACTCAAGGCGACCTGAGTCCTGAACCCTGGCTCGGCTTCTTGGGCAACTTGGTTTTCGCCTCTATGCGGGAATAATAATAATAATACCTAATCTCATGGGGGTTCTTGTGAGGTTTAAATGAATTCATTTTAGTAAGGCATGAAAAACAGTTCATGATAAATTCCCCATCAAGTTAGCTATTGTAGCACTATACAAAACTGCAGATCTGAGAAGTCTTTGCTGCTGGAACTTCTCTTGCCCATTTGCCGGGGCTAGTAATGATCAGAGCAGGACAGCAGACTCGGGATGCCCAAGCCATGGCTGGATTAATATAGACATCTGAAAGACAATTTATTCACCTCTTTATTCAGCAACTTCTGATTCCTTGTAAACAGGACTGCTTCTTTGAGGAGTTACCCAGCTCACTGATTCCAAACTTGGTATACCCTTGCTCTAAAATTTTGTGTACAGAGCAGGCACACGAATAACCTCATGAAAGTGTGGGATTAGCACCAAAAGAATTTTTATGTTCAAATCCCTCTCTCTGGGTACCATCTGTCTGCCCTGGGGCCTCATTAGGGCTAAGGTAAGTGTTTCCCAGAGTCTTTGCAAAGATTAAATGAGAACTGTGAAAATGGGAGCATCTAGAGCAGTGCCTGGCACTTCGAAGACACTCAGTAAAAGCTGGGATTTTCTGTTTATTTTTTGGTCTTCTACTCTGTTGCATGCCGAAGGTTTTTTATTATTAGTCCAGGCAGGTATATCCATGGTGAAAAGTTGTACAGCTCTTCAAAGAAGCAGTCTCCCAAACTCCTCTTCTTTTCAGCATTCCCTTCTCTCCCTGCCAGCCCATATGCCTTTCCTTTCTGAAAAACCGGGAGTCTGCTACCATACTCCTTGTCTGGCCATGGCGTCTAGTCGTTGCTCCTGGTATTTAGGTCTTCACTTCTCCCTGTACAAGGAGCCCTGGTGGTGCAATGGTTAAGTGCTAGGCTGCTAACCGAGAAGGGTCTGTGGTTCCAACCCACCAGCTACACCACAGGAGAAAGATGCGGCAGACTGCTTCTGTAAAGATTATAGCCTGGGAAACCCTATGGGGCAGTTGTGCTCTGTCGTATAGGGTAGCTGCAAGTCAGAATTGACTGGATGGCACGGGGTTTGGATTTTCTTTACATAAAGGCCCCTGGATCTCAGGTTTTGTCCGGGTTTACGCTGGCCCTCCGCCACCCATTTGCTCTCCATTTGGTTGGAGCTTGCCGCCTCTGGGCTCTTGGCTTCTTTCATCTAATCTGCTCCACAAGCTGACTCTTCTGTCCATTTTGCAAATAAGGGCATCTGCCTAATGCATAAATCGCCTTATTTTTAACCCCAGGCACACCCGGTTCAAAAAAAAAAAAAAATCGGTAATAACAGAAAGGGGAAAAAAAAAAAGCCCTCTACATTCTCCCCAAGTCCTAATTACCTTCTGTGTTGGCCCGGGAGCCCTTTGGTTTCAAGGAGGGGCCCTTCTTTCTTGGCATCGCTTGTCTCATTCTGCAGTGAGCTATTTCTAAAGATATTTACGTAACTACAATAAGAAAGGCAGCACGCTTTCTTGTTTACAACCAGAGGTGACTTTGAAAGGGCGCTGTTTGGCTTTTCCAATCACTCAAGTTATGTGTGGTACTGAGAGCATGCTCTTGAGTTAGTTAAAAAATTTGAGCAAATGCAATTTTAAAAGAAGTCTTTGGTCAATTCCGAGCTTCACTGTCTGTTGAGAATCTAAATTTGCCAAATTTCCAGTTCTGTCTCTACCCAACTTCAGATAGAGTCAGTGTCTAGCCTGGCTTGGGAATCTCATAAGCATTAGTCAACCTGTGTTTTCCTGTCTGGCTTTAATTTCAGTTATTCTCAATAAGAGTCAGTAAAATGATTTTAATGAGCATCCAGTGTTCCACCCTGAGAAAATGGCAGCCTTCTGAACTGCAATGGGGAAGTCAGAAGGAGCTGCCAGCCCAACTGGGGACATGTCATGCTAGTTCGTCATTCATTCTTCATTGAGTGCTTCCTCTGTGCCAAGCAGGTGCTGGGTGGGTTTGTATGGGCTGAACATGATGTCTCAAGGTAACTATCCAGTTGTTGTTATTGCAAGCTACCATCAGTTAGGCCCCTGATTCATGGTGACCGCATGCTCAACAGAGCGAAACGCTGCCCATGGATCACAACAGAATATTGTCTCATACAGAGCTGGAAGATGAGTCCCCTAGGTTGGAAGGCACTCAGAATATACAGTGGCTGCAACAGTGGACTTGAGCATCCCAAGGATCATGAAGATGGTGCAGGACCAGGCAGTGTTTTGTTCTGCTGTACATGGAGTCACCATGAGTCGGAGTCGAGTCTGTGGCAACTAACAACAACACCCCTTAACAGAATGAATATTTTATTTACGAATTTAACTGAATTTTATACTAGTATATATAGACTAGTATATATAGTGTGTGTGTATATATATATAGCACCAATCATAATTACTCAATAGGAAGATTTATTTACAGTGTAACTTTCTGAGCATTTAAAATTTTTTTTAGTCTATTAAATTTTATCAGCTAGATTATAAAATATAAACAGCCTTGGATCATATTGCACTGTAGAGCCTACTTTTATCAAAGTGCTGGTATTAAAATACAGTTGGAAAAGTCATTCCCCTTCAAGATCTGTTTAGCTGCACTTGGATGGAAGTCTGGAAATATTTTTATGCAACTGCCAAGAGACTTATGAAGAATTTTTTAGAAGGTACTCTGAGCGAGCTATTCACATTACAGAGTTGCAGAAGTAAACTTAAAAGCATCCACCTGTAAACTGCAGGAGGTCAAGTTTGTGTTCATGTTTGGTCCCCTTGACAACCAGAGGTGTGGCTGAGATCTCTGGGTAGGACCTGCGGCAGGGCACGTGGCAGAGCTGGGAGGGTTGGTAGTTCGTGCGCACCCGTGCGTATGCCTACTTACGCGTAGGCGCCAACTTGCACGGGTGAGTAAATGTGGCCTGAGTAAATGTGGCCTGTGCGGTCGTTCCTTTATGACTGACCAGAGTGAGCCTCCAAGAATAAATCTCTTCCTCAGCCCACTGCCGGTGTTTCTCTGGCGTTACCCGCCCAGCTCTCCCGTTGGCCTTTGTAGATGGTGGCACGCAGACATTGGAGAAATTACCTCACCTTTCAAATCAGGCAGACTGGGGTCCATTTCCTGCCTCGCTGTCTAAGTGCTGAATGACTTTGGAAACGATAACATGAATCTGTTTAAGCTACTTTAAAATAAGAGGGGGAAAAAACCAGCCTTGCAAGACTGAGGTGATTATTGTGAGGATTCGATGATGACGATCTGTGTAGTGTTCCTGGTACTTATTCGGTGCTCCAAGTACGGGCTCCTTGCCCCTCCCTTCACCCCAAGTAGGCAGCATGACTTGGAGAGGTTGGAGCTGGCCAGTCTTTTTTTGTTTGTTTGTTTATTGTTGTAGTTTAAGTGAAGTTTACATTTCAAGTTAGTCTCCCATACAAAAATTTATACATACATTGTTATGTGACTCTAATTGCTCTCCCCGTATTGTGACAGCACACTCCTCCTTTCCACCCCTGATTCTGCATGTCCATTCAACCAGCTCCTAACCCTCTCTGCCTTCCCATCTCACTTCCGGACAGAAGCTGCCCGTTTAGTCTCTTGTATCTACTTGAGCTAAGAGGCACACTCCTCACGAGTTTATCACTTTACGTCCCTCAGTCCAGTCCAATCCCTGTCTGAAGAGTTGGCCTCGGAAATTGTTTTAGTTCTGGGCTGATAGAGAATCCAGGGGCCATGCTTTCTGGGGTTCCTCCAGTCTCAGTCAGACCGTTAAGTCTGGTCTTCTTACTAGAATTTGAGTTCTGCACCCCACCTTTCTTCTGCTCTATCAGGGACTCTCTGTTGTGTTCCCTGTCATGCGGTCATTAGTGGTGGCCGGGCACCATCTAGTTCTTCTGGTCTCAGGCTGATGAAGTCTCTAGTTTATGTGTGGAGCTAGCCAGGCTTATGTTCAAAGAACAACCTCTGCCAGCCACCAGCTACGTGACCTCAAGTAACCAAGCTGTTCAATTTGAGCATCCCCTTTCCCATCAGTCAAATAGGCAGAAGTACCCACTTTGTGATATTGTTGTGAAAATTAGGTAACGTATGTACAGAGCCTAGCACAGTGCCTGGCGATGACTGGGTATTCAATAAATAGAATTCATTATTTTTAGGATAGCATTTCTGCAGTGTCCTGCAATTTCCTAAGGTTTTCAGAGCCTTCTACCCCAAATGACAGCAACAAGAACATAAAAGCCTCTGCCCCAGTTGAACTGAAGCTTTAGGAACGTTTCAGACTGTTTTCATTCTCTCTGAGGCTCCTGATAAAATATGACAAATACCCACAGGAAGAGTACAACTTGAGTCCTTACTAACTATTCTCGCTGACACTTCAGAGTGACTAAGATCCTACAGAAATGTAACACAGTAAAAAGAAGCTTCCTTGGGGATGGGTTGGGATTGCTTGAGTTCTTCTTGTTATTAGTGGCCGTCAGGTAAGCTCCAGCTTATGGTGACCCCATGTACAACCGAATGAAACATTGTCCATCTTTACGATTGTTGGTATATTTGAGTCCATGGTTGTGGCCACTGTGTATTCAGAGTGCCTTCCAACCTAGGGGGCTCATCTTGCAGCAATACATCAGCTATTACCCTCTTGTGATCTGTAGGGGTTTTATTGGCTACTTTTCAGAAGCTTGCCAGACCTTTCTTTTTAGTATGTCTTAGTCTGAAAGATCTGCTAAAACCTGTCACCATGGGTGAGCCTGCTGATTTTTGAGATACTGGTGGCATAGCTTCCAGCATGATAGCAACATGCAAGACACCATAGAGAGACAAACTGATAGGTTGTGATTGTTCCTCTTACTGCCCATGATTGTGCCAGATTATGAACTCGACTGAAACATTTTCAAAAATTAGTCTCAGGGATGGGGGGGTGGTGCAGGGAAGGCAGGCATAACTGCAGTGATAAAGACCTTTAGAAAATTATTTAAAGAATCATAGTAAACTTGTCCTCTACCCCATACTCACCATAGCACACATGGGTTGCCCCTCTTTCCCCACACAGTGATTTGTTAAGGGACACATTCAGAATATCACTTCTGCTTTTTGTTGTTAGGTGTCATTGAGTTGGTTCCGACTCATAGTTACCCTGTGTACAACAGAACGGAACACTGCCTGGTCCTGTGCCATCCTTACAGTTGTTGTTATGCTTGAGCCCACTGTTGCAGCCACTGTGTCAGTCCATCTCGTTGAGGGTCTTCCTCGCTTTTGCTGACCCTCTACTTTACTAAACATGATGTCCTTCTCCAGGGATTGGTCCCTCCTGATAACATGTCCAAAGTACTTGAGACAAAGTCTCTTCATCTTCGCTTCTAAGGAGCATTGTGACTGAACTTCTTCCAAGACAGACTTGTTCATTCTTCTGGAAGTCCATTGTATATTTAATATTCTCCACCAACACCATAATTCAAAGGTGTCAGTTCTTTTTCAGTCTTCCTTATTCATTGTCCAGCTTTCACATGCGTAGGAGGTGATTGAGAACACCATGGCTTGGGTCAGGCACACCTTAGTCCTCAAAGTGACATCTTTGCTTTTGAACACTTTAATGAGTTAGTTTGCAGCAGATTTGCCCAATGCAGTACATCCTTTGATTTTCTGACTGTTGCTTCCATGGGCATTGATTGTGGATCCAAGTAAAATGAAATCCTTGAAGACTTTAGTCTTTTCTCTGTTTATCATGATGTTGCTTATTGGTCCAGTTGTGAAGATTTTTGTTTTCTTTATGTTGAGATGCAATCCATACTGAAGCCTGTAGCCTTTGATCTTCATCAGTAAGTGCTTCAAGTCCTCTTCACTTTCAGCAAGCAGTGTTGTGACATCTGCATATCACATGTTGTTAATGATCTCTTCTGTTTACTTGACATAAATTGCAAAGAGGAGTTAGAACCACATGTCTGTGCCTTGATAACGTGTGCTGGTGGAGATACTCTAACCCAGCGTCTTAGCTGTGGATTGATTTCTCACAACTTCGAGCAAGATCGTGAGGACATTGTGATATGCAATAAGAAGCCTGCGGCATGTTTAAAGGCCAATTCTGTGTTTATCATTTGTTTATTATGTTTCTCAGACTCTGAAAGACTTCAGTTTCTCAGTCTTGCTATGGCTTGGAAATGAAACATATGAATACAGTTTTCACTTTTAAACGTTTGCAGCTGTAGCAGGCGTGGGGTAGTTTTTTGTCTCACTATAATGATACTTACACCAGTGGTCATACTAGGGCATCTTTCTCCTTTTATGGGACCCACTGTTTGCCCTTCATGTGCCTCCAACATAAGTTCCAAATGAGAGATACTAACCTCTTACGGGAACTCCCCAGCCTCAACGTTTGGTTGAGGGATGGGCACATGACCCAATACGGGCCAGAGTCTGGTACCTTTCATCCTGGGCCTGGGAGCTGTAAAGGGTGTGCTGGCACCACAAACCCTGCCATGTAGAGTCAGTGAATGTACAAGCAATGGCACAAATACAAAAAAGTGGAGATAAGGGACCAGCTCTATACCTGCCCTACCCATTATTGGATTAGATGAGCCCATAAATTCCCCTGTTGACTTAAGCCAACTTGAATTGAGTTCTCCTCATATGCAACCAGGAGTCCTGGCTAATATATCATCTTCAAATTAACAGCATCATTTAAACTAAATATATATCACTGATGATTTCTGGGCACCAGTGAAATTTCAGTCTCTCCGTTGTCCTAAGAGGCCCACTAAGTAGTTCGACTGTCACTTGGAAGAATGTAAAGTGAGCTTGGTGACCTTTTTAGAGATGGCAACTCAAGCCAACAAAGTAGGATCATCAAAATAACAATGACTCATATTTATACAACCCATTACAGTCACAGAGCACTGGCGGGCACATTATTTCATTACTTCATGAGAGGTAGGTGGTAGCTTCCTAATCTTACAGCTGAAGAAACAGAAGCTCAAAGTAAGTGGCATATCTATGTGTAAACGAATGTGCGTCGGTGTGTGTGTATAGCTGCATATATCTTTTAAGTGTGTGTGTGTAATTATGAGGACCTGACAGAATCAAGATTCAAAGCCAGCTCCCTTGAATGTCAGACTCAGTTCTGTAGCACCGAAATCTATTCTAGGCAATGTCATTCTCCTCCAAGTTCATTAACTCACATGTCCAACAAGTGCCACTTACAGTTAAATGGCCTTCTATAGAAAGGACTCCACCCAACTCTCCCAACACACACACACAGAGTATGATAGTTTTTGAAACTGAACATATTTCCTAGCTTACTATCTTTACTTCATTACATTTTGGATTCATTGAACAATTTTTAGTCTCATTAGAAGTGCCTTAATTTTGAAAATTAAGTTCGGCACTAGCAAGTGGGATTGAAGAGGCCACATCTTCGGTTCTGAACTGGATTTTCATTACTCAATTATCCTGATTATGATTATCTTTCCTAAGTAGATTGGGTAATGAGAGAAATGCAAAGGGGAATACCACAGACGAATGATGATCGGGTAGCTCTACCTTTCTTATCTGCTCAGTCTTCACCACCACCACCACCACCACCACCACCACCACCACCAGCACCAGCACCTTGCCTCCACCCAAGACTACTTCTTGGTGGACCAGCCAGTACAGCTTCTCACATCTTCCATCTTCAGCCCCAGCTGTGACCACTGCAGTTCAGGTTATTCTGACCCTGTGCACTGTGATGACATGATACAATGCTTAACATCCCTGCAACAGTTTCCCTGTTCCTTGTTATCAGCTGTTAGTTCTTCACCCTTCCTTATCAGCCTTTTTTTTTAATTAACCATTGAAGTTTACTGAGCCATTCAGCAGGAACATGGTGTACATACTTTCCGACTCCGCCACTTACCGTGTATCTTAGACAAGTGCACCATACCTCCATCTTCTCTCCTCTCTGAAATGGGGACGGTACTGGACCTACCTCATTTGATTGTTGGGAGGATTGAGTGTGACTGAACATGTAAAGCCTTCAGAATAGTACCTGGCATTTAGTAAGCTTGGAATAAATTGTAGCTCTTCCTCAGCATCCCCATTAAATGAGTTAGGAATGTGTTCAGCTGCAAGCTCAGAAAGCCCAGCTGACTGTGGCCTAAATATGTGAGTGTTTGTTTTTCCTTATCAGCCTATTGTTAATATTTCAATTGTACCATCTGCCCCCAGTCTCCACTCTCCTTTCCTTAGAGTCAAACCCACTCCCCGCTACCTTTATCAGAATCTCCCCATCGTTCTACCTAGAACATTTTTCTTTCATCTTCCCATCTTCTTTCCTGTAAGGAATAAGGTAAGCTACCTAAAAAGGGAGGTGGGGATTTTTCCATCTCCATCCTGGCTCCATTATAGTTTTCCTTTGCTTTTCCAAGTCACAGACATCACATACCAACATATTGTCTGTACTTACTCATTGCCTGTGCCTTTGGTGTGGGGGCTCCTTACACTGTGAGCTTGGCCAAATGAGTGCTTTTGCCTGGGTTGTGAATATAATGGCACCTCCTTTGTTGTGGGGCCTGAAGCAACACTGTGATTGAGAGGTGCACAGCGGGCCATGTCGACCGCTTCAGAGGGAAAGATTTAGGAGACACAGTGACAGCAGTCTCACACTGCACAAGAACAGCTTCAGGGAAGTCTTCCTGATTCCGATTTCTTTCCCCAGGAATCTGAGCCCTTCTGCGATGGCACAAATCACAAAGGCTGTTTGCTTATCCTTTCAGTTCCATCTCCCAGCTTGACTATAAGCCGCATGAGGCTGGAGGTCTTCTCATCCTACCCCCAGCACCTAGCAGGGTACCTAGAAAACTGTTGTAGTTAGTTGCTGTTGAGCTGATGCTAGCTCATGACAACCCCATGTGTGCAGAGTAGAACTGTCCATAGGGCTTTCAAGGCTGTGCCCTTTGAGAATGCCAGGCCTGTCCTCTGAGACACCTCTGGGTAGGTTCGAACTGCCTACTACCTTTCAGCTACTAGTCGAGCACTGGAATACCGTAGGGAATTAATAACTCATCAAATAATTTATGAAATCTGTGCATATAATTCACCAACTGTTGAAGCATCTGGTACTCTAAAGTTTGGATTCTGGAATCAACTTTGACTGCTAAGGAAAGTTTGTAAAGGTGCT
This sequence comes from Dugong dugon, assembly GCA_030035585.1. NCBI lineage: Eukaryota > Metazoa > Chordata > Mammalia > Sirenia > Dugongidae > Dugong > Dugong dugon. The sequence continues at coordinate 98,616,573 of CM057472.1, read as the reverse complement.
GAGTTTGGTTGCTGGAGTTCAATCTGTGGTAATTTGCAATTGTACCCCATCACTTATTCCTCCTTCATCACAAGTGAGGCAGATGTGGTTCAGGCCATCAGTGTCAGCAAGCCCACTCTCCCAGGGGAAGCAAATGTCATCATAACTAAAGAGTCTGGGCCCCTGGGAAATTATTTTGACTTGCCTGACACTGCCAAGTGCCCTGAGACCTTGGCAGTTCTCTGTGTACACGGATGATAGCAATTATCATGAAATGAAAGCTGGAAGAGTTTCAGATGGCAAGACCTGAGTTCTGACCTTAGACCTTCCACTCAGTAGCTGTGGGACCTTGCACCCATAACCTAGCCTTTCTGTGTCCGTTGCTTTGTTTTTTAAAACGGCTGTGCTGTTGAAATAGATAGCTTATTGTCCCTTCTTTGGGAACGGGACCCAACTTGCACCTGGCGATCCTCTCATCCCCTAATCAGTCCATGTATAGTGATCTCTCCACCCTCACTTTAAGCCAATCAGCTCCTCCCAGCCCTCTGGCCACAGTAATGGTTTCAGGGTGGTCCTGTGATCAAGGCTGCGTAATCACAGTGAATCTCACCACTTTGCCTGTGACTCCTAGGGAAATGTGAGATTCAGAACTGAGTGTCCATATCCCAGTAGACTGCTGGCAGCCACTTTGTGAACATGAGGAGAGCCTGTCTGACCTGTTTTCACCAGAGATGAAGCTGAGCTAGGGGACAGAGAGAATAGGACTTGGCAGACACCAGGGGAGCCCCTGGACCCAGCAGTGCCTGAAGACATCGTTGCCTCTGGCTTTTCTGGTCACAGGAGACAGTAAAATCTCCTTTTTGCTTAAACCGTTTGAATTACTACATTTTTAAATACCTCTTAAGATCCCCAACTGATAGAGCTACTGACACCTGCCCGGGTACCACACAGGATCTTCATGATACAATTTTTAAAGGAGATCATGAATGCAAAGGCTGTGAAGTACAGTTTGAACACAATGGAGTATTATCATGGACAGCCCAGTGACTGGGGCATATTAGACACCCAGTATAAATCTTTGAATATATGCAAGAAGATGTGTACGTCCTTAGCATAGTGCCACCTTGTAGGTAATGGGTAAGTGGGAGTTCTGTAGCTGGTAATAGTCATCGTTGTAGCAGGGAAATGAGGGAGATATAGAAATCTTTGTGACTTTTGTTTTGATACGATACTTGGGTCCTAGCAGGGAAGGCATTTATTCTGTTGAGGTTGGGTTAGAACCAGCATCCTCCTGGCTTGGGTTGGAGCGTGTTTTCTGGAGCTGAGCAGAGCATATATAGCCAGGCCCCTATGGAGGAGGCTCTTGGGGAGCCCTTTACTTTCGGGGCACCTATTTTTCATCTGATTGTGTTGACTCAATGTTGCCCCAAGCCAGGGTTCACAGGGGCAGTACGCAAAGAGAAGAGAAAGTGAGTCCCCAAGCAACTCCCCAGGTTTCATCTCATCCCCTTGTCTTTTCTGGCTCTGCCCCTCTGGCTCTCTCAAGAATGAGCCCCTGTTTGCAGAGCCCTGGGTGGTTGTCTTCTGACACGCAGGTGCACCCAGTTCTGTGTCTGATGTGCTGAGTGCTCACTGCAGTCCCTGGCATCTAGTCTTCTCTTTCTATGCTTGTCTGTCTTACGAGGTGGCAGCTACCTAGGGTCTGAGACCTCCTGAACCAGGAACCGGGCCTCTTCCGATTTTTGAGGATGCCTAAATGTTAAATGAAGAAATGCCAAAATAAGACTTTAAAAATCATAGAATATTCTAGATGATTCCATTTAAAAAATCAACGGTTAACTTGAAAGAGTAATGTAATCAGTCTTTTGACAAAGACTTGCAGGCTTTATTTTAAAATTATTAATTCCTAGCACACCACAAGGGGTGTGGTTTGGTAACAGAATCACATTTGGCATTCTAGGATGGGTGCCTTCTTCCTTCTCTCCTGTTGTACGTCTCTGGGACAGAATATGAATCCTCAGCTGGGGATAATGTCACATATCCAACTGGGTGCTCTTCGATGTAGACCATAGGCCAAATTGCCTTTCTGTAACCTCCTCCTCAAAAAAGGGAGGTCAGCACTCCAACACTAACCTTGAGCAGCACCAGCCTGGGCCTCCGTTCTTCATGTATACATGAGGTCCTTACCGGCTTTCCTAGGAAAATGTGGTTGGAACAGGAGAAAATACTGGGAGACACTTTCTAAGTATGAGACTTAAAAATAAAATTGCTGAAGTGTCGTAAAGCTTCAGTGTTTCTTGTTTTGTCTCATTTCCCTCTTTTCACTAACAATGAGACCCTACAGTAAAGCTCCCAAAACAGCTATGTGCTTGCCTCTCGCCTCATGGCCAGGTCTGCAGCAGGGCAGATGTCTGTGCTGCTGTCTCCCTGCTCTACAACCTTGAAGGTGTTTTCTAGAAGGCTCTGAAGTGCCCTCACTGAAACTAAAACTTACGAACCTACCTTTTGGTTTGAACCACTTTTGAGAAGCGCACTCGAGACCCTAGTTATATTCCTTAGCACGGTTGCTGTGGAAAAAGAAGTCTTACAAATCAATGTTTGGAGCCAAACCCCTTTTTAAATTAAGTATTACCTTTAAAAAAAAATTCTAATATAGTTGGAACATAAGAACTTGATTAAGTTGCTGTCACATGGCAGTGATTACTTGCTAGTGAAATACCCGCTGCCTTTTCTTTTTTAAAATAATGACGATTAAGTGGAAATCTGTAAAAAAAGGTGCCACGATTTAGCATAATATGGTCCATCTTCTGAGGTATGGCACCCGCAGTAAAAACGACTAGGTACTGGGATAGACAAACTGATGAAGGGAACAGAATAGAGAGTCCAGAAACAGACCCACACATGTAACAATCACTGATTTATGGCAAAGGTGGCACTCTAAGATAGTGAGGAAAAGATAGTCTTTTCAGTAAACGGTAGTGGGTTAATCGGATATCCATATGAAAAAAAAAAGAGATGTATCTTGTCCCTACCTCATAACATACATAAAAATCAGTTTAGGTAGATGTGAGGATTTAAATATGAAGGATAAAACAGCACAGCTTTGAGGAGGAAACATAGGAGAATGTCTTTATGACCTAAGAATATATTTCTTTCATGGGACAAAAGTGTTACTGTCTTTAAAGGGAACTTTTGATAAACTGGACTGTGTTAAAATTAAGAACTTCTGTTGATGAAGATACGATTAACAGCGTGGAAAAGCAGTCCACAGAATGGGAGGGAAGATATTTGCTACATAAATTCCCACAAAGGATTCATATCCAGAATATATAAAAAATCCCTGCAAATCTGGAGAAAAATGACAACCCAGTAGAAAAATGAGTAAGACTCTTCACAAGCGTATATCCAGTTGGTCAATAAGCTTATGAAAAGGTATTCAAGTTTTTATTCATCAGGGAAATGAAAAGTAAAACCCAAATGAGTTACTACTCCACATCCATTACAATGGCTAAAATGAACAAAATGGCAGCCCTTTAACTGTTGGCAATGGTGTGGAGCAGCCAATCTTGCATACATGGATGGGGGGAGGTAAATTGGTACAGTCACTTTGGAGAAGTTTTTAGCAGTACCTGCTAAAGCTAAACATATGCATAACTTGTGACTCAGATGTTCAATTCCTAGAGTTGTGTGTATGCATCCAGAAACATGTATCAGAATGTTTAATAGCAACATAATTATAATACCCTATACAGCCTGCAGTATGCAGATAACACAGCCTTGCCTGCTGAAAGCAAAGAGCACTTGAAGCATTTACTGATGAAGATCAAAGACTACATACAGCCTTCTGTGTGGATTATACCTCAACATAAAGAAAACACATATTCTCATGACTGGACCAATTAGCAACATCCTGATAAACAGAGAAAAAAATTGAAGTTGTCAAGGATTTCACTTAGCTTGGATCCACAGTCAACACCCATGGAAGCAGCAGTCAAGAAATCAAAGGACGTATTGCGTTGGGCAAATTTGCTACAAAAGACCTCTTTAAAGTGTTAAAAAGCAAAGATGTCACTTTGAGGACTAAGGTGCTCCTGACTCAAGCCATGGTATTTTCAGTCACTTCATATGCATGCAAAAGCTGGACAGTGAATAAGGAAGACCGAAGAACTGACGCCTTTGAATTATGGTGTTGGTGAAGAATATTAAGTGTAGCATGGACTCCCAGAAGAACAAGTAAATTGGTCTTGGAAGAAGTACAGCAGAATGTTCCTTAGAAGCAAGGATAGTGAGACTATGCTTCACATACTTTGGACACGTTATTAAGAGGGACCACTCCCTGGAGATAGACATCATGCTTATAAAGTAGAGGGTCAGCGAAAAAGAGGAAGATCCTCAATGAGATGCACTGATACAGTGGCTCCAACAATGGGCTCAAACATAGCGAGCATTGTGAGGATGGCACAGGACTGGGCCGTGTTTTGTTCTGTTGTACATAGGGTCGCTATAAGTCAGAACCAAGTCAACGGCACCTAACAACGACAAACTGGAAACTACCCATATGCCAATTAACAGTTGGTAAATGAGCTGTGAAATAGCCACCCAATGGACTACTGTACATTAATGAAGTAGAATGATCTACAGCTACGTGCGGCAGCATAGATGCATCTCACAAGTATAGTATTGAGCCATATACAAACGAGTGTGTAGTATATCATTCCATTTTTATAATGTTTAAAACAGGCAAGACTATGCTGTTAGAAGTTGTATAGGATCCCTAGAGCTGCTGTAACAAATATCACAAATTGGGTGGCTTATAAGAACGGGACTTTTACTGTCTGAACGATTCTGGAGGCTAGGAGTTTCAGATCAGGGTGTCAGCTGTGTTGATTACTTCTCAGGACTCAGAGGGAGAATTTGTTCCATACCTCTCTCTTGGCTTCTGGTGGCCCCTGGTAATCCTTGGCGTTCCTTGGCTTACAGCTCTGCTTCCTACAGTCTCTGTCTCTGTCTTCACACGGCTTCTTCCCTCGGTGTGTCTTTTCTGTGTCTCTTCTCTTTGATAAGGACACCACTCATGTTAGATTAGGGCCCACCCTACTCCAGTATGACCTCATGTTAACTTAAGTGATAACATCTCCAAAGACACTGTTTCTAAACAAAGTTGTGTTCACAGGTACCAGGGGTTAGAACTTCAGCATATGTTTTTTTGGGGGGCACAATTCAATCCATAGCAGAGGTCAAGGAAGTGTTTATCCTTGGCTGGGTAGTGACTAGAAGGAACAGAAGGCAGGCTCCTGGGGTGCTGGTAGACTTCCATTTGTTCATCTGGGTGCTGATTACGTGGGTAGATTGTTTGAAAATTCATGTGGACTTATGTGGACTTTGCTTTCTGTCTCTCTTACCCTCTCTATATCTGTTACTTTAGTAAAACCTTTAGTAAGAAATGACTGGGAAACAACAATTTCATTACACCTATTTGATTTTCAGCTTTTTATTACACACATGTAGTGAGCCTCAGAATTCTTACATGATTGAAAAAAGGATTGTCATAGATTTTATTAAATCAATGTGGTAATTTAAAGCTGGGTGAAACACAATGTAACAATATCTCTCGCAATTCAAGCGTGTTTTATTAAGGTCCTCTGAATCCGCTTGCTATTGATATTGTTAATACAATATTTAGATTCCATTTTGAACATTCCAGCTGGCAAAGATTACTGAAATGTCAGTCTCTCCCAAGAGTGTTTCTTTTTTTTTTTTCAAAGTAATTCATAACCAGAGAATTAGGTTCACAAATGTAGGTTAAAATGTGACTGTAAATGAAATCAGGAAAAAATGAAAACTCTTTAGCAAAAACTTTGAGAAAGTTTTCACCAGAACATATTGGTGAACTCTACACACTTTAAAAGGTCCCTGGGTGGCACAAACAGTTTGTGCTCTGCTGTTAACCAAAAGGTTGGTGGTTTGAATCCACCTAGTGGTGCTGTGGAAGAAAGGCCTGGCGTTCTAATTCCTTAAGATTACAGCTATTGAAAACCCTGTGGAATAGTTCTACTCTGACACACGTGGGGTTGCCATGAGTTAGAGTCGAATCAATGGCAATAGGTTGGTGCCTGGGTGGCAGAAATGATTTGCTCTCAGGTACTAACCAAAGGTTGACAGTACATATCCACCCAGCGGTGCCATGGAAGAAAGACCTGTCAATCTGCTTCTGTAAAGATTACAGCCAAGAAAAGCCTATGGAGCAGTTCTACTCTGGCATACACGAAGTCACTGTGAGTCAGAATCTACCTGATGGCAATGGATGTTTACCTAAACAAAAATGGTTTATTATTCTATTGTAGTATCTTGATGGATAAATATATTGGTGAAGTAATTGATTTACAAATCATTCTTTAAATCTTGGTGCTTCGTAGCAAGCATTTTGCTAGTAAAGAAAACATTCTGTTGGAAAACTTTTGAGATTTCAAAGCAAGTAGACCAATTTCATTGAGATGTGTAATCTCCAGTGGAACTTGGAATAACCAATATCCTTTTCCAGTGAAAGCACATATGATCATAGTTTATCTTGAAGGTTGACTTAGGAAAGAGTACCCTTCTTCCCCAGAATTTGTCAAAATGATTAAGGTGTTCAGTAAAGCCTGTCTAGTCACTAAACCATCTGTCATCTTGAACTCAACTGTAAGTCTCCACGCATTGCCCTTTGAAAATACTGTCTAAATGGCTAATGCTTTCTCTTAATTTTTCAGATCTCATAAAAATGTATTATAATAAAATTTTAAAAAAAACCTCAGCACCATTTTTATGTTAATTCTCAGACATGGGTTTTCCCAGACCAGACTGCTATACTCCCAAAATGCAGGCACTGAGGGAATCTCAGAAGTCTATATTTGTTTTCCCTCAAGAGTTAAGACAATATTACAGTAAGTTTTCTTTTTTCGTTAAGGTACCCACATGTTCTCATTTTGACAAGTTTAACTCCTCTTAAGGACATGTTGTTGTTGTTAGTTAAGTCAAGTTGATTCTGGCTCATGGTGACCACACGTGTACAGAGTAGAACTGCTCTATAGGATTTTCAAGGCTATGACCTTTCAGAAGCAAATCACCAGGCCTTTCTTCCAAGGAACCTCTGGTGGATTTGAACCACCAACCTTTCAGCTAGTAGTCTAGTGCTTAACCGTATTTGCACCATCGATTAGAATACTCATCAAATGTTTCTGAAGGAAGTTACTCAGTCCCCCAGCCATTTATACCAGACTTCGAAGTATCAAAGGAGCCCTAGTGGTGCAGTGGTTAAGCATTCAGCTGCTAGCTGAAAGGTCAGTGGTTCAACCCACCACCTGCTCCGCAGTAGAAAGGTGTGGCCATCTGTAAAGATCATAGCCTTGGAAGCCCTATGGGCAGTTCTGCTTTATCCTGTGGGGTTTCTATGAGTCAGAATTGACTCCGGGGCAGGAGGTTTGGTGTTTTGGTTGAGGTATCAGTAGTGTTCCCTGTATTCACACGCTACTCTGGGTGTTCCATTATTTTCATCTCAATGATAATACAAGAAAGGACACACCTATACTAATTCTTGGGAGGTTCTTCCTGCTGCTGTCTCTTATGGGTCTTAGCACATTTTCTCCCTTTTAATTTGTCCCTCCTCCTCCTCCCGCCATGGCTAAAAAGAAAGTACTTGCTTTGTGGTTTTCCTTAGAGCAAGGTACTGATTTAAATAGTATTTCCTGTATATTCGGGATCATTATTTTGGTGATAGCAGCAGAGTGCCACAAATCTTACTGCCCCCCATTTTGTAGGTGGTGTGCTTGTGTAGGACCAAATTGTTGTTGTTAGGTGCCGTTGAGTCGGTTCCGACTCACAATAACTCAGAGTATAACAGAATGGAACATTGCCTGGTCCTGTGCCGTCCTCACAATCATTGCTGTGTTTGAGCCCATTGTTGCAGCCACTGTGTCAATCCATCTTGTTGAGGGTCTCCCTCTGTTTCGCTGACCCTCTACTTTACCAAGCATGATGTCCTTCTCCAGGGACTGGTGCATCCTGGTAACATCTCCAAAGTATGTGAGATGAAGCCTTGCCGCCCTCACTTCTGAGGAGCATTCTGGCTGTACTTCCTCCAACACAGATTTGTTCATTTTCTAGCAGTCCATGGTATATTCAGTATTCTTTGCCAACACCATAATTCAAAGGCATCAATTCCCCTTCTGTCTGTCTTCCTTATTCATTGTCCAGCTTTCTCATGCATATGAGGCGACTGAAAACACCGTGGTTTGGGTCAGGCGCCCCTTAGTCCTCTTTGCTTTTTAACACCAGCTAGAGTCATAGAATTTCAGATCTGGGAGGTTCTTAGAACTGGCTACACTCTCAATGAACAGACAGTAAACTGGACCAGAGACTCAGGGCTTACTCTGGGTCACACAGCAAATGGGTAGCAAAGCCCACCTCTCTCCAGGCCAGTCCAACTGTCCTTTCCTTTCATCTTTTCAAATTGGAGTGACCTTCCCTGTAGCAGCTCTCTTCTCAGACAAGCTCAGAATATGGTAAGGAAGAAAAGAAGCCCCAAACTCTACATTGTAATCAAAAGCAGGAATGCAGAACTCATACTTTTTCATCTTACTGGGGACCAGGCCTGGGCTCAGATCCCAGAGTTTCTGCCCACTGGCAGTACTGTGCCTTTCCAGGAGTCAACTTCTCCATCTGTGAAATGGGAATAATACCCACCGCGCTAGGTTGCAGGGAAGATTTAAATGGCATTGCTCCCATGCCTGGCATACAGCAAGCACTCCATAATTAGAAGCCACCACACCACCATCTGGTGGGCCTAGCTATTCTTAGGTTCCTTCTGGGAAGGTGCATACTCCAGCTAGGCCAGGGCTGGGACCTAGCACACTTCTTATGTACAAGGTCCAGAGTCTGAGGCTGACCTGAAGCCAGGGGTCAAATTTAAGATTTTACACACACACGCACGCACACGCACATGCACACGCACACACGCACACGCAAACGCAAAGACTGAAAAGGTATATGGGCAAATGTTAATTTTGACATCTTTGAGCCATGGAATTATGAATAGTTTTTATTCACTTTATTCTTGATGTAATAAGAATGTATTGACTACACAACTAAAATATATAAAAGAACAAAGGAAATTAAAATTTACAGCCACTAATTTATGTTCGTTAGGTTATGTTGGGGTGGTTCAGTGGTAGAATTCTTGCCTTCCATGAGGAAGACCTGAGTTCAGTTACCAGCTAATGCATCTCAAGCGCAGCCACCACCCATCTGTCAGTAGAGGCTTGTGTGTTGCTATGATGCTGAACAGGTTTCAGGCAGTTTCCAAACTCAGACAGACCTGGAAATAGGCCTAGTAATCTACTTCTGAAAATCAGCCAATGAAAACCCTATGGATCACAACAGAATATTTTCCAAGATAGTACTGGAAGGTGAGCCCCCTAGGTTGGAAAGCACTCAGAATACACAGTGACCCTCAACAACGGACTTGAGCATACCAGTGATTGTGAAGGCGGTGCAGGACTGGGCAGCACTTCGTTGTGTTGTACACGGGGTCGCCGTGTGTCAGAGCCGATTCAGCGGCAACTAAAAGCAATAGGTCACCCAAGAGAAGCACAGAGGTGCCGGGTACTAAGACCTGAGAAACATTTGTTCTGTAGATTCTCATAGAAAGAGAAATCCTTGATGATGTAGCAGAAAGCACCTGGAAATGGTACCTGGCTTCCAAGGCAGTTTCCTGGAACATGTCTGTGGGCAGGGTGATTGCAGTATGACACTGAGCAGTCGATTCTTCAGCGACAGTGTGGGGATGTTGTCTTTTTGAGTTTGAATGACTGGATCTGGGCTAGGGCCAAGGGATCTGTAGTTTTCAAAGTCCCCGGGTGATTCTTTCGTACAAACAGGCTTGATAACCTCTGTTTTAGGTGGTGAGAAATATAACTAAACCAGGTGAGTGATCAGTGCTAGAAACAGAGATGGTGAGCTGTCCATGAACAGGGGGTAACCAAGCATGTGAGAAGGGAAGAGAGTCTAAAGGGAAGGAGGGTGGGGGTGAGCAAGCCTGAAGGAACACCCAGAGAGGAGGATAATGGGGTACATTCCTATTGCAGACCTTTTCACACTGTTCTTAAGCCTTTTACAAGTATAGAAGAGGAAGTGATACAGATTGGAAAGGTAGTCTGTAATGTAAATAAAGATGCATGAAGATAAAGCACATTGAATATATCTTTTAATTGGTCACGTCCACTGTTAATGTTTAATGTCATTGATTATGGGTTCTTTAAGTTAAAATATATAATAATGTTTCAGGACAATGTTTAACAGTACTCCCTTGATGCTGGCTTTATCACACTGGCTACCATTGATTGGCATCCCTGGGTGGCACAAGCAGTTAAGTACTTGGCTGCTAACTGAAAGATTGGCAGTTTGAGTCCACCCAGAGGCACTTCGGAAGAAAGGCCTGGCAATCTACTTCCGAAAAATCAGCCATTAAAAACCCTGTGGAACACAGTACTACTCTGACACACGTGTGGTACCATGAGTCGGAGTCGACTCGTTGGCAACTGGTTTTACCATTGATTAACCTTGCCTGCTGTACGCCTGGCATTGAGCTTGGCAGGTGCGCCTGCATTCCCTCCCTGGAGCCTCCCCTCAGCCCGTGGGGTAGAGGCAACTGATGAGGGAAGTGGAGGAACTAGGATTTGCTCCTGATTTGTCCATTCCAGGAGAATCCATAAACTTGGCACTACATTTGTGGTGGTTGTGGTTTGGTGCCGGCGAGTTGATTTTAACTCATAGTGACCCCATGTCATGGCTCTCGTGTGTGTGTGTGTGTGTGTGTGTGTGTGTGTGTGTGTGTGTGTGTGTGTGTGTGTGTGTGTACGCACACACACGTGTGTTCAAAGACATTCTAGCTTTCCATCAAGACACACGGCCGTTCCTTATTTCATTCTTTCTGATGTCCCATTTACTTTTACAAATTAGAAACACAAATACCAAGGCTCTGTGGTGCTGTTAGTATATGATCCCCAAGGGTTGGTAAAAGCACACATACTACTGGCTTTTCCTGTGTGTATTCTGAAGAAACGTGGCCCCTTGGAGAGTGCTCACAGGCACCCAAACTGCTCACTCTGTAGTGCTGAGGTTAAAATCGGCCAGACCAGGCGGTTTCGCACGCCAGGACCTCAACAGGAAATGAGCCAAAGTCTTTTCACACTTTTTATGGTGAAGATTCAACATGACGGGAAGCCTAGAGGGGATTGAGAGAGATTTCCTCAACTAGCCTCTCCCCTAGGATCAGATTATGAACAGATTGGTGCTTACAGGTAGTAATTAGTTCTGTTCTTAAAGATTTCCCTAGAGGATAATTCTACTGCTTTCTTCAGTAGTACACTTCAGCCTGAATTTTCTGGAAGGAACTCCTTCCTGCTCTCTAATTTGAACCTCTTATGTTTGAAATACAATTTCCTTTGCTTCTGTCCTCTGCGAAGAGGAAGCCAACCAACCAAACAGCAACCCTGGCCCATTCCCACCTGCCCTGCTCCTGTTGGCAGGATATCAGAGTGTGGCCTCATAGCCAGATTTTCCCTGAATAATGAATGAGCCAGTATTCAAGCCAGTCCGAAATAGAAATCAATAAAGTGAAATTCCACCAAGAAGAGGCAGCCCTGCAGGAGAATGATAGAGAGCATTGAGGCCAATGGCTGCGAAACACGATAATAGATATCCGTAAGCACTCACGGATTAGGGAAAGAAAGAAAGGGAAACCTGTGACTTGTGAAGAGTCACAAGGAATCTGAACTTGAGAATATACCTCGCTAAATCAGAATGAGGAAGGATAGGCAGATGGGCAGACGTTCAGCTTCTTACAGGCCTGTAAGCAGTAGCTTGATGCGCACATCTCCTGAGAGCCAGGCACCAAACAGCTCCATAAATCATACATTTGCAGCTGTGGGATCAAAATAGCTCCACACATGGCCTGTTTGTCCTGGCCTGTGGAAAGGGTCCGTGATTCCAGTGCTGAGCTGTCATTAGCTGTCTGTCCAGGTCTAACGCTCCTTCTGCCCACCTCCTTGAGTTGGGGCGGGGAGGGGGACAAAAAAGGCTTTGATCACTGGTTGATGACTCCATCGTATTGATTGATTGGTTTTAATTCAAGGGAAATTAAAGCATAATGTGCTTAGAGCCTTCTTATGCTGATTGTTCCAAGAAAGGCTACTCGATTTCTCTTTTGAAAACAATAGCAGGCCTCTTCAAGGAGCTGGGCAGTCTGGCAGGAAGGGTAGGGCTTTGCCAGCAACTCTAACTCGTAGTAGATGGGCAGACCCCAGATTTAGTCCCTTTATTATGGGCATATCAGATGTGCCCCTTGGGTGAGTTTTCAAACTCCCCTCCACCCTGCCCCGTAGAGTTGTTCTGAGTCTCCATCACTCATGGTTGGGTGTGCTGACTCTTAGATGCATTGGGACATAAAAAGGTGTGAGAACCACTGGAGAATGGTTTGAGAAGGGTTGAAGAAGGGGGTTAATATGCAGAGTGGCTCCTACGTTTCATTCCCACAAGAGCCTTTTCTAGAGGACAATGATGAGCGTCTCTTGCCCAGTGGCGTCTCCTAGAGAGTCTGAGTTTGCTTACCTCTGAGCCTGGGTACTAGGTCTTGGTGGTGGTTGAGTTGGAATTCTGTTGAGAATGTTCTGCAAGGTACTGTGAAAAAAGCGCTGGACCAGGTGCAGGGAATTTTGTTTTGGTCTTTGCACCACCCAGGAGCCCCATGGTGGTGCAAACAGGTAACACACTTGGTTACTAACCAAAAGGTTGGAAGTTCCAACCCATCCAGAGGTACCTCAGAAGAAAGGCCTAGTGACTGCTTCCTAAAAAATCAGCCATTACAAACCTCATGGAGCACAGTTCTACTCTGATACACATGAGGTCATCATGAGTCGGAATCAGCTCAATGGCATCTGGTCTTTTTTTTTTTTTTTTTTTTAAGTAGCCTAGCAGATGTGTGCAATTTGTGTTCATCTCTCTGGGCCTCAGGTCCTTGTCAGGATGGGCACGTTGGATGGAATCATTTCCTTAGACCCAATCCAGCCTCTGGCTTTCTGTGTTTGAGGGAGTAGACTTTCATCATAGGACTTTTCGCACTTAATTGTTCTTGCCAGTTTCTGAGCCTAGTGCTGTGTCTGACATCAGGTGAATCGATGCTTATTAAATGAATGAATGAATACAGACCACCAGTAACTCATCTTAAAAGACAGCCTGTGCCTGACTGAAAGATCTCTGGGTGGCGCAAATGGTTTGTGCTCGACTAGTAACCTAAAGGTAGATGGTTTGAACCCACTCCGCAGCACCACGGAAGAAAGGTAGTGATCTGCTTCCGTAAAGATTACGGCTAAGAAAACCCTATGCAGCACTTCTACTCTGTGACACATGGGATCGCCATAATCGGCATCGACTCAGTGGCAGTGGGTTTTGGTGCCTGATTTAAATATGGAGATCTTGGATTCCTGATGTTTGACTTGAATCTACACAGTAGGAGATTTGGACCTCAGGTGACACAATTGCATGTGTAGAAATATGAGACCTGAAAGTGGCACCGCAGGCTCATGGCTAGTGAAGCAAAAGGTTTGGCGCGAGGGTGACGATAAACTATCTGTGTGAATTTCTCCAGAAAGACGACATGTGCATTGTGCCCTTAGCTCTTGTTGCTGTTGTCAGAAGGATTTGTCGGGTGCTGGGTGATGGCAGGGACAACCTTCCAGAGCAGCCCCTGCCCTCTGGGAACTTAGCATCTAAGACCCCGGCACTGATGCTGATGCACCTGGTACGGGAAATCCAAGCAGAGGAGTAAAAAAAGCTTCAAATCAATAGGCAAGTATCATTAAAGCACTTAGCTGTCCTGTGGATACCAGCTGAGTGCTTCTAAGTGCATCGTTAGGATTGGCAGAAGGTCCAGGCTTGGGCTGCAGGGGCGGGGGCAGTCAGAGAAGGTGTCCTTGAATGCACTGGGTCTGAGGAGTAGGGGACAAGCTGCTCTTCTGGGGCCCCCTGGGCAGGCCTCTGGGAGGAGCTGCCGTGGGGCAGACCCGCCACCCTGATTGATAACACAGATTGGTTTTGCTTGTCATACAGAGTGACTTTGAAAATTTGAATTAGTTGCCAGTGCTTGAAGCTCAGAAAATTTCATGTCAAGACCTGGACTTCTGGCTTCTCTTGAAAACTAGAGGCTGTGGCAGGTCAGGCCATGCTTTGGCTGTCCCTCAGTGTTCTTCACGTCAACACAGTTCTCTATGCTCATGACTGACCCCGCACACGGCACTTCACTTGGCCGCCCGCGTTCCTGTCCCTTCTTAAGAGAACAAGCTTGCTGGGCGCTGCTGGGGAAATGTTCCAGTTTGGGCAATTAATTTAGCCCTGTAGAAGGTGGAATATGGAAAGCTGATAGCTAAAATGTGGAAAGCTGCTGACTGTGTGCAAACACTGTTCTAAGCATGCTACTTACTTTGACTCTTTAATCCCCACAAAAATCTCTGGGGCAAGTACTGTTGTGACCCACTTTACAGATGGGGAAGATGAGGCACACGTTTCATAAGGGGAAGTAACTTGTATCAGTCAGGGTTCTCCTGAGAAACAGAACTAATAGGACATGTTCACACATACATATACACTCACACTCACACAGACACACCCACAAACAACCATGTCAGGCAGGAGTTGATAATATTACTGTCTTGAGTCTGAAATCTGTAGGGCAGGCTGGGAACTTAGGCAGGAGTTGACGCTACAGTCTTGAGACAGAATTTCTTCTTCTCTGAGAAACCTTAGTTTTTGCTCGTAAGGCCTTCAGCTGATTGGATGAGGGCTACTCACATTATCAAGGGTAATCTTCACTTAAAGTGAACTGATTGTTGGTGTTAACCCCACCTACAAGATACCTTCACGGCAGTGCTTAGATTAGTGTTTGATTAAATAACTGGGCAGTATAGTCTAGCCAGTTATTTGGGTAATCTGCTGCAAAAGATCTCTTTCAAGTATTAAAAAGCAAAGATGTCACCTTGAGGACTAAGGTGCCCCTGCCCAAAGCCATGGTATTTTCAGTCGCCTCATATGCATGTGAAAGCTGGACAATGAATAAGGAAGACCAAAGAGGAATTGATGCCTTTGAGTTACGTGTTGTTGAAGAATATTGAATATACCATGGACTGCCAGAAGAATGAACACATCTGTCTTGGAAAAAGTATAGCCAGAAGCCAGAATGCTTCTTAGAAGGGAGGATGGTGAGACTTCATATCATGTACTTTGGACATGTAATCAAGGAGGGACCAGTCCCTGGAGAAGGACATCATACGTGGTAAAGTAGAAGGTCATTGAAAAAGAGGAAGAGCCTCAACGAGATGGATTGGCACAGTGGCTGCAACAATGGGCTCAAACATAGGAACGATTGTGAGGATGGTGCAGGACCAGGCAGTGTTTTATTTTGTACGTAAGGTCGCTAATAGTTGGAACTGACTTGACGGCACCTAAAAACAACATAGCCTAGCCAGGTGTCATTGGGAGGTGCAAACAGTTAATGCACTCAGCTGCTAATTGAAGGTTTGTGTCTACCCACAGGCTTATTGGAAGAAAGATCTGGTGATCTGCTTCCAGAAACCCAGCCATTGAAAACCCTGTGAAGCACAGTTCTACTCCGACAAACATAATTTTACCTTAAGAAATAACTCTTGAAATAAAAGGGAATCTTATCTTTTCTGTGCTCTCAGCTGGTTTCTGCACACCAATCTATTTTGTGCAAACCAAGCCTTTCAATCTCCCATGTGGGCAGCATTTCAGGGACCAAGCCTAATGGAGTGATAAAAACTTGAACCGAGTCTCCACCTCGAAGCAGTGCAAAAATGCACCAGCCCTGGGCAGCATTCTCTGGAGAGGCCTGGATTCACTCTTGTAGAGAACTATCTTGTCCTAGAGCGGATGCCAGATTCCTGCCGGAGGGGAGGCCCTTTTCCACAATGCCTATGAACCCTTCCGTGAATAAGGCCAGAAGATGCCTCCAAATGCATGCCACGCTCCTTCCAAGGGCATCTCTCATTATGCCCTTGATGAACACTGACAACCTGGGGCAGGAGAGGAGTCATTTATAGCTAAATTGTGGTAGCTGCAGGCTGGTGGACATGAGGCCGCCATTCTTCTCCTGGCTCAGTCCACCGAGATCAGCGCGGAGACAGGACACAGGCGCTTAGTGCCCTTGGCAGCCCCTGCCAGGCTCTTACCTGACCTTGTCTCCTGCTTCTCTATGAAGCAGCTGCCCTCTGCAGGGAAACTGGTTAGTTCCCACAGTCCTGAATCCTAACTATCCTTTGGATGACATCTTTACTGCTGTTTTCCGTCAAGTCTTTTATCTATTCCTGGTGGTAAAGAATTACAGGCAGAGGGGTGATATTGTGAGTCGGGTCCTGCAGCCTAGGACATTTTCTGGAACCAGTCTTCCTCGGAAGAGACTGTAGGTCCCTCTGGGCCTGGAGTGGGGAGATGGTTGGAGGCTGCACAATGGGAAAATGTTGAGTTTTTAGGCACCAGAGGATTGACTGGGAATTTTTTGTTGGCAAAAAAGTAAATCCAGCACTTACAAATTCTAATTTTTTTTTTCTTCAGACATTCCTCGTAAAGAGCATTATTTCAGTCAGTGGGGTGGAGTAAAGGAGTTTGGGGTATATGTGACGCCTGCATTCTGTTGGTGACAGTGCTGTACTCTGTGGCCCTGGCAGAAAAATTTGAAGTCTCTGGGCCTGGTTTCTCCTTCATAAAGTGTGAGGGTTGGGCTAGGTGATACTAAAGCACCTTTCAGTTACAACTGACATGTTTTTGCAGATTCTGTCAAAATTGTTCCATTGCTGACGATCACTAGGTAGACTGGACTTAGAGATTTACTTATATATTTATACCCTACTTTATTAAAAAACAAAAAAAGAGAGCAAGAAAGAAAACATCTCAGTTATGTTGTGTTGAATTAGTCCAGGGGTCGGCACACTTTGTCTGAAAAGGGCCAGATAGTAAATGCTTTAGGTTTGGTCTCTGTCGTAAATATTCAACTCTGCAGGTGTAGCATGAAAGCAGCCATCGATAATACATAAACAAGTAGTGTGTCTGTGTTCCAGGAAAACGTTACTGTAGACACTAGAATTTGAATTTCATGTCATATTCATGTGTCTGAAAACCTTATTTGTCTTCTGATTTTTTCCCCAATCATTTAAAAGTCTATAAACCATTCTTAGCTGTGGGCCATACAGAAACAGGTGGTAGGCTAGATTTGGCCCATGGGCTGGAGTTTGCCGACTCTTGTGTTTGTCTCTTCCTCCTCCGCAAGGTTCCCTAAGACTTTATCCAGGTGCCTGCTGTGGTCCTACACCACTGTGACTTTTATGGCATTGCACCATCATTGGATTTGTTTCTGTTCCTTCTCTGATCATCTTGAGAGCAGAGACCATGCACTCTTCCTCTCTGCAACCACCATCCCTGGCATACAGTAGGTGGCTGCTGAATGCATTTCCAATGAATGGTGTAGTAATTATTCCATTTGTAGCACAACTCTGTCTACATAAAAGTTTGGAAATGATTGTTTCATTCCTATACTGTGACATCTGGCTGGATAGCTCCATACTGCAAGGTATTTATTAATATCACAGTACCTCACCTGCTGAGTTGCCCTCCCATCATTTCAAAGGCTGCCATGCTTGTAAATAAATTCTCCTCACCTGACAGTTGCTGTTCTAAGAGTGCATCAGCTCAGGAGCTCTCTGTGAGTGCAAGTAGGTGAACAGTCTGACAGATGAAAAGGGAAAAAAAGGGCTTTGGAAAGGAGTGTGGAGAAGAGTCAGGCTGGTAAGACAGCAACAGAGGCTTTTGCTGCCACAGGTATTCTATAAGTATATGCGGTACAGTGGATTGCTTTTGTGTGGCCTTTCTCGCCGTGGTCTTGTTAACACTCACCCAAGTGATTGGGTGGGACTGTGCAAATAAGGTAATTGTGGCCCACCAAGGGGATTCGTCACTTTTGCCTCCCGCTAGCCTTAAAATGAGCCACCCCAGGGGTAGAAAGAAGAGGATCTCATCACCAAGGAAGAAGAACCAAGAGCAGAGCTCGTCCTTTGGACCTGAGATCCCTGTGCTGAAAACCTCCTGGAACCAGGAGAGAGAGAGGGAGCTGTAACGCTGAAGACAGTGAGAAGCAGCAGCAGAGAAACAGCAGCAGAACCAGGAGACCAGCAGGAGACACCCCAGTGGGCTTCTTGGTCCAAGGAGTGAGAAAGCTGAGTGCCTTTGGGTAGGAGGCTTGCTGGCAGAGTAGGGTGCCTCTGGGTACTTGGTGGAGCTAGTTTTGTCTACTCAGAAGCTAGAGCTGAGCGCCTTCAGGCTGAAGCTTACTTGTGGAGTGGGGTGTCCCGGGGCTAAAAGAGCTTTGTAACACTTGCCTGAGCAGGGCAGAGGCATAGAGCCAGAGAGAGGCCTGCCTGCAGGCACATCTGGGAAGAGGCTGTCCTGATGGAAGAACTGTATCCTGAGCCTTCCCGAACCTGAGTTGTAACCTGTTACTTCCCTGATAAACCCCATAACTATGAATACGGTCTGTGCGTTCTGTGTGGCCATTGCAATGAATTATCAAACCCAGCAGAGAAGTAAGAGAGTGCCATGGGAAGGACAGCTGGTGTCAGAATTGGTAAAGATGGTGGAAACAGGAGGCATGTCTGACCTCCACCTCACAGGAATCAGCCTTGGGCTGTTGATCTTGATTCTCCTCCCCCTTGTGAAGTAAGAGGAGGTCAGATGCCACCGCCGTGCCATTTGTACAATATACCATGCAGTTCTACAGGAATTTCTAGGTATCTTCCTCTCTACTGTTGGCAAGCTTTCGAGAGCACAGTGTTGAATTCAGACCCTTGAGAGACTCATTTCAATGAGCCTCTAAAATATTTGTTTTTTCCTTTGTTTATAACTTTAAGGCAAGAGCTTTGTAATTTCAACTAAGGAATGATGTTCCGTATTCAAGGATGGTGTTTGTACTGGCTTCCGCTTTCCCATGAGAGAGGCACAAGGTACTTGGGAAAGATCGCTATGCTCAGAGCTCTATAGCTGGAGGATATAATGCCAGGATGCACAAAGAAGAAATTACCACCATTTACTTGTGTATTATTTTCTCAATTCGAGACACTTGAATTCCAGAGCTTTTAAATCAAGAGATGGAATTCCTGGCATTTTAAAGTATACTATTTGAATAAGCTGTTTAAACTATTAGAAAGGCTTTCTAAAAAATGTCACCCATTTCCCAGGTCATTCGCTCTTGAGATTTACTTAATTAAAGTTTTTGCCTTTTCGTTTTAGTTCAAATCGGAATCATTTCTATAGTTAAGGAAGTTTTAATTTTATTCCTATGGGTAGAGTAGGTTTCATACTTCCGTTTATTCCCCAACAGGTGAAAGCAGCCAGTTTTCCACACACTTCACGAAATGCCGTACACGTACTCGCGTGCTTATCTTTTCTTCCAGAAGAAATCCTTACGTTCTGACTCTTTTCCCCTGAGGCATCATATCTGTAAATACAACGGCTCCTATGTTTTCAGGGTCTTGGGCCCGTCTCAGCTTAAAGCTGTCTTGGACTAAATCCAGCAATTGGGGGAGGGGTGGGAGCAGTATCAATAATGACGTTACAAATTTGTTCTACGGGGCATTATTATAAATCACTTGCTTCTGTTGATGGAAAGTGAGATAATACTAAGATGCAAGAGTGTAGGGGGTAGAGGTGGGCAGAGAAGAGAAAAAATAGAGAAAGATAGGCTCAAATGTTTACAACTAAAATCTCAGTGATCTGTTTGCATCTTTATAGAATGCCTGCTATATATTAGTCAGTGTGTTAGGCCCTCAGGAAATGGTGAATAAGTTAGATAAGGTCTCTGCCCTTGTGAAATTTATGATGTAGTGGGAAGACAGAGACAGTCAAGTAACAGAGAAATAAATG
Source organism: Dugong dugon (assembly GCA_030035585.1). Lineage (NCBI taxonomy): Eukaryota > Metazoa > Chordata > Mammalia > Sirenia > Dugongidae > Dugong > Dugong dugon. The sequence continues at coordinate 98,596,578 of CM057472.1, read as the reverse complement.
CACCCTCTCACTTAACTGACGTGGTTAGGTTCCAAAGACCAGGTCTTTATGTGAAATCAGCATTATGTGACAATGGAGGATGACCACATCAGATCACAAAATGGAGGATGACTGCATCATTACATAACTGCCAAACCACTGAGAATCACGGCCCTGCCAAGCTGACACATAACCTTAACCATCACAGCTAGCGTTACTCTCACCCCATACCTTGGCATTCGTTACTGCCAAACAATAGTTAATACGCAAAGTAGTCAGATAGTAGATTTTTTACTGTCGTAAATATGAAATGTCAGATAACGAGATAGTCGATAAGTGAGGAGAAGGTGTATGTAGTGTGATTTCTTGTCGAGGTAAGTGCCATAAAGAAAAGTAAAGTGAGGTAGGGGTACAGAGGTGGTGGGAGGGTCCTATTTTAGGTAAAATGGTCAGAGAAAGCCTTTTGAAAAAATATATAGAGCCCAAAATGATGAGAAGGTGCTAGTCACGTCGCTGCCTAGAGGAAGAGATTTCTAACTAGAGAGCAAGTACAAAGGCCCTGTGGTAGGAACCAACGTGACTTGTTAAAAGAACAACAAAGTGAGTGTACCCAGAGAAGAATGAGCAAGACTGGATTTTATTCTAAGTGTGATGGGTTTTAAGAAAGGCAAGACTTAATGTGATATGCTTTTTTATAAAGCTCACTCTGGGGAGTGAAGAACAGAGTAGTTGGGTAAGGGCAGAGCATAAATGTGGAATCCAGTTATGAGGCTATTACTGTAATCTAGACAGGGATGATGGAAGTTTGACCAGGGTAATGGTAGTAGAAGTGGTGATGTATGGTGGTTTACCATCAACTCTTAGTAGAGACCTTGAGTTATACATCTTTTTATCTCCCCAGAATCCCTTAACATTATTCTCGCCTACAGTAGGAACTTAATGAATTGTCTGTTTGGTTTAATTAAGCCTAGAAATAAACTGTAATTTGACATATTCTACTAATTCTTCCCTGGCTCCTTGTAGCTCTCCCGAGTTCCAGAAAGCTCTACTAACAAGCTTTTTTTTTGTTTGTTTGTTTGTTTTACTTACCATAGTTCTCAGGCTTGAGTATGTAATAACCTTTGACTGGTTTTTAGTTATGGGTGGGAAAGAGGGATGAAAAAACAGATAATCTTTAAGTTTTATTATAATAATCATATCTAAGTTTTATATAGCACTTTACCACTTTTTGCAGAGGAGGCCCTCTCAGTAAATGATGGATGAATAGATGGACAGTTGGATGAATGAATGAATGAATGAGTGGAAGGAAGGAATGAAGTAAATGAAGTCTCTCCCTGCCCCGCCCCCACACTCACTCCCCCAAGTTGAAGGAATGAATTAGAAGAGGAGTTTTTACTTAGTTTAATCCAGATTTGAGCTTTTCCAACCACACCAAGCTTTGCGTTTTCTTCAGTTTGCAGCTCTATTTCCCAACCTACGTGAGAAAGGAGATGGGGGACTAAGACAGGATTCTCTGCCCGCTCCGTATAATTGGCTGAAGGCTACCTTTCATGGGCCTCTCAGAATGCTGAGCATAGGGACCCAGTGTTGCAGGATGAAGGACCCCTACCATAGGGTGTGTTCCTGATAAGCCGTTACCCGCTGTAGTGCAGACACCCATGCTTGGAGGAAATCATGCCCTGGCAAAGTATATGTTTTAAATTTAAGATACAACACAATTAAAATATAAACAGCAGTTCTCAGCGTTAGCTGTCTACCGTGAGGATGATGAAATGAGAAAGACCAGTGACATTTTGGGCTTGACAAAAATGATGACTTTTCTTTTGTAACACTTGATAGCAATATAAGTCACATATCACACAATTCACCCACTTAAAGTGTATTAAATTCATTCGTTTTTTAGTGTAGTCAGAATCATGCAATCAACACTACAATCAATTTTCATTTCCCAAAAATAAACACTGTACCCTTTAGCCAATATACCACCAAATGATGACTTTTTTTTTTATTGCGGTAAAATATACATAAAAAGACATAAGCCATCTCAATAATTTGTACATGTACAATTCAATGGCACTGATACATTCTTCAGGTTGTGCAGCCATCCTTGCTATCCTTTTCCAGATGATTCCACTACCGTTAACATAAACTCAATGCCCCCTAAGCAAAAACTCCTCTTTTCTCCCTCCCTCCTGCCCCTGGTAACCACTGATAGTCTTGCTTTCTATAGATTAGCTTATTTCATATAAGTGAAATCATACCATATTTGTCCTTTTGTTGTTGTTAGGTGCTGTTGAGTCGTTTCTGACTCATAGCGACGCTGTGTACAATGGAACGAAACACTGCCCAGTCCTCCTCCATCCTCACTATCATTGCTATGTTTGAGCCCATTCTTGCAGCCACTGTGTCAGTCCATCTCCAGGACTGTCCTTTCGCAACTGACTTATTTCCACTCAGCATGATGTTTTCATGGTTCATCCATGTAGCGGCATTCATCAGGATGACTTTTAAAATCAAATTTGCGCATCATGAACTTGCTAGATCGGGAGTTCTGATTCTGGGCACTCAGAGAGAGGACCCAGTGTGCTTCCAGTGAGTGGAGAGTACTGGTCTGTCCATCGCGTAGAATGTGTCTCCTGGGGCTGCCACCCTGCCGGGAGTTTGTGTTTTTACCAGACCAATACTAGGCCACTTACGTAACACACATAAGCCAAGCTCCACTGTTTTGGGGGAAGGAGGAGAATCATGAATTTTGAAGCATTCTGTTATGTCTCTTTTACCTGAACATTTCTTCTTTCTTACTGAACCTCTTTTCTAAATGATAGTCCAGTGGATGGTATAACCTTCTCCTTCACTTTATGGTAATAAGCAATTTATAACCCTGAGTCTGAGGCGCTGCAAAGGAAATATACATATATATGCAACAAGAAATACCCAGTCAGAGAAAAGCGAACTGGAGGAATCAAGCTCCTCTTTCTTTCTTTCTTTCTTTCTCTGTTACCCTCCAGTGCCTCTTTGATGCCAAGAAATTTTGAACTGAGAAATCTACAGTGAAATGTTGTTTCTCACTTTCAAGCAAAGAAACCATATCTTGCCCCGGGGTATTTTGTGCCCAGAAACACTTTTTTGGCGTTTCAGGTTTAATGGTGAGGATTGTCAGCTATTAGGCAGTGATAGATCGGCACAGCATAAAGACGATAAAAGGAGAGGCAACCTGATCCATTCCCACCTGTGTCTCTTTTGCGTGTGCTTCCAAAACTATGGGAAGCGTGTTCATCCCACTCGATTTCTCCTTTGTGTTCCTTAGTGTTACAGCTATCCTTCGTTGCATAAATGTTTTTTTAAATCCCAAAACATAGGTTATCCAATCACGCAGCTGCCTTTGAACAAGCTTTGTGACATGAAGCTTCAGTTCATTCATCGGTGAAGTTCATTCGGCAGCACCTACTAGGTGGTCTGTAGCAATTCCTGCCACCTGACACTGTTTGTCTTTGTTCTTTCCTCTCTTCTCATATCCCTAGAATATAATTTCCTGAGAATAGTGACTTTCTTTTTCATTCATTGCTGTATCCCCAGCTTCTAGAACCCAAACCAAAGCCATTGCTGTCGAGTCAATTCCAACTCATAGCAACCCTATAGGGTGAAGTAGAACTGCTCCATGGGGTTTCCAAGGCTGTAATCTTTACGGAAGCAGACTGCCACAATCTTTTTCCCACAGAGCGACTGATGGGTACAAATCACCAACCTTTCAGTTAGCAGCCGAGTGCTTAACCACTGTACAACCAGGGCTTCTTGCTTTTAGTAAGGTGTTGGCATATGGTAGGTGCTTGGTTAATGTGAGTTGAAGGAAATCAATCACAAATGCTAAGTGAAGTGAGGAAGCTGGACTCTGCTGATTCGTGAAGGCCCTCCTAGTTCGAACATTTAATCACCCCTGCCTTGGATTCTTTCTGGAAACTGTTCTGACACATTTTTGTATGTGTATGAAGGATAGCACAATATCCACAACCATGGATCAGACATGCCAACAATCATAAAGATGGCGCAGGACTGGGTAACATTTTGTTCTGTTATACGTAAGGTTGCCGTGAGTCAGAGCAACTCGACAGCAGCTAACAATAATGAAGGATAACTGGGTTTTCTCATGCCCTGATCTTAACTTTTTATGTGTTTCTCTACTCTCTAATCTTGTTAAGGCTGGGCAATCCTTATTCTTGTATCTATAAGAAGACAAGGTAAGTGGCTTTACTCTATAGTCTCCTTCGAAGTGAAATTCTTATACATATCTCACCTTGAAGGGCAAATTTCTTTAGGTATACGTATTAGCACATGCCTAGGGCCTTTAGGAAATCAGCCAACAGGCCTAAAAGAAGTCTGATAGCTTTGCCTTTTCATACCCTTCATCCTTTGTGAGATTTTCAGGAGAGTCAGGAGGGGCTCTGAGCGTATTTAACCACAGGCAGGGTCCTGTGTTATGTCTCTTTGCCCACATTAACCGAGCACCTACCATATACCAGCACTGTTCTAGAAGCAAGGAGCTGTGCTGCAGATTCAGTAGGACTTGCAGATGACATTTGTAGGTGTAACTTAGACAAGGAGAGATATTTGAAGACTCCTGGATTATTGAGGGAACTTGCCTGAGGTTGCATTTGTATTCTGAGGTCAGATTTAAGGGTGGGAAAGGCCACTACCAGTACAATAGATTCATGTCTAGGAAAATAGTTTGTCATTTTCAGGAACATGATTTGTTCGCTTAGTTACTCGAAGGTGATTTTTGCCTCAATTCTGTATAAGAAGGATTTCTAGACACCTAATGTTAAGATTCAGTGAGTGCCTTGACCAGTGGATGGTATGTTAGGTTTTGGGGGTTTGTTTGTTTGAGCATCTCTGTTAACATCAGTGCAGGAAAGAGATTTTCTTGTGGAGCCAGAGCTGAATATAGCTTTGAATTGTTTTCATTCTCTGCAAGATGGAGCTTGGGGGAGCCCTTATGTGAACTGACACGTCCCGGAGACCACGTGGTTCCATTTGGGGATGCAAATGCTGCTATGTTTAGATTTTTTCCCCCAGAGTTGCCTGGTGCCTGTCCATGGCACTCCTCCCTCCGCCTACCACCCCCACTCCCCAACAGGTCGTGGAAAAGAGCGAGGATTGTGGAGGTAATTTTTTGAAGCACTGTTATTGTGGTTGACATCGATCATTTGCTACTGCAATTGTATTCCATGCTGTCAGATTTACTATATTTACCAGAAGAAGGAAAATAAACGGTCTCCGAAAATAAAAGGGCAGCATTATTATGTGTTTGTGAAGGCATAATATGGCCTCATTGCCTATCGTTGCAGCCACTTGGGATATGTTCTTATAAAACAACACAACAAGGTTGATGCTTGGATGTTATAAAAGAATATACAAAAGGTTGTCAAAACTCTCAGGATTCAAAAACGTGCTACTCCCAACCCTCCTTAAAAGAGGCTATTTATAACGCAGTGCAAGTATTTGTGTTGTTTCCATTGAGTCCACCCTGAATGAAGAGCTAGCTTTTTAAAAAGAACATTTAAAAATAAAACCCATGTTGTAGAATGCTGATTTGGACTACCAGAAGAGATCATGGCTGTCGTACATGGCTGCTCGTTCTCGAGGTTGCTCTGATGCTTCCTGTTGGTCATGAGATATTTTGACCTGGCATCTAGGCTCTTCTGTTTTATAAAAGATGTTGTGGATATGAATATCCACCTGTTAGTTCTAGATATGAATACCCAGTCTATCAGTTTGCCATGCTCTGGTGGCTTGGTTGCTGCTGTGATGCTGGAAGCTATGTCACCAGTATTTCAAATACCAGCAGGGTTACCCATGGCAGACAAGTTTCAGTGGAGCTTCCAGACTAAGACAGACTAGGAAGAAAGGCCTAGTGATCGGCTTCCAAAAATTGATTGATGAAAACCCTGTGGCTCACAATAGAATATTGTCTGATACAGTGTTAGAACATGAACCTCCTAGGTTGGAAGTCATTCAAAATACACAGTGGCTGCAACAATAGACTCAGACATACCAACAGTGGTAAAGATGGCACAGGACCTGGCAACGTTTTGTTCTGTCCTACATAAGGTCACCACGACAACTAACAACAGATATGAGTATAGTTACCTTGTTTCACCACCACAGCCTCCTGCCCCGCCAGGTTCTCACTTCCACTCCCTGTCTGTCTCCCATCAGGCATAAGACTGACTGAAGAAACTCTTAGAAGTAAAAAAGTGTAAATTATGCCTCAATAAAGCTGCTTAAGAAATCAAGCACTCTGATTAATGGGCTATGTCACCATTATGTGAATACCCTTAAATGCCTTTTGAAAATAGCTCTTTTCTGCTACAGTGTTTTGGTGTGGGGTGTGTGTTCTTGGGTTGGTTGTATTGTTTTTATGCAGAGCATTGATAAGAACATGTAGAGCCCTTGTGATAATACATGCAGTATTTAAATGACATGCACTTTCTTCTCCTTGCGTTGATTTCCCAGCCTTCTCCTTTATCTTTCCCTGGTACTTTAGCATCGAGGCTCAGGCCTCCTCCCTGCGTAATTGTTGATTAAGTGCTACATATCCCACTATGATTATGAGGAGATTACTGTACTCAGCTTTTCATCTTGTGTCAAATATTTTACGTTAAGGGTATCCGTTTTATTATTATTATGCATAGCTCTCTCTGTTTGAGTGATATGGTCAGGCAAAAAATAAAGGTAATACCACAAGTGTGGCTTTTTTAATAATCATTCTTTGCCTCGGAATAGAACATGCCAGCCGCAGGCCAGTCTCACATGCTGATTGGGATCTATAAAGATGGGATTGGGAATATTTTAGCGTTCTTTGGTTGCAAGAAACTGGAAATGACTAGACTAAGAAGAACAGAAAAGTGTAGTGGAGGTAGTACGGGGGGTATCTCAGGACCCCAAGGCCAGCATGTAACTGGGAGTCATCAAGACTGAGCCATCAAGAGGCTGTCAAGAATGCGGGCAGCACTAGCACCTTTTCTCTGCTTCTTCCTGTGTCTCTCATGGGCATATTTTTCTCTGCACACCAGTTTTCTCTAACCCTGTGCAGTGTGTGTGTGTGTTTTACGTGCCCTCAAGCCAATTTCGACTTACCGCAATTCCGTGTGACGTAGTAGAACTGCCCCACTGGGTTTTCTTGGCTATAATTTTTACAGAAGCAGATCTCCAGGCCTTTCTTCTGTGACACCGCGGGGTAGGTTTGAACCACTAACCTTTTGGTACTCGTTAGTTGTCGCTGAATTGATTCCAACTCTTAGGGACCCCATGTGACAGAGTAGACCTGCCCCGTAGGGTTTTCTTGGCTGTAATGTTTACAGAACCAAATCACCAGGTCTTTCTCCTGCGGGACCCCTGGGTGGGCTCGCGCCAACAGTCTTTCATTTTGCCACTGAGTGCTTTACTGTTTGTGCTACCAGCACTCCTAGTGCACAGGGAGTCAGCTAAATATCGTCTGTGGAAGAGAGTTGTGAAGGTAGGCGGGCCATCCCCATTCCCAGGAGCAACAGGAATCTTGATAGAAGAAATGAAGTCATGTCACCACCCTGGCCAGGAGAGCAGTGTCGTGAAGTAGAAACATGGATACCAGGGGTCCTTTCCATTGTGAGTAGAGCAGACACCCCAAATAGGACTCTATTTGTGTATTCTTGCCAAAGTGGCAGACTCCCATTCCTCATCCAGCCTTGGCCCAAGAGTCACAAATACCATATCCCAGAGCGACAACCCAGAGTGCAGGAGTGTGGGATCCCAAAGGGAATCTCAAAACGTGATTTATAGTGCATTGACTGTTACTTTGCTGGATGAAAGAAATCAGTAGTATGAGTAACTCCAGTTACTGTTTCTACAGAGCCAGCAGACTTTCTGGTTCTTGACTTAGGTACTGATGTCTCCACGTTATAGACGAGAAAACTGAGCATTGCACGGTAAGTGCATCACCTGCTGTGATGTAGCTAGAGAGCAGGAAGCTGGCTTGCCTAGTCTGGCTGATTCCAAAATGCAGAACCCATGTCTGGCTGCTCCAGCTGCGGTGCTGGGTTCCAGTTGCATCTCCACAAGCTCGCAGTGGCTGCCTGCTGGGTGTGTATGGAGAGCTGTTGTTGGTATTAGCTGCTGACAAGGTGGCCCTCAGATCAGGGCAACCTCAGGCACAGTGGGATTGGACTGCTGCAACCCATAGGGTTTTCACTGGCCGACTTTTGGGAATAGATTGCCAGGCTTTCTTCCTAGTCCGTCTTAGTCTGGAAGGCCCACTGAAACCTGTTCGGCATCACAGCCACACGCAAGCCTCCACTGACAGACGAGTGAGGTGGCTGCACTTGAGGTGTATTGGCTAGGAATTGAACCCTGTTGTTGGTCTTTTTCTTAGTGCGCCTATTTTCCAAAGATATAGCGCGATCCAAGTGCTGCTCAGTTCTGTGATCCCTGTTGGGGGAGAGCGACCTGACAGATATTTGCCAAGAACCAGGATGTGTTCTCCGAGAAGTTGGGGTTCCCAGTAAAGGCCCTGCCTGTGTCAGCTGCAGCCAGCTCGGTTTGTCTCTTCCCTTCTCTCCTTCCCAGGGTTGTTGAGGTGAGTTGGGCCTTGCAAGTTCCACAGCAGACCTCATTCTTAGCCTTTTGATACTTACCTGTTGCTGTTGAGTTGATTCTGACTCAGCAACCCCGTAGGACAGAGTAGAACTGCCCATAGGGTTTCCAAAGAGCAGTTGGTAGATTCGAACCCCTGACCTTTTAGTTAGCAGCCAGGTTTTGTAACCACTGTGCCACATAGTGAAGGGAAATGTCTGTACTATAGAGTGGATACGTGGCCAGTTTTTTCTGGGCAAACAAAAGAGAATACAACATCATGGACAAGCATTATTTTGGGGGTCAACTAGTCCTTTGGTTGGACAAATACCTAGGTTCAGATGACCTTCTCTGGACCTCAGTTTCCTCATCTATAAAAATGGGAATAATAATGCTGACCTTGCAAGGTTGTTTTGAGCAACAGAAGGAACATATTTAAAGTATCTAGCACATGAAACCACCACCTGTCTGTCAGTTTGTCGTACTGTGGTGCCTTATGTGTTGCTGTGATGCTGGAAGCTCTGGCACCGGTATTTTAAATACCAGCAGGGTCACCCATGGTGGACAGGTTTCACTGGAGCTTCCAGACTAAAACTGACTGGGAAGAAAGGCCTGGTGATCTACTTCCAGAAATTAGCCCATGAACAGCCTATGGATCACAACAGAACATTGTCCCATACGGTGCTAGATGATGAGCCCCCTAAGATGGAAGGAACTCAGAATACACAGTGGCCGCAACAATGGATTTGAGAATACTAATGATTGTGAAGATGGCACAGGACCGGGAAGTGTTTTATTCTGTTTTACATGGGGTCGCCATGAGTCAGAGCCCACTCGACAGCAACTAACAACACACGATAGGTGTCATGGGTTGAATTGTGTCCCCTGAAAATATATGTTAACTTGGCTAGGCCATGATTCTCAGTATTGTGTGATTGTCCACCATTTTGTCATCTGATGGGATTTTCCTATGTGTTGTAAATCCTATCTCTGTTGATGGTGATGAGATGGGATTGGGGGCAGTTATGCTGATTAGATTGTATCTTGAGCCAATCTCTTTTGAGATATAAAAAAGAGAAGTGAGCAGAGAGATACGGGGGATCTCATACTACCAAGAAAGCAGTACCGGGAACAGAGTCGGTCCTTTGGACCCGAGGTTCCTGCGCAGAGAAGCTCCTAGTCCAAGGGAAGATTGATGACAAGGACCTTCCTCCAGAGCTGGCAAGAGAGAAAGCCTTCCGCTAGAGCTGGCACCCTGAATTTGGACTTGTAGCGTACTAGACTGTGAAGAATAAATTTCTGTTTGTTAAAGCCGTCCACTTGTGGTATTTTTTGTTATAGCAGCACTAGATGACTCAGACAATAGGCTTTCAGTAATCGATAGTTTCTAGTATTAGTTTCATTATTATCATCACTGTTACTATCATCATCATAAATTAAACGAATGACAGAGGCAAGGGCTAGACTAAACACTTGATTCATGAGGCTGTTGTTACGTGCCGTCCAGTTGATTTTCAACTCATAGCGACCCCCTGTGACGTAGTAGAAGTGCCCCGTAGGGTTTCCTAGGCTGTAATCGTTATGAAAGCAGATCACCAGGTCTTTCTCCCGTGGAACCACTGGATGGGTTCGAACCGACAACCTTTTGGTAAGCAGCCGAGTGCTTTACTGTTGCACCACCAGGGATTTGGACTCCATGAAGCTCTTCCAGAGGATGCGATCTGGTCTGCAGACCCTCTGCATCTTTGCAAGAAAAGCTTAGCTGCACCTACCTTGAGCCTCTTGTTGCCAGACATAGTACCTAATTCCCATCCAGGTTTCTGGCTTTGAAAAGAGAGAGTGACTTGAAAGTACCCTACTTGAATTCTAAGTGAGACTGCTGTTACAACCCCCACCCCCATCAGCAAGGAGTCTGAGGGGCAGAAAATAGATCTTTCTCTCCAGATCTTTTAAACCTAGCTTACGAAATTCACAAAGGAAGATGGATGGACTGAAATGAGACTCCCAAAGAAGAGATGGAAACCTCCTAATTGATTCCCACAAAGCTGCTGGTTATTTACAACTAGGAAAATTGCCTGCTTGGAGATAGCAATTCAGCTCTCTGGTTCCACTTGCTTGACAAGAAACATTCAGTGCGCCTGGCTGGGAAGGCGCTTGGGGAGGAGGAGAGTGGAATGAATTACGTCTGACTGTTTAACAGGATTCTCATTCATAGATTTCTGCCTTTTCCCCCAGTTGATCATTCGCAGTCTCTTTTTTAGAATATAATTGTTCATTTTAAATTTTCATGTTTACTGTAGCTGGGTGTATGTTAATTACTGGCAGTCTGTAATTATGATGTCTATTTGTCATTTCCCTGGAGGCAAGAGTAATAAGCTAAACTTTTTCCAATAGCAATAATTTCAATTCCTAGTCTCCCCCAAAACCACTTAGAAATTGATACATATCACTCACACTCTTGATGTAGTTGGCTAATGCCGTGTTATTGATATTCACGATCGTATTTTAAGCTCAGAAATACCACTGCACTCTACCTGAAAAGATACCCAATATTTTGGTTTATTTATTCAGCCCACATCCATTTATTGGGCATCCCGTATCCACTGAGTGCTTGGGATATATCTCCGAAGAAAACAGACAAAAATTAAATATCCTGCAGTTGTCTATGTAACTAAAAGGACCGCCCAAGTGACCCTTAAAGCCACAGTTGACTGGTGGCAATGAGTGTGTGTCTCCTAGGCTGCTGAACACTTGGCCATTCCCAGATCCTTAATAATAAGGAATATGGTAAGAAGTTAGAAGCTGCTGGCAAGTAAAGTGATTATTTCACATTAAAGTCACCCTATGTGATAGAGGCAGCTGAGACATACTTAGAAAACATCATAATTTGAAGATTATCGGATTAGTTCCAGACATCCCTGGGATCTGTGTGCAAATCAAATTAGAAGTACGTCTAATTGATCCAGTCAAGAAACAGCTGGGATCAGGAGACGTGTTTTTGCTGTGTGGACCAGCTAAACACAGTGACCTGTTGATGTTGTCTGAAGCCACACTTCCTCAAGTGGGAGGTTCCAACACCAGAGATTGTAATTGTCCTCTGGGAGTGATTCCATGGTTGGTCACCGCTCTGGTGTTATGTATATAGAAGGATGGGGACTTGGAAAGGGCTCAGAGGAGAGCTGGAAGTTAAGGGATCATCAAGGTTGGAGCCAGAGGGGTCCTGCTTATGGATGATGCTGAAGATCGTCTCCTTAGAGAGGAAGTTAAGCAGTTGGCAGTACACGGCTAAAAAGGCACCAGGAACATTATTGGGTTCCCCCTATTCATTTAGTCATTCAGCAACGTTTATTAGTGCCTACAGTGTGCTGGAGTGTGGACAAGACAGAGGGTGGAGCTTACATTTCAGTGGAGGGGAAGCAATACAAACAGACAGGACAGACAGACAGATGTAAAAACAATTATGAGTGCTAAAAAGAATCATAAAGCAGAGTAAAGGGATCAGTGACTGAGATACTACTTCACTAGTCCTTTCTAGTACTTTACTATTCCTTAATATGAGGAGAAAACATTGAAGGTAGAGGTGGTCAGCTTTTGGGTTTTTTGGTTGTTATTTTGTTTTTAGTGTGCGTTAGGTAGAAGTTTACAGAGAAAATTAGTTTCCCATTCGATAGCATGCACATAAAGTGTTCCATGACTTTGGCTTCATTCCCCCCCCCCAGTTTGCCAGCACTAACCCCATTTCCATCCTAGGTTCCCCATTTCCTGTTGTCTTGAATTGCTTCCCCTTCCTGCCTTCTCATCTTTGCTTTTGGGCAAATGTTGTCCTTTTGATCTCATATAATTGATTGTTCTTAGGAGCATGTTCCTCTCGGGTGTTGTTTATTTTATGGGCCCGTCTATGGTTTGGCTGAAGGGTGGTCTCTAGAAATGTCAGCTTTTTTTTAAAATTACACCTTTTATTTTGAAATAATTGTAGATTGACATGCAATTTGTAAGAAATACTACAGAGAGACCTCGTGTACCCTTTACTCGGTGTCCCCTGATGGTAATGTCTGGCAGACCTGTAGTACAGCATCACATCCAGGATATTGACATGAATAGTCAGGATACAGAGCATTTCAGTCATCACAAGATCCCTTCTGGTGCCCTTTCATAGCCACACCCAGTTTGCTCTCACCTCACCCCCGTGGCAACCCCTGGCAACTGTTGTCCACTTCTATGATTTTGTCATTTCTAGAATGTTATATGAATGGAATCATAGTGTTTTCAACCATTTTGGACTGGCTCTTTTCGCTCAACATAATTCTCTGGGAGATTCACCAGGTAGCTGCATGTATCAATAGTTCTTTCTTTTTATTTCCGAGCAGTATTCCATAGTATGGATATACCACAGTTTGTTTAACCATTCCCCCATTAAAGGACATCTGGGGTGTTTCTAGTTTGGGATTGTTAAAATTAGGCTTCTATACAAATCCATGTAAACATAAATGTTCATTTCTCTAGGTTAAAAGCCAAGGTTTCCATCTCTGGGTCACAGATCAGTAGTTGTGTGTTTAGTCTTGAAGAAACTGTCAGACTGCTGTCCTAGGTCAGCTTGAGGGGTCAGGATGCAATGCCTGGCTGCAGGAAGTAGAGCTTCTTCGGGGCTTAGCCCTGAGCCCACAGGCCAGAATACCAGAGGCTACAAGTGTCCCCTGGGGCTGGACACCGTGAGTCTGGGGCTGGGGGGTGTTTGGCCACCCCATCAGGATGACTAAAGGTCCAGATTCTAATTAGCATGTGCAATATGAGGACAAATTCCCAGCAGTCCCCCTTCTTCTACCTTACTGGTACCTCCCCGTGGCCTTTGGCAAGACTCTGGGCCTCTCGGAGGCACCCGTACCTCACTGGTAAAGGAGGCACTGGCCACTGCTCTCAAAGCTCCTTCCAGCTCCCACCTTCAGTCACTTTTGTGACCATCACCAGACTTTCAATAAGGACAGTTTGCAGGATGGCCACGAGGGATGAGTGCTCCTCCTCAGCTGAGGGCCAGGGCCTGGTGACTGTCCCCAGGAAAGGGACACATTGTCCAGGGAACTTTGCTTGACCTGGAGCTGTAGACCCAGCCAGGAGTGTCTGCTGTGCTGCTCTTAGGTATGTGACCTGGAGCAAAAGACTGCTTAACCTTCCTAGGCCTCCGTTTCCTCTTCTGAAAGAGAAGTAAGTGATCTCTATGTTCGTTTCCTGTACCCACTATATCAACACGAATTCATTGTCCTACAGTTCTGGAGGTCAGTCATTCAAAACAGGGCTCACTGCATTCAAACCAGGGTGCCATCAGAGCTGCGTTCCTTTCTGGAGGCTCTAGGGGAGTTTTCTTGCCTTTTCCAGCTTCTGGAGGTCACCTTCATTCCTTAGCTAGTGTTTGCCTTCCTCCGTCTTCGAAGCCAGCAGCAGTGGAGTTCCGAGGTGGAATCACTGACTTCCCTCATTTCCTTGTAAGGACCCTTGAGATTACATTGGGCCCCCCTGGGTAATCCAAGGTCATCTGACCATCTCAAGGTCAGCTGATGAGCCACTTTAACTCCATCTGCAACCTTGATTTCTCCTAGCCATGTAACCTCCTATTCACAGGCTGCAGAGAATAGGATGTGAACATGTTTGGGGCACCATCACTCTGCCCACCACACCCTCTAAGGCCTCTCCCAACTAAAGTGTTGTGCCAAACCAAAACTAAATCCATTGCTTTCGACTTGATGCCAGCTCGTGGCAACCCCATGTGCGTCAGAGTAGAACCATGCTCCATAGAATTTTCAGTGGCTATAATCTTACAGAAGTCGATCACCAGGCGTTTCTTCCACAGCACCACTGCATGGTTCAAACCACCAGTTTTTTGGTAGTAGCCAAACTAAACCATTTGTGCTGTTGTACTGTGCTATACATTGTACAGGGCCACTGTCTAGTGCTGTACATTGTACAGGGCCACTGTCTAGTGCTATACATTGTACAAGGCCACAGTCCAGTGCTGTACATTGTACAAGGCCATTGTACAGTGCTGAAGAAATGCTGTGGACTTGAGTTTTGGCCTCGCAGCAGCCGACCGTTCAGTAGTCCCTGCTGCTGAGTTGTAAGTCCCTTGCACAGCCACATTCTGGTTCTTTACTTTAAATGGTACATGGTAAACTCTAAAGTTAGCTTATCTTCTGGACTTTCTTATGGTTTCAAAGAAATATGACATGGGGGTAGAGACCAGAGAGATTGAGTGAGGGAATCAATAGGTCACAAGATTCTAACAGCCCGTGGTTCCAAAGGCCCCTCTCCATGGTGCCTTTCCAAAACAGCAGAGATATCTCTCTTCTCCTCTTATCTTCCTGCCAGTTAACTTAAGCAGATATTTATCAAGCACCTACTGCAGGTGTAGTGATTGAGTAAGAAATGGTCCGGCTCTTGGGGCAAGCGAGCATAGTTCAAGGCATCATATCATCAAGGAGTGGACAAAAGGCCAGAAAGGTCAGAGGCGGGCATCACTGCTGCCTGCTGGGGGACTGGGAGGCTGCAGGAAGGGGGTGAATTTGAGCTGGAGCACACAGGCTGAGCAGGATCTCATTGGGTGGGGGTGGGGGTGTCGCTACTGGCAGTGAGGACTGGGTGGACTACAACGGGGAAACACGGGCAGGCTCAGGGAGCAGGACACAGGGGCTCGAAGGCCCAGATGGGAAGAGAACCTGCTTTCTTCTCCAGCACAAACCTCCCTGACCCTTGAGAATAAATATCTCCTCTGCATAGGATGTTTAGAGCCCAAATGCCTCTTCGTTTGGGTGCTGCCTTTGCCTTCACTTAAACAGGCTTAGGCTATTTGGGCATCTGTGCATTAGAGGTTAGTCTTCCATATGTGATTGTCTCTTGTGTTCTAGGCCCTGCCCTGTGGGATCGACTTGGAGTTGACCCAGACAGGCTGTATGGCAGGAAGTGCAGATATGCCTGTGATGTCACACGGTGGCTGAGGGATAGTCTTCTGGGGGAAATCGGATCATCACGGGGGCACCCCTGGTGTTTTGGCTGGTGGGCTGAAGTCTCTGGGATAGACATGAGGGCAGAGAGATCTAGAGAGGAAGACAGATGGGAAGGTGCAGCCTCTGCCTGCTTCCTCCAGGGATTCCCATGGACGGCTGATTGTGATGTGTTTCCCATTAGAAGAGGGATTCCTGGATGTGAATCACAGGGGACTTCCAAAACCACTTGCCGTCGCAGTGATTCCAACTCATGGCGACCCCATTTGTGTCAGAAAGAGCTGTGTTCCATAAGGTTTTCAGTGGCTGAGTTTTTCGGAAGTAGATCACCAGGCTTTCTTCTGAGATGTCTCCGGGCGGACTCTAACCTCCAGCCTTTCAGTTAGCAGCTGAGCGTGTTAACCATTGGCAGCACCCAGGGACTCCATCCAGTGGACTTAAGAGTTTATTTATTCCAATTCTCCTCTTGACAGATGATAAACTGTCCCAGGGACATCACATGACTGGTCCAGGGTCACTCTTAGTAGCAGAGCGAGGACTTGAATTCTGATCTTGTGTCCTTTGAGCATGAAATTTTAACTTACACTGTTAGACTATTCCGTGTTTACTGGAGAAGGAACAGAGAGATTTTTAAAGAGTCTAAGCAAAAAGAGGAACATGGTGATCTTCAGAAAAGGGATTTGAAAGAATGATTACATTCATGAGATTTTTAAAAAAAAATGTAAATTCTGTGGATGTTAAGTTTTACTATGTATCATCGCAAAAAAAAAATTCTTCCCCCCAGCAGATGGGACATTCCAGCTCATAGCTGTATTCATTGACCCATCACGTCCAGGTATTGCAGGCTGTAGAGTTTATAAAATCCGCAGCTATCGTATGACCTCAGACACGACCAAGTACCACTTTTAGCCTCATCCCAACTTTCCTGACCTTCTGCAGGGTGAAGTAGAGCAACTAATGTTGTTTCAATAGATTGCAGCTTTCCAGACTTGCTTTAAATCACAAGTGTGGAATGCTGGGTAGGTTTGTTATGGCCACAGCAATGCATACACGGCATCTTGGTGACTTTAAATCAATATCTCCCTTAAAGGTTCCGAAGAATGTGATCTAAAAGGCACATTGCTTACACAAGCTTCCTTTGTGTTGAGTGCCCTCTGATGTAATGTCTATCAGTGAGAGAATAAAGGAAAGTTGAAGTGGAATCGTTTTGCTTGGCAGCACACAGTGAAAGGAAAAGGGTTTTTGTTATGTCTTGTTGTTATTAATATTGTTTTTTGGCTTCCTCAAACAAAGAAATGCCACGTGGCTTTCAAACATCTCCCAGTGCAAACGCTTCCTGTCATGAGTGATAGGTGATCTGCCATTTTGAAATGGCAGAAGAGGCTTTAGCAGCATTATGAAATTCTCTTTGCCAGGCCCAGCCCTGGAGACCAACCACTTGGAGAATTCGACCCTCCCGTGGTCTCTCCTCACATATGTCCTGTTGCTTGTGTCCTGTCACTTTAACAAAGAGTTGCCCTGACATAGGACCATTTCCTCCTGGCTGTGGAAAAGCAAGGTTAGAGGAGCACAAGACCTTTGTCAATGGTAAGTAAGTGGGATTAGTTAAACCAATATTGAAAAATGGTTTGCACAACCCTGGGCGGCTCATGTTACTTCTGAAAAGATGTGCTTTTTCAGCCCTTGTTGGCTAAGATAAGTTGCATCAGGACCTTTGTTACGTAATCCTTCCTGGTTATATAATTAAGGGTTTTGTTTTTTCATGCCCTGGTTTACATTCACCGAAACGGGGATAGACATGGCAACAGTTCATAGTCTCCTGGAATAGCTGAGTCAGTCATTTGCTGGATTAGAGCACCTGGAGGTCAGTGATACTATATGCCTGGTGAACTATGGATATGTGAACATTTGGGGTTTGACAAATAGGAAGTGAGTTCCAGACTCACGCATCTTCTTATACATGAGCAGTTTGAAAGAACTGACCTTCAGATTTGGTTTATAGGAATCTTCTGGTTTCTACCTCATGTCTATAGCTGGTCAGAAACCTGAAGTCCGCCTAGGTATATAAAGTGCAATAAAGTAGTGACGTTTATGATTGCTGTGAGGTAGCCCCTATGGCTTTTTCCAGACCTGACCCACATGCAATTAGGAAACATTACAACTTGACAGCAGGTAACATTCTAGGGACTTAAGTTCACACTTTCCTGCAACACTCAGCTTACCTGTCTCTGCAGTGGGGGATGCTAGCACTTGCTCCCATCTTGGCCCCCTCCCAGCTCTTTCAGATGAAATTCAGGGAGCCATAATTTGCTCCCCCACCTTGCCCTCTAGCCAACCAATCTGAGCAGGCCTGTGCCCCCATTTCCATCGACCTTGCCTCAGAAGGATTAAAGAACAGGTACATCTGCCTGGTGCCCAGCTCAGAGGCTCCATTATGTAGACCAGTATGACCCAGAAAACAGTATCTATTACAGATTGAATTGTGTCCCCCCAAAAGATAGGTTGAAGCCCTAACTCCTGGTACCTGTGATTGTGACCTTATTTGAAAACAGGGCCTTTGAAAATGCGATCAGTTAAGTTAACATGGACTGCCAGAAGAACTGTCTTGGAAAAAGTATAGCCAGAATGCTCCTTAGAAGCGAGGATGGCGAGACTTCATCTCACTTACTTTGGACATGTTGTCAGGAGGGACCAGTTCCTGGAGAAGGACATTATGCTTGGTAGAGGGTCAGCGAAAACGAGGAAGACCCTCAACGAGATGGATTGATGCAGTGGCTGCATCAGTGGGCTCAAACATAGCAACAATTGTGAGAATGGCTCAGGACCAGGCAGTGTTTTGTTCTGTTGTACATTGGCTTTTGCTATGAGTTGGAACTGACTGGACAACATCTAACAACAACAAGTTAACATGAGGTCATACTGGAGTAGGGTGGGTCCTAACCCATCTGAATGGTGACCTAATAAAAGAAGAGCAGAGACACAGAGGGAAGAAGGCTGCATGAAGACAGAGGCAGAGATGGAGTTATGCTGCAGCTACAAGCCAGGGGAACACCTAGGATCATCAGAAGCTGGGGGAGACAAGAAAAGACCTTCCTCTAGAGCCTTCCAAGAGAACGTGGCCCTGCTGACATCCTGAATTCAGACTTCTAGCCTCTAGAACTATTCTGTTTATATAAGCCACCCACTTTTAAGTACTTTGTTACCCAGTGCTAACCAAGGCACTAATACAGTATCCCATAGGCAGCCATGCTTTTGCTAGACCTTCTGTCACCAGATGTGAGGGTTCTCTGTCTGCCCCTCCTAGGGCTCCACTCGCCAACCCTCTGACTGGGACCTTCTGAAGAGTGCTAGTCCTCAGGGACCTGTGCCCATGTCCTGCTGTGATAAAACTCTAGTCAGCAGAACTGAGGCAGGCACACTTCAACTTTGAACTCTCTCTGCTACACCCACCTCTCTGCGCCTTGCCAGCACCTTCACCTGGACCCTCTGCATTCTCCTCTGACCAGCCACCCTCCCTCTTGGGTCCCTATACTTGTTAGCTCCTGCCATCTCTCTCCTCTTCTCAGCCTGGACTGCTCTTGACTCCCGGAATTCCATGTGGCCAGTGCAGCCAAGAAGCCATGCTGATGTCTCCTGCAGCAAAATAGTGATCGTTTTCCTGCAAATACTTCCTAACCAGCAAGTTCTAACACTAAACGGGGCCGTAGGTAATTTTGATTTTCTATTTTCTATTCATCTTGTTTTTCCGGGAGCCCCTGGCTGGTACAGACAGTTAATGCACTTGGCTGCTAACTGAAAGGTCAGGGGTTCGAGTCCACCCAGGGCGCCTCAGAAGAAAAGCCTGGGGAGCTACCCGAAAAATCAGCCATTGAAAACCCTGTGGAGGACAGTTCTACTGACTCAACAGCAACTGGAACTTGTTTTTCTAAATTTTCTGCAGTGAACGTGTACTAATTTTTTTAATTGGGAGGAAGGTTTTATTTTAAAATATCATTTTGGGACAAAGGAAATAAAGACAAGTAATCTTTGGTGTTCAGGAAAAAAAAAAAACCACCTAAGATAAATCAATGCAAAAAAATTAGGTTGGCTTGCTCCTCCTCATCAAGAAATAAATGGCCTTTCACAGGTGAGGTGGTGTGGGACAGTATCATCATTATCATCTACGTCAAGTCCTGATGTTTTTCTGGAGCTGCTGGGCCTCTGCTACTCAGTAGACAGCATGGGGATTTATTACAGGGTTGTTGGGAGGCTCAAATGAGAAAACAGATGTGTGAAAGGACTTTATAAATAAAAGCTATTATTTTCAACAAAAGTAGAGACCTTTCATCTACCTTGGGAGACAAGGCAGAACATTGTAAGAATGGTTATACGATTTAACATAGAGAAAAGACGTGCCCTCTACTATATAAGAACTTAGCTTCATTTAGTCATTTAATAAATATTTATTGGGGTCTACCATGTGCCCTGGGTGGTGCAAAAGGTTGACACGCTCAACTGCTAACTAAACAGTTGGAGATTTGAGTCCACCCAGAGGTACCTCAGAAGAAAGGCCTGGCGATCTGCTTCTAAAAAATCAGCCATTGAAAATCCTGTGGAGCAAAGTTCTGCTGTGACACACATGGGGTCACCATGAGTTGGAGTTGGCTCAGTGGCAACTGGATGCTGGTTACCACGTGCCCGGCACTGTTCTTGGTACTGGGATTCATTGTAAAGAAAACACACAAATCCCTGCCCTTGTGAAGCCTTGCAGTGGGAGACATAGGAGAAATAATGAACATGATAAATAAATAATAGTAATCACAATAACAGTAGCTAACACTTCAGTAGTTTGAAGCATGTAAAGTCCTTTGTATATATTTAATCCCTTAGCACCCTATAAAGTAGATAATATTATTCACTCCATTGAAAGAAGTATCCCACAGAGAGGTGAAGTGACTTGCCTAAGGTCACACAGCTAGTTGGCACTGGAACTGGAATTCAGTCTCACACACCCTGGCCTTAGTCTTAGAGGATGTTAGCAGGTGATGAGACTGTGGATAAAGAACCAGAGCAGGGTAAGGGCATCATCCATCAAACGACATTTTCTGAATGTCTGCTCTGTGCCTAGTGTTGGGTTAGGTGCCTGGAAATGGGAAAACAAAAGGGGCATTATCCCTGCCCTGGAGATACGTGTGATCTGTAAGGGAGACAGAGGAGAAAGGAGACAGATTAGCAAACCAAATGATAGCATGGTGTCCATATGGTACTATACACCAAGGGGAGTCCCTGGCTGGTGCAAATGGTTAATGCACTCAGTTGCCAACCCAAATGTTGATGGTTCTAGTCCACTCAAAGGTGCCTTGGAAGAAAGGCCTGGTGATCTACTTCTGAAAAACCAGACATTAAAAACCCTGTGGAGCACAGTTGTACTCTGACACACATGCAGTCACCATGAGGTGGAATCGACTGGATGGCAACTGGTTTTATATGCCAAGGTGTGGTGGGGTCCTGGAGGGACAAGCCGTGCAGCCTGGCTGAGAGAAGTAGTGGGCTAATGGCTGATTCCTGAGCCTTGTACTGAAGGGAATTAGTGAGCCATGGGAGCAGAAGGGAAGCCCTTCTAGGCAGAGGCCTGAAAGTGCAGGGACTCTAAGTCATATCCACCAGAAAGCAGGTGGTTAGATGGGAGGACTGAGTAGGGCCTGAGGGGGAAGAAGACTTATACCAAGGAGTTTGGCAATCCTCCTTGGTTTCTTAGGCCAGCGTGGAAAAGCACTGTTTCCCATGACACTTTTGTTTTAGACAAGTGAATTCATGGAGTCACCCGGCTTGCCCTTTTTCTAAGGCTGTTGATGAGTGGTGTTCTGACTGCACTCACTGCAGGGCTTCTAAGCATGAGAGGCCAGTGGAGCTATTTGCTACTTTGGTTTGAATCAGGGCATAGGGCTGGGGAGTCCGGGACTGTCCTGAGCTGATCAAGGACTGTCTGCACCAGCAGGGCCCACTCAGTTTCTGTTGAGGTCCTCTGCTCGGTGATGGCTGTGCTGTAGCAGTTGCTCATGCTTTTGAGGGTCACCCTCACCTCCTTTCATCTCCATGGGCCTCAGTGAGTGTCACACAGAGGAACAATCCCTTGCATCCTGGTTCCTGGACCCCAGCCCTGTACATGCTCTGCATCCCAACACTGGCAAAGGATGGGCCAGGTGCAACTCATGTCTGCTAAAGAAAAGCCACTGGGAATTTCTTTCCTGATCATACAGTGGCACGTGTATTCCTGCAGCTGATCCTCCTTCTGCTACTAGGATGTTGTTACAGTATGTGCTTGGGTGAGGATGGATCCCAACTGCCCTTTGGGAAACACTGTTTTTTGTTATTGTTTCTTCCACTTAAGTGATCCTGTGGCCACCAGGATAGAAGGCTGTTTTGTCAGCTGGGCTATCTTAATCCCATGGCCAGAGTCCCAAGGGCTTAATAAATGCTCTCGTGCAGCAGGGATTTTTTTGTTGATTGGTTGGTTGGTTAAGGGCTGTGTTTCTCTACTTCTGTTGTCCAATGAAATCCTTGAAGAAATTCTTAATTGTCTTCAGTATTGCTTAGGATTCAGGTGAATAATATTGTCATCGGGAAGTTCACCCTCGTCTGTTTTAGTCCCTGTGGTGATGACCATGCTTATTCGATTCCCAGCTAATGGACCTCATGCACAGCCACCACCCGTCTGTTAGTGGAGGCTTGTGGGTTGTTATGATGCAAAACAGGTTTCAGCTGAGCTTCTAGACGAAGACAGACTAGGAAGAAAGGCCTGACTATCTACGTCTAAAATCAGCCAGTGAAAGCCCTATGGTTCACAACGGTCTGATCCACAACCAATGATGGGCACGGCGCAGGACTGGGTAGCATTTCATTTTGTTGTGCATTGGGTCACCATGAGTCCGGGACCAGCCCTACAGCAACTAATAACAAAAATGTCTTTTCCTGTAGACATGAGAATATGAGAGTGGTTTCCATTGTTGATGTAGCCATAGATCAGGACTCCTTTCCTTCCTTTGGGGCAACTGAATGACTTGCCTTCATTAGGGCACTGATGGTGGTTTTAAGTTGCTCATCACAAGACCTTGTGCTGTGCAAGACACTTTCATCAATATTATTTCAGTTACCCCTAAAGTAACCCATGATATGGTTGAGAAAACCCGGATTTGGAGGAATAAAGGGACTTCCTCCCAGGCACACAGCTGGAAAGTAGTAGAAGAAGCACGTAAACCCAGATTTTTTATTTTGGTTTGTTTTCTTCCCCAATACATCAACCCAAAGAATCTTTGAATTAGAAATTAAATTTCTTGCAGGTGTTATTACCTTAGTTCTGAACAGATTCTCTTTTGTGGGAAAATTAACTGAGCCTGTCTTCCTAAACATTTCCTTTTTAAAATACTTCCGTGTTCCTACAAGTCATGCTGTTGTTGTTCCTATAATTAAGCTGGACGAGGCAGGAATGAAGATTTTCTCCTAATAAAATAAGAAATTACTTTTTCTCCAAATCTGTGCTTTTCGCTCACTCTGAGCAAGTTGTAGATGTTATAATTTTAAAATGGTGGCTGTAATTTGCAGATTAAGAATGGAATGCATTATTTTGTAATTTTTTTAAATTGTGTTTTAAGTGAAAGTTTACAGTTCAAGTTGGTTTCTCATACAAAAACTTACACACACATTGCTCTGTAACCCCAGGTGCTCTCCCAATAATATGACAGCACACTCCTTCTTTCTACCCTGGATTTCCCGTGTCCATTCAGCCAGCTTCTGCCCCTTATTGCCTTCTCATCTCGCCTCCGGACAGGAGCTGCCCATTTAGTCTCATGTATCTACTTGAGCTAAGAAGCGCTGTCTCCACGAGTATCATTTTAAGTCCCATAGTCCAGTCTAATCTTTGTCTGAAGAGTTGGCTTTGGGAATGATATCAGTTCTGGGTTAAGGGAGAGTCCAGGGGCCATGTCTTTTAGGGTCCTTCCAGTCTCAGTCAGACCATTAAGTCTTTTTAGTAGAATTTTAGTAGAATTTGAGTTCTGCACCCCACTTTTCTCCTGCTCCATCAGGGACTCTCAGTTGTGTTCCTTGTCAGGACAATCATTGGTGATAGCTGGGCACCATCTAGTTCTTCTCGTCTCAGGCTGATGAAGTCTCTGGTTTATGTGGCCCTTTCTGTCTCTTGGGTTCATACTTTCCTTGTGTCTTTGGTGTCCTTCATTCTTCTTTGCTCCAGGTGGGTTGGGAACAATTGATGCATCTTAGACGGTCACTCGCAAGCTTTTAAGACCACAGATGCCACTCACCAAAGTGGGATGCAGAACATTTTCTTAAAAAACTTTGTTATGCCAGTTGACCTAGATGTCCCTGAAACCATGGTCCCCAGACCCCTGCCCCTGCTGCTCTGTCCCTCAAAGTATTTGGTTGTATTCGGGAAACTTCTTAGCTTTTGGTTTAGTCCAGTTGTGCTGACTTCCCCTATATTGTGGGTTGTCCTTCCTGTCACCTAAGATAGTTCTTATCTACTATCTAGTTAGTGAATACCCCTTTCTGTCCCTCCCCACCCTCGTAACCGTCAAAGAATGTTTTCTTCTGTGTTTAAACTGATTTTTGAGTTCTTATAATAGTGATCTTATACAATATTTGTCCTTTTGCAACTAATTTCACTCAGCATAATGTCTTCCAGATTCATCCATTTTATGAAATGTTTTGCAGATTCATTGTTCTTTATTGTTGCTTAGTATTCGTTGTGTGAATATACCATAATTTGTTCATCCATTCTTCTGTTGATGGGCACCTAGGTTGTTTCCATCTTTTTGCTATTGTGAACAGTGCTGCAATGAACATGGGTGTGCGTGTATCTATTCCTGTGACAGCTCTTATTTCTCTAGGATATATTCCAAGGAGTGAGATTGCTGGATCGTATGGTACTTCTGTTTCTAGCTTTTTAAGGAAGTGCCAAATCGATTTCCAAAGTGGTTGTACCATTTTACCTGGAATACATTATTTAAATTCACATTTTAAGACTGATGAAATAGGCTAGCAGGCCATACTTATGGATTTTGACGTTGTTAGTTTCCACACATTACCAAGTGTTGCAGCAGATTTTATTGACTCTACAAAAAGGAAGGTTCCTAACCTGATGTCCAAGAACATCGTGGAGGCTCATTGATGAGTTTTAGAGGGCCTGGAATATCCATGGAATTATAATCAAAACATGTTTTACTGAGGTTTTCTGATTAGAGTTTCCGTCTTTTTCATCAGCATCTCCAAGGGCATCAACATTGTATTAGTTTTCTAGCTTGTATGACAAATTACCACCAATAGCAGCTTAAAACAGCACACATTCATTATCTCAGTTTCTGGGGTCAGGCATCCAAGACTGACTTAGCTGGGTCCTCTGCTCAGGATCTCACAAAGTTGCAGACCAGCTTCTCCTGGGCTGCCTTCCTTTCTGGAGCTCAGATCCTCTTTCAGGCTCACGTGGTTGCTGGCAGAATTTAGTTCCTTATAGTTGTAGGACTAAGGTCCCACTTCCTTACTGGCTGTCAGTTGAGGCCACTCTCAGCTCCTAGAGGCCCTGAACTTCCCTGCCATATTGGGCCCTCATAGCCCTTCTTACACCGTGGCAGCAGGAGAATTTCCTATTCCAGTTTGCTAAGAACAGAGCCTTATGTAATGTAATATCATCACAGGAGTGACTTCCCATTACCTTTGTCATGTTATTTTAGCTAGAAACAAGTCACAGTTTACATCTGCACTGAAGGGGAAGGGGGAGATTATACAAGGTGACCCATTGGGGGTCATCTTAGTGTGTCTCTGCCACAGTCACCTCCCAGAAGTCAAGAAGACCACTCGTCTAGAACCTTTGAAAACTACGTGGTTGACATCCTGCAAACATTTTCATTAGTTCACTGACGGGTTATACTGCATCCATAGGAAGAAACCCAACATGGCCAAATGGAAAAAAATTGATCAGTCTTATTTTATCTAGGTGGAGTAAGCACCATGAATAGAGTCCAAATGGTGAAATATTAAATGAGAGAAAAGAGTTTATTCTAGGCTGTTAGGAAGAAGATCCACAATAAACACCACATTAAGGGTTTATGTCAATATTGCGGACACATTCACTCTATTTTTGAGACATGGAGAATAGTGGTTTGGGCAAGTGGGAGTCAGCCAGACCCCAAAACAACCTGAAACTCATTCTTGGGTGCCAAGGGATACCAACATGTTGACTGAGATCATTCTTGTTTTACTTTGAGTATAATTCGGGGGTTTATAAAAAGAAGTTTGAATGTGAGTTGGTCTGTGGTAGAATTTAATGGGATATTCCCAAAGTTACTTCTACTTCTGGCTCTGTTTACTTAGTGAAGAATTATTTAAAATAGTTCTGGTAGTCATACTATTCTAGCAAGTAAATAAAATCTCACTGATGGATTGACAGTCTGAGGCAACTAGACCCCCCCCCACTTCAAACTCACTTGATCATTTCCTATTTTCTTAATAGATGGTGTGTGGGACATAGAATGTGGCTTGGATTTTGTCTCTGGTTTCTGAAAGTAGCCCTTGGAAATTGCCAGCAATCAAGGGGTCTTTGTTTTTGAAAATAGCCAGGCAAGTAGAGGCTATGTAAGCCCCACACCTGGTGAACTGATTCAGGAGAGGAGGGGATCATGATTCAGTCCTGAATATTCATTGATTGGATTGATCATAACTGTGCATTAAGGCCCCAGTCATGCATATTCATTGATGTCCCAATGTCTAAGGGACCCTGGACTTTGGCGCTCTCTCTTTGGGGCCTCCTGGACAGAACACCTGTGAATGGGAGAGAGTGGCACGTTCTGGGGACAGTAGAGGCACTGTGCTGAGAACTCTCCCAGACCTTGCCTGATGGATCTCTTTGCTGGTGTCCTTTCTGGTTATAATAAACAGGTAACTGCAAGTATAGGTAATAGTCTCTGCGAACTTTGTGAGCTGTTGTAGAGAATTAACTAACCTGCAGGGGGCAATGGGATCCTGACTTAGCTCAGGTGGCTGGGTGGCAAAGAAAGGCTGCAGGGTAGTCCTTCTAGCTTGTGACCTAACCGCATGGGGCTAGAGGAAGAGAGGGAGGCTAGCTGGTCTGAAGTGCAAGTAGTTGTGCAGAGTCCTGAACTTATGGCTGTTACTTGATGACCTGGTACCAGACCACCAGGGAAGTTTTGACCAAACTCTGGGTAGTTAGGGTGAGAGAGAAAGTGCCACAGAAGAAGTCACTGGTGACAAGGATTTGGAGATGTAGAAAGGTGATGCCTGGATCCATTTCCAGGTGAATATTGGATTCATGCTGATCCTTGCCACATAGTTGGTGATGAAAGTGGGATTTGCCCACCTTGCCCTGTTTATAGCGTCACAGAAGGGCATCCTTACATTTTGGACTTGACTTTAGAAGTGAAGCTGCTCTCAATCCATACCTAAAATTGGCCAGTCATAAACTGATTCTTGTACAGAGGTCAGTTATCTGCCAACCTTGCCCGTCTAAGATGGGTGGGGAGTGAAGACCCAAAGGCACAAAGGAAGCAGAAAGAATTCTGAGCAAAGATGTCACAGCATTCATGAAAGAAACTCTTTAAAAGAGCCCTGTGGCCTGCCACTCACATCATCTCCAACTCGTGACAACCTTATGTATAATAGAACGAAACACTGCCCAGCCCTGCACCGTCTTCACAGTCACTGGTATGTGCAAGTCCATTATTACAGCTGTTGTGTGAATCCATCTCATTGAGGGTCTCCCTCATTTTCACTGATACTCTACTTTACCCAACATGATGTCCTTTTCTAGCGATTGGTCTTTCCTGATGATGTGTCAAAAGGAAGTGAGGCGAAGTCTCATCATCCTTGCTTCTAAGGAGCATTCTGATCGTATTTCTTAGAGCAATTTGTTCGTTCTTATGGCGATCTCCAGTATAGTCAATATTCTTTGCCAACACCGCAATTCAAATGCATCAGTTCTTCTGTCTCCCTTTTTCGTTATCTTTTACTTTATACATAGTTCCAACAGACTTTTAAAATTTGGCTTTCCAGTTCACAGGATAATAGGAGCATGAAAATGTGTATAAGGACGTAATTTGAAAGGGAATTCATTCAAAGTCGGGGCAGCAGGGGATGGCAAGGAGTGGGGGGAACCTCATAAGCCTTAAAAAAGCAAATTCCCAACTAGATCCAGTTCAAATATTACTTCTGCTGTGATGCCTTCATTAATATCCTTTCTCTGAATTCTTACAGCAGGCTCTGCCTATCCCCTGTTTCCTAATACACAGTGATTAGGATTTTAATCTTCTCTACCAGATGATTGTAAGATCCCTTAGATGAATGTAAGAGCCAGAACATACTCAGCTGTGCCTCGCACAATACCTGGCACTTAATAGGTGTGTCAATCAATTCTTATTGAAAACTGAATAATTAAAAAAGACAATGGCATAGGGGTGAGATTTCAAAAGCATTTTGGATAGAAAAGATTATTCTGATATTCACTTTCTAAAATTAATTTTATTAGCGTTATGAAACGTAAAACCTCATCCTTCCTTAAGCTTTGAAGAACTGTCCACAAATCTCCTTGTTTTATTTGTAAGCCTAGCAAATTTGAACAATCACTTTTAAGAGGGGGCCTTTTATTACTCTTTGGTCTGATTTGCAAACTTAGTTTAATTAAACTCCTTTAAACATTTTAAACTGCATTTGTAGAGGAAATCGAACATATTAAATTTATAAGAACTCAATTGCTTGACTCAAGAAACAAGCTTCCCGGAGCACTTAAGCAATTCTTCTAAATCAGATTACGTTTATAAGTATGTTACACCTTATAGTCTTTTCAATGTTTTTTTATAGGTGAATATAACCTTAGTCAGATTTGGACTGAAAAATCAAAGTCTGAATCCGTTATTTATTTCTACATTTTAAGTTGATACTTCCAGACTGGTCTATTATTTTAATAGACCAGTTCTCCTAATTGTAACAACTATTTAAAATACTAAATCTGCGTCATTTTCTTAGAAAGTAATTAATTCCACAGATTTGATTTTCTTAAACATTTCTGTGCTTTACTCTGAATCTTTCTGGGGTTAAAAGATGCTCACCCAAATTGCAAGGAGAGAAAGATTGCTTCCCTTGAACACAGCCCTCCGCTCTGCCCTCCAAGCCCTTCCACACTTGAGGAATCTTTGGAAACTTCTATTTACCAGCATCCAGTACTTTGCCCTCCTGCCCTCAACTGCTCAGCTGGAGAATTGCCTCAAATCTCCATAAAATCTCCTTGAAGGGGACCTAGCTTGTGCTTTGAGAGAGAAAGTCTGAGCAATTTGAAGCTTCTGGAGGCTGTCCAGGACCACAGTTAAACCTTCCAGATTTCTAAATTTTCTTGACTCTGGAGTTCACAACGATGGACAAACAAGCCCCATCTGAACTGGTGGCGCTTATCCAGAGCATGCTGTGGAGGCCCTGGACGGTCTTCCGGGAGAACCTTACCATCATTTTCACGGCTGCCTTTGCAGACCAGGCAGTGGGATCTGACCATGGAAACCATGGCCTCTGGTCCTTACCCTGCCATCCAGCACTCTTCCCACTGGAGCCTGGACTTTAGGACCACACACCACAGCCACCCCAGGTTTCCTTTCCCACCCGAGTCTTGTGTTCTTCTGGTCACCTAGAAATACAGTACATGAGCCAGTGTCTCAGAGGTTGAACTCAGCCTGGGCTTTGTTGAATTCAGTGGGAAGCATCATTGTTGTTGTTAGCTGTCATCGAGTCAGCGCCTACACATGGTGACCCCACGTATAACAGAACAAAATGTTGCCTGATCCTGTGCCATCTTCACAACGGTATGCTCAATGCTTAGTTAAAAGTATTACAGTCATTAAAATTACTGAAAATATCAAACCAGTACACAAATCTGGCCCTCCACTTCACATTTTTAAAAAATTGGTCTCACATCCAAAGTACAACAATTGGTCTCTATTTGCCTGGAGCAGTAGAGGATGAAGGAGAGTAAGGAATAGGAGGAAGAAATGGAATGTGTGGCTAATTGCCTCCGTGAACAACTGCCTCCTTTCCATGAGACCAGAACTGGATGGTGCCTGGCTGTTATTACTTAATGTTTTGATCCAAGATTCTTTAGAAGAATCCTGATCAAAAGGGATAAAATACAGAACAAAATTAAAAATTCCCATGGAATCCAGACTTTCTGGATTCACGGAGGCTAGATGAACCCCCCAAAAGTATTGCCCTGAGATTATCTTTAAACCTTAAACCAGAAACATCCCCTGAAGTCTTAAAACCAAACAATAGTTTAGCTTAACTAGTGGAGAATGTCCATCTTGAACATTGTGCTGTCTTTTAAGAACTATCTGTATGATGTAGTAGTTAAGAGTTCAACTGCTAACCAAAAGGTCGGCAGTTTGAATCCACCAGCCACTCCTTGGAAACCTATGGGGGCAATTGTACTCTGTCCTGTAGGGTCTCTATGGGTCACAATCGATTCGACAGCAACGGGTTTTTGTTTATTTTATATGGGATCAAATTGACAACAGCAACTGGAAAGATTAGATAGGAAACTTAGGGGGCAGAGAGTTTATGTTAATAGGGAAGCAACAGTTCAGAAAAGGAGAGAAATGAATATACAGCTTGAAGAATATAATCAGTGTCACTGAATTGTACATGTAGAAAATATTGAATTGGTATATGTTCTGTGTATATTCTCAACAACAGCAACGAAAAATAAAATAAATTATACATATATACATTAAAAAAAAAGAGAGCCAAACTATTTCTTTATTCTGCAGAAACGCTAAGGGCTCTTTCTATAGTTGAAATATTCTCAGCAGAACTTTTGCCCCCAAGTTACAAAAATAAATAATTGCCTACATTTTCGAAAGGAAAGGAAACTATGATTATTCCGCTAAGGAAAAGGATGGTGTCATCTCAAATAATTTCGGGAATTGCCTTCGTCAGTGAATTTGTGGGAGGAGGGGCTGTCTTCCCAGCTTCCTGAGATTTCTTCCCCACAAGAGAAATCACCACTCAGTTGAGTTCTTATCTGTGTCTGAGGACAGCTGGGTGGAGCTCCTTTTTATAGTCACATTATAAACAAGGCCACAACTTAATGAGGGGAGTGTCCCATGGCCTGCATTGCTTAGATTCAAGGGAAACATTATCTGATCCTTCTGTCTACTCACAGAAGTCTGCACCTCCTACCCTCTGACTAGCACTAGACTGAATCTTACTTTTTTTTTATTTTAACATATGTGAATGTCTTTCAACTAGAGTCTGTAAGCCTTGGAACCCCTTGGGTCCTGCATTATTTTCATTTATTTCCTGTGGTGGGGGGACCAGGCAACTCTGACGGATGTTAACATAAGCCTGGGGAGCTTCAGCGGTAGCTGACTTTCTGGCCAGAGCTCCCAGGCCCCCAGTGGGCTGACACAGGGCAACAGTGACGTGAGCCCCGAAGAACTTCCTGTGTTACAGCCATGTCCAGTGATTGGTTTCCATGGTGACAACTAGGTCCTCTGTAGACAGGGATCAGTATAATACTATTTTTTTTAAAAATTGTTTTTTTTTAAATTTAAAATGAAATAGTAGATATTTAAAGCGGCTATGCTTCATGTAAGTTCCCAGAGTGGCGCAAACAATTTACCCTCAGATACTAACCAAAATGGAGCCCTGGTGGCGCAGTGGTTAAGCGTTTGCTGCTAACCAAAAGGTCGACAGTTCAAATCCACCAGCCGCTCCTTGGAAACCCTATGAGGCAGTTCAGCTCTGCCCTATATGGTCGCTATGAGTCGGAATCAACTCAATGGCGACAGATTTTGTTTTTGTTTTAACTAACCAAAAGGTTGATGGTTCAAATCTACCCAGCGTCTCCATAGAAATAAGGCCTAGCATTTTGCTTCTGTAAGATTACAGCCATTGAAAACCCTATTGAGCAGTTCTCCTCTGACATACATGGGGTCGCCATGAGTCAGAATCAACTCAGCAGCAACAGGTTTGCTTCATGTAGTAGAGAATTCTCTTAAAGGGAATACTTTGTTTCCCAAAAATGTCAGTCAGGAGAGTTCTTGCTACATGAGGTAAACATTTGTAAAAAGTCGGACAAAGGCCCTTGATCCAGTGAGGAAGTTGGTAAAAGCAAGTTCTTTATATCTGTGTGGAAGAATAATAACAAGAATAATGCAGTTTGATTGTCATTTATTTGTTATAATATTTTAAGGGATTTGCAAGGCTTTCTGGCTTTTGCTACATATATCATGAAACTGTATCCAAAGGTTATATCTGATACGGTGTGGATAATAATGCATGGAGAGTGATAACAGACTTTAAAAGAGAGAAAGAGACTAGAGGTGGCTTTTAAGTACAGTGTGGCATTTCCTTTTCTGCCATGGTGATACATGATATGATGCTCTGTGGTGTGCAAAATGATACCAGTTGTCATAGCAATAAAACACCCTCCTCGAGAAAGGAGGAAATACTAGCATACGATGCCTCGCTAGAAAAGAACCATAGTTATAACAAAGTAATGGTTGTGAGCACGGTATTTACTGTCAAGTAGTAAAATCTAAGCTACATTTTTTTCTTGGTGATAATATCAAGTGCCACTGACACCATCCTAGGGCACGTGTGACAAACACTGTCATCTGTCTTAGTTTCAAGTTTTGTACCTATTGCTTCTACTGCTCATCAGTGTGAAAATAGGTTGTGTGTTTAATGTATCCCTGAACTCATTTCTAGCCTGCTGGCCCGACTCCATATGCTTCAGGGTTTGAAATACCTTGTCCATAACCAAAAAACCCAACTGGGTTGCTGCAAGTCAATTCTGACTCTTAGCAACCCTATAACACAGAGTAGAACTGCCCCATAGGGTTTCCAAGGCTGTAATCTTTATGGGAGCAGGCTGCTGTATCTTTCTTCCGAGTAGTGACTGGTGGGTTCAGACTGCCAACCTTTGGGTCATCAGCTGAGTGCTTAACCACTGCACAACCGGAACTCCTTACCATCTCCATATAGCCTTTTAATTAATTTCTGTGTTTCTCTTTGCTGTCAAGGTTGCCTCCCTTGGTCATTTTTCAGTCGTCATTATATCATGTTAGACCTTGAGTGGACAATCGTTCTAGTGTTGTTAGTTGTCGTTGAGTCAGCTCTGACTCACGATGTCCTCATGTATAACAGAAAGAAACATTGCCTAGTCCTACACCATCTTCATGATCATTGGTATGTTTGAGTCCATTGTTGTGGTCATTGTGTCAGTCCATCTCATCCCTTGCCTTCACTTGCCCTCCTCTTTACCAAATTTGACATCCTTCTCCAGTGATCGGTCCCTCCCAATGACATGTCCAAAATAAGCAACTATTACTCTCTGATAATATTCTGTGATCCATAGGGTTTTCATTGGCTAATTTTTAGAAGTAGATCGCCAGACCTTTCTTCCTAGTCTGTCTTAGTCTGGAAGCTCCACTGAAACCTGTCCACCATGGGTGACCCTGCAGATATTTGAAATACTGGTCACACAGCTTCCAGCATCACAGCAACAGCAACAGCAACACAGTACACTGACAGATGGGTGGTGGGCCCTTCTAGTAGAACAGTCTAAACTGAAGCTACTCTGCTTTCTGATGGTTCTCGGGACAGTCTTCTTCTGGCCAAATCTCAGATGTGTCTGTCCTGTCTTTCAAAGCCTCTACTTGGATGCAGTGACTGATGGAAATTCACCTGGTATGACCAGTGATATTCAGTTTCCTGGGTGGGTTAGCTCCAGAGGGCACCAAGGGGCCAAGTTCAGAGGTACCCAGTAATCTTCCCCACAGTCACAGCTACAGCCCTCCTCCTGGGCATCCTGCCCATGAATGCAAGGTAGTGGGGGTAGACAGCATGGATAGGTGGGTCATGTGTGTCTTCACAGCCCTGAAGAACATCATATCACCGGAAAACCCGAGAGGAATAGAGGCCAGGATTTACTGTTGAACTGGAAGAACAAGTTGCATAATAGTATATAAGTATGTCACCACTTATGTAAAACACCAACCCACGACACGATAGAGTTTTGAAAGATAGAGATGCTGGTCTGTGTAGAAAAAGCTCTGGACAGATACACACCAAGCTTGTGGGTGAGGTTACCCCAAGGGAAGGGGCAGAGCAATAGGGTTGCATAGCTTTTTTGTAATGACCTAATTTTTAAAATAAGAGACTGTATTCTGGGATTGGAGTCCTTGGGTGTTGTGCAGACAGTTAATGCACTCGGCTGCTAAGCAAGTGGTTAGAAGTTCAACTCCCTCCAGAGACACATCAGAAGAAAGAACTGGCAATCTACTTCCGAAAAATCAGCCATTGACAACATACGGGGTACAGTTCTATTCTGACACACATGGTGTCACCACGAGTCAGAGTTGACTTGACAGTAACTGGTTTTTATCCTGGTATTCATCATATGAACAAAAATCAAGGTAAAAAAAGAGATTCCTTGACTTGTCCACAGTAGTAGGCATTGAGTTAGTTGAAAAAGCGAGTCTGGGGCCAGTTTAGTTCCCTGACTTTGATCCCCACCCAAGCACCGCACAGGTATGTTTGAGCACAGAGGGTTGACATGGAGCGGGAGGTAATAGAGAGCTTCCCAATCTGCTATGCATTGCCAAGGAATCCCAGGCACCATAAAAATGTCAATGAGTTAAATAGGGTTTTGCTAAATGAGTGTGTGTTTTTCAAAAACGAGTCCAATTTCTAATGGTATTAGTATTCCAAGGAGTTGAATCCCAGGCTGGAGAAAGGTACAAATGATGGATTGCTCATTAGCAAATAGAATACAGATGTTAGGTTCATTTTGCCTGAGTGCACCAGCACATCGGGGAGCCAGGCCCAGCAGCGATACTGTCAGCACGCGGCACCAGGGAGGGCTCTCACAATGGGGAGAGGAAGCAGGCCACTGCAAGGCTTCCACAGGCTGCATTTTGTCATTGTCTTTGGTGTTTGTTGGGACTGATCAGTGTTGGAAGTGGGAAGCTAACATACCTAAAGCAGCTACCGAAAAATATTTCTTAAATATTAAAAAAAAGTTTTTTTTAATCTTACATATATATTTTTATTTAATCTTTAACAGTTACCCAGTGAAATAGGCTGCATGGTCCCCTTCTAGAGAATACTGAAGCTCAGAAAGGTGAAGTGACTTTCCCAAAGACAAACAGCAACTGAATGGAGAGTTAGCACCCAGCTGTGTCTGGCTCCGGAACCCTGACTCTTCGGTGCCTTTCTTGTTATTACACTGGTACTCAACTAGCAATTAGGGGTGAGGGAGCAGAGAACACAAAGACATTTTGAGATCTCACATGAGTGTCCTTTCGCTAAAATACCCGCTCCGTTTTTGTGCCGCTTCCAGCACTTACACATCCCATTTGCTCAGGATCCTCATAAAGAGGTAAGCTGAGGGGTTCTCTTAAATAAAATCAGCATGGCCCAGGTGTAGGCTGAGGGGAGGGGAGGGACAGAAAATAATAAAATGCTCATTCAACACTCCTTGTCCTCAAGAAGCATCCTGCTTGGTTATGGAGTAATGAAGATTGGAAATCAAATGGTTGTGGGAGGTTTTGATGGCATTTCCACTCAACAATGAACAATGTGCAGACGTTTTTCTAAGGGATGGGTACAGTTTCTTAGGAAGATACCCACTGCTATTGAGTCAATTCTGACTCATAACGACCCTATAGGACAGGGTAGAACTTCCACATAGGGTTCCCAAGGCTGTAACCTTTATAGGAGCAGACTGCCACATCTTTCTCCCACGGAGTAACTGGTGGGTTGAGACTACTGACCTTTCAGTCAGCCCCTGAGCCCTTAACCACTGTGCCACCAGGGCTCCAATCTTAGGAAGATAGGCCTGGTGATCTACTTCTGAAAATAACATTATGGATCACAATAGAATATGGCCCTATATGGTGCTGGAAGATGAGCACCCTAGGTTGGAAGGTGCTCAAAATACATAATGGCCCCAGCAATGGACTCGAGCATATCAACCATCATGACAATGGTACAGGACCAGACAGTGTTTCATTCTGTTGTACGTGGGGTTACCAGGAGTTGGAGCTGACTCGACAGCAACTGACAACAACAGCATAATTTCCTTAGGAAGAAAGAACGGGGGAAAAGAGTCCAGGTTGGTGGCGACATAAATAAAAGCGCTTATGAGGAGAGATAAGGCCGGCTGAGGTAAGTGAGGAGCTGGCTAGAATGGAAGGATTGCTTGAGGTGAAAGTATGCAAGACATTTGGCTTTGAATGTTAGATCTAGGATGCTATGAATTGTATTGTATCCCCCAAAAATGTGTATCACCTTGGCTAGGCCATGATTCCCAGTTTTATATGGTTGTCCACTATTTTGTGATCTGATGTGATTGTTCTGTGTGTTGTAAATACCAACCTCTGTGATATTAATGAGGCAGGACTCAATCTACAGGATTAGGTTGTATCTTGAGTCAATTTCTTTTGAGATATAAAAGAGAAAATTGAGCAGAGAGGATAGGGACCACATACCACCAAGAAAGAGGAGCCGAGAGTGAGCGTGTTCTTTAGAGCCAGGATCCCTGCGCTGAGAAGTTGCTGGACCGGGAGATGACAAGGACCTTCCCCCAGAGCCGACAAAAAGAGAAAGCCTCTCCTGGAGCTGGCGCCCTGAATTCGGACTTCTAGCTTTCTAGACTGTGAGAGAATAAATTTCTCTTTGTTAAAGCATGCATTTCTCTTATAGCAGCACTAGATAACTAGGACACAGGAGAAGAGCTGGTGGAGCCTTACAAGGTGAGGGGTGCCCAAGTCTGGCCCCATATGGAAAGTGGGTTAGTAGGGAGAGACCTTGTGCAGGGAGACCTGTTTGAAAGTGAAGGTTTTGGCCCCCAGGTTAGGGGACATGGGGTGGTGGACTGGATGCATTCCAAATGCATTTGTAATATGGTTATGTTATGAACTCCTTACCTGCCAAGACATTTCCCCACCTTGATCAACTTGGGTAAGCATCCTACGCAGGTTAATTCTGCCTTTGGAAGAAGTTTTGGTTGGTTGGCTTTTTATTCAGCAGGGATGGTGGAAAGTTTTTACCTAATCAGGGCATAATATCTTTTACTGCTTGAGTATTATTCCTCCCTGCCCTACAAGTCCCTATTTCCAAACACTAATAGTGTGTCTGTACACAGTAAGTCCTCTGTCTATGCCTGTTAACCAACTTTCCTGTCAGCGGAGTATGTCCCAGGTGCCCTGCTGATTCTACTGGGCTTACTGCTGGTGGACCACTAGGGTGTTCAGGTTGCTCCCCTCACCTCGTCCCTCCTTGGCAAAAATGCCCCGCTTATGACTTTGACCAGAAGGTTTAGACACGCTTCTAGAGTGGCCTTCAGAAAGTTAATAAACCTTGTTAAGGGTCACGTCTGACTGAGGTCATTCTTTTAAGACGAGCCTAATGTATCTTCAAGGTGAAATGAAGAGTTTTAGATTCATGGAGCTATTTCATTATTCCATCAGTGTATCTGCCCAGATGTTAAAATTTTAAGACAGTGAGTCGTCAGAATTTTCAGATGTCTTGCCACCACCACCAGACAGGTATCGGCTGTCACAGAAGGTCTCTACATCCCGTGAATTCTGACTGACACACACCAGAAACTGCACAGAGAAGCACTTTCCTTCCACATGTAGGTCGACAGGGATAAATAATTGGAGGTGTTTCGTATGAAAAAACAAAACCAAGCTTCTGGAAATAACTGACTTTTAACTTTCTGTTCTAGAAACTCTTAAGTTTTTCCTGCCTCTTCCACTAAGTCCTCATGCAAGAACTTTGCCCACCTTATTAACTGCTAGAATTCAACGTGGTGTTCAGATGCCTTCTTTCTGCCTTACCAAAACCAAACCAAACCCATTGTCGTCGAGTTGATTCCAACTCATAGAGACCCTAAAGGACAGAGTAGAACTGCCCCATAGGGTTTCCAGGGAGCGCCTGATGGATTCAAACTGCCGACGTCTGGGTTAGCAGCCGTAGCGCTTAACCACTACGCCACAAGGGATTCCTCTTTCTGCCTTAAGGGGATAAAATTAATTTCAAAAGGACATTTTAAATAGTGGAAGCCTTTTATATAATGGTGTGAAAAATGTTCTGGTTTTGAAAATCAGAATCAAACATGAAACAGTGTATGTCTCTGTAAACAAGTCAGCTGTCTTGCTGAGATATTACTCTGGCTTTCTGCTCAAAAAAAAAAAAAAATCACTACTTATTCTCTTAACTCTAAATAAATGAAGCAAAAAGGCATTTGAGGAAGGAGGAGGGAGTTTTGTTTTGTTTTTTTTAGAACTCTAACGCAGACAGGAAAAATGGGTGCCAGCCCCAGGTGCCAGCATCTCTAAACTGAACCTAGCGAAAGCTTGAATAACTAGTTTAGATTTTGAAAGATAGAAAACCCTGCCCATTGCTGACTGCAGTTTAATTGCATAATTAACCTACTAATCCTGTTTTTATCTGGTTTAGACGTCTTGCAAAATAATTTTCTGTAGAATACTGACTACCCATGCGCCATGTACCTTCTTCCTTTTTTTGTTAATCATCTGCTGGTTAATTCTGTTAATTCTCCTGTTTTTTCAGAGGGCTGGCTTTGCCTCACATTACCCAGTAACAGCTGTGTAGTCAGAAGCAGCGTCTAGCCCTATGATCCAAACTAAAAAATCAAACCCATTACTGTGGAGTCGATTCCAACTCATAACAACCCTATAGGACAGAGTAGAACTGCCTCATAGGGTTTCCAAGGATGTAATCTTTACTGACGCAGACTGCCACATCTTTCTCCTGCGGAGCAGCTGGTGCATCCGAACCGCTGACCTTTCGGTCAGCAGCTGAGCGCTTAGCTACTGCGCCACTGGGGCTCCTTGGTCCTATGATATGGATCAGAAAATAGAACAAGGAGCTGGCGGTAGCCTGTGTTTTTTCTTTTAAGAAAACACTCAGCTTAGATAGAAGGCATTTGCATTACTTGGTCCCCACTGGGCTAAGAGAAAAAAAGGTATCTATCAGAATGGAGCAGATAGGTTAGTTCACATCAAAGTTAAACTACCTCCAGGGGTGGACTTGGATGAAAGGGGACGGGGCGGCTGGGTCAACATGAAGTGCCTGCTCTATAAAGGGCCCTTTGCATCTCTCCATCTTTTCATGGCCCTAATTGAGTGAAGAATATCACCAACTTCACTTACAAAAGCCGCTGTTTGCTCCCTCCTTTTGCCCCAAAGCAAACAAAACAGGCAGGTTCCCAATCTAGAAGCCGCTGAAAGAAGGCATTGCCTTTGTTTGCTCTTGGGTTGTCGTAGCAACAGAGCAAATAGATGAGAAGAGATTAACCAAACAGAAAGGCCCAGCAGCATGGTGTCCCTCTCCATCTGGGCAGGAAAGTGCGCCAGGGGACCCATGGCAGGCTGGAGAATGCAGGGCCACAGTCTCTAGTGGGGAATCCAAGCCCAGAGAGTATCCCCTCTCAGCTTAGGACAGCCCGAGCAGGATAGATGATGGAATCGACCTTAGAGATTTCATCCATGCCCCTTGTTTTACAGATAAGGAGGCCAGTCATGCTACTGTGACCTGCCTAAGGCTGCTTGGTAGGAATAACAAGCAGATAAACCCTCAAAGTTGAGAGAGTGCACACTGATTTATTTAGTCTTTGGGAATTTCCGAGTTTCTTCAAGAATATTTTGCTACTTTTATGTTTTGCGTGTTTTCCCAAGGAATGAAGTTTTTTAAGTCTAAGAATCTATGAGAAAGCTCATTGGGCAAAACTCTGTATGTAGACAAAGTGCAGACAGTGTCACCTTTGTCAAGGCGAGTCTACAATTTAGAAATAACAGTAGCCTCATAAATTACTAGGTATGCCCTTGAGCAGCTGCACCACAATCTTTGGCATTGCATGCTTTTTTCTAGAATGACAGTTGGCAGACTTCCTCGGAGTGGCAGTCTTCCTGTCTCTGTCTTCCCCCAGAACAAAAGGGAAAGAACCGTATCTACTCCTCTTTGGTATCTTCTGCTTAGGTGACCTGGGAGGGTCATATCCTCAGACCAGTAGCTTGCCCAAAGCAGATTTTTTACTTTATGTGTTTATTTATATCACCTATCTCCAAAAAAAGAAAGGAGATGACATATAATACTAAAAGCACAAGAAGCAACAGAGACCAACTGTCCTTAATGTAGGGTTTTAAAAAGTAGCTCTGTAGGGCTCTACTTCAAGAAGTCCAGGCTAAGGAAATGACGGGGATTCATTCTAAACCTAGCTTTGAGTTTCCTAGCAGCAAAGGCAAAAATATGGTGGTGCAGCTATGGCTTCTACTGTAAGCATACATACAAGTGCAGTGCTGACTCTGAGAATGAGGTCGGTTTGTCTCAAGGTTTTAGATGAGAGGGGAAGAAATAATACAGGATATAATGACAGATGCGAACATTCCACACATACCCTTTACTTGTAAGGGCCTTGGTGAAAAGCAAGCGTCCAGTGGTGAACTAAGGTTGTCTCCAGGCTGTGCAGTATGCAAGGAGGGGAAAGATGAGGAGACAGATATGTAGTTAGTTTCCAATGATCTGCTCTGACACTTTCCTGTATTATGTATTTGGAGGATGCAGAGTGGCTAAGACCTTAGCAAGGTAGCCAGGAACACGTCCATGAGTGAGGAGATTCCTCTTCCCTCCAGCAACATCATCACTGTAGAGACCTGGTCTACCTGTGAGTGTCTTCTTGAAATTGTGTCACGTACAAAGACCTGAGCTTCTTAATTTCTAAGAACAGAGAGTTGTAACAATTAACTACTTCAAACCTGGTCCTAATTTAACCAGCTGAGCTAACCAGCTATAACCATACTAGAGGCAAACAGCTCTGTGAGTCTTCCTTAGTGATGTTTCAGGTTCTGTGGTGTATCAGGCAGGGCACAGAGCAGGAAATGGCAAGCAGACTAAGTGGTTGAAGCAGAAAGGAAGTGAGTACAGGGAATTTTGTTGTTATTAGTTGCTGTCGAGTCGATTCCAGCTCATGGCGATCCTTGTATATTAGTTGTTGTTAGCTGCCTTCAAGTCGACTCTGATTCGTGGCAAACTTATGTACAACTGAACGAAAATATCGCCTCATCCTGCGTCATCCTCACAATCACCAGCTCGTTCGAGTCCATCGTCAGAGCTACTGTGCCAATCCATCCCACCGAGAGTCACCTCACTGGCCTTCTGCTTCACCAAACATGATATCCTCCCCTAGCAGTTGATCCCATCTGTTGATGCTTCCAAAGCAAGCGAGTTGGACAGTGTCGTGTTGTGATCCATAAGGTTTTCATTGACTAATTTTCGGAAGTAAATCACCAGGTCTTTCTTCCTAGTCTGTCTTCGTCTGGAAGCTCTGTTGAAACCTGGCTACCATGGGCAACCCTGCTTGTGTTTGAAATAATGATGGCATAGCTTCCAGCATCACAGCAACACATGAGCCAGTACAGTACAACAAACCGATAGACGGGTGGCAGACAGGGAATTAAAGTGCTCACAAAATTGTTGGAAGAGCCAAAGGAAGGGAATCCAGACCAGCCCTCTAGGAATGTTTTCCAGAATCCTATAGGAATCGACTCAATAGCAATGGGTTTGGTTTTGGTTTTAGTATAGAACCAACCAGCAGGGAAGCTGCCATTGCTGAAGCTGTGAGGTCAGGATCATCGGGTTCACACCTCAAGCCTGTGACCCAGAGAAATTGTCCCTCTTACAACTGCCTCTCGACACGCAGGATCCTGGAGAATGGACACTGGAACGCCACTGCAGGAAAACTCAGCTTTTCTGGGACCACAGCTGAAGAAAACCTCTGCCTCACATGCTCCTTCAGTCAACCTGACTGCTTCTAGTTCCCTGAACCAAATTCATACCCAGAGCCCTAGATGCAAGGGAGTCTGGAAAATGAAGGTTCTAGCACATAATCTTTGTGGAGTATTGAATTCCAATAGTACAACACCCAGCAAGGAATGCATGTTTCTTAGCATTGCAAAGAGTTCAAGGTCATTCCAGACCAAAGAATCATAATGCTTCCTTTCAGCAAAGCCAGTTGCCATGGAGTGGACTCTGACTCATGGCGACCCCATGTGTGTCAGAGTAGAACTGTGTTGCACAGGGTTTTCATTGGCTGATTTTTTGGAAGTAGATCGCCAAGACTTTCTTTCAAGGCACCTCTGGGTGGACTCGAACCTCCAACCTTTGGGTTAGCGGCTGAGCACCTTAACTGCTTGCACTATCCAGGGACTTCTCCTTTCAGCAAAGGGGGAGCATTTAGTCCTGTTCTGTTGACACACTTCGGATAAGAGACTCATTTCTATGATGAGTGAGTTTAAGGCCAGTGATTCTTCCTCTTTTCTGTATAATCCACCCCTGGGAGAACTGGATTGAAAGTACGGTCCCTCTCTCGAGAAACATGCAGAAAGTCTCCAGAGTTACCAAGCACTTTCCACAGGACTGGCCTGTGGACCAACCCCCGACCCCTGCTTTCTCCTTCTAGACAGTTTTCTGCCATTGTGTCCAATGCCAGTGACTCTTTCCTTACTCACAAACCGCTTTTATTTGGGTGGTCCTCAGGAAGCAGTGGTGCTGCCCAGCAGGTCCCTGAGCACTAATGAGATTGGGTGGATGGCGTTGAGACCCGTCTGTCCACGTTCCCAGAGGGAGAATTGGAATTGGTTTGTGTAGTTGCATACACCGAGGCTCTGATTAGGATCTTTCCCATTACCTTTAGTTAATAAACATGACCAAGATGACTAGGCCACTGTGGAACACGAAGATTGTGATAAAAATAAATCACTTGGGAAGCTTAATCTCCAAAATTGCCTCGAGTTTGGGCTCTCCTCCCTCTAGCGCTGAAAACTGCAGGGAGTGGAACATGCAAGGTGACATCAGCTGGCTTGGCAGGGCACGAGATATTCCAAATGAAAGGTAATAAAATTTAAAGAAGAAATCGGATAAATGAACATTATTTATGAGAAATGGAATCAATAAAGTTAAACCCACTTCAGCATCATTAGCTCTTCTGATTTGGGTTTTGTTTTTTTTTGCCAAGTGCTTCACTGGAGAAAATAGGCAGCCAGAGAATGTGAAGAAATGTAAAATTAATTGTGTTCTAGAATCCGAACTGTATCATTTCTTTTGAGAATAAAATGGAGCCAAACCGAGTGAGGTGGGTTTGCTGCTCAGTAGATGCTAGTGTTTTATGGTGTGGAAGGAATGTTTTACTTTTAAGCCCGCTCCATCCGATGAACCCCCAAAGGAAGGGGTGACCCAAGAGCTCCCCCATTTTTAACCCTTTCGGGCCCCGGCTGCTGAGGTTGCCATCTGATGCTCATGTACCACGGCCAACAAGTAACTCGGTGAAGTGTGCAGTTCAGAACCAAAATGTAATGAAATCTGAGATGATGCTATTTAATTTGTGGCTTGTTTGTGTAAATTGATGCAGCAAGTAACACTTTGGGATAAATATGGTAGTTGCTGATTTACTGAGCAGTAAAGCAGAGCTCTAGGGAATCAAGCTTTTTATTTTAATAGGATGTTTGAGTGACAGCAGTGTGCTAGGTGCTACGTCAAGGCATAGTTCTGGGACTGACATACAGACAACTATTTTACAAAATACTTGTGAAGCATGGAATTGGAGTTTCTCCGCCAAGTAACTCCGTGAAATACTCCGATATAAAATGTAAACCTAAGAGTTTACCACTGAAATGTTTCCCCTTGTTCATCACTGATGGGGGCAGTGGTGGTTTAGTGGTAGCGGTCTCACCTTCCATGTGGGAGACCCAGGTTCGAGTCACGGCCAATGTACCTCATGCTCAGCCACCACGGTGGAGGCTTGCATGTTGCTCTGATGCTGAACAGGTTTCAGCAGAGTTTCCAGACTGAGTAGGAAGAAAGGCCTGGTGATCTACTTCCAAAAATCAGCCCGTGAAAAGTCTATGAGTCACAAAGGTCCAATCCACAACCAATCATAGGGAAGGCACAGGACCAGACAGCGTTCTGTTCCATTGCGCATGGGGTTTGCGTGAGTCGAGGGCTGACTCAACGGCAGCTAACAACAATATTCATTACTGTGTTAGAATGAACTTTGTCAACGCGTTTGCATTGGCGTGGCACACAGAGACTTTACCTTGAAATACAAGTGTACTGGTCTCCATTAAATATCTCTGTTGTGATGTATTTAGACATGATCCTTTGACTTCTATTACACACCTATAAAAGTAGTAAGGCAATTATTCTTTTATTTGAACTCTAGTTTTGGACACCTCTAAGTGCTGGTTAAGTTTTTGTTTTCTGAATAAAGATGCTTTTATATATATAATCATCATTCACTCCCAGGCTGTTCTGTTCAAGAAAAGTATATTGGTGAAAATGATACTTCTCAGGGCCATCGAATTTCAAGCTCATGCCACCAAGTGGGAATCTTCACTTGGTTGTGTCGCTGTTGTGATTTGACAATGTCGGTTATCCATTTGGAAACCTTGGTGGCATAGTGATCAAGAGTTCGGCTACTAACCAGAAGGTCGGCAGTTCGAATCCACCAGGCACTCCTTGGAAACCCTGTGGGGCAGTTCTCCTCTGTCCTATAGGGTCACTTTAAGTCGGAATCGACTCGATGGCAATGGGTTGTTTTTTTTAATCCATTTGAAACTACTTGTATCCAACTTTGGAATGTTCAATCCCTTTTTTCAGCCAGGAAGAGATTAGCTGGTATGGCGACGTCTCTCTGTCCAATTTTTCAGGTGTCAACTGAGGATTTACAATACTGTTGGAAAGACGTTGGCTATTTATCCAGGGTTATTTAATGGCTACTAGTGAAAGGTGAAGGAGCACTGGTCACGCAGCGGTTAAAGCACTAGGATGC
Organism: Dugong dugon; assembly: GCA_030035585.1. Lineage (NCBI taxonomy): Eukaryota > Metazoa > Chordata > Mammalia > Sirenia > Dugongidae > Dugong > Dugong dugon. The sequence goes on along the minus strand of CM057472.1, from coordinate 98,552,100 downwards.
TAACAGAAAGGTCGACTGTTCAAACCCACCAGCTGCTCCTCAAGGGTAAAAGATCAAGTGATCTGCTCCTGTAAAGATTTCAGCCTAGAAAACCCAAGTTTCCTGCTTGGTCCTGTAGTGTCACTGTAAGTTGGAATCGACAGCACACAACAGCAGTGAAAGGTAAGGAAGCAGATGCTTCTAAGGAGTATGAGGAACACGTTCGCTCCTTGGGCTTTGTGTTGGCAGCAAGAACTGGAACTATCAGGGTCACCAAATAAGATGATAGCCACCGTTTGGTTATAACGTGTTTCCACGAACTCTTTACCCGATGATTTTCTGTCGCCACGTTTGTGTACATCGTTTGTATTTGTGTAATATCCAGAGAACTCAGAAGCGTTTTCGGATAACAGTGAGTTTACTCTTCCAAGTGTCCATGAAAGGTTGGTGGGTCCCAGTTTAATTCTGGAAAGTTTGTCATTCTACAGTTAGGAAATGGGGTATTAGAGAAGACTTGTTTAATACTGTTAATAAAGAAAAAACAGGAATCCTTTAGTCTTTTTCTATAAGGCATCAACTGGGATGAAGCCTTTCTAGATGCTTAAGAGGCCAGTGGAGGGGGAGAGCTGACATGGCTTAAGACCAGGTTGAACTGCCCTCTAGTTGCCTATTCAGCCTCCAGCCAGCTTGATGACTCCAGCTAATCACTTCCCCTCTTTGTGGACCTGTCTCAGGATTTCCTCTGTAAAATGACTTCAGGAGGGCCTCTTTTAGCTCAAAAAGTCTATGATTCTAAGCTTAGAACTAAGAAGCCCTGGCAGCACAGCCATTAAATGCTCGACTGCTAACAGAAAGGTTGGTGGTTCGAACTTACCCATCGACTCCACAGGAGATAGACCTGGCGATCTGCTTTCATAAAGATTACAGCCTAGAAAAAACCCTGTGGAGCAGTTCTGTTCTGTCAGATGGGGTCGCTTTAAGTAACAACAATAAAGCTTAGAACTAAGAACAGGTTCAGTATATGAAAATCCAGCCAGGTAGGCTTGATAACCCCGCACGTGATTCACTCTCGTGATGATTTAAAGACCGAAATATTGCTAGGTGGGACCCATTATAAGATGTAATAATAGCAATAAATGAGAATTTTTAAAGTCGATTCTCTGTAGCAACTTTACAGAATACTAAAGTGGAGAAATGATCAGAAATTGGTCCTTTCAACTTTGTCATTACATGGATAATTAGACAGTTGTTGCATATAATTGCTGGCATATTAATTTGAGTGGTTGCTTTTGCCTTTTTCCTGGGATCTAGAAGATAATGTAAAGCTCTGGCAAGTCCGTGTCTGTTTAAAGAATTAAAATGAAGTGTTTCTCAGTGAAAAGAAATTAGTAAAATTAGTTAGTAAACCCCAAACAGCTAAAAGTTCCGCCAGGACTGGCTGCCAGTCACTGCTGCCTGGATAGGTAGGGCCTGGACCTCCCTTTTGTGCACTTCCCAGCGTGTAGCCAGTGCTGCCACAAGAGGTCAATTTGGATACCATATTCACGTTTTAAAAAGAGAGCCATAATTATGACCTCTAATTATGTACAGTTATGCCTGCTGAGTTAAAGATAATGGTGCCTCCTGCTTGGAAGTATAAGTTAATTGCCTACAGGGGTCAGAAGGGTGCTTTCCCCTCTCCCCTCTGCATACCTCCCCCAAACCCAGCCAAGCTTGCCCATAAGATAAACTAAATTGGGCCTGCTGGGCTTTATCGTGCTGTTTAATCATCAGGTTTAACCACTGTTTAACACTCACTGCAGCGGAAGGTCAATTTTAGCTCGCGTTCAAGAGGAAAATAAAACCTCAGCCAGTTGAGACCTAGTCTCTCTTCCCTGATGGCCTTCTCGGAACCAGCATCCCCTGGAACTCCACGTCATAGCCCTTACATTTGTTGATGATAGGAAGAACATATTCGGTGTCAGGACAGTTGATCTGGTATATTCTGCCACTACCATTTCTTTACACTTTTTAGACTATTATGTTGGTGGTGGTGGTGATGGTGGTGGTTGCTCATGGTGGCCCCATGTGTTATAGAGTAGAACTGCTCCAGAGGGTTTTTTTGGCTGTAATCTTAGCAGAAGCAGATTGCCAGGCCTTTTCTTCTGAGGTACCACTGTGTGGGTTCTAACTGCCAACTTTTAGGTTAGCAGTCAATTGCAAACCATTTGTGCCACCTAGGGACCTTTAGACTATTATTTAAAAAAAAAAAAAAAAAAAAAACCCAAACCCATTGCCATCGAGTCAATTCCAACTCATAGCAACCCTATAGGACAGAGTAGAACTACCCCACAGAGTTTCCAAGGAGCGGCTGATGGATTAGAACTGCTGACCTTTTGGTTAGCAGTTGAGCACTTAACTACTATGCCACCAGGGTTTCCCTAGACTATTATAGATGATTTCAAATATACTGGGGCAGTGGGGAGAAGGGATAGAGTAATGAACTCATAGCGCAGTAGTAAAGAGCTCAACTGCTAACCAAAAGGTCAGTAATTCTAATCTACCAGCAGCTCCTTGGAAACTCTATGGGGCAGTTCTGCTCTGTCCTATAGGGCTGCTAGGAGTTGAAATCAACTTGATGGCAATGCTTATGTACCTATCACCCAACAATGATCAAATCCTGGCCGATTTTATTTCCTCCATGCCTCTCCCACTTCCCCCAGCCCCAGATTAGTTTGGAGCAAATCCCAGATACCATATAATTTCTTCTGTAAAATTTTCATTAAGTGTCCCCAAAATACAGAGATTCTTTTTTAATAAATACAGCCATATTATCAATCACAAAACTTAAAATTTTTTAACAGTAGTTCCTGAATATTTCATCAGACACCACGTGTTCCTCCAGAGTCTCTCCCTCTGCACCTCATTCAGTTTTAAATCTCTCCTCTCTGGGTTCCCTGATTTCAGCCTCTTGGAGCACCGCTGTCTGAGAATACTATATCTGCTTGCCAGGCTGTGAACAAGTGAATTATTTTACTTTGCTCTTGTCACCCCCCCACCCCCACCCCCACCCCCCCACTCCTCCACCATATCCACAGACTGCAGTTGAGTTCTTTGAACACCCTCTGGCTTGTCTTGAAGTTGCAAAGGGAAATGCTAGTGTCGCTCCCAAATGAAAGGAGCCCTGGTGGCGCAATGGTTAAGCACCCAGGTGCTAACCACAAGGTCAGCAATTCAAACCCACTCATTGGCTCTGAGGGAGAAAAGACCTGGTGATCCGCTCCTGTAAAGATGACAGCCTAGGAAACCCTATGGGACAGTTCTTCTCTGTTCTGTAGGGTCACTGTGAGTCTGAATCGACTCACCGTAACCCAGCAACAACTCCCAAATGGAGACCATAATCATTGCCTCAGCATCTCAGCACTGTGGAGAAACAGGTACAGTGGTCTCCCCTTCCAGATGACTGACAAACAGCTCTGTAGAAAGAAAATAGATTTCTGCCTAGGAAAGTCCTTCTTCAATGAAGAGGCCATCTCAACTTCATAATCGTTCATGGCATAGTCACAAAAAGGATGCTGGTGCAGGCCTTGGGCAGGTTGTGTGGTTCAGTATGGTATAAGTCAACGCAGAAAGAACAGGCTAAGGTTTTGTTCTAAAGCTTCTGTATATTGACTGTCAGATCGGGGAAAATCAGTGGTTCTCTGGTCTCTTTTGAAACTCTTATGAGTTAGCGTACTATGTTGCAGACAAAGCAATCCTGTGTTCAGGGTTACCCCCTGCTTTTCTGCATTGCTTGGTTATCAGGGAGGAAGACCGTGGAGACCCAGGCAAGCTACTGTTTGTGCCTTGGAGCACCGATGTCAGGGTTCTGAGTGATATTTACTCTCATTAACACACCTGCCAGTGTCACTCTGAGATGGAATCTTTGCTTCTGGAAAAGGGACTTTGCACATCTACCCAGTTGAAAACGGAGCTAATTGAAAATGCCGTGTAAATGGAAGCATTCCGTTGTCGGCACTGGCAAGCATGACAAAGCCAGGTGAGGGCCAGGCAGCCCTGAGAACAGCTGGAGCTGTGGAAGAGTTTGACATAGGTGTTGCCAGCAACCCCGAACCCTTTACTAGAGGAGGAAGTAGCTTCTAGGGTGGACTCCAGGCAGGAGCTTGTCTTCCAGGAAGGAGGGAGATGTGATGGCTGGGGAAAGCCTGTTACTGGGGAGGACAAGCTCACAGCATGGAGAGGGAAGAAATAGACTAAAAATAGATGCTCCCAACTCTGAGGAGCCCCAGTTGTCCCTTTGAGCTTCTGGCTCAAGGACCCACCACCCTCTAGTTCTCTCTCTGACTTCTGGATCCTTCCTCCGAGACACCAGCACGGCCAGGCCCTCTGGTTCTCAGGGCTCTCTTGTGGGATTGACTGGGGATGCTGACCTGTACAACTGCATTTCCAAATCACAAATGTGGATTGTGACACTGCTCCTCAGAGCTGGTAAATCCCTTGTTTAGAGTTCACCAGTCACAATTTTTAAGGTGAGAAGTACTCAAGATACACGAATAAAACCAAACCCTTTGCCATCAAGTTGCTTCCGACTCATAGCGACCCTATAGCTGCTCATGGGAGGAAGTTGTGGCAGCCTGCTTCCATAAAGACTTATAGACTTGGAATCCCGACGCGGGCAATTCTACTCTGTCCTGTAGGGTCACTGTGAGTCGGAATCTACTCGACAGGCGAAGAGTTAGATATGTGAATAGGAGCCTGTTGATACCTGAAATACATGTATAGGTCATTCATCCCTCATCCCCCCCCACCAACTTTATTTGTCTTTTACTCCAGCAAATAACCATCAGTTTTAACTTGCCCCATTTCTTCAGATTTTGGGGTTCTCTTTGACTCATTTTTTGGAGAAGAAGGCCACTCTTGCTGTTCTCTTGTTCCAACTCCCATCATAAAGCTGAATTTTAAAGTCACAGCTTGGAGTCAGTCTATGTGAGAGACTTTTACTCCCTAAAATCCTGTCAGTTGTGATGAATTCCTGGTCCTTGTCCACCGGGCTTCGTGAGGTCTCTTTCTTCCACTTCTTGCTGTGAGAAGTCAGATGTCTGCGGTCATGTGCATGGTGAATACCACCTCCTGTTTCCCACTTCATCCCTGCTGCTTCTCACTTCTGGTATTTTCTTTCTTGCTAACCTTCAGCCGGAAGGGAAGTGAAAGAAGTATTCATGGAAATGACTTCAGTAGAGTCAGGGCACTCCCCTGTCCTGGTCCTTCTACCTTCAAGATCAGAGGCAACTCTTTGGATGTCTTCATTGATTACAACAGAAGCCAAAGGGTATAACGCTGACCTCAGTGGTTTCGAAGCAGTAAATGTTGACTTCCTCTTTCTCCTAACCTACACCTAGGATTTTTGCAGAAAAGGCCGGGGTGGGGGGGTGGGGGGAGACATCAGCAATAAGGTGAATTTTGTATCCACTAGTGTACTTTTTTAAAAATAATTTTTTTAATTTTGTTGTTGTTGAAAACATACACAGCAGAACATACACCAATTCAATACTTTCTGCACGTACAGTTCAATGACAGTGATTACGTTCTTTGAGTGGTGCAACCATGACCATGCTCACCTTCCTTTCCTGAGTTGTTCATCCCCCATTAACATAAACTTACTGCCCTCTAAGTTTCCTGTCAACTCTTTCAAGTTGCTATTGTCAATTTGATCCCATATAGATAGTTCTTTAAAAGAGCACAATGCTCAAGGCAGACATTCTTTAGTAATTAAGCTAAACTGTTGTTTGGTTTAAAGAAGACTTTGGGGGATATTTTTGGTTTAAGGTTTAAAGATTATCTCAGGGCAATAGTTTTGGAGGTTCATCCAGCCTCCATGGCTCCAGAAAGTCTGGATTCCATGAGAATTTTAAATTCTGTTCTGCATTCCCCTCCGCTTTTGATCAAGATTCTTCTGTAGCTCTTTAATAAAAACATTTAGTAATGGTAGTGGGTACCATTCAATTTTTCATTGTTTTACTTTTGATGTATCCAATTTGAGATAAGTTACTTCAAGAACTGCTTCTCTTGACCCTAGCACATGTATGTGTAAGCTTAGTACAGGATTTCTCAACTTCAGCACTGCTAACATTTGGGGCTAGATAACTCTTTGTTGTGGGGGCTGTCCTCTGCATTTTAGGATGGTGAGCAGCATCCCTGGTCTCTACTCACAAGATGCCAGTAGCACTCCCTCCCCAGTTGTAACAACCAAAAATGTTTCCATGCCTCGTCAGGTGTCCTGGGGCCAAGGGGAGGGACAGAACAAAATCACCCGCGGTTTAGTACATATGGAGTGCATATAAATAAAACACACAAATCTACTCACGTTTCCCTAGGAAATGTACGCAGCTTACTTGGGGCTTTTGTTTGTGTTTGTTTGCTTGCTTGTTCACTTATTTTAATCTGTTTCTTGCCTCCTGTACCCCAAAAGCTACCCATGTGTTTTTTCCTCCATCTTTAGGGATTAACCAAATACTTTCAGATGTGTCGCTGTCCTGCAGAGTTACAGAAAATGGGTAGAAGACATTTTAAAGCGAAGTGATGTAAAGTTATAGAAGATAAAGGCTTATCATTCTCAATAGGCCTCTTTGGATGGGTGTTCACCTACCCTTGATTTACTCAGAGGTAGCTCTTTATCCTGCCTACACAGCAGAATCCCCTGAAGAACTTTTAAAAACTCAGCTTCTGCTAGGATGGGACCTAGCATTTGGTTTTCTAGAGCTTCCAGGGGATACCGCTGCACATCCAGAGGCGTATGCTGTGGTGTCATCACGTACTCCCACGCCAGCTGAGTGCTGAGCCACATACAGCAGTGTTCACCTGAGCAGGGGATTGGGTGAATCATGCATTCATTTGTTCAACAAATTTACTTACTTAGCACCCACTATTCAGCATTAAGGGAGCCCTGGTGGTGCAGTGGCTAAGAGCTTGGCTGCTAACCAAAAATCAGCAGTTCGAATCCATCAGCTGTTCCTTGGAAACCCCATGGAGCAATTTTACTCTGTCCTCTAGGGTGACTATCAAGTCGGAATCGACTTGACAGCAACAAGTTTTTGGATTCAGTGTTAAAGGAGTCCTGGTTGCTCAGTGGTTAAACGCTCAGCTGTTCACCAGAAGTCGGTGATTCAAGCTCATTAGTCAGTTCACGGGAGAAAGATGTGGCAGTCTGCTCCCATAGAGACTATAGCCTTGGAAACTCTATGGGGCAGTTCTGCTCTGTCCTATAGGGTTACCGTGAGTTGGAATCGACTCGACAGCAACGGGTTTGGTTTTATTCAGTGGTAGAATTCCATTCAGGAGACCCAGGTTTAATTCCCAGCCAATGCACCTCGTGCGCAGCCACCACCTGTCTGTCAGTGGAAGCTTGCATGTTGCTGTGATACTGAACAAGTTTCAGTGGAGCTTCCAGACTAAGACAGACTAGAAATAAAGTCCTGGCGATCTACTTCCAAAAATCAGTCAGTGGAATCCCTGTGGATCACAGCAGTATGATCCAAAACCAATCATGGAGATGGCACAGGACTGGGCAGCATTTTCTTCTGTTGTACATGAGGTCACTGTGAGTCAGAGACCCCCTCAATAGCAGCTAACAACATCATGTTCCAGGTCCTGTTGTAGATAGTGGGGATACAGCAGTAAACAAGAGCTCTTATTGAAGGGCTCGTGTTCTAGCAGAGAATGTAAGAGAGAATATGAGCTCCTTAGTGTGTATGTCTTCTTATATCTGATAATTTCGGACTGAGAGTATATCATCCATTTTCTGGTATTTTTTTATGCTTCTTGAATCTCTTATTCGGTTACAGAAAAATCTTTCACCGTCCTTAAAACATTTCAGATATGAGGGGGTACAGGGAGAGAGAGAGTAGAGAAACACATTAGCCCTATAGAAAATTAAATGATTTCTGAGAAAGTGATGATTACAATTCTCAGGCTTTCCACATGGGAAATGTTCCATGATCATCATTTTGTTAGGTCGATCAGCTCAAAGATGCCAAGGATGGTGTTGATGTTTTTGCAGCAGGTCTGCGGCAGTGAGGGTTGAACCAAGGGCTGTCAACCATCCTTCCCATTCTTAGTTTGTTAAATCAGATGGCTTCTCCAGTCACTGCCCTCTGACACCAAATTCCGGAGGAAGGGGTGTGAATGCAGATGGAAGCCTATCAGGAACCCACAGAACACTCATGTAGGTGGATAGATGGCTCTCAAGTGGGCCTTGCAGATTCCCATAATGATAGGTCGTGGCTTTCCAGGGACAAGAGAATGTTGTTCCAGCCTTTACCAAGCATATTGGCTGTCCCCAAAGGCTTTGGAGCAGATACCCCAGTTGATAGGTGATCCTTGGGGTCCATGGTTCTGGCAGCCACGAGCCAGAAATGGAGAAAGCAGTCAAGGGACATTATGTGCCAAGCCAGGAACTGTGTGGCATGAGATGAAGAACAAAGAATGAATGAGATGAAGAATCTGGCCCCCTCCAAGTCTGCAGCCCCCTACCCCTCATTTTAAAATGAGTGAACCCGAGCCTAGCAAAATGAAAAAAACAAAAGTCACATGTTAATTAGCAGCAGACCCAGGGCTTGAACCCAGGAATCCCAATGTCTAGTCCTTTTCCATCACAGAAGAAGAGCCTCCCCAGCACCCAAAAGAAACCATGTCTACATTTTGGGAAAGTGTGATGCAAGTTTTTTTTTTAAATCCAAGTAGCTGAACCATTGGTTTGAGAAACTTAATTACCTGTTTCTCTCACTGTAGCATGATGTACTTGTGTGTGCACATTGAAGGGAAGAAGACTGGAAAACATCTTTAGAGGTGTGACCGATTTTTAGTCTTTTACTGCAGAGAAGAGGCAATGTGATAAGACAACTGCATTAAAGATGAAAATAGAAATGGGCCTCTGGGAACCGGTCGAGAAAAGAAGGAAGATTTATTATTGAAGCATGAGCAACAAAGGAGGACTTTTTTATTTTTTTTTTTAAATATGGGATTTTAGACTGGTTCAGCTTTGTTGATGGTCATGAGTGGAAATAATATGTGTGTTGGTGTTTCTGTGAATACACACACATGCTTATATTTTCATTGAAAATTTCTGGTGGTATATAAAAGAAAATATGAACGGTGCTTACATCATAAAAGGGACTGGGGAAGGTGTTTGTTCTTCAAATTATATTTACTTAGAGTAGGTTTTTTCTTTTTTGCAATGGGCATGCATTACTGTACTTTCATAGTTTTTTTTTTTCCTTCCCTCTAAAAGGGAGGGAAACTTAGGCATTTTAATAAGAGATAAGAATAAGCATCGTAATATCTCTTCTCTTTACCGTAAAAAACTGAAGCACATAGCATGAAGATATGTCAGGCATTCTAACTGGGACTCCAGGAGACTTTTCCATAGCAATGTATCTGACTAACCTTCTCTCAGGCTGTCTGGTGTTCCCCCAACATACCAGGAGCCAAGGAATGTCCTTCTGGTCTTTGTCTATACAATTCTAGGAGGTCTGTGCTTACTGGATAAGGAAAGAGGTCTGGTTGATTACTTCTGTTTTGATTCACCTGTAAATCTGAGTATTGAACCTAGATAACATTATGTTTAGCATACTAACAAACAAGAAAAGAAAAAAGATGCTACTCGGGAAAAAATATTTGCAACTTCGGGTTAGGCAAAGTTTCTTAGAGCACAAAAAGTATGAACCATAAAAGAAAAAATGGGTAAATTGGATTTTATAAAAATGTTAAACTTCTCCTTATTAAATGATAGTGTTAAGAAACTGAGTAGACAAGCCATCGACTGAGAGAAAATATGTCTCACTAAGGACTGATATCCAGAATACACAGGGAAATTTTATAACTCAATAAATTGAGCGATTGAATTTAAAAAAATGAGCAAAAGATTTGAACAGACTCTTCACAAAAGAGGAACTACACATGGCCAACAAACACATGAAAAGGCGCTCAACATAATTAATTGTTAAGGAAATAAAAAATTAAAACCACAAAGAAATACTACTACACATCCAATGGCTAAAGTTAAAAAGATCGGCAATATCAAGTGTTGGCAAAGATGTGGAGCAACTGGAACTCTGTTGCAGTCTCTTTGGAAAACAGTTTGGCAATTTCTTTTGAAGTTAAACATACACTTACCAGCAGTTCCTCAAGAGAAAGGACAATACGTCCATAAAAGATTGGTACAAAAGTTTATAGCAGCTTTTTTCATAATACCTCTAAACTGGAAACAATGCAAATGTCCATCTGCAAGTAAATAGATAAACAAATTGTATGTCCATACAATGGAATGCTCAGTAACAATAAGGAATGAACTATAGACTCTACAACATCATATAAATTGTGGTTGCCCATGGTGAGAGTGGGTATGACTGCAAGGGGTCACAAGGAAACTTTGGGGTGATGGAGTCTATACCTTGATTGTGCCATTTATCTTGATTATGGTCGTGATAATACTGGTTTAAAATTTGTCAACTCATCATAGTATACACTTAGAAGGGGTGCATTTTATTGTATGTTAATAATACTTCAATAAAGTTGATTTTCAAAAAGATGGCACTTACTCTATCCCCTTGGGGAAGGGCTGGCACTGTCAGTCATGCCTGTGTGCACACACTTGCATGAACACATACTTACATATTTTTCATACCATTTGCAGTTCTTGCATGTGCCTCCTCTCCTGCTGATATGAAAGAGGGGGTAGGAATCCTGTACATTGCCCTTTATTCCAGCCTACCCAAAGGGCTCCTACTCAGGATCCTGTCACAATGGAGAGTAAGGTTGTAGGAGTTCATAATGAGTGGGATAATGAGAAGCCTGGGTGTTGTAGCTGCCCAAAATGCCTGGAGACCAAGTGGAGTTCTAGGGCAGCATGAGAATTTTTATGGAGGTCTCAGACACTGCATATCCAGTTGGAAGGAGGGACTGAGGGACTTGGACGAAAGCCTCCTGTTTTTCCTTAGTTTATGTGTTTATTTGGGTTGGCTTGAGTGGGGTGGGGGACATTGGTGGGTATTATGTGGGCCTAAAACACTCCCCAAGCTGTCTTTTGGTGGTGCCCGAACTAAACCAAAACCAAACACCAAACCCATTGCCATCGAGTCGATTCTGACTCATAGCGACCCCATACGATGGAGTAGAACTGCCCCATAAGGTTCCCAAGGAGCGCCTGGTGGATTCAGACTGTCAACCTTTTGGTTAGCAACTGAACTGTTAACCACTGTGCCACCAGGGTTTCCAAGAAGGTTCTCCTAAATCTGTGTCGGTGTGTTGATGATACCCTTTTCCTTTAAGGCTCTTTCTCCTCCTCCTTTCATTCTTTCTCTCATTATACCTTCTTTTTGCCTAAGGCCCTTACACCTCCCTCCTGAGGTCCAGCATTGTTTTTAAAGAAGACAGAAGTACTTTCTTTAATTTTCTGGCAAAATGCATAGGAGAAGACTCCTGATTTCTTTCCTCTTATTCTGCCCCCGTGAACCTCCTGGTCACTTGGAAAAACCACTGGGAGGACTCTGTTGAAGAGTTATCTGGGGAGGCTGGGACCATTTAGCTCAGCCAACTGCTGGTGTCCTGTAGTGCTTGCATCTCAAAGATGGCAAAGAACCTTTGCTTGATGAGAAGAAACGAGTGTGTGTTCTTGGCTCCTCCCTGAGGAAGGAGGGAAAGGCCTCAGAGTATGCCTCATGGCTTGTGGGGTGCCAGCAAAATAACCCCCAGACAATGAGTCCTGCTTCTTGACAGCAGTTCTGTAGGGGAGATGCAGGAGCAGGGGCAGAGGGAGCCCTGGCAGCAGTGAGCGGCCCTTTATGTTTTTTCTAGTTAATTATTCAACTAATATATATATTTTTAATATCTGTGGGGAACAATGACTGTTTTAGGAATTCCACCCCAGGAGTTGTCAAATAAGTTGGTTTACCTGTTTCTCATACAATGTGCTTATTAAAATAAACTTTCACTCCATTATGGAGTGTAAGTAACGGGCCTCCTGCAGACAGAACAGAAAAAAGGCCTGCAGAGTAAAGTTCATTTGCTTTTTTGTTCTTCCCCCAAGACATTGTCTTCTGGCCCCAGTGTTACCCATCGCTCTTGGGGCTTTATATTACATCACATTACGCCCTTGGAATTAAACAGCACGTGTAAAGTATGAAAAATGTACTTTTTTAAAACAGTAAAAAAAAGTAATTTTCTAGCATAATACCCAAAATAAAGTGCCACGGAGCCATTAGTAGTAAATTGAATTTTTTGGTTTGTAATTTGTACAAAAACTGACAAGTGCGGGGTCCCCCCGCCCCGCCATCGTTAGTCACTGGGTTTAGCAGACACCGAGGCGGTATTCAGCAAGGGCAGGCATTTTGATGTCGACTTCAATTGCACACTTCATTTATTTGGACAGGGCACAGGCGGCAGCTTCTGTCACACGGCATCACCGCACTATTAGTGAATTTCGCCCCAGGGCAGCTGGGACGCTGCGCTGGGGCAGATGTTCTTTTCAGCCAATTCAGTGGCCATTCTTGGGGGTTGTTTACTGTTGCCATGGTGACCTTCATTTCCATAGCAGCAGCGCCGCTGTTTCTCAGAGGAAAGTGAATTTGGTTATAAAAGGATAATATTTTTCTCTGTCTCTATATAACCTGCCATCTGTCAACTGGTGGATCAGTAAGGATTCGACAACCTGTTAAGAATGACAGCAATGAAGTGATGAGTGCTTTTTTTTTCTTTTTCTTTTTGGCTGGTATTAAAAGCAATAATAGGTGTGGAAGTAAACATTGTGCCCGCCACATCACAGCTTTAATTTTTTTTCTTTATATTTTAAATGCTTTTTTCCCCCCATGCTTTCTCCACCTCCTCCGCTGTGTTCACACACAGCCTTGTAAAATATAATTTACATTCATCTGACAAATGGAAATGACCATTTGGATTTCACAAGATGCAGGTGTATTCTCTTCTGGTGGCTGGGAGCTTTTCCCAGTTCATTTAAGATTCCTGTGCCTGAACTTCCTATTGTCACCCCCACGCTCCTACTTCCCTACCCCAGGAGAAAAAACTACGGGGGGTTCCATAGAGCAGCAACTTACCAGGAACAGACAATGCAAATCATGAAATTAACGAAATAAGAAGAACCCACTCTCATCTGATGAAAAGCCTACTAGCATACCCCGCAAATCTCATTCTAGAATATCTTTTCTTCCTGTCCAATCCAAATGGGAAGAAAGTCACTTTTGGGATAGCTCATCTATTTCTTGGATTTTTTTTCTCCATTGCATTCATAAACTGTAACTTGGATAGGGGGAAAAGCACACACACACACCGGCCCCGTTGTAAATAATGTTATTTATTGGTTGATTTTTCCAGATCCTGACATTGATGCTGCCACTGCCATGATGCTTTTGAATACTCCCCCTGAGATACAAGCAGGTTGTGAGTAGATATTTCTATAGCCTACAGCCCGTAGTTTGTGAACTTAACCTTCTCATTTATATACCAGGCCATAGGAAGAACTAATGGTAAAGCAGAACTTCCCTTGTAGAATCCCTTTAAAAACTACCTAAGTGCATGAAGACATTCATATGCATATAAACATGCAGCCATGCATATGTATGAATGCATGGATAGGTGTGTTTCCAAGATGAGAAAGTTCTAATATCATTTCAGGGCTTAAGACCTGGGGGAAGCAAAGCAGACCCCATAATGAGTCCCTGTGGAGTGACCTTCCTTTCTCCTGCAGGAATTATTCCTGGGAGTTTGTAGCTGCTGCTGGAAGAGGCTAAGTGGTGCCAGGTTAACAGTAACGGATCTGAGCAGTGCGCATTGTTAGAAATATCTTTCCCTTTTGGGACCTTGTTAATACCAGGCCGCCATCGTGTAGATAGAGAGGAGAGAAGTCTGGCGAGGTGGGCCTGCAGGGGTTTGGAATAGACTTGGCATGGAACCACCATGGTGCCCCCTTGTTCCATCCCCACCCAGCCCTCCAGGTGGTGTTAGATGGAAGGGCAAGGCTGATTTAGCTAAGCAGAGCTCCTGTCTTCCCCATCTGTTGGTCGTGGAGCAGTGTAAGGCTTGAGACAACTCTTTTCCTTACTTGGGCTTCTCTCCTATCCAACGCCTGGTGTTTTTCCTTATGGCCTTAATGCATCTCTGAGGCCAGACTACAGTGGTTTTAGAAAGGTCTCCTTGCCAAGTGACGAAAACGGACTTGAAGATATTTGCCCCTTTCTCCTCCCAACTTGAGGCTAGTGATTCTATCCACACTTCATCCCCAGTCAGAACCCTGTTGAGCAGACAGACAGCTGGTCTACCAGGGTCTCTTTGGCTCGTTGTCAGGACACTGCTGCATTGCAGCTTCCTACTGATGATGTAACGTTGGTGCGGAGATGGTGTGAAGCAGCAGACCCCACCACGACACCACTGGGGGCTGGCCCCCACCTGGCTCATTCTTGATGGCTGAGACTTCAGCTCGTTTGGGGCTCTGGCTCCCTGGTGGCTGCTTGACCTCTGGAGCAATGGAAGTACCCCACCTGTGGAGAAGAGAGTATTTCCCACAGAAGAGTACCCAGCCGCAGGCGTGCAACAGGTGTCTTTTGTTAGCAGTGGACTGACAGGGAGTTGCAGACCATTCTTCATAGCCCTCTGCTTGTCACAGCCTTCCTGACAGCCTGAGGAAATTTGACTCCATCCTTTTTTATTTGTTCGTTTTTAAAAAGACCCAGGAGATGCAGCAGAGCATTCTCAGGGAGAATTGTGCCTCTGCCTGGGGCTGCCATTACCTGCTCATACAGGTACAGAATTCTCATTTTCTCTTTGCTAAACGCAGGTTGCCAGCAATTGAACTGTTAGATCGCACACACCTCTGACAAGCAAACTCCACTGCTAGGCAGACGAATAACCAGCGCAGTGTTGTAGCTAGCAGTTAACCCGAAGTGGAGTGTTTAAATGGTGCTTTAAGTTATGGAGAAATGTTTAAAAACAAAAACAAAAAACCCCTCCATGCTTAGATGACATTGCAGGAAGAGTGCAGTCTGGGTTGTAATCAGGTTACAGTCTGAAATGGTTTCTAAAATCAAGTTACATAACTCATCATGGTGGAAACATACTGATTTCATTAGAACCGCGTAAGATTTAAGTACCTTCCTTAGCACCAAGCCACTGTACACAAGTGATCATTGGTTTAAAAAAAAAAAAAAAAAAAAAAAAAGGGATGAACTGGTTGTTGGGGTTAAGTGGGAAAATGGAGATTATGGAACAGGCAAGGGAGTAGATCGTTAACAGGCCCTCAGCAGCATCCATAGAAGTCCATCATTACTGGATTCTTAAAGAGAAAAGGGAAACTAGAGGGGAAAATGCTGGTTAGTTGACGAATTAATCGTCTTTAATATTCTCATCGCTAAATGAGGTTCTCTCTCCATCGCTGTTACACTCAAACTGTAAAGAAATAATTTTCAGCATATCCCTTGTCTTATTTACGTTTACGTGCTGAGTTTGGGTTTTGAAAGCTCAGTGTTCTTGTTTTGAAGCTAGAGGGTCATTTTTAGAAGGCTTTCCTACCTAGCTGTTACCATTGTGAGAAATTCAGCCACAGCCTTCATGAAGGCCCCATGTCAAGAGGGGGCTCAGAGGCCCTGGAAGGAATGAACCAAGAGGCCTCCAAAAGTCACAGAAGGAGACACTCCTGGGCAGGAGGCAGCAGATGAGTCAATTTAAAAACTGAGGAGAAGGTAGAGACACTATCTTTGTATTCATCTTCTCATCTGACCCCCTTTTGTTGTTAGGTACCATCAAGTCAGCTCTGATTCATGGCAACCTTACATACAACAGAACAAAACATTGCCCAGTCCTGCGTCATCCTCACAATCGCCAAGCCCATCATTGTGGCTAATGTGCCAGTCCATCTCACTGAGGGTCTCCCACGCCCTTGTTGACCTTCACCTTCACCAAACACGTTATGTCTTCTTCTAGCGACTGATGGCCCTGATGACGTGTCCAGAACAACGTTCTGTTGTGATCCGTAAGGTTTTTACTGGCTGATTTTTAGAATTAAATCACTAGGCCTTTCATTCTAGTCTTTCTTAGTCTGGAAGCTCCACTGAAGTGTGTCCATCATTTGAAATACTGGTTGCACAGCTTCCAGCGTCACAGCAACAGGCAGCCACCACAGTATGACAGACTGAGAGACAGGCCTCCTAGCCCTTGTAAAATCCCCTGCAAGTCAAGCTAGAATACAGTCAGATGGGCAGGTTGTAAAAGCCCCTGTAGACTGAAGCAGTACTGGAGGAAGGAGGTGGCTGTGTATCTGCTCTGTACCAGGCACCCAGGAAGCTAGGCAGCAGGTCCTTGAGCTCTTAATAAACACAGTCAGAGGTGCGTATCTCCAACATCTTGGTCTCGGATTTCAGTTGGCTTTTCCTTGCTCCACTCCTCCTCCTCCTCCTCCCTTTATTTAATTTTACATTGCATCATGTTTCCTGTCCTAGGAGTTGATGCAGAGATGCTTCTTGAGGGAGAAGCATTATAGACAGATAACGATTCAGCCACCGTCCCCTGTCCTGCCAGCTGGAAAAAGTGAGCAAGGTGATCCCTCGGCACAGATGTTTCAAAGCAGCAGACACCCAGCCATGGTGATGGTGTGTAGGTGCCTGCCTAGTGGCATTTGTGTGCCTGTGTCCCAGTATGGATGTATACGTAATGTTATCCAGGCTCAGAAGTCCTGCCCCTGCCCATGAGTGAGGAGCGGGGGTCCGGGAGCACATGTTTCTGCTCTGCACAGAGCCTGCCTGTGTTCTCCCTTTGAGCTGGTGCTGTGGTTCTGTTTATAGAACCTCCTCGAGAGGTGCTGTTTATAAATAGCTATTTATAAACAAGGTTATAACCCCTTGTTTTCACCTCACGGGCTGCATGATGCCCCTGTTTGGGCAAGGGCCGCCAGCCCAGTCTGCCTACCACTGTTCACTCCAGCAGCAGTTAGAGGCTGGCCTGGATTGCCTGAAATGCTTTTCCTTTGCTCACCCTGCCTAGCCATTCCACTTCAGGTCACCAGACTGCAGCCACTTAGATCTTTTCCTCTCATCCTTCCGTTGCTCAGCATCTGCCAAGGCTGGCTGGGGGCTGGCAGACTGACCACCATGCAGGGTCTGATGTTGAGTATGAAGGAAACAACACTCAAGACACTGGTGAGAACCCTGGTCGGCTCAAGTCTCTTCATCTTTTGGAGGTTCCACACTGCCCCAGGGGAGCCCGGGGCATGATGGATCGCTGGGGCTGGACTCCCGGTGTGTCTCTCAGCCTCGCTTTTCAGAGAAGTGCTTGACTTTGAATGAGGCAGCGGTGTGCATCTCATGAAAAACCTCAGGCTACAACATCCTGTCCCCCTGGCAGCACCAACGGTGTACGTGACGTTATCTTTTTCAGATTTGCCAGTTTGCAGCATGGACAACGTTCCGCAAGGAACGCGATCGTATCTCACACGGCCTTGAGGCCACAACTTCCCAAGAAGCCACAGCTGGGCTTTTCTGCCATGTTATCCTGAACTTTGGGTTATGCTTCTAGCCAAATTCATTCACCCAAGCCCCCACTCCCCCCCAGAAAAGTACTCGCTTTGTAGTTCCCCTTCGCCAAACGCTGTAAGTCATCTTTAACCCCAGTGGAGGCACTGTTACTAAGTCAGGAGAAGCCAGATCACCATTACTCATCTTCAAAGGTTTATTTAATCCCTGGTTGGACTTTTCCCAGAGACAAACTCTAGATAGTACAGAAAGCAGCAAAATGAAACAGGGCCGGGGAAAGGAGGGAGTGGGAGGGCGAGGGATCCCGCACCCTGCCTGGAACTGGGATGTATGTCAGACACGCCAGGGATGGTGGAAGAAAGGCAACCAGGAAGTGGGCCGTGTCCTCCCATGCCAGCCCCCTCCGCAGCCTGCTTCCAGTGAGCAGGTGGGAAGGCCAACTTTAGGAAAGGGAAGGATTATCAGAATCACCTGCTGCTCATCTTATGGCCTCTGTTAGAGGCAGCCAGGGCTCCCCTCCAAAGACAGCAGTAGGAGCTCAGAGGTTAATTTTAGAAGTTGTGAAAAATCAAGGAAGCTGAGATTCAGGAACCATGCTGGGAAACTGGAATGGGGGCGTGCTAAGGTGGCAGAGAGAGAAGGAAATGTTTTTCCCTACGCCATAGATTTTTTTTTTTTTTTTTAAGCTTCCAAGCTTGTGTTGTTATCGTATTTAGATCACAGCGTCTACATTGAGTGGTGTTGCTTGATTTCACCTCACGTTTCTATGTGTGTATGTTGTTTCCTTTCTGGTAAAAATAAAGTTTAGAGTCACTCTATTACTTAAGAGAAAGTGGTTGATCAGCAAGAATTGGAGACTCTGGCACTGATATCGTTGGCCCCTTATCCCAGCAACTTGAGAGCCTCAGACATGTGTCTTCTCTCTGGCAGAAGACTAGCGTGTAATTGATCTAATGACAAAAGATGATGTGGGAGGCCTGTACCTTTCTATTGAGAGCCACAGCTCGGAGTTAGAAGGCAATTTTGAATGTCCGGTTTCTTCTTAGGTTTCTTACCCGGCTGAATCCTAAATGTAATTTCAGTACTTTGGGTGAGATGGGTTGGTTGGTTGGTTGGTTGGTTGTAAAGGTGTTGGTCTTTAAGGGTTTGGTATGCTTTGAGGAAAATACAGAGTAAATGGAAGGCAAAGAGTAGAGGTGCTGGTAGGGAGAGCCTGAGTAATGGATTCACAAGCTTTCACATTTCTGTAATCTGAACAGTAGGGAAATACAGACTTCAGAATGCCTTTCTCGGAGCCATTTTAGACTGGCTGTGATTCGTTTTTCAGAAGCTGTGTTTCTGACACTTGGGGATGGGGACAGAAAGGAGAAAAGATGGAAGAACGGTTAAGTGTCACAGCTGGCGCCAGGCAGCCAGTGAGCGAATATGAACACATCTACCATCCCAACATGAAGAGCCCTGCCAGTGATAAGGACTGAGATATGCCAGGATTGGCAGAGGCAGTGCCTAGTTGCGGCTCATTTGAGGACAAGTTCCAGGACCCAGGGGAAGAGCCTCGTTTACATGCCAGAAGTCTTGTGAGGTTCAGGAACTAGCTCAGGCAAAGCCTTTTAATGCTGCAGGATAGCTTTGTCCGTGAGCTCCTCTTTGAAGTGAACACAGTTCATTAATCAGAAGGATGTTTTAATGGGTTAATGCAGAGTTATGGATAACTACAGAAAGCATAATGGGCTGAAAGAATTTCCCCACGCCCCAACCCCATTAACCTGTGTGCCGTATAGATAATTAATAAGAGGATGTTAGAGAGGCCGTGTAGGATGGTAGAAGGATGACGGTGATGATGATGGGCTTCCATAATGGGCCAGCCACGGAGCTAAACAATTTACTTAGCTTATCTGGTTTAATCCTCAAAACGAACCTGTGAGTTACGTTTGTGCCTCCTTTGCCGGTGAGGGAAATGGGTGCAGAAAGGTTAAGGCACTTGCCCAAAGTCACAAAGCTAGTGGTGGAGCAAGAATTTGAGGCAGTCTTACTCATAGCTTGGACCCTTAACCACTGCAGTGTACTTCTTCCCTGAAAGGTTGACTGACGATTAAATAAGTCAAAGAGTGTAAAACAAACCAGGTTATCCATAGGTGCTCAGTGAGTACTGGCTTCGTTTCTTGTTTCTCTTCCCGCTGGGCTTGCCCCTGGGGCTTAAAGGTTCTGGGCATTTGGATGAACGACTCTATGCACTGTCTTCGGGGCTGCTTGTCTTCTTGGACTGGTGAATGATTCAGCAGCCACTGCAGAGTTAAGGAGGACCTGTGTTCTGTGGCTTCCATTTGTGGTCTTCACGTTCCAGGGCTGTAGTCTTTGTCCCAGGATTTTAGTTGTTTGGGGCATTTCCTGCCCAGGAGTGACTGATGTGATCTGCACCAGGGGAAAGGAAGCACCACCAGAACAGTCACTGCTCCTTCTACAGCACCGTGACCGGGAAGATCTCTAAGTCCTTCTAACATGGTCTGTTTTATCATCTCATTCCATTCTTATGGCCTTCCAATACCCTCCCCCACAAAAAAAAAAAAAAAAAAAACAGAAAAAACCAGCTGCCATCCAGTCAGTGTCAACTCTTGGTAACCTCATGAGTGTCCAAGTAGAACTGTGCTCCACAGAGTTTTCAGTGACTGATTTTTCAGAAATAGAGTACCAGGCCTTTCTTCCGAGGTGCCTCTGGGTGGACTTGAACCACCAACTTCAGTTAGCAGCTGAGCTTGTTAAGCATTTGCACCACTCAGGGACTCCTATGACCTTACAGCTCATCTGAAATAGAGAAAGCACAGGCCACCTCAGGGTTCCTCTGTGGATGTTGATAATGTTGATGATGATATTGATAACTAACATGTATTTTCTAAGTACTAGTGTCTTTTTAATCTTAATTTAACCTCCAAAAAGCCCTGTGAGATAAATGCCATTTTCATCCTCATCTTACGCATAAAGAAACTGAGGCATAAGGAGTTTAACTAGCTGCTCAGAGAGACACAATCAGTAACTGACAGAGACGCTGCAGACCCAGGTTCATCCAATCTCAGAGTCTGGCTCTCAGTCGCTATGCTGCAGACCACTTCCCTGCTCAAAACCCTTTAATGGTTTCCCCAGTGCCCATGGGCTAAAGTCCGAACGCATCTCATTCCTGATATACTTTAGCAAAATAACTTTTTAGTTTCTCCTGCACAATGTGCTTTTTATCACTTCCTGGCCTTTGTACAAGCTGTTTCCTGCGCCTTCAGATCCCAAATTAGATGGCATTTTCTACAGGAAGTCTTCCCAGACACCCCTGAGTTTGGGTTAGGTGTTTCTATCCTTTATGTCTTTAACCCCACCCCCCACAGCATTTACCATAGTTTATTTTTATTGCCTCTTTAATTCTCTGTCTCACTTAACAAAGTCTGTGCTCACACCATGTCCCCATCACTTGATATATAGGCACGTACTTGGTAAAAGTTTTAATTAACTAACTAGTTAATTAACATGATTCTATATATGAGACTAAATAATTTCTACTGGCAAGAATTATCACTGTGGTAAGAGTTTAAATATGAAGGTTATTTATCAGCGTGGTCCATGATATTATTCATTTGCTGCTCTAGATGAGATCTCCCGTGACTGATATATTAAGTAGTATTGTCTGAGGAGACCCTGAACCCTGTGGAGATCTGACCATTTCAAGGAGCGGACCATACAGCAAAATCATGGAAACCCTCTCCCACAGTCCCCAAAAGAGACGGACAAACAAAAATCCTATCTTTTTAGGCAATTTGCATATAGACTGGAGTGCGCGTGTACGAACTCAAGAATTCTTCTCATCTTTTGTGTATGTCTCTCCTTGGACATTATTGATATTTTTCCTCTGGAATTTTCTTCTAGAAGTTTCGTAGTTTTAGTTTTTAAAGTCTATGATCCATTTTGAGTTTATGTGTATATGTGACGTGAGGTAAGGGCTGAAGTTCATTTTTTTTCCAAATGGGTTTCCAGTTGTTCCAACACTCTGCTTTCCCCCATTGCATTGCTGGTACCTCAAAAATCAGTTGACCACATATGTCTGGGTCTATATCTGGATTTTATTTTTTTCCACTGGCTTAGATGTCTATCTTAATGCAAATACTACACTGTCTTGATTACAGTAGCTTTACAGAAAGTTTTGAAAGCACGTCATGTAAATCAGGTAATGTAAATTTTAAATATTCTTTCTTAGAGAAGACTCATCAACTAAGCAAAAGTGTTGTGATAATTAACCACAACACCACATTATAACAGGTTCTGTGCTTTCAAGATACTCAGTGAATTTCCTGCCTCAGAGCATCTGATCTTTTATCCAGAATCGGGCTGAGAGTAGGGGTTTCTGATCTGATTCAGCCTACTCTCACAATGTATTATGGTAAGAGACTGGGGAGATTCTGGAACACTGGGCTGTACTAGTAGTTCTCAGTTCAGGCAATAGTTTCAACTTTATCTCCCATCCCACCTTTTGTAAGAACTTGTAACAAGGCCCTTATATAAACCTGGAAGAGAAATGACAAAACATTAGCAAGAGGTATTTGTGGGTGTGTATGTGTGGGTGCGTGTTATGTGTGTGCTGTCAACCGGAATGTGACTCATAGTAACCCTGTAGGGTCATAGGGTTTCCAAGGCTGTAATCTTTAATCTTTATAAAGGCTGTAATCTTTATGGAAGCAGACTGCCACATCTTTCTTCTGCAGAGCAGCTGGTGGGTTCAAACTGCAGACCGTTCAGTTAGCAGCCGAGCTTTTATCTACTGAGCTGCCAGGGCTCCTTCAAGAGGTATGTTGTTGTTATTAGGTGTCGTTGAGTTGATTCCAACTCATAGCGACCCTGTGTACAACAGAAAGAAACACTGCCCGGTCCTGTATGATCCTTACAATCGTTGCTATGTTTGAGCCCATTGTCGAAGTCACTGTGTCAGTCCATCTCGTTGAGGGTCTTCCTCTTTTTTGCTAGCCCTCTACTTTACCAAGCATGATGTCCTTGTCCAGGGCCTGGTCCCTCCTGATAACATGTCCAAAGCATATGAGACAAAGTCTTGCCATCCTCACTTCTAAGGAGCATTCTGGCTATACTTCTTCCAAGAGAGACTTATTCGTTCCATGGTGTAGTCAGTATTCTTCACCAGCACCATAATTCAAAGGCATCAATTCTTTTTCAGTCTTCCTTATTCATTGTCCAGCTTTTGCATGCATATGAGGTGATTGAAAACATGATGGCTTGGATCAGGCACACCTTAATGCTTAAAGTGACATCTTTTCTTTTTAACACTTTAAAGAGGTCTTATGCAGCAAATTTGCCCAATGCAGTGGGTCGTTTGATTTCTTGAATGCTGCTCCCATTGGCACTGATTGTGGATCCAAGTAAAATGAAATCCTTGACAACTTCCATCTTTTCTCCAATTATCAAGATGTTGCTTATTGGTCTAGTTGTGAGGATTTTTATTTTCTTCATGTTGCAGTGTAATCCATACTGAAGGCTATAGTCTTTGATCTTCATCAGCGAGTGCTTCAGGTCCTGTCAAGAGATATAGAATGTCCAAATAATCAACAGTTTGTAAAGTTATCTCATATTGAATAGGTAGACATTGATCCAACATGGAAGACCTTTGATTAAAGGTTTGGAATGTTCATATAGACATGTATAGATTAGATGATGTGCTTTATATTATATTTATTCTACACAAATAATACCAGCTTTAAAAACATAATATTCATAGCTAGTTTCATTTTTGGATGTATAATTTTCTAGAGCCTTTTCAGTCTGGTCTTTGTTTGAAAAAGTACTATTCATCCACCTTGCCTCTGTGTAAGACTGTGCCAGAGGCTACATGGGCACAGCCAGGGTCTTTGGGGAGCCTTAGGATACTGAAGGCAGACAGAGTCTTGGAGAACACTGTTCAGAAAGGATAAATGAGATCTGAGTGTTCAGAAAGGGTAAATGAGATCTGAAGACTTGCACAAAGTCAGATGACAAGAACTAACATTAAAAGCCAGGCGTAAAAGCCCTCCGTCTATGTTCTTCTCACTTAATTATACTCGCCTGGCCCTGTAGACATATGGAGGAGTCTTGGTAGGTGCAGCAAGAGATAGAATATTAGCTTAAAACACATGAAATAGCTGTTTTGGAGATCAAAAAAGATAAATATCGGGGACTTCCTGTGGTTCAATCTGTTATATAAATCCTCAGACAAAAGTAGATAGGCATGAAGCTGCTGTGAGTTTGTATGGGAAATGGACAGGATCCGGTGGTTGCTGGAGAAAAGGTTGGCTTGTGGTTACTCTGTGGTTCCCTGGGTGGTGCAAACAGTTAAGCACTCGACTACCGGCTGAAAGGTTGGCTGTTCAAACCCACGCAGAGGCGCCGCAGAAGACAAACTTGGTGATCTGCTTCCAAAAGGTCACAGCCTTGAAAACCCTATGAAGCGGTTCTCCTCTGCAGATATGGAGTCATTATGAGTCGACATTGACTCCACGGCAAATAACAACCACCACCAGGGTTGCTCCAGGCATAAGTGTGGTTAGGATAGGGTAGATGGTAAGAGAACCTTCAGGAGACTTCTTGGGGGAAGCAACAGGGAATGAGGAAGTGGGCTGTGTGTGACTCTGAGGCAGAAGCCAGAACCTGCATTTCAACCCTTAACTCCCAACCACTCAGAAGAGGAAGGACTTTTCAACAGGCAGGGAAGATCATTTTAAGGATGAACTATGTTGTGAGTGCTGAGGTACAAATAGTTTGTAAACTCATGTTTGCTAGTAACTTTAGGCTGTGCTTTTCCCTTGTTGGGCTAAGGACAGATAGTTGTTTTCCACTTCTGACCAAGCTCGGAGACACATGAAGAAGTGCTTCTGTTTGGCCACCTACTATTTGACTGTGTCAGAGTCCTGGAGCTCTTGTTAGGTCTGACTGAGGGTAAAAGTGTATATTTAATAAATGCAAGAAAATAATTTTGAAACCCACTTTTAAAAACTTACATTTTTTAATTGGGTTGTATGATCTTAGTCTGACCGTGCTAACCAAAATCTCCTGAAGCGTGTTATTTTTCTCTCTGTCTTGCTCTAGGTGCCATTTTTTTCTCTGTCTCTCTCTCCTTGTGTCTCTCTGTCTCTGCACACTCTCTGTGTAGCTGTCTCTTTCTTTCTGCTCTATATGTGTTTTTCTGTCCCTCCACTGCCCCCCAACTTAGTCTT
Organism: Dugong dugon; assembly: GCA_030035585.1. NCBI lineage: Eukaryota > Metazoa > Chordata > Mammalia > Sirenia > Dugongidae > Dugong > Dugong dugon. Next base: position 98,527,382 of record CM057472.1, on the reverse strand, counting down.
TCTCCCTTTCTGGAGTATCCCCAGTTTCTGACTTGGAAGTGAAACCTTTACAGTTGAATTCACATGTGGTGTTTTTTTCCCTTTTTTGTTTGTTCAGTTCCTCCAGGAGTGATCCAGAATGGAGCACGGGTTCTGAGCCGAGGGATGTTTCCCGGCGTCCGGCCGTTGCCAATCACTCCCATTGGAATGACAGCAGCCATGAGGTAAGGGATGCTCTTACTGGGTCAGCCCAGCCTGAGGAGTAGGGAGGGGATCCTCATGTCCCATGGGGCCACTTCAGGGGATGAAGAGGATCAGCCTTTACCTAGTTAAGCCAATAAGAGGAACTCCCAGGGACTCCAATAAAAAAAATGCCAGTTTCTCTTCGGGTCATCAAATTATCCTGGTCTCTTGGCAAATGAAGAAATGGAGACAAGTTAAGTTTTTATTCTAAGAAACTAGGTGGAAAAAGTGAGGGGGCTGTTAATTAGTTTCTAGTGAAAGTTGTATGCAAAACTGAGTGTGCAAACTGCTTTGATAAAAGGTATATAAATAACAAGGAGCCCTTGTGGTGCAGTGGTTAAAGCACTTGGCTGCTAACCAAAAGGGCAGCGGTTCGAACCCATCAGCCGCTCCACAGGAGAAAGATGTGGCAGTCTCCTTCCGTAAAGATTTACAGCTTTGGAAACCCTATGGGACAGTTCTAATCTATCCTGTTGAGTCGGAATCAACTCAACGGCAGTGGGTTTGGTTTGGTTTGATATATAAATAATAGGTAGCATCATTCTCCTGAATCTGAGAACCAGATCAGTTACAAAGACACAGGAACTCTTCCTTGGATAAATGTCTTTCATCCATGCTTCTCATTCCAGCTTCAGAGTAGGGTCCACTGCCAGCTTAGAACCCTCACGTGCACCAGGGGCAGCTCCTCTCCATTCTTCCTGCTGCTTCTGTCCCCACTCCTGCCCTTCCATCAACCACTGCCAGACTAATTTCCTAAAAAGTGCCTTGCCAGCCTCTCTGGAAGCACCTTTCATGGCTCCTGCCACATCCCCCAACCTCCCACCCAGTCCTCCTTTCTACTTGGGCTAAGTGTTTGTTTCCTGACTGTGTCCAGTATCTGCCCATCTTGCTTATACAGTTTGCTCTGTGTAGATTCAAGGCATTGCATCCCTCAAGTCTCTTCACGAAGGTGATTTCTTCTGAATGTGCCCTCTGAGCCAGCACCAGATGAATTACGCTTTCCTATGAACCCATAACTGCCATGCTTTGTTGGATGAGTTGACCCTGTGTCATAGTAACTTCTAGATGTCTCTCTCTGTCCTCAGTGGTGAGCTCGCTGAGCTCAGGGGCTGGGATTCACCCAGTTTGTTGATGCCTCATTGCATGTTGCACAGTGCTGGGCTCAGGCTGCTGCCTTAGAAAAGACCTGTTAGACTGAGCTGCATCTCTTACAGCAACATCTGCCTTTTTTCTGTGCCTGTGGGTCAAGTTCATACCTGAAGACCATTTTGCTTTCACAGTGTCTCATGTCCCAAATGAAACCAATCCAGAAAGTCTGTTTAGCCAGGGCCTGAGGGAGATGCAAAGTTGAGCTCCCTCATGTGAATCAGCCACATAGACTTTTTCCAACCATGCGGAGTTTCTCTTGTCTTTTAAACTCTACCAGTGACCCAACGTACTTTTGGTGTCTGGGACCTGATAAGGAGGGAAGGAGGGATAGATTAGATGGATGGATATGTCTTTGGGTCGACTCTGACTTATGGTGACCTTATGTACAACAGAATGCAACATTGCCCAGCCCTGCATCGTCCTCACAATAGCCAGAGTGTTCAAGTCCATCACTGCAGCTATTATGGCGGTCCATCTCACCAAATGTCTTCCTCACCCTTGGGGGCCCTCTACTTCACTAAACATGATGTCCTCGTCTATAAATTGATCCCTCCTAATAACGTGTCCAAAGCAAGTCAAGTCAGATAGTATTCTGTTGTGATCCCTAAGCTTTTCATTGACTGATTTTTGGAAGTAGATCTCCAGGTCTTCCTTCTTAGTCTGTCTGAATCTGGAAGCTCTGCTGAAACCTGTCCACAATAGGTGATCTTGACGCTATTTGAAATACTGGTGGCATAGCTTCCAGCATCATAGCAACATGCAAGCCACCACAGCATGACAAGCTAACAGACAGACAGATGGTGAATTAGGAGGAAGATTGATAGAAATTAGGATAGTGATTGAGTTGTAACTAACCTGACACAGTGAAGCTTTCTAAAAACTTACGGGAAGGATCCTTTTCTTGTAAGTCTCCAGTATGTTTCTTGGTTACCGTTAGATCTATAATTCTTTTTGAGTTCGTATATGGTAAACCTACTTTATGAAGCTAAAACATCAGTGCCTTTGCTTGACATTGTGAAAGGGACATAGTGTGGTTTCCATTCTTTTCTTAAAATCTTTCCCATCTCACCTCCAGTTTACCTTTTTGCTTGTGAAGAATTTGAGGCTATTTTGGCATGGAGTAACTATTTTTCATTAGTGGATACTAAGTATAGGCTTCTGTTTTCTCATATTGACCACTCTTTTAGTGCTTTCAAGCATAGCTTTCAATGCGGTTCCAGCCATCCCTTGTAAGGGCACAGAAGGTCCAGGCGGAGGGGAAAGGGAAACCTAAGGGCAGGTTGGCCTTCAGCAGGAGCTGCCCTAATTAGTTTGTTACCCTCATGTCATAGCTTATCACAAATTTTGCTGATTAGTACCCTCTAGAGGCATAATTTGAGGAGCCCTGGTGGTACAGTGGTTAAAGCCCTCAGCCACTAACCAAAAGGTTAGCAGTTCAAAAGAAAGATGTAGCAGTCTACTCCTGCAAAGATTACAGCCTTGGAAACCCTATGGGGTCAGTTCTACTCTGTCCTATAGGGTTGCTATGAGTCGGACTCAACTCAATGGCAACGAGTTTAGAGGCATTATTTACAACATTGATTTTTTTTTTCCTGTTCCAATTAGAAGATAACAAAGCACTGCAGCAAAACAGTGAAGTCTTGTTTCTATTCAGAAAGTTTCCTCTCATCTCATCCAGTAAGCACCTCAATTTGGCCACCTCCAAAGTAAAAGACCACAGAACAGTTTCCAGGGCTAGACTTGTGTATCAGTCAGATCCAGTCAGGAGACAGAAACCACGCCAGGTATTAGAACAGAGAGAATTTAATATGAAGAATTGTGAAACCCGGTAGGAAGTTGTTCACCAGAAAACTGAAAGGGTAAAAAGAGAACTTAAGGTATCATGGAGATAGCAGTTACAGGAAGCAGCTACCACCTCTTGGGTTGAGGAAACAAAGGGAAGAGGTTGGAATTATTGCCCCAGGGACTCAGGCCTCTGAGTCTTGGAGCCCAAATGAGGGACCTGTGAGGCTGGCATCCAGACCTCTGAGGAGGGGGCTCCAGCAAGTGCTGGTACCTCTGAGAGAACATGAAGACGTAGGTTTTGTAAGTGTTATAAAAACAACTGACTGGGTTCAGCGGCTGCTATAGGAAGATACCGCCACTACTGGGGTGACCAGGAACCAGAAACACACAGGAAGGGGTGTGTCCCTTCTTCCTCCATCAGCTTCACGGTCTCTGTGTGGCTCCCCCTGTTGGCAGAACCTAGCATGACATATATAGCTTTGCCATAACAGATGGCAAAGCAGAAATATGACTTGCAGCGTCCCAGCCCAAGCATATAAAACAGTATGGAAGAGCCGGGTTTGGGGCTGAGAGACAATAGGTTGATAATGACACCACTTGCGTATTGTGTGTCCACTATAAACGCCTGCATAGTCTAACAAGAATGACCTTCCTGACCATCACAGCAGTGTGGAGCAGGAGCATTTCAGTAAAATGTACAACTGCAGTTTGGAGGAACTAGACAATTTCCTGTTTGCGTCAATAGAGATGACCAATGAAGAAAGCCGTTGTGCATTGTCAGTAGATCATCCAGATACCAGTTCTGGGTCTTCCATCCCCATTTCAAGGGAAATTAGGAGGGGTAGTAAGCTCTTCAGGGTTAAAGATCCTTGCTTCTAATCTCTTGGCCTCTTTATGTCCCCAGTGCCTTGCAGATAGTAGACTCTCAGATGCTTTCCGAATTAAAGCGCATGTACATAGTAACATAGGCATTTGCAAAATCAGTGTCTGGGTAAAACCCATGCAGAGGTGTTTGGAAAAAAAATCTTGTTTCGCCCTTTCACACTGATTGTAATTATTATTTTTAATTTGACCTTGTGTCAGTTGAACCTAAATTCAGCTGAAGTGGAAAAGAAAACAGTCCAACAGAGACTAGAACAACCCCGCATGTTGTCTGCCAGGCAGCGTGGCAGTGACCTAGGCTCCCGCAGGTATGCAGATGTTTATGGGGGTTGCTGCCTGGCTGAGGGAGGGCAGGGAGAGTCATCAGCACCCACTAAAGACCAATTTCCTATTCCGCTTTGTGTCTGTGTGACTCGAGCAACTTCTCCTTAAGTGAAAATGTTTGTCTTTCAGGGATTTTTTTTTCCTCCCCTCACTGCGTGGCAAAGGCCATGTTTGTTTGTCTTAACTCTGAAACTGTTATTGACATAGATGAAGTGTTACTTTTATTAGCTGATCATTACACAGCGTGTATTTGCTGGGTTCCTTTGCATATAATTATGATGTGAAATCTCCTTGTAAGAGTATCTGTCAATAGTATAATTGACTTTACGGTGTTGACTTTGTACTCAGTAACCTCAGAGATTGGCCCATCCTTAGACAGTGGAAGCCTGGTTATTTTTAAATTTGCCTGAGTGTACAGTCCTCAAGACACATTATCCTCCAAATAACAGCTCGCACGTCTTAAAGTTTTATGCCTGTGTCTTCTGCTGCTTTCCCAGGGAGATTTGTTGCGGATTACATTGAATGGGACAAATGGTTACGGCCCTAGAAGAGCTGTTTCTGGCCCTCTTGGGAAATAGCAGCCTCAGGTTTCTTACCTTTATGGGCTGCTTCTCAGGTAGAGGCCTGGGTCTGGGCCACCTTTGGTTTCAATTCTCTAGGATTTTTTTTTTTTTAAACCATCACTTCTTTTTATTTCTAAAACTTTGTCATCATCCCAAACAGAAACTCAGTACCTTAGGGCTCTTTTTGACCCAGCCTGGCCACTCAGGTGGCAGAGAGGGCGCAAATGTCCAGGGGTCACCAGAGGATTGGGAGAGAACTGATGGGAGTGGGTCCTTCATGTGTCAACTGGTTGCCATCCAGCCGATTCCACCTCGTGACGACCCCATGTGTGTCAGAATAAAACTGTGCTCCATAGGGTTGGCAGTGCTGATTTTTCAGAAGTAGATCCCCAGGCCTTTCTTCTGAGGTGTCTCTGGATGGACTTGAACCATCAACCTTTCAGTTAGCATCCCAGCACATTAACCACTTGTACCACCCAGGGACTCACATGGCATCAGGCCCCAGAGATTACATGCACGCTCTCAGGAGCCAAGTTTCCTTTGTCTATATCCTGTAGCTTTGTGATCTTGGGCAACACACCTGGGTTTCTCATGAGGAAAATAGTACCTGCTTTATAGGTTGTTAGGGTAAACACACAGTTATGTACCTGGCACGTGGTAAGCACCATGCGAGTATTTGATAATTTGGAGAGCCTGGTGCCTTCATCCAGCCTATCCTCTATGAACCTTCCCTGGTCCTCTTCCTTAGCACTTTCGGAGAAGGCTTAGATTGAGCTTCTTAATGCCACCTCCAACCAGTTGCCATGCAGTCAACACCGACTCATGACGCCCCAGTGTATGTCAGAGTAGCACTGTGTTCCATAGGGTTTTCAATGGTTGGTTTTTCTGAGGAGCCTCCACGTGGACTTGAACTCCTAACCATTTAGTTAGCAGCCAAGCGTGTTAACTGTTTGTACCATCCAGTGTAAACTTGTGGTGAAGCCATTGGTTTTGAGGAGTGATGGCCATCATCTGGAGTACAAGTCTACACTACAGCATGTTATCAAATTACAATAAAGTTCTATCTAATCACCACCTAGCCGCTCTCACCCCTACGGCTGTTTTAATTTTATTTGGATCTCCAGGGATCGCAGTGAAACCTGAAATTCCCACGGAACATGAAGCAAGTCAGGAATTAATGGTCCTTATTATAATACAACCCTTAGTCTGTCCGTTTGTCATACTGTGAGGGCTTGCGTGTTGCTGTGATGCTGGAAGCTATGGCACCGGTGTTCAAATACCAGCAGGGTCACCCATGGTGGACAGGTTTCACCTGAGCTTCCAGACTAAGACAGACTAGGAAGAAGACAAAGAAGCCATGGTGTTTTCAGTAGCCTCATTTGCATGCAAAAGCTAGGTGATGAATACGGAAGACTGAAGAATTGACACCTTTAAATTGTAGTGTTGGTGAAGAATATTGACTACACTGTGGAGTGCCAGAAGAACAAACAAATCTGTCTTGGAAGAAGTACAGTCAGAATGCTCCTTAGAAACGAGGATGGCAAGACTTCGTCTCACATACTTTGGACATGTTATCAGGAGGGACCAGTCCCTGGAGAAGGACATCATACTTGGTAAAGTAGAGGGTCAGCGAAAAAGAGGAAGACCCTCAACAAGATGGATTGGCACAATGGCTGCAGCAGTGGAGTCAAGCATGACAAGGATCATGAGGATGGCGCAGGACTGGGCAGTGTTTCCTTCTGTTGTACATAGGGTCACTATGAGTCAGAACTGACTTGACTGCACCTAACAACAACAATTGTAATACAAAAAGTTAATTCTCATGGTCATGTCAAACTAGAGTCATCAGGAAAATCCATCTATCAGCCTAAGATCTGCTCCTAGTCTTCTTTATCTTTGCCCTTGAGAAGGTATTTGTAAGAAGAGTTCAGGAAGTCAGCAACCTTCCATATTAAGATAGGGTGTAGTCTGATTATGCAACTTGAGGGAGAATTTTGCCATTGATTTTTTTAAATTGTATTTGTTTGGATTTTTAAAACCAGTCACCTACTGACCTTTGTCATCTGGAATTGTTGTCTTTGAAAGCAGTTCTAAAACTTAGTATTAGATTATGCTTTGTGGCGGGAGGGAGAGGGGAAAATACAAAAGGAATGGGTTTGAGGAAAAAGGTCAAAAGAAAACCAGGGGCAGAGCATGCCCTTGAGTCCTCATCTGACCCCCCAGTTTCAGTAAGCAGTTGCTATGAGTTGGAATCAACTCTATGGCGATAGGTTTGTTTTTGTTTGTTTTGATTTGTTTTTGACTTCTGGTCCAGCAATATAAGCAAGACCAGAGATCTTAGTGTATGAAATTTGATCAGCATCCTACAGTTGCTCCTTATGTTTCAAATCTGTTGCACTGGTTAGTCTTTGAAAGCCCTAGTGGCTCTTTTTTCTATAGTATCTAAAAATCCTCTGAACTCCTGGTCATTCTGGACTCTGTCAAATGCAAAACAGTTCCTGGTGAAACAGAGTTTTAGGATCATTCCTCTTTATGTTCTGTGATCCAGCACAAAGACGGAATCACATTCACCTCAGCAGTTTAGGACAACCATTCCATTTGCAGCTCAGCTCATGGGAGAAAATTGTGGTCTCCCTGGAGCTGACCACTGAGGCAGAGCTCCTGGGGTTGGTGGACCAATATGTGTCCCAGGAAGAACTCTCTGGCCACAGCGGTCATCTGAGACCCCTGCTTGACCTCTGCTACTGTGCATCCACGAGATTGCAGAATTCTAGAATCTTTGTTCTTGTCAGGCGCTTTCGAGTTGGCTTCAGCTCATAGCAGCCTCATGCACAGCAGAACAAAATGTTGCCCAATGCTCACAGTAGTAAGAATGTTGGAGCCCATTGTTGCAGCCACTGTGTCAGGCCATCTCATTGAGGGTCTTCCTCTTTTTACGTTGACACTCTATTTTACCAAGCATGATGTCCTTCTCCAGGGATTTGTACCTCCTGATAACGTCCAAAGTAAGCGAGACAAAGTCTTGTCATCCTTGCTTCTAATGAGCATTCTAGCTGTCCTTCCACAAGGACAGATTTGTTGTTCTTCTAGCAGTCCATGGTATATTCAGTCTTCAATTGCTTCAATTCTTCTTCAGTCTTCCTTTTTTATTGTCCAACTTTCGCATGCATATGAGGTGATTGAAAAGACCATGGCTTGGATCGGGCTTCATCTTTATTTTATACCTAAGATTCAGGTAGACTTAGACTGGATTTCATTGAAGATGTTGGGAAGAACTGTAAACTCATAAGTTAAACTAACCTAAGTGACTTCCCTCTCCCAGGTAGAACTTGACACTTGGTTAAGAAATAATCTTATACTTTTATTAAACTTCTATTACACCATCTACTGCATGCTCTTCCATAGCAATCCTCATCCTTCTTTGTAGTGTTAATCTTCCTCTCAGTTTCTCGGGCTACTCTCTTTTTTAAGTATATTTTTATTTTGTGATATTTAATTAATCTTCCCTGAAAGGAAACCACAATCCAAATTTTGTTATTTACTTTTTCCGTGCTTTTAAAAGTACTCTTGCTATCCCTAAACAATGTATTATTTTGTTTTGCTTTTGAGTTTGATATAAATGAAATGATACTATATGTATTCATTTCTGACTTGCTTTTTATTTAACTCATTATTAAATGTATCCATTTTGCTGCATGTAGCTTTTATTGAATCATTTTCACTGCTATATAATATTCCATTATGCTAATATTCCAGTGTTTTTTGTTTTTTGTTTTTTTTTTTTTAAGATATTTGGATCATTTATAGTTCTTTTGCTGTTACAAACAATACTATGATGGAAATCCTTGTACATGTCTCCAGATTTCATTTAAGATACCTGTTCAGGAGTGGAATTGTTGTATTGAAGGGTATGTACATGCTCAGCTTTACAAAAACCTATAAAACCAAACCAATTGCTGTCAAGCTGATAACAACATGTGACAACACCATGTGTGTCAGAGTAGAACTGTGCTCCATAGGGTTTTCAATGCCTGGTTTTTCAGAGGTAGAACTCCAGGCTTTTCTTCCGAGGCATCTCTAGGTGGACTCGAACCTCCAACCTTTTAGTTAACAGCTGAACACGTTAACCATTTGCACAACCCAGACACTCCTCAACTCTACAAGGTAATGCCAAATCATTTTCCAAAGTGCTTGTATCAGTTTACACTCCCACCAGCAGTTCCTGTTGCTCTGCATCCTAACATACATTTGGAATTGTCATACCTTGTATTTCAACCAACCTAGTAATGGTATCTCATTATGCTTTAATTTGCATATCCTTTGTTACTAAAGATGTTGCACAGTTTTCATATATTTAATTGGCTGTTTAAATGTGTTTGTTTATGGATTGCCTGTTCAACATTTTGCTCATTTTTCTATTGAACTGTTTCTCCTTTTCTTACCTTTATAGAAGTTGTTTACATATTCTAGCTATAGTCCTTTATTGCCTGTATGTGTTGCAGATAACTTCTATAAGTTTTGGCTGGTCTTTTCACTCCCTTTAGTAGTATCTTTTGATGAACAGAAGTTCTTAATTTTCATATTTATCAATCACATTTCTCAGTCTTTTTCTTTATGAAAGCTGGTGTTTTATTTAAAAAAAAAAATCTCCATACTCCAAGGTGTGTAGTCACATGTAGTTTATTCTAAAAGATTTAAAGTTTTCCCTTTCACATTTAAGTCTGTTATCCAACTGGAGTTAATTATTTGTATATGGTATGAGGTGGAGATCCATTTACATTATTTTCCATATGGGTAATCATTATCCCAGCCTCACTTACAAAATTGTTCCTCTTTTCCCAGCTGATGTGAAGTTCCAGTTCTTATCAGTTTTCTTTACATATGTGGGCTTATTTTGGAGATCTTTTTACTATTTTATATTTGGCTTATCCTGGTGGTTGATACTATTTCATATTTGTATTGCCCTGTGGTAATGCCACACTGTCTGAATTATTTTAGCTTTATAGAAAGTCTTAAATCTAGTAGCTCAGGTCTGGGGTGCCATGTTAATGATTTACAATTCATATGATGTTTGCTCTTGGTATTTTGGTAAATATCATTTATCGTAATGAAAAAAATTATTGCTAATTTTCTAGGATAGTTTATCATAAATGGTTACTGAATACGTTAGAAAAAAAAAAAAGTCAAAAGGTGGCATGGCATCTGACCTCGTCTAACCTTACAAAATGGAGGAAAGAGAATCAAGATCTTCAGTCCAAGGCATAATGATTCCTGTGAGGTGGAGATCAGACATAATCCCTCTCTCCAACCTTTTTAGCAATTCTGACACCAGCCATCCCTCCCACGGCACTCTTTTCTTCTCTGCTGGGCTCAATAATTCATCGCAGTGGCCACATAGAACTCACAGACCATATTCACAGTTATGGGGTTTATTACTGAAGTAACAGGTTACAACTCAGGATCAGGAATGACTCAGGATTTAGTTCTGCAGTCAGGACAGCTTCTTCTCAGCTGTGCCCAGAGGCAGACCTCTCTCTGGCCCCTTAGCCTTCAGCCTGGCCTCTGCTCTGCTCAGGCAAGTGTTACAAAGCTCTTTAGCTCTACCAGTAGGGGCCCAGAAGCACCCCACTCCTCCAGGAAGCCTTGGCCTGAAGGTGCTCAGCTCTCTTGCTCCTTGGGTCATCAAGACTAGCTCCACCAGGGGCCCAGAGGCACCCAACTCTGCAAGGAAGCCTCCTTCCCAAAGGTTCTCAGCCCTTTTGCTCTGTGGGTCAGCCCGCCCACTGTAGCCTCCTTGCTCTGTGGGCCAAGAAGCCCACTGGGCTGCCTTGCACTGGTCTCCTGATTCTGTTGCCACTATTTCTTTGCCACAGCTTCTCACCATCTTACATTGTCTCCAGTATTACAGCTCTCTGTCTGTTTTCTGGGTCTGGGAGTTTCTCAGCTCAGGGACCCCAGGTCCAAAGGACACACTCCACTCCTGGTCCCCTCTCTGCTCTGGGATTCGCTCCCTTTTTAAGCCTAGTGGGATGGCAAAACTGACCAATCCACTTATTAGGGTTCCATGCACCTTATTTGCATTCTTAGCAGGCTGTCCAGTCCCCTTGGTGGGCCACAAACACCTTATTTGCATAGTACCACCCAATCATTATGTGGGGAGTTATAAAACCATGCATGGCTAAAAGGGCCATATTAAGTAATTCACTGCACCACAGAATTTCATCCAAAAATTTTTTTGCATCATTAAAGATAACTATAAAATTTTTCTCTTTCATGATTTCACTGTGAAGCTAGTTATAAATTTCCCAAGTTTGAAAAAAAAAAAAACTTGCATTCCTGAATATATTTGCTAGTGATACATTATATTTTTTATAGATTACAAGAGTTGGTGCGCTAACTCATAGTTTATGTAAAGAGTTGGTGAGCTAATGCATAGTTTATGTATGAATTTGTCATTATTTTTCATGCTCCATGTTTCTCTAGTGCTATCTTTTCCTTGTCTTAGTGTCAAGATTACATTAACCTCACAAAATGAGTTAAAGAGTAGTCACTCTTTTTTCTATGTCTCTGAGTTTACGTAAGATTGGAATTATCTGTTCTTTGATGTTTACTGGAACTTGCTTGCAGAACAGTCTGGTTTTGGTGTTTTCTGTGTGGGGTCAAATTTAACTGTTCTTTTAATTTATTGATAGGATTGATTATAGGACAACATATTTGGCTTCTTTTTTAATCCATTTTGGTATTTGTCCATTTCACTTCAGTTTTCAAGTATGTTGGCATACAGTTATTCGTAACATACCTTGTCACCTCTTTAAATATCTACTGCATTTGTAGTTGTGGGGTTTTTGTTTGTTGTTTGTTTTTGCTTATCACTTGTATCATCTCTCTTTTTTGTTGATTAATCTTGCCAGACATTTTTGTGTGTGTGTTTTGCTTTTTTCCTCCCCGAAAGAATGAACTTTTTTTTTTAATCTATTTTGCATTTTGTTTTTTTTGTTTCAGTTTTGTTTTGCATTTGTTCTCTATTTTATTGATTTCTACTTTTTTAAATAATTTCCTTTCCACTTTCTTTGACTTTATTCTCTTCTAAGTTGTCTAGATTGGATACTTTTCAACCTTTGTTTTTCTAAAAAAAGAGCTTTAAAGTTATAATCTCCCTCAAATTGCTACTTAGTTGCATCCCATAAATTGTGATATCTCTTATTTTCATTTTTAAATGCAAACTTTTCCAGTTTTCTTTGTGATTTCTTTTTTGATCCATGGATGTTTTTAGAAATGTATTTTCAACCCTAAAGGAAAGGGATTTTTTTTTTTTTTTTTTTTTTTTTTTTAAGTTACCGCCTCAGCATTGATTATTAACTTCAATGTACCGTGGTCAGAGAATTTATCTGTAAGATGCTACTTCCTTGAAATTGGTTGAGACTTGCTATATGGTCTAGTATAATTTAATTTTTATTAATATTTCATGTACACTTCAAAGGAATATGCCCTCTCCATTATTAGCACATATTCCATATTTGTCCATTAGATCATATCTTCTGCATACTAACTGTGCATGTGCTTGGTGTGGACAGTGAGACGGAAAGAAACAGAGAAAGAAACCACAAGCTTGATCAATTGAATACTGAGAGTGATGTATTAACATCTCCCATTACAATGTGGAGTTGACATCTTCTCCTCTATAGCTCTTTAAATTCTGGCTCTTTATATTTTGAAGCTATCTAATTAGAAGTATCCATGGTTTAAACTGTTATATCTTCCTGGTGAAATGAACCTTTATGAATATTTAATGATTTTCTTTATCTATAGTAATGATTTTTTGCCGTATCGTCTATCATATCTGGTTTTAATACAGCCATACCAGCATGATGCAACATTTTCCATTCTTTTATTTTTAACCTTTTTTTAAAATTCTTGATAATGATCTTTTCCTTTTAGCTGAAGATTTTTTGCCCATTTTTTATTGATATATTTGGATTCATTTCTGTCATCTTATTTTATATTTCTGTTGGTCTTAATTTTTTCTGGTTCTTTTTCCTTTCTAGCATTATTTTAAATTGATTGAGATTCTCCCACTCCTTATTCCACTTTTTTTTCCTTCTAATGGTTGAAAAATTATATATTCTGTTTCTCTTCTTTTAATGCTGATCCTAGAAATTTTACCATGACTGTTTTAAAAAGTTAATCAATATCCTTTTGATCAATACAGGGCCCTTGGAATACTTTAACTCCAGTTCCTTTCTCCTCCCAACTGATATATGCTATATTTGTCAAGTACTTTGGTTCTCTTTTGGTTTCTGTTTTCTTTAAGCCATTTAGTCATGATTATTATTGTTTTGTACGGTCAGTTCTTATTTACATTTTCTTTGCTTATCATTTCTTTTTACATCTCAGACCTTCCTTTTTGGATTATTTTTTTCTTTTTCCTAAAATATATTCTTAAGAAGTTCCTATTGTGAGGGTCTGCCTCTTGTGTAAAGTCCTGAATTTTTGGTCTAAAATATGTATTTTGCACTCATTCTTGAAAGGTGGTTTTGTTGGATATGATATTTTAGGTTGACGTGTTTTTTTTTTTTCCTCTCAGCTCTTTGAAAATATTGTTCTGTGTTCATCAGCTTTACTTGTTTTGTCTTCACTGTTGCTTTTCTTTAGTTGATATGGTTTCTTTGTATTTATCCTGCATGGAATTTGTTAGACTTCTAAATCTGGAGATTGGCATCTTTCATCAAAACGAGAGGAGTCTCAGCCATTTTCATGTACTGGATCATCCCCATTTTTTCTTTTCACTCTGGAGCTCCACTTAGATTTATATTGGATCTTCTTATGCTCCATATTGTCCAACCTTTCTTCCATATTTTCCATCTCTCTCTGTATCTCTCAGCTGCATTTTAGGTAATATTTCCAGATCTTTCTTAACTAGTTTTTCTCTTCAGCTCCATTGAGTTTTTTTTTGTTTGTTTGTTTGTTTTTAATTTCAGGGACTGTGTGTTTTCATTTCTAAAAATTCTTTTTGGTGCTTTCTGAAATAGGCCTGCTTAGTTTTAATAGTCTGTTCCTTTCTTTTATTTTTTAATTCCCTCCTTTATTTCTTTAAACACATTTTACATTCTGTATCTAATTTTTTCATTATTTTCAGTCTTTGCAGTTCAGATTCTATCATATCCTTTGCTTTTGTTACCTTGCTTATGGTGACTAATTTCCTGTTTGTTCAATGATTTTTGATTATGAAGCTGTGTTTCTTGAAATCTTATCTCTGGGAATTCTTTGTGGCTTGAGTTTAAAATATGTTCTTCCTGAAAGAATTTTCATTTTCTTCTAGTAGGCACCATTGGGCACTTGAAATTAAATTTAGCCTGGGGTCTTTTGGGCCATACTGTTAGTAGAATTCTAGCCTGGCACCCATAAGACTTCTGTTTTGTGGTTAAGAATTCTCAGGGGAGGCTCCCCCACCCCCTGCCCCATTCATTGTAGAGCCAAGATTAAGGCTGACATTTATCTCCATTATCTGCCTGTGAGGGGCATTACTTTTCCCTTGAACCTCATTTGAGGCTGTCATCCTTCAGGAGCCCTGGTTTTATACATGGCATTTTTATGTTTAGATGTTTCTAATGACTTGTTTCCTGGTGGGTGTGGTGATTTTAGATGATAGCATCTACTTGAATATCTGCTTCAGTTTAATCTGTGGAAACCCTAATGGGCTAAATTAGGGGTACTTTCCTCCAGAGAGGAAATTTCTCCTGGGATCCTAAAGAGACCAACATACCTGAGGCCACTTTAACATCCTTTAAATGGCCACAGTAATCATGGAGCTCCCAGACTCAGTCTTCCTGCCACATCCTCTCACATAAGTTTGGCCTCTTGTCCCAGTGCTGGTATGGGCATTTGCTTAAGGGAAACCCTAGCTTTCTTGGTTGCCTACTGCTCCATTTCAGGTTTTTTCTCTTTATTTTATATTTATTTTTCTCATTTATGTGTTTGAGGTATATATGGATATGTATGTGGGTCTCTTGAGATTCCCCTTATTTTCTAGTGAGCCCAGCAATGCCTTAAAGATAAGTTGCTTTACTTTATCTAGCTTTTAAGTATTATATTTGGAAGCGTGCCTTCCGAAGTCCCCTCTGCCACCCTGCTGAAAGTGGAAGACTCTGGTCATATCTTCCAGGTCTTTCTACCTAATGGTTGGCTCTAGACAGAAGACTGTACTACCTCCAGCCCACTGCTTCTACAACCCCATTCATTCAGTCTGCTTTTTTTCACACTTGCAAAAGATCAGAGTCCTCAAGTAAATCCCTTGGGAGGTTGACTTTACTCTAGATAGCAGCCTCTAGGTTTAAAGCCATTGGTTCCAGAGAAGACCCTAGTGTACCAGGTAAAAGATGGAGGCAACACATATTGATTATACTGTAATGGAACAATTAATTAACTGGTACAGAAAACAGCAAAATGGCCACGTCTAATCACAAGCTTTACCTTAACTTGCTGATTGAAAGCATTGCTCTTTCTCAGCCTGAACTAATGTGATTTCTCACTTTTTATGTTCAGTATTTCCCATCTCTTTAATACAAGAATTAATATCAGGTTTATATGAGAGATTAACAGCATGTGGTTTTGTTGAGCCATGTGCTTCAACTCTTAGAGGCCTAGTAAACCGGAGTGACTTTAATTTATGCTAATGTATGATAATTGTAAGTATCTTTACATGTAAATTCAGCTAAAACTGAAGAATTGCAGGGATTTAAAATGCATCCCATGTTCATTCTGATGAATGATTTTTGAGGAGATGGTTTGGAATTCACCTTCCAACATGCTCACGATGGCTGGTTTCTTCCTTGTAAGCGTTTGGTTTCCAGTAATGACAACCTAGAAAGATGTGGCAGTCTGCGTCCATAAAGATTACAGCCTTGGAAACCCGATGGGACAGTTCTACTCTGTCCTGTAAGGTTGCTGTGAGTCGGAAGCGACTTGATGGCGATGGGTTTTGGGTAATGACAACCCCTGCAGGTTTGACATCAAGTTACTGCAGCTGGCTTGCACCATCATGAATGACATTGTGTCACCCTGTTAATAATTGAAGGTGCTTGTCACTTCCTGCTGAGTTTTTATGTATAATTTACGGATTATGAGCCCATTCTAATATCTCAGGGAAAGTTAATTTTATCAAATGACAAAGAGATACGTTTATAGTTTAATTCTAACTCCCTGAGGTTACATCTGTATACCTGTTTTCATCAAGAAATATTGTCAACGGGTGTATTGGTTTCCTGTCTTCATCACAGCAAACTTCCTTCCTCTAGGGGTACAGGGAGACATTTCAAAGTACTGTTTGAACCGTCATTGAGGACCACCTGGGCCTCCTTGGACAAGACACGGAGCTCTCTGTGTTTTAGTTTGTTTCTCTGTAAAATGGTTGTGCGAGGCCAGTGTTCCAGCGCGTGGGATGTAGAACCATATGGCGTGCAGTGTGATCGAGGAAGTCCCAGACACCCTGCACTATGTAACACAGAATCACAGGCTGTGAAAGTGGCTTTCTTTTCTCATTTCCTTTCATTCATCTCATCTCTTTAAGAAAGTCTTAGTTTGGACAAACAAAATAACCAGTTGCCATTGAGTCGACCCTGACTCATGACAACCCCGTGTGTGTCAGAGTAGAACTGTGCTCCATAGGGCTTTCAACAGCTGATTTTACCAGTTAACATAATAATAATGTTGACACGACTTGTACAAGGAAAGGTCATGGAGTCTCCATAGACACATCCAAACTCCCTGCGGGACTGAACTGCTGGACGGAGGGCTCTGGGGACCATGGTCTCGGGGAACATCTAGCTCAATTGGCATAACACAGTTTATAATGACAGTGTTCTACATTCTACCTTGGTGAGTAGCGTCTGGGGTCTTGAAAGTCTGTGAGCAGCCATCTAAGATATTCTACTGGTCTCACTCCTTCTGGAGCAAGGGAGAATGAAGAGAACAAGATACACAGAAAGGATTAGTCCAAAGGACTAATGGACCACAGCTATCACGGCCTCCACCAGACTGAGTCCAGTACTGCTAGATGGTGCCTGGCTACCACTGACTGCTCTGACCGGGATCACAACAGAGGGTCCTGGACAGAGCCAGAGAAGGATATAGAACAAAATTCTAACTCACCAAAAAAGACCTAATTTACCGGCCTGACAGACTGGAGAAACCCCAGGAGTATGGCCCCCAGACACCCTTTTAGCTCAGTGGTGAAGTTACTCCTGAGGTTCACTGTTGAGCCAGGGATTGGACAGCCCCATAAAACAAATGGGACTAATGAGGCACAGCAGTCCAGGAACAAGGACTAGAAGGCAGGAGGGGACAGGAAAACTGGTGATAGGGAACCCAAGGTTGAGAAGGGACAACGTTGACATGTCACGGGGTTGTTAACCATTGTCATAGGGCAATATGTGTACTGACTGTTCAACGAGAAACTATTTGTTCTGTAAACCTTCACCTAACGTACAAAAAAGAAGAATTATCTATGGGAGATCAAACTGACAACAGCAACTCAGAAGGGTTGATGGGAGGCCTAGGGGGCAGTGAGTTGAAGATAATGGTGATGGAATAACTTGGAAAAGGATAGTGAGAACAGCAGCACAACTGGAAGAATGTAATCGATGTCACTGAATTGTACATGTAGAAACTTTTGAAATGGTGTAACTTTGGCTATGTATATTTTCACCAAAAAAAAAAAGGTGGAGGAGGGAGAGTGTTGGCATGTTGTGGGGTTGTTAACCAGTGTCATAAAACAATGTGTACTATTTAATGAGAAACTATTTGTTCTGTAAACCATCTAATGTACAATAAAAAAAAAATAAAAAAAGAAAGAGTTTAGTTCTAGTGTGTTTTAGTTTTAGCAACTCTCTAGTACTTGTTTATGGAGCCCAGGTTGAGCAGTGGTTAAGAGGTACAGATGGTAACCAAAAGGTTGGCAGTTCAAATCCCCAGCCTCTCCTTGGAAACCCTATGGGACAGTTCTACTGTGTCGTATAGGGTCGCTATGAGTCAGAAGTTGACAGCAGCGGGTTTAATACTTGTCTGGGTCGTTGGTGGTCCAGTGGTAGAATTCTCGCCTTCCAAGTGGAAGACCTGGGTTTGATTTCATGATCAGTGCATCTCATGTACAGCCACCACCCATCCATCAGTGGAGGCTTGCATGTTTCAACGGAGCTTCTAGACCAAGATTGACTTGGAAGAAAGGCCTAGCAGTCTACTTCTGAAAATCAGCCAGTGAATACTCTATGGATTGCAATGGTCCAGTCACAACTGATCATGGAGATGGTACAGGACTGGGCAGCATTTAGGTCCATTGTGCACGGGGTTGCCATGACTCAGGGGCCAACTCCATGGCAGCTAACACTAACATCAGCAATGCTTGCATATCCCCACCGTTTAAGAAAGAAGTTCTCAGGCTCCAAACCTTTTCTTCTTGCAGTAGCATGAAGCTAAAATTTAATATCATTGCTTAGGTTCTAGTGTGTTTTCTCCCCAAACTATTTATTTTTAAAGTTTTCAGACCTACAGAAATGCGGAAACAATAGCACAATGAACACCATATGCCTTTCACACTAAGAGCTAACTTTTTGCAACGCTTGCTGTATTTCTTCCTTGGTTGCTGTCACAGTTCTCCCACTTTCCATCTCCCTTTCCATATATGATGTGAGAGGAATCATATACCACTTAACTATGGTAGTGAAGGTAAATCATAAGCACCATGTATTAAAAAATAAGGATTCAGAACTTTTTTTCTAAGCCAGACCTTAGTCCAGCTTATCATCCAAGTATAGTTGGGTTCACTCAAACTTTTTAATACTAGTTCAGTAGATGAATTGTTTTTGTCTGGTTTTACCTTAAACAACAAAGATCAAGAACACCGTAACACGAGGTTTTCATTTGCTTTTAATCGTTATTAATAGCTAGTTGTGCAATTAATTGTATTTATCAAATTTTATAATCTGGTAACACCTCAAAGTGATCTTTTCTCAGCCACTTTTATACACCCAAGACAGAGCCAAGAAACAGAATTCTGCAGAAAACAGGTATCCCTGAGACCATTCCCCAAAGCTCAGGGGCTGTGTTGAAGGCAAGCCCTGAGGAAATCCTCTTTAGGGCTCTTTACTCTCACTTTATGCTCCATCCCCATAAGCCTCCTTACCCACAATAGAAAGAAAAAACCAGACTTCTTGGGCAAGCATGCCACAGCAACAGGAAGTGGAAGTGAACCAGCTGACAGCAAGAGAGAAGACCAGGTAAAACTTATCGAGCGCCATGAAGACCCATCCTCCATGCTCAGAGCTTTGCATTTAATCCCCACACAGCCCTGTCAGGTAGAACAGTCTGCTCAAGGTCACGGATAAACAAGACAAGGCTGGGATGTGAGCACAGGTCTGTCTGACTCGAAAGCCAGGCTCTTTCTATGAGGATGGTGGAGGGCTGCGGATCTGGGAATCACAGAACCTAGGATACAAGCTGGAATCCTTCTGGAGCCTGCTGGGACTTACGTGTGCAAAGGCATACATTACAGTTTTGGGGGTTTATCGTGATGATCTGGAGGAACCTTGGTGGTGTTAGCTGCCGTCAAGTCAGCCTCTGACTCGTGGCGACCCCCCGTGCACAATGGAACGAAACACTGCCCAGTCCTGTGCCATTCCATGTTCAGTTGTAGATAGGACCATTGTGATCCATAGGATTTTCATTGGCTGTTTTTCAGAAGTAGATAGCCAGCCCTTTCTTCCTAGTCCATCTTAGTCTGAAAGCTCTGCTGAAATCTGTTCAGCATCATAGCAACACGCAAGCCTCCAGTTGACAGACAGGTGGTGGCCACACATGAGGCACATTGGTCAAGAATCAAAGCTGGGTCTCCCGCATGGAAGGCGAGAGTTCTACCACTGAACCATCCCCTATCCCTTGAGGCTTCTGGCAAATGTTAAATTTAACAGTTTTGCTGGTGGACATTACGGGGGGGGATTCTCATCACCAGCTTCAATTTAGCCAAGTACCACAGGCCCTGGAACACCCAGAATGGAGGAGGGTCTGTGACCTCTCTCCCTGCTACACCGTTTGCATTGGAGCCTTGCCTCTCCTTCCCATGCACTTTCTGTGTGGGCTGCAGCTGGGTCTCTGTGAGCCTTCAAGGCCCACAGAGGTGGCAGGAGGGAAGGAGGAGGGGCTTGCTATGGCATCTCATTGGTGGAGCTGGACCCCAGAGCCTTCCCCCTGGTACTGTATCCTCAGGGAGTGCCTAGTAAATTGTGATGGTAGAGAGCCACTGTCATCTTCCCAGACTTCATCCTCTTTGCCACATGATTCCATCTTTTCTTATACTTCCTCAGTATATCTGTTGAGTGCCCACCGCTTGCCGGGCCAGTGGTAGCCACTGGGGACACAGCAATGTCTGGGCCCTGTCTTGTGGAACTAACATGCTAGCAGGAAGCACCGAGATTGAAGGAGTTCTTGCACAGTTTCTAGTGATGGTAGAGGAAGTCCTGATGGCATAATGGTAAGTGCTCAGCTGCTAACCAAAAGGTTGGCTGTTCGAACCACCAGTGGCTCTGCAGGAAAAGGACCTGGTGATCTGCTTCTGTAAAGATTACAGCCACGAAAACCCTATGGGGCCCTTCTACTCTGTCATATGGGGTCACTATGGGTCAGAATCGACACAGTGGTACCCAACAATGATGGTAGTAAGTGCTGTCTGCAGAGGGAAAGTCAAAAGAGTGCACACAGTTGGAGTCATCCAGGAAGGAAAAGTGTGGTCATGTTCCCCAGATCTGTTAGAAGGGTATCATCAGGCAGGTAAGCTTGCGGGAATCGGGGCTGACATGTGCAATAGGACGCTCCTCACCCCTGCCCGTATCCTTCGGCCCTGTGTCCAAAGTCAGATGCCACATCTCCCACAAAACTTCCCTGGAGCCTTCCCTCTGTGGTCTCCAGCTCTAAGTAACCCTCCCCTCCTCTGAGTATGCATCCCTCTGGTTTCCACCTCCCCTGAACACCTACTGTGTGCCAGGCCCAGTCAGGAGGACAGCTGCAGTGTCCCCCCACAGAATGGAGGGCCCGGCCAGGACTCAGCATCATAACCATAGCTCGTACGCCAGGTACTGATCCAGACACCTTCAGGCATTCGTTCGTGTCCTCATCCGAACAGCCCCGTGGGACATAATTATTCCCACTTTGCAGCTAAGCAAGCACAGGGAAGACCAGTACATTACCCAGACATAAAGACACGAAGAAAATAATCACAGGTGTGGTGAATGCTGTGGGGTCCTGATAGAAATGTATAATGGGGGGACCTAAAAAGAAAACAGTCGTCAAGTCAATTCCATCCCATGGCCGAGGAAAACGTTGCTTCACAGAGTTTTCAATGGCTGATTTTTAGAAGTAGATCACCAGGACTTTCTTCTGAGGCATGTTTGAGTAGACTCAAAACACCAACTTTTCGATTAGTAGCCAAATATTGTAACACTTTGCACCATCCAGGGACTCCAACAGGGGACCAAGTTATAGGGAAATCAGGAGAGTGGGAGTCAGTCTGATGATGTAGTTAAGTGCTCGGGCTTAAGAATCTCACAGATCCAACCCCAGTACTTATTAGCTGTGTGATTTTAAGTAAGTTACTTAATTTCTCCAGAACTCGCTTCCAGTATCTGTAAATTAAGGATGTAGCTATCCACTTTATAGAGTTAGAAGCAATCACATATGCAGACTGAGCACAGTGCCCAGCCAGTTATGAGTTCAGTAAATAGTAGCTTATTGCTCTTTAGTCTGTGATGTGACTGTGACTTACTTCTGTTTGAGACTGTAAGCATCTTTGTGACGGTGTCTGTATCGGAATCGACTTTGTCAGCCTCCCCCGGGACCCTTCCCAAGGTCATGAATTTGCATGATGTGTTTAGTGAATGTTTGTGGAATGAATGAATGAGCAAGGAGGTACGTGAGTGAATAACTGTCACCACATGGCAGGTAGCTCTGCTGAACGTGGATTTAGTCTTCTGACCAAAGGCTCCTGATATAGCGGCTCTAGAAGAGAGTGTGCTTTTTTCTCTGGAGTGCCCAGCCAGCACCTGGCCGTGTTGGCGCGTCTGTGGGAGCAAAGGCTTGATTCCTGCATTTTAATCTGAGAGATTGAGCTTCCAGCCCTGTCACTTTAGGCAGAGAGTTGTTAAGACATCTCATCCACACAAATCATGTGCAGATGCCACCGGTGATGGGGGAGAAGCAGGGATGAGTTAGGTATTGGGATTTAGGACCCTGTCTTCAAAGCAGATCACCCATTGCCCCTCAGTTTCTGAACAGCTGGATTTACATTGAAGGAGTTGCTGTTGGAATGCGGGTGGGCGGCTGGTGTCTCCTCCATCAAACCCCAAAACCAAACCCATTGCCGTGGAGTTGATTCTAACTCCTGACGACGCCATGCGTTACGGAGCGAGCTCCATAGGGTTTTCTTGGCTATAATCGTTACAGAAGCAGATCATCAGGCACCGCTGGGTGGGTTTGAACCACCAACCTTTAAGTTAGTAGTCGAGCACCAACCATTTGTGCCACCCAGGGACCTTTGTGTCTCCATGAGAGGATGTTTAATCTGTGTCCCCTTTGTGTCTCCCACCCCTGCCCACTGTCTCTGCCTGCAGGAACGGCATCACCAGCTGCCGGATGCGGACTGAGAGCGAGCCGTCGTGCGGCTCCCCAGTGGTCAGCGGCGACCCCAAGGAGGATCACAACTACAGCAGTGCCAAATCCTCCAATGCCCGGAGCTCCTCCCCAGCCAGCGATTCCATCTCCTCCTCCTCGGCCGACGACCACTACGAGTTTGCCACCAAGGGCAGCCAGGAGGGCAGCGAAGGCAGCGAGGGGAGCTTCCAAAGCCACGAGAGCCACAGCGACACGGAGGAGGACGACAGGAAACACAGCCAGAAGGAGGCCAAGGATGCCCTGGGAGACAGCGGCTACGCGTCCCAGCACAGGAAGCGGCAGCACCTGGCCAAGGCGAGGAAGGTCGCCAGCGACACGCTGCCCCTCAAGAAGAGACGCACGGAAAAGCCGCCTGAGAGCGACGACGAGGAGGTGAAGGAGGCGGCGGGGTCGCTCCTGCACTTGGCGGGGATCCGGTCCTGTCTGAATAACATCACCAATCGGACGGCAAAGGGGCAGAAAGAGCAAAAGGAAACCCCAAAAAATTAAAAACAAGTCACCGATTTGTTTTGAACTTCCGGCCATTTGGTTTCAGCATGTCAGGAGATTTCTAATGATTTGTGGCAATATCAGCAATTTATTAATTTTTTTTTTTTTTTTCTTTCTTGGTTTGGTTTTCTTTTCTTTCTTTCTTTTTTTTTTTTTTTAATTTGCCCCTCTCCTTTGTTTTTGGACCCTTAAGAATTTTATTTTTAAAGGAGATTGAAGCCATAGAACTCATACTGACACTCAGCTGTTTTACAAAAAGCTTTTCATTCTCTGAAGACAAAACCGAAAAAGCCAAAATGACCGTTGCTTCCTCCAGCTTGTCAGAAACACGTGGCTGAACCCGCAGGGATGTCACCATTAATGCCACGGGAGACACATCAGCACCTAGAAGGCACGTGTGGAAAGTAGTCATTGTTCAGGCCCAACCCTTAGGTTTAAAACATCCCTGAGTGAATGTGCAGGAAGTGACTGGGAGCAGGAGAAGCCCCTTGTCCCCCTAGGAGCAGGCCCCAGCTAGTGGCACTAGGCGTCAAATTGTGCCAGGAAGGCCTTTGGTCAGGAGTCGGCCGCCGGTCCCCTGTGCTTCTTACGAGGTGGACACTGGACTGTTGATACGCGTCAGGTGTCAGCGAGTCATGAGAAGAAAACGGGGTAAATTTTTAGTGATGTTGCTAATCATTGAATTCTGTTCTATATTAAGAAAATGTTCTAGAAGCCATAAGCCTGAAGGTTGGCCCTGCACACACACACACACACACACACACACACACACGCACACACGAGAGAGAAAACTGATGCAGAAAACAAGCTATGTCTTCTTAACTGCCCAAGTGAAAAGCAATCAAATCCAAGAAATTGTAATCACTGTTAAGGAAGGAGATAACGGTGCAGATATTTTTCTGTCTATCAAAAGTATTTGATCCAAGTAGGGGGAGAAAAAAAGAAAGAAAAGGAAACAAAAAGCTACAGAACCTGCCATTAGTATTATGGTGTGTTTTTAAAAAGGTTAAAGGCACATTGTTGGACAAAAAAGGTAAAATATGACAAAAAATAAATAAAAATAAACTCCTATACTGCCCTCAACACGGAGTTCGCAATCAGTGTCAGGCAGGATTCATCATTGTGAAAATCAGTGATTTCCACATTCAGCCATTGTAGCCAGCAGAAATTTCTGACCCACAGTGCATGGATTCCTTTGAAAAGAAAAAAGAAAAAAAAAAAAATCAGAAAAACACAAACTTTTTTTTTATTCAGAAATAACAAAGTTCTTGTAAGGTAAATAATGTATTTAGCATGAAGCATGAATTATTTTCATATAAATATAGAAACTAGAGAAAAGGCTATGCCTCTAATTTTTAAGCCCTTAGGCTTAGAGAGTCTTGGTTTTCCTTTTTTTTTTTTTCTTTTCTTTTCTTTTTCTTTCTTTAATTTTTTTTTTTTTTTTTTAATTTGCTTTCCAGTTATTTTGGTTTGGTTTTTTGAAGCAGGTGTTTAAGGTTTAACCTTCTTCAGGGACAAATTCTGACTGTTGGGGAACTTAACTCTGCAATATGAAAATCTCTTCACGCTCTGGTAGGGCTTGGATGGTTGAACTCTGTACTGCCTTGTCTGCATTCAGCCCCAACCCCCTCTGATTCTCTGTTTTTAAAAGTGTGTCCTTTCTCTTTGTACATGTTTAACATGACGCAATAATTTGAGGGCAAACTTAGTAGTGAGTGTGTATGATAGAATCGAGAATTATGGGATGCTGACTTGAGAAAATCATGACTATGATTTGGTTCTAGGAAGAAGGCAGTGGATAATTATGCAAATTTGCCAGGAGAAGGGGAGACATGCTAATGGGCCTTATTGGATGAGGGTAGGAGATAGGGTACACCTTCAGGAGGAAGTGCTAGAGGTGTAGGAAAGGCCAGCCCCAGACATCTTACTGTGACTGCCATTTTGCAGTAGGAAGGAGAGGCTGACCATCCCCACCGCTATAACACACTGACAAACATGGAATTAAAACTACCTAGATTGTGAGAGCTAAATTTAGACAACCGGATTAGTGTCACGCAGATCAGAAACACCTGTTGTCTTTGCCTAAAAAAAAAAAAAAAAAATTTTTTTTTTCTTTTGGAGATCCAGAGGGAAATCTATAGAAGAATATGATCTTCCATCTAAATGGAGGGAAGTTATAAAACAAAAACACTACTACCGTGGCTCAGGATATGATGGTGGGGAGAGCGAGGGAACTGGGGTGATTTTGAGTTTTAAGAACGAGACAGTTGTAGGCCTAAATTGAGTCCATTTACCAGCACCAGGTAGTGTTAGAAGCTTCACCCATCAGGACAGCGGTTGATAACTGGTGCATGCCCCATCTTTATCTTCCTGTGGGTTGCTGATGAGCGAACCTCTCAAAATCTATGCTTATATGACTGATCAAATTCGTTACCTGAACACCAAGAAGAAAATTAACCAGTTGCCGTGGAGTCATTTCCAACTCATGGTGACTCCTTTGTGTCAGAACTGTGCTCCACAGGGATTTCAGTGGCTGAGTTTTCAGAAGTAAATCACCAGGCCTTTCTTCCATAGTGGCTGTGGGTGGACTCCAACCTCTACCTTACCGTTAGCAGCCGAGTGCATTAATCCTTTGTGCCACCTAGGGACTCCTTAACCTGAATCATTCCAGCATATTTGTTCAGGCTGTAGGTGGGAATACAGATGTATTTTTACCATGCTGTGTTCCCCCCAGAGCCCTGGTGGCTCAGTGGTTAAGAGCTTGGCTGCTAACCAAAAGTACGGCAGTTGGAATCTACCAGCCGCTCCTTGGAAACCCTATGGAGCAGTTCTACTCTGTCCTATAGGGTCGCTATGAGTCGGAATCAACTCGATGGCAATGGGCTTGGTTTGGTTTTTGGTCTGTTCCCTCCATCTCCCCAAACGTCCGACACCCGAAAAGCCACCCACAGCTGTAGAACCTGAGCAGCATTCCAATTTTTGTCATCTAACCAAGCCCCAAAGACCCCCTCCCTCAGCTCCCCACCCTCACCCACCTCCAAGATGATACAATTCAGACTTCCCTCTTGAAAGGCAGAGGTGAACATTCAGGACCGTCTCTAGCAGGGCACTTCTGTTCAAACTCCCCACAGGTGGGCTGTCTCCCCTCATTTCATTTTTCTAAAGGGGCCAACGCCTCTTCTAGAAAATTATAAAATGCAATGTGTGTGATTTACTTTTCTGATCTCTTTGAGAAATAGATAACTATCTTATAAAAGTGTGTTCTTAACTCCAGAACCACTCTTTTTGCATAAATACCTCATCGGGCAGCTTTCTAAGTGTTCTTTCCCCAAGTCTCCTAGGCAGCCCGCATTGGATCTGCTGGAAGCCTTGTTGGGGAAACTTTAGCGAGGGTACTTTTTTCTATTTTTCTTCTGTTTTTGGAGGCATACACATTATGCATAACCAAAACAATGGCTCAATTGTGTTTAATTTTGTATTTTGATTGTTGAGAGAAAAAACAAAACAGAAGTACCAATGTGTATGTGGCCGTTCGTAGTTCATTCATTGCAGTATGAGGTTGTCCAGTGTCCTTAAGCCAAGGGGCCAGAGGCGCCCTCTCTCACCCCCTCCTCCAAGAGCAGTAGAGAATTTAAGCACAAGCCTATTTGTGAAAGAATATTTTGCTTAAGTGTAATTCACTTTAGTCTTGGAATTCCTTCCCAAACGTCAGGTGCCCTTTCAGCTTCCAAACAAGCCTGTGCGTCCATCCATTAGTCTGACAGATGGCTGAGCACCTCTAAGGGGCGTGGTGTTTTTGCTTTCATTTCTCCTGTCGGGAGAAGCGGCGTTTCATGTGTCATTCCAGTATCTCATATACTCACTTGGGGCGGGGGGAGGGGGAGGGGGAGACAGGGAACTATAGCAATATTCAAAGATGCTTTGGAAACAACCATGAACACATCAGCACCGTGACGTCTACAACTCATTGCTATTGGCCCTCAGACACATTTAAGAGAAAGAAGACTGTAGATCTTTCTCCTTAAATGATATACACAGACAGTTATTTTTAATCCTATTGCAGATGTCTTTTATCTTTATCTAGTACTATGTGGAAAGGGTTTGCATCATAGATTTTTTTTTTCCCAGCCTTATAATACACCATAAGCTCCTCGTTTCCTTCCCCTTCTCTAATCAGTATACTTTCGGGAGTTCTCTGGTAAAGCTGTCTCGCTGAATCAAAAATGAACCAAGCCCGCATTTAGATGGTGGTTTCAGAAATCCAGGGCCAAGACAACTGTGGCAGGTTTCAGTCTCGAGGGGTGAGTTGTGAAGAAGGAATGTGTCAGAGGCCTTGCCCAAGAACTGACTTTTCTTGTAGAGACATTCAGGAGGGGTAGCCTTTGCCAGGCACAGTGGTTACTACCCTACGGCATTCTGGAAAAGGCCATTGCTCTGAGCCTGGGGGACAACTTCAGGTGGTGGCCTGTTGATTGAAGACTGCTGGGATGGCTCTGGTGGCCAGTTCAGAGTCCTACAAAACACCAGGACATCTCGGCACCGAGTAGTGCCGACTCGCATGCAGAAAGCCTGAAGTTTCTATAACTGTACACTGTGTCTGTGGGCCTCTAGCCTCGCACCGAAGGGCTCTTTGAGAAGGAATCAGAGTTATGTCTCAGTGACCGAAATGAGAGGGTTTTCGATATGGGGTTGGATTCAATTCAATGTTATTTCTTTTCCCCTTTAGACTTCCTTCAGATTGGGACTGGTTTCTTTCTGGTGGATCACAGCTGCCCAGATGTTGCGATTTAGTCTTAGGTTTCTGTAGGCAAAGTATTTTCCTTTCATCTTCAAGAGTTCTGCCACCAAAAGAAAACATTGGAGCTCCGTGCCCCCTCTTGATCGTGGCTCACCAGTGTTGGCATATAAGTCCTTAGTGTCGTAGGTCCAGCCCTCCAATACTATATCAAACACTGTTATGCACATAAATGCAACACTGTGATCTAATTTAAATAATACTTTTTTATTATTTATACTACTATATATAATATACATCAACACTTTTGCTATATAACCTAAGTGATAACCCTCTTTTAGTTACCTGCCAAACTCTGGACTTTGGTTTATATTGCAGTTAACACAGTTACAAAGTTGTAATGGTGTCTTTCCCCCCCACCCCTTTGTAACGGAATGTGTAAATCAAAGTATATACATTGTGTGGTGTTCCTATTTCTGGAGTTTTCATGAGGATTTACACATCACATTCAGTGTTCTGTATAGGTCTGCCTACCTTCGTGAACTCACCTGTCAACCCCGGTTCATTCGAGAGAGCACCAGCCATGGTGGCGAGCTCCTTGTATTTTCTCTCTCTCGGACTGGTTATTCTTGAATTAAGCACAGACTCGTCAGCCCGGTTGCTTTATCACGAATAATGTGTGTGACCTTGCATTTCTTCCACCGTTCAGCAAACAAGTGCTAGCTTCACTGACCAAAAATTAAGGAAGGAGAATACAATTTGTAAACCAATCCATCTTTTAACGGCCGATACTTATGTGTCTATGGTGCTGCATCTTGCTGTTGTACTTTTGAAATCAGACCCATGTGAAAGATCCCTTCTGACTTACCGTAATGTGCTCACAAGGACCCTTCCTGTTCGTATCGTTGGCGTTGAAATCAAGACTATTTATTTGGAATATATACAACAGTGTTTCTTCACTGTATTTCGTTTGCAAAAGTTGAGAACGGCTTTCTCTGCCTTTTGCAAAGAATTGATATTCCATATTGGATTCACAAAGACTTCGATATGGTGAACCTATCAAACCTTGAAATTGTATTACATCCTTTCATTACTTTGGCCTAAGTTCCCCACCCCACCCTTTTTTTTTTTTTTTTTTTTTAAGATAAGACTTAGCACACTTTTGGTTATGGAAACATCCAACATGTCTTGAGTTTGTATGTTGAGGCCATCTGCGCTCACAGCTGATTCAGTAACCAGTCTCATACTGTGTCATTCACACTCACTACTTACATACTGCCATGGTGAAAATGTGGAGGAAACACGTATGTGTGTGTGTCTGGGAAGCATTATACACTTGTACATTTTTTTATACTCTGATTCTGTAACATTTCTGAGTTTTATTTTTGTTTTACAGAAGAATAAAAATAAAAACAGTAATTAAGCAATCAGAAGACCAAGAGGTTTACTCTTGATGCTTAAGGTCGTCTGACCTTGGCTGGCCGATAGACCTAGGTGGCCAAATTCATTTTACTAGAGTAATAATTTTTCAGAAGCCAATTTTTTTTTCCTGTATTTTCTGTATGAAACTGCCAATATCATGACTAGAAAGGGAGAACCATAAAGGAGAAGGAAAGGGATGTGCAGTTGTGTTAGTGTTACCTACAGGAGCAGTGTGGAGGCAGGCATGATCAGCCGAACCTTAGGGACTCGGTGTTGCTTTGGAGGTGTCCATACTTGCATTTTGCATTCTCCATATGTAATCATATTGCCAAAGACAAACTATTTCATCATTTATTGTAAATAACACTTTTCCCCAGACCTACCATAAAGTTTCTGTGATGTATTGTCTTCCAGTTGCAATAAAAATTACTGAGTTGCATCAATTGAAGGAAAAACTAAGTCGTGTTGTGTGAACTACGTCTCCAAACACCAAGCAGGAAAGCCGTGTCTTTCTTACCTGCACTAGGGTGGGACCTGTTTTTAAGCCTGGTTTTGGTGTCTCGGCTGCATCGCCATATGGGCGCCCATCCTGGTGGAAATCATACACCTCTTTGCAAACACAAACGCACAGTGGGGGCCTGGGGTCATCTGTGCATCCAGAGAGAATTCCAGCTCGGGTCTAAAGAACTGTTAAGTGGCAGGCCTCCTACCACGAGCCTTGGGATTAGTCATCAAGACAGATCTTGCCGTTCAGTTGGAAGCTGTCAAACAAACTGAAGTTGTACTTCAGAACCAGAGCCTGCCAGCCTCACACCAGCAGATCTCAAGTCCTGAGGGTTTCTTGTGAAGACTTTCCTAGGCTGTTCATCTTCCAGGATTTAATCCATCTCCACTCAGCTGCCCCCCACCACATATACATCCCAAGAGCCAACAAAGAGAGGAGGGTTGGGACAAGTAACAGATCACAGGGCACCAGTCACCATGCATAGAAGGAGAAAGATGTTCTCTCTCTGGGTTTTTCTGCTTCCTTTTGTGATGGTTTTATTTTTTAATGTCTCACCAGCATCAGTAAAACCAGCTTCTACTGTTCTCCTGTTGGGCCCCCACATCCACTGGTGTCTTTGTCCTCCAGGATGCCCAGGCTGTATCTCCTGTGGTCAAGGTCATGGTTAGTGAGCATACTATTGTAGTGAGCAGACTGGAATGAATTCCTCCGAATGAGTCCTCTCAAAGTGGTCACGTTGGGGTCCCTTGTGTTTGGGTGTTGCTGTTCCCATCTCCACTGGTGAGATCACCTTCAAAACTCTGATGTGTCTTCCTGGGTGGCACATCTGCAGTGTTCAAGGAGACATAGTTGGGAAGAACAGCTGAAAGTCATTCGCAGTCAAATCTGATAAATCAGGTAGTTGCCAAGTTAGGTAATTCTTGAGGCCAAATATACATGTGGCCATAAAACCCATGCACACGTACCTATAAGTAATTCTCAAGGTAGCTGGAGGGGAGACACTCCCTGAGATTATCAGAATGCCCGAGGGAACTTTGTCAAAATGATAACACTTTGGAAACTCCAATATGACCTCCAGGGGGACACTGGCTATCCCACAGGGAAAATAAAAAACGGAAGAGCTGTTAGCGATCATTCAGTCCAAACTCCCCATTTTACAAACTGGACAGCTAAGGCACGGAAGCGTTAAGGGATTTGCTCAGGATGACAGCTAGCTAGTGGCAGAGCTGAACTTAAAAAGGAAATTTTCCTCCTTAGCTTTTGACATAGTTATCTAGTTGGTATGTAATAGTAATCACCAGATCGGTAGGATTTCCTGTCTGGCAATTCCCCACAGGTACACATTTAACATTATGTCCTATGCGTCTTCCATATAGCTATAGTGAAAATAACTATCTTAAAATGATACCTATCAAACTATTTAAGGTCCCTGGGTAGTGCAAACAGTTTGCACTGGAGTATTAACCTAAAAGTTGGAAGTTTGAACCCATCCAGTGGCACCACCAAAGAAAGGCCTGGCAATCCGCTTCCATAAAGATTACAACCAAGAAAACCCTATGGAGCAGTTCTACTCTAATAACATGGGGTCACCATGAGTTGGAATCGAATTGGCAACAGGTTATTCTATTGAGCAGGTGCACTGCCATCTTTAACGGTCACTTCTCGATGTTTGAGTTGCTTGCAGTTTCTTTCCATTGTAAGTAATACTGCAATAAACATCTTCATGCACAAGTCCGTTTACATATTTACAACTTGTCTTTTGATGAGATAGCCTATTAGAATATTGGAACAAAACCGTTATCAATGTTATAGCTCTTTATACAAAGGCTTTCCAAAAGGCATCAATACCAACAGCAATGAATGAAACCCCCAATTTCATTGCTTCCTCACCAGTTCTGGGTATTATTCTTCTCTGTAACTTTTGCTAAGGACCAAAAATAGTACCTGTTTGCTGTTTTAATTTTTAGTTTATTACAACATAGTTACATTATTTTCCATATGTTTACTGGCCATTTACTGTTTTTTGTTGGAAACATCTGCAACAGACTCTCCAAGAGAGTCTGGAGCAGGAGAAAAGTGGGGTGCAGAACTCACATTCTAGTAAAAAGACCAGACTTAATGGTATGACTGAGATTGGAAGAACCCCAGAAAGCATGGTGCCCGGACTCTCTCAAGCCAGAACTAAAACCATTCCCGAGGCCAACTCTTCAGACAAGGATTAGACTGGACTAAGGGACATAAAATGATACTCATGAAGAGTGTGCTTCTTGGCTCAAGTAGATACACGAGACTAAATGGGCAGCTCCTGTCCAGAGGTGAGATGAGAAGGCAGAAAGGGTCAGGAGCTGGTTGAGTGGACATGGGAAATCAGGTGTGGAAAGGAGGAGTGTGCTGTCACAGTATAGGGAGAGCAGTTAGGGTCACATAAGAATGTATGTATAAATTTTTGTATGAGAGACCAACTTGAATTGTAAACTTTCCCTTAAAGTACAACAAAATAAAATGTCTTCTGTGTATTGATAAAGACAAAGCTGGAGTCATGGGGCAAGGTTCTGAAGACCCCCGTGTGGGTTGACTTAGATACCAGTCAGCACCCTTTGAGGGCAATCATTCAACTAGTTATGCATACACCTGGCTTTATGACAATATGGCCTACATTTCTTCATCCAAAAGTTTGTCAAATACATCCTTGATCTCCAGGGATCAGTCCATAGTCTTCCTTTATAAGAAAGGAAATAAAGTCACGCTCTATGCTAATATGATTTATGCAAATTTGTAATAGGGCAACAGAAAAGAATAGTTTCACTTCATGTACAGAATTTGAAATAATGCAAATCCTATTTTATTCCTGTGGAGAAATCAGTCTTGCTTTATGCAAGTATTAAATTATGAGTTCTTAAATAATACACCCCTCAGGTAAAAATCGACCACCATTCATTCATTCTTTCATTCACTTATTATATCTTAGTGAGCCTAAGCTGGGCTACCTTGCTAAGAGCTTACAAACCACTCTTCCAATAACTCCATTCAAGAATCTTGCCCATGATAAAGAACAACAATGAAGCTGTGAAACATCGTATAACAGGGTGGAAGCTGAAACTCATTATGCTGAGTGAATTTAGTCAGTCACAGAAGGACAAATACTGTGTAAGACCACTATTATAAGAACTCAAGAAAAGGTTTAAACACAGAAGAAAACATTCTTTGATGGTTATGGGGGTGGGGAGGGATGGTGAGTGTTATTGACTAACTAGATAGTAGATAAGAATGATCTTAGGCGAAAGGAAGGACAGCACACACTACAGGGGAAGTCGGCACAACTGGACTAAACCAAAGCTAAGAAGTTTCCTGAATACAATCAAATACTTTGAGAGGCAGAGTAGCAGGGGTAGGGGGTCTGGGGACCAGGCTTTCAGGGGACATCTGGGTCAATTGGCACAACAAACTTATTAAGAAAATGTTCTGCATCCTACTTTGGTGAGTGGCATCTAGGGTCTTAAAAGCTTGCAAGTGGCCATCTAAGATGCATCAATTGGTCCCAACCACTTGGAGTAAAGGAGAATGCAGAACACCAAAGACACAAGGAAAGTATTAGCCCAAGAGACAGAATGGGCCACATAAACCAGAGACATCATCAGCCTGAGACCAGAAGAACTAGATGGTGCCTGGCTACCACCAATGAACGTTGTGACACGGAACACAGCAGAGGGTCCTTGATGGATCAGTAGAAGGATGGGGTGCAGAACTCAAATTCTAGTAAGAAGACCAGACTTAATGGTCTGACTGAGACTGGAGGTACCCCGGAAAGCATGGCCCCTGGACTCTATCAGCCCAGAACTAAAACAATTTCCAAGGTCAACTCTTCAGACAGGGATTGGACTGGACAGTGGGACATAAAGTGATACTTGTGAAGAGTCTGCCTCTTAGTCAAGTAGATACAAGAGACCAAAGGGGCAGTTTCTGTCCAGAGGTGAGATGGGAAGGCAGAGAGATTTAGGAGCTGGTTGAATGGTCATGGGGAATCGGGCAGAAAAGAGGAGTGTGCTGTTGCAGAATGGGGTGAGCAATTGGGGTCTCATAACAATGTATGTATAAAAATTGTATGGGAGACTAACTTGAAATGTAAACTTCATTTAATTACAACAATAGAATAATAATAATAACAATAATAAAAGAATCTTGACCAAGGGTGGCACTGAGATTTTGGATCTACAGTTTGTACACACTGTCTTCGTTTGCCATCGGGGAAGTTCCACCAAAACGCTTAGCAGTATTTCTTCACTCTATGTGCAAACCTAGCATGTAGTTAGCCTCTAAATAGAGTCAAGTGCATTTAAAATAAGGGCTTCCTTTAAAAAAATTCAGAAGTAGGCTTTGGTTACTTCCAGCTCCTATTTATTTTTAAATACTTGGCCCTTTACTCAGCATGGCATATATATTGGAGAATCCAGAACTTTAGTAATCTGAAAAGGCTGTCCAGAAACATGGAAGAGTAGAGAAGAACTTTAACAAGAAAGAAGTTAAGAAAACATTTAAATAGATCCTCTCCTTCATAATCATAGTCAACCCACATTTGTTTTTGAGCAATTGCTGTATGCTAATCCTGATAGGTGCTGGGACACAGAAGAACATCCGGTTCCTACCTTCAGGTATGACCACCTCCAAAAACCCAGCTGTGGCCATTAATGGGGACATCATCTGCAGCTGGTATTTCTTCCCCCAAACTTCTCAGTAGTCGTTATGCTTTTCTAGACATAGAATGTCAGTGTTAAAGATCAGTGCAGCCTTTACCTCCCTCTCATCTCTCCTTACCTCTATCAGCTGACCTGACGGGGAGTTGGATAAGCATCTGTTTGCCATCTGCAGACACGATCATCTCTCCTATGGGCGAATTATTTCTTACGGGACTAGTCCTAGCTCTGTGATAAAAAGAATTTGGGGTGTTTCCTTCTCTTCTGCAGATGCTTGAAGTTCTCGCCTTATAAGCAAGCATTCAGCTCCCACCCCTGTTCGCCACCCCACTCTCTCTCCCCACCTCACTTCCTTCTCAAAATTGCTCTAATAGCAAGAGATTGGAGAAGCCACACGGTGCAGGATGCTCTTGTTGTATTTTAATAATGCTCCACTGCAGCCAGGGTGACCTTTCCAGTCACTCATCTGACACGTCATCACTACCAAAATCCTCTGATGTAGCCTATGCACTGGCTAAGGTCCTGATGCCTTAGCATGGCACACAAGGAGTCCTTCACACCTGGCCTCTGCTAGCCCCTTGGCCTGATTGCCTGCCCCCTCCCGTGCCCATCCTGAGCTCCAGCTGCTTTGTAAGTTGCAGTTCCCAGGATGTCCCCTGTCCTTTTGCGGGGATCATTCTCCCAACCTTTCTAGAATGTTCTCTCATCCCACAAGGCTCAGCCATCATGTTTTCCCTTTGTGTTCAACTTCCATACTCTCTGCTACCAAGGTAACTTGTAACTTGTACTTAAAATACCTGTATTCTAGCACTTAGGTTTCTTTGTAGCTATTGGTCTCCCAGCCTGTTGGTGCCATGTTCTTCTTAAGGACAGGTGTTTTGGTCTGTGCATTTCGTTATCCACAGCCTGCCATAGCTCTGGCACAACGCAGTGGCTCCTCGGCTAGCATTTCTTAGGTGGACAGATGGATGAAACAAGGTATTGTTCAGACGCTGCTCTCTCTGGCTAGCCTGGATGCTCTGCGTGAGAGTTTTGCATATCCTTCTCCAACTGCAGCAAGACCCGGGCTGGAGGCGGAGCCAGACAGGCCCTCAGGAGTGATTGAGAACACAGCATCACCTCCCACCTTGGAGAACTCTAAGGGCCGCCGCCTCACTCATTCCCCTGCTTGGGGTTTCAGGGATGGGGGAACAATACATGCTCTGGCATGGATTTTGCACATCCACGGCCAAGTTTTCCATCTTCTGATGGTGCTGTAGCTGTGGCCATCAGGGCGAAGGGAACCCACCTCCCACGGAGCCATAGACCCAGAAATGTCACATCTGGAAGGGATCTCAGAGACATCTAGACAGACAGAGCCAGAGGGGAAGGGACAGCCCTCCCACAGGCCCCACAGGACCCCCCATCCTGGCCGACTTCTTCCTCTCCCGTCCTCAGCCCACCGGGGTGCAGGCGGAGGGGAAGAGGCATGGTCAAAGCGGGCTGCCCGGTCCATTGGACAGACCTCGGTTTCATGCTCCTGTTACACCTGACTGAGCACGTTGCAGTCTGTTTTCTGGTGGGAAATCACGTCCCAGGTGTCTGCACCACCACTGTCAGCGGGGCAAAGGCAGGACCCTCAAATCGTCACTGGGGGATGATCAATGCTCGCGTCCGGCTTTTAATGACGATCAATTCTCTCTCGGGCTCTTGGCTAAGTGAGTGTCATCGAGAACAATTGCATTTTGTGAACCTGGTTGCTGGCCTTGAGTTTGCAGCTTCCTCCAGCTGACAAGAGTCAGAGCATCTTGCTACTGCTCTGTTCTCAGTCAATCACACAATACGCCCCGCTGCACAATTAATGTTCTTTCCGGTCTGCTTTTTTAGCCAACATGGCAGCTCAATTAATCAGAAAAAGAAATCAGCCCTAGTGCACTGGCTTGAAGGGTGGGACCAGGGGAGCCTGGTGCTGTTTCATCTTAGCTGACCCTGAGTTAATGAAGCCAAGTGACTGGGGTCAGAGACACACTTGGTTTCCAGTCACTGCTCTACTGTTTACCAGCTGTGTGACCTTGGGAAAATCACTTACTCTCTCTGAGACTCTGATTCTGCATCTGTAGAATGAGGATAATACTACCCACCGCATAAAAGGATTAAATGAGACACGCCTGAGGAAGGGGCTTAATATAACACCTAATACATATGAGGCTCAACAAATGATGCTGTTATTGTTATTTTATCCTTATGAATCTCAAAAATACTTAGTCCAGCCTCTATATCTCTGCTGACCAGCACAATAACCACTAGCCACATATGGCTATCAAGCAACTGAAAGGTAAGTCCAAACTGAGATGTGTTATAAGTGTAAAATCCACACCAAATTTCAAAGACTTAATATGAAAAGCAGAATGTAAAGTAGCTCATTAATACTTTTTTATATTGAATACATATTGAAATAACATTTTGGCTATGTCAGGTTTGATAAAATATACTATTAAAATTAATTGCATCTGTATCTTTCTACTTTTTTCAAGTAACTCATTGCCATCAAGTCGATTCCAACTTACAGAAAGTCTATAGGACAGAGTAGAACTACTCCATAGAGTTTTCAAGGAGTGGCTGGTGGATTCGAACTGTCAACCTTTCGGTTAGCAGCCTGAACTCTTAACCAATGAGCCACCAGGGCTCCCTTTTCTTTAAAATGGCTACTACGAAAAACAAGGGAAATCCTCAATGAGATGGAATGACACAGTAAGTTTCAACAATGGGATCAAATGTATCAGAAATCATGGAGATGGCACAAGACCAGGCAAGGTTTCATTCTGTTACGCGTAAGGCCTCCATGAGTCAGAGCTCACGTGAGGGCAACAACACCTAGAAAATTTTGAATTACATATGTGGCTTGCGTTAGATAACCCTTGGACACACTGCTCTACATGGAGTCACTTTCAAAGAAGTCCTATCAAGTACCCAAAAATAATTAACAACAACATCAAACAAGCAACCAACAAAACCCCCAGGAATTCCCATCTTTAACATGTATCTTTTTAATAAATAACAAATAAAAAGCTAAACATCATTAATTTTTATCATGCCTCCTTTCCTCTCCTACCTAATTGTCTTGCTCCCGTTGCTTTTTTGAAGGCTTTAATTCACCACCCCCTCACCTCTCCCCAAGCATGCACAAAAGATCTCTCTACTTCTGGCTCACAGGACTTTTTTTCCCTCTCCACCTGTTCCCCCGGCCCTACTCCTACCCTTCTCTCTATGTATCTTCCTCTCTTCCTTTCTCCTTTCAGGCCTTGCCTTCTCCTATCTGTTCTCTGAATCAGCATCTCCAATGTCCGGAATCTGTCTGGAGTGACTGTCTCTGGGTTTGGTCACTGCCCCTGAGAGGCTCAGGTGTGGCAGAGCAGAGTACCATTAACCAAAGTTACAAAAGACTGATGGACAAACCAGATTGTCAAAGGGCTCATTTATAAGGGAGAGAGTCCTTTTCAAGGACAGTGTGCTCCCAGCTGCACTCCAAGGAGCCCTGACCCTCGGTCCACGTTGTTGGTTGTGCAGGGTGTGGACTGCACAACTCCAGAGGACAGCATTTACACAGAGTCTGCTCTGATGGGAAATGGTGCCCCCCAGAGTTGTGCAACATGGTGGTTCCCAGTATCAGGGTCCCTGAAAAGGTCAATTAATGAGGAGATGGCAAATTAAAGACTATTTGGAGTTGGGTGAGCTCAGAATTAGAACCAAGAAGGCACGACACAATGCTCAAATCCCCTAGGATTGCTTTCTCTCCCTCTTGGGCAGGACTGGACAAACACCCAACAAATCCTTGTTCTTTAGCTCTCTTTTTCCAGGCTCCAGGAGGAATCTTGATCTTCTGTTCTAAGGTTTTCTTCCAGACTGGGCACAAGACACTTGATCGAGTTTCAGCTCAGTGATGTGTTCTTCCAATTTTTCCCTATGACTTGATTTTGGGGTTCATCCATGTCATTGGTCATCAACAACTCAGGCGACCTTCACAGGTGGCTAATCTTGCTACTACATGGGTAAGCTCTTCCTAATTTCACTCTTGAAAAGAAACTTCACCTTCAGGCTTTGAGGATAATCTGCTGTCACCATAAGTACTGATTACATTGTTAATAGTATGAACAAGATATTCTTAACAAAGTTTTAAAATTTCTTTTTATTTATTATAAGGTAGTATCACGAATTCCTTTAAGGAATCTCAGCTTTTTTTTTTTTTTTTTGATGTAAGGAATAGTCAATAAAAGGAGCTCTTCTGCTTTTGATAAAACTGATGTTTGAGAAAGTTGTCCATTAAGATACTCAAGGATCCCGCCACACGAAAGCCCCTTACATGACATGATCTTCTTGAAGCTTAGAGCCAAGAATCAGTTTGAGTTTTTGGTTTTTCCCATGATGAACTGGTACACAATGAAAGGTCGGTGGTATAACATGCTTCCCTTTTTGCTTGGATTGCTAGGAAGCTTGGAATTTTGTTTTAGGTTTCATTGCTATAACTTCCGCCAGCCAAGAGTTCTAGCTAACTTTTTTCTCCTTCTTTCTCTTTTGTATATCTCGTTCTCTTTCGCATCATGTGATTATTTGTTTTATTTTTCATTTCACATGACAATGTTGTTGTTAGCTGCCATCTAGTTGACCCTTGACTCGTGGCAGCCCCATGCACAATGGAATGAACACTGCCCCGTCCTGTGCCATCCCCATGATCTGTTGCAGATCAGACTCTTCTGATCCAAGAGATTTTCACTGGCTGATTTTTCAGAAATAGATCACCAGGCTTTTCTTCCTAGTCTGTCTGAGTTTGAAAGCTCTGCTGAAACCTGTTCCACATCATATCAACTTGCAAGCCTCCAGGAACAGACTGGTGGTAGTGGTGCCTGAGGTGCATTGGCTAGGAATCGAACCCCGGTGTCACATATGAAAAGTGAGAATTCTACCACTGAACTACCGGTGCCCTCTCGTGTGAAAATAAGCTACCTCACATCCCTTTTGGGCGCAAGCAAGCTATGAATCAACTAATTGAAATTAAGGTGAAACACCCATAGCAATGGAATTTTGGGAGAAGGGAGGCAGGGATAATTACACCAGAAACCAAGTCTTTAAAAAAACAGAACCAAACACTGCAATCCTCAGCCACCTGACTTCTATTGCAAGGCATGTGGCAGAAAGGAGGTGAGGAGGAATTAAAGAATGGTGGGGAGCGTTCACACTAACCGGTTAAGAGATGTGAGCTGATATGAGCACGTTGCCCTTTATCTTCTCTGCAATTGCTTTGTGTCTCTGCTAAATGTGGGGCCAGGCGGTTCTGCAGGGACCCAGTTTAATCATCTTTCATTAGTCCTTTCCTTGTCCAAACAGCCTCTTGTCCAGTATCTGAAAAATATAGTTTCATATGTTTTGTCCAGAATTTTACTTGCTTAAGGCAGAAGGAGTAAATCTGATCTCTGCTATTCTATCATGGCCAAAATAAGCTCCCTCTGCCTTAGTTTTAAGGAGCCCTGATGGCACAGTGATTAAGTATTCGGCTGCTAACTGAAAGGTTGGAAGTTCGAACCCATCACCGCTCTGCAGGAGAAAGATGTGGCAGTCTGCTTCCGTAATGATTACAGCCTAGGAAACCCTGTGGGACAGTTCTGCTCTGTCCTGTAGGGTCTCTATGAGAGTCAGAATCAACTCAATGGCAATGGGGTGAGTTTTTTTATTTTTTATTTTTTGGTTTTTACATTAGTTTTAAGTAAAAAAAAATTGCTTTATTTTTCTTCAAACAATTATTAAGCACTTACTAAGTGCCAGGTGTTGAAGAAGATGTTATGATTACACCCATTTTACAGATGGGGAAAGTGAAGCTTAGAAAGTAACTTACTTGCCCAAGGTGTCAACATAGTTGGTGATATGGTCAAGATTTAGTCCCACAGAGCCAGGCTCTGAGTTCCATCAAGAAAGTATCCCAAAATCACATTGCCTTCG
The DNA here is from genome assembly GCA_030035585.1 of Dugong dugon. Lineage (NCBI taxonomy): Eukaryota > Metazoa > Chordata > Mammalia > Sirenia > Dugongidae > Dugong > Dugong dugon. Next base: position 98,486,933 of record CM057472.1, on the reverse strand, counting down.
CCTTTCTGTAAGATCTTCCAAGGGAAGACTCTTTCTCAGCCTAGGGTAGACATCCCAGAAGTCAGTTGTCCATCCCTGGCTACAGGAGCCTATTCATCCAGATACAGAACAACACTGGGTGTGGGAGCCAGACCAGGATCTTAGTGTCAGGGTCTCTGGTCTCCTGTGAGCCAAGACAGGGCTGGGCCAGGCCTGGTGCACAGATCTAGGTAGAGGCTCCAATGGAACGCTGTGCAGGGTATGGGTGCATTAGGGGTCTGGGTGCATGTGGTGCCAATGGGACCTGGACACCGTAATGGACAGTCAGCCGCTTGGAGTTAAACGTCAGCTTCATTTGCATCGTTGGCTTATCTTAAATTACAATTACAAATCATCTAAAATCCCTGTTTAACTTTTTACCAGCTCCAAACAGGCAAGTTAGCAGAGATTGATCCAGCACATTAGGGATTCTTGGCTTCAAGGAGTCGATCCTTTTTGTACGTGAACGGAAATAAGACTCTTGTCTCAGAAACACTCTGGCGGCCTCTTTGCAAAGGCTGTGGGTCATTGTCTCCTGGCCTTTCACACGAAAGCCCTAGAAGCACATTCCTTTGAGTGGTTTCAGCTTGTGTCAAATACACTTTAAAAATTGCAAGTGGGTTTTTAGTCGTTAATTTCTCACCAGCGACCTATGAAGCTTGGAACATTTTATAGATGCTCCTTTTAGAGACGACAGTATCAAGGCCAAGAGATGTTTCTTCACTCACAGCCTCTCCCATCAAATCAGGGCAGTACCAGACCATGCACCACCCCTCTTTCTGTTCTCCCGTGAGTCCTTGCTTACTTCTGGGGTTGGCTGCCCCTGGCACTTGAGTAAGGAGGCCTCCCGGTTCTGGAAGGTTGGACAGTGCTTATTCATCTTTGTTTCCCTCCTATGCCTCGGACGTGGAACCCAATATGTGCTCATTGCTTTGAAAATATTTGAATAAAATTTCCCAACCCTCATCATCATCACTTTATCTTCAAAGGGTTACAGTTTTGGGGCATCCCGACCACCGTTAGTGCTTTCCTGCAATGGTGTGCAGGGATGGGCGTAAGCCAAATGCTGCCTGTCTTTACCCAGGGCAGAAACAGCAGAAAACTCAGCCCTAAACAGACTCCAGACAAGGAAACGCCTATCCAACAGTCAGTTTTTCCATTGACCACAGTAGAGTAAGAACTATTTATTTGTTAAAATAATGAGTTTCCAAAAGGAACTGTGAGTGGACAGTTCTAGTAAACCAACTTTTCTGGTAAACTGAGGTTCATGGTTATATCGGTGCGTTGGCTGTGGCTGGGGGATGGATCTGGCTTCATTTGTGGGGCATGATAGAGAATCTGAAGGGCTTTGGAGACATCACACTGAGCAGGAGCTCTTCTCTGATGGTTATGGACGACGGGCATCAGACAAGACAGCCTCACCTGTGGTCCGGGAAGGAAACCAACCAGGAAACACTGGCACTTGGAGTATCCTAGAATACGCAACACTTGAAGCCAGAGCAAGTTGATGGGCTTGAAACCTGTGCTGTTACCCGGGGTCCCATGCTCCCAAGGGTTCACTCCCAAGTGAACTAGAATGACTTCAAACCATTCTAAACTTAATCTTCAAAGGAACCTGTGTAGCTGAATCTACCTGTGTCCCACACAGGTGGCCAACTGGATACCTGCAGGTTCTCCAAATTAACTTCCATGTACAATACAATTAGTATTGTAAACCTGCATGTGGTTTAATGCTCTACTGTCGCCATCTTGAAATTCTTAATCACTTTTTAACAAGGAGCGCTGCATTTTCATTTTGTGCTCTCTCCTCTCCAGTTGCTATGGAGTCGACTCCAAACCATGGTGATCCCATGTGTTCAGAGTAGACCTGTACTCCATAGGGCTTTCAGTGGTTGATTTTTGAGAAGTAGATCACCAAGCCTTTCTTTCGAGTGCCTCTGGGTAGACTCGAACCTCCACTGGGCCCTGCAAATTATATACCTGGTCCTGCCATTATCAGATCATTTCTTAACCCCCCGCTTCCTCTATAGGACAACGTTATTTTCAGTAACAGTCATGAAATGAAATGGTAACGATGGCCAGAAGAGAAATACACATAGTGAAAATTTACTTTGGTAAATTTTGTATAATCATGCCAGTGAATAATTTTAAAAATAATATAACTATTATAAAACAAAAAAGAAAAACGGGTCAACTATTTATTCGACATTTTTATATTGTCCTAACAGTTTGAGCTTTTTCCGTTTGGTTACACTCTAATATCATAATATTTTATGAAAATACAATATTAATTGTTCAGTAATGTCTTATTTTACTGACTTGTTCTTTAGTTTTAATATAATCAACAATTTCCAAAGAAGATCTATTGTTATTTTACAGATTATTTTTAAATTCAGTAAAATATTTCAGGCATGAACTAAAATTTGCACATTCCAAACCAAAAATACTACACCCTACAGTTTATACTTGGTTTCATTTTAAAATTACGCACAAATAAAAACTCCAAGTGGTCCCACAGATTGAAGTAACTCATATTCTGTTTCTTTGGCTTTATAACCACTGTGCTATCATTATTTATTTCAAATCATGTATTTCAAATTTCTATTCAAATGCAACAATCTGTGGTATCACGTGGCTGGAGGTAAGAACTATACCCCAAGTGAACTAGAATGACTTCAAACCATTCTAAACTTAATCTTCAAAGGAACCTGTGTAGCTGAATCTACCTGTGTCCCACACAGGTGGCCAACTGGATACCTGCAGGTTCTCCAAATTAACTTCCATGTACAATACAATTAGTATGAAAAGGTAAGTAATAAAATGCACTAATTTGATGTTTACGGAGATATTATTAAAACTCAACAATAACCACAGCAGTTGTTTAGAACTTAGACCAAAAAAGACATTTTGAGAAGGAGTATTTTACCGCTGACACTGTCTAGAATTGCTGATGCACGGTGCTAATCAAAGGCAGATCGACTTTTAGTAGATTTCGTTATCGTTTTTAAATTCTCCACAGTTGCACCTCGATTGCCTGCATCGGGGCAGACTGCTTGAACCGTCCTCACTTTGGTCCACTACTGTGTTTTTAACTTGCCATCGGAAGTCACAAGACTTTTTTTTTTTTTTTTTTTTAATGATGATAATAGCCAGTATTGCTAAGGGTTCAGGGAAGGTGATAGAAATACAACCTTTGGGCAGGACAGTGTGAGGAAATGTCAAAAGTGCTTGTCCTTTGACTTAGCAATTTTTCTTTTTTAAATCTCTTTTTGAGTATGTGGTAAATGATATATAACATTCAATTTGCCATTTTAACCATTTTAACTGTATACCTCAACGGCATTAATTGCATTCACAATATTGTACAATTATCGACACTTTCTAGAACTTTTTCATCACCCCAAACAGAAGCTCTGCACCCATTAAGCGCGAACTCCCCATTCTTCCTTGCCCACAGTTCCTGGTAACCACTAATCTGCCTTCTGTCTCTCTCCGCCTATTTTAGATATTTCATATAAACGAGATCATAGAATATTTGTCCTTTTGTGTCTAGCTTATTTCACATAGCATAATGTTTTCAAGGTTCATCCCTGTCGTAACATGTAGTAGAACTTCATTCCTTTTTATGGCTGAATAATATTCCAGTGTGTGTATATACCACATTTAGTTTATCCATTCATCTGTTGATGAACACTTTGGTTGTTTCTACCTTTTGGCTATTGTGAACGATGCTGCTATGAACACTGGTGTACGCATATCTGTTTGAGTCCATGCTTTCAATTCTTTTAGGTATATACTCAAGAGTGGAATTGCTGGGTCATATGGAAATTCCGTTTCATTTTTTGAGGAACTGCCAAATTGTTTTCCACAACGGCTGCACATTTTACATTCCTGCCAGCAATAGATGAGGGTTCTAATTTCTCCACATCCTCACCAACACTTATTTTCTGTTTTTTAAGTAATAGCCCTCCTAATGGATCTTACTGTGAAGTGACATCTCATTGTGGTTTTGATTTGTATTTCCCTAAAACTAATAATGTTGAGCATCTTTCCATGTGCACATTGGCCATTTGCATATCTTCTTTGGATTACTGTATGTGTTGCCCATGTTTTGATTGGGTTATTTGTGTTTTTGTTGAACTGTATGAGTTCTTCATCTATCTGGAGAGTAAACCAAGGTTTCCTCCCATTCGGTAGGCTGTCTTTTCACTTTCATGATAATGTCTTTTGATGCACAAAAGGCTTTTATTTTGATGAAGTCCAATTTATCTATTTTTCCTTTTGTTGCTTGTGATTTTGGTGTTATATTTAAGAATTGGTTGCTAAATACTAGGTCCTGAAGATTTATCCTTACATTTTCTTCTGAGAGTTTTAGGGTTTTAGCTCTTGTATTTAGGTCATTAATCCCTTTTGAGTTAATTTTTGAATATGGTGTGAGGTATGGGTCCAACTTCATTCTTCTGTATGTGGAAATCCAGTTGTCTGAGCACCATTTGTTAAAATGACTATTCCTTCCCCGCTGAATGCACTTGGCATAAAATCAATTGGCCCTGTATTTATGGGTGTATTTCTGGACACTCAGTTCTATTCCATTGGTCTACATGTTTATGCTTGTGCCATTACCACACTGTTTTGATCACTGCAGCTTTAGAGAACATTTTGAAGTTGGGAAAAGTAAGTTCTCCTACTTTGTTCTTCTTTTTCAAGATTGGTTTGGCTATTGGGGATACCTTGCAATTCCATATAAATTTAAGGATCGGCTTTCCCATTTCTGCAAAAAAAGGATTTTCGAATTTTGATCAGAATTGTGTTGAATCTCTAGATCGCTTTGGGTAGGATTGGCATCTTAACAATATTAGTGTTCCAATCCATGAACACAGCATGTCTTTCCGTTTATTTAGGTTTCTGAATTTCTTTCAGCAATGTTTTATAGTTTTCAGTGTACAAATCTTTCATCTTCTTGGTTAAATTTTTTCCTGGGCATTTTATTCTTTTAAGGAGCCCTGGTGGCACAGTGGCTAAACACTTGGCTGCTAACTGAAAGGTCAATGGTTCGAACCTACCAGCTGCTCTGTGGGAGAAAGACGCGGTAGTCTGTTTCCATAAAGATTTACAGCCTTGGAAACCCTATGGGGCAGTTCTACTCTGTCCTATAGGGCAGCTATAAGTTAAAATCAACTCAAAGGCAGTGGGTTATTTTATTCTTTTAGATGCTTTTGTAAAGGAGATTGTTTTCTCATTTGATCCAGGTAGAATTCATTGCCTTTTCAGATCGTTCACTGCTGCTGTATAGAAATGATCTAGCAATTTTGCTCCAAGAATTTTAGTCTAAATAGATTCTCATGGACGTAATCAAAGATTTAGCAGTAAAGATATTCATCACAGTATTGCTTATAATAATAACTAAAAATAAATTGATTAAATAAATTATGGCATAGCCATACATTGGAATATGTGATAGCCATTTGAAACAATGTTGCGTAAGTGTATATAGTGTTATGAGAAAATGTTCATAACAGACTGTTAAGTGAAACAGTCAGGTTACAAAACACAGTGTATTGTTTGCCCCCTCTTTTCTTGTTTTTCTAAGACTATGCATATCATTAGTACATGCCACCCACTTGCCAGCTGGAGCACAAAGTAAGTTTACATTTTCTTTTATATCCAAATTATCACGATTCCAGATTCCACACTCCAAAGATCAGGGGACTCCATTCTTCTCCCGGTTCCAGTCCCAAGGTTATTCTGGAAAGCACTGGGGAATCCTCAGAGGTTTCACAATCTGACCTGCTTGCTGTCACTTCCTCTACCAGCCCTCGTTTGGCTGCCGGACAGCTCTGGAGCCCTGTGGGTCACCTCCGGCTGTCTTGGGAAGAAGCGTTCTCTTCCAGATTGCTTGCTCCAAGCAAGCCTCGACCCTCAGTGCCTCAAACTCACCTAAGTCCAGGTTCTGGGCTTTAGCAAACCTTTGCTGAATGCTTGGGGGAATGACCCAGACAAGTGCATGAGGGCCTTTGTATCTTAGGGTTCTGAACCCTTGGGACTCATGAGCTCCAAACCACCCAGCCCTCCTCCAGCTCTAATGAGACAAGGCAGCCTTCCCTGGTCCAAGACCTGACCCTCAGGCCCGCTCTGGGTGATCGACAGAGGGAGGATCTGTTTCCTTCAGGAGAAACAACCCAACCCCCTCCCCAGACACACACTCTCAGGTGTGTGTGTCCTCCTAGGATTTGGTCTGACCTCCCTGACCTAGATAAAGCAAAAACTGCAGTGCTCCGCACGTTTCCCGAAGCCCGTTACAGAACGGTAAATAGCACAATGCAAGGAACACCAACGGTCTAAATTTTCATTTCCATAAAAATCATTTGTCCAGCTCATTCAGGGCAAGTCAGGCTAAAGCATAGCCTGATTCCGTTAGTCACCACGTCAGACTAAACATCCACAGCCATACCTATGGTGACCTTGCCGTTTTCTCTCAGAATTGTAGGTAGGTTATTCTTCACATTTGTGTAATTAAAGAGCCCAGACTGGAGTTTTCTCAAAACATTAGAAGTCACCTCAAAGGGGAAATGATGTCTCCACCTCCAGAAACTAAACATTGCCTACACATTTCAAATATTATTACTCCAGTTACAAGTTCCACTTGGAGGGAAACATTCCAGCAGTCACCTCCTGTACCAGGTGTGTGTATCTATGTGTGTGCACGTGTGCATGTGGACCCATGCGTTTTTGTGCCTATGTGAAAGTGTGTGTGTCTTGTGTATGCATTAAAGACTGGTAGCGTTGTACACAAAAATGTACACAGGAGGTAAACCAAGATGATGAGATTATTTGCTTTGGGGGATTTCTTTGTGCTTTGATTTGAAGATCAGCCTGAAAGTGAAGCAAGCACAAAGCACACACTCAAAATTGAGCTGTGAGTATGCTTTTGTTTGTTTTAAGCCCCTAATATTTTATTTTTTCTACCCTTGGTCTTTCTCCTAAAAAGCAAAGCCAAAGATGTCTGATTAGTTGAGGTTTTCAGTTAATCATGTTTTATTAGGTATTTTACAAGTTTTATAGACAATTGTCCATAAGCTGACTGTTGCAAAATGACAGGTGAGGGATGCCGTATCACCAAGAAGAGGTCTGTTATAAGAGCCTGAACTGAACAGCCAAGGTGTTCATTTAAAACAATGTGATCTGGAATTGGAAGTTTGTTTAAAAAGCATTCATGTTAGCAAATAGTGAGTTAAAATGAATGATATTTACCTAAAATTACACATGAGTTTTGGAAACAAACACAGGGGTACCTTGATAAACTTGTCTGTAGCTCACTTTTTGGACTTAAATCTGATTTACAAAAAAAATATTAACTCGAATTTTAACACTTTAAAGCAATTGCTTTTCTCTGTGCTTGATCAGTTTCCCATCTGTCAGGTGACAAATGGACTGGTGCTTTTTTCAAGACTCTTTTTATTTCAAACTACCAAAGTGATACATATTCATTAATGAAAACATGATAAATACAGAAGAGTCCGAAGGAAGAAAAATCATCCATAATCTCACCATGCTGTTCATGAGAGAGTTGCTTATGTTGTTAGTTGCCATCAAGTCAGCTCCGACTCATGGCGATCTTACGTATAACAGACCTAATCGTTGCCCCGTCCTGCGCCATCTTCACGATCATTACTATGTTTGCGTCCATTGTTTTGGCTTTTGTGTCAATTCATCTCATTGAGACTTCCTCTTGTTTTCGCTGACCGTCTACTTTACCAAACACGATGTGCTTTTCTAGTGACTGGTCTCGCCTGATGACGTGTCCAGAGTAAGGGAGTTGAAGCCTCATCATCCTCACTTTTAAGAAGCATTCTGGTTGTATTTCTTCTAAGACTGACTTGTTTGTTCTTTCGGCAGTCCATGGTATATTCGATATTCTTCGCCCATACCATAGTTCGAATGCATCAATTCTTCTTCCGTCTTCCTTTTTCATTTTCTAGGTTTTGCATGCATATGAAGCAATTAAAAAGACCATGGCTTGGGTCAGATGCCTATTAGTCAACAAAGTGACATCTTCGCTTTTTAAAACTTTGAAGAGTTCTTTTGCAGCAGATTTGCCTAAGGCAATGTGCTATTTGATTTCTTGACTTCTGCTTCCGTGGACACTGACTGTTGATCCACGTAGAGTGAAATCATTGACAACTTTAATTTCTTCTCCTTTTATCATGATGTTGTTTATACACACGAACACATACATATAGACCTACGTGTAGGCACACCTATCCAAACACGTCCACACATATATAATAGGTTCAGGCAGTCATCGAAAAAGAGGAGGACCCTCAGTGAGATAGATTGACACAGTGGCTGCAACAATGAGCTCAAGCATAGCAATAATTGTGAGGATGGTGCGGGACCAAGCAGTGTTTTACTATGCCCAGTGTTGTACTATGTAGTCACTATGAGTCAGAACCTACTTGATGGCACCTAACAACCACAACAACAGGATCACACTGGGCACACTGCTTTGTAATCTGCTTGTTGTTACTTAAGGTCCTTGTAGCAATATGTTGTAAATATATATTCTTAGATATTCTTATTTATCGTCTTTTTAAGGACCGCAGTAGATATTACAGCCCTTAAAAATATCAAATATTTCAATGATTTCTAATTCTTTGTTATTATAATTAATGCTTCAGTATACATTCTTGTTGTATATTTCCTAATTATTTCCTTCAGATAATTTCCTTAAAGTAGAATTGCCAGGCAAAGGGAATATGCGTTTTCCAGATTTGATCTGTTACGTATATCACTGCAGAAAAGATGTCCTGATGGATACTTCTTTAAGACAAGTGTGAGAGCACTGGTTCCCCATGCCCCATATTGGGTATGCAAATATTTTAAATATCTTTTGCTAATAGGCAAACACTTTGATATGTTAGGATGTGATTCTGACCCAACAGCCTTCAAATAGGGGATTACAACGCTGTCAAAGTATGAGGCAGACACATGCTTGAAGCTTAGTCTTGAAGCCAGGCTTCCACCTGGCATCCTACACATCACTATAGCAATGCCAAGCAAAAAAGAAAAAAAAAAAAAACAGATAGCTGACAACAGTAACAATAAGATATATAGATACATAGATGGATAAATAGATATGCGTCTATATCCCAACTATGTTAAAATATATGTATATTTACGTACACACGCTTATACAGACATGACATGCCCCCCCCAAGATATAAAAATTATAAGCCAGAATGTAAACATTGGTTATCTTTGACAGGTGGGGTAATAGATGGTTTTTATTTTCTTCCTTTTACTGATGTATTTGAAATTTTCTACGGTGAACATGCATTACGCTTGAAAACAGACACACACAGACAATTAATGTGATTTTTTTTCTAAGCAAACACATTCATACTGGCGTTCTAGGCAGTAGCTTAGGACCGGCTGTTGCACACCCCTTCCGCCCCCTCTCCAGCTCCATGGCCCTCACATTTGGAAGCCAGTGTGAGGAGCTGGGGGTCCAGACTCAGAAGACTGAAGTACTAGGATCAGCCTGCAACTAACCATCTGTGGGACCTTGAGCAGGCAAATCACTTAACCGCTCTTAGCCTCCCTATGGACAATGAAAAAGTGTTGGAAGAAATGGAAATAGTTGTTGTGTTACAAGACTGAGAATATAGGGAGAGTTTTAAATTTTTGAAATACTTTATAGTTGATTCTAATAAGTAAAAAATTAAAAATCCATTGTTGCCTCTCTTGAAGGTTCTTTTAGAGGCTCTGAAATTGTAATTTTGTGCTATCGTCTGGGAAAGAAAGCTCGAGTCCACCCTCTCAGACTGGGTTCTGGACATGGGGAACATGTGTGGGAGGGTGAAGTCTTTGGACCACTGCTTCTCTGCTTTGGTCATTAAAGAGACCCAGTGGGAGAAGAAGGCGGGGAAGATAAACTCTACAGATGGGACTGTATTGGGGCTGTGAGAAATGGGCTGGGGGGAGGCGTTAGGTTACAGGTTCTCCTGGGCAGAGGCCAGGAAGGTATGTTCCAGTCAAGATCCTCCATGGACAAGATGTGGGACCTTGGGAAATCATGTGACATGCCTGATTTTATGTCATCCTCTAAAAAATGGGGTGGGGGAGTGTTGTAAAACAGATGACACCTGAGGTCCCATCCAGCTCAGATGTTCTGGGAAATAATGTTTGAAAAGCAGGTTACTGACTAGCTGCTGGGAGAGAGAAGAAATGAGACCTCTGTTGGAAGAATTATGTTTGGGAGGGTTTGGAGAAGGAACAAAAGAAGTAAGGTGACACTTATGGAAACAAGGGCGCCCACAGGACAGAAGTGAGCAGCTCTGCCCCCAATTTCTCCTATAACCTAGAGGCTGCTACTCAGATTGTGATGCAGAAAATGGTGGCAATACTAGCTTTCTTTTCCAGGCTTCACTGGGATGCTGTTGTTACCATGGCAATGGCTAGGTGGTGTGATGTGTGGCTTTGTGCTGTGACCACCTCCTTCTTTGTTCTCATCCCAATTGTAGGTATGACCTCTAGGGCTATAAGAAACGATTCAAGTAGGGAATGTCTGTAATTGTTTGACTCACCTCAGGAACAAATTTCTTTCTCCCCTGCCATTGCGTTTTGGAGACAAGGAATGAGGTTGCCTCGTTTTCAGTTCTGAGACACTTAGGTCCTATTTCCTGAGGGATACAGAGAACAAAATTTTGAAATATAAGACCCACTGAATGAGAATGGAATAAAGCTTGGTCTATCCCTTTGTTCTGTCTCTGACAATAGTAGCAAGAGATGCTTTATGGGAAGAACATAGTCATTGCCTTCCGTGAAATCAATTTCTAAAAGCTAGGAGGAATGTGAGCATCTTCGACTTGCCCCTTAATAACTCATTCTGGCTCTATCGTTCATGTGAGTTCCTTTAAGCCCTTCTAGAACTTATTTATTCTTTCAGCCTTTTTTCAATTCCAAATGATAGAGGCAACCCCCTGAGACTTGGTTGAGCCTTGCCCTCATCCATTAGCTGTAGACTCCAATAGTAAAGTAATGTTCTCTGTAGAAAATTCTGTGCTGGGGTTTCTTTTCTTGGCTTTGCCACTAAAAAGCAATGACCCTGAGCAAACTTCTTCAATATTTCTGAGTCTAGGTTTCCCATACTAGAAAATAGAAACAGTAGCATCTAACAACCCCTAGCTCACAGGGTAGTTGTATCTTGAGGGCAGGGACGGTACCATGTGCATTGTTGCATCCTCCAGGGCCCAACATGGTCCCTGGAACATCAGAGTTCAGTGAATGGCTATCAAATGGAATAGAGAAAGGAGACAATGTTAGTGTTGATACTTCTCCCACCAGTCAAAACTCTGCTGATGGTAAGTGACAGAAACCCATTCAAACTAGCTTAAGCAAACACGAGGAGTTTCTAGCTTACGTAATTGGGAAATCTATGGATGGAGTTGGTTTCAGCCATGGCTAGATTCCAATGGAAGTCCTTGGGTGGTACAAATAGTTAATGCGCTCAGCTACTAACCAAAAAGTTGGAAGTTTGAATCTACCCAGAGACAATTCAAAAGAAAGCCCTGGTGAGCTACTTCTTAAAAAATCAGCTATAGAGCACAGTTCTACTCTACTATATATGGGGTCATCATGAGTTAGAGTTGAATCAACAGTGACTGGTTAGATTCCATGGAAGCCATAAGGACACAAGCCATTGGAGCAATAAATAATTTTGCTTGTTTGGTAACCATATCTCTCCAGGAGCAGAAAGGAGTTAAGTTTCAGTATCAGAAGGCATCTGGACTTCTAATTCTGCCCTCCCACTTCCAAGTTAATTAATTGGCCTTGGATGATTCACTTTTTTCTATGCCTCCAGGTTTCAACTCTCTAAAAGATGGATAAGAATATTTGCTTTGCATAGGGTGGTTGGAAAGATCAAAAAAAGGTGAAAATGTGAAAAGTCTCTACCAGCCATAAAATGTTATTTAAATGCAAGGTGGCACGTATGCTGTTGTTGTTTTAAGCAAGCATGAAAGCCTGGTTTACTTTGCGGGACTTCATTTCAGAAACAGTGTTTAGGACACCTCTTTATGTGCATCTATTCTTGTGCTGACTTAGATGTGGTATTTACTGAGTACTTTGCACGAATTATCTCATTGAATCTTTACCTCACTTTATGTGGCGGGTACTACTGTTAGTTCCATTTTAAAGATGAGGTAACTGAGGCTTTACAGGATTAAGTAACTTCCCCCAAGGAACACAGGTAGTGGGTAGTCGAGGCAGCTGGACTAAAACTCATTTCTGACAGAAGAGCCTGTTTTCGTCCCACCTTGAAGGCCACCACTCTTGTTCTTGAGCTTCTTGCCCACCATGGCATCTTTTTGCTGGATGGGTCTCAGAGATTATAGAATCCAACTGCCTCCTTTTACTGAGGAGAAACCTAAACCCAGTGGAGCCAGGACTTAACCCCAGCTTTTTGACTTCCAGTCTGCATCTGTAAGGGCTCCTGAGAGGAAACTACAGAAAATTAAATCAAAGAGGAATGCATTAAAGGATAGCTCATAAATTTGCTGGGAAGGCTGGAGAACCAGGCTAGGATCACACATGTAGGGTCAATGCCCAAATCTGCAGAACTGGCAGATGTAGCACCTGGCACCACCAGCACCAGAGGCCACCCAAGACCAGGCCAGTGTTGCCCCCATAACTGCATCTGGCCACCTACTCTACTGTCCTTGCTTCCTTAGGTTGATAATCTAGATTCAGAGTCTGGTTGGGTACACCTGATGGATGGAATCTAGGTCATGCACCCATGTTTTATCTGCAAGAGAGGCTGGAAGAGCAAGCATCTGGCCATTTCAGCTTTTAGAGTGAGAAGCAGTGGAGCCACCCACTGATACTCAAAAACAGGGGTCGGTTTCCCAAACCCAAAGGGTTCAGGTATAGGATGTTCTTAGAAGTGTTTGAAACTCTGAGAGCAAATGAAAACTCAGGGAATGTCCATTGACTCCCTCACCCCGACTCTGTTGTTGTTGTTGTTGTCAGGTGCCTTTGAGTTGATTCTGACTCAGAGTGACCCAATGTACAACAGAAAGAAACACTGCCCTATCTTGTGCCACCCTCACAATCATTTTTATGCTTGAGCCCATTGTTGCAGCCACTGTGTCAATCTATCTCCTTGAGAGTCTTCCTCTTTTTCACTGACCCTCTACTTTACCAAGCATGATGTTCTTCTCCAGGGACTGATTGCTCCTGATGACACGTCTAAAGTATGTGAGATGTAGTCTCACCTTCCTTATTCATCGTCCAGCTCTCACATGCATATGAGGCGATGGAAAACACCATGGCTTGAGTCAGGCGCACCTTAGTCTTCAAGGTGACATCTTTGCTTTTCAACACTTTTAAGAGGTCTTTTGAAGCAGATTTGCCCAATGCAACGTATCTTTTGCTTTCTTGACTGCTGCTTCCATTGGCATTGATTGTGAATCCAAGTAAAATGAAATCCTTGACAACTTCAATCTTTTCTCCGTTTATCATGATGTTGCTTATTGGTCCAGTTGTGAGGATTTTTGTTTTCTTTTTGTTGAGGTGTAATCCATTCTGAAGGCTATGGTCTTTGATCTTCATCAGTAAGTGCTTCAAGTCTTCTTCACTTTCAGCAAGCAAGGTTGTACCATCTGCATAACGCAGGTTGTTAATGAGTCTTCCTCCAACCCTGATGCCCCTTTCCTCTTCAGAGTCCAGCTTCTCTGATTATTTGCTCAGCATACAGATTGAATAGCTATGGTGAAAGGATACAACCCTGATGCACACATTTCTTGACTTTAAACCACAAAGTATCCCCTTGTTCTGTTCGAATGACTGCCTCTTGGTCCATGTACAGGTTCTTCATGAGCACAATTAAGTGTTCTGGAATTCCCATTCTTGACAGTGTTATCCATAATTTGTTATGATCAAAAGTCGAATGCCTTTGCATAGTCAATGAAACTTAGGTAAACATCTTTCCAGTATTCTCTGCTTTCAGCCAGGATCCATCTGACATCAGCAATGGTATTCCTCATTCCACGTCATCTTCTGAATCTGGCATGAACTTCTGGCAGTTCTCTGTCGATGTACTGCTGCAGCCACTTTTGAATGATCTTCAGCAAAATTTTACTTGTCTGTGATATAGTGATACTGTTCGATAATTTCCACAAGAGCAGAAAAACCAAAGCCCCCAGTCACTTTACTGCTTTGGGCGAGTTTTCCCAAGCCTGCTGTACTGAGCACTCAGCTCCTCCAAGAGGCAAGACTACAGACTCCTTCCTGGGTCTGATTCATGGGCATATGGTGCTGTGTCATGTTGTTGTAACATAAATAAAAATATTTTAAGTGAAAACTTAAGGGACGGAGGCTTCTGGAGCCCCCACACTGTATCAGCTGCCTCGCGCTGTGAAGGGAAGAATGTGTTTGGTGTCCAGACTGCTCTGTGGGAAGTGCACTGCGGGGGGTGGGGCTGCCTTTCCTCCAGTGCCTCCTACCTCAGCCCTGTCCCCCATGAAAAGGAAAAGGCGCTGGGCTCCCTGGTTTCATATGTAGAATTCAGAATCTGTGAGGCGAGAGAAGAGAACACATGACTGTTGGTTGGCTGAGGGCTTCTCTCCCAGAATCACCCTGTTGGACTCAGCCATTCTTTTGCCTCTGCTGTTGCTCATACCTAGGGTTGACAAGCTGTGACATCATAAGACAGCTTCCTGTCAGTTGCCCTCAAGTCAGTTCTGACTCACGGTGACCCCCATGTAGAACTGTGTTACATAGGGTTTTCAATGGCTGATGTTTCAGAAGCAGACTGCCAGACCTTTCTTCCGAGGCAACTCTGGGTAGACTCAAACCTTCAACCTTTTGGTTAGCAGCTGAGCGCATTAACCATTTGCATCACCTGGGAACTCCATAAAAGAGTTTACTACCCCTTTAAAGGAGAAGAGCTTTAGCCCTATCTGCCTTCAATATTTTAAAGAAATTCAGTTGTGTGGTACTTCTTCATCTGACATCTCATTTGCTGTTACCACAAAGTCGGTGGACCTCGAGACTCCCATTTGGTAAACGGCTAAATGTGGCACAGGGATGAAATGTCCACCCCGCCTCACGGCTAGTTTTAACATTGCAAAGATCAAAACCCGGTTGTCGGCTCCCAGGCCAGTTATTCTAGATCCAAGATTCGGAATTGGAAGTAACCTTAGGCCGCTTCTCATTTTACAAGAGAGAAAGTAATGGCCCAGATTGTTAAGTGACTTGCAAACATTCACGCAGGAAGTTAGCGGCTGAATGGAGACCAGAACTAATTTGGAGAATCAGACAGACCTGGGTTCACGTTCTGCCTTCACCTCATTCCCAACTTGCTACCCCGTAAAACGGATGCGGTAGCATCATTTCACAGGGTTTTAATTAAATAAAGAGGAAAAACAATTTTCAAAATTTAAACAACTCCTAGAGCAGTAGCAAACACATTAAAAAAAAAAAAAAAACCCATTGCCTTCAAGTCGATTCCGACTCATAGTGACCCTATAGGACAGAGTAGAACTGTCCCACAGGGCTTCCTAGGCTGTCATCTTTACAGAAGCAGACTGCCGTAACTTTCTCCTGCCAAGTGACTGGTGAGTTCAAACCACCGACCTTTCTGTTAGCAGTTGAGTGCTTAACCACTGCGCCGCCAGGGCTCCTTAGCTAGCATATCCCTTTGCTGTCAATTCCGACTCATAGTGACCCTACTGGACAGTGTAGAACTGCCCCGTAGGGTTTCCAAGGAGCAGCTGGTGGATTTGAACTGCCAACCTTTTGGTTAGCAGCCGTAGCTCTTAACCACTGTGCCCCCAGGGCTCCTAGTTAGCAGAGTAGGCATTTAATGTTCGCTACCTCCTTTCTCTTTATCTTGTCTCGGCTCCTCGTCCAGTGCTCCTGCTGCTGATCTGCATGACTGTCCCTGATATTAGGGACGCAACCCATCTCCTGCCTCATGGAGGCCAGGGCAGCCAACCCCCTCATTAACTACAGTGACTTTCAGTAAGTGCCAGCCCATAACACTAAAATAGTCACATTATTCCCCAGTCGCAGCACAGGAAACCATCCTCAAAACATCCAGATAGCTGAGGTCTCCCTCCTGTATCTTGCACGCCAAGATTTTCTAAGCGCTGATTGTCATCTTTATTTTTTCCGACTTCTCATTTGCAGAGATTATTTATCCACACATCCTGCAAATACGTGTGCCTTCCCCCGCTGGTGATTTGAACGACTGCCCTTTCTCCCTCCCTCCCTCCCACCCCCGAATTTTGGCTTAGAGATGTCTCATTATATTCTAAAGAGCCATCCGTAAGGCGGGGCACCACCAATGCGATGAAATCTGCTTCTGTATCAACGCCGCTCTTAAGCGGAATAGATTGATCACCGAAGCTTTGGACCCACTTTAATCAAGTAATCTAAACAGGGTTTAAGCTTCAAAAGCCGAGTGATGTGCCCGGCTTCAAAGCGCTTACTTACACTGAATTAATTTATCCAGCATGTACTAATGCTCCCCGCAACCCTGTGGATTATAATGTTAGAGGTTGCAATCAGGACTCTGATAATATCCCCCCAGCTCAGCCTCTATTGATTGTCATGTAAAAAGCATGAAGTGGAGTGGGGCAGAGGGGAGGAGGGAACAAAGGGATTGGGTTTGATTGAGCAAGATGGAATCATCCAGTCCACCGCTGTTCCAGGGCCTTGCTGGGCAGTGGAAGGACTCAGAACTCTGCCCCTTGGCTTGTAGGACTAGTTTGGAGATGGGTTTGGGAAGAGGCAGGGTCTGCAGACAGAGGTGCTGTATTAACAGGGAGAGTTGCTGCAGGAAGCTACAGCTGTGACTCTGAAGTGAAAGCCAGAGGGCTAGTTCGTGTGTATGTGTTGCAGAGAGACAGAGGAACTGGACATCTGTTGTTCTGGAGGCCAACACAACCCTCCCAGCCAGCCCCCTCCTACTGGTCATACACGGCCCTCATTTACTTAGGGAGCCACTTCTGCCTTGACCCTCAATCTCCAGCTTTTGAGTGGGACCCCTACCCAGATTCCAGGTCTAGAGCTTGTGACCTTGTTACTCACTCAACAATTTATTGAGAACCTACTATGTGCCAGGCATTACTCTAGGTCCTGGGGGTGATAGACAAAAATCCTTGGCCTCATGGCATCTTTTTTCCACTGGGATGGGAATGGGGAGACGACCAGACTGTCTACTTTCCTTATTTGTTTGGTTATAGTCTGATGTTGCAATGTATTCTAGAGAAAAATGAGACAGGAGACAGGGATAGGGAGTGTGCAAGTATGTACAGGTGGTGATATTGGTATAAATTTTAAATCTGTGGTCCTCGTTGGGAAGGTGACATTCAAGCAAAGACCCGAAGGAGATGTGGGAGAAGCCACATGGACATCTGAGGGAAAAGAAAGTAAGTGCAAAGGCCCTGTCATGGATTGAATTGCACCCCCCCCCCCCCCAATATCTGTCAACTCGGCGAGGTCGTGATTCCCAGTATTGTGTGATTGTCTACCATTTTGTCATCTAACGTGATTTCCCTACATGTTGTAAATCCTGTCACTACGATGTAATGAGATGGATTAGTGGCAGTTACATTGATGAGATCTGCAAGATTAGATAGTGTCTTAAGTCAATCTCTTTTGAGATATAAAAGAGAGAGATGAGCAGAGAGACATGGGGACCTTATACCACCAAGAAAGCAGTGCCGGGAGCAGAGCTCGTCCTTTGGACCCAGGGTTCCTGTGCAGAGGAGCTCCTAGTATAGGGGAAGATTGATGACAAGGATCTTCCACCAGAGCAGACAGGAACAAAGCCTTCCCCTGGAGCTGACGCCCTGAATTTGGACTTCTAGCCTACTAGACTGTGAGAGAATAAACTCCTCTTCATTAAAGCCATTCACTTGTGGTATTTCTGTTATAGCAGCACTAGATGACTAAGACAGGCCCTGAGGTGGAACATGCCTGAACATTTGAGGAACAACAAGGAGTTTAGTGGGCAAAAGGAAGAGTAGGATGCCAAAAAATCAGAGAGGATATGAGGACCAGACCGAGGCTGAAGTCAGTGAGTGTTTTTATAGGTCCCTTGGTGTATGGATTGATTTTTGTCCGGCCAAAGATAAGCTCAAGTCCTAACTCCCAGTAACTGTGAATGTGACCTTATTTGGAAATAGGATCTTTGCAGAAGTAGTTAAGCTAACATGAGGTTATACTGGAGTAGTAGTTGTTGTTGTTGTTAGGTGCTGTCTAGTCGGTTCTGACTCATAGCAACCCCATGCACCACAGAATGAAACAGTGCCTGGTCCTGGGCCATGCTCACGATCGTTGTTAAGCTTGAGCCCATTGTTGCAGCCACTGTCAATCCATCTCATTGGTCTTCCTCTTTTTTGCTGACCCTCTACTTTACCAAGCATGAGGTCCTTCTCCAGGGACTGAGTCTGCCTGACAATATGACCAAAGTGTGCAAGATGTAGTCTCGACATCCTTCCTTCTAAGGAGCATTCTGGTTGTACTTCTTCAAAGACAAATTTGTTCATTCTTTTGGCAGTCCATGTTATATTCAATATTCTTTGCCAACACCACAATTCAAAGGTGTCAGTTTTTCTTTGGTCTTCCTTATTATCATCCAGCTTTCCCATCCATATGATGGGATTGAAAACACCATGGCTTGGGTCAGGCTCACCTTAGTCTTCAAGGTGACATCTTTGCTTTTCAACACTTTAAAGAGGCCTTTTGAAGCAGATTTGCCCAATGCAATGCATCTTTTGATTTCTTGACTGCTGCTTCCATGGGTGTTGATTGATTTGTGGAACCAAGTAAAATGAAATCCTTGACAACTACAATCTTTTCTCCGTTTATCATGATGTTGCTTATTGGTCCAGTTCTAGAGGATTTTTTTTCTTTATGTTGAGGTGTAATCCACGCTGCAGGCTGTGATCTTTGATCTTCATCAGTAAGTGCTTCAAGTCCTCTTCACTTTCCACAAGCAAGACTGTATTATCTGCGTAACACAGATTATTAATGAGTCTTCCTCCAATCCTGATGCCCCATTCTTCATATAGTCCAGCTTCTCTGATTATTTGCTCAGCATACAGATTGAATAGGTATGGTGAAATGATGCAACCCTGATGCACACCTTTCCTGATTTTAAACCACGCAGTATCCCCTTGTTTTGTCCAAACAACTGCCTCTTGATCTATGTACAGGTTCCTCATAAGCACAATTAAGTGTTCTAGAATTCCCATTCTTTGCAATGTTATCCATAATTTGCTATGATCCACACAATTAAATGCCTTTGCATAGTCATCGAAACACAGGTAAACATCTTTCTGGTATTCTCTGCTTTCAGCTAGGGTCCATTTGACATCAGCAATGTTACCCCTGGTTCCATGTCTTCTTCTGAATCCGGCCTGAATTTCTGGCAGTTCCTTGTCAACATACTGCTGCAGCCGCTTTCAGAGTAGGGTAGGTCCTAATCCAATATGACTGGTGTCCTTATAAGAACAGGAGAAGAGAGACAGAGGCAGACACGGGCACAGAGGGGAGATAGCGTGTAAAGACAGAGGCAGAGATTGGAGTGATGCTGCCACAAGCCAAGAAACTCCTGAGACCACCAGAAACTAGAGGCAAAGAAGGATTCCTCCCCTAGAGCCTTCAGAAAGACCATGACTCTGCTGACACCTTGATTTCAGACTTCCAGACTCCAGAACTGTGAGAAAACAAATTTCTGTTATTTTAAGCCATTGAGTATGTGGTACTTTGTTACAGCAGCCCTGAGAAAATAATATACTTGACCACAATGACTAGTTCAAGGGATGGGTCAATGAGGAGAACCAGGAAGGATATGGGCTGGTGAGCAGGCGGCCATCTCGTCACCATACGGAGCCTGAGGATAAAGCCAAAATGGAGGACAGTGGAACCCACAGAATGGTGATGTCGTTTGAGGCTCTGAATATTACCAAGCCTGCTGCCCACTTAGGGACTACATTTCCCAACTTCCCTTGTGGTTAGGGGTGGTGGCCATGTTGAAAAGTTCTCACCACCTGGAGAGTGAGTAGAAAAGTGAGCCACTTCCAGGCTGGCACCTTAAGACACAGGGTGTTCCTCTTGCATGTCCTTTTTCCCTTTCCTGCCAGCTACAGCATTGACCAGGCGGGTTAGAGGGCCCCAAGGCAGTACTTCTGAAACTTCCTGTGTTGAAGAACTAGAATCAACTCAACAGCAACTGGTTTATATAGACCCATCGGCTCCGCTTGCTGGGACAGTACCTTGGCAGCTGCTCAGAAATTGCTGAGCACCCACTTTGTGCCATACCCAAAAGGATGATACAGGCCTGCCGGTTCCCTGCTAGCAGCCCAGAGACACCTTATAATCCCTTGGCTCTTGGTATACCTTGGAATGATTTGAATCCAAGCAAATCCAAGGCCTGAGGTGCAAAAGAAATCATAGGTGTCTATTTAAACAGATTTTAGTTCATAAAGCAGTTGAAGATGAGAGAAGATTGAAGTAAGAGTTTAGGGGGGCACAGGCAGACCCCCATGAGGTCAGTGGGCAGTGGGCAGGATCTAAACACAGAAATGGGACAGAAATGCTTTTGATGCCTAGAGTCAGAAATTCCAGCAGGGTGACCTTGGGCGAGTCACATGAATCCTCTCAGTAAAGGGGAGTGTTATGCCAACACTGCAGGATGGATGGGAAGGTATGCGAGAAGGTACTTACAGACCCAAAGCACCTGTGTGCCCCTGACGGCTTGGCAGGAAACAGATGGCACACTCAAGCTGGGTGACTTGAGGGGAGTTTAAAAAAGAGACAGTTTACAAAGGCGTGGGCAGGGATGGGGAGACCAGCAGTGCAGTACCTGGTCTAGCAATGGTTTGTACTGGGCGAAGGGGTAGCTGGTACCTCCTCTAAGCCTACAGGGGACAGGAAGCCACTGTTATCAAAACCCAGAGAGGATCACCCCATAGGAATAGAGGCTGACACAAAGATGGACCAGCCAACTTCTGGCTTGTCCCTACAGGGAGTGAGCTGGGGGAACAAATACCCTGATCTTATTCTCCTCCCATTCTCCAAGTTCCTGCTGCTGCTTCTCCCTGGACAAATGCCAACAGAAGGCAGCGGTGAGAGAGGTTGGAGACACGTCAGAGTCCTGGGCTCAGAGTGGGATGGAGAAGCCCAAGAGAGGATCCCAGGACCAATGACTATGTTCCCTGAACCCAGCAGATGGAAGCTGCTCCACTTGCAGGCACACTATCGTCCTTAAACAGAGTTTATTTTTTACAGTAGTTTTAGGTTTACAGAGAAATTGTGCACGAATCCTTATATAACCTCCCCTACACAAACACACACACACACACACACACACACACACACACACACACTCAGGGTTTCTCCTATTATTAACATCTTGCACTGGTGTAGTACATTTGTTACAATTGATGAACTAATATTGATACATTATCATTAACTAAAGTCCATAGTTTACCCAGGAGTCTCTGAGTGGTGCAAACAGTTAACGCGTTCAGCTGCTAACTGAAAAGTTGGAGGTTCACGTCTACCTGGAGGTGGCTCTGTGGGTTTTGACAAATGCATAATGTTGCGTGCCCACAATTACAGCATCACATAGAACAGTTTCACTGCTCTAAAAATGCCCTTTGCTTCCTTGTTCATCCCTCCCCATCCCGAAACTCTTTTTTTTTTTTAATAGTCCCTGAATGTAACTGCAACTGAGAGGTTCACATGCTTCTTCTGTGGTGCTACTTAACTGAAAAATGCACCTCCCAGACGCCGGGCCTGCAGATCTGTCCTCGCCTCAAGCAGGGCATGAGGAAGTGGTTCTTTCTCTGCTGGCCTCTTGCCAATGCTTCTTCCACCTCTTTATTCCTTCTTCTCTGTTGTCCTTGCCGAAGAACCCACCATCTGGCCGCAACCAGCCTAAAGAAGGTATTGGTGAGTTGAGGACCTGGGGTTTGTCCCCTGCTGCCTCAAGAGATGATTAGCGGCTGCTTGTCAGCAGATGTAGCTCAGTAGCATTTTAATATCCAAATGTCCTCCACCTACGAGGGAGGCCGTGGACTGTTGAAGCTGTTTCACACAGAGAATCGTGATTGCTGCGGCAGTAATTTCCTTCAACAGCCATTAAAACACTTCTGAATATGTTTTTAAAACAGATGAAGAAGAGAGAAAAGAAACAAAAGACACAGACGTCCTTCCTTTTTCCTGGCAGAGGTCTGTGTTCCCAGGGTGAACTTGAACTGATCGGCTGGGATTTTAATATCAGGGTGTTTGCAGTTCTTGGTGCCTTGTCAGTGCCTGGGCTTGGCCGGAGGTGCGGGTTGGGCACCCTGGACCCTGGGACCCTTGCTCTCCCTACGGTGTTTCCTCCCTGGGCCACCCTCCAGGGTTCTCCAGGCCAGAACGATGTTGGACTCATGTCCTCGATGAAATGGACCTTTCCTCTTCTGCTCCTCACTTGGCAGAACAGCCAGTTCTCCAGCCAAGATTTGTGCTCACCCCCATGCACACCCCAATCACAAAAAGGTAGGCAGAAAATGGTTGTACCTTCATTCATTCACTCAACAAATATTTATGGGAGGTTTACCTTGAGCTAGGAGTCCTTGGTGGTGCAAATAGTTAATGCCCTTGGCTGCTAACCAAAAGGTTGGCTGTTCAAGTCCGCCCAGAGGCACCTTGGAAGAAAGGCCTGGTGATCTACTTCATAAAAATCAGGCATAGAAAGCCCTCTGGAGCATAGTTCTACTCTGACACACATGCGATTGCCATTAATTGGGGTTGCGATGAGTTGGGGTTAACAGCGACTAGTCTACCATGTGCCAGATGCTGGAGACACAGTAGGGATAGTCTGGAAAATCATTAATAGCTGACAAGGCCCCAGCAATGACCAACCAGAAGGGACATGGGTCAAGGGGCTGAAACAGGGTCCTGGAGGCCCCTGGAGAGAGGTCCAGGAGATGCTTGGGGAAGGGCAGCCACAACCAAGGCAGAAGGAGAGCACTCAGGGCTCAGGACAGTTACCACTAACTGGTCTGGAAGTATTTCAACATCTTACCAATTGTCATAGCCATCTTGGTATGCACCAGGTGAACAAAACACAAACCCCCACTCAGGTGGAGTTAACCTTCGTAGAAGCATTGCAAAGCAGTCAACATTTTCTTTTTCCATGCTTGTTGTAAGGGTGTTGTTTTAAGATCTTGCCAGAAAAATAGAGACATGTCCATTTTCTGTGCTAGGTCTATGTTGTTGTTGTTGTTGTTAGCTGCTGTCGAGTTGGCCTCCAACTCATGGTGATCCCATGCACAACGAAATGAAATGCTGCCCAGTCCTGGACCATAACCCCTTGATTGGTTGTGGATTGAACTGTTGTCGTCCACAGGGTTCTCACTGACTAATTTTTAGAAGTAGATTGCCAGGCCTTTCTTCCTAGTCCCTCTTAGTCTGGAAGTTCCACTGAAGCAACATATCAACACGCAAACCTCCACTGACAGACGTGGTGGTTGGGCATGAGGTACATTGGCTAGGAATTGAACTTGGGTCTCCTGCATGGAAGATGAGAATTCTACCATTCAACCACCAATGTCCCCAGGCCAATGTAGACACTTTAAGAAACACTAAGACAAATGTCTCAGGCCATCAAGAGCACAGGGTTGCTTCGTGGAACCCTTTGTTTTCATCTAAGGCAAGGCTGAGCAACATTTGCGATTGTCCACACTGTTTTCGGTCGTGTAGTGGAGGTGCATCTAGACAGCTGTCACCAGCCCCCTTACCTGTGCCCCCAAAGGGGTGAATGAAAAGGTATTTGCCCACATATAAAGGGACACTGTGCAACTGCTTCCAGAGGGAGATATATCTGTCCCTTTCGGTTACCTCTCCTAGGGCCAAATTGATGGTCTGTGGTCATATCCATTCACAACTTCCTGACTTCATTCGTGGCACCAAGGGACTGGCTTTCTCTAATGGATCTCTTTCTGGACAGGAAACCTACAGACAGAATGCCTCATGGTTCCTCACTTTGGAATAGTGGTCACAGATGGCCGGCTCCAGTTATGTCCCTAGAAAGGAAGAACTGGAACACAGTTACTGTTAACATCCCTGGTCTGTAGAAGTAGCTTTGCAAGAACTTTTTAAAGCCATCAGTCATTAAACTACCCTGGATTTCTGAGGACCCTCTGTTCTAAGAATTGCTAATGCAACCAAGAAGGCAGTGCTGTGGTTTGAATTGTGTTCCCCTAAAATATGTGTTGGAATCTTAAGCCCCTACACCTGTGGAGGTGATCCCATTTGGGAATAAGGTTTTCTTTGTTATGTTAATGAGACCATATCAGTGTATAAACCAAAAAAACCAAACCCATTGCCGTCCAATCAATTCCAACTCATAGTGACCCTACAGAACAGAATAGAACTGCCCTATAGGGTTTCCAAGGAGCAGCTGGTGGATTTGCACTGCCAACCTTTTGGTTAGCAGCTAAACGCTTAATCACTGCACTACCAGGGCTTCTAAACCTAATCACTTTAGAGTTATAAGACACAGCATAGACATAGAGACAAAGAAGCACAAAAACGGGGAAAACAGATGCCAACTGAAGATCACCAAGGAACCGAAGAAGCTGGGGCTACAGAAACTGAGACAAGGATCTTCCCTCAAAGACTTTCCCTATAGCCAGTGCCCTGAATTTGGACTTCTAGCCTCCAAAACTGTGAAAAAAGAAATTTCTCTTCTTTAAAACCACCCACTTGTGGTATTTCTGTTACAGCAGCACTAGGAGACTAAGACAGGCAGAAACACAGAGATAGAAGCAGACCAATTAAATCGGCATTTCTAGGGAGTGGGACCCATGCATTAGGATTTGAAAGATCCCCAATTGATTCCAACAGCTGTGGTTGAGAATCATTGCTCCAACACGTGTATCTAAATTCTGACTTTTCCTTGTTAAAAAAAAAAATAACTTATCTTTATTTACATTTTCCTTGGTTATTATTTTTATTTATGTGTAATTTTTCAATTTGATTTCATGTAGTCTTGTAAATTGCCTCAAGTCTTCTCTGGAACAAGGTATAATATAGATGAAAATGATGAAGTTGTGTACAACCTTTGATTATTAGTTGAGTGCAAACCATTTGCACCACCCAGGGACCTTATTTTGGACTAGTAGATGCTCTGATGGTGTTGGCAAAGAACATTAAATATACCGTGGACTGCCAGAAGGGTGAACAAATCTGTTTTGGAAGAAGTACAGCCAGAATGCTCCTTAGAAGTGAGGATGACAAGACTTCGTCCCATGTACTTGGGCATCTTATTAGGAGGGACCAGTCTCTCTCTGGAGGATGACATCATACTTGGTAGAGTGTCAGTGAAAGAGAGGAAGATCCTCAGCGAGATGGATTGACACAGTGGCTGCAATGATGGGCTCAAGCATAGCAACAATGTGAGAATGACACAGGACCAGGCAGTGTTTTGTTCTGTTTTACATGGGGTTGCTATGAGTCGGAACCAACTGGACGACACATGACAACAACAACAAAAAACAACCTAACAGATGCTCTGATAAACGAGGCCTTATTTGTGGATGGGGAAGGGAGTGTGGAGAATTTGAATCCTGTAAGAAATAAGTTCCAGGAATATGTCAATATGTTTTCTTTCTGATTATCTGAGGAAAAACTTAACCTGATAAATCAAGCTTGCATTGTCTAGGGAAATGAGATTTACTTCAAGAAATGGCTCCTGCAATACTGAGGGCTGGCAAGTCCCAAATCCATAGGTTAGGCAGCAGGCTAGAGACCACTGCTGGCTCATGGGATTGTGGGAAATGGTGAATCCAAAGTCTGCAGGTCAGGCAGCAGGCCAGAGACTTCTGCCAGCTTACGTTTTAGGAACTGGAAGTCAAGCAATGAGAAAAGTGCAGGGTTGAGAGAGAGCCAGCTTTGCTAAAACATCCATTTATATACTGGAGGCAGGCCACACCCCCAAGGAAATGCCCCTTTCAACTGACTGGGTGATCACATAAGAGCTCATTATGGAAGATGATTACATTATATTACATTATGGAAGAGCAACCAGTCAAGTCCGGTGTCTGCCAAGCCACTAAGACTCATAGCCTAGCCAAGTTGACACATAACATTAACCATTGCAGTGTTCTTTAACCAGCCAATCATATGTGCAAAAACAGGATTGGAGGGTTGAGGGAGGAAGGCTGGGTATTGCCTTGAACCTGAGTTGCAAACTCAAATGTCCACACGGGCAGAGAAGAAAAGATGCAGAAACGAAGCTGACAGAGTGGAAGAACGGAGAGTGGTGGGGACTGTGGTGAAATGGATTAGAGAGCATTTGAGGGGCATGCAGTCTCATACTAAAATGCGGGGAGGTTTGGAAAACAGGGGCAGTGGGCTCAGACAAAAATGGGGTGCTGGGGAAAGAAGGTCCAGAGGAGAAAACTCTCCAAAAGGAAGCTGATGCTACCAATGACTAAACTCAGCTACCTTGAAAAGTTCGCAGAGGACATCGGCCTCCACCTAGCTCAGGTGGATCCTTCCACCTCAGAAGCCTCGTGCACCTGCATCTTTGGACACAAGCAGGACCAGGCAAGCATGTGTTGGTAAACAGCCCAACAACTCATAGGGGAAGAGAAACGGCATCTCTTGTTAGCGCTGGGGACTCCACCCATGTTGCCGAAGATCCTGAGAGTCCTTCCTTGGATGTGGAGTGCCTGTTGTCTGCATGAAGGCAACCCCCACCCCCGCATCCTGCCCTTGGACAAGGACCGGGCAGAAGTGTCCAGAGGTACTGGAAGCAGGCTGACGCTCACATTGGTGAGAGCAGAAGCTCCCTGAGCCTGTGGCGTTGACGCTAACAGCTTATTGCCCAGGGGACTGGACAAGAGAACGTAAAAATAGCATTTTCTATAATTGCTTCCGTCTTTTGGTGTTTAGTAACCATGTCTGGCAGTCTATACCAGGGGACAGCGATTGTTAAAATAAAATCATTAGCTTAATAGGCTTGATGAAAAGGGTGGCAAGATGAGAATTTCCTCTTGCAATATGTTCTCCACTCAAAACAGTCCCTGAAACCAGTAGGCCATGTTAATTATTGACTAAAACACCCCAGCATCACTCAAGTTTGTTTTTTTTTTTTTCCCCGTAAGGACTTAACAAACACTGCCTCTGACAACATCTTGAAGTCCCAATTTTGATGAGTCAGAAAGGACTACACCCTGACTCATTCCCTTCCTAATTTATTTTGTCACTTTTGTGTCATTCCCTAGTGACTACACACACACATGTACGCATACACATGTGCACACACACAGCACATATTTTGCTGTTTTCCAAGGGAAAAAAATATGGCAGCTGATAAACTGTAAGCTTGGAGTAGGGAAGATGGGCTAGCAAGGCCAAGTGCTCAGGGATGCCACCATATTAAAGAATATCAAGCCTGGGACAAGAATCCAACCTAAGAGTAGGTCCCTGTCTTAGTCTTCTGTGCTGCTGTAGCAGAAATACCACAGGTGGATGGTTATAGAACAGAAATTTCTTTTTTCTACTTGAGTAGGAGTCCGTGGGTGGTATAAATGGTTAACTTGCTCGGCTACTGACTGAAAGGTTGGAGGTTTGAGTCCACACAGAGGCACCTCAAAAGAAAGGCCTGGGGATCTACTTCTGAAAAATCAGCCATTGAAAGCCCTATGGAGAAGAGCTCTACTCTGATACACTTGGGGTTGCCATAAGTTGGAATCTACTCAATGGCAACTGATTTTGGCTACTGGGGTATGATCATAACAAACAAAGAAAACCCTACTTCCAAACAGGATTATGTCCAGGGGTATAGGGGTTAGGATTCCAACACATATTCTGGGATGAGGGGACACAGTTCAATCTATAACAGTCCCACAGAAAAATATGCCAGAGCTTAAAGGACCAGGACTAGATGAAATCCACTACACGGTTCTTTCAAATCCTACCTGCGGTGGATTAGAGGGCCATAAATTCTTTGTCAATCTGCCTCTCCCCACGCCCCCATCAAGAAGTGGAGTTCCGTTCCCCTCCCCCAACTGGCCTTATGACCACTTTAACCAAGTGAAAGTGGCATTGTGCCAGCTCCAAGCCCGAGCCCTCAGTGGCCGGCAGCATTCCCTTCTGAGCTTTTAGGAAGTCCTGAACTGCCAGGTAAGAAGTTCTACTACCTTGCTGGAGAGGCACCATAGGAAGGAGAGGCCCTGAGACTACACGGGGAAGGAGAGAGGACCAGCAGTCTGATGTCACCCATCCAGCTCTCGTCCCAGCTGCCATGTGACTGCAAACACATACGAGATTCCAAACACGACCAACTGAAGAAGCACCTGGTCATCAACTCACAGGTTTGAGAGAGATATTACATACTGTCATTGTTTTAAGCTGCTCAATTTTGGGATGGTTCCTTACATAAAAATAGATAACTGGAACACCACCCAAGCCGGAACAGAGGGCACACTTACTAAGAGACAGTTTCCACCATGGTCAAGCCTGACTGCATGCTCTGATACTGACCACCGTCTTCACAGGGTTTCCGGTTGTTGCCTTGTCTCAGATAGTCACAGCAGTAAGAGAGGAGGGGGAGGTGCGGGAGGAGAGGCTCTCTTGCAAAACTGCTGTCTCTTTGGATGAACTGGGTGGCGCATCCCAGGGAGGGCAGAAGGCTGTTAGAGAGGGCAGCAGTCAAATGCAGGAGGCAGGCAGGGTGGAGACAGGTAGAGCCCTGGTAAAGGAGGAGAGAGGGGCCTTTGTAGGTAGGAGAAATGAAGGCCCCCAGGAGCGTCCGGGAGACAGGTGACTATTTTACTGTCTTTACAACACCATTTTGATTACCGGTGTCTCAGGATAGAATTGTGTGAGTTTAACCCCAGTTAGAGGCACAGTGGTGGTTCAGGGGTAGAATTCTCACCTTCCATCCAAGAGACCCAGGTTTGATTCCTGACCAATGCATCTCATGTACAGCCAACACTTGTCTGTCATTGGAGGCTTGCATGTTGCTAAAATGCTGAACAGGTTTCAGTGGAGCTTTTAGACTAGACAGACTAGGAAGAAAGGCTTGGTGATTGACTTCTGAAAATTGGCCAGTGAAAACCCTATAATCACAATGGTCAGATCTACAACCGATCACGGGGATGGTGTGGGACCAGGTGGCGTTTCGTTCCGTTGTGCATGGGGTTACCATGAGTTGGGGCCTACTTGAAGGCAGCAAACAATAGATCTCAGTTACTCCCCAGAGGGAAAGGAGGTGCTTAGGGAGCAGGGCCAGCAGCCAGCATAGGGCCAGGCACTTCTAGCTGGTAATCTCCTATGATGCTGTGGAGAGGTGCTGGGGTGCCCAAGCTGGAGCTTGGTTGCTTAAAATCCATAATTCCTATTTACAGTTATCAGTTTGAGCCTTAAGTCTTGTGCTATGTTTATTTTAATTTAGCCCTTTTAAAACATTCGAGATAGAAAGAATAGAATAAAAATAACACAAGGAAAACTTAGGTAGAAACATCAAGTTGTAGTATTTATTACCTTCGATTGAAGTGAAAATGTAGCAGTGTAAATGTTTGAACAAGTACGTTTTCCCCCTTCGAAAATGAACGCGCCAAGAGGCATCGCCAATGTCCTTTCGCCTTGGTTTTCCGGTTCACATTTCACCCTGACATCTGAGCCACTTCCATGTAAGATTACAGTCAACCATTTCCTCCTTATTTAATAAGTCAGGATTTAGAACGTCAATTGTGTTTGACTACACCAACAGCTCTCTGAGAGAGGGACTTTTAAGTACTTGGTTATTGCTGGTCTATTGAAGAAGCCAGCTGCTGTCACTCGTGAGACACATAAAGGTGATTCGAGGGAAGAGTTCATGAGAGGGGATGACCTGTTGTTTTCAGGGTCTACTGAAAAAGACTCACACGGTGGAGCAATGAAAGGGCTTCTCGTCGCTGAGAATTGTTTAAGCACCAGGACCAGCATGAGTGGTGATGAAATGTTTTTGCGTATGTGTGTGTTTTCTAGAATGGTTTGGGCACCGCAATACCGGAAGGCAGGAAGTCACAGTTTCACTATTCCTGCTACACCTTCTGATGAGTCACATTTATTTTTAAAAAGAGCCATAAATAAAGTCAAGACATGGTTCCAGCACTGTTTAGATTGAAAGCTCCTTTTGCAATTTTTTTGTAAATCACTGCAGCAATTAATAAAATGCTCTAGTGGAGCTGATGATAATGACAATGTTCCTCCCCTCAGGATCTCTCTAACTTAAAATATTCTGCATTCAGAGATAACATGTTTTGTCTGGGTGGTGCTCAGCTGCAAGCTGAAGGTTGGAGGTTTGAGTCCACCAAGAGGTGTCTCAGAAGAAAGGCCAGGCCATCTACTTCTAAAACATTAAGTCACTGAAAACCCTGTGGAGTGTAGTTCTACTCTGACCCACATGGGGTCACCATGAGTTGGATCCAGCTCAGTGGCAACTGATTTTACATGGTTGTGTGTATGTGTATATGTTGTTGTTGTCTGACTCATGGTGAATGAGTACAACAGAATAAAATGTTGCTTGGTTCTGCACCATCTTCACAATCGTTGGTATGCTTGAGTCCATGAATGCAGCCACTGTGTAGTTTGAGTGCCTTCAAACCTATGGGGCTCATCCTTTAGTGCTATGTTGGACAATATTCTGCTGAGGCCTATACGGTTTTCATGGGCTAATTTTTGGAAGTAGATTTCCAGGCTTTTTTTCAGTCTGTCTTAGTCTGGAAGCTCCACTGAGAACTGTCCACCATGAGGGACCCTGCTGGTATTTGAATACCAGTGGCATAGCTTCCAACATCACAGCACCATGCAAGCCATCGTAATATGACAAAGACATATATATACTTGTGGCACAATGGTTAAGAGCTTGGCTACTAATCAAAAGGTTGGTGGTTCAAACCCATCCAGCCACTCTGTGGGAGAAAGACCTGGCTATCTGCTTCTGTAAAGATTACACCCAAGAAAACCCTATGGGAAAGTTCTACTTTGTAACACATGGGGTCACTATGAGTCGACTCTATGTACAACAAATGAAACACTGCTCAGTCCTGCGCCATCCTCACAATCATTGTTATGCTTAAGCCCATTGTTGGAGCCACTGTGTCAATCCATCTCGTTAGGGGTCTTCCTCTTTTTTGCTGACCCTCTGCTTTACCAAGCATGATGTCCTTCTCCAGGATGATGATTCCTCTTGATAACATGTCCAAATTATGTGAGATGTAGTCTTGCCATCCTTGCTTCTAAGGAGCATTCTGGTCATACTTCTTCCAAGACAGATTTGTTCCTTCTTTTGGCAGTCCGTGGTATATTCAATATTCTTCTCCAATACCATGATTCAAAGGCATCAGTTCTTCTTTGGTCTTCCTTATTCATCGTCCAGCTTTTGCACGCATATGAGGTGATTGAAAACACCATGGCTTGGGACAGGCACACCTTAGTCTTCAAGGTGACGTCTTTGCTTTTCAACATTTTAAAGAGGTCTTTTGTAGCAGAATTGCCCAATGCAATACCACACATGTATATATATATATATATATATATATATATATATATATATATATATATATATATATATATAAAACCAAAAAACCCAAACCCATTGCCGTCAAGTCCATTCCGACACATAGCAACCCTGTAGGAAAAAGTAGAACTGCCCTATAGGGTTTCCAAGGATTTGAACTGGTGGATTGGAACGGCCAACTTTTGGTTAGCAGCCAAGCTTTTAACCGTGCTCCACCAGGGCTCTCTCTCTCTCAATATACAAAATTTAAGTTAGGAGGGGAATGTGGTAGATTGCCTTAGTTTTTCACAATTCTTTCTTCCCTCCCCACTCTTGCCAAGATTCATTGGCAGGGTCCTGATCTGCCCCATGTGGGCTTGGCTATGTGACTTTTTTGGCCAACAGACTGTGAACAGTCGCAACAACTAGTGGCTTTCAATGTGCTTCCATGGATTAACTTGACTGTTTGCACTCCTACCCTGCACCATGAGAAGAATCCACCCCAAGTAGTGGCTGATCTTTTTTCTTTTATTTTTTTTAAAGCCTAGGCCTTGGTAAAAGATGCGCATGGGGTAAACCCAAACCTAGCCTGAAGCCTGAAGCCAACCTACCACAGCCAACTCACAGACCTGTGAGTGAGAAATAAACATTTGTTGTTGCAAGTCAGTGAGATTACTGGAGTTGTTTGTTACATAGCATTAACTCAGCAACAGCTGACTAATATAGGAGCTTATGGATGATTTTAAAAACTCATTTTTTTATATATCTGTATTTCCAATTTTTCTATAATGAACAAACGTTATTTAATTTATTCAGTCAATTGTTACATACTGAGTACTTACTGTATGCCTGTCCCTGTGCTAGATACCGGGTGGTAAGAAAAAGAGTCAATATACCTGCCCTCATGGACCTTCTAGCCTAGTGAAGGAGACAGGTATTTATCTAATCATCACACACATAAATGGAAAACTGCAACTATGACAAGTGCTACAAATGGGAAGTGTGTGGGTTAGAACGGAATAACGCTGAGAACAGAAATGTGGCTGACGCAGAAACGTCAGGGAAGGCTTCACTGAAGACATGATGACTGAGCTGAAATCTGGGAGACTGACTAGGAGTTAACCAGGTGACATGCTGTAATAAAACATAATTTTTAGGAAAAATAACTTTTTCTCATGCCATAACGAAGAGGTTCTATTTAGCCTCAGGACCAAGTTATCACTGAACTTAATATTGTTACTGTTAGTTGCCATCGAGGTGGCTCCCACTCATAGTGACCTTATGTATAACAGAACTAAACGTGTTGCTCAGTCCTGCGCCATCTTCATGATTGTTGGTATGTTTGAATTCAATGTTACAGCTATTGTGTCAATCCATCTCACTAAGGATTTCCCTCGTTTTTGTTGACCCTCTACTTTACCACGTGTGATGTCCTTTTCTAGCAACTGGTCTTTCCTGATGACATGTCCAAAGTAAGAATCGGAGTCTATCCATCTTCACTTCTAAAGAACATTCTGGTTGTATTTCTTCTAAGGCTGATGAACTTGATACTAACAGCCTCCGTATGTGACAGGGGCATGTAGCTGTCCACCAAAATCCATGATTCCCCTTCCATAGTATGGGATTGTTATTAGGAAGTGGCTGCCCAAACAGGGACTCATTTCTCAGACCCCCTTGTGTCCAGGTCCCATTGTTCTTGCTACTGGAATTGAGCCCAAGGGATGGGCATCACTTCTGGGCCAGGATGTTAAGAAGCAGGTGTACCCTTTTCACACTGGCTCTTTCCTCTTCCACTAACAGATGAAGCTGATGATGATGAGGCCATTGGGGATGATGGAGAAGGAGAGATGCAGATTGGGGCCCTGAATGACAATGTAAAAGAAAGCTATCTACCAACCAGTTCAACCATGCTTGTGTTCGAATGTTATGTGAGCAAGAAATAAACTAGTATGTCAAGCTGCTGACATCTCAAAGCCTGTTTGTCCCAGCAGCTGTGTTACTGTGATTACTATAACATTTATTTTAAAAACTGGTGCAGAGTTTACCTGGCTCACACATGCACACAGCCAATCTTTTAACTGGGTGGAATATTTCCTTTGCGTGAATTGAAACTTAGGCTCAATTTTCTTTTTTCCCCACCTGGTAGGACATTTGTTGTGTGGGTCCTGCCTGTCACAACAGATGGGTGAGTTTGGTGGAACTGCTTGCTTTTATATACTATTAATTTTTTTGCCCTCTCCACTTTGATGAATTTGTACAGGTGATGCTGGCATTTGCAGCATGAGAAATATTTTACACAAATCAGAGGTGCTATGCTGGAACCTGAAACACATTACCTTGAAAGAAATACCTTATTTACTCACATAAATCTAAAAGGCCATGTTTGCCAGGGTGGATGCTAGACCAAGGAGCCTGATTTGGGAGGCAGTGGGGAGCCATTGTAGGTTCTGTAGTAGGGGAATAATATGACTGAAGAGATGTTTTAGGAAGATTAATCTGATGGTAGTACACAGGAGAAATGAGAAAGAAAATAGCTCAGAGGCAGAGGGACCAACTGTTGCAGCAATCCAGCTGTGAAATAAAGAGGACTGGTCTGGGATGGCGCCAGTGGGAATGGAGAGAAACAGGTGAATAGGTGAGGCTGAGGAAATGAAAAAGGAACACTTAACCACTGTTCCAGCTCATCAACTGCTCTTAGCAAACCTCAGAGGTTCCATGTACCAGTTTACTCATATAGCTCCATCAGCACCATCCTTCCTGCAAAAATAAGAATACTTAAGAGTACTGATAGGATTATTTAAATTACGGTATTATTTTTTAAAAGAATGTTCATAAGAAAAAGTAACAATTGCTCTGCTATTAAGAAATGAGACAAACAAACAATTTTCCCAAATCATTTTTAGTAGCTGACTGCTCTTTAGAGAGGAAAGGATTATACATCTTTATGGAAGGGGAGAGTTGCTTAAATAATTTTTTATGCTGGGGGGTGGGGGGGAAGCCAAAGAGTAGCCAAGTAGGTTGAGAGGAAAGAGAATGCCTCTCTCACTCCAAAAATGTTTTTTAGAAGCATGGGAAAGTCATTTCTATGTGTGTTCTGCTAGAGTGGTAGACTTTTTTTTACTGATTGCCTTCAAGTTGATTCTGACTCATGATGACCCCATGTGTTTCAGAGGAGAACTGTGCTCCATAGGGTTTTTAATGGCTGATATTTCAGAAGTAGATCACCAGGCCTTTCTTCAGAGGTGCCTCTGGGTGGACTCCAACCTCCAGCCTTTCAGTTAGCAGCTAAGTTCATTAACAGTTTGCACCACCCAGTGGTTCCTGAATCCTGGCTCCACAATGTATCAGCTGTGTGACTTTGGGCAACTCATTTAAACTTTTTTGTGCCTCAATTTGCTCATCTATAAAATGGAATTGAAAATGGTAATTCCTACCTCATAGGTTTGCTGGGAGAGTTAAATAAGGAATTCACATACACCTTCTCCTCACTTATCGACTGTCTTGTTATCTGATGTTTCACAGTTATGACAATAGTAAAAAAATCTACTATCCGACTATTTTGTGCATTAATGATGTACATCTGGCAGTAACGAACGCAGAGGTGTGAGATGAGACTTTGATGGTTTACTTTGATGGTTAAGATGACATGTCAACTTGCCTGGGCCATGATTCTCAATGGTTTGGCAGTTATGTAATGAAGTAATTTGGCAGTTATGTAATGATGTAGTCATCCTCCATTTTTTTTTTTAAAATATTTTATTGTACTTCAGGTGAAGGCTTACAGAACAAACAGTTTCTCATGTAACGGTAGTACACATGCTGTTTTATGACTTTGGTTAACAACCCCACAACATTTTAACCCTCTGAATTCTCAGCTTTTCTTTTTTGGTGAAAATACACATAGCCAAAGATACACCATTTCAAAACTTTTAACGTACACATTTAAGTGACATTGACTACGCTCTTCTAATTGTGCTGTTATTCTCACTTAAGATGAAGGCTTACAGGACAAAATAGCCTCCCATTTAGCAGTTACTACAAATGTTGCCCTATAACAATGGTTAACAATCTCACAACACATCAACAGTATCCTTACTCAACTTTGTGTTCCCTATCATCAGCTTCCTACTCCCCTTCTGCCTTCTGGCCCTTGTCACTGGACTCTTGTACCTCATTAGTCTCATTTGGTTTCACTGGGCGGTCCACTCCCAGGATGAACAGTGAACCTCGGAGGTAACTTCACCTCTGAGCTGAAAGGGTGTCTAGGGGCCATACTCTTGAGGTTTCTCCAGTCTCCTTTAGGCCAGTAAATCTGGTCTTTTTTTGGGGGTGGGGGGGAGTTAGAATTATGCTCTACATCCTTCTCCAGCTCTGTCCAGAACCCTCTGCTGTGATCCTGGTCAGAGCAGTCAGTGGTGGTAGCCGGGCACCATCTAGCTGTACTGGACTCAGTCCGGTGGAGGTCTTGGTAGCTGTGGTCAATTAGTCCTTTGGACTAATCTTTTCGTTGTATCCTGTTCTCTTCATTCTCCCTTGCTCCGGAAAGGATGAGACCAGTGTAGTATCTTAGATGGCCGCTCACAGGCTTTTAAGACCACAGACACTACTCACCAAGGTAGAATGTAGAGCATCATCTTTATAAGTAGTGTCATGCCAATTGAGCTAGATGTTCCCCGAGACCATGGTCCCCAGAGCCCTCCGTCCAACAACTCAGACCCTCGGGGAGTTTGGATGTGTCCATGGGGCCTCCATGACCTTTCCTTGTGCAGGTTGTGTTAGTTTCCCTTGTACTGTGTACTGTCTCACCTCTCACCCAAGATACCACTTACCTATTGCCTATTTAGTATTCCCCCCCCACCCCCATCCCTGGTAACCAACAAGGATTGTTACATTTTGCATGTGAATTTTTTCATGGGTTTTTACAATAGAGGTCCTTTTTACAATATTTGTCCTTTTGTGATTGACTTATTTCACTCAGCATAATGTCCTCCAGTTTCATCCATGTTATGAGATGGTTCACAGATTCATTGTTGTTCTTTCTCGTTGCATAGTACTCCATTGTGTGTATGTATCATAGTTTGTTTATCCATTCATCTGTTGATGGGCACCTACATTGTTTCCATCATTTTGCTAATGTGAACAATGCTGCCATGAACATAGGTGTGCATATGTCTATTCGAGTGACGACTCTTATTTCTCTAGGATATATTCCTAGGAGTGGAATTGCTGGATCGAATGGTATGTCTATTTCTAGCTTTCTGAGGAAACTCCATATCATTTTCCAAAATTGTTGTATCATTTTGCATTCCCACCAGCAGTGTATAAGAGTTCCCATCTCCCCGCAGCCCCTCCAACATTTGTTATTTCCAGTATTTTTGATTCGTGCCAGTAATGCTGGGGTGAGATGGTATCTCAATGTGGTTTTAATTTGCATTTCTCTAATGGCTAGTGATCGCGAGCATTTCCTCATGTGTCTGTTGGCCATTTGAATGTCTTCTTTGGTAAAGTGTCTGTTCATTTCCTTTGCCCATTTTTTGATAGGATTGTTTGTCTTTTTGTTGTAGAGGTGTTGGATTTTCTTGTAGATTATGGAGATTAGACCTTTGTCTGACTTGTACTGCCCAAAAATTTTTTCCCAGTCAGTAGGTTCTCCTTTGACTCTTTTGGTGAAGTCTTTTGAAGGGCATAGGTGTTTGATTTTTAGAAGATCCCAGTTATCTAGTTTATCTGTTGGGTTTTGTGTGTTGATGTTTATGGTTTGTATCCTGTTAATGCCATGTATTAAGGCCTGAAGTGTTGGTCCTATTTTTTCTTCTATGAACTTTACAGTTTTAGGATTTATATTCAGGTCTTTGATCCATTTTAAAGTAGTTTTTGTATATGATGTGAGGTATGGGTCCTGTTTCATTTTTCTGCAAATGGATATCCAGTTTTGCCAGCACCATTTGTTAAAAAGACTGTCTTTTCCCCATTTGATGGACTTTGGGCCCTTGTCGAAAATCAGGTGACTGTAGGTGGATGGATTTACATCTGGGTTCTCAATTCTGTTCCATTGGTCAATGTCTCTGTTGTTGTACCAGTACCAGGCTGTTTTGACTACTGTAGCTGTATAGTAGGTTCTCAAGTCAGGTAGTGTGAGTCCTCCAACTTTATTCTTCTTCTTCAGTAGTGCTTTACTTATTCGGGGCTTCTTCCCTTTCCATATAAAGTTAATAATTAGTTTTTCCATCTCTTTGAAGAATGTTGCTGGTATTTGGATCAGGATTGCATTATATCTGTAAATTGCTTTAGGTAGAATTGCCATTTTCACAATGTTGAGTCTGCATATCCATGAGCATGGTATGTTTTTCCATTTATGTAGATCCCTTTGGGTTTCATGCAGCAGTGTTTTGTAGTTTTCTTTGTATAGGTCTTTTACATTCCTGGTCAGATTTATTCCTAAGTATTTTATCTTTTTAGGGGCTATTGAAAATGGTATTGATTTCCTGATTTCCTTTTCATCGTTCTCTTTACTGGTGTATAGGAATCCAACTGATTTTTGAATGTTTATCTTGTATCCTGCTACTCTGCTGAATCTTTCTATTAGTTCCAGTAGATTTCTTGTGGAGTCTTTAGGGTTTTCTATGTATAGTATCATATCATCTGCAAACAGGGACAGTTTAACTTCTTCATTACCAATTTGGATGCCCTTTATTTCTTTCTCTTGCCTTATTGCTCTAGCTAGAACTTCCGGCACAATGTTAAATAGGAGTGGTGATAAAGGGCATCCTTGTCTTGTTCCTGTTTTCAAGGGGAATGTTTTCAGCCTCTCTCCATTAAGAATGATGTTGGCTGTTGGTTTTGCATAGATGCCCTTTATTATGTTGAGAAATTTCCCTTCTATACCTATTTTATTGAGAGCTTTTATCAGGAATGGGTGTTGGACTTTGTCAAATGCCTTTTCTGCCTCAATTGAGATGATCATGTGATTTTTTTCTTTCCTTTTATTTATGTGGTGAATTACATTGATGGATTTTCTAATGTTAAACCATCCTTGCATACCTGGTATGAATCCTACTTGGTCGTGGTGTATTATTTTTTTGATATGATACTGAATTCTATATTGGCTAGAATTTTGTTCAGAATTTTTGCATCTATATTCATGAGAGATATTGGTCTGTAATTTTCTTTTTTTGTGATGTCTTTGCCTGGTTTTGGTATCAGCGTTATGCTGGCTTCATAGAATGAATTTGGAAGTGTTGCTTTCTCTTCTATGCTCTGAAATAGCTTGAGTAGAACTGGTACAAGCTCTTCTGTAAATGTTTTGTAGAATTCTCCAGTGAAGCCATCTGGGCCAGGGCTTTTTTTGGTTGGGAGTTTTTTTATTACCTTTTCAATCTCTTCTCCTGTTATGGGTCTGTTCAGATTTTCAGTATCACTTTGTTGTAGTTTGGGTAGGCCGCGTGTTTCTAGAAATTTATCCATTTCCTCTAGGTTTTCAAATTTGTTGGAATATAGTTTTTCATAATATTCTGTTATAATCCTTTTTATTTCAGTTGGGTCTGTTGTAATCTCCCCCATTTCATTTCTTATTTGGGTTATTTGTGCCCTCTGCTGTTTTTCTTTTGTCAGTCTGGCCAGTGGTTTGTCGATTTTGTTGATTCTTTCAAAGAACCAACTTTTGGTTTTGTTGATTCTTTCTATTGTTTTTCTGTTCTCTATTTCATTTATTTCTGCTCTGATCTTTACTGTCTCCTTTCTTCCGGTGGTTGTAGGCTTTTTTTGCTGTTCTCTTTCTATTTGTTTGATTTCTGTAGTTAATGTTTTGATTTTGTCCCTTACTTCCTTTTTGATATGTGCATCTATTGCTATTAACTGTCCTCTGAGGACTGCCTTTGCTGTGTCCCAAAGGTTTTGGTATGGTGTATTTTCATTTTCATTTGATTCTAGGAATTTTTTAATTCCATCTCTGATTTCTTCTATTACCTACTGATGTGTAAGCAGGGTATTATTCAGTTTCCATGTAATTGATTCTTTTTCCTTGCTCTTTCTAGTGTTAATTTCTACCTTGATGGCATTGTGGTCAGAGAATATACTGTGAATTATCTCAGCGTTTTGGATCTTGTTGAGGATTGCTCTGTGGCCTAAGATGTAGTCTATTCTGGAGAATGTTCCATGTGCATTGGAAAAGAATGTGTACTTTGCAGTGGTTGGATGGATTGTTCTATATATGTCTATGAGGTCCAGTTGGCTGATTGTGTCCTTTAGGTCTTCTGAATCTTTGCTGAGTTTCTTTTTAGTTGTTCTGTCCTTTACTCAGAGTGGTGTGTTGAAGTCTCCTACTATTATCGTGGAACTGACAATTTCTCTTTTCAGTGCTGTTAGTTTTTTTTATGTATTTTGGAGCCCTGTCATTGGGTGCGTAGATGTTTATTATGGTTATTTCTTCATGATGGATTGTCCCCTTAATCACTATATAGTGTCCTTCCTCGTCTTTTATGGTAGATTTTGTTTTAAAGTCTATTTTATCTGAGATTAGAATTGCCACTCCTGCTCTTTTTTGGTAGTTGTTAGCTTGATACATTTTTTTCCAACCTTTGATTTTTAATGAATTCACATCTTTGTTTCTAAGGTGTGTCTCTTGTAGACAGCATATTGATGGATCCTGTTTTCTTATCCATTCTGCCACTCTCCATCTCTTTATGGGTGCATTGAGTCCATTTACATTCAGTGTAATTATTGATAGATGGAAGTTTGTTGCTGTCATTTTGTAGTGCTTTTTTTTGTGGTGCTGAAGTTTTCTTTGTTCTTCTTACTCTCTTGTGCTGAGTTACTTTTGTTTGTGGATTTTGTGTTCATTTCTTTTGTTTTTGTAGGTTTTGTTTTTGCTGAGACTTTATGTTTTTTTGTCTTTATTTTTATGAGTTGGTTTGTTAACTTTCTTTGTGGTTACCATGAATTTTACCCTTATCTTTATAAGTTTGAAGCAGTCTACCCTTACTTGGTATCACCTTGCCTTCCTCTCCATTAGAAGGTTCTATACCTATGCCGTTTGTTCCCTCTTTCATTGTTTTGATGTTGTTGTCATCCTTTGATTGATTGCTCTGATTCCCTGTTGTATTTCTTTTGGTTTTGGATAGTCCTCAATAGTTCATTTCCTAGAATGGTATCTGGTTCATATGAACCTGCATCCTAGGTCCTAGGTCCTGCCTGAGGGCTAAAGCTGTTTGTCCTCAGATCGAAGAACTCCCTTTAATAATTCTTGTAAGTTTGGTTTGACTTTTGCATATTCCCTTAGTTTCTGTTTATCTGGAAATGACCTAATTTCACCATCAAATTTGAACGAGAGTTTTGCAGGATATATTATTCTTGGCTGGCAATCTTTTTCTTTCAAGATTTTATATATGTCATCCCATTGCCTTCTTGCCTGCATGGTTTCCGCCGAGTAATCTGAGCTTAGTCTTATTGTTTCTCCTCTGTATGTGACTTCTTGTTTTTCACGAGCTGCTCTCAGGATTCTTTGTTTGTCTTTAGTTTTGGCGAGTGTGAATATGATATGTCTTGGTGAATTTCTTTTGGGGGTCTCTTCTATATGGGGTTCGTTGAGCTTCTTGGATGGCCATCTTTTCATCTTTCATGATATTGGGAAAGTTTTCTGTCAGCAGTTCCTCAATGATCCTCTCTGTGTTTTCTGTTTTCTCCCCCTGTTCTGGGATGCCAATCACTTGTAAGTTTTTGCTTTTGATTGTATCCCACATAACTCTCAGGGTGTCTTCATTTTTCTTTGTTCTTTTTTCTGAGTTTTCCTGAAACAGAGTTGTATCCAAGTGTTTGTCTTCAGTTCCACTGATCCTGTCTTCCACTACTACTTCTCAGCCCTTCTATGATACCATCCATTTCTGAAATCTTGTTGTTTATCTTTTGGATTTCTAATTGTTGTTTTTGTATAATTTCTAGTTGTGAATTTATTTTGGCATTTTGTTCCTGCATCATCTTCCTGAATTCTTCCAATTTTTTGTCTGTATTATCCATAAATTTGTCTATTTTTTCCTCATGTTTGTCAGCTTTTTGCCTCAGTTCTTGGAAAATTCCGAGTATTAGTGATTTGAGTTCCGTATCAGGTACTTCTAGTGCATTTTCTTCCACAGGAGAGTTATCTGGTGTTTTAATTTGGATGCCTATTGGAGCCATCTTGTCTTGTTTTTGTAAATGTTTTGATATTGTTTGCTGTTTTCGGGGCATTCAGTAGATATTTCTCTCGTTTATTGATTGTAGATTTTTTTTTTTTTGTTTCGTCCTTGTGGTACAGCTGGGCAGATCTAGCTGAAGAGGAGCCACTGGGACGTGTTGTTTGTGGCACTCACCGCAGCCACCAGGACGGCCGTTAGTCAGTGCTGGGCAGGTTCCAATAGGGCGTGCCTGCACAGCTTGGTGGTGTGATGTCAAGTGCATGGTGCAGGTAGGCAGGATGCAGCGGGAAGATGGTTATGTGTGAAACTAAGCTGGATATGGGAGAGAGGAGAGAGGAGCAGGAGCGAAAAGCATAGAAACATAAAAGAATGCTAGGGGAGCTTGTCGTTGGAATGGACAGATGAGAGACTATGGGATGGAGAAAACCAGAAGGGGGAAGAGAAAGAAAAGGAAAGAATGAACAAATAAAAATCAGAAAAGTTAAAGAACTGCAAAGTTCCCAGGGATCCCACCGATGCAGCTATGAGGTCTGGGGGAGTCTGTCTCAGGTTTCACAGCACAGCCTGGCCAGAAGGTGCAGAGGCATACATCGCCTGGTATTCAGGGATCGGAAAGAGAAGGAAGAGATAGAGAGATGAGAAATTGAGCAATGAAGAAAGACAAAAGGGAAAAAGAGGGAAAAGAAAACAAAACTAATCAAAAAAAAAAAAAAAAAAAGCAACACCAGCAGTCAATGAATGGCACTCAGAGAGCCAGCCAGTGCGGGCTGGTGTTTCTGGACAAGAGACTGTGTCCGTGGGAAACAGAGGAGGCCGAGTGTGAGTGAAGAAGTGTGGAGAGTGGAAAGCGTATATCACAAATTGCCTGCGCTCTTGGGACCCTCAGAAAGGAACTAAGAGGGTGCAAGCAGCCAGGCACCTGAGTGAAAGGAGGGGGAGGCAGCGAGAGGCAAGCAAGAAACCAAAAGAAGCAGGAGTAAAAAAAAGAAAAAAGAAAAAAAAAGAAGGCAGCACCAGCAGCCAACAAATGGCAGCTAGAGAGCCGCCCGCCCGGGCACACGGAATCCAAGTAGCCGGCGGATCCCGGTGAAGAGACTGCGGCCATGGGAAGCAGAGGAGCAAACGAACAAAAGCCCCGGGATCTCACCAGCACGGCAGGCCAGACCTGGAAGCAGCCACACACCCGAACGCAGCCCCACAGCCCCACAGGAGACAGCAAAGATGGCGCTCGGAGCCAGGCACCCGAGCAAAAGGAGGGGGAGGCAGCAAGAGGCAAGCGAGAAACCAGAAGAAGCAGAAAAAGCCACACCAGCAGCCAACAAATGGCACCCAGAGAGCCCCCGCTCAGTCACGCTGATTCCAAGCAGCTGTCAGTCTCGGGTCAAGAGACCGTGGCCACGGGAAGCAGAGGGGTGAGTGAGCAAAGGCCCCGGGATCTCACTAGCACGGCAGCCCAGACCTGGAAGCAGCCACACGCCCGAACGCAGCCCCACAGCCCCGCAGAAGAGAGCAAAGATGGCGCTCAGAACCAGACACCCAAGCAAAAGGAGCGGGAGGCAGCGAGGGGCAAGCGAGAAACCAAAAGAAGCAGGAGTAAAAAAAAAAAAAAAAAAGGCAGCACCAGCAGCCAACAAACGGCACCTAGAGAGCCACCGGCCCGGGTGCACGGAATCCAAGCACCGGCGCCCCCCGGCCCAGGGACCCTGGCCACGGGAAGCAGGAGAGCCTCAGCCGAGGCAGAGAGGGGTGGGGGGTGGAAAAGCGCACACCACAATTTACCGGTCGTTCCGTCTCCCACTGGACACTCCGCGAGGCTGCTCTCCCGTTCTCCCATTTGCTGGTCTCCGATAGGAGTCCAAGATGGTGGATCCATGCTGCGTTAGCTGGTAAGGAATCTCTGCATGAGTCTCTCCTCGCTCTCCATTCTCTTTCAGTATTCTCACTCCGTTTGGTGTTTGGCTGAGTTCTTTATCTCTTCATTTGATGTTCTAGGGTTTGAGGATTGTTAATTCTCTGTTAGGCTTACTTTTTCGGATCTTTGCTGTGGAGGGACGGCGTGATGCTTCTGCCTAGAGCGCCATCTTGCCCTCATCCTCCATTTTTGCGTAACACCAATTTTGCATAATGACCTGGTCTTTGGAACCTAACCATATTGATAAGTAAGGAGAAGGTGTAGTTAATACAGTGCCTAGTACAAATTAAGCACTCTTTAAATATTCACTCTTATCATTATTACCAAATTCCAAGCAAAGATAAAGGTGTCCATGCACAAAAAATACATGGGAAGTTCTCAAACAACTTCACCTTTGGTGGGTGAGCTGGAACTAGACATCTTGGTAGGACCAAATCCGACCTGCCTGCTGCCTATCTTTGTAAACCATTTTATGGAAACACAGCCACGCTTATTCATTTGCGTCTCATCTCTGGCTGCTTTGGAGTCCTGAAGTGGTACAAATGGTTAATGTGCTAGGGTACTAACTGAAAGGTTGGTGGTTTGAGTCCACCCAGAGGCACCTTGGAAGAAAGACCTGGTGATCTACTACTGAAAAATCTGCCATTGAAAACCCTGCGGAGCTCAGTTCTACTCTGATGCACATTGGTTACAAGAAGTTGGAGTCGACTCAATGGCAACTAGTGGTATGGCTGCTTTCATGCCACATGGCAGAGTTGAGTAGTTGTGACAGAGACCATCTGGCCCACAAAGCCTAAAATATTTATTATCTGGTCTTTTACAGAAAAAGTTTGCCAACTCCTGCTGTAGAGGAATCATACAACTTTGTCACCATTCTCACTAGTTACGCACTAGATTTGACCTCAAGGTGCAGAAATTGAACTTGGAGAGGTTGGCCAAAGTCTTGCAGCTGATAGATGGAGGAGCTGAGCTTTAGACCCAAGCAGTTGGATCTTTTAACTTTTGTGTGCATATAGGCAGGTATTATGTTGAACCAAGCACATCATTTCCTGCTCAGAACCTTCCAGTGGGTTCCCTCACATTTAGCATAAAACCCAGCTCCTTACCATGTTCTACAAGGCCCGATGTGTGATCTGATCCATGCCTTCCTCCCTTTCTTCACTTCCTACCATTCTCTTCCTGCCCACCGAGCTGCAGAAATGGGTCTGTTCTCTGTTTCTCAAACCCAAATGTTCACCCTTACCTTAGGACCCTTACCCAGCTCTCCCTTCCTTGTAGAATGCTCTTCCCA
The DNA here is from genome assembly GCA_030035585.1 of Dugong dugon. NCBI lineage: Eukaryota > Metazoa > Chordata > Mammalia > Sirenia > Dugongidae > Dugong > Dugong dugon. The sequence continues at coordinate 98,441,985 of CM057472.1, read as the reverse complement.
GTGGCTCCTTTTTGCCATTTAGAGCTCAGCTTAAATATCAGACTCTGAGAAAGGCTTTTCCCACTATCCAGTCTAATGCAGCCACTCCCCTGTTAGTCTTTATCATAACACCTTCTTCTAATTCTATCAGGGCATTTATTTCTATCTGATATTCTCTCATCTATCTATGTGTTTGCCTATTGTTGATCTTTCCTGCTACAATGAAAGCACCATGAGAGAGTACCTTGTCAGTCTTACTCACCAAAGTATCTGCAGCATCTAGAGCAGTCCCTAATTTAGTAAATGCTTCATAAACAGTCATTGAAACCCCTATGGAGCACAATTCTATTCTTATGCATATGGCGTCACCATGAGTCAGAATCAACTCAAGGGCAACTGGCTTGGATTTTTTTTTTTTTTTTTTTTTTTAGTTTTAAAAAATAGTCAAGAGGGCAGTGGTGGTTCAGCAGTAGAATCCTCACCTTGTATGCAGAAGATTGGAGCCCTGGTGGAGCAGTGGTTAAGCGTTTGGTTGCTAACCAAAAGCCTGGCAGTTCAAATCCACCAGCCAGTCCTTGGAAACCCTATGGGGTAGTTCTACTCTGTCCTATAGGGTCGCCATGAGTCAGAATCAACTTAACAGCAACAGGTGATGCAGAAGATTTGCATCATGCACAACAACCATCCGTCTATCAGCGGAGGCTTATATATTGCTATATTTCAGCAAAGCTTCCAGGCTAAGATGGACTCGGAACAATGGCCTGGTGATCTATTCTAAAAATCAGCCAGTGAAAACCCTATGGATCACAATGGTCCGATATGCAACTGATCCTGAGGATGGCGCAGGACTGGGCAACATTTCGTTCCATTGTGCTTGGGGTTGCCATGAGTCAAGGCTGACTTGATGGCAGCTAGCAACAATAAACAGTCACCCAGGGGCCTAGACTAACGAACGTTCCACCATCTTGTAGCAGGCCCTTCTGAAATACACAGCATCCTCTGTCAACACAGGTAGAGAAAAGAGAGTTTGTAGCATTGGGCACGGACTTCCCACCATCTCAGACTGGAAGCAACACTCCTCATTTCTGCTCACACTTAACTGGCCAGAACTAGCCACATGCCCCTGCCCCCAGTAGAAAGAGACCATGAAATTTAAGCCAACAAATGGAGTGTGTTTCTATCTCTTCCACAAGTTCTGACACTACTTACTGTCATATTCCCATCCTTTTAAAATCATCTCAGTATATCTTGAAGCTGCATCTAATGATTTGGGAAAAACATGATCTGGGCCAATCTTCTAATTGCATGGCTAAGAACACTGAAATCCACAAGGTAAGTGCTTACTTGCCATTGTTGTTGTTAGTTGCCATGAGTCGGCTCCAACTCATGGCAACCTCACACAGAACAGAATGAAATGTTGCCTGATCCTGTGCCATCTTCATGATCATTGCTATGTTTGAGTTCATTGTGACTATTGTGTCAATCCATCTCATTGAGGGTGTCCCTCATTTTCACTAACCCTCTATTTTACCAAAGATGTTCTTTTCTAGTGATTGGCCCCTCCTAATGACGTGTCCAAAGTAAGCAAGCTGAAGTCTCACCATTCTTGCTTCTAAGGAGCATTCCAATTGTATTTCTTCTAAGACGGATTTGTTTGTTCTTCTGGCAGTCCATGGTGTATTCGATATTCTTTGCCAACACCACGGTTCAAATGCATGAATTCTTCTTCTGTCTTCCTTTTTCATTGTCTAGCTTTCACATGAATATGAGTGATTGAAGAAATGATGGCTTGGGTCAGGCACACTTTAGTCATCAAAGTGACGGCTTTGCTTTCGAACACTTTAAAGAGGTCTTTTGCAGCAGATTTTCCCAGTGCAATCCATCATTTGATTTCTTGACTGCTGCTTCCGTGGGCATTGATTGTTAACTCAAGTAGAAAGAAATTAATTGACATCTTCAGTTCTTGCTGTTGATCACCTCTTCTTGGGGGGGGGGGTTGTCTACGGCCAGATCTGTAGTCTCCTGAGGTCTACACGTAGGCTCTTTCCACATAACCCTGTGAGCCCAAAATGGTAGCATCTAGAACAATTTGGACATCTATTTTTGGTGCAAGAACCTTTTGTTGTTCATTTCAAATACGATCACACAGGGAAATATTCTAAAGGCCAATAGTGATTCTGAAGAGTGTGAGGGCAAGTTGTCTAACAGTTGAGCAGGAACATGCAGAAGACCTTTCCTACTCATGCTGGAGGCTAATACATCTGCGCGATCAATGAAAAAAGATGATGGCTCATTGTTGTCTGGTTAGGATCCACTTATGTACAGTGTATTTATTTTAAATTTAGAAGACACACACAAGAGATTTCCAGGAACAAAATGAGAGGAAATTGGCAGCGCACCGAATGGAAAAAATTAATGACTTGAATTACACAGCCTGTGAATCAAAGCCGACAAGAGAGAGAGCGAGGGAGAGAGGAGGTTACAGTTATTCATGCTGTACTCTGTGGACCGTCCTGAGCAGGGCTTGAAAAGCGGTCACCTTCTGCACAGCTGTCACCATCCTTTATCATCAAGGCGAGGCCAGGCTTTGCAGGTCGCATATGTGTCACAGTTTTGTGAGCACAAAAGCAATGTCCCCATACAGACTTCAACAGCAAACTTCCTTTTAGAGACCAGAGTCAGCTCTTCAGTTTAAGCTCATTCAGGTTGTGAGCTTTGCTGGGCAAGAAGGAGGAGGGGAGTGAGGCAGGGCCCTGAGTCCAGGGACCAGGATCAGGGCTTTGGGCAGCTTGGCTGATAGTCACTGATGGAGGAAATGAGCATTTTCAGGGCCTCTACTCTGTGCCAGCACATGTTATGTGCTAGGGACATCACACACACTGTCCCTATTTATCCTTTGAGATTATCCCTAATTTTGGAGATAAGGAAAGTGAGGTCAGAGAGTTTGATTACCTTGCCCAAGGTCAAAAACCAAAAACCAAACCTGTTGAGTCGATTCCTACTCATGTTGACCCCATGCGTTACAGAGTAGAACTGCTGCATAGGGTTTTCTTGGCTATATTCTTTATAGAAGCAGATCTCCAGGCCTTTCTTTCGAGGTTAGGTGAGACAACCTTTAGTTTACTAGTGGAGCACAAACCATTTGCACCACCCAAGGACCTTGCCAGAGATACACCCCCCACAAAAAGAAAAGCAAACCTATTGACGTTGAGTTGATTTCGACTCATTGCAGCCCTATAGGACAGAGTAGAACTGTCCCATAGGGTTTCCAAGGAGTGGCTGATGGATTCGAACTGCTGACCTTTCGGTTAGCAGCCAAATGCTTAACCACTGCACCACCAGGGCAGTCACTGTGTGGGTGCTTCAGTGATTGGAAGTGATTAAGAAATACGATGTTGCCAACAGAAAGACTAATAACTGGGAGGAAGAACCCACCCTGCATTCCTGAGTGAGGCAAAAAGAGCAGCCAGTTTGGTCTCAGACAATGTAAATATTCAAGTACAACCCCACCACCCCCTTCATATTTACTAGTTGGGTACCTGAAAGAAGTTCAACCCCCCATTCCTAGAATCCCATTTCCTCATTGGTAAAATAGACATCACCACATACCCTCCCTGGCTTATTGTGAAAACCAGTTGCACGTCTGAAAATATTGTGAGGCTCTAACGTCGCAGATGGGAGCCGCAGCTGTTAGCTCTTTCTAGGCGACTCAGTGACAGGATGGTACCGGCTTGCAACGTGTTCCAGGGATACTGTTTGTAAAGAATTTTGAGCGTGTGGTCAACCCCTCCCAACCTCACCTCAAGAGATGTATTCATCCCAGAAATGGCTCTCGGGTTCTTGGGAGACTGCAAGATAAATATGCATGTTCTGCCTTCCAGGGATGTGTAATTAAGTAGGGGAGTTAAGATGTTTAATAGCTACTTAAGTGTACAAATATATGACCCTGATGTCAGCTGTGATCTCTTAGCCCCTTAAGATCTAAATGAGATGTTTGTAAAGTTTAGTTTGTATTCCCCGTGAGTCCAAGACCATCCCCAAGATATCTGTGAATTCCCTGGAGGGTCACAGCTCCAGGCTCACCTGCTGGCTCTGTGTCCCCGCTGCCTCTGACTAGACAGCAACTTAAGGACCATCTCACCATCCCTGCTTACTGTCTCAGTGGGCCAGACAGGGAGCTCAGCCCCTTCTTGGATTACCAACAACAATCCTTCTGGACAAGACACAGGTATATGCAGCCGATTTTGTGGGAGTCCTGGGGAGAAGGGGCACAAACGGGTTTCCATCACAATAGTGCAGCAACATCACATTGAATATTAGCATCAAAATGTCTCCCAACCACCCTGCCACTGGGGATGCCTTCAAGACCTTCACCTCTCACGCCCACCAGCCACATCCCATGTGGCTCACTTCTTGCTTCCCTTTCTGCTTCTCACTGTGCATCCTCATCTGTTTCCCACTTGGTCATCTGGGGAACCCACATTCTCCTCCGTCCTCTCTGCAGAGGGATTCCTCTCTCCACGCCTCTTCCCACACTCAGTTCCCAACTCCCCTTTGCAATTCCAAACTCACAAGGGGCCAGCAGGACTGAAGGGAGACTGGCCTTGTGCAGCAACCACTGTATGTATCTGGCACCCTGGGCTGGGGCCTCCAGAGGCTGGACAGATCCTGGGAGAAAATATATGAACTTAAGGTCTCACCCCAACATCGAAGAGAGGAAGGGCCATAACCTCTAGCTACCAACGACATAGCCTGTTGAGAGAAGAGATGACCAAGTTGGCCCCACCAGGAAGAAACAGAAGACAGCAGAACCCAGAACCCAATTCTCCTGCCCAACTCCACACTGGTCTCTATGATTATTATGATTTTACTTTAATTTTTATTGATGTATCGTGTGTATCTGTGTATGTGTGTACACATATGTAAAAACCAGTTCCCACTGAGTTAAATCGAACTCATGGCAACCTCATATGTTACAGAGTAGAACTGCTCCATAGAGTTTTCTTGGATGTAATCATTATGGAAGCAGATTGCCAGGCCTTTCTTCCAAAGTGCCACTGGGTGGCTTCGAACCACCTATACACACATTGTTGTTAGTTGCTATTGAGTCAGCTCCGTCTCATGGCAACCCCATGCACAACAGAACGAAACACTGCCTGGTTCTGTGCCATCTTCATGATCATTGGTATGCTCGAGTCTGTTGTTGCACCCACTGTGTATTCTGAGTGCCTTCCAACTAGGGGGCCCATCTTCTAGCACTATATTGGACTGTATTCTGTTGCGATCCATGGTGTTTTCATGGGCTAATTTTGATTGCCCGACCTTTCTTCCTAGAATGTCTTCATCTGGAAGCTCAGCTGAAACCTGATCACCATGGGTGACACTACTGGTATTTGAAATACTGGTGATGTAGCATCCAGCATCATAGCAACACGTAAGCCATCGTAAGCCATCACAGTATAACAAACTGACAGGTAAGTGGTGGGGAAATATATATTCATATACATTAAAAAAACCAAACGAAACTTGTTGCTGTCCAGTCAATTCTGACTCATAGCAACCCTTTAGGACAGAATAGAACTGCCCCATAGGGTTTCCAAGAAGAAGCCAGTGGATGCAAACTGCTGACATTTTTGGTTAGCAGCCGAGCTCTTAACCACTTCGAAACTAGGGCTCCATATATGTACATAGGCTCACACGCACGCACACACACACACACACACACACAGAGAGAGAGAGAGAGAAATCTACATCTCAATGAATTCTCACAAACTGAATATGCCCATGTCGCTAGCACCCAGACCAAGAAACCAAGCATGCTAGCAGCCCAAAAACCAGCCTTCCAGCCACTACCTCCACCCAAAGGTGAAGCACTAGTCTGACTGCTAACTATGTGGATTAGTTCTGCCTGTTCTTGAATTTATATAAATGGAATCATCCTACGGCATGTTCTCCTTTGTGTCTGCCTTCTTCTGTTCAACATTTTACTAGAGAAATGCATCCACATTTTTGGGTGTAGTAGTAGATAATTCCTTCTCTGTATAGTTTTCTGTAGTGTGAATATACCACAGTTTATTTACCCATTCTATTGTTGATGGACATTTGGGTTGTTACCAGTTTGGAGCTATCATGTGGCCTCTGCTTTGTAACCAGAGTCATCCTAAAGGAGGTACTGCCTCTATCTTTCGAATGAGCATAAAAGAGAATCATTCATTCATTCAGCAAACATCTTTGAGTACCTATCATGTGACAAGCACTGGAACCTGACCATGAACAAGGGAGTCGTGTCTTAACCCTCGTCGGCCTGACTATCCATAAAGAGACAGGTGCGTAGACAGAACACAGTAAGGTCTGAGCTCCTTTAAGGGTAGAGAGGATCCAGTGAAACCAGGGCTGGAAGTGAATCAAACAAAGGGAACTGTAGACAGTGAGTATCCTAGGTGGAGTGAACAACTTATGCAAATAGCACGTGTGCAAAACTGAAGTTCTATTGCTGGTGGCGCAATGGTTAAGCACTCAGCAGCTAACCAAAAGGTTGGTGATTTGAACCCACCCATGGAGAAAGACCTGGTGATCTGCTCCTGTAAAGATTACAGCCTAGAAAACCCTATGGGACAGTTCAACTCTGCCACATGGGGTCACTCTGAGTCCAAATCTACTCACGGCACCTAGCATAATGGAGGATGGGCTGGGACATAGGGTGAGACCAAGTGGCAGAGGTAGGCAGCAACTGGATCTTGAAGGGCCAATCGAGCCATTTTAAGGAAGTTGGACTTTTCTTGAGCTCAAAAAACCAACCAGTTACTTCCGAGTCCATTCCAACTCATGGTGACCCCATGTGTGTCAGAGTAGAACTGCACTCCATAGGGTTTTCAGCAGCTGATTTTTTTTTCTTTCTATTTTTTCCCATACAAAAATTTATATATACATTGTTATGTGACCCTAATTGCTCTTCCCATATTGTGACAGCACACTCCTCCTTTCCACCCTGGATTCCCTATGTTCATTCAACCAGCTCCTAACCCTCTCTGCCTTCCCATCTCACCTCCGGACAGAAGCTGCCCGTTTAGTCTCTTGTGTCCACTTGAGCTAAGAGGAACACTCCTAACAAGTATCACTTTGTGTCCCACAGTCCAGTCCAATCCCTGTCTGAAGAGTTGGCCTCAGAAATAGTTTTCGTTCTGGGCTGAAAGAGAATCCAGGGGCTATGCTTTCTGGGATTCCTCCAGCCTCAGTCAGACCATTAAGTCTGGTCTTCTTACTAGAATTTGAGTTCTGCACCCCACCTTTCTTCTGCTCTATCAGGGACTCTCTGTTGTGTTCCCTGTCAGGGCAGTCATTGGTGGTAGCCGGGCACCATCTAGTTCTTCTGGTCTCAGGCTGGTGGAGTCTCTGGTTTATGTGGCCCTTTCTGTCTCTTGGGCTAATACTTTCCTTGTGTCTATGGTATACTTCATTCTCCTTTACTTCAGGTGGTTGGGACCAATTGATGCATCTTAGATGGTTGCTTGGAAGCTTTTAAGACCCTAGACGCCACTCACCAAAGTAGGATGCGGAACATTTTCTTGATAAGCTTTGTTATGCCAATTGACCTAGATGTCCCCTGAAAGCATGGTTCCTAGACCTGTACCCCTGCTACTCTGTCCCTCAGAGTGTTTAATTGTATTCAGGAAACTTCTTAGCTTTGGTTTAGTCCAGTTGTGCTGACTTCCCCTGTAGTATATGCTGTCCTTCCCTTCACCTAAGATAATTCTTATCTACTGTCTAGTCAGTGAATAACCCTCACCCTCCCTCCCCACCCTTGTAACCATCAAAGAATGTTTTCTTCTGTGTTTAAACATTTTCTTGAGTTCTTATAATAGTGGTCTTATATAATACTTGTCCTTCTGTGACTGAAAATGGCCTCCAGCTTCCTCCATGTTATAAGATGTTTCATGGCTTCATCATTGTTCTTTGTTGTTTCGTAGTATTTCACTGTGTGTATATACCATAATTTGTTTATCCATTCATCCGTTGATGGGCACCTAGGTTGTTTCCATCTTTTTGCTATTGTGAACAGTGCTCCAATGAACATGGGTGTACATATATCTATTCATGTTACAGCTCTTATTTCTCTAGGATATATTCCAAGGAGAGGGACAGCTGGATCGTATGGTACTTCTATTTCTAGCTTTTTAAGGAAGCACCAAATCAATTTCCAAAGTGGTTGTACCATTTTACGTTCCCACCAACAGTGTATAAATGTTCCAGTCTCTCCACAACCTCTCCAGCATTTATTATTTTGTGTTTTTTGGATTCATGCTAGCCTTGTTGGGGTGAGATGATATCTCATTGTAGTTTTGATCTGCATTTCTCTAATGGCTAATGATCATGAGCATTTCTTCATGTGTCTGTTAGCCACCTGAATATCTTCTTTGGCAAAGTGCCTGTTCATATCCTTTGCCCACTTTTTAATTGGGTTATTTGTCTTTTTGTTGTTGAGGTTTTGCAGGATCTTGTAGATTTTAGAGGTTAGACGCTGATCGGATTTGTCGTAGCCAAAAAATTTTTCCCAGTCTGTAGGTTGTCTTTTTACTCTTTTGGTGAAGTCTTTTGAAGAGCATAAGTGTTTGATTTTTAGGAGCTCCCATTTATCTGCTGTCTCTTCTGGTGCTTGTGCATTGTTACTTATGGCTTGTATTGTGTTTGTTCCATGTATTAGGGCTCCTAGTGTTGTCCCTATTTTTTCTTCCATGCTCTTTAACATTTTTGATTTTATATTTAAGTCTTTGATCTATTTTGAGTTAGTTTTTGTGCATGGTGTGAGGTATGGGTCTTGTTTTTTTGCAGATGGACATCCTGTTATCCCAGCACCATTTGTTAAAGAGACTATCTTTTCCCCAGTTAATGGACTTTGAGCCTTTGTCAAATATCAGCTGCTCATAGGTGGATGAATTTATGTCTGGATTCTCAATTCTGTTCTACTGGTCTATGTATCTGTTGTTGTACCAGTACCAGGCTGTTTTGAGTACCATGGCAGTATAATAGGTTCTAAAATCAGGTGGTGTGAGGTCTCCCACTTTGTTCTTCTTCTTGAGTAATGCTTTACTTATTCGGGGCCTCTTCTCTTGCCATATGAAGTTGGTGATTTGTTTCTCCATCTCATTAAAAAATGCCAGTGGAATTTGGATCAGGATTGCATTGTATCTGTAGATCGCTTTGGGTAGAATTGACATTTTCACAATATTGAGTCTTCCTATCCATGAGCAAGGTATGTTTTTCTACTTATGCAGGTCTCTTTTGGTTTCTTGCAGTAGTGTCTTGTAGTTTTCATTGTATAGGTCTTTTATGTCTCTGGTTAGATTTATTCCTAAGTATTTTGTCTTCTTGGGGACTGTTGTAAATGGTATCGATTTGATGATTTCATCTTCGAGGTTCTCTTTGTTGGTGTAAAGGAATCCAACTGATTTTTGTATGTTTATCTTATATCCTGAAACTTTTCTGAAATCTTCTATTAGTTCCAGTAGTTTTCTTGTGGATTCTTTGGGGTTTTCTGTGTATAAGATCATATCATCTGTAAATAGAGATACTTTGACTCCTTCCCTAAAAATTTGGATGCCCTTTATTTCTTTTTCTAGCCTAATTGCTCTGGCTAGGACCTCTAGCACAACGTTGAATAAGAGTGGTGATAAAGGGCATCCTTGTCTGGTTCCCGTTCTCAAGGGGAGTGCTTTCAAAGTCTCCTCATTTAGGATGATGTTGGCTGTTGGCTTTGTATAAATGTCCTTAATTATATTGAGGAATTTCCCTTCTACTCTTATTTTGTTGAGAGTTTTTATCATGAATGAGTGTTTGATTTTGCCAAATGCCTTTTCTGCATCAATTGATAAGATCATGTGGTTCTTGTCTTTTGTTTTATGTGATGGATCACATTGATTGCTTTTCTAATGTTGAATCATCCCTGCATACCTGGTATAAATCCCACTTTATCATGGTGAATTATTTTTTTGATATGTTGCTGAATTCTTTTGGCTAGAATTTTGTTGAGGATTTTTGCATCAGTATTCATGAGGGATATTGGTCTGTAATTCTCTTTTCTTGTGGTGTCTTTACCTGGTTTTGGTATCAGGGTTATGCTGGCTTCATAGAATGTGTTTGGGAGTATTCTATCATTTTCTATGCTCTGAAATACCTTTAGTAGTAGTGGTGTTAACTCTTCTCTGAAAGTTTGGTAGAATTCTCCAGTGAAACCATCTGGGCCAGGGCTTTTTTTTGTTGGGAGTTTTAAAATTACCTTTTCAATCTCTTCTTTTGTTATGGGTTTATTTAGTTGTTCTACCTCTGTTGGTGTTAGTTTATGTAGATAGTGAGTTTCTAGAAATTTGTCCATTTCCTCTAGGTTTTGAAATTTGTTAGAGTATAATTTTTCATAGAATTCTGCTATGATTCTTTTAATTACAGTTGTGTCTGTTGTGATATCACCTATCTATTTCTTATACGAGTTATCTGCTTCCTCTCCTGTTTTTCTTTTGTCAGTTTGGCCAATGGTTTATCAATTTTGTTGATCTTTTCAAAGAACCAGCTTTTGGTCTTGTTACCTCTGTCAATTGTTTTTCTAATCTCTATTTCATTTAATTCTGCTCTAATTCTTATTATTTCCTTTCTTCTGTCGCCTGAGGGCTTCTTTTGTTGCTCTCTTTCTACTTGTTCCAGTTGTAGGGTTAATGTTTTGATTATGGCCCTTTCTTCTTTTTGGATGTGTACATTTATTATTATTAAACTGACCTCTGAGCACTGCTTTTGCTGTGTCCCAAACGTTCTGGTAGGATGTGTTTTCATTCTCATTTGATTCTATGAATTTCTTTATTCCATCCTTAATTTCTTCTATAACCCAGTAGTTTTTGAGCAAGGGGTTGCTCAGTTTCCATGTGTTTGCTTTTTTTCCCTAGCTTTTTTGGTTGTTGATTTCTACTTTTATGGCTTTATGGTCAGAAAAGATGCTTTGTAATATTTTGATGCTTTGGATTTTGTTAAGGCTTGCTTTATGGCCTAATAGGTGGTCTATTCTGGAGAATGTTCCATGTGAGTTGGAAAAGAAAGTATACTTGGCCGCTGTTTGGCGGAGTGTTTGGTATATGTCTATGAGATCAAGTTGGTTGATTGTAGCATTTAGCTCTTCCGTGTCTTTGTTGAGCTTCTTTCTGGATGTTCTGTCCTTCACCTAAAGTGGTGTGTTGAAGTCTCCTGCTACTATTGTGGAGAGGTCTCTCTCTCTCTTTTCAGTGCTGTTAGAGTTTGTTTTATGTATTTTGGAGCCCTGTCATTGGGTGCATAAATATTTATTATAGTTATGTCCTCCTGGTGTATTGACTGCTCAACCATTATATAGTGTCCTTCCTTATCCCTTTGTGGTGGATTTTACTTTAAAGTCTATTTTGTCAGAGATTAATATTGACACTCCTGCTCGTTTTTGAGTGTCGTTTGCTTGATATATTTTTTTCCATCCTTTGAGTTTCAGTTTGTTTGTGTCTTTAAGTCTCTTGTAGGCAGCATATAGATGGATCGTGTTTTTTAATCCAATCTGCCACTCTCTGTCTCTTTATTGGTGCTTTTAGTCCATTTATAGTCAGCATAATTATTGATAGGTATGAGTTTAGTGCTGTCATTTTGATGTCTTTTTTTGTGTTGTTCACAGTTTCTTTATTCCACTTAATTTTCTGTGCTGAGTCATTTTTTTTAATGTATTTTCATCATTGTTGATTTTGTGTTTGCTGAGTCTTTATTTTTTTTAGTTTTTTATTTTGACTTGTAGGATTGTTAGTTTGCTTTGTGGTTACCTTAATATTTACCCCTATTTTTCTAAGTTTATAACAGTCTTTTATTTCTTTATATTGCCTTGACTTCCTCTCCATATGAAAAATCTACGTCTACATCTTTTTAGTCCCTCTTTTTTGTTTTAATTGTTGTCATCTTTTATATATTGACATCTGTTTCCCTATTTTCAGTGTTTTAACTTTGATTTACTTTTGTGACTTCCCTGTCTGGGTTGATATCTGGTTGTTCTGTCCTGTGTTCTAGTCTTCGGTAGTAATCTGATATTACTGATTTTCTAACCGGAGGACTCCCTTTAGTATTTCTTGTAATTTTGGTTTGGTTTTTGCAAATTCCCTAAACTTCTGTTTATCTGGAAATGCCCTAATTTTGCCATCATATTTGAGAGACAGTTTTGCTGGATATATAATTCTAGGCTGGCAGCTTTTTTCCTTCAAGGCTTTATATACGTCATCCAATTGCCTTCTTGCCTGCATGGTTTCTGCTGAGTAGTCTGAGCTTATTCTTATTGATTCTGCTTTGTAGATGACTTTTTGTTTTTCCCTAGGCACACTTAAAATTCTCTGTTTATCTCTACTTTTGCCAAATTTGATTATAGTATGTCTTGGTGACTTTCTTTTGGGATCTACCTTATGTGGGGTTCAATGAGCATCTTGGATAAATATCTTCTCATCTTTCATGATACCAGGGAAGTTTTCTGCCAACAAATCTTCAATAATTCTCTCTGTATTTTCTGTTATTCCCCCACCTGCACCCAGTTCTGGTACTCCAGTCACTCATAGGTTATTCCTCTTGATAGAATCCCACATAATTCTTAGGGTTTCTTCATTTTTTAAAATCCTTTTATCTGATTTTTCCTCAAATAAGTTGGTGTCAAGTGCTTTATCTTCAGTCTCACTAATTCTGACTTCCATTGCCTCAATTCTGCTCCTATGACTTTCTGTTGAGTTGTCTAATTCTGAAACTTTATTGTTAATCTTCTGGATTTCTGATTGCTGTCTCTCTATGGATCTTGCAGCCCGTTAAATTTGTCATTATGCTCTTCTCTAATCTTTTTAATTTCCTCTATTGCGTGTTCTGCATTTTGCTTAATTTCCTTCCTAATTTCTTGAAGAGTTCTGTATATAATCTTTTGTATTCTGCCTCTGGTAATTCCAAGAAATTTTTCTCCTCTGGAAAATTTCTAGATTCTTTATTTTGGGAGCTTGCTGAAACCATCATGGGTTGCCTCTTTATGTGATTTGATATTGATTTTTTTCTCCAAGCCATCAATAAGTTATTATATTTATTAATTTTATGTTTGCTTACTGTGTCCTAGCTTCTTGTTTTGTTTTGATATGCCCAAATAGGCTGCTTGTATGAGCTAGTTTGACCATTGACACCTTTGAAGCTCTAATGTCCTGTCACCAGGTGGTTAGATCTGTTAATAGGTATGTGAGCTCAGGAGTCCACCCACTCCTCCTATATGGATTCAGCTCAGGTGCCCAGGTAGATAGATAGCCACCAAGTGTGTGGTGTAGGCTCTCACTTACAGTCGTAGACAGGCATGGGTGATTGGTGTAGGCACAGGCATCTGGCTGCAGCAGGGGGACACACTCTGAGCAAGGCAGGGGGCTGATGGCTGTCCCTGAGTGTCTAGGAGGAAGGCATGTCCCTGTTCCCTAGAGTGCGTAGGTGGGTGAGTTTTGCAGCCGGACTATGAGCACCTAATGCTATCGGCTGTAAGGACTGGGGGGCACCTCTTATTTATGAACCCCTATCGAATGTGGCTAGGTGGCGTGGGTGGAGCCACCAGCCCTCAGGCCCTTGATATGGCTAGGTGAAGACCCTGCTTAACGGGCAGAGCAGTGTGAAGTGTCAAGAACCTGCCACTTCACAGATGAAACAACTGAAGTTAGAGTTCTGGCATATACCCTGTTGTACTGCGGTAATGAGGGCCTACACTGTTGAGATGGGCCCACACAAGTCTACGCAGGGGGAAAGGCACTCAAAGTCCATGGATCCCTTATGCCTGTGCCTAAGCAAAGGAGCTGTGGCTACTCTGGGTTGCTGGCTTAGGGGAGCCAGCAGTTTATTTTTTCCTCTGTTTGTTAATTTGTTCACTCTCCAAGGCAGGGAGAATGGCTCAGGGTGTGTGACGGATCCTACTTCCGGCCCAGGGGACTCGGCAATTTCTGAAGCCAGTCTGGGACTCAGTGCAGAGCAGGGAGCAGGGAGGTAAATAGGAGAGAGGTTTTTCCCTAAGGGAGGTGTTTTTGATTCACATGGTAGGCCGAACACAATTACTTATCTTTTGCCAATCCGGGGCTGCTTCTTACTGATTCTGGGTGGCCGTGTAGACTCTCTGGCACTGGGTATCTCCCAGTGCGGAAAACGTGCCTTCCGAGCACCACCACTTGCCTGCCTCACCGCTCACCCCTGAGCTGATCAGGCCTGAAGGGCTCAGGCTCTCACCGAGTCATGTCTGGCAACTCCTCACTGCTTCTGAACTGTCTCTCCCTCCCCTTGCCACTCAGTCCTGTTCCTCAACTCTACCTATGATGTTCAGGGCTCCCAGATTGCCCTATATAATCAATTCACTTGTTTTATAGGGTCTTTGTTGGAAAACGGTCCACCAGAAGCATCTGACTACTCTGCCATCTTGGCTCCGCCTCTCAGTAGCTAATTTTTGAGAAGTAGATCACCGGGCCTTTCTTCCTAGGGACCTCTGGGCAGACTCAAATCTCCAAACTGTCAGTTAGCAGCAGAGCTCGCTAGCCATGTATGCCAGCCAGGGACTCCTGAATCAAAAGAGGCTCCACCTAAATAGGGTAGTGATGTGCTCCACTTTGCCTTTTAGAAAATACCTTCTGGCTTCAATGTGGGTTGGGGGGAGCACACCAGGAGGCAAGCGTTCAGACCAGATGGACCATGTAAGAGAAGATGATGAGCTGGACCAGAGCACCCCCAACAATTCTGCCTGCTGACATAGACCTCCCCACGCAGCCCAACCTACCAGAAATTACTCTGGCATTAGCTGAGACCAAAGGGTCCTTCACAGGACGTATTTGCTTAGGGAACCCCACATTCATACTCCCACAACCTTCCTATGCTGTTTAGTCTGGAATCCTCTGCTGAAATAAACTTTTACGCAACCTTTCCATGTTTCAGGAGGCCTCTCTTCCGGTTGAGAATCCTGGCCCTTGATGACTGTTTGTAGGGGGCTGCGGTCTTTGGTTGCTGCGTCAGAGATCAGCTGGGCCTAGGGTGTGGCCAGCCCACCTTGGCGTGAATCTGCAGGCTCCTTTGAGGCAGGAAGTCTGGGGAAGGGAAGCCTTGGTCTCACCTCCTGGGGAAGGAGGCAGCTGCGTTGCCACTGTTTTGCTTATTTGGCATTTTTGGGTGAGCTGTTTTTGTTTAATGTAAGCAGAGCAAATCCATCCATAGCAAAATCAGAGAAAATAACTTGTTGATGTGTAAACCAGGATGCCACAAATAACCCTGTTTGTTTAATTATAGCAGTCTGAGTGCTGTGAGCAGGGAAGGCGGTGGCGGCAGCGACGTGCAGATAGAAAGGGAATTTAGGATACCAGTGCAGGCCTCCAGAGGCCTGGGAATGAGACCTTGAGGAAAATGTGAGTGCCAAGTGGATAAACTGGGGCACATATGGTGCATGACTCAAGCCAAACTGAGTGGGTAGACAGCTTTCAGTGCTAATGCGAGCTTGCTCCAGAGTTGCTAGACAGAAAAACTAAATCTTAGGTGAAAGAATAAGAAAGATACTTGGAAATAATAAGGTTGTGGACACAGGAAATTTCAACTTCATGAGCAATTGGTTTATGAACAAGTTTGTTCTTCCTGGTGAAATGCATCAATCTGGTAGGGGGCAAACGGGAGCCTCTGGCAAGAGGTGCCCCCCACCCACCCACCTACCCTTGTCTCCTCTTCAATTTCAGGAAGAACATTCTAGAAAAACTAGAAGCAATATAGTGTAGTATTTAAAGATCTCAGGCTTTGGATTTAGGTAGACCTGGGTTCAGGTGAGGAGCCCTGGTGGCACAGTGGCTAAGTGCTTGGCTGCTCACCAGAAGGTCGGTGATTCAAACTCACTAGCCCTCCGCAGGAGAAAGATGTGGTACTCTGCTTCTGTAAAGACTACAGCCTTGGAAACCCTATGAGGCAGTTCTACTCTGACCTATAATGTCGCTATGAGTTGGAATCGGAATCAACTTGAAGGATGTGGGTTTGGTGTTTGGTTTTGGGTTTGAGTGTGAGCACTGCCCTTCTCTCCTCTGTGATCATGGGCCTTATCCCACCTCACTGTGCTTCCTCATGGATGGACGTTGGTGACCAGATGCAAGAGGCAGAGAACCACTCTTAGCATGGTACCTGGCACAAAGGTATTGTCAGTGACTCTTAGAATGAAAAAGGATGAAGTGATCAAAGTTATGAGATCTGGGGGAGGAAGAGGCCTGGTACCCCTTTTCCTTCCAAGCACATATCACGCGTCTCTTTCCTCCCTCACCTCCCAATAGTAGCCGCAATGCCACACTAAGGAAGCGGTTGTTGTAACTGGGTTAAGACTCTCTTTCCTTGGGGAAGGCGGCGCATTGGTTAACTAATACAGGTACAGACCTGGCCTTTTCTGGAAATGGCAAAACACTCACCTTCTGAAAGTGAGGGACTTTGAGGAAACGGGATGGGAGCAAGGCCACATTACAACTTTTATGTGTCCAAGACACTTCTACTTTCACAGGTCCTTTCTTCCATTAAAAAGATATATATATACATACATACATACACATATACATATATATACATGCATACATATGTATACATATTTATGTAACCAGTTGCCATCGACCCTGACTTATGGTGATCTCATGTATGTCAGAGTAGAAATGTGCTCAGAGAGTTTTCAATGGCTGATTCTTTAGAAGTAGATCACCAGGCCTCTCTTCCCAAGTGCCTCTGGCTGGATTTGAACCTCCAACCTTTCAGTTAGCGGCTGAGCAAGTTAAGCATTTGCACCACATATATGTGTATGTGTATTTTATGCGTATATATATACACATAAATTCTATTTTATGACTACTTTGGTGTAAAGATGAATATAATCTAATATGGATTCATTATTATTATTATATTTTTTCTTCTTATTTTATAAGAAATGAAAATGAAAACATTTTTGTGGCGCCTAGGTGCAGTGCTGACGGGTGGGCAGCAGTTAGAAGCATGGAAAGTGAATGCATTTTCTACCTATCTACAAAGAAATTTTTACAAACACAGGAAAATGTGTTGACTTTATCACAAAGCTACCTTTATTTAAATAAAAGAGAGTTCTTTATTCTGATACTTTCTTTTATATTTTTGCTTTTGTTTGTTTCATGGTTAAAATTGTCTTTCTTTTAGGAAACGATTATGAAATTACATGGTAATTGTATTTTATTTTTTAATGGATTGTTAATCTGACAAAATAAAAACAGCTTTGGGTTCAACTATTGTTTTTGCCTGTGCCGGTTCCTCACTTGTTCCTTTAGGTGAGAACAAGCAATTTTTTGTAGTTGAGCCACCCCACCTGACTCTGGGTCCCTGTAGTGTCAGTGGAGTTGTCTACACCCCTTGAGCTGGCCTGGCCAATCAAAGCAGTCCTTCTCCCAGGGCACCGATTAATTCAATGATGATGAGCACTGATTCAAGACAGGCCAGTGGGAGCCACACCTTGGAAGGAGCTCTATTCCTACCTAGTAAGATTCTGGTTAAAAAGGTATAAAGTTTTGAGCACCCATGGACCATGGAATGGTAAATGCCTGCCAAGGATGACGCCATCACAGAGGAAAGCAGAGCAAAGAGACAAAGAGAGAAAGAAATGGTTTTCTCATAGCATCATTTGACCGAGTGGATCCAGTTATGCCTGAAGCTAGTTAATCCTTGGGATTTTCAATGAACCAATAACTAGCCTTTTTTTGCTAAGCCTGTTTAAATTTGTTTGTTTTTTGCCAGTTGAAACATAAGGAATTCTCATACAGTTGGCAATCCCAGAATTTTAAAAAGTGGTTTATGATAGGAATGTCAGAGAATGACTGTTTTATACCAGAGTGGGTAAGAGAAGGCTGTTCAACCAGTATGTTGGCTTCTGCACTGTTCCTCCTCTTCTATTCTATATATATATATATTTATTTATATATTTATTGGGTTTTTGATAAAAGTTTACACAGCAAATTAGGTTCCCACTTAACAATTTCTATACATATTGTTCAGTGACATAGGTTACGTTTTCCACATTGTGTCAACATTCTCCGTATTTCCATTCTGGCTGTTCTGCTTCCATTAATCCAGCTTCTCTGTCCCCCTCCACCCCTGCCCAACCTTCTCATCTATGCTTTAGGGTAAATGTTGACCATTTGGTCTGATATAGATGATTTTTTTTTTAAGGAGCACAGTACTCCTGGGTGAAATTGTTTATTTTATGAGCCAACCTGTTATCTAGCTGAATGGTGGCCTCCAGGAGTAGTTTCATGTTCCCCTAGTCTCTACCTGTCCAGTAAGTCTGGCTTTCTTTTTTGTAAATAAGAATTAGAGTTTTATTCTACAATCTTCTTCCATTCTATGCGAGTCGATAGTTGCAGCTGGGCACCATCTAGTTCTTCTGGTCTCCGGGTAGCAGAGTCCATGGTTCATGTGGGCTATTAGTCCTGTTTGCTAGTTTCTCCTTTAAGTCTTTGGTTTCCTTCTTTCTCTTTTGCTCCAAATGAGACCAGTTACTGTATCTTAGATGGCTGCTTGTAAGCTTTTAAGACCCCAGACGCTACTTACCACACTAGGATGTAGAACATAGACTACAGAACATAGTCTGCATAGGACATGTATAGACCACATTGTGTCAGTTGACCAAGTTGCCCCACGAGACTATGGCCCTAAGCCGTCAAACCCAGTAAACCAATCCTGCGAGGTGTTTGGTTATATCTGGGAGGTAACCATGATTGTGTCCCCTATGTGCTTTATTATATATGTGAATATATGTGCAGCACACACAATCATATATATATATATCTATGCCTACAAATACACCTATATATGCACACACGCATACCTTGCTATACATATATATGCATATATATCTACCTATGTAACCACTCATTTATTTTTTGGTTGTTACTACTGTTGTTCCCAAATTGTATTTGTTATGGCATTTACCAAAAAAGTCCTTTAATCTTGTGTATTTCTTATTGTCATAATTTACCTTGGTTAAATTGTGTACACTTCACCCACATTCGTTTTTGCCTTTCCATCACCAAAAATAAAAACTATCTACTGTCTAGAGAGTGATTCCCCTCCCCTCTTCCCCTCTGTCCTTGGTAGCCACCAAAGAATGTTGATTTCTGTATGTATACCTATTGTTGTCTTTTTATAAAAGTGGTATTACACAATATTTGTCCTTTTCTGCTTGACTTATTTCACACAGCATAATGTCCTCCAGATTCATCCATGTTATAAGATGTTTAGCAGACTCATCATTATTCTTTATAGTTGCGTGGCATCCCATTGTATGTATGTACCACAATTTGTTTATCCATTGATACTTTGATGGGCAGTTAGGTTGTTTTCGTCTTTTTGCTGCTGTGAATAATTCTGCAACAAACACAGGTGTACATATGTCTATTCATGACATTGCTGTTAGAGCTCTAGGATATATATGTAGGAGTGGGATTGCTGGATCATAAGGTATTTCTATTTCCAGCTTTTTAAGGAAACACTATACCATTTTCTATAGTGGTTGTACCATTTTACAATCCCATCAGCAGTGTATAAATGTTTCAATCTCCTCACATCCTCGCTAGCATTTGTTGTTTTCTGTTTTTTTGATCATTGCCATTTTTGCAGGGATGACGTGATATCTCATTGTAGTTTTGATTTGCATCTCTCTAATGGCTTAGGATCCCTGGTAACACAGAGGTTAAAACGCTCAGCTGCTAACCAAAAGGTCAGCAGTTCAAATTCACTGCAGGAGAAAGATATGGCAGTCTGCTTCTATAAAGATTTACAGCCTTACAGCTAACAGATACATGAGGAAATGCTCACAATCATTAACCACTAGGGAAATGCAAATCAAAACTACAATGAGATACCATCTTATCCCAACAAGGCTAACATTAATCCAAAAAACACAAAATAATAAATGCTGGAGAGGTTGTGGAGAGACTGGAACACTTATACACAGCTGGTGGGAATGTAAAGTGGTACAACCACTTTGGAAATTGATTTAGCGCTTCCTTAAAAGGCTAGAAATAGAAGTACCATAAAATCGATCCAACAATCCCACTCCTTGGAATATATTCTAGAATATATGCATACCCATGTTCGTTGCAGCACTGTTCACAATAGCAAAAGATGGAAACAACCTAGGTACCCATCAACAGACGAATGGATAAACAAATTATGGTATATACACACAATGGGATACTATGCAACAATAAAGAACAATGATAAATCTGCAAAACAACTCACAAGATGGATGAATCTGGAAGGCATTGTGCTGAGTGAAATTAGTCAGTAGCAAAAGGACAAATATTGTATGGGACCACTATTATAAGAACTCAAGAAAAAATTTAAACACAGAAGAAAACATTCTTTGATGGTTACGAGGGTGGAGAGGGAGGGAGAGGGGAATTCACTAACTAGGTAGTAGACCAGAATTATATTAGGTGAAGGGAAGGACAACACACAATACAGGAGAAGTCAGCACAACTGGACTAAACTAAAAGCTAAGAAGTTTCCTGAATACAACCAAACACTTTGAGGGACAGAGTAGCAGGGGCAGGGGTCTGGGAACCATGGTTTCAGGGGACATCTAGGTCAACTGGCATAACAAAGTTTATTAAGAAAATGTTCTGCATCCCACTTTGGTGAGTGATGTCTGGGATCTTAACAGCTTATGAGAAGCCATCTAAGATGCATCAATTGGTCCCAACTCACCTGGAGCAAAGGAGAATGAAGAACACCAAAGACACAAGGAAAATATTAGCCCAAGAGACAAAAGGGCTACATAAACCAAAGACTCCATCAGCCTGAGACCAGAAGAACTAGATGGTGCCCGGCTACCACCAGTGACTGCACTGTCAGGGAACACAGCAGAGAGTCCCTGTCCGAGCAGGAGAAATGTAGGGTGTAGAACTCAAATTCACATAAAAAGACAAGACTTGTCTAACAGAGACTAGAGGAACCCCCGAAGACATGGCCCCTGGACTCTCTGTTAACCCAGAACTAAAACCATTTCCAAAGCCAACTTTTCAGACAAAAATTAGACTGGACTATAAAACATAAAATAATACTTATAAAGAGTGTGCTTCTTAGTTCAAGTAGATACACGAGGCTAAATGGGTAGCTCCTGTCTGGAGATGGGATGAGAAGGCAGAAAGGAATAGAGCTGGTTGAATGGACACAGGAAGTCTGGGGTGGGAAGGGGGAGTGTGCTATCACATTAAAGGGATTGCAACTAGGGTCACATAACAATATGTGTATAAATTTTTGTATGAGAAATTAACTTGAGCTGTAAACTTCCACCTAGAGCACAATAAATTAAAAATTTCAAAAAAAGATTTACAGCCTTAGAAACTTTATGGGGCAGTTCTACTCTGTCCTACTGGGTCGCTATGAGTCAGAATGGACTAAACAGCAGTGGGTTGGTTGGTTGGAATGGCTAAAGATCATGAGCATATTTTTATGTGTTCGTTGGCTGCTTGAATGTCCTCTTTGGTGAAGTGTCTGTTCATGTCATTTGCCATTTTTTAATTGGCTTGTATTTTTGTTGTTGAGTTATTGAAGTTTTCTATATATTTTAGAGATTAGACCCTTAAAAGATATATCATTCCCAAAGATTTTTTTCCCAATCTGTAGGTTCTCTTTTTACTCTTTTGATAATCTCTTTTGATGAGCATAAGTATTTGATTTTCAGGAGGTTCTAGTAATCGAATTTGTCTTCTGTTGCTCACGCATTTGAAGTTGTGTTTGGTATTCTATTATTGAAAAAAATTAAGTCCCATAGGTTTTGTCCCTAGATTATCTTCCAGGAGCTTTATAGTTTTAGCTTTAACTTTTAGGCCTTTGGTCCATTTTGTGTTAGTTTTTGTGTATGGTGTTAGGTGTGGATCCTGTTTTGTTTTTCTGCAAATGGATATCCAGTTTTGCCAGCACCATTTGTTAAAGAGACAGTTTCTTACCCATTAAATGGACTTTGAAGCCTTGTCAAAAATTAACTGCTCATAGATGGAGGGATTTACTTCTGGGTTCTCAATTCTATTCCATTGGTCTGTGTGTCTGTCATTGAACCAGTACCAGACTATTTTGATTACTGTGGCTGTGTAGTATGTTCTGAGATCAGCAAATGTGAGGCCTCCTACTTTGTTTTTCTTCTTCAATATTGCTTTGGCTAATCAGAGCCTGTTTCTTTTCCATATAAAGTTGGTGATACGTTTTTTCATTTCGGTAAAGAATGTTGTTGGAATTTGGATCAGGATTGCATTATATCTATAGATCACTTTTTGTAGTACTGATATTTTCATCATGTTGAGTCTTCCAAACCATGAGTATGAAATGTTTTCCCATTTATGTAGGTCTCTTTTAGTTTCTTACAGTAGTATTTTATAGTTTTCATTGTATGAAAATTTAAATTCCTGGTTAGGTTTGTTCCTAGGTATTTCATCTTTTTGGAGGCTATTATAAATGGTATTGTTTTCTTGATTTCCTTTTTGGAGTTCTACTTGTTAGTGTAAAGGAACCCAACTGATTTTTGTGTGTTGATCTTGTACCTTACCACTTTGCTGAATTCTTCTATTCGATCCAGTAGCTTTCTTGTGGAATTTCTGGGATTTCCTATGTATAGGATCATGTTGTCTGTGAATATAGTTTTACTTCTTCCTTTCCAATTTCGATACTATTTGTTTCCCTTTCTTGCCTTCCATTTTCTTAATTAAAAAAGAAAAATTACTTTAGAGATTCCTTTGTCAGCAACAGGCTTCCTGGAAAGACAAAAATCTAAATAAAAAATGGCACAACAGGCCCTCTCTCCACTGGGTCCCAGCTCTGTGCTGTTTAATAAATTCCTCCAAAGAGGAAACCCAGCAAACCCTGGAAATCACGTGTTGATGGGAATTGGGAAGATTCACTTGCTCTGGGCAGTGGTTCTCAATGCATGGTTCCTGGACCAGCAGCAGCAGCATCACCTGGGAGCTTATTAGAAATGCACATTCCCAGGCACCACCCTAGACTCACTCAGTCAAGAAACCCTGAGGAGGAGACCAGCAATCTGTACGTTTACAAGTCCTCCAAGGAATTCTGATGCTAGCCCAAATTTGACAGTCACTGGTTTAGGGGTTTCCTCATTCACAATTGCTACAGATAGCTGCTGCGTGACTAAAATCAAGCCCAAGTTATCTTTGTAGAATGCTCTGGGTTTAAGCATTTGCCTTTCCACTTTGCAGCAAACAGTGAGCAAACACTGTTGTTCTTCCACATTTCACAGTCCTGGCTTCTTCCCCTGTTGCCCAGAGGTATAAATTCTATGCACACCTGGAAGAGGGAGGACAGTGGCGGTTCAGTGGTAGAATTTTTGCCTTCCATGTGGGAGACCTGGGTTCAATTATGAGCCAATGCACCTCAAGCACACCACTCTTCTGTCAGTGGAGGGTTGCTTGTTGCTGTGATACTGGACAGGTTTCAATGGAGTTTCCAGACTAAGAAGAAAGGCCTGGCGATCTACTTCCAAAAATCAACCAATGAAACCCCATGGAGCACAACAGTCTGATCTCATTGTGCAAGGGGCAGAGGCAACTTGATAGTAGCCAATGATAACCTAGCAGAGGGTGGCAAAACCTGAAAAGACAGGTACCATCCCATGCTGATGAGAGAGAGAAGGCAAAGGACAACCCTCTCACCGGGAAGAGGGAGAATAGTATTTATTTCATTTTTGCTTAATGTGTATTTCCTTGATTATTGTAAGGCTGGAGATCATTTCCAACATTTGCTGGCCATTTTATTTCTCTTCAGTGAATTGTCCATTTTTCTATTGGAATGTGTTTTTCTTACTGATTTATGTAAATCAATAAATTACTGATTTATATATTTTCTAGGTATTATGTAAAATTGTAAATATTTTCTCCTGATCTGGACCTTTTCTTTTAAATGGTTTATAGTGGTTTTCGCGGTACAAGAATGTTCAATTGTACGTAAGCAAACCTGTTGACCTTTATGGTATCTGGATTTTATGGCTTGATTAGGAAAGCCTTCCTTTCCCAACTAAAAACAACAACAACAACAAAAACCTATCCACCTGTAATTATTGTTTTGTTATTCTACAGTTTAAACACTTAGATTTTTAAACTAGCTTGAATGTATTTTTGTGTATGGTATAAAATAAAGATCTACCTTAATTGTTCCCTGAATAAATTATTATTTCCCAAATTTTAAACAAGGCTTCTTTTTCTCCACTCATTTAAAATGCTACCTTTATCATATACTAAATTCTGAACTCTAATCTGTTCCATGAAATTGTCATCCTATAACAACCTCACACTAGTTTAATTACTGTAGCCTTTTCATATGTTTTAATATCTGCTAGGGCATTGCTCTTTAAAAAATTTTGAATTTTCTGTGCATTTACTTTGCCAGATGAAATTTAGAACCAGCTTGTTGGATTCCATAATGATGGGATTGAACTCAATTAATAGACTCACTTGAGGGAAACTGATACCTCTACCCTTCTGAGTTCTGATATTTGGGATAGTAGAATGTCTCTCAGTTTGTTCAGTCTTCCTCAGGAAAGGTCTAGAGTTTTCCTCATAGGTCTTGCACATTTTTTAAAAAGTTATTACTATGTATTTTTTCTCTGCTTTCAACCAGGATCCATCTGACATCAGCAATGATATCCCTGGTTCCACATCCTCTTCTAAATCCAGTTTGAATTTCTGGCAGTTCCCTGTCAATATACTGCTGCAGCCGCTTTTGAATGATCTTCAGCAAAATTTTGCTTGCATGTGATATTAATGACATTGTTCGATAATTTCTGCATTCAGTTGGATCACCTTTCTTGGGAATAGGCATAAATATGGATCTCTTCCAGTCATTTGGCCAGGTAGCTGTCTTCCAAATTTCTTGGCATAGACCAGTGAGCACTTCCAGCACTGCATGGTTTGTTGAAACATCTCAGTTGGTATTCTGTCAATTCTTAGAGCCTTGTTTTTCGCCAGTGCCTTCAGTGCAGCTTGGACTTCTTCCTTTAGTACCATCAATTTCTTTTTTTTTTTTTTTTTTTTTAATATATATTTTATTGTACTTCAGGTGAAAGCTTACAGAGCAAATAGTTTCTCATGAAATAGTAGTACACATGTTGTTTTTTGACATTGGTTAACAACCCCACAACGTATTAAGCCTCTAAATTCTCAACCTTTTTTTTTGATGAAAATTACAGATGGCCAAAGATACACCGTTTCAAAAATTTCTACATTCACAGTTCAGTGACATTGACTACGCTCTTCCAACTGTGCTGTTATTCTCACTTAAGATGAAGGCTTACAGAAAAAATAGTTTTTCATTTAACAATTACTACACATGTTGCCCTATGACAATGGTTAACAATCTCACAGCACATCAAGAATATCCTTACTCCACCTTGTATTCCCTATCACCAGGGGGCTTCCTTGTCCCCTTCTGTCTTCTGGACCTTGTCAGTGGACTATTGTACCTCTTTAGTCTCCTTTGTTTGTTTATTTATTTATTTATTTTTATTTTATTTAAACACCATTTCAAAACTTTTTACTTACACATTTAAGTGATATTGACTATGCTCTTCCAATTGTGCTGCCATTCTCGCCCAAGATGAAGGCTTACAGGACAAAACAGCCTCCCATTTAATAGTTACTACAAATGTTGCCCTATAGCAGTGGTCAACAATCTCACAATACATCGACAGTGTCCTTATTCAATTTGTGTTCCTTATCATCAGTTTCCTACTCTCCCTCTGCCTTCTGGCCCTTGTCACCGGACTCCTGTACATCGTTAGTCCCATTTAGTTTTACTGGGGTGTCCATTCCCAGGCTTAACATCGAACCTTGAAGGTAACTTCCCCTCTGAGCTGAAAGGGTGTCTGGGGGCCACACTCTCGAGGTTTCTCTAGTATTCTTTAGGCCAGTATATCTGGTCTTCTTTTTTTTTTTTTTTTTTTTGGGAGTTAAAATTATACTCTACATCCTACTCCAGCTCTGCCCAGAACCCTCTGTTGTGATCCTGGTCAGAGGAGTCGTTGGTGGTAGCCGGGCACCATCCAGCTGTACTGGGCTCAGTCCCGTGGAGGCCTTGGTAGCTGTGGACCATTAGTCCTTCGGACTAATCTTTTCCTTGTATCCTGTTCTCTTTGTTCTCCCTTGTTCCCGAAGCGATGAGATCAGTGGAGTATCTTAGATGGCCGCTCATAGGCTCTTAAGACCCCAGACACTACTCACCAAGGTAGAATGTAGAGCATTATCTTTATAAGTAGTGTCATGCCAATTGAGCTAGATGTTCCCCGAGATCATAGTACCATCAATTTCTGATCATATGTTACCTCCTGAAATGGTTGAAAGTCAACCAATTCTTTTTGGTATAGTGACTTTATGTATTCATTGTATTTTCTTTTGATGCTTCCTGCACCGTTTAATATGTTCCCTGTAGAATCCTTCACTATTGCAACTCAAAGCTTGAATTTTTATTTCCGTTCTTTCAGCTTGAGAAATGCTGAGCGTGTTCTTCCCTTTTGGTTTTCTATCTCCAGCTCTTTGCACATGTCATTATAATACCTTACTTTGCCTCCTCAAGCTGCCCTTTGAAATCATCTGGTCAGCCCTTCTACTTCATCATTTTTTCCTTTTTCTTTGGCTACTTGACGTTCAAGACCAAGTTTCAGAGTCTCTTCTGACATCCATTTAGGTCTTTTCTTTCTTTCCTGTCTTTTTAATGACCTCTTGCTTTCTTCATGTATGATGTCTTTGATGTCATTCCACAACTTGTCTGGTCTTTGGTCATTAGTGTTCAATGCATCAAAACTATTCTTGAGATGGTCTCTAAATTCAGGTGGGATATACTGAAGGTTGTACTTTGGCTCCCATGGACTTGTTCTAATTTTCTTCAGTTTCAACTTGTACTTGCATATGAGTAATTAACGGTTTGATCCGCAGTCGGCTCCTGGCCTTGTTCTGACTGATGATATTGAGCTTTTCCAAGGTCTCTTTCCACAGATGTGGTTGATTTGATTCCTGTGTATTCCATCTGGCGAGGTCCATGTGCATAGTCACTGTTTATGTTGGTGAAAAGGGGTGTTTGCAATGAAGAAGTTGTTGGTCTTGCAAAATTCAATCACGTAATCCCCAGCATCATTTGTATCACCAAGGCCATATTTTCCAACTACTGATCCTTCTTCTTTGTTTCCAACTTTTGCATTCCAGTTATCAGTAATTATCAGAGCAGTGTTTCATTCTGTTATGCATGGGGTCACTGACACCACAGTAGCTAACAACAACAAAGGAGATTACCCTTGATAGTGTGGATGGGCCTCATCCAATCAGATGAAGGCCTTAAGAGCAAAAACAGAGATTTCCAGGAGAAGAAGGAATTCTGCCTCAAGACTGTAACATAGAAATCCTGTCTCATTTTCCAGCCTGCTGATCTGCCCTACACATTCCGGACTGTAGGCTGCATGAGCCAATTTCTTAAAGTAAATTAATCTCTTTCTCTCTCTATTAATTGATTTGCAATCTTATTTTTTGACAAATGAATTTGAAGCTATACATTTTCCTCTGAATAGTGCTTTGACTGTATGCCATAGGTTTTATTATGTAGTGCTTTCATTATTATTCATTTCTATGGTTTGTTTGTTCAATCTAGATTTTTTTTTTTTTTTTACCCTTGAGAAATATTTAGGAGAGTGTTCTTAATTTTATAAGTGGTTGGATTTCTTAGGTTGCTTTTGTTATTAACTCCAGATATGATCAGAGAATGTGGTTTTATGAATTCTCTTATCCTTGTTTGTTTTAATGCCTTACATGTTTTAAGCTGTATTAGGGTACGAAAGGCTCAAAACTTTTATAACATCTTAGTACCTTTTTATAACCTTTTTTCTGATTAATTGGTATCTGATATAATACTGCCACATCTATTTTCTTTTTGTTAGCATTTTCCTGTATGTCTTTTCCTATCTTTAGTTTCAACCTGTTTTTATCCTTTTTGCTTTAAGTAGGACTCTTATAAATAACATATAACTGGATTTTTAAAGCCTCTTTTAATATTTATGATTGCATTTACTGATAAATTCGATCATATTCCTGCCATCTTATTTTGTGTTTTCTTGTATTCTGCTTCTTTGTTGTTTCCTTATTTTACTATGTTTTTCCTTAGCTGGATTGACTCTTCTTTTTCCCCTTTTATCTTTCGTGGCTTGAAAAATATACATTCTGTTTCTATTCTTTCTTTTAGCACTTCATTTTACATTTTACTCAGTATATTTGAATTTACGTATTTCTATCAGTGTGGAGAATTAATCAGTACCATTCTTTAAGCTTTATAGTCATATCTTCAATGATCATTTGGGCTCAAGCTTCACTAATTTTTTTTTACATACCATTGTTCCTTTTATCCTGTCTTCTTCTTTCGTGGCTTCATCTTTTCTGTGGTTGGAGTATATCCTCTAGAGAATCTTCAAAAACGGTTCATGAAAGAGAAAATTTCTGAGTCCTTGCTCTTCTCAAAATAATCTCTTCTTTGCTCTTGAATAATGTTTTGTCTGAGTATAGGATGTTAGATTCAAAATCATTTTTTTTTGCTGAACTTTACTGCACTATGTCTTCTAGAATTTTCTATGTGTTAGATGCTGGGTAGAAGAGCCCTGGCTTGGCTACTTATGTAGAGTGAGGGAGAGGCACGTGGCTAAGTGGGCTTTTCTCTCAGCGGAGGGGCTTGTGTTCTGAGTGTGAGGTCTTGCACCCACTGTGGTGGCCATAGATGACAGGTGCACTGCTCAACTTCTACCGCCAAGAGGGAGTCGCCCTTGTCGGAAGCCCCCACTAGTCTAGTCACCCTGCAGTGCCTGGCTTTTCTTCCTCCACCTGCTGCTTCTAGTCTTGGTGTAGTTCGAAGGTTCTGCTAGGACGAACAATCTCTTTGTGGAAGGCTTCACTTATTTATGCCGTAACATACAGACGAATAGTCGCATATGGATGTTAGCTAACTTGTTAAGCTGTATCCTGTAGTTAGATAGCTAGTTGTAATTTTTGCCCAATTTTTTACAGGTATAAACGGTCCAATGATAAACTTGTAGCTAAATGTTGTTGTTGTTAGCTGCCATCAAGTTGGCCCCCAACGCATGGCGACCCCCAACTCATAGTGATCCCACATGCAGCAGAACAAAATGCTGCCTGGTCCTGCGCCATCCCCCTAATCACTTGCAGATAGGATTGTTGTGATCCACAGGGGTTTCATTGGCTGATTTTTGGAAGTAGATTGCCAGGCCCTTCTTCCAAAGTATTACTGGGTAGATTCAAACCACCCACCTTTAAGTTAGTAGAAGAGAGCAAATCATTTGCACCACCGAGGGACCTTATGATATATTATACTTCAATCAAAATGTAAAGAGAGAGCCTGTGAAGTAGGCAGTATAGGAATGCTTTTGAGTGTTGGTTGCTCAGTCAGCTTTGCATTTTCCTTAGGCTGTTACGAATTATGTGCTCTTTGGCAATTTATTTCAATGTTCTGGTGTTTCGGAACTCTGACTTTGCATTAGAATCATCTGGGGAGGTGTTTTAAAAATACTGCTGTCTGATTCTACCCTAGATCAGCTAAATCAGAACCTCTGGGGACGGGGCTCAGCACCAGTGTTTTTCAAAGCTCCCCATGTGATTCTAATGCACAGCCAGGTTTGAGCAAAACCCATCTAGAAACTGAATTATTTGTATTGCCGTCTTTCTGTTCAGATTTCTGGGGTGACTTCAGATTTTTGTTTTGTTTTTTGGTCCGTTTAGATCAACTGCTTTATTTTGCAATAATAAAAAATGCACATATATCTAAAAGAGATTTTATTGTCAAAACTTCTGCAGGAAAAAAGTAACTTTTTGCTGTGAATTTGAAACTTTTCAGTCTTTATCCACCTCCTTTAAAAAAAAAATCACCAAAACAACTTCTTTAATAAAGCAATCTTTGTTCACTCAGGAACGTGATGATTGTGTTGAAGCAGAATGGAGAATATATCCTTAGGATGCATTCTTGGGAATACAGTTGTTGGTTCAAAATGGATGTTTCATTTTAAAGCCTCTGGTATTGCTAAATTGCCCACTAGAATTCCCACAGGCAACCTAAGAGTAAGTCTGCTACTCCCTAGCCTTGCTGTTCCCCCTTTTTTAAAAGGAAAAATATGTTCATTAGCAAAATCCTAATTATATATAAAATATTAAGAAGAAAGTTAAAACCACCTGAAATTCTGCCACCCAGATAGCCATTCTTAAGGTGCTGGTGACCCACCATCTCGTATTATAGAGGCTTATATCACATGCGTATGGTGTTGGGGCTGCAGCTTCTCTTCCTTCTCTCCCACCTCCTCTTAACCCTCTGTGGCCAGGAGAGGGAGCTTGGGCCTGATGCCAGAATTATTATTATTTTTTAAAGAACTGGGAATATAACATTTTGTTGTTATTGCTGTTAGGTGCTGTCGACTTTCAACTCATAGCAACCCCCTGTGACAGAGTAGAACTGCCCCGTAAGGTTTTTTCTAGGCCGTAATCTTTATAGGAGTAGATCACCAGCCCTTTCTCCTGTGTTGCCACTGGGTAGGTTCAAACCGCCAAACTTTCGGTTAGCAGCCAGGTGCTTAACTGTTGCGCCACCTTGGCTCCTTATAATCATTTTAGAAGATATATATGTGTGTGTGTGTGTTCATGTGTACATACCCACCCATTGCTATCAAGTCAATTCTGACTCATAGAGACCCTATAGGACAGAGTAGAACTGCCCCATAGGGCTTCCAAGGCTGTAATCTTTACAGGAGCAGACTGCCACATCTTTCTCCCATGGAGTAGCTAGGGGGTTCAAACAACTGACCTTTCAGTTAGTAGCTGAGCACTTAACCACTGTGCCACAGGGCTTCTCTCTCTCTACATATATGTATGTATATATACATGTATTTGTGCGTGCACACACACACACACACACACACGTAAAACTTTTTCTTCTAGATTACACTGAGCAGTCTTTGAAAATTAATTAAATTGGGTTTTATCTCAGATGCTTTAGGAGAGCAGCAGCTCCAGCCTGTTTCTTTTCCCTTCACCTCGCTGTCCCCAATTCATGTTCACCCTTCACCAGGACCAAGTGGAGAAGAAAACGATCAAACTTCCACTGGCTCTTGAGGCTGTGGGATTTTCAGGACACATGAAGGGACTAAGGGACCAGGGAGCTCCTCAGTGGATGTCCTGGAAGTAACTCAAACTGAATAGAAACATTTAAAACATAAAATTGAGTTCACTATCTATCCCCATCTTGAGTCTTCGTCCAAGTCTCCTGGTCGGTGGCATTTCCCAGGCTCCTAAGTGGGAAGCTCTGAGTCACACTGGACCCTTCGTTATCGCTAGTCAGAATCTGGCTGTCATTCCCAGGTCGAGCCTACCTCAGGAATCTCTTTCCTATCACACTTCTCCTCTGTAGGCATTCTGTTGGGTCAGGTTTCATCTCCCCTTCGTTATCCTCCAGACCGTCCTCCGAGTTACCTTCTAAAACTGATCTGATTCTATTCCTTCCCCGCTTTAAAGCCTCCCGTGGCTTCCTATGGTTGTTAGCTGCTGTCAGGTCAGAACCTGACTCATGGCAACCCATGCACAGCAGAACAAAACCCTGCCCAGTCCTGCGCCATCCTCATGACTGACTGCGGATCGAACTGTTGTGATCCACAGGGCTTTTGTTTGTTTAAATAATGTTTTATTGTGTTTTTGGTGGAAATTTGCATAGCAAATTAGGTTCCCATTTAACAATTACTACACAAATTGTTCAGTGACATTGGTTACATGTTTCACAATGTGTTGACATTCTCATTGATTCTGCTCTGGATGTTCTGTTTCCAGTAATCTAATTTCCCTGTTCCCTTACCCTTCCATCTTTGCTTTAGAGTAATCTTTGACCCTTAACATTGACTGGTTTTCCGAAGCAGATCTTCAGGCCTTTATTCCTAGTCCATCTTAGCCTGGAAGCTCTGCTGAAACCTGTTCAGCACCATAGCCAACACTCAAGCCTCCACTGACAGACAGATGGTGGCTGCGCATGAGGTGCATTGGCCAGGAATCGAACCAGTGTCTTCTGCGTGGAAGGGGAGAATTCTACCACTGAAGCACCACTGGTCCTGAGACAAGTGTTAGGCCATGATAACTTGCCAAGAAGGCAAAGATGATGCTATCTTTTTTAAAAATTTTAATTAACATGCTAAGGGTGGGAGAACAGCTCATGGGACTCCAGCTGCCCTTTAAAGAAAGGTTTGCTAACATTGTCCAGATCAGTTTGCTAGAGACATGTTCTCGGGCTTCTGGGTACTGCCTCAGAGCTACTGCTTTAAATCCTATTTCTCCTCTTAAACCACTGCAAAGTATACTGTGAGTGGAAGATTTCTAGCGCTGCCTTCAGGGCACTGGGCAGGCTGGGAACACTTTACATACTGTTAACCCACAATGGAACTGGGCATCAGTGCATTAAGGCAAACTCACTTCGCCCTCCCATTGTCAGCATTGGACACACTTGGTTATAGAGTCATTTAAAAACCCTGACTGCTACCTCTTGCTTATGTTTGGTCCCCAGGCAACCCGAAATTCCTCCTGTGACTTTTAAACAAAGCCCTATGGGGCAAAGGGAACCATGGGCCGGGCAGATGAGGATGGAGTTAGCCTCTCACATGACAACTTCTTTATTTTAAAAGCTGTGGATACTGGCAATCTAGTCATACCCAGATTCAAAATACAGTGAAAACCCTCAAACTCTGCGTGTATGTGTGTGTTTCCATTTATGCCATTGTTCCTCTTTATTTGGTGTAGTAGGCTGAATAATGACCCCTAAAAATATAGGCTCTAATACTTGAAACCTGTCAATGTCATTTTATATGGCAAAAAAAAAAAAGTTTTTGCAGAAGTGACTAAATTAAGGATCTTGAGATGAGGAGATGATCCTGGATTATTGGAGTGGGCACTAAATGCAGTCACATGCATCTTTACTAGACGGAAGCAGAGGGCAATTTGGCACAGAGAGAAGAGGAGAAGGCAATGAGAAAACTCAGGAGGTGATCGGAGTGATGCAGACACATGCCAAGGAATTCTGGGAGCTACCAGAAGCTGGATGAGACAAGGAACAAATTCTCCCCTAGAAACTTCTGAAGTAATGCGGACCTGCCAACACTTTGATTTTGGTACAGTGAAATTTTGGATTTCTGGCCTGATGGAATGAACTCTGAGGGAATAAATTCTGTTGTTTCAAGTCACCAAATTTGTAATATTTTGTTGTAGCAGCCTTGGGAAACTAATACAGTTAGTATATAGCCAAAGCGCTGATGATATACTTTATTCATTCATTCAACAAATGTCTATTATGGAGCAGGCACATTAGAACTGAAGAGGCAGGTTTTGGGATGTTCATGAACACCTACCCACCATCATATTTAAAATGTTCCAGAAATACACATTTTATACTTTGCATTAGGCTCTGAAAGGGGTTCGTTCACAGCGCCAGGAGTTGAGATCCCAACATGTAAGTGTTGACGGTCAAAGTTTCTTCTCTGCATAAACCATGAAGGCAACGTTGACAAGAGAAGCAATGTTAATGGCATGAAACAAAGTCTGTCCTTCACCTTCCTTGGAGGAACAGACAAAAAGATAGAAATTTAAATATTGAATCTCACTGTTTAAATTAGAATTTAATTACTTGTACACCAACATTCATTCCAGCACTATTCACGAGAACCAAAATGTGTAAACAACCCAAGTGTCCATCAACAGACGAATGGATAAACACAGTGTGGTACCTACATACAGTGGAATATTACTCAGCCATAAAGAGAAATGAAGTCTTGATACATTCTACAGCATGAGTGAACCTTGAAAACATTATGCTAAGTGAAATAAGTCAGACACAAAAGACAAATATTGGACAATCCTTTATATGATAGGCAAATTCATGAAGACAGAAAGTAGATTACAGGTTATCAGGGGCTAGGAGGAGAGGGAATAGGAAGTTACTGCTTAATGAGCGCAGAGTTTCTGTTTGGGGTGATGAAAAAGTTTTGGAAATAGTGGTGATGGTTGCACAATACTGTGAATATAATTAATGCCATTGAACTGTATATTTAAAAATGGTTAAAATGGAATTTTTTAAATTGTACTTTATATGAAGGTTTACAGAACAGATTAGTTTCTCATTAAACAGTTAGTACACATATTGTTCTATGACATTGGTTAACAACCCCACGACATGTCAGCACTCTCCCTTCTCAATCTTGGGTTCACTAGTACCAGTTTTCCTGTCCCCTTCTGCCTTCTAGTCCTTGTCCCTGGACTGTTGTGCCCCATTAGTCTCGTTCTGTTTTATAAACCTGTCTGATCTTTGGCTGATGGGTGAACCTCGGGAGTGACTTCATTACTGAGGTAAAAGGGTGTCTGGGGGCCATACTCTTGGGGTTTCTCCAGTCTCTGTCAAGACAGTAAATCTGGTCTTTTTTTGTGAGTTAGAATTTTGTTCTACATTTTTCTCCAGCTCTGTCAGGGACCGTCTATTGTGATCCCCGTCAGAGCAGTTGGTAGTGGTACCAGGCACCATCTAGTTGTACTGGACTCAGTCTGGTGGAGGCCGTGTTAGTTGTGGTCCATTAATTCTTTGGACTAATCTTTCCCTTGTATCTTGCTTTCTTCATTCTCCCTTGCTCCCGAAGGGGTGAGACCAGTGGAGTATCTTAGATGGCCGCTCACAGGCTTTTAAGACCCCAGACACTATTTACCAAGGTAGAATGTAGAACATTTTCTTTATAAAATATGTTATACAAATTGAGCTAGATGTTCCCTGAGACCATGGTCCCCACAGCCCTCCACCCAGCAATTCAGTCCCTCAGTGAGTTTGGATGTGTCTGTAAAATGGAAAATTTTATGTTATATATTTTACCATTATTTAAAAAAAAAATCCATGAGGAAGAGAATTCCAGGCTGAGGGACTATAAGTGCAATGGTCTGGAAAGAAGGGAGCCTGGAGAACAGCAAGGAGCCGAACTAATTAAAACTAGTTGCTAATTTAGCTATGCTGCTAAACAGACTAGCAATCAACAAAGTAAAACTCTTCAATGAAGAGAGATTTTTTTTTCTAGTGATACTAGATATCAGTGGCAATCATTAGATGGTGAATTGTCACCCAAAGGAAAAAAGCTCTGTTGGGTTGTTTCAAAATTTTCTTGTGGGGTAGAAGAAGTATATACACACACACACACACACATATATAATACATACATCTGTGATGACAGGTGAACAATTCAGAAAACAAAAATAGGTCTTTGTTGTTTGGGCAAATGTGAAGGAATAATGAATTGGCTTCATGAAAGACGTTGGATAGTGTTAGTTGTATATTTCGTTGGATTTTTTTTTCCATCATTTTGTAGCTGAGCTCTGAACCATGTTTCTAACTTCCTTATTAAAGATCAATGGCAAGCAGCTGTTCCTACTTGGGAGTTTAAGATAGACACCAGGCCCTTGAAATTTAACTAGGGAAATTGGCTGGAGAGTATGGCATGGATAGTAGTTCTCTGAGTTGGCAAGTTGGCCTTTGGAAGACCAATTCCAAGGATCTGGAGAAAAATGTGGAAAACGTCAATCCCTGGAGGGCCTAGACCTGCAGAAATGAGATTTCTGTGGCCCTTCTCCTTGAATGTTGTTAGGATGCCAGTTCCCGGCAATTTGAAGGTAATAAAACTCTGATTCAATTCCACAAATGGAGACAACTGAAAGTCAGTAATGGAGAGCTTGGGCTTGGAGGCAGTCTGACCTAGGCTTGAATCCCAGTTCCTCTGCCTCCTATTCCTTGACTTTTGGAGAGTTACTTGGCCCTCCTTAGTATCGGTAATGGGTTGAATAGTGTCCCCCGCAAATTCATCTTCACGTGGAACCTCAGAATGTGACCTTATTTGGAAATAGGGTCTTTCCAGATGTAATTACTTAAGACAAGGTCATACAGGATTAGACTGGACCCTAAATTCAATAACTGGTATCTTCATAAGAGAAAGGAGAGGGAGACTCAGACAGAGAAACAGTCACAGACACAGACACATGGGGAAGAAGACCATGTGAAGATGAGGCAGAGATTGGAGTGATGTAGCTATAAACCAGGGAATGCCAAGGATTGCTGGGAGCCACCAGAAGCCAGCAAGAAGCAAGGAAGGATCTTCCCTAGATTCTTCCAAGGGAACATAGCCCTACTGACACCTTAATTTCAGACCTCTGGGCTCCAGAACTGTGAGAGAATAAATTTCTGCTATTTTAAGCCACCAAATTTGTGTTAATTAGTTACAGCAGCCCTGGGAAGATAATACAGTCTCCTCATCTATAAATGGAGGAACAGCAGCCCACCTGTACCAACCAGGATAGCTCCTGGTCATCTGTGAGGAGGCTCAGCTCCTCAGCTTACACAGGCACTTAGTGCAGGGCGTAGCATAGGGTGGGCCCTCAATGAGCATTTGCTAAAAGTCCCCAGAACCACAATACAGCATGTTTAGCTAGCTGACCTGGGATCCAGCTGAGTGGCTTATGTCCTAGTGGGAGAGACTGACAATGTACAAATAAAATCTATAAATATAATACTGGATCAGGGTAAAAGATGCTGTGAAGAAAAACGAAGCAGGGTAAGGGGATAGAGAGGGAAGGAGAGCAGGGATGACACAGTGTTTTTAAATAAGATGGTATCTTAGGCTGGGTTCTCTAGGGAAGCAAAACCGGTGAAGTGTATATATATACATATACACAAACACACACACATATATATAGGTATATATATCTAAAGAGGAAGAGGTTTATCCCAAGGAGGGGGCTAGCAAGTCCCAAGCCTGCAGATCATGTGTCAGGCTGGAGGCTTCTCCTGACTCAAGTAGCTGCAGGACCAACGAATCCAAGATCTGCAGGTCAGATAGCAGGCTGCAGAGGCTGAGGAATCCCAAGATTGGCAGGTAAGCTGCTAGCTCAAGTCCCAAGAAATGGAGTCAGATTATGATGAGCCTCACGTAGGATCCAGAGCAATAGAGAGCCTTGCTGGAACATCCATTTATATACTGGAGGTAGGCCATAACCCCAAGGAAACTTCCTCTCAACTGATTGGCTGCTTATAGCAGATCTCATCATGGAGTTGATTACATCATTCCATAACTGACAAATTATTTCATTACATAACTGCCAAGCTACATCATAACTGCCAAACCACTGAGAATCATGGCCCAAGCCAAGTTGACACACAACCTTAACCATCACAGATGGTCAGGGAAAGAGTCCTGTCTGAGAAGACAACATTTGAACAAAGACCTCAATGTAAAGTGAGTGGCACATATAAGCATTTGATAACAGTTAGCTAGTATTGTTAATATTAGTTCTTAGTACTTTGATTATTATTATTGAATGGTTAGACATGATGCAGAAAATGTAGTTTAAATCCAGCCTCTGTGATTAAACAATTCGTGAGCTTCCCTGAGTCCCCTGTAAAATGAGGATAGTGACCAAAAGTAGAACGACCAATAGTCCTGATTTGACCAGGACTGGGAGGTTTCCTAGTATGCCAAGCTTTCAGTGCTAAAGCGGGCAAAGCCTAGGCACACCAGATCCAACCAGTCACCCTGGCCAAGTTGCTTCACAAAGTTGCTGAGGGCGTGGATGAGATGGCCCATGTAGACAGCCCCACCTCACAAGGCATCTGACACACAGTAGGTGCCCAAGGAATACTCACTGAGTCTGAATGAAGTGGAGGTCTCTCTGAAATGCTCGTGGGATTTGTCCCACATGCCTGCTGGGTTGGTTTATTTGTTCTCTGACCTTAGGATAACAGAGGGCACTGGAGAGCTCAGAAGAGCCCTCCATTTTGTTTTGGAGGAAGGCTGCCATTTTTGTTTATCCGTTTATCTGTTGATGGGCACTTGAGTTGTTTCCATCTTCTGGATACTGTAAATAATGTTGCAGTGAACATTGGTGTACAAGAACTTTTGATATTTTTGATGGGAACACATTATATTTATAGATTAATTAAGGGAGAATTGACATCTTCATAATACTAGTTTTTCCTGTCCAAGAATAGGGCATATTTTTCTACCAATTAAGACCTCTTTCATGCTAAGGGAAGTTCTGTTGTCTGGGTTTTTATTGTTTGTTTATTTGTCATATTTTGATTTTCGTTTTTAATAATGAATTATTTCATTCATGTAAAAGAAAATAGTAAGATGAACAATCATGTACCCCCACCACCCACGGATGCCCCTTGCAGGCCCCTCCTAGACATCAAAGTCTACCTCTTTCCTCCACCCCAGTGGATCACACCACTGAATACTGTGTTTATAATTTCCTTGTCTTCCTTAGTAATTTTATACATCTTGATGTATGCTTGAATAATGTATTGTTTATTTTTGCTTATTTTTTTAACTTCATAGAAATAAAATCATATCATATGCTTTCTTCTAAATTTTCTTTCTTCATTCAACATCAGGTTGATATAAGCGGCTGTAGTTTATTTCTTTCATTTTCACAGCAGTGGCGTATTACACTGTGTGACTGTACCACAATTTATTGATCCATTCTTCCACTGGTGGCAATTTGGGTTGGACATGATTCCTGGTACACACATACAAGAGTTTTTCCAGAGCATTTATCGAAGAGCAGAATTATTAGGTTGTAGGGTGTGGAGCCCTGGTGGAATAGTGGTTAAGAGTTTGGCTGCTAACCAAAAGGCTGGCAGTTCAAATTCACCAGCTGCTCCTTGTAAACCCTATGGGGCAGTTCTACCCTGTCCTGTAGGGTCACTATGAGTTGGAATCCACTCAGTGGCAACGGGTTTGGTTTTTTTTAGGGTGTGTTCATCTTTCACTTTACAGATAATGCCAAGCTATTTTCCCAAAGTTGTTGTAACAATTTATATTCCTACTAGTGGCTCATAAAAGCTCCCTTGGTTTCGCATCTTTGCCAACACTTAATATTGCCAGATACTTTTCACTTGGGTCAATGTGGTGGGTATTAAGAGTTGCTCCTTGTTTTAAACTAGCATTTCCCTGTTTATTGAGGTTGGACATCTTTTCAAATGTTTATTGGTCATTGTGGCCTTTTCTGTGATATGTCTTTTTTCATGCTGTCCACCAAAAAAAATTGAGTTGTTTGTTTTGTATTTGTTTTTATAAGGGTTTTAAGATGTTCTGAATAGTAATCTTTGCTAAGTAGATGAAGTACTTATCTTCTCCCAGTTTGAGACATATCTTTTGGTTTCTTTATGGCATATTTTGGTGGGGAAAGTTTATCATTTTAATCTAGTCAAATTTATCACTGTGTTCCTTTATGGCTTGTACTTTTGTCTTATTTAAGAACCCTTTCCTTACCCTGAGGTCATGCAGATTTTCTTTTATAGCATGGGTTCTTAACCACTTTTATGCCATGGGCCTTTTGTATGTTTATACATGTATTTTAAATGCATAAAATAAAATTCATTGGATTACAAAGAAAACCAATTACACCGACGTACAGTTATCCAAATGTAAAAAATTATGATAACTGTATAATAAATGTGCTTCTTTTTAATGCACTAACTAACAAGATTTAGTGGAAAATCTAATCCCCAAAAAACCTATTGCCATCAAGTCAATTCCGACTCATAGTGAGCTGCTGTCATTTCCAAGTAGTGATGAGCATAAACAATATTTTGAGATACCTGCAGCAACTGAAATGTGATATGAAAATACTGTATTTTTATTAGTTGCAAAGTCATAGGTACCGCCAAAGCTACTGTGGTCTGTTGCCTATGTTCATAATTGAATAGCTAAATTTTAGAAAATAAAATTAACAATGACTAATTTCTTTCCATCCATGTTCATGAACCTACTGAATTCACTCTTCCATTGGGGGGGTCTGTGGAACCCAGGTTAATATCCCCTGTATAGTATTTTTTTTTAATTTATAAGTTTTATCTTTCATATTTTGTCTTTAATCTGGAATTCATTTCTTTCTATAGTATATAACTTTATGGAATCTATAAGCCAGTTTTATTTATATCTTTTTTTGTTTGTTTGTTGTGGTAGTTTAAGTGAAAGTTTACATTTCAAGTTAGTTTCTTGTACAAAAATTTATACATACTTGTTATGTGACCCTAATTGCTATCCCTATACTGTGACAGCACACTCCTCCTTTCCACCCCTGATTTCCCATGTCCATTCAACCAGCTCCTAACCCTCTCTGCCTTCTCATCTCACCTCCGGACAGAAGCTGCCCATTTAGTCTCATGTATCTACTTGAGCTAAGAAGCACACTCTTCATGAGTATCATTTTATGTCCCACAGTCCAGTCCAATCTTTGTCTGAAGAGTTGGCTTCAGGAATTGTTTTAGTTCTGGGTTGACAGAGATTCTGGGGGCCATGCTTTCTGGGGTTCCTCCAGTCTCAGTCAGACCATTAAGTCTGGCCTTTTTACTAGAATTTGAGTTCTGCACCTCATCTTTCTCCTGCTCCATCAGGGACTCTGTTGTGTTCCCTGTCAGGGCGGTCATTGGTGGTAGCCGGGCACCATCTAGTTCTTCTGGTCTCAGGCTGGTGAAGTCTCTGGTTTATGTGGCCCTTTCTGTCTCTTTGGCTAATACTTTCCTTGTGTCTTTGGTGTTCTTCATTCTCCTTTATTCCAGGTGGCTGGGACCAACTGATGCATCTTAGATGGCCGCTTGCTAGCTTTTAAGACCCCAGACGCCACTCACCAAAGTAGGATGAAAAACATTTTCTTAATAAACTTTGTTATGCCAATTGACCTAG
Source organism: Dugong dugon (assembly GCA_030035585.1). Lineage (NCBI taxonomy): Eukaryota > Metazoa > Chordata > Mammalia > Sirenia > Dugongidae > Dugong > Dugong dugon. The sequence goes on along the minus strand of CM057472.1, from coordinate 98,401,163 downwards.
ACGTCCCCTGAAAGCCTGGTACCCAGACCCCCGCCCCTGCTACTCTGTCCCTTGAATTGTTTGATTGTATTCAGGGAACTTCCTGTTGTGCTGACTCCCCCTGTATTGTGTGCTGTCCTTCCCTTCACCTAAGATAATTCTTGTCTACTACCTAGTTAGCGAATAACCCTCACCTCCCCAGCCTCATAACCATCAAAGAATGCTTTCTTCTGTGTTTAAACCTTTTCTTGAGTTCTTATAATAGTGGTCTTGTACAATATTTGTCCTTTTGCGACTAATTTCACTCAGCGTAATGCCTTCCAGATTCATCCATGTCATGAGATGTTTCACGGATTCATCATTGTTCTTTATCGTTGCATAATATTCCATTGTGTGAATATACCATAACTTGTTTATCCATTCATCTGTTGATGGGTACCTAGGTTGTTTCCATCTTTTTGCTATTGTGAACACTGCTGAAATGAACATGGGTGTGCATATATCTATTTATGTGATGGCTCTTATTTCTCTAGAATATTCCAAGAAGCAGAATTGCTGGATCGTATGGTACTTCTATTTCTAGCTTTTTAAGGAAGTGCCAAATCGATTTCCAAAGTGGTTGTACCATTTTACATTCCCACCAACACTGTATAAGTGTTCCAGTCTCTCCACTACCTCTCCAACATTTATTATTCAGTGTTTTTTCGATTAAAGCTAGCCTTGTTGGGGTGAGATGGAATCTCATCGTAGCCTTTATTTGCATTTCTCTGATGGCTAATGATTGTATTTCTTCATGTGTCTGTTAGCTGCCTGAATGTCTTCTTTGGCAAAGTGCCTGTTCATATCCTTTGCCCTTTTTTTAATTGGGTTATTTGTCGTTTTGTTGCTGAGGTTTTGCAGTAACTTGTAGATTTTAGAGATTAGACATTGATCGTATTTGTCATAGACAAAATTTTTTTCCCAGTCTGTAGGTTGTCTTTTGACTCCTTTGGTGAAGTCTTTTGATGAGCATAAGTGTTTGACTTTTAGGAGCTCCCAGTTATCTAGTCTCTCTTCTGGTGCTTGTGCATTGTTATTTATGGTTTATATTCTGTTTATGCCATGTGTTAGAGCCCCTAGAGTTGTCCCTTTTTTAAAATCCAGGATCTTTATAGTTTTCAATTTGATATTTATGTCTTTGATCCATTTATTTATATCTTTCAGTAAAATTTTATAAATATTTTTTTTCCAGGAAAGGCTTGTACATCTTTTGTTAGATCTATTCCAAGGTTTATTTTCTCTCTGTCTCTCTCTCTCCCTCCTGCTCCTTTTTTCTATCTACTTAGCTATCTATTTTTTGGCGCTGCAATTAGAAATTGTGGTTTTTAAATTACATTTTCTAACTTTTTGTTGCAATTGCTTGTGAATATTGATGTTTTATCCCTCAATCTTACTAAACCTTCTTATTAATTTTAATAATTTGTAGATTCCTTGGGATGCTTTCTGTGAAAATAATCACAGCACCTACAAATAATACCTGTTAGCTTCTTTGATTCAAATCCTCATCCCTTTTATTTATTTCTCTTGTTTTATTGCACTGGCTAGTACCTTCATTAATGTAATGAATAAATGTGGTGATAGTGGACATCTTTGTCTTACTCCTGTTAAGGAAATGCATTTTAACTTTTCACTTTTAAGTATGGTGTTTGCTGTGAGCGTTTGGTAGATATTCTGTGCTGGTTAATTAAGTTTCTTTCTATTCATACTTTGCCAATTTTGCTTTTAAATCATAAGTGGGTATTGTTGGGTTTTGTTTTTTGTTTAAGGTGATAGATACCAGAGCATGCGTGTGTGTTGATGGAAAACATTCACTAAGGAGGAAGAAACTGGAATTCGAGAGAGAGGGAGAGAGAGGATATAATCTAAACACTGAAATCCTCGAGACGCTGACGGTACATTTTTATATATTTCTAAATGTATATAAAGTACTTACCATAATGCTCAGTATATTTGCTTCCTATTGTTGCTGTAAGAAATTACCACAAACACAGTGCCAACAACTTAGTTCTGTTATAGCTCTGGAGGTTGCAAGTCTAAAATGAGTCTTACAAGACTAAAATCTAGGTTCAGCAGGGCTGGTTCCTTCTGGAAGCTGTTTCTTGTCTCCTCCAGCTTCTACAAGTTGCCAACAATCCTTGGCTCTTGGCCCCTTCCTCTATCTGCAAAACCAGCCACATAGTATCTTCAAATCTCTCTCCTTCTACTGGCACATTGCCTTCCCTTTCTTAAGAACTCATATGATTACATGATTGGGTCCACCTGAATAACCCAAGGTTATCTCCCCATCTCAAGATTCTTAATCACATTGGCAAAGTTCCTCTTGCCATATGAGGTAACATTCACAGGTTCCAGGGATTAAGAAATGGACAGCTTTGGGGAGCCATCGTTCTGCCTACCACACTTGGCAAATATTAGATTGAACCATATGTGTTGTGTATGTCAAAAAAGGTCGAAGGCTGGCAATTTCATGTGCTCGATAAATAAGAGTTACTATTAATACTAGTAAGAAAACAGGGGGCTGATTTGGCTAATAATCTACTGGTCCAGGCCTGTCTATGTTGTCTTAGGAACAGTATGTTGGGCAATTTCCAGCTAACCATATGGGTAGCAGAGCCTTGGGTCTTTAGTACTCTCTATACCACTGCCCCTGAATCATGGGGTGTTGCCCTCTCCCCAAGGCCACTTGCCCCCCACCCCAGGTCTTGGAATAGGTCTGCTAAAGGACTTCAGAAAAAAACAGACCTCTTCCCACAGAGTGAGGGAATCCCTCTGCCCAGCTGCAAGACTCTCGTCACCACAGCAGCACATTTTCTTAAGGAAAAGGCGGTTCCAGAAGACTTTTTTGCTGTATATGTATGTGAGGCAGTAATGAAGTTTATGCAGTGTCAGCTGAGCAATATTGGAACCTGAGGCCAAAGAAAAACCAGAAACGGTTAAGCGCTCAGATCCTAGCCAAACCGTTGCTGGTTCCAACCTACCCAGCATCTTCTCAGGAGAAAGACCTGGCAATCTGCTCCTGTAAAGATTACAACCAAGCAAGCCCTATGGGGCAGTTCTATTCTGTCATGTGTGGTCGCTATGTGTTGAAATCAACTCAACTGCACCCAACAACGTCAAAGCTGATCCTGTCTTTATTTAAAATTTTGTTATTTGGTCCACCATGGATTTTGATTGTTTAAAACATTGCATTAAGCTATTGTTTATCTTGATTACGGAGCTTCTCGGCACCCCTTTATATTTTGCCCCCAAGGCATCTCTTGCCTCACCCTAATGCCAGCCCTGGTCTGTGGGCTCATGTTTGTGGAAATTTTATCTGGTAGTTTTGAATGAACACTCCTAGCACAAGTTCAAACTTTATCTGTAGAGAAAAGCACAAGACATTTGGTCAGGATTTACTGAGATAAACAGGAAAGGAAAACCACCCCCAACCCCTAAAATGCCCGTCATCCAAGTGACTCTCTTTGCTGCCAATTGCCCTCTCCAAGTGAGAAAGAATAAACTAATTTCATAGCTATTCAGTCCAATAAATCTCATTGTCCTACCTCTACCTCCAGAGATAAGAGACAGGAACAGTTTGTTTTCCATCGCTAAGCAACGAGGCAAACAGCGCACGGCATCTGTACCCGGCCTCACTGGCTGATAGGGAGCAGTGTCTAAAGTTCTTGTTTGCATGTTGAAGTCAACGATAATTGCGCTTCTCTATTAGTGTTCATTAAGATGGTTTATGGCTGGGCTAACTCCAGTCTCTATTCAGAGGTTTGAATGTGTTGTCCTCCTTGGGAAAGAAATATTTAGCCATAAAAACTCTGTACTGATTTACTCATTTCCCCTGGATGGGCTGGGAAACTATGGTCACCATCCGCCGTTCCCTAATGCTGGAGAACAAGGCCTCTGTTGAAGGTTCTGGAAGAGTGGGGTGGAAAGCAGGGTGGAGAGGAAGGCTCTGCTCCCCTTGAGCTGGCTTCCTTCCACTCCGTGCTGAAAGTGGGCCAGTGGAGCAGAAGTCTATTATGTGGATGAGGCCTCGCTATTCACTGGGGCAGAGAGCACTACCCCATGTTCCCAGCTCCAGCACTAAAGTCTGGGAAGGCCTTTCCTCCATGGCCTCAGTGCCAGAAAGAGGCACTACCCAGGGACATGATGAGTTCCTGCTGGCCAGGCTGGGGAATGGCTCAAACAGTGGCCTCAGTGTCATGGCAGAAAGTTCCAGCCTGCTTGAAAGAGCAGCTCTTGGATGCCTTTTCCCAGGTGTTGACTCACCCCAGCGCCTGAAAGCCTGCCAGCCCCGGCTGCAGAGTAGGCCTGACAGCCTTACGTAACCTCCCCTTTGTCCCCAGTTCTTGGGGGCTAGGTCTACTCTGAAAATAAAACCACACAACAGCCTAAAGCAATTGATAAGGATGTTGTTCTCCTTTTCAGACCCCTTTCCACTCTCAGCACCTTCCGTAGCAAAGAGTGGTGCCTGGCAGTCATCATCTTTTCTCTTCTTTGCTGGTGGGAATATCTTAGGGCCAGGTTGGATAACAAGCTTGCTTGCGCCCCCTGGTGTACACAGGAGCTAGATACTGTTCAAAGTTGTGTCTGGGTGTGACTGGGCCAGGCAAGTGGGTTTGTAGAAATTTATCTGAGTGACTGGGGCAAAAAAAAAAAAAAAAAAAAAAGAGCCAAACCAGTTGCCATGGACTCAATTCCAACTCATGGCAACTCCGTGTGTGTCAGAGCAGAACCGTGCTCCATAGAGTGTTCTTGGCTGTGATCGTTTGGAAGCAAATCGCCAGGCCTTTCTTCTAAGGCCCCTCTGGGTGGGTTCAAGCCAGCAACCTTTCTGTCAGTAGCCCAGCACTTAACCATCTGTGCCACTGGGCTCCAGTGATTGGGGCACAAGGGTCTAATTCCCTGAGGGCTGGGTCAGGTAACAGGAAGCCATGCTTAGACCCCTGACCCTGGGAATTGCTCTTTTGGAGTTCTGTCTCCCATTTGCCCCTGGTTCTAGTTGCTTCTTCCCTGCTCACAATGGAGCAAGAGGCTCTTTGTGTTTCCTTCACTGGGGAAAAGTGAAGGCCAAGTTGTCAATATACTTCAACCTCACTGAGAAGCGATAGAGCAACCCGTCTTGTGGGCAATATGTACAGAAGCCTAATTACTGTAAACCAAACAACTCTGAAAGTTCAACGTCATTTGTTTTGATACTACTGTTAAAATGTGTAGTAGCTTCTGTTGGGTACAGAGACACCCTAAGGCAGTCTGTACCTAGATTCAGAGGCTGTACCAACTGTGAAAGGTGAAGAAGATGTTCCTTGGATCCTAGTGATTCAATAGGTCCTTCCCCTTCCATCTTCTTTCTCCCTGAAAAGCAACCAGGAAAGGCTTCATCAGGCAAATGTAAGTAAGAATCTGTTGTCAGGGTAAGTCAAGGCAGGATGAAGTGGGCCTCAAGAGCCATGGAAATCTTTAAGAGTAGAAGTGATAGCCACCTGCCTGGGATAACTGGTAGGTTTGCCTGCCTAAAAGCTTGGGACTTCGACCTAAAGCATTTTCCCAGGTTGACTATGTTGATTAAAGAGTCAAGAGCAGGGATGGCAAATAGGTTTCATATTACATACCAATTTTAGTCAGCTGAAGGGCCTGACACACTGTATTGAACATTTTCCTGGAGGCTCAGTTTGAAGAAAGGTATAATGATTGATTAGTGATGTCTGCCTTGAGCACAGAACAGAGGGGTGGTGGTACACATGCTGTCTAGGCAAGAAGATTTGAAAGTTTATTATATGTAAGAAAGCTAAGCCATCATACCCTTTGATGCTGTTGTTGTTCATTCTCATGTTCAGGGACCGCACTGATGGTATGCTCTTTCCAACTTCCTGTGTGAGGGGACAAGGAGCTTGCTGCTCCCATCTTCTCCTTCCTTCATCTGTAGAGCTTCTCAGATGACCTGAGGCTGGGGTGGAACAACAACAGGATAGAGGTGAGGATGCATCTGATTCTCAGCTTTCCTGGGATTATAGGGTAATGGCTCAATCCCCAAACACTAATTGAGCGTTGTGTATATGCCCAGCAGGCTAGTAAATGCCATATATGTGCGCAGAGAAAAGGGCGGGGGGTTATGAACAAATCCCTAAGTTTACTGGACCCATAAGAAGCAGTTAGAGAACAATATTATTGCCTACCCATCACAATCACATGAGAAACAGAAAAAGGAAAGGTGGGCAGAAAGTAAAGCAGCCCAAGTCGGCCTCCTGCTGACCTCGTAGACCCTCGTAGAGCCATGGGTCAGAAGGAGGAGAGCTATTGAGGGTCTGGCTGAGCTTCCAGAGCAGTGCACCATGTCCAGACAGCTCCCCGAGGCTGCCACAGAGCACCAAGGAGGCCCAGTGTGCTGCCTCCAACATGTCCCTAGGATGGTCCACTTTTCTTCATTGCCACTGCCTCCGTTCCAGTCCTAGCCATGTCACCTCTCCCGGGATAATCACTGACCTCCCTGCATCTGTCCCCATGCTATGGATTTATGTCCCCCAAAATATGTGTTGAAATTCTAACCCTTGAACCTGTAAATATGAACTTGTTGGGAATAGGGGTTTCCTCTTTTTATGTTAATGAGGCCATACCAGAGAAGAGTGGGTCCTAAACCTAATCACATCTGAGTTATAAAAAAAGCAGAATAGCAGCAAAGGCATGCACAGGGGGAAGACGACATACCAAGAGAGACACACACAGCAGACGCATCCACAAGCCCAGGAACACCATGGATTGCTGGAAGCCATTAAAAGCTGAAGGAGCCCTGGTGGTGAAGTGGTTAAGCACTCGGCTGCCAACCAAAAGGTTGGTGGTTGGGATCCACCAGCTACTCCTAGGGGGAAAGATGTGGTGGTCTGTTTCCATAAAGATTTACAGCCTTGGAGGCCCTTTCGGCAGTTCTGCTCTGTTCTGTTGGGTCACTATGAGGCAGAATCACCTCAACACCAATGGGGGCTTTTTGGTTTATTAAAAGCTGAAGTAGACCAGGAAGGACCTCCCCCTACAGCCATGCCCTGAATTTGGACTTCAAGCCTCCTGAACTGTGAGAAAATAAATTTCTGTTCTTTAAAGCCACCCACTTGTGGTATTTTTTGTTATGGTAGCACCCCCCTATTGCAGTCGGGTCGATTCCGACACATAGTGACCCTATAGGACAGAGTAGAACTGCCCCATAGGGTTTCCAAGGGGCAGTTTGTGGATTTGAACTGCCAGCCATTTGGTTAGCAGGTGAGCGCTTAACCACTGAGCCACGGTAGCACTTGAAAACTAAAAAGCCCCACGCCCACCCTCTCCTCCAGTCCACTATCCAAACAGCAGTCAGTGGCTTGATCTCTTTGTTCACAAACGTGAGTTCAATACCACATGCTTAACTCTTCCCTGGGGCTTCCCACCTTTCTCCTAAATGTCTTTTCAGTCCATCTTGCCCCATATCCTTGTCCCCTTTACTCCTTACCCTTTAGCTACACTGGCCTTTATGCGGCCCTTCAAAGTAAATGCTCCTCCCGCTTCAGGGCCCTCGTGTAGACCCTTTTTGCCTAAATCCCTCGCCCTCCCTCTCCTTTACTTCTTTACTTTGCTAACACCTACCACCCACTCCTCCATCTCTCAGCTTGAATGTCACCTCCTCAGGGAACCCAGGCTAGATTAGGTCCCTCTTGTTATAAGCTCACACAGCACCTTATCAACGTCCATGAAAGCAGCAGTCAAGAAATCGAACAACACATTGCATTGGGTAAATCTACTGCAAAAGACCTCTTTAAAGTGTTAAAAAGCAAAAATGTCACTCTAAGGACTACAGTGCGCCTAATACAAGCCATAGTGTTTTCAGTCACCTCATATGCATGCAAAAGCTGGACAATGAATAAAAAAGAATTGATGCTTTTGAATTATAGTGCTGGTGAAGAATACTGAATATACCATGGACTGCCAGAAGAATGAACAATCTGTCTTGGAAGAAGTATAGCTAGAATGTTCCTTAGAAGCCAGGATGGTGAGACTTTGTCTCACATCATTTGGACATGTTATCAGGAAGGACCAGTCCCTGGAGAAGCACATCATGCTTAGTAAAGTAGAGGGTCAGTGAAAAAGAGGAAGATCCTCCAAGAGATGGATGGACACAGTGGTGCAACAATGGGTTCCAGCATAGCAATAATTGTGAAGATGGAGCAGGACTGGCAGTGTTTTGTCCGGTTGTACGTAGGGTATTATGAGTCGGAAATGACTCAATGGCACCTAAGAACAACAATAGCACCCTATACTCTCTATAGGGGCATCTGTCTAGGCATTTGTAACTAGGTATTTGTATAATTATTTGCACATCTATTCTCTGCAACACTGTAAGCTCTAAGAGAGGAGATCTGAAACTCTCTTATTTGCTCCTGTGTCTCAAGGACTTAGCACAGCCCATAACAAGGTTTCTGGCATGTAGTAGATGCTTAGATAGTTATTGAATAAATTAATAAATGGAGGGGAGAGGGATGTATGCATGAATGGATGGATCTTTCTGAGATTAAAGTTCATTTTTTGCAGATCATGAAAGAGATAAAGCCTATGGATCTGATATGATCAGGTATGATCAGGCATGAGTGGGGAAGCAGGGGAGGATGGATTTACCCTGGGTACAGGGAGGGCCGTTCTAGAGAGTTGCTTCATTTCCCAGGAATCTGGGCTTTGAGCTTTGCCTTTTCAAAAACTTCTAGAGATGAATATCTAGAATTCCATTTCCCCAACTGTTACTTAAAAAAGAAAAAGCCAAATGAGATCTTAATGGGTCAGAAGGAAGGAAATCAGACTTTGAACAGAAATGACCTGGGTGTGTTCATTCCCATTGCACATTTTACTGTATAAAAATAAGTCACATTTCTGTGCTTGTGTGGCTGTTTTTGAGCTATTCTAGCTTGCCGCAGCAACTTAATTGCTAAGCAATATGTTGCTTTGCCATGGGACCTACCGAAATCTAAGAAAACTGAAGAATCTAACAATTTCACAAATGAATATTGTTTATAAGGCAGACCCCAAAGACTTCTACCCATAAATTGACCATGTAAATTACTATCTCATGTATCAGTTGCAACACAAGGGAAAATGACATACATTATTTTTGGCTCCCTAGGATCTATTCAAGGAGCCCTGGCGGTTCCACTGGAGAAAAGACCTGGCGATCTCCTCCCATAAAGATTACAGCCTTGGAAACCCTATGGGACAGCTCTGCTCAGTCTTATAATGTCACTATGAATCGGAATCAATGCGACGGCACACAACAACCACCACAGGATCTGTTCAGCCATCTTAGGCCTGTGCTGCCAACTTTCCTGGTGGAGGGGAAGTTAAGGAGGAGGCATTGAATGAAAAGCCCAGCGGGGTCTCCCAAAGACTAAACCTGAGGACAGATTCAAGGATTCCACTGTGGTTTCTCTAGACTCCCTGCTGATGTCTATGTCTCCCCCCTCGTCCCCCTGTATGGGAGTGCACATTGCATTGGTTTCTCCTTTGACCCTACCAGAGGGTGTGACTTCATTTTGTTATCAAGGGCTGTCCGAAGGTGGGCTGATGGGCCATGGTACTGTTTCCCGGGGCTGCCATAATAAAATACCCCAGACGGGGCGTCTTAGAGAACAAAAATGTATTATCTCACAGTTTTGGAGCTAGTTGTCTGAATTCAGGGTGTTAGCAAGACCGTGCTCTCTCCAAAGGCTCTAGGGGAAGATCCTTCCTTATACCTCTCAGCTGCCGGTAGCCTCAGGAGCCTCTTGGTTTGTAGATGAATCGTCACATGGCCGTCTTTCCTGTCTGTCTCTCTGCGCCTCTTCTCCTTTTTTATGGGGCACCACTATGATTGGATTAAGACCCACCCTACTCCAGTATGACCTAATGTTAACTGCTAACATCTTCAAAGACCCTATTTCCAAACAAAGTCACATTCACAGGTACAGGGATTAGGACTTCAACATGTCTTCTTGGGGGACACCATTCAGCCCAAATAGATAGACAGGAAGAAGAGAAAGTTTGGGGATGTGATATTTGGTGCTCTCCCTGCAGGACTATGTGTGGACAAGCGTGCATCCTTTCCAGGAGCCACACTCCATGCTCTCACAGGGCCCTGTAATCACCTCCCTGGTACAGTGCTCATCAGTCCTCGGCAGTAAGCTGTGTGAGTGGAGGGGCCACTTCTACCCATGACAGCTGTGTCCCAGTCCCTAGCACAGTGCCAGGCCCCTAAACACTAAGGAACAAACGTTTGCTGATGAGAACTAAACTCATAAATGAAGCTTCATGGATGTAGATATGGACTGAATCTCAATCAGAACTTTCCGATCACTGTTGCGGTTGTTGTTGTGTGTAATCCAGTCAATTCAAACTCAGAGCAACCCTACAGAACAGAATAGAGCAGCCCCACAGGGTTTCCAAGGCTGTAAATCTCTACTGAAGCAGGCTGCCACATCTTTCTCCTTCGGAGCTGCTGGTGGTTTTGAACTGCCTACCTTTTGGTTCCCCCACTTGTCTGTCATTTTGTCGGACTGTGAGGGCTTGTGTGTTGCTGTGATGCTTGGAAGCTATGCCACCAGTATTCAAATGCCAGCAGGGTCACTCATGGTGGACAGGTTTTAGCTGAGCTTCCAGACTAAGACAGATTAGGAAGAAGGACCTGGTGGTCTGCTTCTGAAAAGGATTTGCCAGTGAAAACCTTATCAATAGCAGCAGAACATGGTCTGATATAGTGCTGGAAGATGAGTCCCTTAGGTTGGAAGGCACTCAAAAGACTACTGGGGAAGAGCTGCCTCCTCAAAGTAGAGTCAACCTTACTGGTGTGGATGAAGTCAAGCTTTCGGGACCTTCATTTGCTGATGTAGTATGACCCAAAAGGAGAACAACAGCTGCAAACATCTATTAATAATCAGAACATGGAATGTACGAAGTATGAATCCAGGAAAATTGTAAATCATCAAAAATGAAATGAAACACGTAAACACCGATATCCTAGGCATTAGTGAGCTGAAATGGATTAGTATTGGCTAGAAACCAGACAAGTTGTGGAATGACATCAGGGACATACATGAAGAAAGGGGTTGTTAAAAAGACAGGAAAGAAAGAAAAAACCAAAATGGATGTCAGAAGAGACTCTGAAATTTGCTCTTAAACGTCAAGTAGCTAAAGCAAGAGGAAGAAATTATGAAGTAAAAGAGCTGAGAAGATTTCAAAGGGTGGCTCAAGAAGACAAAGTAAAGTATTATAATGACGTGTGCAAAGAGCTGGAGATAGAAAACCAAAAGGGAAGAACATGCTTGGTATTTCTCAAGCTGAAAGAACTGAAGGAAAAATTCAAGCCTCGAGTTGCAATAGTGAAGGATCCTACAGGGAAAACATTAAACAATGCAGGAAGCGTCGAAAGAAGATGGAAGGAATACACAGTCATTCTACCAAAAACGAATTGGTCGACTTTCAATCATTTCAGGAGGCTGCATATGATCAGGAGCTGATGGTACTGAAGGAATAAGTCAAAGTTGCACTGAAGGCATTGGTGAAAAACAAGGCTCCAGGAATTGATGGAATATCAGTTGAGATGTTTCAACAAATGGATGCAGCATTGAAAGTGCTCACTCATCTATACCAAAAAATTTGGAAGACAGTTACCTGGCCAACTGACTGAAAGAGATCCATACTTATGCCTATTCCCAAGAAAAGTTACACAACTGAATGTAGAAATTATCGACAATATCATTAGTATCACCCACAAGTAAAACATTGCTGAAGATCATTCAAAAGTGGCTTCAGCCGTATAATCGACAGGGAACTGCCAAAAATTCAAGTCGGATTCAGAAGAAGACATGGAACAAGGGATATCACTGCTGATGTTAGATGCATCCTGGCTGAAAGTAGAGAATACCAGAAAGATGTTTACCTGTGTTTATTGACTATGCAAAGGCATTCGACTGTGTGGATCATAACAAATTATAGACAACATTGCGAAGAATGGGAATTCCAGAACACTTAATTGTGCTCATGAGGAACCTGTACACGATCAAGAGGCAGTCATTTGAACAGAACAAGGGGATACTGCGTGGTTTAAAATCAGGAAAGGTGTGTGTCAGGGTTGTATCCTTTCACCATATTATTCAATCTGTATGCTGAGCAAATAATCTGAGAAGCTGGACTCTGTGAAGAAGAACAGGGCAACATGATTGGGGGAAGATGCATTAACAACTTACGTTATGCAGATGACACAAATTTGCTTGCTGAAAGTGAAGACGACTTGAAGCACTTACTGAAGATCAAAGACCACAGTCTTCAATATGGATTACACCTCAACATAGAGAAAACAAAAATTTTCACAACTGGACCAATAAGCAACATCATAATAAATGGAGAAAAGATTGAAGTTGTCAAGGATTTCATTTTACTTGGATCCACAATCAACACCCATGGAAGCAGCAGTCAAGAAATCAAAAGATGCTTTGCATTGGGCAAATCTGCTGCAAAAGACCTCTTGAAAGTGTTCAAAAGCAAAGATCCCACCTTGAAGACTAAGGTGCACCTGACCCGGGCCATGGTGTTTCCCATTGCCTCATGTGCATGCAAAAGCTGGACAGTGAATCAGGAAGAATGAAGAATTGACGCCTTTGAATTGTGGTGTTAGCGAAGAATATTGAGTACATCATGGACTACCAAAAGAACGAACAAATTTGTCTTGGAAGAAGTACAACCTGAATGCTCCTTAGAAGCAAGGATGGCGAGACTATGTCTCGCATACTTTGGATATATTGTCAGGAGGGATTAGTCCCTGGAGAAGGACATCATGCTGGTAAAGGAGATGGTCAATGAAAAAGAGGAAGACACTCAATGAGATGGATGGATGCAGCGGCTGCAACCATGGGCTCAAGCATAGCAAGGACTGTGAAGATGGCACAGGACCGGGCAGTGTTTCATTCTCTTGTACATACGGTCGCTATGAGTCGGAACTGACTCGACGGCACCTAACAACAACAGTAACATTTGGGTTAGCAGTCGAGAGCAAACTGTTTGCGCCATCTGGCTCAAATATTTTTAATTCTGTAGATCTCTGTTTTGAATCCTCCAGGATGACTTCAGTTGCGTTAACCATCTTGCACCTTCTGAATCAAGGCAGAGTCCTGCAGCAGAAAGAAACAGGTGAGAAGTGAGAGGGACTTCTTATTTTCTTGCAAGAGAAGACCCATAGTTTAGAGCTGCTTTTTGAAATTCTTGTTCTTGACCTGGATTTGTTCACTAAAGGAAATCTCTTCTCTATCCTGAGCAGACTTTGCCTCAGGGAAGAACACAGGTGATGCTCCAGGGGGCCCCATGGGCCAGGGACGTGATGGAGAGAGAAAACAGAAAGCAATGGCTTGGAATCATTCCCATGGGACCACCCTGTGGCAGCTTCGCTTCCTGCAGCATTCGAATTCCCAGGCGACAGGGATGGCGGCTTGGGCTTGGGTGTGAGCCCATCCTAGCAGGCACATTTGGCTCCTGCCATTGTTCAACCACTGTTTTCATACTGCACATGTCGACACCCAGTGGAATGGCCACTCTGGAGACGGAAGTTTCTAATTTTCAGGCATTTGACATTCTTCTAACCTGGAGAATTGAGTGCCAGGAGCCAGCTGTCTTTTCTCTGTGGAGTAGGTGGACATCCCTCTGCTGAAGAAAACTAAAGCGCCTGGCTTGCACTGGCAAAGGGCAACAAAAGAAAGGGTTTAGCGACATGAGTTGCCCTGTCGATACTAATGCACTCGTGAAGCTGAAGGCAGCTCCCAGGACGGCTGTGTCTGGTCTAGCATTCAAATATTTAGTGACTGAGTAATTACTGTAATAATTAATTTTCGTTGCTTAATCCAGCAATCAGGCATGTCACTTTACACATGGGAAAACGTTGGCCCCTGTAGGGTGTGTGTATGTGTGTGAGAGTGTGTGTGTAAAACACACAGCAGCAATTGCTATTTAGTTAAGATTTGGATATCAGTTTGTGGAATAAATAAGATCCTTTTAATTCGGTTGATAGTCATAGATTTGGGAGGAAAGAAAAACATGAATAAAGAGAAGCAAAAATAAAAAGCCCCAAACCTTCAAAAACCATCCTTGCGAACACTTTTACAAAATAGGATTTGATTAAGCGTTATAACTTGCAGCTTTTGAAATGACAACTTAAACCAAAAACCAAACCCACTGCTCTAGAGTCAATTCCTATACTACAGAGTAGAACTGGCGCGTAGGCTTTCCAAGGGTGTAAATCTTTACAAAAGAAGACTGCCTCGTCTTTCTCCCTCCAAGAGCTGGTGAGTTCAAACCACAGATCTTTTGGTTAGGAGCCGAACGCTTTAACCACTGCACCAGCAGGACTCCCTTAGTGGCAACTTAAAAGAGGGTGATTTTACCCTAATCCTGCCCTGGACTTTCTAGAGTCACGCTGACCAATATGGTGTATTTAAAATTTTCTAGTAGCCACACTAGAAAAAAAGTAACAAGAGAGGTGAAATTATTTTCAATAAAAAATTTTACTTAATCTGTCTTAAATATCATTTCAACATGTAATCAATAGAAAAATATTAACAAGATATTTTGCATTCTTTTTTCATACTAAGTCTTTGAAATCCAATATATGTGTTGCACTTACAGTACATCTCAATTCAGTTAAACATTCAGTTCCTCAGTCTCACTAGCTGCATTTCAAATGCTCAATAGCCACATGTGGTTTCGTTGTTTTTAGTTGCCATCAAGTTGGCTCCAACTCATGGCGCCTTTATGTATAACAGAACAAAAGCATTGCCCGGTCTTGTGCCTTCGTCACGATCATTGGTATGTTTGAGTCCCTTGTTGTGCCTATTATGTGTATCCATCTTTTTGAGGGTTGTCCTCATTTTCACTGACCCTTGACCAAACATGAGGTCCTTTTCTAGTGATTAGTCTTCCTGATAACGTGTCCAAAGTAACTGAGCCAAAGTCTTGCCATCCTCACTTCGAAGGAGCATTCTGGTTGTATTTCTTCTAAAACCGACTTGTTGGTTCTTCTGGCACACCACAGTATATTCGATATTCTTCACCAAAACCACAATTTGAATGCCTCAGTTATTTTTTTCTCTTTTTCATTGTCCAATTTTCATATGCATATGAGGTGATTGAAAAGACCATGAGTTGAGTCAGGTGCACTTTAGTAATCAAAGTGACATCTTCACTTTTTAAAACTTTAAAGAGATCTGCCCAATGCACATGTGGCTAGAGGTGTTCCTATTGGACAGCAGAGGGCTATAGGATACTGGACAGATTCACCTGTATGAAGCCATCACTTAAATGGATGATAACATTGTCATAAAGGAAATAGACAATGTTGTTTTGAATGTCGAATGATGATCTGATTTAATTTAAGCATTTATTGGGCACCTGGACTCAGAGAGGTCCCCCACAGCTGGGACCATCTTTCTCATCCTTCAATCTCCCTTTTGCATTCATTTTGTGTGTGTGTGTTAGTTTTTATCTTTCTGGAGTAGAATACATTATAAGGACCCAGTAAGTATTGAGTGAATACCTAGCCTGGAGCAGTGGGTGATACAGAGAAAGACTGCAGGTTGACTCTGAACTCAGGGAATGTGCCATGAGGAAGAAGAGACCACATCAAAACCCAGGGACGGAAGGACACCACCAGACAGCCTAGAGTATGATGTCAGGTTAAATATGATTAAATACCGATGTGAAAGTAGACGGGAGTAGAGAGCTCAATGCTGGTTGTATTCACCAGGGATAATTTCTAGGAAATTTTAATATTTATTTTGTTTATTTATTTATTGGCTTTAACAAACAGAAGTTTATTTTCTCACAGTCTAGGAGGCTAGAAGTCCACATTCAGGGCACCAGCTCCAGTGGAAGGCTTTCTCTCTCTGTCAGCTCTGGGGGAAGGTGCTTGTCATCAGTCTTCCTCTAGGTCTAGGAGTTTCTCAGTTCAGTGACCCCAAGTTCAAAGGACCCACTCCACTCCTGGCTCTTTCTTGGTGGTAGGAGGTCCTCTGATCTCTGCTCGCTTGTTTAATCTCTTTTATATCTCAAAAGAGATATACTCAAGATACAGCCTAAACCTGTAGATTGTATCCTGCCCCATTAACATAACTACCTCTAATCCTGCCTCATTAACGTCTTAAAAGTTAGGACTTACAACACATAGGTTTACCTCAGATCACAGAATGGAGCATAATCACATCAGATCACACAGTGGAAGATAATTACATAATACTGAGAATTGTGGCCTAGCCAAGTTGACACATATTTTGAGGGGATACAATTCAATCCATAACAGTAGTCTTTATCCTTGAGGAATCAAGTGGTTATCATCTTTGGCACTTAAGTCTTATTCTGGAGCTGGTTTTACAAATCATTCAAGAATCCATAAGCTTATTTTAATCAATATTCTGTAATTCAAGAATTCTCCCACAAAAGACATAATAAAAATATTTATAGAGTCTTCCTCCTGCTCTTCCCTTCCTAAAATAGCTTTATCCCAGGCTGGTGCACTGGTGAGTTTGAATCATGCCTTTACCATTTTCTAATCATGCAAACTTAAGCTGAAATTTACTTAACCTCTCTGAGACTGGTTTCATCTGTATAGTGTATAGTGTTTCTCACCAGATGTTGGGGGGCATCATATCCTCATTTCATCAGTTAATGTCATGTGAAGCAAACAGAGATATTCAAGAGTTAACACAAGTGGAAATCAACTAGCTCAGATGTGACAAAATGAGTAGTGCTCAGTAATAGTTTATACGAAGCAGAATTCTGCAGACCCAGAGTGTGGGCTAGTGGCTGTGCACCCTGGTAAGGCCATCCACTTAGGTAGGAAATTTTAATATTTTTTAAGCCTGGATTGATGCCTACAGTTGCCTTGCTCTATTCAAGGCCAGACAAAGATTGGAGCTATTGCGCTTCAAGGACAATCAGATTTGTCTGATTCTCTCAAAGCCTCCATTTCCCCCATTTGCCCTCTGAGATTTTCCTTTCCTCATCCCCTGTGATAAGTCATTAGTACGGCGTACTAAGGATTTCTCATCCTCCTCCTTCTGGGCAGAGGGTGGAAGTTGCACTTCCTGGGCCCCTTGTGGTTGGGTTGGGCCATGTAACTAGTTCAGGCCAATGAACTGTGAGTAGAAGTGAAATGAATCCCTCCCGGGCCAGAACATCTAACTGCCAGTGCAAGCCCCTCCAGAGCTCTTTCAGAAATGGTTTTGAGACAGGGACTGTTCCATCAGCCAAGATCCGACAATGATTCAAGCCCCTCCGCTGACTCATGATGGGCATGTCATGGGAGACGGAAATACATCTTTGTGGTTTTAAATCTCATCCCAGAGATGTTGTTACCACGATTTGATTGAGACTATACTGACCAGTACAGTCCCTCCACCAGACAGGGTACGATCTTCTCGGTGTTCGGGTAGGTTTGAAAGAGGGGCCAGGGGAGTGATGCCTCTCAAATGCATTCAGAAACTCTGAAATGCTCTGACCACTCTGTTAAGAGAAATCACCTTCATGGTCACCAAAGATGTTAGGGACCCCTTTTGGGAAGCTGAGGTTCAGGGTTAAGACAAACCCACCTCTAGTATCCCTTGTTTGGCCCATCCCACTGAAGACAGGGCACAGTCAGCACTGGAAGACTGTTGAGATGTTGGAGGTAGAGACAGGAGGAGACACAGAAAGAGAGAGGGAGAAAGAGGGAGAAATAGAAAAAGAGGATGGCGCGGGAGGTGGGGCTTGGGGAGCGGCTCACTGGTATTGAAGAAAACTAAAGGCTGAGAGCCAATGACTGTCTTGACTGAGCCTGGGCCTGCTGCCCAGAACGTCCCCTCCTTCCACAGCCTCGCAGCTGCATGCTGCTTCTCAAGCCCTGCCGCCCTCTCTTTGTCCCTTCCAGACTTTCCTTTAGTCAGATGTCACCTAGCCAGGTGAGTGATGTCAGTCATTTAACAAACATGCATGGAAGGTCTCCTAGGATACAAAACTGAGTAAGATGTGCTCTTGTCCTTGAGGAGTACCATCTAGTGGGCGACAGAGACAAGTGAAGCTAACATTCTTGAGGTGAGTTTTAAGTGTTAGCATAGACGTGCACAGAGGGGGTAAGGGACCACATAGGATGAGCCCCTCACCAGCCTGTGAAGTCAGGGAGGGCTTCCCAGTAGAGGTGAGGCATCAACCAAGTGGGCAGAGTCTAGGAGAGGCTCTTCAGGCACAGAAGGCTAGGAGTGTGAAGGAGTGAAGGAGAGCTGAGCTGGGCCCAGGCAGAGAACGATGAGTGGCTGGGTATAAATGGCGCAGGAGGTGTTATGGGCGAGAGTTAGATATCAGGCTGAAATGGAGGGGGCAGGCCAGGTCACCAAGGGCCTCGTCACCATGGCAATGGTGATGAGCACAGGCTAGAGAAGAGCTACTGCAGGAATTTAAGCAAAGGAATTCCTCCATCAGATTTGTGTGTAGTTGGGGAGGGGAGAGAAGTTATTTTGTTAGCCGGCCAGACTGGAAGAGGCCTTTGTGTGTGCTTATTTGTGTGTTTGTGCATTTATTTGTGTTAAGTAAAATGCCCTGATGGCACATTTAGTATGAAAAGATAACCCTAGGGAGACAAACAGACTGAGGGAGTGGGACAGTGGGATAATAGAGAGATTTTAACATGTCAGAGGCACCGGGTTTGTTCTGGCTAAGGGGCCACAGTGCAGTGGGGGGGGGGGGGGGGGTGGAGGGAGAGAAGCCATAGATATAAGGAGCCAGAGGGAGAGCGAACCCAGCTAGGAGGTGAGAGAATTCAGCTGAGGAGACGGCACATCAGTGAGAAATATCCTGAAGGGAAGATGGCTGAAGGACTTCCACAAATAAGGATGTCCAATATTAAGGTTTTAAATAATTAGCGCCACCACACTGCAGTGTAAACCCCCAATCCCCGCCATTACTACCAGTCCCCACCAGAAGTGACTTCCGCGTTGATGTGGGGCAGAGACAGGAGACAACCACAGGGCAGGAGGGCCAAAGTGGAGCCGTGGAGAATCAGGAGAAGCAAGAAATGGGGGAATGAAGTGATAAGGACAAATGTAGGCCCCACACAGAACTCTTGGAAATATGGAGGGCCAGGGATTTCCATTGTAACTGAGACAGAGCCTGAGCCAGATTTCTTTAAAGTAAGAAAGAAAATGATGAGAGAGTAGATGAGCAGCCACTTAGGCTACTGCAGTACACTGAATGAGAAAACACATCTGTCAATCACTTTAAAATGCCTAAATCTAGGTATGGGAGGTGTGTTGTTGTTGTTAGGTGCTGTTGAGTCGGTTCCAACTCATAGCGACCCTACGTACAACAGAACAAAACACTGCCCAGGCCTGCCCCATCCTCACAGTCACTGCTATGCTTGAGCCCATTGCTGCAGCCACTGTGTCAGTCCCTCTCGTTGAGAGTCTTCCTCTTTTTCACTGACGCTGTACTTTACCAAGCATAATGTCCTTCTCCAGGGACTGAGCCCTGCTGATAACATGTCCAAAATACGTGAGACATAGTCTCGCCATCCTTGCTTCAAAGGCGCATTCTGGTTGTACTTCTTCCAAGACAGATTTCTTCCTTCTTTTGGCTGTCCATGGTATACTCGACATTCCTCACCAACACCACAGTTCAAAGGTATCAATTCTCCTTAGGTCTTCCTTATTCATCGTCCAGCTTTCGGATGCATATGAAGCAACTGAAGACACCATGGCTTGAGTCAGGTGCACCTTAGTCTTTAAGGTGACATCTTTGCTTTTTAACACTTTAAAGAGGTCTCTTGCAGCAGATTTGCCCAGTGCAATGTGCCGTTGGATTTCTTGACTGCTATGGGAGGTGTGTGTGCATGTAAGTTAAAGTTAAGGGATGTCCAAGTGGGGAGGGGCAATTAGTGAACATGTGAAGGAACCTACACTTCAAAAGTTGCTTTCTAAATCTTCCCCAGAGGGTTGGTTAATTGAGAGCTATTTAAATATTTTTTGTTGGTGAACAGAGTGGTGTCAATGGTATATGGATGGCTAGGAAGTAGCATAAGAATCTAATATCTTGGGTCTACGATTTGGTCCTATTTCCCCTTCCTCCCTCCACACACTTAACAGAGGAGTCTGTCACCTAATCAGATGAAAAAGTTAGTTTATTCTGCCATCAGAATATTGTTGCATTTGCCTCAGATGAACTTAAATAACTCGCTGTTTTTAGCTGCTGTCGAGTCGGCTCTGACTCATGGTGACTCCACATATAAAAGAACCAAACACTATGTAGTCTTGAATCATCTTCATGACTGTTGGCATATTTTAGTTTAGTCACACAATATTCTGTTCTGATCCATAGGGTTTTCATTGGCTAATTTTTGGAAGTAGATCACCAGTCCTTTCTTCCTCGTTTGTCTTAGTCTGGAGGCTCTGCTGAAACCTGTCCACCATGGGTGACCCTACTGGTATTTGAAATACCGGCGGCATAGCTTCCTGTATGAATGAGGCAGCTCTGTTCTGTGCAGTGATTTGGAGATCCACGTTCCTTCCATCTTGTTGCTCGGTCATCCCCTAGGGCATTGCCTTTATATGCAGGGGCAGAGCTGAGCTATAAAAAAACAAAACCAAACACATTGCCGTCAAGTCGATTCTGGCTCAGAGCTGAGCAATCGGCTTTCCATTTTCCACCTTGTAGGAAGGGAAAAGAAGGAAACACAGGAACACATGGTTTATCTCTTAAGGTGGAGATGGCTAGGAGTTGTAGACATCACTTCTGCTCGTGCCCCATTGGCTCTGACTTCACCCTGGTTAAGGGAACCTGCAAAGTGAGGTCCCTGGCTCAACAGCATCTGCCTACCAGGAAAGAAGGGGAGAGTGGATTTTGGCTCCTCTGCTACAGGTCATAAAAGGAATGAGGGTTGAAGATCTTAAAAGGACAGAAAGCAGGGACTCACAGGACAGGCTTATTAATAAATGTTTGTATGGCAGAGTTGGTCTCAGAATTGTAACACACTGTAACACGCTTGATGGTGAGGTTGTGGGGGAGACTTGACCACTCTGACTGTGGTGTGGTCAGCATCATCAGGGAACTTGTTAGCAATGCAGGACTCAGGCCCCACCCAGATGTACTGAGTCAGGATCTGCCCTTTAAAGACATCCCCAGGTGATTTGTGTGCACATCAGCTTGGGTAGCACAGTCTCCTGGCACATTTACTTGGTCTTGACGTTGGCCTCCTACAAGGACAGCTCTCCATTGACTTTTACAGCTGAAGATCCCAGCCAGCACCTGCAACAGCAGCTTTCACACTGTGGCTAAGGACCCAATAGTGAGAAGTGTTATCTTTTCGTGGACAATGACCAACATTGAAAGAAAGGAAGAAAAGAAAAGAAACGGTATAAAAGAAAATAGAGTTCATCATACTAATTAAGGACGCGTTGTTTTCAGTTATAAATACCTGTGTGTGTGAGTGTATGTGTGTGTATAGGGTAGAGATATAAAACACAACTCTTATTGTAAGTCACTGTAAAAAAATGAAAAGGCATTTTAAAGCCAAGAAGGTAGGTGGCAGGGAACTGTAGCAGAAGTTCACAGACTTGGCCCTAAACAGCCCTGGGGTTGAATGCCAGCTCTGAACAGTATGGCCTTGGCTTACATTGAGCCTCAATTCCTCAAAGGCAAAATGGGGTTACTTCGACTTCCCAGGGTATTGTGGCCATTACCAGGACAAGGCTCATCAAGTCCCAAATCTCTTTGGGCTTGTCCTTCCCTTTCTTTTTATGAACAGGACACGAGCTTGCCTGCCTGTCAACTGAGACTAACCTGGAATTCCCGATTCTGTGGGCCTCAGTTTTCCTATCTATAAAAGAAGAACCCTAAGGGGCTCAGTCCGGGGTGTCTCTGTAAGCAAATGCGTCCAGAAGGCATGTGTGCTGCGTTGGGGGTGACGGTGGTGGAATGATTCACACCTTGCCTCTTAGTCCTGCAGGAGCCCACGTTCCCGGAGTAGACCTCAGGGAGGGACGTGGGGGGCGGGGGGACGCCACGTACGGGCTCTAGGCTCCCTGGCTTTGGGCGCCCCTCTCCCCGCAGCCTCCACCAGCTAGCGGTGCGGCAGCGCCACCATGTGGCCTCTCGACATCAAAGCGCCGCCGGCCCGCTCCCGGGTCGTGCGCTGGCGGAGCGGCGGGGCGTGTGACTTGTAAGGAAGGTGGGCATTGGGGATGCATCTGATCCAGTGCCCGGCTCCCGCCCCAAGTTTCCTTACACTCCCCACCCACGTCACCAGGTGCAGTGTAGACGGAGCAGAGACAGCACCCCTCTCCGGGCGCTCGTGTGGCGGGCACAGTGCAGAGGGCAACGCGTCCAGGCACGGCCCTGCTCCCGAGGGAGGACATCTGGTGGCGCGGCGCACATCCAAGCATCCTAGACCGTCATCGAGATAGTCGTAGAGCGTCACGGCTTTACAAGAACGCGAGTCTACAAGTCACGAGTTCGAGTCTCCCTGAGGCCGCAAGGATGCTTGCTCCCTGTGCCCAGCCACCTGGGGGCGCTGCTGCTTTTCCCTCCTTTCCTCTCTTGGGTCTGGAGGGCTGGGGAGGCGGGACTAACCGGCAGCTCCGGAGGAGGGTTGCCCAGATGGCCAGATGTGATGGGCTGCAAGGAGCATCCTGAGGACAGTGGCTGCCGCACGTTGACACCTTTGCCCAGGCTTCACCAGGGTATGCTATCCTAGGAATCACCGCAGGGGGCTGGCCCTAGCGCTTACACTGTCCGGACCCTGGAATTTTCCAGCGCTTTGCCCATGAGGTCCCGGGATGGTGGAAAGATGGTTAAGCAACACCCGAAGCATCCCTCATTCCTGTGGCATTCCTTCCCTCGCCTCCCAATTTTAAGCTTTTATTTAAGAGGCTCACCTGAGTCAGGCGTTGTGCTAAACTCCTGTCAGAAACCAACCTTATGGGCAGTTTACAATTTATACCTGCGGGAAATGAGGTCAAAAGAGATTAATTTGCCCAAGGTCACTCTGTTAATAAGTGACAGGAAAAGCCAGGTCTGTCTCCCAAATCCATCACCACGGGGATGAGACATGGCCTCCAGGGCTCTTTCGCTTCTCTCCTCCAGGCCCCTTTTCCTTCTCTCTTCCAGCCTTGGGGGGAAGGAAGTGGGGGGAGCTTTTTTTATTGAGCCGGTCAGAGAAAGCTGGGGACGTGGGAAGACAACGCACATCTAGCAGTTCTTCTAACCGCTCCTAGTTGCCACCACGCCCCCTGCTGGAGCTCCCTGACTGCTTCCTCGTCTGTAAAATAGGGTCACCAGAGGGGTCCAGTTCCCTGTCTCTGAGGCACATTCTGGTGTCCTCCAGCTTTCCATCTTCACGATTTCAACCCCCATGTGAATGCATAGGGACGGAGGAGAGGCTTCCACTGAAAGCCCGAGGTTAATTTTCTGACTTGCTGAGAGGATTGTTGGGGCGTGCAGGGGCAAAGTGACCATCGTAATATCTGAAATTTGTGCAGCTACTTTCAACTTTCGCAATCCACACGCTCTCGCTCTTGTGATTACTAATAACAGCGAATGCTTTTAAAGCACTTGTCAAGTCTAAGTAGGATCCATGAACTACACATTTAGTGTTTAAAAAAAAGTGTAAGTAAATAATATTATTAGTCCCATTATCCAGATGAGGAAACTGAGGCATAGAGAGGTTATCTTGCCTAGCGTCATGTGCAGAGCAGCAGAGTCAGGAATCTGTAACATTTAGTGGAATTTGTAACATTTTATTAAATATTTTACAGAAAAATGAAGGTCTGAAGCATCTGGATAGGGAGTACATGGGCATCATTATTTTAACATTTTCTTTATATTTCTTGTATATTAATATTACTCTATTTGTTTTTCTGTTAGTGTTTTGTTATTGAAAATAGAAAAATATCAACTCAAATAAAATTATGATCACAGTAATCCTGTCTTTTGTGATTTTCTGTGTTTCATTGTGTTTGATCACATAACTGATTAAAGCAAGACCTTTGATCAGGTGATCATTCAATTCCAATAGCACCCCTTTCCCATCATTCACCATGTATATCAGTCATGCGAAATGACTCTCTGTTTGAGATCAATCAGTGCTCCTTTAGCATCCCTGCCTTTACACAAGCTCATCCCTCTGCCTGAAATAATAATCCCAGAGATTTAGTGTCACAAATGATTCTCACACCTCACATTTTATTCGTTCCTCACAAAAGCACTGTAATAGTAATACTAGTCAAGCAATTATTGGGTGCATAATATATACCAAGGAGCCCTGGTGGTGCAGTGGTTAAGCACTAGGCTGCTAACCGAAAGATCAGCAATTCTAACCTACCAGCTACTCCACAGGAGAAAGATGTGGAAGTCTGCTTCCAAAAGGATTACAGCATTGGGGCAGTTCAACTCTGTCCTACAGGGTTGCTGTGAGTTGGAATTGACCCTATGGTAATGGGTTTGGTTTTTTAATATGTGCCAAGTATTGCATCAGATACTTTACATGTGTCATCTTTTCTAATCCCCAAGACAAAATTCCGTGAGGTAGGTTCTGTTATTACAGTCACCTTTTTGTCGATGAAACACTAGGGCTTAAATGTTAGCTGCTATTATGATTATTTTTCCAAAGTCTCAGAGCCACTAGGCAGAGCAGGAGTCAACCCCAGGCCTGCTCAGAGACCTCGCCCTTGGTCAGGGTCTCCTGTCTCCTGAGAGGAAGCTGTTCTTTTTATCTTCAAATTACAGATAAAGAAACAAATTCTGAGAATGTGTCTCTCCATCCCTGCCTGACGAATTATTTATCCTTCTAGATCCACTCAAATGTCACCCATTTAGGAAGGCTCCTCCCACCGGCTCATCCCTCAGAACAGCTCACACACTCCACTATAGAGCTACTTGTTTACCCTCCTTCTGCTTCTCCGCTGCTAGTCAGTCAGCGCCTCAGAGGCAGAAACTGGCCTACACACGTTTGTATTCCCAGCATCTAGAACAGCTCCGGATGCCATTATGGGACACCTAGTCTTTCCAGGAATGAATATTGATTGGCACCTGCCTTGCTAGAGTCCCTGAGCCACATACATGCCCATTAACTTTGATGAACAACTCATTTCACTTGTGTGCAGAGCGGGACAGTTTGTACAAAATGGTTCACAGCCACCAGGTTATTTCTCTATAACAGAAACAAGAAATCTCCACTCATCTTACTGAGGAAACCTAGTGCAAAAAATTACCCAATTTGAGGGCTTAGATTAAAGGACAGATATTCTAAAAGCTCCATAACAGTAATAATAGTAATAGAACAATGTTGTCGTTAGTTACCGTTGAGTCAGTTCTGACTCATGGCAACTCTGTGTACGACAGAACAAAACCATGTCCATCTTTGATACCGTTGGTACGTTCAAGTTCATTCTTGTGGCCACTGTGTATTTTGAGTCCAACCCAGGGGGCTCATCTTCCAGCACTATATGGGACAGTATTCTGTTGTGATCCATGAGGTTTTCAATGGCTAATTTTCAGAAGTAGATCACAGGCCTTTCCTCCTAGTCTTAGTCTGGAAGTTCCACGGAAACCTGTTCACCGTAGGTGACCCTGCTAGTATCTGAAATACCAGTGGCATAGCTTCCCTGTATCACAGCAACACACAAGCCACCATAGTATGACAAACTGACAGACGGGTGGTGGAATAGAACAGTAGTAAGTGTGTATTGAGCATTTGGAATGTGCCAGGGTCTATGCTAAGTGATTTCTATTGATTTCGTTTTTTTGGAAATACAATGATCTATTGCTTTTCTTTTTTTGGTGAGCAGTGTGTTCCGGGTGCTATGTTAGTGATACCCCAAAGTAGAATTTGGAGTGGAGGTTTGGGTAGTACGTCTGAACTTAAAAGCTTTTGTCATATTGTCATCACTGGCGAGAAGAAGGTTCCTGCAGTGCAGCTCCGAGTCGAAGGTGGTGTTTGTCATACCCTGGTGGGCACGCATGGCAGTGCCATCTGATGATGCCGTGAGGGCATGCTTCGTTACTACCTCTTTTCAAACAGCATCAGGGAGTGACAGACAATGACTGCTGTGTGGAGTCATCTGCTTTATAACATTAGATATTGACAAAGTCTCTCTTGTCATTTTCACTTTTCTTATGAAGTTTTGAAAAAAATATTGGCACGGCTGGCTTTCTTCTCCTTCAATGCCACATTCAGCTCACTCACTTAAACCCTCCTATCACGTCATACATAGGCAGCTGTAAAGCCACATGGGGCAGCTGAAACCAGGGACTCGGGTGACCCCAGGCCTCCGGGTCTCAGTTTTTTGTCTCATCTCAGTGCTGGCCTCATTCCCTTCTCCAGCTGCTTAGGGAATGTGGTGGTGGACAGGCCAAGCCTCACATCTGACAATTTTGCAAAAAGGTAGATATTACTAGTAAAATGTTATAGATTGAGTCCCCCCCCCCAAATATGTGTTGGAATCCTAACCCCTACATCTGTGGATGTAATCCCATTTGAAAATAGAATTTGTCTTTGTTACATTAATGAGGCCCATATCAGTGCAGGGTGTGTCCTAAACCTAATCACTCATTAACAAGAGTGGATTAGACACAGGAGCAAGCACAAACCAGGGAAAATTAACCCCACAGGATGATTGCCAAGGAACCAAGGAACACCAGGGCTACAGAAGCTGAGAGAAGGGTCTTCCCCCAGAGCCTTCCCCTAGAGCTGGTGCCCTGAATTTGGAGCCCTGGTGGTGCAGTGATTAAGCATTTGGCTGCTAACCAAACAGTTGGCAATTTGAATCCACCATCTGCTCCTTGGAAACCCTATGCGGCAGTTCTACTCTGTCCTGTAGGGTCGCTATGAGTTGGAATCAACTCAGTAGCAAAGGGTTTTTTTTTTTTTAAGCCGTAGTCTTTGTAACTCCCACCAAATTACTGTGTGGGACTATGCAAATCAGATGCTTGTGGTCCACCAAAGGGATTGGATAACTGGCTAACAATGTAAATAAGGTGCATGGCACCCTTGTGGGGGTGGGACCATGCAAATAAGGTGTATGGAACCCTAACAAGGGGATCGGTCAGTTTTGCCATCCCACTAGGCTTGAAATGAGCCATCCCAGAGCACAGGGGGAGCGATCTGACTACCACCAAGAAGACGAGATGGGAGCAGAGTGCATCCTTTGGACCTGGGATCCCCGTGCTGAGATCCTATTAGACCCCGGAGACAGAGAGAGCTATAACACCAGAGATGGCAAGATGGTGAGAAGCAGAGGCAGAGAAAAGGTGGCCACAAAGGCAGCAGAACCTGGGGGCTGGCGGAAGACAGTGCAGTGAGTTGCCTGGCCAATGGAGTGAGAAAGCTGACTGTCTTCAGGCAAAAGTCTTGCTGGTCGAGTGGGGTGCCTCCAGGCACATGGCAGAGCTAGGCTTGCCTACTCATGGAGAGAGAGAGCTAGTGCCTTCAGGCCGAGGCTTACTGATGGTGTGGGGTGACTCCGGGCACTTCTTGGCAGAGCTAAAGGCAGAGGCCAGGCCAAGAAGCCAAGGGCCAGAGAGAGTGGCCTGCCTGCCCACAGGCTGAGAAGATGCTGTCCTGATCAAAGAACTGTATCCTGAATTGTAACCTGTTACTTCCCTAATAAACCCCATAACTGTGAGTATGGTCTGTGAGTTCTGCACAGCCATTGCAAGGAATCACTGAACCTAGCAAAGAAGTAGAACGTTGTGGGAGGGATGATTGGTGTCAGAACTGGTAAAAAGGTTGGAGGATGGTGGTATGTTTGACCTCTGCCTCATAGGAATCAGCCTTGGGCTGTTGATCATCATTTTCTCTCCCCTAGTAAAGTTAGAGGAGGTCAGATGCTGCCTCTGCACCATTTTTACTGTCGACAAGGATGTGGAGAAATTGGAACCCTCCTACCCTCCTGGTGGGAATGTAAAATGGTACAGTTGCTTTGGAAAATAGTCTGACAATTGAACATAGAATGATTATATGACCTAGCAATTTCACTCCTAGGTATGTTGTTGTTAGGTGCCATCGAGTCAGTTCCTACTCATAGTGACCGCATGTACAACAGAATGAAATGCTGCCCAGTCTTGTGCCATCCTCACAATCGTTGCTATCTTTGAGCCCATTGTTGCAGCTACTGTGTCAATCCATCTCCTTGAGGGTCTTCCTCTTTTTCACTGACCTTCCACTTTACCAAGCATGATGTCTGTCTCCAGGGACTGGTCCCTCCTGATGATAACATGGCCAAAGTACATGAGACAAGGTATATACCCCCCAAATGAAAACTTATGTCCACGCAAAGACTTGCACACGAATGTTCATAGCCGCATTATTCATAATAGCCCGAAAGAGGAAAGAACCATCATGGATGACATAGATATGCAAGATGTGGTATATACATGCAATGGAATAGTAGTGGGCAATAAAAAGAAACGAAGTGCTGGTACGTCTTACTACATGGACGAACCTTGAAAACATCATGCTACATAAAAGAGGCCAGTCATAAAGGACTAATTAATTGTATGATTCCATTTACATGGAATGTCCAGAATAGGTAAATCTACACAGACAGAAAATAGGTAGTGTTTACGTAGGGCTGGGAACTTGCGGGAAGATGGTGAGTGATTGCTAATGGGTACAATTTCTTTTTGGGGTAATGAAAATGTTCAGAAGTGGATTGTGATCATGGTTATACAACCCTAAGAATATACTGAAAACTATTGAACTGTACAATTTAAATTGGTGAATTGTACGGTATGTAAATAAAGCTGTTAAAAAAAGAAATAGCAATCATATTGCAGGAGTCTGGGAACAACAGAAGCAGAGGCAAATTAAATATACACTTTAATCATAAGACCCGGCTTGATTTCAGAAATGTTGAGACGCACCATCTTGGAATTGAGGCCATTTGGTATTATCTACATTTTGCAGATGAGGAAACTGAGTCTTAGAGAGTTTAATAGCTTATTCAAGGTCACCCAGTTAATACGTGGCAGGGTCAGGACTTCCTGACACAATCCCTGTAACACCAGCTACAGGGAGAGTGGATTCTTCACTTCAAGTTGAATCTCAGGGGACTGAACGGCGTTTTCTTTTTAAAAGCTACGTGAAGTGTTGTTTTGACCTGTCACAATGGATTCAGGGGCAGGGGGATCTAAGAGACACTGTCCTCCTTTTCAGCCTGGGCAGACAGCTCTGCTGCTTTGTCATTCTGCTCAGGATGGTGTTGACATTGAATTTAACCTGAAACCTGTGATACTAGAAAATAAAAATTAAAAAAAAACCCACTGCCATTGAGTTGATTCTGACTCATAGCGACCCTATAGGACAGAGTAGAACTGCCCCATAGGGTTTCCAAAGCTGTAATCTTTATGGAAGCAGGCTGCCACATCTTTCTCCCACAGAGCAACTGGTGGGTTCGAACAGCTGACCTTGCAGTTAG
The DNA here is from genome assembly GCA_030035585.1 of Dugong dugon. Classification (NCBI taxonomy): domain Eukaryota; kingdom Metazoa; phylum Chordata; class Mammalia; order Sirenia; family Dugongidae; genus Dugong; species Dugong dugon. The sequence continues at coordinate 98,371,692 of CM057472.1, read as the reverse complement.
CAGCTGAGAACTTAACCACTGCGCCACCAGGGCTCCTTTGCAGGAAAATAGCGATGGTTAAAGAAATCTCCTCATCCTTTGTCTTCAGGAAAATGGCTTACTGCCAATAACTGTCATTCCCATAGGCCTTAGATAAGACTCAAGAATGCCCACTTGTTTATTTACCTGTGAGAGGGCGAAATACCATACCATTGCCCCACAGGGTTTCCAACATTGTACTCTTTACAGGAGCGGAGCTGGTGGGTTCAAACCACTGACTTTTCTTTCTTTCTTTCTTTTTTTTAAATTTTACTGTGTTTCGGGTGAAACTTTATAGCAAAAATCAGTTTGTCATTTAAAAATTTATACACAAATTGTTTAGTGACACTGGTTGCAATTCCTGCATTGTGTTAGCACTCTCCCCCTTTTCCCTTTCCACCCCGGGGTTCCTGAGTCCACTTATTCAGGGTTCCTGTTCCTTCCTGCCTTCTTATCTTTGCTTTTGGGCAAGTGTTGCCCGTTTGGTCTCGTATACTTGGATGAACTAAGAAGCATGTTCCTCACATGTGTTATTGTTTGTTTTATAGATAGGCCTGTCTAATCTTTGGCTGAAATGTAGACTTTGGGAGTGGCTTCAGTTCTGAGTTAGCAGGGAGCCCAAGGACCATATTCTAGAGGGCTCCTCCAGTCTCTGTCAGACCAGTAAGTCTGGTGAGTTTTTGTGAATTTGAATTTCGTTCTACATTTTCCTTCCACTCTGCCTGGGGCCCTTGGTTGTGATCTCTGTCAGAGCGCAAAACAAAACAACAACAAAAAAACAAAAACAAAAACAAACATGTTGCTGTTAAGTTGATTCTGACTCAAATCAACCCTATAGGAAAGAGTAGAACTGCCCCATAAGGTTTCCAAGGCTGTAATCTTTAAGGAAGTAGATTGCCACATCTTTCTACTGGTGGAGCGGCTGGCGGGTTCAAACTGCTGACCTTTTGGTTAGTAGCCAAGCACTTTAACTACTGTGCCATCAGGGCCAAAAAATCCATTGCCATCAAGTGGATTCCGACTCATAGTGACCCTACAGGACAAAGTAGAACTGCCCCATAGAGTTTCCAAGGGCCTTCAGGGCAGACCCTCCAGATTCCTGTTCCTTGCCTCATAAATGAGTAAATGAATTGCTTACGCCTGCTGACAATCAGAAACAAAGGCTTTGTTTCTCAACCAAACTTTGGTTAATCTCTCCTTCCCACAAGTCCCTGAACCTCAGCCCAGGCCCAGCCTAAGCCAACATAAACCACTTGCCTTCGAGTCAATTCCAGCTTATGGTGACCCCCATGTGTGTAAGAGCAGAACTGTCCTCCATAGGGTTTTAGCCAGGCCTTTCTTCTGAGGTGCCTCTGGGTGACCTGAAACCTCCATCCTTTTGGTTAGCAGCGGAGCACGTTAACCAGTTGTACCACCCTGGGACTCTGAGCCTACAGACTAGCCCTCTTCAAAGGCCCCTCTTGTAGGCTAGGCTGGGCTCAGTGTCAAACATTCTGATTTACTATTGTATAATGTCACCTGCTTATCCTACTTCCCCACACCTGGGTTTTTTTAGCTTTGTTTATTCTCAGTCTCTGTAAGAGAAAACACTTTGTCCCTCACCTCAGAGATGCTTGCAGATCCTATGGTCAGAGTGTTCCCCATATTGTAGTAGCCTCCCTCCCCCACCGCTGCAATAGTCTCCTGCCCCTTTTCTTTCGGAATAAAGCTTCTCCCTATCAAAGTCTGGATGTGTTTTTTAGTGAACAGGGGTATAATGTATTGCAGTGACAGACCCAAACCCAGCCACGGAGGGAATAGGAAGCTCTGAGCCCGCCCATCAGCCTGGAGAAGAGCTTACTTGCCTCATGTGGCTGTGACTTTATCTCCAATTCTCCTGCCAGCCCCCAGCGCATCGACCAGGCTGGTTCACACAGCTCCCAACTGTCTTTGGTATTTATTCTCCCTCCAGCTCGGGCACACAGTCTTGCAGAGCTCTCAGCATCTGAGCCGAGAGAGAGTGGTTTTGTTTGAGTTGGGGCAGCACTGTTGTTTCAGCATCTGTAGTCAAGAGGCCACGGGTTCCTAATAGACTTTCTTTTTTTTAAATTTAAAGAGGTTCTCCATGTACCACAAAGTTAATTAAACCCTGCACAGCCTTGTCTATTAACTTTATGCTGTATGAACTCTCTGTTTAATAGACTAGAAACCCAAGCACACAGAACATGTGTCTTATTCTGGTAAGAGAACAAGGCAGACCCAAGCTCTCAAGATCCTGTAGGATGGACCCTGTAGGTCTACACTTCTCAGGCAGAGGGCTTCCACCCACCCATGAGGTCTGAGGTGGAATCAGGACCATTCTCCAGGAGGGTGTCCATTTGGGGAGTGCTTTAGGGTTTCCAGGAGCCCTAGGGGTGCAACGGTTAGGCACTTGGCTATTAACCAAAAGGTTGGCAGTTCCAACCTACCCAGTGCCTCCATGGGAGAAAGACCTGGCAATCTGCTCCCATAAAGATTACAGCCTAGAAAACCCTATGAGGCAGTTCTACTCTGTCACATGGGATCGCCATGACTCGGAATCGACTTGATGGCACCTAACAACAACATCTGGGGTTTCCAAAGCACCGTGTCCTAGATTCTCACTTCTTATTTTGATTCTCACCGCAGCCCTTCATAATTGGTGCTGTAAATTGTGCTATCCTCATCTTGCAGCTGAGCAACTTGAGACTCGGACCAGTTAAGTGAGTTGCTCAAAGTCACATAACCAAGGTTTGAACCCTGCAGTGTTTGACTCTGGGCTGAGATTCTTTCCCTGCTCCCCACTGCCTTGGTTTGTGTCCAGAGCAAATCACTGATGTTCCTCCCTCATCCCCACCCCCACCCCCACCCAACTAGTTGCTGTCCAGTGGATTCCAAAGGGCTACCCCACGTGTGTCAGAGGAGAACTGTGCTCCATAACGTTTTCAGTGGCTGATTTTTTGGAAGTAGATCTCCAGGCCTTTCTTCTGAGGCAGCTCTGACTGGACTCAGACCACCAACCTTGTAGTTAGCAGTCAAGCATGTTAACCATTCACCCATACAGGGACTCTCCACACTCACACACCTCCATTCATAACCTGGTGAAAGCAATCTGCCTTAAAAGGACATGCACAGGGCCTCAAGGGAGAATGGGATGAGAGTGGACAGTGCCAGCCTGTGCGGTGTGTGGGAAAGCTGGATGCAGTACCTTGACCTCGGCAATAGGGACATGGGGGCTGGAGGGGCAAGACCAAAAAGTGTGGGTGCCTTACACAGGCTAATAATTTGTGAACTTTTTCAAACCAATGTTTGCTATCTCTTTCTCTTTTTATTAACTATTTTTTAACTGAAAAAGTAATAAATGCCCATAGTAAAAAATTTAGAACCATTTCTACTTCATACCTCCAACCTCCCAGGCACCCTCCCAGACAACTTTTCTTCAGTCTACTTCAGGGATATTCTAGGCGCGCGCACACACACGCGCGTGCACACACACACACACACACACGATTCTTTACTTCTGTGTTCACAAATGGGAACATACTGTGTACACTGCCCTATACCTTATTTTCTTTATTTGGAAGACGAGTCCACACCAGCTTATATGGATCTATCTCATTCTCTCTGACAGTTGCACAGTACTTCCTCCTACGGATGGTCCTTAATTTATCAACCAGCCCCCATTACTGGGGTCGTTTATATTATTCACAAATACAGGCTGTTATAAGGAGTGCTGGAAAAAACCTCGCGCATACACCTTTGTGTAAGTACATCTATATGATGAATTCCTGGAAGTTGAATTGATGAACTCTTAGAAAAAATTGCCGAATACAAGGGAAAGTAGATGATAGAAATTACCAAATTGTCCTGCACCGATTTGAACTCCTACCATCAGAGAGTGCCTGCATCCCCCTAATCCATAAGCTTGACATATTTTCAACCTGTATTTGGAGGGAAGGCTTAGTGATCTGCTGAGGGCCTGCTGCTGCCTATCCAAATTGTCCACAGCAATTTCCCTCTGGTCCCAGGTCTGTACCCCTCACCCAGCAGGACAGAAGCCTTGAAATAGTCTCTGGGGATTCCTCCAGTCTCAACAGGTCCAGTAAGTATGGATTCTTTGAGAATTTAAAGTTCTGTTTTACATTTTTCTCCCTTTCTATCAGGATCCATCTATTACGACTCTGATCAGAACGTTCAGTAGTGGTAGCTGGGCACCATCTAGTTCTCCAGTCTCAAGGTATAGGAGGCTGTGGTTCATGCTGCCTATTGGCTCCACACTCTTGGGAAGATGGTTTAGCCACCATCAGTTGCAGGCAGCATGTCTTAGGCTGGATTCTCTAAAGAAACAAAACCAGTAAAGCGTATAAATACACACAGAGAAAGATTTATGTCAAAGAAACAGCTCACACAATTGTAGAGGCTGGAGCATCCCAGATCAGTGGATTAGGATAGAGGCTTCTGCTTCACGTAGCTGCAGGGGCTGGTGAACCCATGATCGGCAGGTCGGAGAGCAGGGCTCCACTCACAGGCTGTGAAGATTGACAAATCCCAAGATTGGCAGATAAGCTGATAGCGCAAGTCCCAAGAACCAGAGGTCAGATGAACAAGAGGCAGCCACAGGATCCAGAGCGAGCAAAAAGCTTGAACGTCTGCTTATATTCGGATGTAGGCCACAACGCCAAGGAAACGCCCTTTCAACTGACTGGCTGCTCACAGCAGATTCAATCATGTGAGTGATCACATATAAACACTGAGAATCATGACCCAGCCAAGTTGACAGACAGTCTTAACCATCACACAGCATATTAAAATACTTCTTCCAACTACCCACAGTTCTCCCTGAGAAATGCTGACAAGAAACATTTTCTTCATCTCGTTGTATTTTTGGTGGTGTTTATTACCCCTTATAGATTGGCTCTGGGCACCTCATGTGTACATAAACATAGTATTTTTACAGCAGCATTTTTGTGACTCCTTGCCTCAAAGCAAGAAGGACCCACTCCTCCCAAGAAGCATATGGGAAACTAAACCAGTTGCCACTATGTCAACTCTGACTCATGGTGACCTCATGTGTGTCAGAGTAGGACTGTGCTCCATAGGGTTTTCAATGGCTGATTTTTTTGAAAGCAGGTCCTTTCTTCCAAGGCACCTCTGGATGGACTAGAGCCCCCAATCTTTCAGTTAGCCACTGAGGATGTTAACTGTTTGCACCACTCAGGGACTCCAAATTATAGATAACATCGTGAAGAATGGGAATTCAAGAACACTTAATTGTGCTCATGAGAAACCTGTACATAAACCAAGAGGCAGTCATTCGAACAGAATGAGGGGATACTGCATGGTTTAAAGTGAGGAAAGGTGTGCGTCAGGGTTGTATCCTTTCACCATACTTATTCCATCTGTATGCTTAGCAAATAATCCAAGAAACTGGACTATATGAAGAAGAACAGGGCATCAGGACTGGAGGAAGATTCATTAACAACCTGCGTTATGCAGATGACACATACTTGCTTGTGGAAGTGAAGAGGACTTGAAGCACTTACTGATGAAGATCAAGGACCACAGCTTTCAGTATGGATTATACCTCAACTTAAAGAAAACAAAAATACTCAACTGGACCAACAATCAACATCATGATAGACGGAGGAAAGACTGGAGTTGTCAAGGATTTCATTTTACTTGGATTCACAATTAACACTCATGGAAGCAGCAGTCAAGAAATCAAGATGCATTGCACTGGACAAATCTGCTGCAAAAGACTTCTTTAAAGTGTTGAAAAGCAAAGATGTCACCTTGAAGACTAAGGTGCCCCTGACCCAAGCCATGGTGTTTTCAATCGCCTCATATGCATGCAAAAGCTGAACAATGAATAAGGAAGACTGAAGAAGAATTGACGCCTTTGAATTGTGGTGTTGGAACAATTCATGAATATATCATGGACTTCCAAAAGAAGGAACAAATCTATCTTGGAAGAAGTACAGCCAGAATGCTCCTAGAAGCAAGGATGGCAAGACTACCTCACGTACTTTGGACATGTTATCAGGAGGGATCAGTTCCTGAAGAAGAATATCATGCTTGGTAAAGTAGAGGGTTAGGGAAAACGAGGAAGACCCTCAACGAGATGGATTGACACAGTGGATGCAACAGTGGGCTCTAGCATAACAACGATGGTGAGGATGGCACAGGACCAGACGGTGCTTCATTCTGTTGTACACAGGGTCCCTGTGAGTTGGAACCAACTTGATGGCGCCTAACAACAACAACAACAGGGACTCCAGAACGTGGGAAGGAGAGGCCTAATTCACCCTAAACGATGGACAACTCAGCTGGCTATTTGGTTGCTAGGAGCTGAGAGGTCTCTTTCATTGGGGCTCTCTTGGCCTCTGGGAGAAGGTCCCTGGGTGGTGCAAATGGTTTGCCCTTGATTACTAACCTAAAGGTTGCCAGTTTTAACCCACCCATCTGCTTCCATAAAGATTCCAGCCAAGAAAACCCTATGGAACTGTTCTGCTGTTAACGCATAGGGTCTCCATGAGTTGGAATGGACTAGATGGCAATGGGTTTTGGTTTTAGTCTCTGGGGTGAGGAGGGTAGTCATTGTTCATGGAGATTTCTGTGGACTGGCTGGGAAGAGAAGTGGGTTGGTAGGAATCAAATCTGAATGTGAGACTTGCTTTCAAAGATTCAGATCTGGTTGTGGGGTCTCCCTAGGGAAAGATAAGTAAATAGCTGGGCAAATAAACTCTGTTTCAAACAAAGACCCCCCCTCCACCGCCACCGCTCCCCCCACTCCACCCCCACTCCCCCACCCACCGCCCGCCACCCCCCCCCACCCTTCACGCCCCCTGGGCAGATGAGTTGTGGAATGTGCCTGTGGTTTACAAGCCTAGTGGGTTGCTTGATTGGAATCTACCTTGGCCAGTTGTAGATGTCAGGAAAATCCACCCCCAGTCTCCCACTTCGACATGCAATGACTGCTCTGGGCCAAGCAAGTGAGAGTTACAGGGGAGTTTGCTCCCTCAACTACCTGGTAAAATACTCCTGGGCACCTCCCAATCCCCCTCCCCAGCAAGCACATCAGGCCCTGCAGCGAGATGACAGTGCAATTATCCAGCCATCAGAAACTCCTTCTGTATCTTTAATCTACCTTGACAATCTGGTGGTTTGTCATTTCTAGGTGTCTTAATCGGCTGCATGATTGACACAAGTGTGGAGGGGCTTTTTTATTTTAAGAATCAAGGAGAGCCTATACCTTCCAAATTATCTCAGTTGCATGATTCCAAAGACCTAGTTTGCACCTGGAAACCCTGGTGGGGTAGTGGTTAAGAGCTCTGGCTGCTAACCAAAAAGTCAGCAGTTTGAATCCACCAGGCGCTCCTTGGAAACCCTATGGGGCAGTTCTACTCTGTCAGAATTGACTCGACAGCAATGGGTGGGTTAGTTTGCACCCATTATGGGCTAGAATCAGATTTTTGCAGTCACTCTGATTCTAGGTAGCTAGCAAGAATGACAGGGAGAGAAAGCCAAACAATTTTCTGTGTTTATTATTCACCTTTCACCAAAAATTTCGTCAGCCTCCTCTGATAGGGATCACAACAGAGGGTCCCAGGCAGAGCTAGAGAAAAATGTAGAACAAAATTCTAACTCACAAAAAAAGACCAGACTTACTGGCCTGAGACTGGAGAAGCCCCAAGAGTATGGCCCCCAGACACTCTTTTAGCTCAGTAATGAAGTCATTCCTGAGGTTCACCCTTCAGCCAAAGATTAGACAGCCCCATAAAACAAGACGAGACTAATGGGGCAGACTAGAAGGCAGGAGGGGACAGGAAAGCTGGTAGTAGGGAACCCTAGGTGAGAAGGGACAGTGTTGACGTGTCGTAGGGTTGTTAATCATTGTGATAAAACAATATATGTACTGTTGATTGAGAAACTATTTGTTCTGTAAACCTTCATCCAAAGTACAGTTAAAAAAAAAAAAGTTTCATCAGCCCCTGTGTTGACCTGACACCCCTTTTCAACAGAATTATGAGAGAAACCTGTTGAGTTTCTTCAGAAAAATATATCTTGATACCCAGTTTCGACCGGACTCTGTATTAAGACTGTTGCACATCACAGAAATCTAATTACTCTTTTTTGGTTCACACAGCTCAGAAGTCCTCCTATTGAGTTGTTTTCAGCCATAGCTGGATTTGAGTGCTTAAACAGTGGGAACAGGTCTCTGTGATTCTCTTTTCAACTCTCAGCTCTGCTTTCCCCTGAGGTTGCTTCCTTCTCAGAGGTTCTTATCTTCATGAGGTGGGAAAGATGGCCCCCAGCAGCACCAAATTTCCACCATTCCAGAGAAAGAGTAACACCCTCTCTGTCAGGGATCATAGCACCACAGCATTCATGCACTCTGATTGGTCCTGCTAGGGTCATGTGCCCTCCCCTTTACTCAATCACTGGAGGCAAGAGAATGGAATTCTATGACTGGTCAGACCTCGGTCATGTGACCAGGGAGAAGCCGAAGGTGCTACGATTAGTGGACCTCTCAGAACCAAGTGAAGTAGAAAGAGCAGTTCCCCCGTGACGAGGGAGTCGACCAGACCAAGAAAACAAATATCATCACAGACATTCTAAATGGAAATCTTTAATAGAGTGTGTCTCCACGTTTCCTTCTCAGTAGTCTTTCTTTGACAGAGGAGCTCGCTCTGACAACCAGCAGGGAGTTGTCAGAAGCGATGGTTCTGAGCCTATGGAAAGTTGGTTCAGCCCTCCACCTCTCAGGGGCTGGCACTGGCAAAGGGAAATCTGCATCCGCCATGGGGACCTCACTCACCAGAAGCAATTCTTGCTTCCTCCAGAGCCAGGCTGGGGGTTCCTTGGGCAGGAGTTGATAAACACAGTGGGAGAAGCCTCTGTCCTGCATGTAAACCTGGTTCATGTCTTCCTCATTTCCTCTGCAGCTTGGCTGATCCTAGCACACCCTCAGTTAAACCAAAACCAAATCAGTTGACAATTGAGTGAACACCGACTCATGGCAACTTTGTGTGTTTCAGAGCAGGACTGTACCCCACGGTGTTTCCAGTGGCTGTCTTTTGGAATCCTTTGGAAGTAGATTGCCAGGTCTTTTTTCTGAGGTGCCTCTGGGTGGACTCAAATCTGCAACTTTTCTGTTAGCAACCGAGTGTGTTAACCATTTGCACCACCCAGGTAATTGTTCTGGAATTAGTAAATAAAAGAATCAAGCACGTATCCTACCTTTTCTGTATGAAAATAACCAGGTAAAGCAAATACAGTCGATCTTCATTATTTGTGGGTTGTGTATTTGCAAATTCGCCCACTCTCTAAAATACATTTGTAACCACAAGAACCAGTTTTGGACAACATTGACTTCTGAGACTTGCAAAGAGTCAGCCAGAAACTTGTGGTATGATGGGTGACTGTCTTAGTTATCCAGTGCTGCTATGACAGAAATACCACAAATAGGTGGTTTAAGGGACAGAAATTTATTTTTGCAGTTAGGAGGCTATAAGTCTGAATTCAGGGCACCAGCTCTAGGGGCAGGCTTTGGAGAAAGATCCCTGTTTCTTTTGAGCTTCTGTTCCTTGGCAATCTTCACGTGACTTGATACCTATCTTTCCCCCATCTCTGCTCATTAAATCTGCTCCTTTTCTATCTCAAAAGAGAGAGACTTAAGCCACATCCTACACTAATGTTGACTTCTTAATATGACAAAGAAAAGCCATTCCCAAATGAGATTATAACCACAGGTATAGGGGTTTGGATTTACAACACATATTATGGCGGGCACAATTCAATCCATAATGGTATCTTTTTGGATATAGACTGTCAGCTTTCTATCCACAGGAGGCAGTGATGGTGATGGGCCTGGGGGGAAGGAGCATTTTGTCTAACGAAAACACCTCTTCTCTCCACATTTGTGTGAATGAATGTGTTTTGCTGTCCTTGGCTTCTTTGATGACTCTCTGAGTGTCGATTTGATAACGCTTTGTTTGTGACTTAATCTATGTGACCATAACAGTTAATGTCTAGGCTCATTACTATAGTTGCTCTCTCTTTCTCCACTGGGAAAATTTAACTGGCCATAATCTAACCACTTAGCATAGTGTGTATACAGATTAACCTACCCCAAGCATTCCCTTCATCCTAGAATTCCATGACTCTTTACCTGCAGAATAAAGTCTGCAACGTCTCAGCGTTGACCATCTGTTTCCATCCTTCCTTTCCCATATCATCTCCCACTTCTCTCGCACAGGAGCTCTTTATTTCTGAACTCACTGAATGATTTCTTGAATGATGGCCTTAGAAGAGGCATCCCAGCTTTAGGATTCAGGCACCAAGCTGGGAGTGAGATGCTGATAGTATGGCAAAGAGGCTCCCCTCACCCATGGAGAGCAAAGCCTCTGCACAGCATCTGAGAGCTCAGAGACAGGATCAGCTGCTCAAATAAATGCTTCTGAACTTCTGGAGAGAGGAGGAAGTCTACGCGAAGAAGCATGTGATTGGAGAAATCTCTGGGTGAAGATTAAATTTACGAATCTGAGCACAGGCAGGATTGTACGTATGCTATGATAGACTGGGTTGCTGGGCATTGGAGTATTGAGTGGCAGGGGCACGGAAAGCATCTCAGGTGAAGGAAAAAGTAAGATCAAAGGTAATAAGAGGGAATTTACATACATGCTTGAGACACTGTATGGGATACTGTTAGAGAGATTATAAGGGTAAGGAAAGGAGGTTGGACCAGAACAGGGAGGACTTTGATGCCATGAGCAGGGGTTGGGAGGGCTTTTGGTGGGGATTGGGGGCCGGACATGATCCTCTCCACAGCAGTGTCTGTGGTCTGGAGGAAGGCAGCCTTGGAGACTGGGAGGCCATTTAGGAGGCTCTAGTGAGAGTCCAGATGAGGCAGACAAGGGCGCTGTCTTAGCTTCCCAGTGCTGCTGCAATAAAAATAGTACAAGTGGGTGGCTTTAAAGAACAGAAATTTATTTTCTCACAGTTCTGGAGGCTAGAGGTCAGAATTCAGGGAGTAGCTCTAGGGCAAGTATCTTCCTTATTGGTAGCCCGGGAGATCCTTTGTGTTCCTTGGCATCTATCTTCCCCCTGTGACTATCTCTGTGTCTATTGTGCTTTTTTAATAACTCAGAAGGGATTATGTTTAGGACCCACCTTACTCTGGCACAACCTCATTAACATAACAAAAGAAAACACCTATTTACAAATATAGTCAGTGTTATGGATTGAATTGTGTCCCCCAAAAATGTGTGTCAACTTGGCTAGGCCTTGATTCTCTGTACTGTGTGATTGTCTACTATTTTGTGATCTGATGTGATTATCCTATGTGTTGTAAATCCTAACCACTATGATGTTAGTGAGGCAGGATAAAAGGAAGTTATGTTAATGAGGCAGGACTCAGGCTACAGGATTAGGTTGTATCTTGAGTCAATCTCTTTTGAGATATAAAACAGGGTTGAGCAGAGAGAAGTGGGACCTCATGCCACCAAGAAAGATGAGCTGGGAGCAGAGCTTGTCCTTTGGACCTGCGGTCCCTGCGCTGAGAAACTCCTAGACCAGGGGAAGACTGATGACAAGAACATTTCCTCAGAGCTGACAGAGAGAGAAAGCATTCCCCTAGAGCTGGCACCCTGAAATTAGACTTCTAGCCTCCTAAACTGTGAGAGAATAAATTTTTCTTTGTTAAAGCCATCCACTTGTGGTATTTCTGTTATAGCAGCACTAGATAACTAAGACAGTCATATTTACAGGTACAGGGGTTAGGACTTCAACACATATTTGGGAAAGAAAATTCAGTCCACAACAGGCCTAGACAAGAGCTGTAAGAATGGAAAGATGGAGAAGGATGAGGGAACTATCTCACACATGGAATCAACAGGACTTGGCAGCAGGTTGAATGGAGTGATGAGTAGGTACTGACTGGAGTTTTGCTAGGCACCATTGACCAGAAGGAAGACCCTAGAAAGAGGGAAAAATTTAGGGGAAGAATGCAAATTCAGGGTAGTCCACAGTGGTAGCCTGAGCAACTTCAAGTTTTGAATCATTGGACATTTGGGGTCTGCTTATGATATTGACAACAAAGAACTAAAGAATTTACCAGAAGATAAAGATGCTTAATGAAAAGTACTGCTGCCTCTTAGGGTATGATCTAACGTCTAACAACTCAGACAGAGGAATTAAAATTCAGCCTTGGGGACTGAATAGCTCTTCCCCTTTCTGCAACCTGAGCCTTCCTAACTCACTCTCCATACACAAGCGAGGCCAGCCTGTGTCCTTAGCTGACACCTGGGGTGCAATGGCAGAGGCTGTGCCAGGGTTGGGAGTGCATCTAACTAAAGGCTGGGGAAACGTTCAGCCATTTCTTCTCTTTTCTTCCCAAATGTCCTCCTTTGGTCTAAAGATACCCAGACCTTGGACCTCAGTCCAGCTATGAGAAAACTTTTCCAAATTTTGTCCCTTGTGGCAGCAAACTCATTGCTGCCGAGTTGATTTGACTCATAGTGATCCTATAGGACAGAGTAGAACTGCCCTAGAGGGTTTCCGAGGCTGTAAATCCTTATGGAAGCAGACTGCCACATCTTTCTCCCAAGGAGTGGCTGGTGGGTTCGAACCTTTTGGTTAGCAGCTGAGCACTTAACCACTGCATCACTAGGGCTCCTCCTCATGGCAGCAACAGGTTAAAAATACCATCTTGAGCTGAAAGGAAGCTCAAAAATGAAAACAGGGCAGTAGGATTGTGAGAGTTTTTTTCCCCTTTTAAATGTTTTCATTATTGCCATAAAATCGATTATGCAAAAAGCACAGTCTGTTTTGGATTAAACATCATCTTGAGAGTTCTCGTGGACAGTGCAAGGTACCCGATGGACGCAGAGGCTGGAGGTTTCTGCTCAGCCATTGGCTCCACCACGCACCTTTGCAAACGTTGAAGCAGCTGCCATTAGGTTCTGGGTAATTCTTCTCACCTTGTTGTAGATTTGACCGTAAGTATCCAAAGTGAAGAGGCAGAATTTACCAACCACTTTTGCCATTGTTATTATTATTATATTCCCTATCTATTTGGAGACCATGTGGTCCAGACTTAGAACACGGTTGCATTCATAGTCCAACAAGCAAAAGTAATTAAAACATAACTAAAATCCTATATTTACATCTCAGAGAACATCAAAGGTTGGACCCAACCTTACTCTATCATTTTTTAAGCTTCTCTTTCTCCAACCTCCCAATACTCCCATGTGGACTGATGGAAAGTCTCTTTCCATCCCCTTATCAGAGGCCCTGGGTGGAGCAAACCGTTAATACATTTGGCTGTTAATCGAAAGGTTGGAGGTTCGAGTCCAGCCAGAGGTAGCTTAGAAGAAAGGCCTGGTGATTTACTTCTGAAAACTCAGCCATTGAAAATCTTCTGGAGCACAGTTCTACTCTGAGCACATGGGGTGACCATGAGTTGGTATTGACTTGACAGCAACTGGTTGGTATTATGACTTGTATGGCCTCTCTCCTAACATGAAATAATACTTCCCTTTTAGGAAGGAAATGAGCAAATGCAGAGTTTAATAAGCAGATAAAGGAGAAGAGACTCGGGAAAATCACATTTTAATAATCTTTCCTACTACTTAATTATATATTGTAATTTATTATTTATATTATTATTTAAAATGAATAATAATATCCAAAATTTACATAGCACTTTGTCATTTCTGAAGCACTTCTATATCCATAACTATTTTCATTCTTATGATAACAAAGTGTTATGATTATTGCCCCTGTTTTACAGATGAGGAAACTGGAACCAGGAGAAGTTGAATGAACTTCCCAAAGTCACACAGCTGGAAAGAAGCACCTGGAATCCAATCCAGGTTCTATAGCTCAAAAGGACCCCTATAACACAACCATGGGGTGCCTCAGTTTCCCCGCACTGATCCTGGCTTCAGAAGCTTCACTTGTTAGGGGGCTTGGGAATTCTGCCAGGAGGTCTTCATCATACTTCTGTCTGGAGTGCAGGGCTGGTACCAGGGTGAGGCAAGTGAGGTGCCTAGGGTGCAAAATTTAAGGAGGTGCTCATCCTCACCCTAGTCCTGCCCCTGCCAGGCTTAGCCAAGAATGAAAATAATCCAAGCCCCTCTGCCCTCCTTTCCACATTAAGTACAAAAAAAAACCCCTAAAAAACCAAACCTTTTGTCATCAAGCTGATTCTGTCTCATGGCGACCCCACGTGTGCAGAGTAGAACTGCTCCCGTAGGGTTTTCAAGGATGCAACCTTTCAGAAGCATATCTCCAGGCCTTTCTTCCAGGGAGCCTCTGGTTAGGTTCAAACCGCTAGCCTTTCAGTTAATAGTTGAGTACTTAACCAACTGCACCACCCAACAACCACAACCAGACTCTTAAAAAAGGCCTGAGAGAGTGAGAATAGCGCCTCCTAGGCCTTCACAGCCCAACAGCAGGCCTCCACAGGTGCCAGCGGCTTTCGGCATCTGCAGGAAGGTGGGAAGAGGAAGCAAGTGTGGCTGACTTAACTGAACACAGATGCCATCTGTGGTGCCATCTTAAATAGTTAGCTTCTTGTGGGCGCTTGTCTGTGGCTGTAATTTTTTTGTCTCTGAACTTTCCAAAGGTAAATGATTCATGTTCCTAATCTCCCTGGAGCAGGAGACAGAGTTCAGGCTCAGCAGTCAAGAAAGTGAGACAGAAAGAGCGTGGCTACCACTGATATTTCTAAAAGAAAATTACAGTCCCCCTATTTCTCTCTTCCTTTTTGGCATGTGAGTGAAGGCGTGAGAAGATGGCTCGGCCCCATGGCCTCAGCCAATGTTCCTGTCCACGTATGGTGGCAGAGAAGATGGAGAAATTCCATCATGGGCAAGAGCAAGGTCCCCAGATAAGTGATGTCCCTGATTCAGGTTGAGAGGGGAGTTTCAAGCTATTAAGCCCAAAGGGTAAGGGATGTGCCCAGGCCAGGTTACAGGCTCATTATCTACAAATGCACCTAGCACGATAAAAGACAAAAGGTCTTGGTTCTAGCACTGACTCTACCACTGATGGGTGATCTTAGGCAATTCTCTGGTCCTCGGTAGGCTCATCTGTAAAAACGAGAGCCCTGATTTGGAGTGGAGATGGCAAATAGACATGGCTATTGGATCAGAACATTCATTCTGGCTGAGCTGATTGCAGCCAATGGAGTGCGGCAGAAATGTAGGACTTCTGGGCTAGGTCATAAAAAGGATACAACTTCTGCCTGGTTCTCTCTTTCGTGTGGGACACTTGCTGTTGGAACCCAGCCACCGTGTTGTAAGGAAGCCCAGGCTATTTGGAGAGGACATAACTAGGTGTTCCAGCCAACTACCCAGCTGAGGTCTCTGCCAACAGCCAGCACCAAGCTCCAGCCACATGAGTCTACAAGCCTTCAGATGGTAGACTCCAGCCACTACCTTTGGAGTCTTCCAGCTGAGTGTCAGGCACAATGGACTAGAGACAAGCTTCCCCATTGTGCCCTCTCCAAATTCCCAACCCCGAAAGAGCTATGAGAAATCATAAATACTAATGTTGTTTTAACCCACTAAGTTTTGGGCTGATTTGTTTCACAGAAACAGATAACTAATGTAGTACCCATCATGCTTTTCATATATGCCCCTTTATAGCCCTTGTTTTCCAGGTTGAAGCGTTCTCACTTGGTAAATCTGTCTTCACACAGACAGTACCCCCTTAGAATCCCTATCTCATTATCTTGACTTGTGGGCAAGACTAGTTCTAGCATAGCCCTGAGGACCAATACAAGGGTACACAGTGCCTATGGATGCACTCCTGTGTTTCTGACAGACACAGAGAGTGGGGAAACTTGGACAGGAGAAAGAAAAGAAATGAAGGGGGAGGGAGGAGCTAGAAAGAGAAAAGGAGGGAGCAGATAATGGAGGAGAGGAGCATATGGCTGAGGAGGCTGGTGGACCACACCAGGTGGTCTCAGATTGCCCAATCATATTGCTGACTCACTTCCTGGAAGGCCCTGGCTGTCCTTCTCTCTTCAGGAACCTGGTGAGTCACACACACAGCCAGACAGAGTATGGGAGGGTGTATGCCTTTCTACCTCATGGCTGTGCATGCCAGATGGGCATTGCCAAGTCTTGCTCTGATGGAACCATCACTTGGTATCAGGCTCTGTGCTAGGCTCTAGGAATACGAGATGCTCTAAGTCCTGCCCTCAAGGAGTCAGAGTCCATTTGGAAAATAGAGTTAAAAACAGTTAAGGCACTTCTTGTGTTTTTCAAGGGAGACCACAGTGAAAATGTAGGTGGAAGTTCTGAAATACTAAGTGTTTGAGAGAGAAGGAAGGAGGAATCTTACTGTGTGGATTTAACTCTAACAAAAGTATCACTCTTTACTATGAAAGCACTTGCTGACATTTATCTATTTATCTGGGACCAGTTTGATGGTTGACTCTAGGGACTTTGGTAATTAAATGAAAATAAATATTTCCAAATCAAGTGTGTTTCCAGTTTGATGGTTGTACTTGAGTTAGGACAAATATATACTAGCTGTGTGACCTTGATCAAGTAACTTCACCTCTCTGAGCATCTCTCTGTTTCTTCATGTGTAAAAGGCAGGTAAAAATACTTGAGAAAATTTTGTATATTAAATGAAATAATATACACTAAAAAAAAAACAAAAAACAAAACCTGTTGCTGTCGAGTCCATTCCGACTCGTAGTGACCCTATAGGACAGAGTAGAACTGCCCCTCAGGGTTCCCAAGGAGTAGCTGGTGGATTCGAACAGCCAACCTTTTTGTTAGCAGCCTGAGCTCTTAACTACTGCACCACTAGGGCCCCAGTATGTACTATCTAGCAAAATGCTCAGTAATTGTTACCTGTCCTCAGACTGGCAGGTAAATTAGAGTTTGTTTTAGGCTAGAGTTCATTTTTAGTTAATAATTTGGTTTATTTTTTTCCCTGTAAAAATCAATAATGAAAAATACTTTTTTTTTTAGTGAACTTGCTCTTTCTTCTGTTATTATCTCCCTGGATACCAATCGTTGGATTTTCAGGCATTTTATTTGGATGAGCTCTCTAATTTACAAATTCCTCTCCTTTGCTTACTTTCTTCTGTCTAATGACTGTACAACTGTATAACAGTTTAAAAACTATGTCTAACCTATCTATTTTCACTTTGCCATGAGATCAGAAGAATTGGATGGTGCCCAGCTACAATTACTGAACATTTAGAGCAAAGATTCTATAGAAGAACCCTGATCAAAAGAGAGAAAATGCAGAGCAAAATATCAAATTCTCCTGAAATCCAGACTTTCTGGTGCCATGGAGGCTGGATGAATCCTTAAAATTATTGCCCTGAGATACTCTTTAAACCTTAAATCAAAAGCATCCCCTAAAGTTTTCTTAAAACCAAACAATAGTTTAGCTTCACTAGTAAAGAAAGTCTGCCTTGAACATTGTGCTCTTTCCAAATCTATCTATAGGGGATCGACTGACAACTGCAACTTGAAAGATTATGTAGGAAACTCAGTGGGCAGTGAGTTTATGTTAATGGGGGAGGAACAATTCAGAAAGGGAGGGTAAGAATGGTTGCACAACTTGAAAAATGTAATCGATGTCACTAAATTGTACATGTAGAAAATGTTGAATTGGTGTATGTTTTGCTGCTGTGTATATTCGCAACAACAATTAAATAAATAAAATAAAAAAGGATTCCACCGTACCCTACTGAGACAATGAAAGTGAAAAAAAGGCAAATAACATCGTATGTAGTTTCGAGCCACAGACTCCTCACAGTCTCCAGGATCCCCAAGTTTCCCAGGACCATTCTTTAAATTAAAAGAAAGAAGGAAAAAAAAAAAAAAAAAAAAACTTAGAGGGAGAAATGGTGGAGAGCATTTAAAGGAAATCAAGAATTTCAGGACAAGTTACAAGATAATCTTTAGTGCGCCATGCAAAGTGACCTTTCCATAATTGACTGGGTTCTGCTCTGACTTATTCTAGTGGTGATTTATGCCTGTGGTTCATAATCATGTTTTCCAAACTTGCTTCCACACCAGTCTTCCATCAGTAAGAGTGGCTCATGATACAGTCATTCTCAAGACATCTAGTCCCGTTGAGAATCATTGATCTATATAATTGTGTGCTGAGGTGCAGCTATTGCTGCAATATTGCTGCATAACAAACAACCTCAAAATCTCAGTGGGATGACAACAGACATTTAGTGTGTTGCTTACAGGTCTGTAGGACAGTTACTATTGAGCTGATATGGACTGGGCTGGGCTGAGTAGCTCTGCTTCAGGGCAGCTGGGTTTACTCAGACTATGAGTTGAGTTCAAGTCTACTCCATGTGTATCCATTCTGGGGAACAGGGTGAAGGGAAAGTGGTTTTCTAGCGCTTTCTATGATAGATCCATCAACACACAAGAAGCTAGCCAAGCCTTGCAAGCACATTTAAAACCTCTGCTTGTATCACATCTGCTCACCCTCCACTGGCTAAGCAAGTGACATGGCTAAGCCCAAGGTCAATGTGATGTGGAATTATGCTCAGCCCATAGTGGGCACATTACATGGCAAAGGGCATACACGCATACTTCTATTACAGGGGAGTGAAGAATTGGGAACAATAATCTAACCTACTGCAAAAAAACAAAAAACTCACTGCCATCGAGTCTATTCCAACTCCAGCAACCCTATAGGACATAGTAGAACTGCCCCATAGGGTTTCTAAGGAGCGGCTGGTGGATTCGAACTGCCGACTTTTTGTTAACAGCCATAGCTGTTAACCACTGTGCCACCAGGGCTCCAACCTACCACAGGTAGCTGATAAAATATGCTTATAGAACATTGGTGAATGAGAGGAAGGAGAAAAGAAAGGAGAACATACGATTTATGTTTTGGTGGTATCTTTCTGCATTGCAGGCATAGTTCCTTATGATTCCTACTCTTGTAAGTCCAGATCTGTAAAATGAAAATAGGAGCAGAAGTGATTAAAAAAAAAAACAAGACTTTTGGCTGTCCTTAAGTGATGGCTTTTAACAGAAGCACAATACAACTTTAAACACTCAGCTATGTTCACTGTTTTAAATAATAGTTTTACAGAAATGTAATGCACATATGGAGAGGTGCACAAAACAGAAATGTGTAAGATTAATTAATTATTACAAAGCTTAATACTCATGGACTCATCACCCAGATAAAGAAAAACATTGTCTTCACCCTACAAGTTGCCTGCCTCTTGCCACACACAGCCACTCAAAATTCACAACGAGTTTCTCATTCTAAGTTTAATATAGGAAGCAGGTGTGTCCAGTACTTTAGTCAATGAACTGACAGATTGGAAAACGTCGTCAGAAATATCCTTTTAATGGTTTTGTTTGTTTTAAGCTTACAGAGTAAATTCTTTTCTTTAAGATGTTTTCAAATCCCAGCTAACATTTTTCAGGGTCTGGATAAGGAAAGGGGGATGGGGGGAAGCAGAAGTTAAATTTTGTTCTATTCCTTGTTCAGGAGTCTGATCTTGATAAGCAAAGAATGTAATTAAAATGGATTAAAGACTATTAAAAACAAACAAGAACAAAATGATTGCAGTGTGTGCAAGCCAGCAATTAAAGCTGTAAAAGAGGACAAAGTCACCATCACTTAAAATGTTTATTTGTCAAGGTTGGTAACAACTATTGACATGAGAGTTTTTTTCTTTTATTTTCCTCTGAGTATCAGAGTCTCAGCAATTAGTGGTGCATATTCCAGAATCAATATGGCCTCAGGTCTGAAGCAGTAAGATCCACACATTTTTAAACGAGTTGGCATAATAGCAAACTGGCTCCATAAAGCAGACCTGCTTGCAGCTTCATTCAATTAGTGCTTATTAGAAGACAAAGAGCAGCAAATCAGGAGCAGCATGCCCTTAAATTAGTTTGATCTTGAAGATGCTCGTATGATAACCATTACAGAGGATTTCATATTTTATCTTTACTATTGACAAACCTTAACCTACAATGCAGAATGTTTCTTAAAAGTATGGTGGAACAATTAAAAGCATGATCAAAAGGTGAGGAGGGACAGAACAGAATTTCAAATTCTCAGTGGAATCCAGTTCTTCTGGAGCCATTGAGGCTGGATGAACACCCAAAAATATTGCCCTGAGATACTCTTTAAACCTTAAGCCTCAAGCCAAAACTTTTCCAGGAAGTCCACTTTGAACCAAACAACAGTTTAGCTTAATTAGTAAAGTATGTCTGTCTTGAGCATTGTATTCTTTCAAAGATTTACCTATCTGGGATCAAATTGACAACAGCATCTCAAAAGTTTAGATGAGAAGCTTAGGGGGCAGTGACTGTACGTTGATGGTGGTGGAATAATTTGGAAAGGGTTAGTGAGAATGGTTATACAACTTGAAGAATGTAAACAATGTCACTGAATGGTACATATAGAATTTATTGAAATGGTATATCTTTTGCTGTGTATTTTGTCATGTAAAAAAGAATTAAAAACATTTTTTAAAAGCTTGGGGTCTGGGGCCAGACAGCTTGGATTGAAATCAGAATTTCCTACTTCATGGCTGTGCACGACAGCTGGCTTTGTCAAGTCTTGCTCTGATGGAATCACCACTTGGTGTCAGGCTGTGTGCTAGGCTCTGGGAATATGAGAGGCTTTAAGTCCTGCCCTCAAGGAGTCAGAGTCCATTTGGAAAATAGAGTTAAAAACAATTAAGGCACTTCTGGTTTTTTCCAAGGGAGACGTCAGTGAAAATGTAGGTGGAAGTTCTGAAATACTAAGTGCTTGGGAGAGTAGGGAGGAAGAATCTTTGAGTGGATTTAACTCAAACAAAAGTGCCACTTTTTATTTTGAAAGCATTTGGCTGACACTAATTAACCATCTGGGACTAATCTGATGATTGACTCTAGGGACTTTGGTAAATAAAATGAAAATAAATATTTCCAAACTGAGTGTGTTTCTGGTATGGTGATTGTACTTTAGTCAAGACACTTCCAGTTAGAAGAGACTTAAACCCAACTCAAACTGACTTCAGTGAAAAGAGAATTTATTGGCAGATGTAACACAAGTCCAGGTCTGCCTAACTGGGTGACTTTGAGCAAGTTGTTCGACCTCTTTATCTCCAGCTTCTTCATCTGTAAAATGAGGACACTAATCATATTCTACCATATAAGGTTGCTATAAAGAGTAAGTGAGGTAAAAATAAGCAAAGGTCCTGGCATGCAATAAGAACTCATAATGTGTTAGGTATTACATTAGTAAGGATAGATTAGGTGTGATGCAATAACACATAAGCTCCCAAATTCCAGTGGCTTTACTCAATGAACTTAATTTCTCACTCAAGCTATGTCTCCTCCATAGGTCAAGGAGACAAGAGAGAAGAGGGCTGTACTCCACACTCAGGACTCATTGCTTCATAGCTATGTCCATTGGGACATACAACAATAGGGAAAAGAGACAGCAGAAACCCATCCAGGCTTTTCATTACCACCACCCAAAAGTGACACACATAACTTCTAACATGTCTCACTGTTCAGAACTAGTCTACTGAACATCAAGGAGCCTGGGAAATGTTAAGGGCAGGTAGAATGTTTAGTGAGCACATTGTCTCTGCTGTATGTATTATTATCATCAATATCATTGTTAACATTACAGATTCTACAAGAGTTTTACCTTGTGAAATTTTGAGGACACACTTCAACGCATTTGGACTCCACCTATGACCAAATCTCTAGAAAATTCAGTCATTCACAGATATTTATTGAGTACCTACTAGGAGGTAATACCATTTTAGGTGCTAACCAAAAAAAAAAAAAACCTGTTGCCATCAAGTTGATTCTGACCCACTGAGATCCTACAGGACAGAGTAGAACTACCCTACAGGGTTTTCAAGGAATGGCTAGTGGATTTGAACTACAGACCCTTTGGTTAGCAGCTGTATCATCCACTGTACCACCAGGGCTCCATTTAGGTGCTAGGGACACAGGAATAAACTTGATGTGATAAAGATCCTCCTTCCATGGAACTTACAGTACAAAAAAATAATGTAAACGATGTAAGCAAGATAATATCTGATAAGCACTAAGTTCTAGCAATGGGAACAAGTGGTTGGTGGGGTGGGGGTGAGGAGAGTTGGATTTGTGCTAAGACCTGAATGACAAGAAGGGGCCAGCCAGAAGGAGATCTGGAGGAAGAACTTTCAGGCAGAGAAAAAACCAAGTGGGTTTCAAGGGTTGGAAAGGAGGACAGCATGGCTGGAGGGTAGAGAGTTGGTGGGGGGGAATGGCAGGAGAGGAGGTCATAGAAGGAGGTAGGAACCAGCTCATATCTGACCTCATAGGCCATGGTGAGGGTTTGGAATTCAGTGGGAGATGGGAAGCTCTTGGAGGATTTTAATCAGGGGAGGGGGAGTATCTGATTTATTTTTTAAAAGATCTCTCTGGCCACTGTGCATGGAATGGATGGAAGGCAGATGTGAATGGAAGCAGGTGGACTAATGTGGAGGCTGATGAAGTCATCCAGGTGCGAAGTGGTAGTGACATGGATTAAGTTGGAGGCAACAGAGGGAAGTGATCAGGTTCATCTTAGATTTTGGTGGCAGAGCCTTGTGATAGTGAATTTGCTTCACAAGAACCTCCCCTCATTGTCCAGTGCCTAGATCAGCTGACCTGAGGATCCATGGACACCTTCCTTCCTTGGATGTAAACAGACAGTATTCCTTAAACCTTCGCACCCTTCAGAGACTGCCTGTAGATTCCTAGTCAAAAGTTGTGACAGAGGTTTTGCAAATCTCACCCGACAGTGAAAAACAAGTTAGGTCAATGACGGTTGAATGAATAAAGATGCTGTCTTAGTCTTCTAGGGCTGCTCTAACAAAATACCACAAAGTGGGTGGCTTTAAAGAACAGAAGTTTACTCACTGTTCTGGAGGCTACAAGTCCAAATCAGGGTGTCGGCCATGTTGATTCCTCCTAATGGCTTTGAGAAAGGAACTGTTCTGAGCCTCTTGCCTACTTTCTGGCCTCTTGCCTAGTTTCTGGTGGCTGGTGGCAATCCTTGGCTTTTCTTTGCCACTTATACATGCATCTGCCTCTATTGTCACATGGTGTCTGTCTTCCACCTGTGTGTACATCTTTCTCTGTGTCTATTCTCCTCATTTATAAGACACCAGTCATACATGATGAGGGCCCACCCTACTCCAGTATAACCTAACTGATGATATCTTCAAAGGAGGACATTATTTGCAAAAAAAAAAAAAAAAAAAAGTCACATTCACAGGTAAAGGGGTTAGAACTGCAGCATATCTTTTGGGGGGACATAATTCAATCCATAACAATTGCCTAATGTAAATTTCTCATGCTCTCAGGTTTATAGCCTAAACCCCCCTAACTCCCTATATTGCACTGCCAGAGGTCTAGCATTGAGAACTTTGTGTGGATTTCTCTTCTTTAGAATCACATGCCTCTTGCAGGTGCCCATCCTGTCTCACCAAGTGCTGGTTTTATCAGAGGTGGAGCTCAGTGTCCCAGGCAGAGCCCTGACCTGAGGGTCAGGAGTCCAGGACTCTGGTCTGCACTCTCACCTGCTGTGGGCTTGGGTAACATACCTGACTTCTCTGGGACACCTCGTGCAGCAGATATTTTCAAGTGGCAGGCCCAGGGCATATAGAGACATACACAACAAAATTTCTTGACCTTGAGTAGTTTACAAGGAGTAAGCCTAACTGACCCTAACATCCCTTCTAGCTCTAACCCCTGTGATTTTTCCAGTAGTGCGAACACTTCCTATCAGACTTCTAAAAGGTGATCCGTGGAGCCTGGACTGTCTGACTGTTGACAAACCTGTGAGCTAATTCTCACACCAGCGATTTGCTCATCCAAGTGGTAAAATACCTGTGGGACCCACCCGTCTGTGAGTTTGTACAGTCCAGATTATAAACAGCCTTCTCTCTCAGGGGCTGTAATGAGGCTTAATGAGGTTTCTCGTGTATAAGGTCTCACCAAGCAGAGGGCAGGCAGTCTGGAATTTTTATGAATCACAGGACAAATCATTTTAATTGGGAGTAGTCTCTTCAGACCACCAGGGCAAAGGGGAGAAGCTGGTTCTTCCAAGAGCCAAGAATGCTGAGGCTGGGGTGGCTGAATCCCAGAGCCACCCCATGTGCAGAAGGAGTGCGCTGACCTCAGACCCAGGGCCTGGACCACCCAGCAGCTGCTGACAGGCCAAGACCAGACTAGAAAGTGAACATAGGCCAAGGATGAAGGGAGAGGTGAGCTGTAGTCCAGATGACTGGAGGGGTTCTGGTGCAGACAGCAAGGGACACACGCCTGGGAGCGGAAGGGTGGGGATCAGACATAAGTTGGGGTCTGAAGTGAGAAAGAGAGGTTTGCACTGTTGTTGTTAGTTGCCATCGAGTCAATTCCAATTCATGGTGGCCCCATGTGTGCGGAGTAGAACTGCTTCATAGGGTTTCCAAGGCTGTGAGCTTTTGAAGTAGATCTCCAGGACTATCTTCCGAAGCCCCTCTAGGTGGGTTTGAACCACCAACCTTTCACCTAGTAGTCAAGAGCTTAACCATTTGTGCCACCCAGGAACTCTGAGATTTCCACTAGGAGTCTTTACTCATTCAACTAGCATTGACCTGCCTTTTTCTTCACTATGGGGTGAGATCTGCAAAGACCCTGTCAAGACTTTTGTCCAGGGACCTAAAGGGGGTCTCTGAGGAGTTGGAGGATTTAGGGGTAAAGCCTCTTTCTATGGTCTACCCAAGGGTGGGAGGTGTCCATGATCCTTAACTCAGCTGATCCAGGTCCTGGATGATAAAGGGCCGTTATCCCACAGCTCAGCCTCCAAAATGGACCCCAAACCCGGCCACTTCTCAAGGCGAGTGACTGCATCAAACAAAAGCAGCTACACCCAAGCACCGAGGAGTCCCTGCTTCTGCTTCTGGCTGGAGGGAATCTCTGGGAATGCTCAGAGCCAGAGGGAACAGCAGCAGTTTCTTGAGAGTAAATCCTGAAAGTGGAACCCCTCAGCCTAAGGTATAAGCCAAACGGTTGGGAAAGGCTGTAACAGCAAATAAAATAAAATTAAAATTAAAAAATCCAGTTATGGACTTTCCACTTCATCCATTCATTTAGCAAACATTGATCAGTTACTTAAACTGGGACTTGTAGGGGCTGAATTCAATCTGCAAACAGCTTTCTATGATGTTTGAATTAGAAAGTATTTGCTCTCCAGTTTACCATAGTCCCCACTATTCCCAATGCCTCATATCTGGTCAGTCTCATTCATTTAAGTTACTTTCCTGTGCCCTGAAGTCACTTGATATGTGACTCCTACCTTATCAATGGTGGGCTGAAGCTGACTCATACTGGCTTGTGAAAGCAGATTGTTACGTTTTCAGGAATTTTGCCAGAGAGTTCACAACACACTGGTAGCCTGAAATCAGGCATAGAGGAAGTATTTACACCACGGAAACTGGCAAATGCTACAAATCAAGGCTATCCACCACCCAACCTCCAGAAAAAGCCACATCACCTCTTTAAGTACTATAAGAAACTAGGCTAAGGGCTAACTAGAAGAGGAGGAAGAAACAAAAGAGATTCAAAGGTAAACCTATCCCTTGAGTTCCAGGAGATTACCATCTTTTTACATATTGGATTTAAATAATGTCAAGCTACTTCTGCTTAAAAGCCATCCTATGATGTTCTGTACAGAACAGTGGAGCTCAGCTGTGGTGATGGCACATTGGAATCACATTGGAATTTTAAAAAACACTGCTGTCTGGGATCCACTCCCAGTGTTTCTGCTTTAGTAGTTCTGGTCTGTAGCCTGGGCACCAGAAAGAACGTTTAAAGCTCCCCAGGTGGTCTGCAATTCAGCCAGAACTCTGGTCTGGAGTTATGAACACAGTGCTTGTCATCTTTATAGCATCAGTTCGCAAAGTACTCTCATAGGTCTTCTTCAGCCTTTGTATGACTAGGAAATACTAACTGCTCTAATAAACAGCCTCTAGATCTCAGTGAAAGAACACAATAAGCATATCGTATGGTGGAAAGAACACAGATTTTGATGCCAGATGACCTTCTGAGTTTACAGTTCCCTCATCCATAAAATAGGAACAGTAAGACAATCATCATAGGGTTCTCATGAGGATTAGAGGAGCGTTGGTTGCCTTTGGCTACAACCAACAGAATACCCAACTAAAGGGGGCTTATTTTTTCACATAGCCAGAAGTTCAGGGGTATGGCAATTTTATGATTGGTTGGCCTGCCAAACAATATCATCAAAGGTTCAGTCTCTGCACATTTCTGTCCTGTCATCCCTAGGGTGACCCCTGGTGGCACAGTGGTTAAATCGCTTGGTCGCTAACCAAAAAGTTGGTGGTTCTGCTCCGCAGGAGAAAGAAAGCTGTGGCAGTCTGCTTC
Organism: Dugong dugon; assembly: GCA_030035585.1. NCBI lineage: Eukaryota > Metazoa > Chordata > Mammalia > Sirenia > Dugongidae > Dugong > Dugong dugon. The sequence goes on along the minus strand of CM057472.1, from coordinate 98,345,254 downwards.
CGTAAGATTTACAGGCTTGGAAACCCTATGGGGCAGTTCTACTCTGTCCTATAGGGTCACTTTGAGTCAGAACCAACTTGATGGCAGTGAGTATCCCCAGCGTATTTTGACTTTGGACTTAGGCTGGTTTCCTCATGGTCACAAAATGGCTGCCACAGTTCTAGTCATCACATGTAGACATGAACCCTTACCAACAGTCTTTTCCTCAGTCCCATTGGCTAAAATGGGGTTACACGTTTTAGCTGCAAGGGAGCCTGAGAAAGCAGATTTATAGCATTTTCAGCTTTTACAGTGGCAGGTGTTCAGCAGCAAGGAAGCAGTGGGTGGGTAAGGATTGTTGAGGAGGCCACAAAGAGGTCAATTAAAAGGCCCTGCACAGTGTTTGCTGCACACAAGAGCTCAGTATCTATTAGTAGCACTTGCTCTTTATCCCCTTGTGGTTGTTGTCAGGTGCCATTGAGTTGGTTCCGACTCATAGTGACCCTATGTACAACAGAAAAAAACACTGCCCAGTCCTGTGCCATTCTCACAATCGTTATGCTTGAGCCCATTGTTGCAGCCACTGTGTCAATCCATCTCATTGAGGGTCTTTCTCTTTTTTTACTGACCCTCTACTTTACCAAGCATGATGTCCTTCCAGTCCTACCATTTTCTAGGTCACCACATCATCCCCATCCCTCAGTAATTCTCTGTCCCAGAACTAGCCCCTTTCACAAGACCACAGATAAGACATGGCTGTTCAGTTAATGAACACCAGCAGCTGTATGATTCTGGGAGGCTGTTACCCTGGGCTATAAATATCCTCTGGTGTTTGGCTGCCTCTCTCCTCCTGGGTGAAGCTAAGAACTAGGAAATAATGCCAGGTGGCCTTGTGTCAATAAAAGATGTCCAGACCTCACCTTCTACAGAGTTCTATCTATAGGACATCTTTGTAAAGCAGATCCCCAGGGCAGCCTCGCCATCTGGGGAATTCCAACTTGCCGAGATGACTATTGTGCGCATTATTGAAACCCTACAGAGCAGTAATGAATCATTCCCTGGGAGGGCCACATCCCCCAATTAACAACATATAGGTCAAATCCCATTGGGGCAACTCCGGGGCACCTTTCAGAATCTTTTGTTACAAGGAAATCTGTTCGTTTTGAGTATAGCCTGAAACAAGCTAGCTTTGGGCTGAGAATTAAATTGTTATGCAGTGTGTATTTTTAAAACATACTTTTAAAAATTATATTATAATGTAGTTGCAGTAAAGAAAATTTGGGAAGCAGAGAAAAGTCAAATAAAACCATCACTAATTTCACCGCACGAGCACAACCACTATAGTCATTTTGGTGTAATTCCTTCTAAAAGTATTTCCTTTGCGTAAGTGTTTTTACATATTTATAACCACAGCATACATACTATTTTTATTCTACTTAAATTCAAGAAGTATTTACTGTGTATTCATCCTGAGGTCAGGGGGAGGCAAGGAGCAGTTTTAAGCAGGGAATGTCATGTTCAGTGTGTTCATTTTAAGAACAAGAATTGAGACTGCAGTGTGGGAAATACACTCAGGACTGCCCTGTACAGTTACGCAGGTTGGGTAGTATACAACTCAAATGCATGTACCAGTCACATCTTGGTCTGTGAGACTGCCGTCTCCTCGAGTTGTACAGGGTACAATCTGTGCTGTTGTACATGGTGGCCCTGAACACATTACAGGGGGCAAGCCTGGAGGTAAGGAAACCAATTAAGAGGCCGTGGCAATACTGTGGGTCCCAAGAGTTTTAAAATGTTGCTCATAGTCATCATTTGGTGGCTTCCTCCTTAGGGATAAGCCAAGATTCACTTAACCATTTTCCTGATGTTGTTTACAAGCATATCTTTACTATAGTAGCAACATTAGGTGTTAACAAATTTGCTCTGTAGTCAAGTGGCCTTCCTCCATGACATATAATTTATCACCCCAACTGGGAAACTTTTGAAAGTAAAGGGGCTATTAGTAACTACACTGGGAGAACAGGCATAACCCACAGCTACACTGGGCACACTGGAATGAAGGGCCACCTTCTGCGTGCTCTTCTCTCTGGATATCAAGCTTTGTCTCCATGGAGTTTCCCTTCCAGGAGAATCAGAAACCAATTGCACACAATGTACTTACCTAGTGTCAAAAAGCTCTTCACGTTCTTTCTGTAGATTGAAACCCTGTAATTTGTTATGCTTCATCAAAGTAAATTGCACTGTCTATATTTATTTACATTCCTTTCACATCTTCAGTAGCAAGAGATAGCTGAGAACATTTTATTCTCCTCCCACTAAGTTGCTATGATTTCATAAGGATTTGTTTTTGTTTTGGGATAAACATAGTTTCTTCTGATGTTTTGAAGGCAAGAGTACCACATGTAAGAAAGCAGAGGAGAAAGAGTAAATGCCTGTTTCTCTGCTGTGTTTGGAGGAAAATAGGGGGAAGCAGTAACATGCTAACTTATAAAAATTATGTGACAGCCATATATACATGTGGAACAATCATCTGTTGAGCCGCTACTGTAGCTTAATGCGTTGCAACAGCAACCTGTTGCCATCAAGTCGATTCCGACTCACAGTGACCCTATAGGACAAAGTAGAACTGCCCCATAGGGTTTCCAAGGAGCGGATGGTGGATTTGAACTGCCGACCTTTTGGTTAGCAGTGGAACACTTAACCAATGGCACCATCAGGGCAATCTGTATGCTAAGCAAATAATCTGTGAAGCTAGACTATATGAAGAAGAACGGGGCATCAGGATCAGAGGAAGACTCGTTGACAAGCTGCATTATGCAGATGACATAACCTTGCTTGCTGAAAGGGAAGAGGGCTTACTGGTGAAGATCAAAGACTACAGCCTTCAGTATGGATTACACCTATACATAAAGAACACAAAAATCCTCACATCGTGATAAATGGAGAAAAGATTGAAGTTGTCAAAGATTTCATTTTACGTGGACCCACAATAAACACCCATGGAAGCAGCAGTCAAGAAATCAAAAGACACATTGCACTGGGCAAATCTGCTGCAAAAGACCTCCTGAAAGTGTTGAAAAGCAAAGATGTCACCTTGAAAACTAAGGTGAGCCTTACCCAAGTCATGGTGTTTTCAATCGCCTCAGACACATGTGAAAGCTGGACATTGAATAAGGAAGACTGAAGAACTAATGCCTTTGAATTGTGGTGTTGGAGAAGAGTATTGAATATACCATGGACTGCCAAAGGAATGAAAAAATCTGTCTTGGAAGAAGTACAAACAGAATGCCCCTTAGAAGCAAGGATGGTAAGACTATGTCTCACTTACTTTGGACATGTTATCAGGAGGGATCAGTCCCTGGAGGACATCATGCTTGGTAAAGTACAGGGTCAGTGAAAAAGAGGAAGACCCTCAAGGGGATGGATTGACACAGTGGCTGCAACAATGGGCTCAAGCATAACAATGATTGTGAGGATGGTGCAGGACTCGGCAGTGTTTCGTTCTGTTGTACATGGGGTCACTATGAGTCGAGATCAACTACACAGCACCTAACGACAACAGATATCTATATGGCTAAGTAGTCCTCCTTCTGACATTAGGATAGTTGCACTTTGCCTTCTCCTTTGCTTCTAACTTCAATGGAGTTGTCCAGAAAGAGTTAGGAGGCTTTATGGCAACTTTCTCATTCATGAAAGGTAGCAGGGTTTCTTTTTAACTTGGATGGACCACTGGAAGGAGCTCCAAATTGGAGTAAAGGGAACTGCTACCATCACTACCTGTTGTTGTCAAGTCAGTTCTGATGCGTAGCAACCCCAAGTGTGTCAGAGTAGAACTGTGCTCCACAGGGTTTTCAATGCTCCTTTTTTGAAAGTAGATCATCAAGTCTTTCTTCCAAGGTGCTTTTGGGGGAACTCGAACCTTCAACCTTTTGGTTAGCAGCTGAGTGCATTAACCGTTTGCACCACCCAGGGACTCCAGAGTAGAGGGAAGCTACCCCTAAAAGAATGTGGCAGATACTGCCAGAGTTCACCAGCACCCAGAGTCTACACTTCTTCCTGGACAGCGAGGCTACATTTTCCAGCCTCACTTGGAATGAAGTGTGGCCATGTGACTGAATTTTGGCCAGTTGTATATGAGCCAAAATGATGACCACCATGTTCTGGCACAGCCCATGTAAACCTTCCACAAGAAATCCTTGCTCTCTTTCCCATCTGCCTGCTGAATGGAGAGGGCTCTGAGATCCTAGAAATAGGTAGGGCCACAAGATGGAAGGAACGTGGGTCCCTGAATCACTGCATGGATTAGAGCACCCCTGGCCCACACTGGAGCTATAGGTTAGTGAGAAACAAACTTATTTGGTTGAGTAGCTGAGATATGGGGCATTGTCTGTTACAGAGAGGGCTTCTTAGGATGAACAAACACACGCACCTCCACTCTGTTAATTCGGCCCAAAAGATCTGAGCAGGAAAGATGATAGCAAAGAAATTCTAATGAATGAATGAGTATTGGTTGGGGTTTTCTCCATGTACCCATTTTGCTATCAAGAAAGATAATAATTTAGTAGAAAGAACTCCAACCACAATTGCCTGTAACTACATCTGCTTCCTTAAGGGAATGGCATGACTTTCCTCCAGATCAGAACAGCTTTTATTCAGCAAAATTCTTGGTGAGTCATTTGGTTGTCAAAAGATAGTCCTCAGCACACAACCCCAAAGGCATGGCATAAAGAGAAGTAAAATTTCTCTATATAATAAAAAAATGAGGGGCTTTGGGGAGGGCTCAGGAAGAAGGGGTTGGGAGAAAGATGGCACTGAGTGACATGCAGGGGGCCTGCATAGAAAGGAGAAGCATTCTTGGTGGTGGAGGCTGAAGGGCCTTGTAGGACATGAGGGTCTATTGTTCTACTTTTAAAGTATCTGCTGTGTCTGCTACAGCATCACCCCCTCTGTTTCTGTCCAAATAATCAGTAAAGCAACAGCTCAACCAGTCTTCAGTTCATGGATCATTGGAAGGGACTGAGGTGGACTTCAGCCAAGTGAGCAGAGATGCAACATGGAGTTGTGAGTGTTGGAGAGAAGTGGCTGAGACATGGGCCCAACTCGGGAGTGCATGTGAGAAACCTCCCGCCTGCAAGTATATCAGACAGTGATTTTCGAGAGGGGGTGCTGACCTCGAGGTTCCATGAAGGTTATTGTTAGCTGCCATCAAGTTGGTCCCCGACTCAGCGACACCATGCACAATGTGATTGTACCATTGTGATCCACAGGGTTTTCACTGGCTGATATTTTTAGAAGTAAATTATCAGACCTTTCTTTCTAGTCCATCTTAGTTTGGAAGCTGTATTGAAACCTGCTCAGCATCGTAGCAAAACAAAACCTCCACTGACAGATGGGTGGTGGCTACTCATGAGGTGCGTTGTCCAGGAATTGAATCAGGTCTCCCACATGGAAGTTGAGAATTCCAGCACTGAACCACCACTGCCACCATAAAGAAGGTAAGATAGGTTATATAAAGAAGGATCAAGTAACTTACCATCTAGTTGGGCAACCCCTTCTCCCTATAAAACCACCCAAGTGACTAACTAGGAGTGTTTCCCAGCATACCAGATGAGGTTGTATGTAGGGTGGACCACTGAAAGGTAGCAGTAAGTAGAATAGACTCCCTAAGGCAGAGGTAAGGAAGCTGGCTAGGGGTCAGGAAGCTTCACAAGGTTGGAAACAAAGTATGTGTGTGCTGCGCACATGGGTGTACCTGAGCCAGTGCTGGGTTGTCCTTGAGGGACATGAATGGGCCTTCTGGGTGGGGGGAGGGAAGACAGGAGCTCAAGGTGTTTGCTGCTCTTGTCACGAGAAGGACAAGGGCATGATCTTGGTTAAAATTAAATCAGATCTTTCCATTCCTGGCCTGCCATGCAGGCCAGGCGTGAACGGAGCCAAGGTGCTAATGCAGTTACGGCAGTGAGCCCATGCCCAGCCACTCACCTCTGTCTGACTCACCAACAGCAGTGCCCTCCAGCTGACCCCTTAGCACTCTCCCCTGATGTCTGCAGCTCTGTCTCTTGGTGCTTTGCCAACCCGAAAGGAAAATTCCTATGATAATCAGTTGAAGGAGATCACAATTCATGAAGAAAAAAAACCACTGAATTCTGTACCATTCCTGCCCCTGTTGGGACATCATAGGTGCTCATCCCTTCCTGGATGAGCTATCAGCTCAGTGAAGGTCCACAGAGCCCCCAGCAAAGAACTTGGCACTTACTATGTGCTCCACAATACATATCTTCTCTTCTTCTACTTCTTCTTACCACCATTGTTATGACTATATTATTATCGCTGTTATTATTAATATAACCAACTCTTCCTGGGACCGAACTTCCCTCCTTACTGCCATGAAGGCTTAGATGTCTTTCTAAGTGGTACCTTGTAAGTTCTATTGTGTTCCTGCCAGGATGTCAGTACATCTTAGCCTTGAAGGAAGCCAGATGCCCTCAGAACAGTGAACATTTCCAAATGATACCTAATACAATAACAAATCTCATCTGGTTTGGGAAACAGGGTTAGATAAAGACAGCTAGAGGGCTCTGCTTAGATGCAGAGCAACCCTTATAATCAAGAATCCATTTTGTTTGTTAGAATCTTATTACTTTTAGTCCCATGACTTCCCCCTCGTTTGTCTTATGTGAATGTTCTCTAGGGAGACAAGAGAGGCCATCTGCCTCTGCCCACAGCAATAGTACCTCCTGCCTGGAAGAGTAGTGTTAATGAGCAGAGGCTTTAGCTTTGCTTGCCACTTTGGCAAGGCCTTGAGTTGGACCTTGGTGGAGTCCCCTGGCCCAGGGTCTAATGATCAGGATTGCTTTTTCAGAGACTCCAAGTTATTTAAACTCTCTGAGCTTCATTTTCCTAATCTGTAAAGGAGGTTAGCAATGTCTATCTGGTAAGGTTGGCATAAAAATAAATTGAGATGACATGTGTCAAATGTTTAGCCCTGGCACCACATGTGATAAACAAACGCTTAGCAGTAGTAGAAGTCACTGTGATGGTAGAGAAAGTCTATCTAGGGTTTATCAGACTCAAAAGGGACTGGTTCCCTCTAACTCACAGGTGCTGACCAACAGATAAAACCACAGTGCTGATATAATAAATATTTCTTCCAGCTAGTCTAGAATATTCAAATTCTACATCCTCTGTGCTGTAGGAAATGAATTTTCACAGATAGAAAAAGATATATATCAATTGAACAATGAAAATAAGTTTATATAAGTAATAAGCAATCATTTGAAAATACATTAATATGGTTTGTACAAAATGAAGTGCAATGATGGTTTATCACGTTCACCAAAGGAACAAGAGAAGACCTGATTGTGGGTGGTGGGTGTGAAGGAGAGGGGGATAGGGAGCCATTCCTTAGAAGGTGGTTCTTCTTTCTGCTTTGTTTCTTCACCAGGCTTTCAATTTCTGGGGCAGACTCGTGGTATTTTTGCACTAAAATTGCACTTATAAAGTTATAGCAGAAAAAAACACCTTTAGGGCAAAATAAAGGCCAAATACAAGGAATACTTTGAAAGACCTGGAAATAACACAGGCACATAACAGCCTGAAGACATAGAAGATGTTGCCTCTTTGGTCCTCTTCCGTTGGGCATACATATTCACAAAGCAAACATTTGGGTTCTTCCAACATGGAGCATGATTTAAAATTGGTCCATGAGATGGTCAGAAACTGGTGTGTCCAGTTCATTGGTGAGTGGGTCTTTGCCTGAAAAGAAATGTCAAAAAAACATTTCTTGTAGGGTGTTCCATGTGTTTAGGGATGAACAAGGTACTATACTGAAAAAATGAGAAGTTGTTGCTCAAAAAGTGTAATAACTTTTCAAGCGCTGTTACGGGGAAAAGTTGTTAAGGGAACAGTTTTTATGTACAGTAAATCTGCATTTCCATCTGCCCAAGTACTCATTATGCATATATGTGTACATATTGCTGGGCCATTGAGTACGAGACTGCACAAATTTTTAAATCCCAAGGGCAATTTTCAGTCCTGCTGATACTTGACCTCTCAGCTGTAGGTAGAACTGTGGACCACACATCACTGGAATGGTCCATCTCTCTGGCTTATGTTCTAGCTCCTTCCTTGGCTCTTTTCCAGCAGCCATTCCTTAAATGTGCATGTTGGTTCTCAAGGATTCTGTTCTTACCTTTCTCCCTCTACATGCTTAACTTGGAAAAGCCCATGGTCTTGTAGTTTTTATCGTCAGGATAATGCCCCAGGTGATACCTTCATTCTTATCTTTCTCCTGAACTCTGACTTGTGTCCAACTGCTGACTCAACAACTTGCAAATCCCACAGGCATCTCCCACCCAACCTGTCCAAACGTGAACCCATTATCTACCCCTCCCCAAACGACCTCCTCCTTCTCTACTTCTCTCTGTTAGCCAATGGCGCCACCACTTCCTCAATCACCCCAACCGGACTTAACAGTTGTCATGGGATCCTCCCTCATCCTTGACAACTGCTCAAGGATTAATTCTTGCTCCTTTGGCTTCATAAATATTTCCCAAATCCATCTCCTCCTTTCCATTTTAGCTCAGGTTCTTGTCGTCTCACACTTAAACAATTACAACAGCTTCCAGCTGATCTCCATGACCAGTTTGCATTCCTCAACCCACCCTCCATATTGCTGTAAAAATTATCTGTCTAAATTGACAATTGTTACCATATTATTCCCTTACTAAAAGCCTTCTCATGGTTTCCAGTTCCAATAAAATAAGCTCTAAGCTTCCACGAGGGTGTATAAGAGCATCCCAATACTCCTATGCAACACTCCAGCTCCACCCCATCCAGTCTCCACCCCACTCTCTGTTCTCTGGAAACCAAAAACCCTCCTGAACTGAAGGACCTTCCCTCCTGTGTTCCCTGGGCTCACTCTTAGCCCTCATCCAGACTGTACATCCTTCCCTCCAGGAAGCCTTCCCTTCAGCATCAGTTGGCCTAAATTCCCTTTCCCCTCTACTTAGTGCTCCTAAAGCCCTGTGCATGCCTCTCTCGACTACTTCCTATAATATTCTGAGATATATTTTTATTGGTCTGGACGGGACATTTGTTATTCCTTTTCACCACCTAGCATCTGAACCTCTTTCACACGCTTGGGGCATCCCTCACCTCTATAAGCAGTGCCTTCTTCCCACTACAGAAAATAAAAATGCCAAATACCCACTCTCCTGATCTACCTTTCAGCTAAAGTGAGGGCCTCTGACTATCCTTTTCAAATCAGATGCCCCACCCAAGACTTGAACCAGAAGCTTGCAACACTAAGAGGCAGGGGGTCCTGGGGCCGCATTCTGGTGAGGGTGGCAGCTATTCTAATGGCCATGATTGGGGCCCCATGTCAGTGGTGGCTTCACAGAATCAGCCCTGTGGCACATTTCCAAGCCCTGGTCCTGGCTATTAAGGTGAGTTCCCCAGCCTCCCCAGATTCTGTCCCACATTCTACAAGCCACACAATATCCCTTTAATGTATCTCTTTTCTGCCTAACTTAGCCAGAAGCGAGTTCTGTGGTAACCAAGAGCCCTGACTGTTCATCCCAATAAGATGGTGAAATGGCAGAAGTGTCTTTATTGTCTTTGTATCCACAGTTCATGGCCCAATTCCTGGCACATAGTAGGTATTCAGTAGTTGCTGCATTTGCAAATAGACTGCCAATAATATCTGGGCCCAACTCAAGGAGACATTTATGCATTTTTAGCCTTCTCTGGAGTTATCTTTTTGCTTCCAAGGAGGCAGCAATCAGGGTAGATAATAATTATCAATCTCCTGCATGCACAGATGCCCTCCTGCTCAAGGAAATTTCTCTCTCTAGTACCTCCATTTTCCACCCTGCTTCTGTGTTAGGCCGAATGCTTATTCTTTGTTTGATCTGGACTCATCAGAAACCAATGAGCGATCTCTTGCCTTGTCCACACCACCTTCCTCTTCATCCTCCTAACTGGGATAGGATGGTTGAGATGTCCTTCCTTGTGGGCCCTGGATAATGTATCCCATGCAATATTTATGCTCTGCACGTACCTGAACTAACCAAGCTGTGCTCTGTTTATGCATTCATGAAGGAAGTGCTCAAGATAATGCCATTTCTTGAAATGGAGCTGAACAATGGCTACCCTTTATGAGGGGTTACAGGCTGTTTTCTCTTTGTTTGTAAATGTGCTACCCTAAAAAAAAAATGCTGTTTTGCCAGAGACAGCTGAATAAACACCTGAGTATCTGTCAGTGCAAACCGTGAGATCATTAATTTATGCTGTGAAAAGAATAGCTGGGAAAATGTGACTTAGAGCGTTGTCATCGCTTTCCTTGTTTGAAACCAATAACATTTACATCTTTGGAAAGAATGTTGTGAAAGATCACCCTAATGGATTGGTGTTTTCCACAGTAACGTCAATGATGTCACTTCAGAGCTCATCTATTTAAAGCTTCAAAATGGATATTTTAGTCTTAAACAGCAGGTGCCTTGAAATATAAAAGCTTCTAAATTTGCTTGGGCTTAGGAAGCTTTTGATCTTTTTCTTGTCTCTCTCTTTCCTCCCCTCCCTCTCTCTCTCTCTTCTTATTTCCTCATCACCCACCAGAGTCTCACCCTTTCTACATAGTCTTGAAGTAATTTCTGCAGCTTGTTAATACCTTAAGCTGGATTCAGAGATCAAGGGGTTGCATCTCCTTTTGGAGTTTGCCTGCTGGGTTTGTTTTGAATGCAGAATTTTGAAGAAGTGTCAGCCAGCAAGTTTCCAAATAAATCAAATATTTAGAAGGAAGAAACATTCTTTTTGAAGGTGTAGAGGTTGCATTTACTAAGTTAAGCAAAGTGTTTATAAAATAGAATGTGTTTACACCATTTTAATTATAAACATACCTTACAGACCCTTCTTTTTGAGTATAGGATTCTGGTTTTCATATAGCATTTGTGGTGGCAATCTTTCAAATCTACTACTATTTCCTAAAAAACATTTTCCTATGAATTCACAGTACCTTCTACTCCCCATAAATGGAAACAGGGACCAGTCCACTTGCATTGTAATAATTACACAACAAACAACAGCTATTTAGCTCTTTACAAAGCTCATCCACCTTGATTATTTTATTTGATCCTCACAATAACCATATGAAGAAAACAGGATCCTATTCTGCAGGTAAAGGAACACAGTCTCTGACATTTTTAGAAAGACCAGTCCAAGACTGCATGGAATCTGTAGACAGTTCAGCTTAATACACAATTAACTTGTACGTTATGCCCAGAACAGAACACCTTATGCTAAGGACACAATGATGAATTTAACGCTACATCTGTCCTCAAGTGCAAGTTCAAAGGTCTTCTGATTCCAAATCTTTGTCTCCCTTTGGTATCTTGGATCTAAGGTTGGGACTAGTCTTAGGCAAAATCATCAAGTCTGGGAAATTTGCTCCACTAAACAGTCTCCTTTTTTCTTTAACCTCCTTTCTCCTCAAGCCTTTGATAACCTCACGCTTTTCCAAAGCTCTCTCTCAAATTTGCTTCCAAAATTCCCCAAATATTATTTTTCCCTCCTCTCTTTACCAAAACTCAGCCTATCTGTGTCTCACTTCTGCTATGTTCAGCTTGCAGCTACTGAACCTTAGAATTATTTTCAATTTTTTGACCATGACCCACAGTAACGGGGCTAGCCCGTAGAGTTCTGTGAGAGAGCTTTAAAAAATCCCCCTTCTCCAGGGGAGTCATGGCTGTGTACTAAGTTGCACTGCTTGGCAATCAGGGCCCACCCTCACCCCCTCAGCCACCCTTCTGCAGGGCACAACCTACAGAGCGATGCAGGGCAGCCTGTCCAGTAAGAAACGTGTTTTGCCTTGCCACGCGGGCAGGAGAAGCAGGTTGTCACTATCCATGGTCCTGAACAATCTCAATATGCCAAGATATTTTTTCTTCCATCTCTTGGTCCCCAGTGATTCCTGTTAAATGCTCCTGAAGCTCACAGGTTTTTACTTTTCATCTTGATGGAAGGTTTGCCCTTTTTATATTGTCACAAAACAAATAGGACCTATGACTCATGTGTTACAACTTAAGAAGAGCGGATTCAGGCAGACTGGGTTTGAATTCCAGCGACGCCACTTGCTAGTGGAATCTTGGATGAGTTACTCAGCCTCTCTGGACTTTAGTTTCCCCATCTTTAGAATGAGGATGAGAGTAATAAATAGACTGTAGGATTGCTTTGGGGATTAAATATTATAATATATGGAAGTGCTTTGAAATTATGCTGTTTGTAGAAAAAATTCAGCAAATACTTTGTAGTAGTAGTAAAAGAAAACAGCTCTGAATGCATGAATAAATGTAATTTTAGGACTTGAATCATGTTTTAATAGGAAACTTACTTAGCTCCAGGAATTTGGGGAAATATATGCTTCTTCTTCAACTGTAACAGTCACAGTCCAGTTAGGAAAACAGAAACCATACACTTGTTAGCTTAACAGAGAGAGTATAATATGGGGAATATATTAAGCAGAGGTTGAAGGAAGGAAAGACGTTAAAGAGAAGCACCGAGCTAACTGAGAGACAGTAACTGCAGGAAGCAGCTACCATCCTTAGGGGTGGAGCAACAAAGGAAAGAAGGTGGAGTCTTCAGGAATTCAAAGATTGGAAGAGGGACACCTCTCCGCCCCATGATGCTACTGATACATGGCAAGAAATTAATAACTAGCAACAGTCAGAGAAGCTATTGATCTAGTTGAAAGATGGGCCTGCTGTGTTGTCTGCTATACTATCTTTTTTCTACTATGCCATGCGACTTTCAGTATCCCTATTTTGTGGACAAGAAAACTGTAAACAAAAATTTTTCAAAACTTGGAAAAAGGCAAAGGATGTTGCACGTCCTTGAATGCCACATTAGGGCATTGTCTAACAGATACTCCAAAACCAAAACACCAAACCCATTGCTGTCGAGACAATTCCAACTCATAACAACCCTACAGGACAGAGTAGAACTGCCCCCTCAGGTTTCCAAGGCTGTAATCTGTATGGAAGCAGACCACGTTGGAGGCTTGTGTGTTGCTGACTCTCAATATCTCTCTCCTGCAAAGCAGCTGGTGGGTTTGAGCCACTGACCTTTCAGTTAGCAGCTGAGTTCTTAACCACTGTGACGCCAGGGCTCCTTCAGATACTCCCAGGGATTATCTTATTCTCTAGGAAAATGTACCTTAGTTTGATCTACTATTTATCATTAATCAGAGCCCAGACTCTGAAAAGTTATACATTGAGGGCAGTAGTTCAGTGGTAGAATTCTTATCTTCCATGCGGGAGACCTGGGTTCGATTCACAGCCAATGTACCTCATGCACAGCCACCACCCATTTGTCAGTGCAGGCTTGTGTGTTGTTATGATGCTAAACAGGTTTCATCAGAGCTTCTAGTGGAAGACAGACTAGGAAAAAAGGCCTGGTGATCTACTTCCAAAAAATCAGCCAGTGAAAACGCTATGGATCACAGTGGTCAGATCCTGTTGTACAAGGGGTCACCATGAGTCAAGGACCAACTTGACAGCAGCTAACAACAACAACTGTGCAAAGTTCCTGTATATATTAGCTTAAGAAAGATGGATAAGCTGCAAAACATTAAATAGAGACGCAGATTACATCTGTCCAGTGGAAAGATAGCCCCAAGATTACAGTTTTGTCACCCTTTAGAGCATTCACCAGTTTTGTATCTAACTCAACAGTTTTATTTCAGCATTCCTTTCCTGACTGACAAGTATCTGTTCCTAAGTATCTTAAATACACATCTGTTCTTTGAACGCTCTTTGAACCAGCTTTGCCAACCTGCAAGCTGCCTCCTTAATGAGTTAAGCAAGTCTTTTACATATGTTCACTGTAATTTGTATGAGAATCATGCTTTTAAAAATTACACTTTGACAAAAGCTGGACTCAGAGAGGATAACTTATTTTTTTTGTTTATTGTTGTACTTTAAGTAAAAGTTTGCATTTCAAGCCAGCCTCTCATACAAAAATTTATACATACATTGCTATGCGACCCAAACTGTTCTCCCCACACTGCGACAGCACACTTCTCGCCTCCACCCATGATTTCCCATGTCCATTCAACTAGCTCCTCACCCTCTCCTCCCCCACATCTCACTTCCAGACAGAAGCCGCCCACCTAGTCTCATGCTTCTACCTGAGCCAAGAAGCCACACTCTTCACAAGCACCATTCTATGTCCCACAGTCCAGTCCAATCTTTGTCTGAAGAGTTGGCCTTGGGATTTGTTTTAGTTCTGGGTTGACAGAGCGTCCAAGGGCCGTGCTTTCTGGGGTTCCTCCAGTCTCAGTCAGACCATTAAGTCTGGTCTTCTTACTAGAATTTGAGTTATGCACCCCACTTTTCTCCTGCTCCATCAGGGACCCTCTGTTGTGTTCCCTGTCAGGGTGGTCATTGGTGGTAGCCAGGCACCATCTAGTTCTTCTGGTCTCAGGCTGATGAAGTCTCTGGTTTATGTGGCCCTTTCTGTCTCTTGGGCTAATGCTTTCCTTGTGTCTATGGTATTCTTCATTATCCTTTACTTCAGGTGGTTGGGACCAATTGATGCATCTTAGATGGCTGCTTGCAAGCTTTTAAGACCCTAGACACCACTCACCAAAGTAAGAGGCAGAACATTTTCTTATAGACTTTGTTATGCCAATTGACTTAGATGTCCCCTGAAAGCATGGTCCCCAGATCCCTGCCCCTGCTACTCTGTCCCTCGAAGTGTTTGGTAGTATTCAGGAAACTTCTTAGCTTTGGTTTAGTCCCATTGTGCTGACTTCCCCTGTAGTGTGTACTGTCCTTCCCTTCACCTAAGATAATACTTGTCTACTGTCTAGTTCGTGAATACCCCTCTCCCTCCCTCCCCACCTTCATAACCATCAAATAATGTTTTCTTCTGTGTTTAAACCTTTTCTCGAGTTCTTCTAATAGTGGTCTTATACAATATTTGTCCTTCTGTGACTGACTAAATTCACTCAGCATAATGCCTTCCTGATTCCTCCATGTTATGTTTCATGGCTTCATCGTTGTTCTTTATCGTTGTGTAGTATTCCATTGTGTGGATATACCATAATTCGTCTACCCATTTGTCCGTAGATGGGCACCTAGGTTGTTTCCATCCTTTTGCTATTGTGAACAGTGCTGCAGTGAACATGGGTGTGCATATATCTATTCGTGTGACGGCTCTTATTTCTCAGAGAGGGCAACTTATTTGGTCAAAGTCACACAGCTAGAAAGCAGTGGCATCAGGATTCCCGCTCAAGTCTGGCTGACTCCAAAGCCCATGCTCTTTATACGCATTATGATCTTTCAGTGCTTTACTTAAAAAAACAAAACAAAAAAGATATACTTAATAGAGAAATTGTATGAGGAATTTCTGACCAGCTCCTGCTAAAGTTTGAAAAATTGGAAGGCAGCTGTAGGGATAAAGCAGTCTAAAACACACAGGGGAGGTTTATAGACTGAGAAAGATCAGAAAAGGTCAAATGTTTATGTAAAGCGCGGGGAGATAATGAAAATGGTAATGGGAGTGAGACAAGGATGGCAGCCGCGTTGACAAAGGCATGACTTCTCAGGCACACACCAGCTTCCAGCCGTCTGAGACCTGGACTGAGAGCCAGTGGCCAGGAAAACAATCCGCCTTCCCCTTCCCTCCTTTCCTCAGCCCTTACCCATAGTTTCCCAGACCACGTTACACAGGCAGGAAATGCAAGGCAGTTCATCCAGGCTCTCTTTGATACATTCTTAAGACACTTCACAAGGAGTCAAGAGTAAAGGTGCCATTTGGAATAAAAAGAAATAGCAGCAGCCATGCAGGGTGTTAAAGCAAATGCATAGATTCCATTTAAATTTTTTAGTACCCAGAATTTAGCCTTCAGTCAACTTTGCAAATATACAAAGACTGCCTGGGAACAAGGCACTGTGGAAAGCATGAGAAAAAAGAAAAGACTCTTGGAAGGAATCTTAGAGACCACTGGGATCAATCTCCTCACTCATTTGTTCAGCCAGCATTTTGATTGAGCTCCTACTGTGTGCTGGGTTCTGTTCCATAAGAACGTTATGTGCAGGAAATAAGAGCAATGAGGTCCTTGCCTTCATGGGGCTCATCAACTAGTGGGAGAGATAAACACATGATATAATTTCAGGAGTGATTAGTGCTATAAAGCAAATAGAGCAGGGTAAGGGGATGGAGTTATGGTGGGCTTGGGGAGCTATGTTAGAGATATCCATGAAGACCTCTCTGAGGAACTGAATGAAGTGAAGAAGCAAACTATCCAGAAATATAAGGAAAGGGTGTACCTGGCTGGGGAGTACCTGGGTGGTGCAAATCATTAATGTACTCGCTGCTAACCAAAGGTTGGAGGTTCGAGTTCACCCAGAGCACCTTGGAAGAAAGGCCTGGTGATCTACTTCCACAAAAAAAACAGCCATTAAAAACCGTATGGAGCACAGTTCTATTCTGACACACATGGGGTCACCATGAGTTGGGGTTTCCATGAGTTAGGGTCGATTTGACCGCAACTGGTTTTTGGTTCCTGGCAGAGGGAACAGTAATTTCAAAGACCCTGAAGTGGGAATGAATTTGCTGTTTATACAGCAGCAAGAGGCGATATGGCTGGAGTGTGCTAATCAGGAGAGAAAGCAGTAGATGAAGTTAGAGAGGTAGGCAGGGCCTAGATCATACCAGACTTCACTGGTCCAAGAAGGGTTTGGATTTTAGTTTAGCCATTTCATACTGTTTCATTTGTTCTGACAATTTAGCAGATGAGAACACTGTGGCCTCCTCATTTATGAAACAAATACCATGACTCTGTGCACAGTTCTGCCCTGGCTAATGTAGAAGGTTTACAAAGATGAGAAAGGAATGATACTTGCCTTCAATGTCCAGGAGCCTCCCCCAGTGAGCCCAGAGAAGCAAAGGGATGTTGGCCGTGGGGGAGAACCAGACCTCCTGAGCCTCCTGTAGTTTCTTTCTCTGCTAATGGTACTACTATTCACTTTTTTGCTCAGTTAGAAAGCTCAAGGTACTGCAGATTCTTTCCTTCATTTTAAATCAGTCACCAAGTCCTACTGATTGTATATCTTAAATAAAATCTGTTGACCTGTTGCTGTTGAGTTGATTCTTACTCATAGTGACTGTATAGGACAGAGTAGGAGTGCCCCAAAGGATTTCCAAGGCTGTAAATCTTTACAGAAGCAGACTGCCACATCTTTCTCCTGCAGAGCAGCTGGTAGATCTGAACTGCCAAGCTTTTGGTTAGCAGCCGAGCACTTAACCACTGTGTCATATGTCCTGGCCTTTCCCCCTGCATTGTTGCTGCCTTAGCTAAATAATGTCATCATTTCTGGCCTGGACCACTGCAGTAGCCTCGCAATTGCTCTCCCTGCTTCTGGGCTCAACCCACCTCCAATCCAGTTTCCATACTTGTGCCTGATTAGTCTTTCTGAAACACAAGCCCCATCATATCACTCCTCTCCTTGGGCGGGGGGTGGTGGGTGGTGGGTGGAAGAACATTTAGTAACTTCATATCACTCAAAGTTTGCTAAAGTCCAAATTCCTGTAGGTCCTCCACCCTTGGTCCCAGGCTCCCTTTCTGAGTTGATATCCTGCCTCTTCAACCCAGACTGTCTTTCCCAAGACACATTGGGCGCTTGCCATTTCCTAACATACTGTGCTGTTGCACATGCTATTCCTGCTGGTTGAACTCCTGCTTATGCTACAGAACCCAGTGCAAACTACAACTCCTCCTTGACGCCTCCTGCTTTCTCTGAAGGCAGAATCAGTCACTCTCTAGACTCTTGTCCATAGTGCATATTTATATTATAACACATAATACATTGTATAGTATCCATTTATTTACTTCTGACTTCCCTACTAGACAGCAAGCCCTTGAACAGGAACAGACATCTTATTCATATTTGTATCACCAGGCACACAGTAGATGTTGTTTGTTTAATGGATAAATTTGGTGTTTCTCAAACTGATAGGGGTGTTAATAGACACAGACAATCACAGGGACAGGAAAACACGATACAAAGACAGATACACAAGGCAGACGCATCTATGAGCCCAGGAATGGCAAGGATTGCCAGCTCTTAGAAGCTGAAGTAGGAAGGATCTCCTCTTAGAGGCACGCTCCAAAGTCAGACTTCCTGCCTCCTGAACTGTGAGAAGATTAATTTATGGACTTTAATGTGACGAACTTATGATATCTTTTGTTACAGCAACACTAGGAAACTAAGGCAACCCCTAAAGAGCTCTGGGCTGATGTGACGCAGCACCGGAGAGAAAATCAGGAGTGAGACTCAGGGTAAGGGCCAGAGAGGCAATTGCCAAGCTGATAAGCGACAGTCTTGGTTCATGCAGTCAACACCTGTGTGTTGGGCACTGTGCCAGGCACTGGTTGGGCACGGCCTGACCACCCAATGAAGGCAGCCTCTGCTGTATCCTGGCCAGGGCCCCTGAGGGGGTAGGAGAGGACTTCTGTCCCATTTAGTGTGCCACACACTCCCTTTAGCACTGAAGAACTCCTCCCCTATCTCATGTATTCTGTTGGGACAGCCAATCTTAGCATCCATCCACCCCCAGTCATGGGCTGGACAAATGTCTCAGGTGTAGACAATCATGGTGTCTCACATCCTCTTCCCTGTGACTGGTTCAAGGGATGGTCAGGAGATTCAGCAGGTCCAATTAGAGTTTAAGAGACTTGATGTATGGACACTGGAAGAGAGCAGTTACTCCTCCATTTGGGCTGCGGATTGAAAGTCTTCCTTTCCTGTAAGTCATTTTTCCTGCTCTGTGCAAGATCCTACCCAAAGCAGGAGAGGACGAGGCCAATTAGCAAAGAGAAGGAAAGACAGCAGAGCCAGCAGACAGAGAGACAGAGTCACAGTGATAGAGTCTTGAAACATCACTTGAATCCCTAGATCCAGCCATTCCTGAAGCCAATTTCACCTTAGGAATTCAGCTTCGTAAAGCAACAAATTCTTTCACTTGTAACCTAAAAAGTAGCAATGGGAAATAGCCCTGTCCTTCAGAAACAGGAGACCTAGCATTTTCCATTAACTGACTAGATTCTAGGCAATTTATTTCTCTTGTATAGGAGATACATATCTTGTATAGTCTCACTTCCCACATCTGAAAAATGTGATGACAGACTGTCTAGCTCCCCAGATCTGTGATTTTATTTATTAAATAATAGATACCTGTCTGACTCCTAGGTCCATACTCTTTCTCTGAACTGATACTGCCTCTCCTTCAGTCCCCAGGGACTTGTATCCTAATTGCTCCTGACCCCAGCAGTCAGAGGCAGCTGGTGTGGTTGAGTCTATTCGAGGACAGCTGGGAATAGAAATGGACACTTGGTCTGACTCTGATCCCGGGTCTAATTACTGGTCATTTTAGGAAGACTACTCCTCTTCTCCTTCCTCTTGTTTCAGCAGAGCTTTTGAATGAAAGGAAACCAATGAGTGACTGCACTTGGAAAATTATCCTGAGAAGTTAGAAAATCCCTCCTAGCTACAATAATTAATCAATTCATGGCCAATCTTATTGCATTTATATTTCCACCCATTTCTCTATCCCAAGATTATTTTGAAGCAAATCACAGGTATCTTATCAGTTCATCTAAATTCATTTCAGCTTGTATCTTTGTTTGTACATATATAAGGACTCCTTGAAACACACGCAGACACACACCCTACAATTTTCTAAGAGCTAATAAGTCCCTGTACTTCTCAGTATGTATTTGTGGAAGGAATAAATGAAAATGTACACATTTTAATAGTTTTATAGAAAGAATATTCCTTTCCCATCTTTGCCTAAGACTCCAAAGCACTTTCCATGTCAAAATCCACATTGTCTCGAGGCAGAGAATTTCTCTTCTCACTTACTCAAGCTTAGTCTGGTCTTACCTGAGTCTTCTCCACCAAGACCTAAGCATCCTGGCTGCAGGTTGCAGGGGCTGGAGAAATGAATTCCCCTCTTCAGATAGGTCACTAAGGCCCAACTCCTGATCCACTTGCAGGATGACAGAACCTCCAGGTTGATGCTCCACCCTGTCATTTTTTTGGGCAATAAAGAGGAAAGTCTTCCAAAATGACTAAAGAAGTTTGTACAACCCATGTGCTGACAGTGCATATTTAAAAAACACCTCCAGTCAGGATTTCTCCTTTCCAAATTACCCTGCATTTCTGGGTGTGAGGGTGGAAGGTGGAGATCCCTCTGATTACACCTTTCTTTCAGCCTTTTGGTTCTGTGACTATTTCAAGGAGAACTGGAATGATAACCGCCCCCACCGCACACCTCAATGAAGACAATCCTCCCTGTTCCTCTCTCCAGAGAAGTCTTCATTGTCTAGTGAGGTTCTGGTTACCTATTGCTGTCTAATAAAAGCCCTAAATTTAGTGGCTTGAGATAACAATCATTTTATTACACTCATGATCTTTAGGAGAATTTGGGCAGGGTTCAGCAGGGCAATTCTTCCACTCCATCTGGTATTCAGCTGGTGGCTGGTTTGGTCTGGAGGGTCCAAGAAGGCTTCACTCACATATCTGGGGCCTTGGTGCACATGGGTGGACTTCTCTTCCTTTCTGCGTAGTCTTAGGACCTCTCTTCCTGGTCTCTCCAACAGAATGATAGTCAGATGTCTTCATCATGACTCAGCGCTGGAAGCAGCAGTCAAGAAATCAGACAATGCATTGCATTGGGCAAATCTGCTGCAGAAGACTTCTTTAAAGTGTTCAAAAGCAGAGGCGTCACCTTGAAGACTAAAGTGTGTCTGACCCAAGCCATGATGTTTTCAATTGCCTCATATGCATGTGAAAGCTGGACAATGAATAAAGAAGATTGAAGAAAAGTGGATGTCTTTGAATTATGGTGTTGGTGAAGAATATTGAATATACTATGGACTGCCAGAAGAATGAACAAATCTGTCTTGGAAGAAGTATAGCCAGAAAGCTCCTTAGAGGCAAGGATGACGAGACTTCCTCTCACTTACTTTGGACAAGTTATCGGGATGGACCAGTCCCTGGAGAAGGACATCATGCTTGGTAAGGTAGAGGATCAATAAAAAAGAGGAAGACCCTCAACAAGATGGATTGACGCAGTGGCTACAACAATGGGCTCAAGCATAACCATGATTTTGAGGATGTCACAGGACTGGGCAGTGTTTCGTTCTGTTGTGCATAGGGGTTGCTGTGAGCTGGAATCGACTCAACAGCACCTTACAACAACAACAACAATCCCCTATGCAAACCTCTGCTCTAAAAAACCTGTGTTTATTCCTCCTTAACCATCCTTTTGCCTTTCCCTCTCCATGCATTTCCTCATAGCATCCCCTTTTCCTAGAGTGCCCTTCACCTTCTTTCCACTTATCTAAAACACCAGGGTCCTTCTTAAGTTCTATTCTATTTGTTCTGTGAAATATTTCTTGCTCATCTCAATTGGCAATCATTTCTTCTTTCTGTGAATTTCCATAGTTCTGGTCCATTTGCTAATATGTTGGATGAAAAGAACTGCATGGTCCATGAGCCAGGAGACATAGATTATAGTCCTGGCTCTGCCATTAAATAACTATGCGGTCCTAGCTAAGTAATTTACCCTCTTTGAGTTTTATATTCTCCACCTATAAAACAAGGTAGTGACACTAGATAATTGTCTTATTAGCGTTCTTTCTGCTGCAAGTGGTAAAAATGCTACTCAAATTATCTTAAATAAAAAAAGGGAATTTATTGCATTAAGTAACTGAAAATTCCAAGGTTAGAGTCAAGGTCAGCTGGATTCAGGAGCTCACATTACATCATCAAAATCAGTCTCTCTGTCTCTTGCTCTTTTTTCCTTCAATCTTGGCTTCATTCTCAGGCAGGCTTTTACAAATCAATGCCAAAGATGCCTACCCGTAGCTCCAAATTTTCTCATTCTACCAACATGGCAACAAAAATAACTAGCTTCTTTCCTAACAATCTCAGCAAAACTCCCATTGCTGACTCTCATTAGGCTTCACTTGAAGCTTGAGCTCATCACTAAACCAGTCACAGTGCCCAGAAGAATAAATATTCTGAATTGTCTGGGTTATGTCACATGCCTACACTGAAGCTGGGGATATGGCCATCTCTGCCAATACACACTGGCTGAGAGTGAAGGGATGGTTCTCTAAAGAAAAGTCTGAGTACTGCTATCAGAGGAAAAGTCAATAGATGCCAAGAATGCAAAATAGTAGATGTCCATTACAATCCACCCCTTTGCTGTTCATCTCCCATACACGGGTCCTTCCTAAATTCAAAAATATCCTTATAAACATAATTCAGCTGTTCTATGTGCAACACTAAATTAAGTCACTTCATCCTTCAAAAAGAGACAGTTCAAAGTCTTGTCTATTTACTGCATCCACTGCAATTCCAAGGTTTCTTGATGATATGCAGTCTGTCTACCAGATTGAGAGTGGCTCTTCATGGCTTGCAGCCTTTGAATAAATGACGTATTTAACCATCCACCAGTGCACCCGATACACACTAATGGTGAAAAAACAGGACAACTGCAATTAAAACTTTCATTTGAAAAAGGGAATCAATAAATAGTGGTCCTTAGTCATTGGTGGTTCAGTGATAGAATTTTTGCCTTCCATGTGGGATACCCGAGTTCAATTCCCAACCAACGTGCCTCACTAGTCTGTCAGAGAGTCTTACTTGTTGCCATGATACTGAATAGGTTTCGGTGGAGCTTCCAGATTAAGACAGACTAGGAAGAAAGACCTGGAGATCTACTTCTGAAAATCAGCCAATGAAATCCTTATGGATCAAAATGGTCTGATCTGCAACAGATCATGGAGATGGTGCAGGACCAGGAAGAATTTTGTTCCATTGTGCACGGGGTCACCATGAGTCAAAGGCCAACTTGATGGCAACTAACAACAACAGTCCGTGGCATATACCATACCCTGCTGGAGACAGATAGCAACACTCCCTGCCCTGGCAGTAGGATGAGTTCCTTGAGTAGCCAGTCCAACTCCCCTGACATTTGTTCTCTAAAATTTCCTTGGTACCCTCCATGGACACAGATGATATGGGCACTGGGGTGAATTGCCCTTCTGGCTGATTTCCTGTTAGTGTAAGTTCTGTTGTATCAGTTAGAAATGCATCTGCAAGTAATTGAATACCTGGCTAACAGTGGCTTACGCAGGCATGAGTTTATTTTTCTCACATAATAACATATTTGAAGGTGAGCAGTCACCAGCATTAAATTAGTGACAATGAAATCAAGGGTCAATGAACTGTGATTCTGTTGTGCCTTTCCAATCAACGGGATTCTGCAGCTCCAGTCATCACGTCTGCTTTCAGGGAAGGAAGAAGGCAGAACGGCCTGCTCTGGTGCATTTTTCTCCTTTTATCATGAAATGCAAAAGCCTTCCCAGGAGCCCTCAGCAGACTTCCATTTACATCTCACTAGCCAGAATTGTGTACATGGCCACATTTAGCTGAAAGGGAAGTTGGGAAAGCAAGCATTTTGCACATTGCTGCCCCAAACAGAATTGAAATTTTATTATCAGGAAAAAAGAATGCCTGTCCCAAGAGGTCTAAAAATTGCCTTAAAAGTTGGGGGAGGAGGGAGAAGTAGAATGGTTTTTCAAAGGAAAATTAGGAATCAATTAACTACAAAAGAAGAGAAGGGACACTATGTAGGGAAAAACAGATTGCTATTGCAATCTCAAATAGACTGTTTCTGGCTCTAACAATCCATGGTTCTAGGGCAAAGAAGGAGCCCTGCTAGAGCAGTGGTTAATAGCTTGGCTGTTAACCAAAAGGTCAAGTTCAAATCCATCAGCTCCTCCTTGGAAACCCTATGGGGCAGTTCTACTCTGTCTTTAGGGTCGCTGTGAATCGGAATCGACATAATGGCAATGAATTTGTTTGTTTTTTTTTTTAGGGCAAAGAAAAATTTGTTCCTGGGCCTAAATAATACAAAATAATGATGATGAGGAGGAGGAGAAGGAGGATGATAAGGCCTCAGAAGAGTTTTGAAAAGTGAAGGCAAAGGCAACTTATTTTTAAAGCAACATCTTACTGAGATAACAGACAAGGACAATTTATGATTTTATCAGCAATTTCAGAAAAGACGAAAAAGAAGACTTTCAGGATGCTGACATGGGCCTTGTCATCTCTAGCATAAGCTGATATTTCTCATGGAGGTGCCAGGAATCAGGCCACCATTACGGGCCCCTTCCGTCATCCTGAGCATTGGAGTGTGCTGGGGTTTGCTTTCTGATTTATGTCACCTTTGAGGCTAAATGACCCAGAGCCTCTGCTGCCCCTCTCCCCCACAGTTAATACTCCTGGGTCTAGGGATAAGAAGGCTTAGGAGAGATTTTTAGATGAGTCACTGGGAGCAAAGTTTCATTATTTTCAGGCTGGATTAGTCAGCTCCTCCAATGTGAGTCTAAGGGCCCACTTACAGCCCCCAGCCAGAAGTTCCTGAGTACCAATCCTGGGGGTACTTCTGGTGGGTGGGGTCCAGCAGAATGGGTGGCAGCACAAAGTGGGTTGCAATTCTAGGGCAGAGGAACATTTGAGGGACTGGAACAGAGATGCTGCTGTTCCGAGCATGCCCCAAGGGAATGAGGCTAATAGAATAGACATCCTCATTGGAAACTGATTTAATTTTTGCAGCAATGGCTAAAATAGGTTCCCCTCTTCTCCTTTCTCACCATCCCTACCCTCATCTAACCTGAAATAATAATAGAAGTGATTCGAAGCTGGTCTGCTATGCAAAAGAGAATGAACGTGCTCAACAACGATGACCAATCCTGTAGCAGAGCACGTGGAGACGTCTTTGACTGTTGGCTCAACTAAAAAAAGAACACATCAAGCAGGAGAGTGTCACTCAGGCAGTTCCTAGATCCCAGTGCCCTTTAAATTCATCATCCTACAGGGAGAAAGTAGAAATCCATTTTAGGATTCATACTCAGAATGTTAATCTGTTTTCTATTTTTACCTTGAGAAGAAGAGATGAGACCCTGAAAACTAAAAGGAGCCATTATCTTTGCTAAAGTAATTTCAGCTCTGGAAGAGAGAGTCCAATTTAGCTTTTTAGATTTTTTTTTTAATACCTTGAAAATTAGAGCAAGTGATGACAAGAAGAGTAGGGAAGCTGAGGAAATGGATCTTGTGGGTTCCAGGAAGTAGGGCTAGATGTACTGATGGGGCTCCCTTAAACCACACGTCACTACTGCCCCCACCCCATCACCAGTCTGGACTACTGAATATCCTTCTAACTTAATTCCCTGCTTTCCATCTTTCTTCTCTTTAATCCACCCTCTACCATTCTGTTTGCATTCTTTTTCTATACACCCTTCCTCATCACACCATTCCAGCTTAGACAGCACACTTGCCTCCACACTGTCTTCAGAAACAAATGCAAATTCTGCAGCAATGATGCACAAGGCCTTCCGGTCTATCTCCTGGCTCCAGCCTGCCTTTCCAGGGCAGCTCTGCTCTTTGCATCCAGTGCCTGTTGCCTAGCACAGCACCTGTCACTCGTTTGGTTATATTTGTCCAGCAAATGTCAACTAACATAGCAATGCTTTCATTGTCCCCTGCATATGACGTGTGTTTCATCTCTCCAAGTCTTCGTACATTCAAGTTATACGCTTTGCTGGAAATAGCCTTTTAATCCCATCCTGTCTGGGAACTAGTATTTATTCGTAAGTCTCCACCTCAAATGTCACCCCTTTTCCATAACTTCCCCTGACACTCCCTTGACCTACCCACTCACCTCCAGGCAGAATTATTTTGGGCTACCATCCCATTTTATGTGTTCCTCTGTTGTAGCAACTCCTGCACTATATTTTTATGCAGTCTGATATGCTATAAAAAGATAAATGGATTCCAAGGAAAACTCACTTTATCAAAATTGAATTATAAATCCAATTGATTCAGTGGAAGATAAAAGCGAGTTAGGTGAGGGTGTTTCATGCGGACAATAACAAAGTAAGTTTTCTTGTAAGAATTTTCAATAATGAATGTAACCATAAGAGTATTTAGTGATTGCAAGGTAAAATATCAAACTGCTTGACTATGAAAGACAAAAATGAACACAAATATCTCATTTGTCCCCAAAGCCACAAACCCATGAGCCTCTCTGATATGGATTCAATTGTATCCTCCCCAAAAGATATGTTGAAGCCCTAACCCCTGTACTCGTGAATGTGACCTTGTTTGGGGAAATAGGATTTTTCTTTGCAGATGTTATCAGTTAACAATGTCATACCAGAGTCAGGTGGGGCCTAATCCCTTCTGAGTGGTGTCTTATAAAAAGGGAGTCACACGGAGGAAAGACAGAGGCCATATGATGACAGAGGTAGATGCATCTATAAACAGCAGAGAACACAAAAGATTGCCAGCACCCACCAGATACTTGGAGGGCGGCATGAAACTATTCCTCTCTTAAAGTCCTCAGAAGGAATTGACATGGCCGATACCCTGCTTTGGACTTCCAGCCTGCAGACCTGTATGAAAATAAATTTCTATTCCTTAAAACCACCCGCTTTGGGGTAATTTCTTATGGCAGCCCTAGAAAACGAAGATACTCTCCAAACCTCAGTTACCTTTGGCCTCTTGATCTTGTAACTTTTCTGGTGTCACAGTTCATAACATACAGTAAATAAGCATGAACAGGTGTACAAAAGAAGTGACACTCACACTGCTTTGTGCCCTAGTGCTTTGTGCCCAGTAGCTGTCTCCCTGCTCATTAGAGACTAATCCCCAGTAACAAGTCTGTTGTCACCAATAGCCACCAGGGTAATGCAAATCATGTCTTTTAATTCACTGATCTTATGGCTAATATCCAATTTATTATGAAAACTCTCTCTGTAGGAGAAAGACCTCTATTAATGTATTACCTCCCTTCAAGAGAACTTTGAAAGAGACAATAATGTGGCTTTCCCTCATTTTCTAGACCCTTCCAATTTTTAACCCAGTCTGTCTCCCCTGCCAGGCTTCCCTATAACTACCCCTAATCAGTCAATTAATCAAAAAACTGAAAATACTGTGTTAGTGAATGTTTACAGGTCTGAGTTCTTATCTATATTTCTCTGTGCTTCAGTAGTCTCTTATTCAACATTGGGGATTTAGTGCGGAATATATTGAGTAAAATCTCATATCCTGTGTCTTCTCCAGAGCCAATCTCTAGGCATTTTTGTCTGTCCACTCCATCCCTTGAGGGACTAGGACTGTCAATTCTGCGGCCCAGTTTGATGTTGTTTGCGTGTATCTATTCCCACTCCCAAATCCCTTGTTAATTAGAAGCTCTTTGAGGGGAGTGATCAAAATACATAGTCTGACAAATGTGGAGACAACAGAATGCAGCATTTAAATTAGGTCTGGTCCAAGAAATTCACAACAAATGTTAGTTACTGCTGTAGGTGTCCAATCTAAGTTAGCTAAGCAGCCGTTCACTCTTTCAGCCTTGACCCCATGGATGGCATTTACATGGGTGTCTTAGTCATCTAGTGCTGCTCCAACAGAAATACCACAAGTGGATGGCTTAACAAAGAGAAATTTATTCTCTCACAGTCTAGTAGGCCAAAAGTCCAAATTCAGGGCTTCAGATCCAGGGAAAGGCTTTCTCTGTCAGCTCTGGAGGAAGGTCCTTGTCATCAGCCTTCCCTTGGTCTGGGAGCGCCTCAGCACAGGAACCTCCCGTCCAAAGGATGCGCTCTGCTCCCGGCACTGCTTTCTTGGTGGTATGAGGTCCTCCACTCTCCACTTGCTTCCCTTTCCTTTTATCTCTTCCAAGAGATAAAGGGTGGTGCAGGCCACACCCCAGGGAAACTCCTTTACATTAGATCAGGGATGTGACCTCGGCTAGGGTGGTGTTACAATCCCACCCTAATCCTCTTCAATGTAAAATTACAATCACAAAATGGAGGACAACCACAAAACACTGGGAATCATGGCCTAGCTAAATTGATACACACATTTTGGGGAGGGACACAATTCAATCCATGACAACGGTTAAGGGCTGACTTAGTGCCCCCACATCATTCCCAGCCTTGCTTGCTTCTGGTAACCATTGATGAGTCCAATTTCCCTTAGCCACTTGGAAAAGAGGCAAATTATAGGGAACAAATGTCCCCTCCATCAGCAGCAGAGACACCCGCCTAATGAATCAGCAGTTATACAGATGGTGAGATAGAGAAGCCAGGCAGGAAGGATCTGGAGTCTGCTGGTCCTGATAAACAATCAGTGCCGGAGCATCTCTCCCCCCTAATCCTGCTGGGCTGGACCACGGGGCTTTGCACACAAATGTAGGTCATTTAAAATGCTGCCATGGAACTGCCGTTTCTTATTGCCAGGACACTGGGAAACCTATAGTGACTCTGAGAAATGATTTCCAAGCTGGTGCTTCTCACTTAAAACGCAGAAACCAGGTTTTTAAAGCTACATTCCACACTCAGTGCCATGATTAGTCCTCAAGTTGTCCAAATAGCAACTGTGTGTGTGCGTGTGTGTGTGCGTGTGTGTGCGTGTGTGTGGTTGTAGAGGGGAAGGAAAGACAATGTAGGGGCCCTGTTTTTGAAGTCAGTAGTTAAAATTTTACTCTTTTCTCTTAAAGGTATTTAAAAACATTCTTATCCTCCAGAAGAAAAAAAAAACAACCTGTTGCCATGAGTTGATTTCTGACTAATGGCGACTCCACGTGTTACAGAGTAGAGCTGCTCCATTGGGCTTTGTTGGCAGTAATGTTTACCAAAGGAGCCCTGGTGGCACAATTGTTAAGTGCTTGGCTGCTAACCAAAAAGTTGGCGGTTCGAACCCTCCAGCCGCTCTGTGGGAGAAAAGAACTGGAGATCTGCTCCTGTAAAGATTACAGCCTTAGAAATCCTATGAGGCAGTTCTACTTTGTCACATGGGGTCACTATGAGTGGAATCGACTCAGTGGCACACAACAACAATCTGTACCGAAACAGATGGCCAGGCCTTTCTTCCCTGGTGCTGCTGGGTGGGTTCGAATTGCCAAACTTTAGGTTAGTAGACAAGTAAAAACTGTTGGCACTACTCAGAAAAAAACCCCAAACCCATTGCCATCAAGTCAATTCCAACTCATCACAACCCAATAGGACAGAGTAGAACTGCCCCATGGGGTTTCCAAGGAGCAGTTGGGGGATTCAAACTGCTGACCTTTTGGTTAGCAGCCCAGCTCTTAACCACTGTGCCATCAGGGATCCCTTAAAAACATTATACTCACGTATAAAAAGAACCAAAATGTCGTCATTTATGCCAAGATCTGTAGAAGCATTTAACTTTTTATTTGGCTGAGAAAGAAAAATATCTGTTCTTCTGATTGAATTTACCATTTTGCAAAAGTGCCTCATGAAATTTAATCACTATCATGCTGGGATTTATTACTTCTCATTAAAGCTTCCTTTGAAGATGAGTGGAAAGACCTAGGGTTGAGAGGAAAGAAAGATTCTTTCTAAAGCACTATAAGACTTAATTTGGACTTCATTAAATCTCATTAGTTCACTAATACAGAATTTACGAC
Organism: Dugong dugon; assembly: GCA_030035585.1. NCBI lineage: Eukaryota > Metazoa > Chordata > Mammalia > Sirenia > Dugongidae > Dugong > Dugong dugon. The sequence goes on along the minus strand of CM057472.1, from coordinate 98,315,707 downwards.
ACTTTGGACAGAAAGTAGGCTGGTATTTATCTTGGTTTAATCTAAGAAAAAGTGGTTTTTCTCGGCAGGTGAATGATATAAATAAGGCCTTATGGGAAGATTCTATATACTTGATAGAATAAATATTCACTAGGCAATTTCTTTTACACATAAGTGCTAATTTCAAAAATTTTAATATTTTCATTAAAGAAGATTAATGGAGGCTACCACTTAGTGATACTTTTCTACTTTGCTTAATATCCCTGTTGCTTTTTTTGTTTATATTCTAGCCCCTTCCATAAAGAGCTTGCGCCTACAACAAACAGAGGTAAAACAGGTAAAATTAACTGTTTATCTGATCACCACATCACATAAAAATGCTGGGACATATTTTCACCAAATTCAGAGTATATTTTTGGGGTAGTCTGTGCTAAATCTGAAATTCATTTTCAAGTGCTCTGGGAAGCACTGCAAATAGAGAGTGTAGTAAATTTATTAGAAAACCCAAAATAACAGTGACTTCAACAAAGTAAAAGTTTAGTTCTGGCTCCCCTAAGAGAAATCTGAGGCCAGCCAGGCCACAGCTGTCAAAGTGACTTCCAGGGACCCATCTTTTTGTTTTGTCACACTAGTGCTGGTTTCCATCCAACCTTTGGGACACCTCATGGTCCAAGGCAGCTGCCAGTGTGCCATTGATACTATCCAGTCAACAGGAAGGATGAAGAGAGGAAAGACAAAAGAGTCCTCCCTAAACTAGGTCAGTGCACTCCTGGAAATATCGCACAGAACTGTCACTTACAGCTCATTGGCCAAACCTTAATCACATGGCCACCCCTCACCAAAAGGGAGGTTTCATTAATAAGGAAGAAGAGGAGAATGGACATGGGATGAACCAAGTAGTCCCTACTATAGATAGGCAGTCATCCTCCTGAGCAGCTGCAACTGTGGTGTAATCAAAGGGATAGAACTAGAAAATTAGGAGCAAGGAAAGTAAAAGAATTTGTGCATTTGCTATGATTAAATAAAAGATTTAATACTGAGCTTCTTGGTAGCCAGGACAAAAAGGAAAAAATAATTTTACTAAAGAAGCAAATACATCAGTTCCTCAATACAGCAAAGTTTATCCCAGAATTAAATTCTACATTTCTCTCACTGGGACCACATATAAACATAATAGCCACATGTTCTGAATTTTTAAATTGCTCCCATTATTAAATATTCTATCCCATTGTTCTCTATACATAAACTTACCCAGCATGTCCAATTTCTGTTTTAGAAAACATGGTCCCCATGGGTATTGGAGAGAGTGAAAGGCATAACTGAATATTCTTGATAAGTTTTGCAGTGAGGGCAAAAAGCAGCTCTGTGGGAATCAGTAGAAGGGATGAATCAGAATTGTCATTGTGGTGTCATCCATGTCAGGCCTTTGTTTGTTTTATAGGCCCTGAGGCCTTGTTAGTGCCAGAAGCGATCAAGTCCTGGAAGACTAAGTTAACCGAAATGCATGTGAGATGGAGACAAGCACCAACAGTAAGTAAGGTCACTGTTACAAAGACCACCTGTGCCTCCGTTGGCACCGTCTCTGTGTGCTCTCCCTCTTGTTAAGATACTTGGGAAGCCAAATCATCCAAAGCCAGCTTTGGATTTTTCATGAGAAATCTCTGTCACAGGGGTGAGAATGACTCAAAAACCTTTTGATTAGTTTATTTTCCTCTGTAGGAAGATCGACTCAGAAGTCCAAAGATTGCTTGGAAAGCAAGGAATTAGGAGGAGTTAACCCTTTTGTGACTCATGGAACATATGGTATCCCACCCACTTTTTATGCCTCCGGAGTTCTTTGGGGGTACACTTTTCCCACCGAAAGTATTTGCTTGTGTATCAGTGAAAGATGAAAGAAACATTCACTGAAGCAAAATAGCTGGGGTATTAGGCAAAACCAGAGGAGTTGCATGTACCCAACTGGAAGATGCCCCACAATAAATCCTGCTACCCAAGACTGGTGGGCCAGACGGGCTCCTGCAAATTGTGTACTTTCATATAATATTTCTCAAAATCTGTATTACCAACCAAAAATTTAAACACACTCGTTGATTCAGCATGCATTCCACTATTGAAAACACATGGTATCAACAAAAAATTTAAAGCAGAAAGTAATTGGGTCTTGAAAAGGTTAAATGATAACCTAACAATGGCATCAAACTAAGACCAGCTTCTACCACATCTCATAGATGGGATAGTTTTACCTAGAGATTGGAAATCATAGAAATCTTTTATATAACAATAATAATGATAAATATTATTACTCTCATTTTACAGCTGTTGTTGTTAGCGGTCATCATGTCGGTCCCAACTCCTAGTGACCCCATGGACAACAGAACGAAATGCTGCCCGGTCCTGCACCATCCTCACAATTGTTGTTATGTTTGAGCCCATTGCTGACCCTCTACAGCTGAGGAAATGGAAACTCAGAGAGATCGGGTTTTGATGCAAAAGACTTAAAGAGCTACTTTTATGCTAGACAAAATGGGTGTGGATATGAATGTAAAGGGTAGCACATACTCTTCGGAGAATGAGCCTAGAGCCTATGAGCCTTAAAAATCGGACATACTCAGCCTCACCCAACTGTCTAAGTGTGTCTGCCTACAAAGTTCTAGCATTCTGTTACTACTACAATATAGGAGAGTGCAATACAAAGGGAATGTCTTGTTAACCAGAGCCCTCTGGTGCCCAGATTGACTCCCTCCCAGGACTGCCTCCTCTTTGGAAGGACTGGACAGGGAAAGCATTGAGAAGCACATCACTGGTGAGCAGCTCTCTGAATAACGGGCTTGCGAGCTAGAATCTGGGTCTGCTTTATTGTTGTTGTTAGCTGCGTTGTCATCCCTTGACTCATGGTCCTACGTCATCTCCATGATTGACTGTGGATCGAATTGTTGTGTTCCACAGGGTTTTCATGGACTGATGTTCTGGAAGTAGATCACCAGATCTTTCTTCCTAGTCTGTCTTAGTCTAGAAGCTCTGCTGAAATCTGTTCAGCATCACAGGAATGCACAAGCCTCCACAGATGGATGGGTGGTGGCTGCACATCAGGTGCATTGGCTGGGAATCTAACCCAGGTCTCCCACATGGAAGGCAAGAATTCTACCACTGAACCAACACTGCCTCTCTCCTTCATTAGCCTCCCATTACTATGACTTTCGCAATACTGGATGATGCTCTCGGGGGCCAAGTCATACTCAGATGGGTCTGTGACTGTGTTGCTTAACAAGAACCAGCGACTGATTAGCAGCTTCCTCAGAGCACCAGATGTAGAGGAGCATCCTAACAGCCACCATGTCCCAGACTTTGTGCTACATCCTGCGGATATAGAGACAATGCAGCTGTGCTTCTTCTGCCAAGGTTCTAGGAGAAGACAAGCCAGTGATGAAATAAGTGTGCCTGGTAAGATACATTGCAATAATAGAAGTTCATATAAGGAACCCTGGTGGTGCAATGGTTACGCACTTGGCTGCTAACAGAAAGGCTGGCGGTTCCAACCCACCCAGCTGCTCCATGGGAGAAAGACCACTTGATTTGCTCCTGTAAAGATTACAGCCTTGGAAACCCTGTGGGGCAGTTCTACTCTGTCACATGCTATGAGCTGAAAATCAACTTAACGGCACTCAACCACAACATCAACAACATTATGAAGCACCACGGAGAAGGGAATGATACATTTCCAGCAGAGGCAGAACTCAGGGATGCTTTACCAGAGGAAATACTGAGCTCTTTACCCAAGATTATATAGCAAGTAGGAAGAGCAGCTGGAATGGGACCTCCAGTCTGTCTGACTCCAAAAAAAAAAAAAAAAAAATCCCCATGTTCTTTCCACTCCTTGTTACTCTATCCAACTATGCTGGATCTTTGTAGACATTCGTGCAAGGGCAAAATTAATGAGGTACAAGTGTGCAGCCCAGGTGGTCTGACCTGGTCTAAAAGAGAACTTAGAATGCCTTGAGCGGTGGGTATACCATTTGTCTGAGTCAACCTTTCCAAAAAATACCACATGTCTTGGCTGGGCTGCTGAAGATGGGAGACAGAACAACAAAGTATCCAGGACTGTTCTTTCAGCAGATATCCTAGGGTGCTGATTTGCTGCCTCCCTGACTGGACAAAGCAGACAGCCAGGTAGTCCTATCCTGTTTATTTATTTTTAAAAAGTATTTTAATGGCCTGTTTTTTTCTAACATCTTAATTGATTAACTTTTTAGTAGTTTAAACTGACTTCTCTCAATTAATCTAATTAGTAAGATAAATTTGCATGCTATCGAGCATACTGTTTAGGATAAGGACAGTATCATCTGCAAACTCCACCAGGTCTAGCCCAGTAAGTGGGCAGTAAAATTTCATTGAATCAAATTGAGGTCTATTCAGCATCCCTGCACAACATTGAAAACCAGTGAGAATTCAAATCGAGTTAATCACATCATAAATTCAAAGCAGTAAAGCTTGTAGATTCTATAATTTCGTGAGCCATTATTACCTGAATGAAGGATTGCTTTATATAATATTCTAATTTTGTTTTAGGTCACTGAAAATAAGAGGTTCTACATGATAATACAGTTAGCACTATGACCTTTCATGAAAAGGCTACGTTTCCTAAAGGAGTAGACCACATTTACAGCTTGCTGTGAGCTAAGAGACGTGGGTCAGGATCACTTTGTTTTAATAATATCTTTCTTTTTCCTGATGTGTCCTTGTGTTGCCTTCTCCTCTTTCACAAGCAGCCAGGCTCTCAGGAAGGCTGTGACAGCAACCCAAGAGCCTCCTCCTGCCTTTGGTTTCTGAAAGCCTGAAGCCCTAGGGGGTGTCGGAGAGGACTCAGCCAAATGTTGGGAAGAAGGGAGGCTTTCCCTGAAGACCAAGCACACCAAGTGCCCTGGACTGTGGGAAGGGAAAACTGAGGGGAAGTGGTGCAGTATAGACACCAGAGGGTTTCAAAACAAGGGTCCTAGCACTCTGCTTCCTAGATAGAGCCAGCAAGACCCCAGCGAGCAGAGGGCTGGTTTGTGAGACTAGGCAGGCATCTTACTGTGACCCTGGAGCAGTGAGGAGAAAGTCCTGATCTGCAGGACCTCTGTAGACAAGCACAAGGGGCTTTTGTGGCAACCTGCATGGACTGGCCATTGTTCCACCTCTCAGTAAATCTCCATACACTGTCTTTCGACAAGGTTGGAGCGGCAGTTAAAGTGTTAGTTTGTACTAAAACATTTCTTTGTTTGTTTGACTGATTGATTGTGGGGGGTTGGCTAAGCATATAAAGTCAAATTCACCAAAGTTAATCATGTGTATGATGCAGCTCCCCAGACTACCCAAAGCTGAGAGGGGTGTGACAGCACTCATACTCTTGGCTGATGGACACTGTCTGAAGATAATTCGGCAAATCTTATCACAAGCTTCATATGCAGATCCTTGGACCCTATACCTGTACGTCTACAAATTTAGATTAAGAAATTATTAATTATGTACTAAGTACTAAATCAAAAAATTAGCAATAAGAACGTTCAGCGATGCATTGTTTATATGTTCAGTAAAGCAGTTGCCATCAAGATGATTCTGATTCATTGCCACCCCATATGTGGCAGAGTAGAACTGTACTCCATAGGGTTTTCAATGGCTAATTTTTTAGAAGTAGATTGCCAGGCCTTTCTTCCAAGGCACCTCTGGGTGAACTCAAACCTCCACCTTTTCATTTAGCAGCCAAATGCATTAACCATTTGCATCACACAGGGACTCCTTGTTTATACTAGAAAAATATAATAGGAAACTGCCATACTGTCCAATATCAGGGTTAAACCAATCATGGGAAGGTGAAAGCTCTCTTAACTGACCAAAACTGAACTGACCTTCTTTGCCTCCATAAATCACGCTGAAGGAGGCTGTGGCACCACTGGCAGGCCAGTGGGCTCTGCAGATGAGAACATTCCACACCTCTCCTCCCACCAGCTGAGGGGGGTGTTTAGTAAGAGTTCATTGAAATTGTCTCCACACTCGTTTATGGCAGTTGTACTATTATCTGAACTGATGAACTATGGGTGCAGAGAGAATGAGTTGTTTCTATGAAAACTAAGTTGAATGCCTAGAAGGACTTGATAAACGGTGAGTTGCTTTCCCCAAAAAAGAAAAAAATGCCTTGCAGTAAAATATAAGTGAGACAACATAAACGAGTGGGAAAAAAATTATGAGGACTTCACACCAGGATTGTTTTGCTGGCTGTATTCTCACTCCATTTTAAAGAAACAGAAACTCAAAATACAGATGATGCATCATGAGTGTGGTTTAGGCAAGACACAGGGCTAGAACTCTAACCAGCCCACTCTTGAAGAAAAGTCCTGGGTTCTATGCCAAACATTGGTGAATGAATATATACCAAATGTCCAACGGCAATGGGTTTGTTTTTGTTTTTTTTGGGGGGGGTCATGGATTGAATTGTGTCTCTGTCAAATGTGTGTCATCTTGCCTAGGCCACGATTCCCAGTATTGTGTGGTTGTCCACCATTCTGTGATATGATATGATTATCCTATTGTTGTATATCCTAACCTCTGTGATGTTAATGAGGCAGGATTAGAGGCAGTTATGTTAATGAGGCAGGACTCAATCTACAGGATTAGGTTGTATCTTGAGTCAATCTCTTTTGAGATATAAAACAGAGAAGCAAGCAGAGAAACAGAGGGACCTCATGCCACCAAGAAAGTAGCACCAGGAGCAGAGTATGTCTTTTGGACCTGGGGTCCCTGCGCTGAGAAGCTCCCAGAAGAGGAGAAGATTGATGACAAGGACCTTCCCCCAGAGCCGACAGAGAGAGAAAGACTTTCCCTGGAGCTGGCACTCTGAATTTGGACTTCTAGCCTCCGAAACAGTGAAAGAATAAACTTCTGTTTGTTGAAGCCATCCATTTTTGGGATTTCTGTTATAGCAGCACTAGATAACTAAGACACCAAATGTTTTAGGCTGGATTCTCTAGAGGAGCAAAACCAGTGGATCATATATAAATACATATAGAGAGATTTGTCTCAAGGAAATGGCTCGCAGTTGTGGAGGCTGACAAGTCCCAAATCCGTGGGTCAGGTGTCAGGCTGGAGGCTTCTCCTGTTCACATGGTTGCAGGGGCTGATGAACTCAAAATCAGCAGGTCAGGTGGAAGACTGCTGGCTCATACCCCAAGAACTAGAGGTCAGAGGATGACAAGTCAGATGCAGGATCCAGAACAAGTAAGGGAGCTTTGCCAGAAATGTCTGTATATATATTGGATGCAGGCCACATCCCTGAGGAAACTTCCCTTACAACTGATTGGCCAACCACATCAGATCACATCATGGAAGTGATTATATTACATTATGGAAAAGCAATCCGTCCGTATATATATACAGTATATGTGTGGTTCAGTTGTAGAATCCTTGTGGTCCATGCAGGAAAGCTGGGTTCAGTTCTTGGCAATGCACAGCTATGCACAGCTACCACCCATCTGTCAGTGGAGGTTTGTGTGTTGCTATGATGTTGAATAGATTCAGTGGAGCTTCAAGACTAAGAAGGACTGGGAAGAAAGGCCTGGAGATCTACCTCCAAGAAGTAGGATGCCACTTAGCATTTGGATAAGGACCCACCCTGCTCTGGTATGACTTCCTTAACTGATAACATCTGCAAAGAAAAAGTTCATTTCCCCAAATAAGGTCACATTCACTGATGCAGGGGTTAGGACTTCAACATGTCTTTTTAGAGGACTTCAATCCATAATGTCATCTTTCTTACCTCTTAGGACAGTCCTTTGTAAAAACAAAAACCAAACCTTTTTCCATCAAGTTGATTCTGACTCATAGCAACCCTATAGGACAGAGCAGAACTGCTCCATAGGGTTTCCAAGGCTATAATCTTTACGGAAGCGACTGCCACAGCTTTCTCCTGCAGAGCAGCTGGTGGGTTTGAACCACCAACTTTTCAGTTAGCAGTCGAGTGCTTAACCACTGCACCACCAGGGCTCCTTAGCCCTATTAAAAAACCAAACCTGTTGCCATCAAGTCGATTCCGACTCAGAGTGACACTAAAGGACAGAGTAGAACTGCCCCATAGGGTTTCCAAGGAGCAGCTGCTGGATTTGAACTGCTGACCTTAACCACTGCACCATCAGGGCTTCTTAGCCCTATATAAGGGAGGTCATTAATGTCCACACTTTACAGACGAGAAAGCAGAGGTTCAGCAGCTGGTGCTAAAGTCACCAAGTTAGAAAGAACCCAACATGAGTATCCAGTGGGGCTCTGTCAGTATTCAGAGTCCATTTCTCTCTGAGAGCCGTTCCTCTGAGGTTCATCCTTGGCCCTTTGCTTTTTTCCACATGAAAGTCAAATGCTTTGTTCAGCTACTGACCTGGCAACCTTCCCTGTGCTCCTAGCAGGTCTGCTGGCCTCACATTCCCTCTCACAGCAAGTGGAGAGGTGGCCTCTCAGCTGAGAGAATGCTTGTCAGCAGTCGAAGGTCGACCTCCAGGACAAGGTCAAAAGGACTCTGGATCCATCCACAAAGGTACACCAGCGTTTACAGAGCACTCCAGGCATGTCTCGCTCCCTGGTTTCTGTGCTGTAAATCAGCATCAGCATTTCTAAGACCTGCTGACCCCTGCCCTCAAAGAACTCACCTATAAAAACAGCTGATAGCATAAGGCAGCTTGTGCAGTGTGAGCAGGGGAGACCATTTATTCAATCACCTACTCATCAGTCAACATCGGTCTTTTGAGTCTCTAGTTCAGGAGTCAGCACACTTTTTCTGTAAAGAACCAGATAATAAATATTTTCTGCTTTGCGGGCCAGATAGTCTCTGTTGCAACTACTCAGCTCTGCCACAGTAGGGCTAACACAGCCTCAAACAATACGTAAATAAATGAGTGTGGCTGTGTTCCAATAAAACTTCATTTATGGGTACTTGTTAAGAACTGGATTGTGTCCCCTTCAAAATATGTGTTGAAATCCTAACCCCTGTATCTGTGAATGTGATCCTGTTTGGAAAAAGCATTTTTTTTTTGTCATGTTAATAAGGTCATACTAGAGCAGGGTGGGTCCTAAGCCTAATCACTTCTGAGTTATAAAAAGAGCAGAATAGACACAGAGACACACACAGTGGGGATACAGACAGACACACAGATAGATACCACATATGGGTAGCTTTAAAGAACAGAAATTAATTTCCTCCCGGTTCAGGAGGCTAAAAGCCTGAATTCTGGGCGTGGCTCCAGGGGGAGATCCTTCCTTGTCTATTTCAACTGTCTTCCGTGTGTGTGTGTGTGTGTGTGTGTGTGTGTGTGTGTGTGTGTGTCTGTGTCTGTCTTATCTGCTCTTTTTATAACTCACAAGTGTCTAGATCTAGAGCTCACCCTACTCAGGTATGATCTAATTAATATAACATAGAAAACCCTATTTCCAAACAGGATGATATCCACGCATGCGTAAGCCAAAAATTCAAACCTGCTGCCTTGGAGTCAGTTCCCATTTATGGTGACCCCTGTGTTACAGAGTGGAACTGCTCCACAGGGTTTTCTTGAACGTAATTTTTACTGAAGGAGCCCTAGTGGCCCAGTAGTTAAGAGCTCAACTGCTAACTGAAAGGTGGGCGATTTAAACCCACCAGCAGATCTTTTGGAAGCTGGCCTTCCTTCCATGGCGCTCCTAGGTGAATTCTTCCTGCCAACCTTTAGGTTATTAGACTGGAACAACCATTTGCATCACTCAGGGACCTCCACAAAGCTATAGGGGTTAGGATTCCAACACATGTTTAAAGGGGAACAATTCAATCCACTGTTGTTGTTAGGTGCCGTCGAGTCAGCTCTGACTCATAGCGGCCCTGTGTACGAAACATTGCCCAGTCCTGCACCATCCTCACAATCATTGTTATGCTTGAGCCCATTGTTGCAGCCACTGTGTCAATCCATCTCGTTGAGAGTCTTCCTCTTTTTCACTGACCCTCTACTTTACCAAGCATGATGTCCTTCTCCAGGGACTGATCCCTCCTGATAACATGTCCAAAGTACGTGAGACGCAGTCTCGCCATCCTTGCTTATAAGGAGCATTCTGGTTGTACTTCTTTTGGCAGTCCATAGTACATTCAATATTCTTCATCAACACCATAATTCAAAGGCGTCAATTCTTCTTCAGTCTTCCCTATTCATTGTCCAGCTTGCACACGCATCTGAGGCGATTGAAAACACCATGGGTTGGGTCAGGCACACCTTAGTCTTCAGGGTGACGTCTTTGCTTTTTAACACTTGACAAAGGTCTTTTGCAGCAGATTTGCCCACTGCAATTTCTCCTTTGATTTCTTGACTGCTGCTCCCATGGGTGTAGATTGCGGATCCAAGTAAAATGAAATCCTTGACAACTTCAATATTTTCTCTGTTTATCATGATGTTGCTTATTGGTCCAGAGGATTTTTGTTTTCTTTATGTTGCAGTGCAATCCATACTGAAGGCTGTGGTCTTTGATCTTTATCAGTAAGTGCTTCAAGTCCTCTTCACTTTCAGCGAGCAAGACTGTGTCACCTGCATATCACAAGTTGTTAATGAGTCTTCCTCCAATCCTGATGCTGCGTTCTTCTTCATGTAGTGCAGCTTCTCAGATTATTTGCTCAAAATAGATTTATAAAAATTTTATACTCCAGTTTGTCTCATTCCACTAAAATGGCATATGCCACTTTTACATTCAATCACTGATATTATAATCACATTTAAAAAGAATGAACATCATGGATAGCTAAGACACACACACACGTAAATATATACATGTATATATATAACTCACATATCCCATTCGAATGTGTGAGTAAGCAGAGGGGACACCACAGATTATCAGTGTTTAGGGGCTTCACGTTCCTTAATCTGGCCCTGTCTGTGATGACAACGGTGCAGAGCTTGGGAGGGCACTTCTGGGAACCCCCAGCTCTGTTCTGCTCCATGCCACAAAAATGAGGAGGAAGCGATGAGGAGACTTTCCTGAATAAAGCCAGGCAAGCAGACTGGTCCTCTAGACAGCTGCTGGAGGTGGCCTGGTCACGGGCTCAGTGGGTCGCATCCAGTGGGTCCTCTCTCCTCCCTCCACTTCTTCCTTGGCAGGAGGGGAGTCTATGGCCATGGCCAGGGCACACCCAGCAGTGCAGTCATACCCAAAGGTCTTCAGCCCTCCAATGCAAGTGCCACCCCCTCCTAGATTTCTACCAGTTTGGTGCTCTCCTCTCTGAGTTACTCTGTGTTCCAACATGTATGTTTAATTTAGCAATCAATGTATAGCTTATTTTCCTAGTATGGTTTTCTGTTTCGTATCTGATTATTTCACACATCCTTTGAGAATGGAGCTTACATTTTAGAAGAGGAGACAGTAAACTACTAACAAGCAGATTAAAAATATCACAGATTGTGGTGATACGAAAGGAAGGACAGGGTGTAGTCATAGAGAGGAAACAAAACATTATCTTGACGTTTATCGTCAATTCCATGCTTTAATGTTTTTCTGCCTTGTGTGGTTCTCTGCTTTTTGCCTGATTATGTCCCATTTTTAGCCTGGTCTGTCTGAAAGACTATGAGAATCTCAAGGGCAAAGACTATCCAGGAACCCCTTGCCTGGCACTTGGAAAACTCGGGCAATATTCACTGTCTAGAATACAACAGAGTCAGTTAACAATCAATTCATTAACATGTTTTTATTGAACACTGTATTAGTTTCTTACGGCTGCTGTAAGAAGTTACCACAAAATCAATGGCTGAAAAGAACACAAATGTATTCTCTTATAATTCTGGAGGCCAGAAGTCTGAAATGGATTTCACTGGCCTGAAATCAAGGTATCAGCAGCACCGCACTCCTTCTGGAGACTCCTAGGAAGAATCTGTTTCCTTGGCTTTTCCAGCTTCTAGAGACTTTCAGCTGAAGGAGCCCTGGTGGCAGTTGGAACCCACCCAGCAGTCGGAACCTGGTGGCAGTTAGAACCCACCTTACAGCTCCACAGGAGAAAAGACCTAGGGATCTGCTCCTATAAAGATTACAGCCTAGGAAACCCTATGGGGAAGTTCTACTCCGTCACATGGGGTCATTATGAGTTGAAAAATTGACTTGACAACACCTAACAACAAGAACAACAGAGACCTCCAGCAATCGTTGGCTTCTGGCCCCTTCCACCATCTTCAAAGCCAGCCGGGAAGCATCTTTTCTCTCTGAATCCACTTCTCTCTGCCTCTGTCACATGGCTTTCTTTTCTTCTAGGTCAAATCCCTGTCTGCCTCCCTCTTCTAGGAATACTTGTGATTGCACTTAGGGCCCACCTGATAATCCAGAATAATCTTCCCATCTCAAGATTCTTAATCACATCTGCAAAGTCTCTTCTAGCCATATTACATTTTATTAACAGGTTCCAGGAATTAGGAACTGGAGGGTGGAGGGGGACATCATTCAGCCTACCACAAACACTTTCTATATGCCAGGCTTTGTTCTGGATGTTAGAGAATCAAAGATGAGCAAGGTAGAAGAGATGCCTACATTTAGGAAACCTACGTTCCAGTGGAAATGATCCATCATAAATAGGTAAAATAATTTTAGATTGTAATAAGGGTTTCAAGGAAAATGCAGGGGATTCTGGGATAGAGAATAACAGGAAACCTGTATTAGGTCCTGAAGGTGACACAAAATTGATATTTGAAGACAAGAAGGAGCCAGCCATATGAAGAACTTGGGGAAGGTTGTGCTGTTAGAAGGAAAGGAAGAACAAAGAACTAAGAACAAGCTTGGCACATTCCAGATGCTCAAGGGAGGCCACTGTGGTTGGAACATGGGGAGTGAGGGGAGATGGTAGAAGATGAGGAAGAGGAGGAGGAAGGAGTCACTCCTGGAATGAAAGCAAATTTAATTTACCTGCTGGGTACTCTTAGCTTTCTGATACTCACCTTTGGTTACATTGCACTTTATTTTTTCTTCAGTAATAGACATTTTTTTTTCCTCCTTTGCCAATGTAAGGTGGGTATCAAAACGAGCTTCATGTGCATGCGACCTGTGCCGTCACACAGGGCTCTGGTCTCAGAAGGTTCAGCATTTGGTTTAATGCTTTCCTGTCGCCATCTTGAAATTCTTAATCATTTTTTAATAAGGGTCCTGCATTTTCATATTGCACTGGCCCTGCAAATTATGTGGCCTGCTCTGGTGGGTATAATGGCAAACCTGAACAACAAGCTTCCTTCCTCCTGGGATCCTTTTCTGAAAGCCTCCAGGCTACAGGTCACTCCTTGCTTGGACAGTGACCTGGAGCCTTTGGAGGAAAATATTTCCTTCCTCACTGGAATTATGCATCTGGAGAAGACACCCTAGACAGAGGCTAGAGTGGTCTAGGTTAAATAGAAATGTAGTGTTTTAAAGACTTTAAAGCTATATTAGAAACTGATAGGACACCCTTGTAATTTGCAAGGATATTTTGGAGTGAAGGCAATTCTTCAAAGGCCTATCGTGGAATGGCCTGAACCATCACTTGGGCTAGACATGGACAGAGAAAAGTAAGGGTGTGCCAGAAATCTCTGAAGAGAACCAGCAGAGAAAAAAAAAAAGGAAGAACAAGAATGTACGGAGCCCATGTGCTGGGCAAGGCTCTGGGGAAGATAGCGTTAAACATGATACAGTCCCTACTTTTAAGGGGATTCCTAATAATAACAAAGACAATAAGAAATAGCAGACATTTATTGAGCACATTTAAGAAGATCTTACTTTCAACATCTCATTGAACCTTTACCATAATCCTATGAGATAGGTACAATTACTATTCCTTTTTTTCTTTTCAACAAGAAAATGAAGGGTAAGTAACTTGCTCAAGGTCCCTCCCTGTCTTGGCTATTTAATGCTGCTGTAACAAAAATACCACAAGTGGGTGGCTTTAAAGAACAGAAATTTATTTTCTCACACTTCTGGACTCTACAAGTCCAAATCAGGGTCTTGGCCATCTTGATTCCTTCTATGAGCTTCTCTCCTAGTTTCTGATGGCTGCCAGCATTCCTTGGTATTCGTTGGAGGCTGCCTTGCCACTGTGTGTGTCTCTGTATCTAATCTGCTTTTTTTATAATTTAGGAGTGATTAGGTTTAGGATCTACCCTACTCTGGTATGACCTCATTAGCATAACAAAAGAAAACTACTGTATCCAAATAGTATTACCTTCATAGATGCAAGAGTTAGGATTTCAACACATATTTTGGAGGACAGAATTCAATCCACAACAGTTCCACAGTGGGAACGGAGCTAGGTTTGTGGGACCCAGGGTGCACACTATGCTGTAGTGCTGCTCTGCAAGGGGAACTGACAGAAGGCAAACATTATGGTGAAGATCACTGGCTGGCATGATGCACAGGGGCACAGTGCAACAGAAGGATTATACTGGTCCCAGCTGTAGGCTAGAGGAGTGGAGGAAGGAAAAGAAGGAAGGTCCCTAGAGAGCCTGCAGCCGAAGTTGAGTCCAGAATAAGAAGCCAAGTTTAGTCCCCATGGAAACTGAGTTGTAAGTGGAGGAGTGGGATTAGGAGAAAGAAGAGAGGGAAAGTAGCATGAATGCAGTGTCTGCATCCCCGTTGTAGAGAATCGGAGTGTGGCAGACACTGGTGGTGGCTGCTTTTAAAACATGGCCTCAAATTTTTTGACATTCTTCCCATTAAGTGATGAAGTCTATGTCCCCTTCCCTTGAACCTGGTGAGCCCCTGTACTGGACGACAAATAGAAACAAGCTGTGTTACTTAAGATGCTGGGTTAGACTAGGCTCTGCAGCTTCTACCAGTCTCTCAGAGGAGCTCACTTTGGGAGCCTTCAGCCACCAGCTAAGAAGTCCAGCTACCATAAAACTATGTGGATGGAGGAGAGAGGGCAAAGAAGAGAGGGAGAAAAGGAGGGACTTGGGAGAGAGGGAGTAGGAGATGTTGAAGCCCCAGCTGGTGTAGCCTCCAGATGGTCTTTCCAAGCCAGGCACAAGAAGCCTTGAGATGACCCCAGCCCCGTCACCATCTGACTGCCACTGCATGAGAGACCCCAGGTGAGAACCGCCCAGCTGAGCCCAGCCAACTCCAGACTCTCAAGCAAAAGCAGTGGGAAATGAACCAATCCACAAACCCTTACCGAACATGTGCAGTGTCCAGGGGATGGGGAGGCCACTGGACTAGGGTGGCCCCAGCTCTGTCTCCCTGGGCTTCTTATGCCACGTCCTTGCCTCAACCTGCAACACACCTATCCTCCAACCCCCTAGGGCCCTTGAGCACAGATGCGTGTTTTTTCTAATTAAAAATGTACTTTTATTTAATTGTCTTTCCATCACAAAATATTTACTGTAGATACACAAGGAAACATGAAAAATCAAAGTTCAAAGAAGGACATAAAAATCACTTGTATTCACATCACCCAGGGTGTAACCTAGGTTATGCCCAACAGTAACACAAAAAGGTACTGTTAACTTTTTGGTGTACATTCCTTCTGACATTTTGAAAAATGTGTTTTTTATCTGACATACAAATATACTTTTTACATGAATGGGATTATGCTACGCATATTTTTAAGCTTTTTTTTCATTTAACAATATATTGTGAAGGTCTTTTTTCATGTCAAAACATATTCTTCTATAATTTTCTTTTTAATGGCTGAAGGATGTTCCTTTCTAAGAATGTGTAGAAGCGTTTCTCTTAAACAATGCCTCTGAAGCTGCTTAATTAATAGAAAAAACTGATGAAATTTGGAATCATAGAAGATTTTACATACATACCTTAAACATTTTATTTCAAGCAGAATACACACTCACACATTGTTGTTAGTTGCAGCGGAATTGGCCCCCAGCTCATAGTGACCCCATGCACAATAGGATCGGACAGTTGTGATCCATAGGGCCATCACTGGCTAATTTTCAGAGGCAGATCACTAGGCCTTTCTTCCTAGTCTGTCTTAGTCTGGAAGTTCACCTGAAACTTGTCTACCATGGGCGGAGACATAACTAAAGTATGGAAGGTAGGGTACATGCCCTGAGCGTCACTTAAGGAGGGTGCTAATGAGCCGTCTCTATCGGCCATCACAGTTTCCATCACTAGCTGTGAGAGATCATTCAGCAATGATCTAATTGCCATAGGCACTATTTTCCACAAGTAGGCCTCTGACCATTGGTGACCCTACTGGTATTTGAAATACTGGTGGCATAGCTCCCAGCATCATAGCAACACACAAGCTACCACAGTACAATAGGCTGACAGACAGGTGGTGGAAAATCTAAATAGTGTATTTCAATTGCTAGTCCACTATATTCAGTAGATTCAGATTTTCAAATGTGGAGGGAGCACCTCTTATCCTTGGAAGGAACCAGAATGCCCTGGTGTGTTTACAACACCTGGGAGACTCTGACAACGCCCTGGAAAGAGGCCCTGGATCTCCCCGGATTGCCCTACCCCTCAGGTGAGCCCTGGCTGATAAGACACTGAGCTGGTTGCTTTAGCCTGTATCTCTTGGAGCAATGGCTCCTAGACTTTAGGGTACTTAACAATCCCCTGGGGGCTTGCTTTGTTTGAAATGCAGCTTCCTGGTGGTCCACCACAGATATTCTGATTCCATGGGGCTACAATGGGACCCAGGCATCTGCATTTAAACAAGTACCACAGGTAATTCCGATGTGGTAATTTGATGGACCACACTTTGGGAAACAGACTGTTAGAGAGAGGGTGAACATAAATGTATTTATTACTCCCTAAAGAGGGAGTCTGTAAGTGAAAGGGGCGCTGTCAATAATGAGTCTTGGGCTAAACACTGGGATGCATGGTTGTCCTCCTTAAAGCCCCTGTCTGCTTTAAATCATAATCCTTCCTGGAGCAACTCATACTAGTGCCTACGGCCAGCACAGCATCCACATACCTTGGCCTGATGGAGGATCCTGACACTTACTGTCCAAAAATATGAGTGTGCTTTTCATCCCCTTCCACCATACGACCTCTCACTCCAGAAAATATTTTTCTTCAACTACATCATTGTTGTTGTTGTTAGCAGCCATTGAGTTGGCCCCTCACTCATGGTGACTCCATGCACAATGGGATTGGAGCATTGTGATTCATAAGGTTTTCATTGGCTGGTTTTCAGAAGGTCTTTCTTCTTAATCTGTCTTAGTCTGGGAGTGCCACTGAAACCTGTTCAGCATCATAGCAGCACACAAGTCTCCACTAACAGACTGGTGGGGTCTCCCACATGGAAGGTGAGAATTCTACCACTGAACCACCACTGCCCCCAGCCACATCGTAAACAAATTGTAACAATCAAGATGGAGGAGGCCTTAAAGTCTCTGTATTAGTTTCCTATTGCTGCTGTAAGAAATTACCACAAATTTGGTAACAACACAAATGTATTATCTTACACTTCTGTTGGTTAGCAGTTTGATACAAGTTTCACAGGATGAAAATCAAGGCGTCAGCAGAACTGTGCTCCTGTCTGGATGCTGTAGGGTACAATCTGTTCCCTAGCATTTTCTGGCTTCTAATGGCCACTCACGTTCCTTAGCTAGTGGCCCTCTTCCATCTTCAAGGCCAGCAATGGCAGGTCAAGTCCTCCCATCACATCATTCTGACCTTCTTTCCTACCTCCCTCTTCCACTTTTAAGCAGCCTTGAGATTACACTGGGTCCACCTGGGTAATCCAGGAGAATCTCTCTATTCTGCTGGTTAACAACCTTAATTCCATCTTCAACTTTAATTCCCTTTGCTATGTAATATTATAACATATTCACAGGTTCTGGGGATTAGGATTGAGTATCTTTGGTGGGAGTCCCTGTTGGTACAAATGGTTAATGCACTTTCTGCTAACTGAAAGACTGAAGGTTCGAATCCACCCAGAGGCACCTTGGAAGAAAGGCCTGGTGATCTACTTCCCAAAAATCAGCCTTTGAAAACCCTATGGAGCAAGCTGTACTCTGACATACATGGGGTTGCCATGAGTCAGCATCAACTTGATGGAAACTGGTTTGGTTTTGGTTTATCTTTTGGGTGTGGGTGGTCATTATTCTGCCTACCACAGTCACCTATTCCAACACCCCCATGGAATGTCCCAATTATCCTATGGAACCAGATAAAAACAGCTGAGCAATTGGTCACAAAGTGACAGTGATCAATTAAATGACTTTGCGTACTCCTGATTGATCTGAAAAGAAGACCCTGCCACCCTTGTCATCTTCTTCAGAAAATAGAGCTAGAGAGATGTGGCCCTGGAGCTATGAGTTATCCAAAGCCATTTATTGAAAGTCGGAATGAAAATTCTCTACATTTTTAGTTTCCTGGCTTCTCTGACAAAAAGGAAATGAAGATGCTGACTTGAACTACAAAATGTTTTACTTTATTTTAAAATAATTTTTAGATAGGGATTTTTAGAGTAATACATACACGTGGTAAGATTTTCAAAATGTTTTATTTTAACATACCTTTTAGAATAGTAGTTTGTTGTGGTTTTGTTTTATTTTAAAGAGTAATGCGTGTACGTGGTAAGGCTTTCAAACAGTACAAAAGGAACGCAGACTAAAAGAAGTCGCTCTTCATCCCTGGCTACCAGTCCCTTAGTTACTCTCCCCATAAACAAAAGAACAACAATCACTACCACGGTAATAGCCACTATTTACTCAGCACGTGAGGGCAGTGGTTGTTTAGTGGTAGAACACTCACCTTCCAAGTGGGATGCCCAGGCTGGATTCCTGGCCAATGCACCTCGTGTGTATACACCACCTGTCTGTCAGTGGAGGCTTGCATGTTGCTCTGACACCAAACAGGTTTCAGTGCATCTTCATACTAACATGGAATAGGAAGAAAGTGCTGGCAATCTACTTCTGAAAAATCAGCCAGTGAAAGTCCTATGGATCACAACAGTCCCATGTGCAACTGATCACAGGGGTGGCACAGGACTGGGTAGCGTTTCATTCCATTGTGCACGGGGCTACCATAAGTCAAGGGCTAACTTGATGGCCTCCAACAACAACAACAACAGCTGAGCCCTTACAAAGTACCCAGTGGGTGCTATGTGCTCCACATAGATCATTCCAATGGACCCTCATAACCCTAAGGGGTAGGTGATTATGGTGGTTTGCGCAGCCTCCATTTTCCAGAATCTTCTTTCCTGTATGGTTTAGAGTTAGCCAAACAAGGAATGAGTGTGAGATTTAGAAGGTGTGAGTGAAGCAGTAGCCATTACTATCTGAAACGCTTTGATACCATGATGAGCAGAGGCCCAGCAGGTTCCAACTTGTCCTGGTTCTCCTCATTTCTACATTCAGCTCTTCTTCCCAGCTGCAGGCCTTGCTCACTCAGACCCAGCACCAGATGCTGGCTTGGACGCACAGGGGCAGTGGCTACCCCGTCCCCGCTCGATGGTCCCACTTGTACAGCTGGACTAGCTTGGACTCTTCAATTACCCTGCAAGCTGCACCTTGCACACCGACCCAATGCTTCCAGAGAACAGGTCAGGGACATTCTTTCTGCTCTTCTGACTCTCCCTCCTTGGCCTTCATTTCCAAGCTTCTCCACAACTATGCAAGGTCTGTAATCACTCCCTACCCCACATTGCTCGTGGTTGTTCTGCTTCCCTCATTACACGCTGACTGCTCAGACATATCATTACATCCACATTTTAAAAACTTAAAGGTTAAATAATTGCTGAAGGTTCCAATACTAGGATGCAGCAGGGCTGGGACTTGAACCCAGGTAGCCTGACTCCAGAGCCCTCTCTAGTATTGTTATGCCTGCAGGGAAGAGCCTAGTGGAGCAGGAAGAGGAGGTATTTGGTTTATTTTATCTTATCATAGACATTCCCAGGGCTGCTGACGGGATTGTCAGATGAGCCCTAAAATATTCTATGGATCTGATTACCTACGGAAATCCATGTAAAGATTCACTGAACTGGTTCTTAGAATATTATTATATTATCCCAACACTAAAACGCATTCCTTTGATCTAAGGTTTGCATCTACCCAAGGCTTTAAATTTAAAAAGTGCTTCCACACGTACCATTTGGTTTTATTCTCAAAACATCTCACTGGTTAAAGGCAGGAAACAGTTTATTGCCTTCACTTTACAGCTTAGATCACTGAGGTACGCAGAGGTTAAATACTAGCCCAAGGTCTCGCAGCTGGTAAGGCCTGGAACTGGGACTCGACCACAGACCTCCTGAGCCCTGGACAAGGACAGGTGTGGCTGAGTCTGTCTTTCTCACTGTGGCCACACAAGCCTGTTGCCCAAACAGCTAACACAGAAAGCCTGGGAGGACCTCATTTCCAGGGCTTCGAATGGTTCATTCTGGTTCAAACCCCTGCTGAGAATTTGCATTTCCACCCCAGATATACTGAATCAGAGTCTACATTTTAACAAGATCCCCAGGTGATTCTTGTGTATGATAAACTTTGAGAATCACTGCTCTACTAGGGGTTCTCAGAACTGGTCCCTAACCAGCGATGTTAGCATCACCTGGGAGCTTATTAGAACTGCAAATTCTCAGCAAGGGTCCAAACCAGAACGAACTAGTTTGAACCCAGACAGTTTCTGAGGAAACAGCACTGAGGCCTGATTATCCCAACCTGATGGTTTGATAGGAGGCCGGGTCTCAGTTCTTTTCTCGTTCTTTCTCTTGCCTCTGTGTGGCTGTAACCTCCAGGAGTCCCAGGAAAACGATCACAGTGACACATAGTCAGAGGGCCCTGAAGCCACCCCTTGCACCTACTTGCAAGAACACCATGTCCTACAGCTGCCACTGGGAATGGACAGCTTTGAACCCTTGACACTGCTGGATCAAAGCTCTGTGTCTCTGCATCAGCTTGGCAGGAAGCAAAGGGATCATCAGCAGCTCTCTTTGCTGTTGCGTGTCCCCAGAAGAGGAGGAAAGATGTCATTTGGGGAGTGGCACTTGTACAGCTGCACAATTTAGCATTTCCAGTTTCACCAAAAGAGCTGACCTTTGGCAAAAGTTTCTATCATGAGAGCTGATCTAGGGAGGCAGTTAGTCTTGCCCTGGGCTTCTGTCCTCAGAATTCTTTTCCATGCCCTCGTGGCTCTCGGCCTTTGGTACAGCCCACTCCGTGAGGGCAGTGTCTTGAGAGAAGAGGAGGATGCGCTGCTGAGGACTCTGGCACTAAAGGCCGAGTACCAGCTGCTTCACAGAGACGCCCTTCAAATCGCGGCACCTGAGCAGCAGTGCAGCGCAGCAGCCTGGCACAGCCTTCTCCTGAATGCCTCCAATCGTTCAACTTCCAGTGAGCTGAAAAGTTCTAGGTCTCCGGAATTCTTTTCTCCTCCTAGCGTGCTCAGGCTGATTGGATTAACTTTGAAGGACGTGGTTTTTTTCGTTTAAGATGGAAGGAAGCAGGGAAGGAGGGAGGAGGGAAGAAAAAAGGGAGGGGGAGGGATGAAAAGGGAGGGAATGAGAGGGAGAGGGAGGGAATGAGATAGAGACTTGCATCTGCCCGAACCCTGAAGTGATTCATTACGTTTTAGCCCCCCTCAGGTTACACCTGCCTAGTGTTAATGACGGGACCTTATTAGCAGAAATGAACTGCGTCTCTGGGACTCTTGCCCTCACCTAGAACTCAGGTTTCAGCACTACCAGCTCCTCCTAAAGTCTCATTCAGGTATTTCTGGAAGTTTCTGGAGCTCTCCCATGAAAGCACAAATAGTCCTTTTTACTGTTAAATGGTGGCTGCCATTTTCCTCCATTCTAGCTCCAGCCCCATCAGAAGGGAGGCGCTCAATGCTGCTGCCTATGGCACCACTTGAGGGGACATTCTCACAACCACAGCTGTGCCTTGAAGGCTGTCTTCAGAATTGCACGCGTGCACGCGCGTGCGCGCACACGCACACACACACACACACACACACACACACACACACACTCACACACCCCACTGATGCTGTGGGCCCTGTTATTCAGCGGCTGAGGATAATATACTACACCTCAGTACCTCTGCATCCTGAAGGAAGGTGTGCACACAAGACAGGCTAAAAGACTGTTAAACTGGCTCAGTATGCAGTAGCGATCACCTACCTCCAGCATTTTTAGAGTCTGAGGCTGGAGACATGACACCAGGGAAAAGAATTTTAATTTTATGTTGAGAAATGGGGAGCCCCAGTGGCACAGTGGTTAAGAGCTTCCCTGCTAACCAAAAAGTCAGCAATTCAAATTCGCCAGCCACTCCTTGGAAACCCTATGGGGCAGTATTCTATTCTGTCCTATAGGGTCACTATGAATTGGAATTGACTCAAAGCCCATTGTCAATCCCACCTATCATGGAGACAAAGAGTGGACAGCTCCTCAGCTGTTCCACATCTACTCCTTAAGCTTCTTTTTGCCTCCTTTCTGACTTCTCTTCTCCTTCAGGGCCATTCTTTCTGGACATTTACGTCTAATTTTGTTGTTGTTGTTAGTTGCCAAATCAGCTCTAACTCATGGTGACCCTATGCATAACACAACAAAATGTTGCCTAGTCCTGCGCCATCTTCATGATCGTTGGTATGTTTGAGACCATTGTTGTGGCTGTTGTGTCAATGCATCTCATTGAGGGTTTCTCTCATTTTCATTTGACCTCTACTACCTGTAAATAATCAGGGCTGCCCCCCAAAGTTCACAAAATGTGATTTTTTTCCCCATGAGCCTTTCATCTCTGGAACAACCCTGCCTGTGGTTAGCATCCCATGTTTATAATCCCCTTTATCTCCGCCCAGTAGTCAGGGATATAAGTAAACTCAGTTATCAACAGAGTAACCCTATCATGGCAGAACCATGGCCAGATGATCATCAAGTGATGATCAGGTGATCAACTGATAAATAACCTGGTTCATATTCTTATACTGAAATTTTAAAGAAAAAGATACTACTTGAAAGCTTAAAAAACACAGGCAAATAAGCATAGTCATTCATATACTCTTGACTGAAGCATAGGTCTCTTCTGTCTGGGTGTGTCATTCTCTTTAATCTTAAGATTTTGAAAGAGAAGTCAAGCAGATGAGAGGAAGGAAAGGGCCGGCCTCCTACCAGCCATATCAGATGAATCAATCCTGGTGGTCAAGGGAGTATCACATCCATAGCATTGCACTCACATCCATGGGATTCATGAATTCATTTAGCAAATATTTACTGAGCGTGCACTATATCCTAGGAACTGGAGATACAGTAATGTGCTAGTCTGGGCCCTTTGAGAAGCAGACACTAAAATGAGATGAGCTGTATAAGAGAATTATTAGAAGGACACTTGTGTGGAAAAATGGGGGGAAGAACCCAGGAGGAGGCTGGGAGAGTTGTTACACCAGGATGCCAAAATCTTCCATCAGAGGATTCCTATGTCTCCCAAAAACAACCCTGCCTTAGCATCCACGCCATGCTCAGTCACCGGTTGAGAGCAAACTGCAAGAAGCATGGCCTGGTGCAAATGCAATGATGCATTTCACAGTGTAGGAGCCAGGGCCTTTGATCAACTATCTTCCTTACAGTCAGAGACCTGAGAAACACATTGTCATGGCCACCACAAGTAATGAACAAAACAGACAAAAATCTCTGCCCTCAAAAACCTTATGTTATGGTGGGGAGAAAAAACAAATAAGTAAAACATAGTATGAATCCCCTACATGTCTGTCAGTTTGTTGTACTGTGGGGGCTTATGTGTTCCTGTGATGCTGGAAGCTATGCCACCGCCATTCAAATACCAGCAGGATCACCCATGGCAGACAATTTTCAGCTGGGCTTCCAGACTAAGACAGACTAGGAAGAAGGACCCAGCAGTCTAGTTCTGAAAAGAATTAGCCAGTGAAAGCCTTATGAATAGTAGCAGAACATTGTCTGATATAGTATGCATGTTGCTGTTCTTCGGTGCCATTGAGTCTGTTCCAACTCATAGCAACTCTATGTATGTACAACAGAATGAACATTGCCCAGTCCTGTGCCATCCTCACAATTGTTGCTATGTTTGAGCCCATTGTTGCAGCCATTGTGTCAATCCATCTCATTAAGGGTCTTCCTCTTTATCGTTGACCCTGTACTTTACCAAGCATGATGTCCTTCTCCAAGGATCGGTCCCTTCTGATATCATGCCCAAAGTACATAAGACAAACAAAGTCTCACCACCATCCGCACTTCTAAGGAGCATTCTGACTGTACTTCTTCTGAGACAGATTTGTTCGTTCTTCTGGAAGTCCATGGTATATTCAATATTCTTTGCCAACACCGTAATTCAAAGATATCATTTCTTCTTCTGTCTTCCTTATTCGTTGTCCAGCTTTCGCATGTGTATGAGGTGATTGAAAATACCATGGCTTGGGTCAGGCAAACCTTAGTCCTCAAAGTGACATCTTGCTTTTTAACACTTCAAAGAGGTCTTTTGCAGAAGACTTGCCCAATGTAATACGTCGTTTGATTTCTTGACTGCTGCTTCCATGGGTGTTGATTGTGGATCCAAGTAAAATGAAATCCTTGACAACGTCAATCTTTTCTCCGCTGATCATGATGTTGCTTATTGGTCCATTTGTGAGGACTTTTATTTTCTTTACATTGAGGTGTATTTCATACTGAAGGCTGTGGTCCTTGATCATCAGCAAGTGCCTCAAGTCCTCTTTGCTTTCAGTTAGCAACATTGTGTTATCTGCATAACACAGGTTGTTAATGAGCCTTCCTCCAATCCTGATGCCGCATTCTTTTCTGTATAGTCCTGTTTCTTGGATTTTTTGCAGACAGATTGAATAAGTATTGTGAAAGGATACAACCCTGATGCACACTTTTCCTGATTTTAAACCATGTAGTATCTCCTTGTTCTTTTCAAATGACTGGCTCTTGGTCTATGTACAGGTTCTGCATGAGCACAATTAAGCGTTCTGGAATTCCCATTCTTTGCAAATTATCCGTAATTTGTTATGATCCACACAGTTGAACGCCTTTGCATAATCAATAAAACACAGGTAAACATCTTTCTGGTATTCTCTGCTTTCAGCCAAGATCCATCTGACATCAGCAATGATATCTCTCGTTCCACATCCTCTTCTGAACCCAGTTGAATTTCTGGCAGTTCCTTGTCGATGTGCTTCTGCAACCACTTTTGAATGGTCTTCAGCAAAATTTTACTTGCGTATGATATTAATGATATTGTTTGCTAACTTCTGCATTCTGTTGGATCACTTTTCTTTGGAATGGGCACAGATACGGATCTCTTCCAGCATGTGGCCAGGTAGCCATCTTACAAATTTCTTGGCATAGATGAGTGAGCACTTATAGCATTGCATCTATTTGTTGTAACATCTCAATTGGTATTCCATCAATTCCTGGAGCCTTTTTTTTTGCCAGTACCCTCGGTGTACCTTGGACTTCTTCCTTTAATACCATCGGTTCTTGATCACTTGCTACTTCCTGAAATGGTTGAATGTTGACAAATTCAATGAAAGTTAGGTAGGGATAAGTGCTAAGGAGAAAAACAAGAAGGATAAGAAGTGTTGGGGGATGAATATTTGAGAACGGTGCATGTAATAGTACAGTAGTAATAAACTTCTAACTGCATTTTATCTTGTATATGATGGGTATTAGCTCAACAAACCAAACATTTTTAATTTAACATATACAACTAATTAGGTATTATTCGTTCAAAAGGCTTTCTTTAAGCTCCTACCTGTGCCAGATATTATGATAAGTCCAAGGGAAAGAAAAATGAGAAAGAGGTGCTTCCTTCTCTCAAATTAAGGGTCTAATAACATAGACAGATATGTGAACAATGACATCTAGGACACCTATACAAAATTCAGTTGAAATTTGAACTCCAGGAATGTCATAGTTCAGTAGTCTGAGGGCTTCATTTGTGTCTCGGTTATACTCCTTGCTTATGCCATCCACTTCATCTCTTGGATCTTGCTTTGCCCTCTTGGAAGCTGCATGCTGAGATAGCTGTTCTTTTCGAAAGTATCATAGGTTTTAGGCTTTTTTTTGAGTTTATGGATTGTTGTTGGTTGCTGTTGAGTTGATTCCGACTCATGGCGACCCCATGTGTGTCAGGGTAGAACTTTCGGAAGCAGATTGCTCAGCCTGTCTTCTGAGGCACATCTGGGTGGATTTGAACCACCAACCTTTTGGCCAATAGTTGAGGGCTTAACTATTTTTGCCACCCAGGGACTAGTTTATGGATACCACCTCCCTTATTAGAAGTATTTAATGCCATTGTTATCATTATCATTAGGATTTTGCTACAAACTTCCAGTTGCTGCCTTGGTTTTCACACTTTTCCATCATGTAAGGATTAGGCTGCTTTTCACCACTCACTCTCAGTCCCCCCGCCTCCCCATATTGTCTGCACTCACCACATTCATAAACTGGATAGCCTCATCAAGGCTCATCAAGTCTCATCAAGGAGATGGGTATTTTCTATTTTGCTATTCTGCCATTCTACCACATTGGCTTTTAGTTTCACCTTTGTCTCATCATCACAAGATATCGTAGAAGCTTCAAGATGCTCCTCATACAATAGCCAAGTATGGAAGAGACTGTACTTTCTTTGAGCTTGTTTTAATATCAAGACACACCTTCTCATGTTTTAGTAACTATAACTTGGTCACATACTTTCCTTTAACTAAACATTGGTAAAGGGGTTGGAATTGATATGATTGGCTTAATCTAAACAAGGTTCATCTGGGTCTGAAGATGGGTCCAACTTTCCTTGAGACACAAAGCAAGAGGGGCATGGGTTTGGGTAAGCAGCCAACCAACAGTGTCTGTTGCCATTTATTCCCACCCTGATGAGCTCTTTCTCTGGACTGGTGATTCTACAGAGAGCCTTTAAATAAGACTAGACCCTGGGTTATACACACGGTAATTCTCACGAGAAATTCTTAGGGAATTTCAGAGGGCAAGGTCTCAGGGCCAAAGAAATTTGGGTTTTCACAAACTTTACATATTCCCAAAGCAATTGGAACATTTTGGTGAAGCAGACAGCTTTGAGGAGTTTCAGATTACCAACATGATCCCCCTTGAGCAATAATGCAGAAAATGGGCTTTAAGCAGGAGCCAGGTGCACGCACCAGCCTGATTGTCAGGCTCAAAGGTTTTGAGTGGGACTCAGGTGCTGTAAGTTTCTGGAAGCCTCTCCTGGCAATATTGTGGCATTACTTCTGGCACATTACAGAGAAAGGCATTTAATCCTCTGAAAACTGTTTTTATAAAAATATAACCCATTTCTGCAGAGTCAGGCCACTTGGATGGCAATTGGTTGATATGTGTTCTTCAGGGATGTGGTGAGGTTATTCAAGAAAACAATAGGGGACCCAGGAGCCCCATGTGTCTAAAAATGTTATGTGTAGTCAAGTGTTGAGTGCAATTGTGTTACAGCTCCCAATATTTGCAGCTTGTTCCTTCACAACACCCCAGGAGGGAGATAAGACCTTCCACGGCACTCACTGTCACTGCCTGGTTGGCCTCAACTTGAAATGAAACAATTTTCTTCTGGAATAAAACACCATCTGATTTAGCAGAAACAATGGCCACACTTTTATCTCTACGAAAATACTTTTATTTCAGATATGGACAGTCATATAATTTAGCTAAGACCCATAGATTTTCGTTCTAATGATATTATGACAAGAAAAAAATAATAAAACAAAACAAAAACTAGAATGGTCAGATATTTAGCAATCAGTCAATTTGGGTGCAGAAGGACAGCAAGAGAGTAAATAACCAAATCCCATCCAGGGACTCAGAGTTCTGAGAGATAGCCAGAGTGAAGATTGACTCTATCCCCTGATTTTTATTAGCCATCTGGTATAGATTGAATTGCAGCCCCCCAAAAACTTATGTTGAAGTCCTCAGCCCTATACTGTACTTGTAAATATGACCCTGTTTAGAAAAAGGGGTTTTCTTTTGTTACGTTAACAGGGTCATACGGAAGTAGGGTGGGTTCTAAACCTAATCCCTTCTGAGTGGTGTCTTATAAAAATAACAAAACAGACACAGACATACACAGTGGTAAGACACCATATAAGGAACCATCTACAGACCAAGGAATGTCAAGGAACACCTGGGGCTACTGACAAAGAGAGCCAATACTCCCACCTAGAGCCAATACTCTGATTTGGACTTCCAGTCTTCAAAACTATGAGACAATAAATTTCTGTTCTTTAAGGCCACCCATTTGTGGTATTTCAGTTTTGGCAGCATGGGGTAACTAAGATACCATCTCAGATAATAACAGATCTAATTGGCAGCCTCAGTCTTGGCCTGACACCATTGTGCTGGCGTTTAAAATTAGGAAATAGGCAGAGGACAGAGAAAATCTCTTCCCAGAACATGATAGGCCAATGGCCTTGCAGGACCCTTGGTTCTTGGTCACTTAGCCCACTCAGTGTTCTGGAGACTAACGAAGAACAATAACAAGGATAATGACTTATTACCATGGGAGTGGGAGGTACCAAAACCAAACCCATTGCCATGGAGTCAATTCCAACTCATAGTGAACTGCCCCCATAGAGCTTCCAAAGTTGTAATCTTTACAGAAGCATACTGCCACATCTTTCTCCCCTGGAACAGCTGGTGGGTTCTAACTGCTGACCTTTCTGTTAGCAGGCAAGCACTTAACCTCTGCACCGCCAGGGCTCTTTGTAGCCTACAATATGCTATGTATTGTTCTAAGTCTTAGGGAGCCCTGATGGCACAGTGATTAAAGCACTCAGCTGCTAACCCAAAGGTTGGTGGTTTGAACCCACCACCCGCTCCGTGGGAGAAAGATGTGGCAGTCTGCTTCCATAAAGATTTACAGCCTTGGAAACCCTGTGGGGCAGGTCTACTCTGTCCTATAGGGTCACTATGAGTCAGAATCGACACTTTGGCAGTGAGTTTTTTTGTTGTTGTTGTTGCTGTTGTTCTAAGTGTTCTGGAAACTATGGTAAATAAATTAAGATGTGTCCCTGCTCTCATACAGCTTATAGTTTAGTGAGGAAGGCAGGCATTAATCAAAGAAACATGCAATTAAATGTAAAACTCTAACGGTAATAAGGCCTCTCCTGTGGAAGAGAAAAATGGTGCTAGGACAGCACAGAATACGTTATCCCTCAATTTATTTAAAAGAAAAAAAAATTTAAGCCCAAAGGTCTGACACTGTCTAACACGTCTGGGGCTTGTAAGTTCTCTGGACTCACTAGAGTGTATGGTGCTGAGGGAGATGTGGGCGAAGATTCATTTTTAAAAGTTCTGAGTATGTGTCTACTACGGGGCACACAGCAGTCTTCACTCAAGAGACACTTCCCTGATGGAAACTGCATTTCAGCGGGGGAGATAGACGATAAGCAAAATAAACAACAAACATGTAATTTCAGGTGTGATGACACAACCACTAAAGCAAGGTGAAAGGATACAAGTGACCAAATCCACCATAAACCAAAACCACTGCCATCAAGTCGATCCCAACTCATAGTGACCCTAGGATGATAAATATACAAGTGACAGGGGTTGCTGTTTTCATAAAGAGAGGCCTCTCTGACAAGGTGACATTTGGTGATAACTTGGCAGGCTGAAGGAGTGAGCCACGCATATATCTGGGAGAAGAGTGCGCCAGGTCAAGGAAATAGGAAGTGCAAAGGCCCTAAGGTGGACTTGGAACAGTGTGGAGACCAGAGTGGTTGAAGCAGAGTGAGGTGAGCATGAGAACAAGAAAAAGCAGTAAGATCCCCTTTGGGAGCAAGGGAGAATGAAGAAAACAAGACACAAGGGAAAGAGGACTTCCAGCAAAATCGTGCTCTAGGCAGAAGCACCACTCTGTCCCTCCACAGCAAAGATCTAAAAAACTAAGCCGAACAGAGAAAACAACAATCCTGAAACCCTAAAACATCAAATGAAGAGATAATGAATCCAAAACCAAAAGAAATACATCAGGGAGTCAGAGCAGTTAATCAGTAAATGACAACAACATCAAAACAATAAAAGAGGGAATAAATGGAGAGGGAATAATGGAGAGGAAGGCAAGGTGATACCAAGTAATGGTAGACTGCTTCAAACTTAGAAAGATAAGGGTAAAATTCATGGTAACCACAAAGAAAGTTAACAAACAAACTCATAAAAATAAAGAGGAAAAACATAAAGTCTCAGCAAAAACAAAACCTACAATAACAAAAGAAATGAAAAAAAAAAAAATCCACAAACAAAAGTAACTCAGCACAGGAGAGTAAGAAGAACGAAGAAAACGTCAGCGCCACAAAAAAAAAGCACTACAAAATGACAGCAACAAACTCACATCTATCAATAATTACACTGAATGTAAATGGACTCAATGCACCTGTAAAGAGACGGAGAGTGAGAGAATGGATAAGAAAACAGGATCCATCGATTTGCTGTCTACAAGAGGCACACCTTAGAAACAAAGATGTGACTTTATTAAAAGTCAAAGGCTGGAAAAAAATATATCAAGCTAACAACTACCAAAAAAGAGCAGAAGTGGC
Organism: Dugong dugon; assembly: GCA_030035585.1. Classification (NCBI taxonomy): domain Eukaryota; kingdom Metazoa; phylum Chordata; class Mammalia; order Sirenia; family Dugongidae; genus Dugong; species Dugong dugon. Next base: position 98,285,260 of record CM057472.1, on the reverse strand, counting down.
AATACTAATCTCAGATAAAATAGACTTTAAAACAAAATCCACCATAAAAGACAAAGAAGGACACTATATAATGATTAAGGGGATGATCCATCATGAAGACATAACCATAATAAACATCTACGCACCCAATGACAGGGCTCCAAAATACATAAAACAAACTCTAACAACACTGAAAAGAGAAATTGACAGTTCCACAATGATAGTAGGAGACTTCACACACCACTCTCAGTAAAGGACAGAACAACTAAGAAGAAACTCAGCAAAGATACAGAAGACCTAAAGGGCACAATCAGCCAACTTGACCTCATAGACATATATAGAACACTCTATCCAACCGCTGCAAAGTACACTTTCTTTTCCAATGCACATTGAATATTCTCCAGAATAGACCACATCTTAGGCCACAGAGCAATCCTCAACAAGATCCAAAACGTTGAGATAATTCAAAGTATCTTCTCTGACCACAATGCCATCAAGGTAGAAATTAACACTAGAAAGAGCAAGGAAAAAAAATCAATTACATGGAAACTGAATAATACCCTGCTTACACATCACTGGGTAATAGAAGAAATTAGAGATGGAATCAAAAAATTCCTACAATCCAATGAGAATGAAAACACATCATACCAAAACCTTTGGGACACAACAAAGGCAGTCCTCAGAGGACAATTTATAGCAATAGATGCGCACATCAAAAAAGAAGAAAGGGACAAAATCAAAACATTAACTACAGAACTCAAACAGAAAGAGAACAGCAAAAAAAGCCCACAGCCACCGGAAGAAAGGAAATAGTAAAGATCAGAGCAGAAATTAGTGAAATAGAGAACAGAAAAACAATAGAAAGAATCAACAAAACCAAAAGTTCGTTCTTTGAAAGAATCAACAAAACTGACAAACCACTGGCCAGCCTGACAAAAGAAAAACAGGAGAGGACACAAATAACCCAAATATGAAATGAAATGGGGGACATTACAACAGACCCAACTGAAATAAAAAGGATTATAACAGAATATTATGAAAAACTATACTCCAACAAATTTGAAAACCTAGAGGAAATGGATAAATTTCTAGAAGCACACTACCTACCTAAACTACAACAAAGTGATGTTAAAAATCTGAACAGACCCATAACAAGAGAAGAGATTGAAAAGGTAATAAAAAAAAATCCCAACCAAAAAAAGCCCTGGCCCAGATGGCTTCACTGGAGAATTCTACAAAACATTTACAGAAGAGCTTGTACCAGTACTACTCAAGCTATTTCAGAGCATAGAAAAGGAAGCAAAACTTCCAAATTCATTCTATGAAGCCAGTGTAACGCTGATACCAAAACCAGGCAAAGACGTCCCAAAAAAAGAAAATTACAGACCAATATCTCTCATGAATATAGACGCAAAAATTCTGAACAAAATTCTAGCCAATAGAATTCAGCATCATATCAAAAAAATAATACACTATGACGAAGCAGGATTCATACCAGGTATGCAAGGGTGGTTCAACATTAGAAAATCAATCAACGTAATCCACCACCTAAATAAAAGGAAAGAAAAGAATCACATGATCATCTCAGTTGACACAGAAAAGGCATTTGACAAAGTCCAACACCCATTCCTGATAAAAACTCTCAATAAAATAGGTAGAGAAGGGCAATTTCTCAACATAATAAAGGGCATCTATGCAAAACCAACTACCATCATCATTCTTAATGGAGAGAGGCTGAAAACATTCCCCTTGAAAACAGGAACAAGACAAGGATGCCCTTTATCACCACTCCTATTTAACATTATTCTGGAAGTTCTAGCTAGAGCAGTAAGGCAAGAAAAACAAATAAAGGGCATCCAAATTGTAATGAAGAAGTTAAACTGTCCCTGTTTGCAGATGATATGATACTATACATAGAAAACCCTAAAGACTCCATAAGAAATCTACTGGAACTAATAGAAAGATTCAGCAGAGTAGCAGGATACAAGATAAACATACAAAAATCAGTTGGATTCCTATACACCAATAAACAGAACGATGGAAAGGAAATCAGGAAAACAATACCATTTATAATAGCCCCTAAAAAGATAAAATACTTAGGAATAAATCTAACCAGGGATGTAAAAGATCTATACACAGAGAACTACAAAACACTACTGCAAGAAACCCAAAGGGATCTACATAAACGGAAAAACATACCATGCTTATGGATAGGTAGACTCAACATTGTGAAAATGACAATTCTACCCAAAGCAGTTTACAAATACAACACAATCCCGATCCAAATATCAACAATATTCTTCAAAGAGATGGAAAAACTAATCATTAACTTTATATGGAAAGGGAAGAAGCCCCAAATAAGTAAAGCACTACAGAAGAAGAAGAAGAAAGTTGGAGGACTCACACTACCTGACTTCAGAACCTACTATACAGCTATAGTAGTCAAAACAACCTGGTACTGGTACAACAACAGATACACTGACCAACGGAACAGAATTGAGAATGCAGATGTAAACCCATCCACCTACGGTCACCTGATCTTCGACAAGGGCCCAAAGTCCATCAAATGGGGAAAAGACAGACTTTTTAACAAATGGTGCTGGCTAAACTGGATATCCATCTGCAAAAAAATGAAACAGGACCCATACCTCACACCGTATACAAAAACTACTTCAAAATGGATCAAAGACCTGAATATAAAGCCTAAAACTATAGAGTTCATAGAAGAAAAAATAGGACCAACACTACAGGCATAATACACGGCATTAACAGGATACAAACCATAACCATCAACGCACAAACCCCAAAAGATAAGCTAGATAACTGGGATCTTCTAAAAATCAAACACCTATGCTCTTCAAAAGACTTCAGCAAAAGAGTAAAAAGAGAACCTACAGACTGGGAAAAAATTTTTGGACAGTACAAGTCAGACAAAGGTCTAATCCCCATAATCTACAAGAAAATCCAACACCTCTACAACAAAAAGACAAATAATCCTATTAAAAAATGGGCAAAGGAAATGAACAGACACTTCACCAAAGAAGACATTCAAATGGCCAACAGACACATGAGGAAATGCTCCCGATCACTAGCCATTAGAGAAAGGCAAATTAAAACCACAATGAGATACCATCTCACCCCAGCATTACTGGCACAAATCAAAAACACTGGTAATAAATGTTGGAGGGGCTGTGGGGAGATTGGAACTCTTATGCACTGCTGGTGGGAATGCAAAATGATACAACCATTTTGGAAAATGATATGGCACTTCCTCAGAAAGCTAGAAATAGACGTACCATTTGATCCAGCAATCCCACTCCTAGGAATATATCCTAAAGAAATAAGAGTCGTCACTGGAATAGACACATGCACACCTATGTTCATGGCAGCATTGTTCACAATAGCAAAATGATGGAAACAACCTAGACGCCCATCAACAAATGAATGGATAAACAAACTATGGCACATACACACAATGGAGTACTATGCAACGAGAAAGAACAACAATGAATCTGTGAAGCATCTCATAACATGGATGAAACTGGAGGACATTATGCTGAGTGAAATAAGTCAATCACAAAAGGACAAATATTGTATGAGGCCTCTATTGTAAAAACCCATGAAAAAGTTCACACACAAAATGTAACAATCTTTGTTGGTTACCAGGGATGGGAGGGGTGGGTGGGAAATACTAAATAGGCAATAGATAAGTGGTATCTTGGGTGAATGGTGAGAGAGTACACAATACAGGGGAAACCAGCACAATTTGTACAAGGAAAGGTCAAGAAAGCTCCATAGACACATCCAAACTCCCTGAGGGACTGAATTGCTGGGTGGAGGGCTGTGGGGACCATGATCTCGGGCAACGTCTAGCTCAATTGGCATAACACCGTTTATAAAGACAATGTTCTACATTCTACCTTGGTGAGTAGTGTCTGGGGTCTTAAAAGCCTGTGAGCGGCCATCTCAGATACTCCACTGGTCTCATCCCTTCGGTAGCAAGGGAGAATGAAGAGAACAGGATGCAAGGAAAAGATTAGTCCAAAGGACTAATTGTCTACAGCTACCAAGGCCTCCACCAGACTGAGTCCAGTGCAGCTTAGATGGTGCCTGGCTACCACCGCTGAATGCTCTGACCAGGATCACAACAGAGTGTTCTGGACAGAGCTGGAGAAGGATGTAGACCAAAATTCTAATTCACAAAAAAAAACACCAGATTTACTGGCCTAAAGGAGACTGGAGAAACCCCAAGAGTATGGCCCCCAGACACCCTTTTAGCTCAGTGGTGAAGTCATTTCAGAGGTTCACTGTTCAGCCGGGGAGTGGACAGCCCTGTAAAACCAAATGGGACTAATGAGGCACAGCAGTCCAGAGACAAGGGCCAGAAGGTAGAAGGGGACAGAAAAGCTGGTGATAGTGAACCCAAGGTTCAGTAAGGATAGTATTGATGTGTTGTGAGGTTGTTAACCATTGTCATAGGGCAAGATGTGTACTAACTGTTAAATGAGAAACTATTTTGTTCTGTAAGCCTTCATCTAAAGTGAGAATAGCAGCACAATTGGAAGAGCGTAGTCAATGTCACTGAACTGTGCATGTAGAAATTTTTGAAATGGTGTATCTTTGGCTATGTATATTTTCACAAAAAAAAAAGTTTGAGAAGGGAGAGGGTTGACATGTTGTGGGGTTGTTAACCAATGTCATAAAAGAATATGTGTATTACTGTTTCATGAAAAAAAAAAAAGATACAAGGGAAAGATTAGTCCAAAGGACTAATGGACCACAACTACCACGGCCTCCACCAGACTGAGTCCCGTATAGCCTGATTGTTCCTGGCTACCACCACTGACTGCTCTGACAGGGATCACAACAGAGGGTCCCGGACAGAGCTGGAGAAAAATGTAGAACAAAATTCTAACTCACAAAGAAAGGACCAGACTTACTGGCCTGACAGAGACTGGAGAAACCCCGAGAGTATGGCCCCCAGACACCCTTTTAACTCGGTAATGAAGTCACTCCCGAGGTTCACCTTTCAGCCGAAGATTAGACAGGCCCATAACACAGAACGAGACTAATGAGGCACAAGAGCCCAGGGACAAGGACTAGAAGGCAGGAGGGGACAGGAAAGCTGGTAATAGGGAACCCAAGGTCAAAAAGGGTGAGTGTTGACATGTCTTGGGATGTTAACTGTTCTGTAAACCTTCATCTCAAGTACAATAAACAAAGAAAACAAAAAACAATTAAAAAAAAAAGCAGTAAGGGATGAGACTGGAGAGGCAGCAAGGGGCTAATTAAAGAGGCTCCTGACCAACATGAGCACCTGGGATTACATTCTGCCCAGAGTGACGAGGCATTGTGGTGGGGGCAGTGCAAAGGGAGGTACAGAGTTGGATCGTGTTGAGTGACATGATCCAACTTCCACAGCATGTGGAAGCAGGAAGACCTGTTAGTACAAGACTGGAAAATTCGAGGAGTGTATGTTCATAAAAGACCTCCAGCCAAACCCAAACCCCCTGCCATCAAGCCGTTACCACTCATAGTGACCTCATAGGGTTTCCAAGGCTGTAAATCTCTATGGAAGCAAACTGCCACACCTTTCTCTCACGGAGCCACTGGTGGTTTCAAACCGCCCACCTTCCAGTTAGCGGCCGATCACTTTACTAAAAGATCTCAGAGGGGAACAATTGAAACCAGAGTGTGATGTGCTCAGATTCAAGAGCGATCACTTTGGCAGCTGCGGAGTGATGGGTGGGGTGGGAGGAAACTACTGGCAAGCAATCCAGGTGAGTGGCCATTAAAATACTTCAAAATCATCCTCAGGATCAACATTCTAAGCATTTGTAGATAGTTTATTCTAAATCAGCCAGAATGCTGATTAACTGGGCGTTCTGGTTAACAGAACGCCCGGTGCCAGACTTTTCTCCATAGAAATCTCATGGCAAAAATTACAGCTTTCTCTTTGGTTCTTTCTTGCCGTATGTTCAAAGAGGAAAAATGAATAGCTGTCCTCTAAATGGACCTTTGTCCCCCCTTCCTTCAAAATTGCAAACCAGAGCAGAGTAAAGCAGAACTAGGAGCCTGTGGCTGCTATTTTGGGGTGAGCTCCGTTTCCCAGCTCACAGTTAACTCCTGGGCTGCAAAGAGGAGCTAGTTTATGGGCACATGAATGACACCAGCTGTGAGAAAGGCGAAGCAAGAAGGGGGCAGGGAAATTGGTCATTATCATAGCATCTCATTTGAATCTCCTTCTAGCGTGTCGAACCAACTGAGGGAGATTGAGAGGTCAAATGCACTGGGGAGCCAACTGGAACTTTCTTACTTGTAAAACCAAATGATTCTTTGCTGACAATGCTCTTGGAAAAATCACAGAAGACTGGGGACATGCAGCCATTTTCAAACACCACCATTACAGAGACCACCGCTTTAGAGTTTAAGCTTAGAAATGCAGTGTTACCATTCGAAGGAATGTGTTGCAGATTCTTCATTTATGTCTTTCTTGGGGAGGGAGGATAGGTTTTAAATGTTGAACAAATAGAGATGAGCCAGAATATCGCTTGTCATACTCTGTGGTTGCTAGTTGCTATCAAGTTGATTCCGACTCATGGCAATCCCACATGTGCCGAGTAGGTTTGTTCCACAGGGTTTTCAAGGCTGTGACCTTGCAGACACAGATCACCAGGCCTGTCTTCCAAGGCATCTCTGGGTGGGTTTGGACTGCCAACCTTTCAGTTAGGTGTTGAGTGATTTAACCATCTGCGCCACCCAGAGACTCCTGTCACACTCTAAAGCTGTAGAAATAACACTAAAGGCAGTCCCTTTCATTTGAGAGCCAGCGGACCAGAGGGGTGGTTAGAAGAAAGCAGCAAGAAATCTGGAGTCAGACAGATCTGGGTTCAAATCCTGACCCCACCACTTTCAGCTGAAGGGCCTTGAAGGTTATTAAAGCTCTTTGAACATATTTTTCTTTCTGTAAAATGGGGATAAAATATTTACCTCTCAGGGTTGTATAAATATTAAACTAAAAAGTGCACATAAATTTGGGCACATAATACCCATTTCCATTAGGTCTATTTAGACCCTTGGTGACTCCATGTGTTACAGAGTAGACCTTCCCCATATGGTTTTCTTGGTTTCTGTAAAATGTTTACAGAAGTAGGTTGCCAGGCCTTTCCTCCGTGGCACTGTTGGGTGGGTTTGTGCCACCAGGGCTGCTCAGTAAGTGAAAGATATTTGACTAAAGTATTACCATCTACATAATGCTTCAACATATGTAATAGCGTACACTCAATAATAACAGAAACGTTTTGGAAACAAAAATGAAATGGCCATTTTAACTAATTTTTAACCCTGACCTCCCACATAGCCCAACACAGGCCCAAAAGCACAGGAACTTCCTCTGTGTTTGACCCAACATCAATCAGCCCAGGAGGCATCTCAAAAGTCCTTGGGGAGTTTATCATCCCAATTTTGGGTGCTGTGTGATCTAAAACAATGGTTCTCAGTCAGCCTCAGACCCCAAAAGTCTTCAAAGGAAATAATGAAGTTTCAAGAATTATCATCAACATTTCGAGAAGAGACCAACAAAGACCCCCCTGCCCCCATAAACCTGCACAGACTATCTAAAATGTCAAGTTCTATTACTTTTGTCTGGAATTAAATCAGGTCTTCAAAATGGTTCCTTCCCAGTTCAAATCCCTGTGAGAATTTGCATTTATGCCCCCAGATATACTGAATCAGAATCTACATTTTAATATTTCTAACAAGTTCCCAGGAACTTATACACAAGAATTACCTGAGGATCATGTTAAAATGAACAAACAAGTTTGAAGCCCTGAGTTAAATCAGCTCAGGGTGTTATCCTGAACCGAGCAGAAGCTCTGATGTTTTATAATACATGTAGTCTTTAATGATTAAAAATGGGAAAAATGAATTCTACACTTTTACTCAGACGAAATTTTTCTTATGGAACCCAACACCAGCTGGGGCTTCCCTGCTTCTCTAAGATCTAAAGAAACAAAGCTGAAATCTCTGGATTCCATGGTTCGAGAAAGTCCAAAGCCTTCATCAAAGCATTTGTGGGTCTCTGGGGTCACAGCAAGGACACCTCCCACTGACTTCACCCTAAAACCCTTTTCTTCTCTCTCACCCCCTTCCTTCCTTTCCTTTCTCACTTCTCACCTTGTTTCAGCAAAGCAGTCTAACCAACAACTTTTGTAGCAAGAACAGAAGCTTTCTTCCCTCTAAAATATAATCGTCTGCCAAGAAATTCCAGTGAATAAAAAAATTTATCGAGTTTGTTAAACTTAATATAAATTTCTTTGAAGAAAATCAGAACCATTAATCTAGAGCAGTGGTTCTCAAAGTGTGGTCCTTGGGTCAGGAGCATGGGTGGGCAGCAGGTGGGAACTTGTTAAAAATGCAAAAGCTCAGGTTCACAGAAGCAGTAAATCTGGGGGGTGGGACCCAGAAATTTATGTTTTAAAAAGTGTTCTGGGTAATTCCAATACATGCTAAAGTTTGAGAACCACTGATGCAGAAGAGGATTCCCTGGGTGATGCAAACGGTTAATGCACTCGCTGCTAAACAAAAGATTTGAGTTCACCCAGAGGCACCTAAGAAAAAAGTCCTGACAATCTACTTCCAAAAAATCAGCCATTGAAAAACCTAGGGAACACTGTTCTACTCTGACACACATGGAGTTGTCATGAGTTGTAATCGACTTGATGGCAACTAGGGTAGGACCTAGAAGGAGGTCTTCAGTTATACAAGGGTTCCAAACCCAAATGTCCATAAAGACCAGACAATAATAGAAATAGATGACCCAATCTGGATATTAGGTGGAAGGGAATATGACTGGGATGGGAGGGAACTGTAGTTGATTTTTGCCACATGAAAAGGAAGGTCCACAATGGTTCAGATCTAAATTTTCATGATAAGACAGAAATTTGTATTTTTCTATGCCATCTCCAGATGTTTCAAAGTTGGCAACCAATTCATTTTGTCCTTCTAGGTTAATTCAAGGCTCGCAGGGCACATCCTGTGTTGCTGCCTTCATCACCTCCCCCTTAAATCAAGAATCACAGGCTTCCAAGCCATGCTCCTGGTTCAGTTTTTAAAGCACAATTAGGAACAGAGAAGGAAAAAGAAATGTAGACTCTCATTTAACATGGATTTTTGTGCCAAACATTAAAATGGGTTTTTAAGTTAATACAGGGCTCTGAGTAAGAAGCCTGTAAAACGGCAGTGAAATGGCAGTTGGACGAATGTGAGAAATTGTATCTGGGCAGCTTTTTTATTTTCCTCTGTATTTTCTCAGAAAGTCACCGGGGAATCCATTTTGTTCCCCACGTCGCAAAGCTGGGCCTATATTCTATAGACAGTGCTCTGCCATTGCCATGGCAACCATTATCTTCTCCTAATTCCTTTTCTTTTCTAAAAATAAAGTGCCCTTTCTCAAAGAATCTATTTCTGCTTTTTATTTAAATCTCACTTTCTGCAGAGGCTTCATCTCCCTTTGACCTGAATGTTACCTTTGTTTTGCTCAATAAGAGACGGTGAGAACACACATACATTCTGGACCTGACTGTCAGCCATCTCTGGGTATCCAATTAGAAGACTAATGAGACCCACAGGCAGGCCATGAAACAACCCCAGTGCTTTCGTAGAAGGAGGTCATAGTCACGTTCATACACCATAAATACCACTCGGAACAATGTTTCTCCAGCCCATTAGTTCATCTACTGATTCCAAAGAACTGTTTTTCCACTACATAAAAGAACAGTCAGAGAGATGAAGAGATGGGTGGAGGGCACAAAACCAGCTGCTCTGATGAGAGATAAGCGATGGGCCCCCACTCCTTTGATCCATAAGGAGACAATGCCCCTTCCCAGGTTCCTTGGCATTGTCACGGGCTTTCCTTTGCCTGCAGAGTGGTCTTGATAATTCATAAAGACTCTAGACAATCCACTTCTAGCAGTGATAGATGAGCTGGAGGAAAAGGAAATTCTGAGCACTGGCCTAAATACTTCAGCCTTTGTACACCAAAAACCAGGACTTGATCAAGACCTCCACTAAAAGTGATTTCTTGGGACTTTTGAACCAAATGAGAACAATGCTCTATAGACTGTGTCCTTTCTGAGGTTATTTGCCATGATGAGATGCTACAAAGATGGATCTAATTAGATGATTATCTAATATAATACCCAAAGTACAAACAGCAAAAGACAAAATAAATAAATGGGACCTCATAAAAATTTAAGAACTTTTGTTCATCAAAAGACTACCAAAAAAGTGAAAAGATAAGCTACTGACTGGGAAAGCATCTTCAGAAATCATATATCCAACAAGAATCTAATAACCAAAATATATATAAAACTTCAACAACTTAACAACAAAAAGACAAACAACCCAATCATAAAATGGGCAAAGGACTTGAATAGATATTTCGCCAAAGAGGAGATTCAAATGGCCACCAAACACATGAAAAGACACTCAGTATCATTAGCCATCGGAGAGATGCAAATCAAAGCTACGATGAGATACCATTTCACTCCCACAGGATGGCTAAGAAAAAAGAAAATAACAAACGTTGGCGAGGATGTGGGGAAATTGGAACCTTATCCACTGCTGATGGGAATGCAAAATGGTACAGCTGTTGTGGAAAACAGTGTGGTGTGGTGATTCCTCAAAAAACTAAAAAAAGAACTTACCATATGACCCAACAATTCCACTTCTAGGTATATACCCAAAAGACTTCAAAGCAGAGACTCAAAAAGAGACTTGTACACCAGTGTTCATTGCAGCACTATTCACAATAGCCAAAAGGTAGAAACAACCTAAATGCCCATCAACAGATGAATGGATAAACAAAATATGGTACATATATACAACGGAATACTACTCAGCCATAGGAGAAATGAAGGCTTGATACATGCTACAATATGGATGGAGCTTGAAAACATTATGCTGAGCAAAATAAGCCAATCACAAAAGGACAAATATTGTACGACCTCACTTATATAAAAAGAAACAGCAAATGTATAGAGACCAAAGTTTATTAGTGGTTATGGGGGTTGGAGGGAGGGGGAAAGGGGGGTTAACAGTGATGGAAAAACGGCGTTGATTAATAGTAAGGTTGCACAGCTGATTATGGTAATCACTGTCAATAAGTTGTACATCTGTAAAAAGCTAAATTGGCAAAAGTCGTGTGATAGGTATATTTACAACAACAAAGAAGAACAGCTGCTGAGGCTGCTAGGTATAACCAAACACCTCATGGGATTTGGTTCCTTGGTTTGGAGGTTTAGGATCATGGTTTCATGGGACGTCTCAGTTAATTAGCCGAATAACACAACGTGCTTAGTGCTTCTGTTTGGCCTCCTAGTTTATTGTGTAGTGCCTGGGGCCTTCAAAGCTTCCAGGTGCCTCACTTCTCTCAGTGGGGCTCTCCCTGGCAAGGGTAAGATACAGGAGAAGTAGTCACTCCAGAAATTCAAAGAACACCATTCCATGGTTTAAGACAGAGTGGTACACACTACTAGGACAGACATCAGGGAAAAAAAATGAGACATAAACCAATACCTCCCATCACCACCCCCCACGCCAATTGACAGGATGCCTGCAAACAGCAGATGACACCCACTTGCCTACACCTGTGCTCCCTCAAACAAGCCGAATTCATTTCTGCCTGTGACTATTAAGTTGAAAATCAAAGATGACGCCATGGACAGAGGCGATAAGAGAGAACTGGGCTTACCTTTTATCTGACAACCACCCTTGGACCACAACAACCATGGGAAGACTCTGGAAGAATGGAACACCAAGAACTAGTTGATAGTTACCTCCACCTATAATTGGTGGTGGGGGTGGGAGAATTAAATTATCATTGATGTGAAAATGATTTTTAGAAATTGAAAGAAGCTCTAGGTAAGGCAACCCCTGGGCAAACTTCTCTTCAGCCCCTATTTTCTCTTTGCTATATCTGGGACTGTGGTTGAAGCCAGCTTTACAGGCTAGCAGTGGGCAGTAGTGTGGACAGTTCATGGTGCAAATCACCAACCATCCATGCACGGCCCGTCTCCAAGTGCTACTCCTATTCTGCCATCAATAAGCACCCACTTAGTGCGTTGCTACGTCCTTATTATATATGTACCCATGTAAAATTAGTAGTTTGGTTTAGAGTGTGAGTTTTATTTATATAAAGATATGCTGTAGATCTCATTCCATGTACTACTTTTTATTTTTTTACTCCATGTTATACTTTTAAGACCTATGTATGTAAGTACGTATACCTTAGCCATTGTTGCTAACTGCTGCATAATATTCCAGAATGTGCGTCCACTGCATTATACTTATCCATTCCCCTAGTGAGGGACACTCAGAGCTGCCTGCAACAAACAGCATGAACATCCTCTCACATGTCCCCTTGCGAATCTATGGAACTGGGGGTGTGACTGTTGTGTTGTAAGGTACGCACACTCTTCATTTTATTAAGTATTGCCAGATTACTTTCCAGAAGGGCTCTACCAATGTGTACCCTAATCAGCAGTACATGAGAGTTCACAAGGGTCAATCTCTAAAATTAGAACTCAATGTCCTCTCAATGGTTTAAACATGGCCTTACTTGCAAGCATAGAGCTGGAGTAATAATAATTGTCATGTTTTCAGAGCCTACTGTAGGTCAGCCACATTATCTCATTTAGTCTATGAGGTGTTATCATCACCATTTTGTCAATGAGAAAACTGAGGCTCACCAAGAAAAGTAACTTACTTGACCTCACATGACTTGTGCCAGAGCCAGGAATTAAACCCACCTTCGGCCAATATCAAAAGTCATCCTCTTAACCACTGTGTGCAATGCCTCTCAAAGTCCCATCCAGCCAGGGGGTTCAGTAATACAGTGACCACAATCAGGAGTCATCCTGGGAATGCGTGACAAATTAGCCCAAAGCTTTGGGCTCTCTGCACTGCCCTGCTGTGACTGAGGGCCATGTAGTAACTCAGCAAAGGTAACAGAGCTCCCCCTACTACCCACTCCAAAAGGTCTGAAATCCATAGCAGTTATCACAACAGTACCCCCAGGCCCTTCCTAACAACCCTTCCAGGAACCCTAATCAGCAAGTGGGCCAGATGTCCCACCCCCTTCATTAGAGGCTTCTACCTCCACCTTGGAGTCCCTGGGCAGTGCAAATGGTTAACATGCTTGACTACTAATTGAAAGGTTGGAAGTTCAAGTCCACTCACAGGCACTTCAGAAGCAAGGCCTGGCAATCTGCTTCTGAAAGATCAGCCATTGAAAATCCTATGGAGCACTGTTCTACTCTAACACACATAGGGTTGCCATGAGTCGGAATCCACCACAGTAACTGGTTAACCCCCACTTCTATCATTTTTGCACTTCCCTGTTCTGTTTGTTCTGAAGGTTGACCTTGACATTCAGTGTAGTCTCTTTTGCTTTGGATTGAAATCCTGGACAGAGAGAGGGAGAGAGAGCAGAAGAGTCTCCCACTATGATTTATCCTATGGCTTCAACAGGACCCCTGGCTCACCCCATTCACACCAGCACTGCATGATGGTAGCTTCTCCCCCACCTCCACTCAGGCAGCTCCTGAGGAGTAGGGGCTCCCACTGGCGGAGATGACAGGGGAAGAAGGAAAAGAAGTACCTTTGAGAGATACAGTGTCTGTGGATGATACTTCCCTGTCGCTTTGGCCCTCACTTCCCTTTCCTGCTCCTTTATTCCATTGGATCCATTGTGGATACGTTCTCACCTAATTATAGTCTATAAGGGCCAATTTTTCTATGAGTTGGCATCTAAACTGAGCCTGCACCTTTTTCACACTGCAGTTTGAATTTTAATAACTTGATTAAGTAAGACAGTCAACTTAGGTGAGTCACCTTGCTCATAGGAGGTATTTAAGGACACAGGAAGTGGGGGAGGAGGGAAATCTCTGTAAGGTGGCCTGCTTAAAGGTAGACCCAGACATAGCATGTCAGCTAGAACTGGTGAAATTTCGAGTTGGACATACGGAGTTTAGAAACAGGGAGCAGGAATCTCACACGCACCTCATATCCGGTGGGGAGAGAGTGTCAGGAGTCTGTTTGCATGAGGGGTACCAGAGTCTCCTTAAAAATAACTCATCCAGTGGGGACAAAAAAGCCTTGACCATAAGCCTGGTCCAGTAGCATGACCCCACTGGCAGAAGGAAGTATGTGTGACTCTGAGTGTAGTTTGGTGCCTGACACAAACCACATTGGCACCTCCAACATATTGATCTTACTTCTCTTTCACTGGTCCTCCTTGCCCTCATGCCCTCACTTCACTCCTTTCCAGGCTTGGACTCAACAGTCCATCATCACCATTACTCCCCTGCACACATCTTCAACCCCCTTGCCTTTGCCATTCTCTCTCTTCAGTTCACTCTCCTTGAAAAACCCCAACCCTCCACTTACTCTGCTCCTGCACCCAAGTGGCTGGATATGGCTGGAGAAAAGCCCACAGCCAAGCTGGCTGGTCTCACATTCAATTGCTCACAAATATCCAAGGTGGCTCTTCCCACTAATTGGCAACCCTCTCTCTCACTCATCTGAATAATTACTTCACACTTTCTCCTTTTTCCACAAACCTCCAGTGTCTCCTCCCTCCTCCTCACTCTCAGCTGATGAGCTTGTTTATTTCACTGAAATAATAGGAGTAATTAGGAGAGACTTCCATGGAACAAATCGGTGGAATGTGCCATAGGTAAAATGGCTCTTCATTGACATCCACAGAGTGTGGCAATGGAGCCAGCATCAATGGCAGTGCCATATTAGTGACATGGTATCATGATAGCACACAGACTTAGCACCTGGTGGTGGTGGTGTCTTTGCTGGAAGGAGAGCAGTGGCTCAGACAGCCTTAGTAGCTGATGCTGTCATCTTCAGTTGGCACATCATGGTGGAACTGGCAGCTCATGTGGATGATGGCAGCAGCATCCTGGATGGCAGGCACAACTATGTTATGGCAGCTGCTGTAGCTTTAGTTGGTACTAGACTGTTTAGCAGCAGGGCTGGCAGGAAAGCCATTGAGTGCATGATCTTGGCTCTCTTCTCAAGGCAGGCACCAGCCTCAGAACTTCTCAAGCTATGGATACCACCAGAGAGGGCCCCAGAGAAGAACGGCAGTTACATCGTACCCAAGAGTAGCATCTTCACAAGCACCTGGGAGACACTACAGAGGACCGATAGGAATATCAGGAGGATGCTTTAGAGAAGAAAGACTCGGCAATCTACTTCCGAAAATCACCCAATGAAAACCCTATGGATCACAATGGTCCAAACCACAACTGCACATGGGGATGGCTCAGAACCAAGTGGTGTTTCGTACCGTTGTGCCTCAGGTCCCCATGAACCAGGGGCCAACTCTAGAGCAGCTAACAACAACCTTAGAGAGAACTGGAAACTCTATAACTGTGGAGGGGCAAGGGTCAGAGAAATACTGTTTGGTCTTGTTACTATGACTCAGAATGGACTGAAAAGGAGCCCTGGTGGTGCAATGGTTAAGGATTTGGCTGCTAACCAAAAGATCAGCAGTTCGAACCTACCAGGAGCTCCTTGGAAACCCTATGGGGCAGTTCCACTCTGTCCTATAAGGTCGCTATGAGTCAGAATTGACTCAACAGCAACGGGTTTGGTTTGATTGACTCCACGGCAATGGGTTTTGTTTGTTTGGTTTTTTTTTTCATGGACTGAGAGAGGTATTGCTGGTTCAATGACAGAATTCTCACCTTCCATGCAGAAGATTTGGATTTGATTCCCAGCCAATGCCCTTCATGTGCAGCCACCACCTATCTGTCAGTGGAGGCTTGCATGTTGCTGTAATGCTGAACAGGTTTCAGCAGAGCTTCCAGACTAAGACAGACTAGAAAGAAATACCTGGCGATTTTCTTCCAAAAATCAGTCAATGAAAATCCTATGGATCACAGCAGTTCTGTCCATAACCAATCAAAGCAATGGCATAGGACCAGGCAGCATTTTGTTCCAATGTGCATGGGGTCGCTAGGAGTCAGGTCACCATGATTCAGGGTCAGCTCAACAGCAGCTAAGAACAACAACAACATGAACTGAGAAAACTTGGATTAAACATTGTGCTAGACTTTGTGCCCCTCAATCACATGCCTACCTTTGTACACTCTCCCCGGCAAAGTACGAGGCGAAGCCTGAAAATTCCTTAGGTTCTGCTGACAAGACGCACTCACCAAGGTTAGAAGGTGGGAAGAAAGTAAAAGCTATTCTTCTTCTGCCTCCAGCCAGCAGTTAAACAGCAGAGAATGAAGGGACCTTGGCCCCTGCTGGGGCAGCAGCAACTTCCTGCATTTTCTGAACTCTGGATTACATCATCTCTCCCTACTTTGTGCTCCTCCTGCCTTCCAATAATTTTGTGACTTAATTCCTATATTAAATCCCTCTCTGCTTGAAAACCTAGAGCAGTTTTCTTCTGCCTGATAATAATGACTGATACGAATATGTGTCTTCCATTTGTATAATGGTTTACGATTTTTAAAAAGCTTTTGAATTATCTTATTTAGATTCCACAGCAATTCTATAAGGTAGACAAGACAGGGAACATTGTGCCCATTTTTATGTGGGGATAGAAAAACACATAGACTAGCAAAAGCCTCATTACTGGTCCTCTTTTCTTCTAAATAGCTGAGTAACTCTGGCCAAGTCACTTAACCTTTCTATGCCACACTTTCCTCATATATAAAAATGAAGGGATTGGACTAAAACCATCAGCTTTCAAACATGTTGTACTGCAACTCATGAGAAGAAATATGTTTTACATCACAACTCAGTATAGTATATACCTGTTGCTGTCAAGTCGATTCCAACTCATAGCAACCCCATAGGACAGAGTAGAACTGCTCCATAGGGTTTCCAAGAAGCGGCTGGTGGATTTGAACTACCAACCTTTTGGTTATATATATAAACCAAACTCATTGCCATCGAATCAATTCCAACTCACGGTGACCCTACAGAACAGAGTAGAACTGCCCCATATCGTTTTCAAGAAGTGGCTGGTGGATTCAAGCTGCTGACCTTTTTGGGTAGCAGCCTGGGATCTTAACCACTGAGCCACCAGGGCACATACATACACACACACACACACACACACACACACACACACACACATATATATGTAAAACTATAGTTTCATGAAGTGCAGTGCACTCTGATTTTTTCTATTTATTTTTAAAAATACTCTTGGTGATCCACTACATTGATTTCACAGCCCAAGTTCCTGGGCAAGTTACATCACTTTCCTGAGACTCAGTTTCATCATCTGTAAAATAGGAGCAATAATATCTGATTTACTGGGTTATTGATAGGATGAAGTAAGGATTGATTCTATATCAGTGCTCAGCCCAGAGCTTATGTTTTTATCCCTGGAACCCACTGGCAGAGAACTGTATTAGCCTTAGGACTGTGATTGCACTAAAAACAAAGAACAGGGTATGAAAACAGTCTGGGAAAAAACAGAACTGTTTACAAGTAGTTCAAAATCTCCCCTTCAGTTGCCAGGAATTCACCGTAGAAACACTCGTGTGGCATTATACGTGCTTGGGGGGTCTGAAAGTGAATGGCAAACAGCTTGTACTGGAAAAGGTGTCATACTATTAAGCAGTGTGCCAGTATAAATAGAAGTGAAATACCTATGAATGGTCCCACTGGGGCACTTTATGGTCAAAGTGTCTTTCCTTTAACGAGTTAAAAGCTGCCAAATACCCACCTTCCATTTTAAAGTGACGTGACTTCAAGAGTTTTGCTCTCCAAGAGGCTGTGAACAAATTGAAATTTTTGTAAATCACCTATCATGCCCCCACCGGCTTAAATTATAACTTTGCAGAGATTTTATTTTTAATTCCTGATTAGTTTTCAACTGTAACACTCTACCAAAACTGTCCCCGTTTCCTTTACCCTGAATGCTATCAGTCGGAGTTCTTAGTTGAGAAAAATAGAAGGCATTCTAGCAGTTTACACCAAAAAGGAATTTATTAAAGGATATTATGTTGCTTACAGAAATTCCTGGAGGGCTGGAGTCGGGCTGAGAGTCCACGCAACATGCAAGCCATGTTGCAGGACGGGTCCAGCAGAGACGCTGTCACTGCCCTGGGGCACAGACACTGTAGCTGCCACCGCTGACCCCAGGGTCTTGATGCCAGACCTCCCCCTTCTCTGCTCCTGGAAGCTGGATACCTCGCTGTCCCCACCACTTGAAAATTGAATTCTGGGAGCCAGTTGTTTCCTCATTGTGGTAGGCATAATAATACCACCACCCCCAAAAAAAAGTTGCCTTCGAGTCAATTCCAACTCATAGCGACCTGTCTCAGACATCTTGTGCTGTTCTAACAGAAATACTACAAGTGAATGGCTTCAACAAAGGGAAATTTATTCTCTCACAGTCCAGTAAGCTACAATTCCAGATTTAGGCTCACTCAGCAGTAGATTACTCAGGATCTATTAAGTGTATTGAAAGGTTCCTGAAAGAAGGTCAGGGAAGTTTCAACAGAGGAAGCAAAAAATCCAAACTCCTTTCCATGGCTTCCAAGACCCTGCATGACCTAAAACCAAAACCAAACCTGTTGCCACTGAGTCAATTCCGAGTCACAGCGACCCTATAGGACAGACTAGAACCGCCCCACAGGGTTTCCAAGGAGCAGCTGGTAGATGTGTACTACCAGCCTTTCAGTTAGCAGCCTGAGCTCTTAACCACTGCACCACCAGGTCTCCTTATCAATTCTCTAACCTCATCTATAAGGAGTCCCTGGATGGCACAAATCGTTAGGCACTTATCTACTAGCTGAAAGGTTGGCGGTTTGAACCCACCCAGAGGCGCCTTGGAAGACAGGCTGGCAATCAGCTTCCGACAGGTCATAGTCTTGAAAACCCCATGGAGCAGTTCTAATCTGCAGACATGGAGTTGCCATGAGTCAGAAACGAGTCCATGGCAACTAACAACCACATCTGTATTATAGCCCTGGTGGCGAAGTGGTTTTAAGAGCTTGGCTGCTAACCAAAAGGTCACCAGTTCTAATCCAGCAGCTGGAAATCGCAGCATTGGAAATCCTATGGGGCAATTATACTCTGCCATATAGGGTCAATATAAGTCAGAAGTGACTTGACAGCAATGGGTTTGGTTTTTTTTTTTTTTTTTTTTTTTTTTAACTCACTATACTTCAAGCCATCCTAGGCTTCTCTCTGTTCCTCTAATACACTAAGTTTTCCTGCCTCAGGACCTTAGCAGTTTCTGGTCTCTCTACCTGGAATGATCTTCTTCCCCAGTCTTTGCATGGCTAGTTCCTTCTCAGATAAAACAGTACCTTCTCCAAGGGAGCCTTCCCTGGCCACCAGGGTATATGAGCAACCTGTTCTCCAGCACTTCACCTTGTTTTACATCTTTAACAGCAATTGTCATTATCTGTGGTGACCTCATTTCTTTCCCACTAATTGTTGCTCTTCTCTCTCTGGAATGTAAGCTCCACGAGCAGGACCCTTATCTGACCTGCTCACTATACCCAGAGCAGTGTGTAACATACATTTGCTGCTCAACAGTTAATGACCAGACAAACGAGTTAAACCTTAAAGGATGAATCAAACACACAGACAAAAAATTACCATCAAGTTGTCTCTGACTCATGAAGATTCCATGTGTGTCTGAGTAGAAGTGTGCTCCATAGGGTTTTCAATAGCTGATTTTTCAGAAGCAGATCGCCAGGCCTTTCTTCCAAGGTACCTCTGGGTGGACTTGAACCTCCAACCTTTCAGTTAGCAGCTGAGCAAGTTAACCATTTGCACCACCCAGGGACTCCCAAAGGATAAATAGGAGTTTGCAAAGAAGGAGAATAGGGATGGGCATTCTAGAATCAAAGAGCATATGTGACTGGCACCGAAGAATAAAACAGCTTGGCATTTGGGAGCAATGGCCAGAACTGAGGCTGGAGGCAGATGCAAGTCAGGAAAGCCTGTGTGTCTTGCTAAGAAATGGGAACTTTTCGTGCAGGGATTGGGGAGCTACTGAAAGGTTTTAATACAAAGGCAAAAGGGAATGTACTGAGAGGGGAATCAGCATGATGGATGTAGACTGGCCTGCGGACACGCAGAGAAAAGCGTGAGTTTGAAAAACACCAGCGGATGGAAAGAGCGGGTATTTAACATCAGGTTGAGGACCTTGCATTTGATCAGCTGCAGGCATTTTTGAACAGCCAGGTCGTTATATGGGTTTAGCAAATACTAAATAAGATGAATTGGAGTAGGAAGAAACTAGAGTCAGGGAGACTAGTTAGGTTTTTTTATATATCCCAGGCAATGCTTGGCCACTAACTGAAAGGTGATGGTTTCTCTGCGGGAGAAAGATGTTACAGTCTGCTTCCATGATGATTACAGCCTTGGAAACCCTATGGGGCACTTCCACTCTGTCCTATAGGGTTGCTATGAGTCAGAATCGACTCAACAGCACACAACTACAACAAGGGTCTAAACAAACATTGTATAATTAACAATGACAAATAGGGGGCCAAGAGACGTTGTAAAGAATCAGTAGGATTTGGTGACAGATTGGCCTTTGGGGTCAAAGAAAAATGAAGAGTCCAAGATGATTCCAAAGTTTAAGGCTTCTGGAAACAGCAAATGGCTGGACTTTTTATAAAACCAAGAAGTCTTTTGTCGGAAGGAGTCACTGGGTGGCGCGAATGGTTAAGAGCTTGGCTGCTAACCAAAAGGTTTGTGGTTAGAGTCTACCCAGAGGTGCCTCAGAAGAAAGTCCTGGTGATCTATTTCTGAAAAACCAGCCATTTAAAACCCTAGGGAACACATTTCTACTCTGACACACATGGGGGTGCCATGAGATAAAACTGACTTGGTGACAACTGGTTTGGTTTTTTGCTGGGGGAGACAACAATTTGAGTTTTCCATGTGAACTACTCAAACTGAGAAACCCCTGAGATTCAGTCTGAAGGTGGTGACATATTCAGAAGGCACAGTACACCAACCTAGAGGAATTATAAAGAGAGTCAATTCTTTACTCAAATCTCTGAAAAGACATGAAGGGGAGCAACACGCAGATTATCTTAGAATCATGTGCATTCCCATCCCTTTCCTCTGGTAGATGGGCATCCCTGACACCCCACATCTCACCTCTCTCCTCGGGTCACCCCCACCCCAGCTGTTTCATTCCTCATTCCTTCTCTTTTTCTTCACACTTAGCACTTCCTTATTCAGACTGATCTAGCCTCTCTCCCAACAAAAAAGAATCCTCCATCTTCAGGAGGAAGCATGTTGGTCTGATCAGCAAGCTGGAAATTTGGGAAGTCTGTCAACATACTCATTCATTTATTCATTCATCAATTGTTTACTGAGCACCTACCATGTATCTAGAGTCCCTGGGTTGTGCAAAGAGTTAATGCACTTGGCTGCTAACCAAAAGGTTGGAGGTTCAAGTCCACCCAGAGGTGCCTCAGGAGAAAGGCCTGGGGATCTACTTCCAAAAAACCAGCCATTGCTGTAGGGACCACAGTCTCAGGGAACATCTAGCTCATTTGGCATAACATAGTTTATAAAGAAAATGTTCTACATTCTAATTTGGTGAAAATTCTGCACTGATTTGGTGAAAATGTTCTACATTCTACTTCTGGGATCTTAAAAACTTGCAAGCAGCCATCTAAGACACTCCACTGGTCTCGCCCTGTCTGGAGCAAGGGAGAATGAAGAAAACCAAAGACATAAGGGAAAGTTTAGTCCAAAGGACTAATGGACCACAACTCCCACAGCCTCCACCAGACTGAGTCCAGCACAACTAGATGGTGCCCAGCTGCCACCACCGACTGCTCTGACAGGGATCACAGGAGAGATCCCAGACAGAGCTGGAGAAAAATGTAGAACAAAATTTTAACTCACACACACAAAAAATAAAAGACAAGACTTACTGGTCTGACAGAGACTGGAGAAACCCCGAGAGTATGGCCCCCAGACACCCTTATAGCTCACTAATAAAGTCACTCCTGAGGTTCTCCCTTCAGCCAGAGATTAGACAGGCCTATAAAACAAAACAAGACTAAACGGGCACACCAGCCTAGGAGCAAGGACTAGAAGTAAGGAGGGGACAGGAAAGCTAGTAATAGGGAACCCAAGATCTAGAAGAGGAGAGTGTTGACATGTCGTGGAGTTGGCAACCAATGTCACTCACGAAACAATATATGTATCAATTTTTCAGTGAGAAACTAGTTTGCTCTGTAAACCTTCATCTAAAGTACAACAAAACAAAAACAAAAAAAAACAGCCACTGAAAACCCTATGGAGCACAGTTCTACTCTGACACACATGGGGTCACCATGAGTCAGAATCAACTCAAACAGCAACTAGTTTGATTATGTATCAGGCTTCCAAAGGATGCTTGGGATATAGAAATGAACCAACAGCAAACAGTGCTGCTGCCTGCCCTGGCTCCTGCCGGTTCTCTGAGCCTGGCTCTCCAGCCGTCTTGTCATTCCCCGAGGTCTATCTCACATCCTTTAAATACATTTGTTTTCACTTAGCCAGACTTGATCTCCGTTGTTTCTCTCCAGCAGCCCTGACTGGCTCAGCACTTAATAAATTAAAAACCAGTTGCCATCGAGTCGACTCTAACTCATGGTGACCCCACGTGCGTCAGAGTAGAACTGTGCTCCATAGGGTACTCAATGGTTGATTTTTCAGAAGTAGATCACCAGGCCTTTCTTCTGAGGTGCCTCCGGGTAGACTCGAACATCTAACCTTTGGTTAGCAGTGAGTGAGTTGACCGTTTGCACCGCCAAGAGACTGCTAATAAACTAAAGAGATGTAAAAAACAAAACCAGGAACAAAAAATCCCAGATGTTTAATTGTTACTGGGAGAATTTGAAGTGGTAGAAATAAAGAGATGAGCTTTCTCTCGAGCATATAATAGTTGCAGCTACACTTTAAACAGCTCCTGAGCGGAAATCTCTATATTCAGAGCGAATGCTAATGAAAAGCAGCTGGAATAACAGTAAAATGCCAGCCCATCTCCACTCCATCCTGCTCCAACACTCTCAATATCTCAGTAGCTTAAACTAGAGCAACGACACCCAAGTCATTGGGTAGAATGGATGCCGATATTCCCAGTAAATGGCTGAGAATTCATTCAAAAGCTGTAGGAAGCCACCAGAGATAAAAGCAGGGTTGACATAGAGTAGATGAGTTCTAAGAGACAAATGGCTACAGAACTTAGAAGTAAAATTCTTTAAAAAAAAAAAAAGTACTTAATTGGTGCATCGTGTGATGGGACATGGCCTCCAGGATTTAATAAAGTTTTGATTATCTAAGTCAAACTGCAAGACCATCTGCAAGATCAAGTTACTATACAGCATTTTTTAAATGGCTC
This sequence comes from Dugong dugon, assembly GCA_030035585.1. Lineage (NCBI taxonomy): Eukaryota > Metazoa > Chordata > Mammalia > Sirenia > Dugongidae > Dugong > Dugong dugon. The sequence continues at coordinate 98,261,871 of CM057472.1, read as the reverse complement.
ATATTGCCAGGAAGTGCTGTAGTGCAAACAATTTCCTGCATTATCCCTGAAGGGTGTTCGGTCTTCAGGAAGCAAAGCTCCTGAAAAACCTGTCACATGTTATAAAACCATGGTTTGTGATGACTGTCACTAGCAGTGGGGAAAAGAAGAAACTTACCAAGCATCATATAACAAAGCAAGTGGAGGCAGAGGAAGATTATAACCCTTTTTAAAATCCGAGCTCCCCACAACATGAATTACATATTAATTTAGTCAGATAAGCCTTTTCAAAGGTTTCACAAAATTAAGAAATTTTAGAGTTGGAAGGAATCTGAGGTATTCCAGCTCAACATTCCTTTTTTTTTTTTTTTTAAAGTGAGGGAGCTGATGGAGAGAAAGGCCGAGGTACTGGCCCAAGATAGCACAGGGAAAGAGTCCTGGCCAAAGCTCCAGACTCACTCCCGCATGTGAGAGAGCCCCTTCGGTACAAAGGTGCACTTCATGATGGTGTTGGGGGAAATATGTACCATTCTGGGGAAGTAGCACAAAATAGCACACAACACAAGGAATTATCTTGGATTCCAATATCAATTATTAATAATAACCACACTTTACTGAGTAGTTGGGAGTCCCTGGGGGGCGCAAATGTTTAAGTGCTCAGCTACGAGCCAAAAGGTTAGCAGTTCAAACCCACCCAGAAGTGCCTCGGAAGACAGGCCTGGAGATCTGCTTCTGAAAGGTCGCACGCTTGAAAACCCTATGGAGCAGTTCTGCTCTGCACACAGGGGGTCACTGTGAGTCGGAATCAACTTGACAGCAACTAACAACAACAACAACTGAGTAGTTAGTGTTTGCCAAGAACCATGCTCAAGATTTACACACATTAACTCATCTCATTTCATAATAATATCATGATTAAACCCAGCCTGCAGATGAGGAAACTAAGCAATGCGGAGTAGTGGTGAAAACCATCGACTGCTAACTGAAAGGTTGGTGGTTCGAAACCACTGCAGGCTCTGTGGGAGAAAGATGTGGTAGTCTGTTTCCATTGGAAAACTCACAAGGATGCGATGAGTGATAGTGGACTCAACAGCAGTGGGTTTTATTTATCAGTAGCAGAGACAAGACTGAAACACAGGTCTATCTGACTCCGAACCGCAAGCTCTTTGCCACCACACGGTTACAACTTTTCACACACAACAACATTTACTGAGCCCTGTAAGTTGGAATTGACGGCAACAGGATTTTTTTTTTTTTATAACGTGGGAGATCTCAAAACGTAGAGCACATAAACCCTATGCTTGACAGGGCTTTACTCTAGTATCATCTAGTTAGTGGCAAGAAAGAAGGAAGGGAAAATGGTGAAGGAGAGCAAGAGAAAAACCAGAAAGTTTAAATAATGATATGAAACTCCCAAGGAATCCTTTTGCAAAATGAGATGGTCTCTGCTTTGGCTGTTGGAATGAGGGAGAATTTACCCCAGTGCGGATGCTGCCCATAATTCTTAAACCAAAGTGACACAGGGATAAACATGGCACTTCTTCTTCGACCATCCATTTTACTGCTGTGGCTGGATAACAGTTAGGAGACTATAATTAGCCCATGTTCTTTTTCTCACCCTTGACCATGCTGATCAGCAGCCTTGGATACATGGATTGTTCCCTCTTTTTCACACTGTCTTCACTCAGCTCCCAGGACATTCTAAGTTTTGCTCTTGCATCACTGATCACCTGGGTTCTCCAGGACCCCAGGACTAATCCTTGGCCATCTGTTCTCTATAATCACCCCCTTGGTGAGCATATGGCTAGATACACCATCTCGCTGCCCAAGACGTCCATTGCTGAAGCCCAGACCTCGCTCCTGAACTCCAGACTGTTAGAATCGACTGCCCTGCAGATTTCTCCACCTCGATGTCTAGTAGACACCCCAACTTACCTTTCCAAACTGAACTTCTGTTTCACCCCCACATCTACTTCACGGACGGCCTAACCTGGCTCAGCAAACGTTTCTCCACTCTTCCAGCTGCTCAGACTAATGGTAGTCATCCCTGACTCCCCTCTTTCTCAAAAATCCCACATCCAATCTGCAGAAATTCCTGTTCTATTTGAAAATTAGAGTCAGCATCTGACCCTTCAAGTCCACCTCATGTCTGGGATGCTGCAAGAGTCTTCAGACTTGTTACCTCATTTCCTGTCTTACTCCTTACAGTCTATTCTCATCACAGCAGCCAGAGAGATCCTTTTAAAACCCAAGTCAGATTATGTTCCATCATGGATTGAACTGTGTTCCCTAAAAATATCTGTCACCTTGACTGGACCATGATTCCAAGTATTGTGTGACTGTCCACCATTTTGTTACCTGCTGTGATTTTCCTGAGTGTTGTAAATCCTACCTCTATGATGTTAATGAGGAGGGATTAGCAGCAGTTGTGTTGATGAGGCAGGACTCAATCTACTAGATTAGGTTGGGTCTTAAGCCCATCTCTCTCCAGATATAAAAGAGAGAAGTGAGCAGAGAGACATGGAGACCTCATCACCAAGAAAGAAGCACTGGGAACGTAGTGTGTCCTTTGGATCTGGGGTCCCTGAGCTGAGAAGCTCCTCAAGCAGGGGAAGACTGACGACAAGGACCTTCCCCCTGAGCCAACAGAGAGAGAAAGCCTTCCCCTGGAGCTGGCATCCTGAATTTGGACTTCTAGCCTACTAGACTGTGAGAGAATAAATTTCTCTTTGTTAAACCCACCCACCTGTGGTATTTCTGTTACAGCAGTGCTAGATAACTAAGACATGTTCTTAATCAAAATCTGCCAGTGGTTCCCCATCTCACTCAGAAAAAAGTAGTACTTACAATTGCTTACAAGACCCTATACAATTCGTCAATACCCCCCTACACACACTCACACAACACAAATGCCACACACATATATCTCCAGCCTCATCTTGTGTTACTCTCCCCCTCATTCAACTCCAGCCATACTGGTAGGCTTGCTGCTCTTTGAAAAATACCAAGGTGCTCTCATCTTGGGGCCTTTACTTGAGCTGTTCTCTCTGCCTGGAACACTCTTCCCCAAGATACCAGCTTAGCATACTCCCTCCCCCTCTTTAAGTCTTTGCTCATATGTTGCCTTCTCAATGGCTTCTACCCTATCCACCCTATTTAAAATAGCAACTCACAGTTCCTCCTTCATAGTCCTGACCCCCCTCTCATGTTCTATTTTTTCCTAGTACATATCCTCTTCTAACACTCTATAACTTACTTATTACTATGTTCATTGATTGTTGTCTGTCTCCTCCTTCTAGAATGTAAACACGACAATGATAAAGCATTGTGTATTTTATCCACTACTATATTCCCCCACTTAGAACACTACCTAGCGTTTAGCAGATGCTCAATATTTGCTGAATGAATGAACTAACAAACGAACATCTCAGGGGAGGAATATGGCAGGGCAAAATACTGAGAAAGTCCTCCTGGGTGTCCAAAAACCGAAGCATCTGGGCAACAGAAAGGATAGGGTGTAGATGAAACGTCTGGGGGAGATATGAAAGTGAGAAGGACTCCTCCCTACCCACATACAGGAAAAAAGATTCAAGGGGATTCAAAGAAACAATGAAAGCAGAGAGTTTAGTGAGTTCTGGAGAGTGACATCTATGGACAGAGCCCCAGGAAAGCCTCAAGGCCCCGAGAGGATGCCTGGGGCTGTATCTCTGCACAGAGGACCACAACAACATCTGAGAGAGAGACACACACTCCCGAAGACACAGGAGCGGTAGAGAGAGATGCAGGAACAAAGGTGGCCATGTGGGCAGAAAGGAGGGTTATCTTAGTGGCAATCTGTGTGTCCGGATGTCCCCTCCCCACACCTTGGCACTATGTAACACCCCCCAGAACCTTTGCGTAACTCTGAGAAAGTGCAGCAATCCCTAATGTCTGAGGTTAAATTGCCCCACTATCCCACTGGGGTAAAGATAATTTCCATAATTAAGTTGAATTATGGAAAATTAAAGTTATATTTTTTGCATGCCAGAGTTCAAATCTTCCTTGTTTTAGTTTTATATTAAAACCATCACTAATGTCTTAAGGAATGGAGTGAATTTTTTAAGAAATTTTGGTCCCGTGCCAGATAGAGTCCAACTTCTCCCCCAGGAGTGTGGGATAGGCATTTCGTATCCTCGGCTGATCTTGAGTGTGCTTTGGTAGGAATATTAGAGATGCATTTGGTGGCTGCACACAGCAGAGTGATTACCATGGCAACCAAAGGCCCATCACCTGAGCTTTATTCCAAACTGACTCATCAAGAATGAATTGCAGAAAATCTTGGAAGATGGAAAATTCATTCTCTCTGTCTCTCCCCTCCTTTCTTGTGTTTTGACATTTGAACTCTAAAGATGGCCCATCCTTCTCTTCCTAAAATTATTCTTAATACCCTTTGTTTTTCTTTCTCAGATTTTGCCTGGTGAGGGGCTGGGAGAGAATTAGCACACAGCAGTTGCCTTGGGGCTCACCCCACCTGTCACACATTGGCAAGGCTGTCAGAATGATGGTGTGTCCCTGACAAGGCCCATCCAGGACAAGCACATCTCTGGTCTGTTGAAGGGATCCATGACCCCATCACTCTGCTGTCTGCAGGGACACACAACCAAGATAGAAAAGTCATCATGTTAGGCAGTTTTGGGACTTGGGGTCGTGTTAATGAATAAATTATGACTTACCAGATCTTTTCATTTTTTCCCTCTCCAATCTATCATTGAAGGTAAAAGACGATCAACATGAAATCCCTTGAAATACTGTTCAGGTGATGGGTTCTTTGATTGTCCTGGTGATGACTCAGCTATGAGTCAACATCGCTTCTAAAAATAGTTCTAAAACCTTAATCAACCTAAGACTCAACTATCGAGCCTATCTAAAATGTGGCCCTTCCTCAAAATCTGATTCAGTAGGCCTGGGTATAAGGCTCAGGAATTTGCATTTTTAACAATCACCTCCTCCCCAAAGAGATTCTCCTTCAGATAACCTTCATACCACACTGCATAAGAAACACAGCACAAAAAGGTAAGCTTCTGTCATGGGTAAGGTTAGGCTCTCTTGCTATTGTCTATCGTCCAGGGGCAGATTACCCAATTTGTGGTAAAAAAAACATGTGAAATTGTTTACTATAGATTAGTAAGTAAGCACAAGTAAGCCTGCACTTGCTGACTGGGTCATCCATCTCTGTCAGGGGTTGTAAATTTGAAAAGAGGCTTTGATTCTGTAGGAAGGTGCTGCTTACCTTGCCTGTTGGATGATCCACGTCTGCTACAAGCCAGTCAGCCCCCAACTCATGGCGACGTCATGCACAACGGAGCAAAACACTGCCCAGTCCTGCACCATCTCCATGATCAGTTGCAGACCTGACCTGTGATCCACAGGGTTTTCATTGGCTGATTTTTGGAAGTAGATCACCAGGCGTTTCTTCATAATCTGGTTTAGTCTAGAAGCTCTGCCGAAACCTGTTCAGTATCATAGCAACACACAAACCTCCACTGACAGACACGTGGTGGCTGTGCTTGAGATGCATTGGCCAGGAATTAAACCCAAGTCTCCAGCATGGAGGGCAAAAATTCTACCACTGACCCACCACTGTCCCCTTCAGCTCTGTTAGTGCCAGAAAAAAGCCAGTTGACACCAGTCGATTCTGACTCAAGGCAACCCAGTGTGTGTCAGAGTAAAGCTGTGCTCCACAGGGTTTTCAACGGCTGGTTTTTAGAAATAGATTACCAGGGCTTTCTTCTGAGGCACCTGTGGACGGGTTCGAACCACCAGGCTCTGCCAACTGTGTTAACTGCTTGCACCACCTAGGGACTCCTGTTTTACATATACACATGCATAATTTTTTTAAATACTCAAATCAAAACCCTGTGGGGTAGTGTGTATCAGTTAGGATGCTTTCAGAAGCTGACAAATTTAATAGACTAAAAAGACAACAAGGACATATAGATAAATTGAGTCATAAAAATTTAAAAATAGATTATGTAATTTCGTATATTAGAGAAAGGGAAAAAGAATCTGACATCTCTCATATAGAGAACGTATGTTTTTACATGTCCATAGAACACATACCAAAATAAATCATAAATTTGACCCCAAAGTTTAATAAACTCACTACATAGAGATTATATAGGCAATATTCTTTAATCCTGATCTAGTAAGATTCAAAATAAATAGTTGAGAACTAACCAAAAAAGCTTGGAATTGGAAAAAAAAAAAAAGAATATGGTTCCCTTCACTATACATACACCTACACACACACACATATACGTGCACAACCCCCACCCCCCAACCCCAAAGGTGTAATCTGTGTGACACCATGTGGGCAGAAAATGATGTGTAAGCAAAGTCAGCACAGAAAGTGTATCCCAACACTGACTCATCCTCCCTCCCACCACCTTCCAAAACACTGTGCTGAGTTTACAGCTTTGAAAACGTAATTAACACCTTTACTCTTGGGAGAGGAGGTCCTAGAATTTTATCAGGACATATACTAGAAGCAGAGTCAAATCTCAGTGAGCAACCAGAAGAGTAAACCAAGGAGAGCCACCATGTTCTGACTTCCCAGAAACCTGGAGACCAACATGGTCTTAGGCAACTTTTCTTTCAATCCTGTTGTATTTATTGTCATATCCCTTCATAAGATTTGAAAACTAAAAATTCCAGAGTACAGCTCTGAGGAACCCCATGGCAAAGGCTCAAAAGACATCCTTGAATAAATAGAATCTAAAATTTTCTGGCTTTCTGCTATGGTAACTTCCCCAGTTGCCCTCTCAGATGACCTCTTTGAGATTGCAGGCACAAGATCTCTGCCTGGGAGGTTGCTTTCATGATATGAGTTGAGGATGCTGAGAGACTAATTTTGTCCCAAAGTATCTCTCATATAAGGTCACCACAGTGCCGGAAATACTACGTGAAAATACAAATATTTTACTAAGGGGAGAGAAATACATAAAACTACCCATATTACACAGTGATCTGGGAGAAATTCATAAAAACATCCACATTACACAGTAATTTGGCACAATTCTGAGAGGAGACCAAAAGAAAAAAAATTTACCATCGAGTCAATTCCCACTCATGTGTTACAGAGTAGAACTGTGCTTCATAGGGTTTTCTTGGCTGTAATCTTTACAGAAGCAGGTTTCCAGGGCTTTCTTCCACAGCACTGCTAGATGGATTTGAACCACCAACCTTTAGGTTAGCAGCTGAGTGCTAACCTAAAACGTTTGCAGCACCCAAAGACTTTGAGGGAAGGAGACAGAGCAGGCAAATTTTGGTGAGTGGTAACAAGGATCCAGAACAGGCAACAGATCCCAAATATGAGCCCTGTGGGAGCCAGAAGGGGAGGTGGGAAGGCGTGGTGCAAAACAAGGTAAAAGTTAGCCTTGGAATTCTTCAACCTAGAGTTGAGAGGATAGAAGGATAAGGTGTGGGTACTGCTGGGCCAACCACAGGCTGAAATAGATAGCCCTTCATCCTGCAATAGCCTATTTGAAGATGTGGGGAATATATTATTTTTGTATTAAAGCAAATGCAGATTTGTTTTGGGGGTTGAAGGTAAGATTCATGTGAATATTTTAAGGTGAAAAAGCAAGAACAGGAGGCTCTGACTCCATAGTTCGTGCTTACAGTGAACCTCTTGGGCAGTGACCCAGACTCCTGAGATTTTTCTCAGCTCAGTCCCTCTGCAGGCAGGGTGGTCACCTTGTAAAGCCTGCTCCTACCCCTGAACATCACCGTCCACCTGGAAGAGCTGCTTGTTATTCAGCTTCAAGGATATAAAACTAAGAAACCTTGTTCTGGGAAATAGCACAGTACTAAGAAAACTTATTCTTTTCAAAGTCCTTGAGAAATGTTTGCTGGTTGAAACCCTATCGGGATTATACAACTGGAATAAGCTGTAAACTAGGACAAGGTCCCCAGACAGTGCAGATGGTTTGCACTCAACTACTAACAGAAAGGTTGGCGGTTTGAACCAACTCAGTGGCACCACAGAGGAAAGGTCTGGTGGTCTGCTTCTGTAAAGTTTGCAGCAGGAAAATCCTACGGAGCTCAGTTCTACTCTGTAACACATGGGATCGCCGTGAGTCTGAACTGACTCAATAGCAACAGGTTTTTGGTTTCGTAGGCTGGAACAGGTCAGAATGCAGAGAACGTTAAGGTGGCCCTGTTTCTGTTAGAGACAATCAGGATCTTCTCCTGCTTCTTTTAGAACTGGAACATCCTTGGTGCTTACTCCGTGTGATGTATATAAGACTTGCTGAAAAAAAAAGAAAGACGTGCTGAATATTGCTGGAGGTGACTATGCTTCCCATCATGGGTGTCCCTTGCCTGGCAAGTTTAATAAATTCAGCTTTGTCTTTCAGTTGGCATCTATATTATTAATAGGCTGCGTGGCCGGAAAAGTGGAAATGTACTGGTGTAGTAGGGACCAGGAAACCCTGGTGGCATAGTGGTTAAGTGCTATGGCTGCTAACCAAAAGGGTGGCAGTTTGAATCCACCAGGCCCTCCTTGGAAACTCTATGGGGCAGTTCTACTCTGTCTTATAGGGTCTCTATGAGTCAGAATGGACTCGACGGCAATGGGTTTGGTTTTTTTTTGGTGGTAGAGAACAAAGATCTGAATTTAAGTTCCCAATGTGTCTCCACGGGTGGATCATTTTATCTCTCTAAATTTTACAAGATGGGGATGCAAATTGCTGTCCTGCTAGTCCAACAAGGTTACTGGGAGGATCCGGAAGAACCATGAAAGTGCTGTGTGACGCTCACGGTCATATCAGGACCAATTCTGATGGGAGGCATCTCATCATTCGTGAACGAGCATTCCCCATTATGTTTTGATGTCCATCAAACTTGTGGGGAGCTTCCACCTTGCCCCCTACTTTTGCCACTGTTTATCTGTTCTTACCAAACTGATAGAAGATAGCACGCCAAGATGCTGAGATTCTCAGCTTTGCCTTTTACTCTGTGCAACCTTGGGCAAGTTATGTAACCTTTCTGAGGTTGTCACCAGGAAAATGGAGATAATAATAGCTTCTATCATTGTGAAGATTACACAGAGTAGGCACTTAATACATGGTAATTATTTATTATAATGATGTTCTCTCTCCCCACTTCTATTCACAAGTATTTTAAGTGAGTCCCAAACAGTGACCTGAATCTTTCAGTTTAAAACCTTCTTTCTTAAGGAATCTGGGACATCTCCCTTTGGAGCTGGATGATTTGCCCAAGTAGCCTCTTCTCATGAGACTCTGCACTCCTAGGGAGCAGGGACTATGATTTAGTAATCTATGCGTATCCAGTAATGATTTGCACATACCTGATGATCAGCAAATGTGTATTGAATCAAATTGAACTTGCCGTGCTTGGTGAGTAGAGGATGATGTATCAGTTTTCCTTATTTGAGAAACCTCCCACCCCATTTTCTCCCCCATGGTTTCCTCATTTGGACGAATATGAAAGTTTTATTAATAGGTAGAATATTTAATAGATATAACACTATTTGGGTAATCTATTTCTTCTTGAGGGAGCTTTGATAGTTTCATTTTTGAGGAACTTAGAGGTGAAAATGCTCTTAGAAATCATTTAACAAGATGGTTCTCAAATGTTAGGGTACATCAGAATCCTTCCAGCCTCCACCTAGACACTAATTCTAGTGTTTTAACAAATATTACGATGGAGAAAACTGCAGCCTGGAGATAAATCGTAATATTTTTCTTTACCCTAAATCTCTGTTTCATGAAACATAAAGATATTGTATACCAGTAGCCTGGCATTTGTAAAAAGACAACGATCTTTTTAAGGAAGCTATTTGTTGCAAACCGTAATTAATGAAGCACCATCTGTAAGGTTCAGTGTTCTTTGCATGAGCTGTGACCATCTAGGCAAAATTTTATGCTTTTTAGCACAGATGGGAAGGAGAAAAGGCTATAACTAAGCAGAAGTGTGGCATGAACTATCTGATTGGTTGCATATGCTGTGTAGTTTATAAAAAAAATTTTATTATCTAGTGTAAATCTGAGGAGCTCTGGTGGTGCAGTAGTTAAGCACTCAGCTGCTAACCAAAAGGTCAGCAGTTCGAACCTACCAGCCTCTCTGCAGGAGAAACACGTGGCAATTTGCTTCCATAAAAATTATAGCCTAGGAAACCCTATGGGGTAGTTCTACCCTACAGGGTTGCTATGAGTCAGAATCGACTTGATGGCAACAGGTTTAGTGTAAATATGTTCATTTTCACCCTCTTTCTAGAAAACTTAATATAAAATCTATATCCAACTTTGTATTTTCCAACTGATCCTAAACATTGCCTTCAGATCAATTCTCACAAAATACCTGCATCCTCTTTGTCTTAGTCTGTGTTCTCTAGAGGAGCAAAACCAGTGACGAGTATATATAAATATATACAGCGAGTTTTTCTTGGAGGTTTACTCCAAGAGGTTTACTGATTGGCTAATCACATCAGTCAAGGAAATGGCTTATGCTATGACGGCTGCTGGCAGGTCCCAAATCTGTGGGTCAGACGGCAGGCTGAAGACTTCTGCTGGCTCACGTGGTTGCAGGGGCTTACAAACCCCAAATCCGCAGGACAGGGGGCAGGAGGGAGGCTTCTGCTCGCTCACAGGGTCACAGGGGCTGGAGAATCCAAAATCTGCCAGTCAGGCAGCAGGCTGAAGACTTCTGCAGGCTTATGTCCCAAGGACGGGAGCTCAGGCGAGAAAAGTGCAGGCTCAGGAGAGAGTGTACGAGCCTTTCTGGAACATTCAGCCACATCCCCGAAGAAACTCCATTTTCGATTGGTTGGTCACATCAGTCAAACATTATATTACATTGTGGAGGAGCATTCAGTCCAATGTCTGCCAAACCACTGAGAATCATAGCCTAGCCAAGCTGGCACATGACATTAACTATCAAACTTTTCAACTTTCAGGTGAAACTTAAGCTCCTTAGCTTGGGACTCAAAACCCTCTACATTCTAGTCCTACCCTACCCTACCCCACCAACATTAGCTCTCATGATAAGCCTACCCCTGCAGCTATTACCCAGCTTCCATCCAGCCAAGTTCATATTATACTGGTTCCCAAATATGTTCCCCCGCTAGCCTTGTCTGGAATGCCTCTCTATGCCCTCTCTCTTGACTCTGGTTGTCAAAATCTTACTGATCCTGTAAGTCAAGACACTTTTTCTGGTGATTTCTCCCATATGCCTGTTGATTTAGAAAACATTTGTAGAGCACTTAAACTTTTATAGCACTTAACGGTGTCTGTGAAAATGGCATGGCATTTCAGTCAACAGTGATATTTGTTTTGCTTTTTTAATCAGGTCTATTGAAGTATAATTTATGTAGGGTAAAACTGACATTTAATTATAGGTGTAGAGTCCTATGAGTATTTTTAACAGCTTTATTGAGGTATGATTGACATTCAATAAACTGTATCATTTGAAAGTATCAAATGTGATAAGATTGACATATGTATACACTGATGAATCCATCTCCACAATTAAGATAATGAACATATCCATCACCCCCCAAAAAGTGTCCTCCTGCCGCTTGGTAATCCCCGCCCCCCATTCCTCCCCACTTCCCTCCTCCTGTCCTGAGCAACTACTAATCTTTCTGTCAGTATAGATTAGTTTGCATTTTCTAGCATTTTATGTAAGTGGAATGATACAATATAAGTGGAATGATAAAGTATGATTTTAAAAACATACTTTATTTTTTAGAGCAGGGTTATTGTTACGGAAAAATTGTAACCGTTCAGAAAGCATAGAAAATTTCAGATACCCCTCCCCCCTCTGCCTATCCCACTACCACATAAAGTTTCCCTTACTATTAACATCTTGCATTAGTGTGCTATGTTTGTTACAACTGATGAACCAATACTGATACATTACTATTAACTAAAGTTCATAGTTTACATTAGGGTTCACTCTGTGTGATGTGCAGTTCCATAGGATTTTGACAAATGCATGTTATATATTCACCATTACAGGATCATACAGAATAGTTTCACCGCACTAAAAATGCCCTGGGTGCATCAGAATCATCTCAGTAACCACTGTTATTTTCACTAATTCTATAGTTTTATCTTTTCCAGAATGCTATATAGTTGGAATCATAGAGCATGTTGTGTTTTCATACTAGCTTCTTTCACTTAGAAAAATGCATTTAAATTTCCTCCATGTCTTTTGGTGGCTTGATAGCTCATTTCTTTATATTGCTGAATAATATTCCATTGTATGGAAGTACCATGATTTGTTTATCCATTCACCTATTGAAGAACATCTTAATAGCCTCCAATTTTTAGCAATTGTGAATATAGCTTTTATAAACATTTGTGTGCAGGCTTTTAGGCAGACTTACATTTTTCAATTCATTTAGGTTAAATACCTAGGAGCTCGATTGCTGGATCCCCTGGTAAGGCTGTGCTAACTTTGTAAGAAACTTCCAAAGTAGCTGTGCCAATTTTCATTCCCGCCAACAATGAATGAAAGTTCCTAATGCTCTACTTCCTCCCCAGCATTTGGTGTCGTCAGTGTTTTGTTTTGGATTTTAGCTATTCTAATAGGGGTGGAGAAAACTAAAGCTGTCAATGATTTCATTCTAGTTGGGTCAACGACAATGTCCATGGAAGCAGCAGTCAAGAAATCAAAAAACATATTGCATTGGGTGAATCTGCTGCAAAAGGCCTCTTTAAAGTTTTAAAAAGCAAAGATGTCACTTTGATGACCAAGGTGTGCCTGACCCAAGCCATGATCTTTTCCATTGCCTTATACGGATGCAAAAGCTAATGTTATGAAAAAAGAAGACAGAAGAATAATTGGCGTACTCCAATTGTGGTGTTGAAGAAGAATATCAACTATACCATGGCCTGCCAGAAGAATGAACAAATTGGTCTTAGAAGAAATATAACCAGAATTCTCCTTTGAAGCAAGGATGGTGAGACTTCAGCTTGCTTGCTTTGGACACATCTGAGGAAAAACCAATCACTAGAGAAGGACATCATATTTGGTAGAGGGTCAGCAACAATGAGGGAAACCCTCAATGAGATGGATTGACACAATAGTCACAACAATGGACTCAAACATATCGACAATCATGAAGATGGCACAGGAACCAGGCCACATTTCATTGTTATAGACAAGATTGTCAAGAAAAGTGAAAAAAAAAAAAAATCCCCCACAGAATGGGAGAAAATAAATCATATATCTGATAAGGAACATGTTGCGAGTATACGTAAAGAACTCATATAACCCATAAAAAAGACACATAACCCATTTAAAAACGGGCGAAAGACCTGAAGAGATATTTCTCCAAAGAAGATATGCAAATGACTAGTAAGTACACTAAAAGATGTTCAACATCATTAGCCATCAGGGAAATGCAAATCAAAACCACAATGAGATAACATTCATACCCACTAGCCTAGCTATGATCCAAAAGACAGACAGTAACATGTGTGGGCAAGGATGTGGAGAAACTGAAACCCTCATAAACTGATGGTGGAAATGTAAAATAGTGCAGTCACTTTGTAAAACAGTCTGGCAGTTCTTCAAACTGTTAAACATAGAGGTTATCATATGACTCAGCAATTCCACTGCTTGGTGACCTCAGTGAGAGGCTGTAAACTATGACGGGTGATCTGACCCTGGGAAGTACTAACCAGAACGTAACAGAAGAGTTTCTACAAAGAGAAATGAAAACATGTCCACATAAAAACCTGTACACAAATGTTCACAGCAGCTTTCTCCATCCAAAAAGTGGCAACAACCTAAATGTCCATCAAGTGATGAATGGATAAATAAAGTGGGTATATTCATACAATGAAACGTCATTCAGCCAGCAATAAAAAGGAATGTACTATGATACTTGCTACAACATGGATGAATCTTGAAAACCTGCTAAGTGAAAGAAGTTTTTCACAAAAGACCATTTATATGATCATTTCATATTATATGATCCATTTACATGCAATATTCAGGATAGGCAAATTTAGAGAGACAGAAAGTAGATCTGTGGTTGCCTAGGGCGGGGCAGGGGTGGGGTTGAGGGGATGTGGGAAGTGACTGCTAATGAGTAAATGCTTTCTTTTTGGAATGATGAAAAAATTTTAAGGAGCCCTGGTAGCACAGTGGTTAAGTGCTCGGCTGCTAAGCAAAAGGTCAACTGTTCGAACTCACCAGCCGCTCCTTGGGAGAAAGATGTGGCAATCTGCTTCTGTGAAGATTTATAGCCTTGGAAACCCTATGGAGGAAGTTCTACTCTGTCCTATAGGGTGGCTGTGAGTCAGAATCGACCTGACAGCACACAACATCAAAAATGTTTTAAAATTTATTGTAGTGATTATTATTCTACTGTGAATATACCAAAACTCATTCAATGGTACACTTTAAGGTATGCGAATTATATCTCAATAAAGCCCTTATATGACAAAAAAAAAAAAAAAAAAGTAACCTTTGGATTTTCTAGGTAGGAGTCACTGGTGACCTCATTGAGCACTGTTTCAGTAGAGTGGTGGGAGTAGATGCCAGATCCAAGAGGGTCAAGAAATGAATGAATGGGAGGTGAGGAAGTCGGCAACATATGTCACCTGCCCTTTCAAGATGGTATCACAAAGGAGATAGGGTGGCACTAGAGAGGGGACAGGCTTGAGAGGAGCATGTGATTTTTTAAAAAAGAGGTCAACAATCCAGTAGAAAGAAAGAAATTGAAGCTATTGGATCAGAGATGGAGTAGGGCAGGGGACAATGAGAATTGCAATGGATAGAAGAAGGTACTGAAGCCAATGCCACTTCAGCTTCAAACACTGGAATAGGGTCTACACTTTCTCTGATTTAAAAAAAAAAAAAAAAGAACCTTTCTTCTTAAAGTTTGTCTAGGTCTAGACTTTTCTTCTCTAAGATAACATGGTTGCTTTCTCCAAGAATTCCCTTCATTTTCACTTCACCAACTAATTTCTCCTCATTAGTTAGAATTAGATTCAAGTAAGGGAAAGGATCATATTGCAAGAAATATGGATTATAAGATTATGATACACCTATTCTGTAATATCAAGAAATTGACTTTAACATTTGGGAGAAGTGAAATGACAGCATCTCTCAAAAATGTTTTTTAAGTTTTTAATTCAGCAAAAATAGGACTAATGCCATCTATATGGGAGGAAGTGAAACTGCAGTTATTTCCAATTTGCTGAATCAATATATTGTTTTCTAAAATCTGAGCCTAGGTGACCATTTCGAAATTCTGGAACATACCCACAGACCACTCCAATCTACCTAGTCCCAAGAATTAAAAACTACTCGGTAATGGCCTTTTACATAAACTCAGTTTCTGGGTTCATTATTTGCCGAAGTGAGTCCTACCACAGTATTTTTAAAAATCTCCGTTGTTTTCTGAACATTTAACATTCTGAACATCCCAGCTGAAAGCTCTTGACAAAAATCCCTCATATTAATGAAGAGTTGGTAGTGAGAACTACTTAAGTGTAGCGGTTATGTTTACTTTCTTATCTCTAGCCTATAATGGTGGGTGCTCTGATCCTGGGAAGCACCGTTCAGAAATGTAGCGGAACAGTTACTACCAGAGGACTTGTTCAGAAGTGGTGTATTTGCAGAGGGTGCACTTCCAGCCTCAGCAATTATTCAGTGCAGGCAGCTCTCTTGCTAGATTTTATTTTCATCAATTGGAAGAAAGTTCAATGGTGCTAATTTTGTTGAACAATTTGTATCTATGGAATGAACACCTCTTTAGCCATGGTAGAAGACAACTGTTAATGTTCCTTCTGTAGACATGCTGCCACAGAAGCCAGGGTTATGCAGTCCAGAAATAAAGTTGTTACAAAGACAGACTTGGCTTCTGACGCACAGTGTTGTTACGTCATCATTTTGCCCTCAGCCATCCTGACTCACTCTTTGTACTGGCGTTCACACTGAGTTGACGGAAATTCAAGACAAAATCTCTTCATATCACCTCAGGAATAGATTCACTTTTTTATGTGTTAATATTCCCTTATTAACATATTCAAAATTACTAATGAATGTAATATTCATTTTTTAATTTATGATAGTATATCTACAGGAGGAACACTGAGGGGAGATTTAGCATAGTAGTTAACGGCACATACTTGGAAGCCATGGTTTTGAATCCCAGCTCTGCCACTGACTAGATGCATAGCCTTGGACAAGTTACTTCATTTCTCTATGCCTCAGTTTTCTCATCAGTAAACTGGGAATAATAACAGCACTTCATAGGACTACAGTGGGAATTAAATGAATTAATTCACATAAAGTGCTTAGAACAGTACCAGGCATATAGGATGGTCTCAGTAAATGTTAGCCATTATTATTAGCTGCTATTTTAAATTAACTAACACTTAAGAAAATAATTCACATTATAAACTTGGAATCTAAATATTGACGGCAGTATTAGAAAATATGGAGGTGCATTTTCTCAAGAGCTAAACAGGCACTAACATATCACGGAAAACCAGGAAAGGTTCAAGTCTAAAGTGGAGGAACAAGATCTTCGGTTCTAGTCGTGACTGTACCCCCAGCTAGCTGTGTGACTCTGGGCCTCACTTTCATCTGTACCACGAAGGGATTCATCTGTATATTCGCTGAATTACTTTCAGCCTCGGTTGTTGTGTGCCATGGAGTGGATTCCAACTCATAGCAACCCTACAGGACAGAGCAGAACTGCCCCAAGGGTTTCCTAGGCCGTAATCTTTATGGAATCAGATCACCAGGTCTCCTCTCCTGTGATGCCGCCGGTAGGTTTGAACTGCTGACCTTTCAGTTAGCAACCAAGTGCTTAACCATTGTGCTACCAAGGTTCCTTCACTTCCAGCCTCTAACAACCTATAGTTACTTGAATTCAACTTTTTCTGTCAGAACATAACAGAATTTGAACAGAATATCAACAAATACCAAATAATTTTCATGAAGTTAAGAAAATGAAAAGTAACATGGACAGATCCCAAAGTCCAAAGCATGAGTTTGAGTGACCCTATCCCTTTAATGTATTTCCTGTGTGAACACTTTAATGAGAGTTCCACTAAGCAAGGCAGAGTAAAGTTTGAGAGCTCTTCCCGGATTTATGACACCTAGGTATTGGGACAAAGTCTAGCCTTCCTGGGGCTGACCACAGGTAGGAGTCCTGGCCTGTCACTCCATGTCTAATCCTGCTTTTCTTTTCTTGTATTAACAATGTCATATCCCATAAATACCTTTTTAGAAAAATTGGCAGCACACTATTTCAAATACAATTAAAATAATGACTAAGTTTCTAAGATTATTGGATTTCTGAAAAACTTGTTTTATGTGAAATGAATTAAATAAAAACTTGCGAAAAATATAGAAATGATGGTGTATGCACACTGATTTATTTTAAATCACAATATATAAGAAAATGTAAAGTGTCTAACAAAGAATAAAAAATAGTTTTAAATACAATTTTAAGCTTTAAATAAAGATAAGCACACACTGTTAGTCATAAAAGTACAGTTTTGAAGACCTCTAAATCTACATGATGGCTAATGGCCAGCTTAAGAACATTAAAGATGTGCATTTATAAAAATCTGAAGAAATTCATCAAAATGTTTTTTTTAAACATCATAAACAATACAGCTACCATACAGTATGAGAAATGGTTTCATGGTCCAATTACAAATGCTTAGGTACCATATTTTATAACATTGTTATCTTATAAACTTACTATTGTTATAAAATTTTTATTATACATTCTGGTTTACATTCTTTTATGTGCCACCTTCAGTCCTATCAAGCAGGTATCTGTATTTTAGTCACACACACATACACACACACACACACACACACATGCCTCTCTTTCCCTTGTAAAATGCCCCTTGCTAAGAACATATTTGGTGTAAGGATAATCAGAGCATAGCAAAGTGCTGCTTTAACTGTTTAATTAAATGCTGTGTGTCCACATGGTCTGGAAATGCTGCTTCAGACTTCTTAGCAGCAACATAGCTTCTCTGTAGATCTCCAATCTGTAAGAAACACCATAAGAAGACCAGGAAAAAAATGAGTAAAGAAGTAAAAAGAGACATACTACAGACACTGTAAAAACTCAAAGGGTTCTTAAAAGTCAAATTGCTTGATTATGCTACTTTGATTTTAAAATTCTCTCACCTGGATTATAGTTCAACTGTGAAAAATACATGAGAAAGATAAAATAACCAATTATATAAATAACTGATGTTCCACCAAAGCTGTCTAGTTATGAATTCATAAGCTTATGTTTTCTTTTCCTGTCACTGACAGTATTATAAATATAAAATGACATTTGCATGCTAAAACAGCCATCCCCATATAGCTTGGGAAACTATTTGTAATATACCACAAAGACATTATTTTGACTGGGGTATTATCTTTTAGACACAAATTTCAAGCAAAAAACGATTTTACTTATATTATAGCAACATGATCTGGGAGGTCTTAAATGATACTAGCACAATAATGTTGGAAAGATAACTGTTTACAAAATTTATAAAGGGTAACTCTGATTTTCAAAGAACTTTGTGTTCAGGCTGGTCCCAAAGGAAACCACACAGAGAGTCTGAATCTACCTGAATGTATCTTCATTCATTTTTATATTTCTAAAGCCAAGAGAGATTTTTAGTGTGTTAAACAGATAATTCAATTCTGGTAATTTTTTGGTGTAACATGTATATGGATTAAAAACACAAATTAAGTTACCTTTTTAAAATCATAGCATTTCTTTCTAACATACAATTTTCTCTTATGGAAATGTATCTTTTGCTTAAAGAACTATCTCATTTGAGCGCTATATTATTAACATGTAATAGTATTCCTGAAAGAAAGGAAATCTTCTTTATGGTTTAACTCCAAGTGGCAACATGGTGCAGTGGAAAAAACTTGAGCTCTGGTGTCACAGGGAGCTGGGCACGAATTCTAAACTTGCCATTGCCACATGCCTCATGGGAAGTTTTTTAACCTCTACAATCCTTGGGTTCCATTAGCATGTAAGCTGCATGAGGGTGGAGGTTTTTTGTCTACTTTACTCATCGCCATATTTCCTGTGCCTAGGACAATGCCTGGCACATAGGAGAAGCTCAATAAGCAAAACATCAGTTGTATGAAAAAATGAGTAAGGAAGGTCATGGATATACCTACATTGCAGGGTTGCCGGGAGAATTAGAACAGGTAGGCACAGCATTTCCCAAGGGCTCAAAAATGACAACTTATTAATGGCAGCTCATTTTCCTTTCAAAATAGAAATGGTACTAAGGACAGTTTCATATTCATGCTGTGAAAAATAACATGTTTACTAACAACACTGAAAAGAGAAATTGACAGTTCCACAATAATATTAGGAGACTTCAACACACCACTCTCAGTAAAGGACAGAGCAAATAAGAAGAAACTCAGCAAAGATACAGAAGACCTAAAGGGGCACAATCAGCCAACTTGACCTCATAGACATATATAGAACACTCCATCCAACCGCTGCAAAGTACACATTCTTTTCCAATGCACATGGAACATTCTCTAGAATAGACCACATCTTAGGCCACAGAGCAATCCTCAACAAGATCCAAAACGCTGAGATAATTCAAAGTATCTTCTCTGACCACGATGCCATCAAGGTAGAAATTAACAACTGAAAGAGCAAGGGAAAAAAATCAATTACATGGAAACTGAATAATACCCTGCTTACACATCACTGGGTAATAGAAGAAATCAGAGAAGGAATCAAAAAATTCCTAGAATCAAATGAGAATGAAAACACATCATACCAAAACCTTTGGGGCACAGCAATTTATAGCAATAGATGCACATATCAAAAAAGAAGAAAGGGACAAAATCAAAACATTAACTACAGAACTCAAACAAATAGAAAGAGAACAGCAAAAAAAGCCCACAGCCACCGGAAGAAAGGAAATAGTAAAGATCAGAGCAGAAATCAATGAAATAGAGAACAGAAAAACAATAGAAAGAATCAACAAAACCAAAAGTGGGTTCTTTGAAAGAATCAACAAAATTGACAAACCACTGGCCAGACTGACAAAAGAAAAACAGGAGAGGACACAAATAACCCAAATAAGAAATGAAATGGGGGACATTACAACAGACCCAACTGAAATAAAAAGGATTATAACGGAATATTATGAAAAACTATACTCCAACAAATTTGAAAACCTAGAGGAAATGGATAAATTTCTAGAAGCACACTACCTACCCAAACTACAACAAAGTGATGTTAAAAATCTGAACAGACCCATAACAAGAGAAGAGATTGAAAAGGTAATAAAAAAAAACTCCCAACCAAAAAAAGCCCTCGCCCAGATGGCTTCACTGGAGAATTCTACACAACTTTTACAGAAGAGCTTGTACCAGTAATACTCAAGCTATTTCAGAGCATAGAAAAGGAAGCAACACTTCCAAATTCATTCTATGAAGCCAGTGTAACGCTGATACCAAAACCAGGCAAAGACATCCCCAAAAAAGAAAATTACAGACCAACATCTCTCATGAATATAGACGCAAAAATTCTGAACAAAATTCTAGCCAATAGAATTCAGCATCATATCAAAAAAATAATACACTATGACGAAGCAGGATTCATACCAGGTATGCAAGGGTGGTTCAACATTAGAAAATCAATCAACGTAATCCACCACCTAAATAAAAGGAAAGAAAAGAATCACATGATCATCTCAGTTGACACAGAAAAGGCATTTGACAAAGTCCAACACCCATTCCTGATAAAAACTCTCAATAAAATAGGTAGAGAAGGGCAATTTCTCAACATAATAAAGGGCATCTATGCAAAACCAACTACCATCATCATTCTTAATGGAGAGAGGCTGAAAACATTCCCCTTCAAAACAGGAACAAGACAAGGATTCCCTTTATCACCACTCCTATTTAACATTGTGCTGGAAGTTCTAGCTAGAGCAATAAGGCAAGAAAAAGAAATAAAGGGCATCCAAATTGGTAATGAAGAAGTTAAACTGTCCCTGTTTGCAGATGATATGATACTATACATAGAAAACCCTAAAGACTCCATAAGAAATCTACTGGAACTAATAGAAAGATTCAGCAGAGTAGCAGGATACAAGATAAACATACAAAAATCAGCTGGATTCCTATACACCAATAAACAGAACGATGGAAAGGAAATCAGGAAAACAATACCATTTATAATAGCCCCTAAAAAGATAAAATACTTAGGAATAAATCTAACCAGGGATGTAAAAGATCTATACACAGAGAACTACAAAACATTACTGCATGAAACCCAAAAGATCTACATAAATGGAAAAACATACCACGCTCATGGATAGGTAGACTCAACATTGTGAAAATGACAATTCTACCCAAAGCAATTGACAAATACAGCGCAATCCCGATCCAAATACCAACAACATTCTTCAAAGAGATGGAAAAACTAATCATTAACTTTATATGGAAAGGGAAGAAGCCCCGAATAAGTAAAGCACTACTGAAGAAGAAGAATAAAGTTGGAGGACTCACACTACCTGACCTCAGAACCTACTATATACAGCTACGTAGTCAAAACAGCTTGGTACTGGTACAACAACAGATACATTGACCAATGGAACAGAATTGAGAACCCAGATGTAAATCCATCCACCTAAAGTCACCTGATCTTCAACAAGGGCCCAAAGTCCATCAAATGGGGAAAAGAGTCTTTTTAATAAATGGTGCTGGCAAAACTGGATATCCATCTGTAAAAAAATGAAACAGGACCCATATCTCATGCCATATACAAAAACTACCTCAAAATGGATCAAAGACCTAAATATAAAGTCAAAAACTATAAAGTTCATAGAAGAAAAAATAGGACCATGCTACAGGCCTTAATATATGGCATTAACAGGATACAAACCATAACGATCAGCACACAAACCCCAGAAGATAAGCTAGATAACTGGGATCTTCTAAAAATCAAACACCTATGCTCTTCAAAAGACTTCAGCAAAGGAGTAAAAAGAGAACCTACAGACTGGGAAAAAATTTTTGGACAGTACAAGTCAGACAAAGGTCTAATCCCCATAATCTACAAGAAAATCCAACACCTCTACAACAAAAAGACAAATAATCCTATTAAAAAATGGGCAAAGGAAATGGATACTTTACCAAAGAAGACATTCAAATGGCCAACAGACACATGAGAAAATGCTCGCGATCACTAGCCATTAGAGAAATGCAAACTAAAACCACAATAAGATACCATCTCACCCTGGCATTACTGGCACAGATCAAAAACACTGGAAATAACAAATGTTGGAGGGGCTGCAGGGAGATTGGAACTCTTATGCACTGCTGGTGGGGATGCAAAATGATACAACCATTTTGGAAAATGATATGGCACTTTCTCAAAAAGCTAGCAATAGACATACCATTCGATCCAACAATCCCACTCCTAGGAATATATATGAGTCGTCACTGGAATAGACATATGCACACCTATGTTCATGGCAGCATTGTTCATGATAGCAAAATGATCGAAACAACCTAGATGCCCACCAACAGATGAATGGATAAACAAACTATGGTACATACACACAATGGAGTACTATGCAACGAGAAAGAACAATGATGAATCTGTGAAGCATCTCATAGCATGGATGAAACTGGAGGATATTATGCTGAGTGAAATAAGTCAATCACAAAAGGACAAATATTGTATGCGACCTCTATTGTAAAAACCCACGAAAAAGTTCACACACAAAATGTAACCATCTTTGTTGGTTACCACCGATGGGAGGGATTGGGGGGGGAATACTAAATAGGCAATACAGAAGTGGTATCTTGGGTGAAGGGTGAGACAGCACACAATAGAGGTGAAATCAGCACAACTTGTACAAGGAAAGGTCATGGAAGCTCCACAGACACATTCAAACTCCCTGAGGGACTGAATTGCTGGGTGGAGGGCTGTGGGGACCATGGTCTTGGGGAACATCTAGCTCAATTGGCATAACACAGTTTATAAAGACAATGTTCTACATTCTACCTTGGTGAGTAGCGTCTGGGGTGTTAAAAGCCTGTGATCAGCCATCTAAGATACTCCACTGGTCTCATCCCTTCGGGAGCAAGGGAGAATGAAGAGAACAGATACAATGAAAAGATTAGTCCGAAGGACTAATGGGCCACAGCTACCAAGGCCTCCACAAGACTGAGTCCAGTACAGCTAGATGGTGCCTGGTTACCACCACTGACTGCTCTGACCAGGATCACAACAGAAGGTTCTGGACAGAGCTGGAGAAGGATGTAGAGCAAAATTCTAACTCACAAAAAAAAGACCAGATTTACTGGCCTAAAGGAGACTGGAGAAACCTGGAGAGTATGGCCCCCAGACACCCTTTTAGCTCAGTGGTGAAGTCATTTCTGAGGTTCAGCCAGGGAGTGGACAGCCCCATAAAACCAAATGGGACTAATGAGGCACAGCAGTTCAGGGATAAGGGCCAGAAGGCAGAAGGGGACAAGAAAGCTGGTGATAGGGAACCCAAGGTTGAGTAAGGATATTGTTGATGTGTTGTGAGATTGTTAACCATTGTCATAGGGCAACATTTGTAGTAACTGTTAAATGAGAAACTATTTTGTTCTGTAAGCCTTCATCTAAAGTGAGAATAGCAGCACAATTGGAAGATCATAGTCGATGTCACTGAACTGTGCATGTAGAAATTTTTAAAATGGTGTATCTTTGGCTATGTATATTTTCACCAAAAAAAAAAAAAAGGTCAAGAAGGGAGAGGGTTGACATGTTGTGGGGTTGTTACCCAATGTCATAAAACAATATGTGTGCTACTGTTTCATGAGAAATATTTGTTCTGTAAGACTTTACCTGAAGTACAATTAAAAAAAAAAAAAAAGAAAAATAACATGTTTATAATGTCTTTTGGGCTATAAAGACTGTTAATTAGCAGCAAACATTTTTAGCCATCTCTTTCCTCAAAACAGACTCATCTTCCATGTTAAAGGAATGTTTCCAGGTAAACGTTTCGTGACTGACTGTTAATAAGTGACACTACCCTTTATCTTGGTATCTTCACAGACTAGCTTCATACTGACAGAAGCAAATAAAATGCACACCAGAACACATCCAGACAGAAAGGCGCGGATACAAATAAGGGCAGTGATTCACTATCAAATATTCTCATGAACGCTAACAAAATGGTGAAGAGAAAAAAGAGGCTGAAGTTATTTGATGCTCTTGCTTGTCTTCTTTTTATTGTTAAAAATGACACGATTCCTTTAGCCTTCGGATATTAATTGACTTGTAACACAGTATTAATAGTTGCAAGTCCTCCATATTATTCCTAGCTAAAACAGCGTTCACTAATATCCCTGATTTAACAACAACAATTGTGCTAGAGCCTTGGTGGCAATATGACGTACAAACCCTGCTGCAAAAGCCAATTACTCTATCCTCCCCAAATCAGGAGTACTTAATGAGTACTTCGTTAATAACTAAACAGCATATGTAAAGCACACAAAATAAGTTAATTGATAATGGTATTAAGTTTAGCCAATATTCAATAATAAATTTCTTTGAAGTTTATTAAAGGGTTTAAGTGAGACGTGTATATAATAAATGTTTAAAAAATCATTTCTTTCAGGAAGCTAAGGTTAGAGTTTCCTTATTTATCTGTACTTTGTCTTTAAATCAAGAAGGAAAAAGAAACAGATCAGACGATGAATTACTAAAGAAAGAGAATACCTTATCAGAGACTGTTGCAAAATTAAAATGCGGCTCATACAGATGGGGTGCTAAAGATGACGCAGTTTGTAACAGTGCCCTTGCCTGTTGAAAAAGAGAAGTCAAAGATGTATAAGCATTTATCAGCACTGCATTTGTGATTTTTTTTTTTTTTTTTGGCAAAAGAATCCTTTCTTAGGATATTCACATGATCTTGTGATAAATACAGATAACATTCATCATGAAATACAATGATTTACTGATACACAATTAATGACATATCTTTTCCAAATGATGTTAATTATAAAATGCTTCACAAGACAGAGAAAATAAAATAAGAGAATTGAAAATTTAGATTTAAAGTTATTTGTAAAGTTTAGATTTTAATATCTGTTCTTATAAAATTTGGATTTCAATAATATATACAACTCAAAATATGATCCTCTCAATGCTTTTTCAAAAGGCCTTTTTAATCTAGTTTTTGTTGCTGCTGGTTGATTTAATAGGTTCTTAATTACTTGTCTTCTGATCTAACAAACACTATATTAATTTTCAAAACCCTGAGTTCTGTGCTGCATGAGCAAGTGAACACTTGTTATTATACTGCCGACCAGTTTTCTGAAAATGACAAGCTTTCTGTTCTTTAAGGTACTCAAAAAACACAAATCATAGCATTTTTTGTCCCGTAGAGGCTCAAAGGAGACCACTGAAAGGTGAGATGCTCTTGCATGCATTGTTCAGACCACAAAACTCAGCGTTCACACTGGCTGAGTGACCCTCCATTTCGTAAGTAAACCCAAAGCCTCTATCTGTGACAAATTCGTGTACCTTGAAGACAAAATGGTATCAGTTCACATAGAATGGCAGATATTGATTTTTAATAATAAAATGAGGTTAGTATGATGAAACATTTTACCAAAACATTTAAAATCAAAATTACTAGGTAATCTACAATAAGTAGGAAGGACAGAAAATCACCAATATGGGAACAGAGAAAATTACAAGAAGCACTTTCACGAGAGACAAATTATCATTTTCCAACAGTTAGTTTCTGTTTATAAAATACAAATCCATCTTATTTACTTTTGGGACATCTATGAAATAAGGCAATATCCAATGACATTTCTTCCTTCTTTTAGTAAAAGTTTATCATTGTGCTTGGGAGACCAGGCTAGAGGTTAAATTCCTAGCTTGCTGCTCACTATGTCTGTGACCTTGGATAGAGTTATTGCTGCATTTTTACAGAAATAACGTGCACCTTCTACATTTGCCAACCACGCCCTCCCCAGGAAGTTATTTTTGTAAGCACAGCTATGCTGGTTTTTTTTTTTTACATGTTGCTGTAAAAAAAATACCATAGTGCACTTATGAAAATAACCTCATAGGGGAGGGCGTGGTTGGCAAACAAACACAGAAGGAGTGCATTATTTGCGTAAAAATATGGCACCCTCCCCAAGTCTCAGTTTCTTCATCTCTAAACTGGGGAATGTAATAATATCTACCTTTGATTACTATTAATATTGTATAAATACATTTAGCATTTTAAACTTTTTGTTATATGCAATAATAATAATGCAAATTATTAAGCACCTACCATGTGCTCAATTCTATGCTTTTACTACGCCAGCAGTCTTCATAAAAACACCTTCAGGTTAGTACTATTATTACCCTATTTTATATATCATCCATTCATTCCACAGATATTTACTGAGCACATCCCATGTACTATGCACTGTTTTTGATGCTGAGAATATAGCAGTTGTAACACAGATAATGTTCCTGCTTTCATACAGCTGACATTCCAAATTCTACAAATAAAAATAAAAATATCAGATAAAACGATAAGAACCGAGCCGAAAAAGTGCTGGGAGGTGTAACTGTATCTGAGGGCTCCTTTAGACTGACGTATGAGATGGTCTTTCTAAGGAGGTGGCATTTAAGCTGAGCCCTGAATGACAAACGGAAACTTTTGCAAGATCTGAAGAAGAACATTCTAAAGGCCCTAAAGTAAGAATGAGGATCAAATATCTGTGGAACAGCAAGGCAGCTACAGTGTCTAGAAGTGGGTGGGAAAGGAGTGGCAGAAGATGCGGTCTGAGTGGAAGCCAGAGGCCAGAGGACGTGGGGCCTTGTAGGCTATGTTTGAAGTCCAGATTTTATTCCAAGTGTAAAGAGAAGCCATTGGAGGATTTTAAGCAAAGCAGTAATAAGAAAATCTTACTTGAAATAATCCTTCTGGCTGCTCTGTGGGGATGTATTATAGGGGGCAGAAGTGGAAACAAAAGGACCAGCTAGGAGGCTCAGGCAAGAAATGATGGCGGTCTGGGTAGGGGTGGTGAGAGTGGAGAAAAGTGGCCAGGTTCAAGGCGCAGCTTGGAGGTAGAACTGACAGGGCTTGTGGATGATGGAACGAGCCCTGGCGGTGCAGCGGGTAAAGAGCTCGGCTGCTAATCCAAAGTGGTTAAAGAGCTCGGCTCCCACCAGCTGCTCTGAGGGAGAAAGATGTGGCAGTCTGCTTCTGTAAAGATTACAGCCTTGGAAACCCTATGGGGCAGTTCTACTCTGTCCCGTAGGGTCACTATGAGATGGAATCAACTTGATAGCAATGAGTTTAACTGGTGGATGATGATGGGACAGGAGGGAGGGGGAAAGGCAGTAGGAAAAGAAAAGCTTCAAGGGTGGCTCCTAGAGTTTTGGCTTGAGCAACCAGATGATGGATGGGAGACAGTGAACGGTGGGACGGTTTGCTAAGACAGGGAAGACTGGGGAAGAGCAGATTTGTCATAACAAAGTCAAGTATTCTATTTTAGACTCAGAAGAGTTAAGTTAACTGGTCCAAGATCACATAGCTAGGAAGTGACAGGGCTGAGATTCAAATGAAGGCCTGTCAGACTCTAGAGCTCATTTTCAAATTACAGCATATAATGACAGTCACAGATGATAGCTTTTCTCTCAAGAAAGCAAATAGTCCTCTGTCCTTCAGCAGCTCACTGACCTGTTCCAGGTGGCCCTTCCGCATCTCCAGCACAGCCAGGTTGTTGTAGGCCTCAGCGTGGTTGTTGTTGTTGACCAGAGCCAGCCTGAAGCACTGATGGGCCAAATTCATGTCTCCTATTCCCTACGAAACAGAAGTACGTGTTCACACACGTGAATCACACTCTCCCTCCTGCCATCTCCTCCCTTCTTTCCTCATGTACAGCCCTCCCGTGGTATCCCTGCGGGATTGGTTCCAGGACTCTGGTGGATGCCAAAATCCAAGGATGTTCAAGTCCGTTACAGAAAATGGCATAGTATTTGCATATAACCTACACATACCCTCCCATGTACTTTAAATCGTCTCTAGATTACTTATAATACCTAATACAATGTAAATGTTATGTAAATACTTGTTATACTGTATTGTTTAGTGACTAATGACCAGATGCCAGGTAAACGATGCTCAGCGAGTGCTGGAGAGGGACCGAGGACGTGTGAAATGGCGGGAGGCTACAGCCAGGTATCTCTACACATCACTTCATTCTCATGGATTCAGTGTAGTGCTGGACGCGCAGTAAATTCAAGTTTTGCTTTTTGGAACTTTTTCTTTCCCTTTTCAGTTTGTGGATGTGGAACACACAGATACAGAGGACCATGGATACAGAGGGTCAACTGTATATCTTTTCTTTACAGAAGAAAAAGCAACAAGTACTGATCACAGGAGTTAGGTGTGAATTCTCTCTAAGGGGATTTAACTTGGGAATATAAAACGAGTTATGACAGCTGCTAGAAACTTCTAAATTGCTATGTGTGATTATAATCAAACCTGAATTTACAACACTTGAAAATTTCTTCAAACTAATTTATGGCTATCTTTTCTATAAAAGAAATTAGAGAAACAACATACCACAGCTACATGTCCTAAATTGTACCAGACATCAGCTATCTCTTCTTCATTTTCAGCCAGAGAAAGGGCACGTTCAAATGAGGTCAGAGTCATATCATACTGCTGGGCATAGAAGCAACAGAGACCCAGATTGTTAAAAAGCTGGCAGTTATAAACACCCATCTGCAGGAGCCGCCTTTGTGAAAAAGCATACACAAATTTTGGTGTCAGAACAACTTCAAATTTCAAGACATATATATACACACATATATATGTATATATATTGTACAAAGTTAGAAATGAATTCATTTTATAATATTTAACACTTCCAAAAATATAAATAGAAAATGTTATAGTAAATAATAAAAGAAAAAATTTTAAGGAAATACAAAAGTATGTCTTTTGTAAAAGTACTAGTCATGGGAAATATGTCCAGGGGCAAGGTCAGAAACAACTTACAGGAAGTTTTTTTTCTCCAAAAGCTTTCCTAGAGGACCAAAATAAGAAATGGTCCCATAAAGTAAAACCCACACATTTTAGCTTTATAAAGCTTTGGTGCACGTAGGAAAATTCCTAACACCTTCTATTCTAATTTTAGGACTGTATTTAGCATTTACCTCTAAGTTTTCATCTGAGTCGGACCATGTTTTTACGTGTACATTGTGGTTTAGCTATGTCTACTGACCTCCAATGAGCGTCCATCGAGGAAGATAAAACCATCAGTTGGATTCTGATGCTATCCACTTAGCTTTCACACTGTAGCTCAATAACCCTAATTTGCATCTATGCACCATTAATCCCAAAGACAAAGCACGAGGGAGTTGAGATAAGCAAATGAAAATCCGCCCCAGCTGCTCTGAGAAACACATTACCCACTTTAGGGGTGGGAGGGTAGAGTCAGCTACATGTACAAAGGATAGCATTCATATTACTATATTTAATGCTTCCAACATATATTTGGAAAGAACTCTTATCAGCTGCCAGTTGTCTTCTTGTATATTACCCAAGGGGGAGAGAGAATCATAATTTAAAAATTAATTTAGAAACCATATGCAGGATAAAAAATGTATGTGCTCAAGGGGGAACTCATGATCATAATTTACTTAGACATTGAAAAAATATAAGTAGACAATGCTTTCTAAAATAGGTAATCCTGTTTCAGGTCCTCATCAAGGCTCTGAACATGGGCCAACTGTTTTTTTTGCAAATCTCTTCACTGTTGCAGCTCTGTATCTTTATAGTATGCTTAGTGGTGTGAATGGAGTCAGTAATGAGAAGTGTTTCAAGTTATTACTAAGCTGTTACTGGTTGATGACAAAATGGCTAATTCATACAATACGTTGTTAAAAAGTCAGTCCATTATCCAGGTGTGTTTCTGCTGGATGCCAAACATCTGTATGTTTCCAAATTATTGGATGTCATTTTTATGCTCATAGAACATCTGGGTGTTTGAATTTTTCCTTTCATATAGTCATGCCTATACATTGTTTCCCTACGGTTTCATTTCATCTTATTATTGTTATACCAATATTTCACAGAAAAGTAGTTCTACAAATTACATTTAAGGCATACCTGTAAAATCGGAGAGCTATTTCTGGTTGATCAGAATAAAAGTGGTTGCTTCCAATACATGCAATGGCTTCCACGTGAGTATTGTCTTGTTTCAAAACTTCTTTGTAGTATTCAGCTGCAGATGACATATTGTTCATTTCCTGTTCTCCATCAAGACAGAAGGGCAATACTTTACTACTTAGATTGGCCAAGAAATTATTTGTTCTGACTGATATAAGTTCATTCATTCAGCAAATATTTGTTGAAAGCCTACCATGTGTCAGACTGTTCTAGGCCCTGGGGACACAAGATGAACAATAAAGTCATTGTCCTTATGAGGTGACATCTGGTAGGGGGGACAAACAAAGGAGCAAATATGTAATGTAATGTCAGCAAGGACATGTGCTGTGAAGAAAAACACAACAGGATAAGGAGACAGAGAGAGGGAGGTGCTGCTTTAGATGGGGTCATCAAAGCAATCACCTTGGAGGAGCTGCCATTTTGAACAGAGACCTGAACGAAATAAGGGACCAAGACCTGACAATATCTTGGGGGAGAGCGTTCATTTACTACATGTATCATGATAGGCAAAGGGGAAAGCAAATGTACAGGCCTGAGATGGGAACACACTCGGCACGTATCAAGAACCACAAAGGTGAGTGAGGCTGGAAAGAGGGAGGGAGAGTGGTATAAAAGGAGACCAGAGAGGCAGCTAGGGGCTTTGTCGGTCATGGTAAGGAACTCAGATTTTTTTTCTAAACTGAAGGAAAGACATTATAGGGCTAAGAGCAGAGGATGAACATAGTCACGTTCACATTTCTGAAGTGTTATCTGCAGGATTTTCCAAAGTGGGGAGGAATGGTAGCAGGGAGACCAGGAGTCCAGGAAAGAGATGCCAGCAACCCAGACTAAACTAAGTTCAGAAATACATACCAAATTAAAAACTAAAGGAATTTCCACAGTTATTAAATACTCCTTCCAAAATACTGATAATCATAAATAAATGTGTTTATTTTTATTAAAGAATGCTGTATCTCTCAAAGCCACCTTCAAGGCCCAGTTCAAACTCCACACCCTTCATGAAGATTCCCCTAGCGCCCTCACTTCACACAGCTCTCTCTGCCTCTCAACTTATATGATATTTATTGTGTGAAGGACTCATTTGTTCTTCTCCTGAGGACTCACTTTTTTTTAAAGATTTTAATCATAAAATATTTTATCATATCTAAGAGATTCCATCGATTATAAGAAGCGTCACACATTGCTTTCTTATCGCGTACAATTTCCATTTTACACTTACTGACAGACTTATGTAGACCTACTCTGACATAGGTTTTATCACAGATCATCCTTTTGCATGCTTTTTTATAAAGTAAAATATAAGTAAGATAAATCAGATACAGTATTCCTAAAACTTCTTCACGTGCAGAGTCCAATACTTCTGAATCACTTTCTGCCTCAGTCATTGACATCCAAGCTTTTCCACACAGCATCATTATATGCGTTGGTGATGCACTGTGTTTCTTACATGCATGCTCCACTAGTCCTCCAGGATTTTCCCCCAAGCCACTGGCAGTCATTATGCAGTGCTGATACCCGCGCTTTTTTGATCTTACTAACCAAAAACCAAACTCATCACCGCTGAGTCAATTCTGACTCATAGCAACTCTATAGGACAGAGTAGAACTGCCCCATAGGGTTTTCAAGGAGCAGCTAATGGATTCAAACTGCTGACCTTTCGGTTAGCAGCCTAAGCTCTTAACCACAGTGCCACCAGGGCTCCTTGATTTTACTAGCAGTTGTCAACGAAAGCTTTCAGACACAATCAGGGCTCAGGTGGTCTTCCTCCTTCAAGTGGTCCTTAAGTGGTTAGTTGACTGAAACATTTAA